>JAECWJ010000341.1:0-2589331 GCA_018150375.1 Drosophila sturtevanti | reverse complement strand
CTGGATGCAGTCGTACCGTACCATGCCCAACCTGCAAAATGTTTTAACAAAAATTACAACAAAGGGGTGATACGCTACGTGTGTAAGATATCGGCGTTGACATAACTGATCTGCGGGACTCTTATTGCGGCTAGCAAAACAATCGGCTGGGGGGTTCGTGGACAAGTTATGCCCAACCCACTTACACAGTATATATACAAATAAAAAAAGAAAGTCCCTAAAATTAAATGCCAAGAAAGGATAGAATTAGAAGAAGAGGAAGAACAGTGTTATGGATTATTTGGACTACAATGATATTAAAGTAGTCGCGCTCTCTACCCGCCCTACCATGATTTTCCTTGCAGCGCTTAAAAACTCTGGAAAATCCCAAACGAAATTCACGTCATTCTAATCACACTTGCATCCTCCTTAAGGAATAATGATCGATATTACTCCATTGCAAAACGTAATTTATTTATACAAAGTTTCAATAAGTTATCTTCATGATAAAGAAATTCAATGTCAAACATATTATATTATATAGGATAATTAATAATTCATATAACCATTCTCGAAAATAAAAAGGAGTTCTAATTACATTTCTAATACATTTCTAACTATGTATGAGACTATTCCAGAAGGGAACTTTATATGGAAAATACTAAATATTGGGATCGACCTAGTCTGTCACATTTTCAAAAGAATTAGGTAATGATATTCGATTTTACTTTCAACAGAACTTTCAATTAGCATAATTAAAATGTTGATTTCTATTTATATGGATTAATGCAGTTAGAGAACAGTTATCACCAGATGAGGGTACATTGTTACCTTTTTTAATTTCAAGCAACTAACTTTTTGTTTAAAATGATGATTGCGGCTATGCCGTACTTACGACCAAAGTCCCACGATGTCAGCAGGCCTGATGACGTTTGATGAACTTTTGGATTCTCTGTATAAATGATTTTATGTCAATTTTAAAGGTGATAAACTGCACGCATAACTATAATTATGGAAAAGTATTTATAAGAATTAATGTTCTTAGCAAATTAAAAAGGAAAGAAAAAAAAAAAGAAAATTCTATATAGTATACAAACTAAAATTAAGGGATTCCAAAAAATGAAACTTTGGAAAAGACAAGATCACTACGTGATCTTCAACGTCGAGTTAATTGGACTCTATTAAATCCTGGGTAGTCGTTGGTTGTGGAATTGTGAATCGACGAGGAGGGTCGTGTGGTCGACGAGACAGGATACTGAATTTAATCGGACTCTCTCTTAATTCCTTTATATAAATCCGCGATTACTTCTTGATGAGTCGGATAGAAAGTATTTCCACATCACAATATCTTCCAGATCGAGAAAGTGGGTGGTATTTGATAAGTGGAGAGTGCATAACCTCTCAATATAGGAAATCGGTGGCTACATCCAGAGGTTTCCGAATCCTTTGTTATCAAACTCCAAGGAACTAGGAGTTGATATGATTTTCCAAGGACTTTATTATAAATTTTTTTATAATAGTTAATTTTTATAACATGCAAACAGCTATGTCTCGACACACGTGTGTTGATGACGTCATCGCTGTGGCACCACTCGAAGGGGGACAGTTTTCTCGAATTTATTTAGCCATCCTTTTGGGCTCGATTTTCCTAGTCGTTTAACTAGAGGGAATTAAAATAGACGATAGTAAGACAGCCTAATTATTTTATAGTCAAATACCTTTTCCGAGTGCTTAACCTCAATGGGTTACTTTGAAAAAATTCACAATTTGCTAAAAATAATTTAGCCATCAAGAGTCTGCTGCATTCCATTTAGCTATTCACTGAATATGATGACCCGATTGTGTTATTTAATGTTCATAAAATTTAGATTAGGATGCAGACCTCGTGGTCTGAGAACATATCGTTTGCATGTGGTTATTTTTTTTTATTTTTAATTATACGTGTTAAACACACGACTGAATTGTCACTTGGTCTTTAATGCACTGAAAAGTCACTCAGAAGCAATGCACTCAATTGCGTGGGAGGGGAGCTTATCTTGAAGCTTGGCTTCCGCACATTCCAGGTTCCACTCATTTTGAGCTTAAAGCTGAGTTTAACTCTATTCTAAATTGTGAGCTTAGTTCTGAGCTTAATTCTGAGCTTAAATACAGTCATGTCAACAAAAATATCACCAGGCAATAATTGACTCTCACACCCACAGTCAAATTTCAAAAATAAATTTTATTTTTACAGGGAATTGGACTGAAAAAAAATAACTAGATCAATTATTGTCTAATGTCTTTTGCGTGATAGGTTCCCTGAGGTCGACCGTGTAAATCTTCTAAAACATAGTAACAATTACCAAGCTTCTCTTTTATTCTAGATTTGAGCCATTGCAGATTAAATTTCGCATTGATATTTTTGCCGAAATTGCTTTGGCTAAAGTTTCTACGATATACTTCTTGGCCTACTTTATACATAATATTTCGAGTTCGTAAATTATATTGTTTAGCATTTTGCTCTGCCGCTTGCGCTACATTTTTTCGTAACTCTTTTCGTAATAGTTGAAGTTGGTCGTCACGAGGAAGTACATTGATGGCCTCATCTAACAAATTAATCTTATTCAGTAATTTGTAATGTGCTCCATGGGTAACCATATCGAATCCAAATAAAGCGTGATAAGGAGAACAGTTCAAACTTTGATGCAGTCCATTGCGAAGGGCACCACTGATTGCCGGAATATGAGCATCCCATTCTCTATGGTCTTTTTTCAAGAACGCTCTAATTGCCGCTATTATGGACCTATTAACGCGCTCAGAAGCATTTGATTGAGGAGAATATAAAGCGGTAAAAATATGCCTTATACCCAAGGATGTCAACCAAGCGTTAAAGTCTGTTGCTTTAAACTGAGAGCCGTTATCACTTACTATACATTCAGGCACGCCAAACATAAAGAATATGTGGTTTTGCAAAAATGTTTTAATCGCTAATGAGGTAAATTTCTTAAGAGGACACAACCAATGAAATTTTGAGAAATGGTCTAATACTATAAGTAATCCAATATTTCCATTTTTACTACGTGGATATGGTCCTAGAATATCGATATACAAGCGTTGAAATGGGCGTATGGTGACGGTTGCTTTTCCCATAGGTGGTTTTAGACTATAATTGGGTGCCTTGGTACTCTTGCAGACTTCACAATTTCTAACGTAGTTACGAACTTGAGCCACCATACCTGGCCAAAAGAATTTCCTTCGTATCAGATGGATAGTTTTTGCCATTCCACCATGAGCAGCTATTACGCTGTCATGAGCTCGTTTTATGATGTCTATTCTTAATCCTGAGGGTATCCAAAGTTTCCAACAGAATTGTCCACCAATCTGCGTTCCATCATCATGTTCGGTGCGCACATATACAAATTTATCTAGTACTTTAATATCTGGATAATCGTCTTTATTCGCGAGTATTTTCTCCTTTAAATGAACATACTCAGATTCGAGAAAGTCCCCCGAGTCTAAGTCGATGTCCGGAGTAATTTCTTCCAAAGTGGTAATTTCTTCTAAAACATACGAGACAATGCATCTGGCACAATATTATCTTGACCCCGTCTATGACTAATTGAAAATTTGTAACACTGTAATTTCATAGCCCAGCGAGCTAATCTCCCCTTTAGATTCGGTTGCTTCATTAGCCAGACCAAACTTGAATGATCAGTGATTACTTCGAATTCTTGCATTTCAATATAACATCGGAATTTTTCAATTGCTTCTAAGGCTGCCAAACATTCTCTCTCTGTAACGCTATAATTGCGTTGGGCCGTATTAAGTTTTTTCGACATAAATGCCACTGGTTTTTCAATGCCTTCATCAGACATTTGGACGAGAACGGCGCCAATACCAAAGTCACTGGCGTCGCAATGTATATAAAATTTTTTTCGCAAAATCAGGATTTTGAAGCACAGGAGCAGAAGTAAGTACCTCTTTTAATTTTATAAAAGCCTCTTGAGCTTTGTCATTCCAAACAAATTTTTTCTTTGCCGAAAGTAATTCAGTAATAGGAAAAGTTATGTCTGAAAAATTACTTATGAATCTCCTATACCATCCTACTATGCCCATAAAACCTCTTGCTTGTTTAAGAGTCTTTGGCACAGGCCATGCTTGAATAGCTTCAATTTTTTTTGGATCTGTTGAGATGCCTCCGTTACCTATAACGTATCCTAAATATGCAACTTCGGTAACACAGAACTTGCTTTTGGTAACATTCAGTGTAAGGTTTGCTTTACGAAATTGTTGAGACAATCTGATCAAAACTGACAAATGTTCATCAAAATCTTCGGAAACCACGCACAAATCATCTAAATAACCAAAGGTACAATACTTAAGCTCTGGCGGGATCAATTCATCCATCAAACGACACATTGTCTGAGGAGCATTACATAATCCAAAAGGCATTACCACGAATTGATACAAAGGCCGTCCCGGATGGTAAAAGCCGTAATCGCCTTTGACTCCTCGGTCAGTGCAATTTGCCAAAATGCATCCTTGAGATCGATTTTCGTTATTATATTAGCCTTAAGTAGTCTAGCAAATATGCCATCTATATTTGGAAGTGGATAGGCATCTTTTCTAGTCGCTTCATTGATTTTGCGTGCATCTAAGCAAAGACGCACTTTACCTGGTTTTACCACCAGACGCATGGGTGAACTCCACGGGCTGTTACATTTTTCAATCACACCTTGTTCTAACATTCTGTCTACTTCTTGATATAACAGTTTCTCCACAGCTGGAGATACTGGATAAAATCGCTGCTTGATAGGAGCCGAGTCACCTACATCAATATGATGTCGTAACACCGAAGTTCTACCTAGCCCTTGTTCATCAAAATTTGGGAACAATTTAATAACTGTATCCAATTGTTTTTGCTGTGAGATACTTAATGGAAATTGTTTATGTGCAGAGGGTCGCAATTCTGAATCGTAATTTTCTGCAGATTCTAAAGAAGATATCAATCCTGGTGCTAATCGAAAAGCTTTCCAAAAATCAATTCCAAGTATTACTCGATTTTTAATTGAAGGGATAATATAAAAAGTTATTTGTTTTGTCTGATTGCGATAAGTAACGTCCAACTTGACAAATCCACTAACGACATGATTATTGCCATCCGCCGTTTTAACTTGGGAAGTTACTTTAGAAAATTGACTGTTATTAAACCAGTCGCATTTCGCTAAGTCTGCTCCGAGACAACTGATATTTGCACCTGTGTCTAGCAATCCGACTTCTGAGAAAGTTAGAAAACTAACGGATGCATATAAGCGTCCATCGGCAGCCTCGTTGATTACCGAATTTATAAGTAATTTCCGAGTGTTTTTAATTCTACCCCAAAAGATCGCATACGAACTGTTGATCGTTTGGGTTTTTGCTCAATGAGAGATATTGTCGCGCCAAAAATTCTTTCACGCGCTTTGATATAATTATCCACGCGTTCAGGATAAGGTCGATATCGAAGATTTCCTTCGAGAGTTTGATTAAGAAAGTCTGGTTGTTTAGTAAGTTGTGTATTTATTGTTTCGGTAGTGTTTTGTGGTGCTCGTTGTTCTAATGACGAGTACGAATTAGTAAATGAGGATTGGATGGTTTTTAATGGCGGACCCCTCTGTTGTTCCTCACAGATGGGCCCTGGCGATCGTTTTCCGCCCCTTTACAACACGATGGACATTGCGGCTTATAAATATTTTTCGCTCCGCATCCATAACAGAAAATTTTTCTGACTTCATCACACATATCCCAAAAATGTCCTTCCCTGTCACAGTTCCAACATATAATGGATTTTCCGGGTCTAATAATTGATTTAACTGCATTTACCTCCGAGTCTATTTTATCTAAATTCGGAGACTCATCCTCAACTATCTCTGAGACTGATCTCACAAAGTTCTTTGAAGCATTTAGTGATTTTACGGGTCGCTTTACTAACGTCTCCCCCAATAGGTTCTCTCGTCGTCGCACTAGCTGCCGAAGTCGATTAACCGAACTCACCGTAACATATAGTAACGCCTCGCGAACTTCTGGTATAAGATTTCTTTGTAGAAGTTGCACGATTCTATTTTCTTCTAATGGTATAGTCAGTCTCCCCACAAGCAAGGAAATATCATCATAGAAAACATCAAAAGGTTCACCAGGTTGTTGTTTACGGGACCGTATCTCTTCAAGTATAAGATCATCGTCCTTATTGTCATGGTATTGACTCTTGAAACTGTCACAAAATTCCTCCCATTCCACAACGGGTGTACTTTTTCTGTACCTCCAGTACCACTCTCTAGCTTTACCTGACAATAAAATATGCAGATTTTTACAAACCAAGGAAAAGTCTCCTTGTAGACTATCCAAGGTTAATGCATGCACTCGATACAAAAATTCTTGAACGGTAGGACCTTTCATTTCTCCATCAAATTTAATACCCCAACTTTGAATGATTTGGGTTGCTTTATCCCCATTATTGCCAGAATATGAAAAAGCTGAAGACCGAGGTGAACTATGTGCTTGTTCAGGTGATATTAAAGGCCTACTCTGCGTGTTTGGAATACGTCGTCCTGACACCGCACTATTTAAATTCATATTGCTTAAGCGCCGATCCATTATCTCTTCCATACGTTGGAAAATAATCTCATAATCTATTTCTGATCCAGTTGGTTGAGAAACATATGATCTAACCGGACCTCTGTGAGTTCGTCCGCGCCAATTAGTCGTTTCGGACCGAACAGACTGAAACTGTTGTTTTAATGGCCGTCCTGGTCGTTTTGGTTTTGGAAACTTTACCTGCTCCTCTTGCCTAATAGCGTTTCCATTACCGAGCGAAATAGGTGATATATTTGGTGAATGAGCTGCTGCCTCATTACTGACTTCTGATTGTCTAGTAGATTTACTTCGGGTATTATGTATTTTTGGAATGGTTCCTGTAGTTGCATCTGCCTGAGAGGTTATTTGAGGTTGCAAATCCCTCACATGACACAAAGTTTTGCATACGGGACATTCATGAGTTTTTTCTAAATAAGTTGAAATGCACTTTCTATGGAAATAGTGACCACATTTCGTCGTTGCTACATCCTGGTTATCCAGAAGTAGTTGCGCACAAATAATACACTTCGTTTCGGATGCCGAAGCATTTTGTGAAGGATCCTGAGATTCTTCAAAACTATGCTCCACAGGCATTTTGGAGTTCTTATGGTTTTTTTTTTCGCTTAATAATTTTTTGAAAATTTATAACAAAAATTTGTTAAATAAGGATAAACAAGCGAAACGTTTTCTGATTCTAATAGATAAGTTTCAATAATATAAATACATTCCCTTTCGGATTAGCAAGGTGATGAAATAAGATGACGTTTTTTTTTTTTTTCTGTTCTTTTTAGGGAGTACCATGCAAAAGTATTACCGCTTAGCCGCATTGACTTGCTTGGTCTCAGGAAAATTTGAGGCAATTACTTCCTTAATTATAAGAATCCAACGAGTCATAACTTGAAACATGTAGGAGGTCGAGTTGAGGGTTGTGTACCAGCCAATCTCGAAATTCCTTTCCTATTGTCAAATGCTATGCCATTCTCAGTTGGCAGACAATTAAGTTAGTGTTGTCAATAAGGGATTTGTTATTCATTTGATGCACAATTCTAATGAACCTATACAATAAGATATCTGCGGTAACCGTGTGATACAACTATCTCATGGCAAAATCCAATCAGACTATCATATCGTAGTTCATAGACAGTTTTTCAAAAGTTAACAAAAGATTTGAATAAAACCAACTTACATTAGGGTTTCAAATGCTCTTGACGTTGTCCAAGTGGATGATATTTCGATCTTGAGTCAAAAGTCATAATTCCAAACTGGGACAAACGACGCTTTTACTAAATTTTCAAATCATAACAATTAGCTAAAATTTGAATAAAGAGATAAGGAAAAGATCAAAGACTATTATTGAAATTACTTGCGCCATGGACCACTACATCGCTAACAGCAACATATGGTTATTCCGAATGATCGCAGCATTGGAATCAATAAATTTAAAGGATAGAAGAAAAATAATAAAGTTAAAGGAGATATAGAAAAAGGACTTCCAAAGAGATGGAGCTTAACCAAATAGGAAAACCGAAGGTGCCTAACGTGATTTCGTTATCTGATTTGAGCTTCGGCTCGGTGCCTATCTGACTTCGAGAAATCTGACTTCGAGCTATCTGACTTCGAGTATACTTCGTCTAGTCTAGCAACATGTCAGCTCTGCTCGGCCTCTGCCTTGCTCTGCCTTGCTCTGCCTTGCTCTGCCCCACGTTGGGCGCCATTTTTTAATTTATGTAACATACAACTGGATGCAGTCGTACCGTACCATGCCCAACCTGCAAATGTTTTAACAAAAATTACAACAAAGGGGTGATACGCTACGTGTGTAAGATATCGGCGTTGACATAACTGATCTGCGGGACTCTTATTGCGGCTAGCAAAACAATCGGCTGGGGGGGTTCGTGGACAAGTTATGCCCAACCCACTTACACAGTATATATACAAATAAAAAAAAAGAAAGTCCCTAAAATTAAATGCCAAGAAAGGATAGAATTAGAAGAAGAGGAAGAACAGTGTTATGGATTATTTGGACTACAATGATATTAAAGTAGTCGCGCTCTCTACCCGCCCTACCATGATTTTCCTTGCAGCGCTTAAAAACTCTGGAAAATCCCAAACGAAATTCACGTCATTCTAATCACACTTGCATCCTCCTTAAGGAATAATGATCGATATTACTCCATTGCAAAACGTAATTTATTTATACAAAGTTTCAATAAGTTATCTTCATGATAAAGAAATTCAATGTCAAACATATTATATTATATAGGATAATTAATAATTCATATAACCATTCTCGAAAATAAAAAGGAGTTCTAATTACATTTCTAATACATTTCTAACTATGTATGAGACTATTCCAGAAGGGAACTTTATATGGAAAATACTAAATATTGGGATCGACCTAGTCTGTCACATTTTCAAAAGAATTAGGTAATGATATTCGATTTTACTTTCAACAGAACTTTCAATTAGCATAATTAAAATGTTGATTTCTATTTATATGGATTAATGCAGTTAGAGAACAGTTATCACCAGATGAGGGTACATTGTTACCTTTTTTAATTTCAAGCAACTAACTTTTTGTTTAAAATGATGATTGCGGCTATGCCGTACTTACGACCAAAGTCCCACGATGTCAGCAGGCCTGATGACGTTTGATGAACTTTTGGATTCTCTGTATAAATGATTTTATGTCAATTTTAAAGGTGATAAACTGCACGCATAACTATAATTATGGAAAAGTATTTATAAGAATTAATGTTCTTAGCAAATTAAAAGGAAAGAAAAAAAAAAAAAAGAAAATTCTATATAGTATACAAACTAAAATTAAGGGATTCCAAAAATGAAACTTTGGAAAAGACAAGATCACTACGTGATCTTCAACGTCGAGTTAATTGGACTCTATTAAATCCTGGGTAGTCGTTGGTTGTGGAATTGTGAATCGACGAGGAGGGTCGTGTGGTCGACGAGACAGGATACTGAATTTAATCGGACTCTCTCTTAATTCCTTTATATAAATCCGCGATTACTTCTTGATGAGTCGGATAGAAAGTATTTCCACATCACAATATCTTCCAGATCGAGAAAGTGGGTGGTATTTGATAAGTGGAGAGTGCATAACCTCTCAATATAGGAAATCGGTGGCTACATCCAGAGGTTTCCGAATCCTTTGTTATCAAACTCCAAGGAACTAGGAGTTGATATGATTTTCCAAGGACTTTATTATAAATTTTTTTATAATAGTTAATTTTTATAACATGCAAACAGCTATGTCTCGACACACGTGTGTTGATGACGTCATCGCTGTGGCACCACTCGAAGGGGACAGTTTTCTCGAATTTATTTAGCCATCCTTTTGGGCTCGATTTTCCTAGTCGTTTAACTAGAGGGAATTAAAATAGACGATAGTAAGACAGCCTAATTATTTTATAGTCAAATACCTTTTCCGAGTGCTTAACCTCAATGGGTTACTTTGAAAAAAATTCACAATTTGCTAAAAATAATTTAGCCATCAAGAGTCTGCTGCATTCCATTTAGCTATTCACTGAATATGATGACCCGATTGTGTTATTTAATGTTCATAAAATTTAGATTAGGATGCAGACCTCGTGGTCTGAGAACATATCGTTTGCATGTGGTTATTTTTTTTTTTATTTTTAATTATACGTGTTAAACACACGACTGAATTGTCACTTGGTCTTTAATGCACTGAAAAGTCACTCAGAAGCAATGCACTCAATTGCGTGGGAGGGGAGCTTATCTTGAAGCTTGGCTTCCGCACATTCCAGGTTCCACTCATTTTGAGCTTAAAGCTGAGTTTAACTCTATTCTAAATTGTGAGCTTAGTTCTGAGCTTAATTCTGAGCTTAAATACAGTCATGTCAACAAAAATATCACCAGGCAATAATTGACTCTCACAATAGCGATGAATTTCTTCGTGACTGTTAAATTATTTATTGCTATTTGGCTTATCCATAATGTGGACCACATTGTAAGTATTTATTTTAAAATATAATCTAAATTATCTATGGAGATATTTTCAGGACACTGTCATTATCAAATTCACAAATTATGTTTGCGAGAATATGGATTTATCGATAATTCAGATACATCAATGTCGATTGAAGGCAATTAAAAGGAATGTTGTTACTTTACATTTCAATGCGACTATAGTAAAGCCAATTCATCAAATACGCCTTGAAGCGGCAGTCCTTAAAAAGGACAACATCTATAAGCCCTGGGGATATAAAATCTCCATTGATGGCTGTCGATTTCTTCAAAAATCATATAATCCATTTGCTACATTATTGTATAGCCAACTTGTAAAATATTCCAACTATAATCACACATGTCCATATGAGGTGAGTAACAAAAAAATTAGCATTTGGATTCTAGGACTGGAATTGAAATACTTTTTTTTTTTTTTTTAGGGATCCCTACTTATTCAAGGTTTCGAATTAAAATCCGAGAAGTTACTTATACCATTTCCAATTGGTGATTATTTATTTGACTCAAAGTGGTTTTTCAATGGAAAATTAGCCATTCTCGCTAAATATTATTTTACATTTATTGAGAATTATTAAAAAACAGGCAAAAAGAAATAATAATTAAATAATTTTGTCAATAAGTTATATGGAAAATAAAATCAATGTAATAATAAAGAAAGGAAGTCATTGTTCCGGATTTGGAGTATACCTTGTACCACTAAGAGATAAGGTCTTAAGGTCGAGCTCCTTCAAAATCGCCATTAATTGAATATTCCTATAAGAATAATCTTAGAATTATGTTAAGAAGCTGACAAAACAAATGAAACTTGATCTGCATAGACACTGGTGGAATGTTGACATTAAATTTGATTCCTCCAGGCCTTTAGTCTCGGAGATGTAGGTGTCCATACGGACGGACAGACAAAGATAGCTTTATCAACTCGTCGTCTGTTGATGCTGATCAAGAATACATATTTTGTGCGACTTTTATTTCACCTTTCCCTAATATCCCAAATGTTTTTTTAACAATTTTTATTTTGTTCACGGTTTCTGTTCATACTTATTCGTGTGGTTAGTTTATATTAATATTAATATTCCATTTATCTATATGATAGAGTATATCTTTAGAACAAAATATTTGATGACAGTTCAATTTAATTTGTTTCAAATTTTTTAGCAATTAAATAACTAAATTGGGCAAGTCATTTCAATTTTAAATATTTGGAGTTTTTCCAGTTCGTATTGCAGTTTTATAAAGGCATTATGGCTATAAACATTATTCCCATATTCAAAATATTATTAGTAGCTTGGCTCTTTAATAATATTGAGCACAATGTAAGTAAATACATATATACATAATTACATAAATACTTTATACATATCTCATTAATTTAAACAATTAATTAATATGTATAAAGGTTGCAAATATTTTAAAATTTACAAATTGTGTTTGCGAGAATCTGAACGATTCGATGATTCAGATACTTCAACGGCGGTTAAAAGCAGTTAAAAGCAATGTTATAACTCTTAATTTTAATGCGATAAAATCGGATATGTAAATCGGATTATAAATACAATTAAATTTGTTTTTAATGACATTTAAGATTGGTTAGATATTCTTTTTCCCTATAAATATTTCAATTTGTATATTTTAGTGTTTGTATAAACATTTCTTGCATACAAAATAATATTGATTATTTGGCTTGCATATCACAATGTAAGTAAATACGGAGATTTCCATACAATTTAAATTATCAAAATCCACAGGATGCCGTAACTATAAAATTTTCAAATTATGTGTGCAAGAATATGAACAAATCGATGGTTCAGATCCACCAATGTCGACTAAAAGCAGTTAAAAGGGATGTAGTTACCCTAAATTTTAATGCGACAATATTAAAACCGATCTATCAGAGTCGAGTTGAAGCGCAATTTTTTCTAAAGGCCAATGATATAAACCTTGGTTGTATAAATTCAACATTGATTATTGTAAATATTTAAAGCAAGCTTATAATCCAATTGCTAAATTAATGTTTGACAATGTTTTAAAATTTACTAACTTCAATCACACATGTCCCATTGAGGTGAGTTAAGAAATTTTTAGAAGTTCAATGATATGGATATATATATAATATATTTTTGTTTTAGGGTATAGTGTATGTTCAAGATTTTTCATTAAACCCTGAGTTGATACGGCAAGCAAGGCCTCTTCCTACTGGTGACTATTTAATCGATTCAAAATGGTACTTCAATGGAAAATTGGCAATTACCGCTAAATATTATTTTTCTTTTGTAGAGGACTTGTAAAGAGAAAAAATTAATATGCAAGTCAAAAAAAAAATAGCAGTAAAGCAAATACCTAAAAAGGAGTCTCATTTTATATCTCTTTATATTATTATATTCTGTCTTGCTTGATTTTGTACAATTTAATTATCGATAAACATATGATTGTTTTGTTTTTTAGCAAAATAAATTCAAATTGTAATACCAATCAACCACATAAATATATATATATGTATACTGCAAATGTTTCCACTTGCTGCTAATTTACTTTTAATACTTTCGATACAAAAAAATACTTACACTTTTTTTTTTGATAATTAGCAAATATTGAAAAGCTATTAATTTGCTCATTCATTTATAGAATTTTCTCTATATATCATTCAAAGGTTTTTTGAAAAATTTACTTTCTGTTCATAAATCGGATCAATAGGATGATGAATTTCTTTGTGATTGTTAAATTATTTATGGCAATTTGGCTTATCCAAAATGTGGACCTCATTGTGAGTATTTATTTTAAATTATAATCTAAATTATATATGGATATTTTTAGGATACTGTCATTATAAAATTCACAAATTATGTTTGCGAGAATATGGATGAATCGATAGTTCAGATACATCAATGTCGATTAAAGGCAATTAAAAGGAATATTGTTACTTTACATTTTAATGCGACTCTAGCAAAACCTATTAATCAAATACGCGTTGAAGCGGCATTTTTTAAAAAGGATAATTTCTATAAGCCATGGCAATATAAATTCTCCATTGATGGCTGTCGATTTCTTCAAAAATCATATAATCCTATAGCTATATTATTGTATAAGCAAATTGTAAAATATTCCAACTTTAATCACACATGTCCATACGAGGTGAGTAACAAAAACCTAGATTCTATAACAAAAGTTGAAATACTTTATCTTTTTTTAGGGATCACTACTTATCCAAGATTTCGCCCTAAAATCTGAAAATATTCTTCTACCATTTCCGACAGGTGATTACTTATTTGATTCAAAGTGGTTTTTCAATGGAAAATCAGCCATTCTCGCAAAATTTTATTTTACATTTGTTGACAATTTATAAGAAAGTAGTAAAAAAAAACTAATTAAATGCCATTGTCAATAAACTATATGGAAAATAAAATCAATGTAATAATAAAGAAAGCAAGTCGTTGTTCCAATATGACGTGCTCTATAAAGTCAAACTCCTTCGAAATTGCCATTAATTGACTACTCGTGTACGACTAATCTTAAAATTATCTTATGAAGCTGAAGAAACAAGTGAAACTTGATCGGCATAAACACTGATGGAATTTTGACACCAAATTTGGTTGCTCTAGCACTTATAAGTAGTATCTGAGATCTAAGTGTTCATACGGATGGACAGACGGACATGGTCATATCGACTCGTCTGTTGACACTGATCAAGAATATATATACTTTATGGGGTCGGAAATGTGTCCTTTTACCTGTTACGTACATTTCGGCGACTTTTATTTCACCTTTCCCTAATATCCCAAATGTTTTTTTTAAACAATTTTTTTTTTTGTTCACGGTTTCTGATCATACTTAGTGGAACAATTATTTTGCTTATTCATGTGGTTAGTTTATTTTAATATTGATATTCCATTTCTATATGAGTGTATATTTGCTTACTTAATATATATACTCTAACCTTCATTAGAACAAAATATTTGTTGATTGTTCTATTTAATTTGTTTCAAATGGTAATTTTATAGCAATTAAATAACTAAATTGGGCAAGTCATTTCCTATTTTAAATATTTAGAGTTTTTCCAGTTCGTATTGCAGTTTTATAAAGACATTATGGCTATAAACATTATTCCCATATTCAAAATATTTTTTGAATTTTTTCTAAAGGCCAATGGATATAAACGTTGGTTGTATAAATTCAACATTGATTATTGTAAATATTTAAAGCAAGCTTATAATCCAATTGCTAAATTAATGTTTGGCAATTTTTAAAATTTACTAACTTCAATCACACATGTCCCGTTGAGGTGAGTTAAGAAATTTTTAAAAATAGAATGACATCGATATATATATATAATATGTTTTTATTTTAGGGTGGTGTATGTTCAAGGTTTTTCATTAAAGCCTGAGATGGTAACTTTACCTCTTCCTACTGGTGACTATTTAATCGATTCAAAATGGTACTTCAATGGAAAATTGGCAATTACCGCCAAATATTATTTTTCTTTTGTAGAGGACTTGTAAAAATAAAATGAATGTCCCAAGTCTAAAAATGAGCGAAATACATATAAATTTTAATACATATTTATATATTGAATATCAAAATATAATTATTTGTGGGTTTTCGCCTGAAGCAAAACAATTCTTTGTAATTGAAATACAAAAATTAATAATAAAAATTCATTATACGAAATCTAATAAATACTTTCAAAAGTGCAACATGTTAAAGATTTTATTATTAAAACCGTCTTGAAAATTTTAATTTTTAAACTCGAGCCTGAAATCGTGCAATGGTTCTAATTCATCTTATGCATTAAAATTTATGATTTATGTTTGCGAGAATCTGAACGATTCAATGATTCAGATACATCTATGTCGATTAAAAGTAGTAAAAAGAAATATTAAAACTCTAAATTTTAATGGGACACTACCAAGACCGGTGAAAAGTAAAAATGTTGAAGAGGAATTATTCTTTTAGGGATTACTACTTGTCCAAGGATTTTACTTAAGACCCGAAATTTTAACTCTAACTAATCCCGCTGGAGACTATATAATGCATTCAATGTGGTTTTTTGATCAAAAATTGGGAGTTATTGCTAAATATTATTTTACATTTGTTGAGAATCTTTAAGCGAAATTCATCAATGAATAAAAATTATATCAAGTTTATGACAAATTTTAGTCTCTCGAATATCCTTAACATATTAAAATATGAAAGGACCCTGTGATTAATATTACAATATTATTCATATGCTGCAAGACTTGTATCTAAAAACTAAATTAGATGTGCTAACCCTCTCTTCAAAGTTATTTTTAATCGGTTTCATATTATTATTTTTATATAAAAATAATAAATAGGTACTTAAAATAAAAATAGGAAGCCAATCGTCCCTAACTTAAATTTTAATGCCAGTTGATTTATAATGCATTTTATAATTATAAATACAGTTTAATTTATTTTTAATGGCATTTTAAGTTGGTTAGATATTCTTTTTCTCTATAAATATTTTAATTTGTACATTTTAGTGTTTCTGTTGAACATCATTTCAAAAAATATGATTCTAAATAAATTTCTGGCATACAAAATAATACTGATTATTTGGCTTGCACATCACAATGTAAGTAAATACGGAGATTTCTATACAATTTAAATTATCAAAATCTACAGGATGCCGTAATTATAAAATTTACAAATTATGTGTGCGAGAATATGAACAAATCGATGGTTCAGATCCACCAATGTCGACTAAAAGCAGTTAAAAGGGATGTAGTTACCCTAAATTTTAATGCGACACTACTAAAACCGATTTATCAGAGTCGAGTTGAAGCGCAATTTTTTCTAAAAGCCAATGGATATAAACCTTGGTTGTATACTTTCAACATTGATGGCTGTAAATATTTAAAGCAAACTTATAATCCAATTGCTAAATTAATGTTTGGTAATGTTTTAAAATTTACTAACTTCAATCACACATGTCCCATTGAGGTGAGTTAAGAAATTTTTAAAAATACAATGACATCGATTTATATATATAATACGTTTTTGTTTTAGGGTATAGTGTATGTTCAAGGTTTTTCATTAAAGCCTGAGATGATACCCTTGCCTCTTCCTACTGGTGACTATTTAATCGATTCAAAATGGTACTTCAACGGAAAATTGGCAATTACCGCTAAATATTATTTTTCTTTTGTAGAAGACTTGTAAAGAGAAAAAATTAATATGCAAGTCAAAAAAAATAGTGCAGTAAAAGCAAATACCTTAAAAAAGAGTGCTCATTTTATATCTCTTTTTATATTATTATATTCTGTCTTGCTTGATTTTGTGCAATTTAATTATCCATAAACATATGATTGTTTTGTTTTTTAGTAAAATAAATTCAAATTGTAATACCAATCAACCATATAAATATATATATATATATGTATACTGCAAATGTTTCCATCGTCCGTTAATTATATTTTTTTTGTCCGTTGTCCTTTTTTTAAAGGATTTTAACTTAAAATTAGTTTTCCCGATTTTTATGCTGTCTATGTCTTTGAGATCAAGGTGTTCATACAGACGGACGGACAGACGGACATGGCTATATCGACTCGGCTGTTGATGCTGATCAAGAATATTATTTATTATTATTATAATTAAAGTATTGGATATATTTGTAAACTATCAACATAACTATATTTTATAAGCACTGGCAACTAAGGCCTTAAAGCTTAACTGATTTTTAAACTCAAGCCTAAAATTGAGCAATGGTTTTTAAAGATTTTATGCAAGTCAACAGGTGGCGCCACAATTTATAAAGTGAGCTCTAGCGTAATATCTGAATCTATATTTTTAAAGTGATCTTTGCGGTATTCACAGAATTGTAATCGGTAGCAGATATCGATAGCTCCTCTCTCCCTCTTTCTCTTTTGTGGGTGTCATTTATGCCTTCACACGAGACATGTAGATTCTGTGAGGAGGTTTGTCACTAAACCTTTTCATTCTGTTCTCCTTGTTATAAATTTAAAACAATTTATGAAGAAATTTGAATTAAAATTATAAAACTGCCAACCTTCCTCAAATACTTATTTATATATAAATTCAAAAACTTATATATATATAAATTTCAAAAACGTATATATATATATCCGCATATATAAACAAACACGTGCAACTGTAATCTATATATATATATATGTATATATATATATATATATATGTATATATATATATATGTATATATATATATATATATGTATATATATATATATATATGTATATATTTATGGCAATCCGATTTTAGTTTTGAATGGATTTTAGTTAATTTAAGGGTATTAATGCTTCGGTGTTGAACTAGTAAATTTCATTAATTTTTTGTATACATTGTTGCTTGTGTTTCTTTCTTCTTTGATTGCGTTTTCCAAGCGGCAGTTGAGAATTTGACGTTGAAGCGAATGGTAAAAAACCGCTTCCAGTCCGACAAGATCCAAAGATCGCGGGGCGCAAGCATAAAAATAAAGATCTCTCTTTTGCAATTCGTGGGTGGAAAATATAGTAAAGAATAAAATTTAAGTGAATGAAAAGCGTCTAAACAGAGAGAAAACCAGAGAGAGGGAGAGATAAAAAGAGAGTGCAAAAAAGTAAATAATTGTAATTAATGTGATAAAAAAAACCTAATAAAGCACTAATAAACTAAGTGAACTTCAGTCCATATCAAATAAACAAAGTGTGAGAACTTTTTTTATAGTTTGTATATATTCTATTATTTTTTTTATGTCTTCTTTCTCTTCGCTTTCGCTTTTATTTGAATTTTAACAAAGCATACAGAAAATCGTAAATACAAATGTTTCTCAATGCAGAAGCAGAAGAAACACGTGCAACTGGAATAACTGTCAACCAGATAGATTACCTTATATGAGTCAAATTGACCAAGTGATAAGGCGTTGATAAATTCAAATACAGGCATAGGAAATTATTGAATGTACTATTAACTATGGATAACCTTGGCCTGTTCAGGTTTGACATTGCAAACAAACAGTTTTTCAAACTGAAAATATGTTAAAGACCAGTGGACCACGCTCATTTCAAATGCACCGTAATCTTTATACTCTTGCTAGTGCCATACATATGTAAATCTTTTAAAATGATCAAAATTATTACGCGATTCTTTCTATGATAACTCTGCAGATACATAGATATAGAAATTCAAACATTTTCAACATATTCAAATAATCAGTATAATAATGTTGAACAACAATCATCTCTGGAAACTTTTACACATATAGGGCCGACAGATTTCTTGACTAACTGATTAATCCCTTATAGTGTTCTGATAAGAGTTCTGCCCACAGACACTTCGGAACAGGTGGAAAACTTCGTGAAAATTTTTGATGATTCAAAAAAATTGACATTAAAGACAAACATGAATGATTACATTATCTACTCGATTAGTCATAAAGAAATAAATAAAATATAGTTTTAACAAATTGCTGACAAAACTAAATATATCCCTTATCTTAGAGTGTTCAAATTTTTGGCGTCTTTTCAGTCCAAAAATCTAAACAAACTTTTATGCCAACAAAAAACCGGTTCGCACAAAATCCAAAACAGAGAGCCGATATACATATGTATATATAGAGAGAGATAAACTGAGAGTTAATTAGTTTGAGAGATAGAGAAAAAGAGAGAGAGACATGAGAAAGAGAAATAAAGTATAATTTTTATTTAGTTAGACAAGTTGTTGTTTCAGAGTTTATCAGCCAAATGTCATAGAGGGAGAGACAGTCAACTGATAACATTTTCACCGACTTTTGATAAGAACCGGCAAAATGTTCCATGTTCCATGTGGCTACATCCGCTTACAATGTAAGGCCAATCATAATCATAGGGAATGGAATTATTATGCTGCCCAGACATGTCTGGCTCTTAGTTGATGATTGTGATAAGAAAAATTGAATATTTTCCAAAATTGATGTACGTATACAAAAAATCAAAAGCAGAAAATAAAATTACTTGAATTACTGACCTACATATTTAGTGATTCCGTGTCTCTACTTATAATTAGAGTGCATAAATAGTTTACAGACCGGTTTTACTCTCTGTACTACAAAAAAGGTCATACAATGCATTTTTAGTTTACACATTACATTAACAAATACAGTGAAGATTAAATAAAAAGTATATTTAAATATTAATGAACAAGTTCATTAAACTACACGTACCCCTACCGATGGGCCGTATGCGGGAGCATTCCCTCCTTAACATTCATTTAAAATTACTCAGAGTCATGGATGGTTCTTCCTCTTGATACACTTCATTTACTTTTGTTTCGCTGTGTTAATGACGTAGACGATCGCATCATGATGACTCGACTTTTTATACTCGTATGAGGATTGCAATCAGACAGTTGGAGAAACAATCCATAACAACGGTGCTCCATGGTTCAATGCACCGCATCACATCAAATTATATAAACTCTAAAACTCTGGTCTTATCAGCCTCAGACGCCTCTGATAAGCCAACTATTGATTTAACAATTACGATATCGATAAAGTGAATTAATACCAAATGACCATATTCATATACTACATATATGTATGTATATATGTAAGTATATACTTACATACATACATAATACATAGGTAATCTGAGTTTCATAACAAAACAAAAATGTGACGTAGATATAGGTATATTTAGGTTATGTTAATCAAACGTTTATGATAACCCTGAAATTTCATTATTATACAAATATAGAATCTGTTTGTTTCTAATGTTTTGTTTAATCAAATATTAATTTTTTTCGCACATCAACAAGTTACGCAAAAAGAATAAAAAAAAATCATTTTTAAAATAGAATTAGTTCAATTTAGTATAGATAGATAGTTCAAAAATTAAGATAGATGCATGAAATTGGCACGCGTCCTACATAGATGAACAAAGCAATAAAAAAAACCCAAAAAAATATGTATAAAAAGTTTTAAGGCAATCATAAAATAACTAATTTTAATCAATTAAAGTATAATTAGTATATTGTGTGAAATTTACGCTAAGCATGTTATGAGACACAATATTAACAATAAAGATCTATATTAATTTGCAACTCATTTTTTTTTGGTAATAGAATAAATAGTTAAAATAAAACAGTTTTATGGTAATTAAAAACCAGTTTTAAAAGATCTTTATTTAAGTTCAAGTTTAAGTTGAAGTTAAGAACGTTCTCTGATTGCTTCAATTGAAAAATCACCATTTTTTAAGTTCAAAATCAATTCAGAAAACTATAAGAAAATCATTTCTTATAATAAAATTAAAATTAAATAATTAGCAACCCACAAGTCTATTTAAAGCTTCAATAATACAAATTGATCTATCAATAGGTATGGGTTTAGGTCTAGGTCTAGTTATAGGTAATAGGTATAGGTGTATATATAGATATAGGTGTAGGCTATTATTATTATGTTTATTATTATTATTAAGAACGCACAGCTCCCTAAAGTATGCTATAACCCGATTACTAACTAAGTTATTGTTGGTAAGGTCACTGTTACAATATCAATCAGACCTACAATTAAGTTAATTTTTTCAAGTGTATGTAATATTAAACGCCTCTCGTCTGATTGCATTATAATATCAATAATTTCGCATGATAGACGATCTTGACTCTGGGCAAATGATTGTCATCACAACTTTGCAACTGGTTGCTGTTAGGCAGTAGATAAAGTAGCCTATATGTAAAACATATATTAACCGCAATGAACTTTGCACATGTATAAACCTGAACTCTAAGTACATATGTTAATGTACATAGTTACTACAGTTGGTTGGTTGGTTAGTTAGTTAGGTAGTTATTTATTTAGTAGGGGTGCGTGTTGAAATTTAAAGTAATGGCAGTTATTTTGCAATCGCTTGGATCTGTCGGATTAACAAAACTGATAAATAGCACTTGTTTCAATGTTAATCAATTGTTAAAGCTATTTTTATGATATTTCCCCAGCACTTTTGGGGGCCACAAGCCAACTTGAAAACCAAGACAAATTGCCCAAAGCAAATCTTATCAAAAAATATTCAAGAATATTGCATTTTTTAAAGACCCCAAAAAAATGTACGATAAGATTGCCACAAATGAATTAATAATAAAAATAAAATTATATTTCTACGCTTTGCTTTTCATAAAAGTTTCCATCAATATGACGACAACCAAAGATCCAAAAGGAAAAGGAGGTACTGAGAATCTGGAGAAAAAAGATGGCGGCATGGCCGGTGGTATTATGAAACGTTTAAGACGCTCTGCATCCGCCACAGAGCATAATTTGAGTAGCTTGAGAAATCGAAAATCTACCCAAAATTTATTTGATCAGTATGGCAATCCGATCGATTTACGTCAATATCGTAAAGTATTGGATAAAGATGAGAATGGTAATGGTACTGCTAATGGTAATTCAGAAAAGAAGACACGCTATAGACGCACCCAAAGTGTAACCAGGGCTGAAGAGATCTCGAACAAGGAGGAGAAACAGCGCAAAGCCCAACCAGGTAGACCGTGAGTATACCATGAAGGGTCATAATAAAATTATGGTATGATTTATGTTTAAAAAATGCGATGAAAAACAAATTTAACTTTCTCTATCAAGCGTTTCTAACTGAACAGGAGTTTTAAGACTATATTTAATGATTATAATCGATTCTTTACAGTATTCATCGTCCCCGTGATTCGTTATTCTCATGGAGTTCGGGATTTACGAATTTTTCGGGTCTCGTTAACTGGGGTTTTCTACTACTCTGTATTGGTGGTCTGCGTTTGGGACTGGAAAACTTACTCAAGTCAGTATGCAAATCAACATTACATTTAGTATGTATGCTAAAATTAAATATCTGTTTTAGATATGGTATACGCATTAATCCCCTGGATTGGTTTTTCTTTTTGAGCGGTCGGAATGAAGGCGAGGGACACAATGCGCTCATATTGATCACATGTAAGTCTATTTTAATAATTCAGATTTTCCCTTTTTGTTTTTGTTTTTTTCCTCTATTTATAAAACATGATATGAATTTTTTTTTCAGACTCTCTGGTTCACATATCCCTATGTTTGGCGATTGAAAAGGGTCTCGCAATGGTAAGTTTTTAAAATTATTTTCACTTACTTTGAAAATATCTTATATTTGCCCTGGACATCAGCAAGTCGATAGGGTTGTGAAATTTTTTCATTATATAAGTAGCTTAGAACAAATCTGCTTGCCTGCAGAGCTCTTCCTGTTTAAAAATGTGTGTGTGTGTGTGTGTGTGTGTAGGAGTATATCGTTCAATTTTTGGGATTTCTATGTTTAGAAACAACGTTATAATTTTGAAAATCTGAATTTTATAGACAAGTAAAACAAAGTAAGAGATTTTCAATAGAACGAACTCTGAAACAAATTATTTTTGTGGCAATGAAAAAACTTGCCCAGTGACTATATTCCTACAACAATTATAT
Organism: Drosophila sturtevanti; assembly: GCA_018150375.1. Classification (NCBI taxonomy): domain Eukaryota; kingdom Metazoa; phylum Arthropoda; class Insecta; order Diptera; family Drosophilidae; genus Drosophila; species Drosophila sturtevanti. The sequence continues at coordinate 2,566,340 of JAECWJ010000341.1, read as the reverse complement.
TAATAATTAAAATTATTTTTTATAACATTTGTAATATGTATGTATAGCCAAATCGAAAGAGTATAACGCTTGTCTTATTTTAAACTGTTATAAAATAGTAAAATTTATTGACAATTGTTGCATTCCATATAGTAATAGAGTATGTATGACAGTCTGAATTTTACATTCTTTTCAAATGATTGACAACAGGTGATGTGTGAATTTATAACCACTTTTTTTTTATTTTTGATTAAACGGATTATATATATAAATGATCTTATATTTTAAACATAAACAGGTTTTTAATTTGACAAAAATAATAATAATAGTAAACGAGGAAAAATGAGAGAATTATTGTGAGTATGTGTGTGTCTGTGTGCGAATGTTTAGCTTTGAGTTTTCCTTTAGGCAATCCGAACTCCAGCTTGATCACAATATTTTTGTAACATTTGCCTATAGTCCGGTTCGAGAGAACTCAAAAGTGTTGACAGCTCACCGGGACGAGTTTGTGAAAATTTACCCAGCGATGTGGCCAAAAATTGGCGGCCATCACTCACTTCAGACACATAATCGGGTCGCGTAGGCTGGGCATGACTTAGTTGGGCAAATGCCACTTGATAACCACCACCGTCGCCTTCATCTAACATGGCAAAAACAGTACCAGCAGCCTCGACGCCTTCAAAGGGGGTTAGTTTATCTGCGGGACGCTCAAAAACATCAATCAAAGCATGCAACAATCTTGGCCAGAATTGATTATAGTGAGGCGAACACATTTCCGGGCATTCAGTTAGAAGTTTAGTTATGCCCACCGTAACAGCTTTACGTTCTAATTCTTTTGCCACTTTGTTTAAATCTGTGATTAGAACACGCTCCAATACCATGCCAAACATTCCCGGTTGTATATCATCGATCAATTGTACCAATGCACTGCCACCAAATTTGGTAATATAGTACGAGAAAAAGACAATGATGCCACACAAATATTTTGGAGTCTTGGCTAACGACAAACGTTGAAACAATAGACCAAATATTTGACGCATAGCCGCCTGCATTTCAGCGGTGGGATAATGAAATATTAAAGTTTGCAGTAAATAGAAACCCTCATGATCATTTGCCTTGGAGGCGATCATTTTTTGAAAGATACCCAAGATGCCATTCTAAAAATAGAAACGTAAGGATTATAAAACTATATAAAATTTGAGAAATTCCTTTTCTTCTTTACCAATTTTCCTGTGGCTTGAATCTGAGTTGAACCTTGTTTGATAAAAGCTGATAGCAAACGAATAAGTGGAGTCACATTGCCCGAACGGTCCCACAAAGCCGGGGATAGGAGACACGGAAATAGTGCCCAATAAGGTTCAGGTATAGGTGACCCACTTGTTTCACGGACCTCTAATAAGACCGATAGTATTTGAAAAACATAGGGCATAAATTCGACGACATCCTGTTGCAAAATTCCCTGGAATACAGGAAACAAGGCCTCCTCAAAAGAGCTAACCGCTGATGCTTCCGTCTGGCAGACAATTCTGAAATATTTGATGTGATCAATATATACAACTTGCAAAAAACCGCTACCAATATTTTTCAAATTTCGATCAATAATTCTGAAAATCTTATATATATAAATTAATTATCTTATTTTACCACTCACTTGATACATATAGCTAGAGTTTCGAAGAGATAGTGATTAAAATTCGGTCGTGATGGATTTTTGGCCACCTGGGTAAGAATCTCAGTGAGTCGGGGCAGGGCCACACCCATGTAGGGCATGGCCGCTCCTTGTAGGACATGGAATGAACGCATTATTGCTGCAACAGAAATATATAAGTTAACATTTTGTAGTTTAAATAAATGTTTTCTAATTTTTTCAATTCTCTTACCCTTCATAACATATTCATTTTCATTGGAACCGGACAGGGATAGAGTCGAGAATAATCCACTGACCAATTCATTGGAATGTTGAGATAATATCTGGGGTCCAAACATTATACTATTACTGGCATCTCGCATGGTTAGAATTTTTTCCAATGAACATGCCGCATAGCTATGAACCACAATGCTTTCGGCTGGCAAATGTCTTATCAATTGGGGCAAACATTGATTCACTGTCTGGGGTCCCAAAAGATTTCGAAAGATCATCACATACTTGATCGCAGCTGCCTTCAATACGGGTAACTCATTGACTGAAACGATCAAATTAAAAAGTTGAATTAAATAACTCTGAATCAGAAATTAGTTTATAGATTTTTCTTACTATTTGGTCTCTCCAATTCAGGTATTATTTGTTGAGCACAAAATTGTGGCAAAGGCACAAGCTCTGATGCTTGGGTAATACCATGCTTCTGGGTGCCACCACGTGAAGCCCACGAGGTAACCAAATATATGGCTGTATCCTTGGATCGCCAATTTGCAGTTGGATTCTCTTTATATTTACCAAGCAATATCTCCAAATATTGCCCAAATATGCCAAAGATTTTTTGTTCAAAATTAATTGATAGTGTCTTGACCAGATCACAAGCTGCCCGACGCCTGGTATCAATGTCGGAGCCTTCTATATCACGTTTAATATACTCATCGGGACTATCTTCAAATAGTTCTTCATCCGATGGTCGTATGTCCAAATTTGGTACGACCACCTTATCGCAAATACGTGCCAATATTTCAGGATTTTCAAAAATACCCTGATAATGTTTGCGTTCAGCCACCACCGAAAGAAATTGCAAAGCATTGGATACCAGCTGGAAGAGCAAAAAAAGAACTATTTGTTAGATCAACTATGTATATATATTTCACTGTTTCTAATGACTTACGGAATCGTATTTTGTGTGCAGACTGGTTTTAACCAACAATTCCCATATGGCAGTCACAAATTGTTCCATAAACGGCTTAAATTCCTCATCATATTTTCGGGCATACAAACAAATATTCTCGCAAACTTGGGAACGCAAGTGTTCCAAGACCCCAGCATCATCATCATCATCTGTGGTTAATAGTGGAACGTCAGTAGCTAATTGTTGCATAAATGCTCCCATCCATGTGTTCATATTATCCTCAAAGAATGCGGGTAAATCCTGTACATTGAGTGAAAAGAATACCTTATTCACTAGCACTAATGAGCCGTAGATAACCTTTAATGCTTCAGCATTCTGTTCATGAACTTTGGTCAATTGCATGGTGGCCTGTAGTAAATCGGTTAATGGTTGTGACATGCGATTCAACACAAATTCAATTTCCTCCCACAGTGTTTGCGATTTGAACTCATAGCGATAACGCTTAAATAGAGAATGGGCCGTCCGTAGAACCCCATTGATAACATTAAAATCACCCGAGGCAAATTTCTCAACCATTTCATCGATCAGTTGTGGCCATTTTTTGGGAAAATCATGTTTGCCAATTATGCTCACAGCGTCGCTAAGCTGCTTCTGCAGAGCAATTGGCGAATGTAACATTAAAGATACTATCAATGTTTTAATGGTATTCCGGTCACTTTCGTGTATGCGATCGGGTTCATTTGTATCCTCATGAGCGGCCCAATTACGTTTCACATAATTCTTGAAGGCAATGGCTCCAGCCACTCTAGTAGTCATATCCATTTGGGCCTTATCGATGAGATTTAGCAATAGAATGGCATAATTTTTTTGCAGTTCGGTGGACTCCAATAGTTTTTCGGCTATAAGAATATGAAATAAAATAATGTAAATTCTTAACAACCGGTTTCCTTTATACTCGAAGTGTATATTTGAAGGTCAGACCAGCATTTTAAGTTCTCTGAAATTCAGTTGCATTATTTCCCGCGTCGCGATACACGCACACGCCATATGCATTTCATGCGGCCTTCTTTCCCCCTACCCTAACCCCTTATACGACTTACCCGGCCGGCGTACATTGGGATCGGCGCTAAGCGTCTGTTGCAAATAACCAGCCAACAATTGCAGATTTGCTTCGGTGACTTCCATTTTAAATAATTAGTTTACTCTAAGTGTTTTTTTTTTAATATCACAACTGTTTCCAAACTTTAACTTTTACAACAAGGAACGAAATTCAATCAAATTTCTGCGTCTTTCTCCTCTTTTTGCACACCAAAAATTGGAGCTGAGTATACTGTCGATGATTTCATCGATACTCGATAGTTTTTGTTAGTCTGTTAAATCTCTGTTAACAAACTAACATAATGACTCATCGTGATGGCCTTAACTATGGCTCCAGTTCAAAAATGATCTCAATAAGAATTTTTCTTAAATATGTTTTCATTAATTTAAATATGTTTATTTTTCATTTTTCATTACAACATAATAGGAAATTATTTCTGAGGCTTTGGGAATGTTTATACAAATCGTCAACATAATTGTTTTAGTGTGCTTGCCTGTGGTAATTATCCATCTCAAAGGACATGCCTTCAGTTTAAGTAAGTTTGACCCTACATTCTAAAAGCTTTATATTTTAACTTTGTTTATTTTTTTAGTGGGAGCGACGACAGTATGTTTTTATTATTCGGTTTTATTTTTGAAACTTTGGTCTTATGTCCAAACAAATATGTGGTGCCGTCAGAACTACTATCAGAAAAGTCCCCGTGAACGTCGTCCAAGCATTACTTTAGCTGAATTGAGTAAGTTGTACAATGAACAGGAAAATTTTGATAACTTGAATTTTATTGAATATTTTTTAGAAAATGGACATTTGGCTGAGGGCGAAGATGATGAGGCAATTCCCAAATTAGTGCAATATCCTGATAATTTAAGTTACCGGGATATATTGTATTTTTTGTGTGCTCCTACTCTGTGCTATGAATTGAATTTCCCAAAAACAACTAGAGTACGCAAACGTTTTCTACTCAAACGTTTAATGGAAGTGATTATAGGCGTCAATATGGTAATGGCATTATTCCAACAATGGATTATACCTTCAGTGAGGAACTCTTTGATTCCCTTCTCTAATATGGATGTAGCTTTGGCTACAGAAAGGCTTTTGAAATTGGCGGTTAGTACAAAAGGACTTAATAAAAACAAAAACAATTAATTTAATATAGTTTAATCTTCTAGCTACCTAATCATTTGTGCTGGTTGTGTTTTTTCTATCTAATGTTCCATTCGTTTTTGAATGCTGCTGGTGAGATTCTTAATTTTGCGGATCGGAATTTTTATTGTGATTGGTGGAATGCCAATAATATTGACACATTTTGGCGTACCTGGAATATGCCTGTGCACCGTTGGTGTGTAAGACATCTATATATACCTGTAGTCCAAATGGGCTACTCTTCAAGACAGGCCTCTACCATTGTTTTCCTTTTCAGTGCATTTTTCCATGAGTATCTAGTATGTTTAATTACAATTGATCGTATGATATATATTTTAATTGGATTTTGTAACTTTTTAGGTTTCAGTGCCTCTACAAACTTACAAAATCTGGGCCTTTTTGGGCATGATGGGACAAATTCCTCTATCAGCCATTTCCAAATATGTTGAACGTAATTTGGGACCACGTATGGGCAATATTATTGTCTGGGCTTCGATCATCTTGGGTCAACCTTTGTGCATAATGATGTATTATCACGACTATGTGGTTACGCATTTTCAAAATTCCCTTAACGCCACTAAAGACTATCAAAATTAGACCCCATACTTTCACTTTTATTTTTCGATATTTCCTCCTCATTCTTATAGAATTTAGCTGCCCCAAAATGCAAGCAAAACTTGTGATTGCCAACAAATATCAAAACAAACAACAAAATTGTTATAACGTGCATTTGTTAAAAAAAATAAAATGAAAATAAACATTTTTATGAAATTTGAAATAACGTATTTTTTAACTAAAGCTTATCGATAGTTTTTGACAACTTGACTATAAGATTTTTGCTCGCCCAGCTAAACTGGTCACACTAGACATCAACCAAGCCAAAACAGAAAAAATAATTCAGTTCTGTTTGACAAATTTTTATTTTCTTATTGTGCTCCAACGAGATTGTAAAGATAGGATTCGAAAATTAAAAAAATATACTGGCACTTAAATTGTTTGTTTTGCCGAGGTAAATTGGTAATAATATTACAGTCCGTTTTTTGTCGTCGGCTTTTTCGCGACGCCCGGCACTTGCGGACTAACATACACACACAGACAAAAGATTTATGTATAAACTTTGTCAATGTGTGTCAGTGTTTGCAAGTTGCGTGTGTGTGTGTGTGAGGCTCGTGGTGCGCCTGAAAAAAGTTTTTTATACTGAATCATGAAATATAGCAAACTAAATTGCTAAATTAAAAAATAATGTTATTAATTTCTAGAAAGATTTGGCGTAGTCAGCAACAATTGCAGCTACAACAATTGGTCAAGGGATTTGCCGTAGCGAAGAAGAGTTCCCAGAGTTTCCTAAGTGAAAAATCAGAGCACCAGGCGGCGGCTGTTGATTGTGGTCACGTAAGTGTTGAATGTGCTCCAGGCCGACCGACTAATTATGAAAGTTAATTGTTCTTATTCTCTCCTGATAGATTATGAGTGGAAGATATCGTGGTAGTGGTGGCGGACGTTATGGTGGCGGCGGGGGTGGAGGAGGTGGAGGCTACGGCGGTGGCGGTTATAATGATTTTGATAATTATCGTGGCGGTGGTGGCGGTTATAATGATAACTATGGACCAGGACCTGGACCAAATCAATTCAACAGTAAGTTTAATAAAAGAATTGGAAGCATAAGAAAGGCTATAATTAAATTTGTCGGATTAGAAAGTGCAAATGAACTAATACCAAATATAGGTAGAATAAAAAGTCCCAATTTGTAGCTATGGAAACTGTATTTAGCGGCAGCCCAATCCGGGCGGTTTCATCTGGGTCCTGTAGAAATTTCTTTTCTTAAAATTTCTTTTTTTCTTTTTGTAACAGTGGGTCCCAATATATCTGGCAACGATCTGATGCAATTGATGAGTGCCATGGCCAGTAATTTCAGCATGAACTCTCAACCCCCACAACCAATGCGTCAAAGCTGTGGCGAATTGCGTAATCATCATTGTGGCCTTTTTGTCGAACTGTCCGGACGATTGATCAAGAAGCGTGTTAATCGCTTTGCCGAGCTCCGTGATCGTAATGGCGGCGCCTGTCAGTTAGTTGTCCTTGAAGATAAACATCCACGTGTGGCCCGTCGCATGAACAATATGCCAGAGAATACCACATTGACAATTGTAGGCCAAGTGATGCGTAGGCCACACAATTCATGCAATCAGACCATGCCCACTGGCGAAATTGAAGTGGAAGTTCAGGATATACTTAACATTCATTTTCCCACAAGTGGCACCAAGCGAGCTGGCGATAAGCGAACATATAGTACAATGGCTCAGCAGCAAAACACATTGGGCATTACCAGTACCGAATACAAGATTGCCAGTAATATAACTAAAATCTAATAACAAATACAGTTCTAATCTATTTTTTCTAATCAATTTTCTAGAGAATGAAAACATTTTGAAATATTTTGAGAATCGTGATTTAACCTGCAACGATTTAAGGCGAGACGATGTGGGTAAATCAGTTTCTCTTGTGGGATGGATACCATCTACAAAAAATAACAAATTTCTACAACTTAAAGATGGTTATGGCCAGACACAGTTAATGATTGAAGATCAATCGGTAAGTGAGAGAATATAAGCATAAGTAGTAGGACCTTTTATATGATTAAGTGCTGTGGCATTAGTAATTAGTATTTGTATTTAGTTAAATCTGATTCTTAAATTTTAGAACAATAAACTAACTCCCCACTTATTTTAGTTAATGGATACATTCCTGTCGACGCCGGATCAAACAGTTCTCCAAATTGTCGGTAAAGTGCTGAGCAGACCCAAGGCTAATATTAATTTAAAATATGATACTGGTGAGGTGGAAGTTAGTGTAACCAGTGTGAAAATTCTCAATCCGGATGATCCCTATGAGGGTCCCATTAAGGCCAAGGAGAAACAACAGAAATTGTCAATTGATGATTTAGAAAATGAAGAGGCTGCCGTATCTAGTTCGGCATCAGGCTTGGCCAATAATGGCGAAAATGCTGAACATCAAAATGAATCAGAATCAAATAATCCCACCACCTCTGCAGGACTTGCTGAGAAAATCGCTGATACCAATAAATTTGCCGATCGCACCCATAATTGTGGGGAACTCACTTCAAGTGATATTAATGAGAAGGTTGTCATCTGCGGTTGGCTTGAATTCCAAAGGATGAATAAATTTTTCATTTTACGCGATGCCTATGGTCAGACTCAGGTCTTGCTATTGTCCAAAACAAAAGGTCTGGAGGATTATGTGGATACAGGAGTACCAATTGAGTCAATTGTAAGAGTAGAGGGCACAGTAATTCCACGTCCGGCAGCCACTATTAATCCAAAAATGCAAACCGGTCATGTTGAAGTTGAAGCTGATATTGTTACGGTTCTAAATCCGGCAAAGAAGAATTTACCCTTTGAAATACGGAAATTTAATCGAGCTGGCGAACGTCTACGGCTCACTCATCGCTATCTGGATTTGAGATTTAACGATATGCAACAAAATCTACGTTTACGTTCATCGGTGATCATGAAGATGCGTGAATATCTCATCAATTATTTGGGTTTCGTTGAGGTGGAGACGCCCACATTGTTTCGCCGTACTCCCGGTGGAGCACAAGAGTTCGTGGTGCCCACCCGCAAGGCAGGACATTTCTATTCACTTGTTCAAAGCCCACAGCAATTCAAACAGATGCTTATGTCCGGTGGCATAGATCGCTATTTTCAAGTGGCTCGTTGCTATCGTGATGAAGCCACACGGCCAGATCGTCAACCGGAATTTACACAGCTCGATATCGAGTTATCTTTTACCAGTCGTGATGATATAATGCAACTAATTGAGGAGACTCTGCGTTATTCATGGCCCAAGCATTTGCCCAAATTGCAGACACCCTTCCGTCGGATTACCTACGAGGAGGCACTTGAGAAATATGGTTGCGATAAACCAGATACACGATTCGGTTTACTTTTGAACAATGTCACCGATATTATTGAGAAATCAGATGAATTTAAACAGAAATATGATGATTTTGGCGCCTATGCCATTGTGGTGCGAGCCAGTGAAGCATTTTGGAATGGGGCCGCACGTAAGCATTATGAAGGACTGGGCAAAGACTTCAAGGGTACACTGTTTGTACGAAAATTCATGCACACCAAGGATGTAGAGGATCGTCTAACCAAATTGCTGGGCGAACAGGTAGCAAAGGAAGTAATTGAGAAATTTGATTTGGAGGAAAATGATTTATTATTCATAGGCATGGGTCCCAAAGAGGAAACGGTAGGCTTAATCATAGAATTATCTTTGAATTTCATTTCCATTAATTCTAATTTTTATACTAAATCTTACAGCGCAGTTTATTGGGACGTATTCGTTTGGATTATCATGAGTTCCTTATTGAGAATATGAAGGCAAAGAAACTGCATGAATATCGTTTCCTTTGGGTTATTGATTTTCCACTTTTCGAACGTAATCGTCAGACCGATCAATTGGAAAGTGTACATCATCCATTTACCTCACCTCATCACGAGGATTTGGATAATTTTGCGAATTTGTGTGACAATTTGGAGAGCATACGTTCCCAGGCCTATGATTTGGTATTGAATGGCCAAGAAGTTGGCGGCGGATCCATACGCATACATGATCGTGATATGCAGCATTTTATATTGGATCAAATCCTTAAGATACCCCACGAGCATTTGTCACATTTATTGAGTGCCCTCGAATCAGGATGTCCACCACATGGTGGAATTGCTTTAGGCATCGATCGTCTCATTGCGATAATGTGCCGGGCCCGCTCCATACGCGATGTTATTGCATTCCCTAAATCCTTGAATGGCCGTGATCCACTATCGAATGCACCGATAGCCATATCCGATGAGGAAATGAAACTTTATCATCTGGCTGTTGTCGAGGCCACAGAGGAAGAAAAGGCAGCCGAACGAGCAGCAGAGGCCAACAGCACAAATGATAATCAAGAAGACGATGATCCAGATGCAGTACGTGCCCCGCCCTCACCCATGTCTGGTGTTAGCGATACGGAACAGCAGCATCACCAGCCCAGCGGTGATATGGATGTCGATAACAATGTAGCGGATATTAATGAGGAATTTAACGAATCTGGTCCAGCTAAAAGTGCACCACGTGCTGCGACTCCTGCTAAACGTATTGTTAAAAAGAAGATCTAGATAAATCGCTGCTTGTCCAGTATTTAGTTTACCCACAAAAAAAGAAGAAAGCAAAGAAACCACATTTTAGCTATAAGATCAGTTTGAATGTTGGAAAGAAATGGAACTGCAACAGGAGATGGAATGAAAGATTCAAGACACATCGAAATTTTGAAGAATTTCAACAGGATTAGCGATGCTCCGTTGTTGGCACAAGCCCCGGTTTATATATATAATAATATTTTACAATTACTTATATAATTATACATACAAAAAGAAATTGCTAATTGTATTCACAAGAATTGTTTCATATATATAAATTAATAAAAAAAAATGCTTGGAAATTACATAAAAATATATATTAAAGAAATCTTTAGAGTAAATTATCATGAAAACTATGAAATTTTTATAGGAGAAAAGAGGGCAAGGGAGTTGTTCTCTTAAAAAAATCAAGTCTTATTCTAATCCATTTTTGGTAACCTGAAGATATTGTTATCCATAATACCATATGTCAAATTGCGTCTATATGCCCACCAATTAAGTGGTGGCACATTTGTCGTCTGATGTCTTTCAGTATCAACAAATTCATCCGAATTTTGTTCCTCCACTGAATCATCATGTTCCGTACTTGCCGGACTATAGCTAGTCCAATTTTCATAACCATTTACCGTATCATAGCCAGAAATGTCCAAATTATTGAAATTTGATGCTAATTTGCCAAATTGATCGATATGTTGCATCAATGGATCAACACTCTGGTAATGATTGGGTCTCTTTAGATCAATATGAGATTGCCATTTGGCACCCAATGTGGGTAGATCTGTCCATTTACCCAATGCATATGGTGAAGTATCATTGGTATCAATCATAAACATTCCACGGGTACTCGGTCGTATATTATCCCCTGCTTCGAGAAGGAAATTGGTTGGTGGACACATGCCCAGCAGATAGGAGATATAACCACTGCAGGCCCAACCCCAAAAGCCTTTAGGTGAGCGTATCGATTCAAGAAAATAAGCCGGAGCACGCTGATGACTGCAAGCAAAGGAATCTGCAAGGAAGTTAATGACGTTAAATGATAAATCCGGAAGCGATTCACTGAAAGCTCTTTAAATGGAGCAAATTCTTTCCTTCTAAATATATTCATTCATCTATATATCAATGCAATCGCCTTACTTATCTTTTGCCCATTGCAACCAGGTTGCATAATTCCGCCATTCATATAGAAATCCGCATGTCCACATCTTTCCAATTTTCCCTGAACCATGGCATTTGTGTGTATCACATCCACATAATTGGCATCACTGGAATCCAATTTATCATTATTTCCGGCTGTGATAAATAATGGCATTGCCGGATCCAAGCCGGTTATACGTGGTAAGGTATAATTCTTTAACCCACGTGCAATATAATTGGGCAATTGGGCACCCAAAGAGAAGCCAATGATATGGATATCCGAATTACCAGTTTCCACCAAACGTTCAACCAATTGGGCAGTACAAGTGCCGGCATGACGAGTATTATGAACGGCACTTATATAGCAAGGACCTGGAGATAGAATACTCCAGTCCACATAGATGATATTATAATCCGATTTGGCTAGATATTCTGAGAAAACGAACTATAAAATCTGGCGAAATTAAATGTGATTAAACTTACCATCTCGCATCTGTTGTAATGGATGCAGAAACATATCTGAATTATATCCATGGATAATGATTTTGGTTGGATAACGAGGATTAAAATATGAGCTAGTCAAATTGGATTTCTCTGCCGTATCATCAATATGCAGACACTGACGGTCCATTGGATTATGACGTGTATAAATGTAATATTTAACATCGGGATCGGGACAACTGCGTCCAATGGCCCATTTACATGGACCAATGGTTATATCCCGATTCGCTGGGGTTGTAGGTGATGGTGGTAACATGGTTGTGGTATCATTATCATCTTCGTAGGGCAATGGTTTGCCAGTCACGAAATCAAATATGGAAGCACCATGGCACAGGCCAACTGTGGATTGTAAACAAATAACTTTCCTTTCCTTCTCTTTTTTTTTGGTTTTGTTTTTGTTTTAAAATAATTTAAGCTACTTACCTATTAGTAGGCCTATTAATAGGCAACTAAGCTGCATCTTTTTCTACAAAATATTTTTCGTCATTCGCATGTAGCGAATTGATTGAAAACCTCAGAGAAACTGAATGTCGCCGGTTGGTCAAGTTACAATTATTTTGGCCAAATGTAATAAGTACGAGCAGCTATCGTCTGACTCTGAGTGGACGGAGTAAGTGAGTGACTGTGGGTAGACCCATAAAGTGAGAGTTGTCAACAGGGTGGCGGAAAAGTGAAACCGTTATGAGAATTTGTAATTTAAATCATAGCAAATTGTGACGAATTGCTGATTACCTATAGAAAATGTGGTAATTTCAGGAAAACAGAATCGATTGAATCAAAAGCAGTAATTGATCGTAATTCTATATCCTAACTTATGCTAGAAATTTCATTTAATAACTGTGTATATATCAGAAAATTAAAGATTTCCCCATTGAATGGCATAAACTGGAGAATAATAAATTGGTTTTGTTAAGTAAAAGAATCCATAAGATTCGAAATGAAATAGTTGATATATTCAATCAATTTTTCTGATCTTAATGTATTACATTTCAGAAATTATTTTATCTACTTTAATTCTCAACATTGAAAATTTATCTATAAATAAAAAAAAAAAGGTTTTCATTTGAAATATTCAATCAAATCTTAGATTAATAAGGGGAATGGTTTAATTTTAGAAAAAACTGAAAAAACAATTTTGGTAGGTAAAATGAAAATTTATTTAAATGCATTTAGAACAAATTATAAAAACAAGATCTCATTTGAAGCACTTCATATATGTAGTAAAATAATCAAAGAAAAAATAACAAATTTGACGCAAAATCTTAAAATAATATATAATTATAAAAAATTTTAACAAATTTCACGCTCCATTTTATCAAAATATTTTTCAATAGAGTATTTAGCAAACTTGATGATTTGTTTACACAACATATATATATACATATATACATATAATTGCATTCATTCGAATTATTCACTCACTTCAACATTCACTCAAAAACACTTGCTCTCTCAATTTACCCAGGAGGGTAGCGCGATTACGTGCCTGCTATTTAAATTTTTTGTGTTGTTTTTATTTTATTTTTTGTCATCCAATTGCGTTTTCTGAATGAAAAACTTTTTTTTTATTATTATTGCTGCCAAAGAGATCTACCGATCACGTATACGACAAAGACGAGTATTCATATAATGCGTTCCTCTTTTATAGGTAAGTTGCATACAGACAGTTTATTGACTTGGCCAACTGTAGGCAACTGTTCCAAATAGATAAGGAAGATTTAATTTTTGCTATCATTTTAAATCGGGGTTAGTGGGTTGCAATTTACCTACCAAAAATATATAATGCTACTATCTTTATTAACTGATGCAAAAGAGATGGGAAATTATTCTATACTTCATTCTTTTTCAATTTATAGCCGCAACGTGTGTCTGGCAACGCCTACATTGAATCTATATCTATATAATATAATTACAATATATATATATTTAAAGGGTGTTTGGAATTATTATTAAAAGTTTTGGCTTCCAATGCTTCTTATGTGATCAATTTTTCACATTATTTTTAAATGTTTCGATCTACTGATCGCTGGTTAATAGGAAACTTTGGAGAGATCTATATAACTACATATATCCTACACAATCCTTTTCCACAATGAAAACAAAATAGTTTTAGTTAGAAAGGTGGCTCTATTTAGAATTGGAATTTGGAATCTTTGAAGACACCCTGTATGTACACAAAAAAAAGTGGATATTCAGATTATGGAATGTCAAACAAAAATGTGAATTAATAGATGGTCAGAAAATGAGAGACATGTGTGTGTACACATACATATAACCAATAAAATTATTTATAGCTCCTTAGCTAAAAGACAGCTATATGTAGCTATATATATATATAGTTTTCTTGTCCGGCCAATAGTAAACACATTTTTAATTTGGCATAATCATTTCTTGATTTCATTTATTTCACATTGATTAATCATACATTTTGTTGTTGAACTCATTGCTTGATTTGAATCACATTTGAATGCTGTTTGAAATTCTGGTATATTCATATAAACACGATTCAATTGTATAGAGTATTTATCATCTTGACGTCCACAAAATTGTTGAGCCACTGCATAGAACATGATCTGATCGACATTCAAATTGAAATATTGTAAAATGAAATTTTCGGCAAATGCGAAACGTTCGCCCTCTAACCAAAATTTATAATCTCTAAGAGAATATTCAAATCCCCGATAGAATTTGAAGATATTTTCAACTTCATGAGGACTCAATTGGCGATATATGTTGATTGTATTGGTTTTATTGTCAGAATTTTCCGGATATTGACGCTCCAGGCAATCCAATGCTGAATAATAACCATCTGTATCCTCAAGTAGATGGGATTCTAGCCATAAATCCAATCCTTGAGTGGCATAATAATGATATGTAGGACGATATAGGGACAAAATACTAAAATGCATAAAATGTCTTAGAAAATAGGCTGGCATCTGTGGATCCTCCTCATCTATATACGGTGTATAGAAACTAAATCGAATCCGGGACTGGCGAAGTTGAAGAAGATTATAGAAAAATGAGTTATCTATGAATTTAACCTCTTGATAATGTTGAGTGAGTTGGCTTATATTCAAATATGATTGAGCATAAGTCTGTAGTATTTTAGCCAATTGTAGTTCTTGTTTTTCCATTGATTTTGGCCAAAGATAACCCAACCAATCGCGACGTGAGAGTTGAGAACGACGTTTCTGATAAAATTTCGTGGTATGCAAATGATATGAGGCCAAAGCCACCTCTCTTTTAATATAGGGATCAAAAATATACCATTGCCAATATTCGGCATGCAAAAGTCTTTCAAATTCAGTTGTTAAATCAAAACAATTTTCTTGAATTTCTTTGAATTTCTGTTTAACTTGCCATAAAATATAATTATAAACAATTCTGGGTTCAGTTTGTTTCAATACCTGCCAAGATTGGGTGATTTTTGCCACATCAATTGGCAATTTTCTAGACTTCTTTAACTCTCTTTGGGTGAATCCTAGATGGTAAAAGAAATTCTCAAAATATGCCATCATATTATCATCTAAATGAAGATCTTTGTTTTTATTATTAGTCCTTTCGATGGGTTTTAATAGATTTCTCACCAAAGGCAATTCACCTTTCATCCCTCTACAGAGGACTCGCATTTCATGTGCCACCACCTGACCCACATTATAATGTCGACCTTCCAATTCTTTTGCTAAACTTAATTGAAACTCATTTGTTGTAGGACAGGGTAAATTATCTATGGGTGTTATATATATTGTTCTTTCAGCAAAATATATATTTATAAGAGTGGGCAGACCCTGACTAGCCAACTGACTTGATAGGGATATCCAATTTAATTTTCCATTTAATTGCCTTCTCTCCCATTGATGGCGTAAAAATGGCCATGTCTCTAGCTCTTCTTTGTGTTCTCTTAATCCTGGCACTTGATCTATAATATTGATGTTATTATCCATTGTCCTGCATTGCTTGTACAATTGTGACAATAATTGACCGGTATGGGTTTGAAAATTTTCATTTTGTTTTTGAAAGAAATCCATACGATCTTGTTTATTATATAGAAATGGTGGCACAGCATCCCCCTCATCATTTTCATGATCATTATTATTATAGTTTCCACAAGCATGATCATAAAAATTATCACACGGTTCAATTGAATTATTACGAATTTTCATAACATCTTGTAGATTACTTTTATATAGTAAGGTAAAGGCATCATTTCCCGTATCGGTTTGTGCCACAATAAATTGTATTAAAGTGAATAAATAAATTAGAATTTGTTTGCCGAGCATTATCGTCTGTGCCTTGGTTTTGCTAAGCGAAAACTGCGACATGATTTCGAAATAAATCTCCTACCACCTACTCGACAGAAGTCTGATAAGGTCTTCTATTTAGAGAGAGAGATAGAGAGAAAGAGAGAGACAGGAGAGAAGGAGGAACAGAGAGAGAGACAGAGATCCGAGAGTCAAGATTCGCCTTGACCTTAGACATTCTGGTTTTTTGTTTATTTTGTTTGCAATTTTGCAATATATTTTGTTTTGCTATAGTGATAAGACACCCTTTTGTTTATAAATAGCGTATTTAGAAACATTGATAATAACAAAATACAAAAATATATATAAATACATATAAATTGATATACATTTCATTGCACGAGACAAATCAAATCATAAATGATCATGTGAGGCATTTGAAATTGCACGAATTGAATATAAAAATTATTACCACATGTTTCGTATGTTTATTTGAATTTATTTATGACTATATTGAACATATTTATGGTTTCAAAGGCAGAGTAAAAATACTTTAGAATTTGCAATTAAAATTAATTTAATCGTTGTGACAATGAAATATTTTCTATTGTTAGTTACAATCTAATATACATTTTTACTATACTTTGCGTATAAGTAATAAAAATTACACATACGCCTTGTGGTCACATTGCATTATATTCAAATTTAAAAGGCAATTGAAATTTATAACCATATAAATGCAATATTAAGAAAAAACATTTCACCAACAAGCCGTTTCTTTACGTTCCATTACAATTTCATCATATTTTGTTGAATTTTCAGACAACACATAAAAATGTTTTGTTTGTCTGATACTCTGAAGAGGAAGGGTATATGCATTTGATGCCTAGTCAAGGATATTCAAAACAACTCGAAAGTCAAAAATTAACTTAAATCATTCATACCAATATAAGAGTATTTTTGAATACATTTATCGGATAATCCCAAACTGAAGGCTATAGAAACTTTGACCGATGTTAGCCCGGCCCCCAGTTTTCTTTTGTTTTGGTGGTCATTTGGTTTGGCAGATGTTTGAAATGTCACAGTCCTCCATTTGCAGCTATGTTTCAGTTATTTCTATAGCTATATATATGTACATACATATATCTATGTTGTTTTCTTTTCGAGTTCATTTACCAAACATTTACGCAGTGCATAGAACAAAAATTTTAAGATAATGACAACTGTCAGCTTAAAAAAAAAGGAAAAATTGTTTTTGGCTTTTGGACTCTTCATTCCAAAGTTGTTTACCAAAATGAGGGCGTTGTCATTTTTTATATACTATAAATTTATATACGATATGCATATTTTATATATTTAAAATATATTTTTGTTTAAAAGAATGAAAAAGTGTTTCGATTCCAAAAATATTAAAAAAACTGTCAATAAATATGGCAGCAACATGTTCCATTATTTTCTTTAAGTACAATCTCTGATATACACCATTACATTATATATATATATAGTTGTACCTACATATATTATTTTTTTTATACTTTTTTTCTGTTCACCGGCTGCCTGAAATCTGTCAAGAGTAAAAAAACTTTTATTTTATTTTATTTTATTTATTTTCAATGGATTTTTTTTTGTGGTTCTGCAAGAGTTTCCAAAAAACTTGGCTAGCATCAGCCAATATATAAATCTATATATTTATAGATATATGGTTATATCCATATATCCATAGATGAATATTATATGTAGTATGTGTATATACATATATATTTTTGCCACTTGTCAAGTTCTAGCATCTAGTCGTTGTATGGGTTAATACATATTCATATATATATATATATATAATCACATATATGACTGTGTATGTGTGTGCGATTCCTCTTGAAAGATTTTTTGGCCAACCCGAGAACAGAATTTTTAAGATTTTAGTTGAGCCAAAGGCTTTCACCAGTTAATAGCACAAAAATTATTTGTGTCGCAGCAAAAACCAAATTTTAATACCGCCCTCCCCCTCTCCAACAAAAAACAAAAAAAAAAGTAGGTAAAAGCTAAATGAAAAGTGTTGTTCAATCAATTGAAAAACCATATTCCATAAATTGATTCCGTTCGAGTGGTCTGTGTGCAAAAATAAATGAAAAGAAAAAAAAAACGACTGAAGAAAAAATTCAAGATTATTTGGATCGGTTCCAATCTATAAAACCTGGAATTATTTTCTACATATATCCATCTACATATAGTATATACTATATATATGTGTCTCTGTGTAGATCTGTGTATCTCTATGTATACTCAATCTATTGCTAGAGATTATGATGGCTGACAGAAAGAATATGAAACATTTTCCATCTGGTCTTTCATTATGTTTCTCTTTTTTTATCATCATGTTGTATAATTTTGAAACAAAATGATATGTGCTAATAAAATTTATAGCCATCCGTTTTGTCTTTATATTCTCACGCGCCAAAAAACAAAATCAAATTTTTTTAAAGAATATTTTCATCTTTTTTATATAATGTGACCTTTAGTTAAATATAAAATAGATTGATTTTTTTTTCTTTTGGTATCTGATTTGAAATTGTTTCTTTTAGCAAATTCGACATGAGTGAAGCCAAGAACTTGATGACCACCTTCGGCATTTTGGCCATTTTGTTATTCGCCCTGTATCTCATCTATGCTGTATTGTAGATTTCTTTCCAATCATCAATACAATCATGGCGCAGCGGAAGAGGTAAGTCAATTATACAATTTATTGGCCAAATATCCCAACAGTGAATTTTACATATTTGCCATTTAACTGTACAATTGCATTCCACTGTTGAAATGTTGGCCCTAAAAAACCTAATTAGAAATATTATTAAAACGTTTCAAATTGTCTTCACTGAACAAATTATATATATCATTGGAGTTTTCTGAATATAAACTCAATAGAAATCGATATACTTAGTATTCCCATCTAATTAAAATTGAAATTTTTTCAAAGTATTGACATCATTTTTTCGAAATTATGCTTTGTGAAAATGAGGCAGCATTTATCTACTCCTTTATATAGTTCCATAAGTTACAATAGATAGACAGACTAATTCTATTCATAAATTATTCCCAATCAACATGATGAAATGATAAAAAACTACGTTCATTTAGTATAAAAAACCATTTTGGAAACAATTTTTTCTAAGTAGACTATAGCTTCTATTACTAACCTATATAGTATACACCTATATATATATATATAGTATATATATACTTATATAAAATTAGCCTCTTCCATATCGGCATAAATATGGCTAATTTTTGCACGAATCTTTTCATCTAAAGAAATCGGAAGGTCGACTTGGGTATTAAACAATATATACATATACATATCAGTAGGATATAAAATTTGTATTAGCCAAAAGTCTTCAGAATTTCACTTCTAATAGAGATTTGTTTATTGATAATAAAATTTAAAATTCGCATTAGACTTAGTTAAATGTGTGATTCCATGAAGCATTTACCAACCTACAATTCGAATATATAGATATATGACTAGTACAGAATATATATGTAGAATTCATCGGCTCTATAAGATCAATAGATTTACCTTATTCACAGTTAGTAGGATCATCTAAAGATTAAAGTTAAAGACTATAAAAGTTCTTTAATCAAGATACAAATATAATCATAAATATAGTGTTATCTATATTCCCTACAATATGTATACATATAATCAAATGAATCATATCATTAATTTAGCTAGCATTCATATTGTTGAATATATATACGAATACTATACATTTATTTAGTATATATACGATATGTATTTATATTTCAATTTTGATAAATTTTCATAAATTTTTGATTTATTTCCATAAATTAGAAAATGTTTTAAAATTATTAGAAAATTTTATTTTGAACATCAAATAAAAGTTGAAAAGACACATGCCCTATAAATATTCAATAAAAATTGTTTTGATCTATGGCCTACGTGCCAAAAATGTCTAAATGGCTCGAATGTAATATTGAAATATTTAACAATTCAAAGCTTTTGGGTTTTGTGTGTATTTTCCAAAATAAATAAACAATTTACAAACTGGAGAAATAGAAAAACCAAAAACCGCAACAACAAGCAAATATAAATCTTTCGAAAATCGACAAGGTCCAAAGCAATTTGTCTAAAAAGAAGAGAAGTCAGTATTTATATGAATTGAAAATAACATGGAATCCAAATGAATATATACCTAGTCAGATGTATATATGTACCTACATATGTTACTAAATTTTAAATGTACAAGTATATATATATATATAGCTGAAAAAGAAGTGTGTGTTGCCTCAAAAAAAAAAAAAAAAAAAGCCAACAACTGGACACAAATACCAAAAAAAAAAATATCCACAGAATATATTTAAATATGTGTGTATAAATACATACATATATGTGGAACTGATTCTATATATGTATATAGCCATAATTCCATTTGCTTGGTGCTGGCCGATTTCAAATTTTTGATTCGATGGAGAAGAAAACATAAGTTTTTATTCGAGTTCAGTTATTGCGTGACTTTAGCTACGAACGGTTGGCGCCTCCAGAAGGAAACCGAATCAAGTGTGTGCGATATATAAATATAGCTACCCTAATTATCCATAATTGAATATAAAAGAAAATCCAAAAAATTATCATCAATATTTTCATTGTATAATTAATAGCAAACCAGCAACAAACAGCTACAACAACATCAACTAAATCAAAATGAATGAGGCCAGAAGTTTGTTCACCACCTTCCTTATCCTGGCCTTTTTGCTCTTCCTGCTCTATGCCTTCTACGAAGCCGCCTTTTAACAACAACAATAAAACATAAAATAAAATTAATAAAATAACAAAAAAAAAAAAAATAAAAAAAAAAAAAAAAATTCTCAACAAAATGTTTAAAAAAATTTAGTTCAAAAAATTTATCTTACATGTTGAATTTCAATTCCATAAAAAAAGTAATAATAATAATAATGAAAAAGAAATATGAAATTTATTGATTAGGCTAAGAAGCTAGCATTTAATGGATTTCTATTTAGTACCCTAAGTCAGGTAAGTCCAACAACTGAATATATAAAACATACATATATATGAAAGTATAAACTATATAAATATTTTATATTTATAAATAATAGCCGGCAATTATTTTTAATTGGGCCTTGGCTGGCTGTCAGTTAATTAATTAAATTAGGAAAGAATCTTTTTTTTTTTAAAAAGAATTTCAAAATTTTGATTTTTTTTCCTTCTGTTTTTCCAATTTTTTGTTGCTATTTTTTAACATGAAGATTGCGACATGGACCCCTTCCATCACCCTCCTCCCCCACTTGCACAATATTTAAAATCGTTTTACGTTTAAATGTGTTCTCTTTTTTTTTTTGTAGAAATTTTCTTTGGGTTTTGCGTTTTTGGAAATTTGTCAAAGTTTTGCTTGTTCACATATTTTTGTTTTATGTTGGACAAAGCATATAAAAAAAAAAAAATTAAAAAATGAAACAAGTTCAAAAAGAATTTTTTATGGATTTAATTTATGAGCTGCAAAATGAAATGATTTGAATTAATGGTCCTTGTCGTGCAAGAATAGAAACAAAATCGATTAAAAGTTCTTTTTTATATGTCTGATTTTTTGAGTGCAAAAGAAGTTCAGATGAACTTGCAAAAGAATTTCCTTTAAATATTATTTCGAAATCAACCTTGACTATAGGATTTAATATCAATATTAATATCAATAATTTTTAAAAAGAGTATTGAACTATTTTTATTTATTTTATTTTAGTTTATTTTATCATTAATGTAACTAAGATAAGAGTTAGTTAAATGATAGGATAAACAGTCATAAAGCAATTGTTGAGGGAAGCAATTAAAATTTATAAAGTAATAAATATAAAAATTATTAGTCTATGTAGATTTATCCTGGAACAGTTCCGTTATTCATTAGAATATAGTGGCTATAGAAATTTTTTTTCTTCTTTGTGATATTAAAACAAACAAAAAGCAATACCTTACTTAAAATAATGATTTTTAAACAAAATAATTTTTTATATATAGTTAACAAACATATTAAAAGAAAGTAACTTTTTCCTAACATATATGCATATTATATATATTCTTAATCAGTATGAGTATGAATCGACATCTTTGTCTTCTTTGTTCTGTTTATTTTGCTTTCAAATATAATTGGCAAATAAATTTGTTTCTTTTTTTTTGTATTTTTTAATCCCTCAATGGAGGCAAAAATACTTTTCGGTTAAAAATAGAACACAAAAAACCAAAAGATTATGGTTGCTGTATAAACAAATATATTTTTTAACTTGTGGTCTATTATTAACAAAAATAAACAAAAACAAAAAATAAAAAAAGAAAAGAAAACAGATTTCAAATAATGTTTGAAGCAAATTAAAAGCAATTTTTTTTTATATTTTTATTAAAATGCAATTAGTTTTGAAATTTATGAAACTAGGGCATCCAATACTCGTAATTAATGTTAAACACTTGTAGATTATTTTCGAATATTCAAATATATATATATATAATATATTTTGCACATTTTGTTCATATATCTTTTTTCGTGTGTATGTTTTCTTTTTTTAACCATTTAGATGACGTCAAAGGCGGCCGCCCCCATGGGACCATTTGGAGGGGCTCGACTGCAAATCAAGCGAAAAACAACTCAAATGGACCATTTGGTATATTTCATAAATTATCGCCATGGTTTATCCGACTTTTGCCAATTTCATGTTGTGTCTTCTTTTTTTATTTTTCTAGCGTTGCGCCACATTTGTCCAAAATGCGCCTGGGATCCAGATTTTTTATGGGATTCGATGGGGCGACTATTTGACCGTCATCTGTTCTAATCATAAATTGTAATTTTGCTTTTGCTTAAAGTATGTATACATATGTATATGCATATATATATGTATATATACAATATATTTTAATATTTAATCGGATTTGCAACTCTCTTACATGCATATATAGACCATGATGTATAGCACGATTCAAATTGAGATTTTGATTATTTCATTGTTTCAATTTGAAAATGTTTTTTTTTCGTTTTCGGCATTTGTTATACATACATACATATAACTAAGAATTGATTTAATGTAATAATTGCATTTTATTTTTCGTAAATAACAACAACAATTTATAGAAACAAAAAAGCAACAACAAAACAGCAGGAATAAAACAACAATCAAAACAAAAAAAAAAACAGAAAATGAAAATTAATTTTGGGTATGGGTAATTTATATTATCGAATGAAATTGAAGAAGACATTCGATTTATAAAGTTTTGAACTGGAAATATATATAAACTATAAAATCTTCGAGAGATTTATTTATCTATTCATGGAGCTATATATTCTTTGTATAATTTAAAGAAGTAATCCATTATTTACAGTCCAGAAGAAGTAAATTTTCAATTTTAATATACCCTCTTTTGCAAGGGTATTAAAACTAATGATGCCCTCAAATTGGGGCTATTCTCTTTGTTTTAACTTCATTTGCAACTAATTAGCATAATCAACAATGACCGTCAGACAAATTCTATTGTCAAAGTTACTTTTCATATTAACTTGGTTAACAAATAGTACTAACAAAACCAAACCGAAAGCAAAAACTGCAAAAGTGTAGAGTCACGAAAGCCGCCTAACAAAAAAAAATCCATTGTAATGTCATTTTCATAATTGTGGGCAGTTCTTCAAGATATAACTAAAAGTTGTGGATGGGCGGAAGGGGTTTGCTTATTGAAGTTCATTTGAATGAATCGAAATTTGAATTGAATTTGGTATTTTGGCCAAGTGAATGCAATGAAGCGAACCAAAATGGAAGGAGGAAAAAAAATACTTGGAACTCATGGCTTCATCTTCGGTTATATTTTTTTCCTTGTTGTTTTTCTTTTTTTTGTGGGTCATTAAATTCGCGCGCTATGGCTAACCGGTTTCACGGCTCCAAGTTATTGCACCAACGCAACTTCAGCAGACTCCACAGACTGCACATTTTTTTGCAGATTATGTAATAACAAATTGATTTTTCAGCTGGTTTTGTAACCACGATGTAAAATTTTAAAGAATTTTTTTAACACGTTTTTGTATTATTTTTGTTTTCTTTTTTTTTATACTATGTATTTTATTATAAAACAACTTAGAACCAATAATTTTGTACATAACCCCCAAATATGTATTATGGCCCGCAATTATGAGAGAACTACGCCATTTTCTGTTCAATTTGTTTTCTCAGAAGACCTTCCAGACGCAGACGTTTTGATAGTTCGTTGGCCACCACCATCCGCAAACGCAGCGGTGCCATTTTCATGACGAAATACTAAAAAAAAAAAAAAAAATTCTATATTTAATTAAACATTCTCATAGATTGTTGATAATTTAACTTACTTGTAAAGCATGCGTCCAATAACCAGTTGTTTCGCTCGTTTTACCCAATGTGAATACCGTCGATTTGGCATAATCCTTGGCATTTGGTATCAGCAAACCTCCCTGCATAACCCTATCCGAATAGGCATTCATTTTGGTTATCACAAACAATGGGGTAACTAACTGAACTGTCACATTATGTTCGGCCAATTCATATTCCAATGCCTTTGTGAAATATGTTATATATTTCTTTGTAGCCACATAGACAGTTAAATTGGACATCGGTGTTAATTCGGAACCAGAACCAATATTAACTATAGCTCCTCTGCGTGCTGATTTCATTTGGCCAACGATCTTGCGTGTTAGCATAGTGACAGCTCCAATATTAACGATAATCATATTCCATAGAACATCCTCGGGAACTAGTTCCAAATGATCAGGATGTTCATACATCATTCCAACATTGTTAACTAGAAGAATCAAAAGACAGTTGAAATTATTGAAAGCCAAAGACAATATATTATATATATATATCTATATAAATATATATATATATATATATATATAAAAAGATAATAAAACTACCCTTTAAACTATCTTAAATCGACCAAAAGTTCTGTAATTGCAGAATATCTAAAGCCAAGTCAAACTTCCAGTAATGTTTGTCATTTACGAAATATAATTAATAATTCTTAAAATAATTGAATCAAAACTTATTTAGTTTAATTGATTCTAGTTTCAAATTTTTGGCATTATTTCAAATTTTTTGAATGTCAAATTACAGGGAAAATATATTCACATATTTTTCTAATATTCTGCTATCAATATCAATTCAATACTAAATACTTAATACCAACAGTTAATTATCGTATCATTGAGGAGACTTAAGCCCCTGGATATATATATGCATAAATCAATTGATTATTTAATCAATCATTAAGTACATCTTTATATTATTTTATTTTATTTTTTTTTAATTTTGAAATACTAAAAATGAGGTAATGAATACTAAAAATATACATAGTATTTCTTATACTCAAATACTCAAAATCAAGCAAAATGCTACAATAGTTCTGACTTCTTACTAGGTAAATTAATATTTTAACATAATAATAGTATTTATATATATGTACATATGATACTTATATTTATAAAGAGGACATTTATAATACTAAGCACATTATATTTTATAGGTATATGTATTTAGGATATTAAAACTTATGATACAATAGTTTAGTTATAAAATTATTTTCATTTAATCTACTACTAAAAACACGAAATAGGTTTACCCCCTTTTTGTTGTTATTTTTCTATTATTTTTATAAAATAATAATTTCGTATGCTGATTATTTCATGTTGATAGCTATAATTTTAGTGCAAGTTTGACTTTGTCCCATATTTTGCAGTGCAAGCAAAAAATAAAAATAAAATAACAAATAAATTTACTGCGTATTTTTACTACCATTTTTTAGTATATTTCTCTTATCAAACAAATAGCTGAAACAATTACGTATACGTTTAATAGATTCAAGATCAATGACAACTCTTATCAGTTTATAGTGATGCTAATGCCTTGAAGTCATTGGACAAGGTAAAAACGTTAAAGGTTAAAATGTAAATAGCTGAAGCGCGTCAAAGCGTTTACGAGTTTGGCAAATAAAAGTCCAAAAAAAGAAAACGAAATAAAAATGAAACATTTTTTGTACTTGAAAAACGGCATAGACCACAGACGACTAACTCTTCGTCTCGCCAATAGACCAAATACAAATAAAGAAGAAGATAAACTCCCAACAACAACAACGAAAAAACATTAATTATAATTGCAAGCAATTATTGTTGTTTTGGCTTACTGACATTGACAAGAAGTAACAACATTAGGTAAATGTGATCATTTGGCTACTGTTGACAATGACAGAGCGAATTGTAGTTGTTGTCAACGCCTTCTACAATTATCTATATAATATATCAACATCTGTATATAAACATATTTATTTACTTACCCAATATGCCCACTTCGATGCCAGCCAATTCCTTTTCAATTTCTTCATACGCCTCTCTGCCCTTGCTAAAATCCACAGCTATCCATTTGGTTTTAACTTTATGTTCACTCTCTAGAGGAGATTTAAGATTTTAAGTATTGCTTGTTTATTGATACAACAGATCAATCAGTCTTACCAATCTCATTGGTTACTTGGATAAGCTTCTCCTTGTTACGCGAAATGAGAACCAGATTTAGACCTTGACGAGCCAACTCTTTGGCATATTCCTTGCCAATGCCATCGGTGGCTCCGGTGACAACTGCACAGAAAAAAAACAAAAAGTGAAAGGGCAAACAACTTTAATAACAGGATGATCAACTACTTGTTCAACTTTCAAAATAAACAATGAAATAATGTTATAATAAGATGAACAAAAACTTAAATGAACCTGTGAACTTTTGTTAAACTGATTGTTAAAATACATGCTTATGAAATTATATAGAAATGGAAAATTACGTATGAAAAAAGGAGATAAAATCTATGTCGAAGTAAATATGAAAAATTTATGTTTAAGCGAAAGTGTAAAAGATTTTAAGACACCTACAAACTTTAAAATCTATAAGAATCTATTAAAAATATCAAAAATTTGTAGGAATATGAGTGCTCCTATTTTGGTTAGAATTTTCTGCTACTATAACCCAAAAGTAGAAACGATCAAAAGATTACATCAAATAACCTATAAGATAATTCGGAAAGGTCTGCCGATGAATTTTATTCTTTATATTAGATTTTATGCTATATTTTATATTCAAAGACACTTTTAAAAGTGCAGCCCAGGAAAACTATATAGAAATGATGCAACAAAAAATTGGATTAACAAAAGAAACATAAATTGATTCTTTCCAAATAATCATTGAATAAATTCTATAGGAAGATGTTGGCGTCATTTCCACAAAATGAAACTTGCCTTAAACTTAATTATCCAAAAGAATGATCTAAAACTTAGCTGAACGAAATTATTTAATAGATACTATAAAAAATGATTCAAGTGTGATTATTTTTAAAGTTCTTGACATTATTTAAAACTTCAAACACTGAAAAGTAAAATAAAAATTCAGCAAAATTTTTAATTTCTTATTCTTCTTTCCATTTCTTCTTTAATAGAGTAAAAATCATGAGTCATAAAAAATCTTTATTTTCTAATTAAATAGATATCAAGTGCCATTTGCCTAATATGCTTCTTTACGCAAAGCACTTTCCTAACAATATATCTCTTTAATTTAACTGGCAAGTGACCCAGTTAGATATGTTTGTCTAGTTGAACGATCTGAGGTAACTTCCCGCTGCTATTTAGACTGAAATTAACATTTCCTTGCTAATTACCAAATCAAGCATTTACTTCTCTTTGAGTCTCTGTTTAAATGACATTGTTCACCCCTAAGAAAAAAAAAACAGAAAACAAACAACGAACATTAAGAAGCATTGGCAGTACCTACTGACGTAGAAGCGCAGTGAGGAAAACCTGATCCATTCACGTTTTGTTGTTATGGTTGTTGTTATGCTTGTTGTTGTTGATGCTTCTGTTGCAATAAGCCACAACCAAGTGCTAGTTGGTTGTTACCAAATATTTGTGCAGCGGAAACTTGGCCAAACAACTGCAAGAGTCAACAACTGTTTGCGTGCTAACTGATAATTATTAAATGTGTTGTAAATTTGCCAAAAAAAAAAATAAAAACATTTCCTTTTCAATCATTTGATCAATCATTTGGGGCATGAGAAAAACAAAATGTATTATCTAATTATTCAATTAAGAAAAAAATAGCAATTAATTATGCAAGAGAAGAACTGACCAGACAAAAGCATTGTAAAGGTCAAGAAAAAGCAAAAGTGAGATAAAAATATAGAAATAGAGAACAGGAAAAAAAGAAAAAGAGAATCTAATGATACAACAGAAAGCCGGTTTTTCTTCTTCTCTGGGTTGAATGACTTTTATTTGCTCCACTAACACGAAATGAAAACAAACCAATGAGACGAGTTCGTTGGCAGTGGAAATTGATGAATTGGGAATACTCTTACTGTGTCTTTATATGCGATCTTAACTATATAGCTTAATCAAAATATTTTTGCTATATACAAAACTTTTTGAAAGTAACTTTCGCTGATCAGTGCAAGAGACTTAAAAAAGTTTATATACCCATTGAGAAAAGTGAATGTATGATATGACAAATTTAGTTAGACATCTGTAAACATATTATAAATATAAAGTTTGTTGCTAAGAATCTTTGTTATAATTATTTTGGGGATTTCTCTTATCAGTCTGGTATAAATACATGTTAGACATGGGCTCTAAAAATGTTCCATTTAGTATAGATAACAATTTAACTAAATATCATGATGACTTTCGTTTTAATTTATGGAGGTCAAATTTTCTATGTTGCTGTGAATCAGACAGGAATAAGCAGTTTAATTTTTTATGATTTTGATATCATATAAAATATCGATCAGTCATGGTCTGGTAGACTTTATATGGTTATGATACTGGGAAAAAATAATAGTTTCAATTAACAATTAGTTTCAATTAGTAAAAAATACAATTCCTCATTATTCTATAAACATCTAACGATGCTGTTGGAATTGTTATTTAAAACATATTTATTATTATTAAAATTATCTAGCAAAACTTTGTAATTGTAATTCAAAATCATTGTACTGCAGGAGGAAACAATTGGCCATTAACTAACTAATGATGTGTAAAAAAAACAATAAATAATAAATGTTGAAATTCAATTTGATTGGCCCTAAGAAGAGAAACTAAGAACAAAATTTAGTCTTGACCTACAAAAATGTCATGAAATTTGCATATATACATAGAAATCTCTGCTTTATAATTAATTTTTTTAATTGCTTTTGCTATTCGAACATTTAAATAAAAATTGAAATAATTGCTGCAATTTTTAATTCGTTTTCTTTTCAATTTGGTTTTTAAAATAATTTACAATAAGTTTATATTTCGTTTAACTTAAAAATCTTAAGGTTTTAAGTTATTGTCCAAAAAGTTATACACTATTTAGAATTGAAGAATTTTAAGTTTAATTTTTATGCTTTTTTAATAAAATATAAGAATATTTTATTTAAATTTTTTCGAATGATCTCTTTAACGCTTTCTTAACCAAATCAAATTTAAACAGGACTAAAAAGTGTACTATATTCTATATATTATATAACTTATTTAAGTGTAGTAGAATTTTTCAACCCATTAAGCAACGAATGAAAGCAACTTTTAATAATTAAAAATTTCAACTTATTAAAAGAATGTTTTTCTTTGAATTGTCATTGAAAACCAAAGAAAATTTGTTGCCATGAAATAAATTATATTTAATAAATAAATAAAATATTATTTTGATTAATGCGTCATTTTGAGATTTGTTATTTCAATTACAAAAGTCTTTTCTTTCAGAAGCATTGAAGCTATTTATTGATAAATAATTTGGTATGAATTTCTTCTAGAGTTTTAGACGGATATACACACAATTTATAAATATTTTACATAGAGTGTAAATCAAGACTAAGATTTTAAAATGTGACAGATATTTCACTTTCCAAAATATTCGACGCTATAGACAGACAGACAAAAATATATAGACTGTCGCCTTAATTGAATTCTATATATTTGGTTTAATTGGGAAGCCAATAAAATACATATATATTATTGAACTGAAGGTTAATATTCGTACATATGTATATGCATTCTTGATCAGAACCCTATATACGTATCATTTATAAATGTTTTACTTGCTGACTATTATTTATAGCCTTGTTTGTTCCCTAATTTTTTGTGAGTTGTTTTATTTGTAGGTGTGGGTTTATTTGTTTGTAAAATTGTATAAAAATTTTAATTAATATTTTTTTTTAAATTGTATTGTATTTATTTTGCAAACCAGTTGACAATTTCTTGGCCTTTGCTTTTGTGCCTTCTTCTATTTTTATTTTCAATTTGAAAACATTTTGAAATGCCACTCGATAAAACGTGCTCAAAACAAATACACACACAACACAAGCAACTGTTTACAGGTCGTTGAAGTTCACAAAACGGAAAATGAAATAAAAAAAAAAAACAGAAAACTATGCAAATATTTTAAAACCGAAACTAACAAAAAAAAAAAGATAAAAAATAAAAAAAAGAAACACACTAAACACTGTTTTAGGCTCGAAACTCTTGTCTGCGACTAATGTGAAAGTGTTTTGCCAATTATGTTAATTTGCGAATGATATAATTTAAAATTGAATATTATGTATGTATATTCATGATTTTCACTTACCAGCCCATTTGCCATATTTATCCACTAGAGTTTGCGGCAATTGTGGTTGAAAAAATGGTTCCAATAGCACTTTAATAATGCATATTAAAGATTTGAAATTATCATAGAGAAATGATAAAATGGTCAATGAGCCGATCGCATAGATGGCCACACAAATCGATTGCCATATGAATGCCATGCGTACAAGATTATAAATGCTCGGTTCCAAATTTTCTAGCTGCATGATTGTAAATTGTATTAGACACTTTATATATATGTATATATATGTGGATTATAAATATTATAGTTTTCTTTATGTTTTTTATTTCCTATTTGTTGATAAGGCACATTTTATGTGGATTGTATGTTTATCTCAGAGTCCAGTTCAGCAACACAACACTATATAAACTATTAAAAGAGCACTCTCTTTCTCTATATGTATGTATGTATGTACATATGTATGTGATTATTTTAATGTATTTTAATTGTAACAGCTCTCTCCTTCACTCTCTTTCTCTTTCACTCTGTCTCTCTCGCTATCTCTCTTTAGTTCTTTTATTTTTGTGTTTTTTCCTGTTGGTGTTTCAGAGGCAGCACAAGCTGCAAGTTTGAGCGTCGATCACGCACTGACTCTGACTGAACCATTCAAGGGGGAGCTCCATCAAAAGCCGCCTGCCATCATTTCGGACAACGTTTTTACTTTGCTTTGGTTTTTTTTTTTTCATTTTGTTTCTTTCGGGTTTCTTTACAACAAGCGCAACAAGCAACAATTGTAAAAAGCTGTGTTGTACCCTGTAAATTCAAGGGAATGGGGTATATGAAAACTGTTCAAATATACGTGAAAGCAAATGCAATTTTATAGAGTATGTAGATGGATTTTAAATCATCATTAACAGTTTAAATAGTCGTTACATATCTCTCTATATATCCCAAAGGCTTAGCCTTCAGATGTAGAGGTAGTAACCTTATACCTTAGATATATCCAGTGTTCTATAGAGGTATGTAGGTATAGATATCTAATACCAAATCCTATAAAACTTTACTATGCACTATTGGTACTATACATATAAACTATCCTCTAGGAAACTTTTATTGGATCAAAAGTGAAAGTGGAAGAAAAGCATCTGACACTGTTTGTCGACAGTCCTGTCTGATTTTATTCAAATTCATTCAGAAGCACTGACATGATACTTTTTAATATAATTTCTATATATATTTGATATAGCTTGAAATATTCAATATCTCTATATTTAGTATCTCCACACTAAATTTCATAAAAATGTTTAAAGACCAAAGGTAAATTAAATGATGGCTAACAGCCACATTTTAAATTAGTAAAGGGTATTTCAAAGTCTATACCTCTAACTAAAGCACTTTGGGTACTCATTTTTCTTTCTGTGTTTTTTTTTTCTGTTTCATTGTGACGGTTCATTATTTCATAAACATGAAGTTTAAAAAAAAAAAATCGTTGGGTGTGAAAATTACAAAATCCCACAAATTATTTGACATTTTTAATATCCCTGCTGATGGTTCGTACCACGTTACTCTCCCTTTTTTATTGTTTATATCTTTCCGTTTGAAATTTTATTAAGTGCATAATTAACTCACTTGTACTAGTCGCTTGTTGTAAATTATGGCGTAGAACTAATTTAAAACAATTAACTTAGCTCAACAAAGAAGAAACCGGGAGAAAATAAAGCGCGAAATTGTTTTTTAACACGCCATATTATTTATGAACATTTTTCTCGTTTTAAAATATATAAATCTGTCAATCGCAGCAACGGGCACTGTGATTATTTCAAATTTAATATTTATAGTGTTTTAGACATGTAAATTATTTAAACTGATGCTTCAGATGGAAAAATAATGTATTGCATTTTGAGAATATGTGGCAGAAAGAAGTATTCAATATTAGAGGATAATGTACATACATACATACTTTCTATATTTTTAAATAAATCGTACTCTCATCATTTTATACTCTTAGGCAGGCATTAAACATGATTTTAGTTATTAACACTTTCCGGCAGCAAACAAAAAACCTTAATATTTCAGACAATTTGTAAAAATGTTTGTATTAGAGTTTGTAATTTTAAAATTTGAATGTATTATTAGGTATATTTGTTTAATGATGTCATTTAAAAACCCTAATACGACAGATACTTTTGTAAATAAAATTTAGTTAATTTGTAAGCCTTCATTATATGTCATGATTTATTTAATATTTATTCTCAAATTTGAAGATTGTTTTATACTGCAGCTGTCTATATTTTACACAAATTATCAAATTAACACAAATTAATTATTAACATTGTTGAACAAGATGTTTTTTATATCCAAATTGTGTTGTATTTTTACGTATTTCTTTAATAAATTTAGAATTTGCAAATGTAATTAGATTATTTGTATTTATTATAGTGCTATTTTACAATAATAAAGTTGTTATGACACCATGTTATTGACATAAAGTTCTTCAAACGATTTATAAATATATTTTTAAGGCGTTTTTTAGAGCGATTTCTGCTGTTACATTTTTACGCGACTTTTGCGCGCGGTTTTAGAAGACGAGTTTTTAAAACGCTTTTATCAATAAAGTTTTCAAATGTATTTTGATTGTTTTAAATCATTTCTATAGTTGATTTGATCAACTGATCATTCAGTTTTCTTTATTTTTAGTCAAAAATGGTTATTCAGAAGAAGAAATTGCTGAAGATTGTTGATTTAATTACGTCAAAATGTGTTTATAGCAACAGGTAGCATAAGATAGTTGTCGTATCTTGTTAAACTGTTATCAATTGAATTTAATTCTATTTATGTATTTTTTTATTAATGTTTGGTTATCAAACATTATTTTGTTTGATTATGTGATTATTTTTTTATCAATATTTCATACATGATGACAAAATGCCAGACAATGAGTTCATTGCAGTTGTTTGAAGTGAGATTTTATAACTTTTTTCTAATTTAAATATTTTAAAAAAATGCTCATTTTTATTGAGGCATGACTAAAAAAAGAAAATTTATATTTGTTTTGATTTATTTTTAGCTTCCTTAAACTTCTATAGTCAGAAAATTAAGTCAATGGAAACTTCGATAATAATCAAACTACTGCTGTGTAGATAACGCAAAATAAGAACCCACAAATAGTGGAAACAACCAGCGATTTACAATATATAATATATATATTTATAAATTTTAAAACCAAGTTTAGAAAAATAAACACAATAAGTTTTTATTACAGTTTTTCAAAACAACAAAAAAATGATGACATTTTTATATTTCGTACTTATTTTCCTCCAGCTGTGGAAAAGACTTTCTAGCACAATATTGATTTGCAGACTAACCAAAAATAATCAGCAAGTAAAGTTCACTTCTTTTAAAAGTTTATGAAAGCTTTTTATTTTTCAATCGAAAAATTTTCGCTTAGCCAAGGCACAAACCGCCTAAAAATAGGCAATCTATTTGGTTTTAGTTTGACGTTTACCGAAGACTTGAACGGATAAATTTGTACGAATACGCCAAGTAACCAAAGCACTTAGAGCATTCTGGACATGATGCCATATGTAACCAGGTGTTTGATCTACACCATCCCTCAATTGATTGACTGCACTGCGTGCATATTGCTGTGCGGAGGGTATAAATAGGCCACCTTTCATAATACGCTTCAGGTTGCTATTAATTTTAGTGACCACAAAATTTGGGTGACAGCAACTGGACATGAATATCATGTTGAGCTGCTTCCCATTGTAGAGCCAATGTAAAACTTCTGTTAAATGCCTTCGAAGCGGCATAATAGGCAAGATTTGGTATAGGTTGTTGTTCCGTGCCAGAGCTAACATTCACAATCGCTCCCTTGAGTTTGGCCGCTTTCATGCGATGGAAAAAGTAACGTGAGAGTTCGGAAACAGCTACAATATTGACATTGATAATATCTGTTGTATTCTGGCGACTCCATTCTGAGACCTGACCCGGAAAAGCGATACCCACATTGTTAACTGCCAAATAAAAGAAGTTTTCAGTTAGCTGTGGCTTTGTCTGATTCATTCTGCAAAGACTTACCAAATATGCCAATTTGCAATTGATCCAATTCCTTTTCCAATTGTTCATATACCTCTGTACCTTTG
The DNA here is from genome assembly GCA_018150375.1 of Drosophila sturtevanti. Taxonomy (NCBI): domain Eukaryota; kingdom Metazoa; phylum Arthropoda; class Insecta; order Diptera; family Drosophilidae; genus Drosophila; species Drosophila sturtevanti. Next base: position 2,531,507 of record JAECWJ010000341.1, on the reverse strand, counting down.
GCAAAATCGACTGTGATAATCTTTGTTTTCACTTTGGATTCAGCCTCTGGAAATTTAAAATTACTTAATCATATGACCTACAATAATTTTGTAGCTAATCTATTTTATTTCATTACGTTTAAAGTCACAGCTGATTGGTATAAATTTCACATATTGGTCTAGTTTATATATTAATTTCATTTATTTTAAATTAACTTACCAATCTCCTTGGCCACATTCTGAAGTTTCTCTTGATTACGAGCTATTAGGATCACATTGATACCCTGTCTGGCCAATTCTTTAGCATATTCCTTGCCTATGCCATCACTACTACCAGTTATGGCAGCCCATGAACCGAAACGTTCCTTTAGACTCTGCCTCTTCTGGGGTTCGTCAAACCAGCGAACTTTGAGTAATCGGTATGGGACTCTCAATTGCTCGTAGAGATAACAGCTTACGGCATAAAGACCGATTAGTGAAAAAAATGTTGATAAGGCCTCAAACATTTCTAAATGTTCTATATGTTCCACTACCTTTGACTCTCTGAAGCGGACTGTTTAATGAAGGCAATTTACGCTACTGATATATTAAACTAATTCTATTTTGATTGTCACTTACCTTTAAATGATTAACTTCCAACCGTTTGAAGAATCAAATATCGTCGCGGCTAAGGAAATTCAAATAATTTGTTTATTATACATACATATAAGTGTTAAGGCAAGTAAAATTTGATTTAAAAACAAAGTATTAAAATTTAAATTTATTTCTAAATCTTTACTACAAATAGAGACATAAATAATTTGTTAATATCCTCTTTAAACTTATTATGAAACGTATTTAATTGAAGCAATTTAACAATTGCCCAAAAGTAGGCAACACACGTTTATTTGACTTCGTTTAAGTAAGGGTTACGAACATCAAAGCAAGAATTAGATGATCAAGAATGAGATTATTAAATTCTATATTATCTTTTATTTCTTTAATTTCCCCTTGCCACATTCAAGAGTTTACTCTGATATCGATCTATTAGGATCATATCGATATCTTCTCTGACCAATTCTCTTGTACAAGCCGAAGCGATCCTATAGTCTTTGCCTCTTCTGAGAATCGGACAAGGAGCTCTTAACTGATCGTAAAAAAGACAACTAAGGGCTTAAAACTCAATGAGTGAAAGATAAATATTAATTAATATCTATTATATTATTTAATTAAATTATTTCTAACTCTATTCTAAAAATAAGCAAACAATATAAATTTGTTAATTTCCTTTGTTCTTTTCTCTACATTTTACGCAACGTATTTCATTCAGTCGTTTATTAAAGTTAGCAACTTCTTGAAAAGTGGAGAACCTATTCGGGTTTAACTTCCCTTTCTTTTTAACATCTACTATATTACCAAGCAATCTCACGGCAGCCATTACACGTATACGCCAGGTAAACAGCCCACTTATGGCATTCTGGACATGATGCCAAACATAGCCAGGTGTTTCATCTACACCATCCCTCAATTGATTAACTGCACTACGAGCATACTCCTCGGCGGATGGTATTAACAGGCCACCTCTCATAATACGTTTAGAATAATTGTTAATTTTGGTCACCACAAAATTGGGCGACAATAATTGAACATGAATCCCAAAACGAGAAGCTTCCCATTGCAGAGCCAATGTAAAACTGCGGGTAAATGCCTTAGATGCGGCATAAAAGGCAGCAAATGGTCCTGGTTGCATTTCCATGCCAGAGCTAACATTCACAATCGCTCCCTTAATTTTGTTCACTTTCATGCGATGGAAAAAATAACGCGATAGTTGAGAGACAGCTACAATATTTGTGTTGAGAATTTCTGTAGTTTGCTGGCGGGTCCATTTAAAAATGGGATTTGGAAATCCCATGCCCACATTATTGACTATGAAAAGATGAAAATGTTAAGTTGGCTAGGCAAAAATAATGATTTATTCTACAGAGACTTACCAAAGATGCCAATGGGCAGTTGATCCAATTCCTTTTCCAATTGTTCATAGATCTCAGAACCTTTGGCAAAATCGGCTATGATAATCTTGGTTTCCACTTTAGATTCATTTTCTGCATTAAAAAAAGAAATACATATTATAAATATTAATGTTTTTTATATGATGAAATATGAAATATTTATTTTGGTATATAAATAAGTAGGTAATTGTTTTTATTAACAACTAATTACACTAAAAAGAATTTAAAGAAAAAAAAAAACAATATAATAATATTGCATATTTTTTTAATGATGTTCTGTTTTAATATTCAATAACTGTTAATCCATGTACTAAATAAAAGTCTCACTATTTTTTATAAGTCATTCTTTTAAAATTTAAAGTTATCTATGAGACTGCAAAACGTATATGTACTTCTTTATTCGTGTTTATATTCACTCTGTTCATTATTGGTATGAATATTGTCTCAATTGGTCACTTTGAATATACTCAAACAGACCTCTATAAACAAAAATGTAAATGCGACACTTGCACTCGTAAAGTCGGCCAAGTATCAAAAGTCACATTAAATATGCATTTATTTCATATCGAAAACTCACCAATTTCTTTGGCCACATTCTGAAGTTTCTCTTGATTACGAGCTATTAGGATCACATTGATACCCTGTCTGGCCAATTCTTTGGCATATTCCTTGCCTATGCCATCACTACTACCAGTTATGGCAGCCCATGAACCGAAACGTTCCTTTAGACTTTGCCTCTTCTGGGGATTGCCAAACCACCGAACTTTTAGTAATCGGTATGGGACTCTCAATTGCTCGTAGAGATAACAACTTAGAGCATAAATCCCAACGATAGAAAGAAATGTTGATAAGATTTGCAGCATTTTTGGTTCTGCTACCTTTGACTGTCGACAACGGACTGTGATATGAACGCACTTTACTCGGTAGCTAATCGAAATTTTTTTTCGCTTGTCACGTATTGGAATAAATTTAAAAAATCAATTAAAAGGTGTTCGACTTGTCGCCAAATACAAAAAGTAAACAATTAAATGCATGAAATTATAAATAAAAAACTATATAACATTTGCATTGTTTATTTCAAGTGTTTAGAATAGAAATGTGAAAATTAAAGCTAATACTTGGGTGGTTCTAATCGGTGCGTTGTCCCAGTTAAGTATATGAATGGTGGCAAGGTCGATTGAGTAAATAAGAAAAGAAAAGAAAAACAAATTTTACTGCTAAATTCAAAGATGATACAACTGATTTGGTGAAATAAATTTTCTCCTAGGTCATATTTAAAAATACTTAAATTTAAATAATTTCAAACTCCTACCACCATTCCACTTCAATACCATCCATTCCTCTTGAGCGGCTCAATGACATCATGGCCTTTTGCCTTTTGTCATTTTGCCAGAAAAAAAAAGAGCAAAAAATGCACTCCCCAAATGCGTTCTAGTAGACACACACACACACACACGCTCTTCACATATCAAAATTACAGCAGCACACACAGCATGCTAACATGCTTAGAAAGACAGGATTCATAAATTAGATGGAACCAAAAAACCATTTTTAGGATTTTACAAAACGCTAAGTACACGTACACACAGACACATTTACACAAACGCAAACACACACACGCACACTCCACCCTTCCCAGTTAAACTGACAGGAACTAAGAAAATCAGGAAACGGAAATTTTTCAGCAAGGGCAAACACACGATTCACTAAAGATATATATCAATTTATATACGAGATGTGATTAAGAAATTTGAAAATATGCAAACTTGTTTTAAGCTTTTAATACTATCACAAAATTTTCTTAAATTTTCTACTTTTAGTAAGTAAAGTGTAAGACTTAGTAACTATAGATAGTATAAGAGGTGGCTCTAATTTAGAATTACCTCTTATAAATAAAACAAATAGCATTTAATTGTATAACAAACCGGCGAAATCAACATTATATATTATTCGTTATATATTATTTGTCAATATTTATTTATTTATAGAATGCTTAAGATAAGTACAGTTTACTAGCTATACAAAGTCCTAGCTAATTATAGTTAATACAAATATTCATAATTAAAGTCTGGGTAATGGATATTGTGTTAAAAAAGATTCTATATATAAGATTCTATTAAGAATTATCTCATGTTAAAATGTGCAATAGGTTGAAATTGTTTTCGGATAGAGACTTTTTTCACTGTGTCACGTATAAATCAATATTGAGGCAGGTAAAGAACAAAGTGAAAAAGTGAAAACAAGGTCTAAAGTGATAGAAGTGGTAGAAATAGTATTACTACATATGTATAATGATAAAGAAAAATCACATTGTAAGCATGTGTTAGCGATTTTATGATAGTTCAAATGTACAACTTAAGATATAGTATATATACATATATATACGTGTCATACTACTTGAAGGTATTTCTGCAGATAAAGCAAAGAAGAGCAACAACAAAATATTTTTTTTCAGACAATGTTAGCTGAAAAACCATTATACCTTATATATATTTATATAAAATTTTTAACTGATATGAACCAAATATATGACAGATTTGGTGACCCTTCATTAAGTATTATCATTACTATAAGCATCATGAGTCACTATTTCCTAACAAGCTGTAGAAGATCTTTTGAAGAAATGTTCATCCTCACCTCGTATGTAGCTCAATGGCGACCGCTAAACCCGCTGTTTGTTTGATTTTGTGAAAAATATATTTGCTGCCATTTTTCCTTAGTTTTTGGCCTTCTTTGGTCGGACATAAAAACCGCATTTATTCAAAGTGTCAAATAAATTCATAGTTTTCTGGCGCAAAAGGCAGGCGAGGCAATGCAAGGCGAGGGCGTTGCCGTTGCCGTTGTCGTTAGATGTTGGCTCTGTTGGTGTTAGCCAACTAATTAAGTCAAATGGGGCCTTAAAAATTTGCCAGCCAAAAAGTATGCAATGGCATGTGAAGTGCTTCTGCTGCTGCAATTGCAAAAATTTTCAACTTATGCTAATCACATTTAATTGCTTTTTAAGCTAACTTTAACTCCATAACAATTTGTAACAAAATGATTTAATTAATGTTGTGACTAACTTCCATATTAAAGCTTAAATTGTCTACAAATACTAAATCTATACACACACACATACATATACATACATATACTAAACCGACTTGCCGAAAATATATTGCATACAAAGTGGCGCCGCACATACACAACACACAAACACGCACACTCAGACATATGCCATACAAAAAAATGAAATAAAAATAAAGACAAGGCGGAGGAGGATGCTCGATGGGTGTAACAACTGCAAAACTGGCGCAGTCATTGTCAAGAAAAAGCAAAACAAAAAAAAAAGGAAAAAAAACATACACAACAGTCAAACAATTTGAATTATGTTTTGCAATTTGTACATCCGCTTTGACTTCATCTACTTTCTACACCCACCCACACACACACACTATGTCCTTGTTGTCCTTTTTATATATGAGGGAAATTATTATTTGCTTTTCGCTGCTTTGTTTTACTCGATATGCCTTCGGCAGTCTTTATTTCATACAAACATATATATATATAGACTAATATATATATTTATTATTATTCTGTTTTTATTGTGGTTATTATTGCATTTGCCAAACTTTTTAACCATTTTCTGGAAAATGAAATCTTTTATATTTGTTCGAAAGATAGTTCCAATATGAAGTCTGTGTGATCCCTTTAACTAACCAAAGAGTTTTTATTTAAATAAACAAGCGTAAAATAATTCCTCAAATATGGATCTTATTTATCTCATACTTTAATTATTATTCAAAATTGTAAAACAATTTTTAATGGAAATAAATATCTCTAATCTTGAAAATTAATTTTCATAACCAATTAGATTTTAATTTCGGAATTATAAAAATTTTTCTATTCTTAATCATAATTCTTTAATCATAATCTTAATTTTTTATATTAAGTATATATAAACACTTGTTTTTAGATAGCCACTCTAATTTAGATAACATTTGTATTTGAAGCTTGCCAATTTTTGTACGTTTTAATTTGTGATATAATTTGAAAACGAAAAAAATACAATTTGGGAACACATCCAATTTCAATTTCCTCTTTTAAGAGAGGGTATATTAACTTAAATGCAATCACGAACATATGTATATATATATTTCTTTCTTATATTACAAATATATAGTATGTTCCCAATGGAATCATTTTATTGTTTATTTGAAGGCTAAAACAGAGAACTCAATTTCACAATGTTTAATAGAGGATATTCAAATTTCTAAATTAGACAGTTTGGTCTATTATATATGAAGATTATATTCTTTATCTAGTTCTTAGATATAAATATCATATTCTTTAATCAAGCTATATAATATATATATTGTCAGGGCTTTAAAGTATTATAACATCTTTTAGTTATAAGGTTAAGTACTATGTAAAGAATGTATGTGTATATATATATATATCTATACACAAATAATATACAACTTCAAAAAGAAATACTTTTGAAAACCCTTGAAAATCCAGGAATCTTTAACAAATATTTAAATTAACAAAAATCTAAATAAATTGTATATATAAATATGTACATGTAAGTGAATAAATATAAATATAAATTTAGTTTTAGATTTAAAATGGAAATGTTTTGTTTATTGCCAATACTCCTTTATTAATATTTCTAATCACTGTCAGTGAATCAAAATTATCTATAGAGTATAGCAATTTCGGTACAATTAAATTTAACTGGTATATCTGTTTTTGTTTTCCGTTTTAGCTAATGACTTGAATTAATTGCCCTTGTCTTTTGGGCATTCATTTTTACTACTCTCTAATCTCTGACATATCGTTAAAGCGCATTTTTGGCATTGTCTTACCCCAAAACAGAGTACACTGAAGAGTCCTCCCACAAGGAGTGAGATGAAGGAAAGCCGAGAAGAGGCTTAAGGATGTTTACGTCAGGCACTGAATTTTAAGTAGAAGCTGACTGCGGCACTACACAAAAAAATAAGAAGGAAAAAAAAAACTGCAAAGGAAAAAAGAGTTGTCAAGTGAATTCGTGACAAGAAGGACTTCCCTTTTCCTTTCCTTTTTCCTTTTTTTTTTCCTTCATTTTTTGCCACCACTTAAATGGTGCATGAAAATTAGCAAGTTGTCTGTCTGCGGTTTAGGCCATGGCCATTATGCGGCACACTTTGAATGGCATTTGAGAGATGATTCGAAATGGGATTAAAGCGGATTCTTTTTTTATTCAACAGTTAATTAGCAGTTTTGTTGTTATCTTTGAGTTTAAAAAGTTAACCCCTTTTTTTTGTTTTTTGGCCATAAAACAGCAATCAGTGGGAAAAGTTATGAACACCTGTTAGACGGCTTTAGGCAACATACACAAAACACCAGCGATACCACACACAAAAAAAAAAAAAAACCAAAAGGGATGCCATAAAAAATGACTAACGAGGACCAGCAGCCAAGTGTCGTTTTGAAAAATTCAAATTCTCGTTGCCAATAAAAGCCAATAAAACTCATAAAATAACTCAAATAGAGAAAGAAAACCCAGTAAGAGGAAAAAGTGCTCTCCCTTTATTCTCTCGTTGATTCTTTTTGCTCCTTCAAGTGTTTTTTCCTGTCGCAATATTGTTGCGGTTTGCATTTCTATTTTTCCTGAGTTAAAGCTATATATACATATATGTATATGCACATATGTATAAATATATCTTAATGCAGCTGCACTTCACTTTAGCAATTTCCATTTGAATTTCTTTTTCATAAATATATAAAAATAGCCATCTCGTGCGACATGTTTTGAAAATAGCGTCTACACCTGTTGGTTATATGTCGTCGGAAAATGTTATCGCATATCTGGAAAAGTGAAGTTTTGCATTGAATTGAAAATGATTAGCATTTGTGGATATATAAAATACAACTAAAAGGTGACAAAATTAAATTATTCTAATTAAACAGGAGAATAATTACATTATAAGAATACCTAAAATATGGATGAATTGATTACCTAAATAAATCATAGAACTGAGATTGAATTTGAAACAGATATATAAGAGCAATTCTTAAGCATCTTGACTTGAATCTTTATTTCGGTTAAATCTACTTTTCATCGTCCCTGTACCAAGTAGTGAATCTTTATAAATCAAATTCCTTACAAATTCTTAATATACCTCCAAAGCAAATGCATGACCGAAACTTCAACTGCTTGCATAGAAGAATACTGCATTTAGAGACATACATATACTGCTTGCAGAACAAAGCAGAATACGCATGCTATCTACACCTGGCATTTAAGCACGAAACCTTTATAGATATATCTCCGTTATTTATTGTCCAATTTCAACAAAATCAGTCATTAGTACACTGGTACACATTGGCAATATAATTGAGAGTACTAAAACGAAATATTATACCTTCAATTCAACTTCAGTTATTTGTTTTTTCTATTTTGCCAGGGCATCTGAGGCACAAAGCGAATATTGACACCAAAATTGATTGCTCCAGCTCCTAAAGTCTCCGAGATTTAATTATTCAAACAGACGGACAGACGGATATGGCTATAGCGAGTCAGCTGATCCAATATATATATAACTAACGTAATATATAGAGACCAAAAGACCGACTTGTGATTATGTTTAAATTCTAGTTCATATCTAAACCAAAAGATTGAAATTTTTGGTACGATTTCATACAAAAATATGCATTTATGGATTATAAAATATAGAGCAATTAAACTTTTACAAAAAAAATATTCACTTATGAGTAAGCGAAATCCATATGCATATGCTATATGCATATATAAAGAAACCAATCCAATCTAAGGTATTTTTCTCAATTCTGATGACAAACTCTTTGCTTTTGTAGCACAATCTCATTGCCACTTTAGATATATACATATATATAGTTAGATAACATATATACATATATATGCATGTGATTCCTTTCGACAATAGTATAAACGTTCACATAAAATTTGAATCCAAATGAGGCAGTAAAAGTACGTACCAGAATCTAATGAATGCAAATGGTCAACAGGTTTCGATGCCAATCAGAATAAGTGGATGCACTTTTCCACAATGCACAATGCCCTATGCTCTCCAGTATAATATCACTAAAACACTCCACAACTACATTGTGTGAGTTATGGAAACGATGGTGGAATCAATGGAGCCATTGGGGAATCTCTCAATCTGCTGGCGCCAAGTGTACGAAAATTTTTAATGCATTTTTATGCGCGCAAAAATGTTTTTGTGTTGTAAAAATTTTTTGGTTTGGACGCAAATAAATTTCTAATAAATGCATGTTAAACAGAAAATGCCACAATGTAACGGAAAAAAGAAAAATACACTGAAAAAAATAATTAGAAAAACTATGGTAAGAGTTTTTGAAATTCTTAAAGATTATGTGATTAAATGGATTATGAGTAACTTTATAAGAAACTCTTGCGCTCCATATTGATAAGGAAATTAAGAAATCTATAAAAATAAAATTACCTAATTTCAGAGGATCACTTAAATCACAAGTGATATAACTTCCTGAAAAGTTTAAAAATATTTAAAAAATTTGGAATAGTATATTGTTCAGGTAAATTTTTAAATTGGAGCAAAAAATTTAATTTCTTTTCAGTGTAAACTTATTGAAGGGGAGGCACACGAAAAAGCCGTGTTAATTGACTAGCGATTATGTTGCCATTAATGGGGCCATGTTGTTGGATTTTAGTTAACTCCGCAACAACAACAACAACAAAAACTGTAACAACAATGCTGCTTTTGCCACACGTTGACCGCAGCTGCACGTGCTGCCAGAAGGCAAACAACAGAACGGAGACCCTAACCACTTTGATTCCCTGCCCACACTCCCCCCTTACTCAAACTCTTACACACACACACACACCATTGCCGATTGGAGTTTCTTCTTTTTGTAGTAGGAACTGCTGTTGCTGTCGCCGTACTTCCGTTTCCAAAAACTAAACGTTTATTTATTGCTCAAACAGCGCCAAAGGACAACAACGTTGCTCACACTCATCGCGGCAGACATATGAAAAAAAATTCCTGTGCCACTTCAGCTAGACAAAGGCCAGGCTAAAGATAAACATACGAGGACCCAACACACACACACACACACACTCTACATACATATCCTCGCATCCACATTCCCGTCTGATGGGCAACACAAAAAACAAGAAGAGAGACGATGCCAAAGGATGCAACACATCTTGATTTTTGCCAAACAAAACATTTTGTCGAGCACTTGCTTTCCATTGCCATCTCTCTTGACTGAAATGGCCATGGCTATAACTGTATTTGGTTATGTTAGTCACGTGGCTTTTTACTTGGTTTTTGCCAAATTGCTGGACAGATGAATTCCGTCCGAGAAGGGGGAAAAAAGCATTGAAAATGATTTCTTCAATTGTTCTTATGAAAGTAACTAAATAACCGCTAGATGGAAATACTAAATGGGAGAAGCATACCTAGAATCTTATATACATATTATTAAAATAATATAAATCGATTTTGAAATATTTAAATTTAAACTACATTTAATATAAAAATGTTCGTTGAATTTCTTGAACGAAATAAATGGAAATTGCTGCAAATTATGTAAAATTTAAAACGTTCCAATCAAATCGACTGCATCAATTGTAATAAGTATATTCTTTGCGATCTAGAATATATGCTATAGAATTTAAGAGGGTGTTATAAAATTAATTTTGAATTATAACACTCTCTTAGTCTTTAAGTGATATTTAATAAAAGTCTTCAACTTTGTTTCATCTTCTAAAAAGAAAGAAAAATCCAAGACCTATATTTTATTAATAAGTTATGGAAAAATAAACTACAATTAGCTTAAAAATTAGCTTAAAAAAGTTTTGGCCTAAACTTAGTTTTTTTATTAAATAAAATTTCCAATCTGTATAATTGAAATTTCTTTAAACTTAAAAAAACTGTATGAAAAAATAATTTGCTTTAAATTTGAGAAAAAAAAAATACAAAATTTTGTTGCTTTGCTTTGTAAAGGCCTATATAGTTATTAAGATATTTCTCGATATATATGTACTATAATCAATTTCAAACGCACAATGCACTACAATTTCTCAATTGTATAAAATTGACCAACTTTTGTTAATGGAGAATTCTAGAACTTGTCGAACAGGATTTGCATCAATCAAGTTGCCAGAATCAGTATCAAAATATTGGCAACAGTTAAAACTTTCTAAATTTGCATTTGCCCTGATTTTTAAAAAAGGTGCCTGAGAGTCGTGGTCGGGGTCGGGGAGTGTACTGGTGCCTGGTTAGATCAAATCTTAACTAAAGTAACAACAATGACAACAACAAGGTGCAGTCCAATCCGCTGAATGCAAATGCTGAAAATGCAAAAGTATTTTCGCCATAAAAACGCTTTGTGCATTCAAAGACAAATTGAAAGAAAATTGAAATTAATATGCAAGCGGCGTTTCATTTAACCTGAGTTAGTTGAAGTTTAGTTTATGTTTTTTCTTTATTTTGTGATTTTACTTGTTTTCTAGTTTTTTTTTTTTCGCCCCCACCAGTTGGCCGATATATTTATTTTAGCAGACAAGACAAAAACAAATAAAAATGTCAGAAAAATATTCAAATGTTGGCATCCTGCAAGGCAAATGCCAGAAGGAAACAAAAAAAAAGGAAAGAATAATGAAAAGGAAGAGCAAAAGGATGCGACAATTCCCTAAATTTAAATGGCAACATTCTTTCTTGCAAAACACATAAATCTTGGCATATGTGCATTATCTTTTTCGAAACATTTGAAAAAAAAAACTGACAGGCTTAGAAATGGGAAAAAATCGAACTATTTGTACTTGTATAATGTTAACTAAATAGTAGATATTATAGATGTAGATATTAAAATTTCAATCAGAAATTTTCATTTGCTTCAAATATTTAAAAGTAGATGTCAAAATTATATTATTATAAAGTTAAGTTATTACATTACAATCGCTCAAATGGAAAAATATATAAAATTTTGCAATTGTCAGAGATCATTTTCAAGGAAAGAATATATCTAATATATAGATTTAAAAATGGCAGTTTTGAAGAATGACTATATTTATTCCAGATCTGATTTAATTCAAGACATATTAAGCATGACTATTTAACATCTTCATTATCCTAATAGATAGATTATATTAATGGATCCATTTTGTTTAGTGTATAACTAACTGACTTTAATTGCCAGTTAAGAGTTTTCAATTGTTTTTCTATTGGCATCTTCCTTGAAGTTTCTTTATGCTTAATTTACCTTTCCTTTCCGTCTGTCTATCTGTCTTTCTGTCCTTCTGTCTGTCTGTTTGTCTACCCGCCCACTTCTGTCCCACCATCATCAGCCATTTAGCTCCCGTGCCTGTGTCTGTTGCTGCCGGCAAACTTAATGACCTGAAAACTTTTCCGATAATGTGTGTGAGAATATTGTGCGGGCTTAGGAAATTATCAACTTAACACCGAATCCAGAAAAAAAAACTAAAATGAAAATAAATGGCAAACGTTTAGGAAAATGGCAAAATGAACTGAAAGAAAACCCCTTTTTTTGGGGGGTTACCAATTTTAAATGCATGACAAAAAGTTGTTAAAGATAACGTTTGACTTGAACAAAAACATATTTAAGGATCTTGGGCTTACTCAAAGATATGCAAACGTAATTTGTCAAAGGATTAGAAATTAAAGAAGTTAAGTAACAAAATTTAAACAGAAACTAAGAATGTTTCGTTCATTTAATCAATTTAAATTTTCAATCTTAAATTGTGATTTCATTGAGAAAATATTGCAACAATTTAGTATGTATCAAAAGATTTTCTTTTAATTGTGATTATATAAAATTTTTTTTGGCTTGTTTTGGAAAATTTTCAACTTGTATTTTATTTAGATTAAACTAACTAACAAACTAAAAAAAGTTTGTCATGAAATTAATTTTTCAGAAATTTTTTTATTTGCCTTGAACAAAAAAATGATAACTATTTAAATATAAAGAAAATTACATTTTTAAATGGAAACATATCAGATAAAATTTTTGATCTTGCATGAAACTCGAATGTATCTTTTTATTCAATTTTATATTCCATAAAAATTCAAACTATATTTTGGAATTTAGTTAAAAAATCAATTCAAATTACTATTTAAAAGAAAACGAAGTATATGGAAGAAATAATAATATCTCAAAAATTCCGAAACAAATTATAAACATGAAAAATTTTACGTTTTGATTATCTTTTCTAAACAAGAGAGAAGAGAGAACAACACAAAAATCTCTTTTAAATTTACAGTCATCTATCTATGGCTATATTCAAACATTTGATATCATAAATCTATAATACTAAATCCTATAAAAATTTCAATATTTTTCGCGGGCAAACTGAAAATAAAAAGAACAAAAAAAAAAAAAAAAGAAATCTAAAAACTGAAAATTCTATGAAAACAGAGAGCAGAGCAAAATTCTCTCGGCAACGAATAGAATACACGAAGAGATAGAATTGTCTCGTGTGTATGCAGGGGAGTTGGTGGCGGGGTAGGCGGGGATTGGGGGCATGTAAATAGTAATGGAATGGGGGGATCCACATTGGAGCTCAGCCAGTTGGAATTGCAATGTAAGGGAAAGAATGAGCAAGTGGAGAACGAGAAGAAGAATCAAAAGATGTGCATATATATGCGTTAACGGGGTGGCGAGGTGGGTGACTGAGAGGGAGAGAGAGAGAGATGCGGGAGGAAAGGGGAAATGGCTGGCAAAACGATGACGACACAAAAAGCAGAAACATCAGCAGCAGTGGGCTATGGCAATAGCAGCAGAGGAGCGACGACAGACAACGACAACTACAACGACAACGACAACGACGACGACAAATTTCGTTTCGAGGGCTTCTGGTTCGCTTTTTGGCAGCACAAACGAGCAGTCGTCAGTCAGTTGGCCAAGAAACTGGTAGCGTCTGGTGTTTGGAGCCAACAAAAGGCTGGCAACCGTCACCGGTTGGCCGGACCGGACCGGGTGTCCGGGTCCGGGTTGGCCACTAACTCTAAACCCCCCTCATCACCCCCTCACAACATATAATACCCGGACCTTACTTCACTTTTTTTTCGAGGCGATTGGCAATTGAGTTTGAGCGACGCATAGCCAGCCAAGAAAAGTGGCCAGCCAACAGTAACAGCAGCAACAACAGCAGCAACAACAACAGCAACAACAACAACAACAACACCATCATTTTGAGGTGGTAAAGAGGTCCAATAACGCAGCCAGGACACATAAAAATTTTCTTGGCCAACAACTCTGGTTTGATTAGCCAAGTCAAACACCAACAAAAGAAATGGCGAGCCAAGATCAAACCAATTGACAGCTCCACACACACACACAGACACACATACACAGACATATACGCCATACAAATACAGATACAGACACACTGTCATATACAACTAACACGCAACAGCAAACAGTGGAGCTTGGCAGTCAACTAACATCAACACAAAGGATACGTTCGTCTCGATTATACAGCAAAAACTTACAAACAAACAAACAAACAAACAAAAAAACGTATTTTACTGCAAATCAACAACAACAAGTGGCCATTTTTGTGGTATATATGTGTGTGTGTCGCGTCTTGTATACGGGTAGTGTCTGTGTCTGTGTGTGTGTGTGTGTGTGCGTGTTTGGGTCACTCACAAATGACCCCACGTGAGCTGCCAAGAATATGAAATGAAAAATTCTAGTGGAAACTCTCTGGCTTTGAACCAACCAAAACCAACTGGACACATGCTAGGCAAACCTCAAAGGATCAGCATCACCAGCAAAACTCCACGAAAAATAATTAATTAAAATTAAAAAGTGCTAAATAATAATAATAATAATAATAAAAAGAAAACTAAAAACTAAAAACAAGAAATCCCCAACTCCCCACACATAAATATTAATCACAACAATTACAATATAATCGAACCATATATAATCACACTTATATATATATAACTATATATATACTATCACCTATAATACTCGAATTATATAAAAAAAAGAAATACCAACAATAAAAACATTTTAGTGCAATAATTATTAAGAATATAATTGAAAATGCTTAACACAATTTAGCAACAAGTTATATATATATACTTATATATATATATATAGAAACATAAACAAATATTAATAATATGATATAATGCAATAATATATGTGTTAATAATAAGCACTTGTAGACCATTTAATTTCAACAAAAATTAATCAATTAAATATATATAAACAATCGGCGCGAGTTAATTTTTTGTTAACAAAACGATCAAGTGAATGGAAGGTGGCAAATGCAACCAGTTAATACTAAAGCAGTAAGGAAAAGTGTTACAAAATGGTAAGTTTAAATAATAAAGTTAATAATAATGAATCAAAATTTTTATATTTTTAATGACATTCAATAAATATTTATTAAAAAATATTAATTCTAATTTAAAAAAATATTATTTTAATCATGCAATTTAAAGGAAGAGCATTTTCCTGATTATGCTGGGTATATTAATTTTGATCAAAAAAGTGTATTAATTTATTTTAGAAGGGTATATTAATTTCCATCAGAAGGGTATATATATTATTACATATATTTTAGGGTTGTGCTACTTAACTAAAGTAAACTTTAAGTTTTAATAAGTTAATTGAGATATAGTTATAGGAATACTAAGAATACTAGTTATAGTAAAATACTAAGAAAGAAAAAATAAGTGAGAAATAATAAACAAAATCTATTTTCAATCATGTCTAAAAATAAATTTTCACCAAAACAAATTATTACATCATAATCTTTTACATAAAATTTATAAATTTTTTGTAACCTCATCTTGTAGTCGGTATAGTATAAATTATTTTAAAATTCTTAAAATTTGCTCCAATTTAAAGTATCATTTATACGTACTTAATTTATACAAATAACGACCACTTTTAATATAACCATTTATGTAATCAATAGGAATCCTTTGAACATCTTTTCAATGCCAAAAATATAAAAACCAGGACAAAGATCCTAAAAACACATAGAAACAACTTCTAAATATGAAATATTATTGAAAATATCAACTATCAAATATCTTATCGTTGGCACAAATATAGAAACCAGGAAAAAGATGCTAAGAACACTTCAAAACAAGTTTTTAATATTAAATATTGAATAAACAGCTTTCTGTGGGCATCTCGAAACAAGTTGCTGATATTAAGCTGACATGTATATATCGAAATATATTAGATTTTTGAATGATTCATGCTTCATATTTTAGATATTGTGGCAAAAATAAAAAAATTATATTTATATATAAAATAATCATCCCTCTGCCTCTTTTTTTATGAAATTTAACTACTTTGGCTTTAAAAATTATAAAAAAAATTACAGAATTAAAAAATATTAAAGTTATGTAGATATTATACATATTAGGCTGATTCATTCAAAATTTTAAATTCAAACATATTCCACAGATTCCAAAAAAAAAGAAAACAAAATTCTTCACATTTATTTTGTTTAAAGTTTGCCTTTTTTATGTCTCCGACATTTCTTTTAGTCGAATCAATTAGTTTTAATTGCCTAGCGCATTGGCAGGCAACTTCAATTTATTTTAAATAAAAAAACATTGCAAATATACATATATATGTATATATAATTGTATCTCCCCTTTGGCCCATCAATTGAATCAATGCTGGTACCATAAATCTTACAAGCCGTTCGTGTTCAAATGCAAAAAATACTGATAAAAAAAAAATCAAAAGAGAAACGCGATGAGATGAAAGAAAGAAAAAGGAAACTGACCATGGACATATGCAGGCAGTCAAGAGGAAAGGACACAATGGCCTTTGCCAATTTCCTGAAAAAATGCAAAAGAAAAAATAGTTAGGATAAAGAATTATTTGCCAGGATGTCCGAAACATTGTTGGTGTCAACAAAAAAAAAAAAAAAAATCCTTTTCAGCGCCAAAAAAAAAAAAAGAAACGAAAATAAATGTAATGGCATTAAGCAATGCTTGAAATGTGAGCAATTAAATTTGGTGCTAATGTTGATACCCTTGAATAAAATATTATATATTCTATATACATATAGTACTTGATCACTACAACTGTTCTTTGGATTTATTCATGGCTGTAATTAATCTAGCCTGAGCAGTTTTTTAGTTAGGTGAAACGAAAAAGTTTAGGAAAATCATAAGAACATTTTTTTTTTGGTTTTAAAAAAATCATGGAAAATACATGATCAAGTAAATGAAATTCTTTAGTTTTCTTTTTATTTAAATAATATGTTTATGTCATATCAAAAATCATTTTCGATGTACAAACAATTCATCTCAAGGAGTGAAATTTTACATTTCATTGCTCTTTTGATTTTCTTGCTTAACAGAAGTTATAGATCGAGAAGATCTCAGTTTGAATAGCTTTTATCCTTATAAAATCGATCGAAATTGGTCTGACTATTAATTTGCAATATTCCTCTATATAATTTTCAATTTATTCATTACACTATTTAAAGCAATTTCTGGTGGTTGCGATAGAAAATCATTTAACTGCAATCGAAGCTGCAACATTTAAATATCTGACGATCCTTGATGTGATTTTTACATAGCATATGCCAATTTATTTAATAGCTTTATATTGTTGTAAATTTATTAGAATCAGACAACCATATCACATAGCAGCTGGAATGTAATAGAGACACCCAGAAATAAAACATTTTGGTTTGTTTTCAACAAAATTTTTCAATAATTTTTATATAGTTTTGGATAGGATTGAATTGGATTAGGAATAGTTTATACAGCAATAGCATTGAATATTGTATGGAATTCTATATAAATTGTATTTATATATAAACTATTGAATTTCGTTATATTATTATTATGTTAAATAATAATAAAATAGAATATTTTCTGTTTCAAAATAAATATTTACAAAGCTTTTACAAGTATGAAATTTATAAAGACAAACTAATAGAAATATATATAGTAATAATTCAAAAGTTAAAGATATAACTTTAACTTTTCTATAAGTACATAATTGTATAATTGTTAGAGTATACAAAAATTTGGTTGCATTAATCTTATTTCTTTTTAAATGGCTTGAGGGAGAGGGAGAAGTATTTTCTTTTAGTTTTTGGCCAATTAACTCAAGAAGAGGAACAAAGATTTTTAATTGTTTTAATGGCTCGTAAATTATTACCTAGCCACCCTCTCCATCCCATCCCCTTTCCCCTTAGACACAACAAATTTTTGAACAACTTTTGTAGTTGTACTTTTTGACCGAGATCATAAATTTAAAAGGCATTAAGAAAACATTTCAAATTTCAAAATTTTATGGCGGCACAAAGCAAATAGAAAGCCTTCAAAATATATTGACTTAATGTATCTATTTAAGATATGATTTTCTTTCCATTTTTTTTTTTTGTTGGGGTTTTTTGTTTGCCATATTTTTACCATAATTTCCAAATGTTGTGTCTGGTTAGCCAGAAACCCAAACAAAAGCCACGTTGTCTGTGCATTGAACCATGGCCCATACGCAATGACTAAATGCCCAAGAAAAAAAAAACAAGAAAAAAACCGAAAAGGATGAGCTGGAGGTTAAAAGGATAATGCTTAAATGAATGTGTGTGTGTGCGTGTGTGTATGTCTGAGTGGGTGATGTCTATGTGTGCGTGTGTGTTTGTGTGCCTGTGTATTGGGGGGGGGTTTCTGACTTTAACTTTTGTAGCTCGAAGGCGGCCTATAAATTCACTTATATTCAGTATGAATTAAGTCCTTGTGAGGATGTTGAATGGCTTTTTTGGCTTGCCGGTTAAGTAGGAACGCCCTCCTATGGTGTAATTTTAACATCTCTTGTCATTTTGGGCTCGTTGCATTTCTAGTTTATTTATGTGGCGCCAGGATGTTCTATTCTGTACTGGTTTAATGGTTATTCCTACTAAAATGACATTTTTATTTCTATATATGAAAGGGTTTGAGGTGTAAATGATTAGTTGTCTTGTGTGGTAACAGCTGGTAAGAAAACCATTTAAGGATTTACAAGTCCATTAAAACCAAATGTTTTCTAAAAACAATCCTAGCTAGCAAAGTATTTAGAACTGATCGAATTTAAATGGATTTTTTAAAATGAAATCGTAGATTAATTTTTACAATTTTAATACAAAATAAAAAAATATAAAAAAAAGTTATTTAAAATTTACAATCTCTAAAATATGTAAAGGTTGCTTCAAATTTTCTTCAACTAAAAACTGTAATAATTAAAAGTTTTATTTTAAAAATTTACATTTGATCTTCAAGTAACATTTCTTTATATACTTATTTCAAATTATCAAATGCAATTAAAAAATTTTCATATAATGTTGAGAGTATTTTGTTTTTTCTTGTGCCAGCAATTTGTCTTTAAATTATTTCTTCCTCTGCTTGGTCCCTCCCTCCCTCCCTCCACCATTATCTCTTTCCTTCATCTTCTTTGGTCACTGTCAACTTAAATTATATTCGGCCGCCAAATTCAGTCAAAAACCATAATTTTTCTTTCGTTATTTCTTTTGCCTAGACATGGCATATAAAACAAACAAACAAATAAATCGCCAAATTATTATTTCCTCCTCTTTTTCCCCTCTTGCTCTCTCTTGCTCTCTCTTTCTCACTCACTGGAGCAAACGGGGGGGCAAAAAAAAAAAAAATTGGTAGAAAAACTTTATCTGCCCCTTTTGTCCAGTATTTGCAGTAATGATTTACTCGATTTGCATATTTTTGCACTTATAAAAATGCACAAACGATTTTTCATTTTCATTTTGTGCTCGAAAACTTATTAGTGGCGGCGAGCCTTTGATGGGAAATCCTTATATATATATCTTCCTTTTCTTCCTTTTGTATAATGATGATGATGATGGTCCAGTAAGGGCCAGCAGCTGCCTTGTTATTTATTTGTTATGCATGGCAGGCAAGTTTGTCCTATGCCAATACTGCGTATACGTAATAACAGGCAAAAAGGAAATTTTTTTTCTTTAAAATTTTTGTTGTTGTTTTTCTTCTTAGCTGCATTGTGGCAGCGCCCAAATGTCTGATCCAGTAATGTGTATGTATATATATATATATAGATCAAAAAACTTCAAAATAAATATAAATTTAGATATCACATCTTAAAATTATTGCGTCTTTATACTCTATATGAAATGATTAAGAAAAAAAAATTAATTTGATATTTTTAAATTATATTATATTTTAATTATAAAATTTTTTTAGAAAACTTTGTTTTATAGTTTTCATTATCTTGAAATCATTTTATGATATAAAGAGATATGTCATTTAATAAGAATTTTTAGTGATTAATTTTCTCTTATCTTTGATGATCTCATTTAGGAAAACATTTCTTTTATCGGCTACTTGTTGGCTACTAATAAAATGTTATATAAAGAAAGCTATTACAAGCAGTTGTGTATACTATATGTTATAAGAAATATTATTGATTTTTTTTTATTTAAATTAATTAAATAAATATAAAAACTATAAGAAAGAGCTGCCGAGGAAGAGAATCTGACTTGATTATCAGAGCCTGAACATAAATTAAGGGAGAAAACAGATATTTTTATATGTATACTAGTATCCATAAATTAATTGATTAACAAATTATAAATAGTACATCTTTATATTTATTATTTATTGATAACGGAAACCATTTTCAAGATTCTATAAAAGATGATCCAAGTGTGATATTTTTTTAAATTTTTTGAAATACTAAAAGAGAGGGAAACAAACTAAAAGTATATATACTTAGTATCAAGAAAAATGCTAAAATAGTTCTGACTTATTACAAATTTACTAGAGTGTGTATTTGAGTAAATCCCGAAAGTTTCACCTTGAGGGCTTTGTTTTGATTTGACATTTTGATCTATCTCAAGATCTAATTTTTATTTACAATTTTTTTCTGCAAGGGTTTGATGCGATACGAAAACTCTTAATTATATTCAAAAATTATGCATCTTTTTAATGTTTATTTATACTTCAATATTTTCAGTTATTCATTTACCAAATAAACTCCTATTTTAATTAAATATATTTTAAATTTTTTCAAACCTTTCTCCCTAATACCAATTTTTCCTACATAAAACTAAAAACGAAACAGTTTTGAGTTATTCAAAAATAATATTTAATAATTTGCTTTTATAACAAAATTAGATACAACTATACTTAAATCTTCTAGAAGTCTTTAAATTATCATTTTATTCTTAAGTCATAACCCATTAGAGTATTTAAAATTCGTATAGACCGAACTTTATTTTTCAAATTTTTTTAATTCAAATTTTGCTTCCTTCTTGCCTTTTCATACTGCTTTGCTTCTACATCTTTTCCTCAATTTTTTTTTTTTTTATCTTTGTTTTTGGCACACATAGCCAGGCCACGCACCTCTTTTTGCCCCCTCCCCTCTGCTGTTACCCTCCTATATTGTCTTAACTTGGCTGGAAGGTCTGCACTCAGTTTCCCCTCTTTGTCAACCATGAGCCAAGCATAAACATATAATAAACAAACGCAGGCAGATTGGAATTGCTTGCCAACTTTTCTGTTTTCTTGGCTAAAAGTTGGCAACGCATCCTGTGGAATTCGGGATGGGGAAGAGGGGACAGATGAGTCGCGTGGCAGCGGCCTTTTTAGCCATTCTGGCAACCGATTGTGGAGGCGCCACCTCTTGGCACTCTCATTATGATTTTTAATTGCTGACGCATCAAACGAAACAAATAGATTTGACGTCATCAACATCAACATTGTCGATTGTTTATTGGCCAAAGGAGGATAGATGCCAAGAGAGGGGATGGAGTGGGGGGGGTGTGTGTGTGGTGATTTTGGCCAGTCATTCCAACAGGTGTCCAATTATCATCATTAATTCAATGATTATGTGTTTATCATGACGTTTTCCTCTTACCTATTTGATTGGCCTTTGGCAAGGCCGCTTTTTCATTTCTGAGGGGTTGAATGTCTTGTAAAAATTTATTGGCCAATATTCAAACATTTTTGCCGGTTTTGTTTCGTATTTTTTTTTTGTATTTTATTTATTTTGTTTTTGTTGTTTTCTTTTTTGGCAGCCAGTTAATATTCAAAGTTTTGTTTGTTGCCAATTTCCTTTCAGTTTTTGATTTTATGTTTTTATTTGACTTTGTCTTTTTTTGTTGTTGTTGTTGTGCTTTTTACATTTTCTTCTTTTTTTTTTTTTTTTGATTGACATTTTAGTTTTCGTCAAAGTTTCATCGGAGAAAGTTCGCTGAATTTTGTATTAAATAAAATAAATAAATTACAGCAAAAAAAAACATTTAATTCAATTTAAATTCAAATATGCTTGAGAAAATAATTTGATCTAATTTGATCTAATAATAAGTTCAACTCATAAAGATATACATAATAAAAAGATATTTAAATCCAAAAATCTTATTATATATAATAATGTGATTATATAGTAAAAGTTTTCAACTCTTTTCAACTCCAAGATAATAGACAGTGATTATTGTTCAGTTATTCAAAGGGCCTTTTTGGCATAAGTTTAGACCAAATTGTTTACAGAAAACAAATAAAAGAATATGAAAATGTTGTCAGTACAATAAATTTTAAATTAAAATAATAATAATCTGTAATTATTATGTGCAAAGAATCGCTGTACCTATAGCAAAACGTGACAAATTCCACATCTGCAATTAGAAGGAGATTTTAGCTCATTCACATACATATATAGTGTATATATTCATAATGTGATCAATTTGCCCAAAAATAAGTTATTTCAAGAATTTATAATGCATAAACAAAAAATGATTAATATGATATATTTATACAAACATCAAAGTATATATTTTTAAATAGATTAATAAAAATATAATAATATTGGTTTAAAACTTTTAAACGCAAATAGGACACTTCTTTATAGAATCGTATAACTTGTTAAATTACTTGTAAGCCTCAAAACTATTATATAATATAATATGTATATATATACATAGCTGCATAAAGAATCTTTACTTAGCTAAACAAAATCCTATCCTAGATACTCACGACTTCTTTTTTTGAATTTTTAAAAAGAATTGAAATATTTTTTTTTTATATTTTGAGAATACTTTGTTTTCTGAGTATTTAACAATTGGTTTACACTTAATTTAGTCTCAAGGTTTTATGCAAAACAAATTAAGTGAACAATTCTAATTAAATGAAAAGAACTTAAAACTAATTACAATACGCCCTATAGAAGAACAGATAGGATATAGTATAGAAAGACAAATACAGTTTTTAGTTGCTTGTTTCTTTGAAAAACTGAAATAGATGGAAAACAAAATATACAAAAAAAAAAAAAGAAGAAGGAAAGAGAGAAACAGATGCATTTGTATCTGTATCTGTATCTGTAGCTGTATCTGTAGCTGTAATACAAAAATAGAAGCAGCGGCGACGCTTTCAACGCGTCTTTGCCCGCGTCAATTGCGCGTCATCGAGAGACGCTAGTCAAAAAAGATTTACATATACATAGATATATATGTATATATACATATATAGGACCGATCTAAATACTATTTATATGCATATACATTGGATGTATATACATATATTTGTAGGTATATGTCTTGTACATAAGGGCAGGCGACAGTTCTGCGCAATTTTTTCTGCTTGTCGATCTTCGGGGGACCAGCATCAAGTGTGTCCGAAAATAGCAAGGTATAATGTGAAAAATAAAAACCCGAAAAAGTTAGAAACCAAAAACAAAAAAAAAAAATCAACAAAGACTGAATAGCCAAAAGCCGCTTCTAGAACAAATAAATAAAAGCCAAATGAAAATTTTTCAAACGGCAGCGTAGAAAAAGGAAAACGTCAAACGAATTTTTTTCTTCTGTCTTTCTTTTTTTTTGTACTTTTTGCGTTGTCCGTGAAAGCAACTAATGTATACATACACATATATATATATAAATATATATTCTACTAAATCTTTATACAATGTATATACAGACAGATATATATATATATATATATAAATACATACATACATATATGCAACCCTATTAATTAATCTATTTAATAATATTAACAATTTTCATTTTTACACATTAAACAATTTTTTTTTTTTTTTACGACTCTGGTTATAGCAAAGAAGAAGAAAAAGAATGTCTATATATGTATTCGAGATTCCTAAATTAATTTAAGGCTAGGTAAAAATTGTATTGCAGATCTGCATACTTTATATAAGCATGATGTCAGATTAACATCGTGAGATCATTAACAAATATAATCAGATTGAAATTGTCTTAAGTCTTTTGAAAATTATTATTTAAAAATGTATAAGTCTAACCAGTTTTTTATAAGAATCAAGAATAAAATCAGTAAATAAATACATAAATAAAAGTTACATTTATGGCTAAGGGAAATCATTTGAAAAGTAATAGAATTAAATTTTAAAATTATATACAGACATATCTTTTCATCTTGTCTCAAAAAAAAAAAAAAAAAATAAATAAATATTTATAATATTAAAAAATTTTTAATAAGTATTAAAAATGACATGTACATATGTATTTTTGTATAGTTTTATATAGATAGTGAATCTATAAATATTAACATTTTATTCAATTTACTTGACTCTAACAATATTTATTACTATATTTATCTAAACAATTTCTCTTTTATTGGGGAATTATAGTTTAAAATAAATAAACTTGACTCTAACAATATTTATTACCATATCTATCTAAAAAATTTCTCTTTTATTGGTGGAATTATAGATAAATAAACCCTTCTATATTTGTTTTCAGCCTTAGACTGCAAATTAAAATATTAGAATTTAGTGACAAACTCGAAATATATATATTTCTTAAGTCAAAATTTGGCAGATTTAACAAAAGAGAATATTAAATTCGTATTATCCTTAACATTACTTACATAAGATACTTTTCAACATAACCAAAAAATGGATATTCCGTTTAGCGTTGCCAGACTTTTTATTTTCACTGGTCCAATAGATTTGTTGTTTTTGTTTTTATGGTATCGTCCAAATACCACTTACTAAAACATAAATCAAATTGTTAAACCATCTTAATGGACAATTAAGACCAAGATGTTTCACTTTTTTTCTTTTATATGGCTCATAATTAACACATGCGTAAGCAAATTGTCTGGAAATTGAAATTAAATTTTCAAATTGGCATCTGTTCAATGGCACAGTTTCTTCCCACAAAACTGACCTCAGTTAATTTAAATAGCCTCTGTCTATCTGGCAATAACGAAGAGTAGTCAACTTAAGTGCTGACGATCAGACATACTGTCTGGGCAATACGAAACTTATTGGCAAAACTCCATGGGAACATAAATTATATATATACATACATATAAGTTGTATATATATATACATATATATAATCGACCAGCTTCCGATTTCTGTTTATGCCTTGGACGAAAGGTGGCTCTGGTAATTACATTTTATTTGTATAGAATCAAAATCGAGGGAATGGGTAATTTTTAGTTTTCTTGGGGGAATCCCTATGCTTGCCAAGAATTTTGCTGCATTACGTAATATAGTATGTATATAAAGTTCATTGCCGTTTTTCGATTTTTTTTTTTTTATCTTTTCCTTTATTTTTTTTTTTTTTTTTTTTTGAAGCGAGCGTGAGAAAAAAAAGGCAAGATTTTGGCAACCTATCATCTTGGCAGAGGCCCACTTTTTTTC
Organism: Drosophila sturtevanti; assembly: GCA_018150375.1. Taxonomy (NCBI): domain Eukaryota; kingdom Metazoa; phylum Arthropoda; class Insecta; order Diptera; family Drosophilidae; genus Drosophila; species Drosophila sturtevanti. Next base: position 2,505,891 of record JAECWJ010000341.1, on the reverse strand, counting down.
ACCCTCAACATTGCAGCGGCAGACCATTCCACGAAAAACACCCAAAAAGTATGTAGGCACAGTGGTTAAAAAAAGTATGGCTCCAACATAATAAATAATAACTTAAAATAACTTTTAAAACCGAGTATTAGATAACTTACAATGAAAATTGTACACAAAAAAATATCTTGAAAAGTTTGTTTGCGATTTGAAAGAACAAAATTAAAGCAAATTTTGAATGTTACCCAAAATGATTTTCAAGTAAATTATGATAATATATTATATCATTCTTGTTCTATTAAATTTACCAAAATCTCTTTTTATAAATCTAATTAAGCGATATTATGCTAAATGAGATCATTATTTAAATTTTCAAGACAAAATATAGTTATTATATACATATATTATTTATTCCAATACAAAAAGAATACTTCTGTTCGGTTAACATATATCTATATAAAACTACTACTCTACTCTTTAATAACTATTGAAACTTGATATTAAAAATTTAATTGATCTTAGCAAGTCTTTTTGATAAGTTGTTTTGAAAATGATTATAAATACTAAAAATTTTCATATATAAGTATAACAATTATTAGATCAAATAAAGGATTATTATAATTATAATGGTAAATATTTTACTCAAATGAAATTTGATATGAAAGAATTCAAAATTTAACTATTATCAGTCCTAAATTGTTCAATAATTCATAAATTCTTTAAAACCGAAAAGTTTGTAGGTCTATTCTAAATTAGACTTAGATAAATAAGTTGAAAAGAAATCAATCCGCAAAATTTTTAAAAATGATTGAGAGGGAAGAAAATGCAAACTATATAGCTAAAGGTCTGATAAATCAAAAAATGGCTTAATAATGCAAGAAAATTTAAAGGTAGTACAATAAAAATTAGTTTGAACTATTGAATATGTGATAATAAATAAAAGCAGGTAATTCAATTCTATTCAATAGAAATTTTAAAGACGTATACATATACATATATATATCCTTATACTGAACATTTTCTTTATTTTTTCCACCCATTATTCCATTGTAGACTGCCTGAAGATACGATGAAAAAGGAAGCCTCGTTGGCCAATTAAAAAAGTAGTTGCTGCCAAATTCTGCCAAATGGCCTGACCAACCAATGACAGAAAAGCAGTTCAACCAACTGGTGGGGAGAATATTTGGAGCCAAGATGACAAGGAGAAGACTGAGAAGCCAATGCATTTCGTAAACTTCTCACAACAAATCGCATCGCATCGCAATGTATCGCATATGAAACTTGTTTGCTTGGCCCACATGCGCATGAGAAATATTAAGCATACGCCTGTTGGCCCAGCATAGAAAACATGTGTGTGTGTGTGAGAAGTTTACCAACTGCATTGCTGTCACGACCCAACAAGAACCCACTTGGTGCTACCGAATTGGATACGAACGATGATGATAATGATGATGATTTTTCTTTCTTTTGCAAACATCGTATTGGCAGGACACTTGCCCGACTAGCGACAGGACGACCAATCAGAGCAAAGTTTGTGCGCACTATCCTAGCCGAAGCGAAACAGAAACAAAAAATACTCAAGCTGATTGTAATTTAGTTTATATATTCATTTTGACAATTTGATTTTTAGTCACATGCCCAAGCCAATGCCTCTTATTTCATTTTTTAATTTCTTGTCCAACATCTAACAAAATTAAATAAGAGGCTTAATTTAAGAATTTTCAATATGAAAAATTAGAGAACAAAACAAAACAAAACAAAAAAAAAGGAAAAAATGAAATAAAAGTTTTTGTAAAGCTTCAGAGCGGCACAACCAAAAAAAAGAACAACACTTTTGCTTTATTGATATATTGTTTTATTGAGCGAGGAATTTACCAATCATCTTCCATCCAGAAGGGAAAATATGGATGCCTGTAGACTGCATTTTTTGCATTTTGGTTACGCCAGACTAGATGTCTATAAACCAAATAAGATTGAATAAATGCCACGGCCATATTCACTGCAAGTAAACTATAATTTTTTGGTATTATGACCACTGAGTAACGGGACCAAAGCAGCCCAGTGGCAGCCAATGAGCCGCATTGATTTACGGATATATGTTGAGGTGGACGATTCAGGGAATCACCCAAACCAGCAATGACAAGACCCTGAAAATAAACAGGAAATGGTTTCAAAACAAAGTTCTTAGGAATAACAATATTTTGAGATCTGTTTTTAGAAAATCAGATCACTATCATTCGTTAAATTTATTAACTTACCCATTTGCACAAAGGTGCCCAAAAGAACACTGTACGTGGTCCTGAAAAAAAACAAAGATTATAAATTTCAATGTCTGAAACTATATCAATAAAATGAAATTTGAAAGGACAATCTTGACTATGTCTTGATTGAATTTATTTCTTTTATTTATCCTTCTTCAATTTTACTTACCCGCTGGCGCTTCCCAAAATGGTCTAGCATAATCCGGTACATGTTTATCAACTGAACTAATGACCACTTTATATAGTCTGGACAATGATCCCGTTCTCTTGGACATGTCTTTTGATTTTTAGAATTTTTTTTTTTTTTTTTAATTTTTAGGTAAATGCCATTGACTGGTGTAAAATGTTTGAATTTCAGTATAAAAATAATAAAATTACTTGACAGTAATAACGACGAAATTTAGCTATGTATACTTTATTACACATAGAAATCCTTGGAACTATTTATATTATAACGAAAGGAATATAGTTGGTCGGGTATTCTTGAATGTCAATCAAATCATGGTTATAACTTCTTTTTTAGGCATAATTCCAGCCAGATAGGTTTAGAAAATTATGTATTATTTAGCTGGTAAGTTAACCAAAAGCAATGCATTTTGGCAAAAAATGATATTTTAGCAAAATCATTAAAAAGTTTCTCTAAATGATCATAAAATAATCTTTAAGATTTACTCGGTTTGTTCATATTCAAATATTAGAAGTAATATTCGAGAGAACAGTTAAGAGCGCCATTAAAAAATTTTAAATATTCTATATGTATTTAGTAACTCAGCTTTTACGAAATTCCCTTTAATATACATAAATCGTTGCATATTTCTGTATAATAGATTTTATTCATTTAAATTCATACGTTACAATTGTTTCTTATACTTGTATAACAATAAGAAACGAATATCAAAGACAGAAACCAGAATAGCAGAAAACACAAACCTAAATATAAGTGATAAATCGATAAATACAAAATCTGATAAAAACGTTTTCCAACATTATGCAACTACGTTAACCAACACCACTGAGCAACAAAAACAGCAATGCGAAAAGAAACCAGAAATGAAAACAATAAATAAATAAAACAATAAATTTACTGTGGAGAAATAAATCAATTACAAGACTGAAATACTTCCTCCTATGACTGAGGCCCATATCTGGAAAAGGCAAAACAAAAAACAGGAAAAAGACCGTTCAACGAACCTTGGAAATGGAGGGCAACCCAGAAGCGAGGAGACTTCCCTCCTCTGGGACAAGTAAATCTGCATTAAGTCATCCTAGGTGAGCTATTTTTTGGGTTTCCTAATAGATGAAAGTCGACACATACCTGCATACATCTTGTGAAAAGTATTTCCAGATAAGACTATAAAATATTTTACTCCTTATGGTGGTTCATTGAAAGATGTTTTTGTAGGATGCAAAGAATGCACATCGATATCTTATCAGTTTAATCTTGAAGTTCCATCTTTGTTTTCACAAATCAATTCTATTTAAATTTCAGTTTATATATAAGATATTTATAGAATATTTGTTCTTAAATCAAAAACAAATATTAATACTAAATATCTTACTTTACATATTCATTCATATATATACATCAGTACAAGAATATATATTTTTTTATTATTACAAAGGCAAAATCGGACCACTGCATCTCAACTCACTTACAAGATGCTATCGAAGATGCCACTCAATTTGCGCAAAAAGGCGATACGTGAGGCCCGCAATCGCAATGAAAAGATTTTGGGTAAACGGAGAAAACGTCAACAAAAGAAGTCAATTAATTTTGAATCTCGGTCATCTAATCAATTATGCATGGATTTTGAGAGATCCGAACATAATGCCATGTTAAATGCTACACAAGAAGAACTACGTCATATATTAAAGAATTGTAAAGAACTTTCAGATATACCGGACGATAGCAATCAATTGGAACTTTTTGGCGAGGTAAATAGCAAAAGTTTACCAAAACAATTAGCACTTATTCACGATGAGAATTGACCTACTCCTCGGCAATATATGCTAATTGTTACCGTTAAACGGACCTTAATTGATATATATGTAAATTATTAAAATTTATCTAAATATATATAATAATTTATATAAATGTATGTGTATATATGACTTCTATTTGTTTCATAATTTTCTTCAAGATTGCCAAAGCTGAGGGTCTGGCCACAACAATTTATGTTCAGCGAGATGGCTTAGATACTCTTACAGTGGTGGTAAGCTAAACATTTCATAATTATCTTTTATTAACAAAATTTTCTAAATTTTTCGATAAGTATTGTTCATGAGTTTATATACTTTGTATCCTTTTCTGATTTTAAATTATGCAATTGCCTTCTTAAATAGTCTTTTTAATTTACTCACAACATTCTTAAAATGTTGCAGTATCAAATTACCCATTTTAGACCAAATTCTGAACCGCCTTCATCGTTTTTATGGGACATAATTAAATTTTAATATTTATTCTTGATATCTACTACCATACATTTTGAATTTAGAAAAATGTAGGAATAAATATTATCCTTCCCTTACCCTTCCTCCACTCCTTTAGGTACATATATACATATTTCACAATCTCAAGGAATCATTCTTTTGTGTTGTGTTTTCATGTTAGATAATATATTTTGAAACAAAAAATGTAGATAAATCTTTTGATAAGAGCTTGTAAAAAATATTGCAAATCGTTGTCAGAAGTAAAACATAAAAAAATCGTGATATTTTAGGAACCTTTCAAAACTACAGAAAAGTGGAGAAACATTTATTTTCAAAATGATTCAAAGAGAATCGAAAATTCCAATACTCAGTCAAATTTCCAAACATTCTTCCTCCTTCTCCAGCTATAATGCATGCCTCGGAAAAGTAATATAGATTGAGATAAACCTAAAACCGCATTGCAAGCCAATAGATTATAATTTTTTGGAGTTATAACCAAAGACCAACGCGAGAATAAAATTCCACTTATTGCCATTAGCATACTATGAATTTTTGAGATTTCATGTGAGGGTCTAGAGTACCCTTCACGAATACCAGTCAAAACAATACCCTGTAATCAAATAGAAAATAAATCATATATATATAAATATATATGTACCTACCCATTTCACTATAGGTGCCCAAAAGAACACTGTACGCGGCCCTTAAAATATTAAATTATATATATATATAATTATATATCAGCTGATTATTCTTATTCATACCAGTTGGAGAAATCCATAGGGGCTTAAAGTGCATTTTCATTAACTTGTTCACATCTTGTATAGCATCCCGATAAAGTCGAGTCAAGGATTTTATCATTTTTACTGAGATTATGTAATGCTGAATTTCAGCCGGATATTAAAAACATATTTAAAATTATGTATATATTTAAAAAATTTTGAATTTTAATTTTTGAATTTATTTTTTTATTTAAAAACTATTACTAGGAAATTTAAAAAAGGTTTTTGGTGTGATAAATGAAACAAAGATTGCTTTTTATGACTTTTCTAATAGTTGAAATGAGATCAAAGTTTAACAATTTGTTGGTAATTTCAAGTTTAGACCTATCCATAAGTAATATGTGATGTCAAAGTTCCATCGGAATAGTAAAATGTGCTTAAAACGGAATCTTCTCAGTGGTTTCTCCATATCTTTAGATTATTAGAGATATTGATATTAACCTATAAAACTAAACTAAAATGATAACAGATTTGTATATATTCATATTAATCGTACATTAAAGGGCTATAATAACTTAAAAACCATATAAAATGAGTTTCAAATTGGTAGAGCATATCCAAATCAAGATAATATAGGTACGTTAGATGATCAAATAGAACTTTTGATCAGTAAACTCTTATATCCTTTTAAGTTCCTTTATAATGTTCCACCGATAAGAGCCTCTTATTTAGTTTTCTTGTTGATTATAATATTTTCTGAATTTTGTTTCTGTTCGGCTACAAATAGATTATATAAAGACTATATTATATTATCTTATATTTACTTTACGTTATTTTTAACTTGATTTGTAATTTATGGAAAACTTCTGCTTTATATCCTTGATAAGATGACAATTTGATACGCTATTAAGGATAAGGACCCTGCCTGATTCTCTTCAATAGTCAACTTGTTTTTCCCATGACTATAAATGGCAAATACCAAAGAAATTTCTCTCAATTCGAAGCATTTCATTTCAAGAAATTTTCCAACTTGTAGTTAATTTTTTGCTTTAAATATGAAGCAAATATATTTACAATTATTTAGTAAAAGAAAAAGGAAAATCTTAAGGAATATTTACTAATATTTACAAAGAATGTAGGACTAATACAAGTTTATGCATTTTAATTTTCCATTTAATCGTGTCTCTCCTTCTCCTTCTGTCTCTCTCTTTAAAAATTGATTTTAGCTTCATCAAAGTGAACCAACTATTGCTCAATTGAAGAAAGCGATAGCCGAACTCTCCCTCGTTCAGCACAAGCGGAGGCAACGAGAGCGCCACGAAGAACGTTGTTTGAGGCGACATCGTGAAGAGAGTCGTCGGCAACAGGTTAAATGTGTTGTTGATGTTGACGATGATGATGATGAGGTTGATGGAGCCATAGCTCCACATAGCTCCACTGGGGAATTAGTTCATTCGGTACCGCGGAACGGTCACAAGCATCGGATATTCGTTTCTTGGCGCTTTCTATGGCGATGTTTTGCTTTATACAACGTGGATACCAATCAGCCGATAAATGATCAAACGAACGGTCGAATCAAATTAAATGATTTGGGTATTAAGAATGCGTCCACTTTAAAATTTGTGCATCGTATTAAATATTTTGGAAGACAGCGACAATAATCATTATTATAATTGCCATTATCATAAATATGGAACAAGTTTGGCGCTTGTGCATCCTCTACTTTCACTTGAGTCTACTTACCATCTTCACTACATGCCTTCCATTCGAGGATGGCAATAATAATAATGTCAAAATAAATCATCAAAGTTTGGAGTTAACTCAAACTATTAATATACAACGTCAGGAATATATGCAGAGACAATGTGAACTGTGGTCAAATGATGTCGAGAATTCACAGTCCATTGAGAATTTGAGTGAATTTCAAATGGATCATATGATTGTGGATCAGGAGCACAAATTATTATATTGCTATGTACCCAAGGTGAGTGTAATATTGTAAAAAGCAAAATGTGATAAAAGAGAAAAAATGAAAGACAAGCACAATTTTTTATTTTGGACACTCTTCTTGTAAATTTTCTTTACTTTTTCCATTCGTTCTGTCTTCTTTTTTGTTTTTTTTTTTTTTTGCTTGTTTACTGAAAACTTGTTTCTTCTTTTGTGGTTGCTGCTGCCGCCTCCGGCTGACAACTGATCAGCTTTCAACATGTGTTATGTTTGTCTTACTATACTATGTACATATATACAAACATATATATATACACACACACACACACAGAAATCTTTGTCCGATATGTGGCATGAAAGCTAAATAAATTAACTAATTGATGGGCCATCCACAATTGATATAGTTTACTCCTAATGTTCATATAGTTGAAATCAAAGAAATGTAAATATGTACAAATGTATATATATATATCATTTAGTTGATATTGAAATGATTGACAATCAATCTTCATACTTCTACCTTATATCATATTGCTTCCAGAGAATAAAACGATTCAAACGAAAGTTTCAGTGTGCTCACTTTTTGGTTTAATCTAATTTCAAATAAATAAGTATAAAATATCTAAATGATTTCAATGGCATGATCTATAAGTTGGAATTAAATGACAAGATTTCGCTGAATGTTGAAAATGTTCTCATGTAAATGAAATATTTTCCATTTGATAATTTCAGTGCTCAGTTTGTGCAATATACGCTAATTGTTAAAGTATTTTCACATTCTGTTGATGAAACTCTTGAGGGCATTTACTTGTACTTGTCTATATATGTATATACGTATGAACTATTCATCAGATTAAGTCAATAATGATAATAGAAGTGCATAATGATCATAAATCCAAACTAGACCACTTAAACCTTATCAAGAATGGATTTCATGCATGTCAGTGCATTATCTGTATATATACACATATAAATAACAAGTGTACTCCATTTTTTAATGCAATTATCTATCAAAGTGTTAACCTCTTGTTAATGCACCCAGTATAAAACTTTAAACAATTTTAAATGCCATTCTCAGAGGCTAGAGTTTAATGTCCAATGTATGTATTATTACCAAGGAAACGGCTCATCAAAATATTTGCTATTAAACAATAATTGCCCAGCAATTTGCATAAATTGCATATATGTACAAATAAAATCTATATAGCATATATATACTTGCTACAAATAGTATTTATTAATAAACTGATTAGCTGATCTTTGCATACATATCTACATACAGACATATACACAAAGCCTATCAGGTAGACCCCCCCATCCTCGTAGAGACGTCATTGAGAGATAATCTCTATAATTATGTATAAATTAAATTTAAATTCTTTTAACTAATTAAAGACAATTTTTAATTGAATTAGAAAAAAACAGCGGAAATTCATTCTTATCTAAAAAGCAATAACTTATTAAAAAAAAAAAACGTTCGTTTTGAAAACTATTTCTCTCTATTCATCGTTTTGATAAGATTACGAAAAGTCGTTTCAATCTCTCCCCTTTTTTTTGTTCCTGTTTCTTCAGGTGTGAAAATAAAAATAACTTTATGTATCATAGAGCGCACTTTGAACCCTTGCTTTAGCATAATTGTAAAGTGAAGGCGTTCCATTTGAAATAAATGATATCGCCCTTATCAATCACTCTTTTTTTCGGTTGATTCAGACAATTGGTAGAAGCTTTATAGTAGCGAATACCGGTAATCAGAGCACATTAAAATTTGCACGTTCCTTTTAAAGATTAATTACAATTATCGATCAATGGAAAAACCAACAATATTTCGGTTAGACTAGAGGAAATCTTAGTTTTTCTTAAATCTGTAGAAATATATATGTAATTATTATAATTCTACTAATTTTCACTGAGGTTAAGTTGTTTAAATAAAAAATTTTTATATATTCTGAACTTAACTGAAAAACTAAATAAATTTTTGAACTTGAAACAATTTGAATATATTGCCTAAGAAATTTGTTATTACATATGAATAGGATTTTATTGTAATTCTCTATATATAATATACAATTTGTTTCTCTGTATCGATTATATATAAAAATTAAATGATTAAAAACTAATAAATTAATTAATATTAAAATTAATTGTTTAAATAAAAAACTGGACTTAATATATTTCAAATAACTAAATTTACTAGTGAAAATTTGTTTGATTATACCATAAACATTTTCACAATTAATTATTAGAAAGATAAATTGTGTGACTTAGTTATAGAATTGCAATTTTATTCTATAGATATTTGTTGTTAATTCTGTTTACTCTATTTTCCTATGGAGTACTTAAAGTTTCATTCATAATGGGTAGAAATCTGGTTGATTATTTCCTAGTCATTGACTTGGTTAATTCTATTGATATTATAAAAGTTATATTACAAACTTTCTGATATATCAAATGAACTATATGTATGTATATACTTACATATATGATATTACATACTTTCTGCAAACTATTTACAACTTATCTGCTCAAAAAGTTTGAAAATATCTTTTAGAACTCACCTAGATATTTTATATCATAGGAAAAAGACTTGATAACAACAAAATGTTGGCTTTCAATTATTTACGTATATGTATATATATATAAGTATATATATAAATATATATAGAAAATGAGGTTTAAATGTAATTTAAGCACTTATAATGGATCTCAAATATCACCTAATGTGTTTGTGTACATATAATGATGATGCCGCACGTTTCTTATCGTCAAACCTTACCCCCCTCCCCCTTCCACCATTTATGATCTAATTTCATGATGTTACGAGGCACCAGCACCTGAAGCACCTGAAAGGGGCCGCCCTTACCCCATACGTAAAGAGTATACAAATAGTTCGGTTTTACTTACATACATATACCACACACACGCGTATACACACACTTAACGGTGGTCGATGGGCTTGTTCTTCCATGAAATCGTAAAGTGTGGAATATATACATATATGTATGTTGCTGCTTACCTGTGGCCATTCGGTTTTTAGTGACCAACCATTGCGTATGCTTTTTTTATGATCTTGAAATAGAAATGTATTTCCAACATTTTTGTTTGGCTTTTTTGTATAATTACAATGCCACCGAACGAACAGTGGGTCAAAAATAAACAAATCCCATTTCTTAGGTGATTGGAAACGTAAAATTAAAATGTGTTAGATTATACACAGTATTCGACTGGAAATAGGAGGCAATCCCAATTTGAAAAAGAAAGCAACATCTAATGATGTGTAAGATCTTTTAGATCTAAGCCTTTAACAATATTTATGTACTAACTTTCTCCATGGCTCTTGTGAATATTTTAAAGAAACATTTAACCAATATCAAGTGAAAAGAACATGATATAATATATGAAAATTATATGATATACTTATATCACGCTTCGATCAATGAACCCTTCATGCATTTTTTCACTTGACAGCAATTAAAATACCTTGCCTAAATCTTTGATTAAAATAATTCTTAACGAAACCCTGCATTTAAAGCACATAATAATCTTTCCAAATTGTATACTACAAAAGATTCTTGATAGGAGGCAATTATGGTATCATAGGAGCTGAAACTGAAGGCAACAATTCATTCCACAAGTCATTAAAGATAATGTAAGACTCATTCTGTATACTATATACTCATTCTATATACTAAACTGTCAGATATTAGTAAATACTTTATGAGCGACTAAGAAAGTTCCATTTAAGTCTATCCAACAATTTGATCAAATTAAAATTTGTTAATTAATTTTTTGGAATATAATATAGCAACATTTTCTTCCTCGAAAAATTAATAATTGGGGTTATTCTTAACATTTTATCCACTTGTTAAAGGGTAACTTTAAGTTGACAAAATTTTCTCTTTTTGTAATTTTCTACGAGATTTTTTTTTTTGCCAGGTTTTAACCTTTAAACAACAAAAGGTATTTGCTTATGTAATTTGAGTTGTTGTTGCCGCATTTAATTGCGCTGGACATTGTCAGGTCTTGACTAAATGTTTATTCATACTTATGTATGTATGTATGTATGTACATACATATATATATACTATATCCATATATGTATATGTATGCACATTATCGTATGCATAGTTTGTATAACTTTTATCTTGGGTTAATTCATTAGGCAATTAATTTAAATTTTTGCTTTAGAAAAAATGAAAATTTATTGCAATTTACAATTAAACAGATGGTATATATATATTTTTTTAATTGCTAGATTTAATACTTTCTTCCTTTATTTGTTTTTTCCATAATAATGCAAATCGTTTAAAAATGCTATTATAAAATTAAATAAGACAATATTTTTAATGGGGTTTACTTTTGCTCATGTTTTCGTCATTTTTCATCATATCTTTCCATGTTATGACACAACTTTTTTTTTTTTTAGTTTATCAAAAATCATTGGAAAATGTATGACTAAGAAAACTACGTATAAAATTTGTTTAAATTGTAGAAAAAAGAGGCTCAAATGCGACGGAAGGGTACTAGAGCCAAGTGTTTTATTTGTCACTTCTAAATAGAAAAATAATAGAAGGCATGTGTGAATTTTAAGTGACGATATCTAGCGAAGTTATGTTAGATCTCTCTCTATATAAAAATTGTGACAATATCTAGGGAAGTTGTGTTGTGTTGAAGCCCACCGTCTAAAGTTTTCTAAATTAAATTTCTTCGTTAAATGAGTCTTTATATGTATATAAAAAGTTCCCTTTCATTAGTAAATTTTCTTTGGAAATCAAAATGCCGTAATCATTTAAAGCTACTTAAGAATTTTTCGTAAGTACTTAAACAAATTTTTGTAGTTGAGTAATTGTTTCTGTATAATTTGTGCAAATATATGAACTAGAACCGATTTACAGGCGCAGCATAAAAAGCAACGCCACTACACTGAGAGAAATATTAACGATTTCAATAATATATGATATTAAATAATTTTGATTAGGTAAAACAGAAAATACATCTTAATTTTAAAGCGAATAAAAAACATAAGAGAAATCAATATTTAACAAAATTATTTATAATCTTTAATATGTATGTATATTTAAAAAGATAGTGATAATTTTTCCAAGTATAGTTATGTATAATAAACTATAATTCATTCGGAAAATTGGAAACTCAAAAAGAAAATCCAAATAATATGCATTTGTTTATATATTTATATATAACCACAAATCTAAACAAAATAATTTCTCATTTTCAGGTGGCCTGTACGAATTGGAAACGTGTTTTGATGTTACTCACTGGTAAATGGCACAATGGTACTGATCCATTACAAATACCCGGCTCCTTGGCCCATTCAATCGGAATGTTTACCAAATTTTATGATCTAAGTGATGAGGAACGTATGCAAGTGCTGGGTGAAGATTATACACGTTTCATATTGGTGCGACATCCGTTTGAACGTTTGCTATCGGCATATAGAAATAAATTGGAAGGCGATACACCAAGTGCACGTTATTTTCAATCTCGTGTCGGTCGGCAAATAATTAAAGAGTTGAGACCGGGCGCCACCAATGAATCATTGGATCTGGGCGATGATGTACAATTTGGAGAATTTGTACAATATTTGCTAACACCCGAATTAAGTAGAACGAATCAAACGGATTATAATGAACATTGGGAGGTTATAGCTAAACTTTGTAATCCCTGTGTTATGAGATATAATGTTGTCGGTGAGTGTAATGATTTTTATTTTCGATTATATACTAACTTTGCATTTTCTTTTTAGGCAAATATGATACATTATTGGATGATTCCGCTTTGGCTTTATATCTGGCCGGGGCTCAAAATTTAACATTCCCCACTGGTCATAAACCATCCAGTACTCGTGCCAATTTGCGTAATTATTTTGATCCTTTACCAATTGGAGCCATACGGCGTCTATATGAGATATATGAGGAAGATTTTCGTTTATTCGATTATGGGATGGATGATGTACTGGGTTTTGAATTTGGCTAAAACTCTATGATCTTACCCATTAGAAGAAGAACCGTACAAAGAACTTTTGTGATTTAAAACTAGGATAGATAATTGCTAGCCATTATACATATTTAATTAAGTAACTAGCTGAAGGCGAATATTAGATATATAATATTAGAAAATCATATTCGAATTGCTGTACCAAAACTCATAATATTGTTAAAAAATTAATGTAATATATTTACTGTAAAAAAAAACAATTTAAATTTAGTTTGTTACCAAGAGAGTTATTTACCAAAGTCTTTTGTGTGATATTGGTACCCGATCTAGGCATATTTGTACTTGTGAGTATGTAGGTAGGTTGTTTAATTTCTTTAAATTTTGGAATACCATAATTTAAAAAAGACTTAAGTTTGCCCTCTAGGGAATTAATTGAATCTTCATCTTAACATCTAAATTCTAATCTAAAGAAAATTAAGATGACCTGGAAAAGATTATGACTAAAATATATTATAAAAATGTGAAACTTGAATCTATCATTATTCTGGAACTAGATATAGCTTTGCATAATTATACGAAACTCGAATATAACTCTTACAAACAAGGTAATGAAATTTGTATTTGTGTAATCAGAATATGTGTTGGACATATAAATATGTATGTACTTATGTACGCTGATATTGACTATCGTTTCAGAAGCCAATAAGTCGGCATCTTTGCGTGTCTTGCAGCTACAAATTTTAAAGATAAGAAAATTTGTCTGGTGAAATCGTATTTCAAATAAGAATGAATATTCTCATTGTTTTCTAGAGGTTCAGTTAAAGCAAAGTAAAAGAACGAGTTTCATTTCACTCAATCATTCGTTTTAAACGCAGACCAAAAACATTTTCTATAACCTATCAATACGAACGATTGACATTACTGAACTCCCTGTGCGCTTATCTGTCGGGTCTACGACTATATAATAACTAAACTATACGATGTTGAAGCAAGCAGTAAGTTTTTCTCTGCATTCGAATTGGACCTTATGAAAAATCTCACTGAAAAGCTCATCAATTCAATAAAAGCTTCTGGAAAATGAAGCGATCAGGTCTGGATTGTGGGTATATAGAGAGGACACCAATATTAAAGCTTTGATCATATTCACTCTTAATTATATGCTAACGAAAATAGCTATCAGAACCTTGAAAATATTAAATTCATTATTCTAATTAAACAACGAAAAAAATACATGAATTAAGATCAAATAATCCTGTTTACACAGGAATAATGATTACGGATCATATTTTATATTACGGTTTGTTAAATTTCTACCAAACACCCATAAGTCGAAATCCGCCCCTGGCGAAAGAGACATGATCAACGTTCAAACTGAATTATTTAAATACGCAATATTTGTCAATAACAAAACAAAAATAGCTATAAATAAAGCTAAAACGTAGTAAAAGAAACGGAAAATGTATTTTTATACCCTGCACCCCTGATCATACACATATGTAGTCCATAATGAAATGACATATGTACATATTTTTATATATGTATGTACATCTAAAGTCAAGATAATATATCCAACTGGCATCCATACATCTATAATTTCTCTTAGGCCGTACAAAAGCTTTAACCATTAACAGAAATGTACAAAGGCATAAAAGATAACAGGGTGCAGTTTAAGTTCAAATTACACATTATAGGGTAACACAAAGTCGACTTTAGCAACTTTAGAGACAAGCCTCCAGCGGTAATTGAGATGAAGGTCACCAAACAGTTAAAAAAAAAGAAAAACATTGTGAAGTTATTTTTGGCTTACTCAATGACTAGTTTATCTATTTGTTTTACTCTTTTCGCATTTATTCGCTCAGTCGGGTTTCATGTTTCACTTTGACAAGACATTCGAATTTGTTTATAACAAAAAGCGTTTTTTCTCCTTCACCACTTCCACTTATAAGTCCTTGAATTTTAATTTCCGCCTTCTTCTGCCACTTACTCCCTCCCACTGAGTCAGCGTGGTCAACTTGCCTCTCGCTTCCTCTTTAGTCATTGTAGCTATAACGCTGCTTCACACTTCGATACTTTTTCAATGAATATAACGCCTCCACCTCTTTGGCTAAATAGCGTCCCTGCGCTAGTAGAGCCACAATCTTTTTGGGATCGTTCTCATCCTTGTGATTCATGAAGGCATCGTGAACTTGCTTTCGAAATTTCTCGGGTCCATTTAGGCCGGGATATTCCCGGCCCAAATATTGCAACTGTAGGGCAAAGATAAAAATTCGTTTGCATTGTAGATAAATTTTCGTGTTTACGCAATTTTTATCTGACTGATGCAATTGGTATGCCGAGTACTACTCACGTGCTTGTATAGTGCTATAACTTTGGAACGTAGCGCAGCAGACATCACCAGTATCAGTATACGTCTATATGGCTATAGGTTATTTCTGGAATTGGTAAATGCAATTTATCAACTGAAGCTGTTTCGTCGGATTTCTCGGTCTTTCTCTTCTAGATTTGCTTTTCGGAGTACAATGCGAACCAGTATGACCGTCTAAGTGGGTAGTATTCATGCATTAGTGATGGGAAGCATAGTTTTCACCGTGACTGCAAATAGTTAAGCTGTTACAGTATTATTGTGTATTTATTTTATTTGTTATAAGTTTTGTACTGTAAATATGAAATCAATTTGAAGATTTATTTTTCTACGTCAAACGTTTAGATATCAACACATCATTTTATCTTTATTGCTAATGAGAAAAGATGTTGGTACTAGAATAGTTTTCTCGTACTTTGACTAACAGTTCGCATTATTTTTCTTCTATTTACTCTCTTGTGCAATTGATTTTCGTTTTTGTGTGTACTTCCTAATACAAAGACAAACGAAAATGTACTTGCTAATACAATTATTTCACATCGCAGTCACATAATTGTCACTTATTACTAGCAAACCAAATATACGTGATTGTGACTGATTTATCGCGATGTACAAGTTCATCGAACCAGTTTATATGAGTAGTTCCCAATGTTCTTATCGGCCGGCCGGAACCTTGTACGCAGTTTTAGCAGGTGAGGTTGCGTGCTTATTGGCAATTTTTTTAATTTAATACATTATAACAAATTTTTACAGCTACCGCTCTGTAACAACAACGTGCGCTAGAATGGCGAGCGAAGTGGACAAAGCGCAGACTGCAGCGCCCAGTGAGGATACAATTTTTGGTAAAATTTTGCGTAAAGAGATACCCTGCAAATTCATATACGAAGATGAAAAGGTAAGAAGTGGTTGAAGGGAAAGTAGACTAGATAATAAGAGATTAAAGTGAGTGCACTTGATAGTGATGCGCAGTTTTTAGACAAACTAAATACTTACAAAGACAATGAAACAAAATATGTATGTAATTTAATAATGGAAAAATTGTCCAAAATGTATATTTTCACTGTAAAAATATTCATACATATTTACTTATTCTTAATTTTTACCTTTAACATGGCAGCACTGTGCAAATTGCAACTGATTAAGAAGCTTAACTTTTGAGCCTTATCTGACACATCCAGTAAAGAATAGCCTATTTACTTATCATTATGTTTGTATAATTCCAGTGTGTGGCCTTCAATGATGTGAATCCCCAGGCTCCTACACATTTTCTGGTAATACCACGTCAGCCCATTGCTCAACTTAGCCAGGCTGAAGATGGCGATGCTGAACTTTTGGGTCATCTCTTGGTTGTCGGTAAAAAAGTCGCCAAGGAGTTGGGCCTGGAAAAGGGTTATCGTGTGGTTATAAATAATGGTCAACATGGAGCACAATCGGTGTATCATTTGCATCTGCATTTCCTTGGCGGTAGGCAAATGCAATGGCCTCCTGGTTAACTAACCACTCCTGTCATCACCTTGCCCACAGCCGCAAGAGCTAAATTAAAGAATGGGCAAAAATTGATATTTTTGACATTTATTCAATATATATAAAATATAAATATGAGTGATATGAATTTTGTTGTTCAATGATTGCTACAGCGTGGAAAGCGCTCTTTAAATTCAACAACCTTGTTCAAAAAATTCCTCAATTTACCATCATTGCGTGTCTTTTCCATAAAACTATCCTCATCGTGACAATTAATTAGCATTTCCTCGGCATCCAACTGATTGGCAATGCAGCCTGTACGTCGAAGTCTACGCGTTTTCATCATATCCATTTTAGTGCCCACTACCATAATGGGTACATTTTGGACATGGCGGCAATAACGGTATTTCGTTATTTGGCGCAACGGCTCATAGAGCCAATCGTGCAAAGAATCATGCGAACGCATATCTAAGCAATTATATACTAATATTATACCATCAATACTACGATATAGACGATAGCGATTCTCACGGGACATTTTAAATGAAGTGTTTAGATCGTAAAATTCCACAAAATATAAGATTTCGTTTAAAGATTGCGGGCCACGAGGAAATGCTGGATATATATTATGGTGTGGATCGTTGGTAGCAGTCTTAAAAGATTTTGTCAACGATAATGATGGAGATGAAGACGACGATGACGATGTCCATTTGGGCGATGGCGGCAAACCATCAAAAATCGGATATTCATGGAGACGTACTTGAATATTCCAATATCTGTGTTCACCCACTGTACGCGACTCGCGGGTCGGTGTATTTACACTACATGCCAATAAATTCGTAAGGCTGGTCTTACCCACACCTGTAGAAAATATGCACCATAATATTGGAAAACTGCTGGAGATTTTTTGAATTAGTTACCTTTATCGCCCATCAGCAGAATTCGGACTGTGGCTACATCTTCAAAATGCTGCTGTTTTTGCTTCATGTTCACTCTTTGTATATATATTTTTTTTCCGATTTATCCAATTTTTTGAAATTTTTTTGGCTTTTTCTATTTCACGCAAGTGTTATTAATCTGCCCTTGTTGGGTTCAAGAAGTCCCCGGAACAAACTGATCCATTTACGCATTTATCATCGCCTACTGCAAATCTTCCACTTATTTTTAATTTCGATATCATTTTTAATTAATCAATCGATAAATTTTATTAATAACTCTGATGATAAAGTTTAGCATCCTTACAAAATAAAAACACAGATCTACATAAATGAAATGTAATTCTTTTCGTTTCTTTAAGTTTCGATTACAATAGGGTCAACAGGTTAGCCATGAAGCGCCTGAACCAATGTCACAAAGTGCGATTATCTTGAATATTTTTAAGCTCAGTGAATTAAAAGGCTTTGTTCAAATCCAACTCTGCCTTTTTAATGATTCCCAAACACAGCCACACTAAAAATCTCAAAAGCTAAGCACGTTCTCTCATTTACCGGTTTCGTGTTTTCAATTATTGTAAATTTAAAATCGCTCGCCAAATGTGAAGTTAATCAAAAGTATGGCATAATTAAATTACCTTAAGTGATGTGTGTGCAATGAGACAACCAGTTCAAGTGTTATTTAGTGTTTTAAATGTAAAAATTGTTTTTTGTTTGTTTTTTTTTTATGTTCTGCCAAGTGTAGGCGAGAAAAATTGTGTGCGTCGGCGAAGATGGCGGAATCGGCGCAGGCGTCACAGTCAATGTAAAGTGCGCAAAAGCGAGTGATTTTGATTGTTTTTTTTTTCAACTGGTGTATACCCTTGCAAAATTAAAATTTAACTCATATTGATTAAATTTTATCACAAGTCCGTCCTTTTGAATCAAAACCACACAAATTTTTCGGTTTTAAATCGTTTAATATACAAAATTTTAAGTCCAATTCATGTTTAAATCCAATTCAACCAGAGATATCATACTTAATGTATTAGTAAAAATTATACAAATTTGATGTACACCATCTTTGATGTACACTTGCAGGGGTATCGAAATAGCGGCATTGCCAGATGTGAGCTCGTTCGCTTTTGTTTTTCTTTTTTATTTTTTTTTTAAGTGTTTTTCAATAATGGAAATGTGAATTGTGTTTTATTTTTGTTGTTAGAATTGATAATAAAGGTAATTATATACGTATGATCATGAGACTTTCTTTTACGATGGCATTTAAATGAAGAGCAGCGTCCAATAACTATTACTCATTCGGAATGGCTGCATAGCGGTCAAACTTTGTTCGCGATCAGATCCTTTGGAAGCTATATGATATAATCGTTCGATTGGCGTGATTCCCAGACATATATTGTCTGCAGCAAAATAGATGTTGAAAAGTTAATGGTGTGGTGTAAAAGTAGAATTATCATCTGTACACCAAATTTGATTGAGATATCTGAAATCTTTCCTCACAAGAATTGTTTTGAAGAAAACAAATTTTTCCCGATACCTCTGATCTTTCATATTTTTCGATACCTTATAGTTGCCCGATCCGACCAATTCTTATACTTGATTTAGATAAATGATCAGTGAACAGAGTGATATGATTTTTATTCACTTAGCAAAAAATGTAAGTTCGAAAAGATAAAAAGAAACAGACAGACCATCGGACGGACATGGTCATATTGACTGGACTACTGATGCTGATTAAGAATAAATACATTTTTATACTTTCTGCGTCGTTTAGTATTGCAAAATAGCATCAAATATCTTATCATGTCTAGTTGATTCAAGATTTATAGTATGATCGTTTAATATCAAATATATTATCTTCTGCATTCGATATACAAACTTATTAAATATTGCTGATTCCTGATTCTGATTCCTCCAAAAATTTGCCAAAAAACGAAAATTCATCATTGTTAATAGTTTTCAAACATTTTCATTTATTGTTTATAAACATTCCTCATTTCACATATGCGTAGGTGTGTGTTGTGTGTGTCTCTGTGTGTGTGTGCGTCGTGTGTTCATTTGTCAGTATGTATGTATCTTTATTTTAACTACAGATGTGGTTGGAGCTTTCCATCTGGGGCCATTTAAGAGATTTGAGTTTATTTTTATCTCTCTCGTCTTATATTTTTTTGTATATTTTGTATTATGGAAGTTAAATTCATTTTTGGAAATAAAATTATATACCTTTCAGTTTCATATATTGATATATATATATATATATATATATATATATATATATATATATATATATATATATATATGCATATATGAATATATATTTGTTATAATATATAATTTTTATTGATTTAAGTTTTGCGATAATAGCATTTAAAACATATGTAACACCAATACCTATATACATATATATGTATGTATATACATATATATGTATATTTATATGTATAGGCTTAATATAATTGATTTAAAATTTAAAAAACAGCTATAAAGAGAATTTTATATTCGTTATTGTTTTTTTTTTATCGGATTTTTTACTTTTATTTTCATTAACAGAAAAAGTTTAAAAAATATGTTATTAAATGATCGATTCTTGAGAAATTTTTCTGAGTGTAAGTTTCATTTTCTGTTTTCTGTTTTTGGTACTGAACGAACTGAAGAATATTTTATCTGTACTTATTAACGATTTAGCGCGACAGTTGCTCTCATATATTTAACTATGTATGTATATATGTATATGTATATGTATATGTATATCAGTATGGTAAAAGAGTGATTTAGGGAGTGTCCACTCCTCCCCATCCCTCGTCATACTATGCGGTGCTGTTTTTTTTTTTTGATGATTATGTATAAGTGGATTCATTTTTTGTTTATTTTTCTCTCCATATAAAATTTTAATTTCTGGTTATCGTTTTTCATTTCAACATCAAACATTGCCCTTTATTCTTGTTTCATATTTGTATTCCATATATATATATATATTCATATTCATTTACACATATAAATATATATATATATATATATATGATTGGTATTTGTCGTTTATTCATGATTTATGCTGATTCTGTTTCTCTCTATGGAGTAGATCCTTCAGGTGCGTATCCATCTATGCATTGTGTTTTTATTTCATATATATATATGTATGTATGTATATATGTGCGGGAATAGTCTTGCAAACATTTTATAATACAGAAAGCTGCAAGGTTTTCAATGTTAAGAAACAATTTTGGTCATATTTGAAAATTTCGAAAATATTAAAGAAATTTTTGAAAATTATGGGAAGATCGGTCATATATGTACGTATTATATGGATCGTGCCTAATTGTATCAACAGTTCCTAATGAAATTACTAAATTTTCACTTTTCACTTGCGATAACTGTTTCTTGTGTGTGTGTGTGTTTGCAAGGGTATTCAAACTTCGACTATGCCGTAGCTTTGGATCTATTTGTATTTTTTTTTTATTATTTTATATATGTATTTCTTTTTTGTTGGTGATATTCTTAAATGCCTTTTTGATGTTTCGTTAATACTATATAAATTACATACATACACACGAATGTGAAATCAAATTAACTAAGTTTTATTGTAAAAACCAAAAATCATGTGAACCATTTGCTAGGTATTTATAGGTATATATATATATATATGTATATATATATTTATTCATTTAATTTTCTATATTAATATTTCGGGTATTTCCTTTGTTTTCCTTTCGAGTCTTCCTTTTTATCCATTTTTTTTCTTTTTCTTTTTTTTGGGGGGTTTTCATCTACTTATCTTTTGTGCTCTTTGTGATGGCTTTTCTTTTGCGCTGCTTTGGCGAAGATTTTTTATAATATTTAAATTAAAAATCAATCTAAATTTATATATGTAGATATATGTATGTAATATATATATATATATATATATATGTATATATATATATATATATATGTATATATATATATATATATATATATGTATATATATATATATATACATATGTATATGTATAGATGTAAACAGATTTATTTTACATACATATTAAGGTTTTTTGGTCACTTTATGTGTGTGTGTGTGTGTGTGTCTGTACATGTCATGGCTGTGAAAATTATTTAAGGGAACAAAACAGCTCATAATAATTTTATTTTCTTGCCATATCTGAAAAGTTAATACCGTAAAATTAATAATGGACATAACTAACAAAACTAACAATTATTAAACTAAAATTAAAATTATTTTAGCTTCAGTTCTTAGTGTTGTCTCCCTAAGGGGCCAAAATAAGATTCAATCAATCTAATAAATTCTGATTGATCAGTTAAAGTTAATACTATTGTGGTTAATTTGAAACCCATCCATTTTTTTTTTATTAAAAACTTAAACACAAGGAAATCGAAGTTTTTTCGAGACCCTTCGAAAAACGCTATGAAATACTACTCCCTAGGCTTCCAAAAGTAATTATTTAGCAGATATGATAAATGGTAGACTTTGATACATTTTTAATGGATATATCTTTCACCAATTTGACATTCAGATAATAAACTTTTCATTATCAGAATACCATAGTAACTTATAACTCGCAATTCAATAATTTGAATATATATAATTTAGAAATTATAAAAAAATTCTAACTGTGTTTTGTTCCCTTTTAGAAACAGAGAAGGAGAGGGAGAGAGAGAGTGAGACAGTAAGAGAGATTAGATAAAGACTGAGATGACAGAAGAGATTAAAAGGCAACCAACTGAAACAAAAATTAAATGAAATTCTTGTTTTGTTTTGTTTAAATTGTTTAATATTTATATATATATATATATATGTATTATATATAGTATATATATATATATATATATATATATATGTATATATATATAATTTCATTTTGTCAGTTGTTTTTTTCGGTTTTTGTTAAAGTTAAATCAATAATCAACATCATTTTATATAATTTATTTTTTAAATATGCAAGTTTCGCCATATATGTATGTTAATATATTTATGTATATATATATATGTATATATATATATTGTTTTGTTGTCTGTGTTTGTTGTTGCTGTTCTTGTGGTTAATAAGAATATATATATATATATACCTATATATATATATCTTTTGTATATTGTATTAATTTACAGTAGTTTAATTTTTTGTTGTTTGGGAAAGCAAGTTTTAGTTTTTTTTTGTTTTTTTTTTGTTGTTTTATTTTTGAGTTTACGTTTTTTGTTTGAACAATATTTGTAATTTGAATTATATTACATAAATATTTTTAGTTTTTAATCTATATTCCTTTGTTGTTTATTTTTTTGGGGGGAACATAACTACAATATAAACAGTGTTTGAGTGTGTGTGTGTGTAAACAATTTACTACTCTTATTTTGCTTCGGTTGTGTTTTTGTTTTTTTTTTTGTTTTTTACAGGACAAAAAACATCTAATTTGAATCGAATTAAATAATTATGGCTCTTTGGATTAAACAATTTAAATTTATTATGTATACAATCTTGCAGATTGGTTTATATAGAAATATAAGATTATAAAAAATTGAATTTGAATACACACATATATATTAAAAATATATAATCAGACAAAAATATAATATATATGTATATAATATACATATGTATGTATGCATGTACATATGTTGGTGTGGATTTCTTTCATATTTCAGATAATTTCAAATTAATATTAGCTTAATTAAATTAATTATTATTCAAGAGACTTTAGAAACTGTTATGCTAATATATATATATTTAGCGATTTTTAACCAACAATAAATAGTTAAATATTTTGTTTACCTTTATTTATTTTTTGACCTTATATAGACTACATCTTGTGCAGATCTGATTTGAACATATATATTTAAGAAGGAAAGAAAAAATAAAAAAGAACTGCAAGATTATATTAAACTTCGGCAAGCCGATATTTTATATCTTGATTCGCATTTCTGTTTTGCTCAATATATATGTATATATAATAGTTAGTATTATATATATGTATATATATATAATTATATATATTAGTGTATATAGTTTCATGTTGTGTAATATAATATAAATAGTAATAACTATTATTGTTCTTAATATTTCTTTTCTGCCATAATTATTTTATTTAGGTATATAGAGAGAATTTCCATTATAATCTAAGTGATACAACAAAAGCATATATATATATATATATGATATAATAATAAATGTAAGTAAGGGGATGGGGTGGTCAATTTAAAATTTAATTTTCAATTTTTAAATTGAGTTTTGATAGTCGAAATGTATTAAAATATGGAAGAAATCGCCTTGAGTGAAATAATATGTTCGCATGCCATTATAAAAATGATAAGTTATAGTAGATATACATTTTTTCGTATAAGTACCAAAATTCAATTCATAAATTGTCCACCCCACTTCAAAAGAAAAAAAAATGAAAGAATGCAAAAATTAAATCAAAAAAGTAAAATAAAAAATTTATTCGAACTTGCGAAATTTTTCTATTCAAAATGTTTCGATATCTGATTTCGGATTTATGATATATATATGATTTCGAAATCACTTTTTAAAGTTTCACTTTTGTTATTTGCTTTTCATTCTACTAGTTTATATAATATATATTTATAGTTATTTTTATTTATATATATATATATATGTACTATATATGTATATGCATGTATGTTCGATTTGTTTTACTTACAATAAATAATAAATAATTTACATAACAGTTTTAACATTTTGAAAAACTATACCAAAACTAACTTCGAATCACCGACGTTTGTATACCCTTTAACCGATATCGAATGAAGTTAATCAATCATTATACATATATCGTAGAAGATTTCAAAAAAGGAAAAGAGAAAGATTTCAGAAAATGTTTGAGAAAAATTGGTTTGGAATTCTAAAAACATGTAACTCGAAATTCGTTTTAGACATTCGTATCGGTTTGAAAACGATAAGGGTATACAAATCAAATAAAAAAAGTAAAAATCGGTTAACGTTTTCAAAAATGAGAGAGAGGTTTGGTTTTCGTCAGTTTATTCATAAATTGAGTATATATATATACTATATAGTGTGGTTTGGTTTTTACTTTTTTTTTTTTTTTGGTTTTTTTTTAAATTTAACATACTCGTAGAATTTCCATTTTTTTGTTTGTTTCTTTTTTTTCAATTCAATTCAATGACAACAACAAAGTTTTTTTTTAGGTATAGTTTTTTTTAGTTTTGCTCTTTTTTAGACTTGAAAATGAATTAAATGTTCTGAAGCCTTTTCATTCATTCTATATAGATGTGTATATATATAAATATATGTATATATTTATATAGTATATATAATATTTGTTTGAAGTGAAGAACAATTTTTATTTATTTTGTTGTTCCAACCGATGAGATATATATAACTTAAAATTCTAATTTTCTATTTGTGTGTGTTTCCATTTGTTGTTGTGGTTGGTTTTTGGTTGCTGTTGTTGTTGGTTTTTTTTTTTATGAACAATTTGCTTTTAACTACGATATCGTTTTGTTTCTTTTTTGTTTTTTTTTACGTTTACTTTACTTGATTGTTGCTGTTGTTGTTGTTGTTGTTTTTGTTGTTGATGTTGTTGTTACTGGATGAGAAGGATCAATCGACTATGACGACAACAGTGACATGATAATGCCATACGAGAAATATATATATATAATTTCTTCCTATGTTTTGACGGTATTCTGCTTCTTCTGAGTGTTCTTTGGTAACTTTTCCATTCATATGTTTGATAGATGTGCTGTAAGTCTGTAAAAGTTATATATGTATATATAATATATATGTATAATATTCAGTCACATCATCTATTTGTCACCTCGTCACAATAAATAGTGTAGTATAGCTATTAAATAGCATTATTTTTATATCATAATACAAACCGCAATGATTATTTTAACTATTAATGGTGTACAAGGAAAAAAACGTACTCTTTTATAATGAAGGGCATGCCTATATAAATATTTTAGAATTTAAGCGGGATACTTTATTGCCTAGTCTGTTTTTCTCTCCAAATACTTTTTACACCCTGAACGCATAGGATAGGAGGGTATATTAAAGTCGCCTAAATGTATGTAACAGCCAGAAAGAAACATTTTCGAAGCCATAAAGTATATATATTTTTGATCAGCATCGTAGCGGGGTCGAAATGACCATATCTGTCTGTCCGTCTGTCTGTTTCTTCGTCTGATTTGGACCTTTCGTTTTGAGCTACTTGTATAAAAGTCATATGGTTCTGTTCATTGATCGAATATTCTGATCAGGTTTAAGTATTAGTCAGATCGGACTACTATATAGTATAAAAAACTAAAAGTAATTTGCCAGTGTGTTACCATATTAAAAGGGTTGTTTTTCAAATAAAAGTATTACGAAAACCTAAATAATAAATTTACATATGATTTTTTTTTTGTATTCTTCGATTAACTTTTACCTGCATTTTGTCATCAGCCAAATGTGTAGTGATAGAGCTGGTAGCCCTTTACTTCATATTCTTTAATATCTCATCAGTTTCCTCGGGATCCTTCAGTGTATGCCATTGGGCAATGGGTCGACGGGGTGAGGCCAACATATCGGACCAATGACGTAGCTCAGTACCAGTGCCCATACAGCCAAGTATACAGCGACCAATTGGTTCCGAGGTACCAATACGATCATAATCCACAACGGTCACAACGAGACAGATTTTCTATAGTTTTTTTTTTTTTTTTTTTTAGAGTTTTTGGAAATATTTCGAAATGATTTCAAGTGAAGAAATCGGATTAGTAAGAGTATAAACTTGGTATTTTTGTGTCGGGACTGTTTTTTTTAAGAGGGGGGGAGGGAAAGAACTTTATTATATTGTATATATATATATTTTTTTTACGTGTTCTGTTTATATTTGAAATATCAGGTTTTTTGGCTTTGGTTTTGGAAAAGAAGGGGAGAATTTTTTGTTTTGGTTTGAACAGGCAGAAACTACTGTTGTTTTTGTTGTTGGAGCAGTAGATTTGGGTGCTTTATTTTTTAAATATTTTTTCTTTGCTAAAAGTGCAAACTACTTTCGCTTTAGAATAGCGCTTTATTCGATCGTTAAGATCGTTGAGTATTTTTTCAAGTATTTTTGAAGTATATATATTTATATATTACTTATATACATAGTTATTATCTAAAAAGCTTGTAGGCATTACAAAAGCTCCAGAAACAACTAAAAAAAAAAGACAGGTGATTAACAATTGTGTTATTTTGTTGCTTTTTTCTTTGTGTTTTGTATTATTTTGTTGATATTATTTTTGCGTTAACATGCGGTAAATGTCTAAAGCTAATTATGGTAAGCTTAATAAATATAAATCAATAGAAATAATAAAGTCAATTTCCAAAACGAAATGAACGGAAAATATAATTTTTAAGCGCAGTGAGGGAAAAGCAAATGAATTTCGGTTGATGATCTTTATTAGGAGGGTCTAATGAACATATTTCTTCTTTAAAACTTGGTTATGAAAATCTTCGTGTTTCCAGTACAAAGAAAAATGTTCATTAAATACGTGTAAACGAAAATGTATAATATTCAATCCCATTATTAATTATTGATGGATGTTACACTTTTGGTCGGTCAGAGAATATCTTTTCTTTTTGGTATTTTCTCATTTATTATTGGGCCTACAATATATCTATATAGATTTTGGGGGTCGGGTCTAGCACACGTAACCAGAGTTCTTTTTATGTGTTGTTTTTTGTTGTTGTTGTTGTTGTTATTTATTAAAAAGAGAAAAAAAGTTATAGTTGTTTATTTGATACTCTATACTTCTCTGTTGATTTTTTTTTGGTATTTTCTGTGTATTTCTGTTATTTGTAGTATATATATATATATTTGTTGTTGGTATTGGTATTCGATATTCAAATCAGAAGACAGTGTCAAAAGAATGTACCCACTGTTTTTGATGTGTATAATATAGTAAGTATTTAAGTGTGAGAGAGTGAAATTTTTTGTTTTTTTTTGTTTTTTTTAATGCCTTTTAGAGCTCCGATAGATAGAGTTCGTGGTTTCGTTTTAATAGTGGAAAGTATTTTGTATTTTATCAAGAAAGTATTTTTTCTCTTCTAGTATTTCGTGACAAAAAATGTTTTCTTTTTCTTTTTTAGTTTTTACTCGAATTTCATTGAAATCGTTAATTTTGTTCCATTGCTGTGGTAATTTTTTTTTTAAAGTATTTTTAGTATTTTTTTTGTTGTAGTTGTGTACTAGGCAGCTTTTGTGCATGTTTTTTTTGAGAATCTAAATCTTTCCCATGCCCAGCTTTTCGGTATAATCAAAAAAAAAAAAAAATGAATATATATAAACGGAAAAATTGAAACTTAAATACTTGAAAATAGTAAATTAGGCTAAAGCACACACATTGAGGCCATTGGAAACTTAACATTGGACACAGATCAAAAAAAAAAGAAACCTTTTTATTATAAAATTTTGAATTTCAGTTTAAATTAAATAAATGCAAATTTTTGTTTTTACTTGTTTGGAAAGGAAATTTTTGTTTTGATCTGTGTACGTAGAATACTGAGAAGATTTCTTTCTTGAAACAAAAAACAAATTTTTACACAATTTTTTTTTTTTAACGATCTACTCAAAACTGAAAGCGTAAAAGTAATGTAAAAATTTTGATAGAATTTCTTTTCTGTTTAAAATATTTACACAAATTGGTTAACAACAAACAAAAGGTAAAGCATTTATAAATATTTGTTTTTTTTTTTTTTTGTTTCAAATTACAACATTTAAACATTGAATACGTTTTGGTATTTTAAACAGGGGGAGGGGAATTTTATATATATGTTTGGGTCTTTGTCTTAATGAAGTTCTAGAGAGGTAGTATAAAAGAGTTTTGGACAGAAAGATAGAACGAGACGGATAAAGAGACAGAGAGAGAGAGAGAGACAGAGTAAAAGAGACAGATATAGAGTGGGAGAGTGTTGGAGAGCGTAGATCGGTTAACATTTGTTTTTTGGGGGTACAGTAGGTAACAGTTAAAGGTAGTTGTAATAGTAGTAGTAGTAGTAGTACTAGTAATAGTTAAAGTAGTAGTAGTAGTAGTTGTTTTTGTAGTAGTTTGTGGTTTAGTATTGTGGTATTTTTAATTTTTTTTTTTTTGTATTGGTATTTTTGTTTATAGGATAGTATAATACATTCTCGCATACTTGTATTTGTTCAAATGGTACTTCAAATGAGAACGACTCATTATAGTAAGGGTTGAGGGTGCATTTTTTGATACTTGTCTTCTTCTTTTTCAAACGTTTGCCATTTTGCATGATTGCAATTTTCACATATGGATCTATAAAAAGTAGAAGGAAACATTGAAAGAAACAAAGAAGAAAAACAGAAAGAGTTTGTTTTTTGTTTTGCGTTTCTCGAATTTTAAATGACAATAAAAATAATTCAAGATTTTAGATTTAGTATTTTTGTTTTTGTTTTTTTTTTTTCACACATTAAAAACAGAACAAATCAATCATTAATTATATTTTCTGGATTAGTCATAAAGTTAACAAGAATTGGATAATACGCAACAAATTATTTGAATTTTACTCTTCTTTTTGTTAAAAATAATAAAAAAAAAAATTGATATTGGTTAACATCTTATTTATATAAGAAATTTCGTGTAACAAAAAATATATTTTGTTTTATTTTGATTGGAAAATGTTCTTTTGTTTGTAAAAGCCTAGAAGAACTTTTAAATATATATTAATATATTTTAAGATATTGTTTTTTATAACCTGGCAAAAGAACAGATCAGGCTTCTATATCATATGAAAGTAAATTATATTATCCCTTTGCATGATTCCATGTTTAATCGAATTAAATAATAATGAACATTTTATTACTATTTGATTTAAAATGATTTTCTTTCTTTACAGTGATTGAAAATAGTTTGAACCTTTACTTCTAAACAGGTAAGTTTAAAGTTTTAATCTGTTGGATTAGATTACTGATACTTAGATCAAATGCGGTTGAGATCATTGTATATCGATAGTCTTTAATACTGTAGAGTATTATTTATTTCGTATCGGAATGGTTATTGAAAAGTTTTATAGAAAAGTTGAACAAATTGCCTGACTATATCATATAGTTGCCTTCACAATGTTAATTTGCTAGGATATAAAAATGTTTTTGGCATAGCCACAGTTGGCTCGCCATTTAGTTTGGATATATTCAAAGGCAACGCTGTTTAAGTTTTATTTCGAGCAAGTTCGATATGAGGTCGAGTGTTAAGAAGAAGAAATCTGAATTGATTTTGTTTTTTGTTTTTTTTAGATTTACTTATTTTACATGCAAAAGTGAAGCTAAGTAGATTAAGGAAAAAAATAGCAAGCGAGCTTAGAAAAATTCTTGATATATTTTTTTTTTTGTTTTTGATTTTTGTGCTGAAGATATTAAAAATTGAAAATCTTTTAGAGATGGAAACGTTGCCAAATGATATATATCCATTTTGTTGAGACTTGATAAATGAATTTTGGTATTTTAGTTTTGGCATTTTTAGTTTTGGCATTTTTATATTTTTTTAGCGTAATTTGAAAAAGTTGGCGCGCTAGGAGAAGTTGAGAGCAAAAAAGTTGATCCAAAGTTAAAATAAATTCATATCTGCAAACGTTGCCTTGGCGTTTGCATTGAATTGAGAAACAAATTAAATATTTAACTAAATGAAAAACAAACCAATAAAATATCAAAAAAAAAAAAGTTTAAAATAAAAATTTATAAAATACATAGACAAAAACATTGTCGAAATTTTGTAGTATGTATTTGAAAATTTGGACAATGTTTTGAATATTTGGATAACTTTATATTACCAGACAAGCCACCGACATCCATTTTCTTCAAGTTCTTGGCCTCCAATATGACAACGGTCAATTTGCCAGCAGTTGGTACATAACGTAACGAGAAGCAGATATCTCCAAGCTTTTCCTATTTTCATTAAGAGATTAAAAAAAAGAAAGAGATGGAAGAGAAACAAATTTTTCATAGATTTTGTTTGATTAGTAAAGTTTTAGATAATAATTCTTCTGTATAAGCTTTATCACAACAACATTAATAATAACACATCACATTTAATAGTCTAGAAGATACGTTTTAATACATATACGATATACATATATACATATATATGTATGTATATATAGATATATATAGATTTAAATTTTTAGTTATATACTTTTATTTGATAAAGAAAGAAACTATTGGATTTTCCTCGTATACTTAATTGTATTAAGCTCAGTCGATCTGAAAGTTTAGCGTTTAATTAAGCTTGATGTAGAAATTTGAAGCTTATGTAAAACCTTTTAATAAATTTATATTCCATTAAATTTATAACTTAATGATTCAAAGCTTTTCATACTATCAGTAAAAAGAGTTTCCATAACCGATTTTGAATGGCTTGTACCTATTAAGACTCAGATTAGTCGAATTTTGAACGTTAATGAAGTTAAAATAAAAAAGAACCATAATAAATTACCAATATTAGAATGCTAACCAAGTTAATGATTAATCGTTCAGCTTAACCTAATAAATTATTGTATATATATAGATTGAAATGTTTTCAGAATATATTTAAAATATCTTTAGAATATATTGAGAACTTTCAAAGAAAGTAAAGATCTAGATTTTGGAATATTGATTGATTCGACTGACAATTGTAATATTCACACAAGGTTTCATTGAGATTAGATTCGTTATGTCTATCAAAATATTTATTATGTCTGCTAAAATGTTAATCTATCTGATTAATTTCTAACTTTTTGGCATTTTCTTTCATTAGTTGAAAATTCTAAGCAGCTGAGATATGATCAAATAAGATTCACTTAAAGCTAGGGGTGGGGGAGGGGACATTTATTAACTAAAAACATAATCAAATCGATTTACATTTTACACAACACACAAATAATACAATATATAATACATTATATTTATATATATATATTATATATATGTATATTATTTAGTTTAAGGGTAAAAAACTTTGAGGGTAACAACAAAAGAAAAATAAACGCCACAAATAGTTAAAGGACACATTAAGAAACACATTTACTGCACGTCTCAAGAGCTTCGATTCTCTCTTGTGTGTATATATAAATATTATATTATATATGTATATAGTAAGTATAGTACATATGTATGTAGTATATATAACTAGAACAACACAAAATTTTCATAAATAATTTAAAAATAATAAAAGAAAAAAAAAAAGAACCAAAATAGACATATGTATATGTGTACACACATACACACATACATATGCATATGTGTACACCACATAAATCTTAAATATTGTTCAGGTGTGTTTTTGTGTGTTCGTTTGGGTTTTCCTTCTTCATCTCACATTCATATTGACCTAGAAAAGGATTCGGATTCGGATTCGTATTCGGATTTGGAATATAATATGATACAATCTTTAAAAAAAAAAACACCCAGCTCAAAATCGTCTGCACAAAATGCAAAAATGTTGCTTTAAAAGTTACAATCTTCGATTTTTTAATGTTGGTTCAAATCAAATGAGAATTGTTTTTGAAAATCAGAGATAGAAAGAGAGCGAACGAGAGAAAGATATATATATATATATATATAGAGAGAGAGAGAGAAACAAGATAGTTGATTTTTTTTTCTTATAAACAAAAATGATGTTATATGTACATGAAAAAAGGCATTACACAGAGTATAAATTCGTTATATATGTATATATATGTATGCATATATTACATACATATATATAGAAAGATATATATAAATATATTACAAATGCGATATTTGTTAATAATGTTAATTTTGCTAACTAATATAGCATAAAATTCTGGGCGGGTTTGGCCTTTAACTTTATATTAAAGAAATCTTTGCTTGCTTTTCGAACAATATTCCATATCAAATAAACGATGCCAATTTCTAACCAAACTGACCCAAAAAAAAAAAATATATATATATTGAAAAACTATTCTAAGGAAAGAGAGAGAGAGAGAGAGAGAGAGCAATAGACAGATAAATTGTGTTAAAAGAGACAGAGATATACAATATATATATATATATGTAAAATAGATAGAGAGATAGATAGAGATAGTTAAGGCGAGCAAGCGAGCGAGAAGTTAGTTTTTCAAGTTTCAGATTTTTTTTTCTTTTCGGTTCACTTACCGCCATTTCATTTTCTTTTTTTCTTTTTTGTTCTATTTTCTTTTTGTGAAATGTTTTTTTTGTTATGAATGTTCAAAATAAATAAAATACAAAGTATAAGTTAAATTTAAAGTTTCAAATTATAATAATAATAAAAAAAAATGCTTTTGTTGTTTTTAAAAAAATTTGTATAATCTTGCATTCAGTATTGGTATTCCTAGATATACTATATGTACATATAGTATTATCTGATCTGTGTGGATTTACAGAAATACTGCCAATAAATGCATAAATCAAAAGATCATGAATCGGACGACTATATATTACTATAGATATATTACTTTATCCTTTCTATTGAAAAAGTTTTTTATTTCAAATTTTCCCCAGTGACTTTTCTGTAAATCAATTAAGAAAGTTTTTCTTTTACGATTTAATTTTTATAAAATATTCTTGAGGATTATTTATTATTGAAATAATAAAGTATTCTTCAGATACTCGAAATATATATTTTATAGTTCTTTAGCCGATTCCAACTCAACTACACTTAGTTCTAATTTTTCTGTTAATAATTTTGATATCTGCAAGTTTATAGAAATTTTGGCATGGCCAAAATTAAAAAACTGATCATTATTTTTTGGGGTTTTTTTTTTCGTATTTTTTTTTTTGTTTTGGACTGTATTGATCGAAGCTCTGCTTAAACATTACAGCTTACAGAAAACGAAAAAAACATATAGTAGATTAAACACAGATAACAAAACTTTGATAATTTAAAAGCAGCAGCAGATTTTTTGGTATTAGTTTTTTTTTTTTTTGTTTTGGATTATGGCGTACATAATTAATATATAGGTTTCAACCGATTATTATTAATATTAAAACACAACAAACACAACAAACATCATGACGACGACGACGACGATAGACGACGACAACAACCAAAGCAAATAACAAGAATAATGATTGCTCTTTTGTTCAGTTTTTTTGTTTGATATACTTACATGATGATTTATTGTCGAAATTCCAGAGGGAAAATTTCAGATGATTTTTTGTGAATTTTATTGATAATTTTTGTTGTTTTTTTTTTTTTTTTTTAGCAATACGTTTAAAAAAATTTAATAAAGAGAAAAATGTAGAGCCATATTAAAACATTTTTGAAAAGTTTAAATTTTTTATGTTTTTTTGTTTTAGAGAATTTTCAAAAATTTTAATTTTTTTTGTGTTTTTCTTTTTTTGTGTGGTTTTGTGTACAAATGTGTGTAAGTGATGTGTGTGATAGAGAGAAAGTGTGAGAAAGTGTTTTGGACTAATACTTAGTGTTCAATCATATAAGTTTATATATATATATGTATATGTTATATTGTATAGATAAAGTTTGATTTAAGCAAAGAGTAAATTATGAAAAGGAAATCATGCTAACGGTATTTTCATTTGCTTTTCTTTTCACTAATCTAATTGGGGAATAAATTAATGTACAAAAATATGTCTTTTGTTTAGCATTCCCAGGCGGAACAAAAAATTTAGAATAATTTTTAAACTTTTTTTGTGTTTGCTTGTGTTTCTCTGTGTGTTGTGTGTGTATGTTTTCGTTTTAGGGTGTGTATGTGTCTTCTTGTATTGACCAATTCAAATTTTAAATTTGTGTATGCAAATTTTAGTTTTAAAAATTTTATTTTACATATTTTTTAGTTGTTATTGCGGGAAAGTGAAACATTATGTGTATTAATTATGCTTAGATTTATGTGTGTGCCCAATCAATCAAAGTGCAAATCATTTGTGTATTTTCTTTGTGAAAGTGAGTATAAAAAGTTGGAGTGTAAGGGAATTGCTGATATTACAATAAGCTGATTCATTTTATATATGTGATTAGTCGGTAAGCAATTTATGAAGAATTTTCAAATGTTTATCGCATTTATAATGTTCCGAAACTTGATATTAATATCGTAGTAAATTTTACTTTTACTTATATTTAAAATACGATCTCAAAACAAACGTTCATAAAAAACTGTAAATTCTTTATTTTTAAAATTCCATTATAATATCAACAATTCTTGTGTTAAAGGAGAAAAAACAATTCTAGTAGATTTTGGGGTATATTTTCTAAAATTTTTTGGTAGAACTTGTTTCTGGATATTGTTGTAAATTTTTCTGATATTTTTTTTTTCTTGGTACTGTCTTTTGGGGTGTTAAGTTGTTTAGTTGAGTTTGAAATTTGTGTCGGAATTCGTGAATTCGACATCGTGATTATCGAACGAAGGAATTCGATGAAAAATTTTTAAAACCATGCTTTTCATTTCAATATTTTTGCTTTTGCTTATGTCACAAAGTTTTCTCAACAAAATAATATTGCAGTGTGGATTTTCTTATTATATGATGAAACAAAAAGTTATCAAGACATTATTTTCCAAAAATTGAAGAATCAAAAATTCAACTACAATATTAATGATGCGAGAAAAGAATGCAGACATAACAGTTCAGTTCAGATATATGTATATATATATTTATATACATACATATATATATATATGTGTGTTTATGTGAAAATATAGAGAGAGTAACAGAGTAATATATATATATATATAAAGAGAGAGAGAGAGAGAGATAGAGAGAGAGAGTAGTAGGAGGATTTAGAGACAAAAACTTGAAATCGCTCAGAAACTAGTTTTATAGTGTGTCTGGTGTAGGATCAAGTCAAAAAAAAAAAAAATTGTATTATTATATATAACTATACTTTATATTGGTTTAAAAGAGAGTTAGTTGATGCAAAAGGATAAGTGTGGCTTTTTTTAAGGATTTGTTTTTTTTTTTTTTTGGTATTTCTTTTTGTTTGGTTTTGTTTTTTGTATTTACCTTCTACAAAAGTTCAAGAAAACAAGAAAAACAATTTGTTATTTGTTTTGTTTTGTTTGTTTGTTGGTTTGGAAAGGGAATTGAAGAAAGAGAAAGTTTTAGAGTTTTATATTGTTTGAATATGTTTCTATTTTTTGTGTTTAGTGTTTTTTGTTTCTTTGTATGTTAATGTATAATATTAAATTAGAGCTCTGCATGATGAACAAATATTTCACATTTAAGGAAATAGTTGGAAAATATTTGAATTTTTTATTATCTTAAAATGATGATTAATAATGAGGGGTATTTCTGGAATATCCCTAAAATGTTCGATAGCATTCAATCGAGAGAGTAAATCAGAAAAAAACATGGGTAATATTTTGTACAATGGAATTTATTATTTGACATAAATGTGATTGCATATTTCATGCAGAGCTCCATTATTGATGTGAATGTTAATGTTGTTGTTGTAATTGTTGTGTGAAAAAAAAATAATAGGTACGAGGATATGTTTTCTTATTTTTTCTGCATTGGTTCATCTTATTGTTTTTACGCTTAAATTGTTTTTTCATTCAGATTTTAGATATATTTGCATTTTGAACTGGGTGTGGGTAAAAAGTTGTTACAAACTTTTTGCAATTTGTCTTTAATACTTAATTTTTTTTTATGTTTTTCTTTGTGTCAACTGTTTTGTCTTGGGTCGTCGGGTAGAAGAGAGATAGAGGGGGGTAAAAGACTTAAGTATCAAACAAAAAGTTCAGCTATTCTTTGGTTCTTATGTTGGGTTTTCCTTTTTGTGTTTTTTTCTTTTGTTTACATGTTTTGTTAGGTTTTTTAACTTTTAATTTTTTTTTTTTTGGTTTTTGTTGGTCACATTATGGAAATTGCAAATACACACACAAAACACAAATATCACAGGTTGAAATTATAAAGAAAAACATAAAATTTTATGTATATATAAATAATTTTTTTTGTTTGTTTGTTCTTAGTATCTTTTGGTTTTTTTTTTTAACACTTAGAAGAACATTTAAATTAAGTTAGAGAATTAGATAGGTAGATAGAAACAGAGAGAGAGATAGATAGATAGAGTGAAAATATCTTTAACTTAATTCCTGATTAAAACCGACTTTAGGTTTTATATCATCATTGTTCTGATATTTTTTCTATTTGTAGTTTGTTGGTATGGATTTTTGTTATTGTTTGTAATCGTTGTTGTTGTTGTCTACATACCTGACCACCTTCACCTTCAACGCTAACCAAATCGCGCCATTCCTCAATCGTTTGGGCCAAATCGATAGTGCATAGTGGCACCTTCACCTCACCAATTTGATCGTGTTTGGAGAATCGATCAAAATCAAAAATGGCAAATACAAGTGTCTTATTCATGGCATCAGCATAGGGTAAACTCTAAATATTTATTAAATATTATATTAATATTTTACATTAGATGAAATATTTAAACTATGTATTATAATCAAACTAACCTTAAAAGTGAATGTCTCATTGAAGACCGGACTGAGGGTTTTGCGATGTACTTTAGTCTCAAATTTCTTTTTCTTATCGGGCAACAAATAAACCTTGACATAGGGATCAGATGTACCGCCCATATCTAAAGCGGGCAATTCTTCAGCCTGTATTACCGTAACAGCCAAACTATTCGAATTGAAGTCATATTCAAGCTGACAATGACAAGAATAAACACAAAAACACACACACAAAAGAAAAGAGAAAAATAGGAAAAAAAGAAGGAGAAGAGCCGGAACCATGGAATATATAAATAAATAAATAATTATTAGTTAGTTAGAGTCATCATTGTTGCATTTATTGTTAGAGTAAAAATTTTATGTTAAAGTGCCTTGTGATTTTCTTTCATATTTTTGTTCAACTATTATCTATTTTTTAAATTTGTTTACACTGAGTTAGTATTTGGAAAATATTTGATACTAATTATTTAATTTTAAGTAAATTTATTGCATAGGCAGACGTCTAACTAACATCGTTAAACAAACCCGCATCCTTACCGAACCTGACCTATTACAAGAGTTATTGCTCCTCTAACTCTAAACTAAACTCTTACTACCACTAATTATTGTTTTAATCATTAATTCGTTTTTAAATTTAAGATTTTCTTTTAGCGTCAGTGATAAGAAAAACATTCCTATATCAGCTTAGATTTGTGATTATTTTTAATAAAAAGTATGATATATCCTTTGATTTGATCCGAATGATTTGACAATGCATCTTAAATAGAAACGATAAAATTCTAAGCAATAATCATAATATAGATTATTCATGTTAATAATTGAGACTGTAGAGTGAAGTCCTCTAGTCTAGTGGTATTGTATACCTCTTTCTTCTATAACAGTTTTCACTCCTTCCACAGAGTAAAAAGTTAGAATCGGTTAACTATATCAGTAACTGATTCATCGAAATTTAAACCAAAAACTTTATTTCATATCTGTGATAAAAAGACTATAACATTAGAAACTGACTTAAGGTGAAACAAGAACTAACAAGGTTACAAAGAATTTAGCCCGACCCTCTAAAAAATTAAATATTTTACTTTTGATAGTAATTAATTTTAACGCTCTACCGCCTAATTATTTCGGTGTTGGATTGGTTTCAAAATTAATTAATTTTTTTTTTTCAATCGATTCAATTAAGTTAGGTCGCCTAATTAAAGTTTTTAGCACTAAAGGATTAACTTAACTCAGTGTAAACATAAGTCAAATATTTGTTTCAAATCTTTTCTCGAATCTAGACTTATGTGTGTCGGTGTGAGATAGCAAAAAAATAAAAAAACAAAAATCGAAAAGTAAATAAATTGGTGATTGAAAAAGTTTACTGAAAGACAAACTAAGTTCAAGTTGAAAGTCTTGCCCTTTTTGTATCTGTTTTGTTTCTGTGTAATCCTTTTGTATTGTGCATACACATTTAATATTCAACATAGAGTGATCTAAGTTTTATATATAGTATACGAGTATATTATTTGCTTTTGGGTGGTGGGTATTTGATTATTATTATTATTATTATTATATTGTTTTTCCTTTTTGTGGAGAAGGGGGGGGAATGTGAAACAAAATTGGAATATTTTAAAGCGTACCTTAAAGTTGAGACGACCTAATTTTTGTTCACTTTGCTTATCCTCTTCGTCACCCTCTTCGGCATTTTCGGTTAGTTCCTCCATATCAGGCTGAACCTATGACATACCAGAACCCAATAACTACTAAGATTTGATAAAATCCTTGATACTTACTTTCTCTTTATACGCTGATCCTAATAATTGTACCGATTTCATATCGACACCCTTCTTACCCTTACCATCTTTGGTTCTTCGTTTCTTTAAGAATCGTCGAACACAAAAGAAGATAATACCAAATACAACAAGGAATACGAGTATTATAATGGCAACAACACCCCAAGTGGGTAAACCAGTTCGTTCGGCAATCGCCTCGGTGACCACTTCGCCAGCATGCTCAATTTTTTTAATCACCGGTATTGAGGTGGTGGTGGTTTCTTTAAATTCAAATTAAATATATATTTAATATTCATTTTCTATTCATTTTATTTGCATACCCTGAGCCTCTGTGGTTGAGCTTCTTGTTGTTGTGTCCACCTGTGCGATTCTTTGACTTTCCGCTGCGGCAGCAGCTGCCTCAGCAGCCGTTTCCTGTTCCTGTTTATCTAGCTCACGAAATTTCGAATGATGTGTTGCTTCGGCCAATTTTTGATCCACCGATTCCAATTGGGATACGGATTCAGTATCAACAGGCGCCGGTTCAGCCTCTGGCTTGGTTTCCGGTTCCGATTTTGCATTTGGCGGCATTTTTGCTGCTTTTTTGTGTGTGTGTGGGTTTACTGTAACAAGAGAAAGAAATAAAACAAAATTAAAATAAACATTTATAAATAGAAAAATTATTCATCTGTTTATGAATTGAAAATATTAATTGTGATCTGAGTGAAAAGATTCTTGCCCCAAACATTTTTCATTAGATCGAAATATTGTATCTGAAAATACCGAATGAGATTTCAGTTTTATTTTTCTTTTTACTACATTTTACCCACAATCAAGGCCTTTTTCTATATTATCTTTTTTTTGTTTCCCAGCTTCGACTGAACACAGTCTTAGATTTGATTCTGATTTGTATATGAGAAGGCGTCTCCAAACCAAAATGAGGAGATGATGTTTTAGATTTGGTAAAACGTGTGTTTCCACAAGAAAAAGAAAAAGATTTTCCTTGTCCAGAACAACCCCTGGCAAAGCCATCGGGATGAGCAATATTAAGGAACTCAAATTAAAACTATAATTAACTTTACTTTGAGCGGTACCCAAGCAATAAATCACATGGTTCAATAAAAAAGATTTATTCAATATAAATATTTGTTAATCTTTTTGTTGACTACAACAGCCCACAAAAGTGCAAAAAATGTGTCCAATTTTGAATCTAAAATTTTGTATAAGTTGCTTCAAGTTCAAAATATTTTAAATCTTTTTGTTCTTTTTTTTTTCGTTCAATAACTCAGGCGAGTCTATATCTCCAATAAGGAGCTTGTGCATGAAGATCTCTCATGATGATCATTATGCATTATAAATTGCAGATTAAAGAGACAGTCTCAACATACCCGCTCGGATTTTTAAAAGAATACGGTGACACTGTCTTTTTACTTATTTCAATACTTTTACTTGCTTTTGCAAGTTTTCTCTTTTATAAATCTAAATAAAACTAACTTAAGATAAAAAGTTGTTTTAATTTGTATTTAAAAATAAAGCAAGACATCCCGCAACTGTCATTAAAAGACAAAGCACAATGAGAAAAATAGAAATTATTTGTGACCCTCATTCTGTTCGTATCCTTGAAGCACTACAAATGTCCTGATGGCGCTTTATAAGGACAACATCAGTATATGTGTACATACATATAATTATACTATGTATATATGTTTGATATTAAAGTGCCAAGGTCACGCACTTTCCCCTTTTCGCTCTCCTCTCTTTTATCATTTCACATAATTTTCCCTTATCTTTCTTATTATATTCATTAATATTTACACCATTTTTTTCTGAGTTTCCATTCTTTTGCTTACTTTGGCATTTTTTTTTTTTTTTGGTTCCCTTTTCTTTAAATAATTTTATTGTGTACCTTCATCAACCCAGATTAATTATAAATGAATCAAATGGAATTTTTTGTTGTGCGTCGAGTTCAGGTGCTTCCCCAATCACCTGCCCCAATCTAACTTCAAAGTGTATGTCTTTATATTTTTTATTAGCTTTAGTGTTTCGGAATACATATAAATGGAATTTCTGTATTCTAAATTTTGATTTTTTTTAAATAACACAAAATCGGGCTATAGAAATATTTTGTCTAATCGACGAACATTATTTGCTGTTATTAAGTTATCAGTTATTTACCCCAAGACAATTTTTAAGTTTGGTAAAAGTCTCGCCGAACTTGTTTAACAATTTTAGGGCAATCTGAGCGAAGTACACAAGCGGCTCCCTTTTCATTAATAATATATAGATACCGGCTTACACCTACGTTTTATCATTCGAGCAGATAATGTGGCATAAATTTGTACATCCCCACTACCAACAGCTTAATCATAATAATAATCCAAGCAGCAGCAATTGAACAAGAGTGGTCATTATGGTAACAGATCGCATATTTTGTTTGTCATTATAATATCGGTTACCTTCTATTTATACAATATAATATTATATTATTATTATGGATTTTAGATGACCGTTAAAATATTCATTCGCTTCTATTTATACCATGCAGTTAAGAATAAATTATTACATAAAGAACTGATTGCTATACCATATCAAAATTGTTAGATGACTGTTAAAAACATATTTTTATAATAGATAACAGTAAATTAACTTCAGTAAAAAATCGTTTATTTCTATGTATCAATTTTATTATACCCTCCACAAGGGTATGAAACAGCACAACAAGGATACTGGACTGGTGTTTTAGACAACGGAATCTCCACCAAAAGTTCAAAAGAAACAGAGCTGAAATTGTGCACATTGGGATGCATTCTATATCTTGAATTATGCACATCTTTTAAAATTAATATAAATGGATTGTGGCCTCACAAATTTTAAGAAATTACTTTTGAAGCCCTTGTAGTTCTCATTTAATTAGTTTTCATAATTTTAAAGTTTCTTTCGAGTTATTGTTAAGAAAGAAATTGAATTTGTGGGCTAATAAAACACGGTCTGGATTAAATTATGCTAAAAGATTTACTGGAAATATTAAATCT
Source organism: Drosophila sturtevanti (assembly GCA_018150375.1). Lineage (NCBI taxonomy): Eukaryota > Metazoa > Arthropoda > Insecta > Diptera > Drosophilidae > Drosophila > Drosophila sturtevanti. The sequence continues at coordinate 2,463,677 of JAECWJ010000341.1, read as the reverse complement.
TTTTTATGACTGATTATTTAACCCCAGGGTAAGCTTTTACTTTTGTAAATGTCTTTTGTAATTTGTTCAACCTCCTTGGGGCAATCAGAGCGCAGCACACAAGCAGATCGCCATTAATCGATAATATATCCCGATTTACACCTACATCCATATATCCAGCAGTTATAAGTGCATAATTTAGGTTTTACTGCACATGTTTCAGGGCAAGTGTCTCCACAAGTAGCTATTGTTCCATTTATAGTACAGTCTATGCAGTTGAATAAATGTCTTCATTATAGTCATTGGCATTCGAATATCGAAGCGGTTGTATTTATACCATGCAGTTGTAAGTAAAAAACTGTATAGTATATATATCGAATTTGATTTTAATAAATATCTTATTGCCGTAGCATTAAGTCTATAGCATATCCAAATTTTTACTTTTCTTGCTGTTTTCTGATAATAAGTAATCGAAATATTAATCGAAATATTAAGTAATTCTCTAAACTGAATTTTTAGGGTAGTTATAAATAAAGTAGCTCGAAGTGAATCGAATTGAGGATTTTATGATAGGGTTACGTATAAAAAACATATGATCAAATGCCGATTTCTTACTGATAAAGTACATGTCAAAAAACGTTATACTTATATATTTATTTATTCGTATTGACATGACTCGCACTTTCTACCAGTAACTATATATTGAAGCATATCAGTAGAAACAAATGAAAGGGATAACCATAATCAGTTGCTTTAACAAAAACTAATGACTAAAAAAAAAACAACCTTTAAAACTTCTTTGCTGTTGTATAATTAAATGAAAGTTTATGTTGAAGAAGATTTAGAATAATGTATTATTTATTTCCGTATCTAACTTTTCCATTTGTTTTTAAATGTGTTCTTCTAAATATCCCAAAAATATCTGCATAAAAGTAAAATAAGAAGAATGTATCCTTTATCGTATGCCTTTCAAAGATATAACATAACTAATGCATAATCTCCAAATATGAAATTCTCGAAAAATATATATGGAAAATGAGAGAGGGAGAGAGAGAGCGAGAGAAAACAAGTGGCAACATGTCGTATGCGCCATTTAACAGTAAAGTGACTACAAATAACTGAGAACTAAGCTGTTGATGTTGCGGCTGTGGCTGTGGTTGAATGTTTACGTTGTTTGTTAAGCAAATGACGTCAAAGACATTCACAGCTACATTCACACACAGACACACACACATACTGTAAGTGAAGATGACAGAGGAGCGTAGGTGGTGACTCTAAGAGGTCCTTAAATATAAATGCCTTGGGTATTAAAAAGAAAACGAAAAACAATTTTAATTTAAATACAACAGCCTTGTTTACTTTGGAAATGCAGGGAGAGGAAAAAATTATTCGAATAATTTTCGTCAAATTTGAAAGTATAGTTTTTGGCTAAAATCGATAAAAGCCAAACTATGGAAACTGCCAGGAAATGAGAAAAAAAATTGGCTTATGACTTCATAGTCAAAGCTTCAGATAAAATATCATCAAATATTTCATGCACGAGGCTGAATTTTCTTTCGAGAAGTGACAAAGTACGTGATATTTTTTAAACTCAAGCCAAAATAAAAAATATCTTACGACCATTTATAGACACCCTATAGTTATCATTTGATTCAGTAGAGATAATCTATGAATATCGATATAAATGTCTTATGTGTAAATTATGATTTCTTTTGCTTATTATATACATTGTATTCTTACTAGGTAAAAATGTTTTACAAATCCATACATATAGGATAAATATATCTAAGTTGTGCTTGCTTTGGCCAATTTTTTTTTTGCTTTTCACTGTCATTAAGCCAGTTTGGCTCTGTTCTCGTTTCTCTTGCTTGGTTTTTCATTTGGTGCCCATTTGTCTGGGTCAAAACTAAACTACGCAGTTTTTTTTTTTTTAGCCAGGTTCAGAATATACGCGAAATGGCAACTGTTTACTTTGAGTTTTAGAGCCTGAACAGCTGTTTTTTGCACTTATTTGTATGTGTAAGAAAGAGGGAGAGATAGAAAAAGAAAGAGAAATAGATAGAAAAAGAGAGAGAGATAGATAGATAGATAGAAAGCCAGAAAGAGAGAGAATGATTGATAGAAAGAATGAAAAGCGAAATTGTTCACTTGGCGTAATTGATAAATAATCCAAATTAGTTTGCGCTTATGTAACATTTTGAAAAATGTAATTGAAATAAATTTCTGCTTTTTGAAGGAACTTTTAATCAAAATTAAAAGTATTCTGAATCAAGTTTTCTTAGCTTTTAAGAAATGTACTTTTATTTATATATTTTTTATTATAAAGAAATAAAAATAATAATAATAATGGTGGTAAAATTAAAAGAATGAAACAAAAGCAAATTTTTTATTTGCTAATTTTAATTGGACCTTCGATTTAGTTACGTCGAAAACAAAAAGTTCAATGAAAATATTATTGATGTTGAGTTACCAATAGAATCAAGAATCATCTGAGTCCTAAATAATGAAATTAATGTTTTGAGAGGCCAATTATTATAAATGTATATATCCAAATAAATATATGTTAAACATAGTTAGTTATATTGTTATTTGATCAATAACTAGCTAATCCAAAAAAGTTGGCACCGAATCTATTTAAATAGGTGGAAGCATAAATATGTTATTCGAATAAGTCGGGCAATCGGCAGACTTTAAGTTTATATAGTAGTGAATGGGAAAATTAAAGAAAAATGTAAGTATATAAATAAATAGGGTTAATGTGAATGTTAATAGTTAGCATTTTCATTAGTTAAGTGCAAAATGTTTGACTTCAGATTCAATTCATTCAATTTGTTTATGAAGCCTTAAGTTCCAATTGCAGTCTCAATTGTAAAGATTTGTCTTTTTTCCTATTTTTTTTTCTTTGTGTTTTTGCTATGTTCTATTTTTAGTTTGACCTTTGTCAGGGATATTGTGATAAAAATAGAACAAGTTATCATATTGTAATTTGAGGGCCAAGTTAAGTTGTTGAGTCCCAGTGATTGTTGTGTTGTGTGTGAGACCAAACAAATTTCATTAACAGATAAGATAATATCCAGATATCATATGAATAAATAATGTAAAATAGAATGCAAATGTCAAGAACTGACAGTCAATGTGTCAAAACAAATTAGAAGCCCGAAAATGGCTATATATATATATATATATATGTGTGTGTGTATCTACATATATATTTATACATATATTCTATATACATATACATTTGCTATATCGTTGTATGTGTAGCAGCAACATCTGTGGAACACCCCACGCATGTGAACAACGGAAACCTTCATCACTATCATACCACTAAGCTCTCTCACACACACGCACACTTGAAATTAATTTGTGTTAAGCTTCTGAGAGTAGGAAACGGTTAAACTTTTCTAGAGAGGCCGAGAGAAACAGAGAAAGAAAGGCAGAGAATGAGACAAAAAGAGAGAGAGAAAGAGAGTGCAATTACTGCGCACATAACCCAGAGAAGGCAACAACAGAAGGAGAAACTGGCATGGGGAAAAAAAAGGGAAAATGGAATTCTAGATAAAACTATATAACCAAGTTAATAGATGAGACACGGCTTAAAGTTTACTTAAACTATAAAAAAAAAGAAGAAAATTTAACGAACTTAATTTAACGAATATTTCGCAGCTTTGACTTGTATTACACAATTATTTCCGATCACAAACTGAATGAAATTTCATTTTCTCATTTTTAAAAGGGTCAAAAATACGCCCACTTTCATTCTCTTTATATATTTGTGTGTGTGTGTGTGTGTGTGTGTGTGTGTGCGTGTGTGCGTCTGTACATGTCTGTATGTTTTTATATTTGCCAACTTAATTATGGCCAATTATGTGGCCTTTTCACATCCTTCGATTTTCCTTAAAGCATATTTTATTTACTGAGTCTAAGCTAATTAAGACCAACAAGGAGGGGAAAAATTGTTTGTCTAATTAAGTTTGATCCCAAACATCAGACAACAATGTGCCGTATATATATATATATATATATATATATATATATATATAAAAGAAAAAGCGTTTAATGGAGTGAGAGGTGAGGCAGAAAAGTGAAGGAAAGATCGATAAATAAGAAATCGAGACACTCCTATAATTACATAGAAAAACTTTCAAATGAAATGTCTAACTTTTGAAGCTTATTATAACGTTGAAGAACAATTAAAATAGTTCAGTAAATATGTGGTTATGGTCCGGCAACCAAATTTACGAAAATGAGAAATAAAAATTGACAAAAAATTAAATTTTAGCAAATTTATTATTGATTCCGTAAGAAAACTGCACTTCCAATACAAATGACATGAATCCATTAATCGATGATATAATATAAAAAAAAATAAATATTATTTTATTGTCACAACAAATTACATTGTCGGATAATTATAAATGTCTTATATAAAGTCTTAAAATGATTGTTCTTTCCTCAAGAGTATTTTATTTGTTTCAATTTAATAAAGTAATATTAAGTGCTTAATTGCATTATCATTTGATTACAATATTAATAGGTAACTAATGTTCCATTATTTAAATTATCACTTAGTATTTTATTTAGTTTTTGTTGTTCGATATAATACAAAGTTTATGCTGTTTATTACATTTTATATATATATATATAATGTATATCTTTAATGTGTGTTTATCGCTTTTCATTGAAAAAATTGAAGAAGTTGTCTGATCCTATTTTGTCTAGTATAATTTGACCTACCCATATAAGTATGCTATACATTTTATATTTCGATAACTCACCTTCAGTATGAGACTCCGAAAGATTTGGCCAATACTATTAACACCTTGCGGCAAATAATGGCCAATTTTATTAATTATAGTTTACTTCGTTATGCTTGTTTAAATATCGTCTGCTTCTTGTTATTTATTATTGTTGTTGTTTTTATTAGATTTATTAATGATTAGGTCTTGAGCAGCGTTAAACGAAGCGTGGCGAATGGCAAGTTGAGGCAAAAAGGCAAAAAAATGTGTGACCGCCTGGCAGAGAGAGAAACGTAGTTAATGACAAAAACTGGGCAAAGCGAGGACTAAAATGTTTTTTTTTATTTTTTTAGTTCAAGTATTAACCATTTTTCTTTAGTTGACAAGGTCTTTTTAAGGTTCAATTATATTTACTTTATTTCATTTGTTCAACTTGTGTGCAAGACAAATAAATAAATGACATACAATAAATGAGAGATAGATAGATAGAGAGAGAGAGAGAGAGAGAGAGAGATTGTGGCATACGTAACGGTATGCGTACTCTCTATGTAAATATGTGTGTGTGTTCTGTGTTTTTGTTGGAGTGTGCGATATATTTTCGCTTTTTCTTGGGCAAAAAAAAAAAACGATATTCGGCGAAAGCAAATTCAGGATAGAGATTTTCTTAGAGACATTTTCTTGCAAAAGCTTTTACTCTCTCTCACACATACACATAGACGCTTGGAAAATGACTTGACTTATTTTAGTGATTTGTTTTTAATGTAAAATTTTTTCTCTTCTTTTTGATTTAACGAAATTTATATCGGTACATTTGTTTTTTATAAATTCATCATATATTTACACTTTTTTTCTTTAATTATTATTTATCCATTTTTCTTTTCTTATTTTTTGTTGTTTGAATGATTTGTTTGAGAGCTTTCTTCGGTTTTGCGTGGGAAAAATCAATAATCATTCAAAGTTGCCTTTGCTCACATGGCTCACATTTTCACTTTCATTTTGTTTCAGATTTTCGCTTGACCAGAAAATTTTTCAATTGTAAATTTTCTACAAAAATTCCGATACACTGAAATGCGTGAACATGCACGCACACACAAACACACGCAAATATTTAGATATATATGTATATGTATATATATATATATATTCCGGTTCACGATTTTCACGTTTTCTTTATTCTAAAATTTGTTTTACATAATCATAATAGAACTAACATTAGCTAGAGATTTTCTATTCTTTATTTTTTATGTGGTTATTTTCACTTGAATTTCGTTGATTTTTCAAAATATTTTTGTATTTAAATTTTTGGTACTTTAGCTCTGATTTAATTCTGTGTATTGCGAATATTTTTTTTGTAATGCCTATAATCTTATGTTTAATTCATTAATTTTCTTTTATTTTATGGCCTAGGCAATTTTCTTTTTAATACGTACTGTCTGTCAGCTCACACAGTCAACTTCCACGGTCGATGTTCATTCGCGTTTTGGCCCATACAATTCAAGGAGCAGCGAGGAAAAAGCTTTACCTATATACACTTGACAAAATCATGACAAAAGAGCGAAACGGTTATTCTTCATACATATGTATATGTGTGGGCATCGATTTTGCCTTTTGGAACGTCTCGTCTCTGGGCGGGGGTTGTGAATTGAAAATTTAGAGCTTTTTTGCGTTTGTTTGGAGACTTTGTTTTTGCTCGGTTAGGTTGCCTACATCTAGGTATATCCTTTACATTTAAGATTTTTGATGATTCTTGAAAACGAATTTTAAAATATTTTTAACTTAAGAAACTTATTTTGAAGAACATTAATTTTATTCTCTGCATTTTTAATTGCTAATTGATTGTTCTTGCTTTTGTATTCTAGTTTTCCTATTTCAACTTTTAGAAAATTGTTTTGTTTTAATTTGTGTATTTTAGGTTTAATAATTATTAATGCTTACATTATATATTTACTCTTAGTATTCTCTTTTATTAATACATTAGAAGACAGTTTTGAAAGTTAAAAAGATTTTCAATCAATTATCATAGATAGAAATAGTTAACAGAAATCTGTAAAATATTGATATAATTTTTATTCAAAACAATTGGCAATCACTTTGCTGAAAATGAAATCCCGTAATTTATCAAAAAAATAAAATAAATAAACAAAAAAGATAAAAATCAAACTAAAATGCTTTGAATTTATAATTAACAATGTTTTCTTTCTGTCCTTTTCATTTTAAATATGTTTGCTAGTGACGCAACATTTCAATAGATCCTTACTTAAGATTCGTTAATTGATAACATTCGTTTAAACGCAAAATCTTTATCCTTGTACTTGTCCTCTCACTCAAAGCAATAAAAAAAAGATAGAAGAAACATCTGATAGGATTGGACACATGTTTCGGTGCAAGTTGTATTCATTGAATGCCAGAGTGCATGCGTACTTTTCCAACGGATTTTGCTCAATGACAAAGGATAAAACATTGTGTCCGTGTATGTGGGTGTGTTGTAAGCGCAAAAGTGAAAGCTCACTGTGTAAAATGAAAAGCTGTTATAGTAAAAGTTCGGGAATAGTTGTGATAAAATGCCAACCGTTAGTTAGCGCATCCAGTGCATAGAGGGCGCCACAAATGTGTTAAAAAAGCTGCAATAACAAAGGAACAAAATCAAATTAAAATGCATATTTGGTCTATGTATCTGACTAACTGACTGACTGGTCATCATTAATGACCATTTTTGGCATTTCCGGTGTGCAATTAGGCATGGCGAACAGCAGCACCAGCACTAAATCCGAATGGGCAAAACCAAAAATCATGATGTCTTTGGTCCATAACGTGACCGAAAAGGATAAATATGAATTATGAATTGTTTGGCATCAAAATCAATTGAAATTTAAGTTAGTTGGAAAATAGTTTAGTTTAGTTTTGTGTGTGTGTGTCTTTAAAGTATTCCCATTGGTAAATATCGTCGATGTGGTTATCTGAATTAAAGCATTAATATCTTTTTGATTAGTATATGAAATGCCACTTTGTTTTGCATTGTAAAACAAATCAAATATTTTTGAAAATCCTAATTAGTAGCCATTGTAAGTTTGTCTAAAATGTTCCACTAAATTACAGTACATGATGGTTTTATAGCAATTTGATACCCTGTACTTTGCAATGTAAGGCCGCTGCTTTTCCTTTCCACTAAATAGCCGAAATGTTGCAGGGTATACAAACTTTGGCATGGTGAAAGTTATTCAGGTTCTCGTTTCGTTAAAATTTAATAAATTATAAATGATAAAGCAGTTTATTGCATTTTCTTATTATTAATTATTTAATCATTACCAATCTGAATAAAAGAGTCATTCAAAATGATATTATAAGCGCTGGAACAATAAAATCGTTAAAGTAGTTTTTGGGAATTTTGGGTACCGTGTTTGTTCGAAAAGGGCTGAAAAACACATTTCATCTAGCAAAAACCCCTAAAATTTAAGAAAATGCAAGAAAAATCGGGTTTTCCAACTTCCTAGATGTAAATATCCCAATAAAAACCTAAGAGCTGGAATGCCAATGGATCGACTTGGAATGTCTTCTTCTTTAACACTAGAGGCCATTGTGCATCCAATTATCTATCAATATAATAATATGATATAAGATTCTTATTAGGAATGTGACCAAGTTGCTATGATTATTAAAATGTTTGCTTTGCGATTTCTTCATATCTTTAATACTTTATCTTTATTTCTTTTATAGTTTAAAAAATAGTTTTCTATTACACTTAATTTAGATTGATGAATCACATTATTTTTGGCACATCCATATAGGTTAATCATCCCAAGAGCATTTCCAAATTTATTGGAAAGTAATTTTGCTCTAGCTTCCGTCTATATGTATATATTTTGTCTAGAAAAAATCAAAAAATAAATATCAGTTTACAATAACGTTTAGGGTGTATAGTTATATATAGTTATTGGCATGCTCTAAATTCCAGCTGCTCTATTTGGTTAACTACATATAATTAAAAATAGTTCAACTTTTGCTATACGGTCGACAGTTGTGTGATTTATTTATGAAACAATCTCTGTCTCTATGTTTCTTATTCTCTCACTCTGTTGTCATTTTCAACAAATAAATTGATTTCTGTTTTCAACATTAATTTAATAGTTGTTGTTATGGTTTTGGTGTTTCTGGTGGTCGTATTCATCGTTTATTGTTATTGCCATTGCCGACTCTGTTTCTCTTGATGGTTTACATTTTGTAATTTGATTTCAGGGGCTATAAATATGCATATAAATATATATATATATATATATATATGCATATATATGTTTATAGGGAAAAATGTTATAAAATTGTTTAATTACAATTCAAGAGCTGGTTGTATTTTTCTTCTTGTTTTACTCTTCAACATTTTTGTGGCCAATTTGAAATAAGTACAATAAACGAGGTCAGAGTAATAAGTGCACGCACAGTAGGTCAGAAAATAGGCAATGAAAGTGTCTCTGAAGTTCTTTAGTTTTTTAAAAAATGTTTAATCCATTAATCCGTCTCGTCGTTGCGTTGTGTTAGCATATACATAATTAAATAGAATAAACTAATTTTTTGGTATTGGTTGAAGAACAAAAAAATAAAATGTTTTTTTTTTGCTTTTATAAAATTATATTTGAAAATGGAAAGAGTTGAATGATAATAAGCCATTACATTTCAATCCTCAAACTAGGCGGCAAACTTCTTAGTCAACCCTCGGGAATATGCGAAAGGATTTTCAACAGATAAATCTGGTTAATGCTGAACAATTTAAAATTATTGTTTTTTTTTTTTTTTTTTTTTTTTTGCACGTAGTAAAAAACCATAAATGTTGACCAGAATTTCGCTAGAGCTCGACTATGCACATCGGGCATTTGGCTGCTTTTTGTAACTTTTCCGTCTAACCACAAAAAGCAATTTTGCATTTGTATTTTGCATACTTTTCGCTGGTGTTTATGACCATTTTTGGTAAGTGCTTTTTGAGAGAATAGATTTGTTATGAGCATTGTGATTTGCGTGATTAAAATTTATTATAATTTTGAATTTGAATTCTAATAAGTGGAAGAAAAAAAAATTGATACGCACATAAATATTTCCCTTGGTTGCCAATTTGAAATCTTAAATAATATTTAGACAACGGACTGACGGAATCTTTTTGCATAATCTTAGTCTAGGTGCTTTTATATTATTATAGTCTTTGAGTCAGTAAAATAATTATTTGTACATGTCTAACCATATTTTAGAAAAAGATTTTTTAACTGAAATAAATTATTGCAAAAATAAATATTACACATATTCAATTAAGCTAACTAGCACTAACTATAATTAATAACCCAAACCAAGGAACTAAATCTTTGTAATTTTTCTAAGATTTCATTTGCCTTTTGACCATTTTACATTACCTTAAAATAAATAACACAAATACACCAAGTTAAAAAAGAGATCGGACTTTAGCATCAATAAAACATTTGATATCCGGTGCTTTATAAAATATTTTCATTATATAAATATTTGCAAATACATCCAAAGTATTTTTGTATGGCTCGCATGTCATCAATCATTTCTACCTGTATTGTATGATTAACTAAAATAAATAGTACAAAAAAAAAATAATAATAATAAGATCCCAATTTAGGGGAAAAGTTACATTGCGTAAATTGATAAATCCTTTAATGTTCCCAATGCAAACACACACACACGCAAACAAATAGAAGGGACCCAACGAAGGGGGGGCGGGGTGACTCGCATGCCAAGTCAGTAAAATCAACTTTCGATTTCGCCGAAATAAATCCACTTTACAGATTGGAGCCTTGCAAGAACAACAAAGACGACAAACACAAAACACGTGCTAGCTGAAAGAGATGGCTACAGTTGGTTTAGATAGAGATAGCCATATTCATGTGCGTGTGTGTGTGTGTGTGTGTGTGTCTTGTGTGCGCGTGTGTTCTCGAATAATTGAATTCATCAAAGTTAACTTGCAACAATTGTTGTGAAATGTTTTTGCCCGCCAACCATTCAATTCAATGTTTTGTTCGAAAATTTAGTTCTGTCAACTTTTGTTTCGTCTTTGATGATAAAAATAAGGCAAAAGCATGAGTATCGAAGACTGCTTAGCGACGTGGATTGAGTATAATAGGAATAGGAGAACGTGAAGCTGGTGGTGGAGGAGGGGTAGGGTAGGAGATATAAAAAGATTTACGAATTGACAAAGTGCAGGAGCAGGTTTTTAGGAGCACGACACAAACGAGCGAATGAGATGAGTTGAGATGCGATGAGATGGGATGAGCCTAAGCAATGAAACAACGTGAGGGTAAATGAAAGAAGAAGCATTGATGTGCCACTCTCTTAAGGATATACGTATCCTCCTTTAAGGCACATGAGGCACAAGCAACTTGAAAATCCATGTCAGTGTCACGTAGCTTGCTAACAACAACAAAAACAACAACAACAACAACAACAACAGCAACTACAATAAGTACAACAAGATAACACGGATTTTTCTTTGCCACAACTAAGAGAACGAATTTGGATTACACTTAGAATTCACAATAAGAATACATTTTCCAAGTACCAAGAAATATTTTAATATTACTTTACTCCATTTGTTTGGAAAGATTTGAATTCCTTGATATTTAATAGATATTAATCGTGATAGCAAAAATATTTTTCAATTTATTTATGAGTAATTTTATATTTTTTTTTAATTTTAAAATTTAATTTATGTTTGCATATAATTGGAGTTCTTTTTGGATTAAAATTTCAAATATAAATAACAGCATCAATTGAATTTGGTTATATAGTAAATATGAATATATAAAAAAATAAACAATAAAATTTGGAAAGTAAAGAGTTTTTAACAAATGTTTGAAATATGTAATTGCATCCTTGTATTCAGTTTAATGTAAAGTATTGACGGTTTATTTTTCATATTATATGCATTTTTTTGTATTGCCTTTCAGTTTATTCATTGTACCCAAGAAGAAAAATGTAGGAACAAGAAAATCTTGCTACTTCCATTAGGGATGTCGAAACCTTCTTACATTTCCCATTGGCCTCAAATATTTTTTTGCTACTGATTGGGTGTCTTTGTTTATTTTTTTCCATCATCTTTTGGCTTTCCCTTTTTTTTGGCTTTTGTTTTTTGTTTTCGTTTCATTTTTTCTTTTTCCATTTTTGTTTCTCTATCATCATCATCATCGGTATCATTATTATAATCGTGTTGTGCTCACATTGCGTATACGCCACATTGCACGCTTATTTCCTGTCTTGATTAAGTCATTTTGGTAACTGCGTATTGCTTAATCAATTATGCGGCGTTTGCAAAATTCCTGCTAATCACTGAACCACAATAAACATAAGCTCTCCACTTCATTCAAAGAGATTTCCTCTTCCATCTACCATCTCATTCCAATTCACTATTGATTTGGGGTCATTTTTCATTCTGATGAAAATATTGATTTCGATTCTGGTTACTTGCGTTCTGTTTTTTATTCGTTTTTTCTTCTTTCTTTTTTCTCTTCTTGCGACGTGATGTTGATGTCTGTTTGTCAGTCTCTAACGATTGCTTCAAGGTAATCCTTAACCAAGAATAAAAAAAAACAAAAAAGAGACAAGCAAAAGTGGTGACTGAGTAAAGGGCAGAGTGAAAATAAAACAAGATGAAGAGAAACGAAAAGAACTTTTACCGCTTACAAAGATTTATGAGTTGTCCGTTCGTCTCGTTGCCGGTCTGAGTCAAATGAAATATCGCCAGTGGGGCAAATATTTGCAATGCGGCAGGCGCGTGATTCGATTGTCCGTAGCCATCGTGAAGGAGCAATGGCAAAAGAAAAACCAAATCAATGACCAACCCACCAGCAGATTTGCTCAACCGGCAACCAACCTGTGTTCAGCTGCGTTTACGTTTTCCCTGCACAGTAGTTTAAGATGCTTGTACATATGTATTACAATGATGATGATTTCAATACACTGAATATGAATGTATTTATAAATATGTACGAATCACTGGTAATCATCGAAAGTAATTGAACTAGAATCTGATTATGGATATACAATTGCGGGAAAAAAAAGCTCTTTAAATTAAATATACTTTTCACATATATTTCTTAGTTTTAGTTTTCAATAATTTTCACGAAATCATAGACCCTTTTTTTGCATGGAATTCCATTGTCAAAATATTACATTTTAATTGAAATATTTTATATCGCAATAGTTTACGGCGTACACATACGTAATCTAATCAAAATTAACAAAAATCGCAGAAAATAATAAACTAAATTAAAACCAATGTTTATGGAAAAAATTGTTAATTTGTAACAAAAGTTACTTTTTTTTTATAAATAACGTTGAATTTTGTGACTTTTTAATAAATGTTCAAAATGAAAAAGAAAGTCATAGAATATTTTGCCCCACCGTGGCACTTGGTTTAAATATTTAACCATTGTGTTTGGTCCACAAGACGGACAAGTAATAAGGTCATCAAAACGCCAAACGTTCGATGCGGTTTTTGTCGACTGATTTATGAAGTTGTGCGGTCTCAGCAACAGAGAGAGAGAGAGAGAGAGAGGGAGACACGGAGACACGGAGACAATGACAAAACTGGTGGATAGGTGTACCAGTGGGAGAAGAAGATGCCGTAAGGCAACCAGGCATGACAACTCAATTGAGGACGAAAAGCATACGCCAAGTTTTTACCTCAAGGATATGTCGCCTGGTCAGTTGCACAATCAGATTTTGTTCGGTTGATTTTTTTTTTTTTTTTTTTTTTGATATTTTGTTTTTGTATATTTTTTTCCACGCCGTTTCTTTTTCTCCTTTTTCATTTTGGTGAAGCGATTTATAAACGTTACAGGCATAAATAAATAAACAGCTGTTGGCTTAAAGAAACAAACAAAAAAAAAAAAAAAAAAAAAAACAAAAAACTGAGTGGCAACATGTGCTTTGCTTCTGGTCCCTGTCCTAGGGGCTTTTTTCTTGTATTTTTTATTTACTTTTTGCTCTTTTCTATATATATATATATATATATATATATATATATATATATATATATATATATATGTATATACCTATGTTTGTATATATGTATATAAATATATTTTTTAATGCAGCCACCGCAAACAATAGCCAACAACAGCAAAAGCAACACACCGCAGCAGCCAGCGATGCCAATTTGTTGCAGATTTATAGAGGCTGCCAACAATGTTGCCGTCGTCGCCGTTGTCGTTGCCCTCCGAGAGTAAAAACTACTCGCGCACGCGGATCTGTTGACAATCGCCACAGGAAGTGGGCAGCGGCAGCAAGTAGAAAAGGATGTTGAGGCAGGTTCTGGTTCTTCGTCCAGTCGTTTTGTTCTTTCGTTCGTTCGTTCGATGGTTGGTTGGTTGGTTGGTTGGTTGGCTCGTTGGTTGTTGCTTGGTAAAAGGGTCATAACTGATTGCTGCAAACACTTATGCGGGGAAGATGAGGAGTGAGGGAGGTGGAAGAGTCTCCCATTGAATGAACATTTGATGGGTTGTGCTCCTTTTTCTTCTTGTTGCTTTACAGTTTCATTTATATTGAGGTTATTCAAGAAGTAAATGAATTTTGTTTCACTATTGCAAAAGGCTTTTATAAATAAATTAAGTAATGCCTATGAGCAACAGGCTGCATTATATTAAGGAAATTACAGTTTGATAAAGGATTTAGTAATTCAAAATAATCTTAATATTAATTTTTTATTTAAGTATTTCCTTATAATTTAAGATGAACAACTAACTAGTTCTGATTTTCTCTATATAAAAGTGGACTGAAATTAAATTTCAAATAAATAAATGAAAATAAAAAACTTAATTATGCAATAAATTATGAACATTTTCATAACTTTCAGCAAATTTACGATAACTATGCAGTGCAGTTGTATATAAATAAAAAAAAAACTATAAAATACTATTTTAAGCAAATTAATATTTTGAGTTACCCTAGTGCAACATATATCAAAGGGTTTTGCTTTGTCAATTTGACAGTATAATAGATTTAGTATGTTGCTGCTGTTGTTTTATTCATTGGAGACTTCAAATTCAATTGGCCAACGTCATTATCATTATTAACGTCATCATCAACTTCTTCATCATCGTCATCGTTATGGGCATCGTTGGTGCAGGATGTGGTGCAAATTGCACTCTTCTCTAAATGGGCGTGGACTTTCGTCTGGCCAAATATGAAAACCGGAAATTAGCACAAAACCCCAGACCCCAGATCAAAATAGGACATTCGGCTGTATAATTACTTTCTCTATACCGAACTTTCTCTCTCTGCCCCTCAAATTTAACAAAAGGCCAAGCAATTAAAGGCTAATCAACCACTTGACCTGAGCCATACATAAATTTCCCCTCTACATATTTCGTTCTCTTTTCCTCTCTCTCTCTCGCTGACTCTCTTTCTCTGTGCACACAAAATGAATTTATGATGGGCCAAACCAACCAACAACCCACTAGAAAACTCTGCTTGAGAAACTTCCTCACACATAATTTTTTTTTCTAAAAAAGTATGAGGAAAATAAAAAAAAAAAAACAACAAGCAGAGAAAAATAACCGCTTTGCCAGGCAAAACCCGAACAAATCAAGCGAATGCAACTTCAACTTTAACTTTTTACACTGATTCGGTTTCACTTCAATTTTGTGGGTTATACCGATTATTTTGAACGATTGAAGAAAAGTAAACCAAAGAGAACTTTCGGTATCAGAATTATATAATTAGGAAAACTATACCAATGGATATCTAACTATATTAACCCGATTCCTTAACTCCCGGAAAACGTAAGTAATGATTGAAATAATAAGTAAATTGATACCGATCAAACAGATCTATCGGTTATCGATATCACATGAATTGTTCGTTGTCTCCTCTTCATATAATTTTTTTCTTTTATGTTAACACTGGATATATTCGTGTAGCTTACGAAAATTATGAAATCCAAAAAAAAACTTACTCTTATACTTTGCGAATTGATCAGAGAAAGCTTTAACAAATCCTTTGATCCTTTGTGCTTTGCAGAGTATGTAATGGGCATAAAGGCATCAGCAGCATTTGCTTGCAACTTCGTTTGCCTCCATTTGAAATTCATAAATGTGTCTGTGCGCGTTTGTGTGCGTATGTTTGATTGAGTGTGCGAGCATGTGTGTGTGTGTGTGGTATGTATTAGCATCACTTGTATGTTGTGTGCTGCATACATTTAGGCGCAGTTCGGTTGAAGAAACGAAATGGATTGCATCAACTCAACTCACACACAATTGCTGATGAAATTGAGCAAACTCGGCAAATTGCTGCAAACAGAGAAAAGAAAATCTGGGAAAAATGGCAAACTAATGAGGCAAAGAAAAAGGATTAATCTGAAGCACGATTGAAAAAAGAATGAATTTATGATTTAGAGGTGCAATTACCTAGGGCATACACATACATGACATACATATGTCATACATATGTACATGTACTTATATGCTCGATAAAGTCATATAGTAAAGGCAAGAAATTCATATAAAGCAGGGCAAAGTGAAAAGTTGCATAGTGAAAACCAATTACGGATTAAATTAGCGAATTTATCTATAATATATCAACTACTAGGGTTAACGTTTAGCAATTGATATCTAAGCTATGTATAAAATAATGGATAGCCTTTAGAAGGTCTTGAACCCAATTATATTCTAAATATTTGTTGTAGAAAAGAAACAATAGTAAACTATTGCAATATCCTTTCAAAATGTTTTGAAAGTAAATTCTACTATTTATCAAAATCAGTAATCTGCTAAACCATTTAAAGGGTTAATTTCCTCTTCTCCTTTTTTATTTTTTTCCTATCTGGAAACTTTGAAACAAACTCATTAAGTGTCTCTCGTTTTGGTCAGTCAACCAGCAAGATGAGTAGAACAGCAGGGTGCAGGGTGCAGGGCAGCCAGTCAACAACTTTCAGGCCACAAAACAAGTCATCAAAAAATGTTTAGCACAAAAAGTGTGGGAGAGGCAGGGAAAAGTGAAACAGAAACAAACTGCCAAACAAGTTCGAAGGGAAAATGTACAAAAAAAAAAACGAAAAACAAACAAAAAAAAAAAAAGAAAGGAAAAGAAAATAAAAAAAAAACGTACACACAAAAATTGAAGGCAAATGTTTAGTGCAAGTTTAGCAGAGTTAGGATACAAAAAGTGCAAAAAAAAATAAAAAAAAAAAAAAAAGAAATAACAAAATTGTCCCCAGGGCGCATTTGGCACAGCCAGTAAATGGGCTAGGGGCAGAGGGTGACGGGTCGCCTTCTGCACTACCTTTACCACCTGTTTCTCTCACCTGTCAGGCCACGTGTAAAATGCCGCCAATGGCAGTTTTTGACCCCCTCAAACTTCTATTCCATTTTCTCCACCTACATTCCATTCCCCCTCCCTTTCGTTTTTCAAGACTATGCTTACTTTGATATTGAGTTCGTATTGCAATATATATATATATATATATCTGATCAGCATAAGGAAATGAGTCAAATTCGTATTACGTAGAATCGCTTGCAGGACCTAAATAGTTTTGCTAGAAAAGCCTTTCTAATTTTTAGTTCTAATTTATATTCTTTAATATAATATTCCAAGATTTCAATAGAAGTCGAATTTTTAATAGGATAGTTAATTGCAGATTTTCATTACTTAAAAATATTATAAAATATTATGCATCACATTTATATTCCACAAGACTCACTCAATTGGTTAGTGTATACAAACATCGACATGAATAAAAAAAAGTTCATTTCAATGCCGTATTTTTTATTTTTGTTTCTTTTTATTTTTTTTTTTGGTCCTTTTGTGTGTGCTTGGTTCATGTAAATTGAAAACAGTCACCAAAATGGCATTAAGAGAGCGCATAAGGTAAATGAACTGGGAGACAGAGTGAAAGAAAAGGACAGAAAAGAAAAGGGAGCGAGAGAGAATGACAGACTTTATGTGCATTAAATTAAAAATTAACTGTCACAGGGGATAAATTGTTAAAGGATACAAAGGAATACAAACGATTGTCAACATTTTTCCTTTACAAAAAGCAAAATGTAACCAGTTAATAATATTAATAAAATCCAGTTTCAAATGAATAGAACGATAATAAAAATATCCGATATCTCTTAAAGATATGTTAGCTATGAAACCCCCATAACTAAAATAAATCTAATACAAGAATTTATGATTGCTAAAATTAATTTCAATCAAATAAAGTTTTCTAAACGAAAGAAATAAAATTTGCTCATTATATGAAATATATATAAAAATGTTGATATGAGAATTTATAATATCTTGTAAAATAATAATCTATTTTGCTTTTAAAGGTATTATTTTTGAAAGTGATTAAAGAGAATAGTTATTTAAATTTTATACAAAACTGATTATTAAGAATTTGTTAACATAGAACTGAATCATTTTGTATTGATGATTAAATATTATTCAAAAAATAATTAAAATACTTTTAAGATAATGATTTAACTTCATTCTATTAGACTGGTTGAACTAACTGATTGAAATTAAGCTTTAGAAGTCGGACTATTTCAAAGACTATTTTCCGAATCAGCTTGTCTATTATATGTATATTGTATATTTTAGTGCAAATTATTTGCAAATTTAAATTTAATTGTAATTTACATATTAATGGAACATAAACACACCGTTTTGTTATATAAACAAGTATTTATATAAAAAAAAGTGGGTATATTTATGTACATTCATTTGTATAGAAATAAACTTCAAAGCACTTAACAATTTGCCAGCCAGTAGATACTGACCTCTAAGCGAAATCGCCCCATTGCTACCGATGTAATCTGAAAAAAGCAGTTTTAATTGCTATGACAGTACAGAGAGTTATACGGCTGAGTGGATAAGTGAGAGAATGTTGGGAAGGATGTGTGTGTGTGTATGTCTGTAGGTGAAGAAGGTCCTTCTGTTGCTGTTGTCGTTTTCTAATTTGATAAAGATAAAAATCATTTCATAAAATGCCATCAAGAGGAGACTCTGTCTCTATATCGCTTGCTCGCCGTTCCTCTGTCGCCCACTCTTTCTGACTTTCTCTCTTTGCCTCGCTATCTATCTCTCTCCTGATCCTATCCTTGTCGTTGGTTGCGTCTTAATTGAATGCTCATTTCAACGGAGACGGCGGCACATCGCCAACTTTAATTGCATTTTTATTTCATTTCCCTCAGCAATTATTGCCAGTTCGTGTGCAAATTTATAAGCTTGCCACTGGCAGTGGCAAGTAGTTGGCAGTTGCCACCTGGTTGGAGGTCAATCGAGAGTCCTTCTAACCATGTGCAACCAGTTGACTATGTGTTGTCCTTGCCTGGCCTTGCCTGGTCGTAATTAAAGCTAGACTTTTGCTCCTTCTTCTTCCTTTTAGTACTTCTTACGCCTTCCTTTCTCTCTCTCTCTCACTCTATCTTTGTCTCCCGATTCCTCTTAGCCCTGTTTTGCCTCCAGTTGGAATATTTATAGTTGTTGCAAGTCGAAAGTTGTTGCCAGTTGCCGTTGCCATTGCCAGTTGTTAGCAAAGCAATTAGCATGAGTTTTGTTATTGCAACAGCGGAAGAAGGCGAAAAAGGACGATGTCCATGTCCATATCCATGTCCACGTCCATATCCATGCCCTGGCTACACACCTGCTAAAATACTGGAAAACCCTTAAATAAGAATTTAATTTATTTACTCTGCAGTAGAAAAAGTGTCGGCCCAAATGGGCCATGTTACCATGTTTAACATTTAACACACTCACCAATCAAATGGCAACGGATCGAAGGGGCGGGCAGACATAATGGTAGACGGCGGACACGCCGAATGGTCTGGAAAAAAAATGTATATAAAATGTAAAAAAGTACATTGTAATTACAGTTAAAAGCATTTAATTATGCTACAGGATTAATTACTTTGTGGACTTATTAGGTTTTTAAGACATTTTTCATAATTTTAATAATTAGTAATTATAAATTAAGTAAGTATCTGAAACATAAATGTTATATAAAAATTAAAAGTATCATTGAGGAAATATTCCTAACATTTTACATACTGGAATAATCATATATAATAATTGTACTTCAAGGCAAAAGAATTTAATTACTGTTAATTATTATTTAATAATTATTTGTATTTGTTTTCAAATGATAAAAAATGATGACAAAGAATCAAACTTTGTAATTAAGTAATTAATTAAAGTAATAATAAAATGAAAATTCTAATCTTTTACCTGTCTTTGAGTACTTTTTGCATTCATTATTAAGATTTTCAAATAGTAGTCACTTTTTTTCAAGTCATGGATTATCTGCCATCGTTTTGCTGCCAGCCTCTTTACATTTTTTGCCAATCTCAATCAATTCCTTTTGGCTCCCATGTAACCTTGAACACCTTTTAAGCGGCTTTGGCTGCTCATGACCCTTATGACACCTAAATCTCCTCCTAACCTCTCTCTCTCTCTCTCTACATAGCTTGTATTCAATATCAATACTCTTGCATTTTCCTTTCGTTTTCTAAAAGTATTTCAAGTTGACTGCATACCCGGGGAGTATCTCCAAGCCATCATCATGGATTATGCAAAAAGTTTTTCATTAATGTTGGATTTAGATATTTTTTCACGCTTTGCAACTGTCTTTTCTCGGTCTATCTCTCTCTTGCTCCCGCTGAGCATTTTTTTTCGCTCAGTTTCAGTTTCTGTTTATAGCTGTTTGTATGGGTGTGTGTGAATCTCTGTGTGTGTGTGCTTTTTGTTGGTTTCGTTGTTGACAACGCAACTTTTGGTCCCAGGATACGTTAACTTTTGTGCACCGCAACGCAAAATGCAATGAAAGCTAAGACCACAAAACATACAGTGAAACAGAGATATAGATAGCTATATCTATATAGGCAAGATACAAATATATATACATATATAGACAGAACAAATAACAGCGACTAGAAGAATGACAGAAGTAGAAAAAACGAGTGTGGGATAAAATATATCGGTTAGGGAAATTCGCTTTATCGAATAGAAATTTCAATTGCTTTTTCTATTACAATTGATCTTTATGTAAGTCTTTAATATAAGTACTAAAGAAGTAGATATTAAAGTCTTTAGTATAGTAAAAAAACCTTCGTCATTTTATTGCATATTTTTAGAAAATTATTAAGTAAAATCAGTTGATTTTAAAGTAAATTTGATAGATTTAAGATCTTTGGCTTTTTATAGTACATAGTAGAAATAATAACGAAACCATAAAAATTATTAACTTTATTTAATAATCAGAAATGCTTATTTGAAAAATGTTAAGAACTTTTTGAAATGTTTTAAAAATACTTAAACAAACACTAGATGTCGCCAGCATGCTGCAAAAGGAATAAATTATTACAACTTTCTAAAGGGTATTATATAGTCAAACTAAATTTATTCGTCTATTATTGATAATTGCTCCCAGTGTATTTTCTTGGTATGCGTTTGTCTTTGCTACAACTCAATTTTTTTTTTTTTGCTGCTATACAAGTTATACTATTTTTTCTATATCTTTTTTTCTTGTTGGTACTCGTATTTTTTTTATTTCTTTTTTTTTTTTTATTTCTTTTTTGGTTTGGTTAGTTGGTTTTGGTGGTTGTATCTCTTGGCGACACTTTTGCTTCTACGCTTTGCAGTGCAAATTGTTGGGTTTTGGCAGTTTTTGCCAGTTTTATTTCTTCTTTTTCTTTACTTTTATTTCACTTTTTGTATCTCTCTCTCTCTCGCTCTCTCGCTCTCTCTCTCTTTCTGTGCTGGGGCTTTCGTTTTGGGGGACCGCCTAGTGCGTTTCCTGATGCTCTCCTCGCGAGCTTCAGCATTTATTTGAGTGTGTAAACTTTTCCTACTTGAATTTTCTTTTATTCTGTTTTATTTTTTTTTCGAGATTTTTCTGTGGCAATTTCATAGTTGTTCCTGTTGTTACCCTCATCTCCCGTCGTTTCGTACCAATGCCAACTTTGATAGTTTTGTCAAAAGTTTTTATTGCGATTTGTTGCAGCTGCAAAGCAGGAAGATTCCCAAAAACCAAGTCCAAGTCTTGTAAAAAGTAATGCTCATTCAAAAAAAAAAAAAGAATAAACGAACAAAAATCCAAAAAGAAAATAAAAATCGAAAAAAAAAATTGCGAAACAACAAAAAATTTGTAAAATTCCCCAATTGATATTTTGTGTCTGTGTATGTAGCTGAAAAGTTTTCTTCAAGGGTCGATTGAACACCCTGTTCAAATCCTAAATGTTATGTAGTGTGTATCGAGAAGGAGTAAGGCATACAAATTGAAATATATTGAAAATAATTTTCTTTCTTATTTACATTGAAATAGTTGTTCAATGAAAACAGAATAAAAGTTGCAAACTATCTAATATTTGTATGGATACATCGAATGGATGCAGCGCAACGGATTTTTCAGAATTTAATAATATTTTCAATTTTCTTGCTAAAATATTTGAAGTGAATTTACATAAATGTATTTTGGTTTTCAAACACATTTTTATTGTAACAATATTTAAATTTGATATTAGAATTTGAGATTAAAATCATCTCAATATGATAACTACAAAAATCCAAATCTTTGTATATATCTGAGAAAGAATTAAATTTTATAATTCTTCCACTGATAGGTTGCAGCCAGTGAATATGATTTTCTTCCTTTTATTACAAGTTATTTTCATTTCTGTTTTATTTCTTAATAATTCTCAACTGGTTAAATCCTTAATAAGAGGCAAATGAACAGAAGACGCCTACAACTTTTTGTACTGCTTATAAATCCTTTGATATGGTTGGTGAATTGAACTATTCAAGAGCTATAAATATATATAGAGAGAGAAAATTGGAGATGTCTACGGAGAAATCAGAAGATATACTCAAATATTTATCCTGCTTTCACTTTTCTTGGACTTTTAGTGGTTTTCACTTTGGTAAAATTTTGTATCCTTCAATTCTCCAAGGAGAAACAATAAAGAAATGTAAAGTTATAAAAAGAAAATTTACCAACTATTCGTTTAGTTTAACAATAATAGATATCAATTAAAATTTTTGGAATAAAACTTTAAAAAATATATTTTTTCTTGATAGGATTTATTAACTAAGTTTTATTGGATATAGTACGATAAGATATCTTGGGTGTATGAAACGGTTTTTCGTTGAGCATAATCTCTTTTCACTTTTTTTTGTCACTTGTTATCACAATTCTCAATGACCACCACATCACCATAGTTGGGTGGCGGTGTCTCAGGCCGTGCAGTTGCTCCTTCTCCAATATCCGTATAGAATCTAGCCGTTGTTGCTGGTGGTGTCGGTGGAGTTGTTGGTGAACTTGGCTCTCGATCGCGACTATTGAAAATATTGCTACGACTTAAACGTCTTATTAGAGTGGCTGTATTTTGATTTATAGCACGATAATATTGACTACGTGCCGGTCGCCCAAAGAGACGTGAAACAAAATTATCTTGAGGACCATAAGCTGGACGTGGCACAACAGCACGTGAGGGAATGCTACGGGGATTCGAACGACGCGGCTGACGCTGAATGCGTGAGGACCAACTATGTATTGATGGTAGAGTCTGTTGTGAAGAGTCCAATGTGACTGAAAGAAAAAAATATATTTTAAAAAGGAATGAATTATTAGTCATATGTTTTTAGCAAATAAACAAATATATAAAGCTTCTAACCCGTTTCTGAAATATCAATGCCATTTTGTGTGTTAGTCGTCATTGTCTTCTTTTTTGCGCATCTCGCAGCAACTCTTAAGGCATAAGGCAAACGTGATGATGAAGATAACCATGCAAATGCCGGTGGCACCACCAACAACAAATGCCAATTTAACATCGTCTTCATCGAAGGAATGTTGTCTGCCTTCAATCACATCGGGGGGCATTTCATGGGGATTGCCACCACCGCCAGCTAGAAGTTCATGGCTCACACGCTCCAGGCAATTGCGGTATCGAAGGCAAAGTTGCTCCCGGTTACCCTCACAGACATCAATAAGCGAGGACATCTGATAAAGTAGATAGATAAGCATAACAATATATCAAATAAAATGGAGTAATTTCAAATATCTTAGATATATCCCAGCAAATTGTTCAATTAATCCTTCAATATGTATGTTCAGACATACATTTGTATATATGTATATACTATCAGTTTGAAAAGCATTCTGAAGCGATCAAATAAATTAAATATATTGGTCAAATAGCAATCAACATTTGTCAGTGATAATATTGACATAATTTAATTTAATCACAAATTATTATTTTAATAGTTCCGTGTGATTAAATGAAGAAAATAATTCTTATTATTTATTGATCTTCTACCTCATCTTCTTCTTCGCTATGATCTTCTTCACTAGAGTCTAATTCCCGCCATCCAAAAGCCAAAACCGATTGCGGTTCTTCAGTGCTGCTAGATTCATTTAAATGTTCCATGCGTTCAATTTTAATATTTCCATGGGTATTCAATTCCACGTCATCGGGTATTTGTATGGATTCTGCCTCCATGCAATCACTCATACTTATGGCCACACCCCTTTGACGTAAACCGGTTGCCACTTTAGACAATGCACGATCACAATTGAAGGGATTTTCTTCGATATTCAATGAGGCCAAATAACGTGGTGAATGGAATACACTCGAACTGAGAGTTATTAACATATTCTGGGCCAAATCCAATTGTCGTAATTGTGGGAGTCCACTTAAAAATTGAATATCTAATTGATTTATCTGAGAATTGCGTAGATTTAATGAACGCAAAGTGGTTGATCTTAAAATCGGGCCATTGTGTAATGAAGCTAATTTATTGCCCTCCAAATTAAGTTGTATAAGTTGTGAATTTGATTCCAATAAATGTTCATCCAATTCCTCTAAACGATTATATGATAAATCCAATGAACGTAACCGATGTAGTTCGACGAATGCATCATTATGAATGGAAGATATTGCATTGTGGGCCAAAGTTAAATTAATCAAATGAACTGTTGCCTAAAGCAAAACCAAATATATAATAGAAATATTAGTTGAAGTTACTAACATTAAAAATATTTAGAATTAATTGATATGTTACCTGAAAACAGTCATTGTCTATATTGGTGATATCATTATAACTCAAATCCAATAATTCCACTGTCTTGGGCATATCTATATTGGCACCAATCAGCCGTTTGGCACTTTCGAGAAAAGTTGGGAAGAGTTATATTTAAATAATTTTCTCAAACACTTGTCAAGTTAATGAACACTTACCTACATATTGCTCGATTTCGTTGATTATGTAGATCACAATGACAGACGCTTGGGCAATTCATTTGCAATTGGGTTTTACTTCTACAGACTTGGAGTACAACGCAAAGAAGTAATCCCACATAGAGAAGAATTTGTTTAAGTCCCAACCACATTTTGGGCTTGATTACGCATTGCAAAGCCATACGTTAAATATATATATACATCTGTATATATAAATCCATATACACACACATATGTCTAAGATTTTTTTTTAAATTTTTTTTTTTTTACTTTTTAAGCATTTTGTGCCCCTTGACTATATTCAACTGACTGATTGGTTGACTGGAAAATGTACAATGTATGACTAAGGAATCCTCTACATTTTCCTATATGTGGCATATATCTTAAATACTATCACATTAAATAGAATTTGCTTTAGTTAAATAATACGCCTTACACTTTGTTTTGTAGTTCACTTGACTGGAAATATGATAAGAGCATATTTTCGATAAGCCTTATCTTATCACCTGTTTTTTGGAGACTTTCTCTAGTAGGTGAATCGGCAGAGAGAAAAAGAATGCAGGCAGGTCACAGAGAGAGAGAAAGAAAGAGAGAGGAACTAGGTCTTTGTAAAAGATAAGCTTAGTTCCACATTTCTGCTAAATAAATCAGAAAACGTTTCTTAACTTTAGAAAGTTAAGATTGTTTATGTTTTCATATCATTAAGTATGGAGAGTAAAACTTAAATTATCTTGACCTATTTATCTAATATAATCCATTGTTAAAATATGTTTGTATAAACAAAAAGTTGAAATAATTTATAACCATAAAAATTTATATTTGTCATAGAACAGTTAGGCGATAATTAAAAATTATATTGACGTACTTGCCAGTTGGTGGCTGCTATATATATATATATATATATGTATATTTATTATATCTTTATTATTGATTATAAGTAAACTACTTCACATTTAATTAGGATTTGAAGTAGCTGGGTTGTTATATATCCTTATTTAAAAGTTAATTGAGATCTTTATATAAATATAATATATTAGTTTCTGTTCATTGGATGGCAAAGTCAAGCTGGTATTATATAGATTTCAAATTGGTTACAAATATTAATTGGTTAGCTACCATTATTTCCAGTTTTTGGGATTATTCACTCTTCCCAGCTATATGTTTGATTTTCAAAGTTTTAGGTTTACAAACTCCTTAACGAATTACGTACTGCAGATGAAATGACTATAAAAGGTGTAATATACATAAGTCTCTGTAGCTTTGCCATTTATATATATATATATATATATAAAAGCTAATTATCTGAAATATTATTTAGTGGAAGTTCAAGAAAAGTTCCAATTATATACTCAAATAAAAAACGGTTCACGAATCGAATGGCATTAATTGGCATCGCGTAAATCTGCTAAATATTTGTAGTGATATATGATATATGTACATTTACCATACATTTAATTTAAGCGAATTAAAATGAGAGCTTAGAATTAAAATAATGTGTAATAAAAAACTTTTCTCGTGGAAATTTTCATTGCATTTCATTGGGGTTTGGCATTAGTTGGATTTTTTTTTTACGGGAAAAAAATGAATAAACTTGAAGTCCGGCTAGAGTTGGTTTGGTTACCAAAATGATTTCGTTAACCAGTGAGAACTGAGTGAACCGACAACCAACCAGCTCCGACATTGACTCGAGGCTACTTAACAGTACAGCAGCTTGCACTTCCGTCACACATTCGTAGCACCAGGATGGATAGATGGATGGATGGATGGATGGATGGAAGGAAGGTGGCCTGGGCTCATACACTAAAGATGTAATGGCTGCAAATCCACTTGTCCGCTTCCCTCCTCCTCCCTATCCACCATGTTATACTCTCTTCCTGCTCTCGCCCTTGGTCAGCTGGCGGTACTTGGCTTCCGCAATCGGTTTGTTGCCTTTAATTTATGGCTTCAGACAACGTCGACGACGACGATGACGACAACAACGACGCCGCCTTCTTTCATTCTTTGCAAAAAAAAAAAAAAATAGAAAGAAAAAAAGAAGAGGCAATGAAGAAAGGAGGTAGGTGGAAAGTGGTTATTGGATGAAAAGCTGCAGCCTGACCATCCGCTGTTTGTTTGGGTTCAACGGAATTCTATTTTCAAGTTTTTTTTTTTTTTTTTTTTTTTAACTTTTTCCCACACATTTGCTGCAGTGGCTAGGAAATAGTTAACTTTTATATGCATTTCAAATCAGAAACTTTTTGCATTCAAACTTTATTAAAATTAAGTTTTGCTTGTTGATTTTTCTATTTCTCCTTATATTTTTTTTTGCCCGCTTCTGTGCCCAAAGCCATTGTTGAAATAGAAGAAAAAGTCATTGTGGTTATTTCTTTTGGTTGGATTTTCTATTCCATGCAGTTTTAAATGAGTACACTTAAAAAAAAGAACAACGTATTTAAATGAGATTGCTTATATGGTAGGAAATGAGTCTTAATTAAAAAAAAAATGTATTCCAAAGTCAAAGGCCACCGATTAAAATTAAAAAGAAAGACTTATTTATTTTTTTTAGTTTATTTAAAATTTGGAATAACATTTAAATATGAAGCCCTTTTAATAGTTCTAAAATTTGAAGAAAATTAGCATTTTAAGGAATTAAATGCACAAAATTTATGGCTTAATTAAATTAAATTTTGAAATTCTTGATACTTTGATACTTGAACACTTACATGGCATGATATAATACCCTGGTTGCTTATAGAAAATCTAAAGTTTATGTTTGTTTTTTGAATTATTAGATCTCAGATTATATTAAGATTCTAAGCTTTTTTAAGAATTTTTAAGTGAAAGTTACAGTACAAAAGCACTGTTGGTAATGGGTGAAATTTAGTCGCAATATTTCAAAGAAGTAATAGAATATTGTTTGATCCATTTGCCGAATTCTAAACATTATCGAATAAGGATGTATATTAGCATTTTTTGTGTTTTAATAAAAGAAAAAGGTCCGAATATAATTTAATGATATTCTGTAAAAAACAATTATTAGTTGCATTAAGGGTATTCCCTCTAATGAAAATTTACCCTATCAAAATATTTCTTGGCAAGCACTTGCATTATTATTTTTTTGACTTTTAACGCTCTTTGTGTTTGTCTGGGTATGCGGCATCTTTTATATAGATGACCAAACTCTCTAAATTCCTCGTTAACCCCGTCCCCACCCGCAGGACACTAATGACCGACATTGCTTCCTAATTACAAAAGTTTTGCATGCACCCGCTGCTTGCATTTCAACGAAGGGCACTACAAAGAAGAGAACTTTTGAGTTTATTTTATTTGGCTTATTTAATGTTTCGAGCAGTTCAAGTTGATGTTTCTTTTTACATTCTTGTCCCTTTTTTTCGTATTGTTTTTTCATATATATAAATATATATATATTTTTTTTTTTGAGTACCACTAACAAACGACTCCATTAATTTAACACTGCCCGCAAATACACATGTTTTGGGGGCAAAACAAAAAAAAAAAAAATAAAGGAAATAAAGAGCTACCAAGTTTTGCACACACACATTGTATGTCATGTGACAGATGCTGAAGACCATGAAGCAGGCCCAAAACGAGCGACTCCCTTACTATCCCTAACTCTCTCTCACTCTCTGTCTCCCTCTTTCTGTCTCTCTGTATCTCCTACTCCTACACTATCTCCTTCTGACTCTTAATGATAAACAATGCTTGCGGTCAGTTTAACATGCCGCGCTATTACCCAGCCACTATACTTGCCGCCATCAAAACATCCCCTCACTTCTCTCTCTCTCTCTAGGCCAAAAATTCATACTACTATGCCCACCGCACTGGCATAACGAGTGGACAATTTACACGCTGAAACTGAATGTCAGAGGGTGTAAAAAATAAGCAAAAGCTAAGGCATGCCAATTATGACATAGACCAAAGGATACCCTAGATCTTAAATTCAAATTCAACTCTACAGTTTCTCCTATATCTCGAATTAATTGCTAGCTACCATTATCAAGTTAGAGCGCCTAATATATGCCTGTATAGAATCATAAAGAAGGTTTAGATTCGATCGAAAGAGTACTCAAAAGTTATCATTTAAAAGAATAAAATATGTTTTAATCTAAACGGTTGAACCTTTTTTATTTTGGTGTCAAAAAAAATGTTCTTTTAATACATTGTTTGATCACTTTTAAATTTATGTTATTTTTATTGAATGTCTTGAAGTTAATTTTCTTTTATTTAGGGATATATCTAAATGTAGATCTTTTTATATATTTTAACAGTAAATAGTTTTTATAAATTTTTTTAAATTTAACGTTATGCTAAAAAGTTTCTAAAGCTCCTTTAATATTCGGCGATAAGTGACACGGTCATTCAGATTAAATTACTTCAAATCAGATTGATTTAGTCTTTACCTTGATCTTCTTATATATCTACAAATTTCTTATTTGTAATATGGATAAATCTAACCTTTATTAAAATATATGTACATTAATAATCTTTTATGAAAATTGTTTTAAATCTGAGAACAGAAAATTTGAAATATATGTTACATTTTGTTTGGGGTCTTTCATTATACCCGATATCACCCCTTTCAATTAAAAACAGGCAAAAAGCAAGATGAAGGGACAAAAACAACATGCTTAAAAGAGCAGTAAAAGAGAATTTATCCACTTGCTGACCAACACATAGGATCCGTTCGACTCCCAGCCCCTTATGTGTGTGTATGTGTGTGGGGGTATGTAGGTATGTGAGAGAGAGAGAGAGAGAGGGGTTCAGACACACGCACATCGTAAAGTTTTAATCGGATGTTGTCCAGCTTTACATGACGCCATCTACTGGCTTAGAGTGCAATATCCTGTGGCACGCGATAACATCGGGCCAAAAAGAGAACAACAAGAACAATTACAACAACAAGAAAAACGACAGCAACACCAAAGGAAGGCTAAACGAGAAAAGGATAAAAGATGGAAAAGAAAGAGGAGGAAGAGGACAAACGCAACTACAGCAGCAGCTAAAAAGAATCACTAACAATTCCATCCATGAGAAACAAAGCCGAGCACAGTTACAGATGCCGCCAACTGACTGGATTGCCAAGGATATATACTACATATATATGTACATACATATGTACGATATAGAGAAGAGAAAGAAGTAACAGAAGCAGCCGCTGCAAAGGCTTCAAAACCGTTTAGTGAAAAAAGATAAGCACCAGTAATCATCAGTCATCAGCAACGAATTTTAAATACCCTAAACTGAAGACAAACGAATAAATATCTGTACAAGTAAATCACTGACAACTTAGTGTAAATCGATATTAAATTGGGCGATATTCAATCTCTTAAACAAAGAAACTATTTACATAAATCGAACTCAAATTTTAAAAGATTATAACTTAATCTAACCAAAAAATATTTTTATGCTGTTAAATAGATCTATAAAAAATTTTGATTCATTTTTGTTGTACTTTTGTTTGCATTTAAGAGGCAACAATTTTATAAAACTTAAACTCTAGAATCTCAACTTCGCATCTAAATACATTTTAGGCAAAGTAAATTGTTTAATAGAGATCAAAGAAAAAATTTTGATCGATCTTATTATTTTCGTTAAAAAAAAAAACACTTATCGCTGATCATCCAAAACAAATATATACCCGTTCTTGGAAGGGTATAAGAAAGTTAAAAAAAAAAAGATGACAGTGAAATGTGTTGCAGTTGTTCTTGTTGGTTTCTGGTCAGCCGCTTGGCTAGACGGAACACTCGTTGCGCTCACACTTTTATCCATAGTCAACAGTGAGACCAAACCAAGCGTCCAACTGGCCAACCAACCCAACATCGTTGTCATTGTCGTGACAGGAAATTAAGATGAATGTGGCGAACAAACTGCAGTTTCGTCCAGCCTGAAGTTGCAGTCCTTTCCTTTTTGCTTCTTGTCTTTCTGGTTGTTGTTGTTGTTGTTGTGTTTTATTTATTTTGTTGGTTTTTTTTTTGCTTTCAGTTGTTTTGTAGTTGTTGTTGTCGTTGTTGTCTTTCCTCTAGTTGATGCCTTGTTGTTAGACGCGAAGAGTCTCTTAAAATATTCATAACACAAACTGTTGCCACCATAGAGCTAGCTAGACACATCATGCGGTAACCGAGACGAAGGATCAAATGGTGTCCCGGAATAAAGCTAGAGCTACAAGCAGTGCGAAAGTTGCGCGTTTGAATTAATTGATTTTTATGAATTTGTTAAGTGAGTTTTTTATGCTCTGCCCGAGAGCCACTGAATAAATGGATGGGGGAGGACAATGTACAAAAATAAAGAAGGAAAAAAAAAACTACAAAAGAGACAGAGAGAGAGATAAAAGGTACTAAGGATAACGAAGAGGTTGAGAAAAATGACCATAGTAGCAGTGGAGGGATCTGTGAGCATAAATGGAGTGCAAAAATATGTTTCATAATTATCAAAATAAAACAAGTTAAAGTCATTAGAAACTGCTATATATAATAACCAGAAGGATCTCGAAAGGGTAGGGTAAAAAGACTACAAAAATTTCAGGTTCAACTAATGAAATATTGTCAAACAGATGGGAAAAAAAGATATTAAAAAAATTTTACAACCATTCAGTTGTACTCCATTACCTCTAAAGTACAGATTTTATAAATTAAATAATTTATTTATTTATTTATTTATAGTAAAGTTAGGAATAATTGAAATTATTGATAACTTATAAACTAAAGCGCTGGCAGCTAAGGCCTTCGGCTTGGAATACTTGCTTATTTACATATTTACAAATTTACATACATATTTACATACTTATAATTATAATAGGTGGTATATTTGTGTGAGTTTAAGGAATTGGATTATTTGGGATGTATTTTCTGGAGTGGGGCTTGAAAGGATGGAAAGGGCGCAGGTATTTTTGAAAATTTGGTTCCTAAGGTGTAAGGTTGCTGGACAGTCTTTAAGGATGTGCGTGATATTGAGGTCACTTGAACATAAACAGTTTGGGCATGGGATGATGTTGTTGGGGTCGATATATATTTGTTGTGTAAGCCTTGTTAAATAATTATTTTATTTACTTTAAACTCAATAATTAACTTCTTATGATATTTTAAGGTCAAAAAATTCTAAAGCTAACTTATCTGAGTAGAGTAACTACTCTAATTTAGTAGAACATTTTAAGAGCCTGTGATTAACTCCTTTACTTATTGGGTTAAAATACATTTTCCTAATCAATATTTAATCCAAGAAATTGTTTACTAAATTAATTTAAATTAACTCTAGAGTACCATCTTGATTTAAAAAAAACTTTAACCAACATGTTAAGAGTTACATGTTATTATAATGTATGGCACAGCTTAAAGTAATTAATCATCTGATTATTTGTTAGCAAAGTAATTGCTTTTGTTTTCTTTTTGATATAGATTGGAATCAGAAATAATTCTTGCCAATATGATATTCTGTACTTGCACGTTTATAAAGAGGAATAATTTTTATTTAGATCTGACAAATAAGAATAAGTCAAAATATATATTATATACTGGAGCATTTTATAGTTATATTACTGAAAAACTTAAGTTTGAATACCCAGAGATTTAACAAAAATTAAAATTTACATATTTGTTATGTAATGTAATTAAATGACTTAAGAAAAAGTTAGAAAATAAGCTACTTTTTTAATGTACTGTCACTTGTTTATAGTTCCTTAACAATTGTTAGGAAATATACTTATTTCAGGCCATTAAATTTCGTATTCATTTAATTTGTCTTTGTTGTCAAACTTATTATTGAAATTACATTTAAAATGTGTTTACATGTTAATCTATTGATAGGACAAGCTTATTACAGATAAGGCAACATAATTTTCTATTTTAAATATTTAGAACTTTTGTTTTAACTGTTTTCATTTTGTTGTCTAATAACTTAATTGAGCCATTGCACGCATGAGAAAACTTTAAAACATGCTATGTAAGAGTACGTTCATATGTATATAAAGGACAAACTCTAACCAAAAAGTTCGAAAGTTCTGAAAATTTGTTGAAAATGGTTCGTTACGTGCCTCGTTTGCCGGATGGTGAAAAAGTGAAACTAGCCTGGCCATTGGCATTATTTCGACACAATCATATCTTTTGGCCCTTAGATCCTTCGGCAGGACAATGGAGACGTTATTTGGATCATTTAATGGCCATACTGGGATGTCTAATATTTCTACAACATAATGATGCAGAACTACGTTATTTGAGACGTGAAGCATCACAATTAAATCTAGATACTTTCCTCACTGGCATGCCAACATATTTGATATTGGTTGAGTCTCAGTTTCGCAGTATTCATGTATTACTTCATTCCACCGATTTGCAAAAATTTTTACAAAAATTTTACAATGTCATCTATGTGGATTCTCGCCAAGAGTTTGAAATGTTTACAAAAATTGAAAGAAGTTTAAAAGTAAATCGTTTAGTTTCAGCCATGTATGGAGCCGTAATATCGGGTTATCTTATATCACCCATATTCTCCTTAATCAATCGTCGTAAAGATTTTTTGTATTCAATGATATTTCCATTCGATACGCAACCTTTATATATATTTCTACCATTACTTTTAAGTAATGTTTGGGTTGGTCTAATTATTGATTCAATGATGTTTGGTGAAACAAATTTAATTAGTGAGCTAATTGCCCATCTTAATGGTCGTTATCTGTTGATGAAGCGTGACTTACAGAAGGATATAGATAGAATATTATTAAGAAGAAATCGTAATAGAATGGCTGAAGAATTAAAGGAACTAATTGTTCATACACTGCGCAAAAATGTAGATTTAAATCATTTCTGTCAAGAGTTAGAGGAACAATATACTGTCAGAGTTTTTATAATGTTTGCCTTTGCTGCTGGTTTGTTATGCGCTTTATCCTTTAAGGCTTATACGGTGGGTGCCATAAGTCTTTGTATACTTGAAATAGTTTCTATGTGAAATATTTCATTGTTTTTTTTGTTTCAGAATCCAGTGGCTAATTATATTTATGCCATTTGGTTTGGTGCCAAAACGGTTGAACTGCTATCACTTGGTCAATTGGGTTCCACTTTGGCTTATACGGTAAGTGAATTGTTTACTGTTACTTCTTGATTTACTTGTGAATTATAAATATTTTCATTAAATGTTTTTGAATTATTTCTATTTATTACGTCATATTCATATTATACCTATAAAAGAACTATTTTTTTTTAAATTTCGATAATTCTTTCTGATTTCAACAAAGTTGGCAAAGTTCTCCAAAGTCGCAGATCTATTTTTATAGTTGTTAATTTCAATATATTTAACCAATTTATACATATAATAGATTTTAATTAGATTTCTTATAACCTTTTTGTCTATTTATAAGTTCTTAAATAGTTTGCACTATTTAAGTTCATATTCACTCGCATTTTCACTTTGCTCAATTTCGCCTAGACACATCAGATTAAAATATAATATGATTCGTCTTTACATAAGGTTGAAATTTATGTCGCAATTATTTTGTATCGATTGGTTTTCTTTTTATGACTTTTTCATGCATTTTCTAGACTGATTCTCTAAGCTCTATGTACTATCATACAAAATGGGAAGATATTTTGCAATACTCAACAAATGGGAAGGAGAATGTGCGATTATTAAAGCTCATTACATTGGCCATTGAGATGAATAGTAAACCATTTTATGTGACAGGATTGAAGTATTTTCGTGTTAGTATACAGGCTGGACTGAAGGTGGATTAATTGCTATTATACTAGTACTATATCTGTTTAATCTGTCTCATATATTATTTCGCTCTGACAGATTTTGCAGGGTGCCTTCTCATACTTTACATTTCTCACATCGATGCAGCGTCGACAAATGAGCAATTAAAAATAAAAATGAATAATTTGTCGCCTTTTTTTTTTGTTTTTATTCTCCATGTATTTTAATGAAGCATAAATTTATTGAATTGTCAGAGGACCAGAAGGATGTTGTTGCTACCGTTGGTTGAGATCCTCTACTAGTCGATACAAATGATTGCATATTAAAAGTCAATTATTGGTGAATTAATTTTAATTAAATTAAATTGATAAAAGGCGTCAGGTTAACGCTTCAATGGCTTCTCTCGTTTTCTCTCTTCTACTCATATTCGGTTTCTTTTTTTTGCATTTTTTCTTTGGGTCATAAAGATATTTTCATTTGAGAGAACAAAGGCAAATTAAGTTTTTCATTCAACTTTTTTACGCTGCCGAAAATTAGAGTATACTTTTTTCCGCATTTTCTTTTTTTTTTTTTTTTTTTTTTTTTTTTGAAGGCGGTTGGTGAGTTGGTGTTGGGTCGAAATTCTCCAGATGATCAGCTAGTTGCTCTTCTTTTGTGGTTATAAATCTTCAAGTTGCTCTTCTTCTCCCATTTTCATTTCAATTTCAATTTCCTTTCTGGCACGAACATTTTTGGTAAATTAATCCATTAAAGTTTTGCCATATAAACTTTTCACATAAAAATCTGTATCTATCTCTTTCTATCGCCATTTCTATACCGCTTGCACTGAGTGGTAGAAATATAATTCCATCATGGCTAGGAAGTCAAACTTTGGTTCGTTATGGCTGACTTGCTGCTATTGCTGCTGCTGCTGCTGCTGCTTGCCTTCTCTCATTGATAATTAGACACAGTCGACGTCTAACCACGCCTCTTCGGCGTCTACACTACCCATGTATCCCTCCATTTCACAATTTTTCCCACCCCCATTGAGCCATTAGACAATTTGCACTTCATTAGCGCAGCAGCAGTAGCAGCATCAACAACAACAACAACCACAGCAACAGCATCAGCCGCATCAGTTGGTATTGGGAATTGTGGCCTTAACGATTGGCTTAATAGGCCAGGCTAATGAGCGAAAAGGATTGAGTTTTACTTAATGAAATGGTCGACGAAATATTCACAATCAAATTGCCTTTTTCAAAAATATAAATTCAAATAAAATATTGTACAAAACTAAATATTTAAATATTTTCACTGCACTTTGTGATTTAGTCAACAATTCCAATTGAATGCCATAAATTTTCGTTAATCGTTCTAACATTTTGGAAAATCGTATCATTAATTTAATAATTTTCTTAAACTTTTCAAAATCGTTTTTTAAGTTTAAGCTAGATTTTATACTTTTTGATGGCTTCATTTATTCCATAATTCTTGACATTTCTTTATTATAAATGCAAATGATATTTAATGATCTACCTTTGATCTGACGCAAAGATCTTTGATGAAAGCATTATAACTAAACCTTATGTCAATTAAGTAAAAGTGAGTATCTAGTACAAATTATGTTTAACATTTAATTAATAAATACGTATTAAATAATTCAAAAAACAAATCCAAAACATAAATAAATAAATTTTCACCATACGGTTTTTGATATAATACTCTCCTAGTCATTTTTTTGTTTAAAGGCAATTTTGACTTTAACAAAATTCATTAATTTCATGATCTTAAAATAGATTTGACTTATTCTGAATAATATTTTGAAGTAGCTGCTTAATTGATTGCTTAAGTTGGAAGTGAGTTAACCATTATTTTAAATCTTAATTTGGCTTTCAAAATTGCTGGTATATATTTAATAGAAAAAAAGTCTCTTTGATTTTATTATCAATCATACTAATAAATTGATTTTGTTTTTCATCTAGTTAGCTATCTATTCACACATCTTTTTGTGGGAGTTAACCCTAACAAATTTCTAATAATAGCGTTTAATTAGAGAACTCCTTCAACATTTTTTCTTTTTTTTTTCTGGTCTCTAGAACTTTTGTTTGCCAACCTCTGAAAATTTTTTATATAAATTTTATGCTTGTGTTGCCTGCCGTCCGCTTGCCAACCGAAGTTGAAAAAGCAAACACATGAGAGAAAAAAAAGGCAAAAGCGAGAAAGACAGACAGACAAAAGGATAGACAGACTGATGGCGAAAGACACACAGAGAGAGAGAGAGAGAGAGAGAGAGAGAGAAAGAGAGAGAAGACAGAGATGCTATAGGATAGTAGGGAGATGGTGAAAGAGAGATAAAACCGCCATCCGAATGCAGGAAAAGTTTTTAGAGCTTGTAATTATCATTAGCGATATTGTGTTGAAAACTTTTCAAGCCGCCGCCCTATATATGGTTTAGTGTATATATGTATATATGTATATACTATATTTCGATTTACAGCCATCATATAAATGGTGAGGAAAAGATGGTAGGATAAAAAATAAATGTTTTCACATTAAATACTAGAAAAATGTACAACTCTTGGACTGTATAACACGTCGTATGCTTAATTAATTTTAAATGCACTTTTAATAGTTTCTGTTCTCACGCCAAGCATCAAAAAAAAAAAAAAATTTTAAACTTGTACGGCCCACCTTTAAGTTAACTTTCACTTGAAAAACAGGTGGGGAAAACTAAAAACAGAAGAAATAGTAGTCCAAGGAATGCCAAGAGCCGGAAGTGCTGCAGAACCAACTGATGGTGGTGGGGCAAGGAAAAAAGGCAGAAAAAGAAGCTCATTCATGTATGACTGCATTTGTCAGTCTCTGACTCTGACTTAGTCGCTTCTTTGGTTCCACTTTCTGTCTCATTGTCTCTCTGTCTGTCTGTCTCTCTGTCTGTCAGTCGGCCTTTTCTGCCTGTTTGTCTCTCTGTGTCTCTGCAGTTGCTGTGTGTAATTATGTCTGAGATTATGCCCACAGTCATGGCAGAGAAGCGAGAAGCTTTTCTCACACAGTCTGTCTTTAATATGCTCTATAATCTCCCCGCTGCCCTGTTGTGCCCCACTATAATCCACATCCACCAACATCATGAGTATGTCCTTGCTGCTTTTGCTCCTGCTACTGCTTCTGCTGCTGTCGTCAACGTCAGAAAGTTTTCTGTGGTTCGCCTTGCTTTTCGCTAGCTGATGTGTTGGCATTTGCTTTTGCTTTTTACTCGCTGACTAACTTTAAGTGGAGGTCTTAAGGTTTTTCGTGCAGGGCCCTTGCCTTGCTTTGCCTTAGCCGAAAACGCTGTTCATATGCAGTTTTAGATATTCCATACACTGAGAGAAACAAGCAAATGAAGAATAAAATAATGATTACACCCAAGACCGTTCGTCACAACAAAAACTTAACATTGATCAATTTTATTTCATTTTGTTTGGATGGATCATTTTTGAACATCACTGCTAAGAGGATTTGCTGCTTTGCCATTACATTTCCATTTCTCTCAGTGTACGATTGCTTAAGTATTCTCATTTCCCTTTAGTTGCTGAGCTAAAGCTGCTGCTTGCTGGTTTGGTGGGCTAGTTGGTGGATTGCGGGGGGTGTGGGGGCTTTTGGCTTTTTGCCTTGGCTCGTAAAGTCGCAGGAAGTTATTATCCTAAAAACTTTACCCCTGAGGGCAATACAAACAAAGGCGTAGCAGAGCAACAAAGCGCTGCAGCAGCAGCAGCAGCAGCAGCATTCATGTCTGACTATGAAATGGCTATATGGTGTATATGTGCTATGCAGCAAACGGCCTCTCACTCACTCCGTCTTGCCCACATATATGAAAATGGAATGGAATGTCATAAAATTAGAGCGACGACGACGACAGAGAGAGGACAACGACGACGATGCGATCATCATAAGGAGGATGGGGATGAGATGGGATGAGAACCAAGCAAAGAACAAAAACTTTGGCCCAAGTTCGTTTTTCTTTGCCATTTTTCCCCCATCTTTGGTGAAAAGTTGATGGTCAGGCGTTAACCCATTAAATTTTCTTTTTATTATTCTAGCAATATTTTTATTCAGTGCAAAAATATGAAGAGAAAACCAAACAATTATTCTCCAGACAATATAGCTGCAGCCTGGATGATACAACAAGAATACCAAGATATCTACGACCAAAAGTGATTGCATGTGATTGCATAGAGTTTCTTGGTTAGCACTGTGAACCAAAAGAAATTTATAAAAGAAAAAAAAGAGTGAATCAGTTATTAACACAGATATTTAAATTTAAATTTTAAACGTTTTAAAGTTTAAAGTTTGTAATTTTTTAGGTCCAATGCTAACATATGTAAGATTTCATATCTCATATATATCTCTATAGTTGAGAAATTGTTTACTGATTTCCATTATCTCATATTATAACAAAGTGTATCATTAGAACAAAAACTTTGGGAGATTAGTGATACTGCAGGCATCTAAGTTAATGTCTTAATTGTACCCTTGCTTATACTTATATGTATATATTATGTATATATGGGTATATTAATTTTTTATCGAAAATTTACGATGTATTGTATATGGCTATTAATATATAATACCCATATATTCATTTTTTTCGAAAATTCAAGATGCAGAAAGCATGTCTCAGCATTGCATGTACCAACACAGCAAACTGAGTTGATGTAGCTATATCTATCTATCCGTCGCTTTATCTGTCCAGATCAACTCAATCCTTTCCTCAAGTATTAAGGCTGCAAAGATAAAGTTTCGCATATAGGGGTCCCTTTGCTGTAGGCATTGTATATTTTGGCATCACCCCAATGCAATTACAGAGGAATCAATTATTAAAAAAAAGGCTTAAATTAACTTTATTTTAAGGGATCATCCCAAAATTCGATTCATCAGAACCTATATAGCATATATAGCACCCACATGGATGATCGGATGGGAAAAAATAGTGGTATAAAAAACTTTTTATTTCCCAAGCTGCAAACGCAAATCAAATAAATGTCAAATGAAAAGTTTGCAAGGCTTTTTAAATTAATCTTGTTTTAAATTTAATAATTTAAAGTTGAAAAGTAAAAGGCATGAAAAAGAAATTTTATGGATTCATCACAATGCATTTGAAAAAACCATTTGGAAAACCTATCAGCCTAAAATATGTTAAATACTGGATTCTTAATGTCTGCAAATAGGGTTTCTTAACGAATGATTAAAGTTAATAGTTAAGTCTAGAGACTTGGCAAAGAGAAAGTTTAATCATTAGCTAATACCTAAGATAATTCAATGACATTTTTCTTTTATTTTGTCATTCATTGGTAAGCGCATTGCAAGTAAGGAATAGTTATATTCCAACTGATAAAATGCAGCAGTTTGCACATCTTTTTAGATGTAACTAAAAACCCAAATGGATGGAGGAGCTTGGCATAAATTAAATGTTTACGACTTCCGTTCTGTCGGTGTGGCAACCTAACTAGAGATACCTTTTGTGGCATTAAAAAACCAGAAATACTGCTACATATATATACATATATATATATAAATATATATATGTATGTGTACTATATATGTATATGCACCCAGTGATAGAGAGAAAGAGGGGAAAGTAAAGAACAAGCCAGGATAGCACAATGTAACACGGACAGGACAAAACCTGGGATTATATATGCAAGGACTTGGGCTAGAGTTTGTGCCGTCGTGTTGTTGGCGCTAATTTTTAATTACCAACCACTAAATATTCAATTTTTAGTAGCCAGAACAAAAGGCACCAGACACTTCCTTGGGAATTTTTGTTTCCTGTTTCCAGACTTGTTAAAATTGCAAATGTTTTTCTTTTAATTTTCTTCGGTTTTTTCTCTTTGTATTTTCATTTTTATTTCTTTATTAGTTTGTACCATAAATGTGCTTTAACTTAAGTATTGTCCTTTAAGATTAAACAAAAACATTGATCAATTTGAGTATTCTCATATAAACGTTTAATAGAAAAATTGTTTGCAAATTATTTGGGAAAATAATAAATTCAAATTTTGATAGAATTTCATATAAGTATTCCAAAAAGTTAATAACATTTCATCTTTAAAATTTTCTATAAAAAACTGGTATATACTCAACCATTGAGCAAAAGTTTAAATGTTCTTCTAACTAATATAAATAATCAACATTTGATAAAGAAGTGCTAAATAATTATCAGGTCTTGTAACTAACTATAGAACTATATAAAAATTATATAGTGTAAATCCTATAAAACTCGAAAACAGACTTAAAATTTGAACCTGTATAAAGTCTGTTAAAAAAAATGTGTTCAGGAAATAATATGTATATGTTTTACACATATATGAGTTATATAAGGACAAATGTTAAAGATTTGCAAAGAATGACAAAAAGGGAAGACTATAAATAAATGACGAAATTTGCATAATACTTTCTAAATGAAATCCTGTTTGTTATTTTTCCTCGGTTTATTTAGCTTTACTTAACAATTTAATGATGATAAATTTTGCTCGTTAGGATTTCGTTATTGTCAACGTTTTACCACTGTGTCATAATGAATACAATTACGTTAATAATATCCTTTCTTTGTTATGCCGAGATTACTGTACTGGCAATAAACGAGCAAAAAAGCATACAAAAGTACAGTAATGCCTAAAAGTATGTGGATAAAAATTGCAAAATTTACCAAGTATTTTTTATCACTTTGGCTGGCTACTGTTATTCAGGTACGATTAGATAAGATCAAGTAGTTAACTAATCAATCAATAATAATATTTAATTGAATAGTTAAATAAGCATTAGTTTTCAATAAGAATTCACCTGGTCATCATGTATAACTGGATGATGAGAGTTTCTTTTCTATTACTTTTAATGGTAATTTCTGGTTGCCTAGCAATGCCTAGACAACGCATTGAGACAGATCCTGAACTTACAGCTGGTTATATAGAAGGTGATATGGTGCCTAATGATAAATTAAGGAATATTTGGCGCAACGAAACTTATCGTTGGCCCGATCGTATTGTTTACTATCACATCAACGGTTATATAGGTATATATATATAATATTTTTAATTCAATCAATAAATATTGACATACTTTCACTTAAATAGATCAGGAACACCGCGATCATATAGTTCGAGGCATCCGAACAATTGAGTCAATCTCTTGTTTAACATTCAAAGAAGCTACTACTGATCAGCCGTATTATATTAATGTGACTTCAGAAGATGGTGGCTGCTTTTCCTATATAGGCTATCTGAATCGGATTCAACAGTTAAATCTACAGAATTATCCGATTGGCGAGGGTTGTTTCCGTCTCTACACTGTGGTCCATGAGTTTCTACATGCGTTAGGTTTCTTCCATCAGCAGAGTGCTGCAAATCGTGATGAATATGTCACAATTGTTGAGGATAATATTACCGAAGGCATGGAATTTAATTTTGATAAATATAGTGAGGAGACTGTTAATGATTTTGATCAAGAATATGACTATGGTAGTGTTATGCATTATGGTCCCTATGCTTTTTCTAAAAATGGTGAAATGACCATTGTTCCTGTCAAAGAGGAAGCTGTTGATATTATTGGACAACGATTGCAACTAAGTGACACCGATATCAAAAAACTAAATGCAATGTACAAATGCCCATAGATTAACAAAGAACTCGACTAGAGTAACTAAAGTCTTTATAAGTAATTGTGGTCTAGCTAAACTTTCTTATCACATACAATTGTAAATCAAAATTGTTGGAAAATCCATTGGATTAACTAAAGTTCTTACCTAAACATATGACTAATAAAGCTTCCGAATAAAGTATTGCAAATTATTAAAAAATTTTCTTTTCTACAATACTGTATAGATATTAATTATTCTAGCGAGATGCGGTAAATTAGTTAAATTAGGTTCTTTAGTTAGGTATTCCACACATTTTACAAATTTTGATTTAAAATTTAATAACATATGGAAGACAAATTGCTTTAGTATATAAATAACTTATTTCTAATTGATTATTGTTGATATATGTATTATGAACACGTGGTTTACTTTTTGTATATTTATACGTTATATACATACAAAATATTGCTTTGATATTTTTTGTTCAATTCTGCCGATAAAAAGTGAAATAATGTTATTTCAATATTTAAATTTACAAAGAAAATGAAATGTATTAATTAAATTTTTACAATTTTTGAAAACTATCCAAAAGATTATATCGATAGGTAAGTTTAATCAATGTTCGAATAACTCTAGAACAATAGGTTAAATAAATTGATTAGTTTATTTATCAATTAATCTTAAATTACCAATGAATTTTATGAAGTTGCGGCTTGCTTTAGCTAAGAGAACTTTAATGCCATGTCATGGGATAGTAGTAGCAACGTAATTTTTTTTTTTTTTTGGTATGTATTATAACATCTAACGATTAGATAACATCTATAGTAGTCATTTAAGTTAATTTTTTTTTTATTGAATTTTCCTATTGATGGGGTTGTAAATACCGACCGACAAAAACAATAAATTATCCGTAGCCTTATTGCTTA
This sequence comes from Drosophila sturtevanti, assembly GCA_018150375.1. Classification (NCBI taxonomy): domain Eukaryota; kingdom Metazoa; phylum Arthropoda; class Insecta; order Diptera; family Drosophilidae; genus Drosophila; species Drosophila sturtevanti. Next base: position 2,420,542 of record JAECWJ010000341.1, on the reverse strand, counting down.
CCAATCGGGAGAATCTATCAAAGTTATTTTTCTTGCAATTAGTATTGTTTAGAACGTGACAATATGCGGGCAATAGTTTCTCTTATCGTGTTGATCCTAGCTGTGAGCAGCTGTTTGGCAGCACCAGCTGTTGCTCCTACCAGGATAGAGACTGATCCTGAATTAACAGCTGGTTATGTAGAGGGCGATATGGTATTAAGTGAATCGGTGAATAGGAATGGTTTAATTAATGAAACCTATCGATGGCCTGATAATACTGTATATTACTATATCAACAGTTATATAGGTTAGAATTGGATATACATATGTATATAAATATTTTGGTTCATATTACATATTAAATAAATTATCTTAGACCAGGAACATCGTGATCATATTTTACGTGGCATTCGAACCATTGAACGTCATTCATGTTTGATCTTCAAAGAGGCCACCAGCGATCAGGACTCCTATGTGAATGTAACCTCTGAAGCTGGCGGTTGTTATTCCTATGTCGGTCATCGGAATCGAGTTCAACAATTAAATTTACAATCCTACCCATTGGATACTGGATGCTTCCGTATTGGAACGATTGTTCATGAATTTCTACATGCCCTGGGCTTCTATCATCAACAGAGTACACATAATCGTGATGATTATGTTCGGATAGCCGAAGAAAATATAACCGAAGGCATGGAACATAATTTCAATAAATACGATGAGGATACAGTTACAGACTTTGATGAGGATTATGATTATGCCAGTGTTATGCATTATACAGCCTATGCATTTTCCAAAAACGGTGAAATGACCATTGTACCGCTTAAAGAAGGTGCTGAAGATCAAATGGGTCAGCGACTGGAAATGACACAATCCGATATTAATAAACTAAATACAATGTACAAATGTCCCAGGCAGGTGTAAAAATAAATAATTAAACGATTATATTAGAAAGTTGCATCATTAATTTATCATATTTTCTTCCTAAGTCCATAGTTTAAATACATATATTCAAAATAATTATCAACAGACATTAATTTTTCATAACTTTCGCCCGATTTTCTTGTCAAATTAGTTTCACAATTTTTCCAGAGTTTACAACTTGGTCGATAAGCTTCTCAAAGATATTGAACGAAGACGCATCTTTTTTTCTTCTAAATTTTATTTCTCCTCGGAAAATGACGTCTGAAGAAAAGCAAAGTTATTCAACGCTTAATTTTGGGATATGTTATATGATATGGTCGTCCAGTCGATATGATTCCAAGATTAACAGTAAAAAAGTTTACAAGTCATTTTTTTTTTTTAAAAGAAAGTTATTGAGATCAATTAAATAAATACTCGATTTTCGTATATTATGCCGAAAGTAAATTTATTGTATATTCTCTTCTATATGCTCAAAAGAAGGTAAACAAAAATGATATTGATTTTAATGCATAATTCCATTTATATTCTAAGCATATTGCGAACAATTGTACATACGATTTAATTTTCTGATATCCTTTTTGCTTAAAAAGTCACGTTGTCCCATACGTTCACCACCGGTTCGAATCGGTTCAAGTGTCCATAAATTGGTACGATTTATGCTAAAAGCATTTCGAGGATAATGCATGATACTTTCATAATCATATTCCTCACCAAAATCATCTAATGGTTGCTTTTTGTTATCAATTTCAAAATTACTTCTATAATTTGGTTTTATATTATTCCAATTTATATTGATATATTCGTCACGATTGGTGACAACGTGCTGATGCTCAAAACCCAACACATGCAAAAGTTCATGCATTATAGTACCAATACGAAAGCATCCTTGACCGATACGAGATCTTTTCAAATTCAAATTTCGAACTGTATTTTGCCAGCCAAGGTAATCTACATTGCAACCAGAATTTTTCGATGTAATCCTTAAGTAATATGTAGAGTTTTTTGGTGTTAATTGGAATTTGATGCAAGAATTTTCCGATATAATTTCCATACCACGTTTTATAGAGTTCACTTGATTTTGATCTAATTGAAAGTATTAAATTGTTTTATTTTTCATTTATGTAAGCTGATCTTGTTTTTGTTTCGTTTACCGAATTCATTTTCACCGAATTGATAGTAGACAGTGGCATTGGGCCAACGTAAAATCTCTTTGCGAATACCATTACGCAATCCGATCGAACGATGTTGTATATCCCCTTGATAATATTCCTCAGATAACTCAGGATCCTCCACTGAAGATTCCTTCAAGGTAACACTTAAAATCTCATCGCCGATTTGTAAAAAAATATAAATAAAATACAAACTGTTCATCATGAGACGTTTGATATGAAACAAATTGCAAATATTCAACATGAGTTTTCTTTTAGATATTCGTTACGCTTCAAATTTCAATTTGTTTCGCTTAAAAAATTAAAACCTGGTAGAAAATTGCTTTAAAATTCATATTATCAATTGCATTATCGTTATTCTCGCTTCTAAATATGTAGAACTGTCATAACTTTTATTCTTAACAACTTATTTGTAAAATTTGTACTCAAATATATTATCATATGATCCGTTGCTCAATCTTTTGTGTACGCCATTGAAAATAAGTGTTTTTTCGCGGTTGACATTGAATTTTATTACTCCATTATCTGAAAGGAATCTAGAAGGACGGGTTAATTTCGGTCAAGCCGAAGTTTTAAGTTTTTCTAGTTCATATGTTTTAATAAATGAAATAATTTTATTTTTCTGTAGCACATTACTGTCAAATTATCGATAACAAGGATAAAAAAAATCTACGTCAGTTTTTTACACAAAAGTTTCTGTTACAATTAATTACCAAATATAAATTAGTAAGGGAATAGAAACTTCCGTCAAAGTCTCTAGTTTCGTTTTCTCTATTTTAAAGCCAAATACTGTATGTAGTACATAAGAATTAGCAAAATCTATCTTTTATAGTCGCTATTGATACTGATCAGGAATATATGTACTTTTTTATGGGGTCAGAAAATTTTCCTTCTGCCTGTTAAAACATTTTACCGACTTTAATATACCCGTTTGCCCAGGTACAGAGTATAATATTGAAAAACAAAACTAACTTTGTCTCTGCCGATTCTCTTTTAGACAATTGATGCATATTAAACATGTGCTTGATATATCATATAAAACAAAACTTTATTTTTAATTTACTTTAACTGCTGAACGAAGTCAGCCATCGTTTGAGCAGGTCTTTATCTTTTCTTTGTTTTCAAAAAGTTTGCGTTTCACATCGAACTGTGCAGAGTGACGTCAGCGAATTTCACATATATTCCATATATGTATATACATAGATCAATGTAGTTAATAGGAAGAAGAGTTTATAAAAAAAGATGTGGGAATTTAGGAAATTGATAAAATCCATGAAGAAACCCGGAACCCTAATATCCTAACGAGTACCTACTACAAAATATGAAATATATAATGAGACGAGTTTTCACTTTCCCCTATTTTCGAAGAAAGTAACCATTTTCCAAGTTTTTTTTTACTCATTTGCGATATATTGTTTATGGTATACAAAAATTAACAAATTTTGCGAATATTGATAATCCCTTTGTGGTACTTTAACTGTTTTATCCAACAGATATGTTAACTCTTCCGGTATGCCATTTTGTTCGTGACTGTAAATTATTATTCTTTAAATATCGATTAAAAATGTACCAAATTATAAATGACTCTTACCCGATTAGTAGAATGGTCTTTTTAGCAAATGAAAACTTGATGAAGTCGTCACTTATCCCGGCTTTCTTTGTGGCAACAATATTATAATTTCCCAATTTTTTCTTACTTAAGAATATTTGAAGATAAGCTGAACTCATTTCGACAATGTTTAATGAATCCACTTTTTGAGGCCTGTAATTAATTAATGATTATTCTTATATTACAAATGGATATATTTTATAAAATTCGTTTTACTACCTCAAACTTGTGGAGTTGCTTAATATCAAGACTCGAACTCGAAGAGCCTTACAGGTTTGGATAAGTCCTTTTAAACTGGTTAAATTATCAATAAATGAAGCTACAACAATAAAATCAGCATCATCAACTGTTGTCTTCTTTGGCATCAAATCAGATCTCCAATATTTTTCATTTATTCGGGAAGACGTCGGACGTCCCTCTACTAGCTGATGTTCCACGATTGCCGATTTGATAGCTTCTCGAAATTCATCAACTTTCATCAAGTTAATCCCATTTCCGCACAAATCAAAAGGTGGAAAATTTGACATGCAAAAAATATAAGGATAAAACAAATGGATAACTGTATCCTTGTTAAGTTGCGAATACATTTTATGTAGCAGAAAACGAGCTTTTAAATGTGGTCCAACCCTTGTAGATAACAATTCGCGTTCCAATGTTGCGTTATTAACACCAAGTGAAATTGGAACTCTAGAAATAAATTTTTATAATATTTGGTCAAACCTTAAAGTAGAGTTAAGTGGTTACCCTTTGTTCTTGCACATTACAATCAGTTCGTCAACAATCCACATTGCAAATTGCCGCACCCATATTACACCATTATTTGCAAGGTTTTGCAATAAGGTGAACAAATTTTGAAATTCATTCAAACAAACCTTACTGTTGTTTAAATGGACATAAAGACTAGTCACAGAAAGTAAAGATATTTGTTGATTTGGGTCGAGAGTCGATATCGACTGCAAACGCTTGAAAAGTGGCTCAAAGCTGGTTAAGGTATTAGCTACAATTAGTTCATACATGGATGTAATATTGAATTCTTCATTTTGTGAAAATAATATCGGCCATAGTTGATCATCTGGGTATTTAAATCTTTTTGATAAAATTAGCAAAGTTTCAGCAATGTAGAATTTAAGTCTGTGCTCTTTGGAATTACTCAGATAATGGGGATGGGATTCGCTTAATTCTCTGTTAATACCAATTAATTGTGTTATGACTTCATGTTCATAATCCGAAAGTTGATACGAGCTATGTTTTTTAAACCAAACATTTTTGTCAATACAATAAGCCCTGTAGATTATTAAAATGGATTGATTGCACTTTCCACTTACAATAAAAACTTATTTTTCCTTACCATACGTCTTCATAAAAATTATCCTCTTTATTATGCAAAGCGAGGGTATGTTGTTCTTCATTGGTCAAATGTCGTTGTACATCAAAGTATCTAAAAAAATAAAAAATTAAAATTAAATGTAGGAACTAAAACATTTTTTAGATAGCTTGTCTTACATCCAATGATACTCTTTAATCAGGGCGACAAAAGCAGACAACACATTCTCATTCTGTAATGGTTCTTCACACTTATGCAAAAGTTCTGCCAAGTGTCTTATTGTTTGCCGTCCTCCCTGCTTAAGAAGCTCCACTGGGTTTAACTGAAACTTTTTAATTTCACTCCACTTCTTTATTCGCGTATGTACAAAAATCTCCATAGAAACTCTTAGTACATAATTTTTCTCGTCAGTCGTCGTACATATTAGTTTATCGATCAAATGATCTTGAATTGCCTTTAAATCTTTACTATGTTGGATCAAAGAAATATCGACACCATATTCAGTGGAATAGAAGTTGGAAATCTTGTTCGATGACTCAAACATTGCAGATAATCCATATAGCATGAAAAATCGAAACCAGCCGTGATGAGCCTTCGGCAACTTTCTTAACTTCTGAATAATAGGAGTCAATAAAAATTTGCCCTTCTTCGCTTCATTGAAATTACATAAAGATTGTAAATGCAGTGGGTTAAAATAAGAAATTTGCGTTTCCAAATTGACACAGTGTCGTATTTTCATGACTAAAGCGAAATCCCAAAAATATTCATCTGAATCTTTGTACATGGCCAGATAGATAAAGTGATCTGCGAGTGACAGTTCTCTAATTTTTTCCTGGAAATGATCGTGCATAAGAAAGTACATTTCACAAAGTTTCAAAATAAATGACATACCTCGAATATAATTCTTATATTGCCTATGGCATATTGATACAATTTTTCATGTTTGATTCTTTTGACTGCTGCGCAAAGTTTAAAAAAAGTTTCCTTTCTAATGTTTTTGGATAGCAATGCTTTGTCATGTCTTTCTACTGATTTTCCTATACTTTTAAGCCACTCACTTAGTGGAACACTGTTCCATTCCCAAGATACGTTAACCATGGCTGCAATAATTAAGACTATGTCATTTGCTGATAGAGTCTCTGATAATGGACTATCACAATTAGGGATAATATACAACTGTGTTCTATTGGTTGCTAATAAGTAGTCTTCCATTAAATTCCAATCAGTTAACTGGGACAACGTCACATTCTTAAAAATAAAGTGCAGAAATCCACCGACAATGGATATATTCTCAGACTGCAGAGAACGCTTGTAAAAAACATGTATCCAAGGGGCAAAGTCATTATTGGATTTCAATAATTTGTAATTATTGTTAAATAAGCGATAAAAGTTTGGGAGCGTTTCATCCTTTTCCAGTTTTTCTACTACAGCAATAAAGTCTGACCATTGTTCTTTGGTACACTTGAGAGCTTCTGCAACAACATTGTTGGAATCAAAGATATCCTCCAGTTTATGCAAAAGAAAGTAGGATAATTCGCAGTCCTTCTTCTCCTTTGACATAATTAGTTCTTTTAGGAACGGCCTAATTTGTAGACATCTTTCCATTCCGAGTTCACGAACAAAATCGTCAAAAAGTTTAACAAGAAGTTGTCCAGCAAATGGATGATCACCATTTACACTAACTAACCACAATAATTCCAGCAACGATTTCCCTTCCGCACTGGGAAACTTGCTCACTTGGGTTTGTATACATATCAATATATTGGACACCAAATGATGATAATCAGAGGAGGAAGCAGCATTGGTATTTCCATCAAATTCACAGATCATAGCAAGGATTAACTTCTCAAAGATTCTTGCTGACAAATTAACATTCCTATTCTCCGACAGATTGAAAATGCACTGCAGCACTCGCTTCATAGCCAATCCAGTAATGTCATTCTGATGTATATCAACAAGATCAGAAAGCAGTTCATTGAGATCGGTTATGTCGATCATTTGATGTTGATTTTGAATGTTCATTTCGTGTTTGTTCTATGTTATATGGCTTAGACGGAAAGGCACAACCTCACTAGTTAAACAACTTTCTCAGTATGAAGTAAAAATACTACTTCATAAGCTCTTATAGAGATATGCAATATTTATACCCCTCAAAAAGAGTGTATTAACTTTCGGAAGTATGTTATTAATTGAAAAAGCGTTGGTTAAACTATATGTACTAGAACTTCTTGAAATTTTTTCCGTCCGAATCAACGCCATACTCTTCTGCAGTTATAAACTTTCGTTCGAAAATTTTGGTCAAAAGTTTTATTTTTTGAATTGCAATTTATAATTTTGGCTGGTCTAATAAACTTCGGAAGGGTACAACTAATTCGGCATTACGATTTAAGCATAATCTTTACTAATAATGCAAATTACCAGGAATCCTTATCTACTGCTTGATTCACTTTATATCAGACATACAGTGACTCCAACGAAAAATCGGACACGGTTTTTCTTAATATAAATATGTTATTATCTAATTAATAAGCTAACGACTTCAATTTTTTATTTTATTTGTATTTCATAGTTTTATTTATCTAAAAACAACAAAAAAAAAAAAAAAAAACATTTCAACAAAAACCGTTTTTTAACGGAAAAATCAAAATAATTTCTTTTAAGACTGATCTCTCTTCTCTGGCGTCCAATATCTTTCCCTGACCTTCTCTGCTTTTATTTTCTATAGTTCCTCCATCACGAAACCTTTTAATTATATCATGGACAGTGGATTTCCCTTTTCCAACCAATTCGGCAATTTCCCTTACGGGTTTTCCATCCAAATGCAATTTAATTACCAGCTGTCTCATTTCAACAGTAGTTTGTTTTCCATTTGGAACCATTTCAAAAAATATATCACTCTTATTGTCACAAAATATAATTTTCGACTAAATGTGGTGCAACCAACGTAAAATAAAACGAAAACATCGCCAAATAACGGCATTTTCTATTGGATTCTTGCTTTGTCCGATTATTCGTTGAACGCTAGAAACGGACTTTAATTTGGTTTTTCCGTGGAAAAATGGCTTTAACTTGAAATGTTTTGCTTCTTTTTGTGACTCTTGTCCGATTATTCGTTGGAGTCACTGTAGATAACAGTTAGTAAATATCAAAGAAGCAAACTTCGGCCGTGCCGAAGTTTGTATACCCTTGCAGATTAATTGATTACTTTCTCCGTCATATCGGATTCAAGATATGTATTTTAAAAATTGGAAATATAAAATATAAAAAAAATTTTAAGCAAAAAAAAGAAACAGTAAGAAAAAACGCGGGTTCCCCAACGGCCGGGATTAAACCTCACGTCAACTTGATTGGGATAAATCATCAATGAACAGAATGATATGACTTTTATTTACGTAAGCTCAAAATTAAAATTCGGAAAAGTGCGAATAAACAGACGGACGGACAGACGAACAGACGGACATCGTCATATCGACTCGGCTATTGATGCTGATCAAGAATATATATACTTTATGGGGTTGGAAACGATTATTTCTATGCGTTACAAACATTTGACCAATTTTATTATACCCTCTGCAAGGGTATAAAAATGACAAGGTTAATGTTTTAATATACATATGTATGTATAACCGATAAAATGTGAACAAAGAATCGTAAATATTAAAAATACTCTCAGGATTAACAATGACCATCAACCACTTTGTGCCCGCTTAAGACGCAAATTGTCTAAAGTAAAAATATATACAATATACAGTCGGGCCTCGATTATCCGTGATGGTGGGAACATTTTTCTCTAGCAACCAAAAAATTAATAAAATATTGAAGCTTTAATGATTTTCAGAAGCTGCGTCAACAGAGTTTAGAGTGAAAGAGTCAAAAGTATTGATAGGTCTGAGCGGCTGCGTTGGCAGAATTCTATAAAATTTCTTGGGATTTCCTCCGAGAAATTTGACCCAATATTTTGTTCGAGTTAGGGAGAACTTCAAGTTATGGAAGTTCGAATTAGAGAAGTGAAATTCTATGCAATTTTCGCTCTAAATGCTATTGCCAGTCATTTTTGATCCAGTTAGAGAAACTTCGAGTTAGAGAAGTTCGAGTTAGGGAAGTTCGACTGTATTTAATTTTCTACTGATAACATGAGACAAAAAGTTCACAACGTAATAAGGGAATTCCCCGTTTCATCTTTATTTTATTGTATGTATGAAGTTGAAGTAAATAAAAAAATTCTGCCATAACGGATAATAGAGGTAATCACGGTTAATCGAAGAAAACAAATTAAAACCTTGCAAAAAAAAAACCAATAGACTGATCTTTGGCCACCACGGTTAATCGGGGTTGCCGGTTGGCCGGATCACGGATAATCGAGAACCGGCTGTATATATTATATAAAATATATGTAGATGCTTGAACGAAACATTTCTCACCCTTTAAAGCATATATTTACATATGTATGTATTTACATATGTATATTCTTGATCAGTATAAATAGCCGAACATATTAAGACTTCTCCTTGATGTTATAGCTACCAATTGAAGTAATTTATATATCTGGTTTATAAGTTTTTTTTACATTTATCTGTCTCAAATTATAAATTCTGATATAGTTCATAACCCCAAAAAGAAGTTGAAGACGATAATAAGTCCAAGATTTGAAATATTATTATTGTTTATTTACAAAAATAGTAAGTTATAGTAAGTAATATATGTATGCGTTTGTGGTTAATATATGTATGTGTTAAGGCGTATTAAAATGTTGCATAGACGACACTTTAAAATTCCGTCAGTATCCTGTACACTCTTATTTTCATCGTTTTTTATTTTATTTATCACTCTTATGGACATCTCTGCAATAAAATAAAATTGGGACGCTCCGTTTATCGCATTGTAAAATATTGTTTAAGGTACACCAAAATTAGCAAATTTTGCGCTTCTTGATAATTCGTTTGTGGTAACTCAACTGTGTTATCAACGAGATGTATTAAAGTTTCCGGTATGCCATTTTGTTCGTGACTGTAAATTATTATTGTTTAAATATCGATTATAAATGGACCAATTTGTATATAATGCTTACCCAAATAATAGAATGGTCTTTTTAGCGAATGAAAACTTGATGAAGTCAGCACTTTCCCCGGCTTTCTTTGTGGCAACAATATTATAATTTCTCAATTTTTTCTTACTTAAGAATACATTAAGAATATCTGAACTCATTATGACAATGTTTAATGAATCCTCGTTTTCGGGCCTGTAATTAATTAATGATTATTCTTATATTACAAATGGATATATTTTATAAAATTGGTTTTTCTACCTGAAACTTGTGGAGTCGCTTAATATCAAGGCTCGAACACGAAGAGCCTTACAGGTTTGGATTAGTCCATTTAAACTGGTTAGATTATCAATAAATGAAGCTACAACAATAAAATCAGCATCATGAACTGGTGTCTTCTTTGGCATCAAATCAGATCTCCAATAATTTTCATTTAGTCGGGAAGACGTCGGACGTCCCTCTACTAGCTGATGTTCCACGATTGCCGATTTGATAGCCTCTCGAAATTCATCAACTTTCATTAAGTTAATCCCATTTCCGCACAAATCACGAGGTGGAAAATTTGACATGCAAAAAATATAAGGATAAAACAAATGGATAACTGTATCCTTGTTAAGTTGCGAATACATTTCATGTAGCAGAAACCGAGCTTTTAATTGTGGTCCAACCGACGTAGATAACAACTCGCGTTCCAATGTTGCCTTATTAATACCAAGTGAAATTTGAACTCTAAAAATAAATGTTTATAATATTTGGTCAAACCTTAAAGTAGAGTTAAGTGGTTACCCTTTGTTCTTGCACATTACAGTCAGTTCGTCAAGAAACCACATGGCAAATTGGCGCACCCGTATTTCACCATTATTTGCAAGGTTTTGCAATAAGGTGAACATATTTTTAAATTCATTCCAAGAAACCTTACTGTTGTTTAAATGGATATAAAGACTAGTCACAGAAAGTAAAGACATTTGATGATTTGGCTTGAGAGTCGATATCGACTGCAAACGCTCCAAGAGTGGGTCTAAGCTAGTTAAGGTATTAGCTACAATTAGTTCATACATGGATGTAATATTGAATTCTTCATTTTGTGAAAATAATATCGGCCATAGTTGATCATCTGGGTATTTAAATCTTTTTGATAAAATTAGCAAAGTTTCAGCAATGTAGAACTTAACTCTGTGCGCTTGGGAATTATTCAGATATTCGCTCAATTCTTTGTTAATACCAATTAATTGTGTTATGACTTCATGTTCATAATCCCAAAGTTGATACGAGCTATGTTTTTTAAAGCAAACATTTTTGTCAATACAATATGCCCTGTAGATTATTAAAATGGATTGATTGCACTTTCCACTAACAATAAAAACATATTTCTCCTTACCATACGTCTTCATAAAAATTATCCTCTTTATTATGCAAAGCGAGGGTATGTTGTTCTTCATTGGTCAAATGTCGTTGTACATGAAAGTATCTAAAAAAATAAAAAATTAAATGTGGGAACTAAAACATTTTTTAGATAGCTTGTCTTACATCCAATGATACTCTTTAATCAGGGCGACAAAAGCAGACAACACATTCTCATCCTGCATTGGTTTTTCACACTTATGCAAAAGTTTTGCCAAGTGTCTTATTGTTTGCCATCCTCCCTTCTTGAGAAGCTCCACTGGGTTCAACTGAAACTTTTTAATTTCACTCCACTTGTTTATTCGCGTATGTACAAAAATCTCCATAGAAACTCTTAGTACATAATTTTTCTCGTCAGTCGTCGTACATATTAGTTTATCGATCAGATGATCTTGAATTGCCTTTAAATCTTTACTTTCTTGGATCAAAGCAATGTCGATACCATATTCAGTGGAATAGAAGTTGGAAATCTCGTTCGATGACTCAAATATTGCAGATAATCCATATAGCATGAAAAATCGAAACCAGCCGTGATGAGCCTTCGGCAAGTTTTTTAATTTACGAATACTAGCAGTCAATGGAAAGTCGCTCTCCCCCGCTTCATAGAAATTACATAAAGATGGTAAACGCAGTGGGTTAAAATAAGAAATTTGCGTTTTAAAATTGACACAGTCTCGTATTTTGATCATTAAATCGAAATGTTCCCAAAAACATTCATCTTTATCTTTGTACATGGTCTCCAGATAGATAAAGTAATCTGCGAGTGACAGTTCTCTAATTTTTTCCTGGAAGTGATCGTGCATAAGAAAGTACATTTCACAAAGTTTCAAAATAAATGACATACCTCGAATATAATTCTTATATTGCCTATGGCATATTGATACAATTTTTCATGTTTCATTCTTTTGACTGCTGAACAAAGTTTAAAAAAAGTTTCCTTGCTAATGTTTTTGGATATCAATGCTTTGGCATGTGAATCTAGTGATTTTCCTATACTTTTAAGCCACTCACATAGTGGAACACTGTTCCATTCCCAAGATACGTTAACTATGGCTGCAATAATTAAGACTATGTCATTTCCCGATAGAGTCTCTGATAATGGACTATCACAATCAGGGATAGTATATAACTGTGTTCTATTGGTTGCTAATAAGTAGTCTTCCATTAAATTCCAATCAGTTAACTGGGACATCGTCACATTGTTTAAAATAAAGTGCAAAAATCCACCGACAATGGATATATTCTCAGACTGCAGAGAACGCTTGTAAAAAACGTATATCCAAGGGGCAAAGTCATTATTGGATGTCAATAATTTGTTATTACTGTTAAATAAGCGATAAAAGTTTGGGAGCGTTTCTTCTTTTTCCAGTTTTTCTACTACAGCAATAAAGTCTGACCATTGTTCTTTGGTGCACTTGAGAGCTTCTGCAACAACATTGTTGGAATCAAAGATACCCTCCAGTTTATGCAAAAGAAAGTAGGATAATTCGCGGTCCTTCTTCTTATTTGACATAAGTAGTTGTTTTACGAACGGCACCATTTGTAGACATCTTTCCAATCCGAGTTCACGAACAAAATCGTCAAAAAGTTTGACAAGAAGTTGTCCAGCAAGTGGATGATCACCACTTACACCAACTGACCACAATAATTCTAGCAACGATTTCCCCTCCACACTGGGAAACTTGCTCACTTGGGTTTGGATACATGTCAATATATTGGACACCAAATGATGATAATCAGAGGAGGAAGCAGCTTTGGTATTTCCATCAAATTCACAGATCATAGCAAGGATTAACTTCTTAAAGATTCTTGCTGACAAATTAACATTCCTATTCTCCGACAGATTGAAAATGCACTGCAGCACTCGCTTCATAGCTAACCCAGTAAATTCATTCTGATGTATATCAACAAGATCACAAAGCAGTTCATTGAGATCGGTTATGTCGATCATTTGATGTTGATTTTGAATGTTCATTTCGTGTTTGTTCTACGCTATATATGGCTTAGAGGGAAAGGCCCAACCTCACTAGTCAAACAACTTTCTTAGTCTAAAGTAAAAATACTACTTCATAAGCTCTTATTGAGATATGCAATATTTATACCCCTCAAAAAGGGTGTGTTAACTTTCGGAAGTCTGTTATTAATTGAAAAAGCGTTGGTTAAACTATATATACTAAAACTTCTTGAAATTTCTTCTGTCCGAATCAACGTCATACTCTTCTACGGTTATAAACTTTCGGTCGAAAATTTTGGTCAATTTTGAATTGCAATTTAATTTTGTGGTCTAGTATCTGTTAGATGAACGATTTGTCTTAAATCAGATTACATTCAATTAAACTGGAAGGGTACAACTAGTTCGTCATTACGATTTGTACCGTCCGCATAATCTTAAGTAATAAAGCAAATTACCAGGAATCCTTATCTACTGCTTGATTCACTTTATACCAGACATCGATAACAGTTGGTAAAAATGACAAAGTTAGTGTATTAATATACATACATATGTGTAACCGACAAAATGTGAGCAAAGAATACTCTCAGGGTTAACAATGACCATCAACCACTTTGTGCCCGCCTTAGAGGCCAATTGTCCAAAGTAAAAAAACGTATATATATATATTATATAAAATATATGTAGCTGCTTGAACGAAACATTTCTCAACCTTTAAATCATATATTTACATATATTCTTGATCAGTATAAATAGCCGAACATATTAAGACTTCTCCTAGATGTTATAGCTACCAAATGGAGTGGAGCCCCAGTAATTTATGTCTGATTTATAAGTTTTTTACATTTATCTGTCTCAAATTATAAATTCTGATATATGTAGTTCATACCACCCAAAAAGAAGTTGAAGACGATAATAAGTCCAAGATTTGAAATATTATTATTGTTTATTTAAAAAAATAGTAAGTGATAGTAAGTAATATATACATTTGTGGTTGATATATGTATGTGTTAAGGCGTATTAAAATGTTACATCGAAGACACTTTAACATTCCGTCAGTCTCCTGTAGACTCTTATTGCTGCATTGTTTTCTTCGTTTTTTATTTTATTTTTCACTCTTATGGACATCTCTGCAATATATGTATATGGTAACCCCTTTTATCGCAAGGTGAAATATTGTTTAAGGTACACCAAAATTAGCAAATTTTGTGCTTCTTGATAATTCGTTTGTGGTAACTCAACTGTGTTATCAACGAGATGTATTAAAGTTTCCGGTATGCCATTTTGTTCGTGACTGTAAATTATTATTGTTTAAATATCGATTATAAATGGACCAAATTATATATGATGCTTACCCAAATAGTAGAATGGTCTTTTTAGCGAACGAAAACTTGATGAAGTCAGCACTTTCCCCGGCTTTCCTTGTGGCAACAATATTATAATTTCTTAATTTTTTATCACTTAAATATTCATAAAGCGATTCTGAATTCATTTTTAGTAATGCTTAATGTATCCTCTTTTATGGTACTGCAATGAATTGAAAGATTATTCTTTATTAATACAAGCATATGTAGGGGTAATATATATTGTAAAGTATTTACGTCAAACTTGTGGAATTGCTCAATATCAAGGTGCGAACTCGAAGAGCC
Source organism: Drosophila sturtevanti (assembly GCA_018150375.1). NCBI lineage: Eukaryota > Metazoa > Arthropoda > Insecta > Diptera > Drosophilidae > Drosophila > Drosophila sturtevanti. The sequence goes on along the minus strand of JAECWJ010000341.1, from coordinate 2,405,492 downwards.
TTACAGGTTCGGATCAGTTCATTTAAACTGGTTAAATCATCCATGAGAGCAGCTACTATAACGAGGTCAACATCGCTAGCATTGGGCTTTGGATATACAAGGCTAATCGATCTGAGAGCTCTTCGAAATTTAACATGATTATTGTTACGGAAAGCAATTGGTTGTATATTTGAAATATAAAAGGTATACCACAGATATTTAAAGTTTTTTGTAGCGCCGTATTCGCTAAAATCGTCTAAATATAATTCACGTAATATGAGATGAGCTTGCAATTGTGGTCCACACAACATACTCTCCAAATCCCTTTGCAATCCTGTCTGCCAGGAATTATGTAAAGGCACATTACAACTAGAAATAGAGACTATGTTAATTTTTGTCAAATTTCAGATGATAATTCGTCGATTACCGTTTCTCCTTGAAAATTGCAATAAGTCTGTTAAGAATATATTTGGCAAATTGGCGAACCTGCAATTCATCATTCATTCCAAGGGTTATCAATAATGCAAACAGCATTTGTTGTTGTTTGACATTCAGCATTTTGCTTTTATGGTATAGGCAAATATTAGTAACAGAAAGTAATGACATTTGCTGATTTGGCTCGAGAGTCGATGTCCACTGCAAACGCTCCAAGATTGGGTCAAAGCTGGTTAAGGTATTAGCTACAATTAGTTCATACATGCATGTAATATTGAATTGTTCATTTTGTGAAAATAATATCGGCCATAGTTGATCATCTGAGCATTTAATTTTTTTTGATAAAATTAACAAAGCTTCAGCAATGTAAAATTTAAGTCTGTGCTCTTTGGAATTACTCAGATAATGGGGATGGGATTCGCTTAATTCTCTGTTAATGCGAAGCAAATCTTCGACGACTTCCTTCCCATAGTAATCAGGGTGCCAAAACGCGTGTTGTGTAAAACAATCAAATATAATTTCATTTCCATAAGAATTATTGTATGTCGTCTCAATCCTGTAGATTAATAAAAAGGGACTCATTGGCTCTTTCCAATTACAACTGAACTAAATTTTTTTAGTACCCTTACCATGCATCTTCAGAAATTGGTAAATTGTGAAGGATTTCTCGAAGCACTTGATCTATGTTAATTTTAAAACCAGTCATTATTATTAGATAAACAAGATTCTCATTGGTATGAAGATGATTCTTAATAATATCCACGGAAAGGATATTTTGTTCTTCTGTGGTCAAATGATTTGATGCATATCCTGTTATATCCTTAGCTCTAGTGAAATAAAATTGGATTATGAATAAATGTTAAAAACTGAGTATTTCTGAATTTGTTTAACTTACGCGTAAAAACATGGGAATTTTTTTAAGGACGTTAAAAAGCAGGCAACACATTCTCGTCCTCCAATCGTTCTTCACATTTACTCAAAAGATATGCCAAGTGTCTTATTGTCTGCCATCCTCCCTGCTCAAGAAGTTCCACTGGGTTCAACTGAAACTCTTCAATTTCACTCCACTTCTTTATTCGCGTATGTAAAAAAATGTCCACAGAAAGTTCCAGCACATATGATTTCTCTTCACTCGTCTCACACATCAATTTATCGATCAAATGATCTTGAATTGCCTTTAAATCTTTACCATTTTGGATCAAATTAATGTCCACTCCATACTTAGAGGAACAGAAATTATGAACGTCATCCATCGTTTCAAACAATATTCCACACACAATCAGTAATCGAAACCATCCATGTTGTGGCGGTGGCAATTTTCTTAATTTTTTTACAATAGCAGTGATTATGCTCTTTAGGTATTCATTTGAATATTTGAATCTGATGTCTAAGCACACTGGGATGAAAAATGAAATTTGCTTATCAAAGTTGTTACAAACCACTATTTGGCGGTTCAAACGAGAATGATCCGAGCAATGTTCATCTCTGTTTTTGTACATCATGTAAATTAAAATCAAATAATCCTCCAGGCATAGTTTTTTAGTTGTTGACTGTTAATTACAATGAATGAGAATATGAAAATTTGCAAAATAATTGGCATACCTGGAAAAGATCATTCACCAGATCTATGGCCACTTTACGCATTTTCAGGTTTTTCAAACCTATGACTACTGAGCAGAGTTTAAAAAATATTTCCTTACTAATGCTTGCCAGATCCCACATTTCTTCCTTTGGGATACATGTAAGCCACTCAAATAGTGGAACACTGTTCCATTCCCAAGACACGTTAACCAGGGCTGCAATAACTGCTCTTTTTTCCTTTGTAGAAATAAATTTTTCGAAAAGTCGATATGAGCGGTCATCATCGTCTACATTGTATAACTGTGTTCTATTAGTTGCTGCTAAAAAGTCTTCCATTAGATCCCAATCAGTTAATTGGGAAATATTCAAATGCGCGACAATATATTTCACCGTTGTATAGGTAACGAATATATTGTCAGACTGTAAGGATCTTTTGTATAATAAGTATATCCAAGGGGTAAAGTCATAATTGGATATCATGTTGTCGAAGAAGATAAATAGGTTTGAGGGCATCTTTTGCTCTTCCAGGTGTTCTACTATAACAATGTAGTCAGCCCATTGCTGCTTGGTGCACTTTATGGCATCTGCAACATCATTGTTGGTATCAAAGATCTCTTCCAGTTTATGCATAAGAATATAGGCTGACTGACGATCTGTTGCCTTCTTTGATTGAAGAAATTCTTGAATGACCATAAGTAATTGGGGACACATTTCCAGTCCGAGATCACGAACAAAATCGTCAAAAAGGTTGACAAGAAATTGTCCAGCAAGGGGATGAACACGATCCGTTTTTACACTTAGCAACCATAATTTTTTCAATATGCATTTGCTTTCTGCACTGGGAAACTTTGTCACTTGGAGATGCACACAATCCAGAAGGTTGGTAACCAACTGCTGACCATAGTCTGGTGCAGAAGCATCAGCGTTATTAGTATTAGATGAGTCTATTACTGCTGTGAGAAGCTTTTCAAATATCTCTAATGATAAATTGACATTTCTATTTTTAATTATGTCAAAGATAAACTGCAACACGCTCTTCAAAGCCAAACCGGTTTTATCTTCTTTTAGTGTATCACTAATATGGATGTGTAAATTATTTAAATCGATTTCGATATTTTCAATATCATTTAGAGAATCCATTTGATTTTTCGGTTTGCCCAAAGAATGATTTTTGGTCTTACTTTCTTGCTTTTACAATGTGCACTAAAAATATAATGCAGAATGAGACTGGTTTTTATCATTCTAAGAAAAATGACATTTGTACATATGTATGCATGTCAAATTGAGATAAGCCATGTGAAATAACAATGTGGATAACTTGGGTCGTGGTGAATTTTGTATACCCTTGCAGCTCTTGACTTTTCAAATAATTTGTCCCTCATAGCGGATAATAAATTTTTTTTAAATAAATACTATAAAAACAAAATAAAAGTAAATTAAATTAAAAACAAAACTAACTTTAGCTCCCCTTGACAATTGATGCCCTTTTAGACATGATATATCATATAAAACAAAACTTGCTTGAACAGCTCTTTATCTTTTCTTTGTGTGCTTTTTAGTAAGTTTGCGTTTCACATCGAACTGCAGAATGACGACAGCGAATTTCACATGAATTGGCTTTATTCCATATATGTACATATGTATATCAATGTAGCTGATAGCAAGAAGGGTTAATAAAAAAAGATGTGGGAGGATTTGGGAACTTGGTAAAATCCATGGAGAAACCTTGAACCGTAATATCCTAACGAGCACTACTACAAAACATGATATACAATAATTATATGTGCATCATATTTTTTGCAAATAAAAAGTGGTATAGTATTTTTAAATTATTTCTGATAATGTGATTTTATTAACAACGTAAGATAGGAAAATAAAAAAAATTTTAAACTTATTAACTAAATAAAAATTAAAAATTATAGTTATATTCATAGTAAATAATTATATGTCATTCTTCACTTTGGTCTCTTAAAAGTAATTAATTTTGGAAAATCAATACTTTTTCCTTTATTATTTAAGACTAAGTTGAGACGATTTGGCATAGAATTACCAACGACTGTAAGACAGATGCGTCAATATTAGTCCATTCCTGTTCTATAGCAATTAGGTCGTACAGCCGACAGAATGCCCCAAAGATTCTCGATGGGATTAAGGTCCGGCCAGGGGCCACTCAATACAGGAATTTTTTCTTCTAAAAAGTCTTTGGTGACCTGCGCCGTGTGGTTTGAAGCATTGTCTTCCTGATAAGTCAATTATCGCCATAAAGATTTCAGCGAAGTCTATCAAAACCGTCTAGAAGTTTTACATACATATTGGCATTCATTCGAGATAAACGAGCTCTATAGCAGAACGGTTTTCATCTCTCCAATATTTTTTGCAGTTTTCTAGGCTGTGGTTTGGGGACCATTGAGGTATATTTAACGAAATGATTTTCGTTTAGAATCTGAACGATTCTACTCCTCGTTATTTAAAGATCCAAGTGAGCCCTTATTTGACCGCTGCTCATCGAATCCTCGACTGCAAGACGTCGAATCTGGCGTTTGCATCGTTCGTCAATGTTGGTCTTGCGTCCGCTGCGTCGAGAACACCATATTTCGATGGGTTTTTCAGGAACCTACTTATTTCTATGCCTGTTAAGTCTGGTTGCTATCTCAAATCTGGAGCCACTTTCATGCATGCCGAGGATAATTCCCTGCTCGTAATCGGTCAAACTTGTTTCAGCCTGACAACAATATATATTATCTACTAATTAAGGTTTTTATTTATAAATTTTAATAAATGATACACTTACAATAGAATTTAAGCAAATTTTCAAAAAAGTCTTCAATCTTTACGTACGATGATCACACAAGTGTTTTGCGATATAATTATTTACTCCTAACCAAATCACGCAGTAAGGACCGAAAGAGATTAGAATGACAAATTAAAAACAAGAATACCTGTTTTTTATGGTATACAAAAATTAACAAATTTTGCGAATATTGATAATCCGTTTGTGGCAATTCAACTGTTTTATCCAACAGATATGTTAACTCTTCCGGTATTCCATTTTGTTCGTGACTGTAAATTATTATTGTTTAAATATCGATTAAAAATGTACCAAATTCTATATGACTCTTACCCGATTAGTAGAATGGTCTTTTTAGCAAATGAAAACTTGATGAAGTCGTCACTTATCCCGGCTTTCTTTGTGGCAACAATATTATAATTTCCCAATTTTTTTTCACTTAAGAATACATTAAGAAAATCTGAACTCATTTCGACAATGTTTAATGAATCCTCGTTTTCAGGCCTGTAATTAATTAATGATTATTCTTACATTACAAATGGACATATTTTATAAAATTGGTTTTTCTACCTGAAACTTGTGGAGTCGCTTAATATCAAGGTTCGAACTCGAAGAGCCTTACAGGTTAGGATCAGTCCATTTAAATTGGTTAAATCATCAATAAATGAAGCTACAACAATAAAATCAGCATCATTAACTGATGTATACTGCTGCATTGGAGATATATTCATTTCTGCTTGGGTTTCAAAAGACTGAATAACTGATTTAATAGCTCTTCTAAATTCTTGCATTTTTTCAAAGTTTTTCCAAAACACTCGTCCAAACGATGTGTAAGGTTGTAAATTGGACATTAAAAATATATAGCCATAATTCATCAGTAATCGATCTTCGATTGGAGCTGCCAAGGCATAAACTTTAGGTATCAAGAGACTAGCTTCTAAGCGAGTTTCACCACCCTGAACCGATGTCTGCGGAGTATTTATATTGGGCACAAGAAACCTAAAAACAAATATTTTACTTATATTTATTTAATGCTTATTTTTAATGAGAATTCACAATTTACCCAATCTTGTCGTAAATCGGTGTCAGTTTGTGTAAAGCCAGTTTAACCAATTCCTCTTTATTTGAAAGGGTCATCAATAAGTCAAAGAGCTTTTTGTGTTGCTCAGCATTAAGCGTATTCCAATTAAGGTGGAGGTAAATATTGGTAACAGATAGTAAGGATATTTGTTGATTTAACTCGAGGGTCGATATCCATTGCAAACGTTGAAGGAGTAATTCTAACTTGGGTAAGGTACTAGCCACAATTAATTCATACATACAAGTAATATTGAATTGTTCAGTTTGTTGAAATAGTGCCGACCATAGTTGATCCGAGAATTTAAGTTTATTTTTTAAATAAATTAATGCCTCAGCAATATAAAATTTCATTATGTGCACCTTGGAATTAATCAGATAATTGGGTTGGGCTTTAGTTAATTTTTTGTTTATACGCAATAATTCTTCAGCGACTTGATTGATATACGACTCTGATTTTCCCAGGGCATATTGTACAAACATAAAAAGTACGGGCTGAATTCCAATATGATCTAAATAAATGGCGTCAAGCCTGTGAAATAAAATTGGGAGACTTGCATTTACTTTTTACTTGCAGCTGAAAATTATCTTTTCTTACCACATGTCATCAGTAATCATCAACATTTTTTGAAGACTTTCAGTTGCAGCCACATTTATAGAAGATTTAAATATTACCCTAACGATATCCAAGTTAATATGAAGATGGTGGCTTATAATCTCTAGAGCAAGTGCATTTTGTTCTTCAATGGTCAAATGTTTTGATGCATATTTTCCAATTCCTCGAGCTCTATTCAAATAGATAAAATAATAATTAATATTTATAGGTACATACAAATATAAAATTTTTTTGCCAATTTATTCACTTACGCATCACAATCCGGATACTCTTTTAATAAAGCGACAAAAGCAGGCAACACATTCTCGTCCTCTAATCGTTGAGAACAGTTTTCTAAAAGGTGGGCCAAGTGCTTAAATGTCGATCTTCTTCCCTGCTGCAATATTTTGAGTGGTTTTAACTGAAACTTTTTCATTTGATTCCAATTTTTTATTTGATTCACAGTAAATAAATCCATTGAAATTGCGAGCACGAGAGATTTCTCATTACTTTTACACATCAGTTTATCAATCAAATATTTTTGTAATTTTTTCAGATCCTTAACGTTTTGAATGAATGGAATGTTTAAACGATATTCCGTGGAATAGAAATCAGCAATATATTGATTTTGATTAATAAAGTACAGGGGAAAAAAGCGTAACCATCCATGATAAGGTTTTGGTATTTGTTTTAGTTTATCAATAAGAACAATAATTAAATCGTCTCTGATAAATGAATTGAATATTATGTCCAAACGAGGTATGTCGCCATTGATATGAAGCATTTCAAACTCAGTGCACTGAATTAATTTGTATTTTAAACATTCGTGATCCCTATATTCGTTACTCCTGTTCTTATACATTATTTCGATGAATATTAAATAATCTCCGAAGGACAATCCATTAATTGTAGCCTGTATAAAAATGTCTATTTAAAAAGAGTCAGTTTTTTATATCTTTGCAATTTCGAACTTACTTTAAATTTGATTATCACTTGACATTGTGCCCAATCCATCAATTGCGAGTTTTCAATATCTTGGATTCGTAATCCTAGTTTAAGAAGCAATTCCTCACTAATACTTGGACGTTGCCCTTCCTCAGGCAAGCTTCTCAGCCATTCAAATAAGGAAATACTGTTCCATTTCCACGGAACAGTGACCAGGGCTCGCATAAGCAATTTTAATTCCTTATTCGATACAAAGTTTTTAAAGAGCGGATGAGAGCGGTCATCGTCATCTACATTATATAACTGTGTTCTATTAGTTGCTGCTAAAAAGTCTTTCATTAGATCCCAATCAGTTAATTGAGAAATATTCAAATGAGCGACAATATATTTCACCGCTTTATAGGTAACGAATATATTGTCAGACTGTAAGGATCTTTTATATATAACGAGTATCCAAAAGATAAACTGGGGTTTACATTTGATGTCAAAAAAACTTATTAAGTTTGAGGGCATCTTTTGCTCTTCCAGGTGTTCTACTACATCAATGTAGTCTGTCCATTGTTGTTTGGTGCACTTAATGGCATCTGCAACATCATTGTTGGTATCAAAGATCTCTTCCAGTTTATGCATAAGAATATAGGCTACCTGGCGGTCCTTCTTTTTTCGTACAAAAGTAAGTGGTTTATGACCGACACCAGTTGTTCACACCAATTCTGACCGAGTTCACGAACAAAATCATCAAAAAGCTTCACATAAATTTGCCCAGATGGGGGATGCAATTGTTCGTTGCGATTGATTGTACTGCGTATCCACAATTCTTCTAGAAAAAATTTCCATTCCGCACTGGGAAACTTTGTCACTTGCAGATGAATACATTCTAAAACGTTGGCCACCAAGCGCTGATTATGGCCTGGTGAAGATTCACTAGCATTATTATACATCAGCACTGTGATCAGTTTCCAAAATATATCTAATGGCCAATTAACATTTTTATCTAGAATTAAATTTAAAATGCACTCGACAATTCGCTCCATGGTTAAAATGGAGAATTCCTTCTTTTGTATATCAATAAGATCGGATAGCACGTCATGTAGACTGTTAAACGATTCAGTTTCAATTTATGTTGCCCATTTAAAATGTCGAATTTATTATATAAAAGTAAATAATGTCGATTATATTGCAGACAAACACAACCTTATTGTTCCAAGAATCGATGTTAAATAAAATGACTTTTTATAAACGCTACCAGCGATAAGCTGTAAATTTATATACTATTAGAAAAAGTACGTTTATTTTAGTGAGACGATTGTAACGCAGATAAAGAAGCCTCTGAGTAAGTAACCTTTCATCGGATTGATCGATACAATGATAGATATTTTTATACCCTTGGAGAGAGTAAAGTAAATAAAATTGGTCAGATGTATACATATATGTATGTATATTCTTGATCTTTGATTTCATAATTTTTATTAAATTGATGGCGATTTTGAGGGAGGTTGACGTTATGAAGCATAGCTACTTGGTACAGGGTATATTCCACGTCGACAAGGACGACTTGCTTATAACAAAATACATTATCTTTTCTGTTTGATTAAAATTATTGTTTGATAAACTGGCGCCATCTGTGGGCTTAAAGTAATACAGAATTTTGACTTGCGTGGGTAGCTTTAGTATTCTGTATAATTAAGGTATTAAATTTAATAGGTACATATATTGATATGTGTACTTTATTGAGAGGTTGTTAATTAAATATTACTTAATTTTTTCAATTTATTTTATTAGTTATTTAATCTTAGGTATTAAATAAATTATAATGTGTTGTTTAAATTTGCAGTACATGTCGATTGGAGACGTGTTTTTAATCAATCTTTAAAATTGATTTGAAATTGAGAAAAAAAAAGATATATTTTTAAAATCATGAAGCAACTATTAATTATTGTTGTAAAAACCAAACTGGCTTCATATAAAGTCAATTAAAAATGTTTCTTTTTGAGCATATTGAATAAGAATTAAAATTGACACGGCCGTATGTCTTATAACTCCGAAACGAATAAAACGAATAATTAACCTCCATTTTTGGGCAGTCTAGTTTTATTGTATCAAATAAATCTGTAGTATTTTTGAAATTCAGAAATAAAACTTTTCTAATTAAATGAAAATTTTTTGTTGAAATTTTATTACTAATTATAAAATAGGCATAAATAAAATAAATGATTTTTATTATATAACCATATATGAAATCAAAAAAATTTTCGATTTAACAAAGTATATATTTTTCTGATCAGTATAAAAAAGCGATTGAAATTTCTCGCTTAGCGTTTAAGTCTTTATTTTCAAATTAATACATACAATAAAACTTTACCCAAAACTACACTACGAAAAGTCAAAAATTTCAGATAAAGCATTCGCTATCATCTAAAAGTATTCTATAGTATACACTCAAAACAAAATTTTGGTCTTCGTCTTGGCAAAATAAAAAAAAAAAAATCCCAAAATTTAATGGCTGGAAAGATTGAAAAAAAAAAAAAAATAAAAATAGAAATAACTTTAATCAACCTTAATTATGGGTCCCAAGTAATGGGCTCCTTGTTAAAGTTGTATTTGGCTAAATGTTATCGACCCGGTTCAGGAAGTTTGTATTTATGGCAGAAATTTTTGAATGATTTGTTCAAGTGCAAAGTGCCAAATATGGCGGTTCGATATGATAGGTAAATCAAATTTCATAATATGTATAAGAAAATGTGTAACCTTATAATGCTTTTACGTTTTTTGTTTCTTATTTTTTGTTTTTGTTTCTGAAAATAATTATCAATCTTTATCAACGATTTGATAAGCCGCGTGATTGAAAGAGTGTTAAAGCAATTGGAACAATTGAAATTGTGTTTAGCACAACGATTACGCGTGTCTTCGCATTGTATTTATTTGTGAATTACTCATCCTATCTTTTTGCAGCACATTTTAATTACTTTTTCTTTTGTTAGATAGATAAGCCTTTTCGGGGGTACTTGAAGATAAAATTCAATTAATGTATTAAATTGGGAATTGGCAGTATTTTTTGTCTCTTCTGTTAATTATTTTACTACTACCAAATTAATGACGTACATAATGATATGAACTTTACTTTACATGACTAATGTGAAAAGATATAGAAAAGGCGCCTCGGTTTCCTTATCGTTTATCGATGTCTTGCAATGAATATTCTATTTTCTTCTCTCCCTTCTTCTTCCCCTTTTCTATCTAATCTCTTTTGTTCATTTATAGACGGTAAGTCCTAGCATTAGTTTGTTCAGTCTATACAGAAAACTTCAACGAGCAAGATGTCGCGATTTATAATAACGTTTTTATTATTTTTAACAATATCGGTGGAGCTAAGTTGGCTTAAACCAATACCCTTACCACCCATTCTGGATCCGGAAGAATCTGGCGGTTTTATTGAGGGCGATATGCAGTTAACACCAGAACAGGAAATAAGTAGACAAGGCGGACACATTCAAGGACGCAATGGTCTGACAGATGAGCAAAAGAGATGGCCTAATAATTTGGTTATATACAAAATATCACCTGACTTCGATTCAAGTCATAAACAGGCTATATTGAATGGCATTGCTACCCTGGAATTAAATACTTGTGTTAAATTTCGGGAAGCCATCGAAGGCGAGGATCAATCTTATTTAACCATAACTGCTAATTCCGGTGGTTGCTATACGGCTGTTGGCTATCAAGGAAAGCCACAAGAAATGAATTTGGAAATTTATCCTTTGGGTGAAGGATGCTTTCGTCCTGGCACAATATTACATGAATTTATGCATGCCTTGGGCTTCTATCATCAACAGAGCTCATCCATACGAGATGATTATATACAAGTTATCTATGATAATATTGTGCCCGGCAAAGAATTTAATTTCGATAAATTTTCATCAGATAAAGTGACCGATTTTGAAATGGGATATGATTATCAGAGTTGCCTTCACTATCGTCCTGGTGCTTTCTCCATTAACGGTGAGGATACCATCGTTCCTTTGGATCCAACAGCACAAATTGGCCAACGCGTCGGCTTGAGTTCAAAGGATATTGATAAAATTAATATTATGTACAAGTGTCCGATTTTAATTTAAAATGGGAATTAATCTTTGTATATATATATTTATTAAGCCACATTGTGATATTTCCGACTGAAGTGTATTAGATCGTTTTATGGATCTAACATTATCATTTGCCGGTGATGTATTTATTAAATCTCATAAAAAAAATTGAAAAAAAAACGAGTCATTTATAATGGGGCTTGTCTTCTCTTCTTGGCATTGGATTTTGATAAGGTTTATCTATCGAGTACATGTGCATATATGTATATGTACACTATATGGGTGGGTACCCACAAACCATTCGAAAAACTAAACTAAACATGCTACAAAATGTGTCGAAATTGTCATTGACAATTTTCTAATGCGATTTATATGCAAAGATGCAAATGTTTTTGTCCTTTCCTCGAAAATGTCTACGAGAAGTAGCATCTGGTTGGTAGGCTCTCAATTCTCACATTTTCACATCACATGTGTGTGTTCTGCCAATATGAGTGTGCGCTTCTCTGTATGTGTACACTATAAATTTGGGTTTGATTTTGGTTAAATTTTCAGTTCTTCCTTCTTCTTTGGCCATATTGTTTCGTTTCGAAATTAAATTACCAAAACCCAAATGGTTGCATGTTTTTGCCTAGCAAAATTACCATAACCACTTCCATGTTTCTTCTTCACTAACATGAAGCGAAATTTTATAGTTATACCAATTCATTTGGAAAAACAGAAGAAAAAAAATATAATACATTTCCCAGATATGCATCTTTAACAATACATAGTTTCATTATGATTATCATCTTTTAGCCAAAAAAAAAAAATAATTTAATTTTGTTCTATTTTCGTAGGACTTTGATTTTTGTAAACTGATTGCAAAAAATGAAAATAATAAATAGAAAATGACCTAATACATGGCTACCGGGCTGGACTATCATAAATTGTAGAAAACTTTGATTCTAAAAGTCATTGAGATTTGTGTTTTTTTTTTCAATTTTAATCGCCAAATGTAGTTCTATACTCTGCACTATTGAGGGTATATTATGTATATATCTACATATGAATGTTATGTAACAATCCAAACTTTTATTTCACTTGTTAATAGCAAAATTTTTCAATATCATTTAAATTTTACTACATTCCACAAGCTTCCTTAAGTCTGAATCGTCATCGTGTGCTTGCATCGATTGTTCCTATGTCATCTATATGATATAGTCCCGCGATCGGGATAATTCCGAGATATTCCGAGATATGCCTGCAGCAGAAAGAAGCCTCTGTTCAGCTCTTTAGCTGTAAGGGTCTCAGGGGAGGAGCTGTTGACTTCCTTCTATGCATTGGAGACATATAAACAAAATTAATATACCCTCCGCAAGAGTACAAAAAAACCCAAATTAATATTGACATTAATCAAGATCAAACTTGGCCAACATTTATTAGAATTATTTTTGTTCTTAGAAATTTCAATGCACTAGAATGAAAATCTACTGTCTAAGGATGTGACATAATATGGAATAATCTGGAGATTGTAAAATTTTTTATTGGGTTAATACAATGCAACTTAAATATAATAATGATGATTGAACTTTTTAACTGAGCTAGCTCATTTCAATACAATCAGAGAGACCTTTATACCATTTTAGACTGTATCCATTATTAGAATTCTTTCCAGACTCTTACAACTTATACACTTATTTAGTTTCTAACTAAGTTCTTATATTTTATGGATGGCTGCTACTTGACTTATCTATTTTACCAATCGTAGTCTGCTGCATTAAATTATCTAAATTTGAGTGGGACACCTGAAAAGCAAGTTCCCTATCTACTAGACACTGGTTAAACACGATGTAGAAGCTCATTTTAACTTATGTGTCTTCTTTGTTTTATAATGGCCATAAAGAAATCAACCAATGGTTTATTCTTGGAATTTGTATTTGTACTTTACTGCAACTTTTATATCTTCTTACGAAATGAAAGCAAACAATAGTATCCTTAGTTTCTCACTTTTGATAATAAAAATAATAATTATATTTGAACTATGTATTGAACTTTTTATCTAACACAATAATTCAATTTTTATTTCGTTACAACTGTTGAATGATAATTGTTTAACCTTTAGACTTAGTGGGCTCTTTCTTACACATTTTCAATTATGTCAAATATGAAACTTTCACTTAATCATGCTTATTGTTTAGAGAAGTATTTCTATTCAAAATTAATAGAAATACTTCTCTAAACAATATAGATATGTTTGATAGAGGAACGAAATTAAGCGTTAGTTCTTTTTTTCATAATGAATTTCATCATCATCCAAATTGTATCCTATTATGTTAAAGGCAAAAATTCAAAATATGCTTTTCTTGTTAACTGTTTCACATTTTACATTAGAGTTAAATAAAGATTAATTGGTTTTTTACCCATTCTATATTAATCAAAAATTTACGATCAAAGAAAAAGTGTCAAATAATTGTCATAAAAGTGACTAAAATAATATTTGCCTGAGTCACATGCTTTTTTTCTTTATTAACTAATTTCATATTGATTTAACCCAAAAAGTATGCAATAAAAATAAATTCCATTTAGGTAAAAACATAAATTTCCAAAAAAAAAAAAAAAAAAAAAAAAGAAAAACAAAACAAAAACTATTCCATTGCATTTTATATGCAAATCAGTTGAAGTTTCTTCTGCCAAAGTCAAAGCCAAAAGATGAACGTGTTGGCGTGTGCCAATAATAATTCATGTTAGCCAAAGAAAATAGCTAAACGCGAGGCATTCGCATGAAATATGAAACCAAATTGTTGCAATTTTCTTAACCGCCACATCGCCTCCCCCCGTTATCCACCAAATACATAAATCCGCATAACACAAATGTGACCACGATATTGGTCTAAAGTCCAAGAAAAGTTTCAGATTGGATTTCAAGAGTTTGAGACACATTTCCAATGGGTTCTACCGTCTTGGCCCCTGTTGCGATTTATTGCTGACGAATGCGTATTCAATTTTAAAGGCAAAAGAAACGCATAAATGATTTATACATTTTGATTTTATTTTTCCTTTCCCGTTTTGGCACAAGCAAAGCGCTGTGCCACGTCTCCTTTCAAATTTGCACATTTCTTTTTGATACCCTTACAAAGAGAAACGAGGGTACTAAGAATTTACTTAAAACTTTGCTCCATTGGGGAGGATACAACTTTCAAATCTGTGATCGAGCAAGGCACGAATATGTTGCAATAATCAATCTAGGTCGAATAGTCGACTTATTGCTACATTTGTAACCGAATTTATTTAAAATTATATAAATACTAAATTCTGCAAATATTTTTGGTGCGTAATTTAGATTAAGTAACTACTGGAACAAAAGTCCTACGATCGACAATAAACAAATTTCTTTTCAAAATTTCTGCACCTTTTTTATATTTATATATATCCTCCATTGAAGTGTTATCTTTGTATTTCAAGTATACCATTTTTTTTTTTTTTTTGCCTTTTTCAACCGTCTACTTGTAAATTTAATAGCCGAATTGCTGCAAGGGTATATAAATTTTAAGCTTCCGATGATGTTATACTTTTTTTTTCGTTCGATTTTATTTTTACGATTCATGTCCTCTCCCATCTTACGTATGTGTGCGTGTTGATGATATTTATGACTATGACGTTGTAAAAAAATTATGCTTTAATTTGATTATGGTCAGATTTCGGGATATGCTTAAAAATGCATTAAAAGTTAAGGCTCTGGAATATGGTCATGTTCTTGTCCTTGTTTATGCCAGAGTTATACCAGAAATTCTTATCAGATTTAAATAATAAAATGGATGTTGCCCGAAATAAGTAAGTGGAACAGTACGTTATAAGCAATCTGTATATTAATATCTGAGAATATTTTGTTTACTAGAATCTAGGAAAAAGAACTATATGTAGTTGATCACCTTTCAAGATATATGAAAATTTTCATTATTTGCTTATTTTTAGTGAACCAAGTTTAAAGAGTAAAAATGTTTTTCCTATTCCTTATTGAGATTTAAAATTAGTGCTTTCATTCTGTGAATAGAAAAGGTCGGGTGGGAGATGAGAGTATCTATATAAAATTAAATATTTTTCTTTAATTCCACGGTGTTTTAGCTAAATAACTAAATAAATGTCAAACTATGATACATGAAAATAAAAGAATAAAGATTTTCGAAATCAAAATTTGCTTTAATGCAATCATTTTATTTCTTTGCTTTTAATTAAATATTTTTGAAATTTTTTAGTTCTTACTTATTTCCTTCTTCTATAAATTAGTTTTTATCCATAACATTCTAAATAGATATCTTAAGTTTCAAATCTTACCTCGTCGAGAATCTGTCAAGAATCTGTTACAATGGCTGGTTAAGGGTGATGCCAAGGTAACTGACTTACAGTAATGCCTCCTAATTTGATGGTTAGATGTAGGTCTTTCATTTTTTTTAACTCTAGTGGACCTTTGAGATGAAATCATTTTTATTCGAGTATTATTCAATCATAAATAATGAATTCTGTGTTATAGTTTCCTTTTTTATTATTTTAATAAAATATTTTTTTCGTTTCGTTTTTCGTTTTTCGTTTCATGCTATTGGGGTAGCTATTAAAGGTTCTTATAACATCACTTTTATTAGATAATTCTGTTTTATTGTTTCATATGATGCGACTTGATTAACATTCATTTCATTGTATTGGTCCAACTGGTCCAACTACTTTATACATATGTATTCCTTGTATGCTGATTCTGAAATTCGCAGAACCCTTAATATAAAATACACAGAATGCTTGTGGTCGGTTGGGTAGTTTATTCGCGACTAAAACTTAATTTTCAAGTTCGTCGCACGATCTTTAGGTATATGTATGTACATGTGTATCAGATCATCCTTACATTGTGTTGTACTCTTCTATTTTTCATAATTACAATTTCTTAAAATAGTATTATTTGGTATATTTTGCATAAATTGTTGGGTTTTTTAAATTATATGAGATGGTTTTATCTTATCTAAAATATGTTTAAAATAATGTTTTTAATTAGGCATTTGACCCACTCTGTTTAGATGTTTGCCTGTAACCCGCTTAACTAATGGCTAAACAAGCAGCAGCAACCATCATCCCGCTCACACATATTCTCCCTCTCCCTCCTCTTCATTATCTAGGCAAAAAAGAAAAAAATTGAAAAAAAAAACACTTGTGGCTGGGCTGATGATGTTGGTTAGTTGGTTGGTTGGTTAGCTGCTCTGTGGGAGAAGGAGCATCAGTAGTAGCACCACCACTAGCTTCCATGTCAACGCAAATGCAATTTAAAGCAAACAATTTTTTGAAATGACCTACATCCGGTTGCCGCTGATGATAGTCGGGGTACTGGGGTCTAAGAGCTAGGTCCTTGATGGGGTTGCGCGAGCCCAGAAGGATAAATGCATGACACGCATACGCATTCACATACGCTTACAGGCAGCAGCAGATAGCACCAACTGGGCAAAAATGGGAGTTTTCGCACACAACATCATTAAAAATTAATTCACGCTCGATGTCCTGGCCCTGGACAGGAAACTGGTTGCAGGAGCAACAGCAGAATCAAAAAAAAATTGCTATGGGCATATTATTCAAGTCGACTTTGTGATACCCAGTACCAAATTTTCTTTATCGAAATTTTGAAACTTAAAGAAAGTGATAAAAAATTGATTAATGAGTGGAAATAATTGCATTCCTTTTTCTAAGAAAACTTTCTAAAAAAGCTCGGCACATTATCTAATAGAATAGAATATTTTGTAAATTAAAAGAATATGAAAGAATGGGTGAGAATAAAGACAATAAAGGGTGTATATACATATATACATAGAGTAGAGAGTATCTATATAAATCGATCATTATACTATTATTGCAGTTGTGGTGATGATTTTTATATACCCTTTTCAACTTATAGGTTATAGAGTATAAAAAAGAAATATATAGAATGAACTGAAGCTAAACAACAACAGCACCAAATGAATGTACACACACACACACACACACACGTTTTGCGGTCGCTTCCAGTGCACTTTATAATGTTGTACCGACCAGTTCATCTCTTCGTCCTTACCTATCCAGCATCAGTTCCCTCCCCTCCTACACCCCTGATGACTTAATGAGCATAATAAGCTCAACACCGAAATTACCTTTTTAAATTAACATGATGTTTCTCTCTCTCTCTCTTTCTCTCATTCTCTTTCTATCTCTCTAGCTCTGTTTCATTTGCAGTTCAGTTTCAGGTAAGCTTTCTAACCCATTCTCACACACTTGCTTAGTTGGTATAGACAAAAGCGGTTACATATTCAAATTAAGATTTTAATGCTCACACACATGCACATACACACACACATATATGTAAATATATATAAAAATGTAACACTTGCATTTGTATAGGTGTGCGATTTCACTTTAAACGGATGCCAAAGAAATGAAAATGCAAATTAATTAAATTGCCCATTTTGATTGAGTTTAAGGCAACTCATTGTAAGTAGCTTAACGTCACACAGTCCTCCCCTTCTACCCACGCCCCGCCATTCCATTGAACATAGTTCCTGTTCTGATAAGGATTCTATTAATGAGACTGTTAATAAGGGTAAATGAGATTGGAAACGAATGAAGAAAAGTCGTTAAATAAATCAATCAGCTTTAATTGTTAAAGCCTTTATTTTAGACCAGAAAAAAGTGCGATAAAATTTGTTTAATATAGCATTTACTTCAAGAATTTAATATACCGATTTTCCTATTTTAATTTTTTGTAATATGTTTTTAATATAATCTAAGTAAACTTTTTCTAGGGAATTTTGATTATGATTATCCATCTACAGTTTAAATTATGCAGTTTGATAATGTTGTAGAAAACATTATGACATTATTGAAATGCTTAAATTTTATTTTTATTTTCATCTAGTCAAGAGTTAGTCGATCTAAAAGTCTTTGTTATAGTCATCTATGTAACTTTAGACTACATTCTTTTAAGTACTTTAGCCTTGACGTTATTGCGTATACGCCTCATGCAGCTCATGTAATTTAAATGCAATTAAAATAATAATTTATCTTACTCCACTTGGCTTGTCAACTGGGTGGTAAGGGGTGCTAACAAAGACCTTTGTACATACATACGCTAAATAAATATCTAAAGTAAAAAATAAAAAAAAAAAAAAATGAAAGAGAAACCATTTGTTGGGTGATAAATGAGTAAAAACTGACAAGTCAAATGAAGGTATAGAATAACAGCAACAACAACAAGAACAACCACATCATCTCGAAAAAGGTGCCACGAGAAATGTTAAGTGAGTTGTAAGATAGAAGGGGAGAACGAAATGGGAAGAGTGAGTGAGGTTGTAAAATCGGGGAAGAGTAGGAAAAAAGTGAATGAGAGCAACCGACCACATCATTTGTTTTAAAGAAACCACAAAATGCATTTGGCAATTAGCTAGGGTAAAATGAAAAAAAAAAAGAATAAATAAAAAAGAGAAAAAATATAACACAGCTATGTCTTAGACTTGTATATACCCTAGATTCTGATTCAAAGTTTTTTCAAATCATAATGAATAAAATAAATAATTACGATTCTAAAATATTTATTCCAGCATCCATCGGAACACTATATAAACTCATTATTTTGATCAGGGATAAATAATTCTAATTCATTCCAAAATAGATACTTGACAAGCTTTTAATCATATTGACTATGCCTTTTGATCTCGATAAAAACGAGAATTTGAAAATTATTTGAAAAAAATTCAAATGAAATAGAATGCCAGTGGAAATTGCTATAAAAAATTCCATTCATAAATATATAGAATTAATTAAATTATTAATCAAAACGCCTGCATTCCGATAAATCAAATGAGTTACTGGAGGCTCTTGTAGCGCTTCCTTTTTGCTTTCTCCTTCTCTTTGTTGCATATTGTTGGCGTAATCAGAAAGCAATAAACAAATAAAATAACAATTAATTGGATTTTTAACCCAGCCTTTTGTTATAATAATAAAAAAATAAAAAAAAAAACAACACCAACACATGACCGTGCCCCTTTTGTTGGGTCCTTCGCCCAACGCCCCTAAGGGCAAGCGAAAACGTTTAAATTTTCATAATAAAATTGTAATTTATAGCATTTGCATAAACCTTTTTTTTTGCTCATCTGCAGTATGTATGTGTGTGTCTGTGCGTATGTGTGAGTGTGTGTATGTATAAGGAAAAGTAGCCAATGAACAGCAACAAAACAAAGTCGAGAAAATAAACAGCAACAATACCAAAAAAAAAAAAAAAATATTTTAAAAAACAACAAAAAAATTCAAAAGCCAGGCAATAAAGATTTTTCCCCTCATCAAAATGTTTTCCATTTTTTCCCCAATGAGCAAAAAAAAAAAAGAAATACATCGTTCTCTTTGATTTATATGAATGTGTCATGTGTGTGAGTGTGACTTGATTGTGGAAGGGGCTCGGGGGTAGCGTTAAGTGCTTGGGGAAAATAAGAATGCAAATTAATAGCTTAATTGCTTGGACAATGATTAAGATGGGCGTATATAAGTAAAGGATTATATAAGAATTCAATTTAAACTGATTCGAAACCAAAGGAAATAAGAAAAAAAATAAAGGCATATTTAATATTAAAAGGAACTTTAGTTAATTTTTCTTAAGTCATTGACACGAAAAAGTTATATAAAGTTATAATTAACCACATAAATGAATATGATTCACAATTATTTGAGTGTAGACATTTAGTAAAGAAGTTATAAATGAATGAGTTGATTAAATTCCACATGCTTCTTTTATTTTATTTACTTTCGATAATTGTTTTAAATGTATAATTCTGATTACCCAAAAAGAATTGCAGATTTCGTTTTTTAATAATCTCATCAATCTAATAAAAAGATAATTATATGATTTAAGAAGCGAACATCCAATTACAATTTAGATTACAATACATATGTTGAAAAAGTGATGAAAATTTCTAACGTGGTGATCATATTAATACTCTTTTTGATCGCTTCCGAACTAAAAAAAACCCTTAAAAAAGCATGTTTAAAATTCTCTGATCAGTTCCAAACTTTGATGACAGATTCTTTCTGAATTAATAGAAATAGTTTGTGATTTTTTTTTCTCCCCCTTAACGCAAAATAAGTGGTAAAATAATAATAGTAGTAATAAAACCAACTTTTGATTACCTTTACCATTTTTTGGTAAATAACTAAAAGTATTTGAAGTTAACAAAAGTCATATAAGAAGGAGCTACTTGTCATGGTCATTCACTTTATTGAACAACCCACTCATCATTTATGAACTGAACTTGATTCATGAATGAGCTCCCCCACAGGGAAGATTTCATTTATGTTTCGTCTATTTTTATTTTTATATATATTCTTTTTTTGCATTATTTATATTCTTTTTAGGCGACATTTATAAATGTCGCAGTCTCAGTTCACCCGATTTACCTGCAATGTTTATTGTGTTTTTTTTCCCTCTTTTATTTAGAATAATTTTTTTTAATATTAAGTAAAAAAGTTACATTTTCTTTTTTGTTGGCTGGCTGGTTGGTGTTATAATTGCCAGCCACCCGCGGCGACTTTAACTTTAAGCATTGCTGTATGTATAAAAATTTATATATATATATATATATATGTAGGTATACATATATATATATAAATAAAGTGAGACAGCAATTTATATTCATGAGTTGTTGTTGGCACTGGCAATGGCAATGGCAGTGGCAGTGGCACTGTGAGTGCTGTTGTTGCCCCAAGAGCATGCTTATTGTTATCCATGAATTAACTTGACTCTTATCGCGACTCTTGAGTGAGTTTTCTTCTTCGTGACTTTGAGTTAGATGGCAAAACATATTAAGCTTGTTATGGCCTTACGCAAAATGACTTTAATTGTCTACCCTAAACTTGGCCCTTACTTCATAACTCTGTCCCTTCTTCTTTCACTTTGCCAGCCAGTGAGTGAATCGGTTAGTCTGTTCACATATCTTACTCTGTTAAGGAAATAATTGTCAAAATATAAACTAGTTATAAATTATTATCATCATGTACAACTACATACATAACCAAAAGACATAGACCCAGAGACAAGGCTTGTAAGCTACAAAATGTAATGGATAAACACATCAACACACACACGCGCACACACACACGCATACTTACACTTACACAATTGTATGTGTATGTGCTCCCTGTGATGTATGTGTGTATGTAGAACTGCGTCGACTAGCATATTTTATAAGTCTGTGGTTGCAAATTGTAAACAAAGCTAAACCACAATATTACACTGGAATCAAAAAAACGACTGAAATATAAATTGAGACATTATGCTTAAGTTTCCCTTAAAATATAGACATCAATTCTGCCTGAGGGGAAACCCCCTCATTGTTTCAGCTTTAACAATTTACTATGAAGCTTAACAAGGGCTCAGAATATTACTAAAAGTATCTAAAAGACCAACAAATTGATACTCAAAATATACATAAAAACGGAAATAGGCAAGTGAACGATAGAAAAGTGAAAGTGGAAGAGTGCAGGAAAAAACTTTCAACCGATTTATTTGACATATATATATATATATATAGTAATCAATTGTCCATTGCAATAATATAAAATTTTATACAAAATGTGTTAAATTAATCAAGTTGTTTATAACAAAAACAGTTACATAATTTGTGATTAACTCATTAATAAATTAAGATATGTTTTTCTAGAAATATTATCATTTTTGAATGTGGGTTCTTCGTAAATTTCAAATAAATGTAAGGTTTTGGACTGGCAGAGGTCACAAATTGAAAAAGATTTCCTTTGCACATATCCAATTTTTTTGTAAAATAATCATGACCAAGTCATTCAAAAGGATTTTCCCTCTTACAACAAATTCTTTATTTACTATAAGTTTACTGCGAAATTTACGATTACGTATGTATATATAAAATGTACATATATGTGCAAAGAATAATCAATTGTTAATGGATCTTAAAATCTTCTTTGCGTAAATTAATTAAACTAAGTCTTAATATTAGGATCACGCTCTCAGAAGAACCCAAGTTTTTCACTTACTGTTAGCGCAAATTGTACACCGGGTAATAATTAAAAGGTCTTTAGTCCTAAAGAATTCCAATATTAATTTCAATTGGTGTCCCAACTGTGGGCAATTGATTATTTTTGTTGCCTACTTATCGATATTCTACAAATTATCATTGCCGAACTAAATTAAATTAAGAGTAATTCTTTTGGGGTGCCATAATTTAGTTTTCAAATGTTTGTCTGTTCCATTCAAAGCAAATCATTTTAGAATTAACGAGTCTAAGAAGCGACAGGGTATAGAATGACAATGAAACAGCCAAAGTTAATTTTGCGGATATCGGCTGTGCACTTTACTTTTATTTATTTCTATGGAAGCTATATGTTATAGTTGTCTGATTTATACAATATTTAATGTATGGGGTCAATTCAAAAACTTAAGTTACTTACTTTCTTTAATAATAATTTTATATGCAGAGATAAATCCATGTAAAAATCAATGATTAACGACTGTCTAAAAACCATTAAAAAAAGTACCGACAAGAAATGGTAAATAACAATAATTTCGTGTATTATTCCATTGAATTAATTATATTATTTTATATGTTTTCTATACATAGTTTTACCAAAGTTTACCTTTATACTTTACTGGATATATACTGATTTTTAATCAAATTTAGTTTACTTTTGAAAATATTTGTTGGATATTAAAAAATGATTGCCCATCCTTTCATCCTGTTGCTGTTCTTTCTTGTACTTCATTGTCCTTGGCATTGTAAGGATTATATAGAGGATATGAGTGCGTATAGTATAAAGTTTTGTAAGCAGATAAAGTCATTTGCTTTGATATCTTTTACTAATTATTGCCAAGCTCTGTGAGAGTTAAACTGAGGCGAGAAACAAGAAAACATTGAAGCCAGAGAGAGGAGATGTATGTGTGTGTGTGTGTGCGTTTGTTTAGGGAGGGGTAACTCTCCTAAAAACAACAACAAGCATAATAAATGACAACAATTCAAGCTAAATGCGGCTTCTTGTGAATCCTTTTCTACTACAAAAACACACAAACAACTAGCAGTCAGAAGCAATGCCAGCAGGAGGCAACAGACCACATCCTTGCAGGGAGAGAAAAGCATTAACAGCATATTATCCTTTCATGGATCTTCTTCTCTCTCTCTCTCTCTCGCTGTGTTTCTCTCTCTATCACTCTCATACTCCCACTCTCTTTTTTCCCATCTCATACTCTATCTATCTCTTATACAAAACAAAAGCCAACGAAGCGTTCAACAAAAAGGACGAAATGAGGCAGGAACTCTGTCGATGGAAATGGTAAAGGAAAGTCGTTGGTAGAGAAGGCTATTGAGTTTTGTGAGAAGTGAAAAATATGATGAAATTAATTTTTGTGTGCGTGTGTGTGTGTGTGTGTGTGTATATGTGTGTTTACATTTTTCTGGAAAAGGTTTTTACCGAAAGAAAATGAAAGCTGCTGAAAATGCTTCAAAATGAAACTGAAAACGAGAAGATTAAATTAAAGCGTTTGCTGAAATGTTGTCATTTATAATTTTCCACAATTGCCGCTAATCAAATTTTGTGTGTTCCTGTCTTCCGCTCTCTCCCATCTCTATACCCACACCCATTCTTGTTCTCTGTATGGGTAAGAGGACAAGGAAAATTCCATGAAGCCTTTTCCCTTGTTTGCTTCTTTTAATATCCCATAAAATTCAATGGAGTAGCTAAAAATGCCTCCTGCTGGGTGTCTGGTTTTGGCCAAAATGCGGCGATAAAATAGACCAAAACCCTCACAAAAAAAAAAAAAAAATACAGAAAAACGAATCTATTAAGTGGAAATTTATTTAAGCAACCAAAAAGAAGCAAAGGATCGTTATAACTTCGAAACTTGTGACGAAAATGGCATACTCTTACAATTATATAGGAAGTTCAGGCTCAAAAGGACTCTAATTATAGATTTTAAATGTCCTGTAAAGTATTTGGTATAAAAACATTTTTACGTTTTAATTTAATTTAATTCTCATCTTTTGATTTAATTTTCAGTACCTAAAATGTGTTAATTATAAACTTAAGTTCCAGGCAAAGATTAGGAAATTCTTTTCCATTGATTAATCTGATCAATTGATAACTCACATTAAACGACTATTAAGGGATTTCCAACGAATACTTTTTTAACCCCGACTTGGTAAATTATCACTATATCGAACATATATATTATATACTTGTTATCTTCTAAAAAAAGTGTTTATTATTAAGCCGCGAGATAAGTTAGATTAACACATTTAATAAGATAGTTAAGCCAAGCTTATTAACCTGATTTAATGATGCTTCCCAAGCGGTTTTCATAATAATCGCCATAATGAATATCCCCTTCTTAGAAGGGTATTAGGAAAAGAAGAAAGTGAAGCCATAAAATGTTGTTTGTATTTGTATTTTTTCTGCTGTTGCCTGCAGTCCATAAAGAAATATTAAAAAATAAGCAGAAAAAGTAAACCCATTGCCAACTAGCAAAACCAAGCCAATAATGTGAAGGCGTTGTCTGAGTTTTCTTCCATTTTTATCCCATTTTATATATATATATATATACATAAATAGATATTCCTTTAGCTGCCGTTGATATTTTTATTGCAGCAATTGAATGGTTAGAAATTTGCACAGGATTTGCCTAAAGCTTTTTTTTTTTTTTGGGTTAAGCTACAGGAAAGGGAAAGGGTTGGGGTATTGGCAGTTATTTTTCGCCAAGATTTAGCAACTTATCCTTATGGCTGACAACTGGGCGTTTGCGTAATATTCTCAATGCTGGTCTAAGCATCGCTTATTTGCTTTTGGGTTGGCATTCGATTAGTCAATTTATTCCAGAGTCAATCCATTTACCACAGCAAATATGAAATAATCATAAATAGGGGATTGCTGTAAATATTTTCTAATTTTTTTAATGGAACCTTTGAAAAATACTTCAAATTAGCAAATTATTAACATTAAAATTTTTATTGTTATAAACTGTCAGTTTATATAATATTTATATATTTAATTTTCTCTTTGACAAAAAAACACAATAATATATCAAGGAACATACGTAACGATTTTGTTTAAATTCCAATTCCAGGCAATAAAATTTATAATTATTAAAATTAATTGGCTGTAAAAATTAGCGCTTAATGGAATTTTAACATACATAATAGGCAAACATATGTTTAATGCCTTTCATACAGGCGATTTGCCTATCAAAGCAAAGTCACGAAATAAAATTTCAACGCAATTAGTATATCATTGACAAATCCTTCATCCCTCTTCTATATCCTCTATCTCCATACTACCAATGCAATGAACCTGCATTTCCGTTTGGCACGACTGCCATATCCGTTTCCGTTGTGCCACTCTCGGACTTTTTGTAATTGTATCCCAACAGAGTAATAGATGCATAAACATATAAAAATATTAATATAAATATATATAATTTGTTATGTGTTTAACCAAAAATTAAACAACAGTTGAAATCTACAAAATAATTAATTGGAAATTTTGATGTTTTTTAAGGATCATTAAGATCATTAACCGTAAAGAAATTTGAAAGTCAATATGATTTAAAAGATATTGAATTAAAGGAAATGATAAGGAAAAGAAATTGTAACTAGATCTAATAATTGAATACCTTTTCTAATTAATGAGTGACCTTAATTTATTTTGAATTTAATTTTGATTAGATCGCTGTGTTAACTATTTTGGGCAAAATAACTTAACTTAATTTTATTTCCCTTTTTGTTAATCGAACTAGACAATTGAACACGCATAATTTAATATTTTTTACCATTTCTCAAATCACTTTCACTACCATTCAGGATTTAACTGAGCTGCTCAACTCAACTTGACTCAGCTTCTGGTTGAATAAATCTCAATAAAATTGAATTAAATTCCTTATCGTTCAGTCTCGACTCGTGCAGCTGTCTTTCGGTCTTTGTCTCTGTTTCTGACTCTTTCTGGCCCTCATGTCAATGGCAGTTGGTTATAATTAATTTGTGCAGAAATCAGATGGCTGTCGACAATGCAATCTGAGTGGCAAATCTGTTTTCAATTAATGGCCAAATTGTCGAGCACGTAAAACTGTTTTCATTCAACTAGCTGGGCTGAACTGAACTGAACTGAAATGTTGCTCTGCTGCCTGTCCAAAGACCTTGCAATGCGATGGCAATAAAAACAAAAATTAAAACAAACAAATACAACATTTTTGTTTGTTACGCACAAACACAAAAACTGATTTCGGCCATGCATAAATGCAAAGCAAATCAAGCAGCTGGAGAAATGTTTTTCGAAATGATTTCTCTTCAATTTTTATCCGAGATTTTAGAGCTGGCCAAGGAAAATGTTTAACGATTTGCATATAAGTCTTTTCTCTGTTTCGTTTACTAAAAATTCAACAAAAATGTATAAAAATTCCTTTGTCCTTTGTTTAAGGAAAAACATTTGTCTCAATTTCATAAAACATTTGTGCCGAAATTCCTAACAATTAACTGTGAATCAAAAAAGGATTTTACACTTAAAAAAAATGAAAATAAATTCATTTTAGACATTTATTACTACAAATCTTAGTTAGTATTTTATGGAGCTTAAATATTGATTTAAAGCGAATTATGTTTTTAAATATTTCATTGAAAACTTGGTATTACTATGTATTATACATATATAAAATTATTAAAAATTGTGCCTATATATAAATAGCTTTTTATTCAATATTTAATAATTTAATATTGTTAATATATTTATTTTATAAAATTATACAATTTTTGTTAAACATTTTGCAAAAGATTTTCATCTCTTAAATAAATATTACGTTCTTTTTTAAATGATCCAGGAAATATATATAAAAGAATATATATACTGTGAAAACCCTTTCCAACCCTTTAAAATTACAATCTATTTGATTTGAAGAGGAAACTAGTTTTAGGCAAATTGTGAAAATGAGAATTGAAGGAGCAGGGCAGGGGGGACCGGCATTATGTGTAAAGGGTAAACATTGAAAATTGAACGTACAACCATTGAGAAAATTCTCTAGAGTATGCCATTGAGACAAGAGAAATAACAATAATAACAATGAGAGAAAGAGAGAGGCGCCTGGCAGGACATAAGTAAAATACTTAAGATAAGCAAAAGTGATGGCCAAGTGGTTTCGTTTGGTTTGGTTTAGTTCGGTTCTGTTGGTTGGGTAAGTCATAACCATAAGGCGTCGGCGATGGTGGTGGCAACAAACAAACAAACAAACAAACATTGAGCCAAACATAGAAATTTCCAAGTACTCAAGGGTCCCATTATCTGGAAAAGGGTTACGCAATTACATGAACGGAGTGAAGGGTTGAACTAAATAGAAGGGACCCAGACGGCAAACAAATGCAAAAAGCAAAACTGAACTGAAAGGACACTTTTGACCATGATTTTGATTCTGATTTGACTACATATCTGCTGCCTACATATGATGTGCTTGTGTACTGTGTATACGTGTTTGTATCTATGTGTGCATGTGTGTGTGTGTGTGTTTACATAAATTGTTTACCAATCTGGTCGAAAATCGGAATTTCAAATTTTGTCTCTTGCAAATTTATGCGCACATTTAAACAATTTACATTACAGAGTGAAAGGACACACATAGCTGTATAAGGATACATTTCATTTCATTTGGAAAATAAGTAAAAGCCAAAAGTCGTTGGATATCCTTATATGTATATTTTTTTTCTTTTGCCTCTGGGTGGGTGTGTATATATACATACATATACATTTGTATATGTGTGTGTGTGTGTGTGTGCATTAGGACATTGCCTTTAACCAGGACCGGGACGAGGACATTGCACCTGTAAATGTGATTTAAATTGCAAAATCTAAACAACAATCAAGGGTCCTTGTCTTGACCACGGCCAATGTTGTCCTGTAAGTTTAGTCGTAAGCAGCCGATTTGTTCCATCCTTGCCTTCAATGCCCCCTTCTCCCTCTTGCTACTATTCCTTCTGCTTGTCAACAGCGTCGCTGACGGGCAGAGATTAAGATGCAAATTTTCGGTAGGAACAACATCATCATCTACATCTACATCCACGTCCACATCCACATCCACATATACATGCACATCAGCTTTAGCATCATTCTGGCTGGCACCTGGGGGCTGACTAGAGCAAAAACACCTGTATACCAAATCCGGGCATCTAGGCAAAGTGCAAAGTGAATATTCATGTTGCTTGTCAGAGGGACGTAATACAACATTTCCTTTGCCACAGGGTGAGATGAAGAAATTAGTGTATGGCAGAAAACGGAGGAGTTGGAGGTAGGACAACAGCTGGACATTTGGTCAACCCAGTAGACCCGTCAAAATGCAACCAACAAAATTGTTAATTTCACTGCACAAGTGGAAACACTTAACGTAGGAATAAGTTAATAATTTTCCATTTTAACAATTTCCCAAAAAAAAACTTCTTTTTATATGTTTAAAAATATGTTTAATTTGCAAGTTAAACTTACTAAGTCGCCTGAATAGTTCTTTTTACTTATTAACCTAATATTAAAAATAATTCCATAGACAAGTTTTATTTGATTATTCAAAACTTATAGAGTTATGTATTTATTTTAATGAGTATTTCAAAATATATCTTTTCTTTCATGTACGTACTTTCATGGAAATGTCTCAACATTTCATTTTTAAGTTAAATAATATTAATTAATGCTAACTTAACTTTTTAGTTTCGATTATTCAAGTTTTTTAATTTGTCAGACTAGGAATTATAAGTATTTAGGTAGATAGAAGTAACATATTTATGATATCTGTTCTTAGAAGAGCTATAAGAAATCGATCGATATAATGATAAGTTTAAATTAAAATTGGATTTGAATTAAAAATAATCTCAATTTCTTGCTAAAAAGTGAAAAGTTTTATTTTCATATATATATGTTACTTTTTATTAAGCATAATAAAAAAGTTGCATCTTAATTTGTTATCATCATTATTTCATTTAAATTTCAGTATATTCTTTACTTTCTAATTATAATTGTATTTTACATGAATTACATTAAATAAAAATCATAAATATCATTCAGCTGTCTCATTCAACTTTCATCACTTTCACTTCGGAAAAAAATCATGGAAAAAAAACTTTTCTTGGCCGTCTGTCATTTATAATAAAGCTATCCCAGACAATCTAATCAAGCTAATTTCCGCTGCCGCCTTCACACATCTAAAAGAGGGCGAGAAAAAACGAAAACAAACCAGCAAAGTAAATCAAAAAAAAAAAAAAGTTAAAGTCATATCATACTCAAGCCATGATAAAGTGCAATTTCAGGGCCATGAAAGGGTCTACCCACTTCTATAACCCTTGAAAAATGTACAAGTGAAAATTTGGCAATTTCCTTTGAGAACGTGCTCTTGGTATTTAATATACCTTTTACATATGAAATGAAAGGGTATACTCAATGCGTAGAAAAAAAATTCGATTTCAAAAGTGTTTAAGTATATAATCTTGATCATTGAGGTTCTCCAAAGCATTCCCATAAAATATTCTAACTACTCATTAGTTATCGATACTAAACTATAGTAGGTTTGATTTTGAAAATGATTTCTTAGTTGGTACAAGGTATCTAGCTGTCGTCGGCTTCTTTCGATACATGTATTTGGACTTTGTTTTTACAAAAATCAATAAATAGTCAGTAAAGCAATTATCCAACGTATGATGAGTATATACAAACATAGTCGTAGATATGGACGAATAACGAAACGATTCTATGTGCTTTCGTGGAGGGGGCGTAAATGAAATCTTGGATTTGGAATCTCTGACTTTGACTGGACATGTCAGATAAATGGCCATGCCATAATTGGCCAGATGATGCTACTTTACAGAAGGAGAAAGAGAAAGAGAGTCAGTTCAGGGATTCAAGGAAAATGTAGGATATCTGCTTCTCCTATTTAGATATTTATAAGCAACTTAATTGGTGTGTAAAGGTCTGCCCATCTTCTTCTCCATCATACTCATATCAAAATCATTCAAAAAGGATATACTAGTACACTAACATTTTGCTTATTTTAAGGGAGAGAGCTAAGAGGGCTTAATTGGGGGAAATTTTTTAATTGAAACTTGCAAATTGGCTGTTGGAGTGGGAATCGATGACGAATCCATTGAAATAATAAAAGTTAGATTAAAGTCCCACAAAAGTACGATAATTGTTGCATAACTTAAAAAAAATATCGTTTAAATACATAAATAAACAGTTGAATAAATTTGTCAAAGTAAACCTTTTAATATCAGAATGGTCAGTTAAGAGTTAAAGAAACACTTTATCATTTTCATCGAATAAAAATCAAGTAGAAATAAAGAATTAATTAGCCACATTTAAGTATATTTAATTGAATTATTATTTATATCGCAATATTTGACTGTTTAAATTGGAAAGTGTGAAAATAAATACCAAAACATTGTTTATATTAAAAAAATAAATGTGCTAATAATGGGAAAATCATATATGAATTAAATCAATTTTGTTTAACCAATAATTTTTTTCTTTCTCATATTGTTAAATATAATTTACTTTCCATTCAATATGAATTTAATTGTTATAAACTTAAAGAGAGAGACAAAAACATGAGAGTCACAAAGGACACACTCACACACACACGGACATACGACATTTTGAGGTAATTTGCCTCTCAGACTCAAAAAGGACATCCCGTGAAGGACTACCGTTTGTCGGACTGACTGAATAACTGGCTGCTGCGGTGTAAGTGAGAAAGAGACAATTAAAAATCCATTAATTTGGAGACCTCTCCATGTAAAGCTACTTATGGCAACCACACCCACATTCATACTCATGCCATCCATACTCGCGCCCTTTATTCAACGAATGAAAATTTACATTACATTATACTTGCATTTTAAATAAAAATTTTTGGTCCAAAATTAAAATGTAATGCATAAATGAGAATGAGAAGGGATACCGAATAAAATCCTTAGCATGCCATATGCATTCAGAGATGAAGCGAGAGCGAATATACATAGAGTTAAAATGAGAGGGTAAGCGAGAGAAATTATTTATGTATGTGTATAAAGTATATTTTGCATTTACAGAATGCATTTCCATCATTATCCACCCGGGGGACTGAGTCGAGTTCAGTTGTGAGTCCCCACAGTGCTCCGTGCTTGCTCCGTCATCGTCTACTGGTCCTCCTGCTGCTGTTGCTTCTGTACCGGATGCAGACACAAGGCCCGGTCACTTTGGCATTGTTTTTGTTGTTCTTGCTCTTGTTGCAATTGTTGGATTAAAATGCATGGGTTCATGAAGTGGTCATCTGTCATCTTTTGCGGTAGGAAGAACTTTGCATGTTGACATTGTCGCAACAGTTTATACTCCAACATATATATATATATACATATATAGCTATATATTATATATAAATATATATGTAGGTATATAACTTTTATCCAACTAGCAACTCAGCTTGTTATATATAGACCTCTTATCCTTTTTAAAAAGCGTCTATATGCACTTTTATAAGCAGTTTGCCATATAGAACAACCAATATCTTCTCAAGAACTAAAACTCGACTTCTTCTGACTGATACCGAATCCATTAATTTTTTAGTTCTGAAAATTCTTTTATTAGACTTCAACAGATGAAGATTTTAACAGATTGAAATTTGACTATTGTTTTCTTATATTTACTCGGAAAATTATCATTCCCAATTAATTAAATAGACTAATAATAAGTAATAACTTAATCTGGAATTTACAGGGTCTTAGAATTTTCGTTACGTTTGAAATCGGTACTCATTGGTGTGTACACTTTCTGTCCATTCTCTTTTTCCCCTTCTCCTCTCATACAAGCCGGATTAAATATGGCTTAAAAGTCACTTGACACGAGTTGGCCATTTTCTTCTTCATCTTTATATTTTTCAGTTTTTGCTTCCATCATTTTATGTGTTGCCCCTCAAGCAAAAAATGTTGTCATGTTGCCTTCGTTCGTTCACTGGGTGTGATATAATAAAACATTTATGCAGACGAGCCAACAACAATCATTGAAATTAAGTAAAATTTTTGGGTTGACAAAAGGGCGAGTGGCGGTGGCGGTGGTGGCAGTGGAATCACTGTGAGCAGGTCATGTGGTCGTTGGCATCTGGTGGGAGGCGATGAGTGGGGGTTTTATCGTTGAGGGAAATGTCTTTTAGATGTCATTTAAATTAATTGCAATCTGACAAGGGGATTGCGGGTGAGCGAACAGTAATTACAGTTG
The DNA here is from genome assembly GCA_018150375.1 of Drosophila sturtevanti. Classification (NCBI taxonomy): domain Eukaryota; kingdom Metazoa; phylum Arthropoda; class Insecta; order Diptera; family Drosophilidae; genus Drosophila; species Drosophila sturtevanti. The sequence goes on along the minus strand of JAECWJ010000341.1, from coordinate 2,372,752 downwards.
CATTTTTAACAACAAATTACCAAAGATTGATACTGATCTGTAAAGTATTCAATATCAGTATATCATATCATTCACTATGAAAGATATTTGCAAAATATTTCTGTAAATATTCAATCATGGTAACCAAACAAGTTTTGTTTCTTTCCTTTGGGTGTGCCATCAATAAATTAATCTTAATAATTTAACTTTAATATAAGTAGTCAAAATTTGCATAAATGCCATCAACAGAAGTTTTCCAAAGAATTTTTATAATTCAAAATATTATGTAAAGCTTTCCCTATTAATGTCAACTACTAAGTTCCATATATCCAATGTGTGACTAGAATTTTCTATTTTTATGACAATCACAAGGATCTCGGGGATATCCCTTAGATTTATGTCGAGTTTTAACTCGCTCGATTTTTATTTGCTGAAACATTTTACTTTTTATGAAACAAATTGTTTTTTAATTAAAGTAAAACTATCTAATAACTAATTCTTTGCTTGAAGATTTTGGATTTGCAGCATCTGAAAAAAAATATGCACTATTTATATTTTAATCCTTTGCCAAATTCTGTTGATAATATTTTAAAATTAAGAGGTGTTGGCCATTTTGTGGTATCTCAATAGTATTATCCATAAATTCTTTTGGTTCTTTTGGTATTCCATCTTGATCGTAACTGCTAATCTTTAACATTTAAATATTATTTGTTCATTCAATTATTTATATGCATGGCCGATTTAACCGAAATAGGAAAATAGTTTTATTTAAGAATGGAAAGACGATCAAATTTGTATTTTTGCCTATATTTTGGATTTCAACCATATTATAATTATTGATCTCTTTTTCACACGTAAATTATTCTAAAGTGTTTCTGAATTGATTCTCATAATTTTCAAATCAACTTCAGTGATGAGACTGTAAGGAATTATATTAATGAATAATCGTTTTATGTAATCGTATATAGTTTATAAAAAATTTACCTCAAACATATGGAATCGGTTAGTATTGTAGTTCGTATGGGAAGTGCTTTTCATGACTGCATCATGTTATATAATCTCGTTAAATCTGATATTTGAAATATTTGAAAATTTCTTGGATTCAAGTCTTTTCAATTATTTATGAATATATGTATATGCATACAAACATAAATAGATATGCATTTATATGAATATTTGTTTATGGTGTTGGTTTTTGCTCACGACTTTTAACACTCTACCTTTCTCTTTCTGTATCTGCTCTCTTTCCGCCTTAAGAGTGAGTTCATTTTGAAAACTTTGCTCATATTTCATTCGAGACGCAATAAATTGTTTGCTTAATTTCCACTGCACGCCAGTCTCCGTCTCCGTCCGCATCCCCTTTGGGGTCTATGGCAACAAAAAGTGTTAAACAGAGGACTCAAAAAAAAAAAAAAAAAACTTAAATGATATTTAATTATGCATTAGAAATGGCTGTTCATATTTTTGTTGTACACTTTTTATTATTTCCTAGTTGAATTGCAGATTTAGTGACCAATGATAAATGCTTAATTAAAACAATAGTACAACCCCAAGTAGGAGTAGTAGAGCAAAAAAAAAACAATAAATAAATAAAAAAAAAAAAGAAATATGATTTGCGTCTCCTCGTTGCGCCTATCCGCAAATATTTATTTAATTTTCAATTAATCTTTTCTAATTTATTGACAAACTCACAAACACATAAATGAATGTTTTGCAGGCTTAACCATAAGAGTTATGTATAATTTATGCAAATTTCGCTAAATCAATTTTTAATTAAAATCACAGACACAAAACGTACATACACACATAGATATTTACATACACATACATAAGTACACAGATAGAGAATAATTGAAATGAAATGGTTCAGAGGAATATTCATTCGTTTCATTTGCCAGCAAAACAAATCAATAAATACATACCATACCATACATATGTACATACATACATACATACAAATAGAAAAGTGTTCAGACCATCGTTCAGCCAAAAAATTCAACCATTCATTCATCCGTTCATCCAATCGTCTAATGTACATACATACATATGTATATCCATTCATCCATTTATTCATGTATACGGCTATCCATCTATCCATCCAGATGTCCATTCAACCATTTCATTGAATCGGTCAAAGTGTCAGTCTAAACGATAATTTTATTTGCATAACACTAAACATAAAACTAATTTCGTTCACATCTCTCTTTTTTAAATATTTCATTATACCCTTGCTGAGGGTATATTCATTTTGCTCAAAAGTATCTAAAGCATACAAAAAAACTATACTATATAAAAATATGTATGTATATATTCTTGATCGCCATCAATAGTCGAGTCTAACTGACTGTCCCACCATCCGTCTGTCTGCTAAAAATTTTTTACATGGGCTTTTTTTGCTGCAGATATTGTATATCTCGGAATCATCCTGGTCGAAGGACCATATCATATACTTAGCTTTCATGGGATCGATCGGTCGTAAATAAAGTTTAACTTCAGTAAGTCTGCTGTTTTTAAAGCGAATGATACGAAATTTAATATTTGTGAGTTTAATACACTTCTTAACACTTCTACAAGTCCTATGACTATATTATAAAGCTGCCATAGGAACAATCGATGCTAAAATATGTTTGATATGGAAAACTTTATTTTATTAAGCCATCGACATTAAATAGATTTGACTAGTGTTATATTTTTCGAAATAGTTCTGGTAAATTATATAATATATTATGTATATAATTATATATAACCTGCAAGAGTATGCGAAAGTCGTCACTGCCAAAGATTGTGCAGTTTTCCAGTTTTGGTTTTATTTGGAACTATTTGTTGTTGTCGCTTGCTTTCATTTTTTTCAAATGTAAAAAAAAATGTTAACAAAAAATTTATTCAACAGGCAATGCTAGTCTTGAAATGTGAATAAATTGAAAGAGATATCTAGTATTGGGATAACACATAAGGTAAATTGTAAATAACTAATATTAAGTTAATTACAACTAATTTAACTAACTAACTAATTTAATTGAATACAAGATGCACTTATTATAATTTAATTGCGAAAAAAATAAATCTTAATTCAATATTTTAAATCAAATATATTTTTGATCTTAAGTCGATTGTTTAAACAATGTATATACATGCTTAATTAATATTGGAACGAAATTCTTAAAAGGGTTTGAAACCTTATGAAAAAAATGTCCTTTATTTCCTCTTCCCATAAACAACATCAAGCGAAATATTATGTGAGCAAATACAGTATATGTATATCGCGTTTAAGCTACATTTGATTACTAAGTGTAAAAACAATTTAAAATCTGTTTTATCGAAATAATGTTCACTGTTCACTAAAGCTATTTGTTATTTTTATGGATATATATTTCGTTCTCAGCAGAAGGCGATTAAGGAATCGGATTCCAACTTTGTGGCTTGCAATACAAGCAAAATAAAACAGGAAAAAATTCAAGAATTAAAAAATTTAATGTTAAAAATGTTTTAAAGCTTAAAAATCTTGAGATCAATATGATGGAATGGTCTTCGTCTTGGGAGTTCTCTCATTGTCGGTTGACAACAACAAATACAAGAAATGTGCAAGATCCGCGGGTTAAAGAAAAAATCCACTTTATTTCTGAGCATTCAAAGATATAGGTCCATATATATTTGCATAGAAATATATTTGTAAGTAAGAATGTTTTAATTAACTTTAAAATATTTGAAGAAAAAAAAATTCAATAGTATCCCTGAAATAAATATTTATCATAAGATATTATATATGTTGTGTGTTGTTATAGAAAATACTTATTATATGAATGTTATTCCATTTAGCCTCTTTGCCAATTTAATTGAAAACTCATTCAATATTTTTCCTCATTTGACCAACAGGGAAATTTGATTTCTGTTTTTCTCACATTTTCTTTTTATACATTTTTTCATTTTCTTGTCGCTTTCTCTTTGCATAGCCTGCGGCTATTTATGGTCACCTGAGAAAACACTTCACACCTCTACAACTTTATATGGAAATGGAAGTTTGTTAGTTTTGGATAAAAAATAAAAATAAACTTTTAACGCTCTGATCAAAACCAATTTAAAATCAAATATTTTTCAAAGCAAAAATGGGAGAATGTAAAAGGAAAGAAAGCGTGCCGCAATTTCTATACTCTTGTAAATTCAAAGAAAAACTTTCTTCGAGTTAATCCCAAATGCCATTCAAAATTGAGATTATTTCGAAGTGTGTACCAAACAGTTGCTTCTTATTATTGAAAATTAAACAGATTTAAATCAAAGCTGTATTAATATTGTTCTAACTGAGACTTATACCTGATCAAAGTAAATGTACCCTTTATCCAAGGGTATATAAATTGAAGAGGAAAATCAACTCTCGACATTTGCTTCGAGTGCAAATTAAATAAAATCTACAAAAAAAAAAAAAAAAAGGAAGAGAAATTGTAGTCTATGGGAAGTCCGTTCTATGTAAAACCAGCTGAGTTTACCCCGCCATTTTATACCCCCTAATATACCTCTCTCTCTCTCTCCTCTCTCTTCCCATCTGTATGTATCTAGTTGTTGTTGGTTTTGGCTGTGCTGATGATTGTCTGTGATTGATTTTAATCGCCTCAAGTGATTTCACTAAACGATTCAACTTTGAAATTGGTTACTTTGCATTGTGTGTGTGTGTGTGTGTGTGTAGGTGTGTGGGTGTGTGTATATAAGCATTTACATATATCTGGCAGGGTGTTGCCTTACTTTCAGCTGTTGAGTGTAGATGCTTCCGGCCATTTTGGTTCAAGTACATTCGAACGAACAACATTTACCCAACTCTGGCCGCAACAAATTTGGTTATAACCAAGAGGAAAGCCAATGCAGTTTGCAGTTTCTCTTAACAGGTTAGAATATGACCAGTATTAGTGTGAACGTAGGAACGAATGATGCCATAAATATTGAAAATTAATTTTAAAATATAGGAACAGACCTGTATATGTGTATATCATTAAGTATCATTTACCTTAAAGTAAACAAAATACTTAGTCAATGTTTTCATCTAAATCTTGTATTTAAAATAAGTTTTTTTAACATAATATTTTAGAAAGTTTCGACACATAATGGAAAGAAAAATATATAAGAATATATATCCTATTTAAATAAAGCTGATTCAATATAAATCATAAATCACAAATACATACATAACAAAACGTTAGGAAAATTGTATTATTGAGTGTACATAGATAGTTATAGAATAGTAGATCAGTAGTCAGAAGTAGCAAGGAGTATTTTTTACCTTGCGGGCATTTACATATTATTCCTCTTATATTTACATTTCAAAATCAATTTCCTACTTTTTGAAGTCACGTCATAGTTTAATACTTATTTCACTACTTACGTTAAGAGAGGTATGCTTCGTATATATAGAATAGTATTACAGTGAAGAATTACAGTAAATTAATTGAAACTCAAATTAATATAATCTCTTAGAGAATTTTACATTTCTTGTAAGCAGTTCATGGCGATTCATGTTATTCTGTTTGAATTGATTTCCATCAAAATTGAGTGCCTGAGAGTGGATATTATTGATTTAGTTGATGACTTTATTGAATGTAGTATTTGAACACAAAATACATTTTTAGCTAACTAAATACATAAATCCAGATACAAGGACCACAACTCTCATCCACCTACCTCCACACTTGCCACTAAAGAACGAAAAAAAAAAGAATAATAAATAAAAGATACAGATACAGAGACACTACAAACAAACAAATGAAGACCAAACCGCTGAAAGCTTTTTCGACCCTCAAAACGGCCGACAAAACCCAAAAAACCGAAAAAATGCAGCTCAGCTGGAAAAACAAAAGCAAAAGTCGACCCATAAAAATGCAGCCCACAAACAAAGAGAGTGAAAGAGAGATAGAAATAGAGGAGGAAAAAAAAGTGGAAACCGGAAAGTTTGCACAAACGTTTGGAGGCGACGAAACCGAATACAAACTGCAACAACAACAATAATAACAACAACAACTATAACAACACACAAAATAGTGATAGGTAGAAAAAGAGAGAAGGGGGGGAGTAGAGAATATGATGTGTAGATGGAGAATATGTGGAAGACGAAGCAAAGGATGCACACTGAGAGCGGATTATCCTGTTGCCTGCCAAACAACAGGCAGCACGAAAATTTCAAGTGCAATACAAGGCCGTAATCCTGATGAGGCTTCGGTAACCGTAACCGCTAGTCAAGTGAAGAACGTTGAGAGTGGAGGGATAGATGACAAGCTGCCATAACATGGCTGATTACCTTGACGTTTTTGGCCATACCGCCCGAAACAAACAAACAAACAAACAAACAAACACACACACACACAAAAAAAAAAGGAAAAAATGGGAAAAAAAACCGTCGGAAAGAAAACCGCTAAGCTCTCAGTCAAAGTTTTCATTAAAGTGCCGCTGCAAGCTCTGTGCCCTTCCTCCCATTGGCCTTCCTTTACTTCACTTCACATTTGCTTTGCTTCGCTTAACTTTTGGCCTTTTGTAATTGCTCTAGGCATTGGCAAAATTGGCAACACGCTGAGAGAGCTTAAGCTTGTACCATGTGACAGGGTGTGTCATTAGGTTTCGAGATGCGCTTAATGACGGAATCAGAGAAACAGAAAGAGATAGAGAGAAGGAGAGAGAGAGAGAGCGTAAAAGGCAGAATGCGAACCAGAGAAATGGACAGAGATAAGGCGGCTATAAGAAGTTCAAGAAATTAATGAGCAGTCCACATTATCTGCAAATATCATGTTGGTTTCTATGTAATTACATAATTACTGGACACTTTGATTACGTTTTGAAATCCCATACAATTATAAAGCTGCCCCAATTCACGTTTCACGTATTCAAAAATACCTTTAAGATCTCAATAATAATTAAAACTATCTGTGAAATATTTGCTAAATACTTAAATATGTTTTTTAATAAATCTTCAACATCTTTTAAGTGAATTACTTGCTAAATTATATATTATTTCATTAATTAAGGCATCAAGTAAATATTTTCATTAATAATTTCAAAAGAGACTAGAAAGCAAATTTTTAATTTTATTTTTGGCCAGAAGCATAAATTATGTAAGATTATTTTGTAGTTAAAAATTTATAACATTTACATTGATAGATAATTATTTAAAATTATTAGAATAATGTAAGTTATTATAATAAGTAAAATTATTATAATTATGCAAAATTATTATAATTATATTTTAAATTTTTTTGTCCAAATGATTAATATTATTACATTACGCTTAACACTTAAAAAAAAGATACTTTATAGCATTCAAAGTTAATTGTAATTGTAATTGTAGCTATCAAATTGGAGTAATTACAATTAATATTCTGTTGAAACATTCAATTAATACCCTTACACTGGCCACAATTTTAATTATTTTATTTTGTTAATTAAAATATGTTATGAAATTCAACTTCTATTGCAATGAAATTCTTAATGGATTTTTTTAACGTAACTTAAATAAATATTAAGAGTAATCCTTTAATTTATTTAACCTAAAATCGTTCTGCGACCCAGCATTGCATATCCTGTTGTTGCTGCTGCATATTATCCTTGACATTTTTCAGCGACCGTTTGCACTGAAATTTTATTTCGTTTTCAGTTTTACAATTTTACTCGTTCTTTTTTATTTTGTTTTTTTTTTTTTTTTTATTTTTATTTTGTATACTTATTTTCTTTACGCTGCTTTTGTTTAATGAATTATCAGCGCGTCGCTCATTACCAGCACTTAAATGTGGAATGAAATCTTTGAATGTGTGCAGGCAAAATGCTGGGGTGGGCGTGGCAGTGACACTGCAAATGAGTTTGTTTTATGGCCTTGTCAAGGCTTGAAAGCCAACCAACCCACTAACCAACCGACGAACCGACAAGCCGACAAACGACAACCGACTAACTAACCGCACACTATAGAGACAAAATCTTTAGAGAATCATTTGACATTGATGCCAGTTTGACTTGTTGAACTTTTACTTGAGGGTTTAAGGATTATCTAATATAAAGAAATTTAATTTGAAAACTATTTCCAAGTATTTCCAAGACGTTCCAATTTCTTTTACTTATTTCTTGTTTTTGTTCTCAGCTAATCAATAAATGCAATTGCTATTAACTTTTTCGGATAGCACAAATGGGGCACAACTTTTTCTGTTCAGTTGAGTTTTCTGTTCTGTTCTGTACTGTGTTTCGTGTTCGGGCAAAACTATTTTTCAATTTTGCGCTGGTAGATGGAAAAGTTTATATTTTTTCCTTTTTTTTTTTTTTTTTTTTTTAGTTATATTCGCAGCTGCCTGCAAAAGTAATGCAACATCCATTAAAATGGACGACAGCGGCAACAGCGGCTGTGGTAGAGTAGTAGGAGGACATTAAGGAAGACGGGGGGTACAGGGCAAAGGCAGACAAGAGGCAGGCATCTCTTTCCATATCGATTGCCAATATTGCCAATTGAAAACTAAGAGCCAAATATGCGGCAGACGTGTAAGTTGGTGGGTGGAAAAATGGGAGAGGAAAAAAAATAAACAGAGGCTCAAGGACAAAACGCGATGTTCAGTGATGAGAAAATTTTGATGAAAAATATTGTGATTTCGATCACGGATAGCGACGACAAGTTCTAAAAACTATAATTACTTAAATAATTAAAAAGCGAAAAAAAATTTTAATTTTTAATTCACCAACGTTATTTATATACTACGTTAGTATATTGTATTTAGTTTAGTCATACGTTTATCGACGATTACACACAAATACTTTACTCATACTAATAACTTACTAGAAATCGTTGAAAGTCCTTCTGAACTTTTTCCTTAAAAACAAAACATATTTAGAAATTATTAAGTTTTCGGTATGATCAATCAAAAAATATTCCCTTGTTTGGCTCTTTGAAAATTCAATAGAAGGTTTGAACTAAATCAGTTTCGGTTTGAGTCTCAGCTCATCACCAACTAAGAATAAAAGTAACTTATATGTATATATAGCGAAACAGGTAGCAGCTGCCTGGCGCTAAAGTGCCAACTTATGCCACAAAAATGCTTGAATATAATGGTCGTTGTGGGAGGCATGTTGAAGAATGGTTTGAGAGCGCCAAAGGGAGAGGAGGTAGAAGCGGTTATGTTGGTTGATATCGGTGGGTTGGATAATGGGGGAGGACACTGCAATTGTGCGATGATGCCACCACAAAGGCCGCCAAGACGGCAACGACAACGACGACGACGACGACGACGACGACGTCATGCAAAAGTAGAACGAGACCTGCTGCTGCTGCTGGTGCTGCGTTGGCATTAAGTGGCATATGAAAGCGGCTACAAGGACACTGATAATGATGGGAAAAATTCCCCAAGCATATACACATAACATACATTGCTTAACCTACGTGTATTTTACGTAAAAATAATAATACTTAAAGACAACTAGTTGATACCTTCCAAGTCCCTCCTCCACAACCAAACAATTAACAGAAATTTTTATTTTAAATTTTATTAATTTTTTATATTTTGCATACGATTTAGTTTAATATTGGCTTTAAAAAAGTTTTGGGGTAAAAGAACCTTGAGTTCACTTCTATTAGAACGCATATACCCTGTGTGGCCACCCTTTGGATGACAAAGTATAAAAATTGCACTGGCATTTGCGAGACAGTGACAAAAAGGCACTTGCTGGGTAGCCACTCTTGGTCTTCCACTTTGGATCTCCTCTCCTATCCTCATGGCCCATACCCATGCCACTTGTGTCAGTTGCAAGCCACATTGCTTTACCTGAGAGAGATGGGTTTAAAGGGTTGAGGGTAGAGGGTTGAGGGTTGAGGGACGGACGGCCACCTGGCAAACGAAATCGACCTTGACTGACAGCTTGACATGAACTCGCCTCGGTTTTTCTCAACGTTGTATGTTGCTACCGTTTTTTTTTATTTTTTGTAGATATTTTTACGTTTTTTTCACATTTCGTTTTTTCTGTTGCCTTTTTGCACCAGATCCCGAACATCATGCTCATTATTTTCCCTTTAGCTGGACATTCGTTGGGCAAGGAACAGGTTGAGGAATGAGGTTTTTGGGTGTGGAATGTAAATGGGTTTTATGCCAAACCACAAACAGAGTTCGGTCAAAACTTCTAAGTTGTTTTAACTCTGACTCCAACACGCCCATTTAAGTATATATATGTATATGTATGTATGTATATACGAGTATATGTACGATTTTTACCCTTACTCATTTTTTCAATGTCTGCGTGTTCAAAATTCATAAGGCACAAAAAAAATAGGAGAAGAAAAACGAGGAAGCGAAGGGAAAGTGAGTAGTTTTTCTTTTTTGGTTTTATCAGCCAGACACAGTCTAATTACTTAGTATTCATATATATAAATCAAAATGTAGCAATTAGTTGCTTTAGATAAAAAAAAGGGTAGAAATTGCTTTCGTAAAAAATGAATGCCAAGAAAGTGGATATGGTTAAAGATTTTACTTAACCTGAAAGAGTCAATCGAATAATGGGTGCATTATTTAGTTCAAGGCTGAAATGTAATTATTTCGCTATTTTATAAATTTATGAAATTTATGAAACTAGTTTTGATATCATTTTATTTTAATCAATTTTAAGTATTTGATCATTTTTGGTAATTTATTTACTGTCTCAAATTACAATTAAGTTTATAATCAGGAAATAAGCAATACCGATTACAATTCTCACTGCAATACCTAAAAACCTTATTTAATTTTAAGGAGAGTTACTGTCATTATAAACCATAAATGCGTTTTACGGTCTCTTAAAAAAATGTACATATTTCTTTCAAATTTCCTAATGATAAGCGGTTAATGGTTTCATGTACATACAAAAATACATATGTGTGTACATGGTTATAGAATGTTGTGCTACAAATTCAGGTAAAATATATGTCTTGAAAATTGAAGCGAATTTTCGGTGAATTATGGTAAACTGCGTTTCGAAAACGTTTTTTTAAAATTGGGAATGGGAAAGCAACTTTATTAATCTATTATATTTACCTAGATATGTAAGTCTTCTCAGTGAGCTATTTCAAATTTATATATACAAAGATACGCACGTAGGAGAACACGATTCAAAATTTTTTTGTAAAAATCGAAGTTTACTAAGAGATAATTATCTATGCTTAGTAGAGGTTTATCTCTTTAAGTTTTAAAATTCCCTTACGATATACTGAAATATTTTTCCTTATTCGATAGCACAATCTCAAGTTTGAATTATTTTCGATATCTTATTGTATTCCATATATTGTATTAGTGCCAATTTTAGAATTATATTATTGTTTCGTTAAAACAATTATTAAACACTTATTTCAATTTCAATTTGAGACTCCTCCAATTAAGATTTCTATATATCTTTTTTTTAAAGAATTCTATTTTTCCAACTGTTTTGCAATAATTTAGATTAACAGGTAAGAAAACAAATTTTTATTTGTTTGTTAAACTAATCATAATACTCTATTTTTTTCTATTTTGAAAACTTTTACCATGATGCCCATTTGACACATTGTTGCCCACGCATTTTGTAGATGTTAAGGTTCCTTTTTGTTGTTGTTGTTGTTTTATTTTACTGTTGTTGTATTCAAATAACTACCAGAGGCAAAAGACAATGTCAAACTAAAGCTCTCCTCTGTGTGACATTGTATGTATGTATATATATATATCATTGTGTGTGTGTATGTGTGTGTGTGTTTTTGGGTTGGGTTGGGTGGCCATATGTGTGTGACCCGAGTGTGGGTGACCCGCATAAAACGGCTGGTCTGATGGTTATGCGGCATAGTCCTCGACGTTATTCCACTTCTCTCGGTCTCATTCCGCTTCGCTTTACCGTGGTACCGTGTCAAAGGTTCATAAATTCCTTTTAATTCTGCTTTATGGCGACATCACATCGAACATGAACTTTAACGCGCATGTGAGACTATGTCGACGATGGCTTCATTTGCATTTTACAACTTCATTTCGGCAAGGAATGGCAACTGTGAAATGAAATTGATGCTAAAATGTGGGCGGATAAACAAAAAAAAAAATAAAAAATAAAAATAATGTTCAAACCAATTGGCCAGGGGCCAAAACCATTTTGACTTAATCTTCTCAAATCATAGATTGATTCCCCCTACCATTAACATTCCGCCCAATTAATTAAGAGTTTTTCTTGCTTTTTCAATTCTCAACTAATTTTATTTTTTATTTGTTGTTGTTTGTTTTTTTTTGTTTTTTTATTTTTGAGTGACACCCTAAAATAAATTTTTATTGTTTTTAGTAATTCAAATATTTTATACAACATTGGTTTTATTTTTATAATTGATTTTTTTTTTTTTTTTTTTCTTTGGCTTTCTAACTTTGATTTCTGCCTTATTTCTTTTGTTGAAAATAGTTTTGAAAAATAAAACATCTAACAATCAATCAGTTAATCAATCAATCTATATCTTTGCAGTCTGTGCCAACTCAAAAACAACTTAGCATATATCATATATTATATATATTTATATATATATAGTTTTATTTATTTATCATATTTTATAATGAGATCGCTTAAATAGTAAAAAACGTTTACTTTTTATCTTCTTTTTAGTTAGACTAACACGAGAGTTTATCCATTTTTTTTGTGTTGTTATTTTTTGTTTTTTTTTTGTTTTTGTTTTACTCATTTTTGTTGTATTTGATAAGTGAGTTTTTCATTTCTGTCTATACACTTAGTTTTTATTTAATTTTTTGGGTTTTTTTTTTGCTTTTAGAATATTTATATAGCGAGTAGAAAGAGTGGAAAAGTGTTTCTATAATACAATAGAGTGTTGATGTAAGGGGGGGTGGGGGAGTGGGGAGGGTAAAAATCGAAGTGAAAAGGTTTAGTTACCTATATCCCAACAAACAATCTAAAGCAGCAAAAGCAAATGACTTTATGCAATTGGCAACAGAATATTTATATTTATTATTGCTTTTCCTTTCAGATAACTCTGGCAGAAGAGTCTGGTAAGTTTATTCATCATTTGACCTTTTATATCGAAAACAATTTAAAGTTGTGTTAATAACCAAAAGCTATAACACCCATGAAACTGCTTTTGTTTTGACAAAATTTTGAAAAATATTTAAATATTTATGAATCAGTTAAACTTCGACAAAAAGGTTTCGATGTATAAATAAATATTGTACTCATATTTTTATTTTATAGGCTCAAAAAAAGGTTAAAAACAGACAACATTTTAAATTTTAAATGACTTAATGAAGAATTAAAAATTCTTAATAATTTATTTTTAAGTTTTCATTCAGAACTCAAATTTATAAAAAAGTTTTTTAGCTCATTGGAGTAACTTTATTTACTCCGGTAAAAATTGAATTAAATCCGAACTCTTAAAAACAAAAATAAATAAAAGATCTGATAAGAGAATAATTTATATATTTCACTAGATGCATTATTCTGTTTCGATTTAATTTTTCTAATAAAATTTGTCAAATACCTTTGAAAAATGAAAGAATTTTTGTCATCGCTCAAATGGCCTTCTAATGGCCAAAAGAATTTTTCATAAATTTTCCATGTGAAAATTGCAAATGCATTTCATCTTACAGACATGAATAATCTGCTGCCAAGAGTCTAGTCCGTATGCTATCATTACTTTTACTACTTTTTCCTTTCGTCCTGTTTTGTGGTAATTTTTGGGTTACGAAGTTTTCCATTTTCCCAGCACACACCACAAACTGGGACACCCTTACATACACAAACATTAAAGTGGGGTGAGGGGGGAATGGGGATCCTGTTTGTTATTGATGCTGTTGATGCGATTAGCTCTTGAAAATGTTATCCTGGGCAGGTTGTGGTGAGGCCGGACCACCTGGACCGTTCGTTGTGCCATTCTCTGTGGCTGCATTTAGTCTCTTAAGCATAGCATTCCGATGTAGCCAATAGGGTGGAGGATCCGGCGGTTGTCCTGGTAATAGAGTCTTGGCTTTCAATGTTGTCGGTGTTGAGCCTAAAGGTTTAAGACTTGGCGATGAGGCTGCCGCATTGTACATGACAGGATCAGCCAATTGGGCAGCCGATTGACCTGAATTGCTCCCACCAACATTACCACCAATGCCACCAATGGCCACCCTCAATGGTGTCTCCTTTTTGCGTATTGTATCGCAAGTCTCTTTCATTTTACATAATTGATCCTGCAGATTACGATATTCCTCTAAGAAACGTTCCAATTGTGCTGCATGATAATCATAGGCAGCAACTGAAGAGGAATTTGTTGATGGTACCGATGGACCAGCAGCAGCAGCGGCAGCTCTTGACGCCAAGGCGGAGAAATCTAATAAAGGCGTGGCAGCACTACTTAACGAACGCTGATGATTCTGATGGGGACTTGATGGCAAACTTGGTTTCATTTGATGCTGATGATGAAGTTGCTGCTGCTGCTGCAATTGCTGCTGCAAATGATGACCCTTATGATGTGCTCCGCTTTGCACTAAATTGAGAAAACTATTTGCCCGTTGATTATTACCACCTGTATATGTTGTAGTCGATGAATAATTGCCATAACTTGATTCTGCCGAATAGCGACGTCCCAATCCCATGGCCTCATTCAAAAAACTACCATCACCCAGAGTACTGCTGCCATATTTACTTGAATTATCTGCCAATAGTGGCGATTGGCTATCCGATGAGTTGCGAAAATATTTACCACTTGTCTTTAATTTCCTTGGCAGTGTGCAGAGACCTCCATTTGGTATGCCGCCTCCTTGATGGTGTTGCTGCTGCTGCTGTTGTTGTTGTTGTTGTTGTGCCTGAGCCACTGCATATTTGGCAATATCCAAAAGATCTGGATAATTACTATCAAAAAGATCGCTTTCATGATTCCCTCTGCCCTCGCCACTGTTGCTACTACAAAACACAGAAGTGGCCATTTCATCAGCTGATCCACCTACATAATGATGACTGCTCGAATAGGGAGCGGTTCCTGCTCCTGTACTGGTTGACGTTGCAGTGGGTATACTATGTTGCGATGTTATCTTTGTGGTTGCTATTGCTGTAGTCTTCCAACCGTTGCCAGTGCTAGCTGCTGCCGCTGCCGCATAGCCAGCAAGACGAGCCGCAGCATCTACTTGGCTTGATATTGAACTGGATGCCGAATCAGGTCTAAAAGTAGATAATAACAGAAAGAACAATATAAAGGAGATGAGTAAAGAACTACAAAGACTTAAAACAGCAACCTTTGATGCAAAAGAATTTTTTTTTTCTCTAACTGGGACCTCAATGGAGATGAACTCTAACTACTTGATGTGCGTAGATGTGGATTCCACCATAAAAAGGGCTGGTTTCATCGCCCTTCCGGAAACTATCACTACGTATTGCTAACAATCAACATTCAATCGAATTTTCGCAACCAAGTGGATAATGGTAGAACTTTTTATCTCGGATAGGCAACATCTTGCTGCTGAGGTGTTAAAGTTGAGCTTTGTCGATCCCATTTCTAGCAGGTCTCGGGTCTGAAAACTCTCAAACTCTAGTCTATCATCAAGCTGTAACGAAAGTTTTCTTACACACTGTATTCTCTCTTCCCATTAACTGGAAGTTAATGAACCCTTGATAGCTTGTTATTCCTTATATCACATATAAAAATAACTTCTTCCCACATATCCTTCATATTTATTTCCCTAGTCTGATTGCCTTGTTATGTGCTCTCCTCCTCTTATATGTATAACACTCTGTTTAACAATATATATATATATATATGTACATATGTACGTATACGTTATATGCTTGTGCACTCGCTTTAATTACTTGACAGCTTCCCCACCACTCACATCCTTTCATTTCCTAGCCAATCAGTTGGTGTCTGTGTGTGTTGTGTGTGTGGTGCAGTGTAGCCAAAAATAAAGCACTTGCTTGAAAACAGTGCAGCAGCCTTCGCATATTTCGCGCATCATTAGCACGCGCGTATGTCGAGTGCAAAAGTGGAAAGTGTCAAGTGTTGCCCATAATATATACACAGATACACACACCCACACACACATATTGTTACAAAGTAAAAGGAGGAGATAGTAGTAGTAGGGTAAGGCAAAGAGGATGATAGCTCTTTGACGTGAAAGGACAATTGCCACTCGAAGTAACGAACAGACCGCAAAAAACAAAAGCAACTCACAAGAATATGGGTGAGGTCAAAACTTACCCGCCGATGTCAATCAAACGTGGTGGTATATGCAGATCCGTTTCCTCCAGCATTGTTGAATTATTTGCAGCGCATGCAGCGGATGAAGAAATGGCCGATGTGGCTACCTCTTTCCTTTCCTCAATCCCAGTATCCTCATCGTCGTCACAATGCGTGGACACATGGAGATAGTCACCATTGCGACCGCCACCCGCATTGTTATCAGCATCCAAATGGTTAAGAGGGGATGGTGTTGAGGCCGGATGAAAGAGTCCCACATTGCCATTACCGTTGCTACCATTGGCACTGCCACCGCCACCCAAATCTGGTCGTTGCACTCGACTTGCAGTCATTTCGATCTTTTCATAACTCTCACTACGACGAACGGCCTGTACGGAATTCCACAGGCGCAACTTTCGACGTCTTCTTAATGAACAGAAACAAATGGCGGCAAATGAGGAGGCAATCACCAAAAGGAGAGCAGCCAAAACGCCCAATAATATAATTTTTACCCCTAATGGGGCCTCAGGAGGTTTACGTGATACTGCCAATGTGACACTAGCTTCCACTTTGCCAGCCTTATTTTCTGCAGCGCATGTATAAATGCCCGCATCTTGCATATCAGCTGTAAGAATGGTTAAATTTGAGGCATTCCTTAGCATATTGACCACATAGGTTTTACGTCCCTGGGTGGCAGCTGCTATACGTGGAGTATCATCACCATAATTGTTATCACCGCCAGCCGATAAATTGGCTATAAGCCGATTTTTAAGTAACCATCTTACTGCTGGTTGAGGTACACCTTCCACATAGCAACTCATTGTCACATTACGTCCTTCCACACCATGGGCCGTGGTATCGGTGGCCACAATTTGCGGTACACATGCAAAATCATCCACATCAAGTTTATCCCATGAACGACCAGCTAATCGTTCTGGTGATTCACATATTGCCGGTATTCCACTTGGAATATTTTGTTGTAACATCCATGCACGAAGTGGTCGCAATGAACAGCTACAGTTCCATGCATTACGAGCCAATTCTAAGCCATGTAGCGAGGAGAGTGACGTTATTGTTCCACTACGAACCTCAGTCAATCGATTACCATCCAATTTTAACCATTCCAGAGAGCTTTCTAATCCAGCAAATGCACGTACAGCGATATGAACTAAGCGACAATCACTCAATTCCAAACGTACCTGAAACGAGCACGAATCATTAAAATTGATCTAACTAATCGATACAATCGATATCTTTCGATTATATTTGGTGATGACAAACGAAAATTTGATAATTTAAACAAAAAAATTATCGATCGATAAGCATATTAGATATGATAATGAATTTGAATGTTGTTTTTATTGTAAGTTTCCGTGTACCTACCAATTGCGGCACATGAGCAAATGCATCATCGGGTACTCGCAATATTGGATTTCCGCTTAATCGCAATTCCCTCAATTCCGTCACATGATATAATGCCAATGATGGTATGGCCAACAATTGATTATGACTCAAATCCAATTCAACCAAGTTAATCAATTTCCGAAATGCATGTCGTTCGATCAGCCTTAAATGACATTTGGCCATATAGACCTTCTGTAGATTAAGTAACTCGGCTTCGGCAAATATATCATCCGGTATGGATTGTATATCATTTCCACTCAAATCTAACAATTGTGTACCAGCATCGAGCGGTTCGGGGATATGTGTTAAATTGGCATTAAGGCACAAAACGGACTCCTTGCCGCTCTTCCATTTGCATTCACAAACCGATGGACATTCGGCACGCAGCTGATGACTCAAACAGCACAAGAGCCACAATAGCTGACCCAATGGTATGGGTATTATGGGCGGATGTAGTCGCCGTGATGGTCGTCGTGTAAATTTTCGTCTCACTTTTGTTGCCAACATACGATGCTGGGCACTGTTATCCAATGATGGCACTAGGTAATGATCTGCCAACGGTGCACCAGCTCCAGCTGCCTTAACTGCTGCCATCGCATACTCGTTAAAAACAAATGTAAAGGTTTTCCACCTTCTCTCCCTCTCTCTGTCTCTCTCTCTGTCTCTCCTTTGCTTTCTGTGTGTGTGTGTGTGTGTGTGTTTTAAGCCTGCAATCAGAAGAGGTAAAGAGAAAAGATTGTAATGCAGTTGCCATAAACCTGGTGTGTGACAGTTCCCCTTAATAAGCCGTTTTACATTGTTCGTACCTCCCATAATAAATGTCACTCGACAGACCGTGCGACATTAAGTCATAACAAACATTACCTCAGGCCCCCAAAAAAAAGAAAGAAAAAAATAAAACAAACAAAAAAAAAAAAAAGAAAACGAAAAAAGTTTTGCTCAACTTCTTCATTTTCTCATCGCTATTTTTTATTTTCGTTTGTTTCAGTTTTTGTATACCCCGCGGCTTTTGTTTGACTTGGCATGTTGCAATTATGACCCACGAGCATGCAAACTTTTCTCAGACCCCGGTTAGTCCCCACCCCCCCCCTCCCCTCCCACCATTCACACTCTTCTTTTTTGGCTTGCCTTAATATATGCACGAGGCGCCTTTTTTCCAGCATTTCCGAGTTAAATTTATCATGAAATTATATTAAATGCAGTGAAAAAAGCAGAAAATATAATTAATAGAAAAGTCTTTTCATAATTGCAAAAAATCTTATAGGAATGCAATTTGAAAAGTTTCCATAAATGTCTGAAGGATATACATATATATTTTAAATATCTTTAAAATTTAGTTATATAATAAGTAAGTATAACTTTGCTGTTGGATTAAAGGTCAATTATTCCTCGACATGTAATTCCATTAACGTTTCATCTCAAATTTTATTAAATTAGCCTGAATTTGGCAAAAACTTTTCAGTTTGGAATTAATTTAATGCAGTTGAAATATTCTTTTCAATAATATCTATAAATCAAAAGAAGCTTTAGAAATTAAAAAATGATTCGAATCTTGTGTTGATAAGTATCATACGGAAAATCAGGTCGATAAAGTCTCGACTATATAAATTTACTTATACATTCATTTAACTACAATTCGATGATACCCTAATTTATGTTTTAGTAACGTCTTTGTTCGAAATTTGTAGAATAAATTTATAATACTATTAAGATATCAGAGTAGTAAATTAAAGTTTGCTTTAAAGTGTATTCACTTTGTAGTTTTAACTCTCTTTCCTAAGGAATATAGGAAGTAAAATCAACTGAAAAATGTCAACGAAATTCTCCAAAATGTTTGAACATATATAAGCTTGATTTAAATAAAATAAAAATAAATAAAAACATTTGATTCAGTTATCAGTCTTAAGTGTCCAAATTAATATCAACTTAAGCTCAATAAAGTTGGCCCACTTAAAAAATTAGTTTTCTTTTATCGAAAGAGTTTTAAGCTAACACGCACATTTTGAAAAAGAAGCTCAACAGTTTATCTCTTTTTCCTATTCTCCATTTTGGGAACTTAAAATATCAATTTGAATATGTATGATAATTGATTGAGCTCTTGAAACGATTGAAGACAAGGTTAACTTCTCATTACTTGGTCAGGTATTTCAATGAGAGCTTAATAAATCGATTAATATGATTTAAAGTTTCCATTATTTGTTTTTTGTTTTTTGTAATTCCATTAAATGGTCTTTTGTGGCAGTTTTAAAGTGAATACCAAAGTGAAAAATATAAAACCGGAAGCCCAACAAAAAGGCAAAAAAAAACCTGCAATAGCTGGCAACGACAAAAAAGAGGCATTGTGATGGTGGAGGGGTCAATACACTGGAACGAAGAGAAAAGGAAGAAGTAGAAATCGCGTTACTAAAATGAAATGAAGTCAAGTTTTTTTTTTCTGTTTTTTGCTTTCTTCAACAAAAAGTGAAACAAAATGGTCACCAGACAAGAGGCAAAGACAAAGACTCTTGTGCATGTGTATATGTGTGTGTGTCTGTTGTGTGTATGTGTGTGTGCTGGTTTTTTGTGGTATTGTCGTTGTCGTTGCCGTTTATCATATGTGAGCACAAGTCGCCGTGAAGTATGCAACATGCAAATGTAAAATAATGCAAACTAATGTGTTGTTGTTGTTGTTGCTGTTGTTTTTGCTGCGACTGTCTTCCTTTTGTGTTGCTGATGTTGCTGTTGCTGTTGCGGCTGTTGCTGCAGACACTAATCCTATTTATGTTGCATTGCAGCGAGGTTAATAATTTTATGGTATTTTTTTTTTTTTTTTTTTTTTGCTCATTTCTGTTGCAAGAACTGCAATGTCATTTGAGACTCCAGCCAAGAGAATGCCACGTCTGCCCTGTCCAATGCAGTTGGCTCCCTACTTGTCTTGTCTCTTTTAGCCTGGCTCCTGCATATGACATACGATACGTGCCTGCCTGCCCGACTGCTAGTTGGGAAGGCAGTTTTTCTTCTTTTCTATTTATATGTACATATATTTTTTTTATTTTTGTTTGTTAAAGATTCCATTTGTTAAGAGTGGAATGAACTTCTGGGTAGAGTAACAAAATGGGAGGACTAACAGCAGCACTCACAATGACTGTGACTTAGGCCTAAACCTTAATGAATACTCAAATTAATGCCTTTTTGTTGCCTAATGTGTGGCAGTTATCCATTTTGTTATAAATGCTACATCTTTAATGCTAAAGTTAAGTGAAGCGAACAAACCAAAATAGTAAAAATAGTTTCAAAAACTTGAACAACTAAACGAGTACCCTGTAATTACTAAAAAACGAAACTGAACTAAACTTAAAAGAAAATACAACTTTTTGTGAAATTCAGTAAAATTTTCTTTGCTTTTTGATGTCTTGCAAATTAATATTTTAATTGACCATTTTGTGGAAATCAGATTACAAATTCATATAACATCCCATAAAAAATAACGGTAAATAAATAAATGATACAATAAATAAATAGACTTTATTATCGATGTCAGATTTATATACTAAAGTGATATAAAAATTTTTTAGGCATAAAAAATTAAAGCGTATTTATATTTATATTCTAAAAAAAATAATATCTGAAAGAAATTACTATCGTTATTTTTAATCTTCGTAATTTTCCAGTTTTTTTTCTTTATCTTATTTTATTATTTATTTATTTCGCCCTTTTGTTTTTATTTTCCTCCGTTAAATAATAACATTTTATTACCCAATTCTTTTTAATGATGTTTTGCCCATTTGAGGCAATTCGCTCAAATCCTTTTCTGGAACAAGACATTTACAGGGGTAGTAATATCTAGAAAAAAAAGGTATTAAATGACAGCTGCCAAATGTTTTTTTTCTGCTGACACAGCTTTTTGGCAAAGTTTGCCCCACAACTCTCACCCCCAGTCTCCCATTTCATTTCTTTTTCTATTGAATCCCTGGCATCTTTTCTCTCTCTTTTCTTCGTTTGGCCTTTAATGTAAAAATAATGTCCCTTTCAGGCCGCATTGATTGCAAATAAATTACACACACACACACGCACACTCTTTTACACACACACACACACTTTGTTTGCAAGAGAAAAGATGAAAACGAATGGTAGAAATGAAGTGGACAAAACGTCGAGGTAGTCGTCGCAGTCAAAGAAACAGATTAAGTGCCAAATGTTGGACTTCATAAAGCTAAAGAAGTGCGCGCACTCGTACCCTAACTCGTATACATACATACATATACAAATACCCCATGCCCCATCCGTATGGATCCAAGCCATTAATTTCACTTTGGCGCTGCGTTGACTCGCGTTTCCTGAAACTTTAATTAGAAAATCTTTTGCTCAGCTTACTGAGATTTTTGTTGTAATTTTCTTTGCTTCAATGCTTCAACTAAGTCTTGGGTTCTTTCTTTCTCTTTCTTTCTGTTGCTCTGACTCTCTCTCTCTCGCTTTTTCTATTTTTCTCTTTCTTTTTTTTCCGTTAATAATCAACTTCTTTTTCTTTTATTTTCATTCACACTTCCGGCTTCATTATGCGCAAATTATTTTTAGCTGCACTTCTTTTGGGTTGCCCTAAAACACTTCCCCACCCATGGGGAATTACTAGAGATTTTCAGAGAAAGAGCGAGAGAGAAGGGAGAGGAGAGGGGAAGAGCAATGGCATTCCGGAGGTTGAGTAAATATTATTATACTTGCTGCAGACTTTCGATAGTAAATGCACTTCAAAAAAATTTAATAGGCTATTAAAAAAATAGAAAGATGGATTCCAAAATAGAAAAATCTTGCAAACTTCGTTCATTCTTGCCATTTTTTCTCTATATAATTCATCAGAAACGTTATTGTAAATTAAACATACCAAATTTACAAATTCCAATTCTTGTTTTGAGGAAAAAATTTTTCATATCCATTTTTTTTGTACCGATTGTTCCTATAGCAGCTCTAGATATAGCTCTCCGATTCTGTATAAAACTTGATTGAAGTATTAAGAATTGTTTATTAAACTCACAAATATCAAATTTCTTGGCATTCGGTTGAAAAACAACAGAGTTATTAAGGCTAAGCTTTATTTAAACCGATCGGTCCTGTGGGAGCTATATGATATAGTCGTCCGATTCTGATCAAACTTGGTTGAAGTATCAAGAAGCATATTAAACTCATAAATATCAAATTTCGTGGCATTCGGTTGAAAAACAACAGAGATATTGAGGATAAACCTTATTCATGACCGATCGTTCCTATGGGAGCTATATGATACAGTCGTCCGATTCAGATCATTAAACTCATAAATATCAAATTTCGTGGCATTCGGTTGAAAAACAACAGTTATTGAGGATAATCCTTATTTATGACCGATCGTTCCTATGGGAGCTATATGATATAGTCGTCCGATTCTGATCAAACTTGGTTGAAGTATCAAGAAGCATATTAAACTCATAAATATCAAATTTTCGTGGCATTCGGTTAAAAAACAACGAGTTATTGAGGATAAAGCTTATTCCTGACCGATCGTTCCTAGGGGCTATATGATATAGTCGTCCGATCGGGATGATTCCGAGATATACAATGCCTAGCAAAGGAGCCTATGCTGAAAATTTCAGCTCTGTAGCTCTTATGGTCTCGGAGGAGAAGCTGTTTCCAGACGGACAGACAGACAGACGGACAGACACAGACGGACAGACGGACATGGTCATATCGACTCGGCTATTCATGGATCAAGATATATATATTTATATAGTCGGAGATGCTTCCTTCGTTGCAAACTTCTGACAAAATTAACCCTCTGCAAGGGTATAAAAACAGAATCTATATTCCAAAATAGAAAAATCTTTCAAACTTTGTTCATTTTTCCATTTTTTCTCACAGTGTTTTCCTTTTAAACTCTTCTTGCACTTTCCCTGCCGTTTGCCATTCTTCTTTTATCATTTAATGTTTTTCTTTTTCCTTTTTTTGTTCGTCTTCTAGGAAGCCAAGTAATCTCTAGTCCATACTCTCAGTTTGCTGTCATTATTCATTTTTTGTGTATATATTTATTTCTGTGTTTTATGCTGTGTAACCTTTTTTTTTCCCTTTTTTGTTTTATCCTTTGTATTTTTTTCTTGTTTTGTTTTTTGTTTGCCGCATTGTTTTTTCTGTGCTGTAAAGCAATTTTCACTCGAATAATAGACTAAAGTAAAGTAAAAAAAAAAAATGAGGAAAAGCAACAGCGGCAGCTAAGCGTTACTTCTCAAGAGGTCCTAGGGAATAATGCTCCGCTCTATGGTCAGAGAGAAGGCGAGTAAACGAGAAGAAAAATCTCCCCGAGGGGCATGATTTGCGGTCAGGCCTAAAACTAGTTCTCCTCCGTTTTCATTCTCTCCTCCCCCTATCTCCTGCTTGCTTTCTTTCTCTCGGACTATTCTCCATTATATATTTCTCTTATTTTGTTGCTCGAGTACACCTACTTCAGTTGTCCTTGTTGTTTCTTTTTTTTTTTGTTATTGTTTACTGCGCTTTTGTCAACATTTTCCCATTTACTTGTCGAAAGGGGGAGAAAAATTAAATTACTTGTGTCGGAGGAATCATTTGATTAACCTCTTTTCAGTTTTCGGTATTTTTTAGATAAAATTTGCATAAATATATTTACCTTGTTTAACTTTTTGGTAAGGATTTTAAATTTTAGTGTTCTTATGAATACATCGTAAGATCGCATATATGTACACATATATATATAATTGTTAAATTGAGTTGATTTTGAATAGTGTTTTATAAAGTTTCTCAAAATTTGTCACATTTTATGATATGACCAATCATGTAAAGCAATTTATAAATACTTCAAATTAAATACAACTTTTCATAAAAGAAAAACCAAAAGAATTGATATATGAATCTTTGTTGCATACTTTAAAGCGCATTAATTGGTATAACGTCTTTATATTTAAAATAAAATTCGGATTCTGATAGATTAGTGTAACTATGATATAAATCAGGTCAATATTTAAAATTTCAAAGATTCTCATTACGTAAAGCTCATATCTTTGAAATAATTTTAATATATAGAATACTTTTATTTATTTCTTTTAAGTAATTTTAATATATGGAAAACTTTTATTTACTTCTTATTATAAATTTGAATTACAAATGTAATTTATTTAGGCAATAAAAAAGTTGACAAATATGTGATGAATTATTTTAATTATCGTAATTTATATACACTCACGCATTTCAATGGGCCCCATTCTGGGTAATGAAATAAACGTTTATCCGCTTTAAGTGTCTCCCGATTAGAATGATGTTGCAATGAGTGATGGGTTGGGGTTGGGATAAAAACGTGTGTCTTATTAAGCCATAAATGTAGAAATAAAACCTAGACAAAATTCCAAACGAGCCGAATCACCTTAAGCAATAATATTGAAAGCTAATAAAAGTAAACAACCCTAAGAAAACAAAAGCCAAAAACGAAAGGAAACAAAATGTCCTGCAGGCAAAACATATATACACACATACATACACTAAACAAAAAATAGAGAGGGAAAGGAAAAAATAAGGAGAAACCGAGAAAAAAGACGAGAAAAAAAAGGACGAACCCGCATAAACAAAATGCATAAATATACAAAATACTTTTGTGTGGTGCTTCAATTTTACGACAAAATCATCCACATATCCACCATTGACATTGGCATCTTTATTTTTGATACCCTTACAAAAGGTATTTATCTAAAACCAATTTAATTTTCCTATATCTTCAAATGAGAATACGAATGTATGTATATTTATGTGACAAAAGAAAAGTCAACGTCACTGCAATACTTTGTACCTCAGTCCACAGTGATCATTAAAAAAGAGTATACAATCTTCTATATGATAGAAATTGCCTCAAATTTCTGGGTTTGTTCCTTCTGGTTGCCTTCCATGTTCAATTGCCGCAATAAAACTTCTTGATAATATGTGAAAATCATACAAAGCACCAATATTAAATTAGAAGAAGAGAAAGAAAACAGTAGAAGAGGGGAGGGAATGAACAAACAAGCAAACAAACCAAAAGAAGAAAACGAAAAGCACATAAAAATGTGCAAATGTCAGCCTAAACACGAAATGAAATGAAATCAAATGATGGGCGTGTGGGCGGGGCAATATGCCTGGCCGCAAGGTAAGCAATGAGAAGAATAAAGAAAACGATATGTGAAAGGCAATTTTCATATTTAACATTTCATTTTTTATGTCAATTGGTTCTCGAAATTTTTACAAAAGTTTTGTAGAGATTAAAAAAAAATTAGGAGCTTAGAAGTTTAGAGTTTTAAAGTTTAGTCGCTCTATAATTTAATTTCATTATTCTGTACTCGATTTATAATGTTTATCTTTTCAAAAGATTAATAGATCTTTATTTAAAGTATGTTTATAGAAGACATATAGTTGGTATATCGTTTTAAAATAATTTCTATCAGAAATTTCTTTAAGAAATAAAATCATATAAGATCAAGAAAAAATTCCAAAAATCTACAGTAGGTTAAAATAAAATAAATATATGTACTATAAATAAATTTTATTTTACCTACAAAAAGCAAACAATTTTTAAACTGTTTGTACTTGACATAAAGCAAACTATTTTCCATAAAGTGAAGCTCCTGTGCTTTTTATTAAATTATGATAATTTAAAAAAAATGTTTCCCCTTCTTTCTTTTTCGTTTTGCAATACTTCCAATGCCTTGTGTTTTTTTTTTTTTTTGTTTCGTTTCTATCAACGCTAATAAACAAAAGAGATTTGCACATGGCTGATTATAGTCATTGAACTGAAAATTGCGACACCGAATGACAAAGTGTAAATGGGAAAAGAAATCATTGAGCAGCGTCATAGAATGAACTTCAACCCAGGCTCAACCCAAAACCTAACCATCCAACTATCTATCCGTCTATCCATCTACCTACATATCTAACTACTATCTATCCATCTATCCATCTATCTATCTATCTGTTAGTTTAGCCTGCCACTACATGTTGTTTCAAAGTTTTACCGAAGCAATCAACTGCTAGTTGGAGCAGGAGTAGCAGCAGGAGGAGGGGGGAGTAGCAGGAATAGGAGAAGTAACTGCAGCAATTGGAAAAGTCAACGGCTGCTGCTACTCCCTTATATACCCTACTCTTGCTCAATGCCAGCGGCAATATTGTCTTCTCTTCTCTCTCTCTCTCTCTCTAGTTTTCCTCTCTTTTATCCTTCCATCGCTCTCTTTCCCTCTATCTTTCTTTTGCCTGTATCTTTACCTTTAGCTTTCATTGAGGAAAATTGGCAAAAATATCAGAGCAGGTGGGCAAAAAGAGGGAGAAAAAAATTTTGTAAGAAGGAAATGCAATCAAGATGGTAAAATCTGCCTCAAGTTAGTTTTTTGTATTTTCTCAAGACGATTTTTTTCTTAAAGATTTCCCTTAAAATGTTTGAGGTAAGTAAAAGAAAATTTTAGTATTTTAATTAATTCTTGTAGAATTTTTGTGAGAAACTAGGCTGTGTTCTTCAATTGCGATGGTTGATCAATCTTAGCTATGGACAGCTGATCATATTTAGGTATGTTATGGTACAGTTTCAATTTTTTCGGATTGTGGTTTGTTTTATATCCATATAGTTTTAATTTCGAACCAAAATGTTTTTAAATCTTTTTGTCTATTCTTTATCGAAATATATGAAAGAGATGATTTATTATTCACAACTTTATTCGTGAGCTAGCAAAGCAATTATCAGCATTTCTAATTAATATTATTAACAAATTAAAAATTAAAAAAATATTTGTGTTCAATTTCTAATTTCAAGAAATTTTCTTTGAAACAAACGAATTTTCCATTAAATAAATGGAAATAAATTTAATTTAATTATTACAGTTGAAACAAAATTGCTGACAAATTGAATGATATTAAATTTAGCTGACTTTATTTTCTTAGTCATAGTTAATATAAATCTTTCTTGTTTCAATATCAAACTGAATAATCAATCTTTCATCTGAAGCAATTTGTAGCATATACATACATATTTATATGTATGTATTCGTATAACAAATGCATTTCATGCATTTGTACAAATATTTTTGTTTAATTTTTGCATTTCTCACAGCACAAATATTTGCCTCGTATGTATATGTATATGTATATTTATATATATATATATATATATATAAATATATACGCATACAATAAATTGGCAGGGTCAATCAGGCGGAAATATGGCAAACCCTCTACCACATTCGCGCCTGCTTTAAAAAATCGAATCACTGAAGTGTGTAAAAAAAACTCGCGTCTTTTTATTACATTATTGAAGCTTTTGCAAATTCATTTTTTATACCATTCCTGAGGAGTATATATACATACTTACATACATATGTATATATGTGTGAGAACACATATGCATACCCTTAATATTGTTTAAATATTTCTGATCCACTAGATGAGTTATAAGATTCGATTCGGTAATTGAGTTCACACCTGAAGTAATGTGGATTATTTTTCTGAATTGAACAATTATTCTAAAATTTTCAATAGCATAGTGAGTCGGTTAAAGTCAGATGACGACCCAAATCCGATTAGACACCTGCGATAAAGGTTTATATACATAGTATATGAATAATTTGCCATCGCCACGATATATTTTTGTAAAATCGAAATAAATCGATGTCAGTTTTTTAATATTCATAAACTTACGGCAATTAAGGCTATGAAGTTATTTGAATTGATTTAATTTCTCAAACAAAATGCCAAATATTTAAAAATTTTCTCAAAACCAGTTATATTTCTATATAGCTAGAATTGAATGAATCGGTTGCTAAAAATCAATAAACCAATTGACTAGAATTTAATTTCAGATTGAATTTGAATGGTTGAATTTGATTATTATTAATATAAATCTAATTAGAAGTTTTTTTATTACAGGTTTAAGTTTACTACTTTTTTTTGTGTTACAGAGTTTTCTTGCTTTATTTTTTTAATTGCACAAACTAAACAAGACTTTCATATTTTCATGCTTGTTTTAAAAATTTACTTTTGCTTGATCGATTGAACTATTTCCCTTCTATAAAGTTTCCGTAGTTTATGCAAAAAATTGCAGTTTAGTTGCCTTTAGCTAAAAAAAAATAAAAGAAAAAAGAGATTCAAGTTGCCATGGAGCTGGGGACAATTAGCAAAGCTGCCAAACCTGAAACTTTCCTTTTGGATTGTCAATTTTGTTGATTTCCCTAGCACCAGCAGCATCAGCAGAAACTTTCAGTTTTTTTTTTAGTTTTCTTCCTAAATAATCAATAACTGTCATGTGACCAGATGAACAACGAAGTGAAACTGGTTGATATGGAGAATGAAGATAGAATTGCTAGACCATCGTCCCATTCTACTATTTCCATCTAAATGTATGTGTGTGTGTGTGTGTGTGTCGGCCGGTGGAAAACTCTGACAAAACTTTTTTGTGTCAGAGTCAACAAATAAAGTGTGGCATTATTTTCATTTGTTTTGATTGGGCGGTCTTTCGTTTTGGCCCTGTATTTGTTTGTTTTATTTTGTCATATGTAATAGAAATCGAAATGGTGCCAGTGACAGTGACAGCTTTTCCCCGTTATCGCATAAATTGAATTAAAGTCCTTGCGAAACGAAAGCGAAACTAAAACATATGACAAAATTAATGAAAAGAAAAACTATTGAATAAAATCATAAAATTTAATGAAGGCTTTGAAATACATTTAGAATATATATATATGTATATATATATATGTATATTAGGGGTGTTCTTAGTTGTATGGGGGAAAAAAAATATTAATATTTTTTTAAGTGCCGGGCATTTTTATTTACTTTTAGTCTAAAAAAAAATCTCAAAAAAATTTGGGGCCGATCGGACAATGTTTAATGGGCGCGGAACTCATCTAAAGTTTTCAGTTTGATGCTCCCATATAAGCATACATAGCACCATACAAATATCATAAGAGTGATATATTATTATTATATATATATTATATATACATAATATTATACCTAAGTATAGTAAGATAATCAGACTTTTAGACATTGAATGAAAAAAAAGCATTACTGTATATCATAAAGGGATAACAATACTCGAATATGATGACTATAAATCTTTGTCAATTTTTTTCCGATAATTTGTATCCACACTAATATAAGAGCACTTAAAATAATTTGCCATTTTCTGTGACATATTCAAATGGTGGAAAATCGGTGGGGAGGAAGGGGAGGAAACAAAAATGAATTGCGATTTTCCTATTGTTGTAATTGTCAATCACCTGGACTAAGCTGAGCTCAGCGCAAATGAAATGCAAACACATTTCCCATTGTTTGTTTGTATGTATGTATGTATGCGAGGGGGAAAATTGTAAATAAATATATGTTGTTGAATACAATTTTTAATGGATTTTTCTTTAATTTTTGTGGTTCATTTTTTCTGTTTCTTTGTTATCCACACCAACACCCACATTTTGACCCACATGTGGCAGTCAATTAAATTGCTCATGGATTATATCACTAAAAATCTTTTGCCATTTTTAATAAATATGCAAACATTTGCATAGAACACACATTTCCCCCGATGCATAACTAATAAAGCAACAGAAAGAACAAAAAAATATTGAAATATGAGTATAAAGAAGGGGTGGGGGGGAGGGGGGAGGAAAATAAATAGGAGAGGATATTTTTTATTGTTCACTAAGCCTGAGCTATTATTTTTTATAGATTTTTACGTCCGACAATCGACAGGATAAAGGCTAAAGCTAAAAAACATTTTCATTGACAAGGCCTAAAGCCCGCATAAAGCTCAGCACTGGATGAATAGAAAGGTGGTAAATGGTATGCTAGGTAGAAAGAGTCAGGGCTGGATGAGCTATATATAAATATATATATATATATGTATATCCCTATATGTTTAATGGCATTAGTTTGGCATAAATTTCAAGGCTTGTCTTTTGCAGCGTTTGCCTTCCCTATGGCCAAATTCAATCTATCTCTCTCACTCTTTCTCTCTCCCTCTCTCTGTCGCTGTGTTATTTATGCTGAATAACAAAGCGAACTCGCTGAAAGTATTTAAATATGCATATGAAAAGTAGGCGGGGCAGATTGGAATACCTACAGCTTTGCACAGTGGACACTGCATAAAAAGAACATACGTTTAACTTTATCCTAAAAATTAAATTTATCACAAAAAGTGCAAAAAATAATTTTCATTTTCATATCTGAAGATGTTGGAAAGGAAGGGGAAAACAGCGTGTAATGAAATAGCGAGAGTAAACGAAGAGCGAGTAAAAATAATACTCGCTAAAAACTTAGTAGAGTAACGAGAAATAGAATATCGAGCAAAGTAAAAA
This sequence comes from Drosophila sturtevanti, assembly GCA_018150375.1. NCBI lineage: Eukaryota > Metazoa > Arthropoda > Insecta > Diptera > Drosophilidae > Drosophila > Drosophila sturtevanti. The sequence continues at coordinate 2,341,924 of JAECWJ010000341.1, read as the reverse complement.
GCGTGATAACAGTTGCAAGAAAAGAAAATTTGTTAAAAGGTATCTATTTTATAAATATCAAATGAAATGGAAATTTGTAAAAATTAAGAAGTGAGTTTTTTAGGGAGTGATCACTGTACTCCACACTTTCCTGTGATATATAACGCTCCATTCATAAAACAACAATTTTTAATACCTTTTTCTTATTTTTTTTTGTTTTTTTTTTTGGCCTTTCTTTCTGTAGAAAAGGGACACCTGACCGACCACACATGCATCCAATGCTTTATCAATTTATACACAGGCCACCCAGTTGTTCCCAACCACCAGCAGCACCACCCCCGCCATCCGAAACCAATCTCTTTCGCTTTGCCTTGTTCATTTTTATAGTTGATTGTTGTTGGCTTTTGTGCAGTGTGTATGCCTGTGTGTGTGTGTGTGTGTGCTGCTTCTCCCTTTACACCCTATGCCACTCTTCATACTGTTGCTGTTATGTTTTTATTGAAAAGCATTTGGTCATCAAATATGTGTACATGTATGTATAAAAAGAAGAACAAGAAGAGGCCTGGCATTCAGGTCAGTGGATCAGGATAAAAAAAAATGAGGGAAAAAAGAGAAAAACTTGGCTATAAGACAACTTACTACACAAACTTTTCTCAAAAAGGAAGGGTACTGGAAAAGATGGAAAACGACATGTTCCAGTTTCGATTTAAGAAGGAAGAAGAGATGGTAGGGGGAGGGGGAAAGTTAACTTGGCAAAGGTCAAGCTGGTTTCATTCATATAAATTTTGTGGCTTTAAAAGCATCCATTGAATTCTCATACTAAAGGACTATAAAATTTCCTTTTTTTTTTTCTTATTCTTTTTCTTTTTTCCTTTCATTGGCCAAAACCGATAAAAGCCAAAGCCAATCTGCTTGCCTCGCACACAGCCACACAAATCTATATACATATATCCATACAGACGCACAGATGTAGAGACACAATACCCAAAACACAAAACCAAAGACCAATACCGATACCATTTTCTATTCACCCTACCCCACCTCCCCCCCCACGCTGCCTATCAACCCCCTTTTGCATTACCATAAAAAGTGAATGGTTGCTGCATTTGTATGCACTTTTGCTTTTTCTCCTAAACCAAACATCAGCCAAAAGAAGACCGAAAATGCAATGGCAACATTAAGGCGTAAAGTGTTAGTGATGATGATGCGTATGTCGAGATGTTGTGGCACGCGCCACATATGCAGCCCATTATGCAGATAGAGCGAGAGAGATGAAGGGAAAGCTAAAGTAAAGAACGCTAAGTGCTTTTTCTTTTGCTCCGGCTAAGAGAGAGAGAAACAGAGTACGAAACGGAAAAAAAGTGGAGGTGAAAGAGAATCAAGCCGCGGGGGGGTGGTAAAGAAAAAGTGCATTGTTTGCCCATTAGATGAATGGGGGCGAACAGAAGTTACGCGAAGTGAAGGCTTATCGAATGAGGGCTATATGCTTCACCTCGGCCTAATACATTTCAAACAGCAACGCGGGAATTATTAAACAAAATGAGAAATAACGACATGGAAATGCTCTAAATAAAATGAGGTAAAATCTATGCTTAAAAAGATTGAATAAACTGTGGGCTAGGTGAGAAGGAAAAAGTTAAGTATCATTATACATATCTGAATAATCCAATCACTTCAGGCTCTTGATGTGATAATTTAAGTTATGCTTACGACATCCAATTCTTATTCGAAAGCAAAGTTTCTTGAGAAAGATAAAGAAACTTTGCTCAACATTTATAACAACAAAGTTTTATATAAATAAAAATTTTAAATTTTAAACAATTAATTAAAAAAATTAAATTTTTATGAAAATTTTTAAGAAATCTATTCTTTGCCTCTTAATAGTTTTAAGTGAAGAAATCAAATACATTTTTTTAGCTTTTCCTATAATCGCGAAAGTAATAAATATGATCGAAATACATAAATCAGAAAGCGGGACTGAAGGATATCATACAGGATCTACATTACGCTAATAGAATGGGAAAAATCTGTATAGCCTTAAGTTTTTGATTTCTTTATCCCTCTTTTCTTTATCCCTTCTTAAATATACTACCGGTTAAGATCGTTGTGATATTTATTCAAAAATGTAATTTCCAAATTGAATGAGGAAAAACATTTTTGATAGCAGAGACAAAAAAATTTATCGTTTTTCTTCTATAGAATTTTGATGGTATGGCATATACTCTTTCTTTATTTCTTCACTCTCCCCTTACTGCTTCACCACTCTGTGTAATAATAAAAGCCACTAAAAAGAGTAAACAATTTGCGCGGCGCATTCAAAGCCGAAAAGCAAATAAACTCTCCTACAAACAAACAGCAAAATAGAAAAGAGAAAACACAAAACCAGGCAGAAAACAATGCAAATAAAACAAAAGCAAAACGAAGCGATGCGAATCACTCACATACACACACACACCCACACACATATATATACGAATGCAAATATAGAGCCTAAGCCGCACACACATACACACCTACACGCACCGAAACATACAAATATATATATGTATATGCATATATAAAGTCGGCCTAGGCCGTCCGCAAGGTGCTTTGCGTTTTTGTTGCTGCGGCTGTTGCGGCCTTTGGCTGTTGTTAAATTTGTACCCAAAACAAAAAAAAAAACCTAAAAATTTTTAATCATGCTTATGAGGGTATGTATGGGGGATGGAGTTAAGCGTTTGGTAAAGCAAGGATACAAGTAGATTTACGAATATTTATATATATATATATATAATATTTATCCACATACACCTACACATAAAATAATATTTGATTTAATTTTCACATGCAAATTTACCAAACAGGTCAAACAGAAACACAATATCAAAAGTTACACTTAACAACAGGGAAATGGTTTCTGTAAATAATAAAGTATAAAATATTTAGAAGGGGAAATATTTAGTAAAGAAGAGAAAAATGACGAAAAATAATGAACAAAGATAAGTTAATGAACTATCTATTAAAACCTTCAAGGAAAAAATGAGAATTGCTTCTTTGAAACTCGAAAAAAACATTAAAAGTATAATTCTCATACAATCTATTATTATAAAGCCGATCTTCTGTATAATGAATTCGCACTAGACCATGAAAAAAGTAACTTCTTTGTATAAAAATTCAAATTTACTCAATGAAAATATAATTATAAAGCTGTTTTGTTATATAAGCTTTGTTATATAAAAATTTACTATATGAAAGTTCGATTGTGTAAACAAATTATTATGATGAATAAGGCCTGTTAACCAATTCAAATAGTTTAAAAATTTACAAAAATTAATTAGGAACTTGTTTTCAGTTTTGTGTTGAATGAAAATTAATTTTCGAGAATAGTAAATCTGCTGATCTATTATTTGTTATTTATCTAATCTAAGATTGAACGAAATTTAGTGTTTGTTTAACTATATTTGATTATCAACAATTTTTCTTGTTCTAATGAAACTGGATATTTGCATATCTCCTATCTAAGCTTCAATTATATATCTGTATTTGTGTCATTATATAGAATTGTAAATCTATTCAAATTTGTACATTTTATTCTTTCATCTTAACTAAGGAATTACTTTCTTATTGGTTATTACTTTTACTACTTTTAAAATTACTTTGATATTTACCCACTTAAACAATTTAAATAAAACTATTTTAATATTTGTTTAAATTTTGTTCTTTAAATAGTTTTGGACTTTAATGTTTATTAATTGTGAAGAACGCTTTTACAATGTTAATAAATGATATTATTAATTGCATTTAAATAGATAAATGGATATAACTTTATACCGTTTAACGTTGTTGGTTTTTTAATCGAAAGTTGTAATTGAAGAATATTTATTTTTTTTATAGAAATTCGATTGATTAATTTAATTTGATTTTGTGTTATAATCAGTTAAGCAAATATAACATTTTGCCCCCCTCCCAGTTATTTTGCAACCCCCTTCCCCTTCCGTTCATCCCACGATCGTTATCGTTTTACAATGTTGCTTGTGCGTGCTAATTTTAATTGTCTGAATCAATCCGCGCTCGAAATTTTAATTAAATATTTAAATTAAATATGCAAACAAATAAACAAACACAAAGTTGCTTGCGCCCCGCTAAACTTATGTATGTGAATAGCCCTCCCCAACCCCCTTTCGCTTTTCAACACATTTTTTGGTTTGTCAGGAAAATTCATTTGAGAAATTTTTGTTGTACTTTTTATTTGGTTTTTTTGTTTTATGTTTTGTTTTGGAGCGCATAATAAATAAATTTTAGTGGTAGTTGTTGTTCTGCCTCAGCCATTCATTTGCATTCATTAGGAATTTTCACGCGCGTGTATGTGCGAGTGTGTATATATACTTCGTGTGTGTGTGTGTGTGTGTCTGTGTGTGATGTGTGTTTTTAGCAATTAAGCAAAACTCCTTTCTCCTTCTAGTTCTCCTCTTACCACATAGCATTTCTTTCTGAGGCAAAGTCAAGGACAATTTCCACATTACACGTGCTATGGCACACACACACACACACAAACACATACACATATCAGCGCATAGGTACACACATAGATAGAAACGGAAAGGGAGAGAAAAACCCCATGAGCAGCTTTAAGCCTGGAACAATCAAACAGTTTTACAAATGTTTGCCATGTGTGCATGCTGTGTGTAGGTAATTGTTCATGTGTATGTGTGTGTGTGTGTGTGTGTGTGTGTGTGTGTGTGTGTGAAGGCTTTTAAATATGCATGGGATAGCACAAAAGAGCGAAATGCATTTTCCAACTTGATGCTACTGATTACACAAAAGCAACATGCATAATACCCTAACCCAAATGGAAACTTTCAAGTACATTTCAATTGACATTGGAAAGCATTGAATTTGACAATAAAATGGACTCAAAACTTTTTCAGCAAATAAATGTAGAAAAAATAAAACAACTCGTAAAGTTTCAAGTGAATTTTTCGAGTTTGATGCAGTTAATTCTGGTAAATTTGTTGCAGAATATATAGTTTATTTAGTTTAAATGCTCAGCACATAAAATTTTTTTTTATGGTTTCCGCAATGAAAACTTTTAATTTATTGCATTTGTTTTTGTTGTTTTTTAATGGTTTTTCTTAATTTGCGCTATTTCAGATATCAAAACTTTGCCAAAATTTAAAAATTTGGATTTTTTTAAAATTAATTTCTGTGAGTTCGCTTTACTCTAAATAAAATAAAATATTCAACGATTGGAGAAACTAAAAAACATTATATGAATTTCTATTATAAAGTTATATAAGAAAATCCAAAAGTGTATTTCATTTGCCATATTATGTTATTTGTTCATCTACTTTATATATTTGCTATTTATTATAATACTTAATTACAATTCATGACCAATTTATTTGCCCAAAAAATGAAATATTTAAATGAAATTTACTCTTACCTGTGTCAAATACAAGGATTAAACTTTTAATACAAATAAATACTTAACCGAAAAAAAAGACAGAATAAAAAAGGATAAGCAGAAACTGTGCAGAAAAAAAATGAGATAAAATGTGGATAAAAAGCAAGACAGAAAAGTTTAGCGAGGACAAAGGTCAAGACCCAGATTGTCAGGCACAGAAAATGAAAAAAAAACCAGCAAGAAAAAAAATGAAAAAGTTAAAAAAAAAAAAAACAAGAAAAATTGAGAAAAATATAGAGAGAAAAATGTATAGAGAAAAGCAAAACTCATATATACCTGTCTCTGAGTCATGGTCGGCCTAGTTTTTAGTTTTCCACCATCTGTTCCTCTTTACGAAACAGGGGAGAAGGAAACGGGGGAAAACCGGAGCACTTTTGCAATTTTGACCTTTGGCCATTGTATGTGACCAACTAACAAAAACAAAAAAAGAAGAAAAAAAAGAGAAAAACAAAACGTAGTTAGATAATGTTGCTCTTGTCATGCAGCCGAGACTTTAGTACTTAAATTTAGTATAAATTTTTAGCAAAGACTTATGGATACCCTATACCAGAAAAGGAGTTTAAATGAATCTTAAAGTAAGAGTTTCATATTCAATTGAAACTTTAATTTTTGATTAATCCAACTGCTTTTAAAGTTAACCTATATAATACCCATTCCGATTCCTATATAATACCCATAAGCTAATTATTTGATTAGTAATACCTTCAACTTAAGTTGGTTAGTAGAACGAATTGAAAGGCCTATTTTTGTAAGGTGAAGTGAGACTGGATTTTATTCAGGTCTATACTATTCTTAAGAAAGAAATTTATAACTAATATAATTCAAATTATTTCAAAATATTATAACTAATGCTACTCTGATTTAAGTAAACTAAGCTAATGATATATGAAATAGTTAAGATATTAGTTTTCTTTTCTGGTGGATTTACCTTTAGGTATTGCTTCACCCATACATTTGAACAAATATTTATTTTTTTCCAAAAACTATGCCCAAAAAGTTTTTTATTTAATTAAATTGTATTTTAACACGTTCAATTGTTTTTCTTAATCAATCATCTGCTTAATCCTTTAGATACATATAACAAACTTATTATTAATACCAAACTACCCTCTTTTCGGACTTTAAGTTACACAGAATATTAAAATGCTAGAAATAAATAAAGGGAAGAGCCATAGCAGCTGCCCGTGAGGGTCCAAGCAACCTTCAGACCCAAACCGCAAACTTTTGATTAATGTTTGTTAGTTTGTCTCGGCGTAAAATGTATTTTATTTAAAAAGAAAGAAAAAAAAAGTAAATAGCAAATGGAAAAATAAAACAAAACCAAATAAACGGGGAAAAATGCATTCACAGAAAGTGTGAATAAGTGCGAGAAGGACGGAGAATGGCAGAAAAAAAGTGTGAGATGAAGATAGAGCATTTACTTCTCCACTCTTTTCCTTTATCCTGATACTCTAGTTTCTTTCTCTTTTTTTCTGATTTTAATTCAGTTTTGCTACCTCTCCCCACCCCATACACACAAAATTTTGGTGTGTATTTATTTCGTTGGGGATGGTGAAAATTTCTATATATCCACATATACAGATACAATATACATACATGCATATGTATATATAGACCTATTTATAAATATTTTTTGATATATTGACTTGCCAAATATTTTGGCTTTTGCACGTGTCTGTGAGCATAAAAAATGTGAAAAGGCATCGTCTAGTTTACAGTGTTAACCATTTATAGTGGAAAGTAAACAATGTGAATTCATTTTTACATCACTCAATTTGAATTAGTTAAGTTAGTTGGTAATTTTAGATAATTTTTAAGTTTAGTTTACTATTACTAAGACAACTTCAAAGTAGGTCATAAATGAATTTAAGAAATATTTTAAATTTCATTTAAAATATTAATCATTAGGAAGGAAATTGTTACATAACTCCATCGGGTGAGGATTTTAGAGTATAAAGGGAATAAACAGACGAATATTTAATGGGAATAAGTCTCTAAAAAGTCCTGTGAATTCAGGCATTTTTCATGTATTATATCAAGTTGTATAAAAGCAAAAATTAGACAAGATTCGGAATCAGAAATACTTTAACTTTATTTAATTTTAATTTGTGTCTCCTTCTAAGCAGGACTTACTGTAATTTTTGTGTAACAAAATCTATGTATTGTATTTTGTTTAACCAAAAACAAAAAAAAAAAAACGAAGAGAAATAGATATTTTTATAGGTCTAAAATGTAGCAACACCCACACAAGCACACCCCCAAAAAAAAAAAAAAAAACATCTGCGTATTCAAGCGTAAAGTAAAAGATTAGAATTTCAAACATTTTTTCGTCCATTTTCCTTTTTTTTTCCCGTTTGCGTTTTTTTTTGTTATATTTTTTTTGTCCTGTTGTTGTTTTGGTTTTTGGTTTTACTTCGTCTTCTGCTTCTTTTGGGCATCTCTTTTTGCCAGCCATCTAACATGTCCAATTTGTAAAACTAAGCAGCTGCCAAAAAGAAGGAAGTGGAAATGGAAGGAGACCGTAAAGCCTTAACGAAAGTGTGAAGAAGTGAGAAACAAGACAAATGAGACATTAATGTCCTTTTCCCAAAAGTAGGCAATGGCAAATGAACGATTTTAAAGCAAAGATTAATCTGTACGTTTATGGAGAAACCGAGAGAGAGAGAGAGAAAGGGAAAGATATAAGGAGGAGGAGTTATTTGTATAAATTTTGAAAAATTAATTTAAGCTCGAAAATATTTAAGGCTACATAAAACGTGATGATTTTATACTCTGGATAAAAAAGGGATAAGGGTATCATAAAACCCTTAAATAAGGGCCTTAGATTTTTGTTGGTGTTTGTATATGTCTGTATGTATGTATGTGTATGTCAAATAATGACAAACAACAATTTATTTGTTTGCCAAAGCAAAGGATACAAGAGACAATTTGAAAAGGTGCCAATGAAATTGCCTGGCATGATGGCAAATGCAAAATATTTGAATTGAGAAGTGAAAATGCAAAATGCTAAATGCAAAATGCGAAAATGTCAAGTTCACAGTTGCGTATAAAGGCAGAATGATGTAATGTCATTTGATTGGAAAGAGGATAGAGAGACAGTCAGACAGTCACTGATATACATGAGAGGGCGAATGGAGGGTGAGCCAGAACTAACTAATCAGACAAAGCAACGCAACGTTGCAAAATTATATAAATGGTGGGAGAATATTGTGTTCGAAGAGGAGAAGAAGGGGGTTGGCAAAGGATACCGGTCCTGTCATCGCATGTAAAACGATATTTCAGGCTGTCACTTTATGCTTCAACTATTTCAAATCAAATCAATGCGAAAAAGGATTCGTGAATGTGTGTGTCCCTGTGTGTAAGTTGACATTGAGTGAGCGAGTAAGTGAATAGGTGAATGAGTGATTGAGTGGGTAGGCAATGATTTATGTTAAAAGGTTTCCACCTTTTTGCCATAACTCAATGAAAATTTATAAATGCTAAGTAGGTACAAAGGAGAAAAAGTTAATTTTCATCAAATTAATCAATTCAAAAAAGTTAAACAAATTTTAAATATTTATTTAAAATAATTTTGAATACTTTTGAAGCCATCTTATATAACTGCCCTACTTAAATATCAAGTGATAAGATGTTTGCAGTAGTAGAATATTTTTTCCATTTAATAAGTTTTGAACTATTGGGAACTTTCACTTTAAACATGACAATGTTAATAGAACTTGTAAATTTTTTATTAGCATTCTTCTGATACTATGTATTTTGTTGCTCCAATTGGTATAATAGATAACTCACAAGGTCTCATTTTAGCTTCATTTTTAGATATAATTTACACAGATAATAGTACTATAGAAAATTTCTCAATATTTATATCCGTTTATTTTTTAGCCGTTATACATATTATGTATATAAAATTTGTTTAAATCAGCTTGATTTATTCCATCACTGTCAAGGGAAATTTATTTTAATTTAGTTTTGTTTGCTTTCAAACTGTTTCAATTATGTTTTCAATGACTTTTCACTTGGCGTTTTTGTAACTGACATAGTATATGGAAAAATTTCTTCATTTTCATCTTACATTTCTTCTTATCGTGCGAGTTTTTTCCCCACACACAAAAATGGTGTAAAAAAGCTCAGAGTGACGTGGGAGAGAGAAGGAGGGAGGCTATAGTGAATTTACATTGCAAATGCAAGCGAGGCAAATGCATGTGAAAATCTAAAGAGAAGGAAAAAGAAACAAAGCTTAAAATGTAGCTCGAAACGCAACGTATAAAAAGGCACAAAAATGAAACGAACTGAAGCTAACGAAGCGTAAAGTTTGCCAAGCGGCTGCCATTTCCCTACCGCGCACCCCCCCACCCCCCAGGCATCATTGCACCCTCCTCTGCTACCTCTTGTTCTGAATGTTTGCCTTGTGGCATTTTTTATTAAATATTCCTAATAAATTATGCAAAAATTCTTGTATTGCAACAGCAGAGCAAACAGGGTAAAGAGAGAGAGAGAAAGAGAGAAAGAGAGAAAGAGGGAGAGGGAGAGTAACATTTTTGGCATTTCTTTTTTTTTAAATCGAAATCAAAAATGTGTGTGTCCATATACATATGCACATATATATATATATGTGGATAAATGTGTGTGTGTGTCTGCGTGTGTGTGTGCGTCTGTGTGTGGCATAACTATCAATAACTTTTGGTCCAAAAATCGCTTTAATATCATAAAATGCAAAAAGGATCTGCTTGTGTATCCGTTATGTATGAGTGTGTATGCGTTATCCTTTTATTTCATTTTATCCCAAATTTTTTCAATAAAATAAAATTAAAATATGGTTGCCAATTGACTGAAGGCAATGAGAGGAAACTGTTTCGAACAAAGATTCAAGGATGTTATCCCTGTTATGTATATGTGTGTGTGTGTGTGTGTGTCTGTGTGTTTATGGAAGCATGGAAGCGTCAAAAGACAATCGATTTTTGTACCCAAATCAGTAAGTAATATCAAACGCCAAGTGACAATGTTGAATTCTTCTTCTGTTCAATATATTTCAAGTGTTTTTAACTATAGGAAAAAAATATAAATAATCTTTTATCAGTCTCTTTTTCCTATTTCTGAAAATTATACCAGCAAATTGTACGAAAAATTTGCCTTGATTATTTTAAAATTAGAAATACTTTTAAATAAATACAAAATTTTTAATGTTTGTTTTATTTATGAGCAGATTAATTGCAGTAAAATTTTGATTTAACTTGGTTAAACTTTCTAAATAAATATTATGAGGTTTTCTATAAAATTCGTTATCAGTTTATAATCAGAGAAAATTAAGTTTTTATCCTTAATTTGAAAAATTATTGGTTAGAATGTTTGGGCATTAAAATGTTATTATACTTGTTATTTAAATTTTAATTTTAATTTCCACTTTAATAGCGAATAATTAATAATGATTGCTGGTAATCTATTTCTAACTTTGTTTCTGTCCAGCATATGCAAACTAAGATATATTTTATTATTTCTTGAATCAAAAAAAAAAAAAAACAGATTTATATTAAATCAAGTAAAATCTGTTCTGTTCAAATTCCAATATTCAACTAGATTTAATTTAACATCGATGGAAAATTTGATATTCGCTTTATAATACTGAAATTTGCTTAAGCTTTCAAAACTGAAATGAAAAGAAATGAGACTTTACTTAATACTATATAATCAGCTTTAATTTTATTAGAAAAACAACGTTTGAAAATTAAATTTGTGTGTGTTAAATTTACTAATATCTTTGAAAAAAATTGCTAAAAATTTGCAATTAAATTTGTTCATCTTAAGCATATTTGGTAGACAGAAAAACTAGGCCATCTTTTTGTTCATGAATTCTCATGAGACCATTGAAAATAATCCCAAAAACTTATTTTACCTAGGTTTATTCTTAACCAAAAGCCACAAGCTTATGAATTAATAAACAGTTAGGCCAAAAGGAGAGCAAGAAGACAAAAAAAAAAATAGAAAAGAAAAGAGAAAAAATCACACATACGCCGCATTGCCCACACACTTAACATGTCAGAGACGATGTTGGCCCAAAACTAACTTGTCAGAGATTTAAGCCCAAGAATTTTTCGGATTTCACTCCCCTCTTTATCTCGCTCTCTTTCTCTCTGTCTCTCTCTCTCTTTTACCAAGCAGGGAAAACTGAAATTAAGTTTGCCGCCTGCAGCTTTATATAACACCAGCAAAACCAAAATGCCACGCCTCCCTCCCACCAGCACCCTTCCACACCCACACACCCATCCAGGACCATCACCCGCATAAAAACAACAATAAGGGAAAGCAGTAGCAGGCAAACCACCAGAAGGAAGAAAAGCAAAAGAATGTTTATCTGATTTAAACGTTGGCAACAGTCGGTGGCAACATTTTCAGCCCCCCCACCGCCCACCTCTTTACCATTTCCATCCTAATATTTTGGAGGGCAACCTTTTTGCGTGTCTTTGACTTCCACTTTGCCTTCTTCCACCCCAAAAAGCGAAAAAAAAACAAACTTATGTTTTTCTTTCTCTGCCTTCGTCTCTCCCCACATCTCCTATTCACTTGGTTAATTTTCACAGAAAACTTTAATATTAATCATACGACCCGCATGCCCAAACATAAAAATAATATAAGGAGCAAATTACAGAGCAAAACGAAATAACAGCGAAAACTCCAAAGATAACTGAAATTAAACATAAATCGCTAAGGAAAATTACAAAAAAAAGAAAAATTACCTTAAAACATATAAAGAATTTCTTCAAGTGCATCGGTTCGTGGAGTATATTCCCTAGTACTATTGACCATTGTGTGCAACTGTTTGCTTTCTTTTGTTTCGGTCGCCAAACGTCAAAAGTTCTTAGTTAAATTCCGTTTCTTATACTAAAAAAGTTTTTCTCAAGTGGCTCATTGTGGTTAGCTGTGAAATGTTGACCCAACGCAATGGTGGGGAAAGAAGAATGGGGGGGGATTGAAGAGCTATGGAGATAACTAACGCGCGACACTTGCTTACATTTCCACAGACAAGGACATGGAACTGTGTATGCCAGGGACTAGGACAACATTCAACATTCCACTAACTTTAGTTGTGTCATTGCCAAGCTCTTTGCGGTCTTTAGCTTACAGTTTTTCATGAACCGCAACCCGCAACCCGCTACCGCCACCGCCATCGGCAATGGCAATGGCAACAGCTCTCAATCCCCATCCCCAGACTTTTAGGAGAAATCCCCACCCGAGAGAGAGAGAGACATGCAAAAACTTTTCGCCAAAGAAAACGCAAATGATTAAGTGCGTCGCGTGATATAATTCAACAAGACAACATTTTGGCTAGAGATAGAGTGGGTGAAAGAGAAGGGTGCTGAGAATAAGGAGAATAGGGGAAGATATGCCAGTGGCGTTGCAATTGCAAATGACATGGCCAATGTTTGAAGGAGGATGAAGTTCACTTCAGTGCCAGAGTTTCAGCAAGAAAGTGTGAAACGATTTGTGGCAGTGAAGCCAAGATTACTTAGAGATAACTTTTGATTGAAAGGAATTGAATTTGATGTCAGATTTCATAGAGAAGAGAGTAAGAGCCACATGAAATGAATGTTTTAGTTTAGTTAAGGTTAGATTGAAATTAAAGTGATTCGGAAATCAATTTGATCGAGTTTTAGCAATACCCTCCGCATCTTTATTTTCACCTTTAGTTAGTTTATCAACTATTTGATTATGAAAATGTACAAAATGAACAAATTTTCTCTATCAATAGTCCAAATTTAAATGCTTCCGTTTTAGGAAAATCAATATTTATGTCCCATATTAGGCGCTAAATTTGATGGAAATGCAAATAAATTTCAATTGCTGTAGTTTGTCATTGGAATTGGGTTTGGACATTGTTGAAAGTTGGAGAATTGCGGCCAATTAAAAGGAATCTCTTTTAAAATATGCTAAGAATTTTACAACTTTTGATAATGGCAGCAACTTTTCGAAATTTGAATAGGCCAAAACTAATCGATTAATGATATCTTACCCCCTCTTGACCCTGTCACTGACCAAGCAAATCTCAGTTAAGCTTGTTTTCCCGAGACATTTTCTCCCTCACCCACTGTCCTTTGGTTGTTACTTCTTAGTTTTGTGTATATTTGTTCTTTTTTTTTTTATTTTTTTCTGTTTTTGGTTTTGGTTTTCATGTTTTCCTTTTGCAAGTTTGAGTTTTGCTGTTTAGCATTTCAACAGCAACCAAAAACCACAGAACCAACAGAAGAAAAAAAAATAGAAAGTTGGTTGCTTGTAACAGCAATTAATATGTATCTTTTACTTGGCATGCTTTGTCCAATGCTGCTCCACCCACCCAATCCCCTTCCTGTATCCGTGATACCCGCATGTTGTTAGACATCTTCTAGCCCTTCACAAAAAGTGATATAGAATATGTCTTTACAAAAAGTTTTTTTGGTTTCCCACACACCAAACACTCTTCATTTTTCCTTCGCTCTCTTTCTCTGTATTCCCCCCTCTCTCACACTCTATCTTTCTCTCTCTATTTTGCCATCTGTTTTGGCACGTATCTCTATTTTATTTAGTGCTTGGGCATTTTGCACAGTTACACATTATGCCACTCCCCTCCCCTCACTTTTGCCCCACCCAGTTTCTTACTTCGCTTTGAATCTGAGACCACTGGCCAGACAACGCACATTTCTCAAGTGATTTATGACAGTAAAACTACATGGCGTATACGCAATTCTCGTAATAACCTTCTCCCAAACAACTTTCTACATTTCTTCCCTTTGCGAAATGGGAGCACAAATGTGCTTGAGCTAAAAAATTTAATTAAAATGCACATTTTTTTTTCTTCTCCTTTTTGTGTCCTTGACAGAATTTTGCATATAATTTATGTATGTGTATGCATATATTTATATATTTTTTACTTAATTGGTAAGAAACGGAAACTGCAAAATGATGAGCAAAAAAAAAAAGCGCAATACGCATTCCATTCGCTTAAAGGAATGCAAAAAAAAGTGAGTGGTTAAGGGGGGATAAAGAGAATTTTTCGTGTCTACCCCGTTGACACAGAAACTAAAACGAGCAACTAACATAAATATGACACGCACGACTAAGTCGAATTAGTTGAGACGGGCAAAGAAGGTGACACGAAAAATTTCATTAGTCAAACTGGCAGACAGGCAAAAGCAATGGCAAGAGAAGAGGGAAGGGTGGGAAAGGGAAGAGAAGGCAAGGCACAGATTGCCAACTGGGGAAAGTTAACCAAGTTGATTATATAGACAGGCGCAAAAGAGGCATTTCAACTTGGTTATAAGTTTTGTGCGAAAGCTTTCATAGACATGATTTAACAGCAAATGGGAATTGAATCTAATTGAATTCATTTGCATTTGAAAGTTTCCATGAAATTCACAAATTAACAAAACTGAGTCTTCTTTAATTAAATTAACAAAAAACTTTTCACAATTATTAGATTTCTTAACAGATTTGTTATTATTTATAAATAAGATTTCAAAATAGGAATTTATAAGTGTTATATATTTTAGTTAAAATTATTATGGTTTATTTTTATTTCAGAGTAAATCATAAATAAATTGAAATTAAGGCAATTTTAAATGGGAAAATATTGAGTTATTTCAATTGTTTATTTTCTATATAATCTAACTCACCAGATTCAATTTTGCACACAAAAAGTAAGAATCATTTCTAAGATATTCGATATACAAATTCAAAAGATTTGACATAAAATAAATAAATAATTATACAGTGCATTACTTTATTTTATTGATTAATTTTAAATCTAAAAAAAAAAAACAAATTGTGAACTAGTTTAATTGATTTTCTCATATATGTACACTTTGGATTGCTTAATTATTTATTTAGTTAAATGTATGGACGTTTTAAGCCATTCTTTTCAATTTCATTTAACATTCAAATGTCCAAATTTAGAGTCAATATACAATTTGAGGACCATTAAAATATCATTCATTCAGTGACAGATTCGTTTCGTTTTCTCTCTTTCGCCTCATTCACTCAGCTCTGACAGTTCATTTGGGAGTGGCATCAAGGTAAAAAGAAAAACAAATAAAAAAGGGAAAAGGGAAAAGTGTGAAAAGTGCAATACGAAAATATATATATATATATATATATGTATATGTATAAATCTACATATAACTACGTACTATATAAATGGAAAAATAGTTTAAAGGCCAAGTTAACTTGACAGTTTGAAGCAAATAAAAAATGCAAGAGCAAGGCAAAAATAGTGCCAGAGAGAAGATGAGATAAAAGTTTTGGCCATTTAATTGTTTTGCTACCAGTGACAGAAAAAGAGAGAGCGAGAGAGCAAGAGTAGAGAGTGAGAGCGTGAAAGATTGAAAGAGAGGAAGAGAGAGAGAGAATGAGAGACAACAACAATTTTTTGTTGACACTTTGCTAGAATCAAAAGTATATATAAAAAAGAGCGAAATGTTTTTGTTAGGCAGACAGATAGACAGGCAGCCAGCCACTTATGCATGTCCTGCAAGCAAGCATGCAAGTCCTGATGTCGAGACAAGATGAGACAAGACAAGAGAGACAGAAGTATAACAGCAAAAACAACAGAAACAAAAAGTAGACAAAAGCGTGACTGCACATAAGTTGAGCCAAAGGAGCCAGCCTGCCTGGCCACCCATATTGCTTCTTTACCTCCTCATCATCGTCATCATCATGAGAAGCATCAACATCATCCTCAGTATCATCATCATCATCATCATCATATGCAGCTGGCTGGCAGGCAGGCAGGCAAAACAAATCCTCATCGTCATATCCTTGTACGTATGTCTATGTCCTGGCTTATGTTTTGCTTTGTGTCCTTCCCTTGTTTGTATCGCTCTCTATTCTCCACCTTCCCCCTTCCTTTCAGCTTTTCTGCACTCGCTACCATTTCATTTCTCTTCTCTCCTCAAGCATGCAATGCAATTCTTCTGCACTTTTTACTCTGCTCGCTCGTTTGTAAGCAAAATCCTTTTTGGCACACAAATTTGTATGCCCATCATAAAAAAAAGGACAACAAGAGCTTGTTGTCTTTTTCTTTCATTCTGTATTTTCTTTTCTCTTTCTCCCTTTCTGTCGGTCTGTCTCTTTCTGAGTAGTTATTTAGGTAAACATGAATACGTGCCAGCAAAAATGCACTTCCGCCTTAATACATCTTTCTCTACATTTTTCCCATTTTCTTTCTTTTCGTTTCGTTTTTTTTTTTTTTTTGGGATAGAAAATGCAAAATGCATATTAGTTTAACTTGATCTTTGTCCTTAGCCAGGATAATTGCAAAAATTGTAGATGACCTCATCAAAAGGGATAAGGGAAAAATTTTTGAACACAAAACGAAATGAAAAATTACAAGAAACTTAAAACAAAGTTAGTTTTCCTACAGGATTATAACTGTTAAGTGAGAAAAATATTTACAATGTGATTTGAATAAGAGTGGAAAATAACAACACGAAATGGTTTTATTTCAAAATAAGAAAAACTACAAAAGTTCTGGATAAATAATAATTATTTATTTATATATATTGGATAACTATCATACATGAAAACTTAACTACGATATCGTATAATACATATTTATGAGCTTATGAGTAGCTACTAACTAGTATTTCTAAGTACTAGGCCATTGATTCGATATAAACTAAACTTTTAAAATTTTATTGACTATTATTTTAGGGTTCCACAAATAAAATATAACTTATTAATTAAATGGAATCTCGAAAAAATTATTAGAAATCAAATATAGAACAGCTAATTAAAATAATTTGCAATTCATTTGTCCTACTAACTTTTTCCAATTACAATAAGTTAAATAAATACGAACAAAGTAAAAGGACCAGAAAATTACTTCTACTTAAAGTAAAGTCAAAGTAACGGCACGATTTTATAATAGACTGAAAGAGAATACGTAATTATTTATATATACATATCTATTTCCCAAGTCCAATTCCTTTTCCCATAACATTTAAGATCAATGTTCTTAAATATATTATAGGATATTCCCCCAAAACAAATTTTTGAACTTTTGCAGATTATTCAGTACCTATTCTAAATTATTATTTATATAGGGAAATCCCATAAATATACCCCATATCAGACCAGATTAAATATTAATACTTTGAACATTTGCTCTTCCATATTTCTATTTAATTTTCATTGATTTACTGCAGTTTAACAAAAGTTCCGCTCATAATGACGTCAAAAGCAGCTGCCCCGCTGTGAGTAACCTTTTTTTTCCTTCCCCCCTCTTTAGCCTTAGGTTTTCCTATTCGTGACAACCCCAAAGGCAACATTGGTTAATTTAATGCCAAGCAGCATCAATAGCAGCCACAAATAGCATTTTCCGTGTATAAGTCTGTATGTGTGTGTGTGTGTGTGTCTATTTTAGTGTAATTTTCCACTTAAACGACTTTTCCCAATAGGAAAAACCCAGTGAGAGAAGTCATATGCAGTTGCCGCCAAAAAAGAAATGAAAATTATTGGTTTGCTTTTCCCAGCCGCAAATTGAGTTGAACGGTTTTTCGTGGCAGAATGGATACAGATACTCCATGAATGTTGTGATGGTCGTGGGGAGGGAATGGAAGGAATGGAGAGGTAAAAAGCAAATACGCCCCGTAGTTTTTCACTTCTTCTTTTGGCTATCGATTTCAATTGTGCTGAGAGATAGACCGCTGTCTGTGCTCTTCAGCAGCCTTTTTTCACCTACTCCTTCAGCTATCCCCCTTCCTTTCCCCTTTACCTCATCATTGTTCACTCCTTTTTGGCTCATACACATACACACCCACACCCACACAACTTCAAAGCGAGTGAGCGAGCAATGAAATTGACACCCGCAGCGTTTGGTCTTGCTCCTCCTAAAGCTGGGACCAGGCAATGGGAAACTATGGACGGGGCCGGTCTGTGCCAGTGTCGGTCGGTTTGGCCGGATGAGCAACAGAAATATAAATGTGTAACGAAATGGAAGCAGTAGCAGCTCTCACACACGTTTTCCCCCTACCTCTCCTCTCACTCTCTTCTCTCTCTCATTCTCACTCCTTTTTTCTCTATATCTATCTCGCTGGCTCACCCCTTTATCTTTTGGCTGCCCCTTTTAACTGGTGCCTTGGCAATAAAACCATTTTAATGAGATTCAAGCTTTAAATTTCGCGCTTTATTGACGTGAGTGTTAAACAGCAGCACGTGGGCAAAGAAAAGCCACCTTTTGGGGAACGAACAAACGGAGGGTGGGGGGCATGTTGTGCACAAAAAACAAAAAGGCTAAAGCACTGGCAATGACTGTGGTAAATTTGCTAAACAAATTGAATAGGTTTATGGGATTCATTTAACACTGAGTAGTGTTAATCTGCTAACTTTGTTACTCTGTTTATGACAGAAACCATTCAGAAATGAAAGAAACAATTTTACATACTATATATACAAATTCCAAATATGTATAAAATACTTTATAAATTTAATCTTAACCATCTATCTATCTTTTCTTAAATCTTTTATAATTCCACGATCATTTTTTATATTTATTTAAATTAATAGGTAAATTTTCTTCTTGTGGCATGCAGAAAAGTATGCTATATTTTTTTATATACTAAGAAAAATATTTTGTAAATTTTAAATTTTGCTAAAATTTGACTAAATTTCAAACCACTGTTTACAATTTTCAACGCAAATGAGTATCCTTTTGCATCCTTTAACAAAAAACAGAAATGCGTTAACTTAATTATATTTAACTCCATAGAGAGAAATTTAATTAAAAATGAGTGTGTGAAAGATTTAATTGATTCTTTCTTTCTTTTTTTTTTATTCTGTTTTTTTTTTTTTGCTTTGTTTTTACTCTGCATTCATTCATAGAGTCGGTTTTTTGTTCAAATATTTTAACAACTTTGTTTAAAAGAACACACACACACACAGATATTTTATTATGAATGAATGAAAATTGCTTAGGCTACTTGCTGCTCGTCTTTCTTTCCCTAACTCCCTTGCCCTCCACTTTTCTCGCCTGCCTAGATAAAAAGTTTACACAGTTAATAATAAAACCATTTAGTATGCAAATATTTATACTTTCAAGGGCCAAGCCCAAACTCGAATTCGTACCGAAAACCCATTTTCAACTCATTTTTCACGCTCATAGAGAATTTCGAGTAAATTTTGCGAATGGTTATGAAAAAAATTTCTATTAAACCGAATTTGTTATGCACTTATTATTAATGGGCTGCTTTTAAATGAAAGTAAAATGTTTTATTTTACAATCATTAGAATTGTTTTTAATAAATCATTTTTCCGAAGTTGTACATTATTTCCAAACCCTTTAAGTTATATTTGAAATATATAAAATAACTAACTGGTGGTAATAAAATATTTTATTTATAACTTATTACCCGATTCATAGTAGTTTCAAAATTTTATGCGCCAGTATTGATTGAAAAAGAAATGTCAGAGAGAACATTTTGCTTTGCAATAACGAATCGTATATAGTATTTTATTTGCCTGATCTCACATTCTGAATATTATATTCTACTCACCCTTGATGGCAGTGTATTAAAACAGGAAAAAGTGGCAGCTGCTGGACTTGGTAAAGATGTGTGCAAGGGCGAAATGTGTTTGCCATTGGGGTCTATTTTGGTCTTATATGCATATGCAGCTGACTTTTAGCTTTCAAAATTTTTTTTCACATTTTTCTCATCTTTCTCAATTTCTGTTTTTTTTAATATTTTCTTTTTATTTTTTTTTTTTTTTTTGATGTTGGTGTTTTTTAAGTTGACTTTGAGTGAACGAACAAAACGAAACGAACGAACAATTTTTCGTGTGTGCCATGAAAAATTAAAAAGGGATTTTGGTGCGGCAGCTGCTGCTGCTGCTTGTTGAAAAGCATTTTGAATAGTAACTTGAACAAGTTTTTCCCTTGAACACACCCCTCCCCAAACACCCTTTCGAAAGTATGCACTTGCTCTCTTGTCTGTCAGCATTTTTTTCTAGTTGAAAGACGATCGCCACCCCTTTCTCACACCTCTCATACACTCTTGTATGTTGTGTGCGAATATGCGGATATTTGGCTACTGCGGATGTGGGTGAGTGTTTGCGTGTGTGTGTGTGTGTATGTGTGTATGTTTAGCCTAAAGTGGCGCTTAATTATGTGGTTATAGGGCAAAGCCAAAAGGCATTGGTATGTTGCGTGTGTGTTAGTGTTTTCCAGCTGTGGCCTGCATTTAATTATGAGGGTTAAGTTTTCGTTAGTGTAAGAACAGGCTAATTGAGTGGGTTACAACATTCTTTTTTCTCCAGGCATTTCCATCATACTCATACGTGTGAGCAAAGTGTTAAATGAAAATGCCTTCTTGTAACAGAAACATACATTTTTTCTTGTTTTCAACTTAATCTCGTTGCTTTTTTTTACAACTTGAGTGAATTGTTTTTGGGCTTTCAATCATTTATTATTAAAATCATCGAAATCTTTATCGAAATATTAACTTTCTAATAGAAATAGATCGAGGAACAGTCGAATTCGAATTAAGTTGAATACAATTTAATTTACAAAAATAGTTTCTACCTCTTAGCATATGGATAAAAACTAGTAAAGAGTTTTCTTTTAGCATAGCGTAGATTTAGAATAATATTGTTTAAATCATTTATTAAACTGATTTCGTTTATGTAATACTCTTGACCTAGGTCAAAGTATTCAGTTTAAATCAAAATGTGCATAAAATTTGTAAACATTTTCTTTTTGTTTTGGTTTTTGTTTGTTTCATTTTGTTTTTATTTCTCACACATAAAATGAACTTACCTGCTGGCAGATGCAATAATAAAAATTCGTTGTAAAAAAGTCAACCAAATGTGAGTTGGTGACTCGTAAAAATGTTGCCAATGTTGATGCTGCTACTGAAGGTGGTGTGGTTGTTGTTGTTGTTGTTGTTGTTGCTGTTACAGCTGTTGGATGTTATATTATTGTTGGCTTTAGTAGTGAACTTTTTTGTTTAGTTTATTTGAGTGTTGTTATTTTCATTGTTGATTTGTTGTTCTCTAACATTTTGTATTAGCCAAAGAGAAATGTTGCTGATGGAAATGTTGTTAGTATTGCTGATGGTTCTACTGCTGATGCTGCTGTTGCTGCTGCTGCTGGTGTTACAATTATTGCTACCGCTTTGTTGTGACATTGTTGTATTTTTTGTTTCGGTTTTTGCTTTTGTTGTCTTTTTGTAAACGTTTTTATTCTGTTTATTGTTTTAGACACTTTATTTAGAAATTTTTTTCTGTCTGCTTTGTTGTTTTGCTTTTCTTTTCTTTTTTTTTTCTTTTTGTTTTACATGAATTGTTTATAGGCTAAATGACTATGGGGCGAACAAAGAGCAACAACAACCAAAATGAAACATAAAAAATTGAATTTTGTTTCATTTCTCATGCGGATGCGGATGCGAATGCGAATGATGACGATGATGATGGGGAATGGCAACCCATATGTCAAAAGATTTATGACCATACAAAATGGCAAGCAAATGCCTCCCCCCCCCCTCCTCAATATATGTATGTACATTGCACCCCTACTTCCTCCTCCCTTCGCTTGCAATCTCTCAACACCATGAATTATGCAATGAAATTTATTTCATTTCATCCATGGAGGGGACCAGGCCAAGGCAATTGAAAATGTTTTATACATATTGTTTTGTTATAAATTAAAGAAGAATGAACACAACAAAAATTATATAACATAACAAAAACAAGGAGCAAATGAAAATTTATTAAGTATTTGTTGAGGGTCATTAAAGTTCACCTCTCTGCCTTAAATACTTCAAAGCAACCCCCCAAAGAAAGTCAATGTTCCTTCCTTCTTCTGAATTTCATTCCCTTTTAAGTTTCCTGTTCTATTTGGTTTTTTTTTTTTTGCTTTTGTCCTTTGTCTTTTACTCTTTGGGGACTTCTGTTGTCGCCCTTTATTTTTTATTTTTTATGTGGGTGTGTGTGTGTGTGTGTAGATTTGTGTGTAGGTGTTTGTTTTTTTTTTTTTTGTTGTGTTTTTCCACTTATTAGTCTCTTCTACGTTCTGCAAATATTTGCATACCAGGCACGTCTCAGACATTTCTCCGTTTTCTACTCTTTTTGTTCACCCCCGTTTTTGGTTGTTTTTGTGTTATTTTAAATTTTATTATTATTACAATTTTTGTTGTGTAAATGCGAGATTTCTTGGCACCACATTAACTCTGCTAGCAGAGAAAGGGAAATGCAAAATGAAATGAATAATGGCCACAACAAAACGGATGGAAAATATTTTTAAACATTAAACCAGAGGTCTTAATAGTCAAAGACATTTCTGGCATACTTTGATAAGACTTTCTTTAAAATTTTTCTTATTTTTGCAGATTTAGAATTAATATTTTACATAATGAAGTTGGTCATCTATTTAACTTGATGATTCTATTACTAAATTTTTCGAAGTTTACAAATGATTGGTTATGCAATTGATTCAGGACTGCTATATAAGATATGTCCCTTCCTTACTTATCTAAGCTATCCCTTAACTTAGCTACCGTACCCTATTTAATTATCGAAAAATAAACTTTAA
Source organism: Drosophila sturtevanti (assembly GCA_018150375.1). Classification (NCBI taxonomy): domain Eukaryota; kingdom Metazoa; phylum Arthropoda; class Insecta; order Diptera; family Drosophilidae; genus Drosophila; species Drosophila sturtevanti. The sequence goes on along the minus strand of JAECWJ010000341.1, from coordinate 2,318,954 downwards.
AGATATATCGAAATTCTTTTCAATTATTTTAATAAGAATTTGTTCATTACTTATTTCTGTTGTCATTATTATATATAAGTCTATTCTCATTTAACTTTAAATTGGTCATGTAAGCTATCTTTCGATTTATCTAATGACTAATTCAAATTCTCTTTTTAAATATATAGTTTTTATATGTAAAAATTTTCGCTAATATCAACTATATTTGTTTCTCACAAATTTTAGATTTTAAATATTTTTCAATTCCCACAACATTCGTTGATTAAAGCTTTATATAAAAATGAAACACAAATGGAATATTATTTAATTCTTATTCAGAGAATCAGTAATTCTAAAAGATATTAAAATTTTTGATATTTTTACAATATTCAACACTTTTAAATAAATTTCTATTGCTTACCAACTTTACCCATTTAAGCTTGTTTTTAAAAAATGTTTACTAAATGAAAAGGTTTACAATATTCATTTCCTTAATCCGTTAACTAGTTTTGAACTTCAACAATGTAAAAAAATAAAGTTTATTCTGAATTTTCTTCCCCTTAATGAAATATTCATATGAAATTTAGAAATCAATTCCCAAATTTTATAAATCTCAATTCTGTTAGAAGAAACTTTTTTATTTCATTTAATTTTTAAAATTTTTTTAGACCAAAAAATATATACATTTTTTTTAAAGTTTGTAGTTTGTTTGTATTTGTCATTCATTTTAAGTAGGCAAAAATTTGTACAGATATCATAATCTACCAGTAGTGATATAGATATAGAATCAATATCTGTTAATCCTTGGCTTATCCTACAGATAACCCGCTAAATAAAACACTTAATCCATTATATCGTAGGCGTGTTGCTTTCTACCCAACCAAATTGAAATGAATTTAAGCCCACGCAATATTTCGCTGCCATTCTCTTTACCTCTTGCCCTCTGTCCCTCTTTCTCTGCTTTCCCTTTTCCTCTTCTTTATTTTGTGGGTGTGTGTGTGTGTTTTTTTTTTGTCAGATGCTGCTTTTGGTAGGCATTTTTTGTGCCGTCGCCCCCGCTGCTACTGTCGCTTCTGTCTACCCCATCAATTTGTAATTTGTAAATGAAATTGCTTTTGTAGGCGCAGCCCCTTTTAAACCCAAAAAAAAAAAAAAAAAATTTAAAAAAAAAAAACGAAAAAATGCAAATTTTGAACAAATTGATTTAAAAGTCTTGATGTTGGCCAATTTAAACACTCCAAAAGGGAAAAATAATTACATATGCACAGAGAGGGAGAGAATGGCAGTGGATGTTACAAAATTTCTCGCCTGCCTTTTGTCTTTTCACACTTTTTGTTAATTTTAATTAATTTTAATTTTTTTTTTCGGTTTTGTTTTCAACTTTTGTGGTGGCACTCTTATATTTTATTATTTATTTATTTATTTTCTGAACAAATTGTAAAATTTGATAATTTTTTATGAGAATTTTTAATGCACTCGAAAAACGTAACGTAGCATTTGAGGATCAATCAAGTTGGTTTATTTGGGAAATTTTTTGAAAAATATTTTTATACCATCAGGGGAACACGAACGGTGCTGGAAATTTGAATGCCGTTAAACGTACATCTTCACGTTTCCGAGTTGACTGATTTGGCAAACTGTGTGAACTTTTCCCTCTGTGTCAGGCCAAAAGTGAAAAAATGCGAGTAAAAAGAACATGCTTGTAATACGAAGATTCAGTTGAAACATCGTGTGGCAATGTCGACACGAAGTACTGTTAGGTTGGTTCTTATCAACAAAACGATTGTTGTAATCGGCTTCTCACAACGATTCGGTATGATTTCCCCTACAAATGCGAGAGAAATATAACGCAGACGCACAACAAATAATACAGAGTCTATGAGAGAATTTCATTTAATAGCCGGCTTTTGTTGGTGTATTGTTGAAGGTGAGTTTTACCTTTCGCATTGGTGAAATTTTTTAGCCAAATTGTTGAATGAGGCATACACGACCGACCACATGCATGAGTTTTGAGCCCTCTTATCAGTTGGTAGATTTGTTTGGACAGTCCAAAGTGGGCAAAATGTTTATCGACGACGCCTTTACAGAGTCACTTCACATCCTATTTGCCTGAAGTGTGCGAGTCGAAGCATATAGGACACACACATACAAACACACATAAATACATATTTACATACATACATACATATATGTACATATATGTATGTATGTATAGATGTGTGTAGGTTAGTAGAACGTATAGGGGGAGGGGACATAAGAAGAGCTTCTGTTTGCCATGTGGCTAAATGTTGGGTAAACAACAAATTTTTGGTAAAGTCGTCAGCTGATGCTCATACATAGATTGACTCTGTTGATAACGGTAATGATTATGATAATAATGATTATTATAGTTAAATAGTTGGCCTTAAATTCCAACTAATTGTAACTGCCTTATAGTTATCTATAAATAAAATTTTGCTCAGCAATGTTCAAGGTACATCAGTGCGAATTAGAACAATTTAATTAGTTTATTATATAACACTTTTTATTGATATTTGCAACTATTCAGAGTATTCATGTATGTATATATATTGGATGAGATTTTCGACTAGTTCAGTTGATATAGCCATATCCCTCTGTCTTGATTAACGCAATCCCCTCGGAGATCATTAAATCAGCTGAGCTTAATTTTTCCCATAGCTATTGTGCATATATCTCGAAATTATCATAATCGTTCGATTATATTGCTCCGACTGGAATGATCGATCAAGAATAAAGTGCAAAAGCAATAAATTTGTGGTTTTCCTAACGAATGTATCAGTGCATTTGTAAGTTTGATATACGTTTCGATACTTCTACCAAGTTTGATCAGAATCGGTTGACAATATAATATAGCTCCCATAGGAATGATCACGTTAAAAATGATTAGTATTAAGATCTTCACGTTTCTCAATTTAATGTCAATCAGCAGCTTATTATACCCTTGCAGAGGGTATAACAAAATTGGTCAGATGTTCTTTCATTAGTTTTATTTAATTAATCTAAATATATTCGACCCGGTGTAAAGTTTTTATAAGTTTGGTATGTATAACAATATTTCTGTTGACTTGAATTGTAACAATCGGATTATTTTACGATCTGTATACGTATCCCCTGCAACTGGAGAGATTTCATGGGGATAATTTCTTTCAATATTTACTTAAGGGAGATCAAAATACCGTGCTGTGTTTTAATTAAATAGTTTTTTAAACTAATTTAAATGCTGATATCTGAAATAGTCGGAGAGACTTTTATCTTTAAAGCATCTTCTTAATCAATATTATATTGAATAAGCTGATAGTGTCCTTTATGCAACTCATACATAACCCTAATATATGCCTGTATCTAATAGATACACACTAGGCAACATATCTAAAGAAACTTTTATTAGAACATTTTTATACCCTTGCAGAGGGTATATTAATTTTGGTCAGAAGTTTGCAACGCACAGAAGGAAGCATCTCCGACTATATAAAGTATATATATTCTTGATCAGCATGAATAGCCGAGTCGATATGACCATGTCCGTCTGTCCGTCTGTCCGTCTGACCGTCTGTCCGTCTGTCTGGATCAACAACTTCTCCTCCGAGACCATAAGAGCTACAGAGCTGAGATTTTTAGCATAGGCTTTTGCTGCAGGCATTGTATATCTCGGAATCATCCCGATCGGACGACTTATCATATAGCTCCCATAGGAACGATCGGTCATGAATAAGCTTTATCCTCAATAACTCAGTTGTTTTTCAACCGAATGCCACGAAATTTGATATTTGTGAGTTTAATATACTTCTTGATACTTCAACCAAGTTTGATCAGAATCGGACGACTATATCATATAGCTCCCATAGGACCGATCGGTCATGAATAAGGTTTATCCTCAATAACTCTGTTGTTTTTCAACCGAATGTCACGAAATTTGATATTTGTGAGTTTAATATACTTCTTAATACTTCAATCAAGTTTTATCAGAATCGGTTGGCTATATCATATAGCTGCTATAGGAATAATCGGTACAAAAAAAAATTTTGTATGAAAAATTTTTTTTCTCAAAATTTTGAATTTGTAAATTTGGTATGTTTAATTTACAATAATGCTTCCGGTGAATTATATAGAGAAAATCTGCAAGGGTATACGAACTTCGGCACGGCCGAAGTTAGTCCATCTTTCTAGTTTTTTACAGTTTCTTTCAGTCGGACTTAATCATTGTCAATAAATTCGTAACTTTTGTATATATACCATCTATATATATTTATATCGTACTCGTTTATGGGATATATAATTGTTTCAATTATGTCACAATTATAAATTATACTTTATTATTTCTGCTGTATCATACTAAAAAGATATAGGAAAAATGTGTCAATTGCGCTCTTTTCTCTTTTTGCTGTTCTCATTTTCTTCCTTGTTATTTTCAATGGAAATCAATTAATTTTGCATAAATAAACTTGATTGTCAGCGTGGTCAGAAGAGAGTTGCTTTTGCCTTTTGCCATTTTGCCACAGAACCGAACCCTTTCCTTTCGCCAATGGCCCCTCTCTTCTCTCTCTCCTCTTCCCCACACCATCATCACCATATTCTACATTTGTAGGAAGCACCTCCCCCTCCCTCTTGCCACCACGCTCAATCAACAATAAAATGGCAAGCATGTGCTTTTTTTTCTAGGAAAAAATAGCAAACAAATTGCAATTAATAATGCATAAGACCAAGAAGGACAGAGATTGTAAGTGCGGGTGGAACGAGAGAGTGGAAGGGTGGAAGTCGATACACTTGGCTTTGTGTATCGCTACATGCAATTTGCATAAATGCTATAAGGCAAGGCAAAGAAAAGACGGTTAGTAAAACGGTTGGGGGGGGAAACTTGGTGTCAAACTAATGGCAAACTATGACAGAGCCATTGATTTATTATGCAGGGTAATTAGTTTGGCCTCCTTCAGTAATAAAATGTGCAATATAAGAACAAGCCAATAAGCCAAAAAGTGGACAACAGGCAAAGCCAATTGATTTACCCAACAAGAATACTGACAGCAAACCAAAAAAAAAAAAAGAAAAACAAGAAAATCATTGAAAAGTAGTGTCATGGAGATGTTCATGGTCTTAACCTAAGACAAACTGAAGTGATGTGAAACCGAACAGGACAGCATCATCAACAGGCTGACAATAGCGCATGAATGTCCAAATGAATCTATCAAAGTGACAAAAAGGGACACACAGATGATGGAGACAACAATGCCAACAAGCCAGACACAATCCTGGAGTAGTCAAACGGAAGTTGCCCTTGTGGTGGAACAAAACAACTCTTGGACATGTCGTTTTAGATGCTCTTTAACTTCTATTATCCGAACACTCCTGCAAAATCAAGGATATATGTATTTTTTATTTAAAGAACTTTGTTGCCATTTAGTTTATCTTGAAATGCTGAAGAATAAATACTTTGAATCAACCAATCAATTTTTACATTTATATCTTTAAATATTATCGAAAATATTTAATTTAACTTTGTTTTCTTATTTAATAGATGAATTTTGAAATTTGATCATAAACAAAACAAATTTTGATTGGGTTTTATCATTTTATTAGTTTAACATATAAAATAATAAATAATCAAAAAAAAAAAAATGAAATTTTTTTTATAGTAATTAAGAAATGTAATTTTCCCATAAAAATTTATATCTAGGAACTACATATGTCAATATATATTATATATTATATATATATATATATGATATTAATCATGGTTAAAACGATAGCACAATATCGGAAGATGATACCCTCCTTTAATGCTAAATATGTGAAATAGAAATCGATGAATATTGTCAAGTACAATTTTTATTTTATTTCACCAAATTATGGCTATATTATTCAATAATTTTCTTTAATCTAATAGTTCAAAAACGATTGATTACTGTGAAAGATATAAAAAAAAATAAAATTACAGGCAATCGCATTAGTTATTCAATTTCACTTACCGCAATTGCCTAAAAAAATTAATTTTTTTACGCTCTTCTGTAACATTATTCATATGTTCATCTAGAAATTTGAATGCCAAACCAGTTTGTTGATCGAAATCGTTTTTGGGTAAACGATTAAATAGAATATCGGGTGATTCCTTTTTCTTAGCATCAATTGATTTGGATCTGTCAATCATTGGATATGGGGGAGAAAATTGACGCATATAATTGGTAACCAATGGCGGTTCCATTTCATGTTCAACATCGATGGTACCATAACGAGGGACTACAAATTAAAGGAAATTAAAATCAAAGGATATTGTAAATATATAAGTAGTAAATAAACAGCTATCTAGGAGCAATAAAAGAAAAAATTGTAGAAAGAAAAAAACTCACTCATCCATATTAAATGATTGAAAATTTACCAATTTCCGTTCAATCAAACATACTGCATGTTGGGGCTTAGAGCCTTCTTCAAGCATTATTTGTGTGGTGGTTCTCATATCCATTTTATCATCGGTCGATTCCCATAGACTGGTTTTCTTTTGACGAGACATATTTTCTATGAGATCTCGATTTTCAATTTAATATTTAACATATATAAATATATATATATATATACAAGCAAATCAAAATGTATTGAGTGAATTTTCAGTGTAATTGTGCCACAATTGTTTGGCATTACAAAACGGATTTTGTTATATTTTCCATTGTATTATGTGTGAGAGAGAAATGTGTGTGTGTGTGTGTGTGTGAAAAAGCAAATTGTTTCTAAATAAATAGCTCGACAAATGAAAATGTGAATGAAAATCGAACAGTATTGGGTCAGTAGTGTGTGTGTGTGTGTGTGTGTGTGTATGTGTAAAGGATAGAGAAAGGGGGGTTGGAGGTTTTTGTTGTGGCTAACCATTCTGTGGGCAACAATGGGCCAATAGAACAAAGCACGGATTTTCATCTACTTCTCTCATTCTCTCACTCTCTCTCTGTCTCTTTCTCTCTGTCTCCCTCTCTCTCTCTCGCTCTTGCGCTTCTGGCTCATTATAATCAGTTTGCCACCTCTATTTGCCTTTGCCATGCAACGACGACATTAATACGGGCTAATTAAACAAATATTATGTGAATGAGTAAGGGAATGGAAAATCTGTGTGAGTTGGTGTATGTGCATGTGTGCGTGTGTGGTGTGTGTGTTTGTAGAGAGAGCACTAGTTGTGGATACTAAAGTATAATAAGATCATTTAAGATATTCTCCCGACATATAACTCCAAAAAGTTACAGACTTTCAGCAATTTTTTAGAAATAATTTAAATATTATTGAACTTTATTGTTTATTAAAGAATGTAACTGTATGTGTAGATACATATACAAATATATCATTTCTGATATTTTGTTTTCAAATTTAATAGTTCTTTTGATCTTCAACATTTCCAATAATGAAAGTAAATTTTCAATAACGCAATCAACAAATCATTCTAGGAATATTTATTTATATTTTCATAATATAAAGGAGAATATAGATTCTAAATTATTTAATAATATAATATATTATTTTTAAATTAAGTAGAAATGTTGTAGGAAAATCTACCGATGACAGATTGTTTTTGAAGAAAATGTTTGTTTATAATGAAAATATTGGAAATATATATAATAAGAATTTTCTTTTTTATGATAGATTTTGGAAATTAACTTTCAGCTACACCATATATAATAAATTAATGTAAATATAAAATTAAATTATTTTTTTTTCTCGAATTTTAGTCTCCATTTAATAGTTCATAAGTTTTCCATTTAAAATCAACTTGTTTCAATAAATTCATTAAAATTATATCACCAAAAATCTTATAGATAATTTCGTATTATAATCACGAGAATCACGTGACATTCATTTATATTAATCACGTGATTTCCTCCAGCCAATGTGAAAGCTAATGTTTATACTATATCTTTGTATTGGATGTATGAATACATATATGTACATGCATATATCTACATACATATGTATAGGTGTGTACATATGGATATGTATATCATATGGTATCAACGGTCGACATCGACATCGGGTTCGTCGTTGTTGTCGATGGAACCAAAACAAATGTTGAACAACATAATGCGATAGCCCCTAACTAAGGAGCGAACACACACACAAAGCGAGAGAGACCCATACACATACATATATCTATATATAAACAGAGAGAGAAAGAAGAGAGAGAGAGAGGGAGACAGAGGGTGGGAGACATTGAGACAAGGGGATATAGATTGAGAGATTGGATGATGAGGCAAATGGGGGGTTGTAGGCGACGGCTGTGGATGCTGCATAAATTATACCACCACAAATTTTGCATGCGTCTGCATTTTGCATCGCATAATTTGCATTTTTAAGCATTTTCACAGTGCATTGGGCATAATTAAAAGCCAACGCCAACAATTCCGAAACCGATACCAACATCAACTTCAACACCAACTCCAACTCCCCGTGGGAGAGGGTGGAAGGGGGGGGGATTCAACCCGATTCTTAACGTTTGCTGCAACACTGCAAAAGAGCAAATTGGTAACGTAATTAAAGCAAAGATGACGAGAGGCAACTTCTCTCACATTCGTAACTTGCAAAATTTCTCTTTCATTTTTTAATACAGTTGACTTGGCCAAGATTTTAAGTTAGTGGGCAATGGTTAAGGGGTTACTGAGGAGGGGGGTGGGGCACAGGCAAGCAGGCAGCCATGGCGCACTTAACAAATTAATGTCAAGCCACAATAAAAGTCAACAGCTGGTTTTCTCCTGCACATCTACTCCTCCTTCCAGATGTGTGTCGGTATCGTTGGGGTTGCAGCTAAAAAGCAAAAGTTGAGTGCAATGTCATGCTGAGACTAAGACTTTTACATACACACACACACATACACATACAAAGATGGAATGCATTACGTGGTTTATTTAAAAGGGGGATCTATTTGGAAAAAAAATCCCCACATGTTGCCATTTTTCTAGATATTACAAAATGTTTTTTTTTTATCTCCTAAAAATCTAATGAAAATATAAATGTCAACGGAATTGTGTACTATACCATCACATTGTACATATGTATCTATAAGTATAATTTCTGAAACTGCATATATGTAATTAGTTTTAACATATCATTATAAGGCAACCTTTTTAAAGGGGTTAAAATTCGCCAATTATCAAAATATTAAATCAAGCATAGTTTTGTTTAAAACATGGAATGAAATTAAGTTGCTTGAATTCATTTTATGGCATAAAATTGAATTTCTACTTTACTAAGAACAGCTTAGCTTTTGCTAAGCTTTCTCTCTCTCTCTCTCTCTCTCTCTCTAGCTCTTTCTCTGGCAAAATATAACTCCATTCCATAAAGTCAATTGTCAAGCAAAGTTAGGCAAAAAAAAAAAAAATAACTAGGAAATGTCTAAATAAATAGCCAAGTAGACTGAAAAATCAAAGTAGGGAAGTAGGAAAGTAGGGATGGGGAAGGGAGAAGTGAAAGGCACAATCCTGTCGCATAATTTTTTGGCAAGAATGTGAAATTAATTATGCACAAGTTGGAAAAGGTTCCATAGATGCACGGACGCCTTTTAAAAGGCCAATACCGTCTGTGTGAGTAGAGCGTCAGCTGCCAAAAATTTTCGTTGGTCCTTCAAGATGGAGGATTATGTTAAATTTAGCGATGACGACACAGGACACTTGGCAAAAGGTTGCCTTCGCTTATAATAGTCCTTTTCTCTTCTACACAATGAGACCAGTAATTGCTCAAAGGCACAAAATGGTGGAGAGAGGGGAAGAGAGGGTGTGTGGGTTGTAGATAGAACATGGCATGATGCTTAAGGACCGCAAAGAAACTGCCAGCCCACAATTAATTGTTAGCCAAGTCCGTGCCAACTAACCAGAAGTCGCGGCATTTGCCAAGTCAAAATAATAAAATACTCTCTAAATGGAAGGGTCTCCCTTTTTCCTTTGTTTTTTTTTTTTTTTTTTTTTGGTCGGCCAAGTATTTTATTTATGGTGTAGTCTACATTTGGTTAAGGAATCAGCTTGTGGTAAATCATTTTCAAAAACAGAGATATTTTCATATGGTTAATTTAAATATTTTTTTCCTTTTTCGATTCACTCAAATTCTCAAATATTTCTTTTTTAAATATATTTGCAAAGGCCTTTTGCTTCTTTTTCGCTTTTTCTTTTCATTTTGAGGTTGGCAAAATATTTGCATTAAATTTGGCCAAGTGGCAAACGTTTATTTAACTATTTATATTTTCTTTACCATTTTCATTTTCTGTTTTTCCAGTTTTTTTTTTTTAAAAAACTTTTAAAGGTTTTTCTTTTACTCTCCCTTAATTTGCAGCATTTTTTTTTGTTAGTGCCTGCCGTTTTCTTCTCATATTTCCTCTTCATTTTGCTTTAGTTTGTTTTCACAGTATTCTTTTTCTATTTTTCCTCATACAGTTGTACAACAATTTTCTTTGTTTGTTCAGCGCTTTCGCGGCGAGTTAATTTTGCATTTCCGCTCATTTAACGGCATTTCGTTTTTTACTCTTATTTCATTTGCTTCTTCTTTTTTTTTCTGTTTCTTTTATTTTTACTTCTTTTGCTCAAAGTGGCGTGAAGTTGTTTTGGCCACAGGCTGCCAGCAGGAAGTTCATTTGGAGCACTTCTATTGCCGCAAACTTCAGTTCTGCATAAAATTTCATACACACATATACAAATACATATGTACATAGTATATACATACTAACCGGAGACTCAACCAAAGCTCAAAAAGTTATCATTTAGAATATGTCTGACTTGAAAAAATTATATAGATAACTATATTTACACATTTTACTAAGATTTTCTCTCTTCTACAGAATTACTTTAACAACAAATGATATTTTAGAAGTTATATCTTATAGATGAAAGCTATAAAATATATATAAGTATTCAGTATTAAGCCTCCTTTTTTGTTTTCTAAGAAATTTCCATGCCTTCAAATTGAACTAAGAATTTCCAATATCAATTAGTTTAAACCAAATTTGGATTTCTTTGCCACTAATAATGAAATAAGGGAGCGCCAATTTGCCAAATTAATTCTTCACGAACTGACTGTAATATGCAAAAATAAAAAGTGGTAACCACTAAACTCCACTCTTAGGTGAGAAAAAATTCAATTAAAATTTACTTTCTAGCATTCAAGTATCTTTTGGTGGAAATAAAGCAACATTGGAATGCGAATTTATCATCTACAATTGAAAAGAAAAGCTCGCCTTCTGCTATATGAAATATTTCGCATTTTATTCGCGGTTCAGTTCTCAATAAATTTTTTCCTTATATTTTTTGCATTTCGAATTTTGAACCTTGTTATTTTTGCGGAAATGGGATTTACTTGATGAAAGTTGATGAATTTCGAGAGGCTTTCAAATCGGCAATCCTGACGGTTTGCAAAAAAAATGAAAATATTTCCTAAGCACACAAGGCCTAAGTAGGCCGTGATTATTAGTTAATCTTTCGTTCTCTTTTGTTTTTGCTATTGTGAAAATTACATAAAATACTAAAAATAAACATATAAATCAATATTATTTGTGTATTAAGTGAATAATGGATACACCATACGAGCAAGTAAGTTTTATATCCCTGCATATCCTTGGAGAATAGTAATGTCACCTTCTTGTAGAAATTTTTATCTGGATCAATGAGCCGTTCATCGCAGGTTCTAACTACATCGAAAACGACATCTTCAGAATCAGAACCAACATCATCGTCTTCAAATTTATCTCGACTGAGGTCGGCTTTGAGACCGATTGAAAAATTTAGCACTGATCTAAACAATCTGCCCGATGTTCCTCAAATTGATGCTTTCAAACGTGGCTATGAAGTCGAATCGCTTTTGGATATGGTTGAAAACAATTTTGGCGAACAATATTTGTATATAAAATTTAAGGATCTATTGGATCCTGAATTAGTTCCAATCGGTTTGGCCGTAAAGAATGTAGGCCATTTGTTGCCACGTTTCTATAAAGACTATTTAAAAGCTTGGAATAAATGGGAGGCAGTGGAAAATAAATGAAAAAAAAAAATTAAATTAACAAAACACAATTATTCTCAAGTGTTTAAAATCAAAAACTATTCCGAATCTTTTATTTATCTTTTTCTCTGAATGTGCTGCACCACATACGATTTTGATATAATTTTATGCCCATTTTGTTCACGCAAATTTCACACCTTCTTTGCCCATGATCCAGATGTGAAAAAGTTGAAATGTTGAGCGTGCGTGAAGAAAGAGTTTTTTTTTCCCCACCGCAACCCTCCACCCCTGTCCTCTTTGCTCCTTCGTCACTCGTTTTTACGCAAAAAGTATATGAGGCACACATCCATGAAGCAGCAATGCGAATGGCGACATAAAAATTATATGTCAAGCGCAAAATCTCTGGCAAAAGTGTGACAACAGAGTCCCATCAGTAGTTTGAACCGATTACAAGATATCCTATAGTTAAATTTATATAAAGAAATGTGCTTTATTTGTTAAAGTTGATAAAAAGTTGGGATATATTGGTCCCAAAAACAAAATGAAACTAATATTGTTTTCTAACCAATTTATATATCTTTTATATTGTAAATACTTCCTTTTGTCTGCACCAGTATTCCCTCTTATCCAAATAAAATCCTAGGGTATTGAAAAAAAAAATTATATGTATGTATGTACATATATAAACGCTTCAAGAGATATGAAGAGATGAGCACCAAAAAGAAGGAAAAAATTTAACTGGATACATACCACATATATGTATATAGATATATTGTATAAGTATTTGTGTTTTGGAAATAGAAAATTAAAGCGCAAATTTTAAAATTTTAGACCTTTCTATTTTATATAGCTATAACTAGGAATTTTCGAAACAGACTAGTATGGAGAATTATTAAATAGGATTGGATTGATTATTTCTCTTGATTACTTAATTTTTTAATTTTAATCAATATATTTTTATTATACATATAAGTATATATTTAATTTCTCACACATGTCTCTATTTCGAAAATAATTCTATTTCGGCTACTTCATAATTGTTTCAATGTGAATGTCCAATCGAATCGGCAATTTAAATTCATTGCAACCAATAAAATGGCAGCTGCAGCCCTATCCCTATATCCCCTCCTATCCCATCGATGAAACTGGATCAAACGGAGCCTAGGACATCAGCTCCATTAGCCACAAGGACCGATGGCAATAAAAACATAAAAATACACAAAAAAAAAAGAAAAAGAAAAAAGCATAAAAATGGACAAGGGCAGACAATTTTGAATGTCGAAACGTTGAGCTCTAGCGCTGAGCTTTTTATCTTTATAAAAACGCCGCCAGACAAAACAAAGACAGAGCGACAGAGTGTCAATGAATCGATGGGACCGGACCGGGTGAGGAATGGCGAGTCAGCAGACACAGAACACGATGAAACCGAAATAAACAAAATTCATTGCATAAAATAGTTGAAACCAAAAAATGGAAAACAATGCAAAACTAAATAAAACTTGCAGTTAAAAATTAACTTTTTATGACTATGCATCGGCATTAAAATACCCCGTAAATTGCATAAAATTAAATTACTCTTAGCAAATATCGTAAATCTTAATTCAAGTTATTTTTTACACATAAAAATTTCAACTTAAGAACACGAATGCTGAATTCACTTTAAAGCTTCACATTTTGGTCTATGTGAGTATACCTAGTTACTAATTCTATTGCGGGGTATGGGAAAAATTTCATAGAGATTGTGAACCAGAAATTTTTTGAAAAGATTCAATGAAATGAAGAAACCGAAACAGGAAATTAAAATCGAATCGTTTGCTCTATGTGCATGTGAGCGAGACAACAACAAAAAAAAAACGAAAAGAGAAGTACAGATATATAAATGGGAAAAAAAGAAGTAGATCCAAAAGTGTTTAATTTGATATGGCCCCAGGGAGATGTATATAGAAGCAAAGGAGGCACGGGGGCCAAAAAAACTTTCCGCCTTTTACCTTGACTACTGAGAATTTATGAGCAAAGTTTGAATGTCCTCTTCCATTCTCTCGTTCTTTCCTTCTGTGTCTGTGTATGCGCGTTGTTGTTGGAGGAGGAAATTATGCAATTTTAACGCATAAATTTCACGACTTGCCACAAGAACTTCCTCTGCGATTCTGCCCAAAATTCGCAGCGAGTATCTAATTAAAGCGTCCAGCTACCCGAATTGTTCATTTTTCTTGAAACTCTCCATTTGACTGCAATTTAAACGCATTCAAAAATAAAAACCTTATGTGATTTAACTTTTTGAATGACCTTGTCTGTCATTGGTAGTCGGGTATATTAACTTGGGATTAACTAGTATTTAAATGAAGATTTATCATATGATTTATGATTTAACTAAAATTTATGATTCAGCTTACAAACAAAATAATATGTAAATTATCATATTTAAATGAAGAAATTTTTCTATATTATTCATTCCTTTTAAATTTTTACTTAGCGATTTATATATAGTTCATTTATATTGGAGATGAAGTTTGTTAATCAGCAGCATTGATGATGATGCTTATCGAATATTTATATAGTTATATGTATTTAGATTCCTTTGGCAATGTGAAAGCCTCAAAACATGTATTAGTATTTTTATTACAATTAATTTGGAAAAATTTTCCGAGAATAGATTAAAAATGGCTGCTCCCTTACAAAAGGCTTAGATATTACATTATTATTTTAATTTATTAAATTTCAAAAATTTTCTTTCCAAATATTTTCTTAATCATAATATATTGTATTTAAAAAAATTTAATTGTGCAAAATCCAACTATAAACTCGTTCTATATTATTTTATCTCTTAGTTTACATAGGCTTATAGATCTATTCAATATATTAATTAGTTGTATTATTTGGAAAGTGTATAACAGCTTCATCTCGACATCATCTAGACACACAGATCTCCTCTTTCTGCTCGTTTTTTTTATACTTTTCCTTGTGGCCGTAAATATTAAAGTTGGCATCACTCCCCGGAGACAAATCAGTTTGATTTTGATTGCATCTTTTACGGCTTTTGGCACCTTATAACTTTTCTTTGGCTTTGACTCTGTGCACCTTCAAGCAGATGTTGTTGGGTCTGCGGTAAACACGGAGGAAAAACGAATAGGGAAAAAACACGGGGAAAAGTAGAAATAGCAAAATAAAAGTTGATATTATGGCTGCCGCTTGTTTTAATCCACCTTTCCCTATCCCTCTTATCCCTTTTTCACATAAGCCCAATCTCTCTCCCCCTTTTACTTCTTTTTTTTTTTTTTGGGCTGCTGCAGTTTTTTTTTTATATGGTTTTTCGTCATGTTTTCCTTTCTGTCTCTCTCTCTCTCTCTCTCTCTCTCTCTGTGTCTTTTTCGCTCTTTGGCTGTTTCATTTTATTTCCTGGGATAAGCTCGTAAAACTTTTTCTTTAGCCTCGTCATGGATGTGGAGCCAGGTAACAGGCGAAAACTTTTGTGCGTGCGCCTTGAAAAGGTGACCAAAAAACAAACAATAAAACCTCAAAAGAACAAGAACAAGTCTTAAATATTTTTTGTTTGGTACAATTTAATGAGTAAGTTAAATAAAACAACTGTTAGAAAATGTACAACAACAAAAAAATGTGTCACACACACACACACACACAGAATGCTTTTACAATTGAAATGTCAATAATGTTTTACGATGATAAAAGCGACCAAAAAGAAAAAAAGTAAAAGAGAAAGAAAAAACCAAAAAAATGGGAAACGAATTTCAAAGCACCCTACCCACGAAAATATTTTCATTTGGCTCTGACGAATCTCGACATGCAACACATGCAGAGCAATCACAAAATAGTATGGGGATATTCAAAGGACAACAACATTTTGTGGCCTGTCTTGCGGT
Organism: Drosophila sturtevanti; assembly: GCA_018150375.1. NCBI lineage: Eukaryota > Metazoa > Arthropoda > Insecta > Diptera > Drosophilidae > Drosophila > Drosophila sturtevanti. The sequence goes on along the minus strand of JAECWJ010000341.1, from coordinate 2,303,133 downwards.
GTTTGACTGAAATTGGCCAGAAATAGAAAATTGGAAAGAGATTGTCCTAAACTGTAGAGAGAAAAAAAGGTAAAAAACAAAAAGAGGGGAGGTAGTGGAAGAGACATTGAATCAGAATGGAATGAGTTGGAATGGGCAAAAAATCCATTTCGAAATGACATCAGACATTCTAATTTCATTCATTTTTCAATACAAAGGTCCAAGAAAGGAACTTTGTATATACCTTCAACTGATGCACTTGCTTATATCGCATAAATTTTGATTGGGATAAACTGAAAAGGGCAAATGAAATGAAAAGCAACAAAAACGATCACGGACCTAACCAAATCGTTTAGGTTAAAAAATTGTATTTGGTTTGAATTTAAAATTATAAAAAATATATATAGTATATCAAAATTAACCATAGAAAAAGAGTCGAGTTGGAATCATTAGAGTTAAAAATACTTCAGCTTAAAATTATGAAATATATTTTCCGTCTCTTTGCCTACAAACTTGCACATTAATGTCCTTTCCCCGTGATCGAAATTGAGAATTTTATCTTATGCCCTTATGTATGAACTTGTACAATTATAAACCTTTCTTAAACTCTTGATTGCGATCGTTTTCCTTCTAAACCCTCTCTTAATTTCTTGTGCGTGCCCTACCAACAAACTCGCATATTTTTGAAATTTGCAAGAATAAAAATTCTTTTATTCTATTTGTGAAAAAATAAATTTTGGATTAGCAATCAGGAGATATTTGAATTCAATGTCAAGTGGATGTTTCTTCAAAATATCTGAAATTGTTATCATTAATTTCAGAAGATTGAATTTCTGTATATCAGTTTTTCACAAAACTTTCATTTATTAAAATGGAGGCCGATGATCAACTTATCGTTACACCAACAAAACTAAAATATTTTGCACCATTTCCTGTGTGTCCAGAAACGTAATCTCACGTTGATCAATTCGGGCAGTAAATCAATTTTATACCATATCCAACAATGTAACGATAAATCAATTAGCATTGATAAAGCAAGTGGAAAACTTGAACCATTTGATACAACCGATTTGGCCATAACTGTGGAACCGATTCGTACAGATATACCTGAATGGCAAATCGTATTGAAATGGCTGATTGTGAATGAAACTGAGAAGATAAATTGGTCAAACGCGAATGAGGAAATAATTGATATATGTTTTCAAACAACGATATCGGTGCAAACGGATAATGATTATCTGTTGAATAGTCAAGTTGCCACATGCACGCATTATCGTCGATTGCTTAAAATGATTGATCCAAGGAATCGTCCCGTGTGCAATCAGTGTCCTTTGAAAGGACAGAAAATGTTGACATGGAGACAGTATTGGCTAAGACAAGCCCTATGGATGACCTTTATATTATTTTCATGTGGATTAGGTAAAAATTGAATTAAGTAAAATAATTAAATTTTCTCTTTATTAATAATTTACTATTTACAGTTTATTATTATTTAATTGGTTCGACATTGTGGGATGCCGTCTTCCATTAATGGTAATAATAAATGTTGACTCTCGAGATAATAGCACATATGCACATATTATATATCTATATGCGCATACGTTTCTATGTACATATTAATCAATCATACGCCCCGTTAACTCAAGCTATCCCAGTCTTCAATTTGTATGGGTGTTGTTGGGTGACAAACTAATCTACCACAAAATCGTTTTATTAATTTACTTTTGCGCCTGTCGCATGTTAAATATCTAAGAAATACATACACATACATATATACATATATGTTTATATATATATAGTCATGTATATATACTAAAGTGCGACTAAAAACTATTTGGAGAATGACATAGCGTTGTGTATGACAAATTTGTTGACTGGATGGCCTTCTGTTTGTACATACTTTATATTCGCAATAGACGTAAGTTTACAGTTATTTATAAAGCAATTATATACACAATTAATTTGTGATTGCATTTTGCGTTTACTTCCCCAGATATTGCGACATTGTTACATTAATAACAATGTAGTTGCTACTATTGTTTTTGTTGGCATTATTGTTGTTGTTGTTATTGTTGTTAAATTTGCTACTTTAATTAGTTTACAGTGAAACCAAACGGAATGGCTATTGAGTGTTGCATGCACTTGCTTTATGATATCAATTATCATTTTGCGGCCACAATTCAATTTCATCCATCCACTTAATATCAACATTTAAGCCTAAGGGTCTCATTTAACGGTATCAAGATTCATGACCTTTGCGCTTAGATTACACTGAGTACAAATAAATTTAATCATTTAACTTAAATATTAAAGAAATTTGTTTGATTTGGCAAGATCTTAGGTGAAAGGAAGTGAAAAAATAAAAGTTGATAGAAATGGAGTCCCATTAAAATTAACAAAAATGGAAAAATAAAAAGCAAAATAAATTGTCTAATTATAAAATTTAGTTTGATTTTATTGTGCAGTCAATGCAATAATGCTACAAGTAAAAGTGCTAAGCTACTAAATTACTAATACAAAGGAATAATTATATAAATTACAAAAGAAAAAGCTAAAGACAAATGCAATACATTTCAAAAGATTATGGACCCTTTTATGATGGTTCTTGGAATATATCTTTAAGTATAAAAAAATATAATTTTTGGTTTTGAAATAAATTATATTCTAATATAGTTTAATAAAAGGAAACTTGTAACTTCAAAACAGATTATTGGATAATAAAAATATTGTTTTCTCGTAATCGGGTTTTTATATATATGTATGCCCGTATTATACCAGTCAGATGTTCATCAACATTATTTAAAGTTAGTGTTATTTATGTTTAAAAACAAGTTTGGAAGCTTGAAATTTTGTTGTTTTGATCTTATTTCTTTATCATTCGTTTACTAGATTATTTATTTTGCTTTGCTTTTATTATTACTTAAATTGTTTATTAACTTATTTGCTTACGAGCCATAGATGCATTGTTAATAGCGTATAATCTAAAATCCAACTTGATTAAAATTCTATTCAAAATGAACTCCCTAATTGCCCTTAGCTTATCGAGCGGTCATCATTGGATACAAGCCACTTAATCTGTTAAATCACTTGTGGTTTTTTGTAGTCATTATGTAAATGGCATTTTCTGGGATATTATTATATTTGTCACATCGATAACATTATTAGCAACAAATGCCCCTTCAATAAACGTCCCCAAGTGGCAATGCCCAATTTTGTCAGCTTTTGCCAATTTGGGGGATGGCTACCCTCATCTTATTTCTCTCTCTCTCTCTCTCTCTCTCTCTGTCCCTTTCTCGTTGTCATTTTTGTTGGTTCGTTTTTCTTTTTTTTTTTTTTATTTTCGTTTTGGTCTTCCTTTGGTAACTCAATGGGGGCAATGGTGCTTGGACTTGGAGTGTGTCCGCTGTCAACAGCATTTGTTCAACGTTTTCATTTTTTCTTTTTTATGTTTCATCGTTTTCTCTTTTTTTTCGCTTATTTTGTTATTTTTGTTGTTGTTCCACTCGTCTTGTCTCTTTACAGACTTATGAAGAAGCGAGGACAATCGTTGACAGCAAGGTTTTTTTTCTTTATATATATATATATATATTTTTTTTTTTTTGGGGTATAGAAGTGTCGTCGGGGGTGTCAGAGGAAGGACAAAGTGTTGTACGTAGTTGAACGCAGCTGCTTCAAAAATATAATAAATAAATAAACATAATTTATAAGTAGCAGATTTTTTACGTCTGTGTTGGCACAAAATGCTTAAGCAAACACACAGTACAGCCAAAAAAGATACACACACAGACACACACACATACATACACACAGGGACATTCCTTTAACGGTTTCATTTTCGCTAGCCTCGTAATACCCTGTAAAGTAATGGGTATATTTGAATTAGCTTGCCAACATATCGAAAGAGAAGAGCATTATAAATTTTTATTTCTTTATATCTAAATTCACAATTGGCGCTTAAAAATATTAAAAAAAAAAAAATCAAATAATAAAAATAGACTGGGTGCCTCAGTCAATTTTAGAGATTGACGGTCAAGTTCCAATTGCTGAAATTCCAATTTAGTTAACTTAACGACAATGCTCTAGATTTTTTGCTAAAGGGTATCTTGAAGTCGTTGTGACGTCTTGCTTTCGGTTTACCTTCCTTTGTTTTTTTTTTGTTGGAAATAAATGAGCTATGCCATGTTGTGGGCATTTAGTGCGGTGAAAGTTGTTAGACAAAGGAACAAATATTAGAGAGAATTCTAAATGCCATTGAAATTTAATATATGAAGTTAAAAATTTAGTGGAACTTTAATTATAAATAAACTATGGGAATATAATGAAATATAAATTAAATGTGAAAATATAAATGTTGCTTGTTATCCATGTAATAATAATTAGAAATTAGAATTAGCAACTTTGTTAAAAATTCTGTTTTTTAGCGTAACGATAAAACTAAAAATTAAAGACAAAAAAAAACATTAATTTGGAATATTATATTTCTGTTAGGGATTCTAAATAAAATATGCATTTCGAATAATCTCATCGTCTATGGACAATTCCACTTTCTATAAACTATTTGTAATAATATAGCTCAATGTAAATGATATACATATGAATATAATATAAAATACATAGTTTAAGAAGCAAAAAATTTATATTAAATTCAATATTAAAAAGAATGATGTTAGTTACATTTAGATGGATGTATGTACATAGGTGTTTATATATTTAAGTCACTCCCAATTTTAACTCTACTGCCGTATATGCATTTGACGTATAACTTCACATTATGTTAACCTTTTCTTTGTGCCTGGACTCCAACCACTTGACCCACACTGCCCTCATATTGCACTTTAGATTGTCAAAAACATTGGCAAACACCTCCCATTCTTTTGTTTCACCAACCTTAAATAAGCAGTCCAAATGAGAAACAAAGAATATATATATATATATATATATATTTTTTTTTTTTAGAAGTCCTGGCCTAAACCGGAAGTCAAAAACATAAACGTACTAAAAGCCATCGTCGCACTCAGCAACAGTCAGTGAAATATATATTGTATATGTGTGTGTACATATATATATATATACACTTGCGACCCGCCCACATACTCAAAGTCTCTCTTCGTTTCTCCCCCACTCTTTCTCTCTCCCTCTCTCTCCCTCTAACTGATGAAAGAGGGTAGGGGGTAAGCCCGCATTCAAATGGTTCCATATTTCTTGACAATTTAGGACACCATTAGCGAGAAATTATTACTGTGCGGCGTTGACTGCGCCAGTAAGTGGAGTAAGAATGCCCATGATGATGGTGGTGATGGTGATGGTGTGGGTGTGGGTGTGAGTACGAACCCAAATACTGTGGAGTACGCTTTGAAGGAAATGTTTGTAGGGAGGAGCTGAGTTGGGTTTTGGGTCTTGGGTTCCGATTTTTGCCGGGCAAAACGACAACCCAGTGACAAGCAGCACCGCCGAGTCTTTGGCTGAGTCTAGCGCCAGCAACAGCAGCCCTGAAAATGTGTTAAAAAAAAAAATAATAACGCCCAAAATTGAAACGAAATGAAGGGCTGCACAGTGGCACAAAACATAGCAAACAACAAAATTTAATAGCAATATAAAAAAAGTTAAGTATAAATATAAAATTAATGAGAAATTTTTAAAGTCGGTATTTAAAGGGTTTGATTTTAAAAAATACCTCTTGCTTATGTAAATAGAATATTAAAAATAGATTTTATTTTAATATAATAATTACTATATAATGTTAATATATTAAATTTCTGACCTGATAAAATTGGTTTAACCCCTAAAGAAGATATACAATATAAAGTTGAAGTAGTAAAAACAAAATGATTTCCATTTGAGCTATGTGAGCAGACTTAAACAATAAAAATTATTCTCCATCTAATCCTAAATTTCTTTTTTTCATCTAGCTAATAATGTTGCTTTCATTTTAGGTTGTGGAGCATTTTTAAAATGCAAAAATATACAATTCATGTAAGCTATAAAAACAACATTCAATTCTGTTTAAAATCTATTTTTGGACCTTGATAACCACTGTGTTTAAGGCTCGTGAAACTTATGTGGGTGCTTAAGTGAACCATTAGCGCCGCGCGTCATTAAGTTGTTTCCGCTTCGCACAATTTCTTGTTCTGTTCTGTTCATTTTTTTTTCTTCCGTTTTATTTATTTTTTTTTCCATTTTTTGGCCTAGTCCCCAGACACGTTTGCGAACGGAATGATATTGAGGCTTGTGGGCCAACATCATTAATGGTTTATAGACTCCAGACCAGACACCAAAACCAAGTCAAGTTCTGTCCGTTTGCCATTCATTTTTTGCTGGTTTTTTATTTTTTTTTTACTTTTCATTTGGTTTCCCTTTGCGGTTCATTGACCAGACCAGAGCAGACACTGGCCCAAGCCTAGAGACCCTTAGGCGTGTTGATTTATGGGCGTGCTTTCCTTCTGCTATTTCTCCCCATCTTTCGCTTGTATTTTTTTTTTTTTAAGTAGGCAGCGCAATTAAATGCAACTTTAGCAAATTGTTTGTGATGGCTAGAAAGGTTGTAGGAAGCGAAGGCAGGCCATGAGGTGGCCGCCGCAGAGTGTCAAGAGCAAAATTCAATTAAACGCAAATCAGTGCAAAAATCACAACACTAAAATGCCACAGGCAAATATACGTACATACATACATACACACAAGGATGGTATCGTGGTAGTTGTAATAGCAACTCAACTGACTATCAATGTCCTGGCATGGTTTCTAGTCCAGGCATTGGTCCAGGTCTGTTCGCCTTTGGCTTTGCTTTCACCGATGCGCCACTTAAACACTAAGCCCAGTAAACACATATACATACCACACATACACACACACTACACACACTCAACACAACACACACACAAACATACAAATACAAACTGCACACACACACACACACACATAGACACAAAGGCAGACACCTCAATATAATGGTGCAACAGCCATACGTTGCATGTGCTGCGTGTGCTGCAAATAAAATCCAATCGGTAATCCAAACGGAGGGTGTATGTTGGGGGAGGTGGTGGTGACCTATGTGAAGATGGGTTACCCATGACCATTTATGGGGTTAAATGGATCTGATGAGCGTTTATGTGCGGCATTTGGTGAACGGTGAACTCCCTGTTAAAGGGAGCCCTGGGATTTCCCTCTTCTAATTATGACAAAGTGATGGGCATCTGCTTATATCGGTGTTTGTGCAACATAAATGTTATACCAGGTAAATGTTTGCAAAAACAACAACAAAAACTTCCTACTAAACTTTAACAGATATGCATTCTATATGCTATAATACAAATGTAGCAAAGTAACCTGAATTAATAAAAGTTAAAAAAAAACCTAAAGTTTTTTAAAAGTAATAATATCACTAATACGACATGTTCTCATGATAAACAATTGAAGCAGAGTTTCGTTTTGTTGTTTCTGTGCAACTGTGCAGTCAAACAATTCCAACAATAAATAAAATATAAGTATATAATATGATTTTCAAAATATTGTCATTAATTGTACATGAAAATAAGTTTTTCCTTAGGTCTCAGTTTCACATTTAAACCACTAAAAAACTTAGACAATTTTTTTTTTAATTTATTCTCAACTAAATAATAAGCCGAGAACATTCACCTGCTGGTAATTATCATAAATGTATAGAGTCATTAAATATTAATTGCAAATTTTCTTTTCCTTTTTAATAGACTATGTATAGCCTGTGCTAATTCTAGTTATCTTAACACACAACAATCTCACTTAAATGTAAGAGTTTGAGCAAATAAATAATTGTATATATATAAATATACATACATAAATGAGCTAATCATCGTTAAATGCAATTTATCTGTAGTATTTGTGTATTTTCTTCTTACATACTAATTACTGCTTATGCATAATAATTTATAATCTATTATTAGGACTATTATAGCCAATCTGAATATATGTAGCTAAACAAACAAGGCAAATTGTGATTTATCTAATGTATTATTAATAGAAGATATAAACATAACAATAATACTGAATCTTGCACCTTTAATACTAGTACTTATATATACATATATATACGTATATACTCAATTAAGGAATTCAATTTTAAAACTCGTTGAGCTTTAATCTCCACACATAACCGATTTGTAGCCAGACTAGATCAAAGTCTAATCAACTACACTGCAACAAAAAAGCGACCAAATTATCATTTATCATTTAATTTAAAGGTTTCAGTTTTAATGCCTATACATATATTTAAAAAAAAGGAGGATTTCAATTTCGTACGATAAATTGACTTTTCCATATTTGACAATATATAAACACACACAAGGAAAACTTTATGGGTTTTGGGAAGTAATATATAAAATTTTAAATTTTATATTAAATTATATACTTATATCTCGATATCTGTATAAATGCAATTATTGATTGATACATTATTTATTGATTTTGATTCAGTTAATCAATTTTATTTTTTCAAGTGTAAATAAAATGGATTCTAAAGACCTAGTTGGCTCAGCATTTTTCTTGCATCTACTTTTCTTTATGCCAATGTCAATCACAAATCAGTCGAAAGACATATATCTATACCATATCTATTCTCCTACCCCTATACCCAACTCGTTTGCATACAAATTACAGATGCAAGTCACATTTGATTGAAAACAATTTGAAATGATATCGTCATTGGCATTGGCGCCGTCTGTGTGAACAGTGGATAGGGTTGCGCTCTGGTTCAAGATTTCCCCATGACTGAAAAGTGGCTCCATTTGATTTGCCAGTTGCCAAGTTCACCTGCGCTGTTTCTGCTCCCAGCTTTCAGGTCCCTTAGTTACTTTCCCCTCCCTCCCTTCCTACCTTCCTTCCACCCTCTCACCCTTTTTCTTGTGTGTGTGTGTTTTTTTTGTCTATATACAAAAGGTAAAAATGTGGAGAAAAGAGAAGGAAGTTTATTGCTTTTACGTGCAAAATTGTTGGTGTGTTGGCGAGCATAAAAGATATCAACTAAATTGCTTGTGCAGGCTTTAGCACTAAGGGGGCGGGGGGGATGGATATATACATGTAGAAAGCAATCGGCAATTCAGCGACTATTTCATTTCATTTGCTAGCTAAAAAGGTGAATCGAGTTGAGTGCATTGAATTGCAGTTTCTTTTCGTCTTGTAGTTTAGTTAGTTTTTTTTATTTTACCCCTTTACCTCAATCAGCTAATCAAAGCTATTTGACATGTGTGTGTATGCTCCTTTTTGGTACCTCCCAGTTGTATTTCTCGGTGAGTGTGTGTGTGTGCGAGTGTGCGTCTGTGTGTGGCAATGTGCAAATAATTATCAATATGAGCCGTCAAATGACCACACACACATACATATATATATATATGTATAGACACACAAATAGACACACGTAAGGGGCAAATCCTGGGTCCTGTCTACCACGGAAATTTGTGTCGATTGCTTTGTTTGCCAATATGTTGCCGGGGCAAAACTCAACTGACCTGCTGTTGCTGTTACTGGTATCGTTTAGTTGTTGTTGATGTTGTTGCTGTTGTTGCTGTTGTTATCCTTGTGCCCTAATTGTTGTCGCCCTTGTTGGTGTTGCTGCTGTTGCCCTGTGCATTGTGAGCCTGTAAATAAGCCTTAATTATTGCCATTGCAGGCCATAAAGCCACCGCACAATAAACATGCAAATGCTCTGCATGTGGAGTAACCAAACAGGTGAGGCAGATGAGGCAGATGAGGCAGATGAGGCAGCTGAGACATCTGAGGTAGCAAGTGCTGCTTGGGCGTGGCCTATACCACTACCAAGGCGTATATCTGTCTCTCTGATAAGCCAATTTTCCCTCTTGTCGGCAGCTAAACAAAGTGTTTAACAATGATGATCATCATCAGGTTACAAGGGAGTTCTGATTTTGCTGTATTAAGTTAATTAACATCTTTTTGCCTACATCAAGGGACTAAACCTAAACACGTAGCTAAACAATAAAAAATTAGTTTATTATATGAAATATAACGATTAAGTTAGTCACTAAAATAGGTACAACTATATGTATATATGAACATTTACATAATAAATTAGATTTAACGATTATTAAGGATATTTGCCAACACTAAGAAAATATACTTCCCAGCACTTTCTTTAACATTAACCGAACATTATAATGTTAACATCAACAGATGAATGTTAAGTTAATTTACAAATATAATAAATATTAAATTGAATCAAATATTTATTGTAATTTTGTTAGAACAGTTGTGAGAACAAGTTTCTACATATTTATCAAAAGTTTTACCAAACTTACCTTTTCATCATTATTAATTATTTGAAAATGGAAAATTTACAAATGTTTAAGTGACCAATAAACTGGGTCACTAACAAAACGAAAGTGCGGCGAACCGTTCAAGAAGTTAAAACGGCTATTACCCAGAATTGCTCTAACCTTCCCCCTATCTTCCCTCTCCCGTCCTACTTCTCATGCTATTATTCTCACAGTTGAATGGAATTATTCAGCTAATGGAACAAAGGCTAAATGAAGCGGCTTACCCTTTGTGCATTTCCATCATACCACTGCAACTGACCTCCACCCCCCCATCCCTCCGACATCTCTTCATCAACAGGCAGACACATCAACTACAAACTAACATAGCGAAAAGCCATCAACGTCAACATCATAAACAGCAAAATGCAAAAACGTTACACAAAAAGCAACAACATTTTATTGTCCTGTGTGTTTGTGTGTTTGTATGTGTGTGTGTGTGTGCGTGTGTGTGTGTGTGTGTGTATGCGTGTGTAATGACCCCTACGAACTTACAAACTTGAATTGTTCTCTGGCTATGGCTGATACTTGCTCGATTAAAGTATCATATAAAATTTGATGATGTGTTTGAAAAGTTCAGGCAAACAAATTCACTTTACAAACTAAAAAGTTCAAAGATATTTGCCTAAAAGTATGCAATAGAAATTTTATACAAATGAATAAACAAAAATAAGCAAATTATCTATTTAAAAAAAAATACGAGAAGTTTGTTATTTTTTATATCTTTTCTTGTTGCAGAGATAGGAAATAAAAACTGTTAAGTTTATGTAAATTATTATTTATCCATTTTCCATATTTAATTAATGAAATTAAATTAAATTTTTAAATTTCTGTAAGCTATTGGATGCATTTAAAAATAATATTTATAATTTTATGACGAATGAAATACAAACTTTACAATATCTCCTCTTGTATGTTTTTATATTTGAATGTATTTTAAGTGTGGTTCATTTTCATACTGTATGTATATTATGTGCATACATATATTTCTTATTTGTATTTACCAGTTCATAATGTTAATGAAATTATAATGTGTGCGTGTTAATTACTTAATGAAGCGAATTGTTTCAACAATTGTGTTGCTCTTGCTATTATATTATTGTTGCATGTCAGTGGCATCTTCATTGCACAGAATGGACAGCCACAAAGGAACCATCATCATCATCATCGCTATCATCATCATCGTCATCAGCAAGGTGTCCATCTCTTTTTCCAACTGTCTCTTCTTTATCCCCTTAACGTGTCATGTCTCACGCATTTGCAGTTAACAAACGACTTGCTTTCGCCTGGCCACTTTTGCCTACTTTTTCTTCCTGTCTTCCTTATACATATGATATACATATATAGGTCGATATATGTATATACATATATATATATATATATATTTTGGTCCTTAATAGCCTGCTTCTTATTTGTTTGTCTAGGCAAAGTGCTGGCCGACGCTCATTAAAAATGGGACAAAAAAAGGGAAACCCTTAAAGAAAATTAAGATAAAGAAGCAGTTGCCGCAGTAACAAATAATACAAAAAAAAAAAAAAAAAAAAAACAAAATGAGTAAACGAAACCCCAAGAAGTGAAAGAATATGCTTTTTGTCCAGTGGCAAATAAAAGCAACGTAATTTGCCATTTTACTCTCAAAACGAATTCGAACTATGCTTTAGGAAATATTATAGGAAAAGCCCTTCTAAATATAATAATTGCATTTACATCTTTTATTAAAATATATTTATTTTGGAGACTCATTCTAATACTGCCACCTTTTTTTTCAAAACTTTATAAAATTCTAGGAAGAAAATGAGAAAAATTTCGATAATTGTTTTTTGTTAGCGAAAAGTGGGCTATTCTGATGAATCCTTTCACATCATTTATTGTTTTCCAAATAGTTCTTAACCGAAATTCTTATATTTCTTCTAAGGAAAAATTTAACAAAAGTAACTTTAAAATTTTTCTTAAATATTTCTTTTATACAATCTTTTTTTCTTAAGATCTTATAGACCCTTTTTTCAAGAAAAAAATCCAAGAAAAAGACAAAAAATGTAAAGGACTAGCGCGTGCGTAAAATTGCATTAATGTTATTACCCGCCCACAGAGTGGAGTAGGGAGTTAAAATAAAGAGTAAAGAGGGAAAAAAAGGACACTTATGTAGGCTTAATTTTTGCTACCACTTGATGTGGTCTTTTGTTGTTGCTATTGGAGAGAGAAAAATGTGCTTAAAAGTATAAAACAAAAAATAAAAGAGAAAAAAAGAAAAGAAAAAGGGGGACAAACGAGATTTCACTTTTGTCATTTAACGTTTATACAGTAATTTGTATCCTTTTCTTGTTACTGAGAACAAATTACATACATACAGATATATATATATATATATATAAGGGCATAAAGGGCCAAGGTAGGACTAAGGGACACATTCTCAATGTTTCTCTTTAAGTCTCTTTAAGATTGAGAAATTTCCACATTAAATCTACTCTAACATTTGCTGATTTAGTTAGTTTCTGCACACTTGTTGCCGAGACTAACAAATTGTTATCCTTTATTTATGGAGGATTTTTGGCTGTAACCTCACCTACCCCAAAATCCCTCAAACCCACCCTCCCAACACCAAAAAACAAACACACAAAAAAAATATTCGGGTAACAAGGAGCTAAGCGCATTAGAGAAAGACCTTGGTGTAATTTATTGAATGTGTGTATGTAAGTGAGTGTGTATGTATGTGAGTGTGTGTGTGTTTGTATACATATATATATATGTGGTGACAATGCGCTAATGTGCCACAGGGTGAACCATAAATTTTCGACTTACTTTTTCTCCTTTCGTACTGCATTGGTCAACTTTTTGTTCGGCTTACAAAAGGAGTAAAGTAAATCTAAATTGTTACAAATTTTTATGTAGCCTTGTTTGAACTTCGTTTTATTCGTTTACTGTCATTTGAAATTTAGTAAGATGAATTTGATATTTGTAAAGAAATGTCAAATTGATATTATTGGATTTAAGGGTTGTGATACTGAAAAACCAAAAATAAAGAAAAGAGTGTTGCTTGCCCCCCACCCTTCCCTTCCAACACATAACAAATCTGTGGCATAAATTTTCACGCACGCGGTTCGGGCGTGCAAATAAAGACATTACGTATACGCCACTTTGTACCTGCGGAACAACAAGAACAAGAAAAATATATTAGAAACGGAAACAGCTCAAGGGAAACACTTGAAGAGGCAAAATACGATTACGATTACCCCCCGGGAAAACCGAAAAGAGTCAAGAAAAATAAAAAATAAAAGAAAGTAAGTAAAAGAAAAGCCATGCCAAGGCAAACCACCAAACCTGAGGCGAAGTCTATGGCAAAGGCTAAAGCAAAGGCAAAGGCAAAGGCAAAGGAAAGAAGGAAAACAATTTGTTGAGAGAGCCAAACGCAACAAGTAAACTGGGTAAAAGCAACGAAGGGTTATAACTATCGAAACTAGGCAACTGTAACTGAAGTAAGAGTGTAATAGTTGTAGTAAAGCCAGCAGGTATCGAAATGGAAGGGATGCGGGGGGAGGAAGGGAAAGCGTCTAACATTCCTTGCAGACGGCGCGCCGCATAAAAATTTATGATTATGTTAAAATGTAAAAGTGGCAGAAAGGCGAAAGACGACAACGGCAACGGCAACGACGTTGACGACAGCCAAGCAAAACGCAGCAGGTGAACGAAATTGTGTTAATGTCCTCACTGCAAGGAATAACTAAAGGAGTTTTGTCGCCATAGGGATGTGCTTCCAAGTTCACCTTTTGTGCAACAAAAGTTCAATTATTTCTTCTTTTTTCGTTTCTTATACAGAAATGTAATAATAGCAAAAGTTAAAATAAACATAGTTTAAATATTTAACTACATGTTTGTAATTATAGCTAGAAAATATATATATATATATATATATATAAGGTATTCATTACAATATCACACACTGGAAAAATTGATCTAAATTCCAAATATTTATGTTTGGAAATTTGCGGGAAGTTGTTAATACTTGTTGTATTTGTTCAGATAAAAAAGCGCAAGTACAATTAATCAATTACTTTTTTGGGAGCAACCAATTAATTAACTTGAATAAATTAATACATAGTATAACACTGAAAAATTCTATAACTAAAGTTAGTAAATAAAATAAATAATGAAATTTTTGTTTATATGCCTAATTGGCTATTCTTCATATCTTTTCACTGCCAAATAATTAAAATATTTTACAAGTAACGAATTAAAGTACTTAATTTCAACCATTTCACGTACTCGCCTCTAGCTAAGTAGCCAAGTTAGAGGTCGGATCACTTGTCTGCCACTTTTTGTGGCATACATAAAATATGATTTCTGTGCTTAAACAAAAATGCGACAAAACCTGATGACGATGACAAGACAACATCGCTAGAATTATGGCAAATAATGACAGTAACAGGAACAACAACAACAACAACAACAGCAACAAGAGCAACAAATGACAACATTCTGCTGCATTTTAGACATTTTCTCTCTCTCTCTTCTCATCTTTTTACTTTCCTGTCTGTTGTTTGTCACCTTTTCCTTTCTTTTTTATTTTTTATTTTCATCATTTGCCTGTCGTCTTTGGCCACGTGTTAGCTCACTTTGGTAAAACTTTTCACTTTACCAGGATTTATGTCATATTTTTTGTTGTTTCTTTGCTTTTCTTTTTGCATTACAATAAGGAAAAATTGTAAGAAATTGTAAATAATAAATAGACAAAAGATGTCTAGACAATATCTAATTTATATCAACAGTTCATTATGTCATTCACCCATATATATCATTATATTTGTGTCTAAATACATACTAAAATACTAACTTATGGAATGACCCTCGTACAATTTTCCACGGCAGTCAATGGAAACACTTAATGCAATTTCCTTTAACATTTTTGTTCATCTTCTGTTCGTTTTTTTGGCTCTAATGATTGAAATACACAAAACCGACACCGACCTTGTGACAAACAGACATATACACCAGACAGACAAACACACACACACACACACACACACGCAAACACACGAATCTCTTAAGGATGCACACAAAAACCGTTCTCGTACTCTCTTGGTCGTCCTCGAAGCAATCGTCAATCGTCAATCGTAATTGCATTTACCAGGCACGTATGTTGACGATAGTTAATTTTGTAAGTGTATCTTGATATCGATTCCAAGTTTTTCCTTTTGAGGGGGAAAAGGAAGGAGGGGGGGTACCACCGGCAACAGGAAAACGTGGCAAGAGAGATGGCAGACTGTAGCGTAAAGCCTTATGCTCAAGTTATTTACGATGGCAAAATACTCAAGGCTGGTGCAAGTCAGCGGAGGCATTTCGAGGAGGTGAAATCCAATGAGGCGAAATGCGAATGCCAAGGAGAAAAAAAGAAAAAGAAAAAGATAAAGAAATGCAATTGCCAACAAGGCAACACCACCAATGACAACACAGCAACAACAACAACAACAATAAAAAAATTCCACTAAACGAAAATCCCCTCAAATTGCTGATGCTTCTTCAAATGAATTCCAATTCGATCAGAACAAAAAAAAAATACAAACTAGAAAATCCTGATTTAAGCAAGTAAAAATCGTTTAATTGAACTAAAAAGTGACTATAAAAAAGGAAAATATAACAAGAATGACCTACTAACTAATAAATATGAACTGAAAATTTAGTTCAATCAACCACTGAGAAATCGAGAAATTAAATAATTTTGTTGATATTAAATTGGCCTAACAGAAATTTAAAATAAACAGAAGATATAAAATATCTTAACCGATCTTGACAATCTTTAATCGGAATTTTCTAATCCAGACTTTCTCTTTGGTATCACCAGTTAAATATGTTACTACATTTAGTGAAAGAGCATACTATTATTAATTAGAAGATCTTTAGATCTAGATGTCAGATTTAGCTTTTGCTGTATGTAATTAATATCAAAATTAATTTATTTTTAATTTAATTATTGATTTATATTAAAGTTAGAGAAAACCATTGGGCATTAATTGAACTTGTTTTTTTCTTTCAAAATAAAATTTATTAAAATTCAATCTTAGTTAGTAACTTGCAAATGAAAATGTTCATACTTTTCATTGCATTTCACAAATTGCATTTAGCAGCTACTAAAAGAAATCGCTTGATATGAATCTTGTAACTCTTCAAGGGCAAACTGCGTCAATCTGAATTCAATCAATTTCGAACTACGACTTTTCTTTACCTCTTTCCTTTCCCTCTTTCTTAAGTTACCTTATTTTCCATTTTTGTTTTTCTTTATAAATATCTTAAATCAAGAAATCATAAACAGGATGTCCTGAAACGGTGTGTTTTCTTCTTGCTTGTTGGCTATAATGGATTTTTAAAAACCAATTTCCGCTCTCTTTTTCAAAAACAGAAGAAAAAAAAATGGCATAAACAAAAAAAAAAAAAAAAAAGGGAAACGAGAAAAACTAATAACCCGTTTCTCGCCAGGGGTCTGCGCGGATGGTGTGGGGAGGAGGGGAGGGGAGGGGTGGAGTTAAATTCCCTTTAGGTAGTTTGATGGGCCAGGGAGATGCTGCTCAAGCATCTGCCAAGGAAATTGTTTCAATTTCAAAGAATGTTCACTTAAGAGAGAAAGAAAACAAGAAGAAGATGAAGAAGAACAACAACAACAACAACAACAACTCGCTCAGCGATTAAAATTCACTTTCGCAATATATTTATATAGAAACATTAAATTAAATTTTCGTTGCTTCGACAAGTTTTTGGCTTTTTTTCGACCCCGCCCCACCTCCTCCCCCTCTCTTCTACTAACAACGAAACAATTTAATTTTGAAAAACAAAGCAACATCAGCAGACAAAAAAAAATTTTAAAAATTCAGTTACATTAACGAACTTTAATTACTCTTACACATTTTGTAATTTTATTTATTGAGAATATTATATTAAAATATTTATCCGATTTCTTTACTTTAACTTTCTTTCTTGTTTTTAAATGAACTGTCATATTGTTGTAAATAAAAGCTTCACATAAAATCAATATACCCCAATTGCAAAGTGTATGAAAATAGATGAGAAAAATAAGCTGCACTTAAAAAATTTACGAGGCTCGCGCGTCGCCGCCATTGAGGAAAATTCTTGTGGCCATAAAGTGAAGATGAAGTTGTGGGTATGGGAGGGTGCAAGGAAGTGGCCAAAAGTCAAGCTATTGACTGACTGGCATTAAGTTCTTATGTCCTATGTGTGCTTGTGTATTTGTAGGTGTTGCTGCATTGAATTGAAAAAGTTTAGACGCCCCACAAACTTTATGAGCGCCCCGCGTGGTCTTCTGGTTTTATGGCCACTTTTAATGGCGATATAGCCGGGACAGGCCAAAAACTTTGCCAGCGGTCAACAGAAACGGTTACTAGCCAAGACGCATACAAACGTCTAGCAAGGTAATAGCCAGGGATGGTGTAAATCTTATCACTGATCCAATCTATATTGATGAAAAGTATTTCAAATAATGGGAAAAATATATATGTATATACATATATGTTTGTTTTTCTAAATCTCCAACGATCCGGAGAGTGAAAAGGCATTTGCAGTGTGTTCAAAACTTCGGCTCGGTATTGTAATGGGTAGAAATCAGCCTTTTAAACGAAGGGGCGAGGTTTTGCAACCCGTATTTGGGAAAAAAGAAGTTTTGCAAGAAAACAATGTTTTTTTCGAAGAATCATACAATATTATTTCAAAAAGAATTGAATATTCAAAATTATTAAGGGCAAATCAAATCAAACTTTTTCAAAATATAAAATTCATCTGAATTCAATCTGAATTCTGTTTTGAATTCCAGATCCCTTACATTATAAAGAGAATTTTATTTTGTAAGAGTTTTAACTTTCTGTATTCTACATATATGATATGTTTGGCCACTTTGGCAAGAAAAATTTTCCTATATTTCCTATATATGTATATATATTAGAAATAAAAACAAATTTCAAAACTGTTTTTATTTTCATAATTATTTAATGGAAAGTAATAAAGAACTAGTTGAAGTTTTTTTTTAATTTTTAACCCACATTTATTTGTACATTTTTATACTTTTTCCTCTCTGATTTACTTGGAAACTGTTTTGCCAGCCCTGAAAAGGTCAAAGCAAAAAAGTAATAGGCCAAGAAAAGGCTGGCCAGCAATGGCCATGCTCAGCATCGAGCCGCGGACGTATGTGAAACCTCCTAAATTAAACTTTGAGGCTCGCGGCCAAATGGGCTAAAAACAGAAGCCGTTCGCCGCCTGGCAGCTGCGAAAGTTGTGGTGAAAGTGGTACAGTATTAGATCGGTTTGAAATATATGAGAGCAAAGGATGAGCAGAGGGGGTGTCAGAGGGGGGCAGCTACTATAAAGGAAAGGGCAGTAAAGTCAGGCATTCAAAAGCCAAAGGCCGCAACAGGCGGACCAAAACAGAAAAGAATGAGACAAGAAAGAAACAAAAAAATAAAAAATAAAAGGCAAACCGAAAGTCCAGTTGAGCGTTAAAAAAGCATAAGAAAAGGATATGCGAACAAAACAAAAAAAAAAAAAAAAAGAAGAAAAAAAAACAAAGCCACAGGGGAGCCACATAGAAAGAGGGGTGGGAGGAGGGGGTAAGGGAAGGCGCCACGACAGCAAACTTCAATTTGGTTTTGCGCCATTGCGATTCAAATCGCAGTAGCTTGCGCGCCATCAATTCCCACAGACCTTAAACAAAAAAAAAAAAAAAAAAGGAAAAAAATGTCATCCTCTCTCCTAGAGTATTTCCAACTCATGCTTCGACGCTTTTGCAATCGCGTTTGGCATTTTTTTTTCGGTTATTTTGCTTTGCTTGTGGGTGGAGGAGGGGGGAGGGGAGTGCGGAATGACAGGAGCAGTGAAATTAATGCCAAAAATGTAAGGGACAGACAAAAAGAGTAAAAGAGAAAGAACCAGAAAACAAAGAAACCGCATCGAGAGTTGCATCCTTTTTTTTTATTCCTTCCATTCCACAGAAAAAAACAAAAACAAAAAAATATTCATTAGCCATCGATGTGCGATGGGGCGGCAGGACTAGAAGTTTCAACTTTTGTCAGCTTATAGTTTGATTTTTCCAATTTTTTTTCGGATTTTATTCTTTTTGTTTTTTTTTTTTTTTTTAGTTCTGTTGGCCATAAATTTCCGGTATAGCTAACTTTTCTATATCCACCAATACCAACACGCAGGCATACACACATAACTTTGTTCGCCCTCTCTCTCTCTCTCTCTCTCTCTCTTTCTATCTCTCTCTCAGACTTTATCTCTGGCCCTCTGTGTCTGAGTGTGTGAGCTATTTGGGGAACAATTTTAATTAAAATCCCAGACAATTACACTCAGAAAAAGAGCTCTCTACAGAGAAATAGAGATAGAGAAACTGAGAGAGAGAGAGACAGAGATAGAATGAGATATAGAAGTTTCGCTAAAGTGGATTCTGGTGTGTCTGCCGTGTGCTCAAACGTTTGTTACGTTTCCTGCATGCCACAAAAATAGAAATACATATGTACATATATACATATATACATATATACGAAGAAAGGCTACACTCAGTTTTCTTTATATAGATATATATATATTTGTATGTCTTATATAGCCACAGGCTGTAAAGTGTCAACTGAAATACAGACCGACGAGATGCAACTAACGACTAAAAGTAATGCAAGAAAATGTACAAGACAAAACTAAACATTGAAGAATGATTGAAATATTTTTAGCAGCTTTTCAGAAAATAATTAGAATAACTTGTATTGTGGCCTAAACGATCTATCTTTAGATCAATGAAATGAGAGTCATTAGCTCTTTCCATTTATAACTAAACTAAATTTTCTTTTATCCTTAACATGCATATTCAGAAAGTGGTAAATCGTGAAGGATTTCCCGAAGCAATTGATGTATGGGAACTTTAAAATCAGTCATAATTATTATATTAAAAAGATTCTCATTGGTATGAAGGAGGTGATCCTTAATAATATCCACGGAAAGGATATTTTGTTCTTTAGTGTTCAAATGATTTGATGTATATATTGTTATATCCTTAGCTCTAATCAATTTAAATTGGATTAGAAATAAATATGAGGAGCTAAATATATCTCAAACCGGATAAAACTGGCTGGTCATGACGACTTTACAATTGAAACAATTTAGACGAATTATTTTTAGAGTTAGTTGATTATATTGTATACATGCATATGTATGTATTCATTGGTAGAATATATGTATGTAGGTTTTATGTATGTATGTAAGTTATATGTATACTTTTACATTTGTATGTATACGCTGACGATTAAGCATCACTTGCAATTTGTTTGCTTATTGTTAGAATGTATAATATGCATACAAACATATACACATACATATACACAAACATACATTTCAGTCTTAAAATATGTGAGTACTTAACTATGTATATATGTATAAGTATAAATGCATATACATGTATATACATACACGTACATATGTTATATACAAGATCTTGCTCTAAGTATGTATTTATTGTCGTATTTAAAATTTTTAGCGTATTTCTCATTTTTGCATTTTAATTGCGAGATTTTCTTTAGTTTTATGCTCTAAGTGCAGCAGCCGCTGCCGAAAAAAAAAAACGCTGTAACAGCTGAAACTTAAAAAAAGGGGCGAAAAGAGGGGGGTCGGGGCTACATGTTGGTGGAGGGGGGGAAATGACGAGAAGCTCTTTAAGTAAAAGAAAACTTTTTTGTTGAATTTCCCAGGAATTCGCCACCCCCTGGTAATGGCTTCATAACACGCAACATTACAGCGGCAATATAAGTGGGCGTGGTCCTTACAGCTAATATGCAACTATATATTATGAGACTCCTTCTGCACTCTCCTCCCCCCTCTCTCTCTCTCTCCCGCTCTCTTTCTCTCTGTTAGCTCGTTTTCTCTACTCATCTTTGTTGACTTTGGCAGCACCTGCAAAGGAAGGGAAAACTCGTTCAAACAGCTGCCTCTATTTTAGCTTCCCTCAGCTAGGAAACTTAGCCGCCGTTAATATTTGTTATAGTTGTAATTATAATAAAACTTGACTTTAAGCACTCTAACACACTGCCAAAGACTCTAAGAGAGAGAGAGAGAATGAGAGAGATGGAGATACAGAGCGAGAGAGAAATAAAGAATATTGGATGGTGTTTCTGGCACAGCTGTCAGCTAACGATCTACTATACTTGGTGGCCAAAAAGTCAAGGATTTTGACTTCTACTAACATATGTGGTAAAGTTTATGATGGTGATTGGTACTTGATATGATTATGCTATATATAGTACACTTACTACACCCATATTATCACAGAGATTATCATCATTAGCTTGTAAGGACAATTTTGATGTGAAAAATTTACACAATTTTCACTATAGAATAAAAATCCACTTAACATTTTACAAAAAGCAGATACAAAATGCAGATGTGTGGTATATTAAAAAAGTTTTGGCACATAATGGCCGATTGATCATATCCTTAGGCTATATTAATAAGCGTAACCCCCTAAACTTTTATATCTATCTAAAATTTTCAAGTTTGAATTTGAAAAGTGAAATAATTTTTATGTTTTATGCTCTAAACTTAAAATTACAACTCCTAATTGTTGAGAAAAACATTGATTATCTTTTTAGATCATTTTTCTCGATAGTTGATATATATATATATTATATATATATATATTTTTTTATTTATAAATTTTTTTCCTCATGTGAATTTTTATCCACTTTATTCAAATGCAATTGGGCAATTCGCATATTCCATATGCTTTTTACTTTTACTTTTTTGTTTTTTTCAAAGGATTTTTTTTTTTACAATGCAAATTTGTGTCACAATTTTTACAATTAAATATTTAAAAATATCAAAGAGGAAAAAAATTTGAACCAGATTAATTGATTACTTTCTCCGTCATATCGGATCAGATATTTTAAAAATTGGAAATATAAAATTTTAAAAAATTTGAACCAAAAAAAGAAACAGTAAAAAAAATTCGAGTTTGCCAACGGTGGTTGAAACCCCCGCTCACGTCATTTCTAGAATCGATCTCTACCTATTGCGCTACTAAACTTATAATTCACTGTCTCGCTATTTCGGTATACATTGCAAGCGTCCAGCTTCTCGCTCTCTAAAGTTTCTGACGAATTCTAGAATACAACAACACAATACAAATAGTTTTCTGTCTCTTTCTGTTTCGCACTCAGCTTGTATTTTCAAGCACTGTTCGCATATATGTATGTATGTATGTATGTATGTTTGTATGTTTCCATGTATGTTGTTTGTGTACGAATATATAAAAGCAAATATAAACGTATTTAATTGGCTGCATATGCAAACATACTGATGCTGATGGGGGTTGATTCATTGATTTTATTGATTTATGTCGGTGTTTATTATCCGATTTCATTCACTTACTGATATGATGTAAAAGTATAATTCTCATCTGATCACCAAATTTGGTTGAGATATCTTAAAAAACAAAAAGTTTTCTCACAAAAACATACCTTTTCTGAGGGGGTTGATTATTGATTTTATTGATTTATGTCGGTGTTTATTATCCGATCTGAATCAAATTAGGCTAGCAACTGTTAAGGTGTAAAGTTTGTCATCTATGTGCCAAATTTGGTTGAGATATCTTAAAAAAAAAAAGTTTTCTCACAAGGACTGTTTTGAACAACTCACTTTTGACCGAGCCTATCTTTCCTATTTTTCTATAACTATAGTTGTCCGATCCTACCAACTCTCGAACTTAATTTGCTTGCAACATCAACGGACAGAATGATATGACTTTTATTCACGTAACTCAAAATTTAAGATCGATTAAGTATGTAGAAACAGACAAACGGACAGACACATGGTCATATCGACTCGGCTTTCGATGCTGATCAAGAATATAACTTTTATGGGGTCGGAAACGATTATTTCTATGCGTTACAAACATCTGACCAATTTTATTATACCCTCTGCAAGGGTATAATAAGAAGAAAAAAATGAACAAAAGGAGAAAGTGGCGACCCATTTTAATTTATTGTGGTCTTTGCTTGTTATATTTGCTATATGCATATGTATGTGTATGTATATGTATGTATGTATACACATTTGTATATGCTTGTTTTTGTGTATTTAATATTTTCATTCTCTTGTTGTTGTTGTTACTGTTATTGTAGCCTGCGAATCAAATTGAGGCTAGCAACTGTTGGTAATTTGCATACTTGAACTGAAAATTGTCAGGCAAGGATAAGAACAGGAACGGATCTAGATAGAAGGTATTGGTATATAAAAAATAATTTACCAAATTCTAAACAATTTTTTAAAAATATTTGAATCATTTTGCTACTGTTTCTTCCCAATGAGAATTAGAGTTTCACTTTACCTTAAAATACATCTGAAACTTTGTATTGGTTAGATCTCCTTTTTATAATCTCTGTTACAAAACTAAATAATGGATAGGACATAAGAACAATTAAGAAAGAAACAGAAGAAAATGAAAGGAAAGGCGGAAAAGTGAGGAAAAGAGTGTGATCCTTGGTGTGATCCTGATCTTAGATCAGTTTGAATATTAAAATTTTTCAAATGGAAATTTTTTTTATCAAACTATAACCTCTATAAAGTACATTAATCCGGTCCTGAGATAGTCACCCCATACTAAGGACTCCTTTGGCTTTAGAAAACTGAGTGATTTGACAGAGGGCTCTTGGTATCGAAGGGTGTGGTGCGTGAGGGGGAGGGGGGGTTGTCTCGAGTTGGTTGATAGTGTTGGTCGTGGGGATAAGCCTTTTGCGAAATTCATACTCAATTCTGAAATTGATTTATTATGCGGTAATTGTTTTGGCCCAGTTTGAATGCTTGCCTGGCATACTGAATGAAGCCTTAAATGGTTCACTTAATGCCACACAATTAGTTGAACTGAATGGTTAGAATTGAGGTTAATCGTTGGTATATTTAAACTCGAATAAGCATTATAATAATAGCTACTTAATCAGTGACACAAAAATCCAAATTGTTCAGCTATTTAGCCACTTATATTTAACAACTTGCAATTTTTAGATTTCCTTTTTTCTGTTTTATTTCCCCCCTTTTCCCTCTGCTAGTTTCTCTCAGTTACTTATCTCCTCGCAGCCGTTTAAACTAAATGGACATCAAATTATGCAGAGACAATGTAAATTCTCTATAAAATTTTATTCTCCTTTTCTCCCAGACTCTTGTCTCTCTCTCTATCTCTCTCTCTTCTATCTCTTTTTCTCTATGTATATGCGGTGGCTTTCCATTTTGGAAAAATTTATTGTTTTTCGTTTTGTTTTTCTTTTGGCTGCTGCTGGTGGAAAATCAACATGAAAATAAAGTTTTCTATTTACTTGTATTATATATATATATATATATATATATATATGTACCACACAGCTAACCAGCATTTCCCTTTTAAAGCTTTATCCAAAATTTAAGTTAAAAATGGTAAAACCAAATGTTAAAATTTACATTTTTCATTTCCCAAAAGAGAGAAAAAGCAACAATTTCTTTCTTTCACTTTTTTTTATATCATTCAATCCGCGATCAATTGCTTAAAAAAATGACAAAATTATACTCTGTACTCAGTCTGTATTCAGTTCTCCCTGTTCTATATATATATATATATATCTCACTTGGCTTTCAATTTGGTTTAATCTGCTTAAATGGCCAATGGATGAAAAAAAAACAACAAACAGGAAATTAGGGTTCCACTATAACGAAATTTCAATACCCTATGATAACTTCAAATTTTAAATTTAACTTAATTAACAAATTGTCCATTAATCATCTAAAGACAGATCATGAAAATTCATTAAACAAATATTAGATAGTGTTATTTTGGATCTCAGCTTATCAGATATTTTTATCTGTAATGCATTATTAAAGACTGATTTGATATACCCAATTTATATAGCAGTAATCAAATCTGCAATTTGACTGATTCAATTTGTAAAAATGTGTGAGGAGTTGACATTCGTGCGGAAAACGTGAAATGGAAATGGACATGGAAATGGGCATAAAAATCTATTTGCTAGTGTCTGTTCTGTTCTGTTTTGTTTGTGTTTGTCTTTGTTTTATTTTCATTTTATTTTCCTTTTTTAACATTTGTTTAAATGTTTATTAGATGTGGCAAATTGCTTGTTTCGTTTGCATTTTTATTATAACATTATTACAGTTTCCTTTTCGGTTTTTTTTTTTTGGAAATAAACAAAATCATTTTCTGTGATTTCTCCAAGTTTAACTTTTATCTGAACTTAAAATTGAAATAAGCCGGAATAAATCTGGATAAACCATTTTGGGGGGTGAAAGTTTAAATGAACAATGAAATTTAGCTCGAGTTTTAAAGTTTATGTTAATTTCTAGAGAATTGTTTTTTTTTCTTTCTTAATTTAGTCTTTAGTTGTGATTAACTTCAGGCTAATATGCAAATTAGTTTCTGTTTCCTTTAATTTCCTTCAAGCTAAATATTGAGTGGAAATTCAGATTAATTTCATTGGAATATATAATCAAAGGTTTAAGTAAGTCGGATATTTATAGTTCTAAATTAAATCTTGTTACGTTTAACTTTACAGATAAAATCTGTTATAATATGATCTCAATTTACTTCTCAGTTTATGGTCCAGTTTTAATTAATTATCATAATTATAATTAGCTAACTTTCACTTGGTTTCTAAATAAACCTAATTTAAGAGTTGTCTTTAAGTTCGATTCTGTAAAAATTTTTTAGTGATTAAAGTGAAAGAAAAGTTTAATTTTATCCTCCTGCTAGCATAATTTAATATATATATATTATTATATAGATATATAATTTATCAATAATTGCTATAACCATTTAATTGGTTGTGATTTTAATTTAAAGATCAATTATAGCCTTAGTGTAATTCAAATTCAACTAAGATTCTATTACACTTAATAGATGATCAAATTAAGTTCAAGATTTAATTACATATGCAGTCTAAGACTATCGAATTATGTACAATCTACATACATATATGAATTAACTTGCGATTTAGCTAATTAATTCGGATTCCCAATATTTAGTTTCCCTCAGTTACCCATAATTTTCCTTTATAAAATGTTTTGTAATTTAAAACTAAACTAACTTTAACTGTCGCCTTTTGGAAAATTGCCAATGCAAAGCAATTTTCAAATAGCACGATACATAAATAACAATTCAATTCATTTATTTGTTTGTCTAGTATTTTATTTTTACTCTTTTCTTTTTTGCCAGTTGTTTTTTTTTTTTTTTGTTGTTGTTTGTTTTTTTCTTCTTCTCACTCTGACCCTTGCCACAATCGAATACCAAATCGTGACACACACGAAATGGATTTGTCGTTTGACAGTTGATGGATGTAGACACAATTCAAATAGGAAAATGGCATAAAAAAAAAATGAAAATTCAACTGCATTGACTACCAAAAAAAAATACAAAAAAAAAAAATACTCATGGTTTGATGGTTATAGAAAAATGCAAACATGGCAATTAATTAACTAATTAAAACAATATTTTTATAAATATTTATTAATTTGTCGCTTATCCAACAAATTTCTGATGCATCTATTACAAAAAAACAAAAACGTTTCTGGTTTCTGGCTTTAGAGTGGCGAAATTCCAACTTCATTTAATGGTTCAACTGCTGCTGGTGGCATTTAAATGTGAAATTAATGCACATTTTTCGGTTGGCTCTTTTTTTTTGTTGTTTTTGTAATGTTTGAATTTGTTGTGTTGTGTTTCATCCACATCACGTGGCAATGTCACATAGATGCCACACAATTGCATACGCACATGCCACTCACACACTCGTACATTCCACTAGCACACACACACAACTATATAACTCTAACGTGTGTCATATATACAGAATGCGCTTCATTTGATTTGTCCTTTTTGGTCTGAGTCTCCCTTCGCACATACAGTGGATATTCCAGTAAAAATTTCTATGCAACAACCTGCTGTGTGCGTGCCACAAATGCCACATGTTGAATGCAAAATAAAATGAAAAGGACATATAAAACTGCAAGTAATAAATCAAAACTTAATAAATAAGTTAAAAAATTCATCTCTAGATATTAATAATATTTATTAAATAACCTCAGTAGCTAACGAATTCTGTTGATGTCGAATGGGTGAAAAAGAATTACTTTCTGAATAAAGGATTAAGGATGAAGGATTAATCCTTAAGACAATTCAATTAACTGAGTTATTTGATTTATTTCATAGTTATATTCGATAACTGTTGCTTCTTAACAATGAAAACTGTGTCAAAATTAATATCTATTTTTAAATGATAATTTATTATCAATATAAAATATCAAGGACCAAGAAAAGTTATTTTAAAATTCCATTTATGCACATAAATGCATACGTGGAATATAATTTCGTTTTTATTAATTATTGCATGTGACTAACTGATGCTAATTTGGAATATACAAATATATATTAATGTTTTATGTATTTAGAGCAGATTTTCATTTTGACTAATTTAAAGGCATAATGAATTAAAATGTTACAACATTTTGTATTACAATTTTGGGCAAAAATTAAATGAAAAATCATCATCATTTTAATATTTGGTGTAAATAAATTCCAATTATATTTTTATTATAAATAATTTAATTTGAAATTGATATTTTCGTATTTGAAAAGCAAATTAAATGAAATTATGTAAATTTCATTTTACGTGCATATAATTGCATTTATTTTACAGATATTGAATTGAGTAAAGTAGAGTAGTAAGGGGGAAATTGCATGCATATACCCTACCCAATGCCCAATGACATTTTCTCAACCAACTTTTGCTAAACCAAAAATTATATATCTACTCGTGTATATATTTTAAATCTCATCTCTCTCTCTCTCTCTCTCTCTCTGTCGCCTCACACCCAATACCCTTAAAATAGAAAACAAAATTCTATAAATTTTCAGCATTTATAAATTGTGTTAAAAGTTGCTGCTGCTGCTTGCCCATTTTCCAGACAGCAAAATTTTCCTAAACGAACATTTTCACCATGCCATGCACGTAGCAACAGCTGCAGGGCCAGAATGAAGTAGAAGAATGACTATTTCAAGCAAATCCAAAAGGAGGAATGGAACCAAGGGAGGAGTCAAAAGAAGGCAAAGTCGTTGTCGCTGATTTTTGAGAGGGAATTAAACAGTGTGGAAAACAGAAGACACACATAGAGAGAGAGAGAAAACTATAGAGAGAGAGGGATAGAGAGAGAGAAAGGATATAAGACGATGTTCCGAAAAAGTTTTTTCACACTATTGGCAATAATTTATTATTTGCTTATCCCTCTTATTATAACACAAATTAAATAAATTGAAGGGTGATTAAGAGTGAAAATCTAAAAGTAAAATGGAGCTAATTTCTTTTGAAAATTTGTAAAAGATCCTAATAATAGTTTGGATAGTATATATATTGCATATAGTATTACATATTATATTTCATGGTTTTCTTAAAACATTTCATCAGTTTATATAACATGGGTAAAATACTGGGTTTTCTTTATTTGGAAAAATATATTTCATTATTCATTGTAACATTTTCTTGTTGTATTTTGTATTTAAATTAATTTCCAATTTCTTTGTTTGTTTGCATAGAGAGAAAATCGTTTTCAGAACAACATAATTTCTCAATTTTATGAGTCCTTTATCTGTGCACACATACATTAACTAAATCTACTTTGCATTCGCAAAACGTTTAGCAATTATTTCATTTTCAAGTTGGAGTTTTATCTTTTCTTCCTTCGTCTTCTTCTTCATCTGTACTCACTTGGGACAATTGTTGTTTTCGACAAAGTTTTGCGCCAAATGATTTCGAGTGCATTAAATTTTGGTTGCCATTGCAACCAAATGCGACTAATTAAATGGATGGAGACGATAAGTTACATCACTTTGCCTTTTAGCCATAAACTTTACGTACTAAATTATAAACGCGGAATGGGGCGGAATCTTTCATTTTGCCTTTCCTCCTTAGTGGTTTCCTCCGTCGGACACCTCAAATATCAGACAGGTAAGCGATTTGCTTAGACAAGACCACATCCATCCCAACATGTTGTGTTTCTGTTGCTGCACGCACAATTTGTTAAAATAATTATCCATTTTTGGGATAAAATTCAAAGTGGCAACATTAAAAGTTTTAAGTTGTTCAGCTAAAAACTTGAGATGCATTCACACAGAAAAGTTTTTTTTTCTGGCAAATAATAATAATAAGTCAAGAATATTGTGGAATATAGAGAAGCAGCAGGAAGAGGATTTGCTAGTGAAGTGGAACGTTATCCGGAGAGTTGCAGAAAAATCAACAAAAAGTAAAACCATTTTCCATTTTAGAAATTGTATATTTTTCAGTTTTCTGTTAGTTTTTTTTTAGTTTTAATTAAAGTTTGAACAATTATTTATTACAATTAATAATTATGTCTCTAAAGTATTTAAAACTTTTGTTTCTTTTTTCAGATAAGATTGAATTGCATTCATTTCATACAGTGACAAGTTGTGTGTGTGATTCAGGATTGAACTGATGCTAAGATAATTTTTACATTATCCACTTGTATGTATCATCCAGAATGGTGGTCAGCACAAATGTCACAATCTAAGGATTTCCTCACCATTCCTCGCTGATGTAAGGATTCCAACAACTCAGACAATTTTATTTGGTCAATATTTGATTAAAAATTAATCTGTATTAAATCAGTTTGCATTGTACATTCAAACAGTTAAATAAAACACATTGGTTGTGGAGTTATATCATCGGGAAGTTGATAGTCCTGAACCTGGAGAATCTAAAAGAACATGTCCTGTTGAAATCAGCCATTGTCCTGCGGAGTTATATCATCGGGAAGTTGATCCTTTTTTAGTTGGGTAGCTATAATTTGAGCAATTCCTGCCGCAGGACGAAAGGACATGGTTTGCTAGGATGTCCTTGACGATCCCTATCGAATGGCATCATAAAAAAGTGGGGGTCATCTAAGAATCCAGGACTTGTAATTTCTCGCAAAATCTTAATTGCCCCCGTAAGTATACTACAAAAAATTATTTGTTAATGGGCAGAAAAATGGTGGGAAAACCTAAAATCGCCGATATCTCTGCTCTCCGCAGGACTATCGGGATGTCCTTTGAACAGAAGATAGTCCTGATCACCAAAAACTTTTTGACATGTATTTCGTCCTGATCCTTCAAAGGACTTCCGAGATATAAGCTATTTTCTCTGGAGAGAAAAGTCCTTTTTACTTAGCCACCTAAAGGATTTTTCAGGACCTCATTACGTCAATCGATGTTAAACATCAAGGACTAAATGTTGGCCAAAGGACATCCTGAAAGTCCTTAAAATGGCCGAGATACAAGGAGTTTCCTGTATTTTAGCCAATTTTGATGGCTAACCCCCTTACAGAAATTGAATGAATTTTTTTCATGAGGTCCTGGAAATCCTGGAATGCAGATCGATAGTCCTGATCCTGGAGAATCTAAAAGAACATGTCCTGTTGAAATCAGCCATTGTCCTGCGGAGTTATATCATCGGGAAGTTGATCCTTTTTTAGTTGGGTAGTTATAATTTGAGCATTTCCTGCCGCAGGACGAAAGGACATGGTTTGCTAGGATGTCCTTGACGATCCCTATCGAATGGCATCATAAAAAGTGGGGGTCATCTAAGAATCCAGGACTTGTAATTTCTCGCAAAATCTTAATTTCCCCCGTAAGTATACTACAAAAAATTATTTGTTAATGGGCAGAAAAATGGTGAGAAAACCTAAAATCGCCGATATCTCTGCTCTCCGCAGGACTATCGGGATGTCCTTTGAACAGAAGATAGTCCTGATCACCAAAAACTTTTTGACATGTATTTCGTCCTGATCCTTCAAAGGACTTCCGAGATATAAGCTATTTTCTCTGGAGAGAAAAGTCCTTTTTACTTAGCCACCTAAAGGATTTTTCTGGACCTCATTACGTCAATCGATGTTAAACATCAAGGACAAAATGTTGGCCAAAGGACATCCTGAAAGTCCTTAAAATGGCCGAGATACAAGGAGTTTCCTGTATTTTAGCCAATTTTGATGGCTAACCCCCTTACAGAAATTGAATGAATTTTTTTCATGAGGTCCTGGAAATCCTGGAATGCAGACCGATAGTCCTGATCCTGGAGAATCTAAAAGAACATGTCCTGTTGAAATCAGCCATTGTCCTGCGGAGTTATATCATCGGGAAGTTGATCCTTTTTTAGTTGGGTAGCTATAATTTGAGCAATTCCTGCCGCAGGACGAAAGGACATGGTTTGCTAGGATGTCCTTGACGATCCCTATCGAATGGCATCATAAAAAGTGGGGGTCATCTAAGAATCCAGGACTTGTAATTTCTCGCAAAATCTTAATTGCCCCCGTAAGTATACTACAAAAAATTATTTGTTAATGGGCAGAAAAATGGTGGGAAAACCTAAAATCGCCGATATCTCTGCTCTCCGCAGGACTATCGGGATGTCCTTTGAACAGAAGATAGTCCTGATCACCAAAAACTTTTTGACATGTATTTCGTCCTGATCCTTCAAAGGACTTCCGAGATATAAGCTATTTTCTCTGGAGAGAAAAGTCCTTTTTACTTAGCCACCTAAAGGATTTTTCTGGACCTCATTACGTCAATCGATGTTAAACATCAAGGACAAAATGTTGGCCAAAGGACATCCTGAAAGTCCTTAAAATGGCCGAGATACAAGGAGTTTCCTGTATTTTAGCCAATTTTGATGGCTAACCCCTTACAGAAATTGAATGAATTTTTTTCATGAGGTCCTGGAAATCCTGGAATGCAGACCGATAGTCCTGATCCTGGAGAATCTAAAAGAACATGTCCTGTTGAAATCAGCCATTGTCCTGCGGAGTTATATCATCGGGAAGTTGATCCTTTTTTAGTTGGGTAGCTATAATTTGAGCAATTCCTGCCGCAGGACGAAAGGACATGGTTTGCTAGGATGTCCTTGACGATCCCTATCGAATGGCATCATAAAAAGTGGGGGTCATCTAAGAATCCAGGACTTGTAATTTCTCGCAAAATCTTAATTGCCCCCGTAAGTATACTACAAAAAATTATTTGTTAATGGGCAGAAAAATGGTGGGAAAACCTAAAATCGCCGATATCTCTGCTCTCCGCAGGACTATCGGGATGTCCTTTGAACAGAAGATAGTCCTGATCACCAAAAACTTTTTGACATGTATTTCGTCCTGATCCTTCAAAGGACTTCCGAGATATAAGCTATTTTCTCTGGAGAGAAAAGTCCTTTTTACTTAGCCACCTAAAGGATTTTTCTGGACCTCATTACGTCAATCGATGTTAAACATCAAGGACAAAATGTTGGCCAAAGGACATCCTGAAAGTCCTTAAAATGGCCGAGATACAAGGAGTTTCCTGTATTTTAGCCAATTTTGATGGCTAACCCCCTTACAGAAATTGAATGAATTTTTTTCATGAGGTCCTGGAAATCCTGGAATGCAGACCGATAGTCCTGATCCTGGAGAATCTAAAAGAACATGTCCTGTTGAAATCAGCCATTGTCCTGCGGAGTTATATCATCGGGAAGTTGATCCTTTTTTAGTTGGGTAGCTATAATTTGAGCAATTCCTGCCGCAGGACGAAAGGACATGGTTTGCTAGGATGTCCTTGACGATCCCTATCGAATGGCATCATAAAAAGTGGGGGTCATCTAAGAATCCAGGACTTGTAATTTCTCGCAAAATCTTAATTGCCCCCCGTAAGTATACTACAAAAAATTATTTGTTAATGGGCAGAAAAATGGTGGGAAAACCTAAAATCGCCGATATCTCTGCTCTCCGCAGGACTATCGGGATGTCCTTTGAACAGAAGATAGTCCTGATCACCAAAAACTTTTGACATGTATTTCGTCCTGATCCTTCAAAGGACTTCCGAGATATAAGCTATTTTCTCTGGAGAGAAAAGTCCTTTTTACTTAGCCACCTAAAGGATTTTTCTGGACCTCATTACGTCAATCGATGTTAAACATCAAGGACAAAATGTTGGCCAAAGGACATCCTGAAAGTCCTTAAAATGGCCGAGATACAAGGAGTTTCCTGTATTTTAGCCAATTTTGATGGCTAACCCCTTACAGAAATTGAATGAATTTTTTTCATGAGGTCCTGGAAATCCTGGAATGCAGACCGATAGTCCTGATCCTGGAGAATCTAAAAGAACATGTCCTGTTGAAATCAGCCATTGTCCTGCGGAGTTATATCATCGGGAAGTTGATCCTTTTTTAGTTTGGTAGCTATAATTTGAGCATTTCCTGCCGCAGGACGAAAGGACATGGTTTGCTAGGATGTCCTTGAAGATCCCTATCGAATGGCATCATAAAAAGTGGGGGTCATCCAAGAATCCAGGACTTGTAATTTCTCGCAAAATCTTAATTGCCCCCGTAAGTATACTATATTATTAGACGATTGCCTTTAATAAAGAATCGAAGAAGGTTAAGTTTTTCAAAACATTTAATATTTTATTAAAAATAAAATGGAGTTATTTGTTTTCGACAACAAATTGTGCAAGTTAGAGATTACAAATGATAATCGGACTTACGACTAATTAATCTATTAAACTATAAACTAACTAACTATATGATGTGGTACTGCTAAAAGTATGATATTTAGTTTAGCAGGTTGATTAAATTAATTGAATGTCCTTCTTAAGAATCCGGCGAATGTCTAATTTTCATCGACTCAAACCACTTTGTTTAAAATGTATACTAATTTCCGGCTTCATTACCATTAGGAAAAGTTTCGAATTAAATCCAGTCAACACTTGCTGCCGCACCATCGCACCACTAACTTTCTGTTTAGTTAGCTTTCTATCTTGTTCCGCCATCTTGGGTGGAGCTACAATTTTATTCCTTAGATACGCTGTAACTGTTTTTTGGTTAAAATTTCTTTTTAAAGCCAAATTATTATTGTAAATGCATTAGGTGTATTAGAATCACTGGAACTGTAACTCCCAAAGTGAAATCTAATTTTAGGATGTTAGTCGAAGTGATTTAGACACTGTAAGAGATTGAGATTTATGCCGCTTAAAGTTCCTCCTGGGGTTACAGCTGTGCAGAAAATTTCCTGTGGTCAAACATCAGCTGCAAATGAAAAATGAAATAAGAAAATGTTGCAATAAAATACTAGTTTCAGTTATCCTTTGACTCTTATCTTCTTGCCATGCCATGCCACGCCTTGTCTTGCCTTGCCTTGCCTTACTCTTGACCAAAGAAAGCACACAGGATTTGAAGTGTGAACTGGTCAATAGACTGAAATAACAACAAGTCCATAACACAGGCAATAACTTGTAAAAGTGGGAATAGTAGAAGAAGCAGGGAGCAGCAGCAGCATCAGAGCAGAAGTGCCTCAAGTCTCAAGTCTCTCAAGTGGTTTGGTCAAGTGTTTGACAGAATATAAAACGAACCACTATGCCCACCCACTTCGACTCCCTGCTCCAACTTCTTAATTAATTTTTATGAATTGCATGAAATTTACGTTCAGCTTTTTTCGGCTGCCATGACAAGACAATGGAAAATTTACTTGGAACTCTCGAGCACTTCAAGAAACGACCATTTTCATTGAGATGAAGATAAAGTGGCTACTCATAGAGTGAGAAAACACAAAGATGATGAAACAGAGGAGTTGCATTTAAATAGCCCTCCTTAGACAATATTTGATGTTGGCAGAAAGTCATCAAAGAGAGAGAGAGAGAGAGATGAGCAGATATATTGTTATCAAAGTTAAATGCTTTCTAAATGTTGATCTTAATATAAATTTTCGTAATTTAAAATATGTTTTTATGACTAAAAATTGAAAATTTTCTTAAAGTTAGTTTCGTTTTTAAACCAGCATATACATGAAGTATAAGCCAACTCCGAGTCTAGTTTATATTCTAAAGTTTTACTACTTCTTTTAGATGTTAGGCCACTTGATAATAAATTTCAAGATTTTTTTATGGCTTGCAATTGCTTGAATTAATTCACTTTAAATCTATATAAATATGTCTTCCCGCTGCTAGTGGTCTGTGCTTGAGGTGTATTCACCTTAACCAGTTCAGTGTGTTGGCTTAGATACGATAAATCTTGAAATGGTTACCCATAATTCCAAGCCCCCCAACCATTCAATTGGCAATCCTTTTTAGCGTTAAACGTTTTCCTATCTAACCATAAGCATGATGTAATTACATAGACAAACATATACAACGGATATATGTATATATATGCAATATATATATATATATATATGTGTGAATATGTTTGTGTGTGTGCGTGTGTGTTTGTAAAACAGGTAGCTTACCTTTAGCTAGTCATATCTTTTTGGTCTTATCTGCTGCTGCTCTTTTTGCCCTGGAAAGTAGGCAACAATAATAAATTATTTACATGGCTGACCACAAGCAGTTGTTGTTGTTGTTGTCAATGTTGTTGTTGCTGTTGTTCTTGCCTCAGTCTGCTCTCTCACGTCTGCCATTAAACGCGGCGTAAAAATAGCTTGAAATATGTAATTTTCCGGTTCAATTACAAATGCCACATCAGCAGCAGCAGCAGGAGCAGCAGGAGCCAATCTGTAGAAGTAAGAGATGGGGAAGAAGTAGAAGATGTAAGAGCAGCAACAGCAGGTCAGCCACAACCACATCCACATCCACATCCGCGTCAGGTCAAGATGCATGTCCGCTGATAGCATTTCGGACGCTTCTGCTCTCTGGACAATTCTGAAAATGGAAAAGACTGGCCGCGATACGCGATATTTGCGATAGACTTTGCCTTGGTCTCAAACTCTCGTGTCCCTCTTCTCTCTCTCTCTCTCTCTCTCTCTCTCTTTCTCTCTCTCTCCTGTGTAATTTGTAGTAAATCTCTGGAGCACGTTGCCCAAATGTCGAGCTAAGCCTGACACTTTGAATGTAAAAACCGACCTCCACACTCCCACCACCCCTCCGGGGTCATTTCCCCTCCCACTATACGTTGTGGCTTATTTTGAAAAATTCGTTTGCTGCGTGAGGCATTTTAATAAGTTGTATTTTGCCTGTGGTTTGATTTTGACATTTTAATAGAAATATTTCAAAGGTGAAAATATTTAAATTAACTCAATTGATTAAAAACAAAGTTTTTTTTTATATCAAGCAATAAAAAATTTTACTAATGCCAATCAAAATCATCGATTTAATTAAGTCAATGACCAAAACAGAACTGCAAATAATTATAATTAAATTTCTAGCGATAAGATTTGGCTAATCGACTATATTATAGAAATTTAGGCAATGGCAAATATAATAGAAATCATATATAGAATTTGTACTATGGTTAATCAACTTCTATTTTATTATTAGATATCTACTATTATTTTTAGATATCTACAAATGTGATATAATTTGAAAATCAGTCAAGAGAACGCAGTCTATATTATAATGTTCGTCTGTTCAACTGTTCTTAAGGATCGAAATGAATACCTATTTCAGTTTAAAATAAAATTTCTTAACAATTTATGAAGAATTCTAATAATAAAATAAATAGAAAATAATAATTATAACTATTGAGCCGAATGTTTTTACAATAACTAACTAATATATCTATAGTTAAATTCTATATTTATATAAATCTAAGAGAAAAAGGGAAAAAGAAACATAAATTTTATATTTTAGCCACTGTAAAAAAATCTATTATTTCATCTATTTTTATGAGACAATCTCATTAAACCATA
Organism: Drosophila sturtevanti; assembly: GCA_018150375.1. Taxonomy (NCBI): domain Eukaryota; kingdom Metazoa; phylum Arthropoda; class Insecta; order Diptera; family Drosophilidae; genus Drosophila; species Drosophila sturtevanti. Next base: position 2,266,162 of record JAECWJ010000341.1, on the reverse strand, counting down.
AAAATATCACAAACCTTTCGTTCGCAGTGCTCAGGTTTTTCTATAAAATAGAAAGAAATGCTTAAACCATTGACTTAAAGTTAAGGAACTGTGCTAAAAGTTAGTAAATTTTCAACATTCGCAGCACATGACACATAAAAACCAAACCAAACCAGAGAAAAAAGGCTAACAAATGTGAGCCAGACCAAAGGAAGGAGCAGGAATCGTTCCAAACTGTAGTTAGGATCTTTAGGTACAAGTAGAACTGCATTTAAGCGCCATATTTTATACACACTTAGAGTCAGACACAGGCAAAAAGACAGAGATAGATAGATATATATATATATATAGACAGAGAGAGAGATAGTGAGAGAGAGATGGACAATGCTAGAGTGTCAAAGGCAAGAATGCAAGCAAAAATAAAACTAGAGAGAAAGCAAATGGGAAAACAAAAGGTTAAAAACCAAAATGTGAGTAGTGTGAAAAACTCTTGAACAGAAAAAAAAGAGAAATAGAAAAAAAAAGATGCAAAGATGAGAAAATAAACTGCAAATTGGGTTAAGCAAATGCCAAAAGTCAACACACACACACACACATGCGTAGACTTACACATATAAAATGCAGCCACGCCTTGGCAATATGGCGAAGCATTTTGACCATTTTTGGCATATAATGAATATTAATATATTCTGGCTGGGCAATGAAACGCTTTTCCAATTAACCAAACAGAAGAAGACAAGTAATCTAAAAGCATTTCCTTTCGACTTGCCACCACCATTTGGCATGGCTAATTGAATTTTAATTAATTAACCATGTTTCCAACAGAATACGCTCTCAAAAATATATTCATACTCGTATTGGCCATCTGGTATTCCCCCCTCACTGTCTTGGCCAAATATGAAATATTTTTGGAACTCATGTATATTGATTGTAATTGCTGCTCAATCTGCCACATCATTTTTGGGCTCATTAATCATTTCTGTTGGCCATTTTCATTTTCATTTTCATTAGTTGATGAAAATGAAAATCTAATAATTTATATATATATAATTTTGTATAGATTTTTAGGCCATGAGAAATGGTTTTTACAACATGAAATTGAAAGGAAAACAGGAAATTAACCAAATAGATAAAAATAAGAGAAAAGGAATTCATTATAGCGAAAAGATAAAAATTGATAAAAATTCTCTTTTAGCCTCTAGAGAAAGAAATTTGAAAAAACAAAAATAATAAACGGAAATTAATTTCTAATTAACTTTTAGAAAAAGAAAATATTTCTAAACTATTCAATATAAAAAAAACTTCATTGTAACATAATTGTTGTATAAATATTTTACTCGAATATCTACAACAAATTTTAAAGTAAAAATTTTTCTAAAATTTCATTATTCAGAAATTTTCTAGTAATCTATAAAATTTTAAAATATTTCTTTTTTTAAAGTGAAAACATTTTAGACAAATAAAATTAAATGAAACTTGTTGCTTATTTTAAACAAATAAAATTCGATGAAATTTTTTGCTTATTTTATTTAATACATAAGTCAAATGCATATCATTAGTTAAGTTTATTTTTCAATTATTATTTATTTTTGAAAAATTTTGATTTTTTTTGTTTTTTGATGTAAACTGATTGTTCAGTTAAAGACCTATTGTTGGATTTTCTTTTTTCTTTTTTTTTTGTTAATGCACTTTTAAGCCATTTGTACCATTTGGCCGCAAATGGTAGTGGCAAATTGTTAGCCAGCTTTCAGTTGCCAGTTTCCAGTATTCAATTGGGAATGGAAATTTTCTCAGCATGTGAAGCACGTTTCGATGTTGTCGCCCTTTTTGAATGACCATTTCGTATGCCCATTTTTGGATATATATGTATATGTATATGTATGTCTATATGTATGCGTATGTATGCGTGTATGCAAGTGTGTGTGTGTGTACAACTGGATGACAATTATCGATCAGAGGGGTGAGGGTTGGGAGTTGGGGAGGGGGATAGAGGGCACAATGTTGAAGGGAAAAGCGCGTTAAGGACACGCATCCTTGGGCTCATTTGCATAAATGACGATGACAGCAACAGCCATCGACAATTTCGTATGTAAAAATCGGACAAAAGCGATGAGAAGGAATACGAATTGAGCGTTTATATTGAAGCATATGGAAATGGGAATGGTCTTTAACAACAACAACATCAACAAAAAATAAAATAAAGAAACTTTGGTGGCTCAAATCGAAACTCATTGAAATTAAGCCAAGCGACGAAAATTAAAATGTTAGCCATGTTTTATGGCCAATGCCTAGGCAGACAGACAGACAGACAGACTAACTGAATGAGAGAGAAAGAGAGGGAGGGAGAGAGAGGGAGAGTGGGAGAGAGAGGGGGCAGAGATAGAGTAACGGGCACAGAACCGTGTGTAATTGCCGAGTGTTTTATTGCCAAAAATTTTGCAGCATTTTCTTCAGCAACTTGGCTTCTTCCGTCTTTTTCGTTGAACATTTGTCAAGGAGACTCAAGGCCTTGCCATAAATTTTCCTTTCTCACTTGATTTTCTTTCCTTCTCTACCCCGCACTTGTCTCTCTCTCTTTCTCTCTCTATCTCGTACTATTTTCGGCATTGTAGAGAGAATTCATTAGAGTTTGCCGACTGTGAAGTAAAATTAAATTACATTTAATTACTTTAGGACAAGAACTCATAACTTTTGGCCCAAGAAAATTGTCGTCTGCAACTGATAACTTTTCTCCTCCTTCAACCATATGTTTTTTCCAACAAAAAGAATGTCCATCTCATTGGAATTTCTCGTTGCAAAAAGCAAAAAAAAAAAACCGAAAAGATGAACACATACATATATATATATATATTTTTTAGGGCTTTCATAGCCTGCATCTGACATTTGACAAAATATTTTTAGTTCATTTAGAAGTGGGTGAATTTATGTAAAGGGGGAGGGAGAGGGGGGGGGGAGAGAGTATTAGTTACTGCTGCTGCTGCAAATGTTTGAGCTTAGATAAATGAATCTCATGCATTTTCCACAGGACACCCATACAAATAGAATATAAGTTCTTGAGATCGTGAAGATTCCTTTACTAAAAATTTGTGAGACTTTAGAATATGACAAATTCTTTTTGTAAATTTACTTTTGCCATAACTAAATTAGTATATAAGATTAAGACTTGCTCGCTAATGGTTAAAAGATTTTGTTATATAGAAAACCAAAATCATGTATCATAAATATTTCAAGAAATTGTTGACAATGTTCCTTTTTCTAGATCTTTCGTATTTGCTTTTTATCGTTTAATCTCTTTCTCTTTCTCTCTCTCTCTTTCTTCTCTCTCTTTCTTTGAAATTCGATTAGTTGTAGATGTATGGGAAAAAAATTATTCATATATTTCATATATAACATCATTTAAAATGTTTTACTTTTAGATATGATTATTTTATTCGATTTTTCTTAGAAAAGAATATCTAAACTGTTGAGGAATTTAGTTGAAAAAGTTTTGTTTTATTTAGTACAGAATTCAATTTATTCTAATGTCCAAAGCTCTATATATCTTTTCAAATCAATTTTATTTTAAAGTTTCGATTAGGGTATCAGAATATTTTTCCAATTGGTAAGTAAATTATTATATATTTCCAACCCAACTGATAGATCATACTTTTGGATAGATAAACATAGTTGTATCATTTCATTAGTACAAAGTAAAATCGAATAAGAATGTCATCACGATTTCCATTTTCATTATGAATATCAATTTAAAGACATTTAAAGTTTCAAAATATTGATATTTTAAGAGCCTTTTCGAATACTTTTAAACGAGTTGAATATATGAACATATGTTGCTGACTTTTTGATCTTTTTGACCCTCGAACAATTTAGGAACTTTACTTCAAACTTTCATTCGTGAGGAGGGGAGGGGAAGGGGGCGGTGGGGTAAAGAAAAAAGTAAAACTTTAGGCTGTCAGTTGTCTAACTGGCAACTTTCACCTTCTGTTGCAGGACAAGACTTTTGTGGGCCAGCCGCAAATGGCAATGTTTATTAGCCATAATGATGCTGACGGGGCACAGGACAAGAGACAGAAAAGCATGACAACAACAACAACAACAGCAGCAAGAGCAACAACAACCCAAAGCAAAATATGTGCTGTCTGTACTGCCTGGTAAATGGGATGTCCTCGGGTACCCGTAACTTTGAATAAACTAGGAAGTTCCGTTAGCTGCAGCAGAGAAGGAGCAACTAGGTAGGAGTAGAGTAAAGCAAACATAGAGAAGGACAGAGAGCGAAAGAGAGGGAGAGCGGGAGAGATGGAGAGAGACCAAGAATCGTGTCCTGACAGTTCACCGTGTCTGGTGTCCTGCTACTCCTGTCGCCTGATGTCGCGTCGACAATTTTACTTGGACTATTTATAACTGTCGCTGGTACTGCTGCCGTTCTACCTCACTGACACCTCCTCCTCCCCTCCCTTCCCCTCTCTCACACTTTCCCACTCTCCCCATCCCCCACCATATCTAACATCCTGCCATTCTCCGCCAGTTGTTGTTGTTGTTGTTGTTGTTATTGCTCGCGAACATCTTGATTCAGTTTTGTTAGAGGTGAAGCGCATCCTGTGCTCGTCCTTGTGCCAATCACTCACAGTCTGCGCCTCCACCCGCCATAGCTGGAGTGAACACAAATTGCGGTCATTTCTTGTTTGTCGCCTTCAACATTTGGCGAATTGCATCAACAGAAAAGGAAGAAGAAGAAGAAGAAGAAGAAAAAAAGATGGAAAATGAAAACACATCCCAAAAGTGCCTAATTTGTCACTCTCAGTTGGGTACAAGGATAAAGGACATGCTAAGTACTTAGCCAACCAAATATTTTCGATTGCTTATGATATAGATGAATATCCTACACCTCCCCTCCCCTTGCCACAACCCCTCTCTCTCTCTCGCTTTCATTGGACAGTGTCTGGTGCTACTTGTGGATATCCTTGAATATCCTTGGACATAGCTTTTATTGCTGTTTTATGGAGCACAAAATGCAACTTTTGAGCTTGCTCAAATGTGTTGCATGAATTGGCATTGAGATGGAACTCAAAGGCCAGAAAGAGATGGAGTATAAGAGCCACAGCTAAAGGGAATTGCCCCTCTCTCTCTTTTACAGTAAATTCTTAGCATAACAAGGCAAATTTTAAAAGTCCAACAAAGCAAATATTTAAATAATAGTCGAACAAGAAATACCCTAGAACTCTGTCAGAGCTCTATTAAGACAGATTTTTTCAGCGTTAATTAATGTTAATTTTTTAAATTCTCTTATCAATTATGGATAAGTATTAGAAGCAATCTTAAATAAATTTGCAATGAATATAAACTAATTTATGAGAAATTAGGTAATTAACACTTACTTCCAATTATATATTTATATAGCCTTATAATTACTCAATTCACTGAAGCAAAAAAGATTTCTAGTCTTATATTTTACAAAAAAAAAAAAAAAATAATAATTAACAGTCAGTTTTCTCTTTTAACTGACAGTTAATTATTTTAATTATTGTATAAGTGAAATATATATTTAACATTAATATTACGCCTAATACTATAATTAAACCAGAGGTTAATGAGTATTAAATCACTATCAAACTATATAAAGACCAAAAAGCTCAACATTAATTCATTTAGATTAATCTAATAATCAAATTTAGAAGAATCATATTGATATATAGATCATGAAAATTGGAAATTAAGGCAACAAATTTAGAATTTACACAATTATCATCGAATAAAGTTCAAGAAATATATTAAGAAATGTTTCTCAATTTATTACAGTCATCAACTTTAATTAACTGTTTCATGTGTATAGCCAATATACCCACATTATATACCCTATGTAAGAATGTATCTATAGATTTTCCTGGCTAACAATTGTAAGTGAGTTCAATATAGTTTGATCTGTTGCCCTTGTTGGCCATTTCTACTCTTACAATGGCAATGCAAATGCTTGCCAAATGGCAACTACACACACACACACACACACACCCCTACTAACCGACGGCTATCGCCTTTTGGGCAATTGGATTTACGGTACGAGTATCAGAATCAGAGGATAAACATTTCAATTTGACTTTTGGTTATCCTTTTCTCTTCAAACTTTTACGCCATTTGGCAATGGGGGAGGAGCTTGGTGGAAAAACTATTGCAAATTAATTTGTTGAAAAAAAAAGAAGAAGAAAAAGAGAAACCAAACAGAACAGAAAATTCCACGTTACCTGGTCAAATTTCATTCAATGCAATACAATTTTCATACTGAGATTTCCATTTACTAAATTATGCAAATTAAAATATTGTGTGCATATAATTACAAATGTAAATCGCATTAATAATTACAAAATGGCAACCAACTTTTGGGCCAGATCGACCGAGTGCGAATAGTCCATATAAATTTGTGGTAAACATATCAAATTTGGTTTACCTTATTTTATCTACCCAATGGGCAAAAATTGTTTATTGTATATTTCAATTCAATTTCAATTTCGTTTAACTTTTCCGCTTCTCTCCTTATGTCTGTATGTATATATGTACTATATATATATATATATATAGATACACAGTTATTTTTTATGATAACCGCAAATGATTTTTATAGGACCAAAGTTAATTGAGGTTCGTTGCGCGGTTTTTATTTGATTAACTTTAATAATTGGCCTCCAGCCATCGACAAATTGTGCAAATATTCTGTGTCACATTACAAACACAACCACACACTAACATATACCTACAAACACACACAGACACACACACTCGCACTCACTATACTAAAGATTTGCACTGAATCATTTTCCAATTCATATTAGGTTCATTGCCATTGACATATAGTCAATATTTTTGCAACAAACAAAGTTAAGTAAATATTGAAAATTTATGAAAAGTTCTTTCGGTTTCAAATATTTTTTTTTATATATAAATTAAACTTAAATTAAATATGCTCATCAAACTGGATATTTGATTAGGCAGTTTATTTATGTATTAATTAATTCATGGAAATCGGCAATAATTTGTTCCATATCCATAGGGCAATTGTCACGATGCACACATGCCGATATCCGTTCATCGATTATATATTACTTATTACTATAGCACGAAGGACATCGGGCATCGTCCTGACTTATATGCACATGTCACAAGGAACTTCTGTGCCAAATTTAGTACAATCTTTGGCAAAAATTGTTACAATAAATATCACCACATTCCACCATGTTGTCATTATAATTGCAATTTATATAATATAATTTATATAATTTTGAACAAATATACATATATATATATACATATATACATATGTAATTGCAATTTATATATATATAATCAAATTTAAATAATATAATTAAGCAAAGTGTCCAAATTAGAATGTGTCGTTCGTCTCATTATCTGTGCCAATTTCTGATCTCACTATTTAGTTATAGTTTAAAAAATTTGATTAGATCAATTTTATCCAGCACTTAAATCAAATCGTTTTCCTTTAATTAATATATTTTTTTTTTTTTATTATATAATTTATTTGCAATCTATCCTATGAGGACAATAAGCAAATTAGGTAAGGGGGTTAACAATAACTTGAGGTGTAGTTGTATATGTATGGGAGGAAAAGGGATAGAAAAATTATGTAAAGTTACAAAAGTTCAAAATTTAAAAATTTCATGTCCAGCTAAATGGGGTTCACCAGTCCTCTTCTTGCCTGAAGGGTAGGTCCAGGGGGTGACATCTTTGAGCCGCCTTGTTTGGGTGCTGTTATCTAGCAGGGCGAGTGCCAGAATGTTGTCATGCGTCTCCAACCTGGAGCAGTGTCGAGTGCCATATCTTTTAATTTCGCTGCTTACTGATGGGACGTTCAGGTCTCTGTGGATGACCGAGTTGCGAACGAATGGAATATATTAATATATATTAATATATATATATATTAATATATTAATATATATATTTAATATATTAAAAATCTATCTGTTTTATGCTTTAGTTTGGTTGTTATTTGCAGACACTTTTTGAACTTTAAGCGATTATTTTATTTTGTTTTTTTTCTTTTTTGGTTTTTGGCATCAATTTTCCGTAGCTGATATTTTATCCTAGTCTGTACGCTCTGACTCTGCCTATAGTAAATGTTATTATTTTACTATATAACTTACATATACATACATACATATATAGTACATACATACACACATGCACATGTAGTACATACATACATCCCCCCTATTTCCCTTCTCACACTCTTAGCCACTCTCTTACCATTGATATATTAGTTACACTTGCTGGCTTTTTGCGCAATTTTTTGTACTATTTTTTTTTTTACTTTTTTACGTTGCATTCTCCCCCTCCCCCCTGCCACTTCTTAGCATCTCGCATCCATTCCCGCCCACCACCTCTTTTTGTTATTTATATGCGTATGCAATGCATGTGGAAAAGGCAGCAACAACAAAAAAAAAACAGCTGAAACATTGGCCGCATGCTGCGGTCAGCCACACACATCAACGAGCCAGGCAACGAAAAAAAAAACAAAATATATATATATATATACATATGTATAGTGTATATAACAACTACAAAAACAAAAAAAAAAAGAGAGCAGACCAGGCGAAAGTTATTTACTGCAAATCGGTTGAGTGAAGCTCAGATCGTAGTAGTAGCAGCTGGCCAAAAAGTTAGCTTTAAATAATGTCCATGCCCATGCCCTGGCCCAAATAATACATAAAAAGAGTGGAAGGGGGAGGGAGGGTGGGGAGTGGGGGGTAGTTCAATTAAAATTTGTGAAATTATTTAAAAAACTAACAAAATAGGAAAACTTTTAAACCAACCCCCCAACTCCTCCGTCGGTTCTCAGCCGCGTCTAAAAATTAATTGAGGCCATGCCAAAAATTACCAAGGCAAAAACTTTTTCTATTCTGATTTATATATATTCATATGTATATATATATATATAGAATTTACCATCGATTTGTATGTCGAGTGTCTGGCAACAGCAATTGGCCAACTTTTTTAAACAAAAGCTTTTGGGCAATCGGTATTTCGATTTGAAGTAATTAGAAAATTTATTTAAATAGAAATTTTATAGCGTTCGGAAAGTTTTGGAGAGAATGCACAAAAATTATATATACCAAAGATCCTATGCAGATAATGCTTAGAAAAATTCACCCCATCAATCAGAGGAGCGAAATTTACCAACTTTAGAGGAGCTGCGCCTTTTGAGATAAATTGTATATAGGTACAAGATAATTCCAATATTTAGAACGCGGTAACTTATGGATGGAACAGAACTTTTAAATGTTTTAATAACTAATCAAAGATCTAAGAGATTATATATATATGAAGTGGTGTGGTAACAGGGATCTACATACTCGCCCATCCCTGGTAAATTGTTGTTGAAAAGCACGAAAGGAATCGAAGAGCAGATGATGAGATAGTGAGTCGATATCAAGAATCGAAAGAAGCAGCAAAAAGATAAAAGTTAAAGGAAAAGTCGTACAAAAAGTCGCAGTCGCCTAATTATTTTGAATTAAAAGTCGAATAACAAGTTATGTTAATAATCATTAAAACCCTGAATTTGATCAACTTAGATAAATAAATATTACACCTAGTATCTAGTCCATCTTTACATATATATATGTATATATACCTTTCATTAAACAATTCTTTGACCAACAGTGCATAGTCCTTCAAAAGAATTCTAAATCGTATTGAAATTTGAAACATAAAGCAATGTAAAACATTTTCTATGATTTTTCCACACCTTTATGCGCTTAACCACTTTGATAAAAATTTGTATAAAAAGAAAATAGAAAAAAAAGAATGTGTCCCCCTTCTTGAAGAAGAAGCATAATCCTCTGATGTTTCCTTTCATCTGTCTTACACGTATTTTTTCTTTTTTTTTTAATTTTTTTTATTTGCCTTTCTGATGAATCACCTGCTAATATATCACCTAGATTATATGTCCCCCCTCCCCCTACATCTGCCCTCATTCCATTTCTGTCCATTGTTGGTGAATTCACGCAAAAAGCACTCAACTTTAGATGCATTCTAAGTATAATGGGGTAAAAAAGAAGAAGGAGTATGGTAGCATAGGAGCAAATCTGTAGGGGAAATGATACAAGAAGGATATTCGTTGGTTGTACAGGAAGAAGGAAGAGGAGGGGGGGGGGTTGGCAGCTTACCACTTGAAAATTGTTTGTAAATAAACCGAAACAAAGAGAGAAGGATATAGTCGTTCGCATGTTCAAGTTTTAGCATAATATATAAAGCATTCGAGTATAGCCTTAAGACCCATGTTTGTGCATAAACAAAATTAAGTTTTCCAAATGCAAAAGCAGCTGATGCCCAGGTAAGTGGGTTAGACCAGACACAGATAGAGATACCAATATTAAGAGTGAGCGAGAGAGAGAGAGAGAGAGAGAGAGAAGCTAAGAGAGCTGAAGAAAGAGTAAGTATATTCGTTCATAAATGCATAAAACCTTAAACTTCTATATGTATATACTTATATATATAAACGTGTGTGTGTGTGTTTGTGTGTGTGTGTTTGTGTGTTTGTATTTCTGTGTGTGTGTGTGTGTGTAGCACTCGTCAGCTTCTAATTAATTATGAAAAGTGCTAGGGCATATAAGCTAAGCCTTATTCCGGGTTTATGGAGCAAGCAAAATAATACAAAATAGAAAAAAACAAAAAGAAAAAAAAATGAAAAAGAGAGAGAGAGAGAGAGAAAAAACTACATAGAATGTTACTATAAAGTTTTTTCCAAAAGAAAATCCTCATCTGCTGCTTCCTTCCGGCTTCCCACTAATAGCAACTTTACCGACTCAGAAAAAATGAATCCGTTTAACACAAATATAAAATCTCAATTTATGAAATCAGCCGCCATACTCCAACTCCAACTCCAACTGGTTGAGGGCGGCTTAGGAGGATTTAAGGGCAGGAAATGTAATTACTTTAGTAGATTTCCTTTTTTCACAAATATTTTATAGTTACATTACTAACAATTGCAAATAAAAAATAGAATTAGGTAAAAAATACTTAAAAAATATTTCAAAATTAGTTGACAAATTCTAGAATTAATTAATTTAGGTATTTTGTAAAAACTTTAGGCTCAGAGTAATGATTTTTGTAATTTCTGAAAACTTTATTTGAAATCGGGTTTTAAGATAGGTTTTCCAATTTGTATATCCACTGCTTTACTTAATGGTTATTCTACACACACACACATTTACAATCCGTACCCCACACACACACACACAGAAACACACCCACATACGCACACACAAAGCAAATTGCTATAGTCAATTTAATTAAATTTGTTTGGTTGGGGCCCAACCAAGCGCAGTGATTCAAAGTTAGAGCCAAAAGAGAAGAAGGAGAAGGAGGGGAAAGAGGAGAAAGGGGAGGAGGGAATAAGAGAATATAGAACATAGGTAAAGAGGGGATACAAAAACATCTCCTATACGATGATATCAGGGAAAAAGCTAAAGCTAAACGTTCGCGGCATCGATACAAAAGGATGCGTTTTATCTGAATTCACTATTTACGCAGATAGAGTCAGAGTGAAAAAGAGGAATGGAGAAAGCAGGAGAAAGGTGAGGGGAGAAGGGAAAAGCGTAAAAGGTGGAATGGCTGAATTGGTAGATTGTCTGACTTAAGTTGCCTTGAGGATATTTTGTTGAAGCGCTTAACAAATGTTTACCCTGGAATTGTTCGCTGAAAACGTAAAATGAAACTTGATAGACTGGGCAAATTAAGGGGAAAGTGAGAAGTGGAGTGGAGTGGTGGGGTGGGGTGAGGAATGGGGATAACAGGAAAAATTCCTAAGAATATACTTGTACTCACATCTATAAACATTCCTTTGCTCATTACAAAGCGAAAACAGAAATAGAGACAGATTCATAGATAAATAGAGAGAGAGCGAGAGACGGGGGGAGAGAGGAGAGTGAGACATTTCTCTAAATCAAATTACAATTTTCTTTCATATATAATTTCCATTTTTTTTTCTTCCTTTTTTTGATGTTTCCAATTTACATTTTTAAACATTCCCAAATTAATTTATTAGATTTTCATTTCAATTGCGTTTCCCCCCCTCTCTCTCACTCTCTCTCTCTCTATCAATTAAGCTCAACAAGTTGACACTGGCATTAAAAACGAAAGCCATAAAATCCTTACCCATGGGCGTAGTAGAATTTTCAAGGATAATAGCGGTTTCCCTTCTTGATTTAGTCATAATATAATAACAAATATTTCAACTTCCTTTCCCCCCCTTTGAAAAATATATTTTTGACTATGACCCTGACACTTGAACTAATCCCATGCTAAGGCTAATTACAATTTGACCCTTTTCTTCTTTTGCACACAAATAATTACATGTGGCATTTATTTGTTTAATTGTCAAATAAAATGCAGCAATCATTTTTGTAAACATTTATTCTATTCGTTTTAGCCCCAATGGCAATTTACGCGGCGTATGCGCAATTTTTATGAAAGGGGACAAAACTTTGTTAGCTTCCTAAAACATTTATATATACATATATATATATGCCCAACCGACGACTCCATTGTGGATTTTGTTTATGAAGCATGGAATTTGTTTTTGCCCAATTGACGACTGAGTTCATGTGATGTGTTTGTGTGTGTGAGTTTGAGTGTGAGTGTGTACTGTCTATGGCATAGGACTCAAGGGAACCAGGGGGTAAAGGGGATGCGTAGGGTTCCTAAAGTGGTCAACAACTGGAGGCGAACAATTGTTGATTGAGTCGAAATTGTGGGGCACAAAAACTGTTGAATTTTATTTGTTTTTAGCTCAAAAAACAAAAAAAAAAAAAAGAAAAATGACTTTTAAATTTAGATTCATTTTATTTATCTGCAACTTTTGTTGAACATTGTTAAATTAAATAAATATATTCAACTGATAAATCTGACATTGATTAATAATCTTGAATATTTAATATATACTCTTAACAAAAACGGATGAGTTAAAGATAACTAACTAATTATGTATGTATAAAAGTATAATAAAGTTTCCAATTCATGATCGTTCACTTTCATAAATAATTTTTCCGAGTTGCACAAGGGAAATCTTTAGATCTCTTTAACTAGAAGATTTATATATTACAAGGACCAATCTAGATTGAAATTTTGATGTATCATAGAAAAACTGATAGTATGATTGAAATAGTCTAATAATTAATTCAAAATATCATATAAAGAATAAAGCAATAAGATTTTGGAGTCTATGTTTCAGTATTCATACGCAGATGTCTAATTCAAAAAAATGAGTATAAAAGGAAATGCTTATAAAAAGTATTCATTTATGATTATATATTATATAACCTTCTTAACCAACTTTAATGCATGGCAGGAATTAAGGGACACAGAAGTTGTGTTTTCAATCTTATTGAAATAAAACCTAACGATTAAATCAAACCTAACGATTTCAATAAGATTGAAACCAGAACTTCTTTGTGTTTTAATTCCTGCCATGCATTAAAGTTGGTTAAGAATCGGCCACAAGAAAGAGACTTTAATAAAAGTTTAACGAAAGAGGAATTTTAGAAGGGAGGGAGAGATCGATCCTTTTGTTATATCATATCAAACTAAATATCAAATGTATATATAATGAAAAATCAAGAATTCGACAATTAAATCAAGCCAATCTACAACTTTTTTTTAGGTATGAATATCATTTAAAATAATTGTTTAATAATAATAACAACAACAATGTGGCAGGATGATTGGTTTAAAGTGTTAACGTTTATTAGAGAAAAGACCAATTACTTGTTAACTAACACTAGAACCTAACAGAATTGAGATCTTAACAGAAGCTGAGTAGCGAGTTAACATAGATTACATAGGTAACAGAAAATCCAGACTTGCGCTAAAAGCGGCCATCAAGAAGACGAGATATGTATACATATACGAGTGAAAATAATACATTTATTATGAATAAAAAATATATATGTATATGTAGAATAAATATATATAGTACTTAACTAGAAGGACCAATTTACTACAATGAATAAAAATATTTTTCAAAATAATAATATCAAAGTTCTTAACCAAGAAACTATAATTTAGAGAAATGAATAAAAGCTAATTTAATTCGAAATTTATTATTAAATTAAATACCAATAATGATAATAAAATACAGAAACAACAATTGAGAGGGCATAAATTCGTTTATATAAATTATACACAAAAATAGGGTATGCTGAAATCTATATAATTTTTTCAATGATTTCGATGATTCCCATTGATGCAAATTGATTGGAATTAAACGAATTGCTTAAGATATATAAATTTGATTTTAAGCAATAAATATTAAACACAAACTTATAAAAATAATATTATTAATATATTAATAATGCCTAAATGAATGCATTGGTAAACCAAACTTGAGCACACTTTTTAGAACTAATTGTGAAAGGACTTTTCGGTTATATAAATTCTATATACATATATACATATACATACATATATAGTATAGACATTTCACAATTTCAATCAATATCCTGTAGAATGACAACAAAAAAATCCACAAGACTTGAGCTGAAAAGGGGTATTAAAAAACTGTAAGCTGATTGTAAGTGTTTTTTTTTCTATCTCATTCTGTTTGTCACAATCTCTTTGCCATTTTTTTTTTCTTTGCCTCTTCTACTTCTTCATCTTCTGCTGGTTTTATTTGTAATATTTTTTCTTTGCGATTTGCGACTGTTGGGAAAATTACATCCTGGCAAGTAGCAACCATATCCGCATTCACATACACATGCACATCATTCTATATACATATATATACTTGTTCCGCTATTCGCAATTCGCATCCGCAATGGGACTGCAAATCGATTATGTTGCTATTACTTCCGCCAGTTGTCGCTAACAGATGCAATTCTCCTTCTTCGCAAGGAAAAAAAAAATAAGTAAAGAAATGCCGAATATTTTGAGCTTATTTTATGATTTAAGTTTGGTCTCTAGCAGAAGGCAGAGGAGAGCATCTGCTGCTACTGCTAACACAACGAATGGCAATTGCTGCCAATAGATATCCCCCTTTGATTGTTTGATATGTCACCACACACACAAAAGGCTATTAAAATTCCAGAATTGCCTGGCAGGTGGCATCCAAAGTGACGCCGCTCAATATGATGCTTCTGTTTCACATGTTTTACCACGAAAATGCTAAAGGGCAGGATCATCATCATCATCATCGTCATGGATATGAACATGGACAGGGATATTGGACATGGACATCATCAGCATCAGCATCAATATCAGCTGGGGGGCCAACCCAATTCAATTGCAAAATTCAATTGGCCATTGACCACACAACCGCGGAAATACACACAGATATATCCACACATACATATGAATGTATATGTATGTGTCTATGAAATGCATTTGATATCTCCTCACACACACACACACACACATACTAAAATGGCTAATTAGCTTGACAATGCGCTAAGCACTTGGACATTATCCCCACACATTCTGTCTGATGTAGTTTGCTGTTGTTGTTATTGTTGTTATTTGTTTGCTAGTCGTCTGAGGACAGTTTTATACTGATTGATCACAGAATTGAGGAAAATGTGTGTAAAAATGTTCCTATCCTTTTCAAACCCCTCTCCTGTCCCGCTATGCTGTTGGCCTAGAAGAAGATGCCTAGAGGAAAGGGCGGAAAGGGCGTTCTACTAAATGAAGTAAATGAGGCGCATTAATTAGGATAGCATTTCCTTCCCCAATCCACACCTCCCCACACAGCCCCACCTCACCCCACCCATCAGCAGAAGGAGCTGAAGCAACTTGAATGATGATGAAGAAGGCGTTCGCTACTGCTCTCTTGCTTGTCCCTTACGATGCCATCTTACACTCAATTGATTTAATGACACAGAAACTCCATTCATCCAAAATCTAACCATACAGCCAGCCGCCCACCCACACATTTAACCATAGGGAGTGCCGAATTGTCATCCGGTTTTCTCTTTCAGATGTGGTCGTATATAGTATCTTCAATTCTCATTTTATGCGTGTCACATAATAAATCTTATTTGATTTGTTTGTCCTTGCCTATGGGTCATTGTTTGTTGCCATTCCAATAGGCAGAAGGCAGCAGGCAGAAGGCAGAGGATAGGCAGAGGATAGGCAGGCGGTGGTAGTCAGAAAGGCTAATTCGATTGGTCTTCTTCATTTAAGTATCCTGGCCAGTTGGCCAATTTAATTAATAATCAAATTACGCATACGCCACGTGACACGCTTTTGGTTTTGTTTTATTTCTTGTGCAGCAATTTGGCTGGCCTATGATTTAATCATATAACGTAGATATATATATATATATGGAAAGATAAATAGACAGAAGTATCTACATATCTACATACATATGTATATATAATAGATATATATAATTTATATCATGTGGGGAATATATGTACATACATACATATATGCAACTTATTTAATTCAATTTATATCTTTCTGTCTATCTCTTTCGCTCTCTATATATATCTATCGCTCTATTTGAATGCGCACAAATGCATTAGGAATCCAATTAGTTTCGGCTTAATATGTAAGCCTAGGTTAATTTTATCAATTTAATATGTGTGGGAGCTTAAATCTACAGATACATTTCACTATAGCCGATAAAAATACATATATACAATTTAATATTGATATCAAGAGCACAAATGATCCAACAATATTTAAACAAAGTTGTTCAAAATTGCGCAATTTATTTATACCATTTAGTTAATGATAAAACTGATTTAAACTAAGAAATTTAGTCCTCCTGCCAATTTCTATTATTTGCTTCGAATTGAGATTTTAGTTTCAAGAATTTTGTTTATAGAATTATATTAATGAAAACAATTGACTGGAATTTGAAATAACTTTAGGGATCCTAAAAATTTGAATTAAAAATCGCTAATATAAACGTAAAATATAAGTTCTCAAATGTTTAATATATCTCAAAAAATATAAAACTTATTGAAATCATAAAATATGTATTTGTGTACGATTATGTACGATATTATTATGTATAAGTTATTATATAACTTGAAAAGTCTTGGCTTATTAGAAAGAAAAATAAATGGGTTCGATTCCAATTTTCATAAATTTGAGAGAAAAAAATATAAGTATAACATTTATAACAATTTTTCTTAAAACAACATTAAAATATCTAACACCTAAACTAAATCGAATTATACTTTTTTTGTTATTACTTCAATTGGACACAAAGAAGAAAAAACATTATGGGTAAGAAAACATTAGGAAAATGATTTTATAATTATAAATTATAATTATTATTATATAAACTAATTGTAAATTGTCACGAATAATAGAAACGAGTTGCCTTAAAATTTTGATTAATATTTGAAATTGAAATTTTCTAATCAATATTCTCGAATTGTATTTTTATATATCGATAGGGAAGGGTAATGATTTGATTTATTTATCAATTTCTTTAAACTTTCCATTAAATAACAATTTAAAATTTTAAACAGTAGATTAATTTTTATCATATACACACCTTATTTAAGCACAAACAACAACAAGAATAACATCAATAATTGCTTGGTAGAGATAACTAATTAAACACATTTTCGGTTTGGTTTGCTTTGGTTTGGTTTTTGGGCCAAAACAAATTGCTTGCATATTTAAGAGAAATTTCTGGCCCACTGACCACGCCCACACACACACATATGCATGCGTATGTAATCAAACTCACACACACACACACATGGAGTGGGTGATTTGAGGAAAACAATAACCATAAATGTTAACAAGAAGCTGCCGCAAAACTTAATGATGCCAAACAAAAGGAAAAGGAGAAATGGTCTAGTCTCGCCTGGTCTGGGGTCTGGCTTGGTTTAACACGATTCTGTGACAGGTGCTAAGGTGTCTGTTCAAATACAATTTCCATCTCTCTTTCACTCTATCTCTATCTCTGTCTCTGTCTCTCTCTTCTTCTCAGTGTCTTTGAAATTAATTAGAAAACTGCGGTTGCCCTTCTTCTACTTCTCCAATTGTTTTGTGTGTCTACATCAACATCTTCGTCGTTGGAAACATTTGGCAGCAAATTTAATTTGCGGTTTACTTGGCATTCAAATTTGCTACATTCGTTTCGGCCTGGCCAGCCAGTCAGTCAGCCCAGTTAGCTTTTTTGGTTTAGTATTTGTCGTTTCAACATTTGATTCTGGTATGAATTTTCGGTTAAATCTCAGAATTTAGAATTCTTGATTAAATTCCAGTTTTCTCTTAGCTGTTTCCAACCATCTCAAGGGACTTTGATTGATTAACGTGTGCGAATTGAAAGTGTTAGGGGAAAAGTCAAACCTTTTGGACACATTTTTGTTGTCGGTGCCAAAAAGGCAAATGACTGATTGTCCTACGACAATGTTTCGTCTACTTACAGAATAAATATATATATACATATATAGGTATAAACATATCACATATATATATATATGGGAGTCTGTGTGTGTGCTCAGCTAGGCGACACGTTTAGCACATGAAAAATTGTTTCAAGTTTCATCTCGCATATTATAAAACATGTGCTTTAAGTAATAGCAATGGCAAGTGAAGTGAAAGATTATAAATATTGTACACCCTCATCCACACACACACACACATAGTATCCAACAACTCCTATCCCCACTGCCCACCCTGTATATTATGTAACAGATTGCTGAAGCAACAAATATATGAACCAATGTTGGGTTAAGATTAATTTTTTGATTGACAGCTTTTGATACGGACGGCGAGTAAAGTCAGAGGAAACTTTCTCCGATTTCAGGAAATATACTTGTATAGAAAGAATTATGGAATGCATTTTAAAGACTATTCCAAACATTTTTCAAAATCTATAAATATTTATTTTAAATTCTCTCCAAAACAACTAAAGTTAATATAAATCTCTTATATTATTTTCATTCAGATGTATCTATATTTTTTTTTTTGTTCAAAAATTGAATGAAATATGACTAAAGAACGGGGTTTTTGAGATTCAAAAGTGAACCATATTTTCTTGATCAGCATTTATAATCAATTATATATGTATATATAGCTATATCATTCACACCATATCTGTTAGTCTTTTAATGGGGGACAAACTTCTTTTTCTTCTAGTTAGTTTTTAGACTTCCTTTCAATATTTAATACAAAAATTATTACTTTATCGATTTTTATAATGTATAAAGGAAGGATTTGTCCTTTGTCCTTCTTTTGAAGGATTTTACCAATGTTCTATAGGCTCTAAGTTGGCCATCTTTTGGCTGATTTGGAAAAATTTTACATCAATCTTTTGGATAATTTCCGTATTAAAAAACTGCATTAAAAGTTGAAAAAAGTTGGAAAAAAATTATTGACCGGATTTTCGTAAATTTTTGCAGTGTAACCATCGTCAAAATTTGCGAAAATCGAGTTGAAAATTAGTTTTCCAGATTTTTATGCTAATTAAAAATGACGATAGTAAAAAGCAAATAAAGACATAGTTTTTCAAAATCAGACGAGATTTGACTGAATTGGAGCCCTCTGAAGTAGAGGTTCCTTCGAAGGATTAGCCCGTTGTCCTTCCTTTGAAGGATTTTACCAATGTTCTATAGGCTCTAAGTTGGCCATCTTTTGGCCGATTTGGAAAAGTTTTACATCAATCTTTTGGATAATTTCCGTATTAAAAAACTGCATTAAAAGTGGAAAAAAGTTGGAAGTTCATTTGGGTCATTTGGTACAAGGCAACGTGCGCATGCTATCTCGCTGCCCATGGCAAGAAATACTGCAGCTTTAAAAAATTAAAACCAAAATTATTAAATTATTCAGATACCAAAAATATTCGATAAAAATGTATACCTTACCCAGAGATAAATTACATATTTATTGATTGATTTTATTTAAATTATTAAACAATTGTTCAACCTCCCCCTCAAACTTATTAAAACGTAAACGTAAACTTCACGCATTCAGAATAAAAATTGGTTTAGTTTAATACAAATAAATCGTTTATAAGTCTCTATCTAAAGTTGTGCAAATAATATGGCTATAGCAACTCAGTTGACATGATATTTTTCATTTGCTTTGACTTTAATATATCTATCGCATAATATTTCTCACACTGCCTGCGAAAAGTATGCGCATAACTCAAGACCCTTTTTTTTGCCATTTATTTTTACACAATAAGCATGCCTCAAGTGTTTACAAATAGGATTCCGATTCGGATTTGGATTTAGAGAGAAAAATTCTTGCAACTTTTACGAAGGAAATAAAAGTTTTTTTTTTTGTTTAGCTACACACACAGTCACACTCACACATGCACATACATACATCTACAACAACATCATATAAAATGCAACTTTCTTTAGTAAAAGAGAAGAAATAAAACTACCAGGTATAAAAAATATATATACGTATATATATGTGTGTATATATATCTATCCATATATATATTTGCCAAAGTAAACGGAAACATTAAAATTTTATTTGCGGAAAAAGAGAAGGATGAACCAGAAAAGAACTTCTAGCCCTTAACAAGAGATCGACTATAGGATTACCCTTCAAGTAACAACTCAAATAAGAAAAGGAAGTATTAAATTTTTGATAAAGTTTTCAATAATACCACACAAGTGGAAAAGTACCATATTTTCATGCGTTTTTTTTTAAACTTGTTAAAATAATTTTCCATAATTAGGTGGCATTTGAGACGAATATCGGGTGCAATTTTTATTCATAAAATAAACATATAAATCTGGGAAAAAAATCTGAAAACAAAACCCAAAAAAAGGTATAGCTCCAAAAAGTTTTCTCGGTGGAAAAGAGTTTCAAAATAAACCATTTTTAATCTCATATATCCAATAAATAAATCAACAAAGATTTTAAAAAATTACTATTTACATTGTAACTAAAAAAAAAAAAACAATTTCCTAAACGAATCAACTCAATTATTTTACTTTTTAAAAGCATGTTGACATTATATATATAACTTATATATATTTTTTTTTTCGATTCATCATCCACTTATGATCATACTAATATACCATCTCAACTCATGTTACGCGAAGTATTTAAAAAGTAAGTTTTGCCCGCAGACAATGGCACGCAAAAGCGGCATCAGCAGCGATTTGTAATGGACAGAACGACAAGTTTACAAAGAGATATCAGATTAAATGATATCTCTATTCCCCCACCCACCATTTGCCTCACCCTTGATTGGTCTTATCAATCTCGATTAAAGCTTCTCAAACCAACAAACAACAACAACAACAACTAAAAAATAAACCAGTTGCATTCAAGTAAAAGACTCTTCTTACAATGGCAAAACAACAAAGAGGGGGAAAAAAAAAAGAAATGGGGATAAAAAACCTTATGACAAATGGCCAGCAGAATGCATATTTATGATTGCACATACACCCAATTCACACACACACAAACACACACCCACTCAAGGGCAGACCAGATATTTGTTGTTATTGTTGTAGGCACTTTCAGAGTCCTTGTACTTTTCGTTCGTGGTAGTACTACTCATGGTTTGGTTAAAAATGCCAGAACAAACTTTATACGCACGTAGTCAATTACTCATACCAGAAATAGCAGCAACAACAACAGCATCATCAGAGTGAACCATGCCCACTTTTAAACAAACGCCCCATCTATATATATGTACATATGTATGTACAAAATGTATATATACATACATATTGTCATTTTCCATTTTGACCACTTGAAAATGTAAAAATAAAAATGAAAAGCAAAATAGTACACATGATAGAAAATATATAGAGAAGTAAGGGGCGAACCGAAAACGAAATACTCTATAAAATACATGAAATTCGCTAAATCGACAGATCTTAGTTTAACTGTTTCATATATACATAAGTATATATGTATGTATATATGCTTGTAAATAATTTAATCAATTCAAAACTAAATGCAAAATTCTGTT
Source organism: Drosophila sturtevanti (assembly GCA_018150375.1). NCBI lineage: Eukaryota > Metazoa > Arthropoda > Insecta > Diptera > Drosophilidae > Drosophila > Drosophila sturtevanti. The sequence goes on along the minus strand of JAECWJ010000341.1, from coordinate 2,244,276 downwards.
AAAACTTGAATTCGTATTAGAATAACTAAACAATTTTCATTGCAATTTCATTTTGATAAAACTAAAAATATTTCCAGTAAAATATATTGTATCCAACTTATAGTTTCAAATAGATATTAAAATATTATTCATCTGTATGGGAAAGAATATTTTTTTACTTCCAATTATCAACATTTAAAATAAAAGATTTTGGTATTTTTATATTCATTTTTTAGTGTTTTGGATAACATTGTATTGAAAAACAAAAAGATTCTACTCAATCATAGGAAATTAAATTAAGTTTTTACATTTCAAAGGAATGACTTTTTTAAGAAACTGTGGAAATAATTTTTCCCTTTGGGAATAAAATGAATGAATTTTTAATCGAAGCTGAAAACGTATGTTGATTAACACATTAATCAAAGAAAGATTTAAAACAAATTATACTACTTATCAGTTTACAACCAAAGCAACTCAAATTTTTCCGCTACAAAGCATTTAGCTTTTGTCAGACATCTCCTGAGCTTTCGCATTTGAAAGAAGCTTTAAGCTTTTTTAACCCTACGCCGCATATAGAAAATTTGAAAAAGGGAAATTAAATTTCCCTCATTCTATGAGTGAGAATAATCGATTTACCTAATTCGATAAAAATTTAAAAGAAACAGTTATATGGATGAAAATAGAGTTCTTATTGCCTGATTCGCCATTAGTTTCACATAAAGTTTTTTGAGATTATTTAAAAGAGCTATTAATCAAAAATACGAAATCTTTGACTTACTTGACACACTAATTAGAAATTTCCTTTCCTTTAAATTCTGCTTCGTATAAGTGAATAATTCCAACTAATGTATGTATGTAGATTTTGTTAACTGTAGAAAACTATAAATATCAATATCTAGTCCAACATTCTTGTTCGATTTATACTTACATATATGCATATGCTTTGGTATACTTGAAATGATTTGCTATCAAATTAATAAAAATGAGGTTAATGAATAACAACTAAATAATAAAATACATGATGCACTTTGATTAACCATTATCATACATAAAATTGTCCAATCAAATTTCTATACAGAAGATAGAGGAGCTTGTACATACCGCTATTATATAGACTTTATCTCAACAATGAACTGTTAAGTTAGTTACATCATTTATAATACAATTTTCACATTTTGGATAAAAAATTACACAAAAATTGAAATTATTTTGATTTTACATGTACATAATACATAAAGCAACAATTTATCATTTATTTTCATTATTTTGTTTGTTATTTGTAATAGAAAAAATAAAATCATTAATAATAATTATGTAGCTCTAACTATATAAGAAAATATATATATGTATATATATTTTGTTGTTTATTTTTTTTTACAATTAGTTTCGCTCAAATTTGTTGCGAGGTGTACGACATTGGTCGATTGATACAATTTTCCCTTAACCGAAAATGATAAAAACCTGAAGAATACTTAAAAGGTTTTTTCTTTTGAACTTTACAAGTTCAATAACAACTTTATATATACATAAATATATATAAATCTGTGTGTGTGTGTGTTTTTTGTTTGTGTTTTTAAGCGATATAAATGCTAAAATATGTATTATTAGTTTATGCTACTGTGTGTTGTTGCTGTAATGGTTCAACATTTTGTTGCACCCTTCTCAGTTTTGTTGGACAATGTTAGAAAGTCAGTTGGTTGGTGATGGATTTTTCTTTTTTGTTTCAAACTTGTCTTAAATTAATTTTAGCAAGGAATTAATTTAGCAAGTTCATGTGGACTGATACTTTCAACTTAAATTACTAGTGTGAGTTGTGTATAATAGTCTCTTCCCCATTTAATACTCAGGGATCATCTAGTATTCAATGGGATTTGGATCACGCGGCTTGCGGGAATATTTCAAACCCAAATCATCGCCAATTTCATCAATCACTTCCAGGGCATAATCCAATTGCTCTTTGGTATGGGCAGCTGATAGACAGAAACGAATACGTCCTTCCATAATGGGCGTAGCTGGAAAACCAGCGCCCACAACAGCTATGTGACGGGTAGTGAGGGTGCGGACCACAGCTCTGGAAAGAAATCATTTAGTTATAACAAAAAAAGGCAAATCTAAGTAAGATTCTTACCCAATTTTGGAGAACAAATAGACCAACATAGGCACCACTGGCGAATCCTCATGACCATAGGTGATCACACCAATTTGGGCCAAACGTTTACGGAAATATCTTGTATTACGGGCCAATTGCATGATCTTATTACGACCAGTTTCAGTGACATCTTCACCCATTATCGTTTTCATGGAAGTCAAAATCTGTTGGGCAATGGGAGGAGATATGGAACCAGCATAGCAATGGGCATGACTGTTGGTACGCAAAAAGTCAATCAGTTTCTGTAAGATCAAAAAAAGAAAATAAATCATTTTTTGTCATAAAAAATTTAATTTTTGTTTTTTTTTTTTATAATTACTTTTGAGCCAGCCAAGTAGCCACCGGCACTGCCAAAACTCTTTGTGAATGTGCCCATCAATATGTCGACATCATTTGGATCAACTTTGAAATAATCAGTGATACCACGACCATTTGGACCCATGGCACCAACACTGTGTGCCTCATCCAAATAGAGATAAGCCTTGTATTTCTTTTTGAGAGCAATCACTTCGGGAAGACGAACAATTGAGCCTTCCATTGAAAAGATGCCCTCGACAATAATCATTATTTTTGTCCATGGTAGGCCACCCTTTTTGGGATTACCATAGCAGACACCTTCACGTAGAACACGCTCCAGATCCTTCATACTGTTATGTTTGAATACTTTAATTGTGGCACCCGATAGACGTAGACCCAAAATGATGGAAGCATGATTTTTCTCATCACTCACAACGAGACAATTGGGTCCCAGGAGAGAGGGTAAATTTAAGGCATTTGTGGCAAAACCCATACCAAAAACGATAGCATCTTCTACACCAAAATAACGGGCTGTCAGTTTTTCCAATTCCTCGTGCTGCTCGGTATTACCTAATTCACAACGAGAACTACAATAGGCTAATCCATCACTACGGGCACGTTCCTCTGATTCATCGGCGCACGGTCCTGTGGCGGCCGCAAAACCCAAATAATTGTATGATCCCAAATTGAGGCAACGTGTCTGAGTGCCCCGTGAATTTAAAACTCCAACCGTAGTCATCTGTGACACGATCCTTAAGTGTTAGCTCATCACCTGGTACACTGGAAATGGGACGATTCCAACAATCCTTGACACGACGATACACATAACGGGAATAGAAACTCTCAAACGCATCATAAAGGGTAACATAACCCTCGCGTCCTTTCTCACTAGCCACTTTGGGTACAAATAGCAATTGATTAATGTAGCCCAATATCATGAGCAAATAGAATCCCAGATAGGTAAGACAGGCGGTATGCAGGGGCACCTCTTCAAAGGATGTTTTCGCATAATGTTCCTTTTCGGGCGACAGTTTACCCTCTGCTTGGCTGGGTTTAAAATCTGCCTTCTCCTTTACCACATGTTGTTGGCCATTTATTTGCAGATTCTTTGCTGGATGATAATTACTGGAGTTGGCGTTCTATAATATAATATAAAAGGTAAAAAAATAGTGGGCAAAGATTTATGATTTGTCATTAAATTGCTTTGCTTATCAGTTGATTGATTACACCTTATCGATGAGAATCTACATAAAAGTTTTTTTTTATTTGGCATTATAAATAACTTATCATAGGACAACTAATCGCTTAATTATTCCACATACCAGGGAGGAGAAACAGGTGCGAAAACTAATAGATTCCAGAGAGGGAGAGAGAGAGAGTCAGAGAGAGAAAGAACTCTCATTAAAAGTAATTTTATTTTCTCTGGATATTATTTTGAATCATTTTCTTTCTGCGTTCATCTGTTCTAGAATACTTTTATATAAAATTATATTATAATGAAGCCCTTGACGACGTGGAGTATACCCTGTACCCATAAAAGATATTTCAATTCAAAGTCCCTCGAAATCTCCATTGATTGAATAAACAATAAAACTTTCCGAACGTTCTTTCTCTTTCATTCCTATCAAAACAAAAAACTTTTCCATCATTCGGCGTAATGCAACGAGTGCATGCTATCTCTCTCGCTCATATCAGCTGTTGCACTTGGAATTCTCGTATAAAACCTATGTATGTACATATATTCGTCGAAATTTAGTCATCTGGTTCATATTGGCATATGTATATAATTGATTACGAAAAATAAGAATATGATACCTTTAATTTTACTCTATTCGTATTTATTATATTACGGGGTGGAAGTGGGCGTGGCAAAACTTGATCTGCATAGACACCAAATATGATTGCTCTAGCTCTTATAGTCTCTGAGATCTACATAGGTGTTCATACGGACGGGATTGATACTGATCTAGAATATATGTTACATACACTTTGGCGACTTTAATATACCCTCTTATCCTAAGGGTGCAGGGTATTGAAAGCTTTAGAAGATTCATAATCTCCTAAAATGTAATTTAATTAGTTGTCGAACTAAAATATAAGTTATATATGATTTCAATTTTTTTAGATATGAGCCCCTTTATGTAAGTATATGTAGACATACTTGTCTGAACTCATTCAAATTGAACTATTTCACCAAATGGAGAAGTCACAGCAAATGAAAATTCAAATTACGCTTTTATTTTAGATATACATATTATAGATCATATTTCTATATAGCAGCTGAGATCCCTTATATATAGAGATAGAAAGAGCAAGGGGAGCAAGCAAGGGCACGGCCTGGCCCTTTGGTCTTCTATGATTTATATCAGTTAAGCACAATGATTCAATTAACTTTTAACTAAACTGTTCAAGCATGCATTTGTATACACACACACACACACACACACACATACATATATATAGATATATGTGTGTATGTATAGTATGTGTTAAAAACTAAACATATTTATACATACATATCTATTTACAAATATTTTTTTTCACTCTCAGGTCTGTTTCTTGCGCTATATTGAAGTCACACTCAATTCAAATGAGTAAAAATGTGAGAGAAGCCATATAAAATTCAACAAATTGCCGCACTTTTTGCAGTAATGTTATATATAGTAAGCAATATAACTAAGCGACAATTAGTCCATAAGAATAAACTAATTTATTTTACTTTTATATACACCAGATATATACTATACATATATCTGTATAAGATAACATGAATAGCAATAATATAACGAATACTAGAATTATTATTGATTTTTTTGACTGCAGAAGAGCTAACTGAAAGTCATATGATGGGTGAGATCCACCATGTTGTATCTAAGTACATATGTAAGTATGTAGGTATAACTATGTATATGTATATATAGTTATTATAACATATACATACATATATAAATCAACTACAATCATATAACAATAACAAGTTGACAACAATGATAATATGCCATGTTTATTATCATTTTGGACTTTCATATTTCGCTAAAGTTTTCATCAAATTTCCACACGCGATTTAGTTTATATATTTAAATTGTACATAAAGTTTATCGAGCAGTTAATGGAATCGGAACCGATTAATTATCTTATTTAACATGCAAACATTAATAACTTCTTTACTGACAATTAAATTAACATTAATAAAACTTTTGGTTACCAACTCAGAGGCATAAAACTTAAGGAACCTCCATTCCAAGCGCAAGTGGCCCTTCACAGACGACATTTTTTTTTGTTCGTCGTCTGAGCTGTCAGTCAACTTAAAAATTATTTTGACGTATCCGCACTCGATTAGCCGATATCGGATTAATCGGTTCTATTTCATGTTTCCGGCTATATTTCTTACATTTTGATTTTTTACCAATCTTTATCATTAGTATTTAAGTATAATGAAACTTTGTACCTAGAGTTGGTGTTAAGTGCTTTTCTTTCCTCCTCACATACTAGTCAATCAAAATTTAAATAATCATAAAACAAAATAAATCCAGCCTAGGTCTATATCTTCAAGTGGCAGCACTTGAATTTAAAATTTTTGTATTTTATAATCTAATAAATCACGACATTTGAAATCCATTGAAAATTGTATGTCTACGTAATATATCAAATCATGTGTTAAAGTTTGCATATCAAAAAGGTGAAATACATATACATACATATATGTAAAGGAAATGTATATGCATTCGGATTGATTAAATAAATAGAAGCAAACCAACTAAAATTAAGGGATAGATGTATTGGATTAAATTTTCCTGTTCATTTTCTATTAGATTTAGATTTAGATTCAGTTCATTCCCCCCCTAACTGGTTTATCGTTACATACCAATTAACAGATAGCTTTTTATTCATACACATATATATATTTGACAAATTAAAGCAATTTTAACAAAATAATTAGATAAATTGATAAATCTCAAGGATTTTATGATAAGAGTATTCCATACATACTTTATTTCCAACCAAAAACTGTTTCAAATGATCTAGATCACAACAATAAAGAACGAAAAAACAAGCAACAAATTTTTCCCTTATCTCTTACAAATCACCGCCCAATGGAGGCTCCCCCCATAACACGCCAGATACGTAATGAATCACCCTAACCCATACTAGGCGCTTTTTGTAAGAAACATGGGCACGGGCACCCACAACTGATAATAAAAAAAAGAATGCCTTGGGCTTGAATGGGGATTTATCGAAGTTTCTACGCTCCCTAAGTTCCCTAAAAATCTTTGATAAACTGACACTCTCCCCTTAAATTAGGGTTGCACACCTACATATGTATGCACATATGTGTGTATGGGAAAAATGATTTTTGTAAGAGTATCAAAACAAAACGGCGAGACGGTTTTTTTTTGGGTAACCAAGCCAACGAAAGGGTAAAAATACTGCAGTGACCTAGAAAATGAGGCAATCACAAACATCTGCACTTCAATTGCTCCACTTGCTCTATTTACTCTTTTTTTCTCTCTCTCTCTCTCTCTCGCTCTCTCTTTGACCACGCCGGTTTTCACTTTCTGTCTCTCTGTATGTCTTTTTTCTGTTTCTCTCCTTGGCTCACCTTGAATTTCATGGCCTGGGCTGCCGACTTGGCTGCACTGCGTCGTGTTCGTATTTCCGTATATGCCGGTGCCGAAAATTTTCTTTGATTTAACATCTGAACCAATGCCTCACGTTGCTGTTCATCCACAATGGTGTTATCTAGCAAAAAATTCGAATTGGAATTGTTGCTATGGCCATTAGCCAGTTTCCCATTTCCAATCCCATTGTCGTTTGTAGTGGCATAACTCTGCTCGAAAGTTACTCCAGCATCGGTGTCCAAATTGCCCATTTTTAATTGAATTTAAATTTTTCCGACACTCGCGCACACACACACACACCCGATTCAGATTCACTAGAATCGCAAACGTTTGTTGTTTAATGCTGAAATGCTTAATTCCCGAGTTATATATACTCGCAACACTGAAAAACCAAGCAAACATTTTTCCTATCGCTGGCGAAACCATATCCCAACAAACATTTAAATGCACAAAACCCGAAGTCACAACTTTAGACTGTTCACAAGTAGCAGGAAATGCTATACCAGTCTGTTTTCCCGTATTTGACCGATGACTAAAAGCAAAGCCTAAGATATTAAATTTAGAACTTAACGAAATTGTTTTTCCATCTTAATGTAAAAGTTTTAATATGTTCAGCCGTTAGTAAATTACAATCTTATCTAGCCTTTAAAAATTAGGAAAGTTAAGTCAGCAATTAGTTGGAGCTGGGATCGAAACCCTTGTTAATCCGAATGTTCATTCGTCGACAGAAGGCCTCCATTTCGTTTAATGAATACATTTGTGTATCACGTTTAACAAGTGGGTTGATGCCCTCAAAGACAACCATGGGATGGTGTAGATCGCTAAGTTTCTGCCCGCGAGTTATGGTGAATTCCGCCTCATCAAACAATTTTCGCTTAAGCCTAAAATCCATTGTAGGGGATGGTTTATCTTCCACTGTGTTGCTACAACTTTCCTTTCCCAATTTTGACACGCATGATGCACTCGAGCCGCTCGAACTCAAATGCCGCAGGGAATCCTTGCGTCGTTTGCGGGCTTTTAATTTGGCTTGAGCCAATCGTAACTGAGTCAAAAGACTGGAGGTATTCAGGCTTTTTGCGGCTAATGGAAATGGAGTGGCTGCATTATTGGTAGCTCGAATAAAACCGTATTCACGACCACCTATTGGCATGTACGATGTCGCCTCAACATTTTTCTGATCAAAACCCATGTTTTTTTTGATTTTTCGCAATTTCGTCTCTTTGTTTCGGCGTACTAGGATTGACTTCATGTTTGATTTCGTTGCATGTGCCATTGGACTCCAGCTACTAGATAAACCTGACTGTGGAAAATGAATGTTTTATTTACGATATATTTATATTTTTATATATTTGTATGTCTATTTGTTTATCTTTCTTGAGTTCCTTATGTTTTTTGAGCATAAAAATCTTGAAAGCCCATGATGTTAAAATCAAAACTTACTAATCAATCAAAAAAAATTACCACAGATAATAGAAGCAAGTTTGTGAATATAGAAACTTAGATCGTAATATTCAAACAAAATTTTTAAAATTCTTCGGTGCGTAAACATCTAATAGTAACTGCAGTATTGTCGAAAGAAACAGTGTAGGAAAATACAGTTAAAAACCGTTAAAAACAAAGTGCATATCTCATAACAGGAGGAGTTCGCCCGGAATATAAAAAAATGAGATACAATGTACAAAATATACTAAAAATAATTTAATATTGAACGTCGAGACCTAATCCTGTGACGATGCGATTATTAATACATATTCTTTCGATTGCTTTTGTACTTATGAATGTGTACATACATACTTATGTATATTAATTTTAATTATCCTTAATACTTAAGTTACACTATGAGTATATATATTTGGTAATTTACTTTTTTAAAAAACAAAATCAAAGAAATTACTGCATCAAATCAATTAACTGCCGATAGCTGATATGAATTAGTGTTGCATAATGTAAACATTATCACGACAGTAGTGGTTAAGGTGTTGAGTAATAAAAGGAATATCTGTATTTGGAACAAGTTGGTAAAACCAACATGGACATTACTGTTTTATTATTTTTTTGTCCTATAAAAATGTAACAAAGAGAAACAGAACTCTGTCGTCGTTTAACTAATACAAGGTTGCTTCGAATCCTTTATGAATTTGAATGTTCATTTGGCGACAAAATGCCTCCATTTCCTTGTATGACATAAATTGGGTATCCCGGTGACAATATAGACCGTTATCGGTCCCTGGATGCTTCAGTTCGCTGAGCTTCTGACCCCGGGTTATGGTATATTCACCTTCATCAAATTGCTTTCTCTTCATTTGAAAGGCCGTTGTCCCTGTGGAGCGATGCTCCACATTCGGTTTGCTTAAATCGTTTTCAATTTTTGATGAGGATGACGATGTTGATGCACTTACAATTCGAAGCGATGAAACACGTTGCTTATTCTTTGCCTGAACGTTTCTTAAACGGGTAAATAAAGACTTCGTGTCCATTGTTCCTTTGGCCGCAGGGAATGGTGAGCTAGGTTTGGTTGCCCGTATAAAACCGTATTCACGTTGACCGATCGGTAAATGCGATGTGGCCTCCACGTTCCTCTGGTCGAAACCCATTCGCCTCTGAAAAGGTCGCTCCTTGACCTCTTTGGTTGCCGCTGTCACAATTGACTTCATATTTAATCTTTACGTTATAAGTGTGTCTTGGATAATTGGATATATTGTTTCTAATATAAGATATATAATATACAATCGTATACTTGTATTATATTTCTAATGTTCTTAATTCAATTGTTTGATATATTTTGACATTAGTGTACACACAACTTTATTAACGAAGGAACGAAGTAATTAGAATGACTTACTTGCTGACTTACAAAAGATAAGAACATAAAAGTTGAGTGATACAAGAAACATATACATACAAGAAAACCGTTTCCTTTATTAGCATTAAAAACTTGGTCCCTAGCCTTTTCTACGGTCTATGGTTACTTCCAAAAAAGTTTTAAAAACTCTGCACAAGTGGATCTTAATGGAAGGACAATTTGATCAACTTTACATATTTTCGAAATTATCTACATATGCATATAAAATTTGAAATATATGTACATATTTATGTATATTTATTTTAATTATGTACATACACATACATAAAGTTAATTTAATACAAGTATAAATGATATTATCACGGACGAACTATTTTAACTGTTATATTACAGTTTTACATGCATATGTACATATGTATATCAGCAATAACGAACTCCGAAGTTCGAAAATCTTTACTATACATCGATTTCATAGCATACTTTTGAGATTTTAAGAAAATTCTTTTGCATGAATTTCGGCTGACAATGTAAATTTTAATTGAAAACAAACCTGATGGATTTGCAGATGTATATGTATGTTTAAGTATATACTAGTATATATGTATATCTATGTATATAAATGTAATGTGATCTATTAAATATAGATGTAACTATCAATAAAATTATAAAATCTCAAATTAAGACTGTCTTACTAATATTTTTGGTATATTTTTTTTGTTTTAAAAACAGAGATTTTGACAAAACTTGCAAGATTCTATAACATTACACCTGCTACAATATCAAAAAATACACCAAGATAAGCACTTTTGAGTTCACAATCATAATTAATCGAAATTCGATATTCCACAAATTTGCACGGCATATTTTTCGAAAATTCCTTGAGAAGAAAACAGACCAAAGTGCGTAAAGCGGCAATTGTAGTAAAATTCATGAGGCAAATGGCAAAAGTGCGTTGACTTCATCGATGCCAAATAGGCCTATAGACTGAACTGAGACTGGTCTATGGATAAATCTCCATTATTTTGTATGTGGATTGTGCTTCTTTTTATTTTTATTTTTTTTTTTGTCTTCTTTTGCGGAAGAATTTCAACAATTTGTAAATTAATTGAGTATGAAAATTCGTTAACAACAAGAATGAAAGGCTATTGACACATTTCAAGGATTTTCTAGACACATTTTAAAAACATACAAAAAAACATTGAACTCGACACTTTTCGATTTCGTTTTACACTAACACAATAAAAAAAAAAAATAGAAGAACATTATGCAGGTTTAAAGTAAACAAGACATGAAGAAAAAAACATAAATTTGAACGAAAAGAAGAGTGCGGAAAAGCTTTGCTTATGATCACGTTAGAAGAATTTTATTTATTTATTTAAGTTTAGTTATCATATACCCTGTAAAAAGGGCTTTCCAAAATAAGTGAGGTTATTGCCTTGGTGAAAATATTGTTGTAATTGTTGTTACTTTACTACAGAGCCTTTAAAAAACAGGAGCCAATTCTTCTTTGAACAAAATATCATGTCACATAGGAAGGATCTGCAAATGACAGATGTTTTTCGTGTCAGTGGGAGGAATCAACAGAGATACATATGATAAAATTAGGTAATCTATATATGACTAGTACAGGGATAACCAAAAAGTTTTATACTTGAAATGGAACAGATTTGGATATCATATTTTTGTAACAGCTTTTATAAGAAACTGATCAGCAATGAACTGATCAGAATGAATAATTGTCCACATACACTAAATTTAGTAAACAAAAAACGACCACAAATTCAAGATATTAATGTCACAAATTTCAAGTTAATTTTTTTTTTATTTTTGGCATAAACTATCTAGAACTCGACTTTTTAATCCTAAATGTAACACTTATCTAATGCCAACAATATATCGTTTTTCCCATGATTTTTAAACAATGATATGCAAAATGATTGCCAAATTGTCGTTAAACCAAAAAAAAACAAAAAAATTTAAAAGATGCCAGAAATTTGCTACTGTTCCATCAAGGGGTAAATACGGGTGACTGTAGGGGGAGTAGAGCCCTTTTTTGTTACCCAAAAACCGGGTCAACTTCGAATCAATGACATCGGCGGCGGCACCCAAAAAAAAAAAAAAATTGAAGCTAATACAAAATAAAATATACAAATATCAGATACACTTTAAGATATTACATTATAAAATAAAAACCCTAAAAGATGGCTATTAATCCAATAAAATGGTTTGCCTTATCTAGATCCAAAAATGATATTTATATATATATACATACATATACATATGTATAAATAGATCAATGGAGTTTCAATGTCCATTGCAAACTTTTCGCCAATTTAAAGGGTATAATAGGAAACAAGAAACAAAATGCAAAAGACAAACTACCTTAAGCAATTTCTGTCAAAGTTCTAAACACTTCTTATCTCACTTAAATCAAAGTTTTATATTGTTGTATTTTTATTTTATTTGGTGTCAAACTGTTTGCACTTTGAGTGAGTTCAAGTACAAACTTTGGCAATTAAAATAAAATACAATAAAAAAACATAACTATTGGGTCAGGGCATGGTCTTCAGGTTACCCAGCACCAAATGAAAATTATTTCAAAATTTACCATCAATTCCAAAGTAAAGGAAAATCCATATTGATCCAGATAAGTACCATGAAGCAGGTTACTACAGATATATGATCTGAAAATATTTAAATTGATGGAAATGTTATGAATTTTAATTTAATAGTAATTCCAAATTTAATAATTAATATGGGAAATTATTAAAAACTGTATATGTATATTATAGTAAATTGTTAAAAGAAGAAAATTTCTTCTCTTATATCGGCGGAGTTATACCCTTTTACCCTATGCTTATAGGGTATAAAAAGTTGTGTAACCAAAAGCAAAATGTGCATACAGAGTCGCCCACATAGCCACACTCTCAGCATCAATAACAAAGCTTTTTAGCATAATTACGACTTGGTGAGCTTCATAAATATACACATACATATATACATATATATATATATATACATAGAAAGAGAGTAAGAAAGAGAAGCAGAGAAAGAGAAAGACATAGAGATAGAGTGGGAAAAGTGCAGTTAAGTCTGCAGGCTAACACATTTTACAAGGGTTAGTTTTAAGAATTTTGGGAAAAAATCATAAGGATAAGACTATTAATAAGGAAAAGTGAATTTAATTTACGTAAAGATAGTATTTAAAAAATATTGGATTTATTTTGAAACAAAAAAATTTTATATAAAATAATTTATGAATTTAATATAATTTTATTTTTTAAAAACAAAAATACAACATTGCCCTAGAGCGTTCCGGACGACCAACCAACTTTCTGTTAAGAATATCTAATTACTTGGAAATCGCTGAAAGAATTTTCTTTATAACCCTTTGGATGACTTTTTTAAAAGTATCCCACAATTTTAACAGTGTCCTCATGGTTATCGACTATAAAATAGTATACGATCACATTTTGACATCAAAATAACAATTTTTTTGGCTTCCCAGGCTAGTTAGCTAATTGCACATACAGAATTATATCAGTTGGCTATTAACTTTTGGGTAACCCTCGTATGCATGTATGTAAAATTTACAATGATTTGTGACTCACCCAAGACAGGCTTGTAAGCGAGCAAAGAATAGATGAAGAGGGAGTATGCGAGGGGGTTATGCGAGTTTTTGAACTTTTGGACTTTGGATCAACGCCAACAACAACAACACCAAGTCGAAGAACAAAACGTCGAGTTGACATTTTCATTATGGAAAACTTTTTACCAAGGAGTATATTCACTATGATCAGAAACATGAAACATAAAGCAGAGATATACAACAAATTAAATTGGATAATCTTGATTTATACAATATGTAAAGCAAAATGTTATATAGTGCCATGTGCATATACATAAATATATGTATATATGTACATATATGCAGATCACTCGCAGTTTCATAGATATCTTTTTGCAAGAGTATTGAAACTAAGGTACAATAAGAAAAAAAAAAAAAAAAATTGTCTTCTACTTTCTGGTTATTGTTTTTTTTCGCCACTGGCAATATTCATTACAGTCAATAGGGGGGGTGGGCGGTGTTTGAGGCGGGGCTAAGTTAACAATTTGCAATGCGTCGTTGACAGTTTCAGGTTGTCAATCGTTTTATGTTCTTTTGTCTGTATGTCTGTTTGTCTGTTTGTCTGTTTGTCTGTTTGGTTTTCATGTAGGTGTTAAGAGTTGTAACCTGGTTGTAAGCATTTGTGCGATTAAGCTGTATAAGGTGGAGTATCCACACCTCAGTCCTCAGTCCTCTATCCACAATCCGCCTCCTTTATCTCTATCAATTTAAATTGTCTCAAGATTAACATAAACAATAAAATTCAAATAAAGTTTAAAGAAGGAGAATTTGTTACCTAAAGTTACTCAATTATACAAGAACAAAAAGAGAAAACCTAAACACAAAACTTCAATTAATGGAAGTGGCAGGAGGATATCAATTTCCACAGGGTCAGAGGCCAAGGCATTTTCAAGGAAACAAAAAAAAACAGCAAATTTCAGCCTCTAAAAGGTAATAAATGGACTAAGGACAAACAACAAGTGTCTTTGCCAGAGCCGGTTACGTGTGTAATAATCATTTGGAGCCGCCTTTAGAAAATAGAAAACATAGAAACTAAAGCTTCCCCTCTTTCTAATAAAATTTATTTAATTAACTTTGTTGGGCAACTTCGAGGCAACATTGAAATATAATTATTTTTTATCAAACAAATAAGGAATCCTTTTTTGATTTGTCTTTTACAATTATAAAAAGAGACTCATTTAAATTGTTACCGTCTGCATTTATCAATAGAACTTTCAATTGGAATTGAAATGTCAGCAAATTATTTCTGAAACATTATAAATATAAAATAGATCGGCATAAAAATATATAAAGTCATTCCAGTAAGTACTAAGTTAAAATAAATAATTTAAAATGGAAAACATAGTGAATAGGCCTTACTAAATTGATAATCGCAATTGTCTGGAACATTTTTGAAATCAAAACTGTATTTTACTTATTTTCCCCATACAAAAAAAGGTTAACTTAATTATAAAAGTTTGTACTTATTGACTTTAAAGATCAGTTTTCAGTATTAATTTCATACCATATATTTGATTATGTACTATATGTATATATATATATATATATGTACATATATGTATATATAATTATATAATAAATTTTAAAGTCATGTTCCATTCTGTTATAATTCGACACTGTGTTCTGAAAAATCAAAACAGGGACTAAAGAAATACAAATTTTAAATTAGGGTATATTCATTATAACTCAAAGTTGGTAACTTTTAAAGAAAATAATAAGGAATAATTACTTTTTGTTTATAAAAATAAATTGATATACTAATAGTAGAATTAACAAAAAAAATAGTTCTTTTGAATTATAATTGATTATTATTATTATTGAAAATTAACACTAAATCTTTATTAATTATTGGAAAAGTTGATCGATTTAAGGGATAAATTTATTGAGAATAAACAATACTCTATAACAGCAGTTTCTAAGTTTTAAATAATTCAATCAAATCGCTCAGTTCTTTAACTCACATAAGAACATTTATATTAAAATATATTAATAAATATCTTCGAAAGGGCATTTAATATTTAGTTTAGTCTTTTCCCCCTTTTTTTTTTAAAGCCGAGAGGCAAAAGTCTGTTTAACTGAATTTCACATTGGGCAATTAATGTTTCAATAAACGCTTTTTACTACTCCACTCCATCCACACCCCCTCCCCTTAATTTTTGACTCCATCTGACCGTCTGTCTGTCTGTGTTTAAGCAAATTTGTAAGTTGCCACCGCAGCCTCATGTTGCACAAACACATACACATAAATACAAACATATACATACATATATTAATGGTTAGATAGGGGCCAAGTGGGAGCAAAAGGATGGGGCGTAGCAAATGTTATTGAAATTGGCTTTTTATGTTTGAAATTAGTTGGTTAGGAGGGGGGAGTAGGAGGAGCAGTGAGGGGTCTGTGGAGAAGAGAAGATCTGCACTCTGTTTTTGGATTTTTGGCTTCAGTTTACATTCAACTCTCTGTTAATTGCTGGCCATTTTCAATCGTATTTATGCTCACGCCTTGCTCACGTTTTGGCCATCAACAACAAGAGGCAAGCTAGCAAAATCCCTTTGGTTGGTGCGTGGAAAATATGTGGAAAATGTAATTGTAATGCTAATTGCCAATTTTATTGCCAATTCCTAACACAAAATTATTGCTCGAGTTCTTGAAAAGTCTGGTAAGACGATACCAAAACAAAACAGAAAACAAAAAGGAAAAAAAGAGTTCCAAGAACAGGCACATTATAATGTCTATAAACCGATTAAAAGTCACTTAGTTTAAGCATGTATGTAATTCAAATTCATATTCGAAAATAAAACACACTTGAAACATTTGTTAAGTAGCTGAATTTATCTTTATTATCTTGATACGAATTGTGATATATTATCTTAATTTTATTATATGTCTTTAATTGGAATTTTCTACTCCCTTTTCTTTCCTAATAAGATTCCTTTTTACGCTCATGTACAATAATTTCTATAATGAGAATTAATCTAAAATCTATTTTATGTGTAATATGAAGGCATTTTCATGATTTTGACAAGATAAAAAATATTTGTGGGTAAGAATGCTACGCCATGAGACACGCCTACACCAACAATAATTGCTGTGTTTAATAAACATTTTTTTAAAACTGATCAAATGAAAGAATTTTTTCGGTTTTTATCCCTGGCTTATCATTTTCAACAGCTGGGACTAGGAAAAAGAAGGTCAAAGGTGAGAGCCACTGGCCAACTGCCTCTGCCTCTGCCTCTGCTTCTAGTATAGCAACATGCCTCAATTCCCACTTCCCCTCTTTCTTTGGCTGAACTGCACGTTTCGCTCATTTGGCTAACGTGATAATAAAGTGCAAATAATATGGCTTACACACACAGAGACACACAACAAGTTAAAGTTGAAAACGAAAATTTTAGCTTATGCCAAAAAGACAATTGTTGGGTATACAACTTCGACGCCAACTTCATGGCAAAACAGTGATCACAAAGCTGTGATAGCTTCCACAAAATGTTGGCGGCAGCAGCAGCAGCAGCAGCAGTGCTAGCCAAGTTTTCCGCAATCGATGTAACAACAGCAACAACAACAACAACAACAATAACAACATGGCATTATCTACGATGGAAATGCACCTGACGCTAGATTTCATGAGTTTGTATTTTTTTCACTCAATTTTTTTTTGTTGGTCTACACCCTTATTGAAAAAGGGTATACTGAATTGTTAACTAAAAAGAAAATCATAAACAAATGAATAATAAATAAAAAGATCTATAATTTGAATTTATAAATGACAAAGGATTAAGAAATTTAATGAATTAATAATTTATGGAAACTAAATTTATCATCCTTTAACAATTCTAAAAATAATAACAAAAAAATATTATACAAATGAATCGACAAAAATTGAAATTAATAATAAAAATAAAATATATATAAAAAAAATAAATATTAAAAAAACAGCTCTTCCTTATATTTGTTATATAATTTTGCTGTTATTTAAGGTAATGTACATTTGTCTACGTAAATGGATTTTCCAATCATTTTCACGAAAAGAATTTGTAAAAGAATTTAAATTTGCAAGGGTATAAAAACTTCGGTGAATATTAAATTATAGTTTACCTCTATTTTTTCTCTCATTTTAGTTGGGAATTTGCACGATTTTTGTGCTGCGGTTCGGGGCGTTGGTTACCAATCTTATAAGTAGTTATACATATACAGATGTTCATATATATTTCTACATATATGTATTAACCCGCTTAAAACTAGTTAAGACCTCTTGAAGTATATCATTCAAATAACCAGAAAATATGAAATTTTGAAACATAGAAAATATATATAATTCACAGGTTGAGGTGAGAGTAGAAACTATTAAAGCATTTTAACATAATAATCTAGTGCAACCGAAAAGTAAGATATATGACCAATTAGTATTTATATAAATGACTTCTGGTATAGGTAGATGGAAAGGTGGATATACATATATTAATTAACATAAGTATTTGCGTATCTATGTTCAAATACAAATACAATATTTATAAATATAATCTACTTTTTAGGTATAAACTTTTAGAAACTTCAGTGTTTAGAGCATTAAATATATTTTTGTATTCCAAATAGTTTAAATAAAATGGCATTCTCTAGGGTTAAAGATTATTTTTATTTTGCCCTGTATTACAATTTTAACCGCTTTGGTGCATTCTAACTAACGCATTCAAAGTTGTGGGCAGCAGCTAGTCAAAAAAAAAAAAAAAACCCACTCCAACTGAAAATTCAACTGCAACTCCAACTTTAACTGCAACGCCAACTTATTTACCCTGCAGGCTCGACATTTGCAGTTGCTTTTGACTCGCTTGCTGGTTTTTTTTCTTTGTGTTGTTGTCTGCTTACCTCGTTATGCGGCAATTACTCGACAAACAATTTTTACCTTTAGCCTCAAGTTCAAATTTCAAAATCAAAATCAGGCAGAGAGACCAAAGGCAGCAGGGTGCAGCAGGATAGAAGGGGATCAGGGTAATTGCTTGAAGATTTCCCATGGGTAACCTGTTCCATGGCGACGACCGACGACCGACTTCCAACTCAACTGTAATCACTCACTCACTCAAAGGTAAAGTTGGCTTGGTCCACAAGGTGTTAGGGCCAAGCAAGTTTCGCATAGAGGGACACGAACTTCAAATCAAAGCCAAGTTAAGTGCTAGTTGTGGGCCTAGGAGTAGGGCCAAGATACAAAAAAAAATCTAAACTCTTTTAGCCAGATTTGCATGTGGCAAGAAAAGCTTTTTGGAATGTGGCCAAATTATAGATAGGAGCAGAAGCATAGCAAGTAGGATGAACTACTTGCTTAGCCTTGGAAGTTGCACCTCCATTCCAACATTACAGGTTGCACCACCACTACCACCACCACCATCACAACCACCACCACCAGCACCAGCATGATCAGAAGGCCACCGACAACTTAATTGCAATTTGTCCAGATGAACTGTGTATCAAATCTTGCATCAAAATGCCTAAAATGTTATACTAAAGCTATCATTTATAATATATATACTTAAACCTAGTCAATTTTATTTTAAAATTCGGCATTGTATTAGTATAATGTGATCAATGCTTTTGTTTTTACTTTTTATCTAAAGACTAATACTAATACGATTTAAAAGCGTAAGATTTAAATTTTTAAAAACAAATATTTATCTTTTGAAACAAGACTTAACATATCATATATTTGTATGCACATGTATTTGGTCCATTTATATATTTCATGATCAAGAGTAAGACAAGCAGATACTTTAAATTTAATTTACTTTTTAAATTTAAATAAAGAAAATTAAATCAACATTGTTTTATCAAATTAATCTTTTAAAATCTTTTTAATATATATGTATTTAATTTGCTAAAAATTTAATTTTAATTTATTTCTATTTTATTGAAAAAAAATATCAAAGAAGCTAACTTCGGCCGTGCCGAAGTTTGTATACCCTTGCAGATTAATTGATTACTTTCTCCGTCATATCGGATTCAAGATATTTTAAAAATTGGAAATATAAAATTTTAAAAAAATTTGAACCAAGAAAAGAAACAGTAAGAAAAAATTCGAGTTTGCCAATGGTCGGATTTGAACCTCCGCTCACGTCATTTCTGGAATCGATCTCTACCTATTGCGCTACCAAACTTATAAACTCACGGTCTCGCTATTTCGGTATACATTGCAAGCGTCCAGCTTCTCGCTCTCTAAAGTTTCTGACGAATTCTAGAAAACAACAACACAATACAAATAGTTTTTTGTCTCTTTCTGTTTCGCACTCAGCTTGTAGTTTTTTCAAGCACGTGTTCGCATATATGTATGTATGTATGTATGTTTGCATGTTTCCATGTATGTTGTTTTTGTACGCATATATAAAAGCAAATATAAACGTATTTAATTGGCTGCATATGCAAACATACTGATGGGGGTTGATTCATTGATTTTATTGATTTATCTGATGGGGGTTGATTATCCGATCTGATTTTTTTTTTTTTTTTTTTTATTTTTTTTTTTTTTTTTTTTTTTTATATTTTTTTTTATATATTAAAAAAAAAAAAATTTTTTTCAAAAAAAAATACTTTTTCTGATGGGGGTTGATTATTGATTTTATTGATTTATGTCGGTGTTTATTATCCGATCTGAATCAAATTTGCTGGTAAGGTGTAAAAGTAGAATTGTCATCTATGTGCCAAATTTGGTTGAGATATCTCAAAAAACAAAAAAGTTTTTCTCACAAGAACTGTTTTGAACAACTCACATTTTGACCGAGGTACCTCTGATCTTTCCTATTTTTCTATAACTTATAGTTGTCCGATCCGACCAATCTTTGAACTTAATTTGCTTGCAACATCAACGGACAGAATGATATGACTTTTATTCACGTAGCTCAAAATTTAAGATCGATTAAGTATGTAGAAATAGACAGACGGACAGACGGACAGACGGACATGGTCATATCGACTCGGCTTTCGATGCTGATCAAGAATATATATACTTTATGGGGTCGGAAACGATTATTTCTATGCGTTACAAACATCTGACCAATTTTATTATACCCTCTGCAAGGGTATAAATATAGAATTATACATATTTCATTTTTTATTTAAATTTGTTTTATTTTAATATTTATCTTACATTACGATTTTATTAAAAAAAAATTAAGAATAATTTATTATTTTAATGAGACAAATTACTTTTTAAATAAAAAATAACTAAAATCTCTGACTAATTGTTGGACTGATGGTGATTAATGATCAAATTTCAATTTGAAATTTATCAGTTTCTAGATAAATTGTTTGTAAAGTAAAGATAAACCGTAAATTTATATATCGTCAGATATACATATATTTATTCTTATCACTAAATTCAAGAATGTTTTATGCAATTAAGATATTAAACTATTCATTAAATTTAGGAAGTAATTTATTAAGTATATAACTAAAGGATATCTATTAAGGGTGTATATATATATGTATATATGTATACACTTGACTTGCATAAGTTGAGTAGATTTTTAAAAGTATACTCTACGTTTCTGCTAATTATTAATTTACGCCTAAGAAAATAATTTTAGTTTATTCTCTTAATGATTATAACTAAATAAAACATTTGTATTTTAAACTATTGCATTAATTTATATATAAAACTAGAAGGAGGACCGAAGTTCGTATACCGTATGCCGAAGTTCGTATACCCTTGCAGATTTCGTGGCATTGGGTTAAAAAACAACAGAGTTATTAAGAATAAAACTTATTCGTGCCTATGGGAGCTATATAATATAGACGGACAGGGCTAGATCGACTCGTCAATTCATGCTCATCAAGAATATTCATACTTAATCTTTCCTTCTGGATGTTACATCCATTTTAGCGTCTTCAATATACCCGTTTACCCTATGGGTACAGGGTGAAATGTTTGAAATTAGATTTGATTATAAACCATTTTTAAAAATATTTTTAACAGATAATCTTTTATTATTTCAATTCAAAAGAAGAGATAAGTATAATGTGTTAAATTTAAACGAATTAAAGAAAATTTAATTTGAAAAAGTTCGTGAGTTGTTGTAGTACCAATTAGATTACCACAGACGACACTTTTCAATTGGATGCATAGCATCTTCGCCCTGACGACATCCATAGGTTTCTGCGAATGGGCCAAAGTTCATCATCGTCTGTTTTAAACGAGTATCAGTCGCATCATGCTCTATTATACCATCATATTTTAAAGTACTGCAAAGCAACTGAGCAATATTAAGAAAAAATAATTTCTGCAATGGAATCTCTGTAAAACTGGGCTGCTCTTGGCTATATGTGCTCCCATTTCCAAAATAGGTCTCATAGGCCAAACGTATACCTGTAATATCCGCAATACGTTCTTCAATGAAATCGGTTGCACTGCGATTCATGCACTCCACATTAGCTTCAAAATGGGTGTTTTGACCAATGTTCATTCCGATATAAGTTAAACTGCCAATATCATTTAAGTTTATCCCATTGCTATCAAAGCCGTGGGCTATTTCATGGGATAGCATAAAACCCAGAAGACTGACTTTAAATATGTCATGACTGTTGAGTCCAAAGACTGGTTCTCGAAGAACCCCATAGGGCACAACAACTAAATTCTGACGGCCCATGTAGTGGGGTACACTTCTTATATCATTATCCGGATCTGCAAAGTGGAACTCGTGTTGTATTGTTGGAGCGGGATCGTTGAGTTGCAAAAGCAACTGATGCATTCGAAGCTCAAGCAGTTTCAAGTGACTGGCCCCATAGTCCAAATTGGGATAGGGTAAATCCAAATCCTTGTACACATCATTGACAAACGATTTGTGATCCACATGCTTTGGCATATTTCCTATATTCAGGCTCATTCTGTTTAGCTTTTGAATTAGTTCTTCTTGTTCCGATGAAGTCAAATTCAATCCATTCCGATTGATTTGATTTTTAAATTGAGAACGCAATCGATTAAAGAGTAAATTAACATCGGCTTCGTATAAATCAAATTTCACTGGATCAAAAAAATTACGATGATAAAGTAGATCCACTGCCATACCCATATTCCGGCGTACATCCTGAATACATTCGATTGACAAATTACTATCCATTTTGAACTTTCTAAGATGCATTACAAATCGCACCATTATATAGCTAGCCACCACTTCAGAATCCCAAGAATTGACAAAAGTTATAAGGCTTGTGAAATATTCCACATTTGTAATTTGCACTTTGTAGTCAAGTGGTATTGAATGCCCTAGAAATATTGCCAAATACCGCCGCCACTTGCCACCATTTTTACGTTGTAATTCTTGTATTGTCTTTTCGTAGATGGCAATATCACCCACCTTAGCCAAATCCCCTGCTATCCTTTCGAATTCATTTAGTTTTTCAGCCAGTCTCAAAGCAACTTCACCACGTACACCCAACTGAAGAAGCAACAATTTGGTGTCCAGGACACTCCTCAACTTTTCATGGTTTTTTAAAAAAATTGGTTTTCTAATATTTATCACCATCTTTGTACCATTGAATACAGCAGGAAGTACATCTACTGCGATCAGAACATCATTCATGCCATAGCGACGCAAACGTGCCAATGTCTCCATCCATTTGAATTCACCTTTGTCCCAATCTCTCGAATGATTAGCAAATTGAGGCCAATTAAGATTTTCGGCTGGTGGCACCAATTCCAGATAATGAGTACTATTTCGTGTCGAGTTCGCTGCCATTCGACACGTTCGAAAGAATCGCCAAACTTGATCCTCCACAAACGTTAGGAATTTTTGTGGACGATGTCCCAGCTCTTCCATTATAACCAATAATTCTTCATTTACTTGTTGATCAATTTCTCTGATTATATTACTGAATGGGTCAAGCTTATGATTTTGAACATACTTGCCGCACGCGTACTTATAATAATCATCACAAGGATTATAACTTCCATTCACATTACTAAGGATACGATTCAGAAATTGAATATTTGAACTGTCTTTATTTTGAATTTCCGCATTAATTCCAATTAAAATCCATAAGAGGAGAACAAAACACGTCTTGACTCTAGCCATAACGCGTATCAAACTGTTGTGTGAGCGATCAATGGGTGAATCATTTGAGCTCGGTGTCCAAAATTCGTTATCTTGGAAAGGAAATTGTTCATATACATACATATATACATACGTAAATGAAAAAAATAATCTGAAGACCGTGAACATAGGTTAAATTTTATAAATAAAATATTAAATAAGCAAATTTTAGTCGTATCGAATTTTGTATACTCTTGCAGTTTCGGGTTATTCAATGACATTCTCCTTATAATCTGTTTGAATTTAAAAGTAAGATTTAAAAAAATATTTAAGAGCCAAAAATAGAAAATAATTCATTTTCTTTACACCTAGAGTTCGAGAGCCCGTGCAAATTCTGCTTACAAATACAACAAGCCAAAGAGTATCATACACAATTGTGCTAACTATTTCGGCTGAGCATCTCTCACTCTTTCAAATTGTGTTCTATGAAACATCACAATGTTAATGCTTTTTTCTCTTTCTACATATGTACAAATGTGTGTATGTGTACATATTTGTTTACATTTGAGTGAATTAAATTGATTTTTTAAAGATTTATTTTATTAAATTATTACGTTATTAATTACTTAATCAATCTGATTGAACAAACAATTTAAAGTAATTAAGTTTGACGCTGTACTTGTATAATTATCAAGTCGTCCGACCCCGAGATTATTATCCGTCTTCTTTATTTTTTTAGACAGTCTCCAAGACACTTCGTAACGTACTATTCCACAATTTTGGATACCTCTGTACAAGCTAAATCAGAGAGTACTTCTACTTCGATCAGAACATTATTTATACTAAAACGACACAAACGTGCCAATGTCACCATCCATTTGAATTCGACTTTGCTCCAATCTCTCGAATGATTAGCAAATTGAGGCCAAGTTTAATTTTCGGCTGGTGGCATCAATTCCAGATAATGACTCACACTTAATGTCGTGCGCGTTCGAAAAAATCTACAAACATTATTCTCCGTATGACTAATAAAAAATTTTCCATATAGAAAATTTCTTTGGACTGATTGTTCTTATGGGAGCTTTATTATATAATCGTCCGATCGGGAACATGGTCTGATTAAAACTTTGCTTGGGACTAATCATCTATTAGTCATACAGTTCGCTTGGCGATTATTTTGGATATTTTTCAGGAGGATGAAATGAACTTTTTAAATATTTTTAACTTACTAGAAATCATCCATAATTGAAAAAGAAGTAA
This sequence comes from Drosophila sturtevanti, assembly GCA_018150375.1. Classification (NCBI taxonomy): domain Eukaryota; kingdom Metazoa; phylum Arthropoda; class Insecta; order Diptera; family Drosophilidae; genus Drosophila; species Drosophila sturtevanti. Next base: position 2,219,533 of record JAECWJ010000341.1, on the reverse strand, counting down.
GATTGCTAATTGTTAGCAAGTTAATAATTATTGTCCAAATTTAGTCAATAAGATGTAGCCCATCGGGATGATTCCGCGATATACAATACCTGCAGCAAAAAGAAGCCTATGTTAAAAATTTCAACTCTGTAGCTATAATGGTCTCGGATGAGAAGCTGTTGATCCAGGCAAACGGATATACTGACAGAAGGACAGGGCTAGATCGACTCGTCAATTCATGCTGATCAAGAATATTCATACTTACTCTTTCCTTCTGGATGTTACATCCATTTTTGCGACTTCAATATACCCGTTTACCAAATGGGTACAGGGTGAAATGTTTGAAATTAGATTTGATTACAAAGCATTTTTAAATATATTTTGTACAGATAATCTTTTATTATGGCAAGTCAAGGGAATAAATAAGTATAATGTGTTAGAAGTAAACGAATTAAAGAAAATTTAATTTGAAAAAGTTCGTGAGTTTTTGTAGTACCAATTAGGCTACCACAGACGACACTTTTCAATTGGATGCATAGCATCTTCACCCTGACGACATCCATAGGTTTCGGCGAATGGGCCAAAGTTCATCATGTTCTGTTTTAAACGAATATCAAACGCATACACATCTATTCTTTCATACCTTAAATTACAAAAGTTCTGAGCAATACTCAGAAAAAATAATTTCTGCAACGGAATCTCTGTAAAACTGGGCTGCTCTTGGCTATATGTGCTCCCATTTCCAAAATAGGTCTCATAGGCCAAACGTATACCTGAAATATCCGCAATACGTTCATCAATGAAATCGGTTGCACTGCGATTCATGCACTCCACATTAGCTTTAAAATGGGTGTTTTGACCAATGTCCATTCCGATATAAGTTAAACTGCCAATATCATTTAAGTTTATCCCATTGCTATCAAAGCCGTGGGCTATTTCATGGGCGAGCATGTTACCCAAAAGACTGACTTTAAATATGTCATGACTGTTGAGTCCAAAGACTGGTTCTCGAAGAACCCCATAGGGCACAACTACTAAATTCTGACGGGTCGAGTAGTAAGGTATACTTATTTCCATCTTCCGGATCTGCTAAGACAAACTCGTGTCGTATTGTTGGAGCGGGATCGTTGAGTTGCAAAAGCAACTGATGCGTTCGAAGCTCAAGCAGTTTCAAATGACTGGCACCATAGTCCAAATTGGGATAGGGTAAATCCAAATCCTTGTACACATCATCGACAAAGGATTGGTGATCCACATACTTTGGCATATTTCCTATATTCAGGCTCATTCTGTTTAGCTTTTGAATTAGTTCTTCTTGTTCCGATGAAGTCAAATTCAATCCATTCCGATTGATTTGATTTTTAAATTGAGAACGCAATCGATCAAAGAGTAAATTAACATCGGCTTCATATAAATCAAATTTCACCGGATCAAAAAAATTACGATGATAAAGTAGATTCATTGCCATACCCATATTCCAGCGTACGTCCTGAATACATTCGATTGACGAATCACTATCCATTTTGAGCTTTCTGAGATGCATTACAAATCGCACCATTATATAGCTAGCCACCACTTCAGAATCCCAAGTATCGACCAAAGGTAAAAGGCTTGTGAAATAATTCAATTTTCTAATTTGAATTTCGTGGTAGAATGATAATGAAATGCCCTACAAATATTTGCAAATACTGCTCCCAATCGCCACCATTTCGTCCTTCGAATTCCGCAATTGTCATTTTGTGGACCACTTGATCATCCAGCTTAGTCAAAGATTTTACTTCCCTTTCGAATTGCTTTAGTTTTTTAGCCAGTTTCGAAGCAACTTCATGACGTACACCCAACCGAAGAAGCAACAATTTGGTGTCCAGAATACTCCTCAACCTTTCATGCCTCTGTACAAAACTGGGTCTACGAATATTGATCACCGTCTTTCCACCATTGAATTCATCAGTGACTACATCTACTGCGATCAGAACATTATCCAAACCATAGCGACGCAAGCGTGCCAATGTCTCCATCCATTTGAATTCACCTTTGTCCCAATCTCTCGAATGATTAGCAAATTGAGGCCAATTAAGATTTTCGGCTGGTGGCACCAATTCCAGATAATGAGTACTATTTCGTGTCGAGTTCGCTGCCATTCGACACGTTCGAAAGAATCGCCAAACTTGATTCTCCACATGCGTTAGGGATTCTTGTGGACGATGTCCTAGCTCTTCCATTATAACCAATAATTCTTCATTTACTTGTTGATCGATTTCTCCGAATATATTACTCAATTGGTCAAGCTTATGATTTTGGGCATACTTGCCGCACGCGTGCTTATAATAATCATCACAAGGATTATAGCTTTCATTTACATTACTAAGGATACGATTCAGAAATTGAATATTTGAATTGCCTTTATTTTGAGTTTCCGCATTAATTCCAATTAAAATCCATAAGAGGAGAAACAAAACACGTCTTGACTCTAGCCATAACGCGTATCAAACTGTTGTGTGAGCGATCAATGTTAAGGTAATCATTTGAGCTCGGTGTCTAAAATTCGTTATCAAGGAAAGGAAATTGTTCATATACATACATATATAAATTCGTAAATGAAAAAAATAATCTGAAGAGCATGAACATAGTTTAAATTTTATAAATAAAATATTAAAGAAGATACTTTTAGTCGTATCGAATTTTGTATACTCTTGCAGTTTCGAGTTATTCAATGACATTCTCCTTCTCATCTGTTTGAATTTAATAGCAAAATTTAAATAATAAAGGCAAAAAATAGAAAATAATTCATTTTCTCTACACCTGTAGTTCGAGAGCCCGTGGGAATTTTGTTATCAATGCTGATTTCTGCTTACAAACACAACAAGTTATAGAGTATCATACACAATTGTGCTAACTATTTCATCTGAACATCTCTCACTCTTTCAAATTCCGACAATGCTAATGATTTTTTCTCTTTCTACATATGTATGTGTGTATGTGTATATATTTGTTTACATTTGAGTGAATTAAATTGATTTTTTAAAGATTTATTTTATTAAATTATTACGTTATTAGTTACTTAATCAATCTGATTCAACTAACAATTTAAAGTAATTAAGTTTGGCGTTGTAATTGTAGAATTGTCAAGACGTCCGCCCCTGAGATTACTACCCGTCTTCTTTATTTTTTTAGACAGTTTCCAAGAAACTTCGTAACGTACTATTCCACAATCTTGAATACCTCTGTACAAGCTAAATCAGAGAGTACTTCTACTTCGATCAGAACATTGTTCATACTAAAACGACACAAACGTGCCAATGTTACCATCCATTTGAATTTGACATTGCTCCAATCTCTCGAATGATTAGCAAATTGAGGCCAAGTTAGATTTTCGGCTGGTGGCATCAATTCTAGATAATGACTATCACCTCGTGTCGAGCGCGCTGTTCGAAAAAATTGTCAAACTTGAATATATGTATATACTTTATATAGTCGCAGATGCTTCCTTCCTTCTGTGCGTTGCAAACTTCTGACCAAAATTAATATACCCTTTGCAAGGGTACAAAAATTATTTTAATTTTTTAATGTTACTTAATAAATTGTTACTCAAAAACATTTTATGAAAATGTCTGCGAGTCCTTTTAGGGCATTTTTATAGATGTGACATACATTCCGATGACCTCCCTTGACCTATTGACATACATCTATAAATTCTGTTTCCTTTTACCTTTCCTCTATGCATTCTACATAATTTATAGTACGAGACATCATACCTAATGCCATTATTCTATATTCCCTTTGTACTTCCCCCCTCTACACACTCACATACACACATTCTATGTCACGCAATTTGTGTGTAGAAATTTTTGCCATAGCAACCAGTGCCATCAATCATTATATTTGTCCCTGAAATCAAACGCAAAAAGCATCCTTTCAGCTAGGCGAACAGAAATTATATGAAAGCGAAACTTCCGGTAGGATAAAAATTTTTGCGAAAAGCCGCAGGATATACACACTAAATGAAACCGATGGAGATAGATACAGAAGAGAGAGACAAAATACAGAAGAGTAAAAGTGTGTCAAGGGTCAGACCAACAGAGAGACGGAGAAAGGGATACAAATAGAGAAAAAGAGGCAGCGAGTATTTGAGAGAGAAAACGAGAGAGTGAGAGAGCGCGCGCAGCTGCTAGTGTCATGGTAACGCAGTACATTACTCTCTATCATCCTCTCAGAGGTTTCATCCTTCAATTGCTGTTCGCCTGGTCGACGAAGGCGCCAAAATTCAACATTTTCACTTGTGTGCGTGTGAAATCATTATCATCAGTGGTAATCGCAACAACAGCAACAGGAGCAGAAGCTACTATCAGGCGAAAAAAAACAGAGACAAAAAAACAACTTTTGAGTGGTGGATTCTTTTTTACCCTCGGAGTTGGCCACTCACTTGAGGCCATCCCACAATCAAGTGGAGTTACTTTCGAAGGATAATCCCCGCAATTGTACAATGCGCGTGGATTTAAAATGCACATACTGATATATATATATATATATACTTTTTTATATATTTATAAGTGTATATGAAACAACTTATTCCACACTGTGAGAGAGAAAGAGAAAAGATTGAACTCAAGTTGTATGAACATAGCGTAGATTTTACTTCTCAAATGTATTCGGCTAACAGAATCATACAACAAGGGTTCGCCATCCGGGAGAGCTGGATTGCAAGAGAATGACATGAACTTTTAACGATACTAGGATGAAAGAGTCCCGCTGCACACATTATCACAACGTTACGCATTTTAGGCGAACAGGCTAGCAAAACGATGAACAGCATTACGCGTACTAAACTAGTGAACGGACCAAAATTTTCTCTATAGCAGCATCCCAGACCAAAAAAAAAAAAAAAGGGAAAAGCGAAAGAAATACGGGAAATGGGTAACGCACACGTGCTCCTTTCTCCCAGCGACTCGACCCTTCCATATCCACTCCATTTATATATGTATACATATAGCATACACTCACTACTAACACACTCATCGTCCTTACTCACTCATATACTTTCTCTACCTCTGTCTCCCTCTCTCTCACTCTCTATTTGTCCCTCTCTCCCTTGCTCTTTTTATCTTTCTATGTTTTAACGTTGCTAGGCGGCTAGTCTATCCTGACAGTGGTTTTACACGCACACACAGGGAGACAAACTTGCGGATGGTGTAGAGATGGTAACAGAGGCACAGCTTGCCAAAGAAAGAAAATCAGTATGTCCCGATTTAACATGAATGTTACTTATGAATCGACTTCATTGATATCCATTATCTATTAATATATCTACATATATGATGTATTTATATTTCAATTAGATAATTTTCCATATGCCATTAATTAGATAAGTTTATTCCTTTTATTTATTTATTCCTTTAAAAGTTTTAAAAGTTTATTTGGAATTTGCAAGTGAAACTAATTAAAATTAAAATTACTAAGAATAATCCAAGTGATGTGAGTTTTCTTAATGTGTTCTAAATAAAAATATATTCTTAAATAAATTTCTTGTTGTTTTAATAGGGTTCACTTTTAATCAAATTTTGTTTCAAGCTTATCCACCATTCGAGCATACTTTTATCATAATTTTAGCAATGAGTACATAAAACTGAGGGTGGGTAAGTGAGTATATTTGGTTTGTCATAATTTCTGGTATGAGAGAATTTCATTTACATCAGTTTCGCACAACCCACAAGATGCCCACCCTTACATGTTGATAAGAACCTTCAGTAAAGTGAGGGCAGCATTCAGGTTGCTTTTACTGGGCACTCAGGTTCAATGAGGAGGGGACTCTACCACTATTCACCATCTTATCAACCCACACATTCCATCTAAAATGTAAACAACTGTTCCTGCTGTTATTTTCTCCTGCTCCTGGTTGTGTCGACGTCATCAGCATGCGTAGTTGCCATCTTGTTGTTTTTGTTACTGTTTTGTTTTTGGTATCCCCATCGATTTTCACACGCCTCTTGGGAAATGATAAGAATGCCAAAAGTTTCAGGCAAACATAAAAATGCGAATGTGGCGCCCGGGATGCTGGAATATGAGATACATACCATTTGTCTGGCCAAAAGGTAAAACCGACTACAGTCGATCGATAGAAATTTCTATATACTATTTACAGCTGTTTCTCGTGATAACACACAGTGCGTTAAAACCAAAAGCGGGAGAACAAAAAAAAAAAAAAAAAAAATAAAGCAAAATAGAATAGGAAAAATGATAAGATTACTTTTCAAGTGCTAAACACTTAAGAAAATTTGATAAGAAGGTTTAGTTAACAATTGAAATTTATTTACAATAATTGAAAATAAATTATAGTGAGACAAAATTAGAATTTAACTGCATTTATTTGTATATATTCTTTTTGTACATTATTAATGTTCAACTCAATGGGAGTTCATTCGTTTCCATTGCCTCTTCAAACTCCTTGAATTTACCACCAATTATACGTCCATTTCCATTCAAATATACACAAAACAAAAATAATTATTTATTATTATTATAAAATTATTAATGTACCAAAAGCAGAACGTATCATTTAAATTTTAAGAAGCTTTCAAAATTATTTAAATTGTTCTTGTAGTACAACAAATAAAGCAAAAATTCTTAGAAACAAAAACAACTGGAAGGGTTTTTTTTAAACTTTAAAATTTTGGTTAGTCTTCCTGTGCCGTTTTTTATGATAAGAAGTTTTTCCTTTTGCGTTTTTCTTGAACATTAATTTAATTTAAACGCCATCAAATCACTGGCAAATTATTCACTGTCAGGCAAAATGCAAATTTAAGACCAAAAGATTGCAAAAAACAACAACAACAACAACAAAAAAAAAAAAAAAAGAAAAACTAAAAACGAAATATTATTACCAAATGCTTTGATTAGTTTAGACTGATAAGAAAACACAAGAAAATCGAAAACAAATCGAGAGGCAATTTGTGTTAAGCATTTTGCATTGTTTTTGGTGTCTTTGTCGATTTAACTATTTATTGCAATTTTCAAGGCAAGTAGCTTCAGGTCCTAACTGAGAGACTTTAATTTGTTTTATTGAACGAACTAAAAAAAAAAATTGAAGTTGAAACCGATGCCGATGATAAGGCAGACGGCAAGTCAGGCCGAGAGACATAACTAAGCAGGTCAGGGCTGAGGTCTAAAAAATAAGAAAAAAAAGTGAAAAAAGTAAAAAAAATAAAAATCACTAGCCTTATGTGTCTACACGTTGTATACTTAATCTGAGAGAGTTTATATTGTTGCTGTTGTTTTTCTGTTGTTTGTTGCTTGGCTGTCTCGTTTGGTTTTTGCATAACAATTGAACTCACATTCAACGACGACAAGTAGCTTGTAGAGAGAGAGAGAGAGAGAAAAATCAGATGTATCGTATATAGTTTTGTATGTGTATATATATATATACACATATCTATATATATATAATCACTTTAGGAAGTCACTGAGGGCATTCCTCAGACATTTGACAGACAATGGCCAAGTGGATTGGATAACAAAGGCAAAATAACAACAAAATGAAAAGGAAGATCAGATCATCATCTATCTCTCTCTTCCTGCCATAATGTTTCTCTAATGTAAATTACCTGCCATAATCATGGCAAAGTCGGTCGTCGTCTTCTGTTACAATAACTGCTAGAAAATTATATAAAAAAGTAGATGAAAGAAAAAAAAATATTACTTATTATTATTATTATTATTATTGTCGAAATGTTTTAATGACAAACTGTTGATGCCATGTCACGAACTTTTACCAGTTTGCCAGATTCTCCACCAGACCAAGCCAAACCAAACCAAACCAAACAAAAACTAGAGAAGGAACAGAGAGACAGGACAGACAGTTCACGAGTTTGTAACAGATATCGGGTAAAAGGTTCATGTTATAGTTAGTTTTTTTTTTATTTTGTTTGGATGAGGGGAAGCATTTGAAATGTACACCATTTTTTTTTGTTACTCTTCGGTATTTATTTTTTTAAAGAAAGTGCAACTTGGTGATGATTAATGTTGCCGCCGCCTTGAATCTAGATTGAAAGTTCCCCCTGGACACTTTCAGTGAACAAAATGCCTTCAAACTAAGAATTAATGCCTCGTTTTAAAGATTTTTGCCAATGTGCCATTTGCCACTTTACGTTTGATTTATATTTTATGCAGGATAATTATGTAAATATTTATATGGCCTTTATTCTGTATCAATAGAAATTGAACCTTTTCAAAAATACTAATTCAAGTGTATGCAAATAATTTGCAATTAAATAATATTTTCAAATTTGTTCCATTATTATGATTTTGCTTAAAATTTTATTTTCAGTTAATATTCCCTTGATCATATTTACTTTTGTTTTTTCAATCAATGAATCGAGTTAACAAAGTTTTTTAATTCATTTATTTATATTTTTGTCCTCAATAAAGTCGCTCATACACACAACACACCGATAAATAGATATAAAACGAAAGTTGTGGAATAGTAGTTGAGAAAAATTCAGAAAAATTCAGTATTTATGTTTGATTTCGGCATATTGGAACGAATTATTTCGGCCTTATACAGATAATAATAATCACCAGAAATTTAATTATGGAGGAATATTCCCGTGAACCATGCCCATTTCGGATTGTGGACGATTGTGGGGGTGCCTTTGCAATGGGCTGCATTGGTGGTGGTGTATTTCAGGCCCTTAAAGGCTTTCGCAATGCGCCCCAAGGCATGAAACGTCGCATGATTGGTGGAATGATGTCAGTTAAGTCACGTTCACCATATATAGCTGGCAATTTTGCCGCCTGGGGTGGTGTCTTTAGCATTATTGATTGCACATTGGTGCACCTGAGAAAGAAAGAGGATCCATGGAATTCAATAATTAGTGGTGCCGCTACTGGTGGAGTATTAGCTGCACGAAATGGCGTTGCCGCCATGGCAGGCAGTGCTTTAATTGGAGGTATACTTCTCTCATTGATTGAGGGTGTTGGCATTATCTTTACAAGGATTTCGGCCGAATCGTTTCGTAGTCCACCACCATCATTGGATCCACGTTTCACTCGTATACCTGGTGCTGGTCCTGGAGACTACATTGATGTGGATACCATGAATACAGCTTCATCGAGTGGCGATGGATTTAGTATTGGGACACCAGTGGGCGGATACCAATAACTAAATTCCATTTTGACTTTCATTTCCTTCATTTTAAGCCAAAAAAAAAAAACAAGAAAAATATGAAATGAACCAAAAAAAACGAATCTAATCAAATGTGATAAGATTTAAAGCAATGACAAAACACACACACAAATTGATAAAAGTAATTTACCCAATTTATAATGTATTTAAATACATTGCCACTTAAATAGATGGCTAGCAACAGGTAGTCTTTGTACACATTTACACTCCACTCACTTCCTTTTTCACGTTCATACGCGCACACACGAGTCTTTAAGAACCACAACAAACACCTGACACGCGTCATTTGACTAGAAGACATTGGCGAATAATAATGTGTGCGTTTGTATTTTGTTTACCTGTTCTCACCTTAACGTTTACCTGCCACCTCTGTTTGGCTGTCTGTCTGTCTGTCTGTCTCATCGCGACCGATGAGAGCCTGCGCCGGCGCATAGAGTCAAGTGCTTTTTGGTGTGGACCTTCCTTTGTCCACTTACCACTCGCTGCTCACTTGTCCACTTCAGATGGACGGCAAGTAGAAATGTCAAAAGAGGCCTTTAGGCTAATGATGATCGAGAGATGATCGAATGAGCGAGCTATACGCTACTGATCGGACTCGTAAACCGACCAAGCGGCCGGCCGATGTTCCGTCAACATGTGTTTAAATTATATGGGAAAATTTTTTAACATCTTCCATCTAAAATGTATATATATATATATATATAGGTATATTTGCTAGGAGTCACTACGAAAGTATTTTCCATAATTCAAGTAGGTAGGTGTGGGAAAAAAGGATCCAGCCCAGTTATAAAATTGACGTGGGAAAATGTGTTATGGAAATTTCCTTGAATAACCATAGGTTTTTAGATTTTGGAAAAATGACCAAAAACATATGCAACTTTGGCTCGTGTGTTTTTTTTCTTTTTGGCATCGAGCGCCGGGTCTCCCACATACATATACATAGAAACCCATATATATGCATATGAGAAATTCCTTCCCATTTTCACGCCTGGCGCTACGGGAAAATCACAGCAAAAATAACATTTTCATGTGTGAGTCGTGGAATGGCAAAGGTGCGAGAGAAGCAACAATCCCATTGTACGTAAACGTACGTTTAGTACGTGCTGGTGGCACATATGTGTGTCCTTGCCCTGCGCCATGCCAGAGAAGATACGCTCAGTTTGTTTTTCCATAAAACCGATTTTAGTCAGACAAAATACAAAAAGGTAAAGGCGCTAAAATTTGCTCTAAAGGCCAATGGGAAAATTGCCATCTCTTTGCATAGCCTCATATGTTTGTCATAAGCCTGAAAGAAGTCGAAGGTGGGAAATGACACAAAAGTACCAAAAAAAGAAAGAAAAATATAAAGTCAGAGCAGCTTAGGGCAAAAAAAAAAACAAAAGTAGCAAAAAAGATAGTCATGGGAATCATATCATATATTTTAGATCGCAGTTAATCTATAAATAATTTATTTATATGTATTACTGTTTATTTTAAACCAATTCTTTCTGTAAGCTAAAAAACCCTTTAGTTATTTTTTATAGCATACCTTAAGGAACTATCTGCGAAATATAAATATATAAATAAATATATTCGTAAATTCTTTGTTATTGTTTTTAAATCGAATAAAACTACGACTTAAATCAAATAGAAGATACGATCTTCCGCTCCCTCTCCGCACCGCCCACCCCACCGCTGTATTAAAGATTTTCCAAGCTGACTAAATCAATTTTCTTCATTGCTTAAGCCTTTTTTCTCCTTGTTGACAGACATTATAATATTAGGTTCAACACTTGGCACACACCCAGAGCACACACGACAAAGACACACACATAAGTACATACACACATAACATAGATTAACATAAAAGACCAAACAACAATTACAACAAAAGCAACAAAAGCAAAACGCATGAAGCCAAAACTAAAGTATCTAGATCAAAGATTGGGCAAGACCAGAGTCGGGTTCGGTTCATCAATAGGAGAAGAGGTAAAGGAGATCTACTGGCAGGGCAGAAGCTTCATTGGTCACAAAAGGTTAAATAGCACAAAAACCCATAAAATTTTACTATCATGACGCAGCTGTGGACAAAAGTATTTTATTTTCCCTAAAAGACGCAAAAAAAAAAAAGAAACAAAAAAACGAAAAGAATACTGAAATTGAGCAAACGGTGGGAAACGGAAACAATGAGACCGATTGTCGTCGTATATATATATATATATATATACATATTGAGATAGAGTAGATTGCATGCATAATTATCATACGACCATAATCGTAGACATCAGAGAAACACACACACAACTGTGTTTGCTTTTACCTTACGCTGTCTGTTGGAGGGAGAGAGAGGGGGAGGGGGGGGGTGTCATCAACAATCCAATTGACAAATGAAAGTGAAACTCTTCAACCACCTGGACACACACATCGATGAAGCGCCACTGATTCAAAGCATAAACATAACCTTCCCCCCACCGATCGATCCTCCCCGCATTGTCTTACCTTGTTTTGTCTTGTCAACTTGACATGTAAATCGTTAGAACGTGTTGGATTGATTGTTCTCACTTTAACGCAGCATTTGATGTCGGGGTATATATATACATATAGATAGTTGAAATTGAAGGGGGGGGGGACGGCGGCGCTTCCCGATTCATTACGATTCCACACATCTGATTCAATCATTTGTCAATGGCAAATTGTATAATTTGTAATTGTAAATACTTGACAGATTATCAAAAAAAAAAGAAGAAAAATAAACAATATAAAGAGGATTTCCAATGAAATCTTCATTTTGTCTTGCTTTATAGGGGGAGTTTGTATATTTGATTTGGTGTTAATGTGGGCACATTATGTTTATATAACAAAAGGATTGGCAATTTCCAACGAAGGATTCATCCTCATCTGCTGGTGGGGTGGGTTCCCACGAATCGGGTGGAGTTTCTGAAGAACTTACAAATCATTTTTAGATACATAGATAAAAAAAACATACATTCATAGTGATGCATCTGATAATCATTCGTTATTTTTTTTTTTGTAAATCAAAGGAAAGGCAAACATAAAAATCCACAAAATTGACCAAACGGATAGAATAATTGACACTCTCTAGAAGGTCAAAAAATCATGTAAATTGACGTTTTCCCATCACATAGATAAGACCTACTTAATATACTTTTATTAATTGTCAAGCGGGCAATAGAAAACATGAGATTCATTTGAATTAAAGTAGGATCCTGGTAGAACTTCAATAAGTAATTAATTAACTTGGTAATTTGAATAATTATTTCTCAAATGATTTTACAATTCTTAGGTTTTTAAACAGGATCAGGATATGGCTCACTATTATATTGTAAAAAAAAACTTTGTTAAACTTTTAGCAGGTCATTGAATTTATTTCCAGAGCAATATATCTGGTTTTATTGGGGTTTTCATTTACTTTGGTTGTTGCTTTTGTTTCTCTTTTTAGCATTTCTGTAATTCTTGAGACATTTTTCCCAAGAAATTTGTTCTTTTCCAAAGAAAATCTGAGAATTACAATTCTGCATTTTATCACCTGAGAAATAAATCGTCTCCGATATCCCCCCCTCGTGTGTTTTCGTTTTTTCTCTTATTTTGCAGACAGATTTCAAAGTAGAGTGAAGATAATTTGCATTCGCTTTCAGTTTCAATTTATTATTAATGAAAAGGGGTGAGGGAGGAAGGGAGGGAGGGAGGTAGAGTAAGTGAACAGTATAAGTTCAATGAATTCTGTTGGGATATATTTCTGGGCTAAGGTCAATGGATGAAATGATCCAAAGTGGCACATAGGATACAAAACAAAAGTTAAAATGATGACATCATCTATCATCATTTTGTTCAATGCAAATGTGTATCCAGATTATATAGAAAAAGAGAAAAAGTCAATATCTCATTCTCAATAGGGGGATCATTGCACTAGAAGCTATTTCAAGGATGCAAATATTGACAAAAAAAAAATATAATAAAAAGTTCCAGAAAGGTACAGTCGTCTATATAGCGTGATGTTTAGTGTATTGCCTTCTCTCTCGCGATCTCCCTCTCCTCCCCCTCTTTCTTTCTCTCTTGCTTACCTTGAACTTGCACCGACCGTTGCGCATTTTGGTTTTTTTTTCTCCTTTTCTTTTTTGCTTGAAACAATAATTTATGCACTAAGCACTTTTCGGTTCTCGTTGATTAACATATATTCTATTCTACAAAGATAATCAAATGCAATTCGATGTCTTGTGTTCGTTTCTGTTTTGATTTTAAGCTTGGCTGGCTGCAGGCAACAACAAACCAAATCTTTTAAAGTGTGATGAAAATATCTATGTCATATATATACATATGTATGCATAAGATATTTGGCGCCAATTCAAAATACAGCATCGAAAATGCAGATATTGGTCAGCGTGTTAAACTCTAAAAATCTAAACATTAGATCCGTCCCAGCAAGTCCGCGAAATTCCTTAAATGCGTTTCGACTTACTGTGTGGTGTGTGGGTGTGTGTGTGTAAAGTGTGTGTGAAGTTCAATGTTTGACATTGACATGTACCAAGGTTTGGTGCGGTGCGGGAGAAAAAGAAAAAAAATCAGAGAATCGTTGAGAATTCTCATGTCGACATTTGCCAAATAAACGGACTGGCTTTTTAGCGCCATGCGGGCCCAAGCAGCATGCAAAATTCACAATATCACAACAATTCCAACATCTTTACCATATGCCGGACACATGTGTGTTTGTGTGTTTGTCTGTTTGTATGTGTGTGTGTTTTGGAGGTGTGAGAGACAAAAGGATTGCCAGTGTGAAAAGTACATAACAACATTTTCGGCGGTTAGCTCTTTCATCATGAATCTATAGAAAGTAACATTTTTTTGTTAATTGTTTAACAATTCTTTAGATATTAAATCGCATTTCGTATTTTAATGTGATTTATACCTTAATTCACAATATTTACATATGTATTTTTATCGTTGTTTATATCGCCGCTCAAATTAGCTGCTAATCAATGATTAGCATCCAGGGGATACCACGTGGAGGCTGCCATTATTGGCAGGACACTTTGGTCTATGAGTCGACTTGACTGATGACTTAAGGAAGGATTATAGGCTCTTCCTAAGAATCAGTCCATTTATCCCCCATGCGATCGGACGGACAAATGTATTAAATCGAATAAAATTCCAAATAATTGTAAATCCAAAAAAATTTAACAAATTTTTACGGTAAAGTTTGAAACTAATAAAATAAATTAGATCAAAAATTGTTAAAATTTTGTTCGGTCTTTGGTTTTTTTGTCTCCTGGTAGCATCATCAAACCACACACAAAGTTAGCCCGCCTTTCTAACAGCATTTTTAGCACCTTTTTTTGGGTTCAAAGCAAAAAGAAAATATGTACAACAAAGATAGAGACAGGGGAACGGAAAAGAGAACGATAGATAGAAGCAAAGATAGGAAGCAAAACGAAAGGTAAGATGAAAAAAAAAAACTGCATTACACCGGGCGGATAGCAACGTTTGCGGGTGACAATGCAATGGAAAACCAAAAAGGATCCTGGGCATCTGCAAGAAGACAGGACAAATCAGTTTTTGAAAAATATTGTCATACCATAGAAAAGACAGAGGCAGCAGACAAGACAGAGAGTGTTAGAGAGAGAGAGAGAAACTGAGGGTGGCGCATTACTTGGCAGCTGCTGCTGCTGCACAGCTCCTTCGATCCTTCCTCGGCGACGTTTTGGCTCTTGCTTTTTGGGATTTCTGTATTTTATTTTATATATTTTTTTTTTGGCATGCATCTGTTTATTCAACGGACATTGACTTGCATCTGCGGGCCATACACAATGGCAAGGATCCTGATCATCATCATCAGGATCATAACAATAGTGCACTATGCCGAGATTTCTTTATTCTTTTGATTACATTTGGCGGCAAGTCCTGGCCTCTTTGCCTCGTACCTGGCAAATCATCATTTCGTCTTTTGTCTCGTTCCCTTTCCTTTCATTTTTTTTTTCCTTTTTGATTGTGAGTTTCAGTTTTCCTGTTGGAGCTAAACCGCAATTGTTCGCCTTGAATTTTGAGACTGGCGTTTTGGCATGTGCACACAGGACAAGACCTTATAAAGTAGAGTAGAATAAAGTAGAGTAGAACAAAACGATGTTTAGGTAAATGAGAGAGAAGTTTCTTCTATTCTACATTTAATTTTATGCAGATGCAGACTGTGATATATGCAAAATGTTACATCATATGCACAGCTGCCCGTCAGGAAAACAAAAAAGAAGTCCAGTTACTTTTAACAGAAGAAAATGCGGAAATTGAAAACGGAAAAAGGAAAAGTGAAAAGTAAAAATATAATAGGAATTGGGAAAAATGAAAGACGACTAACCCCACGAGAAGCTTAAACAGTTTTATAATCCTGAGTTGAGTTTTATCTAAAGAAATAAATCTTAATAATTAAATAAGTTTTCAACTAAATATTGTAAGCGAAGCCTTTTGAAATAAACGAAAATTAAGTGAACTTTTATCTCAAAAAATATTTTGATTTATATTGATTAGATGACATTTTGTACTATATATGAATATATATTGGGAAAATTAAAGTACATATATTAAATCGAAACAATCTGCCAAAAGATAAATATATTAAATGAGCAGTGCCCTCAAAATATGTAAACTCATTTAATTTATTTTAAAAAATTACGAAATTACGAAAAACGGTTGAATACAAATCTTGAAGATATATTTATTAACGATTTCCATTTCATAATAGACCCACGACATATGATCACTCGAGTATTTCAGAAATAATTAATTATCTTTTTATCACGCCTCTATCATCATGATTTATCTTTTAATATTTAACACAGTTTCATTATAAATGTTTATGTTTAGGTGAGTGGTCACCCTGGCAAGATAAATCTCTTTGATTATATAAAGTTTCCTTCTAATTCGAAAAGAAAGAATGAAAAACTTACGACTCTCTTATTTATTTTATTTTCCCGCCCGATTTTTTGGCTCACCTGGTGCACCTTTTGCCAAAAACCAACAAGAAAATAAAAGAGAAATTCCTACTGTAGAGAATCTGTCTGAGGGAGACGGACGTGTGGGGTGGGGAGTAAAAAAATACCACCAAAAAGAAAAACAATCTTTGTGGACCCAAAAAGATATACGATGTGTGATCTTGTTGACAATGAATGGTTTTTGGTTGATTATTATTACTACTACCTCCTCTTCCCCCACACCTCTCTATGATACGGACAGTTTTTCTTTTGATTTTCCTTTATTGATATGGCCATACAGACAATGCGAGTAGAAGAAGAAAAATCACTGCCACGGGCCGGGTGCAGCCGAAGGGCAACTACAACACAACAATAACACATCATTGCACAATCGAAGGATAAGAAATATATGTATGCGAGAGAACATTGGAGTAAATGTTTTGAAAAGCCAGTAAAAGGAATTGCTTCTAGGAATCCGCTGCCACCATAGCATGGATATCAATGTCCTTTAGCCCGAAAGAAATCAAAAAGTTGGATCACCTGGCCATATCTGATGATTATGTGCGGGTGCTGCCGTTACCTTTACCTCTACCTGTGTGTTTGCCTTTATATAGTTGACTGTGAGTGTGTGTCTGTGTGTGTTTGTGTATATGTCTGCTATTGTTCTTTGCTAAAAAAATAAAAGAAGTAAGAATACATAGACTTCTGAATGACCCTCTCCCCCTTCACACACACACACGCACACACACACTCACATTTGTCCTGGATATAGAGAGAATATGCCGACATCCCCACAAGAAGAAGCTCTTTTCTTTTGTATTGCACTTGTGCCAGGTGCCTTGACTTTGATTCGCGCAGGTTTCTTGTGCCTATTCATGCTTCGTTATCCTGTCAATGGCCAGAAGCATTGTTGTCAACGTGTTGTCATCGGCAACGTCCTTGTCTACGTTTTATACTCTCCTCCTTTTTTCCTTTTCTACTTTTTTTTTTGTTATTTTACTAAGCTGATTAGGCTGCTGCTCCTTGCGCCTGCCTGCGTGTGTCCTGGCTTACATTTAAACACTGTGTTTAGCCTATTAAAAAGATGTCTTCGCCTAAATGAAGTGTGTAAATATTTTATAATTTTGTTGCGGAGATTAGAGGTTCCGTTTCTTTTTTTATATAGAAGAGGAAGTTAGAATCGGGGATCAGGATATCCTTATTGGAAGTTGGAACTTAAATGCTGCAACTTTAACAAAAATTCTTGTAATTAAAACTCTCTTAATTTAATAATAATAAAATAAAATAATGTGATAGAAATATTGTCTAAGGCTTAGAGGCTAAGCTAATGTAAGGCTCGAATGAAGATATATTTCATATACATAGATATAGAAATATTTAACAACAATTTTAAATGAGTCTAGAAGTCTAATGGGGTTTGTTTACTATACTAATGACATAATTATACTAAATGGATAATGAATTAATTAACACTTTTTTGTTGTGTGTATATGCAAAATAAGAACAATCAATAAAGGTTAATAATATATAGAATTTTGGATATTTTTACAATTTCATTAAACTTTTTTCGCCACTCACTTTCAAAATCAAAAAGAAGACCTCACTGGAAAAGTATACCAAAATATTCATAAATAAATCTGGTCTTAGTCAAACTTATATATATAGAGTTCAGGTAATCGAACAATTATAATTCGATTCTATATGAAAATAGGTTTATTAAATTTGTCTACCTAGTGACTCCTTCATCAGGTAAACTGGGCTATTTTAAAAGGGTTTTAATATGATTAAGTTTTATTTCTAGGTAATTTTGGCTTAAGGTTATGCCTTAAGATATCGGACGGCATTACCTAAACATTCTAAAGCTGATTAAACTAAAATACTGAAGGAACGCATTACG
This sequence comes from Drosophila sturtevanti, assembly GCA_018150375.1. Classification (NCBI taxonomy): domain Eukaryota; kingdom Metazoa; phylum Arthropoda; class Insecta; order Diptera; family Drosophilidae; genus Drosophila; species Drosophila sturtevanti. The sequence goes on along the minus strand of JAECWJ010000341.1, from coordinate 2,201,523 downwards.
CAAAAGATTGAACTATTTGCCATATTTTGTTTTATTTTATTCTTTTTTCGTTTTCTTTTTGAAAATCGGCTAACTCATCAGCTGACCTAGTTTACTTCTACCTATAATACTCTTTATATTGCTTTGGAGTCTTCCTTTCTTGTCTTTTTTATCTATGAAATAACAATACAGTTCAGTTTGAGTTCAGTTAAGGTTGAGATATGTTCAGTTCAATATTCTATACAAAAAAAAACCATTGTCAAATTTTAACAAACAAGCCAGCACAAGGTGCAAAAATGGGACATTCCTATTGTTTGGCAAAACAAAAATCTTTTTCTCTTACATCTTTGGATAGAAGACGATGATGGAAAATCATTTCAAACGGCACCTGCAAAAATCCTAAACACGACAGAAATACCAGTGGAAAAAAGGGTTTTTCCCCTACATCTCAACTATGAATGAATCGCAAATTATATTTTTCCCCTAACGCTAATGAGCGTGGGCCAAACCCCGTATCAGGTACTCGAAAAAATCAAATTGTACCTATATTTTAACATATATTTAGGTATAAATCGGCGACAAGTGCTTAGACGGGGGTTTTCTACCCTTGAATGAATGAAAAAAGGAAGAAAGGTTAAACGATGTGTGGGTTTTATATTTTGGGCTATTCCATCAAGCGTCTATTAGCATAGATGCTTCTTCTCCTACCACTGCAATTGGTGAGATGATGATTAGGTAAAGAGAGAGAGAGAAAGAGACAGAAGAGATAACCATGGTCATAGTGCGTTAATTGTGCGGAATATCAGACGTAATAACCAAGGATATATTGTGAATTTCCCCCAAACATATATATATATATCTATATATATATGTATATGTGCATATCAGTGCGATCAGGTAGCGGATTGTGATCGTGAGATTTTCCGCGATATGTTGTTATTTTGGCTATGACTCGCGTAATTGGATAATCTGGGAAATTACTTTAAATCCAAATATTGTGATCCACATCCGGAGATGCCTGAAAAAAAGGGAAATCCTCTTGTATAGGAAAACACAATATGGGAAAAATAGAAATGCGGGTTTTCGTCCATCAAACAACCAAACAACCAACCAACCAACAATCGACATCGTTCTCACACCCAGTTGGTCAGTTTTGCTATATTGGAATTTTACATTTGGAAATTCATCTTTTTAGTTTTGGGTTTATCAAAACTTTTCAGTTCTCGATGGTTTTTTTCTCTTTTCGTTTTCAGTCTCGGGGAACATGATATTTCGTTATGGTTTTTTTGCTTTCAATTGCTGGGAAAATATATTAGGAGAGAGAGAGGAGACAACTTGCAATGTTTCTTCCGAGCCAGAAAGTCTATTAACAGGACAAATTGTATGCCTTCCGGTATGGGTTAATATTTGGAAAGTTGGAGGTGTTCATGGGTTAAATATGGGTAGATGTGCGTGTGTGTGTGTGTGCTATAAGGCTGAAGTTTAAGTTAAACAATTACAAGACAGTATGTAAAAAGATAATATAGAAAACAAATAATGGATACAAATACCCACTAAATAATTTCGAATCTATGGTATATATCGAAAATAAATTATGGAAAATTGGATATATTTACCTATTTTTCTTTTAGGGCTTTGTATGTATTAGTAATTTGAAAATGTTTAATTGTATTTTTAATATCTGTTCTATGTCTAGCTATGTATCATTTGGTCAGTTTAAGTAAAATTGAATGCTTAAAAGAGTATTATATATGTACAGTCGGCTAAATGATATGGTTAAGTAGAAATCGTTTTAATATTATGTACATAATTATATAAATCTTAATAACTGTATATTATTATATAACTTGGCTTACATATTTTTGAAATTACAGGATTTTTATTTTATTATAATTTTATGTTTCACAAATAATAGAATCTCAGCTATTTACGAGCTATTTAGCTCTTATATCACAATATCCCTCAGCTTAATATATATATATATATATATATATTTTATATTTATATTATACAGTTTATCATATACCCAACTTTTAGACGAAAGTTTTTCTTTAATTTTAATCACCTTTACTTTCCCTCTAGTTTAGTTAAATTTACTTTTGCAGATAATAATATATTTTTATATAATTATTAGGTATATAATCTTATCCTCTCCAACTTTACAACAACCAAATTCCTAACCAAGTTCTTAACTCCATCTAAAAGCAGTTCCAGATTATTTTCCTATATGCCGATAGTATTTCGATTTACTGAATTATTTTAAACTATGCTGAAACCAGGACAAAAGGACAATTTTTTGTGTGAAAACACTGAAAGCAATTTGTTATATCAAAATTTTCTGCAAAGAATCTTAGCAATTTATCAAAAGAATGTTTAAGACAAGCAACTTATACCAAATTATTTGAAACTACTTTATTTTAAGCTAGTCTCACAAAGGGATCTTTCAGTTTATGGATCCTATAGTTGATTCCATGTGGTGTCAGATAAATTTTTGGATTCCTGAGAAATTTCTTGTCGAATTTGAACAATTTTCTTCTACATGTAAAATTTTGTAATTTTAGAGTTTGACCAAACAAAGTTGAAGAGTAGCTCGTTTCGTTATTGTGGGAAATTTGAAAGTTTTGCAGTCTATGTAACACGAGACGGTTACAATAATGCACTTTTGGGCCTCATAACTTTAGTCCTCAAGCAAATGTAGTCGTCTATCCAATAGATTTTAGATTGTGAAACTAACAACTGGCTATCAATTGACTAAGACACTCTTATGCACTATTTATGGATCATAGGAAAGGTGTCAATTTTAAAGCTACTCAGATTCAGAGATTCGTCCCTCTAGCAACACCTCCTCCCCCACCTATTAGGAGTCAGACAGATGTATGGAAAAGAAAAACCAACCCCAAAAAGGAAATAAAGAAATACTAAGTACAACACTGAGAGAAAAATGCCAATAGTTAAAAATAGATGGAATAGTGCACGGTAGTGGAAGACCTATGGGGAAACACTTTTGACGAGTTATTACAGGAGGGATGTGGAAACTGCAGTGTCAGGGGGAGAGAGAGTGAGAGAGAGGTAGAGGGAAGGGGAGAAGCTGCCTGCTTGCCTGCCTGCCTGTCAAAGGTCAGCAGAAGGTGCCTTAAGTTATGTTGGCAGAGTGCGTGCATGTGTGTGTGTGTGTATCAAGGGGAGCTTGGGATCATTACCTGGCATAGGGAGGGTAAGCGCCTGCGTTGGATGCTCAACAAATAGAGAGAGCTAGAGAGAGGAAGAAGAAGAGAGAGCGAGAGAGAGAGAGGTAAATTCAACGAGGGCAGGTAGAGCCCTTTTAAACGAATGGGAAACACGCCGCGTGCAGAGCAATAAGGGTATGGGAAAACGTTGCCTATACGCTAAAGTAGTGGTAGTGTTAGGTACATATATATATACATATATACACCAGGCACACGTGCGCACCTCTGCTCGCACTTTTTCATCTGTATGCGTGCCTGTGTATGCGTGTGTGTGTGTGAAATGAAGAAGAACCAAAACCACCACCGAAAAAAATGGTATAAAAGCGAGTGCCTTGAAACTACGACCTGTCACACACATCTCAGCGTTCGTTGAGTAAGCAACACCGAAAAAAAACAACAAAAACAAAAACTCCACTATTATTCGTATCGTATCTCGTGTCGTTGTATCGAACCGATCTCTTTGGAAAACGCGATCACATTTTAAATTTTTAAAAATCAATACTTAAAAACATTTTATAATCATGGCTGCCAATTACAAGAGCTGCCCTTTGAAGAAACGTCCCATAGTCTTCGTTGCGGAAGAAGAGGAACAAACTGAAGCCTTGGCTCTAACCAAAAGAGCCTTGGTATGTGAAGAAATTGCAGTTGAGGAAATGCAACCACAGGATTTATCATTGAAACGTAAAGCCAATTTTGATGAGGATTATGTGATACCCAGTAAAAGGGAATATGTATTGAATCTATCAAAAACATCCGAGGAGATGCCTTTAAGCTCAGCTTTACTATCACCACCAATGGATATACATTTACGGGGCATGACAACGGCAACTATGGGCTATACCACCACCAGCACCAGCTCCAGTTCATCGAGCCCCAGTGAGAATCCTTATCAATCAGCCTTTGTCATGGCTGCCGGTTGTAATCCAATTTCGGCCCTATGGAGCAGCTATCAACCACATTTGAATAGCTCGGCATTCCCATCACCGGCATCCAGTATCAGCAGCAGCAGCAGCAGCAGCAGCAGTAGTAGCAGCTGCAGCAGCGGATCACCACGTTCCCTTTATAACTACCAGCAATCAATGATGACACCGCCATCGAGTCCTGGCTCCGATATTTGTTTATCGGAACCCGAGGATCTCTCAGTGCGTAATGATATACCATTGCCGGCTCTATTCCACCTCTTCGATGAGGCAAGGACAAACAGTAGCAGCAGCAGCAGCAACAACAGCATCAGCAGTTCCACCAGTATGAAGACCAATAGTTCCAGTTCCATCATCAACTCTACACAATCATCGCATCATGCCATGTCCAAGAATTATCGTTATAAATGTGATCAGTGCCAGAAAATGTACTCCACATCGATGGGTCTCTCAAAGCATCGTCAATTCCATTGCCCGGCAGCGGAATGCAATCAGGAGAAGAAGACACATTCTTGTGAGGAATGTGGTAAGCTATATACTTCAATTGGAGCCCTCAAGATGCACATTCGTACCCATACATTGCCATGCAAGTGTCCCATTTGTGGCAAGGCATTCTCCCGACCATGGCTACTTCAAGGACACATACGTACCCATACGGGTGAGAAACCATTCCAGTGCCCGGATTGTCCACGTTCATTTGCCGATCGTTCAAATTTACGTGCCCATCAGCAAACCCATGTCGAAGTTAAGAAATACGCCTGCCAAGTCTGCCACAAGTCATTCTCGAGAATGTCTCTGCTCAATAAACACACTAGCTCCAATTGTACCATAACTATAGTGTAAAAACGTTGACGTTCATCTTTCTTTTGAGCTATATCACAACATTCCGCAGGACAGACAATACAAAACTTTAAGAAAATCTAAAAACAAAAATGAAAAGAAACTCAAAATTGAAACAATTCTCCAGCCTTTTAATGATCCTCTAACTCTACCTCCTTTCTATATATATTTATGATAAGTCGATTCGGTTTTGGTGCTAATTTATTTATATTTTTAATCTATCTTAAGGTTCATGTATATTTCCTTCTCATCATCCACACAGCATTTGACCAAAATTAAAATATTCATTTAATTTATATATTTAGTTGTCATTAAGCATATTATCTCATAATTTATTTACTAATACAAAAGTAAAAGAAAACAAATTGTTGTTAAGAGTTTTGTTAGTTATAGTTCATACATTAGTACAATAATATATTTTTGATATAAATAAAATTTTATACAAATTATTGAAACTAAAATTAATTCCAATGATTTTTTATTTGAAACAATTGAATGATTTCTTAAACTTCCCAAACGAGCCTATCTTAGGAATGATGGATCGTATAATATTCATATAATTGAATGAATTGGTCTTAATCTTTCTTAAAGAAGACGAAATAATGCCATGGATAATATCAAATGGACGGATTGGAAACAAGGTTGAGACAAAGGATGGTTCCTATTCCTATTCCTCTGCCAGTGCCTTCCTCTAGAGTGAATATATTTTGGGTAGACTCTCTGTTAGACGTACTCGAGTTGAAGGATAAAATGATGTATGGACTACAGTTCTGATTCAATATTAAGGAAAGAACTAACAACAAAGTAAAGTTCTTTAACAAAACCCTATTGCCAATATTTATATTTTCAATAACCAATCCAATATATATATTCCAATATTGTCCGAAAAATGTTAAGAAATATATAAAGTAAATCAAACGTTTTTTTTATAATATTATTAAGATGATATATACACACATATATATGAATGTATGTAGTGTCATATGGGTGCATACGTGCGGAGAGAGGGCAGCCCTGGATGCGGTGTGACAATGTGGCATCATCGGTGGTCAGAAAGGAACGAACGAAGGAACGATAGAGAGCAGACGTATAATAAGAAGTTGTCACCATAAGTTGTGTTTAAAGTTGTCACAGTAGAAAAGTTGCTAAAAGTTGTCACCTAAAGTTGTTAAAGTCGTTCTTTTTATATTAATCTATTCAATTAACTATTTTGCTACATAACTATTTTTAATATTAATAAACAACAATTATTGTATACCCACAATAATTCTTACATGTATATTATTAAATATTTTAAAACCGGAAACGAAATGAACTCCTTTTCCTATGACAATTTCCACCCTCTTATTCCACTTCCAAGAGAGATCGAATTTTTGAAAGAAATGTATGAAACACCTTTCATAAAGTGTCATATCTCCATTCAACACACTTTCCATTTTCGAGGACTTCCTCATAACCAGCCCCTTCCCTCCATCCTTTCAGCAATCTTGCAAAATACAATAATGTTTCATCAAACCATATCGAATGAAGGCATTTTGCACCTTTTGTTAATGCAAATATTTAATTAGCTGCAGGGGCTGACAACAGTTGTGAATTTCTGTGTCCCCTTTTATGGCACAATCCTTTGCCAAACATATTTGTTAAATGGATCCAAAGCAGTGCAGGTGATAAACGTAGACAAGGACAATGACAACAGCAACGGCGGCTGCTTATCGACAGGATACTACTACAAATTTGTTTAACTAACAGCAGACGGTAGACGGTTGAATGATTGAGTTGAGTTGAGTTGAATTTTTGTAGGTCATTCATTGATTGGAGTTTATCTTTATCCTCTCTTAGCGATTAGTTTGTTCAGGTTTCCATTTCCATTTGGTACCTAGATACATACATACATACATACATAGACTAGACAGGTACCTAAAACACTTATTGTATTTACTTATAGCTCTCGGGGTCACGTAATGTTTAAAACGTAAAGGACATCGATTAGAAAGATTTGTGAAACACCTTCAGGCCACAAAGATTTTAGCTGAAACAATGAAAGACTATAACTCTCTGGCAGAAAAATCAGAGCATTTGCAAAAAAAAAAGGAAAAGTGGGTAGGACACCTTGCATACACCTTGAAAAATTCTCTATAATCGAAGAAAAAGTCACAATACGACAATGTCGTCAAAATGTCTACCCAGTGACCCAGTCCACGATACTCTCTATTACTTCTATTCTCTCTGATCTCAGCCGCCTTTTGTATTCTGAAACAGAAGCGGCGGCATCTTTTGCCCAAGATTTTTCTTTTCGGTTTATTTTATTCTTTTTCTCTCTATTGCAACCACATGATGTCATGCCTGAATTTAAATCCTTTTTGATTGACCGAAGTAGAGAGAGAGACTAGACTCATCCCATTAGAGTAGATAACAAATTGCAATTGACAAAATGCTAAAGCTCACAATGAAGTAAAGTGTAGTGCAGTGCTGTGCAGTGCAGTGCAGTGGAATCCAATGCAATTCAATGCAATGCAATGCAGCCAAAAGAGTCAACTAGATGCCAAACGATTTGCGTTTCCAATTCCAAATGCTGTTGCTCTCCATACAAATCGATGGCGATAGCTGATCATGATACAAGTCGCAGCATTTGTAATTGCCGACAGCAAACGACAAAATGAAACGAAATACAGTGGTTTCACTTAGTGAATAATGATAATTGCATGGATAATGAGAATTACAAGAATTATTATATAAAATAATAATATTTATTAAACTATATCAGTTCTCAAATTAACAGATAACAGAGTGAGATACTAACTATATTAACGAAAAGTCATGCTAACTGGAGCCACTTAACTCGCATTTACACCACAAGAACCAACGTTTTTCGTCACTTAACAAGGTGATGTATATAGCTTTCAGATCTCACATAGATTTAATGAAACAATTAACTATAACTTATGTATATAAAGGACTTATAGTCCTTTGAAAATCTCTAAGGAAATAAACATAACTCTAGGAAATTTTCTTACCAGATGTATTGCATTATCTTTGTTTATGGAAACTTCTCTTTCTTTTTCCATAAAAACCCAAGCTTATTTTTGCTAAGTTCTTTAAACATTGTTGAAGCCACTTTTTGATACTCCCAAAATATCTTATCTTACTACTACTTACGCACTACGGATAATATATATCCTCCAATAACCTGCAGAAAGCTTTCATTTATACCAGCTTTTTGTATTTTCCAGTACCACGGTGCACTTCGTCACTCAAGGCGGCCCCAAGCAATCAGCAAGCGGCGCATGTCACATACAACAAACAAACCAAAGTAAAAATAAAAAAAAAAAAAGCTCATGCAAAACAAACATTAGGAAATCCAATACCAAGTGCTCCTCTGAGTAGCAGCTTCAACTTCTGCAGCAGCAACACTAGCCACTTAGGCAGTCTCCTCCATCGTTGGAGACGACGTTGGAATCGTGGATGTTGTTATTGTTGGAGTTGCTGCTATTGGAGTTGCTAGTTGTTGGTTAGTACGACGACGTCGTCGTTTAGGACGTTTGAGATTACAACCGATTACGAATTTTACTCCAAATTTGTATGCAGTTGTAATTGAAAAAGCATCAACATTAATCTTGGTTTCGATTTTCGGATTTTGGGATTTCGTAAGTGCAGACAGAGACAGAGGTAGAAATATAGAAAGAGAGCGACAGAGAAAGAGATTCGCCATGCAAGATAGCGGGTGTATGTATGTATGTATGTACCACACATATTGCTTAATCGTTTAGTGCTCAGAAATAGAGTAGAGCACACACGACGACAACGTCGACTTTAGCAAAACACATTTGGCATAAATCAAAAAGAAAAACAAACAAAAAAAAAGCAAAAACAAAAACAAAAACAAAAAAAAATAAATAAAAGTAAGAAATGTTTACTTGGCATCTCTCTAAAAGGCACGACAACTGTCCATCTCCATTCCATACTATTCCATCCTATTCCATCTCTGTCTCTTTCTCTATGCAAAATGATCGTGTGGCAACCTGTCAGCGATCAGCGACCTTAACTGTAAAGCCAAGCCAAGAGATCTCATCCACATCCACATATCCACTAGATTCTAGGCTGAGAGTTTTGAGTTACATGACCATGGGCAAAAGAACCATAGCAAGTAAGAATGAAAGAAACGTCGTGGCGTTAGTTGTCGCTAAGTTTTAGAGAGACTCAACTTGATGATAGCCAACATCATCCAATCCACCACCTTCTCTCCTCCGCCTTCTCCTTTTAGTTCGTGTAGATCTTAAAGCGTTGATAAATGTTGTTACTTGTCGTTTCGCTATGTTAGAGACTTTTCTTTACTTGTCGATCGATGGGTGGTTATACCTCTTGACATGTCGTTGTCGTTGCTGTTGTTGTTGTTGTTGTTGCTGTTGCTGTTGTTGTTCCTTGATGTTTTTGTTGCTGTCGTTGACTATGCTGTGGTTTTCTGTCTCCATCTCCACGATCGCCAACGGAACGGTTAATTGTGGTTATGATTTCTTCTTTCAACTATAGCAACAGATCAGTCAGTCAGTAAGTCACTCTAATTAGGCTCATCGTCATTGTAGTTGTCGCTTGCCTTATCACTTCCTGCTCATTCAAAAAAAAAAAAAAAAAAACAATTTGAATTTCCAACTCACTTTAATAAATATTACATAAAGGTACAGTCAGAGAAGATGTAGAAAGTAGCATCTTCTCTCTTTCTCCATCCACTTCACACCTCTCACTCCCTCTCTCTCTCTCTCTCTCTCTCACTCTCTCTTGTTCTGCCTGAAACTGTACACTGTACAATCCCCACCCTCCCACTCCCATATCCATATCCGCCGATGCGATATAATTTTGCAGGCAAATTGATTCCATTTTCTTTAGGTCTGTTTTTTTTTCATTTTTTTTTTTTGTTGCTGCCTGCATTTACTTGACACACATCGAACGCAAATCAATGCGGTAGCATTTACAAAATATTTACAACAACCAAGGGGGCAAAGCAAAAAAAAAAAGTGTCCAGCGATATCCAAAAATAGCTAGCTATATGTATATACATATGTATATATATATATATATATATATATATATAGAAAGGCGGGGGCGACTGCTATAGCAGTTGAAGCAATCCAAAGCTGAAAAAATGATTTATGTATGGGAGAGACGGTACTTTCTTTCGAGATTTTCTCATAGGCCTATTTCTGATTTGAAAGTTTGTGGTCTAATAGGTAATCCATATGCCCTACAGAAGCTTCAATAATAATTGTTTGCATGTGGGAAAAAAATGATGATTAACCTAAATATGATTTGAACTACATTCAAATATTTAAGGAAAAATATAAAAGAAATAATGTTAAATCTGATTTAAACTATCCCTTTTTTTAAATTATATGTTAAAATATATTTATGAATATGAATATTCAACTTCGATGCAACGTTAACTATCCAGTGAGAATATATATATTTAATTCTATAATTGAATTTAAGTTTACATTTTGCTTTAGAATAGCAATTTAACATTACTCCATAATATTCTGAATTATGAATTAATATTATTCTTAAATTTATAGGTAAACACAATGAATTTGTTTGAATAATGTAATTTGAGTTTAGATTTTACTTTGGATAGTAAATTTATATTCCTTATTCCATAATAATCCATATTATTATTCTTAAATTAAAAGGTCCAACTAGAAATTTAAATCTAAAGAAGCATCCATTGAAATTAAGTCAATTAAATTGTAAATTATTTTAACTTGGAGGTAGAATGTACATCCTTTTTGAGACCAAGCACGGATAGGCATGGATGAACAGGGATGCATATTAGGAAAACTTTTTCTTTAATGCGTCGTCCTCTTTGACCATTATTTTCGCTGCCCTTTTGTAATTTTTCTGCAAATTAATTTCAAAATTTTCCGAGCAAATTGGACCCGCTTTCACTTCTTTTTATTTTTTCCACAAGTAGAGCTCTATATATATTTGGTATGTGTTTCGCAATTCTTTTGTCATACAAAATACATTCTCAATATATATATGTATCAATCGTGTCTCTAATGCATCCATGCATCTAGGCTTTAGAACGACCACTTCAACCATCATCACATTAAACTTAAACTAATTTTTTTTCAAATTTTCGATTCTGTGTTTACTTTTTTCTTCATATTATCCAAAATAGTATTATTGGAAGGGCATCGTTTGTATGTATATATCTAACCATTAATTCAACTAGATCTTACTTGTTCATTCCGTGAATTACTATGAAAATATATGCTGATTGAACAAATGTTGCAAGCGATGTGCTCGTTCACGTGTTAAACCGTAGATCACATGTGGCAAGCAATTCAAATCCACGAAGATGCTTCACTAAATAACCGTTGGACCTCCCAATGGAACCCGTTGCTATGCAAATCGATTATCCAGTAGATTTGCCATTGCCTTTCTCCTTCTCCTTCTCCTCATCCACCACCACCTCCTCATTCTTCATCTTCATCTGCTGTTACACCAATTGATTGCCGATGATGACGTAGTAGCCAACAAGAAAAAAAAAGCTATTGAAATATTTATGAGAAGAAAAGAAAGAAAGACTTTCTTCCGTTTCCGTTAAAGATTTTATGAGCTGCAGAAACGGACACCACATAAAACTAACACTACTCAAAAAAAAAAAAAAAAATAAAGAAACAAAAAAACCAAACAAAGTAAGAAGGAAAACTAATTCTGACAACAATCAATTAAATTTATCTCTTGAAAAGTAGACAGAAATAAACAACTGTTTAGGCCAAAAAAATGTTCATCTACCTGTTTTGATTTGAACCGTTTTATTTTTTGTTTTTTTTTCTTCGTTTTACCGAAAGTGAAACCGTAAATTTTGGAAAATCAAACATCAGGTGTCGGCGATATCTCTAGTAATTCTACTTTAAGGTTATCCATTGACTACCAAAACTGCTGACTCTACCCCCACCCCCTCTTCTCTCTGTCGGCAAATGATCAAATTTTGGTCAGTTTTGTAATTAATTTTCAAAAATAGATACATCTTCTACTGAGACAGGACACCATATGGCAGCAGGGGCATCGATGACGGCGGCGGTGGATAGTTCGCCTACCAAACAAGCGCCGATAACCGAATGGTTACCCATTCCTCTCCCTCTCTCTCTCCCCTCTCTCTCGCATTCTTCTCCTCTTAGTTAGTGGCAATTAACACGACACGCTTCAACTCGAGACTGACCGCGAGCCATTCGTGTGCCCATCATCCACAAAAAATAACAGTTGGTCAAAATGGTATGTGTATGGGTATATATGGGTTTGGTTAGTTTGGTTACCTTTTTTTTCTTCTGTTTTTCTGTTTTTTTTTCATTTTCATTTCAATTCGTTTTATAAAAATTTCATGTTGTTTTCCCTAATGAATTCATTCGATTCACTTTCTGGTCTATATATGGTGATGCGAGAGGGGTTCATTATCCTGATGACCCCTTATGTTTCATGTTCATTGGAAAAAGTGAAAAAGGATTGTAAATTCCTTTGAATTTATTGGGTGTGTCGTTGTTGTGCACTAAAAGGGTGGGTGTTTTTGGGGGTGGGGGGTGTAGTTGAACATTCTTTTTTTTTTCTTGTTTTTCTCTCTTTCCCCTCTGACCACAATTAATCATTTGCATTTTGCCGTAAAGGTCAATGGAAAACGGAACTACAACAGAATTGTTGTTGCTATTACTTTTGATATATATCCACCTACACTTACATCATGATGCCTATATATCTAAGATTCAGAGCAAAACTTGGCGCCAGAGTTTCGTTTCGTGTGCCAATTCAATTAAAATTCAAATTGATGCAAAACAAGTGGCGGCCAAGCCTCTCTCTCTCCTAAACACAAAGCTCAATTGACAATGCACACACACACACACACACATACATATATATATACACAATATGTCACGCCCCCTATCCGCCTACATATCGAATTGGGGGCGCTGATTTCATTATTATTTTTTTTTTTGTTTTTAATAAATATTTTTCACCTTATAATAACACGAATATGACTGTCAATATCTGATAATATCATCTAAAATAAATGGTCTCTGTGCAAGTAGATTTGCCCCTGGGATTATGTCTGATCTTTGATCGGATTGAAAGTGAAAAAAAAAATGGAAGTGGTCTTAATGTTGAAGGTGAAAATGGGGTTGGGTTCAGTACCTAGGATATTTGCAAAATGAATCAGTTAAATAACGAAATGGTAAGCATAAAAACAAAAGAGTTAACTTTTAATTTATACATTATATTCAATCCTTAAATTTACAAGATTTATTTAAAAATTTTTTCCAAATTTAAATATAGTGTAGCAAGCAAGGCTTTTTGAATAAATTTTATTAAATTTGGACTTCGTTCTGCATTCTGTTTCTAAGTTTATCTTGGGTTCTGTTTTATAATTTTTGTTAATATTAACCGACATAAGTTAGTATAATTTTTCATATCTTTTTCGATTTTAATTTTAATTCAATGAAGTATTTAATTTAATATTGAAATTGGAAAATTGGTTAAATATTTAAATAAATATAGAAAATTTGTATACATATATATTTTAATTTCTAAGTTTATGTAAGTTTTCAGAATTATAAAATACATGACTCAAAAACAAAAATTATTTGAGATTTTATACATTCAAATGTATAAATTTTAATCAAATTATTTATAAATAAATAATTAAAATCAAATTTTATTTAATAAAAAATAAATTATGAAAATTAAATATTAATTATGAAAATCATCAATGTCTGTTTAGTAGAGAACACTATGAAATTAGTTATATAAAGTAAGTTTAGAATAATCTTCGAGATCTAGATATTATCTCAGTCGATTCTCCCCTTGATGTTGACAGATAGATATATACTTTATATTTCCATTAAATTTATAAGATCGAAAATCCTTTCTTCTGCCAGCGACAACAATTTTGATGAATTTTATATATCCTTTGAATATAAGAAAAAAATTGTAAAGTGTTTTGAAATGTTTTTCAGTTTATAATAACTTTTCCATAACATTTGCTTGGAATGCCTTTCATGGAAAAATATTTCCTTTTTAGTTGAAAACTTTCGCCTTTTTGATAATGACAAAAAAGAAAATTTCACTTGAATTTTTGCTCTCCATTTGAGTTTGATTAGTTATATGGCAAGCTAAGTATATAATATATGATCAATAGTCTTTGCAAAGCTAACGGATGGTATATTCAATGGGCCTTTTTGACTTCACAAACTCGAGATCATTTATCATCTGAGAGAGAGAGAGAGAGAGAAGAAGAAAAGGATGATTATTGGTCTTGTAATTTTTAACTATTAGTAACATTTTGCGACAGGAATTGAACTTTTTTTTTGTGAGGAGTCTCTGTGCAAATTGTGACAGGAAAAATCAATTTGAAAATGATTTTCCAAGAGCCAAAGAGACATCGTAGGCGTGGACACCGCCAAAAGAGGAAACGCCAATATGACACGCTCAGTGCTCAATCGTTGGAGAGACTTGACTTCAGAGGTCTTCGTCTTTGTCTCATATTACCACAAAGAGCTTCGTGCCGGACCAAAAAAAAAAAAAAACACAACAACTACAACAACAACAACAACAACAACAAGAAACCACCACATTAACCAGCTATCGACGCATTGGACGCTGACGGATGGCCGCCTTAGCTTTTTTTTTGCAGCATACCCTGTAGGAGAAGAGTTAAGGATCATATAAAAGTTACTAAGAATAAATAAATATCCTTGATCAACAAGAATCAAGTTGATCGAAATATTCAAGTAGTAGAAGGCTTTCCTTACAATAAAAACCGTAATGGAAAAAAGTAACTAAATCTCGAGGATAGATCGTAGGCGGATGGTAGATATTTTAATTGTCCTTTCAAGACACTAAACACGGTAACTCTTAGTCGTATTAATAGATTTAATCTAAAGCATTTTTTGTTTGTTTATTTCAGTTTATTATTATTTTTATTTTTTTTTTTTGTTTTTTTTTTTGCTCTCTAAGATAAGGCGCCGCCTTAAGACAAATGCGTCTTGTGGGTTCATCGCCATTTGGCTAAAGATTATGATGATTTTTCATAATAAATTGTGGCAAATCAGGCTCACTGGCATTATAAGGCATCATTAACAACGACAACAACAAAACAGCAACAACGGCAAACACAAAAAAGCACGCAGCAGGCGAGGCGCAAGCCTAAACGCGTTAACAAGACCTGGCCAAGAGTTCTGCCTGGCCAACAAGTGGGAAGTGAACGAAGCCAAAAGATCAAGCCACCACCAAAGTTGGAGGAGTTGCTGTTGGTGGTGGTGGTTGTGCGTGGCGGCATAAAAACGTTTGAAGTTTAATTTTTTTTCCATTTTTTTCATTTTGCTCTTCGTTGAAGGAGCCCGCCTTGCATGTGCACAACAAACTATTGGAGCAGAAGAAAACGAGGGAACCCAACTCCAAATGGCAAACTTTAACTCACAATTCCACAAACTCCACCTAGGCCAACGCATTTGCCGCATGCCGCTTTTTGTCTCCCCCCTTGTCACACCCTCGCGCACACACCGTTTACTTGTCAATTTGTTTTTTGGTCAACATTTTTAAATAATGAACTCATATTTGCAACATTTGCCTGGCGTTTTCTTTTCCTTTTTTGTTATTTGTTGCACATGCGGCGCATGTCATGTTGCATTATGACTGCAGGTCGAAATACACACAAACAGAGAGAGTGTGAGCAAGAGGGGGAGAGATAAAGACAGAGAGCGAGAGAGAGAGGGAGCTAAGCCTCAGACTGCACTTGCTGTAACTTAATTCCAGGAAGACTTTTGACCGACCACAAAAAACTAGGAAATGTCAGTTTATAGACAGTGTAAAGTGAAGAGAGGCAACCACGAGAGGCAGAGGAGATTAACTGGGCTAGTATCAGTTAGCCAATGCATTTCAGTAGCCAAGAAGTGAAATAAATTAGAGATTAAATTTGGAGAAAGTTGCTTGATAATGACTATATAAAAGAAAAATCTTCCATCAAAATAACTATTAAGTTATGATTAAGAAATTAATTGTGATTCTTGCTTTATTTGAATATTGTTTCCCTGGATATTTTTTCCAATTATATTTTATGTTGTTTAACATTTGCGAAGATTTTTCAGTAGAGTTCTCGCATTGCAAATTGATAATCCTTCAATTCTTAATTATCTTTAAATTTATCTCATAAAAATCAACATATAGCATGCTCACTTAATAATAACTCATCCTCCATTCATAGTCTTTCAATAGGTCTACATTTCGATTCTTTTCCACTACATTCGCTTTATTGTTTTACACAAATTTACTCATTTTATCACCAGGATCTTCGCTTGAGCAAGGAATTGTCTTGCCTGCCGAATTTAAGGATCCCAGCCCATAGTACTCCTTCAACTCAATGAAAGGAAAAAAGAGAGACTTCTAACTACAGAGTTTGGTTGGTTCCAACTTGACACTGGCCAGACTAGAGCCTTAACACTAAATAGCGAATGTATCGGTCACAAATTTCTGCAAGCTTTGTATTATTTAATATTAAAAAAGTTTCTTCGAAATAATAAAAAGCAAACCTAATTTAATTTGTCTCTTTTTTAAAGACAAATTGCAGATCTACTATGAGCCGTAACAATATAAACGATCTTGTGAAGCTTTTTACGCAAATAAATATACCTTTCTTTATCCACATCTCGTGTACTCTCTTTTCACTTTCTCAAAATTCTTGCCCCATTTCTATTTTCAATTTCATTGCCTCTCTTCCATAAGATGATCGCCAGGCAAAGATTTACGATCACTTTCTAAGACAATTTATATTGTCAGTTTTTCCCAAAATACCAATGCAATGATCTTAGCATTGGCATCGGAATCATTAAGATGATCTTCCATGTTTTCAGTTTTTCGTTTTCAATTGCAAAATGGCAGCTGTGTGGCCTTTTTCCTTAGCCTATCCATTACGTGTACGCACAAACCTTATGACATTTTTATGTTAATGCAACTTTGACTTGAATCTTCCTGTTCGAATCTAGTACTAGGCGGCGGGCGGCGCCTCTGTCCAATCGCGATGACGATGATAATAATGATGATGATGATGATGACAATAATGATGATTTTTATTGCCTTCTAAATGCTATTGCGTTGCTTTGCGTTAAGTCCGCAGGCCATTAAAAATAAAGTCGAATGGATCTGCCGTATGTTTACAGATTTGTCGTTATAATTGCTTTTTAATGCCTTATCTATTGATTGCCTCTAATTTTGATCTAAGTAAGGCGCCGAGTTGTCGTTTTAATTGAGCTTTGAAGGCGCATGGCTACTTATAAGAGAGAGAGAGAACTTTATAGATACCCTATAAATATTAAGCGAAAAGTATGCTACAAAATATTGTGATTTAGTAAAATGCAGTCATAGAAATTTGTAATAAGATCTTCAATAAGTATATATAATATTATATAGTGATACGAGTACATTTTTTCTATTTTAATTATATTCATTAGTTAATGTTGTTTTATATACTTGTACTAAATATAGTCTACTTTCTTTTGCTTATTTGGTAAATATTCACTTGGTCTGTTGTATAATGCTTTGTTTTTTCAACTTTATTTCTTTGATCGGGAATTAAGCTTTAATCTACCATATACCACACTGCTGGATATCTTAAAGTCGTTACTCTTTTTTAATGCTTATGCTACTGATATTTCGTTTTGAGTTCCTCTTATCAAAACAAACCGATCATCTTCGATTGTCCGATTCTTCATTTTACTGGGTGTGTGGGAAACCATTTCCATTTATTGGGGTATGGGTAATGGGAGTTAAATATGTGAGGAGGATCACACAAAACAGATGTTTATGCTAATGTAAAATCTTTCAACTCTTTTACCTACCTCTAGACACATAAATCAGTCACAAAAAAAGAAAAAAAAGGAAAGAAAAAAATTGAAATCTTAAATTCAATCCGCTTAAATTGCTTAATTAGCACTCGATGGCTATGTTCGTTCTTGGCTATATTTTTCGATATATGTATATATATTTTTTTGGTGGGTTTTCAGGCTCAGTCACTCATATTAATTTCAATTACACACCAGCTACAATGCAATTATGCGTTGGTTGCAATATATTCGGGCGGGACGGTCGGTCGGTCGGGCAGGAGGTATTTTTTTCCTATATGGTTGAAACGGACTCTCATGTCATGTAAAGCGAACAAAATCTGGCAATTTATGTGATCAGCATTTGCGATTTCAATCAGTGTGCCGCAGCAGCAGCAGCAGCAGCAGCAATGGAATGAAAAAAAACCAACAACAACAAAAATTACTCAACACCTTTTGGCACTACAGGAAAAGGAAGAGAAGGAGGAGTGGATGGCAGAGGAGGAGGAGGAGATGGAGTAAAATCAAAAGGAGGAGGGGCTCTTGCGTCTAAGCCCGTTTCAAATTTCTTGTCTGGCCACTTTGGGCCAACTGAAACTGAACGGCAAAGTAAACTTTAATTAAAGAACACCATAAAAGTGTCGCCCGTGCGATCGTAATTATGAATTTAATCTCAATTAAAGCGTTTATCTTGATTTTCCATGTGGTCGGGTCGGGTCTCTCTGGTCTCCCTAGTCTCTCGACTCAGTTGGTCTGCATGGCAATTTGTTTGGCCAGTGAATTTATTTGCATTATCCTGAGAGCACGTTCCTCTCCACCTTTTCCCTTCCCTGGCGCCACGACTTTGCTATATGTAGGTTTTTCTTTTTTGTATTTGCTTGGACATGTGCAAACACCTTTTTTTCGGTTTGCATTTAAACAGATAAACATTTTATGTGTTTTTTTTCCGTTCGTTTCGTTGGTTATCAATTGGTCAAATGTAGTTTTTACTTCATTTTCTATCTTTATCTGCGTCTTAAGCGAGTTTTGTAGATGTTGTTATGGATTTCAATTTGTCTCGAATCGATTAACTTGTGTATGTGTAATGTCTGTGCTTGGCTATTAGAGATTCCAGACATGGACCAAATGGTCAACTTGAACTTGAAATTTTTACAATTAGATATAAAGAAAGAGAACCATATGTTTGATTAAAGTATGCTGGAGTGAAAAGTGGGAATTAATCTACCTTTAAATTGTTTGATGGAAGGTATATCATGTCTGTGTCGAAATAGGTGAGTATAAAAAATAACACAGACCCATTAGAGTACTAAAAGATCAAACATAAGGGAATAAGAGAACATATTCTATTAATTAAATCGCTTATCAATATTATTAAGAAGTATTAATTCATTTTTGCGCTTTGTTTACATGAATGCTAAATTTATAATATAATCATGTAATTAACCGACTGTAAAAAGGAAAATAAATCTGAGCTGTTAATTCGACTAATCCCTAGAAGTAACAGTTAAACTAAGGAATACTTTATATAAACATTCACAAAAGTAGCCGCAAATATTCATCTTAGGAATAACTATAGATTAAGTTCATGTAAACAAATAGTAAGACCATTAAAATTATATTTTTAAAATTTTAATTAACGTTAATCAACAAATTATAAATCCGTTTTACAACACTAGTTAATAATGGATCTATTATTATTTTCTCTACAACAATCGAAATTAAATTTAATTTTGGATTTGATGACATAATTCCGATTAAAATTAAACAAGAATTTATGAAAGTTTAAAATTTTTATAGGACAATGCAAAAATCTCATTTGCTTCCTTGTTTTTAATATTTGTGTAAAACACAAAAAAGTATTTTTATATAAAAGTATTAACTTTACAATAAATAAAATTTACAAACATCTTTAATTAGATCATAATTAATTTGCAGTTCTTAATAAATATAAATCACTAAAATTTGTGTCATTTAAATTAACTAAATAAAAACAATTTTAAATATTTATTTGTAATTTTAAAAGAACTCCTTAAATTATCCTATTTATAAAGCAGAGCAATATATGTATATCTAATTGAATTCCAAAATATATACCGATTTCTGTATTGAATATGAACATGGAAAGTGGGAAAGGTAATCAATATAATAGAGTTCAATGTGCCTCGAACATAATCAGGGAATTTCTAATAATAGATCCAATACAGCTGCCTGAAATCAACCCTTCGATTTAGGACTTACTTCCGATATATGTATGAATGTATTTCCTAGACTCCTTACAAAAACAGGTGTGAAAGGTCTTTTGCTTTTATGTGTGTGTGTGTGTGTATTTCTCGATCTGTCTCTTTCTCGTTCTCTCCTATTCGTTTAAGCCATATCAAATCACATACGCGTGTCCAACTTGTGCCTTCATCTTGCTCGTTAGTCAAAAATAGCTGGGCGGCACGACATCAACAGGAATAGCAACAACAACACGACAAAATAACAGCAACTCAAGTGACACCTTTTACCTACATCCATCCACCAGCCAGCCAGCCAAACGGACCATCAAACCCAATGCATCTGCACAATTACTGACTCTGAGCAGAGCCAAGTGAGCTGGGGGCCAAAGTATCAGATTTCTTTAGAAGAAGGAGAAGAAGTAGGCGCAGGCGGCACCAGGCACCAGCAGAAAAATGCACACACATAAACAATCACACATACACACTCATACACATACAGACATTGACACGAGGCGAACTCCTTTCTTTTATGCGCCACTGACAAACGGAACATTGCACATGTCCATGTCCATGTCCAGGACACGAGAACGAGGACGAGGACGCAGGCCACACAATCACAATCAGTCACCCCCATCAGAAAGGCAGCAGCCAACAAACTGTGAAACTAAAGAAACAAAAGGCGTGCGTTCAGATTTAGAGATCAGATCGTGACTAGTTAATGTATGAGAAACGATAGTAAACTATGAAGTGAATCAGAAGGCAATGTTTTCTATATCTTGAAAATCAAACTGTAGATATATACGTAGTTGGTGTATAGGAAATTGGGGAGTTAAGAATGGAATATTAGAACTGAATGATCTGGAAAGATCTAATTGTTATTTAAATAAAATCATTTCTGGAAATTAATTGCTATCGTTAGCCATGCGCTATAAAATTATTGGAAATATTCGAAATACTATAGCTGATTTTCATTGGATTATAAAAGTAAAGAGTAAAATCTAAAATCTTTTGTGTCCGAATTGAATTCTACTCACTTCACGATCTACTCAAAACTGTGCAAACAATTATGGGATTATTTATGTACATACATATATAACATTGTTTATAATATTATATTTGTATCTTATACTTGAGCAAGAGCTTATATAGACATCGGCTAAAGAACAATTCAGTTTTTAAATAATAATATTTCCATTCAGTAAATGGGGTCAAAAGGATAGATTGTATACAACATCTTTGCTATATGAAAATTCCCAAGGATCTCCAAAAAAGTATATGTGATTAGGAATAACAATGTCCTTTAGTTAATTTATGAGTAACATAAACTATAATTTCTTGAAAACTTTGTATTTATCAAAGAATTCTAAAAATATCGACTGAAATAGAAGAACATCATTATTTTCTTTCCCTAAGCGAAAGCAATTGAAGTGCAGTAATGTCTCCGATAGTTTCTTGAACATCGATTGTCGACACGATAACTATCACGCTGCCATCTCTAAGGCACCTTTTCCTTAATATTGTGCGGGTGTTTTTCGCCTTGGCCTCGGCCTTTGCTACGGTATTGATTTCATGTTGACGCTGCAATATTTTTCTTAATGAAAACAAACAAAAGGAGAGGAATTGGAGGATGGTGAACGGTGAATAGTGGATGGAGGATGCTGCTGCTGCTGCCAGCGTGCAATCCAGCTGTCCCAAAACAAAAAGACAGCACACAAAGTGCGTGTTATTAATATTATTGGCCCACAGGCTGATACTTGGATGCTTCTTGACTTGGTCCAAACATGGCCCACACACAATCATACACACACACACACACATACTACTCACACACATATACAGTTAGTGTGTAGAGAGAATGAAGAGATGGCAGATAATTGTGCCAAGCAGGTCGTGCCAAATTCCACACAATCACATATTCGGCAGGATGGTGGAGCAGGAGCAGCAGCAGCAGGAGTAAAAGCAGAAGGTTCAGAGTAGCTGACTGGGGCGGAGGCCAATTTAAAACCAATTTAAAGTTTAATGAATTCATAAAGAAATCAACTCCATGGCGCTGCTGCCTGCTCCCTGGCACTTTCAAAACATAATCTACCGACACATTCTCTTGGTGGAACTTGGCGTGCCAAATCTCATAATCAGTCAATAACTTTTGCCGCCTTGGCTAGCACGTGGCTGCCTGACTGGGAAGTCAGTTGGCGCGGCCTCCGAGAGAGCTTGTGCGACCTGAGACCGAAGTTGAGTCTGCTGCTGCTGCTGCACTTCAAAGTATTTTATGGGGCAATCGAAGTGAAATCAATGGCATTGCCATTGCCCCCGCTTGCTCGCCTGCCTGCCCACCTTCTTCTTGGCTGGTTAGCTGGCTGGCTGCATGCCATTAACACGAAAGTCGCCACAACCAACATTGCGAAATCACTTTGAGGCCATCATCATCGTCGTCGTTGTCAAGGAAGTGAGAGACCCAACCCAAAATCATCTACATCTCTACAGTTCTCCGCATACTGCAACGTCTTTGATTCGTTAAACAAATTTTTGTTGTTGTTGTTGTTGTTTATTATTGAACAGATTTTCCAAAAGCATGACAGTTATTAATTGCAAATATCGCTTAATTCATCGCTTAAAAACGACAACACATTGGCATAGTGAGAGAAGAGACAATCCTCCACAAATTTTCATCCACATCCACCACATCTCCACCTTCATCCATCTGCTCCACCATCTTTCATTCGAAACAACCTGTAATCACGACACGATTCAAGCAATGAACATTCAATATGTAGGTAAAATTATGGCCAACTTGGCTTTGATTTCGTTGAGGATTGGCCAGATTGTTGGACTTGGAATGGGAATTGGTGGAATGGAATTGAAGGAAATTGGGGAATGTTGGCTTGAGAGTTGCTCATGTAATTTACATGGGTTGCATTCCATTGACACTGATCATCAGTTAATTTGTTTTCTTTTCTTTTTTTTTTATATATTTTTGTTATAGCTAAAAAACTTAATCGGACAAATAAAAATAAAAAAAAAAAAAGAATGGGACACATTTGTTATTCAAGTTGTTGTTATAACTGTTGTTGGTGGATCGAATTAAGAAGAGAATGGATTGACACATAGAATCGAAGGGTATTGCATAACAATATTAAAATTAAAAAAATCATGCAAAATTTTCATTTTTTAATCGCTCAAGAAATTAAAAAGTAATAAGTTATTTGTTATACATTTTCTGTTGTTTATGTAAATTAATCAATTTTATCTTAAATTTTCATTTTCAGGTTGAATAGGTGAAAGTTTTTGTGGATATGAAATTGCGATTTCCTACTGATTTTAAAATTAATTTTTTTAATAAATAATAAAATCATAAAATTATAATAATTTATAAAATTAGTTGAATTGAAGACACAGTTAGCCATTACATTTATTTGTTGGTTTGTAAATGAATAAATAAAATTTATTATACATACATTATTATATATATTACTCTTAAATTTAAGGAAATCATAATAAAACATTATTCGACTCTACAAACAATATATAGTATTATAGGGTACAGATAATAATCTTTATGGACTTTTTTTCAAAAGGTTTAAATAGATTATAAAGGCCATGTTAAAGATGAGAAACTATTTGTGCAAAAATATCAATTAATTGCCAGTGTTCGCTTATTAGAAATGACCACTTAAAATATCTTCCAAAAATTTATTATTTCAATTGCAAAATGTTGCAACTATTGACAATATTAATTGAAGGGATCAAAAAAACCAATTACATTCTCTTTGTGGACTGTCACAAACAATTTGCCTCATTGAACCTCAAGTGAACCTCATAATCAAAATCATTAGTGAAAGGTTTTAGGGCACTTGATCGATCGAGAGAGATCGAGCATAGCAACGATCCTTTCTTCGTTAAGCTCCTAATAAATGCACTTAATGAATAAGAGAAACAAGACAAATATTTTCGCAAACAAAACTGCCCAAAAATATACAAAAAAAAAACTTACAGATTGATTGTGTGAGGCGCCTTCCCCCCACCCCCCTTTCCTCTATTATTATCAAATGCAATTGGCAAATTTGAATGTTGTTGAGACAACGGTGGCAACTGCAGCAACAAAGTTGCATACTATCCCCCTCGTGTCTCTCAATCTATCTTTGATCGTGATGGCCCCGTTTTATTGATGGATTAAGGGCGATTACGCGATAGACAAGACAACAACGAAGAGAGAAAAAAAAGAGTAGCCAAAAGGGCCAACAATTTGTGAATTTTTGTTTGTCCAAAAATCTCCTGAAGATCTTGGCGATGCAGTAAAGTTGCGCAATCGATAATCATGGACCAGAATTGAGCTGTCATGTCAGGCGGCAGTTAATCAATGCAAAAAAAAAAAAAAAAAAACAGAAACGAAAAAGAAAAACATAATCAAATTAAACCGCCAGAAGAGAAGATAAAGTCAGGACGAGAAAGAAGAAGAAAATATTCCATAATTTAAGAAATTTTATCGACAGTAAAAATACCCTAAACTAAGTCGAAGGGCAGACAATGATTTATGAAATTTAGTACATATTTAAAATAGATTTAGATTATAATTTTTTTGGAATTTGGATAGAAAAAAAAATGGAGGGTTTAATGAGAGATTAAACTGACGAGGAATTATTTTCTATCTACTTCTCTGTCTATCGTATGACCCCCATTGAAAATATACCTTTTTACAGGGTATGATAAAAAGAAAAAGACAGGGGGTTTTTTGCCTATCTAGGCCAGAGACAAACAAAGTTGGTCGTAGTTTGATTGTCTAACAATCTTGTCTTCGCTTTAGGGCGGCAAAACTGTGCTTGGAATCTGGCTAGTTCCTTGCGCTGACTCTGACGACTCTGGCTTCGACTCTGACTCAGTTCAAACAAGTTTCCCTTGCGGGAGTTATGAAATAATGCATTATAATTTTGCTTTGCCAATTGGCCAGGTTGAGGAGGTAGATGAGATGCACCTTGTGTTTGTTTGCCGCTCACTAGATAATTGTGGGAACTAACCAGCGGGTTTTGCATCTTGCTTATTTTAACTAGGCTAAGGTTCGTTATGGCATTTTCTTCCGTTGTACTCTTACCCCCTTTACCCTCCCTCGCCCTCTATAGCAAAAAAAATTCATTCGGTTTTTCGTTTTATATCTCTTTCGTTTGATAAATTGTTTAAGCGATCAAGTGACTTCATTGAAAGGAATCTCTCTCTCTCTCTCTCTCTCTCTCTTGCTGTGAGAGAGTGTGATTAATACACACTTGCCACAAACGAAAAGGATATGGTTAAGAAACCAGTTCTTTTCACTGCACTTGGCGCCCCTTGTGTTACCTTACTAAAATTCACAATCTTTGGGTTCATTAGCCCAATGCTCGCGCCTTTTTGCTCTGCTAATCAATTGTCGTCCGTATTAAGGTCGCCTTTTTGCCAGAATTGTCTTTATGTGCATCAGCAGCCCTTTTTTTTATATCGCTGCTTGATTTTGAATGCGCCGATAGTCAGTCATTCAATGTGACTATAAGATACTCTCCATTTTGTGACCTACTAAGCTATATCCATCTATCAAAAAATCTACTATAAATAGTTGAGATAGTTTTACTTGAAACTTTTTTGTTGTCATTTGATGACATGGCCTGGGCTCTAAACAATGGGAAACAAAAATCCATACGATCGAGAATATTTAATGGCGAACAATTTTTATTAAATGAAAGTTCCATTTAGTTCTAATTTCTAAAAACGTAACGATTTAAGTAACAAAGAAAAGTTTCAAAAAAAAAAAAAAAAAGTTCGAAGAATGTTTACCAAAAAGTTCTTTCTTTCTTATTCTCACAGAAAGGATGGAGTTTAGACGTTGTTTAGTACAAAGGATAATAATGTTAAACAAAATTACACATTCTTCGCATTAAATAATTAAATCGTAAAATTAACAATTTCTTATCAAGTTGTAAAGAACCTTTTCTTAGTAAATTTTTAAAGCTCATGACAGTTTTAAAATCTTTTATTCTGCATTACTCGATTAATGTAAATGTACATAAGTTGCGGTGCATTCATACTGAAAATTTTGTTTTACTTAAAAATCAATTTACCCCAAAAAGTAAACAGAATTCCATTTCAATGCATTTCATTTAGTTTGGTTTTACTTTTTGGTCAACTAAATGTGACACTGAGGCTACTGTTCGTAATGGTGTTGGCATTAAAATGGATTACATATTGACTAATGAAAAAAAAAAAAAAACACAAAATTGCCACCAGTCTGGGTCTGACTTGAGTTGAGTATAGTTAAGCTGAGTTGAGCTGAGCTGAGCTTTCGCCTGGCCAACTCCTGGATCTGAATATGGGATGTGGCACCTGTGGCAGCAACTGGTTTAAGTGCAACAACAACAACGACAACAAAAAAAAAAAGGAGAGTAAGGAAAGAGAAAAAAAAATTAAAGGTGTTCCTTGTTGGTGCGTTGTCTGTGACTGAATTTGTTATGATGCATGGAGATGGGGTTTGGGGGTTGGGAGATTTGGAGGTTGTCAGTGGAAGGGGGGGGACTTAGTGCAAAGCGGCATTTATTCACGGCATTTCGATTTCAATTACGATACAAATTGTCATTAAATGTTTTTGGGAAAGTTGTTTATTTAGTTTCGTTTGATCGAGTAGTAGTAGCTAAGAGAAATAGAATACAAGTAGCTGCTGTCTGGCTTAGCTGGTGGATAAACTGCCGCCCATCCCCCTCCCCCACACGCACCCCCTAACCACTCCACCACTGATCAAAACCTGTGTCACATTTGATTGACTTTCTGCCTGGGTCTCTTGATTACATTACATTACGTTCCGATCCGTTCCGTTTTGCATATGATATAAAGCACAATTATAACAATTTTGTGACCACACCTCAAATACACACACACACAAACAAACACACTCAAAGATCTTGCTTGACTTGGTTGCTTTTATGATTTTCTTACTCATAAATAAAACATTTTTTAATTTCCCATAATTTTCGAAGCAAATCAAGAAATTACACACAAACAGACACACACACCCAAATAAGTATGAAAAAAAAATAAGGAAAAAAGAGAGCAATTCTACCACTTGGGTCACCGTTATGCCTCAGCGATCATCTTCCCCACTCTATGCCACCCTCTTCTGCCCAACCATAACCGATCGGTATACCACCTTAAGACAACATATTGAACAAATGCGAACACCGGACAGCGCCTTTAAAAAGAACAACAAAAAAATTTGTATTTGGCTTACGCTGTCAGCGTTGTCGTATTTTTTTTCTTCTTTTATTTTGGCATTGCGTAGTGCTCCATAACCCCATATCGTAGTGTACCTTACTGTCCCATCCGTCCGTTTATTTGCTTTACCTTGTTCAGTGTTAAGAAAGATGACAGACGCAACGGAGACGGCGGCGGCGGCGGCGAAGATCGGGTGCGTTATTGAAGCGAAACAAGTGTTTAGTCACCCAAACAGAGATCTCTATCGTTGTTGGGCAGGTAATATGGGTGCTCCTTCTCTTATGTTCCTTCTCATCATCATCATCATCATCTTGAAAGCGTGTGTGTTTGTGGTGTGTGTGTGGAATGGCAATGTAAGGAGCCAGCCAGAGCACACCCCAAAGCTGTCACAGGTTTTGCCTTATTTGGTTAGGCTTCAATGATGGTGCACCTTTGTTACGCTCAATGAGCGATATATATATATGAGAATATATAAGCATTATATATACTTTTCTTACAAACAAAAAGGTAATGTTTTAAGTCATGGCTTAGGGTCTCGGTCAGAATGAAAGCTTACTTTGCCGTTAAATTAGAGAAATAATTAATGTTCCACAACGAATTTCCGGTGGAGACACTCACTGTTGGGGTCAAATGGAGTTTGATCGGCTTACAACAACTTTAACTGAGGTTCGTTTCATTTTGTTTTTTTTTTATAAAATTCTAGAGATTGTTATATCTATATCTAATATAAGCAACTAAATTCAAATTCAGATTTTTAGATTCTAAGATTTCATTTATTTCTCACGTTCTAAAGGCAAAACAATTAAAAAAAAAAAAATTAATAATCGATTGCATTTAGTTAAAGAAACTAAACCAAAACGTGCATTTAATTCGAGGTCTGGTAGCCAGATTATAGAAAATTATATTTTAAATCAAATAACAGAAAAATAATATAAAACCACCCACTCGAAGGACGTGGCCAGTTGCTGGCGGCGCCAACGGCCAAATAATAATGATCTCTCTTAGTTCAAGTCGAAAGACAAAAACCAAAAAAACAAAAAGGAACAGAAAAAAAAAACAAAAATAAATCCAAAAAACAATGCCAACTCTTGCCGATCAAAACGACAGTCGTTGTGGCACCTAACCCGGAGGGCAACTTCAACTTTAAATGAAATTGAAATGGTGGCCACACAATTATAATTTAACTTGGTTTTATTTAAACAGATTCGACTTAGATAGTAAAGTTTTTTTTGGTTGGGAGGGGGGGAAGACTTATTGATTTGACGACGATGACGATGATCATAATGACGATGATGCAACAGAGCCTGGACCACAAAAAACAATAGCCTAGCACGTGCAGACCTTGTCAAACAATAAGAGAAAAATATTATAGATTTAATGGTTTTTGGCAACGACTTTTAGTTATCCTGTATATAAGTGAAGATGATAAAATAAATTTATATATTTATTGAGATATTCACTGATAATCCAACCGTAGACTTATAGTAAAATTCAGTATTATTGTGTTGTTGCGTATGATCTTTTGTAAGAATAAATTTAAAAATTTAACTACTTTGAAGTTTAAAACCTTTTAAAATTAAACACCGTGAAAAGATAATTAAATATATTTTACAGTGTTTTAGATCTGTATTATGCGAAATTAAGTTTATTATTATAAATTAAATTAAGAAACCTATAAAAAAGAATTACAAAACATTTATTCTTAATTAGTTTAAGATACTCAAAGATCAGAGATGGTTTACCTTACCTCGGAAATCGTTTGGAAAACATATTCTAACTAATTTGAATAATTTTTAGAACAGTTTTAAACACTTATTATAAGGGTCAGTCTTGACTAATTTTAAACTAAAAAACCTTAGAATACAATGTCTTCACTTGTCTTTAATTAAAAAACGTTTATAAACATCTCTAGGGATATTTTGTGTTTGCATAATACGATAAAAAACAAATTCATTTAAAATCTTTCAATACTTAGAAAATTAGGAATTTTATCATACCTTAAATAAGTTATTTTTGAGAACGTGATTAAAATTATCGCCAAGATTATGCTAGGATTAAGTCGTAGTCTTAAATATCTAGGATATAGTACGGTAGAACAGATGCATAATTATATTATTGATATATGTATATTATAAAATTAGTTTCAAATCATTTATGCCAAAACATTCTTCAATTTACTCAACTTAAATCTGTCCCCTTCTTTCCCAGATATTGTAGCAGGGTATATTTGGTATACTAAACAAAAACTGAAACTGGATTTAGGTAATTTTGCAAAGCGCTTTTCATACTTATCTCTCTCAACTCGTTGGCAGCATCTTTTGCATTACTGTTATTATTATTATTATTATTTTTATGGTCATTCACAGACTGACTGGCTGGCTCTGACTGACTGTATTTTTATGGTTTTCGGTTTTTGCATCTGCTTTGGTTGCTGGCGGCCTGATGTCAAAGTTCAATCAAATGAATGGCACCCACAACATTTAATGTTTTTGATGGTTTTATTAGCCAATTGCCCCCCCTCACTCTCTCCTCTCTCGTCACTCACTGCCCCTTTACTGCATTAATACACTCCTCCTCTCCGTTTCTCTACGATCCTACGTGACTCATTAGTCCATTGTTAAGATGAAGTTGTTTAAATTTTTTTTCTTTTTTTTTTGTATTTTTCGGCCAGCTGCAATTTCATTCACATTGATTACAGATATTTTGCACCAAAGACTATTGATTTTTTTCTTTCGTTGATTTTGTTGTTGTTTTATTACATTAATTTATTTAGTTAGTTTTGTTGTCTGCAATTTGCAACTCTAAAAATAAATTTTGTATAGGAAAACAAAAATCAAAACTAAAGAGGAGAAAAAGTTCAAGGTTTTTAGTATTTAAAAAGTAGCTCACAACAAGAAAATTGATTGGTTTTACGATAATAATGGATGATCAATACTCAAGGTTAAGATTACTCCTGAGGGGTACAATAAAAATTTATTTGTTTGTCCAACTTTATTTAATACGAAAAATCAAAAGAATTTTAGGAATTTCTGCATTCAATTGAAGAATTTTGAAATTTAAGTGGAAAAACTTTTCAGCCTTGTTCAAGTTTCGTATTAATAAAATGTATTCAAATATAAAATACATTTTATAGATGTCACGGCAATATTTTCCTTTTATTAATAAAAGTCTCTTAGTCTTTGATTAAGAATTTCTAAAGCTTATACTGCAAATGCCATGAGCTATATCTATACCTTTAAATAAATTTCACGTTTTCGATGTAAACAAATTTCTCAAATATTTTCATATTCCATTTCCATTTTGAATTCTGTAAAATTGTCATCTTTGTTTATTAGTGTAATAAAAAATGATGTAAACATCTGTTGTTAACTCATTTATGAACACGATGAACTCAAACAGCTACCCTCTGCTGACCCCCCACTCCCCACATTCCAGACACACAATATACAGACACACCCCTTTCACACCACACCATACACCATGCTACATCACTCCAATGCATTGCATTGCACTTCATTCCACTTTACTCTACTCCATCTCCATCTCCACTCCACTCCACTCCATAACAATCCACTCGCTCAACGTGTTAAACGTCAATAAAGTTGCTAAAAATCAACAAAATTAGAACCCGCTTGCTGCCAAATGGGTGGCGAGACGAAAATAAACCCTTTGTTTCCTCATGTCTAGGCAATTAATTGTATGGCTAAGGGCCAGAGCCAGGGCCAGAGACAGGGGGTAATTATGTCCACGAGTTGGTAATGGTTAAAAAGGGTTGATTGGTTAGTTAGTTCATTTTGGAGAAGGGCGCCAGCTAAAGCAAATAGAATTAACTAGTCGAAATGCAATTGGGTTAGTGGTAGGAGAATGATATAATGAGACTTCAATATAATATTTTTGCCCCTCACCCTCCCCCCTTCTCATCATACTACCACAAAATGTCCCCAAATTGAGGGAAATTGTATAGAATCCACCGAATCGTGTGAAAAATCAGCTTTAAAGGATGCCGCCGCAGACGCACACACAAACACATACACACAGCACACAACACACATAAAGGTGGGTGGAGTAGACACACGTGGCATAGCCTAGAGTCATACTAAATCATCGCCAAATGCTGCTTATGATTACAATTTTGAGAAAGGGAACTAGGTAAAGATCAGTTTATCTATGTATAGTATAGGCAGCTGAATTCTATATATAACTTCTTGGCTCTTGCCTTCTATATGCTCTTTCTTTGGTTTCTTTTTCCTTTTTTTTATACCCTGTACCCATAGGGTTCAAGGGTATATTAAAGTCGCTAAAATGTATGTAACAGGCAGAAGGAAAATTTTCCGACCCCATAAAGTATATATATTCTTGATCAGGATCAACAGCCGAGTCGATATAGCCATGTCCCGTCCGCCGTCTGTCCGTCTGTCCGTCTGTCCGTCTGTCCGTCCGTATGAACACCTAGATCTCAGAGACTATAAGAGCTAGAGTAACCAAACTTGTGTCAACATCCGTCTAGTGTGACGCTGATCAAGTTTATTTCAAATTTTTGCCACGCCCACTTCCGCCCCGCAAATTAGAAAAACTATATCTAGAGTTGTATTAAAGCTACAGTATTTATTTTTGGTAGACTCAATTATATAGCCAATATGTACCATCTGACCAAATTTGGTCGAAATCGGTCAATAAATATCGGAGATAATACGTATATATGTTTGTACTGAAATTCTATGGGCAGTGGCAGCTAAAACGTACGAGATAGCATGCGCATTGCTTTATACCGAATGACGCATTAGTTTCGTTCATATTAGCAAGAGCTGAACTATTGGAGAATTTTAAAAGTAATTTATATTCAATTAATGGGGATTTGGAGGAGTTTGAGTTTATAAAATACATATATCTCTTATTGGTACAGGGTATACCCAAGTCGGCAGGGACGACTTGCTTACTTCATTTTTTAATTAGAAACATTTGAAAGCTATTGTCATTTTTTGGGTCCCCCCAAACACTTGTTAGCAGCAATCATTAGATGTTTCAGGGGATTTTTAAAATGGAACCAGAGAACTGAAATTTTAAGACAAGGCTCACTAGCAACAAATGAGCCTGTCATTGGTTGGGGCCAGACACCAAAAAAACTCCCAAAGCGGAAGTCCCAAAACGAAAGGGATACATTTTCAAAAAAAAGAAAAAATACAAAAATGCTTTCGAATTAATCATGAGCTAAGAGGAACTATCACATTTTGGTATTCATATAATATCAAGTTCTAAAAGACGTAATATACATTATATGTACAAGATACAATATCTTTCTTTACCTTGGCAAATTTGTTGGACGACTTTGATTCGGGAAAAAAACATTAAATTCCTTAATTTTCAGGCTTTGCTGCATCACTCTAGTTTAGACTAATGCGAAGTCTTGACTGTAGATGCAAAAGTCTTAAGATAAAATTGCTACCAAGATGCGCAAGAAAAAAAACGATTTTAATAAGAAATTTATTATATAATCGTTATGTGAAAATGAACTTATTATATGTTACCACGTTTATTTTTTCCAAATTAAATTTCTTTTCCATAATAAGTCAAAATTCAAAAGGTAGTTGTCATTTATTTAATTGTTATTACTGTTAATTTATTTAATTTATTAAAACTTTGTGTAGCGATTCATAGACTTTTTGTGACATTTCAAACATCATATCTATGCCAAGATAAAGGTTTAATGTTATAATCCGAATATTATATAGTCATTAGATATGCGAAAAAGTAGTACAAATCTTCACCAATATATAAAAGGTAAACGAAATCTAAATTAATCAAATATATTTAATAATTTATTTACATTAATCTTGATTAGATCTTAATTAAATATCGATATTAAGAAATTCGTCAACAGTGTAAATTGTTAAACAATTTAGATAATTTGCTTTTGATCTGTAATTAGTTCATAATCAAAGAGGGAATTGTATTTAAATATTATTCTTTATATCAATAAGACTTATGGCTCTAGTTTAAAGTATTAAACAAATTGAACAATATTAAAATTAGAATTAGCAGTATAAAAAGCGAAATAAAGTTATTTTATACAAATATCCAATGTACTGTACTGACAAATGGATATTTTCAAATCAACTTTGGAGCTACCAACCGATCAAAAAACCTTCCATTTTCGGTTCAATGATTTGATGATTTAATGAATTTTTTTGGATTACCCGTTGCCATCTGCCATTCATCAAAATGTTTAATGAAACTCATAAACCGAATACCAAAGTTCAAGCACATTAAACTTATACACCTACCTCCGACACTGTCATTCATTCAAGAATCAAATATATATATATGTATATATATTTATACAGATATATTTACAAAATCAATCCCTAAGAATGTTCTTACATGTCTCCAAAGACTCCCCAAGTAAACCAAATGTTATGTTATCTTTTTTTTGATGTTTTGTTAGCTGCAAACAGACAAACCGATCGATGAATCCAATGATCATGATGATATGTATCGTCGATTCCCGTATAATCGCAATGAAAATTGTCTTCACATAGGGTCTGGTCTTAGCCAGGCGGAGGCAGTCGGTGCAGATAATAAAACAATAAAAACAAACTTTTACGATATACGAAGGGCCATAAAACTTGCCCCAAAACAATTCGTCAAGAGGAGGCAGCAGTGAAGCAGATGATGAGGCGGCGGCGGCGGCGGCGGCCAAAAGAAGGTGATATAAAAATCAAAGTCTCTGGAAAAACGCATTTTGGAATGGAATCAATTTAATCGCATTTAATGCCAACGAAAAGACGACGAAATGATGACGACATCATCTGAAAGATTATACAAATTTTAATAATTTTTGTACAGATGACAACATGAATACCCTTTGATAGATTTGCCACTGCATTGAGGGAATATATTTATATTACGCATTTTCGATTTAGATTTGAATAACTTTGTAAATTTTAAACTGATATATGCCTTAAAAAATAATCTATACCTCCGATTGATTATGCTGATAAGTGATATAATTATGATCTGGTTATTAGTGCTTTAAGAATTTTGCTTTCTTAAAAGGTATTATTTAACCAAAACTAATCAAATAATTAATGGAGAAACTGAATAAATGACTAAAATAAAAATATTAAAAAATTCATTATAAAATAATAAAAACCAATACAGCAATATTTTGTTTTTTTTTTCATATCATTCAACAGATGAAAAAGGATATTTCAGAGCTCTTTGGAGGAAAGTAAAAGTTATTTATTTTCAATCTGTTAAAAGAATCTGACAGACAAATGTTATATCCAGGATATTCAAAAAGTTCTGTAGTTATAAGTAAATTTAAATTTTTCATCAGACAGGACGACTCTGCTTTTCAATATGAATAAATGAATAAAATGTAACAAATGGCTCACGAAAACTAATGTACTCTTTGCCAGAGTACACACTATAGTGACAAAGAGAGAAGGATAGATATGTTGAGTGAGAGCTTGTGTATGGGGAGACAGCAAACAGCGAGAGAGTTAAGTGCGCCAGGGAATTGATTTAACCGTATAGATATTTCGTATGCTACAACACCTTGCCTCCCCCACTAATTAGTTGTATATTTCCTTCTTCGTCTCAATGCCTCAATGATATTTATGCCTCATTTGGTGTCACTTGGCACATAAAAGTTCTTCTCTTCAACTTGCAGCTGTGTGTGATAAAAACGAAAGGGGAGAGAAAAGACAAAATTAGAGACAAAGACGAGACAGACGATTAACTGCCTACATTAAGTTGATTCTTAGGCTGATTAATACATTGAATTAGCCAGAGTCTTGAAAATTGATCCAAATCCAAAACAGAAAAAAAAACAAAATTGATCTACGCTAATACGAAAATGAGTTTTTGGGCGGAGACACTGTTGCTGCTGTTGCTCCTTACTTCAATTCATTTCATACTCAAAGCTAAATACTGGACAAAAGGGAAAAAAATAACATTCAGAAGAAAAAAAAGCTTCATGTCTACTCGTTCGCCTGATCGCCTCAATGTATCACGATGGATTTATAGTTTAGTATGCACGATCAATCAAAAATCGCGAAATGCAAGCATACAGCATAGAGAGAGTGAGCGAGAGGTAAAGAACTCTAAAAGTAAACGGAAGGAGAGGGATCGGAGACATAGAAGAAAAACCTCAAAAAAAAAAAAAAAAAAACAAAAATACATTGAAAAATTTAAACGTCTCCTGCGTCTAACAGTAAATGACCATAATGCAAGAGTCCTCCCTTGTTAGAGATGAGAGTGTGAGTCACGATACTTAGAAACTAAAAGTAACATATTCTTAATCTATTTTGGAAAGAAAAATATTATCAATTACAAATTGCTTACATTACATTATTATTATTTTTAAAAACTATTTTTCAGGGCTTTAGGCAATCGATTTTTGTATTTAATGAGCAAACAAAACCACTTGAGGACCCAAAAGTAAAATATTTTTTAAAATTCTAAAGACAGATTTAAGTTCTTCTCACATGTCGAAGAACTTAAATCTAGCAATTATTTAATTATTATTCAATACTTAATAATATATAAATTCAGAAATAAAACTAAGGTTTAGTACTACATGACAATCTATCAGCACTATATTTGTATCAGAATTAAAATATATGTATTAATTATTATTTGCGTTTTCCAAAAATTCTAAAAGTAAATTGAGAATCGACCTTCGCGATAATCTTAAACATCATCAATATCTTTATTTCTGATCCATGGGCCTTTCGAATATAGTTATACAACTGATATTTTTATCAATTTTGCCTCATTTTTAAATGCGAATAATCGTAAGAAATATTAAATTAGAAATGTTGCAATTTTTTGGTTCATCTCTAGGCTTTCAGTCATCTTTGCAGTGATTCTTCAACTCTGTCGGGGCATATTAAAAGAAAGTCTTTTTTAGACGACGAAGCGTTGCCAATAAGAATTATTACACCTGATTGGAATCTGCTGCTGGAGCAGCAGCTGCTGCCACAAAAAATGGCCAGAACCATAGCACAGTCTTAGCCATAGCCATCTACAGCCACAGCAGCAACTTGAACTTGACCATAAACTCGAACTCTTGTGGGTGGGTCTCGGGTCTCAGCTAGAACTTCTTTTTTTTTTTTTTTTTGGCCAAGCGAAGAGGCAGCAGCTACAATCTCGGTTAGACTCAAGGAGAAGTCTCTCAGGCTGCATTTATTAACATTTTGACTTTGTGACCAATATACCGAATGGTAGATTTTCTCCTACACCGAATTCCTCCTCCCTCCCTTTCTTCATGAACTCTTTCATTTTACTTCTACTCAAAACTATATAGCCTGGTAGGCGTACTTAATCGATCGCTTGTTGATAGGCAAATTGGCAACAGCAATAGCAACAGCAACAACAACAATAACAACAAACAGCAAAGGAACAGCAACAACAGA
This sequence comes from Drosophila sturtevanti, assembly GCA_018150375.1. NCBI lineage: Eukaryota > Metazoa > Arthropoda > Insecta > Diptera > Drosophilidae > Drosophila > Drosophila sturtevanti. Next base: position 2,164,838 of record JAECWJ010000341.1, on the reverse strand, counting down.
GAAAAGTTAACCTGTTTTTCCTTATGGCTTTTGCTGTTGCTTCTCTCCCCCTTCTTCTCTCCTTTGAAGAAAATTCGTGATGAGTAAAGACTTTTTTTTTGCTTTAGTTCTTTTTAAGCCCAATGTCCCGTCATCGTCCAACTCTGACTGTGTGATCTTTATCTTGGCCGCTAGAAAAAAAAGGCATTTTTTTTTAGGGCTCCATCGTCTTGAAGTCATTTACATTTGGCGAAATGGTCGCTGGGTCGGTCGTTCGGTCGGTTGGACGGTTGGTCGTTGGTTTGTGGTAAAACATCGACATCTGACAGTTTTTCCAGAGCATTGCAAAGTGATCGTTAAATCACGAATATTTAATTGTCTTCATCACCTGAGGGTGCTTGAAATTAGTTTGGACTTGCATTTTGAGCATTTCTTCGTGGCAGTTAGAAAATGGTTTCAGCTTTCCAAAAGCTTAACAAGTCCAAATGCCTTTTTTGTTCCCTTATTTTATATTTTTTAGTTTTTCTTAAAGGGACATTAGCCACAAATTGCATGCATAGATTTGGCCTTTAATGAGGCGAGCTTGAGACATTTTGGTGTTAATTTTATGGCTTGCAGATTGACAATCAAAGTGTGAAAAGTTCAAGGTACATTAAAAGATAATAGTCTTAAAAGAAATTCTGTGAAATCATGATCAATTTAAAATTGATCAACTTATTTGTGAAATTGAATTAAGTGAAATTATATGCAAAATGTTTTACATATGATGGTTTAATTATTTCTTAAAGAATAATCATTAGACTTCAGTGTCGATGGAGTACATGGCTACAATACTTGAAATTCTATTCAAATCTAGTATATATTCTTAGAATTTGAAAGTTATATCTTAATTTCAGTGTTTATAAAGATAATGGGTTATATTTTTAATTAATTAATTTACTATTATTTGAGGACTAAAATGGTTATACTCGTACTTATTCCCTTATAGGATATTTCTATTTCTTTCATATTTTATTCTATTTCTAAAAATCGAATAAATCGTGTAGATATATATTATATATATATATATATATGTACAAATATTCATAGTATAAACAGAATATTCCGAGCATTATAATACCAGATCTCAAAATAAAATTATTGCCCATATCTAAGTATATCATAATTCAATTGCTTTTTTATAAGTTATTTAAACAAAAATGTATTATTATTTAATGCATAAATTATCATATTATTTTGAATTTTCGCTCTAAAAATAATCATTATTATTTAAGTTTAAAAAAAATATAACTGAAAATTAAATTTAATAATAAAATGAAGTAATTTTTAAATACTAATCACTGAATATTACAACTATACCCGGTTTCCTTAAGCAAATTTGAAAAAAGAGTGAGATTTTTATATGAATTTAAAACTCTCATCCAATTAAATAGTTTAAACTGAATTCAATTTTCAATTTTCAATGCGGAAAAAAATTTGATTAAGTCAAATTAAGAGTTAAATTCGAGATGAAGAAAAAGTACAGTTTGATCAAAGATTGATTTTTTTGAGATAAAAGCTCATTGATCTTAACCCTTATATGACCACATGCGCTATTTGGGTTAATCCCTCTCTCTTTCGCACTTTAGTTATGCCTCTCTTTTATCTCCCACGAAAGTCTCTCTTACATTTAGGCACACCCACCCACATCCATCACATGACCATACACACTTCTATGCGCGTGTCCCTGGTCAACCCACAAGAATAAAAGAGATGGAAACGATATGGACGGGCGCGTGTCAGCGTACAACAAGTCAAACCGGAAAAAGCGAACGATCCCCGAGAGTCGAGCCGCAGGACCTGCATAAAAGCACTACTACTACGACTACTACTACAACAACAAGTCGTAAAATGGAAGGTGGAACGTGCAAAGTGGAAAGCGGGAAGTGTGGGTCACGTGTCACATATTAAGAATTGAACGCTGCTCACAAAACGTATGTCAAATGTCCTAACCATCCAAAAATACACACAAAGAGAAACAAAAAAAAAAAAAAAGGGCGAGGGTGTTCACCTAACCATGACCCAAGTGCAACCCCAACGCCAACCCTCTCTATCGGTCTATCGGTCTGTCGTTTTGTCTCTCTTTCTCTCTGTGGTAGACTGTCTCTCTCTCATCCTCTTGAATTCCCTTTTTATTTTCCATTGACTTTGACTTTTGCTTGACTGTTTTCGGTGGCCAGCCAGCAGCAGAAGCAATTACGCGATGTTTGAAAAGTTTTTGGGTTCGAGGTTCAGGGTTCGGGGTTCGGGGTTACATAGATGGTTCGTGGTTCTGCTGGGGTGACGTCAAGTAAATAATATCATCAACGTTTGTCGCTCATTAATGGATGTCTATATACTTGTATGCAGTAATAACTGCAATTCAAGTTGTCCACCCTCTTCAATAGTAGATCGAGGAGAATTTCATGTTGCTATTTAATTTGGCTTAATTTAATTTTTGCTGGTTGCCCTTCACATTGGGTAACGCACACAAATTTCAACAGTATCTCCTCTCACTCTCTCGCCCTCTCGCCCCCCTCTTCTCTCTCTTCGATTTCCTTTATTTGATTTTGACAATTTGTGGGAATCTTTGTTAATGTACAAATATGGCAAATGTCATCAGATCCTCTCCTTCTACCACCACCCCCTTCTACTACTTGTCCTATTTGAGCATGTGCAATGATGCATGGCCGCCAGAGACCTTTCTCGATATATATTCTCATTGACACTCACACATTATTGATGCGTATAGTGCTTTCTAAATATTAGAAATAATAATAATTGATAACTGTTTAGTCACTGTGTGATTTTTGTTTTCCAATTTAACATCCACCACCCCCCTACACTCTCCCTTTGTTACTAGATAGATGAGGAGTTTGGAAAAATCCCTATTGAGCGTGAGAAGTTAATGAGGATTGTTCTAGTGGAACCTTTTACCAGATATTGAAACGATTCGGAAGAAGGTGCGATCGTAATATCATTACATTACAACATTTTAACATGGGAACTGAACAGAAATCGTTATAAAATAATTTGTTTAAGAAAAGTTCCCATGATAAAACAGAACAAATAATAACTTAATTGATGAAATTCATAAAGGAAAATGTATAACAACAAATTTATTGCTTACAAAATGCGGAAAGTCGATTGAATAAATGCGGGTAAAGGGATTTCAAAGCAACCAAAAGCTAGAATTATAAAACAAGGACGGAGAAAGGGAAATAGAGAAAGAGAAATAGATAGATGAATAGACAGAGGAATGGAATAGAAGAACCAATAGAAGAAATTAGAAAGGAAAAAGGAATAAAGGAATAAGAGTAAGAAGCGGGATATGTGGAGATCAATATAGAATAGAATGACATACTACAAGAAACGTGTAGAAGTTAGATAACAATAGATAGACACTTCAAACATATCAAGCACTATGGAAAAGGAGAAATAGAAATGGGAATAAAGAAAGAATTTAGGAAAAAATCTTGAATAGGTGAAATAATTCTAAGGAAAAGGAAGAATAAAAGTAAATGTTTTAGAGAAAGTTAACAGTTGGTATCATACATAGGAGAAATGATAATAAGAAAAAAATAAGGAAAAGGAAAAGATTAAAATAAGCAAGAGCACCAAGATTAAGAACAGGAACAGAAAGTAGAGAAAACAAAATTTCGAACAGAACTTAAAATAATAGAAGACAAGATTAGAAAATGCTTTAAAGGCAGAAATGGAGACAGTAACAAGAAAACAGTGATGAAAAATAAGAAGAAAGTGACAGAAACAGAAGAATCAATAAAAAGGGAATAAAAAGAAGCATTAAGCTTTGGGCAAAAATAGCTACAATGGAGAGCAACTAGTTGAGTAAAGATATTAAGATTTAATTAAAAGAACAAGAGCTAAGGTTGGTGGATTAGGGGGGTCTGTACGATATGAAAAAAGAATATGAAAGGGGACAGGAACAGACACTAAAGCAGGTTCATTGATAAATTAAGAACCAACTGAAGAAGATTTAAAACATGGGTTAGGATCAAAAATTCGATTGAATTTAGAATTGGAAAAGCAAACTATTAATAAAGAAAGAAACAAGATAAGATAAGACCATAAACAATAGTATAAACTTACAAATTGGTGAAACACTCATCTTAGTCATGTTTCCATAAAGTTTATATCGATGGGTAAGACTGGTTCAAGTTAAGCAAAATAAAGGTCATATTTACTTTAAATAAAAATATATACTTTTTTTTTAGGATAACTGATAAAATGTTTTAATTCATTATTTAGATAAATTTTGTTTCTCTTCTTAGCGAAATTCCAACGCATCTGTTCAAGTTCATATACACCTATGTATCTATGATAGGTCTCTACAAGTTCACTATCGTTTGTAGGTTTCTGTTTTGGCTTGTCAATTTGTTGGCCACAAGACGAACAAACAATTACATGAAAATTGCTAACGATTGATGGGTAAAGTGAAAAGCGATGCCGTGACTCCAACTCCAACTACGACTTCAATTCCAACATCGACTTCAACTTTGAGTCAGATTCAGATTCAGAGTCATGGCCTGACAGTTGAATCACCTTCAATTTTTAATGGAGACAAGTGTCAGGTAATTTATGCACAAATCAAGGGGAAAGAAGAAGAAATGGTCGGAGGGGGAGGGATTGGTTGGGAAGACAAACCACTCAAACAAGTACAGAAATTGATGCGCAAGTTAAACAAATTAAAATCGATTGTCGGAGGGAGAACTGAACCTGAGAAGAAGTCCAACAATCAAGTCAGAGCACAGCATCTGCATCAGGGTCAGCAACTGTCGTCCGCTACACCCCCGCGCATTCCTAACCTCCTTCCCACCTTCTCTGTTTGCAATGCGTCCCACCACTTGGGGTCAATGTGAATTGTATGAATTGTGTGAAAATGACCACAGCACTAGAAGAGAAAAGATCTCCTTTTTTTCGACTTGTAAGCGATCTTGGCACTTCATTATTCACGCGCGTGCTTCAATTTCAAGGCTTGAGGCACAATCAGCGGTTACAGCCAACTCATTGGCTATAGCTATAGCTATAGTATGGGTATGGTCTATGGCTTTGGTTTTTTGGGCCGTGTGCCTTGGCGGAAATGTCAATAGCAAATCACTTAATTTGTATGGCAATTTTCTTAGCAATAGATGGCAATAAGAAAAGAAACGTGCAAACTGTTTGCTGGAAAATTGTGGTCAGACCTCACGATGTGAAATAATGTAACAAACATTATGGCTATTGGGAAAAAAAACAGCGAGAGAGACAAACAGAGAGAGAGAGAGGCGAAAAAAAAAGGGACATGGTAAGTAAAGTTTAACTCACTTGAAGAATAAATGAAACTTTTAATTTAATTTTAAAAGCTTTATGTTTAAACAGAAAACAAAGCTCACAATATCTAAAGAAATTCCTTTTACAACCTGAATCCAAAAATCTGAAAAAGCATATAGTAAGGATTTAGAAATACAAACCAAAAATATAATCCTCTTAAAGACCTTTCATTTAAACCAAATAATCTTTGATTTTTCGCTTCGTTTTATTATAGTTCTCAACTAGTTAAAGCAACATTCCGCTCGTATGGCACTGAAATCTTCGAGCCGAGAGCAAATAATGCTAATAGGATATATGGAAAATTGAAAGAATTAAATGACCTACCAAAAGTTACAGCAAATATATTCATTATTTTTTATACATTCATATATTCATTATAATATTTTATACGAATATGGAAGACATCGGTTTAAATAGGATTCCTTAAAAACTGACGCAAATGCAATGATTTATCTACTAGAACTAAAATTGCTTTCGATTTCATTTCCCCACCATTTTTTAAAAGATAATGTCTCTCTATACCTTTTTAGTTCGAAATTCTGACACTCAAATACATATGTTTCCCTAAGCCTCACAATACTAAAATAGAACATTTCAATTAGATTAAAAGTTTTTATTTAAATATAGTTAATTTACATTAAACAAACTACATTCTTCCTTTATTTTATTTGTATGGACAAGTCCGAGTTGCTGCTTAATTAAATCTAAGGCAAAATTCAGGGCTTAGAATTTAAACCCAGGGTCAGTTTACTGCTACATCGTTTTTTTAATCAATCAAAATCGAACAAAAAATTATAATATAAAAATTTTTTATTGAAAAATTTGTATTGCCTCCTATTCTTAGTAAACTAAATTTGTGGTGAAAAAAATTTTAAGTTAACAAAGTTAATTGACTTTTATATTCCATGGCTCAAAAATATGAAACGAATACAATATTTAGGTCATCGGTTAGATCAACGGTGACTGAATATTTGGATGTACCAACACCGCGTCATTCATTGTTATCTGGTCGATTTAAACAGAGTTTTGCTTATCTAACGCTAAGGACACGAATGCCTGGCATAATGCAACAAATAATTCAGCATCTGCATAGCAATGAAGATTATTTGGCGGAAGAGTATGGAGAAGAGGTACGAAAAGATATACGATCAATAGTGGAATCACTCGAACGGCTAAAAATGGAATTAAATCGCGATCGTCAATTTCAACTATTTCGTGGTAATGAACCGGATAAAGCTGAATGGAATGCATTCATATCGGAATTACCAAATTTAAAAAGGACATATTTTCGAGCATGTTGGTTACATGCAGAATGTTATATTTATCGGCGTATTTATTCATTCTTTGAGAATAGTAAACTATTGAATGGCTATGATTATTTTGCTAGCTTAAAGCAAGAGGATTTAGAAATAAGTGATAGGGCGATGAAAGCATTAACTTTGGCCACACGAGGTTTGGCTAAGAATTATGAGGCATTTAGTAAATTGATGCGCATCAATTTGTGGAGTAATCATTATGAGATTCAATTAAGTGCCTTTGTCTTTGCCCGGGATGAGGATCAAGCTGATAGTAATAGTTGTCAGACGGAGAACACAATTGATGTATTGGCTCAAGTGGCGGATTTAGATAGAAATTTGTTAGTGGATGATTCAATTTTAGTATGGAATTGTCTAATTAAATCCAAAGCCACTAGAGAAGCAATCATAGTCGATTTAATATGTGATAATGGTGGCTTTGAATTCTTTTACCGATATGCTATTTATGGAATATCTAATTGATCATGGTTTGGCCACACAAGTTCGTTTGCATGTTAAAGCCATACCTTGGTATATATCAGATCTTACCAAAAACGATGTAGAATGGACAATTAATTTCCTAATGAGGCATCCTTCCGAAACTTTGTCAACCTTAGGACGTAAATGGGCCAAACTAATGAAGGATAGAAAAATTCTGATTGCACCTGAATCACATTTTTGGACTGGTCCACATTCATATTTTGTAATGGTTGATTCCAATTTGGAATTATATAAACTTTTATCCAGTGCCACATTGTGCATATTTAAGGGGGATCTGAATTATCGTAAACTTATGGGCGATTATATATGGGATTCAACGGAAGAGTTTATCACCTGTTTGCGGGGATTTCGTCCAGCGAATATGTGTGCCATGCGAACAGTTAAGTGTGAAGTAGTTTGCGGTTTGCCCGAAGGTAAAGCCGATCAATTATTAAAAAGCGATCCCCAATGGATGATATCAAGTTCCTATGGCGTAATTCAATATACAGATGCCCTAAAATGTAGCTGTTGCCTTATTGGTGGTACATCAACCGACTGCTCTGCACATTCAACAGCAAGAAATTCACAGTGCTTTTTACGTTTACAGAAAAATAAAGGCACATGAAAGAAAAACAAAATCAAAAATTAGCCTTTGGCTAAAACCCAATCAAGAAGCTGGGAATTTCTTTCTTTCTACTTCTTTTCTTTTTTTTTCTTTTCCTCTTCCAACCACCACCCACTCTCTGATTTTGGAATTGTTGCTGTGATTTTCCAATGTCTTAATTTGCATTTTGCTGGCGGCATAGAAAACTCTGCAATAAATGGTATGAAATTTGTCAGCTTATCAAAAACGCCCACCGCAAACTGTTTTTCTTATGCCTTTTGGGACAAGTGCCTGGCAATATCAGAAGCTCCTCACCATTGTAAACTTAAAATAAGCACCACCTGCATTTCTATTAACCATACTAAAGCCGAATGAGTTGACTAATGCTGTTGATTTTATTGATGGGGTGCACATGCTTGGTCATTTGTCAGCAGTAAATTGAAAAAATGGAAAGTTTTTCCAAATAAAATGTCTGGCCAGAAGCTCTAAAGTTGATAATTGAGAGAGAGAGAGAGAGAGAGAAAATGAAAGAGTAAGAGACAGAGAGCGCGCAATATTGAAAGATAGGCATATGTATGTATATTCAAGGAAGATATTAAATTTGAGTATCGGATTTACACGAATGACTTTTCTTTATGCAATTAATCAAATAACAAATATTGTAAATAAAATAAGTTTTAAATAATATTTCGTTTATCGAATCCTAGTTACATTGTTCAATTAATTATGGTGCTGATATATTCTATCGGTATCTAATTTATCCCAAACTGAAAGATTAAAATAGTTCTTAAGCTGTTGCAGAGTTTTCTCATTATAACAAATGATACTTATTTGTTATGATTTTTCGAAGAATATTCTGCTTAACTTATATTAAAACTTTTATAAGTAATGCGATCAGAGTTATGCTTTAAAACTGTTGCCACGAGTTAATTAAAATGAATAAATTTAGATTAATCTATAAGCACAAAGTGTCAATAATAAAAATAATAGATTAAGAAGCCCAAAACGTTTTTATATAGTACATTAAAATGTAAATAAATTTGAATACATTTAATTTCTACTTTAAGGAATAAACAATATTTTAATTTGGAATAATTTTGGCAAAGGAGCAATCTAAATATTTTTGAATATTTTTCATTGAGTGACTATAAAAGATGTGTTGAGTTGATTACACAAGCGACAAAAATTTTTCCCTTGAGGATTTTAAACAGAAATCTTCAGTTTATGTATCATTTACCATGATATCCAATTATTTTTTAAAATTTAATTCTCAACCTCCTGCTGTTACTTAAAATGTAGATTTAGATTCTAGTCACTGATTCCATTGAGTGGACAATTTCCACTTGAAAACCCTTGGAATTTTCTTTGCTCCTTTCGCATTTCACTGACCAACAATTGAAACTTCTTAAGTACTTTTCAGCTTACCCGCTGAGATTTATTCAATGAAATGAAATTTGAAACCATTATGAAATAGTTACAAAAATGAACAGAAATCAAATTCTGTTCCTTTCAAGTGAGCAATTTGCAAGAAAACTTGGTTTTTTTCCATATTCTCACAGGCATTAGAATGAAAAGAGCAACATGAGGTTTAAGTAAAATTCCGATGATCGTCGTCAATATGATCAAGTACAGTTTAGCAATTAATCAAATGAAAGGCAGGAATTTTACTTTCCCACACACACACACACACACACACACACACACACACACACACACACACACACACACACACACACACACACACACACACAACACACACAAAATGAAAACCACCCCAAAAAACTAGCAAGCGCAAGAATCAGGACATCAATGCGCAGCTGCAGGATAACAGGAGTTAGCAACAGCTTCCACTTGGTGGTTGGGTGTGGGGTGTATCAAATTCGCACGGCCTTGAAAGCAAAAAAGCAACAAAAAACCGGCAAACCGGCAACTGGCAACCAGCAATCCGCCACCCGACCACCAGGTTATAATCATCATCATCGTTCTTGTCGTTGTCGTCATCCTCCGCCTGCTGCTGGTGCTTTTGTCTCTATTCTCTGATTTGTTGAGGGGTTGTTACGGCCTCAAATCTCACAACAAGTTTTTCTCACCCAAAAATTGTTGGGTGATATGTGATTTTTTTTTTTTTCAACCACCATGCACACACCACCAAAAATAAAGGTTTCTGCGCAGGTATGCGTCATGTTACCAGCTGGCTTTGATTTCGTTAAATAATTCCACAGAAGCTTTTCGATATAAGCAAGGTGCGCACAATCCCCTTGTTTGGTCTGGTCGTCTATATTGCAAAATATTCGTTATTTTATTTATTGAGTAATAAAATTTTAATGAAGCATAGAGGTAAAAGGTTTACTTATAAGTGCAATCAAATATTTGCTTAATTGAAGGGTCATGTTTAAATGAAGATTTTCTATAAATGGTGATTCATGGGAGAGGCCATGGGGCCAAGAAACAGGAAGTGAAGTGACTCTGTTTGTGATCGATTTTAAAAATTGAACATTACTGAATTAACAGTTACAAAACTAATGATAGTCAGATCAACTGTTTGTCAGTTATACAAAATAGAAGGGCGGTACTGGTGGTAACCAACCGACACATTTTTAACCTTTTCTGAAAAACTATTAGCTATCAAAATAGATTACCTGCCCGAAGTCAATTCAATGGAATTTTATGATTCGATTGGATATTAGATTTAAACTTTGATAAACGCAACCAATGATTAATATAAATTAATAGTTTTTGGTGTTGAAACTAAACCAATAAATAAAAAGTTTACCACCCAAAGAAATAGTTATTATATAAAAGAATTTAATTAAATTTATAATATTAAGAATGTAAAAATTTGTTCTAACACAACTACTTAAAAGCTAGACTATTGAAACTTAGACTAGTTTACTTTTTACACCAAACGAAAGGATATTTGCATTAAATTCAATAAAAATTTGCTAATAATGTTGCATACTTGATTTGTTTACGGAATAAATTTTACACAAAGAAATTAAATTTATTAAAATTTTGTTTGGCTTTTTTAATTGTTGCTTACTTTAAATATAAAACTTCAAACATTTAAATACAGTAAAGTGTTATAAAATAATAAAAGATAAAAAAAACTTTATAAAATATTGTTGGCTCTTTGTAAACCAATCTTCATTAATTAATATCTTTTTGTCATGTAGCAGTTATAATTAAAATTATAAATTCAAAAATCTGTCCTAACTTTAATTTAATAAGATATATAATTTGGAAGCTAATTTTATAGGATTTTTGTTTGATTTTTAAAATTTTCTTATAATAGATTAAAGAAGTGTTAAATTGGTATTCGATTCTCCTTAATTCTACCAAAACTTTGTAAATTGTATATTAATTATACCCCTGCAGAGGGTATTTTAATTTTGGTCAGAAGTTTGCAATTGACAGAAGGAAGGAAGCATCTCCGACTATATAAATTATATATTTTCTTGATCATTTTTTTATTGTTCATGCGGAGAATCAAGTTTGACAATTTTTTCGAACACCGCGCTCAACACGAGGTGATAGTCATTATCTAGAATTGATGCCACCAGCCGAAAATCTAACTTGGCCTCAATTTGCTAATCATTCGAGAGATTAGAGCAATGTCAAATTCAAATGGATGGTAACATTGGCACGTGTCTTTTAGTACGAATAATGTTCTACAAGTACAACGTCAAACTTAATTACTTTAAATTGTTAGTTTAATCATATTAATTAAATAATTAATGAACGTAATAATTTAAAAAAATAAATCTTTAAAAAATCAATTTAATTCACTCAAATATAAACAAATATGTACACATATACATACACATACATATGTAGAAAGAGAAAAAGTCATTAGCATTAACGGAAATTGAAAGAGTGAGAGATGTTCAGCTGAAATATTTAGCACAATTGTGTATGAGATACTCTTTGGCTTGTTGTAAGTATTAGTAAGCAGAAAGCAGCATTAAAAATGAAATTTGCACGGGCTCTCGAACTACAGGTGTAGAGAAAATGAATTATTTTCTATTTTTTGCCTTTAAATATTTTATTTAAATTTTGCTATTAAATTCAAACAGATGAGAAGGAGAATGTCATTGAATAACCCGAAACTGCAAGAGTATACAAATTTCGGTACGACTAAAATTAGCTTCTTTAATATTTTATTTATAAAATTTAATCTATGTTCATGGTCTTCAAATTATTTTTTTCATTTACGTATGTATATATGTATGTATATGAACAATTTCCTCTCCTTGATAACGAATTTTAGACACCGAGATCAAATGATTACCTTAACATTGATCGCTCTCACAACAGTTTGATACGCGCTATGGCTAGAGTCAAGACGTGTTTTGTTTTCCTTTTATGGATTTTAATTGGAATTAATGCGGAAACTCAAAGTAAAGACAATTCAAATATTCAATTTCTGAATCGTATCCTTACTAATGTGAATGAAAGTTATAATCCTTGTGATGATTATTATAAGCACGCGTGCGGCAAGTATGCGCAAAATCATAAGCTTGACCAATCCAGTCATATATTCGGAGAAATCAATCAACAAATAAATGAAGAATTATTGGTTATAGTGGAAGAGCTCGGGCATCGTCCACAAGAATCCCTAACCCATGTGGAGAACCAAGTTTGGCGATTCTTTCGAACGTGTCGAATGGCAGCGAACTCGACACGAAATGGAACTTATTATCTGGAATTGGTGCCACCAGCCGAAAATCTTAATTGGCCTCAATTTGCTAATCATTCGAGAGATTGGGACAAAGGTGAATTCAAATGGATGGAGACATTGGCACGCTTGCGTCGCTATGGTATGGATAATGTTCTGATCGCAGTAGATGTAGTCACTAATGAATTCAATGGTGGAAGGACGGTGATCGATATTCGTAGACCCAGTTTTGTACAGAGGCATGAAAGGTTGAAGAGTAGGCTGGACACCAAATTGTTGCTTCTTCAGTTGGGTGTACGTCGTGAAGTTGCTTTGAGACTGGCTAAAAAACTAAAGCAATTCGAAAGGAAAGTAAAATCTTTGACTAAGCTGGATGATCAAGTGGTCTACAAAATGACAATTACAGAATTCGAAACACGAAGTGGTGGCTATTGGCAGCGGTATTTGCAAATATTTGTAGGGCATTTATTATCATACTACGACGAAATTCAAATTAGACAATTGAATTATTTCACAAGCCTTATACCTTTGGTCAATTCTTGGGATTCTGAAGTGGTGGCTAGCTATATAATGGTGCGATTTGTAATGCATCTTAGAAAGTTCAAAATGGATAGTGATTCGTCAATCGAATGTATTCAGGATGTACGCCGGAATATGGGTATGGCAATGAATCTACTTTATCATCGTAATTTTTTTGATCCGGTGAAATTTGATTTATATGAAGCCGATGTTAATTTACTCTTTAATCGAATACGTTCTCAATTTAAAAATCAAATCAATCGGAATGGATTGAATTTGACTTCATCGGAACAAGAAGAACTAATTCAAAAGCTAAACGGAATGAGCCTTAATATAGGAAATATGCCAAAGTATGTGGATCACCAATCCTTTGTCGATGATGTGTACAAGGATTTGGATTTACCTTATCCCAATTTGGACTATGGTGCCAGTCACTTGAAACTGCTCGAGCTTCAAACGCATCGGTTGCTTTTGCAACTCAACGATCCCGCTCCAACAATACAACACGAGTTTGACTTATCAGATCCGGAAGATAGTTTAGGTACACCTTACTACTTGCCAAGTCAGAATTTAGTTGTTGTGCCCTATGGGCTTCTTCGAGAACCAGTCTTTGGACTCAACAGTCATGACATATTTAAAGTCAGTCTTTTGGGCCACATGCTCGCCCATGAAATAGCCCACGGCTTTGATAACACTGGGATACTCTTAAATGATATTGGCAGTTATACTAAAGTCGGTGAACAGATTGGTGAAAGCACCCATTTTAAAGCTAATGTGGAGTGCATGAATCGCAGTGCAACCGATTTCATTGATGAACGTATTGCAGATATTACAGGTATACGTTTGGCCTATGAGACCTATTTTGGAAATGGGAGCACATATAGCCAGGAGCAGCCCAGTTTTACAGAGATTCCGTTGCAGAAATTATTTTTTCTTAGTAATGCTCAGAGCTTTTGCAGCAATTTAAGGTATGAAAGAATAGATGAGGATGCGGATGATATTCGTTTAAAGCAGACCATGATGAACTTTGGCCCATTCGCCGAAACCTATGGATGTCGTCAGGGCGAAGATGCTATGCATCCAAGGGAAAAGTGTCGTCTGTGGTAATCTAATTGGTACTACAACAACTCACGAACTTTTTCAAATTAAATTTTCTTTAATTCGTTTACTTCTAACACATTATACTTATTTATTCCCTTGACTTGCCATAATAAAAGATTATCTGTTAAAAATATTTTTAAAAATGCTTTGTAATCAAATCTAATTTCAAACATTTCACCCTGTATCCATAGGGTGAACGGGTATAATGAAGTCGCTAAAATGTTTGTAACCAGCAGAAGGAAACAGTAAGTATGTATATTCTTGATCATCATGAATTGACGAGTCGATCTAGCCCTGTATATATATATATAGCTCCCATAGGAACGATCGGTCATGATTAGTCAGGATTAGTCCATCCTTCTAGTTTTTGAGGTAATCTAGGTAAAATATATTTAAGTCCAAGTAACTTTCTAATTTAATGAGCTAAATATTCTCGTAACTAATGAAACAAAAGTGAATCCCATCAACGATTTAATTCTTGTCAAAAATATATTTAAAATGCCTTTGCGAAGAAAAAGAAACTGCTTTATTTTATGCCCATTTCTCTGTCTGCAGATACTGTTTTTTTTATGACATATAAACAAATTCCGCGACCTCAATCTCATCGTGAGTGTTACACCATTAAAAGTAACGAAGGGAAATCGAATGCTTAAAGTGAAACTATTGGATTTACAATCGCTCAATGATTATATATTTTGTTGATAAGCAGGAAATGGTTTTTATTTCTCCATCCCATTCTGATATTATGTTGAGAGTTGTTTCACCTAAATTATGGGCAAATTAAATTGAACTCAATTTGTGTGCAATTATCATAGAGCTCTCCCAACTGAGTTGACATAAACCTTTCGCCGCCAAAGGCGCTGACAAGTGGCAGGCCAAGCCACAGTCAATTCAGCCACCAAACAGCCGGCAAAAAGGTCAACATTTCGTAATCAGCTTAGTGGCTTTTGTATAAACGTAACCATAGCCATGCCCCCAATGATACCCATGCTCTCCATGTTCCTCGTGTACCTCATGTCCCATGTCATCCTGTGTAGAAAAAGATTGTGGGACAACATATATGTACACACACACACACACACATATATATATATAGACATTCCCCTTTCGCCTCTTGAGTCTTTGCTGATTGTGACCAAGTGGTCAGTCTACAACAACTATCACCCGCTAAAATTCAACTTCAAATTTGCTTTTTGCCTTTACCGAAAACGGAGAAAAAAATTAGCCACAAACTTGGGCGCTAATCTGGTTTTAAACTGCGAACTATTGCGAACTGCTGCCGCGATGCGGGTGTGTACCATGTACCCCAAAAAAAAAAAAAAAAAAAAAAAGAAAACGCAATCCCAAAAAACTTGGACCCAAGTCTAAGGCAGGGAGGCAGCCGGTCTGTCGGTCTATTGGTCGGTGTGTCGGTCTCGCTTCGATTTGCAACCAGTTTATCACACAATGTATAAGTATATATACCTAAATATACATATATATATATAGACGAGAGTGTGCTTGGCACCCGCACCTGGCCAACTGCCCAACTTACTGGCGGCCAGCTGCCAATGGACAAACAAAAACAGTCCTGTCCTGTCTTACCGTGCCCTGCCCTGTCCTGCCCTGCCCTACCCTGCCCTACCCTAAAGTGTTCAAGTACTGTGAACTATACCGAAACTGGACACTAAACTAGTCAATGAGTTGCTATTGCTTGAATTATACATATATTCCATTTTTAAACATTTGTGTAAGCATTTGGTAATACATTTTTAAGACATAAAACATTAAACGAAATAATTGAAAAGTAAAGACATTCATTAGTACATATTTGTGTATAAATATTTTTAGCATAACATTGTCCAATATAAATAGAATAAAAAAAGCAATTTCTAATTGAATCGGATAACTTTGTTAAATAAAAAAAGGAAATACTGTGAAAATTAACATCTAATATTTGAAAACTTAGCAGACTTAATTTCAACTTATTTAGTATATGGATTTAAGCCTTTAAAGAAGGGAGTAAAGACTAACTTAATATACATAGTTTTAATGAACTTTTTTAACAGATCATCAAATCATTCATTATCTATTTTTTTTATTTGTTATTAATTAACTTAAATATTTGATTACTCTTAGTCTTTAATATATACTACTAGAACATTTAAAACGATTTTAATGTCCAAGTTAATGGACTTTTCCCATAAAGATAAAAAAATTATTAATTTTTTCTTCATAAACTAATCAAATATCTAAGTGTAGCAAATATGTTTTTAACCAGAAGAAAATCGACGGTTATCTTAAATATGCAATACTCGTATTATATAAATAAATATTTCTATCAATTATCAAATAACATTAAAATCGTATACGATTTTGGATTAACTTCTCGATAAAGATACTTTTATAGCATTTTCTGGTCGATTTTCATATTAATACTTATAATAATTTTCATATACATAAATTATGGCAAAAGATGTAGTTAGCAATTTGAATAAATTTGAAAAGTTCATTAGCGCGAAAGTGGAAATGAATTTAAGTATCGCAAAAAGCTTTAAATATTTATGCTTAAAAATGTGGGTTTATGATGAAATTTAATGGTTAAGGTTAATAAAGAGACGACGAGGTGTTATGACCAACAGCAAATAGCATTAAAGTGAAAGAATTTGAAAAACTAATTTTGATGCGTCCAAGTGAATACACTTTAGCAGGTAGTAAAGAATTGTTTATAAGATTTTTATAATATCCAGTATATACCTATGTATAAGATCTAACAGGTACTCTGATTAGACATTAAACAGAGTCCCTTTTAATGCATTTAAATATATGCATAATTATATCTTACATGTAAAACGATTATACCATATAAGTTTTCATCTAAACTTTTTAGATCAAAAGGTGATTTTTCTTTTAAGCATGAAGTAATATTTCATTAACATAATCTTTATTGAAAATTTAACACTTTTGCATTTCAAATTCAAAAATAAATCGAAAGAAAGTTTATTTAATAGAATATATTTTTAATTCTCTTTCATTCCAATATTTGTTAACTTTAGCAGTGTTTATTTATATAATAACAAATGATTTTAAGAAAACTAACATTTAAAATTAGAGATTGTCCAAAAGTGAATCAATTACACAATAAAGTTATTGTACTCATCAGTTTCTTAGTGTAATTTTAAAATTAAGAGACTATAGACATTGGTTCTACACTTTATGGATTCGATGATGATGCGTTTCTTAAAAACAAATGGGCAATTTTATTATACCTCCTGCAAAGTATACTAAAGATAATTGTTAACAAGGTGATGAGTGTGCCTTAACTTTTATAGCGGGTGAGAGAGAGACAGAGAGAATACAACAGGTTTTCTAATTTTCAATTTTCACCTCTCAAAATAAATATGATTTGCTGATTAGCGGCAAATGCACACAGTATAGTGTCTCCTCCCCCTTCTCATTCCGTCATATTCATATTCAGATTCATATTCTGTGAAAACTCCAATTACAATGCATCGGAGACAAGACAAACGGCCAAACAGTTGCAACAATTGCCTCAGATCTGGCCACGTGAACACCCTTATGCAAAAAGACAAATCAAAACAGCATAAAAACTCGTAAATCTAAGCCAAAAGTACAACAACAAAAAAAGAAAAAGAAAAATAAAGCAGCACCAACAATAACAGAAAAACTTTGCCGGCTGGAGAGCATGTGCCAAAAGGAATGAAAAATAAAAAAAAAAAAAAACGAAACCTCTAGCCAAGACACTTGGCCACTCGAGACGACGACGACGACGACGGCGACTGTGATAAAATATGAGACAGTGGGGCAGACAGGCAAACTGCTTTAAAAATGTGTTAGTGAGGGGGAGGGAGGGAGGGGGGCAGCACCCTGAGCCGTGCATGATTCAGTGCAGAAATAGCCAAAATAAGTAGAAGAAGTAGAAGGCAAGAAAAACATAAAAAAGAAGGAAGGCTAAGTATATATAACTCGTATATAACTGACCAGACGACAGACGGCAGTAGCAAACGCAGTCGCAGCGGTGCCACCACCATCACTAGACGCCACCTAGCGTATGAATGGATATAACAAAAAAAAAAAAAAAAAAAAACTGAAAAAACTTTACCATAGCTTCAACCTGTCAGACCAAAATATGAAATGTTATGACTTAGAGATGGACATGATATGCGATTAAATTTCAGTTTCGATATGGTAAAAGATAAGAAGGAACCAATTACATTCAATATAAAAAAGGAACGTTTTCAGAATGAGCAATACATTGAAAGAAAATAGGGACCTATGATTAAATGATACCGGTACTAGTACTCTGACTACTTATATATAAATGAATCTTAGGATTGTTCCAGTCTAAATAGATATGATAGGTCTATACACGTTGACAATCCAATGGTTGTAATTATTATATAATTATAATAAACTCTCACTAAGTATATATAATAATAGTTCGATTTTATAAATTAAAAATTTTAAATGACTTATCTTCGATGTGTATAAACTAAAAAATATTTAAAAAATATCACTAATATCTATGTATATCACATCGTATGGCAGTGTTAAAAGTTAAGTAGTCTTTAAATTTACTTACTTTTTTAGACTTCTTAAAAAATTCGTAAAACTTAGACAAACACTTAACACTTATTTTTAGTTATAAAATCAAGTGATAGACTTAATAACCTTTTTAAAAATAAATTTACAACTTAAGAATTAAATAATTTTTTATACATAACTGTAATCTTGAATGAAGGCAATGTGTAAATTTACTACAAATGCTAATTATTCCATTTTAGTTACCCTTATTATAATTATCTTTAGCTTAATAAATGATTTTCACAAAAAATTTTATCCATCACTAAGCTTAAAGATTATCAAAAGAGACACTACTCTCCTTTATATATAAAAAGTGAGTTCTCGTATGTGGTATATGATACCCTGTACCCATAAAGTAACAGAAAGTGTGATGACCTAATGCGATTTAGCTCCTTTTATTCATAGTCGATCCAAAACTTGTTGGAGTAAGTAATATATCATTATAATCGAATAAACAATATTTAAATGGGTAAAAGATACACCAAATCAAGTTCGTTACTAAAGGCATAAATATAGAAATGACTGGTGACAATTCGATTATATAGAAGAAAATAGGAATAATTGAGTGAATTTGAAAAAAAAAATCTATTTCGAATTCACTGAGAGAATTAGGTTAATAACACCCGAGGTAAAAAATTATGTATTAATCAATTAATGGGGTTTCACCTGGCATATCGATATTTACAGGGTATGTATATATTCGATTCCTACCTCCTCAACCTTATCCTTTTCAAATGTCATGCATTTGTTTAGATATTTTCTGTTTATTTATTTATTTGCCATACAGTCAAGTCGCGGGCATCGAACGAGCGCCAATGCATTAGAGGCAATAAAATAAATAAAAATTGAATTTGACTATGTCAGAAAAGTTTTGGCATTTCATATAATGCATGAGTTTTGATTTCTTGGCGACGTTGCCCCGCAAATGGCCGTCCGATCATTGAGAGGGAGGGTTTGGAAGGGGGTGTAAAAAAAAATCACTTAACTTTCGGCCAGGGATTTATGTTAACTACTCGACTTGTTATAATTGGTATATTAAATGATTTGCTATACCAAGCAAAAATAAATAGTTAAATGAAAGAAAAAATATAAATAAAAAAAGAGTAACCAAAAACACAAAATCAATTCGTTTATTCACTTTCCGTTGAATCTAAAAGAGCTGAGCCAGACTTCAAAAGGGGTAATGGGAAGGGGGGCAACCAGTTGTTAATATTATTTATGAGCCTGACCATATCCACGTAATAATCACGCACATAAATGGCCAGTTTACAGATACATATAAGTCCATATATACATACATATATCCCCCTACTATACTCTCAAGAGAGGAGACCGAGACAACTTTGCCATTTTCATTTTCATATTTCTTATTGCAAAGCAAAGTAAATGAAAAAGGAGGAGAAGGCAAAATAAAATAAAAAATAAATGCAGAATTAAGTAATAGATTTTGGCATGGCGATAACACAAAAAAAGTGCTAAAATATTTCAAAATGTTTCAAACTTAATTTATTGGTATTAATTTCTTTATTTTTTCTAACAAATTGACAGCAATTTAGCGAGCGATCACCACTAAAGCAAAAGAGAAGGTTGTTCAAGACAAATACTACGAAGTGTTAGAAGGGGAAACAGAAAGGAGGGAGGGCTGAAGATAGTGAGTATAAAAATAATATAATAATATGAAAATGAATTTATTGGAAAAGAATATAAAATACTTGAAAACTTAAATTATAAAATTAAAAGCTCATTAAAAATATATTAATAATGACCAATGTCGTGATTCTAGTAAAAAAAAGTTATCTAAAAACATGTAAAAAGTGATTCATGATCAAAGGATTAAATATTCACATCACTCATTTTTAGTAATTTATTTTTGCCTAAATGTGATTTTCAGTGGTTTTAGGAACCCAAGGCTATAGCCATTAAAAGTGCATAATAGTCGTACTGGTAAAATATAGTTTACACACAGTGTAACATAATGCACATTATTTGGTCAAATTTGCATTCGCTTTAACTTAAAACCGCACGACAGAGATTAAATATTTAAATTATTAAAACTTAAGAAAGTGATAACAGTTCTGAACAGGTTGACTAAAGCAACTAAACTAACAATTAAAATTATTTAAGGAAGCCTATGGAAAAACTAGACGATTAAGCTTAACTTTGCAACCATAGAAATGATTTATTTTCATTGGAAAAAGTTGCAATTCCTTAAAATTTCAAATAAAATTTTATATTTTATATATTAGTTGAGTATTAAAGTAAAATTTTTGGCATAATTTAATGTTATTGTTTACTCCTAAATATTTTTTGGGTTCTTTTAATATAATTCCGAATACGTTTATGTACTAACAAAATATTTTCCAGCTTAATTTTAAAAATAATTATAAAAACTTAGCAGAATATTTTTATAAAATTTCTTAGCAACGTACAAAACATAAATATAATTTTAAATAAATAGAAAAATAAACAAAGTAAAAAAAATCACTGCAAAATGTCCAGAAAATTTGCCTTGAGAGAGAAAAACAGATTTAAATATGAATTTCTTTACCATTGGTCTATTAAAAATTGAATGAAATTAAAATTTGTCAATTTTTTAATATTAAAGTAAAATATAACTAAATCTCTGTGATTTCAATAGATTTCAACAAGTTCATTCATCTTGATTATTAGGTAATAAACACTAACTAAAAGTAAATTTCAACCACTCACTTGAATCCACATTAATAGAATTTATTTGTCTAACCTTTTGCCCTTTTTGCAAAAAATAGCCCAAAATCAATCCAATTATAGATCCATTCAGTATAACTAATAGAACTATTCAATAAAAGAAGAAAAAAAATGCCGAAATAAATATGTTCCCATGACCAGAGAAATTTACACATAGTCCACCAGCCGCGCCACACCAAGTAAAGTGATGCTGTTGCAAGAGGGTGAGAGGTGACGGCGAAATAGGGGGAAGGGAAGTTGGTGGTGCAACTGCAGGATTTTTTGACCAATATAAATAACTTACCCACGCTCTCAACGGGCATCACTCTCATCACTCATAGAACACATCTCGAATGCGGGTTCAGGGGATGATCCCACCTCTTGGACGGGTCCTGTGTGCATTATTTGTTATTTGAATCACGTGACAAGTTGCAGGAATCGGCAAAAGAAGGAGGGCAGGGCATGAAAAAGGGGGAGGGGGAGGAAAGAGGGAGGGTAAGCGAGCGTAAGACTTTGGGAACCTTAAACAAAAATCATCCCACGGGATTCAATTTATGCGTGTTTGAATGTTTTTGATTGTGCGTTGCTAATTCAAATAATAAAATACAACTGCGCGTTGCAGGAGCAGAAGACTAAAGCCAGACCAGGACAGACAAATACACAGACCAGCACGAAGGACCTGGCATATTGTTTTGTGGCCAGGAGGCAGGAGTCAAGTTCCGTGCTTCCTTTTTTTTTTTGTTGTTGGTGGTGGTGGTGCAATTTCAACCTCATTACAAAGCATTTCCACCTCAGCTCAAGTCCTCTCACTCCCCCCTCTTTCTTCTCTTATACTCTCACTCTCAGTATGTAATCCAATGCCGCTGGAGGGTTTATCAATTTAACTGACAGCTTTTTTCTGTTCTCTGTTTTCTTTCTTTAACATTAATAAAGTCAAAAAAAAAAAAAAAAACAACAAAATAAAAACCAAACCCGAAAACATTTTGTATAGAGCCTCAAGTTATGCTCACAAGGGAATCCCAATTAAACAAAAAATGCTTCGAATAAAAATGTGTAAAAACTGCATGGAAAATGTCATGACTGATTATTACAAATGATTTCCAATTTTTATTTTATGCTAATTTCTTTCGAAAAAAAAGGGAAAAAATAAAGTGAATATAATATATAAATGACAGGGGATTATAATAACAAAGTTTGCATACACGTTGATTTGAACTAAAAACATTTTGTTTTGGGTAAGGAAATAGTTTTTGATTTTCATATTTTTTTTATAGAAATTTGAGCAATGATAAGATCTTATAAGGCTAAACCTGTTTCGATTCAATAAAATAAATTTAACAAACAAAGATTTAGGCGCGCCTTTATTTTTAAAAAATCAAGCGAATTTGAAGATTCTAATCAAAAATATATTGTTATATATTTAATAATTTAAGCTCTTCGATTCACTTATTTGATTTGTTTTGTTTCTTTGGACCAGGGCGAATCTTTTGAAATTTTCCGATTTTAAATCTAAATTTTTTAATTAAAGTTGGCAAAGATGGAGAAGATCTCCGATAGGAGTTCTACTTCGAGCCGAAGTAGTAAACCATTTTAAATATTTAGTTGAAACTATTTAAGCCACTTTACAATATCTTAATACTAAATAGCCATACATTTTTCTTTATATAAAAGCTTAATACTAAAGATCACAAATTCTTAAAACGGATAAGAATTTAAAAAAAAAATTTTTAGTTCAAAAATATTTCATGTTAAAGAATTTTCATAATTCTTAAATATTTTCAATAAATTTCAACTATGAAAATATTTAAAATTATTGCAAGAAAAACCCGAAAATGTATACTGTGAAATGGAAACTTCTCCCAACAGACGACTTCCATTCTCCGACCCAATGTCAATCTCTGGGCTGAAGTGCACCTGAAAAATGTGCCTTGAGCAATCTATAAATATCGAAAATGCCCATATAATTGATTTATGGCCAATGGATTGCTGGCACTTTCAAACATTTTTCCCTTCAACCTAATTTTAGAAAACGAAAAACAACTAATTTAGTGAGAGATGTATAGGGAAAAACGAAAGAAAACCAAAAATTGTTCTTTAGTTTTGTCACGTTTTGCATCACAACCAACGACGGTGATCATGATGTTGATGATGATAATGTTGAGACGATGTGAATTGTTGTTGTTATATTCGAGGGAGGATCCCCCCTCCCAACCCATCATTTTGGCGTTTTTGTTAGTTGACGTTGAACTCTCAAGTTCGTTTGTTTGTTTTCCTTTTTGGGGGGCAGAGCGTCAGCCTACTGTCACAATTGACACTGACAATGCGGCAGGTACATACTACGCCTAGATCACAACACAATTTCGATCCCATATCAATACACCATATGTACATATATCGAGACAATTTCAAAGAGACATGAACGTGCCGTTAAGTTGTCATTGGGTGGGTAGAGAAAATTCTTAGATACTTTTCTGTTTTTTTTTTTTTTTTTGGTTTCTTTGTTTCACTCTGCACAACAACTAAGACGAAAGATTAATTGAACGTGCGCCAGCGAGTTATTAATCTTGTCGAGCTTAGGTCCGCTTTGCTCTAAACTAAAATATTGTAAGTTGTGTGGTGTCAACTAATGGGGCCGCCACTTGAGCCTTGATTATAGCCATTGCATTTTCTATATAGTTTTGTACATCAACTTCTCTCCTTCTCCTCCTCTTAGGCATATGCAGCTGCTGCCCCCTGTTTTTTTCAGTTTTTGGTTCTCTCTTAATATCATTCATTTGGTTTCTTGTTGCCCTCTTCTCTGCCTACCTAATTTGTTTATTGCTCTGTTAATGCAATTTTTTACTTGCTATAGATTGAGTGTAGGGGGAAAAGGTCTGGGGTTGGGGGTGGGGGTGGGAGAGGAACTGCAATAACATAAATATATTTCACTGATCTGGCGGGAGCAATTACCGGGTGAGCCATATTTTGTCACAATTGTTTTTTTTTTCTCCACATCTCCGCTCGTTTTTTCTTCTGTTGGGTGAAAGTTGAGGCATTTTTATGACAGAACATAATTTTGAAAGAAAAAAATCTCTGCCAGAGCATTAAAATTGAATAAATGTGAACTTTTGTTTTTTTTTTTTAATTTTATATTACGTAGTTTATGTTTCAACAGCATATATTGATGATGAAACAGAAGGAAGGTAACATTCATAATGAAAATCCTGACGAGATTTTGACGATCTGTTAAATGTGTCCTAAAGGCCATGATCTTCTTGAACAGTCTGTTGGTTAATTATTTGATTCGATCCCAGGCTCATAATTTGCATTATGTCCGGCTGCGGAATCACTACATTAATTTGGATTATTATTATTATTAGTCATCATCCACATTGTATACAGAATTTTTAAGGTTACGTCGGAAATTTATATTAGTTACTTTTGCTTTATCATCTGTTTCTTGGTTATATTTTACCTCTTTCTTATCCTTTTCAGTTACCGATTCAGCAAGATTCTCTTCCAATTGTTGTTGCTTTTCCTGTAGCTTCCTAGCTATCTCTTCTTCCTTTTTACGCTCTTTTTCACGTTTTTGGGCATGCTTATCCCATTGTTTTCGTACTTTATCAAACTCTTTTTGGCGCGATTTCTTTTCATTTTCCGTTTCTGGTGTTTCGCCAGGAGCAGCGTCCATATCAACTTCATCCTCATAACCGACTGGTGGTAAAGCATTCCAATGTTCATTATGAAAAGCCGTACGATTACCATCACCAAACCAATATGGTTTTGAGCGTTTATAAATATGAGGATAATAAACAAATTCTGGTCGTTCATGCTCCGATCGTGTTGTAAATACGAATATTGTTAGTATAGCAATCATTGGAAGTGCTAAACCAAGTGATATTCTTTTCCAGAAACTGCCCATATCATCAGCGCTCGCAGCTATAAGGAATATTTTGGAAAAATTTATAGACACCCACTAAAACAATATTTTTTCGACCAAGATACTAAACATCTATCGAAGATCTCTAAAAATCAATAATCTTACGTTTTTTTGGTTTAGGCTTGCAATTAGTTCTTCCTCCACCTTGTATAACTGTTAGATCATCGACTGCAAGTTTCTTTTCTTTTTTCATAAGCAATTCCTCACAACTAAGCGGTTTCTTTTTATTTATAGGACTTTTTCTTCAGGTTCTGGTACCGATTTCTTTTCTTTTGGCTTGCATTTATTACCGCCTCGGATTTCCAGACTTTGTGTATCCTTACATTCAGACTTATTGGGAGGCTTCTTTGGACCACTGGACATCATTCGTAGTTTAGAATTTCTTTGAATGGCATTGCTTGGTTTTCCAACCAATTTCATAAACCGAAAGACTTCAAGCATGGTTTTTTTTTATTGTTTTTTTTTTTTGTGAATTTTGATGTTTTTTTAGCCGAAATGTGAAATATTTTTAGAAAAAGTGAAAGGATAAAGATTTACGAAACTGTTGACATTGTTAGAAAATGAAACTAAGATTCCTAATACAGAGAAGGAAACTTCTTCATTATTGATTGATTGATTGATTGATTGACATATCGAATATAAAATTATTTTAAAACTTTTTCACACTTAGAATTGCAAAAAAAAGTTGGAAAGGGGGGTGTAATATGCCTTTTGCCATTTTACATACTGGACTTTGAGCCTTCTTATTGGTTATCCAGATGATAAAAATTGTCCCAGAAGTTTGTGGCTGATATCAAAATTCCTCTCTTCTTTGTATATAGAAGTAGATCCTGAACTCTGTTCTTAGGTAAACACGTAACTAAATTTAACTTTTAACTTTCTTAGTTTGTCCAAGAATAAAAACCAATATCAGTTTCAATATAGTTTTCAAATGAATGCAATTATGTTTTTATTTATAACTTTATGTATATATTAACCACTTAATTATAATGTTTCTGTATATTTATATTATATATTTTATATTTTTTTTGTATTTATAAAATGAAACATTTTATAATAGATATGTATTAAAAAAGTAACAGAACGTATATTCCAGAATGTCAAAGTTCAATTGAATTCTGTTAAACTATGTAACTTAATGTATAAAGAAGGGAGAAGAAAGCAGTTCATTCAATTGGAGTTGCATGACAACTTTTTATATTTATTTTTATAAATATTTATTTCGCAGGCTTAATTAAAGAATGTTTTTTAAATACGAAGAGATCATGCTCTATAACAAAACGTAAGTTCGCGTAAACGATTTATACCTTTAATTTTTCTCTTCCAAAAATAAAATAGATCTCCACATAAAGATAATATATATGAAAGCTAATACAAGACAATGTAAGTCAAATCCTTCATGCTTTAAAATCAGTCAACTAATCATTGTGTTTTGGTTAACTTCATGTTTTTAACGATCCTTAAGGTTTTTTGCTGAATTGGGATTATTTTTCTTTAATCAACTGAAGATGCATTCATTACTTCCTTAAAGATTTACATATTTACATATAAATGTCTTTTGAGCACTGCGCCTAAATTTATCTGTGCATAAGAACTGTGGGAATAATATTAACCCTTGACTACCATTTCACAGTATCGCTGCTCGCTTCCTTCCGTTTGTTGTTGGCCCAGGTGTTTTGCTGCTGCATGTCCAAGTGTCATTTACACTTGAACAATAATAATTTGCATATTTATCATAGGTGCCCTTGATCTTTTTGTTCCTGATTCTTGCATACACACACACACACAGACACACACGCACACACATACACACTTGCACTAAAACAAACCGGATGTTCGTTTAGGCTTCTTTTTTTTTTATTTTGTAAGGAAAAGTGAAAATCATAACACACATTAAGGGTTAAAAGTAATGAAAGGGCAGCCAGCAAGAATTGAAGATGATCATTAACATTTGCATAATTTGTCGCATTTCACAAGTAAACAACACGGCAAGTTGCCTATGCCGTGGTTTTAGCTCTCAGTCTGTGGGAAACTAAATGAATGCCGACAATGTCTTTCAAAGTTCTCATTAATGCTATGCTAATGGGGCAAGGTGTGCACTTCCTTTGCTCCGATTACCGTGTGTGTTGTACCCTCTATCTAAGCCGATTGAATGTTTATTAAAAGCGGATGACGCAAAGTGTTTACTATTGATATCTGTCTTTACTTTTTTCTATTTTGTTATTTTGCATTCACTCAACTGATATGATTTTGTATGTAGATATAGGGAACCCCTCAATTCCAAAAAGACCTCCCTATTTTCCCTCACTAAAATACATTGCAGACTTTAGTGCGTCAAAACATGAAACTTATTAGCTCTTGCACCTTAGAAAGAAGGTAGCGTCGTCTTAGTTGTCCAGGTGTTCCATAGAAATTGAAAACTTCCCCTCGTATCATATACCGGTTTCAGAACTTCCAACTTAGTGCCCATGGTGGCAGTGGAAATGGTGGTGGTGGTGGTGGCAAACAGTGACTCGTCTTCTGTCTTGGATTTTCGCCTTACTCAATTTTTAGCTGCTCCGGCTCTGCCTTGTCTATTGTTGTTCGAAGACGTTACTTTTTTTTTTATTTTTATATTTATGATTTACTTTCCAAGGAGTGATTGTGAAATCATTGAGAAGTGAGCAGCTGCGTCGCAATTGTAGCAAGTTTACGGTTTGGCATGTGCTGCTACGCAATATATTTATGTATGTATGTATGTATGTATGAACATATCTATGTATGTTTTTTGGGGTGAACTTATGACAGGCAGGTATGTATGTAGGTACTACCTACTACCTACTAGGTAGGTAAGGTAACCCATGACATACAAAAAGAACATAATGAGTCACTTCACTCACTGACGAGTTTCTTTAGAATATAACAAACATAAGTATCTATTGCATAAAATTTATTTCAGAATATTACGAATTTGCCAATAAGAATTATTTACAGTTAATTTATTTGATATACAAGGTGATATACAAATATATTGATAACAAAAAAATGATTTCAGTTCTTTGCTTTGAATACAAAATTTACAAAATAATAAAACAACAATTATCTTTATTTTAAAAATTAAATGGAAATTTGTTAATAATCCTATACAATCATTTCAAACATTTGACGGTTAAATGGTGCTTTATTATTTAATTTTTTTTTTTTTTTAAATTATTTATTTACTTGATTAATTTTATTTTCAATGTCTTCACTAAATTTTCGAATATATATAAGTTATATAGTATTGAACCAATCATTGATAAACTATAATGTTATCTGATTAGTTTTAAGTTGGATTACTTAGGCATACAAATATCATTATAGATTCTGTTTAGGATAAAGAAGAAGGCGTGAGATAAAAAGAATTTTCTGAAATTTCTACTCTCAATCTAAGGATAATGATATATTAGATAATTACTGGGTTAAAGTTTCAAATTAAAATTACCAGGTGTAATTTTAATATGATTAAAAGTAAATATAATACGAATAGTAAGTAAATAATGCTAAATGGAGCGTTTGATCTAATAAAATATGTTTGAACAAAATCATATAAAAGTTACAAAGGTTACAGTGATCGTGTTAGTTCATATTTTCATAAATATTACGAACAATATTCTTAAATAATTTAAATTAAAACTGAAGTTTGCCCTCTTCTAGGGCATCTCAGGTCCCATTTAATAGTAGATCAATTATAGTATATAAAACATTTAAGATAAGAACCAATAGCGAAGGACCATGAAAGCTATTAACATACACAATTTAAAATAAATATATAAATAATAATACATTTTTTGCATATTTTTTAAAAGTTATATCTAGTTTTCAAGCAAAATTTAGTTATGTAACTTACAACAAATGTTTTGGCAACGAAATGTCAAGTATTTAATATAATTAGAGAACTTTTGCTAATTATTTCTCACATTATACAGTTGACTGAATTTAATTATAATTATAAGCATATATCTTAGTTAAACAAATCTAAGTACCGTATTTTAATAATGAATTCTTGTTGACATTCGAGTTGGCTTTCCTTTTGTGAATTTCTTTACAAAGTCCAAAACCGCAGAAACGTTAGTTTACTCATTCCGATGGTCGTCTTCCACCTTTGAGTGCCTCACTTCAAAGTGTCAAAATGCCGCATAATGAAGTGCAAAATGTCATTAATTTGTACCCCAGCTGCATGGTCAGGCAACTGCCACACAATAGCAAAAGCAGAAAACGAAAAAGAAAAGAGAGTCGGGAAAGTGTAAGAAAGAAAATGCATTGCAGAAATACAAAACCGAAGCCGACATTGTCACGAGCTGAAACATTATTCAAGCGACTGAACAGAAGGAAAATCGGTATAGAAAAGATGTAGGAGCGGTAAAGAGGAAAAGAGAAAAAGTAAAGAGAGAGAGAGAGAGAGAGAGAGAGAGAGGAGAGAGTGAGAAAAGAATGCGAGTTGGCTGCAATCAAAACAAGATCTTAGAACTATTGGCGCCGCGTCCAACTTGGACCCAGGTCAGTGAACAGACCGAGTGAATGCCGCCGCTTTTGATATCTGATATGGGTTATCAGACGGTTAGGTTACTGTTGCTTAACGGTAATTATAAACAAATAAAAGCACACACAAAAGCCTCAAAGCCCAAGATTGGAGCCTCTCCACCCCGCCGCCTCTTCCCCTCTTTCTGTCTTTGTATTATTGTCTCGTCTATCGCCGCTTCCGACGCCGCATAAATTAAGTCAATCTGAAAATTGGTAGCTCTTAACTATAATTCAAACTAATTTGTTTTATTGACAGCCTTGTGAGTCTCAGCGATAGGGCGGCCCCCCACAAAGACATATAAAAACATAGAATCGACTGGCAGATATCCTGGACAAAGAGGATAATAGAACTTAAAGTCTAAGATAGAAGAGAAAATTCTTCTGATGAACCATTTAATGAAAAATATTAATGTGCGAAAGATTTGATGAAATGATGAATTGAATGATGAAATAAATGAAATAATGAGTAAATAGTGAACAAACTAAAGATTTTATCAACAGAATAGGGAATAACAACAATGTAGAATAGTCTAAGAATAGGGTCTGATAATGAAAGATTCAACATCCAAACAATTAATGAACAGATGAACAAAAGGATGTATAAAATGATGAATAGACTAACAAGGAACTTTTTGATGTACGCACTGGTATAAAAAAAAAGGAATTCACGCTAACAGACCTCAATGACTTAGCTATATAGATCTATAGAAGATGTTTGTAGGTGATAGGAATATTCAGTAATAATATACCCTATCTAAATTTAATACAGGGTATTTGAAACAGAAACCACAAATTGGTCAATCGAATCGAGTCGCAAGGCGTGTTTCATTAGTTCAACACGATGTGACAATAAATTTAGTTTTCAACTAATTAAATATTAGTAAGTCACTGAAGAGATATTCATCTACTATATCGGATGGGAAGAAGCTTACTTACTCACTGTGCGAGAGACCACCGCAAACCGACCACCCGTTCATCTTTGATCAGTGATCACTGATCACATATCGGTAGCTTTTTTTTTTTGGTTTGTGTTGTTTCTATTTTTAATTTTTTTTTTTTTTGTGTTTTATTTGGTTGAGCTTGACTAATAATAATTTTCATTAAAATGAATCATGATAATGAATTGTTTATGTTGATGTTGGTGGTATAGTTCGCTTTAGTTCAGAGTTCGTTCATGGGAAAAAGAGATTAACATCAACATTTATGTTAATACCGGGCATCATAAAAATGAAATATTTGCCGCTTTATTAGTTTTGATTTCGGTTTTTATCATCTTTCTTTCTGATTTTATTTTTGGCTTTTTTTCGCGACTTGGCAATGTCTGAATCACTTGCAAATATTTGTAGATTTTTCGAAATTTTAATTTGCTTATCAGGGACAAACATCCTCTTCTCTCTCTTTTTTTTTTTAACTTTGTCGAAATATTTGCTGAAGGTGAAGGGCATTATGATAAAGTTCAAGTTCTGTTTTGTAAACATCGGTTTGAAGTTCAGACAAATTGTCATTTTAATTATTGCCAATCACATATGTTTTCGAAAAAATCAGTGTTTGAACTAGTTGAGAATTGCAATTGTAATTTTTGGGAAATTAGGAAACTTTGATTTCTGAAAGTTTCTATTATTAAATTAATTTTGTTCTTGCTCTTCTAAATATGTATATAGTTTTTAAAGTATATATATGCCCATATTTTTTAAAATTATTAAAAACGAGGCGTATTTCTCATTTAAATTGATCAAAAACAATTATTTGAAACATTTTTAAAATAAACATGATAAAGCTTTGTGGATGATATATAAGAATTAAATTTAAATGGACTTTTTTAGCCACACATTTTAAATGACAAAAATGGCCAAATAATAGTTTCTATATAAATATAACAAATTATTAACATTATAGATTTAAAACAGAGATTTAAAAGATTGTTAGTGAGGTAACTAAAATGCAATTAGGTTTTACGAATCAAAGATATGAAACAATTTCCTAAGTTAAACAACTACATATAATCCTATCCTATTCTCTAAGCACCACATGGAAGTTTCAGGTATTTGTTATTTAATATTTTATTTCTCGTTATATTATTATCGATGATTTATTGTTAAAGAGAAACAGCAGAAGAGTTTACGAGGAAGTTCGATATTAGTAAATTAATTTAAAAATCTTGCATATTAATTGAATAATATTACACAAAATAGACAGAAAATTAGCATATGGCAACAATGTATTATCTCCCATAATGAATGGCTGTCTCTATATACATATATCATTAGGCACTGATAACTGATCAATTTCTAATACTCAATTACATAAGGAGCGGCATAACAAAAATCACGTAGACATTTGTACCCTTCGGCTGGATCAATTGGCACACCGGTTTCACTTACAACAAGCAATACACTTTTTGGCGCCAAAAGGAGAAACCTCTGCTCCGTCTGCCTTCGCCAGGACAAAGGAGACACAATATTCCACATTCAAAAACCAATTCGTTTTTGGTACGTGTCGTGGAAGTCAGGCAGATGCATAAATGCGTTGCAATGCTCCGACCCTCGTTGAAGGAGAAAAACTGAGATTTGTTTTTTTTTTTTTCATTTTCTCCAAGATCAAGACGATGCCAACCCCTAAGACGATATTGGGAAAGTAACGTCTAAAATTAAATGCAATTCCACAACGAGCACTAGGCACACAACCACCACGATCAAGCGGCAGCAGCACCAGCAGCAGCAGCAGCCGCCGCCAAGGCAGACAAGAGCAGCCGGAACAGAGCAACCACCAGATCACCATTTTGGGGTGGGACAAGGTTTTCAGTTGTTTGCTTGGTGTGATGATGATGTGTGCCAGGTAGTTTTGCACATACCTTTTAGCCCCCCCTCTCCTGCCACTGCCCCCTGCCCCTTGCACATTTTGTTGTGTATTTTGTTTTGGCGCATTCCAAGGCACTTCTCTTCACTTCTCTTCTCTTCTCAGGTATCGATAGAATGTGCGGCGGTGGTGGCGACCCTTTTTTTTTGGGGTGGTTGATGGAAGTCTTTCTGCAATAGCCATATACACAGCTGGCGAATAAATTGAAAATGAAATGAAATTTCATGGCCGGGCCGTTAGGGGTATTTATAGTATTATTATTGTTGTTCGTCAAGAGGCACCTGGGCGGTGGTGTAGAAGGGGCCGAAACAATGCCACGATCACATCCAAACAATAACAACAACATGGAAAAGGTTGATTTACTTAAAAGATTCTTCTAGATGTTTGTTGCAGTGATTAATGAAAAATTTCTGTGGAATTTTTTTTAGTTTTGATTTGCCAAGTGATTGTCACGTGCTGAGATTTCCATCTTGGCAGCTGGTTTCATAGTTTAAACTCAAGATCACTTACTGATCGCCATTGATTGATATGTTGAATTTGAGAAAAGCTAACCGCTTAAGCTTTATTCATACATTGCCCAACTTATTCCAATTGAGTGAACTTTATTTGGAGATCTGAAAATCGTTTGCTTGGAAATCTTTCGATAAATGATCCAATTTAGAATGTGAGTGATGTATTTTTTATTGATCCTCGAAAAGATTTTTAAAAAAATTAACCTCGTACGAATGTTTGTTTTATATGCAACCTTTACCTTATATTTAGAGATCAGGCAAAGGAATCTTATTTAGGGGCTTGTACTAAAGGAATTAGATTTGCTTTAAAGAAAGATAAATAAGAAAATTAATCCTATGGTAATGAAATCTTGATTCCCAAACACCTTGTGTAGGAACGATCCTTTTAAAACTTAAGCTCTGTCATTTGAAATATAGATATTCTATATAAACATAGGATAGAGATTACTATTCAATACAGTAAATTATTAAGAATGAGGAAAACAAGATAAAACCGCAGGGAAAACGTAAAGCAGTTTCCTTGGATCTATACTTTTATTAATGCACTGAAAATATGTATATGAAATAGCCTAATTAGATCAGTTTTTCTTTTAATTTAAGGCATTTTTATAAAATATTTTAATAATTTGCATTACCTCCCAATAATTATTCCAATTTGTTAAATTTGAAAACATTGCTTATATTGTATTTTATCGAAATTAAAAATGTAAAACGTATAAGTTTTCTTAAAAGTAATTCAATTAAAATCTAAAATAAACATCAGCAAATAGAATGTTTTTAAAATATTTAAGTATAAAATATTTTTA
Organism: Drosophila sturtevanti; assembly: GCA_018150375.1. Classification (NCBI taxonomy): domain Eukaryota; kingdom Metazoa; phylum Arthropoda; class Insecta; order Diptera; family Drosophilidae; genus Drosophila; species Drosophila sturtevanti. The sequence goes on along the minus strand of JAECWJ010000341.1, from coordinate 2,130,911 downwards.
AAAATATTGACAATAAAAAATAAATTAAGTGAGTAGTTTTAATACTGTTTATTATAAAAACAAACTGTTCTCTAAAATTTTATATCTTTTGATCTTCAATCAAATATAATGTATTGTGACTCTTTGTTGATGTGGTAAACTGATTATCATTAAAAGTGAAAAAAAAAACATAAAATTATTAAAATCAAATTCCGAAATCTTAATAGTTTTTGACTTTGATCTTTTGAAAACGTAAAACTTTTAAAAGATCATTTAAGCAGCTTATTTTCTAACTTGCTCTTAAGCTTAAATCCCCATTAAAACTCTTGCGCTACAAAATGGAATTTGAATGGAACAAGAGCGCCAACAGCTCCAAAGAGAACTTAACAGATACACGCACACACTAGGAAGAGAGAGAGAGCGAAAAAAAGTGAGAATTGGAGCGCCAATATATAAAGTTAACCAATTGGCAACAAGCTGTTCCAACTTGAAAGTTACTCTTTGGAAAGCACAAAGAGAGAGTAAGCTCACCTGCCGTATATGAAAGAGAAATGCTTCATTTTTTGAGAGATAAGCAGAAGCACCACCCATATAAAAGATATATATGGATATACGTATATGTATATGAACGTTGTATATAAGCTCACACACCAGCAGCTGCCCCTACCTTACACACAAATACACACACGGACACACTTAGCCTCATACGCATACGCATAAAGATTGACAGAGAGTACCGATCAGAGGGGAAATCTCAGTGGCAGTGGCAGCTGGTGGACATCTGAGCGAAAGAGACAGAAAGAGGGAGAGTCAGAGAGAGAAAGAGAGAGGGAGAGAGACAGAGAGAGCGAAGTACAAAGATCTTGTTTCGCTCTGCTGTGTATGGCACGTGCTAAAGCAGAGATTTTGTATTGCAGTTGTTGTTGTTGTTGTTGTTGTGCTACTGCTGGTGTGCAGCTGGAGGAGCCGAACCTGGAACCTCCAGCTGTTTGAAAATGGCTCGTGTGGTGGTTGATTCGAGCCACCAAAAGGGATTCCTTTTTTTCAAAAATCGGAAGTAGGTACATTTAGTCCGGTCATAGGTAAAAAGTGGGGTTGATATTATTGTTGATCGTCATCACTTAGGGATGATCTTTATAATTCTCATATTCTGGGCGGAAGAGTCTATAAAATTGAACGTATCCTGGCAGCCGGGCATCATTCGTAAACGAAAGGCCAAAGTAGAAGGTTGGCGCATCAGTACTATATATTAAGTCCTGGTTTAGTGGTTAAGTGATCAGTGATCAGTGTACAAATATGGATACTAAACTAAACTATAGTAAATGTCCGCTGAAAAAGCGGCCCATACAGTTTGAAGAGCCATCATCGGAAAACGATCATTTGAGTTATGGTAAGTATCGAGTACGGAAACAGAAACAGAATCAATCGTGAAAGTGAAGATCAAAGTGAAAAAAATATCAAGAAATGTGCTCCAAAAGGTTTTACGTGGAAAATTTATACGTTAATTCTTAAAGCTTTTCGGGAGGTTGAAAGAAAAAGTTCGTGTGGCCTCCATAATTTTCAGGTCCCAAAAACAATACGAAAATTATAGTCAAATACAAAGTTTTCTATAATATAAAGAACCAAAACTAATGAAGATCAGAAATATAAGTGCGGAAATAGAAGTTGAATATCGGAATGAAGTAATGCTACTAGAAACAGGAACAATTCTAGAAGAAAAATGGAATTACATTATGAATTATGATATGAAAGTAAAGTTCTCTATATTAATTTAAACAAAAATCTGACAAGAAATATAAATATTTCAAAATAAAATGGAAATTCCACTGATTGGTGATTGATAGAAATTAAACTTCGTAAGACAACATATAGAAATGTATATAGATTTATATCCGTTGAAGTAAAGTATTTTATATTAGAAAACACCAAGGTTATATTATATACATATATAATATAATGATTATTCCATTTATATTCCCATTTTTTAATTACTTACATTTTCCATTTGCAGATGAAGGTCCCGTAGATCTCAGCAAAGCATCAGCTGAAATACCTCTACATCATCAAACAACAATAGCTCAGCCAGTTGCCACCGATTTGCGTCGACGTTTCGATGAGCATTTAGCTAAACGCATTTGGCAAGAGACAAGGGAAATAGCACGAGCTTTTCCCGATGTTTTCACACGGGAAGAGATAGCCAAAAGTTTGGCACGTTTGGGTTATGGTGATTATGAATTGCCACCAGAGGATGAGGTGATGATGGATTCGGAAATTGAAATCGAACCGCAAACTGTAATTAAGGAAGAACCGGAACCAGAACCAGAACCCGAACCCGAATTAGAACCAGAAGAAGTTTTACCATTACGTAATTACAATAATAATTTAATGAAGAGCATAGCCGAATATGAGGATTGCATGAAATTAGGCCAAACTCTACCATCACATCCACCGACTATCAACACAGAACCAGAAGATTTGAGTCAAAATCGTCGTCAAGTGTTAAACGAAAATGTCAGTTTACATAATGTGGCAAGAGCTCTGCTCTCCATGCAGCAACAGAAACCGCAACATCATCAGCAACAACCCCAAATCTCGCATCAACATCAACATCAACCCTGTGATGAGTATGAGAACTATGAGAACAATGAGAATCATCCAAGTTTCAATCCGTTGAAGATCAAAAATAGTCACGATCTTTATTACCAATGTCAGCAGTGTAATAAATGTTATGCCACATATTCCGGTTTGGTGAAACATCAACAGTTGCATGCCTATGAGAGTACGGAATATAAGATAATTCGTAGTCATCCGGTAAGTGGCATTATACAAGATCAAACGGAATTCTGTTCGGATCAGGCTTCGGCACTTATACAAGCGGCCAATGTGGCCAGTGCCCAATCGATGCAAAAACCGGTGGGAGTGCCACGATATCATTGCCAGGATTGTGGTAAATCATATTCAACCTATTCGGGTTTGAGTAAGCATCAACAATTCCATTGTCCATCAGCGGAAGGTAATCAAGTTAAGAAGGTATTCAGTTGTAAAAATTGCGATAAAACCTATGTGTCATTGGGTGCTCTAAAAATGCACATTAGAACCCATACGCTACCCTGTAAATGTCCAATTTGTGGCAAAGCCTTTTCGCGTCCCTGGCTCCTACAGGGACATATTAGAACCCACACTGGAGAGAAGCCCTTCAGTTGTCAACATTGCAATCGCGCCTTTGCCGATCGTTCGAATTTGCGTGCCCATATGCAAACTCATTCTGATGTTAAGAAATATTCCTGCCCAACTTGCACAAAATCATTTTCTCGCATGTCTTTGCTGGCCAAACATTTGCAAAGTGGTTGCCAAACGGATCAACAGCAACCCAATCAAGAGAAGGAACATCATCAACAACTTCATCATCAACAGTTCCGGGAGGATCAGGAGCAAATCTTCTATGCGGGTAGTGAGGAAGATGAGGCCAGAGAATTAATCTATTAGTCAGTCTCTTCTTTTAACTTTTGTTGTTTTAACCAAAGAAGAATTAAGTCAGTGCCAAAAATTAGTCGAGGCAATTTTATTGCCTCTTTTAGGGATACCAAAAAAAAAAAAAAAAAAAAATATTAACAAGAAAAATTAAGTAAATTAATTAAAATATTTGTTTTCGTTTGTTTGTTACAGAAAAAATTTTAGATAGGTTTTTTTCTATATAGAGAAATCGATATGGTGCCAAAATGGAGTCTTAATCTAAGTATTTAATATTTGATCTAAGAATTTTATATATAAGTTTAGTTAATTTCGATATTTAATTTATCATTTAGTTTAGTTGTTTAAATTATATTTTCAAATTTAATACTTATTTATTTAATTTATTTTGTGTATATAATTTATCTTATGGAAAAATAAAAAAGAAAACCAAAATAAAACTTTTTTATTCATTTTATCATAGTTTATGGAAGGGCATTAAAATGTAAACTTAAATAATATGGGCAGAAAAAAAGCTTTGCTTTCTTTTTTGACTTTCGTTCAGAAAATATATAAGACTTCTTGTGGTAAGTTACTTATTCAATCAATTGACTCTGACGAGTGCTAAAATAAAGTAAATAATGTAAGAAAAAATATATAGACTTAATATAAAATATCAAATATAACCAATAATCAAAATAAAACATCAAAAAAACTTTTAAGAACTAAGTTATATGAAATACACAAGAGCAGGAATTGAATTAATTTTAAAACTAAATTTTTCATATCGGAAAATCATTTTAAAATCAACTTTTGCATTAGATAGAATTAGATTAACATATTTGGATTCTTTTATTTAAAATATAGCCCTCCATTATTATTTAAATTAACTTAACGTTTCATTATTAATTTCGTATTCAAATTCATATTAATTTCTAAGCAAAATATTCTATTGAGTTGTTGATTGTCTTCACTTGTCGAGTATACTTCATTTCTAGGTCAGCAAGAAGCCTCAAACCAATTAAGGAATTTGCATTTTTATGTTTAAATCTTGGCAATAATAAAAAATTTCAAAATTAATACTTTTTAATTTTTTAAAATCAAGAATTGTCAATTGTTTTTTGTGGGTGTCATCAGTTTGTTAAAACGAAATATTCACAAAGCAATTGTCATAATCAAACCAGAATCTCAAAGGTAAAGCGCAATGGCAGCGGCAGCAGCAGCGACAACAGCAACAACAGCAACAAAAACGAAACGAAAATATCAAATCGCTGCTTAAATCAAAATTAATTGCCAGAATAATAATTGTTTTGAACGTAAAGCGCCAGATATGTAAGTAAAAACCAAAGAAAAAAAAAACTAAAATGAAAAAAAAAAGGAGAATTGGCTGCAGCTGCAACTGCAACTGCGTCACCCATTCAACCAGCCAGCCAACAACCTAACAACAAAGCAGCAGGCGGCAAGCGCCAACAATAACAGCAGCAACAACAATAGCAACAACAACCAAGACGACGACGTACGACAAACGTCTAGCATTTTATATAAGACGCGGTATGGGATGGGGAGGGGAGGTGGCAAAGTCAAAGGGGGGGGCTGGTTGCAAGACAACAAAACAACTTGCGATGAATCATCGATTTTTCGGGGTCTGCCACAACGACGACAACAACGAAATGAAACCAAAACAACAGCAACAACAGCACAGCAGCAGCAGCAGCAACAACAAGTTGTATTATAAGCCGGCTTTTAGTTTGGCCGCCAGCAGCTAGATGGCGCTGTTGCTTTGCCGTTTGGTTCAATTAAAACGCGTTTTCCTGCCAGTCTCGATTTTCCGCACTGTGGATCAGCCGCACCTTACTTCATTTGCTATACATTCGGATATATATATATAAATATATATGTATATATATACTCGCTCGGTTCGTGCCATGATTTTACTCTTGCCGGTTTGCCCAGTATTTGGCCTGGCTTAAGCTTCACTCGCATTATCATTATAAATGCCGTCCACGCAGTATTTTTCTAACTCTCGTATAAACTTCCCCACTTGTACACTTTTTCAGAGCAAATCGAAAAACAAATAGAAGGAAAAAAAAAGTCAACTGAATTTCATGAAAAGTTTGTCCAAAAACAAAGTTTAAAGTTTATTCGATTAGCATTCAACAATTTTATCTACATACATTTACTAACCGCTAATCAAAATGAGTTGAAAAAATTTAGCAAAGTAATTGAATGATGCAGTGTGTGTAGGTGTGTAGCGGGTGTGGCATTTTAAGTTCCCCCATAGTGGTGATCATTTTATATATTGTTATACTTTTTAAATCTGATAGCTTGGTTTGTATGAAGTTGTTAAAAATTTTCACATTTAATGTTTTAAATATTAAAAATAGATGGTAAATTTCGCATTTTATATTTCGAATATTCATTATTTTAGAAGTTTTTTGAATTTCTTAATTCAAAATATACCCCAGCCAAAAGAAATGTGTTGATTCATTCATTCGAATTATTAAAAAATGTTAATTTCATTTTATTATTTATATATTTATTATATATATTATGTATATTATATAGATATAGTATTAAAACATTTAAATAAAAATTTTAACTTAAAACTAATATATTTTTAGATTTTTCTAATAACAATCAAAGTTATAAAGTTACTATACCAGCTGAAGGCCTTATGAGTTAGTGCTTTAATTATAAGTTATATTTCATTTTAATTAAGTCTATCTTAAATAAATAAAATAAAGCTACTAGAATTTATATTATTTGAGAATTTTAATAAACACCATACATCTAAGAAATTTGCAAAATTCTATTAAACTATGCGAAGATAATAAATGAAATATTTTAATTTAAATATTTTCAGAATTGCTATATCTATGTATATTTTTAAAAGAAATTCTATTCTATTGTTTTGAGTAATATATGATAACTGAAACATACCTTACTAGCTATATATTTTACTATTATATCTGTGAAACTTTATTTTCAAACAAATTTGAATGATTAGATGATATCGATTGATTAGAAAATAATGATTGTTTACGTGATCTCGATAAATGATGTCGATTGATTACTCGATATCAATTCATTATGTGCGATTGGTTTTTATAGTAAATGCCTTAATCAATACTAGACAATTTCTCTATCTTTTATCTGTATTCTAAATTTATACAAAAGGAACTTTTAAATCTTCTTAACATACTCTGCTGAGAGTATTTCTAGAGTATACCTAATTCGTTATTAATCTATTTAGAATTTAACCTCTCTCATGCTTCCGAATTCATTTTCTTAACCGTTGACTGCCACTTGAAAGTCACATTGCATTTACCACCAGTCGCAGACATTTAAGACAGGCCACAAAAAAAAGGAAAAAAAAAAACAGAATTGTCTCGTTTTTGTTTTTTTGGTCGACTATGATTTGGTCTTGGAGTGCGCGTGCTGCCACGCCCCAAAACATTACATATAATAACATAAAGCCAAAAGCCGCCCGTTGAGAAACGCAATTTGAGTTTTTGGTAGCGCGGCATTTGGTCAAAGGTTAAATTAGAAAAACAGAAAAAAAACAAACGACCCAGTGACAAGTGCCAAACGTCATTTAATGGTCTAATTTATGGACCACCGAAAAATGGTAGAAAAAGAATCAATTGAAAACGAAAGAATCGAAGTGTCTATACACTTTTTAGTTAGGGATTTCTGAAAAATATGCAAAATACTAGAAAATCAGAAGTTTAGAAATATATATCTATCAATGTGTACAGTTATAGATTATTCTATAAAAGCAAACATTATATCAAAGTTAATATATCCTTTTAAAAGTGTATTTAAAAAAAGAACTTGTTCTTGGATTTTCATTTTTCTAGCAGAATTTGGTTTAATTGGCATTTTTGGGTTGGCAACACGTCCAAGCCCCTTAATGCCGTCTAGTTTAGTTTAATTAATATTTTATCGCTAATAAAAAATTAAAAATAAAATAAAAATTCATTATTTAAATTTGAAAATTCATGGCACGTTTTGATTTTTTCAGTCATTTTTTCAATAATAATTTTCGTTTTTTATTTTTCGTTTTTCTCTTTGTTCAATGAAACAAATTATGGAATATGATTACAAGGCGCCAGCTGGGACTATAGGTAAATCGAAACATGTATATATATATATATATATATATATATATATAAAGAGAGAGAGAGAGGGAGTTAGGTATTGTCGATTGTGTTGTTGTTATTGTTGTACGTGTTGTTTGCTTAACGCTTTGGGTGTAAATTAATATTTAATTATGATCGTTTCGCTGTGTGTTGAGCAAAACGCCAATTTTTCGTATTAAGATCTAATCGCAAAACTTTTAAAATAAAATTGCAAGTTGAGCCAAAAAGTTGAGAAATCGATTACATATTCTGATTTAAGCTTCAAGTTGAACCACAATAAAGAAAAAGATAATAAGCAACGATTTTATACTGCGAAAAAATAAAAAAAGTATAAAAACTAAGAAGTAAATTTTTAGATGGATTATAGTTAGATTAATTACTTTTGATGGAATGTACATATATATGTATATTGGATGAATAAAAGTTATTTGGTTGAGGATATATGATATATACATATTTGAGATCTCTCCCTCTCTTTAGAGACTATAGATAGTAGATTAAACACAGGTGATTTATTAACGATATTCTTAATAATAATAATAATAATAAACATGATAAAAAAATAGTTTTGTCTAGTTCTGAACACTATTTTAGTTCTTAAATTTAATTGCTACTTTTAACATATAATTTTAAGCTTTTATGTAATTTCTACAAGCAAATGTTTAAATACTCAATCAATGATTGTTTATTCATCTAATTAAACCTACACATACATAAAAGTTGGCTATAATTATATTATGTATTCATTAAGAATATATTCAGATGAATGAAAACCGCCTTAAAGGATAATACTTTGAAAATTTTATTTATTTCAATAATTCAAAGGATGGATCGGTAGTCACTCTGAACTAAACCAAATTCATACACCAAATTTTAATGCAATTTCCTTGGTTAAAATAATCGAAAAATACCAAATATGAAAATGTCAGAATACCCATAATGCTAATAAAAAAGACTGCAGAAATAGTGTCATTTATATATAGTAAAAGAGGTAAGCTGCTGGCCCAAATGACAGTAATTAATAAATTAGATAATAGACTCTTATAAAAATATTATGATAAATTTAAGTAAGTTGCCTAAAATAAAGTTTAGCTATAGCTTAAATAAGCTCAGTAATGCTCAACATCTACTTATATTTAAAGCGTCGCAGAAAATCTAAAAGCATGGCACATCAATTTGTATATAGTCGTCTTAGTTCATTAAAAATCTAAAGTCCAACCATATCAGTCTTTTAACCTATATAGCAGTAGGTCACTGGGTTATAAGAAAATCTGAAAAGATATATCCAATTTCAACTGCCATTCTACTCTCCTGATTAACTTAATAATATATTATGCTTTTATAATCAATTATGATTATCTTGCTATATTCACCGGGCCACACACATGCAGACAGCAAATAATTCAACAAAATTAACAAACAAAAAATTTTTAAATAAAGCAAAATGATCTCGAAAACAACTCATAAATCCAAAGCCAATGTCATGCAACTCGTCTACGTCAAATTAATCAGAAAAAAATGAACAAAAAAATCAAGCAAAAGCCGAAAATGCAAGCCACACACACACACACACACACACACACACACAAATTAACTTAAGCATCAAAGCTGCTCAAGTGGCTAAAAACCACCAAAATCAAAAATGAGAACTTTTTTCCCACAGTTAGTTTTCTGTTTGGTTGGATCAAAGCTAAACCGAAAAAAACAAAAAAATTTGAATTAGGCAACGCCCCTGAAAATGAAATCGATATAATTATTTGCATTATTAATAATTACCATTGTGTATATGTATTTCCCCAACCCCCCCCCCTACCACTTCGCTACATCGTTTCCTTTTACCCTTTTGTTGTTGCTTTTTTGAGTCAGTAAAGTTGAAAAGTTGAGATATAAATGCGTTGGCGTTGTTGGTTCGTGGACCGCACAGAGACAAAAGAATGGAATATAAAAATGAGCTATAGATAATTAATTCCAAACCGCAAACAACAGAGAACAAATTTCAATACGGAAATAAGCTTAATTTGTTGTTTGTACACATGTATGTACATATATATCTATATCCATATATTTATATAACTCTTGTATTTGTTTCTTTAATTCAAAACTGAAACTAAAACTAAAATCTAGCAAAAAGGCGCCAGCGGGCATTGCAAATCTAAATCAGAGGTCCAAGTTGGCAAAAGTCCATGTGTGGGCCTCCCACACACACAAACACACACACATACATACATACACACACACACTCATCACATAATATACAGCAAAAATGTCTGGGGTATACGACAGGCAAAAGTCATTTTGCAATCCGCCCTGTGAGATGAATGAGTTGATGTTGATTATGATGATGATAATGATGCTGATGATGATGATGACTGACTGACTGGGTGACTGACTGAACTAAACTGAACTGACTGAACTGGCCACGCAAAAAGCCGCCTCAACTTGTCAGCACTGGCTAAGTGCTTTAAAGAAACCAAAACCAAAAAAAGAAAAAAAAATTTAAATAAAAAAAAAGTATTTTGTTTTCTTATTGTAAACTCTGCGAGCTGGAAACAATTGTTCTGCTTTTTGGGCGCAACCCGCACAGAGCCGTGCAACCTGTTCACTTGGCAGCTGAGAAACGGATTTATTTTATTACAAAACATACAAAATACAAAAAATAAATAAATATGAAAAAAAAAATGGATATATAAATGCGACAGTCGCCAGATTTAATTGTGCTCGTGCTGAGTATTAGTTTTCACACTGACAATTATCTAAACGAAACGATATGCAGATGCTCTTTCTTTTGTTAAATTTGGTATGGAAAATCATCTAAAGAAATTGGATATATTACACTAGGTAAGAATTGATAATTGTTGCTTAAAATATACATAGAAAACAGGATGAGAAATACGTAAAAGGATTTAATCTTTTATGAAGACAATAATTCTTACAGATGGAAAACTGGGAAACTTTAAAGAATGGGGATCCTATTCCGTTAACTATATCTACGTTATGTCCATTATCTACAATCTTATAGATACTAAAATGATTACCTGACTTTTCAGTTAGATAAAAAATAAAAGTGACATAACCGGAAAAAAAAATTTGTTAGTAGTTATTAATATTAATAATTTAACAATTATACAACATGGCCAGTTTCAGATATTGTTTTAATTAATAAGTAACCAAAAAGGCATTAATGTTTAAAAGCAAGTTGAGTAATTAATTATATTATATTTACTCAATTCCAAAATTTTATAAAAGTTCACGAACTTTTTCAAAAATTTAATATATCTATTAAACAGCCCATACATTCAGAAAACAATTCCATAAATTTGTTGTTTAGTTTCGCAGAAATAATTAGATTAAGTATGAAAGATAAAGTTGATCAATAAAAGCACTTCCAGATTTTATGAACATTTATAATGAATAGCCACTAAAAAATATAAAAATATTAGGACTTGAAAATTCTTGGAAAAATCCTTTTTATAATAAATGTACTATAAAGAATGACTACAACTAAATATAAATTAAAATATACATATAATAATTATTCTTAATATTAAACTGTAGACCTTAATTCTTATTGGAATAAAACCTTAAAATTATCATAACTGGTACTAATATTCTTCTATCCTTTATATGTCGAAGTAGTATCCTAGTATCAAACTAAAAATAATGAAATATACTTTTAGTAACTAAGTCTAAAACAAGTATAGAACATATTCTGATCTTAGTTGTGCTACTATTACACATTTTTATTTAATTTGCCAACCTATTATTATAATGCCAATTAATTGTTGAAAGGGTATTGGCAAAGGTCTGTCTGCCATATATCATAAGGGGGTTTATCATATATATTTAGAAGAGTTGATGCTGTCGTGGGTGTCATGCACGTTGCTGCTGTCTGTGTCTTACTGTTGTCAACGCCATTGAGAGGGCGTCAAAATAGACACAGAGCGAAAGAGATGACGAGTGGTGGGTGGAGAGGGGGCAGGTGGAGGGTAGAAGACAATACATAATGGTTGAGTTGAACCAGTCACAAAATTGACATTTCGCTTTCAGCAACAGCAGCAAAAGTTGGCACCATCAAAAAAATATCATATTTTTTTTTTTACTTCATTTTGCACGATCAAGAAAAAACAAAAGACTTAAGCAACGAACTTCAAACTCTAAAAGGGCTTTCAAGCAAGCGAACAAGACAAAGTGTCAAATTGCGCAACTCAGTTTCAATTTTTTTTTGTTTTTTTTTTTTTTTGGCTTGCAGTTTCTTTTTTAATTAAACCGACGACAGGCACTAAACATGCCCCATTATCATGTCATATCTAGGTGTACTCTATATATGTATACACACATATATTCTCAATATTAAAATCTGCATGAGCCTGGACTGACTATCATTGACGATGGAGTCGAGAAGTCGAAGTCGGAGTCGAAGTCGGAGCCTCTTTGGAGTCTCTTGGCTGACATAAACGCTGACATTAATTGAGTAATTTATGCTGCCTGCTGCCGCCGTCGTCGCCGCTGCCTGGTTTGCCGACATCAAAAAGTAAAAAATAAAAACAAAAAAAAAAAAGGCAAAAAATTGACTTGAGCTCATGTCTTGAGGCTGAACATGATATTGTTATTATTATTATGAGACATGAATTCAATTAACACTTGTCCAAGATGGGGGAACAAGACGATCAACTGGCATAGATAAGTTTTGCGATTTTTCTTCTCTTTTTTTTTTGGCAAAAAACAACAAAACGTTAAAGAATAGGACAAGTTTTTATACACTTGCCTAAAGGGTTTAATTGATTTGAGTGGGAAAGTTCTTTAAGGGAGAGGAGTAGGCTCTAAAAGAAGGAGATGAGATCTTTAAGAGGAACTTCTAATAGTGGTTAACTAAGATTTCTTAATTTATTTTCCTTTTTTTATACTTGAAATAATTAGTTTGCTTAGAACTGTTATGGAGTGTAAAAACTGCCAAAAGAAAGCAATAAAGTTAAAATAGATTAGATGAGATTGTTATTATTGTTTAAAGTCTTATTTTGAAAACTAGAATATATGTATATATATAGAAATTATGTGGTTTCAATTATTTTCCACCCTGTTTTGGAATAATACTTAAATGTAGAAATGTTCAATTGGGATTCTGTCACGTTGATTCCCAAAAAAAACTCCCCAAAATTAACTAGGGATAATGGAATTCATACTAAAAGTAAAACAAATAAATCGAAAAGAATATCATTTAAAGATTCATGTTCTATTACAGTTCTTAATATCTAACAGAGGTTGAACATCTCAGCCCAAACTTTCTTGAAGAATCTTCTGAGAGAAATATCCTTGATCCTTGATATACAAAGACATTGAAAAGAACAAAAACGAAAAGTACGAGCTGTCCTGTTAAGATCAAAACAGCTCAATATAATCAACAATTCTAAGTAAAATTTAACATGCAAGGGTATAGAAACTTTCTCAATTCCGAATTCCGAATGGCCCTGCAGTGTTGTTTTTTTTCGGTTGGTTTTACTAATGAGCCTAACATCTTTCCCTCTAATACAAAAAAGGCAAATTAAAAACAAGAATCACGACAGGTTACCATGCAAACTTCAGCTAAAAGTAGCAACTTCTCCTTTTTCTATAGCACAGCATACAGGGAGAAGTTAAAAGCAAAAAAAAAGCCGACACCAAATGCAGATAGAAAAGAAAAAAAGCCATTTACAAGTGTTAAATGCGTGAGGCCACAAATACGGAAATGGAAATAAGGGAAGGGGGCCAAAAGAAAATGGACAAATGAACTCAAAGAGAGAGAGAGAGATGCTGGCTCAACTGAAAGGGGTAACAGGAGAGATGCGGTATGTGTTAATGGCATTCGAATTTGACCAAATATGGCCATGTCTCCGTCTGCCGATTGTCACTTTGCATGTGACCAAACAAAAAAAACCCAAAAAAAAAAAACAACAAAAAATATATACAGAGAAAAAAAGAAAAACTGAAATGAATTTTAACCAAATCGTGTCGACAATACGCATTGCATCAATCGATTGCTTTAACTTTTTGGTTTGCGATTGGGATTTGGGTTTCAGTTTGAGTTTGCGTTCGCATTTGAGGCTCGCCCGCATTAAGGTCTCTTGGTCAGCTTTCTATATACACAATTCGGTTCGTGACTTGTTTTTGGCCATGCGGATGATCTGGCAGTTGACACATTTCTATTGGCAGCCACCAGCAGCAGCAGCAGCAGCAGCGAAATTAGCTTGAAAACCGTCACAAAAAAAAGTTTTAAATTCAATAGAGGCACGAAAATGTCAAGTGCTGTGTGTATTTTGTGTGTGTGTGTGTGTGTGTTTTGGGAAAGTTGTAAAAGTCTTGTAAAACAACTATAATTTAATGGTTATTAAGAAGCCATGGAAACTACTTTACAGTTCATTTTGAATGATTACTTGCAGCACAGCGCAACCGTAAAGGAAGTCAAATCACAACCAACTACTGCAGCAGTATGAGTAAAATTATTCCCATGTCGAAAAAATTTCAAGGAGACAACAGGACAGATTGATCTCTTGTCAGATACAGACACGGATGCTGAACACGTTTATATATGTATGTATGTATTATGTTTGAAAAATTCTTTTGCTCTTTGCTTTATACGGAATGGCAATCAATTCTTTAGAAAACCAATCAAAGTATCATGTTCGAATTTATCCTGATAGTATTAATCATATTTGAATATACATATATATATATATAGTTATCGTATCCTCCTATAAGAAAAAAATGCGATGCTGAATTTAGATATATATTCAAACGATATATATATATGATTGGAATACTTTTTATAAGCATTTTTAATTATTTTTATCTTTGATATTAAATTGTTTTATTTTTCATTTTATTTAAACACTGTAAAAGTTAACTATGGATTGAAGAGGTGCAAAGGGATACCTACTAATTTAGGAGAGTGGCCAAGGATCACTATCGAATCGAAATTAAACACATTTTCATCTTCATTTAATAAATAACACGAGAAATCAATTTTTTTGACATTTAAATAATTTTGATGATTCCTGTCTGATTATAAAAATTCATATAAATTAATGACCAAACCGAACTTAACGATCACTCTTTATATACTATTTTTTAATAAATCAATAATTCGGAAGAAATGAGTGAGTATTTATTTATGCAATCCAATAATAATTATTGCTTTTCTTATTAAAATATTATTTTTATTATTTTTACCTTTATTAGAGTTATTCCCAATAAAAGAAATATTCAAACTTTTAATGTTATTATAAAAGACATAAGAAATATGTTTGGAAGCTATTTGAAACATTGATATAAATTTCTTAGACAAAGGATAATTGGTATTAAGCTCAAGAACCAAATTATTCGAAACTAAATGAAATTACATTATACACATCCCACAAATTTGTTCGGCATTATCTAAACATATATACGCATTATTCTCAATAACAAATTCCAAGGGCTAGCTTATTATATAAAATATACCCATTGTTTTCTTATCTCAATGAAATGAAATTCCCCATTAAGCTATCTTTAAGTTGTCTCTGGCATACAATTGCTCTGTATAATTTGCTCAATATCGATGTTATCGCTCTTGAAATATTTTCCAAACACAAATACACGAATATATACATATATATTTTTTTGACATTTTACTTCAACCGAAAGCCGAAGATCAACACGCTTTCCCTTTATCCTACATACACTTTACCCCACTCTTAAGAAAAGATAAAACATAAAAAAAAAAAACAGCAGCCCCAAAATGATTTATCACCCGAACTGGGCAATCAACATATACAAAACTCCAAAAAAAAAAGACACCAGGAGAAAAAAAATAGAAGAAAAAGCAAAAAACAAAAACCATAACAGATCATGTAGCAGTACCAAAAAGCATAAAACCGCACCCCCCTTGTCCAAAATACACACACACACACACACATTCAACAAATATACATATATGTACACCTAACCGCACTTCAAACATACATAACTCCGAGTCTCCCTCTGACTGTGAGCTTTGAGTGTGCGACGATGACGACGACAGGTGATTAATTGTTTCAAACGCTTAGACGACTCGCGGTTACTTAACTTCCCCTCAGCAGGTTCAAACCTCAACCCCAACCCCAACCCCAACCCCAGCCTAACAACACTCAACAATAACAGGTAATGTCAAAAACCATATATGGTGGGGCGGGAGCTAGACATTCAGACAAGGCGAGAGAACAAAACCAAAAGTTGCATGAATGGCAATAGTTTTTTTTTTTTTTTTTTTTTTTTGAATAGGCACCTGAAACAAAACAAAATACTTCATGAGCAATGACAGGCAGTTGAAGTCATGTTTCTCGACACTATAGAAGACCGACCGACTCCCCTCCCCCTTCTCTCCACGCCTCTTCGTTCATCGAAAAATTGCCTCTCTTCCTCTTACCACTCAACAAGCGTCCACCTCCCTCCACCCCGTTGTTAACCACTTTGGCGTGCGTCGTGGCTCACCTAGAAAATAAAAATATAAAAATAAATAAAAAAAAAAAACACCATACTACAAAAATTAAATTCAGTCTTGTATGTGATCCACTGATTGCTTGATTATTATTTTGATTAATTAGCTAAGATTTGGCTAGTTCAAACTAGACGACGGCCCACGCCTAAAGCTTGAAGCTCAAGTTGAAGCGATCCGATATGAACCATTGTATTCAGTATGTTTTGTGGCTCAGGTTCATATTTCTATGATTGATTGAAGTTTCTCTCTCTCGCTCTCTCACTCTCTCTCTCTCTCTCTCTGTCTGTCTGTTGATAACCCCAGCTTACAATTGAGAAATTATTTACATGGCGAGGCTATAATTAAACTTGTTTGTTGTTGTTGTAGTTGCCTGTCATTTCATAGATCTAGTCTGGTTTTGTTTGGCTTTTTTATCTTTTGGTTATTGAACCGCACTTCAATTGAACTGTGTGGGCAAATTAAACATGGGCAGTAAGACAAGTTCATCTAGGAGGAGGGGGCATTATTTCGAAATAATTGGCATACAATTTTAGTCGATATCTAGTATTTTGGCTTAAATTTCATTCAAATAGAAGTGAAAACAAGAAAAACCAACTGCAACTATATTAAAAGAAACCATTTTCTTTATCCTTCCCCCTATATTTTTTCTCCGCGGTGGAAAGCCCACTATAATATATAGATGTATATATAATGTAGAAATCCATCCGTCTAGTTTTAGATACAGTCTAGGTTACAAAAATTTTAATGTTTCATTTTCTGTCATAAAAACAATGTTCTAAAAATTAGTCATCTAAATTAAAAATTCGCAAAAATATAGACACTTTATCATGAACAAAGTTAGTCCTACAATTAAAGTTTCAACATGGAAATAAAATTTTCATATACAAATGTAAGTTTCCCCTACTTTACTTAAAGTGCCCTTTGCCTACGCCCATGGAATGTGTGCGGATGTTACCAATGAGTTAATTGCTTAAGGGCTTTTGTGCCCTGTCAGTGATTCTGTATATAAGTTGATTAGTTTGAAATTTTTAGCATGTTTACATCATGAATAGTCAAAATTTTGTCGTATTTTGGCATTTCGGAAGATCTTTGTTTGTGGATCCTCCTACACCTACTAATACCAGTTTTAAAAATTTATTAAAATTTTCTCACTTTTATATAGCAAAAAAAAAAAGGCAGATGCACGCGCTTCTGTTTCGCTTTCACTCTTCGTTTAAACATAAAATCAATTCAATTTAAAATCTTCAGGAAGAACTTCTCCTCTCCCCACTCCTCTCTCTTTGTTAGCGGCCTGATGAACTCTGGCCCTCACGCAATCAAAAGGAACAATTTCACCCAACAAAACAGCCAAAAACTTTCATGGAATTAAACCCTAAAAATATGAAGGCTTATCACAAATCAAGAAGCATTCGAACTTCATCACCTACTTTGAATGTTGGCTACCGCAGACAACGGCATTCCGATTTGACCTACATATGTAGAGGAAAAGGATGAGAGGATGTGCCCATGTGATGATGTGTGTGTAAGTGTGTGTGTGTGTGTGTGTGTAAGACCTAAAAATGCAATATTCGTTGGGTCTGCCAAAAACAATTTAACCAATTTATGTTGAAATCTCTTCTTTCCCGCTTACTTGCCATACCGTTTGCTCTCTTTCTATCTCTCTCTCTCTTTCTCTCTCTCTCTCTTTCTCAGTTGGCAAATCACAAAATTTATATGTTTTCTGATTCAAAATATTTATGACCAAAAAGCACCGCTCACCAAAATCCTATAAGAAAACAGAAACCCAAAAAGGGCAACCACCAAAAGTGTTGCTTCTCTCCCTACAATTCTTGTGGTGCAACAAGCGCAATGGTTCGTCGTTCGATGAAGTTCACCGCCGTCGCGACAACGCGTCGTTCGAAGATGTTGGCGTTGCGCCTTCAAATTGACTGAAAAAATGGGGAGGGAGGACATTAAAATTCACCAAATGTATTTATTACGGCACCAAAGACCAGCAACAACAAACCAGAAAATGATGCCCACATAAAGGACTGAAGCAGATCTCTAACCAAACACTGAAAGAAAAATAATATTGTAAAATGTTTAAAATAATGAAAAAGATATAGTAGGCTATAGTGGATATAGTAGCAAAATTTATAACAATTATTAAATTTTATGTATGTTGAAGATGGTTTTATCTAATCTAAATTGCATTTATTTTTTTTAATTTGTAACCTAAACTTTATTTAAATTAAGTTTTTTGAATAAATCTATAAAATAGATATAGTATATAGTAGTCGTCAATTACTAATTGATGTGAAAATATGAAATTTGGAAGATTCCTTTGGCCTCCCATAATTTTAGATGGAATAGTATGAATTAAAATATTTTGTAATTAAAATTAATGCAATTGTTTCGGAATGCAGAGTTGAAGGATTTCATTTGGAATTGAGTAATTATGCTTAAAATGTTGTCATGTTAGATTCTCACATTTGATTCTCATATCAGATTCGCATATCAGATTCTCATATAAGATTCTCATATAAGATTCTCATATCAGATTCACATAACAGGTTTTCACGTTTATTCAAGACCCTGATCTTTAAAAATGCAATTAATAAAAGTTTAAAACTAGTTAGATAAAATTTGTATGAGTAAATAATATATATCCAAATCGGTTTCAATAAAATTCCAATTCTTTTTTCCAGTGTACTTTTTTATCTACTGGTTGTTTTTTTTTTAAACATTTTTTTTTTTTTGGGTCTCCCCTTTATACACTTGGCTTGGCGGCATGTTTGCAGATTGATTTGCTGCGCCTTCCCCAAAAGAAACCAAAGACACTTGCCATGCACACAGAAAGAGTGATAAAGAATGAGTAAGAGAGATAGAGATAGAGAGGTAGAGAGATAGAGAGTGAGGGAGAGAGCAAAAACGCAGAAATCAATTGCAATGGCAAGGCGAAGGCATTTAGTAGTTGAGCAATCAAAGGAGTCTCTCTGAGATGGTGCAAATGGGGCTAAACCATCGAGAGTGCCTAGATGGTGTGTATTGGTGGTGTGGTGCAACAACAGCAACAACAACAACAACAACAGCAACAGCAAAATAAAAATAAAATTTATTTGTTGCCCCCTCTAGGTGAATTATTTAAACCGACGAATTCAATTAGAGACAGTGACTTGGTTTTTGCGCCCAACCAAACGAAGAAGATGAAGAGTGCTGGCTGTTTGGTAGCAAGGGGGGGAAAAAGGGGTGAATGGAGTTGAAGTTGAAGAAGGTAAGGTAAAAGTTCGAGTTTTGCGTTGGCGCTGAGGGCGAGTCCAAGAAGAAAATAAAAATAATAAAATGAAAGAGAAAAAGAAGAAGAAAAAACCATTGGCGGGTGCGGCCCTGACTTAAACTTCACGCAAACGCAACTCTTCTACTCCTCCTCCTTCTTCTTCTTCTTTTTTTCAGCGAGGAGGCGTCGATTGAGACAAGTGGAACAGTACCTTCCTCCTTCCTTGATTTTATTACTCTGTCTTTTTCTCTCAATCGTTCTCCCTCTTTCCCACTCTTTAATTTGATTTAATTATATGCACAGCTTCCCTCTTCTCCACCATACTTGAACTGGGGCGTGTGTTTTATTTCCTCGACTGTGCCCACATTTAATACCCTAACATAAAGGGTACACTGACTAACTAAAGTGAAACTAGTATACTTATTTGAATTAAAGTTATTAAAAATCTATTTAACATGAAAACTTCTTTATAAGATGACTCGAAAGACAGTTTCTTAAATGGAAAAATATAATTCTTCACAGAGTATAGGGTATCACAATTTCATCCAACTTCAATTCAGGGCGACTCTCTGATTCCTTTTATTTTGTAGTTTCCCACCTCCTTCGAAAAATGTGACGTATTTTGGGTTGGGGAAAGGTCTCCCCCCCCTCCTCCTCTTCATTGCACCACCTCCTGGCTTGGTGATCATTTTGCTATTGTTGTTGGTTTTTGGTTTTATTTTTTTTTTTCGGTTTTTTTGTTTTTGGTTTGAGATCTTTTAGGAGTGGCTTGTTAAATTTCACTTGCATGTCAAGGCAAACAGTTTTATTCGACAAAGAAGGTGTTGGGCGTCGATTTATGCGCTTTTCACTTGTCTGGAGCAATAATGGAGGCGAGACATAGAAAAATCGAGGAGGTGGAGCCGATTAGAAATCGCTTTAGAGAAAATAAAGGTCGATGCGTCGATGAGGAGAGAATTGCCACACAAAAAAAAAAAAATAAAAAAAAAAAAACAAAAGAAAGAGATTGTTTTAACGATTAAATTAAGATTCTTGAGAAATTTTCCATTTACAATTACTTTGGACCTAAATAACTTAAAATGCTGATCAATTCGAAAGGGGAAGGAAGGAAAGAGTACAGCCGTGTGAACACATATTTATTGTAATAAATGAATTATTTTTTGGAATAGTGTAAAACATTTTTGCAAAGTAATAGAAGTCCTTATTGGGTGGTACACTAATAAGTATAATAACCGCTTGTTGGAATACTGTAATAATTATATTAACAATGTTAGAGAAGTCTTGGGTAGGTGGTACAATATTAAATTTTGTATGTATGTACATATATGTATGTAAGTTAATATGATGCCAACCTTAGATATAGATGATAGATATCTAGATGCTTCTTTGATAAACAAGTGCTTATCATTTATTAAGAACTTTGGGTTCATTGTTTTCCAATAAAAATGGTGACTTCAATTACTAAAGCAGGTATTAATATAAATGCAAACAGACAGAACAATGTAAAGCCCTTAGGATATATAAAGTTATATGCATGTGTATTTTTCGGAAGTTTTAATATAGTTTAATATTAGTTTAATGCAGAGTTTAGGATAGAATGAGGAAGCTTTTGAATGAATAGGATATAACTTGAACTTTCGACTATAGACACCATTGACTACGTACGTTTGAACTACAACCGAACTGAACTATATCTAAAGTATATATATTTCAAGTTAATCACCCACACTTGTGAAATATTAAAACTTATCTGAAATAAAGTGTTCCTTATAAGAATAATAATAATAATCTCCGAACTGTCGTCCGCTGTAAAGAGTTGCCTCCAAGCTGCAGTCATTATGTTGCCAATCTTACATATTTCTACTTTACATAGTATGTATTGTTCATATTTAATTACATAGGCCAGGTTTTGAAATTTGGTTTTAATTTGCAAGCGAATCTGATTTACAAAAAGGAAATGCAGCAATGGGTGGAATATATTATGTACCTACAGACTACTACCATTGACCTTAAAGAAATAAAATAGAAATGATTTGCCGTGGTATAAATAGAATAAGATGTTGAAATCTTTCCTAGTTTCTTTCTATATAAATAAATTGAATGATTTGCATAAGAAAATGCGAAACTGACCAAAGGATAGACTCCAAGCTCGACCTTAAAATAATACCTATTGAGGGATTTACAATCCAAATTACGGAGGACAAAAAAAGTTGTCATCCATTTCGATTACAATAATTAAAAATGCATTCCTCATCCATTAGATCGAAACAAAAGTATTGGTAATTCATTTTCCCCATCTTAAATCTAGCTTAAGAAATGCAATTATTTACACTGATATTTTCTTAGAATTTTTCTTCATTTTCTTCTAGCACTTAGGCTTAAGTTTACCTTTCTGCGAAGTGGGCGTTAAGTCTCAAACACTTTACTTTTCCTGCCTACTCAATTATGCCATTTGATGCAACAAAAAAAAAAAATAAACGAAAAATCAAACTATCAACTTTGACACTCATTAGCGTCAAATTACCACAGTGGAGCGAAGAAGCGCTGCCGACTAACAATAATGGCAACAACAACAACAACAAGCAAAAACGAAGAAAACCCCATCCTCGTAAATCCATAAAAGCAATCGTAAATTTTTATTGTCATGCCACCTTGCCAACGAATAGGAAAAAGAAGAAGTTGGCGGAAAATGCTTGAGAACTTTTCTCTCAAGGGAAAAACTCAAAGCAAAAGCAAAGGCAAAACGACGCCAAAGACGCCAATGACGCAGTTCTCCACCAATTGGTGGTGGTTGGCATATTAAACCACGGCGCACATATTTCATAATAAAATTTATGAAGGGCCATTAACTTTAAGAATCTTTTTCTTCTTTTTTTTTTTTTTTATTTTTTTTTTTTTTTTTTTTTTTTTTTTTTTATTTTTTTTTTTTTTTTTTTTTTTATTTTTTTTTTTTTTTTTTTTTTTTTTTTTTTTAGATTTTTGAGCGTTTTTTTTTTTTCCTTTTTTCCGTTTGTCCGTTTTTCCTTTTGTCCGTTTTTTCTTTTTTTTTTTTTTTTTTTTTTTTTTGTTTTTTAATTTTTTTTTATTTTTTTTTTTTTTTTTTTTTTTTTTTTTTTTTTTTTTTTTTTTTTTTATTTTTTTTGGTTTTTTTTATTTATAAAATTTTATATAAATAAAAATTTTAATTTTTTTTTTTTTTTTTTTTTTTTTTTTTTTTTTTTATTTTTTTTTTTTTAATTTTTTTTTTTTTTTTTTTTTTTTTAATTTTTTTTTTTTTTATTTTTTTTTTTTTTTTTTTTTTTCCTTTTAATTTTTTTTTTTTTTGTTATATAAAAAACAAAAATATAATTAAATAAATTAATTAATCCCCCCCAAAAAAAAAAAATTTTTTTGGAGAAAAATTTTTTTTTTTTTTAAATTTTTTAAACAAAATTTGGGGTTAAGAGGAAATTATTTTTTTTACCTTATTTTATTAATTTTGAATCAGATCGGATAATAAACACCGACATAAATCAAAAAATCAAGTCAACCATAGATTTTTTCTTCTTTTTTTGGTTCAAATTTTTTTTGAAATTAATCAATTTTAAAGAGAGGACTTGCAATTTAAGAGGCAAACAGCAATAGTGCATAGTATAATCATACATATATCGGAGCGGCGCATAGTGTTGCGCCAAAGTAGCGCCAATTTTTCGTCTAACAATTGGACGACCTAATGCCCCGTTTGGTGGAGCCAACGTAAAACCCAGTCAGCCAGTCAACCAGCCAGTGTATCTCCCTACTACTCTATACGTAGCCGTTAAATTCAATAAGAAGATGTGGAGTGGAGGTGGAGTAGGAGTAGCAATAGGAGGTGGAGTAGAAGGTGGCATTGGAGTTGCTTTGGTAGCTACCTACTACTATGGAGTTCACATGAATGCCATGAAACAATAAATTATGTTATTAATAAATAATAAATGTAATGGTTAGCAGAGGAGCACACTGTTACTCCACTCCGACGACTCCAAGACTACGATTGCTGCTGAAAGGTAGCCTGCTACCTGTTTTTTTTTCTATCATTTTTTTCCTTTAAAACCCAAAAACCATTTTTCTATCGTTTTCATTATTATTATGATTATTATTATTTTTGCCTTTGAACGAACTAACTACTATGTCAAAAGGTGGTAATAGCTAAAGTGGAGCTGTTGAATACCCTTAATGAAGTTGTGGAAAAAAATGTATATTGATAGGCAAACAAAAGATACTTTAAATTGGAAAAATATTTAATTAGTGAACCATTTTGATTATAAACCAATAAAAATTGAATATTAATAAGTCTGGTATTATTTGTGGAATATTACTTAAATATTTATTTGTTGAAAATTTATTAAAAGATATAGTTATATATATAAGTTATAAATAATGTATACATATATATAATATTATTAATAGTTTTAGTATTTTTACATATAAGTTATAATTAATTAATATATATATTATAATAATATATTATAATAATATTGAAAGTTATAGTATCTTTTATCCTTGTTCAAGTTATAAATTGTATAAATTTAACTATAATTAAATGTACAGATCAAACGGATTTTAACTGCAATATACTAACAAAATGTGTTGAATTCAAGTATACCGTTAACTTGTTTGATTTTAACTAACATTTAGTGTTAGATTTATTTTAGTAAGTTTTATTTTTAGTAAAGTTAAAAAAATTACATACATATATCCATCAATAAGGATAAAAGAAATCATTAGATTTAAAATTTTTAATGTTAGAAAAATTAAATTAAAGTATGCCTTAAACTCTTTTGACTTGAGCTTGACCAATATTTAAAGTTTGTTACAAAAAAACAATAATGGGTTCAATTCCATTTAATAGAGAGAAAACAAAGTTTAATTTAAATTTCTATATTATCCATTTTCATTCCATTTCAGCTAATATACCCCATTTTAAATATCTTCAACAAAAAAAAACCACAATAAACTAAGCCAATTTCTCATCTGGCAACTTGTTGAGTTTTATGCATTGACAAAGATGGCAATAGTTTAGAGCCAATATCACGCGATATTTTATAGCCGAGAAGAAGAGCTGGCGCATCATCATCATCATCATCATCGTCATTATCATCGACAACCTCATCAACTTAAATTGTTAATCACCTCGGATTGCTCGTGATCTGTGAGTAATTGAAATTGCATTTATCCGATAAATGAAAATTGCCAAAGTGCCAATTGGCGATTGCAATTAAACGATGGAAAATAAAAAAAGAAATGCAATATTCTCATACGTATGTATATATGTATAAACGTATGTATGTGAAGAATATATATCTTTTGAGTCACACTTGTCGCTTATAGCGAAATTTATGTGAAGGGGGGTTTTAGAATGAAGATTTTACAAGGATATTGCGCTCTATAATTTTTTGTTTTCTCGCAGGTTTAAGGGAGGGGGAGGGGGAGAGGTTGTGGGGTTAGAGGAACTAGCTTAAACAGTAGCCAAACTCATCGGCACCGTTCATGCAAAAATAAAATAAAAATAAAAAAAAACAGAAACAAAAAGTGCAGAAGGCGGAGGATACCAAAAGCCAGCTGCCCGCACGCGCATATATTTAAATAAAACGTGACTTAAGAAATGGTCTCCATATCTTTTTGCCTCTCCTCCACACTTACAATGCCCCATCCCCCCTCCTCATCTCATGGACACTTGTGTGTGCCATATCCGCCGCTACCTGATATTTGAGACAGTGTAACAAAAGCTTACAATAAATTTAAAATTGAAAGATACATTATCCAGTTAACGATTAATATGGTAACTATATACTCGATATTTATATTGATTTTGATTAAAAGAAATCGGTGTAATGCTTACAGCTATATAGCTTTATTTTAGCTTCCAGTGTTCAGTCTAAATGGATTTTAATGGATCAAATAGAGTATATTAATATATAGCTCTATGGTAGATTTATCTACTTAGATCATGTAATTATTGCATATAATGGAGCATTTGATCAATTTTATATGGGAATGAAATTTATGTTAATAAGATCTTAAAATTATATATATTTATGCTTAATATAGACTCAAAGGAGGCAAGAAAATAAACTGAGACGTATAAAGAAAGAAGAGAGAAATTTGATGTTTATCAATAATCTTGTAATAGCTATAACTATTATCTAAGAAAGCTATATATGAAGTATGGGGAAACAGTATATTATCTCGATGTACAAATATTCTTTGTTTAAGTTTCTCTTTAAATTTGAAAAGTAAGTAATCGTTCAGCTTTCAATATTGTCCAAATATAGTTTATATACTCATTCTTAACAAGTAAATAACATTTTAATTAATATTCATCTTTAATAACAAGCGAAAACAAAGAACAAACATGTACACTACTTTTCTTTCAATATTTAAGCATGGACTAAAATTCCTTAAAGATAAATCGATCAATTGGATTATATCAAAGAATTTGGAATATAACTAGTTTTTAATCACTTTGGGAAATAAATAATAATTAATTTTAACTTACAAATTAATAATTATCAATATTCAAAATTGAAGTTTATAAACGAAGGATAAGCCAAAGTGGAAAGCGCAAAGAAAAGTCACTAAAAGATGAATAAATTACTCCTGTTCAATTGATACTCTATATCAGACAATAACTCGTGTGTGAAACCAAATTAAATTTAACTAAATATATAAATTATACATAGTTTAAATAAAGCTTTTTACGATTTCGTTGAGGGTTTACAGTTTTCGAACCACTGTATAAAGAGGGCCTACAGTTGAAGAGGTTTCTTCATCTGTTGTTATTGTTGGCATCCTGCTGCGAGAACTGAACTTTTCGCCTATGTTCGACTGCCGAGTCTGCTGGCTGTTGGATGCTGTTGGCTGTTTGGCTGCTGCCGCTGCTGCTGCTGCTGCTCAATTCATATATAGACAATATAAATATTTCATCTAATGCTGGCAATCTGCACTTGTGCCATCGCCAAGAGGCACAGGATTGGGTATCTCTGCTTTATAGGAGACTCTTCATCTAAAGAGTGGGTTGTTGTTGTTGCTGTTGTTGGTGGTGGCGGAGCTTGCTAGCCAGAGATATATATAAATAAAGACAGAGAGACAGAGAAAGATGCCGTTTCAATGTTGGCGTATCGCGCTTTTGATTTAATTTTTAGTTGCTTCTTTCTTCTAGTGCAGCAACAACAACAACAACAACAAAGATGTCGATAATGTCGAGGATGTGGGTAAGGAAAAAAAATATATAGTAAAAAAACTAAAGGCTAGATGTGATCTCTAAGGCTGCTCCTCTCATGTAAATTAGCACACGTTTCGTGGGTTAAGTTTATTTTCCTAAATGAACTCATATGCAAATGTTGTTTGTTGTTGTTGTCGTTCTTCTTGTTGTTGTTATTGTTGTTGCCTGTCTGGGCCAAGTGGTTGCCCATCGCTGCTGATATGAGTAATTTTCAATCGAATTTCCAATGAAAATCGCCACATTCAATTCATATGACGCATCTAATCCACTTAAAGCGAAACTAAAATTAACAATAAAACGCATATGAAACAATCAATCGGAATATATCTTTTGGTTTATCGTAAAGCATCGCTCAATCAGAGTGAAAGAAGAAACATTTTGTAGAAATTTACCATGGTCGGCATTTATCTAAAAGCCACTGAAGAAGAAGTAATTAAAATAAATTAAATAAATTAATATTGTCACTCCCTTTAGTAATATTATCTCATCTGTTACGCTTCAACTTTTCTGTTCTCTACTCTACCCACAAAAGAGGTGATTGTGTTCTTTAAAATGGGGAATATTGATTTTATAATGGATCAAATTTGAGATACTCGTAACAAAAATTGTGAATGAAAAGATAGATAATGAAATTCAAGATTTAAGATTAGAGTTTGTTATCGGTTTAAAATAGTTATAAAAGCGTTTAAAACCAATTTTTTTCTGATATTAAGTAAGCTCTTTCTTTATCGATCTGTTTGCACCTGTTTGTCAATGGATTGTCGATCATTCGTGATGCTTTGAATTTGTACAAATTTGACTCATCCATGGACCACTTTTTAATATTAATAAATACAGATAAACATAGATAAAGTCCCCTTTGAAAGAGCATCCCAAAGTCATGTTAAATATAACATTTATAGAAATCATCTTTTTTTGATGCTTTTATTTTGACTCTTTCATTATATTTGCATGTTTGTTGTTGCTTGTTTTCATATTTTGTTTCGTCGATCTTAATCAATAATTTAAATTCGTTATTGTTGCTTTTGTTGGTTTGCTGCTTTTTTATTGTGAATTTTTATGGCATTTTGTATTTTAATTATAGGAGCTGCCGCTTTGCTACAGTTTTGTATTTAATTTTAGTGTGTTAAGGTTGCTTTTTTTTATTTGTGATATCTTTTGTTCATTTGCTTGGTCGTTTTTGTTATTTTAATATTTATAGTCAAGAGATTAACTCCCATTGGCAGGGCATAGATCGGGGTGGCATTAATGAAACTTTGTAGATGGATTTGAAAGACATTAAACCACTTTATAATCGGTCATACTACTACTTCTAAAAAAAAAGATTAAAAAACAAAAATAAAGCTTCAATGAATCCAAGCCAAATGAATCAAAATATGAAATTCGTGTGAATTTGGTTTTAGGGTCACTACCACCAAATGAGATGTGAGAATAATTTTGGCCTTGAAAAGTAAGTCAAGACTTGTGGAACTTTTTTTCCATTTAACAAAATATACAAACTTGTTTAAGAAGCTAACAATAAGGAAATAGGGATAAGTCGGGACATTTTTATGAAAATAAAATATAAAGCAGACGACATCGGATTATATAACAAATTCAATTCCTGTGTTATGAGGTCAAAAGTTGTTAGAGCAAACAAATTACACTTGAAATATCAGAAGTAAGAGTGTGAAACTAATATTCCTTAAAGAAGGATATTAGAATACTTTAAGGCGACAACAGAGACATGAAGAAGTGTACAATGAACAAAAATTGCTTTTATTAGATTGCTTCAAAAACTCCATTCTAAATTTTCATTTCAATTAAAAATCAAAGTTCAATAATTAACCCTAAAATCATTATCAAAATTAAGTCCTAAATTGCTGAATTTTTGCAGAAACCTCCTTTTGCTGTCAATTACTTTTATAATCTTTATTTTGACCTTGAGAAAATATAACATGTAACATTCCTCTTTCAATCAAATTTTCTACATTTCCCACGCCACAAACAAATTTCCGTGTTACACATTTCCTCAATCACTTCCAAAAAAAAACGCTCAAATTCCTCTCCACTTTCTCCTACTACCTGCTTATTTTCCACCTCCTAATCATCAGCTTATACGTTTTTCCTACATGTTGTAGGTGTTTCTCAAACACTTGTCCTCACACACATTCACATACACACTCATACACACAGTCGATACAGCTTTCAACTAAAAAAAATTTACACAAAATTTGTCTGCCTAAAGAGATGAGAGAGAGAAAGAGAGAGAGGGAGAGAGTGAAAGAGAGAAAAGAAAAACAAGTGGCATATGCTTATTAACATATCACAAAAGCCTCAAAGTCTTCAACATCATCGTGTGAGTGAGTCCCATGGACATTAACTTGTTGGACTAACGAGCTTGATCCATTTGAGTTTGTAACAATTCGTTATGCCCTCCAACTCAAACTCATCGTCGGCAGAAGCAGCATCACCATCATCCTCATCATCATCATCAGCATCATCATCATTATCATCATGATGATGATGATGATGACGTGCTCACAGTTATCGCTTATCACAATCAGTGATAATTTTAACAGTAATCAACCTGTCCCAGACACTGACAGGCCAACTCAACCCAAAACTCCAAACTCCATCTCCATCTCCATCTCCATCTTCAACTCTTCTTCAGCAGACAGGTTCAGGTTTGACTTGGACTTTAGCTTTAGCTTTTGCTTCGTTTCGGCTTCTCTTCTCATTGTGTATAATTTTCAGTGAAATTGTTTAAATTTCGTTTTAATTTAATGATGACGGTTTACCTCTTTCAGTTTTTGTTTCTTGGTTGGCCAGGAGTAGCAGCAGAGCGCCAGTTGCGCAAAAAAAAAAAAAAATAAACACAAAATACAACACAGCTCAGCACACAGGGAGGGGGGGAATGGTAAAAGAAAAAATAAAAAATAAACAATATGAAAAATGTTGCTTCATTTTGGACACAAAAATTATCAAAAGGCTGCCGCATTTTGGAAGTGCGTCTTGTGTTTGATCTTGTGCTCTTTGGTTTTTTATTTGTCAGAAGTGTGTGTGTGTGTGTTTAAGGTAGTTTCGGTTATCCCTTTAATAAGAGCACCATCATACCTTATGATACGAGAGGAAAAGTTGGTTAAAAAGATCAGGAAAATTTAGAAGTCATAGATATTGAAAGAGAATGGAACAAGAGATATTTGTAAATTAAACAATCTTTCATATTTTGCATAAAGATTAATAAGCAGAATAATATATTATTAAAGAAAGTTCTGGAAACCCGATTTAACTCAATTTCATTTTGATTTATCAAAAAGGTTAAGGTATGGAATTAAATTATATATAGAATATATCTTCTCACATGTTACCTTTTGATTTAAGTGTAGTTCTATAAACCATTTCTATTTTTTCATTTTAATGGATATCCTTTGGTCGAATCTTGCGATAAAACACTAAACCAACTCCTACTTGTTACCTGCTTGATTTTGTGCTGTTGGTGAACTTGTTAACAAACGCGGTTTTCATACCGTTTTAGTTGTTTTTTTATATTTTTTGCTGCTGCTGATGATGCTGCTGCTCTTCTTCAACATTTTATTTATGGTCTAACATTTGGGTCTCTCCTTCAACGCTTGCTGTTTCGCGGTCTCTGATTTTTTTTTTTTATGTATATTAATTTTATTGTCTCATTCGACTTGAACATTGCGCTAAAAGTTTTGTGGGAACTGTTTAAATTTTGCTCATCGCATCTCGTCGTCGTCCGTTTATATCTTGCTTGCCAAATCAAGTTCGTTGCCTAAGTCTTTTGATTTGTGGTTTGAATCTTTGATTTTTTTTTTTTTTTTGAAAATAAATTTAAAAGTTTCGAATAGAAAGAAAAAAACAACAAAAAATAGAAAATTTGTTGAACTAATAGCTACCGTGGTGGCAACGCCCATTGTGGTGTTGCGGTAGAAGGTACCTGCTTTTTGCCCTTTTTAATTACCACACGCCGAGTTAAATTATATTTCCTGTTTCGTGTTTTTCTCTTAACAAAAATCGAAAATCATTTGATTTAAGCCGCCAACAACAAACAACAACCATATAGGAAAAAGAATCTGGGCTACAGCTACCACGCCTATTCCACTCCAGAGCCCCCAAAAATCTCAACAAAGCAGCGTAAAATGTAGCAACTTTATTGGCGCAACGGGCGTGCATATTAAATGAATCAACAACATGAATAACAAAAAAAAAATAAAAAGAAAAAAAAAGTTCAAAGCGATGAAAGATTCTGAAATTTCCAAAATGAATTGAAATTAGTGGGGAGACTTTATATTTATTTTGTTTGGAAGAGTGTTCACATAACCTCGGACGCTAGATGAGTGAAACTTTAATTGGCATTGTCTAGGAAAAAAAAATAAGCATTGAAATTGTAAGGTGCTCTCTGAATTCTTATAAAGATGAATGGACAGAATGTCCATTGATCAATGTTTGAATACACAGCAATTATATATATTCACATATAGTTAAGTCATTGATAAGTCTTACTTTACTGCTAAGTTTTTGCCCTTAAGCTCTAATTTAATTGAAGCGTATTATTTGCTTTAATTGTAATAAAATAATAATAATCGCAATAACTTGGCTTATTGTAAATTAAGAATTTAGTCTAATAGATACCAAAACTTTACCTAACATCTCTTTACATCCAACGATTTGGAAACACAATTTTTATAACCACGACAAAAGTTTATTAATAAACTTTTATTTAGACCCGATTCTCAGTTCGATAATTCTAAGAATAAACAAAAATTAGTTGGCCAGTTTTGATGCCCCTTAGCTTAAAAGTGGCCTCCATTCGGCAAACTATACAGAGAAGGAAGGAGAAGCTGGGAATGAAATATATATATATACATATATATATGTACATACGTATATATACATATGGAGTGAGAGAGCGGGAGATGAGGAGTAGATGCGATAGAATATTGTTTTGTCAGCTTTTTATTGGCCAACATGGGCCATAAAGCTACTCAAGTAGTATTTTTGCGATAAAATACAACAGAAAACATACAAACTGTAGAACACAGAGAAAGAGATAGATAGATACAGAGCGTTAGGGAGGGAGAATGGGAACGGGACAGGGAAAAACAGATAGCAGAAGGTAGGTGGTAGGGGTACAGGTAGGTATGCGAATCCAGAGAGGTTTCTTAGGATAAAAGTCTGGGACAAGCTACAAAGAAACATCTACAAAAAAAAGGCGACAAAACCAACAACAAGCCGAAGCACTTTAAAGAACGAAAAAAAAAAAACAACAAAAAGAGAAGAAGGAGAAGGAAGAATCGAACACATGGAGAAGAGGCAAAGTAACTTGTAAAGTTTTTCTTTTTCCTTTTTTTTTTTTTTGGGTTTTTTTTGTTTGTTGGTTTTTGCCTTCTTTCGCGCGGGTGTAGACACTGAGAACTTGTATGGATAATTGGCGTAGCCATGGATTCTGGACCAGGACAAGCAGCTGCTGTTCGTATTACCAATGATGTGGCCATGGCCGTTGCCGCTGTGTCTGGTACCTTGGCATTTTGACCATAAACGAGCTAAAAATTTGTTCGAAACATTGTCAAGTGCACACAAAGTGCACAAGGGCACAATATTGCCCCGTTTCAATGATGGTGGTGGGTTTGGTTTGCTATTGGAAAGCTTTTCCTAAACATTTCGCTATCATTATTTATTAGACAAAGACAACCAAAACCAACCCAGCTAGCTAACCGCTCCCTTCCCCAACGCATTCACTCAGAAGAAGGCTATCATCAACAAGGAGCCACCAACAAAGGCAAACTTTGTTCATGTTTTTTTTTTCTTCTTCCTCCTCTTTTTTTCGTTTTTACAATGAATAGCGATAAAGTTAGGATTTATTAGACCAAGACTCGCTCTAAAATCAATTATGCCGGAATGTGGAACGTAAAAGAGTTGGCCATTTCCAGTAAGAGAAGAGAGACGCCGGCGAACACCCAAGCAGAAGGCCAAAAGAACACAAAAGATTATGCAATCCCAAAACACTTGCAAAAATGTTTAAGGTGTTAACTCGACTGAAAGATAGCCTAGAATTGATTAAATAGGCTTAAAATTAACTTGGGGATAATCTGAAGAGTTATTGAAGGGAAGATATATGAAAAGACTATAAAGGCAACTGAATCATTTCGAAATCAATTTGATATATAATATATAATTAATAAAACTATAAAAATATATTAGAAGATAATTTAATATATTTATCGAAAATTATGTGAAATTTTTTATTTAGTATTTAGACTGTATTTCAAATTCTTTGAGAATTGTCAACAAAATTTTGCACTGATAAACTAATACTAATCCTTGAAGAGGAATTGTTTGCCTTTTAAGCTAGTTTTAAAATAAACAACAAACTGAAACTGAAAAATTCAGTTTAACACATTTCAAATGTCATAAACAGACATATATAAAATATATATTAATTAGAGATTCTTAATGCTGGGTTCACAATAAAATTCCAAGTTACATGTTAGTTCACTTTGAATTACTATGAACTAATCCATTTCATTAATTTTTTAATTTAAAAGTTAAACAATATTCCAGCAAACTTTCGGCTAATCGAAGATACCCTCTTTTCATATTGATTGAAAAAGTATCTAAAATAAGGTAGCCTTAACCCAGGTCTAACCTCTACTTAGCCCCCAAATCCAGAAAAAACCACCACCAATAACCAAGAGAGTGAGAAAGAGAGAGAGAGAGATAACGAGGGGGCGAGAGATCCAACCAAAAAGAAGAAGAGGCCTACCTTACCGACATCTCTCGCCTTGTCTATGGATGATAAATTAAAAGCCTAACTTGACAATCACTTAAGCATAGTTTGTAAGGCGTCCTCATAGATTTTAAAGCTGCCGGTTGCTGCTTCCAACTTTGTTGCTAACCCCAACCAAGGGAGCGACGAGCGACGGCAGCAACAGGCATCAGCGAACGCCCGACCGACCGACGATCGACGGCGACATGAACACGTTCCTATTAGTGGCGAAAGATCAGCGAAAAATAGAACGGCGGTTCATTAAAATGAGAATCCAGGAGGAGTAAGGCAGGTAAGGTAGGTAGGTAGGTTGGGGCAGTAGTAGGTAGGTAGGTAGGTAGGTTCTTTGCCAGTTGCCAAGTCGGCGGCGGAGGTCGTTCTCGCCGAGTTTAAAGAATAATGATAGCGGTATTCTCTTGAGCTATAGTTAAAGGTAAAGGCAGAAGCAAAACAGCCAACGAGACAGTTTGGATACTGGCAGCAACTAGGATAGGAAGGAGCAGAAGAGGTATTGCACATCGCATTGGGTTAGGCTGGGGTTGGTTCAATGTTTCGCACTGTCTACTCCCCCGCCCGCTCTTTACTATTTTAATTTTTCCTTTTTTTTCTGTAAACTGTGAACATACAAATTCACTCAGCGTTGATAGTAGCCAAACAGCAGAAGAAGTTATATTAAATAAAATATAGGAGACTACGAAATACACTAAAAACGAGTTGCTATCAAAATAAAAAACATTTGAAATCTAATATGGACGTATACGAAAGAAAAAGTTGAAAAATATATTAAGCTACTTATATTGCATATAGTATTTGTTTTTAAATTTGAAAGTCTTCTCCGAATTTTTAAAATTAATTTAATGAAAGTTTCTGTGTATATAATATATAATAAAGTATATATAAGTATATTCTGATAAGGTATAACAATATAAATTATGATGGATCACTCCAATACAGTTCTTTTAGATAATAAACATTTCCACTAACATTTCTGGAAAATTATACAACTATGTATTTTCAATATAATTTAAGTTAAGAAATTTATATAAATTAATTATAAGTGCATGCCGATCTGCACAAATTTCAGTATGATAGAGTCTTATATATATTATGTCATTTAAAAATATTTAGTAGAAGTAATACGAAGCCAATTTTGAATGGCATCCAAGAAAGTAAAGGATTATAGATTAATTGGTTATTCTTATAAATATTCTTATAAGAAATAATAAATTATAAATTACGAACCATATTTTTGATATAGGTACAGATATACATAAGTATAAGAAAGATTTATTATAAATTTTAAATGTTCAATGACATACAGGAAGTAAAGAAATATTATTTAATTGATTTAATATTAGCCAATTAATGAATTACGAATAACATAATGTACATAATTTAGAAAAAGATATAAAAAGTTAAAAAAATATTTAAAATAGAATTAAGAATTAGAGATTTAAGTCAGAAGGTGTAATATTAAACAATACTTTAATTTATATTTCAGTATACTAAATGTGCAGAAATACGGAAGTTTAATAAAGAACTCTGTAAAAGAAATTCATAAAAAATATATACTGGGATAAACGATTACAATCAAAACCATTTATATACTTTCAAAAGTTATTGATTTAGTATTTAATCAATAGTTATATGATAGCTTTAATTTGATAATAAATGTATAAAAATTTGTTACCTTGGTTAAATGATTTAATTTCCAATTTTAACCCATACAAAAATATAGAATTTATATAGAAATAAACGTATACATACAAATTTTTTTCACCTTTTAAAAAATGTTATTTATTATTAATTTGATAAAAAAGAAGCCTAAGGCAATTCATTATTATATACATACATAGGTAGCACTAAGACTTTCAGGTCAAATATATCAAATGCATAGTTTCAACTGATTTACCAAAAGATATGTTACGAATGAATTTACACTTTTGCCACAGAAAAGAAGCGAAAAAAATGCAAATGTTGGTTAAACCCAACTATGGATTTAATGATACCCCACAATTTCCTCTTTCCTCTTTCCTCTTACCACTTTCAGGTTGATTGGAGTTTTGGGGGCGTTTCTGTTTTGTTATTTTTGCTGGGGCGTGTGTATGAACAGCATTTGGCAAACAAGTTGGCCGCATATTTTCGGTACCAGTTCAAAGTTCAAACCAAAGTGTGTAGTGGTGGGAGGAGGAAGAAGGGGATGGAGTGAAAAGATAGGAAGCGAGACCAAAGAGAGTTAGCTACTTGGCCACTTGTCGTCGCCAGTTTAGTTCAGTTCCATGTAGATTTGTTCATGTTGTCATTGTCACATGCCACCAAAACTGCAGATACTCTTGCCTCTGGCATTTTGGTTGCTTCTCCTCCTCTCCTCCTCCGAGCTTCCTTCTCCCCTCATGCTGCTGCCACACATATTTCGAGTGTCAAACGAGCAAATTGCATACCAAAAGTCTATTTACATGTTCTCTTGTAGGCGTACTTAAGATACCACAAATACCAATACTTGCTTTAACGTTTTAAAGCAATTTGCTTACCGTTTTTGGTTAAATGGAATTTCGTGAAAATTGTCGCTTCTTTTTTTTAGTTAAAGCAAAGGAGACAGACAGACAGACAGACACAACCTGTTGCTGATGCTGGTGCTCGCTCTTTTATTACAATTCAAGCTGTTCCAGAACTAATTTCAACCAAAGAGAAATTATCTAAAAGAAAGGTGAAATTTGGTGGTAACAAAACAGATGAACACAATTAATCATATTACCCGACCGCACACATCTGACAGACGCCCAGAGAATCGAGGAGGTGGAAAAAAGAAAAAAAAAAGAAATTTAATTTCCTACTTGTTTCAAGGATTCTCTATAATCCAACTCTAACTAAGGACCAACTCCCGCATCAAAACCAACACCCTCACCCCCAACACCACAACCAACAATAATAGCCATATGCTGTTTGAATATTCCATGAGCTAGACAAATTAAAATACGGCAACAAAACAGAAAAATATATGTATATATATATACATAACACGGACTAAATATAGGTATGAAATTTCAAGGCACTTGATTAATTTAGCGTATACAATGATTAAGTACTTTTTCTCTTTTTTTTTTTTTGTTTGATTTTGGAGAAAGGTTTTCTCTGATCCTTCTGGGGCAACCCCTAAAATTTACAACTCAGGGTCAAGTCAGCTGGTGAGTTAAGGAGTGCATCGTTTAGAAATTGCATTTCCACTATAAAATATATTTTTTTTTTAAATTACATTTTTATGCATTTCATTGGTATGGGTTAAGGGGAAAGGAGGAGTTTAGCTTTTTATGGCTGTCAGTTAAATTTACATAAAATAGAAGCAGAGAAGAGAGAGTGAGAGGGAGAAACCAATGTGAAGGGTGAGCGACTGGTACTACACCCTCAACAATATTGCAACCCTATCCAACACTTGAAAAAAAAAACATTCATAATTTTCTTTACTCTTTTTATGTAGGTTCAGGTTCAGAAAGCTTTTTCTTGCAGTGTACTACCTGTTGGAAAATCCACAAACGAATGGAAAAATTATAATTAATGAGTCCACGAGCGCGCGTCAGAAGGTGAACAACCAAAAAAAAAAACCAACAAGAACTTTAACTCACCATTTCAATTAGGCATGAAAAGTTCAAATAGGAAACAGGGTGGATCGGGCATTCGGACGCGTGCCCCAGACACGGCTGCACCCAGTCTGGCACATCCTTTGGACAACAACAAACGATAAAAACCAGGAAGAGTACCGAGGACCGTATGACGCATTTGCGCAACGCGTGTTCAATATGGCCAAGAGGATGTGAATATAAATATTTGACAGAGGATGAGAGGATGCATGAGACTCGTGCGGTGGGGGAGTGGGGGCACAAGCGAGTCACGCAACATGCAAAAGTGAAGCAACTTTGTTTTGGCCCAATGCATTAAAATTAATAATAAACGATTTCTGTGTAATAACAATAATTTTAACCAACAGCAACAACAACCAACGAAATAAATTTACTGCCCCGTTTGCATTTGGCTAACGTTTTCTTTTTTGTTTTTGGTTTTTATTTTTGGGGTGTGGGCGGCAAACATTTGAACACGCAATTGCCTCCAAGATACAAAATGTTTATGATGTGGGCGTTGCAATTAAACTGGTGAAAAGGGGTCGGAAGGAGGGGGGAGGTTGTTTTGAGATTTAACAGGAAGCTGTGCTATCT
Source organism: Drosophila sturtevanti (assembly GCA_018150375.1). Lineage (NCBI taxonomy): Eukaryota > Metazoa > Arthropoda > Insecta > Diptera > Drosophilidae > Drosophila > Drosophila sturtevanti. Next base: position 2,093,376 of record JAECWJ010000341.1, on the reverse strand, counting down.
CTCTCTCTCTCTCCTCTCTCTCTCTCTCTCTCTCTCTCACTAGCGCTTTCTATCCCTCTCCGAAATTATTTGTGAAAGGGGAAATTCATAACAATAATGGCCACATTTGTTTCAATTTTTTCTGTCATTTCAATTTGAAAACATAAAAATGCCAAATCTAGAGTTAAAATTTAACAAAAGCTATGCAAACAGACACACAAAAAAGATACAAAAATCAACATTTACAATAATCTCCACTGATTTTCAATTACTTCCTATATACTATTTCATTATCTTCTGTAAATGTTTATATATTTATAAAGAACCCCCTTTGAAATAATCAGAATGAGCAAAAGCTGTTTTACTTCAATAACTTGGCTAAGTTATTATTCTTAAAGTTCAAAATCGTTTAAAACTTGTAAATAAAATAGAGAAATAGAATTATGAAAATTTTTTTTTAAGGAAATTTTCTCTATAAACAACTTATAACAAATATATTTACTGAATTTGTTTAAAATTTTGTTTTGGCTTATTTAAGAACTTAAATTTAATAACCTTTTAATGGGAACAACCGATGTGAAAGAATATACATAAATATCTAATGAAGTATACATATGACAATAATGATTTAGTATCGTGTAATTAATTATAATATTAATGATTAATTAATTATTAAAAAGCTTAAATATAAAAATAATATGAACTGTTTTAAAATTAAAGTATTGAAAAATCCTCAACCAAAAACATTTTAAATCAGTAGATTGAATGTATTTCAGGTTAAAAACGTAGCAAATGAGAATCTTACTTATTTCTACAAAATTTTTTCAATTGCATTTGAAAAAAAAATATGACAAATACTTGAAAAAATTCTTCGGTTTTAGCATCCTTGACCTTTGTCTTGTGGTTTTAAGTTGCATCCAATAAAACGCAGACCCAGATCAGACACCTACACAGACACACACACACACACAGACATACTGTTCCTGCCACAGTGCATAAATGCAACTCGAATCACCACCAACCACCAACACACTAGAACCAATAGCAGTAACACCTACACCCACAACAATCAGAATCAGAGAATAAACCACAAGAGCTTTTCAGAGGAGACGTCAACATTCCTTTTTGGAATCGCCATTATCGCTGCACGTCATCGCAGCAGCACAGCCACACAAAATGGCAAAGAGAAGAGGAGAGAGCTGGAAAAGGGAAGTGTGTGGCAGGCAGTGGGTGTGGGGGCCAAGAGAAGAGATTCCAGAGGGGCTCTGCCGCCCGTCGTCACTTGTCTGATATATCACCTGTACTCAGTCGCAAAGAACAATCCAAATTGAAAAGAAAAAAAAAAAAAAAAAAAACGAAAACCTTCCAACTCGCGCTCAGACAATTGTCACACTTCAGACAACTGGCGTCTCTGATTCGTTTCTTTCGCTCTCAAAATGCATTAATCCAATTTACGCATACCAAAATGAAGGACAGACCGAGACGGTGAGAGAGAAAAAGTGAGATAGAGGGAGAGCAGACACTTGCTCCAGAATCCATAGACACACTTCTCCCTTCCCGCTGATGCTGTCAGAAAAATGCAAAACAAAAAAAAAAAAAAAAAAATAAAAAAGGAACAAAAAATAAGGTCTATAAAAAAAATATGTAAAATACTTAACCAACATTGTGGTTGCTCGGGCCAGCAGATTTCTGTGTAAATTTGCAATGAAAAGTTGGCAGCACAATTTAAGAGCCAGGCCAATCAAGGAGCCACCATCTCTTCATCCCCTCATCTCCTCTCACCCCTGTTACACCAAAACTCCTTTTTGTCAACCTCTCTCTTTTTGGCCAAGTGCAAAACCGTTGACAATTTTATTTATTTACAGTTGGCCCCAACTGTCTATATAAATTGAGTCCGTTGACTCTCTCTCTCTCTTTTTCAAGCGAGATCTCTACTTGAAGTGGGGTTAAATCAGCAAAGATGAAAAGGGGGAGAAGTGATGGTTTTAGAAGACTCAAGAGAAGGGGGATGGGGGTAGATGGGACAATGTCAACATAGTTGCAATTAATTTGTAACCGATTATCATCTTCAGGTGCCAAATAAACTTCTCAATGTGTTGAGTGTACTGTCCGCCCCTCTGTCTCTCTGTCCGTGTGTGGATCCTTGCTTTGCGCATTTTATCGAGGTATTTCTTCTTCCTTTTCTTTTTCTTCTTTTTTTTCATTTGGTTTTGTTATTTTACATGTTCTCCTGGCGTCTGCTTTATGTGCCTTAAGCTCACATAAACAAGATCAATCCGTTGTAGTTGCTGGTGTTGCAGTTGCTGTTGTTGCAGTTGCTGTTGCTGATGTTGCTGGTGTTGCTGGTGTTGCAGTTGCTGCTGGTCAGGTCTGAGTGCGATACTTGCCCAGTAAAGAGAATCATTTTTAGTTTGGTTACTGACTTAGAGATGAGAGCGTGTGATGAAAGTCCATTGCATAACAAACTTTTATATAAATTGTTATTTAATAAACTGTTATACAAGCCGTTATACAGATCTTGATACAACTTGAAAAAAAATTCAGTATAGTAGTATAGTAGTTTCTTGCTGGATTAAATATGTGAACGTGTGATAACAGTTTCCGTAATGGTCAAACTCTTATATGAAAGTTTATAAAAAACTGGAATAAGAACTGTTATACAGATTTTGATACGAAATGTTACGCAAGTTATCCAAGTTCAGATTTATCCAATATTGCTAAGTAAAGCAAATGAGCGCTAAGTCACAAGTCAAAAAATTTTATTTTTACTTATTGACGTTGTACATTATTAACTATTATAGAATCAGACGAAAATTTGATACAACATTTTCTTCAATCATTTCAGATAAGCAGTCCCCCTTATAACGTTGGTCTCCTTCTTTATTATTCAAAATTTTCAAAGGAAAGTTATGAGAAAATTTATTTGTTGCTAAACAAATGCACTATCAGATTACCAAAAACGTCGGGGTCACCAAAGTTTTATATGCCTTTCATTCAAATTAAACATATAAACTAAGTGTACAAATTTGGAAATCAATTCAATATCAAATATCTCACTTCACATTTTTGTATAAAGTCACATCACTATATTATGCCAAGGTGACAGGTTGACCATGTTATAGGTCGTCTATATTGTTGGATTCGTTTTCCTCGTTCAGTTCTTCGTTTTCTCATTCGGGTTTTTTTTTTCTTGCACCAAAACACTTGACGGATTTAATTATTTCGATTCTGGCACAAAAATTGCGTGTTTCCCCACCAACTTTTTCGTCTGGCTGGGTCCATGCATTCCAATTCCACATGCATCATGTGTCCAATCGTAATGAGAAAATATGGCATTTGTGATACAATAAAGTGTGCTTCGCACTTAGGTTACACCACAACAGCATAAGACGACGAATATGGGGAATACATGAAGTACACAACTTGGACGGAATTGAAGGAGATTGGGTACTGGCTTTTTCTGTATTTTTTCCTTTTTTTTTCTCCTTTTTTTTTTTTTTGCATGCGCCTAAATTATGTTGACAACTGTCTGTAGCGTCTCATTGCTCTGGCTGCTACTCACTCATTATAGCAGCCTAGAGGAGATTCGAGTATTCGGACTGAGTCCGAGTCTGAGTCTGAGTCTCGAGTCTACGTATCATATCGCTCGCTGCTCATGCAAACATGCAACTTGACTTGACTTGACTTGCTTCTTCTCTTGGTAGACTGTTTGGGTCTCTAATGCCTACGCCATTTATTAAATGTCTTCACAGTGTGACAATAACTTTATCAGAACGAACAAGAAGGAAGCGGACAAGGGGCACGAAAATACGTGGAAGCCAAAGAAGTGGCACGAGTCTCCAGGTCCCTCTTCTTCTCTGCTAAAGCAGATGAGTTTGACTTTGCATGTGGCCAAAGTGAATTCTGCTCTGGTTACTCCAATGCGGTTGTTGGATGGTTGTGCCAAGTGCAAGGCCATTAACCCATTAATAGACTCCAAAACGACACGACAAAAGCGACAACGACAAGTGAAGTAGCTGGTAATGAAGGAATTTCTCAAGTGGAGCAATCTTCACAAACTCTAGAACCAATTCCGAATTCTTCGACGACAGGGTAAAATAACTTGCGAATCTCGTTTTTTTTTTTATCATATGTTGATCGAGGTATAAATTTATCTTACACTTGGATTTTAAAACTCTTCAAGCGACTAAATTTTATATTGTGTTATATATACAATAAAAATTATTTTTAAAATAATAATTTAATAAATATTTTGTTTTTTTTACTTTACGATAAATAACGGCAAAATAATGCTTTTCAGATGAAATATAGCGATTTCACAATATGTCAATATTATATATTCCCAAAGGAATTTCTTTATCCGTCAAAAGAACTTTTAAAAGTATTTTGAACCGATATTCTCTGCTTTGGATCTTGTTGTTTAAGTTAGTTCATTTTTTAATTTTATTAAAAATTGTTTAATTTAGTTCAATGTTCATTCTTTTAAGATCTTTCAAGAAAAGTTTTATTGAATTTAACGTAAATTAAGCTTATTCAATATTTAAGAATCAAAAACAGAATCATTATTTTGTAATATTTTGTATATCTACAACCTAAATAAAATACTGATCATGTAATCAGCGGATATTAATGTAGTAGAGCCTTACCAAAATTTGCTATATATTAGAATTGTTTAATTTAACTCAAAATAAATAAACAGACTTAATCAATAAAAGACTCAAAATATCTAAGAGCAAGCAAATAAAATTACAAAATTTTTTACTAATATTCTGCCTAATATAAAATTTTTATATTAAGCCTCACGCCTTTCAGCTTACTTCACTCCTTTCTTATATACGTCATTCTCACTTAAGTTATAAAATTTGTCAAGATTTTTGCCCTCACTTAAAAATAATATTTCCACAAAATTCAGATCTCCATAAAATTGTCAGCCATTTTGTATAAATTTGAAATTGGAATTGTAAATTTTGGCATTGTGTTGGTTGTTTTTTTTTGGGGGCTTTTGTTTTTCTGGTTTTCATTTTTGTTACACAAATTAAACAAGTCGCACAAATTGTATAAATTCTAAACGAGTTTGCTGGGCAAACCTGTTGAAAAAAAATCTTTAAAAATCCAAATGGCGTGCATATAAATATATATATATATTTCAGATCGCCTAATGAGAATTTCGTGTTGGCATGCAAATATACGAATTTGCCGAGTTTATTTGCCATAAATTCAAAGAGTTTATTTCCCCATTTTACTTGGCGAACAGGGTCAATATTTGCGTTAAGAAGTCAACCAAAAAAAAAATATATATATATACATACAAATAAAAAACACGCGCGATCAGAGAATCCTTCAGTCATTTTCAATATAATCATTTGACAATATAATTTCGGCAACAAAGTTGCCAAAAAGAAAAAAGCCATTTCCAAAAAATACAAAAAGAAAAAGCAAATAAAATAAACTTGCTTTGCAGGCTCATAAAAAAAGTTGAACATAAATTTGTTCGGGTTTTTTTTCATTTTTTTTTTTTTTTAATTAGTTGGCTATACTCTCCATCCATCCATCCAGTCGTTGTCGTCCAACACCGATACAACACTTGTCGCCATGGTCACTATCATCATCATTATTATCATTATCATGATCATCATCATCATCATTATCATCGTTGTCGTTGTCGTCGTCGTAGACATTATCAATAGAGATGACGATCAGGTCTACCGACGAATCACAGGTGTCGGGGTTTGCTACCAATGGCGTCTAAATTATGCATTCCACTAGCCACCGCAGATTCAACTTGTTTTCCAATCAATTTTCTGTCATTCAACTATCATAAAATTTGTATAATTTTTACGGTTTTTTAAAAGTGACATTTCGTTAAAGAGAATGAGTGTCGTCTTTTCTTTGATTTGCTTGCTCGCATTTGTATTTAAATTTGATTTTATTTAGTTTTTTCTTTCTGTTTTGTATATTCAAGTTGATTGTTTTTTAATGAAGTTTCCAAGGGAGAGAGGGAAGTGTAACGAAATTTGTGGATGGCTTTAATTGGTTACAGATTTAACCAAAGTATTTAAGATAAAATCGTTTTTCCGTCTTGTTTGTAAAATTGATTAAAATTGGAGCAAAGCCCCCCATAGGAGTGGGCAATATTATTTTTTCTTTTGAATGAATGAAATTTTCATTAACATTCTTTTAAGAATTGGTTACACAAATTTTCTTGACGCATAAGTAATTTTACATTTTTCAAAAAAAAAAAAAAAGCTTTACGTGATTGAATGAAATGGTTTTTTAAAAACTGAAGTAAATTAAATGTGAAGCGGGGTGAGCATGGAGATTATGGTAAAAGAATATTTATGAACTTAAATGCTTATTAATTTTAAATATAAAGGCACACAAAATACTGATAACATATAGTATATTACAAGTTGGTTAGAACAAGAAAATTCTTGAAAATTTTTGAATAAATATTTTGCATTGTTTCGACAATTCATAAAAAGTTAGTTTTTAAAAAGATCTTTGAAATTATTAGTCAGAGGGTTTTTTTCAAATAGAAGTATTTGCCGACTTTTTTCAGAATATGGAATTTCTACTTTAGAACGTTTTAATACGTTTTCAGTTGAAATGTTATAGTCATCACGTAAAAGTCTGAAAATTTCAACCTTTTTCATCAAATAATATCCAAAGATTATCTTTAAAACGAGGAAGATAATGTTTAACTTGGGCTAAATTATTCTGGAGGCTCATTATTTTGTTCTATATTAATTATAGAAATAATTTGTCTTCATTGACATTGCATTGTCATTAAAATCTTAATATATATTCATGAGTCACAAACTGAACAACTTCCCGATATGACATCATATATTATTATTTCTTTTTATCACCTTTCCATTCATTTTTGACCCAGTTTTTAATATTTTGGCCAACCGTTTTAGTGGCCCAAAATGATCATTAAGGTATAAAAAAAATTCACACATCATGCCAAGTATTTTTTTTGTTTTTTGCCATCATCATAATTTTCACGCCGCATGCCCATATACCAAATATGATGGGAAACTAACTGTGTGAAGGAGAAAGAGAGAGATAGAAGAAGAAGCCTTTCCACTTCATCCTTCTCTGGCGCACAGATCGAGTTATGCCAGGCCTTATTAGCACATCATTTAAGCCAGTTACTCGACACTTCTCTCCTTCACTACCAGAACATGTGCGATGTGGATGGTGGGGGGAAAAGGGGGTCGGACTGCTCATTAAATTTGAAAATATAGCCACTATTGTCATATAAATCTTGTTTCCATCAATATTGACCTGTCAATGTCTGCGCGATGTCCACCAAAAGGGCCGGTTGCAAACACGTATCAAAAATTCAATATAATCACACCAAACGCATCTTCCTCTTCCTTTGCCACTCGTTGGTTGCAACTTCTTTTTCTCTTCATCGTTTTTCTCGTTTGGGCAATTATTTTTGATTTTGCCATTGTGCACTTGCCCAGCAAAGCGAGATACTGCGTAAGAAGCTGTCAATAAGCCAACAAGAAGAAACTTGCTCCCGATTCTTTATACCCTTACAGAAAAGTATTATGATATTGGCAACTCATTGGTGGTAGCTCATGGGAGGAAGGAGAAGGTTCAAGTATATAGAATCCAAATCAGGTAGTATTAGATTAAACGCATAAGTCCGTTAAATAAATATCAATTCCAGATATATAAAAACAAAATCATGTGGCATAGCATTTATCTCTCATATACAAAAATATAGATAACAACGTGAAGAAGACACTCCAAAGGATGATTCCAAATATATTGGTTCACGGTCGTGCGCAGGATGCAGCATAAGGAGTCGTACTTTACTTTTTTACATGAAGAAAAGTCCAAAAATACAAATCCTTTGTTTTATGTATATCCCATAGAGAAAAATCCTTTCCAAAGCTTCATATATGTAACAAAATGTAACTTTTAACAAAGTAAAATCGAAGTTAAAAAAAATCCTCCACTTGCTTTATTGCTTCTTTCAATTCAGATCGGACGATTTATCCGATCACTAAATTAACAAGAAGTATAAATGAAGATGCAGTTAAGTTAGTTCATATCAAAACCAATATATTATCCAACTATCATAATTATCAAGTCTAAAAGACTCGGAGGTAACAACAACAATATCTATATAAACACAAATAATCATTAGATTAAATTATCATATGATGAAACTACAATTTCGAGGTCTAGTGAGTAAAATAACAATAATAATAAAAATAAGAACAAATATAATTATATGTAAAACTTTCTATAATTTAAAGGTTCGAATACACGAACTAAATTTATACCAATGTTTTGCCATGATCCTACCATATTTACCATAACTTAGAAATTTATTGGTTTTAGTAATTAATTTTCAAAAAACTTGAAAAAATAAGACATTGAAAGACCTTTATCATCCTTTGATATAGTTAGATCTTCTCTTTCAACAAATACAATGTACATGTCTATTTAATTATATAAGTAAAGTATTATAACTAATATAAAGAGAAAGGGTATATTGCTATTCACATATTCGATAGTAAACATTTTTGTATCTTTTTCTACTCGTTTATGTGTCTGCTGCTTCCTTTGGCCCGCCATTGATGTGTCAGTTGATCTGTTCTTTTATGTCATCATTTCACAGCTAAGTGGCACCTACTACTCCTCCACCTCCTCCTCCTCCCCTCCCCCATCATCTCTTCCAATCCAGATTTCTACTGTTGCAACTTCCCTCATGTGGCAAGTGTAAATTCAAATACATTTGAAACAAATCAATTTAAACGAAAAACAGTTTTCTTTTGCCTTTTATTTTTAGGTTTTTGTTTTCAGCCAATTAGATTTTTCACGCTCTCTCCTACTCCTCCGCCTCCCGTTTTTGGACGCCTAATTGACATTTCCAGTGCAAGAATTTATTAGGCCCAAAGCGTACATAAGTTATTCCCTTTGGAAATGAATACATACGAGATATAAAGCCATGTGTGTGTTGTAGAGGAAGACTTGCTTAGTCTTTTTTTTTTTGTTGTCTTTGAGGGGTGGGAGGCAGGTGATGGTGGACGTTGTGGTAACCAAGCCTTGCCTGTCCTGTATACTTTGGCATGGACTGGTCGTCTGGCATGATCTGGCTAACTGCGTGGCCATAAAGTAACCCACAACACACAAACAGCAGAGACACGAGCCTGAGAGAGAGAGAGAGAGAGATGGAGCAGCCGCCACATCTCACCCCCACGCAACATTTGGACTGTTGCAAGTGTTCCATTGTATTTGTTGTAGGAGTCGTCTCAGCAGAGCAACTTCAACTCCATCTCTAACTCCATACCCCCCATCACCTCACCTCACCCACCCTCACAAATATCAACAGGAACAACAGCAACAACAACAAATGTCAACAGTAGTTTATTGTTGTTGTTAGTGTCATTTGACTTTGGCGACTGCCTTTTGGGCCATTTTAGACAGTTGGCAGCGCGCTAATTTGTAAGCCTTTTGCTGCCTTTGGTCAAATGATAAGAAAACACAACATATAAAAAAAGACAAAGACACAAGACCAGTCAAAGAGATAAACAGAGAAAGAAAGAGAGAGACAGAGACAGTGATAGAGAAAGAGAGGGAGATCTGCCTGTTGGCCATATTGGAGGTGAAACTTCTTTTTTTTCTGTTTTATTTTGTGTGTATGTTCGTTTTTTATTTTGTTTTTTTTTTTTTTTTGTTAGTGTTTGCCCATTGGGCGTTTGATGGCCCCAACGTTTGATGTTTGGCGACGAAGACGAAAACGACGACGACGAGATGACGACGACGACGCGCATCACGAAGCCATCAAATGTCAGTCAGTGTTAGCAGGCGGCAGCAGCTCCATAGCCCCCACCATGTGGGAGAGAAAACGCTATTGCTGTTGGCCACAGGGCATAAAAAAAGCTAGCAATTGGTGTTGGTGTTGGAGTCACTCTGGTACTTGTATATTGGGTAGGAGGGGACAGTTAGTTGACATAGTCAGTTAGTGTTTTTAGTGGCCATTAGCTAATGTCTTGTTGTCGATTGCAATCTTTTGCCAAGATTTTATGAAATGGAGCAAATTTCCTGCCATTACAGGAAATGGATTTAACTACACACACACACACACACACTTTTTAACTTTGCAGTAAGCATGAGTACTAAATATTAAAAAACTGTGTGGAAGAAAAGAGAAATGAGTATTACAACATTGATCTTATGACCCTGGTGAAAGGTTCCAGCAAAGATTGTTAAAAGACGTTCAATCTTTCATTTATGAATTTAATATATGTAGGAGGAGAGATGACTTTCCAAATATAATACAGAATTTCTATTCATTTTGTATGTTAGTCAATTTAAGAGGCTTGGCTTCTAGGATCTTAGCCCAATGATTTTACTTGAAGACTGAACCAATTGCGAATCATAAGCAAACCTTTGGAAAAAGAATGACTCCTTACACCCAAGAGCATTATCCAAACAAGGAAAGATCTTTGTCCGTCTTAACCACTGACAAGTGGGCTCTCTAAAGGTTCGGTTAATCCTCTTATATCTAGAATTCTATAACTTATATATCAACAGTAACAGAAAAATTGAAAAATACACTAAAACAATAATTTAGAATCAAACAAATTGGTCAGTAAAAATTTAATTTAAATAGAAATATAAACATATCAGAATATATAGAACTATATACTAATTAGACATGGTTTTAAAATCAAACGGATATCTATTAATAATAATATGCAAATAATAATCAATAATTCGCATGAATAAATTTATATAAATTTGATTACCTATCGGATAAAGGGTATAAAAACAATCATAGAATTTCCTGATTGTGCAGTTACATATACATATATACATATTTGTAAGTATATGCATGTATGTATGTATGTTAGTATGTCCACCATATGTCTATAGCTGTATAAATTAGCCGTTAAGTACGTACTAGCAAACACTCGACGCATATATATGCAGCATTTGGCATTCGCCATCGTCGTTTGCACATTGACAACGACTTAATTACGCCAAATTCAACGAGCAATTGCCATCAATAACATGGCCTATTAATATTCTTCTACCGCCAAAAGCTTGTTTATTACCACTTAAAGCCACAATTAAAAAAAAAAAAGAAAAACGAAAAAAAAAAAAACACAAATCACAAAACTAAAAATCAAGAAAAAAAAACGTAACTGGCTCAAACTCTGCGGCACACACATAAAAATTTGTAGTAATAGCAAAACTATGTAAATAATCAAACAAGCGCAGGGAGACCAAGAAGCAAAAAAAACTACACTCTATGCGTGTGTGATTCATGTACGTTTCGATTCGGTTCAGTTCAGTTCAGTTCAGTTTCCCCCCAGGTGGAGTGGGCCAGAAAATCACGGCACGAGTCCGCTGCCACAGTGGGCAAGAAGAAAAATCTTGACTATATACACACAGACACACACTCAGACACACACACACACACTAGTTTTTCCAGCCCATGCGAAATGCGAAACCCCGAAACGAAATCAAAATAAAGTTAAGCAAAGTATAGGCAAAAGCATCGTCAACAAAGCGGAAATGCAAATGAAATTAATGTGCTGACAACTTCAGGCGCGCATGCGCGTTGACACCTATTTTTATTTTCTATTTGAGTTTTCTTGTGACTTTTCTTTTTTTTTTTTTTGCTATATAGGGGGGTCTAGTGAAAATTACAATTACATTTGGCAGCATGTGCCATATTTCTCTTAAGACTGTGGGTCGTCGACGTCGCTGTAGTTAGTTGTCGTCAGCCTTGTTGTCAATGTTGTTCCTCATCTGGTTAAACAGGTACCTACTACCACAACTACTACCACTACAACAACAACTATAACAACTATGCCGGCAACTAGGACTACCAATTACACTTGTTAACATTGCCTAACAGATCGTTGCCCTTAAATCAGATGATAATTACTAACGATTGCACCACAGATAAAAAAACAGATGAGATAAAGGAAAAGCTAATAACAAACAGAAAGAAAAAATGAAAAATAGAAAAAATAACGTAACTAACTAATAAATGCAGAACAAAAATGTAAACTAAAATAGGAAGTGTCCATCATTTAACAATTTTATAACTAATAGTTATATCCTCTGGATTTCTTTCCATTGTGTGACATGTAAGGAAGCGATCTAGCCAGCATCATAGCCAAATCCACAATCAACACACAAACAATAGCTCTACATTTCGCACCCAACTTTAGCACTATAGACATCAACAAATACTACTTCATGAACAAAATATCCTAACATCTCAAAAAAAAAAGAAGATATATAGAGCTCTAGAATACATTGTATCAACAACTAAAACTAATTTAACAAACATAATCCACTAGCTTAAAAATGTCAAGCTAAGTAATATCATTCCCAGGGACGAAATCAAAATACTAAGGCTTAGGTTAAGACACACACACAAGCACTTCACTCCCCTGACAACCGAGCCCAAACTTTTATACATACAACTATAGACCTCAACATTAACTAACTAATAATATATATAAATGCACCGATCATTATTAATTAAATCTTTCAAAACCCATTTGGATTCTCTTCATTCACAGAAAAAATTTTCAAACTGACAAATAAATATTAACTCATATAACTATAACTTAAAATTAAATTATTGCAAATGTGAATACATAAATATGTAATTATTACTATTGTACAATACCAGCCGACGGTCTTTACAGCAAGCGCTTTAATCAATAGCTAGATTTAATATAACTAACTAACTGGCTAATTTAAATAATAATAAATAATATATAAAAAAAATAAGATTTGGTAAAGATATTAAAGTAATTTTAAAATTAAAACATAATTGAAAACTTTAAACCACATTTTTCTAAAGCCATAAATCTATGACTCCAAAACTTTTATAATTTATCAAAGGAATGTCCTTAACCATTTCAAATCCATTCCGTAGCAGCCAAATTTATTAAGCAGAAATTAAAGACAGTATAACTAATTTTAAATATTTTATCCAACTTTGGCAATGGGTTATATTTGAATCGTTAGATAAGTAGACTGTTTTTTCAAAGATTTAAGCAACATTTTAACAAATTGCAAAATTTACATTAAAATAAAAGACTGTTTTGCAACATAAATATTTTTTTACCACAAAATAAAATCAATTTTTAAACTAGTTGTAGTAACGCAATTCTCAGAATTTTTCATTTCTATTTTATGAACAAAATTTTCCACTAGTTTCCGCAATTTTATCAGGGTCACGTTCTTAACAAAACAAAAATGCCTTTTATCAATTAAATAGTCCTCCAGCAATCCAGCAAGTGTCTGGTTATTTGTTTTAACCATAATAATAAGCAGTAATAATAATAATAATAATCACTTAATATCATTAAAGAATTGTGGGCATTGCCTCTAAAATGTCTGTTAAATTAAAAAACACTTTAAGGCAACATAACATAATAATCATTAAGTTATTTATCTTTATTAATAAGGAGAAAATTGGCACGCACAAGTTGAAGAGACGACCACAAAGTGGACGACGACGACGACGACGGCGACGATGACGATGGATGGATGGATGGATAAATGGATGGCAAATACAGGGGAGAGGCAATAAGAAGCTGGAACAGATGGAGAGCGACCCTCTTCGACAGAGTGCCTAGAATTCTGACAATTTGTGCTACGCAAAATGCAGACATAAAATGTCTGTGCCTAAAGACACAGTAAAAGCAAAAAAAAAAAAAAGTAAAAATAAAAAAAAGGATGAGACGATCGAGATGATGACGATGATGATGATGATAAAAATCATTGAAAGTGCAGACACTTGATATGCCAATAAATCAAGCAATCTGCTTAATTAATGTTAAACTTAGATCATTTAGCATCATGTAGGGATAATTTATTAATTTATTGAGTTTTTCTCACTCTCTCTGGGGCGTTGGCATCATTACTACCGTCTTGATTTAAATTAGTTAGCTAGAGTTTACTCCAATCTTTTCTTAATTCTATGTAGTCTGTTTTTTTGCTTTCGGTTGAAGATTTACGACTTGACAGGCGTAAAAACTGTTAAGTAAGTTGACAAAAGTGCCAGGCGACAAGCTTCTGGGTTCTAGTTTCACATTCGCATTCGCAATCGCATTCGGTTTGGGATACGGATTCAAGTTCAACTTGTAATTCCACCTGCCTCTTCTTTGTCTACCGCCAGCAGAGCAATATTCTCTCTGTTTCTGTGTGTTGTTGGCACATTCCATGGCGTATCTTAATTGACGTGCACATTTCGCTATCGCATAATGTGGAAAATGTTGCCTCTGTAGAAGAGCTCCTCTTCACATGATTTACGACTTACTAGTCAAACTGGCTGCTGCTGCAGCATCATCTCCCCTCTCCCGGTCATCCCCCCTTTCTTACTTGTAGCCTGGCTGCTGCTGCAACTGCTTCTAGCTAATTTCTTAACACAATTTTAATGTTATCATTAGGAGAAGGCCGTAAGAACACAAGAACAAGTGGCCCATTGGCCATTTATGGGTGAAAGGTGCTTGAAGGCTCCTTCCTCCACTTCAATCTTACTTCATTTTTTGACTTGCCATTTTTTGATTTATGGTTTAAACTTGTCGAAGTTTGTCGATAGTTGATTAAGTAGCTGGGCTAGTGGACCAGCAGGATATGCCAATGTGTTGATTAGTCGCTGTCATCTGTCTAATAAAACAAGATCCATAAAATATATTCTTGAAAGTTTTATTTGCAATCTAAGGTAAAAATAAACTTTCTAAACACATTAAGGATTCATTGGGTAATCAATCCTAAAGCGCAAACAAACAAAATCAAAAAAATAGGCACTAAAGTGCAAATATAAATCTATATTCTGCAAAAAAACTTCGGCCATTTGTAAGACAAGAAGTTCTCGTACATGTTCCATTATTTTGGATTCAAATAGAAAGACATTTTAAATGAAAAGTTCAACTGGAGGCTAATATAGTAGTCTGGACCAAAATTCATTCATCTAAAAGGAGTAATTGAAACGCATGACTATTTGATAGGAATGCAGAACAAATTATTTTATTGACCAATTCTTTATATTCTTTAAAAAATTCCAAATACAGAATTTGCCACAATTTTATTGTGTTGATAAAAATATATAGAAAACTTAACAATAATAAAATTAAGTCAGGGCACAAAACCCTGTTTAAAGGTGAAATGTTTCTGAACCAAATAAAGTTGATTTTATTACTATACAAATGTAAAAATCTGAGAATTTTAGATGAGTTATGGCTTGTTTTATGAATAAAGTTTATGAATGAATCCATGAATGTAGGAACGGGTGAGGAGGGGTGAAAGGGAATCACGGTCACGGTTTCTAGGGTCAAACTAAAGTGGAAAAGGTTTATAAAAAAATATAACATGTGGTACAGTGTTGTGGCAACTATAGAAAAAGGGAAGCCCAGGACAGCAACACGAGAGGTAATATCTGTAAGCCTTCACAATTTAAATAAATTGCATCTAATATAATTATCTGATATAAAAGAACAATTTAGGAAGAGGATGAGAATAAATTGCAAAACAAAAAAAAAGTAAAATAATCGAGAGCATTAACAAAAGCGAGAAAAAAGGGAAAGGGAAACATATAAAACATAAATGTAGATTATATCATTTACACCCACACGTTGCCTTAAAGCTCATTTCCTATCCTTGGAGCTTCCCTTTATCTCCTCACTCAGCTATAACCACACACCTTATTTTTTAATTTTTTCGATTTTTTTTTTGTTTCTTTTTCTTTTTTAATTCATACTTCCTTTCCGCCACTTGAGTCTGTCAATATGAGGACTAAGAAACGATTATTTAACAACTGTTTAAACAGAAATTTATGTTTATTAATAATATCAACAGCAACGTTTAATCAACGCAAAAAATTTTTTTATTTTACTTTTTACACGCGGTTTTTGGGTTGAGCCTATGAATCAGCAACAGCCGCAGCAGCAGCCAACGGGTCGGATCAAGATCAAGTGGCCAGACGGGCGGCTACATTTCTATATACATATATATATATATATGATATATATACATATATATAATATATACATTCATATAAACTTTTTTTTGTTTTTGCTGTGTAACAAGTTTTTGCAGCGGAGGAGTAAATTCTCGTTTCTACTTGAGATGCTGAACAAAAAAAAAAAAATTCAAGGTTAGCCGCCGACGCCGCAACTTGGCACCACCAAAGAGAGGCGACAGTAAGAATGAACAAGACTGAGCGAGCGAGGGAGAGAGAGTGTGAGCCAGTGAGACCCTTGAGGAGGAGACGATGATGATGATGAAGCTGGAGGAGTGGTGCTGGATCTGGTGCTGGTGGTGGTGGTGGTGGCGGTGGTGGTGGTGGTGGGTAGGACAAATGAATTTCATTATATTGAAACGCATTCGTGCATTCTACCGCACACGTAGGAAACCGATGTAGGTAGTATAGAGGCACAGGCACAGCTACAGCTACAGCTACATCTACAGTCATCTACAGTCAGGCAGCATCCAAAAGGTGCAGTCCAAAAGGGACTTGTAATCAGTTGACGGCAGGCGAACGCATAAAGTAATTGCTAACCATTTGCGTTGGCACCGCCGAGACTTCCTTCATCCTTCATCTTCCACTCCCCCTCCACCGTCTGCCTCCCTTTTACACTCATCACTGCGCGGGCGTTCATTAACAGCAACCTGTTGAGTTGCGGCTGAGTTGGGGCGACAAACGTTGCCTTTTGTGGTAGTTGGGAACACTGCAAAAGCTAACAACTACAATTACAAAAAAAGAAGAAAAAAAAGAAAACAAAACTTATCAACAGAAATTAAGTATCGAGTTGAACGACTAGAATTATGCCGTGGAACATAATTTCAAAATTGGTTATAAACATTTAAGAGAAAGCAATTTGAAATCGAATATTAAAGAAAGACTATACATATAGATCTCAATTCATATCGATTCCAAAAACGGAAATAAATTTGATCTAAATTTGTATCAAAAAAACAAATTAATTTAGATTCCGTTTTATTAACCTTTTTTTAACGAATTCAAAATAGTTTAAGAAACTCTTCGACTAGTTTAACGTATAGTTCACAGCAATTCCGAAGAAAATACATATATGCATTTTTCAGTAATATTTAAGTTCATTTATAAGCAAAGATTTTCATTTTAACAATCATATTTGCAATTATTATTTTTAAGCGTAAAAATTAAAAATATCTTAATTTTATTAATATGTTATTATAATTTTTCAGCAATATGCTTTAATGGAAACGAAAGCAGGAGCTGCAAAAATTTAATTTTTATTAAACGTAAAATTATTAACTTAAAATAAATTAAAAGAATCGGGAAATGAACAGATATTTTTATTATAATATTTCAAGATTTATTATTTTGTGAGGAAATTGTTTGATATAAAAAAATAAAGTTTATATATTTGAAAATAAAACTGAATTAGAGTTGGTTATGGGTATAAGTCATTTTTGCTTTAGGTAAATTGCAATCAGAAATAAACTTCAATATACCAAAAAAAAATCAAAAATTTTAACTTAAATTTTCCGGAACTTTATTATTCTAAATCAAATCTTTCAATCAGTAATGTATTTATTTTTCCACATTCCAAAGAACAAAATATAAAACCTTGTATATAAAGAAAGTTTTACTATGAACTACTCTGTAATGTTTTCTTACACTTTACATAATGCATCCTCCGTATTGAATTTTGATACCCTCTGCAAGTGTCGTGAACCTTTAAGAACCAACAGTGAGAATATCTTTAAAGCCCTCAGCACGAGCTGCTGCATTAATCAAGTTCAACGCAAAAGAAGAAAATGTAAGAAGAAAAAAAAAAAAAACAAAACAGAACTGGATAAAACGAAACGAAAAAACAAGTGGCAAAGCCAAGAAATCGAAAGTCCATTGCACTTGTCTTGCTGCTGCCGTTGCTCTCTCAGATCCCAACCATAATTGGCCAAATTGATGTTTATAAGCAAGAGTGACTTCGGTGCAGTGCAAGTCAGACAGACAGACGGACGGACAGACAGACCGAGATTGGGTTTATGGCCAGAAGCAGCATCAGAGGATTATAACATTGACAGGTCTCCTCTACGCAACGAATGAATCCCAAAAATAAGTAAAGACAAAAGAGAATATTTTTTTGCGGCCTTTAAACTTGGCAAATTTACGTGCCTAAAAACTTGTATTTCGATATGCCTACGGATTGAAAACAATTTTATATATATATATACCTACATATGTATGTATACATATTTTTTTTGGGTCTCTTTTAATTAAAATACCATAAATTCGTGTCGAGGAAATTATCATTAAAATTTCGCTATAAACAAAACTTTAATTTCTTCCTTATGGTTGCTGATGCCGGAACAGATTAATGTAAGTTCCTTATGGCAAGGTTAAAATGTGTAGAATACTATAAATAGCCAAAAACGTTTAGTGTCAAGATACTTTCTACAGATAGTTAAATAAAGTGACACATCAGGGTTAAGGAATTTACAAGTGAAACTAAGGAATTTTTTTTTGCTAATCAAAATAAGTTTTTATGGCGTTTTTATACGTTTTATTGGAAATTGATGCAAAGGTAAAATAGTTAAATCAAAATATTTAATCTATGTAAAGTTAAGTCAGGCGGGGTTAGGTTAGGCTAAACAAGGAAAAACAAGAGGTAGTTAAGTTATAAATGGCAAGATAAGGTTAGGTAACGTTAAACTGGGAATTAAGAGTAAGAATTTGATTAGGATTAAGATTAGCTAAGATTGGGTTAAGATAGGTTAGGAAAGGCTGAGTTAGATAAGATTATGTTAGGATAAGTAAGTGGGTTATGTTAGGTTATGTTGGATTATGATTGTTTAAGATAGGCTAGATTATGTTAGGATAGGATAGGTTGTTAGGATAAGATAAGTTATGTAAGGATAAGTAAAGTTAAGTAAGTAGGATTAGGTTAGGAGGTTATGTTAGGTGATGTTAGATTATGTTAGGTTATGTTAGGATAAGATAGGTTGTTAGGATAAGATAGGTTGTTAGGATAAGTTACGATAAGTTAGGATAAGTTAGATTATGTAAGGATAAGTTAGGTTATGTTAGGATAAGTAAGTTTATATTACTATAAATAGGGTTATGTTAGAAGCAAGTGGGTTAATTTAGATTAGGATTGGTTAAGATAGGCAAGATTATGTTAGGATAAGATAGGTTGTTAGGATAAGATAGGTTGTTAGGATAAGTAAGGTTATATTAGGATATGTAGGGTATGTTAGGAGAAGTAGGTTATTTTAGGAGATGTAAGGTAGTTAGGATAAGTAAGGTAATGTTAAAATAAGGAAGGTTATGTTTGGATAAGTTAGGTTAAGTTAGGATAAGTAAGGTTGTGTTAGGAGAAGTAAGGTTATGTTAGGAGAAGTAAGTAGGTTATGTTAGAAGAAGTAAGGGTAGGATAAGTAAGGGGTTATGTTAAGATAAGTAAGGTTATGTTAGGAGAATTAAAATTATGTTAGGAGGAGTAATGTTATGTTAGGAGGAGTAATGTTATGTTAGGATAAGTAATGTTATGTTAGGAGAAATAAGGTTATGTTAGTATAAGTTAGGTTATGTTAGGAGAAGTAAGTATGTTATTTTAGGAGAATTAAGGTTTTTAGGTTAAGTAAGGTTATGTTAGGATAAGTAAGTTTAGGATAAGTTAGGTTATGTTAGGATAAGTAAGGTTATGTTAGGATAAGTAAGTAGGTTATGCTAGGAGAAGTAAGGAGGTTATGTTAGGAGAAGTAAGTTCGTTATGTTAGGAGAAGTAACTGGGTTATGAGAGGAGAAGTAGGTGATGTTATGAGAATTAAAATCATTTTAGGAGAAGTAATGTTATGTTATGTTAGGTTAAGTGATGTTATGTTAGAAGTAAGGTTATGTTAGGATAAGTTAGGTTATGTTAGGAGAAGTAAGTATGTTATTTTAGGAGAAGTAAGGTTGTGCGGATAAGGTTTTTAGTAGAAGTAAGGTTATGTTAGGATAAGTTAGGTTATTTTGGGAGAAGTAGGTTATATTAGGAGAAGTAAGTATGTTATTTTAGGAGAATTAAGGTTTTAAGGTTAAGTAAGGTTATGTTAGGAGAAGTAAGGTTATGTAAGGATAAGTAAGTTCAGGATAAGTTAGGTTATGTTAGGATAAGTAAGGTTATATTAGGAGAAGTAAATAGGTTATGTTAGGAGAAGTAAGTAGATTATGTTAGGAGATGTAAGTAGGTTAAGTTAGGAGAAGTAAGGTTGTTAGGATAAGCAAGGTTAGGTTAAAAGAAATAAGATTCTGTTAGTATAAGTAAGGTTATTCTAGGATAAGTATCGTAATATTATGAGATGTAGGTTATGTTAGGTTACGATAGGTTTAAGATGGGAAATACTATATTAGGTTATGGTAGTTTGTGTTGGATTAGGATAGGTTAAGATATTTAACAATATGTTGGGATAAGTAAGGTTATGTTAGGTTATTGTTGGTTATGTTATTACATTATTGTTTAATATCTTAGGGTATGTTAGGAAAGGTAAGATAAGGATATGATAGTTTAGGCTATGCTATGTTAAGTAACGTTTAGAAAAGTAGGGAGAGGTAAAGTTATAATATGAGTAGATAAGCAAATAAATATAGCATAAGCAAGGTAAACAAGTTATGGTAAAACTAGTTAACCGAGCTTAAGTAGGGTTCGTGAAGGTAGGATTAAATAAGGTGAATTAAGGATAGGTATAGAAGAATTTATTTAAATCTAGGTGAAAACAAAACTACATGATTAGATGGAAGTTTAGATAGAAATCGCATGCGTTAGTTCCGTCTAAATATAGATACTTATAAAAAGTTCATTAAGCTAGGATAAGAAAGGTTAGATTAGATTTGGATAATCTGGGTATGGTAAGAAGTAGCGTAATAAAATAAATTAAGGATTGGTATATAAATCTAGCTAAAGAGAAGTCTATCTAATAGGTGGAAGTTTATTTAGGCTAAAAAGAAATAACAAGACATCATATTATATCTACTTTTAACTCGAAAGCACGTTTTACCGTTTAGAGAACTGAATACTCCCTAATTTTCAATAGATTATTAAATTTTTGTCAGCCTTTTCTTTTCTCTATCAGCTTTCATACTTTTAATGCATTCTCACCAATCCAAACATTCTTTAAATCGAATAGGTAGCCCCTGAACAGGTTGCCTTCTCCTATTGCACATCCCCTCCTGCCATAACCGCCTTGCAGCATTGCAGAGATCACCTTTTTCGATGAACCCATAAAGATTACCTCTTGCATTATGAAATATTCTTCTGTTTCTCTCTCGTTCGACTGCTGATGCTGCTGCTGCTGCTGCTGATGCTGCTTTGGAAAAGATGAAGCTTATCCACTTTGTTGCTATTGCCGCAGGTAGCTGCCGGTGGGATGCGGGCGAAACACGAATTACATACATCAAGCACTAACTACCGACTTTGGTTAGAGATTTGGTATGGGAAAAGCAACAGTCGGCCAGTCCACCACCCTGCTTCATCCACCTCCTACTGCTTTCCCTTCTTTTTGACTATATTCCTACTGATTGTACGTAATCTGCAGCCGAAAGCTAAAACCACGTACGCATATCTTTCTCCTACCAAAATTGAAGGAGCACAAAGAGGAAAGGTGGAAGGTTGGGAAGGGTTTGGATAGAGGTAGCAGTCGTAGGAGCATGTTCAATAATGTTGCCACTTTTGTTTTGTAACCTGTCGAAGGAAGGTGTTGAAGATGATCATGTCTGCTTTTTCTTTCTACCTCTTTTTGGCCTTTGGAACAATGAATTGCATAAATGTGAGGGCAAGAGAAGCAACAGCAATAACGATGAAGTCGCACACACGCACACACGCACATACACACATACACACAGGAACAAACTGAGATGAAGAACAACAATTGAGCCGACATACAATGATGATGATCGCTGGCCAAATACAATTGCCACCATAAAGCCTCCATCTCCATTCCAAAAAAAAGAACCCATCCCATTTCCAGCCTCATCCATCGATCGTCTTCGTCGCCTTCGCCATCGCCATCGCCATCGTCGTCGTCGTCGCCGTCGACTCACACTTCATTCTCGATTGCCGCGATCAATGATCTGAGTCTGAGTCTGAGTCTCTACGTCTGACTTGGACTTGGCCTCTTCCTCTGCCGGCTACGCCACTTATACACTTGTTGCTGCGGGTTTGCGGTCGTCGATCGCATTTCGGTTAATTTTTTTCCAGCAATACTCTTACAGAAATGGGGCATATTGAAACGAGTAATAAAACTTAATGTCAAATAAGAGTAACCAGGTTTGGCAGGACTATAAACGGATTATCGAAATAGAGTTGGAAACACAAGGAACCTCCACTGTGAAGGTTTATTTCACAATCTTCGCTCGGGAAGTGATCCACGATTACTTTTATCAAGTCAAGATATTGAAAAAAAAATGTTTAACTTTCGTTATTTCTCAAAAGTTCTAGAGTATCCACAGTCGTTAATTTTCTTTCAGTCTATAATTTTTTTTTCGTTCATTTTTTATTCTTGTTCGTTGGATTGGTGAAGAAGCGCACTTGAGTCTACGCACATTCATTTGCGGGCTCATTGTGGTCAGACTCTTATTTTCTTATATTTTTGTTGCCGTCGTTGCTGTTGCTGTTGTTGTATCTAGAAGTGGCTGCGGCATCAACATCGGCATCGGCATCGGCATCGGCATCGACATCACCCTCACCCTCATCACATTTTGGTTTCAGTCGCGCTTTTGTTCTTTGCCCTTGCGCTTTTATTTATTTTAAACTCATTTCGGACTCTTCTACACAGTGAGGTTTTTTTTTTAACGATCCAAGCCAAGAGGAGAAGGAGGTGCAAGCGGTGGAGATGGAGTAGGAGTTGGCTGAGGGCATTCTTTTATAATTCTCCATTTCGCAAGAATTATCCAATGGACGCCCTTGGACCAAACTAAAGAGTTAAGAGTGAATGGTATAAGAGGGAGAAGAGAGTTTTGCACGAAGTTCGTTCCATAGAATCTTCCTTCGACTTCAACCGCAGCGCAGCGCATCGCATTGTGTAGATGATGATGGTGCGTGGATTATTGGTTCGTTCGCGGTATCCAAGCAACCATTGGACCAATGGACTATACAACCAACCTGTTGTTGTGTTCTGTTGTGGTTACAGCTCCCTCAGGTCTCTTTTGAGGTCTTGAACGTGCTCTGATCTTGTTGTTGATTTCACGGGGCGGCCCGGCTGCCTTAACCTTCGTCTACAATTTTTGTTTCGTTTGCAACGCGTTTCTTACTGTTGTACTCACTCATTTTCCTACTTTGTTTAGGGGCATTTTAGGTAATAATATTTATATATGGGACCTCTCCCTCCTCAAGGCAGGTTCATTATATGCGGGCTCTACAGGTGGAATATACCAAAAAAAAAATGCTAAACCCTTTTTTGTGGTCACTTGACATTTTCGTCGTTTTTGTTGGTTCTTATATTCTTTTTGTTGTTGTTGTTTTTTTTTCTTCCCCCTTCTTCAATTTTTGACAGTCCAATTACGTAAAGCAAACACTTCTAATACAAATTGAAATATATTATAAACATTTCTCAAGTGTATATACTTGGAATTTTTAGCCCACACTCATGCGTTGACCAAATGGCGGAAAAATGGAACTTCAAATAGAGTAAACAAAAAAAAAAAACGACATTAGAATATACATATATACATACATATGTACACATATATAGACAAAGTGGCCCAAATGTGAAACCAAACAGAAATCAAAACTATAAAAAAAAAAAAAATCACAGAAAGGCAAATAAACAAATCAGGAAGCTGAGTAGAATTTCATTAAAACCAAAGATGAGAAATTTCTTAATGTCACAATATCAACTTTCAGGGTGGTCGAAAAAATGAGTTCTTATCAATTGCAAGGAAGGAAATTAAGTTGGTTTTTTTTTTATTGATTGTAAGAAAACAAATCATAAATCACTCGTGGAAACAGCAGAAGAGCCTATTAAGACTGTCGGAGTTGATGTTAATGCATACTCTATAGATAACTAGTTGATTAAATTGAAATGAACCCAAGTTTCAATTATGTTTAACTGGATGAAAGCGTGTCTATAGGACTCATGTCAACCCATTATATGAATCGTAGCCAGGCGGCAGTTGAGTTCTTTACCAGAACTGATATTTGAACGAGGTATTTTAGGTTTAGTTATTTACTTTATTAGTTTATTTAATGTGCAAGTTTGTAGTGCTCTAAAATAAATCTTTTTTAGACTAAGACCTTAGTTTAGAGATACATACAAAATATAAGCTGGCTTTATATTAATACTTAATAAATTATAAGTAAATATGTTAACTCAGCTAACTTATAATATTATCATTACCAGACAATAACAATAATAATATTATAAGATAACCAATTAGATAGAATTTAGCAATCAATTTAAATTATTTCAAAATATAATGTGGAAATATACTATTAAATATTTTTATTACACTTATACAAACAAAAAATTTAAATAGGTGCTATATGATTCCACTGATCAAATTGAACTAGAAGTTGATATGATTAAATTAGGAAATCATTTTAGATGCTACTTAGCAATTATTATTAAATATTGTACATATTGGAAATAGAGAGACAGCCGATATTACGCAAATTCCACGGATATTGCACCAGCCAAAGTTGTGTCACATTGCTCTCTATCTAAAGTCATCCAAAAATTTGAGCAAAGTTGAGTTAGGGAGTTGCTGGAACGTTATCGTAAAGTAAAGCCGTGTTTTTGTGGAAACATTCATGAATCGCTCAAGTGAAGTGTGAAGTTTAATTTGATGTTTAAGTATATGCTTATTAACCTTAATTTATACTTAATAATCAAAAGAAACTATACCCATCAATAAAGTTTGTTAACCCACATTTTTATACCTATATTATAGATACAATAATAAAGACGAATTTCATAGTTCATACGTTTGAATTAAAGATGATCAAAAGGATCTTAAATGGATAGAAAAAACAAAAACACTGAATTCTTTTTAGATATAAAACATAAAAACAATAAAAAAAACCCAAGAGTTTAGTAAAGCTTCACTTAAGTAAAGTGTTTAACCAAGAACTTAAATACCCGCTAATTACTTTGGTTAACAATTAGAACAGGGCAGAGACAGCGAGAGAGAGAGAGAGAGAGAGAGAGAGAGAGTGAGACGAGTGATAGAAAGAAAAAAACTATTTCTCACGCTCTATTAAAACATCATTAATCTTAAAGCAATGAATGAAGAATAATCATATAGAAAACTTTTGCCATTTACAAGAAGAGATTCAATATTCTAGAAAAAAAAACAAAAAGTCGGATTAACATCAAAGAGGCAAAGAGCCAACAACAAGAAACATAAAAACAACAAGTGCCAAGTGATTTGTGTTGTAACAGTTGCCATTCAAAAACTAATTAAAAATGGTTTTATATTCAATACTAACTTTTGTTTCTTTTTGTTTGCTGTTTTTTTTTTTTTGTTTTAGGTTGTGTTTTTTGTTTTACAACATAATTCAAAATGAGGCAAATAGGCCGTGAAATGATTTGGAGCGCTACGCCTATGACTTAATAGTTCGTCCCGGTTGCTGCTGCCACCCAAGTCTATATGGCAGGTCTCTGAAGTCTAAACATACTGTAAAAATAGTTGGAAACGTGGTGTTGTAGTGTGCCTGTGTGTGTGTGTGTGTGAAGCCTCCAATAAAGGCGCCGTTGGTGGTCAAAATGTTGCAGACGACTGACTCTCAGATTGCGGCTCGACTCTTGGCCAAGACAAGATCATTAAGGTGGCATATAACATGGCACTAAAAGACACTACACAGACACATGCGCCGCCATCATCGCCATCATCACAATAATCATCATCATCATCATCGTCATCATCGTCGCAATCATCATCATCATTTTCATGATGATGGTAGTCATGAAAGCGCGAAAATGTACCTGTTTCTCGCATTGGTTCCAAGTACCCAGCCTCTGGGCTAGTTAGTGGCTGACTTTGCGGGCTTTTAACTTAGTTGTTGTTGTTAGCTCTTTGAGCAGCTGACACTTTTGATTGAATTCCCACTTGCAATGCATGCGTTCGTTCGTTGGTTGGTTTGTCCAGGACTAGTACTCTAACTCCAACTTCAAACTCTGCAGTTGCAAGACTTCTACCTCCCACCCTCCCACCTAAAAATAAACCTCACTGGCGATTGTAATCAACGCGCTGCGATCAATCAGCTTGAAAGAGTTTTGCAGTTGGGGGACCACCCTCCCCCCTCTTCGCTCATAGTCTACGGCAGCCACTCAAATCAATCCATCAAACGTATCAATCATGATGACAGGTCCCAGGCCACAGACAGGCTATTACACTTAAAAAAAAAAATATTTGACTAACACTGAGTATATATTAAGATAATCGATTGGAAAACAAATTTTAGAAGTATAACTAACTTTAGAGGAGGAACTTTTTCTTGGCAAAAGTTTTCCTAATGCATTTGATTTGATTTATTTTTCTGGCAGTGTAACAATTTCTAACATGACTAGTTGCACAGACAAGTCTCTCATCTCATCTCGTGACTCTCCACGCGATGCCTCCTTTTGCCCATTAAATTTGAATAATCTTAGTTTTTTTTATTCTTTCTTTTTTTTTTTTGCGCAACTGTCGCCGCTTGCGTGCTCTGTTAGAGGAGGAAGAGGATTTTGGATTGGTAGTTGCTCCACTAAACGCCACACTTCTTGACCACTTGCCCACTAGCCACCACCACTACCACCACTGGGCGGGCATGACAGCAGATCCAGCAGCTTCATCTGCAGCTCTAACTCCATCTCCGAGACTGATTTGAAATTCTAAAGTGATTTTGATTACTTGAGGTGTTGATGTTTTGACTTGTACGTTGATTAGATAGTTGAAGGCTTGTTAGATGCATGTCAGAGCGAAACAGAGGCAGGATGGATGGATGGACGGACAGACAGACAACGAGCGAATGAACGAACGAACGAATGAAGGAGAGAGAAGGCGGCAGCGCTCCGCTCCTTTTCTTCATGTTGATTATAATTTAATTATAAGCAATCTGTAACAAGTTAATGGGGGGGCCCCCACAAACAAACTCCACTCTAAAAGGAGTTGATTTCAATTCAGACTTCTCCCCTTCTTTGGGGCAGGTGTGAAATGGCTATATTAGCTTAAAAGTCCACTCATCAAATGGAACTTAATAATTATAGTTGATTATCTAGTTGAATGTTGGGTGTGAATGATGCTGATTCTGCTACTGCTACTGTCTGTCTGTCTGTCTGTCGTGCCACACAGTGGCACAAACCATGTGATTTTATGATTTCAAGTTATCCAATTCGAAATGATAGGCCAAAGAGAAATTTTTCCTTAAAGGCAAAATTGAATATCTTTAAGTGGGCCACATGATAATGGATAGTTTATGGTTGCTTTATTAAGATGCAAATTATCAAGTGATCGAAACTGTAATATACACGACATGACTGCAATATCTAATAAAATATGTAATTTTGAATGAAATTAGTTTATAATTGGTAAGCAATGTTTAAAAGTAATTTACCATAAGCGCTTATTAAAGATGGTTTCTTTAAGTTTGCAAATATGTTAGAAAAAAGTTGGGATGCATTTTCTTCTTTCAGCTAAGTCAACATAATGCCCACAAAGCTTCAGTTATTTGAACCTTAATACAATGTTTCTTCAATGAAAGAAATAGTAATCAGACTAAATATCTTCTTCAATTTTATAACGGAAACTTATGAAGTAAAAACAAATGGTTCGAATACAAATATTTATATCATCTTATATTAATTTCACAACGAAAAATCAATCAAGACCAAAAATAAACGATATTTTACAAATCACTTTGTTTAGCTTGGTTTAGATTTGTTGTATGTATAACATAAATTAGATAACTATAAAATGTATAAATGTACTATTATTTATTCACTATTTATATATGTATTAGTTAATTATATAGAAAGACTTTAATATATACAAAACTACAAAAAATTTATAATTTAGCTATTATATATTTTGAAAAATGGTATTTTTATTTAGAAGTAGAATATTGGAATAAAGTCCACCCCCGATTTTGGAACAAAAGTCGATGTAAATTCAGTATTTCGATATTAGTCTTCAAACAATATTTAAAAAGTTATTAATTAACTTTAACTGAAATGCCAAAAAGCACTTATTCTACAATAATTTCTTTTAAATGTTATTTACAGCGGTGAAAACTTAAAAAGAAAATACAAATATATAGAAAAACTAGAGAAAAAATAGTTTCCATTACGAATGATGTTTGTATATAGGTATGTGTAAAACTTATACAAACCTAAAATAAGTTTGCCAAATCTTTAAGATTGTTCTACCTTTTTAATGGCAATTTAATCCAACAAATTTGAAAGAATATTTCATCTGAGAAAATTCTTTAAATGCAATTTAAGTCCTCATCAATCAAGATACAATATATCAAGTACACTTTGAATACAATAAAAATTTTGCATACTTGATTATATATATATGTATGTATGTATATAACATACATATGGATAGTGAGATTTACATATATAGTCCAATCGTATATA
This sequence comes from Drosophila sturtevanti, assembly GCA_018150375.1. NCBI lineage: Eukaryota > Metazoa > Arthropoda > Insecta > Diptera > Drosophilidae > Drosophila > Drosophila sturtevanti. Next base: position 2,064,807 of record JAECWJ010000341.1, on the reverse strand, counting down.
TCTGCCACATCTAAAGTCCCCACCAATTATCCTAATGCACTGCCGGCATAGCATTTTTCAACTTCCCAATTTCCTGCACTGCACCCCCTCCCTTCCCTTCTCCACTACCCCTCTCTCTTATCATATACCTTCACTGTTCTCTCCCCTGTTGACCAAGTGTCCCTTCTTGGGTTGAGAAAAATTGCGCCTATTTAATTTATGACATAATAATTCTCAAAGCGCAAACAAAAGCAAATCGTAAAAAGCCAAAAGGAGCCAGACAATAGACCACGCTTGGCTGGTTACTTGGCGGTGGCTTGCTTGGACTTGGCCTGGTCAATGGAGAGTTGGTAAGGTAAAGAAATAAAAAAAAAAAAAAATCAAAGCGCCAAAAAAACAGAAATGAAAAAGATCGACAATCAGCCAGAAGGGGGGCGCCAAGTAGTTTCTTGCAGCTGTCATACATTGGGCCACTGTGTCGTGTGGCAAATGGTTAAAAATGTACACCTCTATATACGATAAATATATATATATATATACGAACACACATGCATACATTTATAGATAGATATATATTTGTATATATTTGCTTATATTATATGATTTTTGCATTATCTGTCTACATAATTATGAGGCGAATGGTGGTGGTGGTGGTGGTGCTGGTGGTGCTGCTGCTGCTGTTGTGACTCATGGTCTTTATTTGAAAAATCACTTGCAATTTTGTTTTATCAATTTGTGAAAATTATAAAAAATATGCATACGTTGAATATTTTTGGCAAAATCATTTGTATATGCCGCACCGATGCCCACGCTGCCAATGGAATTATGGAAATGTGGCAACATCAACCAAGCAAAAGTAAAATAAACCTGTGTAGGCTTTTCCACTAAAATATATATTTATATGTATATATATATATATATATTGGCCAACTCTTTTTTCCAGTTGTTATTTGATTTCTTTTTGTTTTGCTTGCTTTTCTTATTTTTGTTTTATTTTTTGGCAAGAGTTCATCTAACTATTTTGGCCATTCGATACACTTGACTCTTGAAATGAAATGGAATGAAAAATAATGCGTCGTGAGTCAAGTTTGGGATTTCGTTTTAGTAGTACACTGTGTTTCAACCGAACATTCGTGATTCCTGATAAGAATCACCATTTGCCATTCAGCATCTTTGCCGTTTGTCGCTTCTTGTTTACTTTTCTCTTAACCTTCCCCCGCTCTCCACCGCCTGCATCACTCTTCACCGTATCACTAGAGTGGTGCCAAATGTTACTTTTTTTTCTTCTCTTTTGGTCTGTGTTGTGTTTAAAATGCGGAAAGCTAATCAAAAACGCCAAAGCCAAGTTCAAAACAGAAAACAAATTCGCATTAGGCTGCCGGTATTTCACTTGCTATTCAAATTAAGTTTAAACTAATGGGAAACAGACTCTCGGTATACACTGCCAAGAACAGCATTAAAAAGATTTGCATATATCACTTCAAAAATTAGCATCTAAGAATTTTTGAAGTCTGCAGAAGTTTTACAGCAACTCTATAAATTCTCCAAAAATCTCAAACCAACCCAATTTCAGATAATTTGCAGTTTGAGATTTTCTCCAATATCAAATATTAAATATTGAAATTTCTCTTATTTTTATTACTTTTCGATACGGTTTAAATGTCTCCAAACCAAATTTTTCGGTTTACAAGAGGATTCAAGAGTCTTTGAAATATCATATATATTGCGATTTCTTTAAGAAACTAAAATACCCTAATGTAAAGAGTATAAGATCGAACTGGAAAAACAAACCACTAAAAGAAAAAACATTAAACGTTTTGTACAATTTCTTGTGGCAAGTCGTTCGATTCCGTTCATGTGACTTATGTGCAACATTAGTGCAACGTTCTTTGCTTAATTACGTAAAGTTTGTTTTACGTTTCATTTGTTGTTTTTCTTTCGTTTCGTTTGGTTTTTTTTTTCTTTCTTGTTGTGTTCGAAGTTGTTTGTTTGTTTTGTTTGTTTGTTTGTTTTGTATGTGTAGGACAAGTTGGTCGTGTAGTAAACTTTTTCTCCATGAAAAGTAAATTATAAGGTGGAAGAGGGAAAAATCGAACAACTGCAACAGGTTGTTCATAGAGTAGAAAAGCCAATGAAAGGAATTTATTTGCAATGATATGAAAGAGTTTTTATTTACACTTTGCATATTGTGAGGAAAACGCCCAAAAGTGGCGCCCACTCTTCCCCCGCCTACCACCACAACTATATATATATACATATATATATTTGTATATATATTTGCCCTCTAGCCACGTTTTGTTCGTGTGGCAAAAGAAAAAAAACAAGAAGAAAAAAGTCTGCACACAGCTGTCTGGCGGCACTAGTTTCTCCTACTTCAATTGAGGTGACTCATTGGGGTCTTTGAGAGTTGAGCTGTGGTGTCTGTCTGCCAGCTATTTGTTGCACATGCAACATATATGATTTTTATTAGTTCAAATTTTGTATGTTGTTAACAAATTTTTCTACAAACTAACCAAAACAAAAACGAAATAGAAAAACAAGCAACCAAATAAAACGCTAAAAACAGCCGGCGGTTATATGCATATATACTCGTATATATACCAATATATATACATATATGTATACACAGGTAAATTGATCGACTGATCGACTGAGCCAAACGAAAAAAAAAACAGGAGAAAAAAAACCATAAATATGCATTACCTCGAAGCTCTTTTTGGTCTCCTTATCACACATTGGCCATCGTCAACTTTAAATGACCATTATTAGCGGTAAATAACTAAACGGAAAACTCACCTGGTGGCAGGCAGCAGCCAGTCCGGTAAAATAACAAAAAGCAAAACCTTTTGGAAAATGCCAAAAGGAAAAATCCTAAAGAAACATAGTCGTTGTTGTTGTACTAACTGCAAGAGAAAAGTAGCATTAAAGTAATAAAAATCATGTTTAACACAGAAAGACATAAATTTGATTTCAAAAATTTTTGAATACACTTTCATTTTATAAAAGGAAAACTCAATCGAATAAAGAAAAAAGTTTTTTAAAAAGTGTGTAGTATAATTTTAATAACTTTCTGTTATATATATATATATATTTTTTAGAAACTTGCCTAATTGATTTATTTACTATGTTTCAATAAGTAATAAAATTCAAAAATTAAAATTTATATTTAAAAAATATTTTACGCAGCAAACAAAATATACAAAATATTTTTGCAACATTTAAAAACCGATCAAAATGTAGAAATCAAAAAATTAAATTAGTAAAGAGAAAAAATAACGTAAAATAAATTTAATATAAATTAATAATATTTTAAACGAAACTGATTATACATATAAAAATTAAGTTTTTTAAGCTTTTATAATTAATTTGATTAACATTCAAAGTTCTAAAATATTACAAATATTAAATTTATGGGATTCAATTCATTTTGATTTATCATAAATGATAACTCATCATTAATAAGATAGAAACTTTGGATACATTACGTAAGATTATATCCATTTTATAATAAAAATCATGACCTAGTTTGTCTTCTGTTCGTATAGTAAATCCTTGGAAAGGGTATAAAGCAAACCTGCCAATGGCAATGCCAAAGTCAAAGCCGGACCAAAAAAAAAAAAAAACACAAACCACAACAGTAAAAAGAAGGAAAAACTTACATCTGATAAATGATATAAGGGGTAGAGACAGAAGCCAAGGAAAAATATTGTCACAGAGCAGAAAGAAAGAAGAAACCTGCTGCTTCTGCTGCTGGAAATGTTTGTTGTTGGATTTGCAGTTGTTGCTGGTCTTGGCCATTGTTCTTCTGCCACTGCCACTTCTTATCGGGGCGGGAAAAAAAAGGCTCTTATGCTTTTTAAAGCCAAATGGTTAGCCAATTAGGCGACATTTTTTGCACCATCTTTTTCTGCGACTTTACCTTTTGGCAATTATGAAAATTGCAATTTTTATTGCTCGCCAGGGAAGAATTCCACAAACACACACACAGGAACACACACTCACACACATACAACTCCACCTTCTCTTCTTTGGCTCCACCTACCCCCTCCTCTTTGTAATAATTACACTAATTGGCAGCCAGGTGCATGATCATTACTTTTGCTGGCTTGGTTTTTATTTTTTTTAAATTTTTTTTTTGGTTCGGTTTGGACTTTGCTTTGGTTTCGCCTTGTTGATCTCCTTAGAGGCCAAAAAAATTAATTTCTTATGCTATTGCACGTTTGGCAAAATATCTCTTAATGGTCATAGAGACCAAGCGTGATTCACTTTGACCTCTTCCCCGCCGCCAACAGTTCCCCACTCCATACCTCTGCCTCCTCAAGCTCATCATCATCATGCTCCAAATCTACATAAATCTGTAGCCGAAATTTTTCTGCCCATGTGTGTTGTTTTTTTTTTTTTTTTGGTCTTTGTTAAAATATTTCTACCAATTCGAATTGGTTTTTTTGCGGAAGAATGGAGCAGGCCACGATTTGCAGCGATTTATTAGAAATGAATTAATTTGAGAATTTCTTTCTTACCTTTCCTTTTGCTGCTTTTTGGTTCAAAGCGCACTCTGGCATTTTAATGATGTCTTAGCCAAGTAGAAGGAGATTGAAATTCTTTTTGGCATTAGCATTTTACGGATTGAAAACCTTTTTGGTAGCTACTTAGTAAAAAAAAAAAATATGGGTTTCCAACAACAATTTGTTAATTATTGTGTTCCTTTTGTGGATGCAATCAAGTTAGAATCAAAAGTTAATATAAATGGTATTCTTAATTACTATAATTACTTATATATGTACATAATTGCAAAAGGTACTAAGATTTTTGTTGGCCTTTCTAATGAAATGGAAAATGATTTCTATATGGATTACTTCATTTATATGTATGAATAAAGTCTTAATAAAGGAAAATTATGCAAATTCCATTATATTTACAGATAAATTAATGAACTTAAAGTAGTTTTACTTCCGTTTGGAATATTAGGAGGAGGGTCTCCTCACCATTTACTAAAGTAAAGTTTTTGAACTATTTAAATATAATTTCCAGGTAATTAGCTATCGCAATACCTTACAGATATAATAAAATATTTTTTTATATAATTATAAATAAAGCAAAAGTTATAATAGTTCCCCCCTCAATAAATAGTTTTATAATTAATATAAAATGATAAATATTTGCACATCAACTCAAAATCGTTTGATAATTGCAACTAAATTTTAATAAATTATTAAAATAATTTCAGCATAACTGAACAAATCAATCCATTTGAGAGCTTCACCAAATTAAAATTTTCTGAGATTTTTCTTACTTTTTTTTTTGCCTTTCAAATACTTTTCATGATTTCATTTCTTTGTTAGTACAATTGAAGAGAAAGTTATCAAAAGAAAAACCGATATGCATATGAGACACCATCGATCACACAATTGGAAAAAAAGTGGAAAAAACCACAAGAAAATGAAAAGGGACAGCCTCAAGAAAGTGTTTTTAGCTATCCTCATGCCACCCCCAAGACTGCACCCCCTCTCCCACCACACTCGCAACCACTGACTGCCAAATGCAATGTAATAAATTTACTTTAATTTCTCATAAATTTAAGCTTTTGCATATTTCTACATTTTTTTTCTCTTTTTATTTTTTCCTTTTCTTGTACTTGAAGAGAGAGAAAAAAAAACAATAGGTTTCTGCGCTGGGCCAACACCCGCGCACATTTACATGCAAATGAGGATGGAGAAGGAGCTGCAGTTGGAGATGGAGATGGAAGTATGATGTGGAGCCAAGGAGTGGGTGCCGCCGCTCAGCTCAGCTAAGCAGCTAAGCAGCGCAAAATCTTTACCTCTTTTTTTTCTTGCAGATCTTTTAAATTTTTTTTTGGCCACTTGGACTAGGCGACATTTTTATCTTTTTTCGTCGTTTTTCTCAAGTCGCGACAAGATGTCCATCAACGCCTGCGTGTCTAACGAAGTCGCCACAAGTCGCCTTACTTCAAAGCCTTTGGCGCCAGGTATCATATACACTCACATACACACATACTCACACACACACACACACAGGATGCTAGGAGACGAAGACGATGACCGGAGGAATAACAACGTCGAGGCGAAACTTTATGGCTGACACCAATCAACTTTGCGTTGAGCCTCTAGACGCCTTGTCTAATGCCTTTGTTTATGATCTTTGGACCTTACGTCCAAGCATATTCAACATTTAACATTCAACATCCTGCATCGTCGGTCGTTGCGACTATTGTCTTTAATTTATTTTAATGATTCTTTAGCTAGTCAATTCTCTTAGCTATTGACACCCACCGCTTACCCACACTCGCCCCAGTATCCCTTCCCCCTCCCCTACTATTGGCCCTTATCATCACTTTGCTCTCCATTCGTTCATCCTGGAAGAAAAAAAAAAAAAAAAGTAAAGTCGATGTTTATTTGCTCATTTTGTGCGCTGCTGCTGATTTGACAAATCTCTGTGGCTGCTTTCAATTTTATTAGTTGGCAATTTCTATTGGCCACGTGTCTTTAAGACGTTACGGAAATGACTGGCATTTGTTTGTAGCCCAGTCATTTCTTTTTCCTTCTTTCTTCTTTCAGTTTTACGAAGGGTGGCGAAAAGGTAAAGGAGAGATTTTGCAATACATGCACACTGAGAGAAATTGATGGCAACTTGTTAGTTTTAGTGGTATTTGAATTAATATCAAAATCTATTCAAAACTAAGCGTTTTCCCGTTTAAATCTGAACCTTTCATTAGTCTGAATAATCCAAATGAAACTGTTTAATAATATTATAATTGAACTTAGCATATCACAGAGCAGATTTCGTTTCAAACCACGAATACATTAAAAATATACAAAAATTTTTGTTAGAGGTATTGTTCTGTCTTTTTTATTTACATTTATTCTGCATTTTTGATCCAACCTAACATATTTATTAGTCATAACCCGGAAATAATAGAAAATAAGATGATTATCCTCTTTTTAAATGCTTAGATTTAAAATTTTTTAAAAATAATTTCAGCAAATAAACTTAATTATTTACGGGAGAATATTCTTGGTCTAAACATTTTTCCCAATAATATTCTCTTCGTTAACAAAATATACAAAATTTTATTCGATATACCAAATTAACAAAGATGGATTAATTCTTATTTATTATTACAATTATCTCTCAAAGTTCCTCTCAGTGTATAATTATCAAGTCCCAAGACCACCCTTCGTTTAACCAACAAAAACACAAAATCTTGAAACCAACTTTTGCAGCAATCTGATCAGCAAATACTCGCCATGTACCATATCTTGTCGAGTGAATCTCGGTAAACAGACAAAACCTCAATGCGTAAAATGCCAAAGGAGTAGGGGTAGGGGGATAGAGGGGTAGTAGTGACAATATTAATTTATATTATTTGCAATGCAGCCAGCTACAGCAGCCCGCCTGTCTTTGCCTTTGCCTCTGCCGCATGCCGCAAAGTGTGATTGTGACAGGTACTAAGGGACAGCGATCCTGTGAATTGTCTGATATGGCACGTGACCAGACGACGGACCCGTGCGCAAATAAATATGCATAAAAATTTTGAGATGCCATTGGTCACACGGCAAATAGTATACAAAGCCATTAAAAGCACGAGTCGTAGACCCAAAACAAAAAAAAAAAAAAAAAGAAAAAAAGCATATGCTGGTCTTCACAAGGATCTCGTTTCCTTTTTTTTTTTTGCTTTGGTTGTAACCACCACATATACATAGTATGTATATAGAAAATTCGATTGTAAAACTCAAGTGGCATGGGTCCATGTGCCGAATGCAATGATGATAAGTGGCGAATAGCATTGAGAAATTAAGGACTTGCACGCATCACCCCTCCTTGTTTTCAAACCAAAAACCATCTATATCCTCCCCGCATTAACTACAAAATTGATGGCCAGCAGACGTTCGGTGTCTGGCACAGAGTCCTAAACACAAAAGATGCAAAGATACAAATGTATCTTTCATCGTCGTCAAACCGCTGGCGCACTTGAGCTTAAGCGTTTCCCACGACTCCCGCATTCGTGTTGGAAGGGTGCAGTACTTCGTTTTAATTGCCGCCCCTGGGTAACAGTAGCCACCAATATATAGCACCCAGAACAGCAACAGCACCACCAGCAGCACCAGCAGCAGCAGCTTAGCAGCCGGATCATCCCCTAGGTTTTTTTTCGTTCTCTTCTTTTGGCCTGTCAGCTTCATTATTTGCTATTTTAGCAATTTGATGGTGAAATTTTGACAGGCTTCAGATGCTACTGGTAGTATTCCTTCTTCTAATGCTGCTGTTGATGACACACAGGGTAGGCAAACGCAAACACATCTCCCACACACCACACGCACACACACACAAACAACAAAGGACACGTTGCTAGTTTTATGCCCTATTGTCTGCTGTTGGTCGATGTTTCAGTTTCCAAGGGGTCCATTAATTTAGTCGTGGATGGTCCGATTATTAATTTGTTATGGACCTGGTGGCATTGCACCATTAAGATGAATACCTTGACCTCCCAACTTGGAAGGGCTAACCAACAGATGACGCTTGCATTTTGTTACGATAATTAAGCCACAGATACTTAAATAGATTTTTGAAATATAAGTTATGAAACCCTCCATTTTGATTGGAAAGTACTTGAGTAAGTATTAATTTAATGCCAAATACTTAAGTAATTGCGTTAAATACACCCACAAATAAGTAATTAAATCGAGTAGATTTGCCATTTGCCATATATAGAATTTTTGAGGTTACGATCTCGGATGTTGCTATATTATCTTTAAATCAATCTACTTAAACATTTAAAGATACAGATTATTTATAAAAAAGCTTAATATATTTTAAATTAAAATTTGTTCCCTTGAAGAGATAGAAGGAAAGTTCTTAACTTCAATTCAGTTATTCAGGTTTATAATCAACTTTGCCTAGAAGAACTTTTTTCACAGAGATTTCCCTCTTGGAAAATTGCTAAGCATTCAATATGCCCTCGGATTGACCTGGAGAACATTAAATCATACACCCTCTCTAAAGCTATACACATTTTGCAGTGTTCTTAAGGATAAGTTATTTAAGTAATAACATCAACAACCATGTAGGAACTATGTAAGAGCATTGTATCTACCTCACCCTAAGATCAGTTAAGAGATTACAGGGTAAAAAGAGGGGATGCCACGCATCATCGACAAAAAGTGAAGGCAGAGAGATATGTGGCATTTTTTGACGGAGGAGCTTGACTAATATAATTATACACACACACACACGTACTTAAATTTTAACTAAAATAAACAAGTTAAATAAAATATATAAATATAAATAAAATATCTAAATTTAACTTTAAGCAATTTTAGTGCAATTGATTTATCAACCATTCATTTCCATGTTCATTTTCTGCAAAATAAATAAATTAAATCGGAAATTATTTAGATATATAAATTTTTAAAATATCTTTTAATTGACGACTAATAGTTATCAATATCTAAGAAAATTATTAACAAACCTTAGCCATTTTAAATAATAAGAAAGGAAGAATTATCAAAAAAAAAAAAAAAAAGGAGAAATTTGTGGCATTTTTGACGGCTTCTAAAATAAATAGTTAAATAAAATATATAGATATATAAATAAAATATATAGATTTAACTTTAAGCAATTTTAGTGCAATTGATTTATCAACCATACTCAAACAGAAAGTCTTTTAGCTATGTTCATTTTCTGTACCAATCTAAAAGGACTACCAACAAGGATTAATATAATTAATCATAATATTATCTTTAAACTAAAAACGAAATACAGGTTTAATGGCAATTAAGTCTAACCTCAACCAAACTACTTAAAACCACACTCAAATTAAATACAGAACCAAAACCATTTTACATACATATGTACATGCAGATACATTTGATCACTGATCGCATATAAAAAAGCTATATAAATTATAAACGAACTGACTAAAGAATTGCATAATTTGATTCCAGAATCGGCATATGTAACTTGGCATACTGAACTAGATCTTAAAACGTTAACATGGCCAATCATTCGGTCACACCCACTTGGTAATCAGCAGACAGACAAATCATAATCCCCACAAGTCGACTATATATACCGTACAAAACCCACCCCGTCCCTCCTCCTCCTGCTCCTGCTAACACCTGATGTAATTTGCCAACTGCAAAGAGAGAAAAAAAAAATAAACTATTGGAAAATACATTTCGATTGCAGCCAGGCAACAAAACTCACAATTGCTTAGCAATTTCACACTTTCAATCGTTACCGTCGATACGAAACTACTAACCCGTCGGGCAAAAAACGACTTTTCATATGGATTGCTACCCACTGTGCAATTAACACCTCAGCAGCGGCAAAAACAAAAAAACAAAAACAAAACAAAACAAAAAAAAAAAGAAATACCTAAATTATACATCCCATATAGTCAAATCGAATGTTATTGCAGTTAGCCCAAAAGTCAATTTCTAATTAATAAAAATATCAACTGGCAGGCAAATAATATAAAATTTTATTGCCAATGCACTTTAATAACTCACAAAATATCGGCTAAAAGGTTTTTTTTTTTTTTTGTCTCGCATTCTCGTCGTATTGGCAATCAATTTGCCCAATCAATAATTTTGGGTATTGGTGCCAGCCTAATTGATTTTCAATTAATTTATTGTAAACACTTTGTGACATAATTAAAAGTTTGTTTTTTTTTTTGTTTTGTTTCGTTGACAGAGAAATAAGAAAAAAAAATAAATATATTCAAAATGTTGCTATTGCTTAGATTTTCCTTTTGGTTAAATGATTTATATCTAGGCGACAATAAATCACAGTTCCCAAAAGGCTTTGCGATAAAAAATAATCACAGTGGTCACACTTTATAACCGAAAACGGAATATCCACAATTCGAGATGACAAAATATTGTAAATGGTATTCAAAAAGTATTGAGAAGGTTGTAACTGTGTTAATTCATATTCAATTGAATTTACATTTTATTAGATTTTATAGCTCTCAATTTGATGTAATTTCTACGTATTAAAACTGAAGATTACATTTGATAAGTATCAATATATTGAGCAACTTTTCCTGATAAAGAGAAGTCTCTTCAAATCTTTTATTATAATTCAGATTATTCATTAATGTTAATGTACTTGTATTTTGATATATATTGAATATTGAGAAATGATAATACGAATTTAAAATCTAAAGTCAATTGCTTGTAAAAAAAAAGCTTTAATTAAGCTCAAACAATATATATATATATATATAAGTTACATCTTTCCTATGCATTACTCAAAACAATCGAACAAAATCCAACAAATCTTTAAAACTATGTCTATATGTTAGTCTATAAAAACTAGTTTCAGAAATAAATTTAATATATACTAAAATTATTAATTCTATTCTATTTTAATGTAGGACTTGGATATTTTTAAGCTTAGATTATTAATTCTATTTTATTTATAAGAAATGCTATGATTATTTATCTTACTTTGAACCGCTGCCAAAAATAAGCTAATTTTACAAATTATTATTCTTATATTGATGGAAATTATTTTAATTACCAAAAATGTTAAAAATTCGCTTTTTTATCTTACATTGTAATCTTTTAAAATTAAAAGCTAATATCCAAACTTCTAATTAATTATTTATGTTTTTATATAATTGAATTTATTCCATATTTAATAATGAATAATTAAAAAATTATTGTGTGATGCCATTTGATTGTTTCATCCAAATTGTTTTATAGACAGAACTGCTGAGATCGTAGATTAGATACCAGAATCCCATCTCAATTAGGTATGGTTTATTGAGGTAATAAAAAGATTCACGCTACCATCTCTAGTGTATAATTTGGCATTAGATAATCATGCATATGGTCATTGTATTTCTATATATCCTTTCCCCTGTTTTTCTATCTATACATTCATACATAATTTGTGTGTGTGTGTGTGCGAATGCAGAGGCCCCTCAGGCTCTGTCTCTGAGAATGATGTGGCAGCAATAAGGGGGAATAAGGAGTAAGGCATACCCCATTGTCAGATAAACCACACTACGTAGACGACGATTCCGACGACGTCCCAGACTCCACTCACTTTGGCATATTAGTTTCAATTCATTTTAGTGTCCAACTCTGATTTTTGTGGCTTTGTTTGCGTTCGTTTCTCCCCCCAAACCACTTTGTGGTCGTTTTAAAAGTGTTGCCAGTCCAATTGACAGTCGAACTGACAAAGCCGCCTGCAGGCCGTTTCGGTCGTCGGTCGATCGGTCGGTCGGTCATACTGTTGATCAGTCCCAGGACTTTTATGGTCGTCTGTCTGGCAGCATTTGAAGCTTATAAATTATTTCTCTCTCTCTTCTGGCGCGAGCAGCACTTGCCGTTGCCATTTGGAAATGAAAAGTGACTTGGACTTGGATTTGGTTTTGGATTTTTTTTCTTTTTGTTTTTTTTTTTTGCTCGATTTGGTACTTATGTGTGTGCATGTTTCAATATGGGCTTCTCTTTCTATCTCTACCACTCTCTTCCCCCCGCTTGAGGTCTCTCTCGATTCCTCGATCAGCTTATTACCTAATTTCATTGGCCACAAACGTCATTGACTGGCACTGGCTTTGCTTTTGGGTCGCATTTTGGCATTTTAAGTGCCTTGTGCCATGGATGCATACAAAGATATACATTCATACATATATATACTTACATACATCGATACATACATATAGATTTCTTTAATTTCATTTTTGCCATTTGGCATTTGATTTGAACATGGGCAAGGGTTAAATGTTAAGTAAAACTTTTCCGGATATTAGGATAAAAAAAAAAATAAACTTTAATACTGGCGAAAATGGTTGGTTAATTTACAAGGCAGAACTATTTGACAAGTTTAAAAATCAATTTAAAACAAAGACTTTTCCTTAATTCTTTTCAAATGGCATTTATTTTAATACCTCAAAACAATATTCAATCTATCAATTTGATTGCCAAATTTTTTAAAGTTCTTTGGATCGATAAGTTATCTTTTATAAATGTTTGTGTTTTAAGCACAATGACCTTTCCACCTGCTTGATTACTGCACATTATACAATCAAACGATTCTATACTTAAAAGCTTTAAAAATGTATGCTCGAAATATTTTAGGGGAAATGTTGAAGGAATTATGATTATAAAATATTTTTAAAGAATATTCATAGTTTCTTTAGAGAAGTTTTTACAGACACAGACAAATACGTATATATAAATAAATAATTAAAGCAGTAGATTTTAATAGCAAAGTCTGGAATAGGAATTGATCTTTATATTTCAGTGGCAAGTGTAAAAATAATGATCCAACTCAGTTGATGATAAATTCCTAATTTGTTTTTCTGTTCTATCTTCCATTGGATGCTCGAAAATTATAGGCCGAATTCCTATTCGCATATGCGAACATGGAGGAAGAAGCTTTAAAGAAGAATTAATCCTCAAAAAATATACAATAATGATCATTTTATTTAACATAAGTAAATTTTATTATTTAATTTAAAGTTCTTCTTTCAACCTGATATCAATCTATGTAAATGTGATCAAAGTTCATACCAGAAATAAATAATTTTAATTCACATAAAGACAAGATTCCATCTACATCTTAGCTACATCTATCAAACTCTCTCTCTATTTACATAAAAGCCTTATTTTTATTTTTATTTTTATTTTATAGCAAATTGTGGTGCAATAGACTAATTTACCCACAGAGAAGCAACTAATGAATAAACGTTATAAAAACTAAACTCGACATTTGGAGACAGGTGTAGTAAAAGTATAAAACTAAAATTTATTACAGATCTCGGACCATTATAGAAAATCGCGGAAACAGATACAATTCCCATTAGCAATTTTACTTTAATACAATTGCCAATTCATTTGCCTAGAGACTTCCATTACAGCAACAAGTGAAAATTAATCTTCTGCATGAGGAAATAAGAAAATTTGTTGTTAGATAGAAAAATTTCAGACTGGGATTACCAGTATTAAAATATGGTTATTTCTTCTTTCTTTATTTTGAATGTAACATAATTGCTTGATTCTTGTTATATTCTATTTTTCCTTTTTATTTTAGGAATTGCATAACATTTGGAAATCGATCTATATATAGTTGAAAAGAACGTAAGAATTTGCATATCAACAATCAGACATTTTCACATTGTTTCATGTCAACCCCACCCAGGGGTAAAAAAATAAAAAAAAAAAAAACACCAAAAACCAAGCGACAACCCACATTCACAACCAGCATCCTTTTGGCCAAACCCTCCCTCCCTCCCTCCCCCCACTCACCACATGGCTTCTTTTCACCCGTTCACTACTCTCCTGCCAGAGTTTTGTCTCTAATTTAATTTGCATTTTAACAACTTTTTGCGTGTGGCTTTTTGTTTAGTGGACAGCGGGCAAGGCTTGAGATCTGGGCTTGGGTTTGGGTTTTTGGGTTTGGAACTGAGAAGCTTGAGTTGGGGCGTGACTGCAACATGCGCCAAGTGCGTGAAACGCCAAAATAACACAAGCAACCTGCCAAGATTTTTGTACCTGCGGGCCGGCCGGCCGGCCGCGCACAAATTAAATTAGTTTGAATAAACAGCGAATGGAGAAAAAAAATAAAAATAAAAAAAGAAAATAAAACCAAAAATGTGCATAATAAATGAAACGAAACTGAACACTGAACCACTCAGTGTAGGACCCAGCCTAAAAATCACCATCACCATAGCCTCTAAAAGAATGAGGGAAACTGAAAGAGAGACAAGGACAAACAGACCCAGAAACAGAGAGTGAGAGAAAGAGCGAGAGCGAGATAGAAGCCGACAAAATCAAGGCAAAGGTAGACAGACAGACAACGACCATGACAGAGAGACCCATCCCATGCCCAAACCCAAAACCATGGCCAACTTTTGCGTGGGCGCAAAAGCTTGCGCAGGTGATTTTAATCGCATGCCAGGAATCTGGCATAAACAGGTGAACCTCGCCTCAACTCGACTCGACTTGATGAAGGTGAAGAAGAAGACGCAAAGACGGCATCGACGACGGCGACGGCATCGACGACGACTCCTTCCTTCTACAAAATTGGACCGCAAGGCATAAAATGGCAAAAACAAAAATTAAATCAGACACAGAAGGAAGAAGTTTTCGATCGCAATACTCCGACTCAATCTTCTTTAACTACAGTCTAGTGTTGGCATATCCGACTCTCGGGCGTGACACGAAGTAAAACAATATTTAATCAATTCAATTTAACAATATTTAATCAATTCAAATAAAACCGATAATTTTGCATCCCTTACATGTCTCATTTAGGTGTTAAAGAATTACCAAAACATAGATTCAATTTGTTTAGGATCGGAAGGGAACTTTTACTTATAATATCAAAAACAATTTTTAGCTTTACAAATTAGTCAAAAGATTTGTTAGTTCAAAATTTGTATTAATCAAAATTACAAATAAAAACAGTTTGGTTACTAATAACCATTAAAATCACTTTTTCTTCTATTATTTTTTGTTAAATTGAATAATTCGACCTTTCCTCTCCTTTTTTCGTTCACCTCGTGTTTAGAACTTGATCCTCTCATCTCTAGTTCCAGGCACAAATGAGGAGCCACCGATGATCATCGTCAAAAAGGACGCCAAGGAAAAACGTGAAACGAAAATTGTAAATCACGAATTTTGCTGCAAGATATGCAAAACCAAAAAAAGGCAACAACAACAACACAAAATATATAAAAATAAAAATAAGAAAACAAAAAAAAAGAAGAAAAAACGGCCGGGCGCACATTTTGTAGCAAATTGAATTTTCAGCGGAAAAAACAACAACAACAACGACGACGAAATCGAGTGAACGAAAGAGAAGCCTTGTTAAAGGCGAAAAAATAAGAATCAACCGCGCGCGCTTGCGCATAAATTTCAGAAGAAGCAAGCAACAACAACTACAACAACCAGCAGCGACAGGTTGCAACAAGTTGCAAGCTTTGTGTATAAGCCACCAATCTGCATATACAAGCCCATAAAGCAATTTCCATTTGTGCACCACAAAAAGAAAAGAGACTACTACTACGATGCGTACCACCCCCGCCCCAACAAAAAAAAACACAGCAACCGCACCAAAAATGAGCAAGGGCGAGGCCAGGCCATGCCAGGCCTATGCACACAAAGCGAATGGACAACCTTGATCCTTGGAACTTTAATAAGTTCGCAGCTTCAGCTCCAAATGGCATACGGACGAGAAGAAGAAGATTCTGTTCTGATTTCGTACCGTATGTAGTACCTATCTTACTACCTAGTGCCCCCCGCCCCCACCCGATTGCGAGCACGCATTTTGTTGTATTTTATTTACTTGATTTTTATGCAAATTTTTATTTTTATTTGTTAAAGGCAAAAATGTGTGCACCACAGCAACAACAATAACAAAACAACAACGACGTAGACAACGACAATGACGACGAATTCATTTTCGTTTCTTTTATACCCTATATCAATAATTTTAAATATGGGTATATTCAAAAACAACATATTTACTTACACTTGGATAGTTAATCCATAAATGCCATTTAAAAACTTCAATTATTTTGTAAATTTTATTTGACTTTGGATGAAAATCAATTTTAATTGTAAATAGTTTCACTTGAATAACCCATCCCCCCAAAAATATGTATAGTATATATGTGGAAATTCTTGCATTCAACTTTTCTATAGACATCCTTACGAGTCAAGATTTAAAGTCTTTTTGCATTTTTTAAGTGGGTGTCCCCCTTTGCAAAAATATAATAAATTATTCATCTATAAAAATG
The DNA here is from genome assembly GCA_018150375.1 of Drosophila sturtevanti. Classification (NCBI taxonomy): domain Eukaryota; kingdom Metazoa; phylum Arthropoda; class Insecta; order Diptera; family Drosophilidae; genus Drosophila; species Drosophila sturtevanti. The sequence goes on along the minus strand of JAECWJ010000341.1, from coordinate 2,048,054 downwards.
TTTTCTACGCAGTTTTCTAAATGGAATATTTTATTTTAAAGAAGGTATCAAACATATATCTATTAATACAAATCCTATAGAAATAAATATATATAATATATATATTAATATATATATTAATCATATAAATAAATATATAAAAACCTTTAAATGCCACTAAAAGAATTACAGCCATTTCATTAATTTATTAAATTTAAAATTTTATAATATATCTAAATAATTAAAAAAATAAAAATCCATTAAATGCCACTGAAAACAATTACAGCCTTTTAATTAATTTATTAAATTTAAAACTAAAAGTTAGTTAAATCGTTTTATATAGTTCACTTAAAATGTCGACATATGTATATAGTTGTAGCAGATCTGCTCTTCTATTAAATTTGAAAACTGTAATAAACTTCAAATTTTCCCCTCACTTGATGTAGGATATATATTAAGTCGATATCCAATACATTAACCTGCACAATTTATTTTGTTGATCTTTTTTTTTTTTTGTTGTATGCAAAAATTGTTATGCTTCTTCTAGTTGCACAGACCATTTATAGCTAGGCTTCGTTTTTTCTTATTTTTTCCCCTTTTATTTTTTTCGTGTGTTTTTTCGTTTGCCAAATTAGTGAATTTACATGTTGAACAATGATCAATGTTTTGTTAGCACATGTTCCTTTACCACAATCCGAATCGGGGAGGGGACACATATATACATATATGTATTTGTATAGTACGTATCGTATAACAATCCTCCTCTCTCTCGACAAACATAGAAAACTCGCCTCACCGTTCCTTACAAAAGGAGATAAACAACAATGAGATAATTTTTGTTAGAGAGATGGTTTAAGTTATGGTATTGTTGCATATTGTTGTGTGAGGATTTAACAAGTGTAGTTTGTGTGGATGTGTGTGTGTGTGTGAGTTGTAGGTGAAGAAAAAAGTGTGTCGAAATGTATGTAAAGTTAGTTCAAAGTGCGCGAAAACAACATAACAAAGTAGGTCAACAACAACAACAACAACAGGCATATCAAATTTTATTGGTCTTAGAATAGAATAGAAAATAATGAAAGAAATTGTGAGTAGTAATTGGTGACCCCGATGAGAGTTAAATCAGAGTACAGTTACAGCAAAGTTCAATAAAAGCTTTTTCGTGTTGACAAGAAAATTAATTAAGCATTTTGGATGACAAACTGGAAAAAAATATTAAGAAATGGAAGGAATTGTATTAAACAAGTAAAAATTAGAATAAAAATTTAAGAATTAAAAATTAAACTAATTGAAATATTTTCTAATTGCCAATTTAACGACGATGCAAAGATTTATTAGCTTTGATTTTTACTAAATTTAGTTATTTTCTCTCCTTTTGAACAAAACAGAATGCCAGTAGAAACGGTTTTTTTTTTTTTGGGAGCGATTATGCAACACCTAAGGAGACAAAACAAAAGCGGCACAAAATCAAACAAAGCCACAGAAGACAAAAGCAAAAAAACACATTGCACAATGCAATCCAACAAACCAACAAAGTAACAAACAAACAAACAAATAAAACCAAACCAAACTGAACTATAGCAAAGCTTAAAAGATGCTACCCAAAAATGGATAAAAACAAAAAACTTTTTCAAGGAGCAGCAGCAGCAGCACCCACCATCTCCTTCATCATCAGGTTAAAAACGTTAACACTTGTTGGCTCCAGCTAATCGACAAAAAAACTCAGTTAAGAAGAATTTTTTCCAAATCCAAATTCATGAGTCAAGTATCTGAAGAAAAAGGCTTCTTCTGGCCCCCTTTTTATACTCTTACAAGAAGAGGGATAGACCTAATTTAATTTTAAGTTTGTTGCTAATGCTCTTAACTAAAATATCAACTAAAAGAATAAGGACTAATATTTTTCCAAGACTCTTTCAATGTCTTAAAGTGATCATTCTTTAGCTTATGTAAATCTCATTAAATTATAATAAAACAAAATTTACATAAGAGATTTTAAAAATAAGTTTCGTAAAGCAATTCCAAGAGTAAAGTATTAGTAATTTTTCAAGTAAAAAAATTTTAAATTAAATTAATAAACTCCAAACAAAATCAAATAACTTATATAAACATATATCAGGTTACTCATAAACAAGTGCATTAAAACTTCGATATGACCTAAGTTCTTTCGTCCCTCTGTGATTTTCATTTTGTTTTTGATTTGTGTGGGGCTTAATAAAATACCAAGAAGTCGTCGAAGATTGGGAAACAATGAATGCTTCCGCTGTTGCCGAAGCCGCTGTCAATGATTTCAACCCCGAAAAAAAAAAAAAATATATATATATATATTTATATAGGTATAAGTATAAATAAAAAAAAAGTAAAGATTCGTGTGTATTTGGTGATTTATGTGGCTTGTTTTGTTTGGCCAATTTTCAGAGTTAAATAATGCGCTTCCAAGAACTAAGAGAAAAAGCAATTCAAATACAATAAAACAAAAAAAAAAAAAAGACAAAAACCAAAATTGTTGCAACATTCCTAAATGAACCTTGAATATTCACCTATATGAGGAGTACACTCACTATTCATAATTCGTTATTTGTCATTGTTAAATTTTTATTTTTTTTTTTCTTCTCTATCTCATTTGATGCTTGATTTCATTTGAAATAAACATGTTGATTTTCTAAGCAATTAATTTGATTAACTGCCAAGTTTTGCGGGCGCTGCGGTTTTTTGATCTAATCAAAATGGTGAATGATCGGGGGAGAGGTTGTAAGAGAGCCAAATAAGAGTTGAACTGAATCGGGTTTGAGTTATGAGCAGCATTAAGATAGCTAATTGTGGCTATGATATAACTTTATGTTAGAGTAATTCTCACAAAGAAAGAATAGTGAAGCAAATATTGTAAAATTCATTGAATCACACATATAGACATTAAATGATGACCTAAATATATATATGATAATACTAATAATGATAATTATATGATATAATATTTGAATAGTTCTAATTTTTGAATAAGTTTTATCGATTTTATATTAAGAATATTAATTTTTCATAAACTGGTATAAAGCAATCTGATGATAAGTTCTTATTAGAATTGTTGCTATAACAATTTTATATTTACTAAATGCTAAAGTTAAATCGGGAAAATCTTTTTTGATTAAGAATTTTGTTTTTCATATCAAATGAATATTTCTTGTTTGTATATGTATGCTTAAAAAAAAATCACCGATTCTGCGATATCTAGATCACAATCTGATAACATAACCATCGTATATTCCAAAAGAAAAAAATCAAGTATAAATCAGCATATAGATTTTCTAAATTAAAACAAAGTTGTTTAAAAACCAAACCAAGTTTCCAATCCCCAAATACCATATACAGAATAAGTAAAGGTTGCTCCGTTTTTCCATATTTCTCTGTCTGATGTTATCCCAACTTGACCACCTGCCTAGCCACTCCCCACATTTGTTTGCGGGGCGTTCGGTTTAATTTTTTTTTTTTTGTTTTTTGAGTATATTTCCTTTTTCACTAGATTAGCCATTGCAGCAATAAAAAAAATTAGTAACTTTGCACGAATATGGTTTTATATACGTATTAGTTGTATTTTTGCATTTGCTTGAAATTGTTTTAGTTTATATTTTTGGCTTTTGCTTTGCCTGTTAATTAATTACGATTTATTGACTTGAAAATTTTGTGTTTCGTTGATTAGACAATTGACGTGTTGTTGCCACACACAACAGACACATACACATACACACACACATACACACTTACAAATACAGACATACAAACACATTTATATATATTCAGTTCGATTTGCCTGCTTGGCTGACTGCCTGCTGCCGGCAATTGTCGTCAATTAATTTTACTTTGATTTCGTTGATTTGATATGCCGCCGCCGCCTTGCAGGTGGCATTGGAGTTGAAAATGTATTTTTTTCTTTTTGGTTTTCTTTTATTTTGGTTTTTGTTGTTTGGCAAATAGAAACCGTATCAATCATTAATAAGGCATATAAATTGTAACAGTTTTCGTAAGTAAGTGAGAGAGAAGTTCAAAGTTTACAGGTCAACGAGATGGTGGTCAATTGGATTGGAAATAAACTTTTTATTCAAAACGATTTTCAAATTATTGTGTAAGCCTTTTCTTGCCTCTCTGTATTTTAAGTTAAAGCTTTAACAAATTTTAAATCTTAAATTAAATACTTCTCATCCGATAATGTGAATACCAAATAAATGGTACATTCTTATATTTCGATATTCAACTTTCATAATGATATATATGATAGTTCATAATAGTTTTTATTTAAAATTTGAAAAACCTTCGTTTCTCAATTCGAAATGCATCATTTGAATCTTCAAACAAAATTAAGTTCCAAATTATTTACACTTTGTTTGAAATTTTCTTTCACTTGTCGTTCTGATGATGATTACCAAAATCCGTTTCAAATACAAAAAAAAAAAAAAGAAAAAAAATTTATAACAAAAGACTTAGGCAACGAACTTGACTTTGGACTCACTGACAACAAGTGTTGTTAAACGTATGAGAGGGTGGAGAAGGTGAAAAGGGGAAAATAGCTGGGGTACATCACGAGAAATTTCCATAGATCTTTTTTTGTAGATGGTGTGAAATTCCAAACAAAACACAACTCCTCTACATAGACGGAGCATCAATCAGATGGAGCCGGCAGCAGCAACAACTTAAATGCTGCATCATGACAAAACCATTACACTTGACCAGGGTGAAAGACAGACAGAGAGAGAGAGAGAGAGAGAGAGAGAGAGAGACAGAGAGAAAAAAGAAAAGGAGATGTCGGCATCTGCTCTGTAAAATAGAAAGAGAGATGACTAGGCTTCTGCCGGCAACATGATTGATTGATTGGCAGCGTGAGGTTGGTTGAACCTGGACCAACCTGACTGACTGATGCTTTTGTCTAAAAGCCGTTTAGAATCACACCAAAAAAAATAAAATAAAAATAAAAAATTAAGTAAAAAGAACCAAAAACGAGGCTGAAATGCACCCACAATGAAAAAAAAAAATGTTGTAATCTAAGAACATTGCTTTTTTTCTTTTTATTTTTTATTTTTTTTTTGGTTTAAAACTCTGTTGATTCTACCCCTTCTTTTAATGCCTTTGGCTTTGGAAAAGACTTCAGTTGATTGCACTGTATTTTTTTTCCTTTTTTGCCTTCATTATTATGCCAAACTGTGCCTTGGCATTCGTTGAATTTAAGTTTTGCAATTTGCTCTCCTCCTGACTGGCTGAATGCCGCCTCCTGCATATGCCTCCCTCCCCCTTCCTTTCTGCCGCCAGATGCCTCATCGTTTGGGGCATTAAAAATGAGCTCGACGTAACAGGTGGATGGCCAAGATGCCTTCGATGCCGACGTGATTTTCGCCAAATCGTTTAGATTATTTTCAGATTGCTTGCGCCGGCCGGCCGTACTGGACGACCAGGGCCAGGCACCAGGCACCAGCACCTTGCTTTTATTTGAACTTGAAAAACATTTCATTTTGTTGCTGGCGGCGGCGGCGGTGGCGGCGGCAGCAGCTCGATCGATTAGTGGCATTCTATTGCGTTCAATTTTCCATGTGCAACAACAACAGCAACAGCAAGAGCACAACCAATCGTTGTGGCCGTCGTAGTCATCGTCATCTCCTCGTCGTTCGTCCATCGAATGCCGTTGGCACAATAAACACGCGATTTATTTCATGCCAAGCATTCAAGTGCCGCCTCAGTCGGTCAAAAAGCCGACCAGGAGAGTCAGATTCAGGTCCAGTTCCAAGTTTCAGGCCTTGCCTTTTCTCAACTTGGCTATGGCTATGGCTATGGCTATAGCTATAGCTATAGCTATGGCTTTGCTTGCCTGGTATGTGATAATGGGATGATGGTATGATGATGCATGCCCAGCATACACAACAATAACAACACCAACAACACCAACAACAGCAACAACAGCATCAATAAGTGAAGGAAATCGATTAACCACATAAACCGAAACCTAAATACGCTCATAAGGCAAAGTCAATGGTCATCTCGTTGGGCGCCAACTCATCACGACAATTTTTCAAGTATCAGAAACTAAATCGAGAAAGGATATTGAGTCTCAATACAATCATAAAATAAAATTCTACTGAAAGGTGTTCTCAATTATAAAGAAACATTTAGATTGATACTAAGAAGTATTAAGAGTTTTGATTCTTTCTAGATTCTTTAAAAGTATAATACCACCTAATATTTTCCTTTAACGTGGGGCGTGGAGTTTAGATAACTGAAGGTACTGCAGAAAATTTCTATTAAAAAGTCGCAACGTTATCACTAACTATGCAATATTCTTAAGAATTTAAGTAGGTGAAAAAGCAAATATAATCTTGAGATTCTAAATTCAAAAATCACAGATCAAGTGTTTTTTTTATAAAGGATCAGCTTGATCTTACAGAGAAAAACCATATTCTATAATGTTTGCTCCAATTATAATATACATATTTAATCCAACGAATAATATAGATTAGTTTGCCAAATTTGTGTTCCAATCCAATTTTCCATGGTTAAACTGTTAAATACTTAAAAATGTGTTGCCTTAAATTTTCCTTTTAAACGGTTCCAATTATCTTTAGCTTAAACTCAAGTTCATAATCCAAGTAACTTGTAACTGAGGGTATACAATAATAATAGCTGCCCATTCTGTGTTTTTTTTTTGTTGCTTTTCTTAAACTAGCGGCCAAGGTTAGTTGGTTGGGATCTATGTATATATATATATATATATATCCAGAAGGGGAGACAGGGGAGAGAAGTACTGAGTTGGTATCCCTCCACCCCCTTCTCCCACTAGATATAGCCTCGATCGATGCTCACTCGTTGCCGCATTTTAGTCGGTAATTGCTTGTGATGTATGATTTTGAGTTCTAGTTTTCTTGCCTGGGAATATATTTTTTTTTTCGCTCCTCTGTTCAAAAAGAGGAGAAGATGAAGTCGATGGAGAAGAACGCTTTTGACCGATGCCTATATATGCGGGTGATGTATGTTATATTGCTGCAGGTATATGGCATATGCCATAGATATTGATTTGACAGGCGGCTGAGTATAAAAATCTTGTCACACTTTCTAAGCGAACACAACCACAAAGAGCACTTTCACCCAATTAGAGTAATATGCAGCAGCAGCAGCAGCAGCAGGCGCAGCAGTTTCAGATCATGGTCAGGAAATATGCAAAGGAGACTAAATAAGACCAAGACTCGATGACAATCTTTTTTTTTTTTTTTGTTTGTTTTCACTTCTGCAGAAATAAAAGCCATAAAGGATAAATTGTGAGTTGGGTCATATAAAATAAATATATATATATATTTATATGTATATAAATGGTTTATATATATATATATATCTTTGACTGTCTTTTTTGGTAGCCTGCTTATTGAACTCTTGGCATCAACAAGTGCACAGCAGGGAGTCAAAGCAGCAACAGATTTTGCCCAGATAGTAAACCCCGCCCCATCATTTGCTTTATACACATAAAGAAACGAAGAAGAAAAGAAGGCAATTTCGATTTTCATTGTCTTGTCGAGGGTAATATAAACAATTTGGGCCAAGAAAAAAAAAAAAAATTAAAGTTTTCAAGCTCTTCTACTACCACTATGATTGATTGACTACAACAACAAAATATTCTTTCTTTACATAAAGAAAACAATTTCTCTCCCACTGAATGGACTTGGCCAAGTGACGTTGAGCTATGCCTTGTTGTTGTTGTTGTCGCTGTTGTTGCTGTGCTTTTCATGCCATTTCGATACGGGCCTCATTTTTCTTGACCACAATTAAGAAGAAAGTTGGCAGCAATTAGAAAACGCACATCGATCAAAAAAACACTAGCAAACATTGGCTTAGACAAAACCAAACAAAAAAAAATATCAAACATGTCATGTGTATATGTTGTACCTAATTTGTGTGATGTGGGATGCACGTGCTGCCAACTCGCTTCAAATATAAAGAAATGGAAATGAATAAAATTAGCCAGATATGCGGAATGGATTCAAGAGATCTTCAGTGATCCTTTGTTCTAAAAAATTAACCCTCTTTTCATACGCTGGGAGAGGCTTCTGACATTATTGACGAATGCCTTCTATAGATGCCCAGATATTCTTAGATTTGTCAGATATATATCATCCAGTGCTGCCAACTTATCAAAACCAAAGTGAGGATATATTCAGAATGTTGGAAACCGAGAAACATCAACATTTTATATAGAATTGAAAACAATCGAATTTAATAAATTTTATTTAATGCTTCTGCTGCCGGCCTGCCAACTTTTTTAAAAATAATTGCATGTAAAAAATTACTTTTTAGGCTTCTTTGCCAATTGATATTTAGATATAAGTGGGGTTGTTCGACTGCTTGCAAACCTACTATTCCCCGAAGAGACAATAGTGGCTCTAGATGTGGGTGGAGCTCCGGGTATGTTCAATGAAATAGCCGGTGAGGGTGAAGCATTCGATTCCACTTTAACATTAGACTGTGGTTTACTCTTTGAACGACGCTTTTGATTACTACGACGCTGAGGCGCTATCTGCATTTGTGGAGCCGAATTTGAACCGGTTGGTGTCGTTGCTCCTGTGCCAATCAAAGAATTTCTCAGCTGTTGCCTTATTTCGGGTGTGATTATTGTATGCCCATCCTCGACACTTCCAGATACTAAGGCTGTTCTAGCTGGTGGAGTCAATGATACGTCACTAGCATTTAAACTCATGCCGTGTACACTAATTGAACGACTTATGGCTTCTGCTTGCTGATTGTTTTCATTATCAATAGTCCTAACCATGTTATTGATCCTTTGGCGCAACTCACGACCCTGAGTCAGACGACGTCTTTGAAGATTACGCATCAATTCATATTCTTGCCAGAAATTGTACGTCATCTCCTGCGTGTTGCGCACAATTTCCTGATGTAGTCTTTGGACAACATTATGATCAGGTCGCACCTGATCTTTCATGGTTAGTTTGGACATGATGTTAATAATGCGCTACAGCTATAGCTAGACTGCAGCTATTGTTTCAATTTATAAATTTAGAATAACGATAGACAGATAGATATATACACTTTCAGAAATTGTTGAAAATTATTTCGGAGTGAACATACAAAAACAATAAATTGACAACCAAGCTAAGAGTCTATAACTAAACAGTTAAGTAAGTTAATGATAAATTTAGGTTAATTTTAGGATTTGGTTTACTTTAAGCTTAAACTTTGAAGTTCATTTATGAAATAAACATAGATAATCCATCTGTTTTCTTATTGGATAAATAAAAAAACTTTGACTCAAACTCGTCACATTATATAGCGTAATGAAATCAGTAAAAATTTTCAATTAATTCAAAGAAGCAAACAGTTAAAAAACCCTTTGCATCACATTAAAATTTTTATAAGATGGCTGATCTAAGAATATGAAACAAGATTATTATCATCACTATGTATATATATCTAGTTTTAAACAGCAATTATAAGCAACCAACTTTCATTAATAAAGTGGGGAGGGTTTATTGCTTCGTTTATTAATTTATCACCCCATTAAGTCAAAAAATCAGTAATTATTTTATTAAACAAGTTGAATAAAATAAATTTCGTTTTATCACTTGATATTTTCCTCCTTTGTTCCTTTTTGCAACAAGTTGGCAGCACTTGTAAATATCGAAATCGAATTGAACCAATAAATTCAGCTACAATTCGCCTTCACCTGCTGTCACTTGAAGCATCACTATCATCAACAATCAAATAAACCCGCATAAACTACACCAAAACTCTGTGTTTGGGCCACCCGGTGTGCACTTTGCACTATAAATTCCAAAAAAAAACAAAAAAAAAAAAAGTAAAAACCATATAACAAAAAATCACAAAGAAATCATGAAAATTAAAGAAGGAAACGAAACAACCGTTTGCAAATTAATTAACGGTACATTTGGTTGAGACCCCCTAAAACACACTTCAGACACGCAACACACACCCACACACACACACACACACACATACACACAAGCACTCAGACACCTGAGTAATCAACTTTATGTGGGCATGGCTGGCATATATATTGCGACTCTTTTAAACTCTGCTGGTTGTACCTACTTCTTATAAGCACCGACAATAAATCACGGATCAGATACATATAATAAATATATATATATATATATATACATACATATATAACACAACACAACACAATACAATCAACATCAACAGCAAATGTAACGTTATTCATCACAGGTGGTATAAATAATTTTAACTCAAACTGACAACAAACGCGCGCGCTGATTCTGATACTTAAAATAATTTACACCCATGATTTCTGGGTCACAATAATTAATAATCGAAAAAAAAACAACAACAAAAAATTAAAAATACACAAATTTACGAAAAATGTTTAAACAAAGGCACAAAACTTGGTCGACTTTTTTGTCCATGACTTGGAGGATTTTAATGCCCATTGCAATAAAAAATAAAGAAAAGTACAAAAAGATCATAAACAAATATATAACAGTGGAAAGGGCTTAGCTAAGCTAAGCAGCTATAGCAATTTCTTATCACGATTTCACCCACTAAAAGGTGGTACGAATTCTTTAAATACCCCATTTAAGCCAAATGGGTTTATCAACAAATTAATACAGGGTATTCATGTGTCGATAACATAATTTAACAATCTTCATTTATGCTTTTGTTAAGTCAAAAGTTTTGTCATCGCTTTGGCGCATGCGAACAACAAATAATCAATCAAATTGTCTCTTAAAACAAATCACTCGAATTTCATGTGCAACTACCAAAAAAAAACCGAAATACCAAATTACAGACAAAGAGACAGAATGTTTGGACTGACTGACGGACTGACTAACTGACTGGCAAGTTTGGCAACTTCTCTTTGATGGACGTCGGTCGTCGGTCACGATTTGCATGTGCGACAACTGTTGCCAGATTCCTACCAACAATCAACCAGCCAGCCAGCCAGCCAGCCAGCCTACCAACAACAAATCGCCAGCACATTGAACTGTCATTGACACCGGCAACTTGGTGACTTCGTGGAGAGTTGAGAACGCTGCTGCTATACTCAGACAACAACAACAACAACAACAACAACAATAACATCAATGTCTAAGCGAGAGTCTCTAGAGACAAGACAAGAGACACCTGTAGCAACAAAATACAACATAGCACAACAGAAAAGTTGAAAGGCAAAAGGCGAATTGCGGCACGCGCACAGTGGTACGAGTACAATTACACTAACCTATTGCTCAATATAATAAAACTAAATGAACAGAACAGAATTCATAAAATGATTGTTATAATATTATAATAATAAAAATAAATATTTAAATAAATATACTATGTGTATAAGTATAAATAACATATATTATAACCGATACTAATGGAAACAAGTTATACGCATTTATTTTAAAATAAATTTTAAAACGAACAAACAATAATAATTTATAAACATAATAATGGAATATTTATCATTATTTGATTTCATATTAAGTTAAGTTAATAAGAATTTGTTATGTAATGTATGTGAGGTATCTACAATCTAATCAATCTAAATAAGTTTGTTAATTAAACACAATACTTTATTCTGTGTCATAAGCATTTAAATACGTTCTATTCTTAGAAACAAATTTAGCAAATTTGGCGATTTAGGTATATTATATTAAGATACTAATTAAAGAGGCAGCATCCAACTTTCTTCGACTACTGAGATAACCTGAACAGTCCATTCTGTCCAGGACTTAAAGTTAGATCTGGCAGGTCGGACTTTTCATGCACCTGGGATGAAAGCTATTAAACAGCAATTCGACTCTCAGTTGATGTGATGTTAAATTTCAATATTATATTGAATATTGAAGATATTCGTAAGTTAAATTCTTAAAATCATTTAAAATAAAACAAATTTGTGCACAGCTCATCGAATTAAAAATATCAGCTGTTTATTTAAGTTCAAAACTTGTGCACTTCATCGATTAAAATAACATAGAAGGAATAAATAAACTAGGTTAAACAAAATATATAAAAATTATAGAAACAACTGTACTGTAATTCTTAATCAGAGAAAAATTATTTTCCATCCCTGGAAAGCAATCTTACATATGTATACACATGATGCAAAAAAAGAACGGAAAATTGTACTGCCAAATGTATTCATTTGAGAAATATGGTAAGTCAGACTTTCAACACGGAAAACCAAAAGTCTGACACAAAAAAAGATTCAACTATATTCATATTTATACCTCGATTTCAAATAGTTCCGATCTACGTTTCTGATGCAAAGAAAATATTTGAGAAAAAGGTGAGTTTTGGATACCCTTCAAACATTGTGTTAGAATCCTTCCCACTTTCTATTCCATTCAAATTCACTGTATGTTCCACAATACTCTAACCACTGTGTCATGTGCTTCTTTGGGTGGGTGCGGCAGTCAGTTTTACCAGTAGCCAACAGCTGGACCTGCCTCTTTCCCCCAATCACCCCATCCTCCCCCTCTGTGACACCATAATGCAGTGTGTTGATGTCTTTTACAGGAGTCTGAGCGGCCAGGCCAATTACTGGAAACAAATTCGAATTCGAATGCGAATGCGCATTGCGCACATTGAAAATTGTGGCAAGGTTGGTAATTTAAGACTCACGCCCCAAAGAGTCAGAGCCGAGAACCGTTTCTTTTTTTGTTGTTGATGCTGTTGTTATTTTTGTTTTTTTTTTCGGTTATTGGTGCTTTTGTTGTTGTTATTGTTGTCGCACACATTTGGAAATCCGCTTGGTGATTGAATTGCTGATTTAACGGTTGCTGTTGTCAAATTAATGGACATTCATTCGGGGCGCGAAACACAACTGAGAAACGTGGCTAAAAGGAAAATAAAATCAAACGGTAGTGTTTCGTTTTATCCATATTTTTTTTCGGTTCGTTTTTTCCGTTTGTTTTTTTTTTTTTTTTTAGCTCGTGGTATTACTATTATTATTATTATTGCTGTTTGTCATTTGCTGTTATTAATGTAGTTATTAAATATGTATTTACAATTGCCCCTGTGCGGCAGACCAGTCACAGTGGTGCAGCAGCAGCAGCAACCGCAGTGGGTGCAGTTTTTTTTTTTTTTTTGCTCTATAGGGTTCACAGTTGGATGTCAAAGTTTACCAAAAAGTTCTTGTCATTATTTTGTACTTTGTTTGTTGTTTCAATTCATGTAAAGTGAAAGGAATTGTCTATAGACTAACATAGTCTATGGTCTAGTCTAGTCTAGTCGGAGTCTCAATAGCCGCCTTGAAGTTCTTTTTTACCGACTTAATTAATGACTCTTTTAATATAATTTAATTAGTTGTTAATGATTTTACTGATTGCAATTTGAGTTTTGCATTTGCAACTGATGATGGCGGCGGGCCACAAGCCGGGTGGCCCCAAAAAAAGCAGTTAAGGAGGGTTCACGATGTCAGGGTCGAGAAGATAAGTAACTAACTATTAAAAAGAAAAAACTAGGCAAAGTAAATGCTAATGGAATTGTTTGAGAATCGTTATATATCATGAAGATATAATAAAATAGATATGGCATAGACAAATGGATTCTAAATGATTTCGTTACACATATGAAATTTATCTTTAAGGACAAAATAGATCTCAAAACTAAATTGACATCGATATTTATGCGACTTATCTTTTAATATTTAGTTTAATAACTCTTGTTAAAGTTCTAACTTTAATCCAAGCTAATTTACATGTACATCTATTTATATATTTTTTATTTCTTCCAATAATTTTCTGTCATTGACCTCATAGCAAATTGACCTAGTTCTCTGTTCGATCTCTCAATGAGAGTGGGCGATAAAACAAAACCAAGTTGAGGCCAATTTAAACATGAGCCACAGGCTAGACAAAATGTTTAATGTAATTTTTTTTTCCTATAAACAGAAACAAACAAACACAGAAAATCAAACAAGTCAACAACAACAAGTTGCGTGAATTTTGCGTAAACAAATTTTTTGATGTCAGCTGGCCAAACCCCAAAAAAAAAAAAAAAATTAAAAATATATATGCAAATGAGGGTGGTGGGAAGGGGGAAGAGAGAAGGGGAGCTGTTGGAGTAGTAACATTTTGGTAATACCCTTGCCAATTAGTCAAAGCTTATGAACTTTGTTGGTGAGCGTAAAAAGCAGGAGCTTAACCATTGAAAATATGAAAATATTTACGCCAGATGGTGGTTATGCGATAAGAAGAGGGGGATCTATTGATAAGAAGTGGCATAGGGATTGAGTGGGCTTAACCAGTTGCTAGTGCCATTCTGGTTAAACGAGGTTTGGGGGTCTAGTCAATTGGGCGACCTGCCAGCCAAAGCACCAAATGATTGATTTTCGATTGAAGGAAAAACTCATTCAATCGTGTTGCCGTGCCTAAATATCATTTTTCTCAACATTTTATTGCCATGGCCAGGCAATAATCTAAATGCTCATATCAAAAACGCATGTCCATGGACGATCAACACGCAAAGAAAAGTTTTTTTTTTTAAAGGAAGTTGGTACGAATTATTTTAGTGCATTTTTTTTTGTCTTGCTGTATTTTTTGTCTTGCAGTATTTTTTGATTTTTTTTTTTTTTGCAAAAATTTGCTGTTTGCTGGACATATTGTGTGGCAGCAGCGGTAACTCAATATTTAACCACTTACACGTTAATTTAGGCACAAATTGAATTAATAAACCATGTTGAACATTGTGTGCGGTCTCTGGTCACCCTTGCCGTTCCCTGTGTTATATGCCAAAAAAAACTCCTTTCTCCATATTTCATTAATTTATGCACGGAACAAGGCAACTCAATGAACCACAACGAACAGTGAAAAAAAAAAATCACTACTAAGGGTTCAATTGAAATGAAGAACATGCTTTACCCTATGTATCAAGAAGGCTCACACATGCCACTTATGTATATTAGTACCATTATTTTAGTTAAAGGATCGGATAAAGAATGGACGAATGGATAAACTAATATTAAAATTGGACATAAGAGAACCCATGTCGTTCAGTAGTGAAGAATTTATAGGAAATACTTCTGGACCCACATATATACACACATGAGTAGTAGAACTCTAATTAGGTGATCATAAAAGTTTCTCAAAAACTTTCTAATAATTTACTTAAGGTTTAAATATATTTCAAGATCTAACTGTTTATTCATTAAGAGAACTTACATCGACACATACATTAAGCTTAAATTATTTTAATTAAGAAATTTAATCATAGCTGATTCCCGTTACTGAATAAAATCCATTTAAAATCTTTAACCATTTGTCCTAGTCAATATCCCCTCTTAACACATTTGTTTTCCAGGGTATAAACACTAAAATTTGAATTTACAAGCACTTAACTTGCCTCCTTCTTTATGTACCTCCCTACTTCTGATTTAAACTCTCTTGCGCTTCATCGCGAACGCGTTCCGGCAGTGATTGGCTTCGACGTTTGGGTTGAAACCCTTCTTTCGCTGAACTCTCCTTTTTTTCCATCCACTTGTAAATTAGAACACGAACGAAGAAAAAAAAAGGCACAAAAAAAAAAAAACGAGGATACGTTGCATACACAATTTATGCATGTTTGGTACACCCCATAAAAATTATTCTCCATGGTGGCTTAACCTCCGGCAAGTGTGGGACACTTTAAAACGCAAGTTCAGACGACACGGGAAATGTAACAGAGTGGAAATTTTTTCGGATATTTTTGTAGGTGCCTAAATATGACTTTCATTTACACCTTGATGTAAGGGTAAAGGATCCCCAATCAGGACAGCAAGTGCTCCTAGGGCTACAGTGAATTCTTTGATGTAGCCGAAATCTCTTCGAAAATAAAATAAAGCAAAAGATTTATAAGAAATGTATATATATATTTATATAACAAAGGAAAAACGGAAAGTTTAGGTAAACATCTAACTATACATATGAAAATAAATAGGTTAGTTCTCTTTAAACAAAGTCCAGCAATAGATATCTTCAAAATTTTCTTTAAATTTCAGCTACGCTTAATGAATTAATTAAATTTAGATTAGGGAAAAATTTTTTTTAATATCGTTAATATGTATATTTTTCTACACTCCAAAATATTTAATATGTATATTTTTCTACACTCCAAAATATTTAAAAATATATTAGTATTCAAATCTCAAGCATTGTCTTAAAAAAAAACCTATTAAGAGTCCTTATTTGATTGCAGCACCTACGAATACTTAATTATGAATATAGTAAAAAATTTTCCAGACTTCCTTTCGACCATATTTATTTTTCAAACACTAAAATATTTTTTAATTACTTTTTTTTAATATTTTTCATTAGAATTCACAAAGAAATATGAAAATTAAACGATTTATTGAAATGAAGTTAATGTGGCTAAATATGTTTTAACCAATAACGTTTTTATGGTTCTCTCTATAAGTAATTTACTTGCAACGATGCTAAAAAGAGTTCTGGTTTTCCTCCTTTTTTTTTCTTGTTTTTTTTTTATGAATTTTATGACGTGCTCGGTCTCATTAGTTTTATACATTTGACTTGATTCCCATTTATAGTCCCATGACTTAAGCTCTGAAATCCTTTATACACATTTTTCGTTCTAACCAACAAGAAAACAAATTCCAAATCTTCAAAAGAACGGTGAAATAAATCATTTTAGCCTGCGGCAGGTCTTGTCGTCTGCTGCACCAGATTCAACTCAGTTCTCAGTTTGGCTTTGTTAATGGTGTTGGCTTTTGGTGGTGGTGTCGCTCTGTTGTTGTTGTTGTTGTTGTTGTTATTGGTTGAACGTTGGGGAATTGTTGTTATGACTAATAAAATGTTAACATGCAAAACATTCGCGCAAAATGCAAAGAAGGGGGAGAGAGCAAAAAAAAAATGTCAAAAGCCAGCAACAAGTTTTTTTGTTGAGTTGGATTCTTCCTAAGAGTAGGTGTGTGTATGTGTGTGTGTGTGTGTGTGTGTGTGAAAGATCAATGGTCAAGTTGCCAAAAGTTGTGATTGCATATGTCGAAAACGAAACGAAATGTAACCCTTTTCACTTCCTCTCTCCACCCTGACCGGACCCAATGAATGCTTACATACATTCATATATAGGCATTTAACCTGTTGGCTTGGCTCATGATTCATTGGACATTGAGTTACGAGTTTGTGCCAATTCTTTGATTTCAGTTACTGGATGTGTTCTTTTTACGGGAAATCGTGTCTCTTATCACAAAAATAAGCAACGGCAACTGACAGCCACACACTCTCTATCCCAAAAAATACAGAAATCATATAGATATGTGATATTGCTTAAGAGTAGTTACACATTCCAATATAAATTGAAGCTGCTTTCTCCTCATTTTCCAACTATCAATTAAATGCAACAATTTTCCTCAATCTCTACTCAATTAAAACTCATTAAACCATTTACCATATTCATAAAATAACAATAAGGCGCAAAATCAAAAAAAAAAAAAAAAAATTACTATTAAAACCTTAAAATGCATTTGGTATTTTATACCATCTCCGCCCAGCTTTCTTCTCTTCTCTTCCCCCTCTCTCTCACTCACACTTTTAATGCATTTGTCATGAACCTGCCAGTGCACCACCATCAAGCAGCAGCAGCAGCCTCAAATCTACCAACCGACTGAGCAACCCATTCGACGACCTGATCTCTATTGTGCACATGATGAGGCTTAGCTGCTGCCTGGGTAGGCTAGCTCTGGGTTGACTGTTTGGTTCGGAGGAAGTGATTGTTGTTTTTGTTGTTGTTGCTAAGACCTGAGACCCATGGACCTCAGACCTCGGCCACGGCCCCATTGGCGGCCTTTTTAAGGCTTACAAGTACACGCTAATGGTCAAACAACTAACCAAAAAAGAAAACCAACAATGAGGTAAGATTTGGATGGGCATTTGTTGTTTTTTTTTTTTACAAAAAATTTAGACGACTTTGTTGGGTATCCTATAAAAAATATAAATGGGATATAAGAATCGAATTTATTTTGTTTCGCATAAATAACAACTCACTGGTTCGAAAACTTTTAAAATTTTTGCTTATTAACCGAATTGTTAGTGCAGTTTTTTTTTAGAGTTAAGTATTTTTGTTTTTAAATTTTAATTACTCTGACTTGATCAATAAAAGACACATGCTATGTATAAAAACCGATGGGAAAATTCACACTCCAATATTAGGTAAAGTTTTGTTGAAATATGTATATATGTATATAATATACATATATGTGGATTATAACAAATACATTTAATGTTTGATTTTTAATGTTGTAGCCTTAGTAACACGGCCATATTAATTATTTTTTAAATTTAAAAATATTTTAATTACTAAATGGTTACAATTATTAGTAATATAAGCAAAAACACACCCATAATAAAAATCTAAATGCATTACTTTGCTACTATTCTTTAGAAATACAAGCAGTTAATTTTTTTATTTCATATCAAATTTAAAGCTTGTGTTTGGAAATTTATATCCTAAAAAAAAAAAATTTTGTTAGCCATGGTCGTTAAGTAGGCTTGTACAGGCTCTGAATTTATGTAGATATAGACATATTTACATTTTATGCGTAAAATAATGACAGTAATTTGAAAACTTAAGCGTGTGAAAAAATCATTCAAGTGAATCTAAAGAATTCTTTGATTAATAAATAAATCGAAGTTCACTTTATGCGATTTGTAAATTGTTTGAAACTTCTATTTAAACCCAGCCCATAGCTCATGATTAGGCATTATAAAGTGAAATTATTATTATGTATAATAACAGTGTATAAAATAAATAAATTAATTAATGAACAATAGAAGTTCATAAGTTTTTTTATTACTCCAAACATAATTTTCTAACAAAATTAGGAAAATAAAGTAAGAAAATAGTGTATTCTATATATATATATATATATATATATATATATATATATATATATATAGTATAGAATGGTATAGTATAGTAAAGTATATATATATTATAGTAGAGTAAAGTATAGTATATCATAATTTCAACAATAAAATGTAAATGAGATACTTTTGTAATCTTTAAATAGAACAACAAATATTATCTATTAAACGGATATAATTTATATGAAAATCTTCTAACTGGATGACAGTAATGTAACTAATGTATCTGGTGTATAAAAGAAACTAAAAGTATCAAAAGGATGATAGGATAACAGACATTTTTATAGTTAATGATTTAACTAATAGATACTAAATAGATAAAAAATAACTATTTTATAAAACTAAAAAATATTGAAAAAAATCGATTTTGGATACTAAGCCTATTCTAAGTATTAAACTCTTAAACTTGTTAAGCTAATATTTATTTAAATAAAATTGATATATATTTGAATGATCGTATAATTTAAAGATTGTTATCTTGGATACTAAATCCATCATATCCAAAATATACTCATTTCTCTCTATTTTATTCGATCTACCCCCCTCCTCCCACAATCTTGTTTCGTCTCGGTTTAAGTACATAGCCTAGCCGCCGCACGCTGCCAACATTATAAAGAAATTGTAATAACAATAATGGCTCAATAATTTATTGATAAACCTCAAAAAAAAGCGAAGAAGTTGAAGTCGCTGGCTATTTGGGGGGAAAATTGTATGGCAGGTCACCTTAATTCTATATAAATACATGTAGAGAAGACGTAGACAACGGTACTTGATTTGATTCGATTTTCTCTTCTACATTTTTGTCTGTTTTTTTTTATTTTTGGTAACTTCATTTGATTCGTATAGTTTTTGGGGAGAAAGAGAGAAGAGAATCGTGACTCCCACATTTTAACCCTTGACCTCTGGCCACGAGCGAATGAAGTTTAAACTCAACTTTTTTTCAGTACACACATATATATATATATATATATTCTTCTTTATTATTTTTTGTTTTTGATTTGGGCACAAGCCGACATCATTGAAGAAACAAGAGGTAAGTAGGGAAAAGAGATGCTAAGGTAAAAGGAACAGACCCTCAGTTTTTGCTTTCTTTTCAGAAATTTTTGTTGAACAATCATAAAATTTATTACCTTTTTGCTTCATTTTTATTGTGCAAATTCTTGAACTCCAAAAAAAAAAAAAAAAAACAACTATAAATCATATGCAAAAAAAAAAAAACGTCGAAAATCGAAAAGGTTCACTTGCAAAAACAGGGAAAAAAATGTGCGGCACGAGTCGGTGCATTGTCTTTTACCCAAAACTTGATGTTTGACCATGATCAACAAAAAGGTAACTCGACGAAAAATTATTACATGAAAATGAAATTTTCGGTTATTGCATTTAAAATGCAAGTTTTGGCAGTTTTCGCCAAATTTTAAGAATGGTTTTTGTTTTTACAAATAGATTTATATTTTAATATTAAACTAAGCTAAGAGTTTGAACCTAACTTAGTTGGAAAATTATTTAATAAAGAATTGATGAGTTTTATTCATAATATTCACTTAAAAAGTTTCAATATCCTAATGAAAAAATCAAACTTTTATTAGTAATATGGAATTTATAATGCTTTTTCGCTCAGAATCTTAATTCCATCAAGATTCCGCAAAAAAAAAAAAAAAAAAAAAAAAAACAAACCTTTTTTTAATGGACTTGTCACTGATCAATGCCGCACATTAATTATATTTAAGCTGATTTCAAGTCAAGAGAGCAATGACAAAATACTATATAATAAAACTCAAATATATCAATGGGAATCGACTCTGTGATATCCTTTTAATACGAATCTGACAATTGAATTCATTAAATATGGGAAGTATAATTTATGTATCGTTGAGTCTTTATTATTTGTATGGTATTCAGTTTAAGGATCATTTTGAAATATTGGATTAATACTAATGAAACCCAACTCTATATGCTTAAGAATAGATTTGGAGTATTTTTGTTTATACTAATGAAATCCAACTATATTTCGTTAGTATATACAAAATTTGGAATACTTCTTTTAAGGTTTTATACTAATTTAAGTAGCGGTTGCACCTGTTGCTGCTTGAAAAGGGTTGATGGCAGAAGAATAACAGAAATCCGTTTCACATCTCCTTTCAAATTTCTGTAATCCAAAAGATAACTAGTGTAGAGAATCAGTAGACCAAAGAACACTATATTTTATCTATCAATTCGCCTGAGTAATTACACGACTGTTAGATCCTTGTATCTATAAAAAGGAGACCACTAAACTACCAACAAATAAAAGAAACCCATTTAGATCACACCTCAACTGGTAACCAGTTTAGAATATTTGAACTATATTTTCTTTAATGAAACCAATTTATATAATTAATTTTTACAAACAATTACAGGGTACCAACAACAAGGAGAACAAAAGGGGGAAAAAAAATCACATCAGTGTCAGTTTTTAACCTGTTGCAGGGAACACGAAACACACCTCCAATAAACAAATGATCCAATTGTCTGTCTCTTCTGCATGACTTATTATTTTCTGAACAACAAATTTTTCAAACGAAAAAATCAAAAAACCAAAATCAACATAATAAAAGTAAAAAGAAAAAAAAAATACCATGAACCATGACGAAATCTTTTTTGATGTGGGAAATGTCGCTTTTGAGCCAAACCGACAAGTGTGTGTTGTTCCCCCTTCTCCACCCTCTACCCCCTAGGTACAACCAGTAACGGCAGCAGCCAGCAATGGAATATGAGATGTTGTTGGGATTAGCCCAAAAGCATTCGATCAACAAAATCAGAAAGAAAAAAAAATTTAATCCTTATTTGGTTTCTATTTTTGTTATTTTATAAGTTTTTCTTTCGGTTAATTGGCGGCGACATGTGTTTGGGTCACTCGAGTGTGTGTCAGGAAGTGTATGTGTATATCTAGGCTTGGGAGATTTATTTTTGATGCCGGTTACATCAAATGGAAAAAGTGCTGGACGAAAAGTTTGACGGATTTTTGTCTCTTTGCCTCTGACCACCACCACAAATCGGGTCTTTTGGTTTGATCCGCTTTTGCAGAGGGCCCCCAATAAAAACAGCTGAAATTATATTTTAGTTTTATTTTTTGTTGTTTTTTTTTTTTTTAAGGGTGATGGGAACGTCTTTTGGTTGGCTTGTTGGTTGAGGGGATTATAAGTTGGATGCATAATTATGTCGCCATTGATAGATGGCTCAAAAGTTTTCCATGAAACTCAATAAAATGAGGAGAAAAAAAATCAACACCTAAAACTACAAAAGGTGCACTGTGAACAATCAAAATTGGTTAACATTTTTAGACAAGTTAATAAAAATGGATCTCGCTTAAAGGGTTTAAAGGAATATAAAGAAATAGTCTACTAAGTTTATCTAAAAAACCAACTAAGGGCATAAAATAACAATACATAATTTAAAACTTTTTAACTTAACTTTTATATAATATTCTATATTCTATATTTATATTTCTAAATTATATCATTTCAGCAAAACTTAAATGGGAATTTAAAAAAAGAATGGTAAAAAATCGTAGACAACAGATAACTGAAATAGTTAAAGGACCATCAAGATCTCAAAATACTTCTTAACAATGAAAAATAGCTTTCCGTAATATGACTGGAATAACTTTTAAATTAACCTTTGACTCTTGATAAATAATTTAATATTCATTAGCTCTAATTATTATTGATTATTTAACTCTCCAAATGAAGGATGAAAAAAAAATTCCCAAACTGCAACCCAACATTGAAAAGGATCAGTTGAATCCTTAATTTTATTTTAATTAAATCGAAAAATAATAATTAAGAATATTGGTTTTGTCACGAAGGACAAAAAATGATTATTTATTTAAAAAGGAAACCGCAAGAAACTCAATAATCCTTTCAAAATCACCTTTTAAGAAATAAACAATTCAAAAGCAACAAATAGAACGTAAAAAAAAATAATTTCGTGTTCGAAAGCCATTTGATTGAGAAGTTAACTGAATAAATAAATATAGAAAGTTTTTATTAAGACCAACCAAGATAATTTTAACCAAATTTAAAACAATTATTGCAGGCGTTGGGTCACCAATTAAATTTTTTAGTTTTAAATTTGATTCTAATTAAAATTTGTCTTTTGCCTTTGACACATGCATTGGACAGACCTATTTATTCCATCTGAAAACCAATACAGTTTCTCGATCAATATATTATTAACTCCTTTCGAAACTCTTCAGTAGGTAAAAACTTATTCGAAATATGTATGTATACATAAAAATCCCTATCAAATTGTCACAATTAAATGCAGTCTTTTGCACTCAAAAGATACTCACAAAAGGCTTTAGAGTAACCCTAAAAAACACCACCAATTTAATATTTTAAACTTTTAATCTTCAACTTTAAATTAATCAAAGATGAAAAATCTTCCCAATTATTCACTTGACAAATAATTTCTGGTCACACAGTTCAAATGATCAATAATTGAACCTGTTCCACCTTCTTATTTAACTTCATCTCTCCATCATTTTCGTTTCTTTTTTATTGTACCAATAAAATTAAACAATCATAAAGCAAATTTACTGCAACGTGCAACAAATTAAAACATCATAAAAATCCAAGGCAGATCCAAACGAGATCTTTGGTTAACCGAAAAAAATATAAGGAAAATATATATATATATACAAAGTATGTATATATATACACATACATATAAAGAGTAAAGACGCCGCCGTCATCATCATCGTCTGCCGTGCTAAAACGCGAACAGAAGTTGAGCGGCGGCCACAAATTAGACGCCGCCTCCTACTCCTTAGCTGCTCCTTAGAGCCCAAGTTGAAATGAAACAAAGTTAACTACTAACTAACTCCATGGCTAATGATGACCTTTTCACTGCGGCACGACAACTTAAGGTCATAAACAATCAAAACGCCGCTCCGCACTGTTCGGGAAATTGGCGGAGTTGGCTCGGTTTGTTGTCTGTTTTGCTTGGTGGCAATTGGCATCAACTTTACACAGGGGCTGCTCTTGCTAGTGCTCTTCTCGACTAAAGTCCAACTCTAATGTCTGACTCTGACTTTGCAGCTACCAACACCAAACAAACGTTGCAGCTAATAGTTAATAATAATTATTATTTCATTTTGTGGCAAGAGAGCAAAGTAACTCCCACCAGCTTGACACCAACACTAGCCGACAAAGTTAAAACAATAAGACGACAGGCCCACAACTAAAGGAAGAAAGATGGTAGACCAAGACAATGGGAAAGTTAAGCGAAAGTTTATATAAATTTTAACTAACGGTGTTTGAAAGGGTAAGGATCTTTAAAATGGAAAAAGAATAGAAATAAATAGGACCAAAAAAATATCAGACATGAAACCATATTAAGACAATATAGATAATATAGACATCTCTTCTTCATCATTCCGTAAAGCAAACAAAGGAAGCAGTTTTACTCCCTTTCAACACTGAAAATTTTACAACTGAAACACCACAAGGAAACTTTAATGAAATGTTGACAAGTTATCTCTCATTTTGTGGATTCTACAATGCGCTAAAACTAGTTGGGAATTACAACTTAATGAAGCCAAATGAAGCCAAAAACAGTCAAGTCAAAGAAAGTTGATAAATAATTTTGAATCTAATCAAGGCTCAGCCATTTGTTCCTTATTGAAAACTAACACTTTCTAAGATTTTTATAAAAAAGCGCTAGAACTAGTTGAGAATTACAGATTAATAAAGTAAAAGATCTAATTTGAGAGTCCTGAATATATTTTCTATCTATAGTTGAGAAATATTAATATTTAGCACAAATATTCATTCATTATTCCTTGAAACTAGCACTTTATGGTTTTTTAAAATAATGGGCTGGAACTAGTGGAGTAAACTGAATCAGGAAATTTAAATTGAGAATTCTAATGTTTGATATTATTCACTAGATTCATTCATTCAATATTATTCATTGAAATTCACATTAAATTTCTAAAAAGCCACTTTTTGAATGTTAACTGTCCATAGTCCTTGACTGAAACTCACAACGGTAACATGGCGTGTTTGTTTATTGCGCATGCCTAACCGACAATCGTCGCACTGGCATCGAAACCAACTCCTCTCTATCACCTCGAACAGCTCCCCCTCCACCCTCCCTGCTCCCGTTCTCTTTTGGATTGACTTTACCATATTTGCTGCTTCACTTTAGCCCACTTAGAGAGGCGGTGGCGGCAGCAGCGGCAGATCGCCAAGTCAGGATCTAATGTTAGGCCCTCTCTGTTGGCCCTGCTGCTGCTGCTGCGCGCTTGTTGGCTCTCTCACGCGATAGTTATCCTAATGGTTTGACTTTCGTTTGAGGTTTTCTGAGCTTTGTTGTGTGTATGTGGTTGTTTTGTGGCCAACATCTATCAGAGAGCGAGGTTGTACTTTTTTCTATCTGTTTTTTTTTCTTTTTTCGTTTTTTTTTTTTTTTTTTAAGTGAGATGTTGGTAATAAAGCAGCAATTTGTTAACTTTCCAGCCAGGCCAGGCTAGGGCAAGCCAGACAGGCAGGCAGGCCGGCCAACAGGCAGTCAGCTCATTTAGCTACCTCATTGGCGGCTCTTGTTCACTCGTTGGCGGTTGATCGTGATTATTGTGGGAAAGATTCCAATTCGGTCCTCCCCCCCTTCCACTCCTTTCCATTCACTCACTCACTCACTCTCTAGCTTAGCTCATCATTATATGCATTCTACGTACTCTATTTAGTATCCATTGTTCTAAACGCAGAGTTTCTCCACTCTAGGAACGGTAGCTAAGTAACTCCACACATGTGGGAAACATGTTAAGGCATTAACACCCAAAAGGGATTTAGAATTCCCTTCAAATGTTCTTGGCTCTCTCTTTTATTCTACCGATTATGACATAAAGTGCACGTTTTTTTCTACTGATCTTTCCTGCTTCTTCTTTTTTGTGATATATCTTTTGGGGCAAGCAATTGACACTTTACACAACTTCTTACAAGCCAATGTATATAAACGTGACCTAGACAAGAGAACTTAAAAAGCGAATCCCATTTACCATTTGCATAAGCAAGTATCATAGAGAAACCGAAACAAGAGATACTCTGCAGAATAACCTAAGTCCTCATTGGGTTTTGTCAGTTATATAGAATGAAATTGGTACCCCCGTGTAGTTTTGTTAGAATTACCTTTACGAATGAAAAAATTAACCATAAGGAAACTGGAAGGACAATTCCTATTTTACAACGAAGAGTTGATAGATATTTGTTTAAGTTAGAGACAATTTTATTTTTAAAAATTTATCTTCTCAACCTCTCTTCAATATATTATTTAGAACATCAAAAATCTAGGAAATTAATTAATCGCTTAATTTTGGTTAATAGAAATATCTCTACTTTATACATTTAGATTTATTTCTTTAACTTTAACCTTTGTTTATATCTTTTTTTAAATTTCTTTTAATTTCGTATCTCTTTGATTTTCTATCTAAATTAATTTTTTATTCTTTATCAAGCTTCCTGCATTCAAACCACTTCACATAATCATGTAACCCCTCAAAAACTGATAAATTTTATCATAAAATTCAGTCTAAAGATGCGTTATGCAAGTCAAAAATCTCCCCATAGCAAGCAAGTTTAAGGACACAGACACGATCTTCAAGAAAAACCCAAAAAAAAATTGAAAAAATTCTTTATTCGCAATGCGCAACAACAATAAAAATATGAAGCGCTACCAAAAAGTCGTGTAAAGTCAATGTTAATGTTAATGCCTATGGTTGGGATATGGTGCTGGTGCTGCTGTGTTGGACTTGGACATTGCCAATGTGCCTATTGTTCCTACATCCCGTCGTCGTCGTCGTCGTAGACTTCGTTGTTGTTGTTGTTGCTTTTGCTGTTCATGGCCAAACGACTCCTATGGACGACTCCACACACTAAACCGAAATCCAAAACCCCAAACTCCCAAACTCCAAAGTCGAAAACCAAGCACCAAGCGCGCGCACCACAAAGATTCCAGAAAATTATTGGCTCTGCGTGCGGAGAAAGTGCACGTTTTGCTTGTTAAAAAGCACGAATTGTAAATGAAAACAACCTGTTAATCTAAATATCTCACTCGATTGTTGTAGTTGCCGGTAGTTTTTTTTTTTTTTTTTGTAGAGTAGGAGTAGGAGTAGTGGCAACAGCAACAGCAACAGCAACAGCCCCAATAATAACAACAACAGCAACTATTATTATATATAGTCTAGTCGTGTGCATATAACTATTCGTATCGTACATATATACATACAACTCTAACTGTGTTGGCAAACAAATGGCACAAATGTCGAATCTTATTAAAATATCATAACCAGGCCACAAAACTGGAAGAATTGCTATCGATCAAGATCGTATAAAAAGAGATGGAGTGAGAAGGAGAGGGAGATGAGAAAGAGGGCGTAGAAAATTGTTAAAAATCATTTGTTTTTGTCAAATTGTTGGTTAAGGTAACACATTTTCATCTGTATATGGTTAATTATATTAAGTAAAGTGAAAGAGATTGTATTAAGAGATATTTGCAATGCAAGCAACTGAGATGGAAAAAGTATCTGTTAGATGTCTTTTAGTTATTTCTTATTATAATAATAATATTAATGTTTAATATTCCTATTAAGCGAATATCTAAATACATAAATAAGCTTAATATTAACAACGATTTAATTCTATATTTATACTAAACTAGGTTACCTGGCAAACGTTGCTCTGCCATATTAAATATCTCTAGGATACATTTTTTAGTTCAACAACAAATAACTTATTTAATATACTTGTGTGGGTATGTAGTTATAATCAAAAATAGGATAATTAATTAATTTATTTATTTGACTTAATCTCTCAGCAGAATACTCAAATATTCTCATTAGTTATCCAAGATGAAGATCAGGGTGTTTACAAATCTTAGCCACTTTCACCTTGTGACTTAATAATCTTGGTTGCAACTGCCATCCGACCTCGAAGTCTGTAGGAATCATAGAGATTCCTTAACAGCAATAGATAATCGTTTTGGTACTTGCCGAACCAATATTTCTCATTCTTTTTTTATGCATTTAAATATCGAAGCAAGTCAGCTAGTTTTTGATTGGTTAATGAAAATCCCGTTTAAGGTGTCTACCTTATTATGTCTATTATAGTATGTCTATAATAGTATTCTTAATGTTTTTTTGTGGCTCTAATGTTTTTATTAAGAAATGAATATTGTCTGTGGATATATCAAGTTTTTGAGTCTCACTAAAATATTATGCCCCGGGACCTTATATGGTATCTCAAATGTATTTATGATATTGTGAGGGACATCTTGGAATAATCTACGACTGGTCACCATGGGTGGGTGTGTAAAAGAAAGTAAGCAAGGTTAACATGCTGTATTGTTCAGTTTTCTAATTTTGGAGTCACTTTCAGTGGGAAAGTTCTCTAAGGTAAAAGTTATTTATTTAAAAGAAAAGCAGAAAGAACTTTAAAGAGGAAGAAGGAAAAGCAAGAGAGAAGGTGGAAGTGCGAGAACTAATGCGTTGAGACATCGAGCTTATACATTATAACAAAATAATAAAGTAGTTTATCTTATGGCGCTGTTATCAAACTTGACGCCCTTAAATAGTATTTCTTTTTCTGTAGTAAATAAGGATCAGCGATTGCGATTGCTTTATACTGCATGACTGGAAACTTCTTCCAATGAATTAGACAACCATAGCGGCGATCTGCCCTGGATTAGAAATTGCGAGAACTCAATAGTTTTTCCTCAATGTAAGAGAACAAAAAGCAAATACACACATGCTGCTAATATGTCCTTATAGCGTGTTTGTCCTTGCAATGCAAGGCTTAAATCTTAGAAAATAAAAAAAGAGAAAATTAATTTCAAAGAAATTTCAGATTGAAAACGGACTTTATATGTCCAGAAAAAGAACTCGAAAAAACTATAAATACATAACCTGATGCCAGTGAAAAATGTTCTTAAATAAGACATGGAATTCTGTTTCATTATTTCAAGCTAATTTACAGATTTCAGAACTAGAAAGAAAAAGAAACATTTTTTTTTATCTTCAGCTATCAAATGACTCACTTGAACAACAACTTGCTCTACATATTTTCCATATATATGTATATATGTATATAAAAATGACATACTCAAAATGTGGCTGCTGCTACCGCACCAACAACTCGGTCAAATCTCTGCTTCAACTCCTTCAACTCGTCCATTGCCCCCTAACACCTCCTTCACCTCCTTTTGGGGTGTACCACAATTATTATTGCCATGTCATAGTTGGAAAGTGAAGTGCCAAGACGGCTCGTACGGTCAGTGGATTGTCCAATTATGTTTAACTCTTTACGGTGGCAATTCAACACACACTCGCGCACACACACACACACAACCATTGAACCATCCACATAGATACATACATATATATAGATATACAATATCAAAATCTCTCTAATGAAGTTTGAAGATCGTCGTCGAAGCGCTACTGTCCAAGACGCGTAATTTACCTTCTAAAGATTGCGGGTGATTGCCAAGATCTATGGCTCGAGACAATGAGATTGAGAGAAAGAGACAGAGAGAGGAGGAGAAATTCCGAAAAAAAAAACAAAACGAGAAAAAAATACCCATTTGCAGGGCTCTCAAGTGCCTGAAGCGATTTCATATATACATATCGAGTGCACTTCACACAATTCAACGATTTTTTTTTTCTTCCTAATATTTTGTTTTGAAATTGAAAGAGAATCTCTCAATAAGCGGGGCAACAGCAGGTTGAATTTGGAGCAGGCCAAATAAAAAATATGAAAAATACAACAACAAAAAAATACAAAAAATAAAACATGAAAAAACAGACAAGGCAATTAATCATAAAAATATTGCAGAATAATTGTAGAATATTTTGGTTTACTTTCAAAAATTCACAACTAATCGAAAGAAATAATAGCAACACATTCTTTGACTAAAAATAATTGAGAAAATCGAAATAAATTAAAATTTAATGGAATTTTACAGATATAGAAATGTAAAACGATTTAAAATTTTATTCAATTAAATTTGTATTCTAATTTATTTTTTACATGCATGTAATAATGTGAGTTATAGTTATTACAAAGTGAAAGAAAATATAGTAAACATTAACTTCTTTAAAAATAAACTAAAAGCAAATGTTTATAGGCTTTATAAATATATAAAATTATTGGAACAAAGTTGAAAATAATTAAATACAATATTATTAAGATAAAGTTTGCCTTACACTATGCTACATAAATAATATTTTCAATCAGTAAAATAAATATATAATTGTATTGAAATGAGAGAGTTGAAAATGAAGTTAGAAAATAAATTAAAAAAATATGTGATAATAGAATAAAACCAAAATTAAATAGAATGTTAAATTTAAAATGAAATGATTATAAAAATATAATATAATTTAGTAAGAAATAATCTTAGAGAAACCAAAATTTATATGTATTCAAATATAAATTTAAAAGCAATGTTAAA
This sequence comes from Drosophila sturtevanti, assembly GCA_018150375.1. Lineage (NCBI taxonomy): Eukaryota > Metazoa > Arthropoda > Insecta > Diptera > Drosophilidae > Drosophila > Drosophila sturtevanti. The sequence goes on along the minus strand of JAECWJ010000341.1, from coordinate 2,017,728 downwards.
GAAATTGAAATTAAATATAAATGAAACTCTAAAAATAATTTTAAATAAAATAAAAAACAAGTAAAATTGTTCTTCGTTTTTGTTGTGCTGTGCTCCTCTTATTGTGATGGACATTACGAAGGTCAAATTTACATAGAGTAATAAATTTGCAATGATTACTTCAATTTTTTTTTTTTTTTTGGTTTTCTGCTGGTACTTTCAAATATGTCCAAGAAAATTATACTCAATCGTATGCAAAGATTTATGGCTTGATTATTTGCTTATGATTTGGAGAAACAAAAAACCTCCAGCTAAAAAAGAGACTAAAGGAAAACCTTAACTTTAATTGGAACTTATCAAAGAGGAATTGAAACCAATAGCATTGCCAAGCTTTCTTTTATGGCCGCCTTTTGTCTCGGCATTTGTTTTATTTCTATTTATTTCGTTTTTTTTTTTTTTTCCTGCTTTTTTTTCTTGCTCTTCGTTTGGTTTCTTTTTCCTGAATTTATCACCCACTCAAAAACAGCCCAAGAAAAAAACTGTTGAGTTGGAGGAGTCCATGTACCTGCCATAGACAAAGCAATAATTCAATAAATCTATTGCCAATGCATTTTATTGGCAATATGATGATGAGGCCAAGACGGATCGAAGGTTTGCAAATGATATGAGGAGAGAGAGAGAGAAAGAGAGAATGCAGAGCATGCAGCAACAAGAGGAGGATGTGAGTAGAGCGAGAACCAGCCCAACTTGACTTGAACTTCAACTTCAACTTCAAACTTGAACAACTTCAACTTGACTTTAGACTTCAAGAAGTCCATCAAGAGGAGTCAGCAGTCGATGCTCTGTGGTTTGTTTAATAATTCTTTCTGTTCTTTTTCCTATATGACCTATAATACCAAATAGAAAATGGGTATGATAAGATCAGCAAAATCATTTCATCGAGTTAATTGAAAGTCGGAGAATCACTGAGATTAAGTAAAATTAAGATAAAGTAACAAGGCAGTACTTGAAAGAGTTTATTATTATTTAATGAAAAAGACTCTATAGGTGGAGCCACTGTATCAGTATAGTTACTACAGGGTATCACGAAGTTCACGTTCTTATTTCATATTTGTACTGATTTTTAGTTCAATCGAAAGGCGAAGGCGGAGGTGGTGGAGAATGCAAATTTGTTGCCCACTCGACTACCCCTTTTTAAGTTCCTCCTCCTCCTCCTCTTCCTGATGAAATATTATTCATGGCTTTGGCAACTTGTTTCTAAAATATAAAAAAAAAACAGCAAAAAAAAACAGCAAAAAATAACAGAAAAAAATCTGCATATGAAAAATTATTATTGTAATCCATTTGAAGAGGAAGAGAATGCTTCTTCTTCTTCATCCTCCTCCTCTTCTTAAGCCTTCTCTCTTTGGCAGTGCGGCACGTCAGAAAATTATGCAGCATTTTGTTTTTACTAGTTGAGGCCCCCAAAAGAAAGGCGTCAAGAGATTTATGTTTCAAGTTTCTTTCCTTTTTTTTTTTTTTTTGTTGTGTTTAAAGGTTTGCCTAAGTCCTAGTCTGATTTTTTTTTTCTTATGTTGTCCGTTGGCGTTTCCCATAACTTACTATTCCATCTCTTGCCTCTTTCTTTCTATTTATATCTATCTTTTTCTATCTATCGCTATATCTTTCTATGTCTGTCGTCTATCAGGCGGTCTGGTCTGGCGGCGTCGGCGGTCTTTTGGGTGTTGAAATCATTTGTAGTGCAAATTTTTTGTAGTCCATTCTCTCTCAATTCCAGTCTGTGATATATGTGGCAAGTGTGAAAATATATTTTGATCAAATAGCCAAAGTTTTGTAAAGAAAAGCACATGAAAAATTGAGATTAATGGATATGGGCTACAAGTTGAATAGAAAGGTTCTATTGGCATTAAAATAATGTCTAAAATATGATTAAATTGGTTAATATATGAGGCAATGATTGATTATTATCAAGAGATGAATTATATTTATAGTTTATGTCATTTTGTTTAGTTTTGCAAGCGTTTTTAAATATAAAAGGAATGAATATTGACTTATGGTGAGATATACACAAAAATCATTTTCCATCTTCGTAAAACTTTGTAGGATTTAAAATCTTTTACAGACAAATTATAGAGAATTTAAAGACATTTTGTTTTTTGTTAACCTTTTAAAATACAACAGGAATCCATACATAAAATCAATTTCTAGTTCGTTTTTGTTGGCATTAATTACAGTAAGAGAGAAATTAGGATTGTTTTAGAATCTTTTAAAAAGACTTCCAATAAATTTATTAAAATTAATTTCATTACTTCTTAAACCAACTAATTTTATTTTCAATAAGTGCCTAAGATGCATGTATTCCACAACGAAGATTGTCCTACAATTTTCAACAATTGAAAGATTTACTTATACAAATATTGAGCGACATCTTACTTAGTGGGAGGCCATTTGAAAAACATATACGCTATCAAATGGCAAAACTTTCATTTATTCATATCATAGATATGTATACAAAAAAGCAATCTCTCCACTCTTCCTGAAAAAATAAACATACTTAGCCCCGAATCGAAAATTTAACCCACTGTCATAACTCAATAAATCATTTAGCCATCAACAGCTTTAGCTTTAGCTCTAACACCTACCCAACCCAAAAAAACAAAAACAAAAAGACAAAGAAACGAAAAAAATAAAGTTATATAACATTGACTTCAGGTGAAATTTTGTATTATTTTGCGCTTACTCTGCAAACCAGCACAAAGACACACACACACACCAACTCATTGGGAGGAGGGGTTAGGGTAGGGGGTAGGGTAGGGTAGGCAGGCATAGCCCGCATCCTCTAGCCTAAGCCGGCGCCACAAACCGCAAAAATAAAAAAAAGAGACACTTGAAGGTCTTCGAAAACTCGACAACTTTTTTCTTTCTTTCATTTTTTTTTTTTTGCTTGGCCTGAGCTAATGATGCGACACATTTGCTAATTTCTATTTGAAGCCCACTTGCTGGTTGAGATAACTTAGATGATGATCATAATGATGATCGCAATGAAGATGATCATGATGGAGTCAAAGTCGAAGTAGATTAACCGCAGAAAGAAAGATAGGTAGGAAGGTAGGTAGATAGGGGGAAAACAGATGAAGAAGAAAAAAAAACAGGTCTCGAAATACCACCCGAAGCTTTCTTTTGAAATTAAACCATGTTGAAATTAATTAAATGAGGAGAACAGTGTAGAAATAACTTTAAGCCTTTATTTCGATACATCTATATATATATATATCGTTTTCTGAACTGTCCATCAAGTCAATCAGTGCAAATGCTACGAGTCATTCGCAAAGAAAGAAAAAAAACAAAAAGAAAACAAACTTCAAACACAGTTTGAGATAGTTTCTATATACTCTTACAATATCTTTAGTTGTACAATAATATTTAAAATAAATAAATAATAAAATAAATAAATAATATAATTTATAAAAATAAATTAAAATCATTTTAATATTTTATAGAAAAATCAGGAAATATTTGGGAATCATTTTATACAAATACAGAAAATATTTGGGAATCGTTTTATATTAATACAGAGTTTGAATTGGAATGAATTGGATGTAAATTTTAAATTAAATATGCTTGAAATGATCACATTAAAAAAGACACATTATATAGTTAACCTTACTTTCAGATTTCTTAGAATGCTAATGATGATAATGCAAATGATTAAGTGCAAATGATTAAATGGACATTCAAATGATTAAGAAAATATATGTCATGGATGATAATCAACCAATAATATAATACAGAGATTAAAGGATAGAGAAATATCAGACGACGTCTCAATAAATAATGCAATCATTAAATTCATTCATACATTTTACCAAACTGTTGGTTGAAAGCCAATTTACCCAATTTCGTAAGGGTAAACAAAATAAAAAAAAAAACAAAACAACAAAAATACAAACACCGATCACTTTATGCTTTTCCAATGTCTGATTTATGATTTGCATAAAAAATTCGTTTGCCAATTCTTCATTTTATTTTCATTTCTTTTGTATAACTTTTACCTTTTTGTTTGACTTTCAAGTCTCCTTTTGAGATTTTGCACTTTTCAACCCCCCCAATCGAAATGTTATCTTTGTCTGCCTTGATATAGTCGTCATTGTTTTTTTTCAAGAAAGATTTTGTTCTGTTTTATCTTATTTAAAAAATGATATTCGATACATTTCTATTTCGTTTCGAATTACGCACTGGTTGCATTGTTATGGCCGTTTTGCATATGATTCTTAGTATCGGCTCTTTGGAAAATGCCATAAATCAATCGAATTTCTACTATTTCCTTATGGTATTGAGCGTTAGAATATTTGAAATGTGCTTAAGTGCATTTCTTTTCTTTGCCTCCATTTTGGTAAGTTAAAAATTATTATATTAAACTATAAAAAATATTTCTTGAATATCGTTTCGTTCTTTGTTGTTTTTGTAGAATAAACGAGGATGGCTAAAACTGTGGATGTTATCTATTACACCTGTGTTTTTATTTAACGTATCTTACAGTACATACCAAAGTTTGGTTAAACATGATTCACTTTTGGGTCTTATATTATTAGGCACTTTATGTAAGTATATAAGAATACATCTTACAAATATCGAAGCCTTAAAAAATATGAATAAAAATAGATGAGGGAAGAATGATAGATCAACGAAAAAATAAAATTTGATATAGATCAAGATTTACTATACATGAGACTTACTATACATATAAACAAGTATAAGATGTTTAGTTTAATTCACATTCCTATATATATATATTCTTTATATTACAAATTTTACTATAAATTACTTTATAAAACAATTGAGAAGCAATTTATTTTTGAAAATTAAATTAGTTAAAAAAAAGTTTTATAAACCGATGAGCATTATTTGTTGTCAAATCTTGTTGAAGAATTTCAAAACTGATTATTCATTCACAAGTTAAATTTTCAATTGGAAAAATAATAGCAAACCATTTAAGAAACAAAACCATTTAAGAAGTCAGAGTAGAAATCAGGAATATTATGAGAATAGGATTATTAAAATACTTTATTTTATTGCATTTTCTTCATTGCATTAAGTACTTATAGAATCTGTTGATATTCATAAATGGTTCACATCTTATCCAAAATAAATGAATAGAAATCTAAAATCCTTTGTCTTTTAACCCCAGAAACATTTTTGGTATATTTATAAATTTATATTTAATAGAAGGTTTAAAATTAACTGCTACACCTTAAACCCAAATTCAAACAAATTTATTAAAATAGGAGTAGATAACTAAAATACATTAACTAAGTATCGAATAAAGTCTTAAATTCTAATTTATAGAAACTAAATTTATTAAAATGCATTTTTCTCCCCTTTTTAAAATAAACTATTAATAATCTATTTTCTTCATTAATTAGATGTAATAACAATTAGTTTAATGCTAGTGCATTCATTTTACGATGAATTGGGTGTGATTGAGAACTATTTGAAGGATTTGGCCGAATTGCGAGCTTTGAGATCGGCACAACAGCCAAAAGAACGAGATGATTCTATTACGAGTAATATTGAAATGTTACCTTTAGGTTCGGAAAGGAGAGTTCGCACAGATGAGATTGGTTTAACATCGCGTGAATATCAAGAATCAAATATTGAAAACTTTGATCTGAAGAAACTAGTTCACGATCCGACATCTGTTTTAAGTGATAGCAGTGCTGATGATTCATCTGGCCATAGAAGAGAAAGGACAGCTTTAACATCTTTTCGTCATTTAGATATGCAAGAGATCGAAAGCAGTATAAATGAAACTAATCCGGATGTACCAGTAACCGTAAGACGAACTTCAGTTCGTGAACAACCGCTGGTTCCCGATAGTAGTGAATCCGAAACTCCAGCTCCTCGTACCTATATACCCCGTTCACTTCGAGCTAGTTCAAAACTCTCAAAGCCAAAACCCGATTCATTATAAGAATATGAAATATTTATTATACATAAGTATTTATAATGAAATACACATTTCTCCTCTTTAACCGGTAGCTTAAAGGCTTAAGAAACTTGAGCTGAAATATCTGAACTTTTATTGTATATGTGTGAGTATTTATTTTTTTTTTTTCTATTTCTTTTAACCAAAAGGTGGGTAATCGGATAGGCGAAAGTCAAGACAAGTCAAGTCTCTCTTCATTTTCATATTTGTTATAATTTCTTTTCAATCTAACCGCAAAATCCACTTGGGAGTCAGTTTGATTATGACAAGTTTAACTACAAGTAAAGAGTACGATGAACGAGATGAACGAACACAGTCAGTCTCTGGTATGGAGAAAAAATGCCTAGCGGTGTCTCCTCCCATCGGCCCCCATCTCCCACCACCCCAACTCCATTTGACTTTGGCTCGCGCTCAACTGTCGTTTCTTCTTTATGATGATCGAGTGGTGCAAAGTAGAATTCATTTTTTTTTTTTTTTATGCTCAACAAAATGCATAAACAAAGCGAAACTCAATTTCAAGTCAAGCGAAGAGAAAAGAAATTATGTTGAAATCTTTGCCCCCGAAAAGAAGAAAACAGAAAATAAAAAGCTATTTCATTATTATCATTGTTTATCGTTCTGAATTGAAGGCAAATATGTAAATATTGAAGTTGGCCTATGGTAACAGTGGTACAAAAGTTAGAGTTAATTGCGCCAAATTGTTGAGAAATGTAAATAAAATATATTTAAAGTTTTATTTAGTTTTTCCATAGGGGAAAGATTAAGAGGCCCTTGAAACCTTTTCCAATTTAATCTTTTCTTAGCTTATAATTTCTTAAAAACCTATAACTTGAAACTTGAAACTTAAAACTTACATTTACATGTATCGAAGAAAGGAAATGTTTAAACTGTAGTTTTCTTTAGATTTTTAACTCTATATATTATATATGCTATTATATCTATATCAAACCACATTTATTAATAAGATTATTATATAAAAATAATGATATTAATTTACATAAGAAATCAAAACCAATGTTAATTAAAAACTTCAGGATCACTCTTTGGTATCGCTCTAGATTACTGTCAATCTGCCTATGTATATATTCTTATATAATCTGAAGATTTTGATTTAAACAATTTTAAACTGATTGTAAATAATACGAAAATAAAAACTCTTCCATTTGGGAATCTTCTCCGAATCAATCTATAAAATTAGAAAAGCCTTTGAAACTTTCTAAAGCGATATTACAAATTTAATAAAAATTGGAAAAAAAACTTTATTTTATCATAATACCACATTCAAAGTCCTATTTTTTTTTTTTTTTGTAAAAGTTTCCAAAATTTACAAAACTTAACCCACTGTGTTATGTTAACGCCCCTCTCTCCTCTCTTGCAACAACAAGAAGAATAGCTAACATATTTTTATAGCATTTAAATAACAACAGTAGTAGACACCCACCATTATACAACAAAAAAAAAAAGAAAAAAAAATACCAACCGATTGAGGTAAATGAGTTTAAAATTGAAGCCGAGCAAAGACAATTAAGCTTAAGGAGCATTTCATTTTTCAGATGGCAAAGAAAGTTCAACGGGAATGCCGTCAAATAAGCCAGAAATAAAGCGGCCCAGGGGCTGACTTACAACCAAAAAAGTTGAAAGAGAAGACCAAGACGAAGACGAAGTCGAAGACTTGTGGTCTGAAGGCACTTAGACTATTGGACCTTGAAGAGACCACAATAAAAGTGGTAACAACAACAGAGCAACAAAAAACAACAACATTCAGTGATTCATAGACAGGCAACACACACACACACACGCACGCACACAGTCGTCATACATATTTGAATTGCAAAAGACCAAAATCGGTTTGATTTTATTTTGTTTTTTTTTTTTTTGTTTTCTTCATTTTTTGACATTTACGGATCATAACAATATACGCAACCATTTTTGGCCAACCAAATGCCTCTAGGGTATCAATTTGGACATGTAAAAATATTTTAAGTGGCTTCTTAAAATTCTCACATTCTCTCTCTCTCATCGCTTCCTCCTTCCGCCCGCTCCTCTATAAATATTTCTAAGCCACCTCCACCTACTGCTCCACTTCCCGCATACAAAACCAAGGTGTGTTCTATTAATCATAACACATTTTTTTTTTTTTTTTTTTTTGGTCAGAGGGGGGACCGACACAGAAATCCTGTTATGAAAATTAACATAAAAATAAACATGTGAAAGATTTTCCTCTCTTTTGCATATCCTGCTTTCAGCTGTCCCCAAACAAAACAAAAAAATAAACGGTTTCACTTCCGATTTCTCATGACCTTCCTCTTACGTCAATCGAGAGTTCATTCGTTCAATCTTTGGTATTGATGATGTCTCCTTGTCAGCAGCCTCCTAGATAGATTTTATCCATGGGCACATGGATAGGAAAAAAAACAGGTTCTTTTTCCTGCTTTCCAGTGTGAGGGAGTAAAGTAATTTGATCTGTCCTTTCGGTATAAAAAAATAAGGGAAAACAAATATAGAGCATATGACATGGTATTTGTATAAGAATTGTGTCTGTTATTAGGAGTTCAGTGCACCTTTTTGAGCTTCCTGAGAATGGGAGAAACGAAGGACAGGACTGGGAGTTTTTTTTATATTTCTTGACGAAACACTGACAAGGTGGGGTCAAGATTTAAAATGAGGTGGGAAAATGTCAACCAATCAGATTTGAGAAATAAACTAAGGATTTTAGTCAGTTTTCATGTTAAATTTTTTCCTTAGTTCCTGTTTAAAATTGAAAAAACATGTTTGGTAAATTGGTAATAAAAATCTACTTAGCATTAAAGTCGGGAGACATTTTCAGATATAATTGATATTGACATATTCTTTCAATATATAAAAGAAGAAACAAATTATTTTCAAATCAATTGTACGTTAAAATAAAATTTATATATGTATAGTAGGATATTACCTATTTGTCAGACAATTTTATAGATAACTTAGACACAAGTTTTAAGAAACTGTTACCAAAGTACTTCCTATTTATGTTCCAGATAAATTCCGAATGAAGTAATCCCAAAATATTTCAGTTTAAAACCTATTTTAAATTTTGATAAATAATAAAATAAAATAAATATAATTTAAAATTAATTTGAATAATTATATAGTCAATAATCGCTTGTCACATTGAAACAGAAAATTCCATACATTCTTTAAAAAAATTCAGATATGCACCTAGTGGTGGTTATTTTGCATTTTAATTGTTCTAGCAAATAACTAGCCAAGTTTATGCAGTAATCTTTGCAAGTTGATCGGGTAAGGAAAAAGGCAAAAATACACCTCGGGGTACCTCTCTGCGCATACGTAACGCACAAAGCAGCCAAAAAAAAAACAAAATAAAATAAAAAAGAGAGAGCTGCTAAAGCTCTTCGTTGGTATTTTGTGGTGGTAGAGTGGAGTGGAGATAGTAGAGCCAAAGACCAGACACCAGACCAAGTGCATTTCACACAAAACGTGCAAATAATAACACCATCTACGCTAATGATCTCTACCATGAATGTTTGCGGCGGACTCACCAACCTCCCTCACGCACACCCCCACACACACCACACACCACACACCACACACAACATACAATCACAAATAAACAAACATACAAACAGTTAGAGACAAGAAAACAATAAAACGCGTTAACTGCTGCCGTTTGCGTTGGGCATACAATTGTTTTGGGCCCAAAAGCTATGTGTGGCACAACGAACGACTTACGGACTTGCGAGAGACAACAACAACAACAACAACAAAGCGTTTGCTACTTTGACTAAACTCAAACAGAGCTACTAACTAATTGGCCAACTACTACTTGGACACAGGTTGTCTCTCTCATTTCTTTCTTTCTTTCGCTTCTCTCTCTCTCTCTCTCACACACAATGTGAAGATGATGATGATGATGATGATATCGCTTTGTTTCTTTTCCCAACTCACGCACTCAACTAGCTAACCAGCCAAAGTCAACCAAAGCGAGCACTTGCAATCGGTTTTTCTTTTTTGTTTTTTTTTTTTAGTTGCGTCGTTAAGACGACAAAAATTGTCATGAAAAATCATTAAGGAAATAAAAGTTAATCAAAAATTTTAATAATTTCGTGCCATATATGTATGTATGTATGTATATTTGGTACGATCTATGACAAAGACCAGAGAAACGTGGAAGACTAAACTTTAACTTTTGTTGGAATTTTATGTAGAAATATTTATATAGTATTATATATTGACTTGACGACATTATATAGTAAATGTGGAGTATATTATAAAGATGTAAATTGACCCAAATGCAAAATATAACTAATTATCGTTATCATTTATAAATTCTAATCAAAAGATCATTAGTTTTATTTATACAAATATATTAATATTAATTCTTATAATCTTATAATTTATTAATTATTATTTAAGAACTAGCAGCCCACTTGCCCAATTTGTTAATCATTCCTTCTATATTCTAAATTCTATTACAGTAGGAAGCCGATTCGTGACGACGACAAAAATGGAAAATCCTGGTATATAGAGTGAAAAGTATATTAAATAAATACCCAACGTTTCTGAGTTCAACAAACGTTTACTGATGGCCATAAAATCGATGCATGAAATTTTTGAAAGGGATATATGTTTGCCCGATTAATATGAAAAACATTTACATTATTGCAGATTAATATTCCATAAAGAATAATCATGTAATTTTTACATTACATATTTATAAGTTAATTCTAATTCTCTTCTAAGCAATATAAAATTTGTTGTTAAATACCATATTTAATTATATTCCAATATATATATATGTATATGTATATATATTCCAGTTTAGTCTGATTAAAAACCTCTCCCAAGGATGAATAAATTATTAAATACATAGATAAAACATTTCCCATTTCAAAGCTATTATTTTGATTGTTGACCATAAAATTCTACTTAAATGCGTAGCCATTTGCCTACTTACTACTACGTATTATTACATAGTTGCACCTTCCCCCCATTGAATACTTAAAACTTTGTTTATACATATGTATATGTATGTATGTATATGTATATACAATATGTATGTATGCATATAAACTCGTATGCCTTTACCGATCGTTTTTGTACGTCGCCGGCGATCGCGCAAAAAAGCACACTTCGTCGTGACAAACAAAATGCTCACGTTTATCAGCAGACAAAAGATCTCCATTTTTACGCTAAATTTCATTCGTCGTCGTCGCTCGTCTTTTTGCCTTGTGTCGTTTGTGTTTTCTTTTTTCTTTTCTTTTATTTTGTTTTTTTTTTTTTTTTTGGCAAAAGCTTAAATACCCTTTCACAGAGATAAATACTGAAGAAAGGATCTCCGGAAAATTAATTTCTAAAGTACTTTTAAAAGACTTTGGTATCTTGGGGATATTTTTAAAAAATATTACAAAAGGGTGAAAAAAGAAAAATTTATTTTGAATAATTAAAATTAATTCTACAAGTAACTTAACAGTAAAAGTTTTTCTTGCAATCTTTTGTATACTTTTCAAATGAAAATTAATATTCTTAAGGGTATATCCTCGTCATAATATCCTAATCTTAACCATGGTCCTATGGTTTTTTCTTTTGCTTTTGCTCTGGATCGATGATCAGTTTTTCTGGGGTGCCCCTTTTCGGTGTGTTGGAAAGTTTTTCATTTTGGCTCGTTAAAAAATTTGAAATTCAAAAAAAAAAAGAGCAGGTAAATTTTTTTTTTTTTTGGTTTTTTTTAAACAAAAGGTTGAGGGTGGTCGAGAGAGGGAGGCCAAGTTTTTGTTTGGCTTTATCTTTTTGCATATTCATAAAGCTTTAAAAACTGTTTACCATTTTGTGTTGCGTTGTCGTCTGAATTTTTTTTTCTCTTTTTTTTTCGTTAACTGTTGCTTTATTATAGGTTGCTGCTGCTGCCAGGATTTTGGTTTTTCTTTTTAGTTTTCGTCAGGTTTTTTTTTTTTTTTTTGCTTGGTGGGCTTTATCACTGTGCCAAAAGGTGGAAGAGACCAACCAGAGCAGAGACCAGGCCAGACAGATAGCAGACACAGACCTCAAAAACCAGCCACCAGACCAGCTGCAGTTGCGCAAAAGCGCAAAAACGTCAACTCAAAAGCAACTACATACTACAAAATATTGTTATATTTGTTTATTGTTAACGAATTGAACTATGGATAAGTTGCAACAGAATTGGAGTATAAAGACTTTCACATCAAATTGATGAACAATAAATTTGTTGGTAAATTAATAATTAATAGTTAGGAAAAATAAGTCTAAATCAAGTTACTATAGAATTTGGGTATTATTTTATATAATATTATATTATATTGTTAATATCGTAGTATATTGCTTAATTGATTGAGAAATTATAGAAAGCTAATCTAAGTCCAAATTATCCTTTTTAGACTCTTGTAAACCGGTTTAACAATATACTTAAAAACTTTTTGGCGTAATAAGGAAAGATTCTTTTTTTAAACTTTGAGTCCTTCAATCCTTTAACCAATCAAAGTTTACTCTAGGCAACCCAATTATATTAGACTCTCTCATTACCTCTCATTTTCTCTCACATCCTTAACTAATTCTCCAATTGGTTTCAATTTTCTTTTCCCTGGTCCCGGATTTTACCTTCCGGGTCTTAACTCTTCCAGAAGTCTTCACTTTTACCTCTGGCCATTGCCCTTAAAGAAAGAAAAAGAAATACAACAATCAAGCGCGAAATTTGGCACAACACAAAAAATAAAATAAAAGACCCCAAAGGGAAGAGCAAGAGGGGAGGTCAAGTCACCTTTTATTTTGTTGATGTATTTTTTTCTATTTTTTTTTTTTTTGAATGGTCGTCCGACCACAAAAGGCCCTAAATGCTCGTCTATTTTGTTACAATTTAAGACGCTTATTAGAAATCGTTTGCAAATTGTTTAGCAAGAAAGCAACGGGCACGATCGCTAGTAATGTTAGAGGGGAGGAGGAGAGCAGACAAAGATAGACGAAGGGAAGAGACGGTGGGTTGGCAGAGTAAGTAACTTGAGCTCTAAAGCCAGCCACGAACTGCGTGCATATTAATTTTTTCCTATTTTTTTTTCTTTATTTTTTTTATTTTTTGGTTGATCGCTCGACTGGGATCTCTGTTGTATTATAAAGAGCACACGTGAGCCCAGAGACTTGACTTGACTTTAGAGTTGAGACGACTTGTTGTTGCTGTTGTTGTTGTTGTTGTTGCTGCTGCTGCTAGCTGCTGTTGTAGCTAGTTTGGGTGCTGTGCCTGCCCGCCTGTCTGATGCCTGCCTGATGATCTAATTTGGCAACAATTGTCGTAGTCGTCGATCGTTGATCGCCGCCGTTTGTCGTTAAACAGAGGCTTAGTGTGAGAGAAGGGATCAAAGGGAATCTTAACAGAATCGAAACTTTATAAAATATTGTAAATGTGAGAAATTTGACATTTTTGCATTGACATACGAGTTTACTTATAATTAAAAGCAACAAAAGGGCGAAAAATTGAAATATTTTATTTGTCTTTTAGGAATTATTTTAATTAATATTCGAATTTAATTTAATTAAAGGCAACGAGCAAATGAAAATTGGTAACACATTTTTTCTGTTTTAATCAAAATCTTCTGATCGAAACCAAATCTTGTCCCAAAACTTTCCAATTCTTTTCTATATAATCGATATAAGCATAAAACATTTGCGAAATTATATCTTTAAGCTACCTTTAATAGATACCAATATGTTAATAAATCTTAAGTATTTAATTATATTAAAAATATTAGAAATATGTATTTTAAACTACATTAAGCGAAACTGTTTTAATTAAACTCTTTGTCTGGAATATTTACAGATATTGCTTAAAAATTGCAATAATTATATTATAAACATTTGATTTAATAAAGATTGAACCAAAATTAAAAATTGTATATTATTTGTAGAACACTTGCCATACTATTAAATTATTAATATTATTTCAGAGAACAATATTAAAATCTACATTATTTAATATATTTTTTAGAAGATTGTAACAATTTTTAACGACTAAATAATTTTTAAATAAATGAGTCTGGTTTACCAAGCGATAAAACCAATTATTACAATAAAATTATATCTAAATATAAAAGTTATAGGTGACCGAAAAGTTTAAAACTTTAACCATAACTACATTAAATACAATGATTTTCAAAAGCATAACCAAGGATTTGGTTCCAACTTGCTAAATTAGTTAATCGCTTTGCTTTGCTTTTCAAATATAGAATAAAATTCGAATGATAATACAAAATTGTTTCCCCCTCTAATTGAATTATGACTAAGCCTTTGTCCTTTTGCACACATGTGCTTTTTGGTTAAATATTCGCCCAAGACTTTTTGCCTATGCATAATCGTCATATATACAGACATACATGTGTTATGAAAAGGACAGAAAGGTGAATAAGGAGGAGGACTCTCTCTCTTATATAGACGGCAACAACGACTACGCCTGGCGCGACGATCAATTGATCTCGATAATGAGTTTCATTTCGTTTCGTTTGCAGGCAGAACGCACCCATATTTCTATGTATGTATATACATATCTCTATATATGCAAACTTTACAATTTTTCTTTTTTCCCCCCTTTATTTTCGATGATGATGATGATTTTCTTCTCTTTTTCCGCATCAGTGAGTCGATCACCTATAACTTTTCTTTAGCCGGTGATCGATCCGCTTATATCTACTCTTTTTTTTTTTGCTTTTTTTTTCTTTCATTAAAAAATAGGTTTAATGTTTAATAAGACTACGCTTAGGCGGGGATCTCTATTGAAGCGTGTGTGTTTGCTTTGCTGTGCTTTGGTTTGGTTTGCTTTGGTTTGGTTTGGTTTTTGATTTAGTGACTGCCATTTTGTGGGCCCCACATTGTACGCTTGAGTACGTTGTACGTGCTTAGAAATTTCAATATAATTTATGATCAGAAATACACAACGTTTTCTCCCTCTCTCTCACTCCCTCTGTCTCCCTCTCGCTCACTCTTTCATTGGGTGCAATAAAATGTCGCGATTGGCTGATTGACTTTGTTGGGCTTTGATTTTTTTTTTTTTGGGACTTTTTGACTCTCGTTCGAATCGATTTGTTTATTTATTTCATCAGTAACGATTTTAGGCAAAATAGAAGCTTGACCCAAAAATAAAAAACCGTTCGTAAAGTGTTCCTTTACTCAATATATTTATGTATACGATCGAATTCCATTGAAGAACTTGTTGCATAAATGTGTTAAAAGGGGGAAAGGCGAAGTCTAATGGCAATCAGAAAAATAAACAATTGAAAATCCATTATAAATTATTAGCAAAGTTAAGTCAACAAAAGAAAAAAAATCATGCAAGTGGAATCTGTTAAAACGAAATTTAAATACTCTTGCTAGATAATTTTCAATGGAAGAAGCTATTTCTGTTAGAGAAAATGTACGAATTTCTTTTATTAGACAGGCAAAGGATTTAAGATGTCCCTAAAGTAGTGAATAAACGATCATATGTAATTATATGCATTAATAATGTATACAGAGATATCACTTAAGAATTCTTCGGAAGTCATCTTATTTATGGTTAGCAGAATTGAGTTAAATATGTAAATGCAATTTTAGTTAATTCTGATGAATGATCGATAGATGAAGGGCCCCCTTTCAAGTGGACATATTTCGAGTTAAGACTTCTAAAATCCGAATCAACTAATTTCTAATATTTTATTTGATCCCAAGTGCATTAAGTTTGAACTGGTTTCTCTCCATTTTTTATTTAATTTCCAAATTATGACTTGAAAAAGTGATGCATTATGCCATATAAGCTAAGTGGGTCATAGAAGAGGACATTGCAACAGCAGTGGATAAATGAATCATAATATACGAAGTTCTGTAATAAATTTCTTAAATTCTTAATACAATTTATGTATATGTACATCTATGTACATATCAAATTTCTTTCTCATTTATATATGTATGTACATATGTATGTACATGTCTGGAATACATCTTAAAGCAAACACAAATGAAATATATTCCTATATTACAACTAAAAGAAATAAAGTAAGCAAGTCGTCCCTGCCGACTTGGAGTATACCCTGTACCATAAGGAGATATTTCATTAAATCAGATTTCGTCGAAATTCTCATTAATTGAATATAAATTCTTCATATTAAATTATATTTTCTTTATATTAAATTAATTTTCTTACATTTTAATTACTTTTCAAGATTTTTATGTTAATCAAAAATAGCGATTCTAAAAAGCAAATAATGACAGTTTTCCAAAATCAGAGATTTGACTGAATTGGAGCCCTCTGAAGTAGAGGTTCCTTCAAAGGATTTGTGCGTTGTCCTTCTTTTGAAGGATTTTAACAATGTTCTATAGGCACTAAGTTAGCCTTTTACCCTATGGTTATAAAAACTGTTAATCAAATTAATTTCATTTCCATTATTGTGTAATTTAAAAGTCAACTTAGAGTGAGCAAGGATCAAAACTGATTGGCTTTGAAGTGATTCACCATTTGTGTATTGGAATAAAACTTAATAAATTTCTAAACACTAACAAAAATGAAGAAAGCAACTAAAGGACTAAGAAAGACATTTTTATTATGCTGAAATTTTTTATTTATAAATTTTTTATTTTTTATACCTAATCATCATCGGCTATAAACGTATTTGGAAAGTAAAAGCCAAGTAGAATAATTGCATAGTTTAAATAGATTTCCAATTAAAATTTAAATGTTATCCAATATTATTTCGATTAAAAAATGTCAACAAATATTTAAAAAACTTATTTAAATAAATTTATTTGAATTGACAAGTTCAGAAAATAGTTTGAAAATTACTTTTCAACCGATTTAACCCCCATCAGACTTAATCAATAATAAAAAATCTGCTTGTATTTCTTTATCTGTTGATGCTACATATTTTTTATATTTTTTTTGTATAGCCAAAAGCAAAGAAATTGTCCAAATTATTTTTCTTTTGATTCTAAGTAAGTTTTTATTCTCTAACTTTATTTCTGAGCGATCCCCTCCTCAAGTCAACTTTAAAATGTATTTCAAACTGAAAGGAACCACCCAAAATCATAAAAAAATTTCCATATTTGTTTTTATATTAAATAAAATGTATTTCCTTCTTGGATTTTTTTATTGATTTTTTTTTTTTAATTTTCATTCTTTTTCACTTCATTTTCTCTTTTTAAATAAATAACTTAAAATTATAAAACATTTTCTCATATCAAAATATATATATTTTATATGCTTTTTGTTTTTCTTGTTTTTGTTTGTTTTTTTTTTTTTTTTGCTCTTTTTAAACACATTTACAATGTATTGAAAAAGATTATAGTTAAGGTTTTATCAGAAATAATTATATATATATATATATGTTCTATGTATGTATATAATCTACAAGCTAAAAAATACTATGGTAAATACCATATTTTAATATATACATACATATATATAAAAATATATATTTATAAAAAGGAGATAAAAGTTTTCTTCATTGATTTTTGTTTTAAAGGATTGTCTTAATGCGATATTATATATAAATGTACTTATAGTTGTGTATATACAGGAAAAATAGAAAAATACTTTAAAAAGTTTCAACTTAGGATGCAACTTCATTCAATTCAAGTTGTTGGTTCTGTTTGTTTTTTTTTTTTTTTTTTTTTCTTTTTTTTTGAAGGGAATTAAAATTTAGAAATGGGGCAAAAGTTAAACTCATAATTTAAAGTGAATCAAATTCAAAATGAAATTAATGACTAGAAAATAAAAATTTAAAACAAAAATAAAAATTGAATTTCAGAAAATTAATTAAATTTTTTCCCCTTTTGTTGGTTTGTTTTTTTTTTGTTTTTTTTTTTTTTTTAATATAGTTTAGTTTTTCTTGTTCTTTTGTGGCACTGGGCTCTTGTGGGAGGAGACGCGAGACGTAGGATGTAGTCTTAAACGAGCTAGGAACTAATTTTTGGTGGAACATGGCTTTCATTTTTTTTTTTTTTTTTTGTCATTTTATTATATTATTTTTATTGAACTTAAGGCTCGTTGTAGCTCGTTGTGGAAGTGCCTCCTGGACATCCACCCTCCGAGTGTTTGGTGAGCAAAGACATCCGAGAGAATGTCTTGGCACAATTGTTGCAGGAATATTTTTTGATATCCGAATGTGTCTGTAAATGGGCACGCAGATTGGAACGATCGGCAAAGGCACGATGACAATGCTGACAGCTGAAGGGCTTCTCGCCCGTATGTGTACGAATATGTCCCTGCAATAGCCATGGACGTGAGAATGCTTTGCCGCACATTTGACACTTGCACGGCAATGTATGGGTGCGTATATGCATTTTTAAGGCACCCAGCGAAACATAGGTTTTTTCACAATCTTTGCAACTGAAAGACTTTTTCACTTGATTTCCTTCAGCAGCAGGACAATGGAATTGTTGATGTTTGGTTAGACCCGAGAATGTGGAATATGATTTTTGGCAATCTGGGCACTGATACCGAGGCGGCTGTTGTTGTGTCTTATCTTTTTTCGATGACGGACTCGTCAAAATAGCTGAGGCTGAAGATGACGATGATGATGATGATGATCCAGAAGAAGCCTCTTTGGGTGAAATCAATGAAGTTGTTGCTGTTGTTGGTACTACTGATGGTTTTGTAAGCGATTTTAATGACAAATCTTCAGGCACTGATGAGCAATTTGATTCTGGTGTCATAGAACGCATGGAATAGTATGAATTTTCCGAATATGCAGGTGAGATAGGTGCATGATGATGATGATGATGATGGTGCTGCAGATGATGCGGATGATATGCAGTGTATCCTGCAGTCGCAGGTTGCGCTGCTCCCACTGATTGTGGCGCCGGTGGTGGAAAAGCAGTGCTATATGGCACATAACGATGTTGCTGCTGTTGGCGTACTCCAATAGGACGATGTATGATTTCTGAACGCATTGGAGGTGACACCGAACTGGCACGACCATGCAAATAATGATGAGGCGGCGGTGATAATGAACCCATGGAATCAGATGGAGAACTCGGTGAAATTAATTGTTCAGCATGATGTTGCTGTTGTTGTTGCTGCTGCTGGTGATGATGATGATGATGATGAGCTGCAGCAGCGACTGCTGCAAAATGTGGTTGATTAATAGTCCGATAAAATTCCGCCGTATAGGGAGACATATGAAAATTCCAGGCATATGTGGGTGTGGGATGGACCACAGAAACAGCGGCTGCTGCTGCCGCCACCGCAGCCGCAGCTAAGGTAGCTGCTTGCGTTTGATTTGTTTCAACCACATCCACATCATCTACTTGGACATCATCCTCGCTATCGGCATCATCATCAGTTGTGTGATCGACATCGACACCTTCATCCTCTACATTGATCAGCTCTTCAGATGCTGGGACAATTTCTGTTTTCTTTTTTAGGCACAAGTTTTCAGGTTCCACTGTTGTAATTTCCATTTCTTTTCCTCCTCCAATTGTTGTTATTGCTGTTGTTGGCGGAGCCTCGAACTGATATGTCACAGGTCTTTTCTTCAAAGGACACTTGCTGTAGTTCTTTTCCACCAACATTTCTTCCACAGAATGCATTTTGGTTTTTTATTTATTTCTTTCGTTTTAAACGCAAAATATTCAAAGTTTTTTTTTTATCTCAACACTTCTTATTAATTGTAATTCCACATAACAAACGACGTTCCACGATTTATTTTTTTTTTTTTTTTTACGTATGCGCGGAGCAAAGTGTGTGAACGTTAGTAGAGGCGGTGAAGAACTGTTAAAAAAAACAAAAACAAATCTCTATTTATTTGAAAACGTTAACAGTAGAAAAACTCTCTTGCGCTCTGTTAACGCATTTCATACTGTTAATATTGAAGTTAACATTGGTAAAACTCTCTTGCACCCTGTTAAAGGAGAAGATTATGTTAATTTAACAGGAGTCTGTGCATAGAGAGTACAAAAATGTGTGCGCTTTGTGTATGAATTGCAACTGTAAGGAAACAAATATTGATTTCCATACACACATTCATGTGTTTTTAAAATAAGTGAAACAGAAAAACTAAGAAACAGATCTGTTAACTGATTAATTTTTTAAAGCATTCATGTATGACTATTTTGGCGCTTTTTTTGTGGTTGCATGACAATTCCTGTTCAAATGTTAACGAATAAAAATAGGGAAACAAATTATCTCTTTATGTTAAGCAATATGATTATGTTGCTCTCCCAATGTTAACAGCAAAGATCAGGCTCACGCTCTCACTCTTACTGCGGCAGGTATACAATATCCCGTGCATGTGTATGCGTGTATAAGCGCTCGTCTGCTGCGATGATAAAACCGTTTTGTGCCCACCACGACGACGCCAACCAATCGTAAACGTTCGGCTCGGCTAACCTGTTTCGGCTTGTTTATGTACTCAGAAAACAAAACTCACGTGCCCGACTACGTACACTTGCACCAATCGTTGACGCCGACCAACTCCACAAGATGCCGTTATAATTGCATGTGTATTATGGTGGTGGTGTGTGTGAGTGTGAACAGTTGTTGTTGTTCTCTTTTGAAGTTGTCTCTCTTATTTTTGTTTCCATTGAATGCGCAGTACAATTTTTGTAGGGATTTTTATGCGTCGTTGGCTCCAACTACCTGGAGGAGCTCTCCAATTTTTCACCCAAAGAAAAAGGAATCCTATTCAGGCTTTAGTTAAACTTTAATGTGACATATGTGATGACTTTATGTACAGGTAGAACACGTGTTTCAGCAATAATTTCGGTAAGAGTATAAGCTACAAGCAGGTAGCAATTGGCATTAATGAAAGCAAAGTAGTTAACAATATCAGAAATGATGAGTTGCCTTAAGTAAAATGTAATAAATAATACTTTTTTAAGTATTATTTTAGTAAATTATGTACATAGTATAAGGAATATGATTATCCTAGTTTATAGATTAGCACTTTGAACTACAAAATATCTGGTGTGCAATAATTACGTTAATTTTCCCCCATGGTATGAAATAATAGTTGCTCAAAAGTGGATTAAATATGATGATATCCAACACTGATTTTTCTAATTGTTTATAATTAGTATTCAGTCAAATTAGTTAATATGCATTAAAACAATTTTCAACATTTTAAAATTTAAATGCTTGTGAATTGGCGAAATTATTATACATACATACATACATCATATTAAGATTAATCACTACGCCTTAATAATTTGTCCAATGGTGGCGCATGTTCTTACTAAGAAGTACTTTGTGGAAAATCTTTTCCCCCAGGTTTTAGATCAAAAGCTTCAACTTGAAATTAGTTAAAATGCATAAGTTAATGATTGATGTTTAATACATGTTTTAGTCTTAATATTCTGCACATGTAAATTCTTTCTACTCTTGAAATTCGCAATGAAAAACTGGAGTTTACTAGACGGATATTACCATTGTGTAAAGCTAGTTTAATTTAATTCAACAACAAAGCCAATTTTAAATGAATGTGTGAATGTAATTTATAAAATTTGTTATATAAATTTTTAATTGCGCAGAAAGTAACAGCTTTTCTTGTTTTTCCTTATTGCCGCATTAAACTTTATTCTTCCCCAATTAAGCAAAATTTTGACATCGGAACTGATTTTCTGTATTCTCTTAACTGAGATATATTAAAGAGCACTACTGGGAAGAAACGAAATGGAATGAAACACGAATCACAAGCACCAAAGAGCACAAATTTCTCTTTATATGCTTAAAGAAAAGAGAATATGAAATTGATTTTTTGCTTAACTCTGCTCTATCAATATAGAGAGAAATGTGATGCGCTTGGCTAAAGAACGCGATTTGTCTAATTTCTTTAAGTTTTTGCTATCCAGAAGTTTTCTTGGAAAAGGAATGATTTCCTCGTAAGAAGCTTTTTCTGCTTATTGTATCAGAATCAGCATGTCAATGCCTAATTTTTGTGTTCCTATTTAAACTTTTGTTGTAATTATTCGGATCTTAGTAACTTCAACTGATGTATTGTTGGAATTCGTGGAACTAAATTATTAATAATCCACCCAAAGGTAATGGGTAACGTTGGTTATTTTGCTCGATTCTTCGATACCCTAATAAAGGCGGCGCGTCACTCCTCATTTTGCCAACTATTTGCGTTCATTAATGTTAATTACTACCTGTTTGTGGTCGAAATTACGTTGAAACACGTGTTCTACCTGTACATCATTACGCAGGTCATATGTACATATGTACATATGAAATTTTAACTGCACTTGATAAAGAGCCCAAATTATCCTGATCCCTAAAAAGGGTTTTTCTTTGTGTGAAGAGGAGGGTTAGAGCTCCTCCAGGTAGTTGGAGCCAACGACGCATAAAAATCCCTACAAAAATTTTACTGCGCACATTCAATCAAAAAGCAAACCTAAAGAGACACAATTTCAAAGAGAACATACACACATACAAAATGTATGTAAATGCCATCACACAAGTAATTATAACGGCATCTTGGTGCTCTTTGCTATGCTAATGCTTTACGTTTCGTTTCATTTTGTTTCTTCTAGTTAGCGCTCTTTTAACATTTCTCTGTTAAAAATCACTTACATAGGTAAGGGGAAAATGAAAAACCAAGTCTGTTGATTGACTTTTAACCCCGTCTTCAAGTTATTTATAGAGTAAAAAGAAAAACCAAGGTGTTGAGAAGGACTCTCAAGTGGAAATTAAGTGCTTCCAGCAGATGTAAAAGAACAAAAATAAATTGAAAGTGTTATACATATGTATGTACATATCTGACTTGACAGATCATAAAAGAGAAGGTGCCACACAAAAGGCATCATAAATCATGGAAAACCAACGATGATGCTGCTTATGTACATTTTTAATGTCAGAGTATCTATCCCAAGTAACAACCTGTGCCAATTTTTTCTAAGAAATTCAAGACCGCCCACATAAACCACATACCCATTTAACTTAATTAGTGTTTCTTATCGATATTTGCTAAGCATTTTAGCTGGAGAATGAAGATCAAGACCTAGAGTAAAACCGAAAAACCGCCAGCATAAATTAATAGATAAACATGCAAAACTTCTTGTACGATCCCCGTCCCAAACGACCGCAAGAAAGACCACGTACTGTGTGTGTACGTATATGTATATGTGTATGTGTGTGCCCATGCACCTTAGGTTTTTCCTCCTTTGGGTCTCTCTCTCTCTCTTACCCACTGCTTGCTTGTCGCTTGCTTATCTTATCTAGGCCCCTGGACAATGTGCGATGTCTTTTCTAATGCCTGACCATCGCAACTTGTGGATGTTGACGTTGTTGTTTTTCCGATAGGCACTCTTTTTCTCAGTTAACCAAGATTTAATGATCTTGTTTACTATTTTTTCTTTTTTTTTTTTTTTATTTTTTGCTTTGTTTTACCCATTTCTTCTTGCAATTTGGTTTATTTGGGGTAGGCCACCCACTGGTAATTGAAATTGGTTTTAACTAATAGAAATGTTTGGAGAAGACTTACCCGGCATATATCACCCTGGCAACTGATATTGAGTATAGCTGTTGAATCCTTAAAATTGAAAATCAACAAATCAATTACATAAAAACATATTTACCAAAAGCACTTAAAAAAAAACAACAAAAAATAACACAAACACACACATACACAACACTCGATTAAACACAATTATATTAAACGATTTAGATATATTAAAACGCTCGATTTTAGACACTATTTTAACATTTTAGTAGGCGAAGAACCGATTTCAAACCGTTTAAACCGAATTGGAATACCCGATATAACGATTTAAAGAAAACTTTCACCAAAAACCGATTTAAGAAAAACGTTTAACTAAACTTTTCCGTTTGAGAACCACTTTTAAGACGAACTGCATTAAACCGAACCGATTTTAGCGGGTTTTTTCCCTGCCGTCATTATCGACATCATTAAAGTCCATCTGAAAAAAAATTAAAGGTAATATATGTATATATTTAGTATGACAAAATGAATATTTAGTTTAAATAATTAAATTCTAAAATAACCATGTATTAGGCTTTAAATAGTTCTTAAAATATTATGATGGCTTATATATGTATGTATCTCTATATTTCTATTAGCCGAAATAAAAGAAGGCATAAAATACAAGTACTTAATACCAATATAAGTATGTACTTAATACAATTATATAGGATATAGGAACAATATCAAATATTTTCTAATTTCTTTCTGCGGCGCCGAATTTAGCTTTCTTTTTATAATAAATAATAATAAATAATTAAAATATTGTTTATTTCCACATTTGATAGAAAATTATTATTTATTAAAAATTAATTAGTTCAAATTTACAAATATTTCATATTGCTTTTAAAAATAATAAAAAAATGACTTTAAAACCATATTTAAGAATTGCATTAATTATTTCTCTTCAATATTCATAAATAGCAATGAAAATTTGTATTATTCGATTCATTATTAATAAGTTTTTTTATCCCAGTTTCGGATTTTTGATTTCGATATTAATATAAAGCCAGCTATTTAATAATCAAAATACCACAGCTTCTATTTGTTTTTATAGAAAATTTATGTATATAAACAATAGTCATTATTTTTTTTCTTACTTATATGCCGATTTAGTAAATTTCAGCTTACTATATTTACTATGCTCAAAAAATCTTGTCCTTAGCATCTGATATATGCCTTTTCTTAGTCATATTCCGACCGATTCATTAAATTTCAACTTCCAATATATGTATCTTTATTTAATTCTCAAAAAAAATCTTGTCTTTATCATGTGATATATGCCAATTTCACTTCTTTATATTGAATTCAGGAGAAATTTCAATTCTAAATATTGTTGACGAGCCTCTCAACATCATAATTTTACAGCAGCAAAGATATCAATAACTTGCGGAAGCCCTTCCACACGGTCTGTTGTGCCTCCTTTGGTGGCATTATCGACCAAAAAAAAAAAAAAAACTTATATACACATATACAACAACTTGGCCCTGTCATGTTTCATGTAGTTGTGTTTTTTTATTTTGTTTTTTGGAAAAATTATGGAATTCTTCTTCCTGGCTGATCAATAATAAAAAAAATGCAAACTTTCATTTGCTAAAAATCGCCACGGGACATGCCACAACAACCCACACGCACTTTCATCGGCTCACTCTTTGCCTGTGTTTTTATATACAAACATATGTATATATATATCCATATACATATCCCGGATCAGGCAGACAGACAGACATACAGAATGAAGTCAATAAAAATGTTGGATTGTAATTTTCACTGTGCAATTATTGTCTCAGCTTTCAAATGCGGTAGGGCATCGAACAAGCAATGCTGCCACAGTGCCCTAAAACTGAGCCCCCTCCCTCTCTCTCCCCCACTTTCTCCTCACCCTCTCTATCTCACTGTCTGAAAAGTAATTTTCAATTTTTACAACCAAAAGCATAAAAAAAAAGAAAAAATAAGAACAACAATATGTTTTCTCTCCAGTCCACTTGTTCACTCCTCTCTCATCTCTTCGCTTTTGGCTTTCGTCGCTTAAGCTGCTGCGTGTCCTTAAACCAAATGCAAGTTTTTCATGCCCAGACTCAAATCTCATTAAAAGGCGTCGCATCTTCAAGTTGTATTGGAGGAGTCGTCACATCGTGGCCAGTTTTTTTTCTCCTTATTTTCCTTTTTTTTTTGTATCTTTTGTTTGTGGTTTGACCCTTTTATTTTTTTTTGTTTACTCCTCTCGTAGTCTCTTCTCCTTTTTTCTGCACTCTTTGGCATTGCATTTAAAATGTCGTTAATAATTTGTTGCTCCAGACACAACACAGTCCCGGAGAGTTACCCCCAACCTTTTTAGACAGTTCCGTGTGTGCCATAAAAAAGTTTTATGATTTTACTTCAAATAGGACAACCTAAAAAAAACAACACACACACAACTGCCACAGAGGATCAGGCTAAGTAAAAAAAAATATGTAAATGTTTCTATACCCTTTTGGTATAGTCATATGACTATTTCAGATATAGTTAAGACATCTGAGCTTAAGTATAGAACACTAGTTAATATAATGTATTAAGCCATCTGACTTTAAGTACATATATGTATGTCCCTAGTTATTATGAATAAGGTTTACATTATCTTGGTTCTTAGAAAAGTAATTAGGTTCGGTTTCTCCTTATGAGAATATAGATATATCGTTCTTGTGTAATATCAGTTTTTAGTATCAGCGGATAATATTTGATATGTGTGTTTGAAAACTTCTTCCTACTTACTTTTGATTTTTGGATTTTTTTTATCAAAAATGTGGGCCCTTTTTAATTAACTGATATCCGATATTTGTAATATGTTTCAGATATAATCTCAAAACATTAGATTAACCTTAATTTTATGACTACGTGGATCTTATTTGTAAATAATAAATTAATTTCTAATATTAAATAATTCTACAACTATAATATAAAATCTATATAATCCAAAAATCATAGTTCAATCTCAAGCTTATGACGAAGCCAACTTTAATTTTTAATTTTATTTATACTTTAACAAGCTAAAATTAGTTCGAAAGAAATACTTTGTCATTAGTAACTTGAACTTATTTTGGAAAAAAGTCCTATGAACTATTATACAAAATTTGGTAATATATTATACTGCTAAAATATTAGCTTAACAACTTTTTTAAAAAACATCCCTATCAGAGCTCCGATAGTCCTACAATCTTTCTAACTATATTTGGTAATATATTTTATTTTAAAGTTCTGAAAATTCTACAATATTTTTAATAAATTTTGTATTTATATTTTATATCTTATATTTATTTAACTTGAAATTATTCTGTAGGCTTTTAAGTCCTACAATCTGTATCAGCCTAAATATAAAAAAAATTAATAACTTATCAGATCCTACTGCTCTAAAATGTGTACATACATTATATAATCTAAAATCTTTACAAATGTCTAGACCAAATCGATATACCCCACTTTAAGGAAGAGCATACAACAAGAAGAGAAAACAAAAAGTTGTGGTTAAATGTGAACAAAAAAAATGTTCCTCGTATATCGAAATTTCACTTACAGAGAGGGGGGGCACCTATTTACTAACCATCTCCTCCTGCTTCTCTACCCCACATATATATGTCTTTCCCTTTCCAACCACAGCACATTCGTTCCATCTCTTTTTGTTTCATTTGGCATTGTGCCACCAATTGAGAATCCTCTTTAGGCGCATGCGCAGATGTTTCTTTAAATGCATTTGAATAAATAAACTACAACAAACATTTGACAAGCGAAACTACTCGACGGCTTCAGCGTTAAATAATTGAAAACAACAAAAAAAAAAAAAAAAATAAAATGTTTGAAAAGATTTAGGAGAAAAAAAAAGAAGAGAAAGAAAGAAGCGTGCGCCAGCAGCAGTCTGTTCCTTGTGTTGTCTATAAATCATCTAAAGGACCTACAGGATAATGCATTCACTCTATGAAAGGGCGATATGTGTTGAGCACTAATTTGAATCGCTGCTGCTGCTACTTCTGGCATCTGCCAAGTATTTGAAGTTTTCACTTGAATGCAATAAGAGTAGAGGAGAGTGGGGGTAGAAGAGGATTCCCCTTGGCACCTGGCCGTGATTTGTATTTTGTCTTGTTGGATGGCAGCTACTTAGAAACGGAAACAGGTTGGTTGTTTGGTTGGTTGGTTGGTTGGTGTCTTGGCCACCGACCCAATAAACCAAAAAAACCAGCCCTATAAAAAAACCCAAATTACCAGAAACAAGACAAAAACACAACTAAGTGCTAAAAAAAATTATAATATTAACATTTTTGTAAGTAAGAATTTCGTTTTTATATTTTTGTAAATGGGCCTATGAAATTTATGATACCCCTTGTACCTATACATATATATACCTGATTAAGTCACCTAAAATATTGCAAAATTGGACTATGTATATTAAATACATATCTATCACATTTATTTTACACTAATTTTCGTTGCAAAATCTAAGCCACATTTCTGTAACCTTTTCATTATGAAGAACAAGCGAACTTCCCAACAACTTTTTGAATTTAAATACATTTCAACAAAAAAGATCTAGAACAGATTAGCCAAACTTAAGTCTAAACGACCCTTTGGTACCTTTGAGTTATATTCCTCAAAAAACGTAACATTTTCGACCTGTCTCCGCCTCCCATTATTATTATTTTTTTTTTTGGTTGTTGTTCAACACACAAATCAGATCAACCGTTTTGTGTGTCGTTTTTTTCTTCTTATTTTGCCGTTTGCATGAACTCGCATGAACCTGCGCCAAGTGTACCGTTGTGTCTCTGGTTCTCCACAAGCAGTATTGCAACATCAGCAACATCCCAGCTAGCTGGTGGCACGAGCTTAATGTTGTCGTTATACATTTTACAGGTTGATATACTTATATGTATATATAAGTATATACTATATACTATACATATGTATATAGTATAACCAAAATGCTATGGAGGAGACACACGAGCTAAAGCTGGTCGAAACAGGAACGGAACGGAACGGGGCTGGGCCATGCACGAGCTATTAAGTTGCGCCACCTTCATCACCTTCCTCCCTCCCCCCTCCTCTTTTCCTTCTTTTCTCTATCATCATTTTGCATATGATATTTTTTTGCCAACCAACCCATTCCACCTTCTGCCCTCCTCCTCCTACTTCTCTGCCGCTCCTCTTGCGGCTCTTCCTGTTCGTGTGGGTCAGCAGCGTGGGGCGCATGCTCAGTACCAGGTTATCGTCCGTTTTATGGTGGCATCGCGCATCATGTTTATATAGAATTCTTCTCGTTTTTTCCCTCTTTTTTATTTTTAATTTTTTTTAACTGCCTGTATGTAATAATTTTCGCCGGCAACGTGTCTGGTGCAGCATCAGCCGCATCATCATCATCATCATCATTATTATTATCATCATGGAACTCTTCTTATTATGTTGCGGCTTCTTTCGGTTGATGTTGTTAATGTTGTTATAATGTGCGGCTACTTGTTGAGTTGCAAAAAAAAAAAAACAACAATTCATTCAAAGGTTTTTCTTCTTCTTAAGTAACATATCAAAGGATTATTTGGGAGTCA
Organism: Drosophila sturtevanti; assembly: GCA_018150375.1. Taxonomy (NCBI): domain Eukaryota; kingdom Metazoa; phylum Arthropoda; class Insecta; order Diptera; family Drosophilidae; genus Drosophila; species Drosophila sturtevanti. The sequence continues at coordinate 1,988,755 of JAECWJ010000341.1, read as the reverse complement.
TCTCTTACACATAAAGAAAACTACGATAAAAAAACTATAAAAATCTTTCTATTTAAGAAAATCAATAACTTTAGTTTTTCTTTGGAAAAAAACCCATTGAGATTGTCTTTTTCAATATCGAGATAACTACAATTGAGAATCGTAAAGTATTATTCCATATATGTGTTAGATTGGCTAACTAGGGATAGTCGTAAAATAAATTAAATGATTATTTTTAAAGTTTATTCTTTAATAAACTAAGCTTTTATAATGCTTTTGCTAAAATAGAAGTAGAACAAAATATAGATATAATTTATGAGATTTAATTTATCAAATTATTATTTAATAAAAATATTGATTTAATCATAATTAATTTAATTATAATTTTATTCGCAATTTATTTCATTTACAATCAAAAAGAATAAAGATTCGATTACAAATCGAAATGATTAGAATAAATATTAAAAAAATCTGTTTTTCTTTTTCAACAAGAAATCGACATGATTAGAAAAACACTTAGAAAAAACATATTTTACTTGTTAGATACTGATTAATATTCAAATAATTTTTAAAAAATGAGCAAATGTGTTTTCAGTACTTGTTATATAGGAACTCATTATTAAATTAGTTTTTAAACATTTTTATATAGAATTGGACATCTTTATCCCATATCATTTTGAATATAAGAGATGATTCTATTAGTTCCTTCTCTGGTGGTTTTTGAGAATTCTTGGATTAGATTACATTATTAGCAATAAAGTTAAGATTCCGAAAATTTCAATTTAACAAATATTATTGAATTGAACCGGAAACTTGACTATATTGTTAATAAGATATAGATATAGCTATAATGGTTAACTAATTTTAAAATGATATTTATAAACCTTCTTCGACTGTGATATACTTATAATACTAATTCAACATAATAAAAACCACACAAATTAAAGATAGGGAAATATTTTAGAAATCAAACATATATGTATGTATATAATCTAACAATTTTCCATTAACGGTACAACGAGTTAACAACATTTGAAGACCTCCCACATATATGGTGAGGTGATAAAAATGTTTATACAAATTTTATTTCACAGTGCAATGCAATCTACCAAGTAAAAGAGACACCACCTACTACTCGGACAAACCCATCAAATTGATGGACATGATTAGAGAGAATTTCATTAACCAAGACAAGAGAAAGAAAGTGCGACCTTTGGCGCCTCAAAATGATATAGACAGATGCATCTAAAAATGCATTGCATATGTGTGTGTGTATGTGTGTGTGTTTCATGTGTGATAATTGATGAGCTTTTAGCATTTCAACCAAAACTTCAACTTAAAGTTGTTATTCTTTGGTGCGATGGCCATAAAATGATTAATCATTTGGCAGGTGGTTGTTGGTCAGTACTCGACACAAAATGAAAGGGTTCCATCTCTCCATTTCTCTCACTCTCTCTTATCTCTATCTCACACACTCTCTCTTTTTTCAAGAACTAAATGAAAATCAACTTTAACAAGAAACTATTTAACTTAATTTCAACACTGTCAAGTGGCGGAACCCAAACAATAACCCAAATAAAAAAAAAAAGGATCGGCTGATCATCATAAAGCAAGGAATAACACAATGCGGACAAGGAGAGTTGAAATGAAAAGGATTACCGCCGACATCAGTTTATTTTGGCCTGACTTGGACACACCCACACACACACACATATACACACAAATGCAGACACTGGCAGCACAGCGAAAAGGTGTTTAGGCGTGGCACTGACCAAATCGGTTTTGAGTAGGCGCTGACCCATTATGTAATTTGACGAAAACCCAAAAAAGATTTTTTAATAATGGGTTAAATGTCTCTCTCCTCAGACATTGCAGCTTGAACTCATTTTTCTGTTTTTCTTCTCTGCTTTTAGGTCAATTTCAAATGTATTTAACTTTTTTTCTTTCTCTTTTATTATTTTTGGTTTTTTTTTTTTATCAAGATTTATGACAATTAATAATAGGTATAAAGCGCATCCCAAAATCAAGTCAACTTCCGTTCCCAAATCAATTAAAAATTTTAAAGAGAGCGCGCGAAAGAGAAAACAAAATAGGGAAAACAAAAATTATGACAAACTCTTGAGCTATAAGCCAGATTTATAGTCTGAAGGACCACCTTGAACATATACACACAGACTACTTTGATGATGTAATCAATCCTTCTCCTCCCCAAGCTGAAATAGTAATTCCACCTTGCCAAAATAGAATCCTCTGATCCTGATATATCCAGCTGCCTGGCATCCTCTATATATCAACTTGCTCTTACACATATGTATGTATGTGTCAGCTGTCCTTGAGCTGGTTTTTGTTTGCTCAAAAAATTTTTCTAATTTATTTTGCGAATAATAGATGGAAATCTAGAGATAGGCCCCTATATAGCATACAGCAGGTTCGTTTTTCGCCTGACTTTTGTTGTTGAGACGATGAAAAGAAAGATGTCCATCACCTGTCCTATCCTAGGGGTAGGTCTGAGATTATTCCTTATTCCCCTTCTTTACTATTTTTTTCTTTTTTTTTTTTTTTTTTGCCTATATCCTTCCTTTATGTGATGTGAGGAGAATACTGATGATGAGATCAGTTTGACCTGCAGCCACTTTTGACCTGAGGTAAGGAATTTGGCATGTGCCCACCAACAGGCCGACAAAAAGGGACAGAGATTGAGTGAGAGAGACAGCAAAATAGAGATGCAGATTGGAAAAAGTGATATACAATTTCTCTAAAACAAAAACTAGCAAAAAAATAATAATTTAAATATGCAGTTTTTATACAGTTCTTAATAATCTATACTAAATAGAATTTTTCATTTAAGTATATATAATTTAATTTTCATTATTTAGTAAATGAATACAAAATTATGATAGTTTAACAATTATAAATCATTTTTAAATAATTATGTATAGAAGTACCTTAGTTTAGCAATTAATTTATTACCTATGGCATTGAATATCTAAAAAACATTTCTAGTATCAAAACTAATTATTTTTGGATGTATATATTTTTCAAGTTTTTGTTATTTCAGGGAAAATATTTATGCCCAAATTTTGTCTAATAAAAAGGATAAATCATATTAAATCAAATAATTCAATTTGACATCAAATGTAAAGCAGAAAATTGGATATTTTATATTTAAAGTAATATTTTAAATATTTTAAGCAAATTGTTTATACAGATGATTTGTGATTAAATAAAAACCTTTGAACATTTGATTAATTTAGAAAATAGCTTTTTTACTCTGATTTTTATATATATGAGCTATTATTTAAGGTCAAATCTAAATTCTAAAGTATTTCTTGATTTTGTTAGTTTTAAAAGTAATTAATTTGCAAAACTCTTTTTACAATATTATTTAACAATTCTATCTAGTATGACTGAATATGAAACGAATTTCTTTTGCCAGCTGTGTTTGTCCTTTCTAGCCAGATGTCCCACAGGTCTCTCTCAACTGAGTTCAATTCAATTCGATTCAACTGATTGCAAAGGCGTGCTCCGGGCCAAGTCTAATACGCACCACCTACTGTCGCTACTGGGCAAATAACAATGGATGAAACAATAGGAACGAACCCAGCTATAAGATATAAGAACTACGCAAAAATCATCTTTAGACATTGTTCGACAGGAAAGGCGCTTGCTGAGCAAGTGCGGAACAACTGGACGAACAATGGCAAACCGAATTGAATTGTATTTGATATGATGTGTGTATGTCTCAAGCTGTGTGACGACGACTTTTACAGGTGTGGTCCTATCCTACCTGAGATGACATGAACAAGAAACTCAACCCGTATAAATGTACATCACATACACACATACATACATATAGAAATATGTATATGTACATATATCTGAGAAAAAAAAATATTGTTATGGCTCTATCTGTGAGCACATCTTATCATTTAGCACCTGCTTAAGCGACCAACCAGCCAAATAACCAAAACAAAAAATAAAAACCATTCGATAATATTAACTAAATAAATAAACCCATTTTTGTAAATGTGGTAAATATGCTCATGTCATAGAAAATCACGATCAACAGCAAAAGAAGCAGCAGCACCAGCAGCCTATAAAGCAAATACATAAAAAAATCCTAAAAGATGCGACTTAAAGTTACCCTATATTACTACTCTTTAGGCAGCTTCGTATAATAAATTTATAATAAAGTTGATTTAAAAGACAAGTCTTTGATGTATAATTATAGATAAATAGATAGATAAATGAACCAACAAAAGCTAAGAACTAGTCAAATAGACCACAAATAAACAAAGATATAAAGAAATATAGTTAAAAGGATAAAGGAAGTTTGAAGGTGTAGGAATAGATGCAAATGAATGATTGATACTAGGACAATTAAAAGTACAAAGGGATAGCTTTATAGCATCATGCTTATCTACACAATAACTTGATTTTGAATTAATGTTTATATAATTATATTCCATATGTATAATTTATATGCATTTTCTCCCAGAAGGAATACCCATCTATCCAATGGATTACAGGGTATACAAATTTCAGTTGATTGTGCGTGTCTAAACGACATTTTATTTATCTCTCTCTGTCCATCATTTTTATTTTTACCATTTTTTGTTTAAATAGTCTTTTGTTTGGCAAAATGCTTAACAAGTGTCTATTTTTGTGGTTTTTTGTAGTTTTTTTTATTTTTTCGATTATTTGGCTTGCCTCTCAACCCTTGAGAAAATGCTTAAATACATATATATATAGATAAGGACAAACATACATAAATATATACCATAATATATATGTATGTATATATGTAGAAGATAAGGCTTGTTTGCCTCCCAGTTTAGATAACTAAAGGATCGTTATCCTCTTTGGATATTTTAAAATAAATTTAATGAGGTTTATATTTTAGATCTCCATAGATCTGGTAGATAATTATGTTAAGTTGTTTTAAGTGAAATCCTTAGAGATATTGGTTTTTATGATGATTTTGTATTACAAAAAGTTGTAAACATTTGTAAACTAGAATGATCTGGTCTAAACATGTTTTGAATCCTGAAATTCAATCAATACAGAGACCAGACCAAGGCATCAGAGCTGGTAGATTAACAAAAAACATGTATTATCTACGTAGCAAAATTCAAAAATCTTTCTAAATTCAAACTAAATATTGTAAGAAAGTCAATATTTGACACATTTCCACCTAGAACTGAGCGAGTATTTATATAAGAATGAGGAGCTATAGATTTCAACATCAGAGTAATTCAATAGGACTCTTAAATTAAGAATACAATATGATTTATGAATATAGATCAGAACGTAATTGTTATTAATATAAATGTTTTCAAATTGTTTGTACAAATAAATGATTCTATGAACAACATATGCATTTTCAATAATCGGAAAACTTAGCCCTTTAGTATAAATCTTTCCGAAAGTTTTTGATTTTTATGTCTGTATATGTGTATGTACATATGTGCTGATATTTCCCATGCATTGAAATTCATTTCCCACCATCTAGATTCAAAAACATCTTCATTATCTGTGCCCAGACCATAAATATAATCATTATGTGGCAAGTTACCTGCAACATCTTTCGTCCTGTATCTTTTTCTTTTTCTTGTTTTCTTTCAGAGCATTTTTCTATTGTACGCAAATCTGGACCAAATTTATGCAAATTGAAATTCCTTGGCAACACCTGGAAATACATGAACAGAGACAGAGAGATCAGAACAGAACAGAATCGAATTGTTTTCAATGTTTTCTTTTTTATACCCTTGCAGAGGGTATATTAATTTTGGTCAGAAGTTTGCAACGCACAGAAGGAAGCATCTCCGACTATATAAAGTATATATATTCTTGATCAGCATGAATAGCCGAGTCGATATGACCATGTCCGTCTGTCCGTCTGTCCGTCTGTCTGGATCAACAGCTTCCCTCCGAGACCATAAGAGCTACAGAGCTGAGATTTTCAGCATAGGCTCCTTTTGCTGCAGGCATTGTATATCCCGGAATCATCCCGATCGGACGACTATATCATATAGCTCCCATAGGAACGATCGGTCAGGAATAAGCTTTATCCTCAATAACTCTGTTGTTTTTTAACCGAATGCCACGAAATTTGATATTTATGAGTTTAATATGCTTCTTGATACTTTAACCAAGTTTGATCAGAATCGGACGACTATATCATATAGCTCCCATAGGAACGATCGGTCATAAATAAGGATTATCCTCAATAACTGTTGTTTTTCAACCGAATGCCACGAAATTTGATATTTATGAGTTTAATATGCTTCTTGATACTTCAACCAAGTTTGATCAGAATCGGACGACTATATCATATAGCTCCCATAGGAACGATCGGTCATGAATAAGGCTTATCCTCAATAACTCTGCTGTTTTTCAACCGAATGCCACGAAATTTGATATTTATGAGTTTAATATGCTTCTTGATACTTCAACCAAGTTTGATCTGAATCAGACGACTATATCATATAGCTCCCATAGGACCGATCGGTCACGAATAAGGCTTATCCTCAATAACTCTGTTGTTTTTCAACCGAATGCCACGAAATTTGATATTTATGAGTTTAATATGCTTTTGATACTTCAACCAAGTCTGATCAGAATCGGTTGGCTATATCATATAGCTGCTATAGGAACAATCGACAAAAAAATTTTGTATGAAAAATTTTTCCTCAAGCTCAAAATATTGAATTTGTAAATTTGGTAGTTTAATTTACAATAACGTTTCTGATGAATTATATAGAGAAAATCTGCAAGGGTATACGAACTTCGGCACGGCCGAAGTTAGTCCATCTTTCTAGTTTTTTTTTTTTTTTTTGTTTTATTTTCTTTTTCTTATTTCAATGATGAATGTGCCTTAGGCTCAAGATCATGGCCAGACAACTTGGCGGCAGCGCAAACCAAAAACTGTAGCAAAAAAACAAAAACACACATTTTACATGAGAGACAGAAGGCAAGGTGTCAATTCTGGGAAATCTGAGGGCCACAAACAATGCCAAAAACCGCACAGCGGGGAGCAGCAGCAGGCCAAAGCAATGCAATACAACAAAATATGCCTACATACATATGTACATATGTACATACACACATATGCATTATGTATGTATGAATTTGTGTTAATATGGGGGCAACCTTTACATACCCTTTTACAAGAGTAATGAGGAAAAGCCAATTGCATGGGGTATCATTTGGAAATATATATTTCTTGATTTGATTTTCACACATTAGCTAATTAATTAATATGTATATATCAAAGGAAAATTGATTTTCAATTCAAGACTGTGTTTGCAGACAGCAAGTAAAAAATTAAAAGAACAAAATGGCGTACATACATACGCACATATGTACATCAATTACCTACTTTACCGTTTCTGTGTTGCTCTAATTGTATATAGTAGACATGTCGCTGAAATGGGCAAATTCTTCCTTTTGCATTTCAGCAAGTCATCATTATGCATCTCCTTTGCTATTTCGTATAGGGTATGCATAAGGCAGGACGAAAAAAAAAAATGAAAAAAAACACGAAAATTGTTATGCCTATGCCTCTAGTTGGTTGCCTTTTGGGTGACAATGATACTGGCTTAACGATGCACAGACTTGGAACAACCACATCATTGTCATCTACAAAAACGAATAGTAGATGGGAAGAAAAAAACTAGACCAGTGGGCTGTGGGAGCGTATCCTCCAAATTTGCTGTTCTTACCTGTTCCTCTTTTCACTTGTTTTCTTCGCGTAATGATGAAATTTGGAATTACTTTTTGGTCTAATCGTTATAAAACTCGCGTTTGATCACTTAATATAAACCAGAAATGCTGAATTTAAATTTTAATTAATATTATTTGTTAGGCACTTGTTTTTCCTTCGAATTTCTGATTAATAATGTTAAATATTTGTGTTAGCACTTTTCACTTGACACTTGGGAAAAAAAGTGTTGTATAACCATAAAAGCTTAAATAAACATTAACAGTTTGCACATAGTAATTAAAGTAAAAGCTGTTATCGATTGTTATCTTATGAAATGTTATTTAACAAAGGCGGTAAAATCAAATATAATTCTTTAGAATGTCACCTATTGAAAAGAGTTTCTAAGATTTTTGCACATTGTGTTTTAAATGAAATAAAATCTTTACACATTTTTATTGAGAATCACTTGTTGCTTCAGTTTTACACCAAGAACAAAATTCTATTGGTAAGACCAAATTCAATAGTTTCTAATTCCAAGAACGGAAATGCTCAGATTGTAAAAATGAAATCGAAGGAAAAAATCATCGTGTCATTGTCTGCTCGTTTTTTGTTTTTTTTTTTTTGCTGAAAGCGTGTCAACCTACTTCCGTTTCGGCTTTTATGAGCGTCAACTCAAATTGCAGGTGTTTTCAAAATATATCTTATTATTTAAAGGTAATTGAAACATAACTAGAAGGTTTCCAACGAACCCACACCCAATGGAAATAAGAAAAGATACATACATATAAAAATAATAAACCAGTAGCGAATTTTTTTTTCATTTCGATATCTAAAACCATCATCAACAGGCCATCAGCAGGCATAATCATGAAAACGTTTTCAATGGGCTCCCAAGATTGATCATCAAGCCAGGGCCCCAACCCAGGAGCAGAGCCATCCATTTCTTTCGATGAATTTCATTGTTGTTGTTGTTGCTGCTGTTGTCGTTGCGCCACACCCACAAATGGTGCTTCCGTTTTCTAGCTTTCTGCAAGGTGTGTGGTAAACAGCAAACAAAACAGTAGCCTGCCATTGCAACAACTGAGTAAAAAAAAGGCACAACAATTGGCAATTTCATTTACTGCCAGCTACTGCGCCCCGAAAAACGCAACAACTTCAACTTCAAAATGCAATTGCAACTGCAACTGCAACTGCATCTCCATTCATTTCCAACAGGTACGCAAAAAGCCACCAAAGTGGAGGAGAAGGCACTCAATTTTTGATGTTTGACTAACAGTGGGAACATGATCCAAAAATCTAACTAAAAAGTATTTCATAAATTTTAAAGAAAAATAAAGATAATGTTTAAATGATGGTGTTCTTTATTTTAAAAGAAATCTTATTTTAACTGTACTTAAACTATAAAAAATAGTTTCTATAGATTTATATTATACTGTGTTTTTTAAAAATTGCCTGATCGCTAGTTTTTCATTACCATCAAATTCCACTGTCATTGGGAATTGCGACTGAAGGTAAAAAGAAAAAAAATAAACTTTCTACAACTGCCACAGCATGTCGCATGATCTGCTCTATGAATGGCAACGGCAACGCAGTGGAGTTGCAGGAGACCAAAATGAAGGCGACGCAGAAGGAGGTTGAAGGCAGACAGTTTGAGTCTTTGCCTTTTTGGACTTGTGGGGTGCTACATCATCGTCAAAACCGTCGACTAGCGACTTCGATTTCCTGTGTATGCACCATGGTATGGAGAAGTAGAGGGACTTTGATGTCTACCAGGTCACTTGCTTGGGCAGAATTCGTAATTGCTCTGCAAAAAGGAAAATTTCCATATGATAATATTTATTCGTTGGAATATGTGCAGCGACGACGATGACGACGCTGACGACGACGACGTCTCCAGCTACATACATATACGCCTAAGCTTCTCCTCGACGCAACACTATTTCGTTGCTGTTGTCTATTTGACACTGCGCAGGCGGTTGGGATGAGGATGCTCGATCTGACTCTAACTGCTGTATCTGTGTGTGGGTGGTCGGTCGCTATTGCTGGTAAGTTTTATTTCCATTTTTCAACTAACTGACTATGCGCTCTGTGTCGATCCCCCACTTCATCTACCTCCTCCTATAAGTGCTTTATCGATGTTTGACTTTTATTATCAAGTTGGCATTTTAGTTGAAGTGTAGCCTTTAGTTTATGGACAATGCATATTGAAATGAATAAAAATATATACATATATTGACTAAATTGAGTTTTATTTTAAATGCACAACAATATTCACCAAAATTGGAACTATTATTTAGCAATAAGTAGGTTTGATTAGTTATTAAACTTAATTGATTGATTCTTAGACTTAAATATTTAATACAAGCCAACTGGGTTACAATAAAATTGGTTTCTAAGCTATAGTCTAAATCTGAGAATCCGAAATGCTGTTTCACCTTAAAAAGAACTCATAATAAAGAAATTTGAATTATTTTTTCTTTATCTAGGAATGAAAAATACTAGTAGTAAAGAAATCTTAATTATTCTTTCTTGATCGTGAATATCCATGCAATTCAAAAGTTAACGGAAAGCACAACAGAAGCTTAACAGAACAGCATCAACAAGTAAGCCAGTGCTCGAAAATGGATGCTGTAAGATAATAAATTTATTTTAGACATTTTTTATAAAACTGTTTGGACAATTAGAAGAAGAAAAGGTAAAACCACAAAACAGCTTGCACCTTGCCAGAAAGCCAGCCACCCGCAGCCACCCCTATATACATACATACATATATAGATGAAAAATTTACAAAGTAAAAAATTATAGTAATTAGGTCAGCTGCAGCTGTCTCGCTCACTCATACTCCTTGCCTACCTGTACATATTCCCCTCCCCTCTCTCTCATCTACACGTTTTGCTTGAGCACGCGTAATGAACCTGTTCGGGAGCAATGAAGGAGGTGAAGAAGAAGACGGCTAAAAAGACGCCCGTCGCCGTCGTCGTGTCGCACCTTGTGACTAGAATTTCTAATGTCATATAAATTTCCACTCTTTCCACACAGGTCAAAATAAACACACACACGCGTCCGCCCTGCTTACGTGTGGAAGAGAAGACGCTAGCACCCTCATATCGACATGCTAGGCTAGTCATGATCTCTTGCTCTGTCCGGTCGACAGGCGACAGTCGCGCGCCGCCTACCCCTACTACTATAACTACAACAACCACGACCACGATCACTGGGCATTCCATCATGTTGCTTCTACCAAAAGTATTCAGCATAATTAGTCTAGAGTCTCGTGCCAGCAGCAACTTGTCCACATTCCTTTGCACTTTGCATATTATATCCTGGTGGCCACTGGAGAGGAACAAGTGCTTTTTATGTCGTTTTTTTTTTTGGGTGATGTGGTCAGGTTATGCCCGTTCGACCGGTAAGGATCCTTCATTATGCTGGCTTCCAGAGAGAAGCATATGGTGCCCACGAATGCATGGCTCGTGGCAACACCTGGTTAAGTTAACTTGAATGAAAATTCTATTCTTTACAAATATATGTGTAACAATTTATTTTAAATTATATCTACTAAGAATACATATAGTATACATTTTTTATAGTTATATCAGATTATTTTGCATTGAGAAAGGAGCAAGAGCAGGAGCTTGAGATCGTTAGGAGAGTATTTTACCACTAATGTTCCTTCTTGCGATCTTGCCGATCCATTCGATCTTTTCAGTAAGCACAAGTTTTTACTGTGACCGACCTAAGAAGCACCCCCAAAACAAAATATCTAAAAATACCAAATATGAATTAAAGAAAATATCTCACTTTATTTAAATGTTCACTATAAAGTAGTTTCTACTATATCATAAAAATCTAGTCCTATACTTAAAAATCTAGACTTAGAAATTTAAGATTTTGAAAGTTTGAATTAGATTACAATTTAAAAAAGAAATTCCTATTAAAAAGTGTTGTAAAATTTTATAATTTTCAGTTCCCTGACACATATTTCTAAGAGTATTAAAAAGTCAAATTGTTTATTCAGAAGAATCATTTGAAGTTGAAGTTGAAACTAAGCAAGCGTCCACCTCAAAGTCATACGAGTTATTATACAGGATTACAACAGTAAGTAACATTAGCAAATATCTAAAAAAAAAAAAAAGGAATCTATAATTTATCCAAAATTTTTTTAGATGTTGGCCAACGTGATGGTACGGCCATATGCTGGGAAATTAATGATTATCAAAGATCTACCAGTGCCTGAACCCCAAAATGATGCACCAAGCAAACATCGTCCTTCCTACTTTGATCGTCCTCATGTTTTGCAAACTCTAATCCGTTATTTAGCTGAAGTTGGATATCAACCGAATATGGGATGTGATGAAGTTGTTAATGGTATTCTGAGTGCTTTGGAAACATTTATGAAATATAAACTTCGAACAATTCTGGAAATTTGTGTACATCGGACTAATTTTCGACTATTAAGAGATCCACGTTGCTCTTTTGATAATGATATGCGTGCTACTATGATGTTTATTCAGGATATGGATGCAGCCGATCTAGATTTATCTGATGACAGTTCGGAATTTTATCTCACTGGTCGTAAAAGTCGCCGCCATCGTCGCAAGCATCGCCATCGGATAAAACGTCTTCAACAGAATCAAAGAAAGGACGAACAGGAACGCCTAGAATCCATTAATTATACCGCTTTAATGGCCTTGGGTGGACGCAAACGTCCTGCTGAACTAGATCATCAGGCACCACAAAGACCACCTCCATTACGTTTTAAGCATATTAAAATCAAAGATATTATACATTTTATGGAGTGCGATAAACGTTATAAGAATTCCGTCATGTTGTATGAAGCCTATTTAAAGTACAAGACTTAATATTGTAATGTTCATATATTGAGAGAATAAAAATATAAGTTTCTTTCTTTTGAGAAATCCTTTAGATTTAAATTTCTTATGTTTTGCTTAATCTCTAGCAAGATTTCCTTTTCTTTTCACTAATTTGCTCTGCACGTGTGCTCTTCGTTTTTTTGTATAATTTCAATTGCAGCAAAGGTTTTTTTTTGTTTGCAGGTTCAATGAACTTCCTTTTTGTCCCGAAGGAAACAGGTGGTGCTCGATTTGTTCTTATTGTTCTGTTAAGAACATTGCACTTGGCATATTCAATGGGGAGCACAAAATCTCAAATCAATGGAAATTCCATGCACTTTGAACTTTTGTAAAAGAACTCCAGACGACGACGACGACGACGATGATGACGACTACGACAAAGCATAGTACTTAAAGGAATATCCGGCGAGCATACAGGAAGCATATGTGCATGCGCCGCCGACAATAACAACTGTCGGCATGATTAGGGAGCCTCAAGGAAATGCGGAATGCATGATTTTATCGTTTGGATCTCATTACGTTTTTAAATAGTGGCAATAAAATCAAAGCGCACGCGGACAAACACAAACACTTCTAACTGGTCGGTCTGTCTGTAACACAAATTGAACTTCAATTGAAGCCGTTCGACCACGTACCGACCATGTCGCGCATGACACATGCGTGATCATTGTGTTAAGGAGTTAAAAACGAAGAGTCAGACATTGAGGGGGAAGGGGAATTGGGAATTAGCATTAATTTCCATGTAATTGCTGACCCTTTTTTTCTTCTCTCTGATTAGCTCGGTAGTTATGTATGAAATCAGGAAGTTTTCCTTTAAGTAATTTACATAGAGTTAGACTAGCAATCTATTTGAATATTTATGTAAAGAAAATTACAGGTTACAACCAGATCGATAAATGTAAATGAAACCTTTTTCTACATTAGCTGCCAGTTGGGATTTATCATGGATACAAAAAAAAAAATAAAGTGCAAAATAAGCTATATTATTTTTTAATCGATTTAATTACACATCTTTTTTACAGTTTTTTTATATAAACAATTTATTTGAATTTGTAATATTTATCCTAATAAATTACAATTTGTTAATGTCTTGATTTACTCATTTTAAAGTCCTTTATTTATTAAAAAGATATATAATAATAAAAAATTACCGTGCATAGAATTTAGTAAGTTTTTATTGTGTTTGAATAATAATCTTTATTATTTTACAACTTGTGCTTATTGCCATATCTAAGGCTATAATTGTCATTATATAAATAATAATTTTGCTTGTCAGTACATTATAAATAAGAGTCTCAAAGATATATGTTAAAAAAAAGGGAACCATAAGAAATCAGTTTTTTTATTATATAAAAAGGACTCTCTCCTGCAAGAACTAATTCTTTTTAATAAAGGTTTTGATATAAGAAATTCCCTTCGGTTTTATTTACTTCGCCTTTTATTTCTAATATTTAAAAGTTTAGTTCCTAATAGATAGATCCCAGATAGAATTTTAGCCATCTGCCATTGATCTATTCAAATGTATTCAATGGATAACCTCAAATATTATACACTAAACAAAAATAGATAGAACATTAGATAAATACTTAATGTCTAAACAAATTTCGAGTACTAGGACACACCTGTCGAATCACCCCTATCTACCTTCTATTTTGGGTGTTCATGCCGCATATATCCTTTTTTTTCAGTTCAAGGACTTTGCCCACACAGACAGCTGGTGTTGTTCGTTGGGCCTAAATGCTGTCAGGCGTAAACTTGACAGGTACAGGAAAAGTTTTCAACCTCTCTGACAACCCCTAAAACACAAAAATAGTTATGTATACATATACATATATTCTCTATATGTAGAGAAGAGTACCACTTGAAGTATATCACTTTTCCGCCCGATGGAACTTGGTATATGGCAAAGTGTATTTGTACAGCAAAAGGGAGCACATACCGGCACATGGTGGTATCGGATCGGATACAGTCAAGAATTATTTTACTTTCCGTTAGGGATAACAAAGAGTTGCTTTTGTTTATTACATGGAAAATGTTGCACCTTTTGCTTTTTGCATATATAAACATATATATATGTATATATATATGTATGTATGTATGTATGTGTATATGAGAGGGGGGACGTAGTTGGAGTGGTATCTTCTTCAGGGTCTTCATTATAAAAACTGTCTGTTAGCAGCTGTGCCAATACTTATAATACGAATCATATGTAGCACCTTTTGTTTGTTTGCTCTTAACCTGGTGGAGCTGAAATTGATTTGGGATTCACTTAATTATTTGTTTATTGATAAGACGAAAAAAAACCCTAAAGGGCTACATTAATTTTATTATAGCGTAGTAGTTTCTACACTCTTATATACATGTATGATCTAGTGTTAGAAAGTAATGAAAGATCTTTTGATTTAGGTAGGTGACCCCGACGCGCAGTAATTAAAACGCCTCTTAGATGGCTTGAGCTGTAAGAGTACATATTCATGGGGATTCGATTTTGGAGTGGAACTCATGTATCTTTCGTAAAATTGTTGTCAGGGGCTGATTTTGGACGACATATATGCAGAGGACATAAGACTGTCATTTAAGGAAATGGATAAACTAGAAATATTGAATGATTTATTTTATAATTTTTATACTATATTTACTTTAAATCATATATTCATAACATTATCTACTAAGTTTGCCAAATTTCTTTATAACATTGATGTACCCTTTTTGTAAGGGTGTACAAAGAACCACACATCTTATTTACATATAATTGCACTGAAAGTGTTCTTTTTTTGTGTCTAGGCTTCTACACATATATATATCTTTATAAATATATATTTTATTATTCAAATTTCGCAGTCGACTAAAAGGGGCTAAGTTTTTTTGATGACGCAATTTGAATTCTCGTACTACGACGTTCCTTTAAAGAATACTAAGGAATACAATTGTCTGTTATAGTTTGAAAATGTATTTAATTATAACTGATATCTTCCCAAAGAACGTAATATGAAGACTTTCGCAATGTGTTTTTAGAAATTGTGTTGTTGTCAAGCTTAAAAGATTAGCCTATATATGCATACATATAGGTATGTTTTATAAACAACAAACTTGAATGGTATAAAAACTTTAGTGCTTTCATATTAAATCTGGAAATCTTATAAAAATTTTTTATACTTTATGTTGATTCAAATTTTATAATGTACTTCACTCGAATTTGTTGATTAAGCTCGGGTTTGGTTTTTTTTTTTTTTTGGGTTACTTATTATAACGCCTTTTGTTTGGACGCCATTTTTATGGCAGTTTCAATACCATTTCTAATCCCCAACATATGCCATTTTGCTGCTCCCGAAACTAAAACTGAAACCGAAACCGTAACCGTATCCATACCCAACTGAACAGAGACAAAGAAGCCATAAAATATATATATACATATAACACACATGGACCAGGTTGGACGATTTGTGCCGCAGCAGCTCCAACAGTTGTGCCTCAAAAGAAAATCCCATGAAGACAATTTATGACTTTATTAACTACAAAAAACTAAAAAAAAAACGCAAATGGCGAGCAACGGGCCAGGCCAAGACAACACACAACACACAACAACACAAAAGTGTTAAGACTCGCGTCTAGGCGATGAAGTTGTGTAAATGAAATTAATCTTCAATAGACACAGGGCAATATAATCGCTGAGCATCCATACCATGGAGCGTGGAACAGGAGGAGCTGCATCCCATTAGTCATTAAACAATTTTCCACTGAAGCAGCCGCCGGTTTAACCAAAAAAAAAAAAAAAAAAACCTCTTGATGATGCTGCAACTGATGCTGTTTGCCGCACTCTGGCTCTGGCTGCTGCGTATTTTGTCAGGTGTCATAAAAATTAAATTTATGACGCATGCGCAGCATCAGCAGCAGCCGTTTTTTCTATCTTTTTTTTTTGTGTTTTTATTTTGTTACAGATTTTTCTCAGTTAGTATTTTTTCCCTCCCCCCCTTCCTCGTACATTTTATTATTTAATTTTCATCTAAATGCGTAGATGATATAAATCATGAAGACATGCGTGCGTGAGTTAAGGTGACAGCACTTTAGGGCACGAAGAGTGAGCAGGTTGCTGGAATTTTTAATTTAATGGAACATCTTTGGGATCAAAAATAAAAAAAAACCAAGAAATAGAAGCAAAGAAAATCGAAAATGAGAGCAGTGTTTAGAAAACGATTTCCAATTGAAATTCCATTGAAATTAAATATTTTTCTATACAATAAATCTTATGAAAAAGTTACGGATGGATATTCGATAGATAGATATAGATATTCAATGTGAAACCAATGTTTAAAATCTCTGGACTTTGGAAAGAGTTAAAAGTCAATAGAAATCGGAAGAGAGAATCAACTTAAGACTTACGTTTCGTATATTTAAGGATCTGTTTTCCATTGATTCTGTTTTTCATCTGAATTTTCTGATGTTTTGCTTGTAGATAAACCTGGCAATATCGACTCTGCTGTTGATTATGATTAAGACTAGCTATATATTTTTAATGGTTGCCATAACTAAGCAGATAACTAATCAAATCAATACCTTAATTAATTCATGAGAAGTTTAAGTGACTGCTTTTTCCTATAAGAAATCTTTTAAAATATGAAATAAAAATATATATAAAATAAAATGATTTAATCTATAATATATGAACGACAACTTCTCTGAATTACAATTTTTATTTTCACTTTTGTGATACCAAAAAAAAGTTATATATATATATCTACATACTCTCTTTTTTTATATCAATCTTATTTCAGTTTTCTCACAAGTTTTATTTTTTTTTTTTATAATTGTAAGTTTCATACAAATAACAAGAACAATAAAATTCATCGTTTCACATTTTGTTGTTGTTGTTGTCGCTTTTATTTCTTTAACATTTTTGATCACGAGTCTGAAAATGCGTGGGAATCGTTGGGCAAATTTTGGTTATTTTTTTTTTTACTTTTTTTGCGTGCAAAAATTAAGGTCTCTCCTTTTCATTTCATAAAAATGGAAGAAAAAAAAATCAAAATAAACGAAAAATGAAGAGGGAAAAAACAACAACTGAAAAACTAATCGCACAAAATATTAAAAAATATGACAATAAATATGAAAAAAAGAGCAAAAAACTAAAATGTTGCCGTTCAATTGGGCAACTGTAATAAATTATCGAAAAACACGAAGCCAAAAGACCCAGTTTGTGGTCTATTAAAAATATAAAACAAAACACCATAAAAAATATTTTTTTGGGGGAAAAAAAAATAAACATATTTTATTATGAAAGGTCCATGTAACGACTTTATGATATCCTGTACTAAATGAAGACTGCGTTGCATATAATTCTTTAATATAAACTGACTTGATACAAAGAGTAAAAGTAAATAAATTAAAATAAATTATTTAAGAATATATAAATAAGGGCTTGATCCTTTAAACTAATTAACACATATTATATATATATGATTCTATTTTCAAAATAAATTTTTAAATAAACAACTACTTTTGGATCCCTGGTATATATGTAGTTCCAATATTGAAATTGGGCTAAACTCTGGTTTTTCTATAGTCTAAGACAAGAATGTATCACACAAAAATACTCGTGAATAATTTGTTTTACCCATTATAATGCCAAGTTTACTCCCAACTTCTAATTATCTTGTACTTCTTTCCAATTATAAAATTAGTTTTTTATAAAGGATTTGGAAATGCTTTCAATACAACATTCAACATTCAACATTTATCTATAATTTTAATACTGATCGATTAACTTCAGAATTCAGAAATCAAATTCTTGTATCATATACCCACAACATAATAAAATATACTCTTTCTATCTAAGTTTAAAGGGTATAACGAGGCGATTTGTGCAAAAATTGGAAGAGAAAAAGATTAGCATCGAAACGAATTTTGCCAAGTGGCAAAGATATAGATGAAGGAGTAGGGGGATCCGGAGAAGTTGTAGAAGAGGTAGCAAACAGGTTCGTTCACACGCTTGGACCACCGCAGGAAGTGTGTGTGTGTGTGTGTGTGAATGTCTAAAAGGAGAAATTACTCACTATAGCGATGTTTGTGTGTGTGTGTATGTGTGTGCAACAAGTGAATGACAGGATAATCGTCCTGTGTACCTGTTTACCTGTTTTTTTTTTTTAGAGGTAGACGCCTTTTGTGAGTTTTTTTTTTCATTTCGTCCGATTTTGCTTTTGGCATGTGAACACAAAACTCGCCTAAAAATCTCTTAATGTTTGCATTCTTATGCCGCTCCTGTCGTCTCGTTTGATGCGTGATCTTTGTTGTTGATTATGGTGAACGAGAAAAGAAGAAGAAAAACTGAACACAAGTGAACTATATATAGGTACATATAGATAACAGAGGCGGGTATGCGATTTCTATCTAAGGGGGGGTTAGTTTTTCATATTTTCTATTTTTTCTTTTCTGTTTTTTAGATTTTGTAAAGAAGATATCAAGATATTTAATAAGGAACTTTTTTTATAATATCTTAGTAAGGTTTTTGGAAGGATTTGTTTCATATAGGAAGTCCTAAGCCCCATAAATATTTTTAGCTAAAACTTGAAAATTAAATAACATAAGATTAAATTTTTAGATATATTAATATTTATTTACTTTATATAATATATATATATTTATATATATATATATATATATTTATATATAAATATATAAATGAAGACTTTTATATAATTATTTATTTTAATCTAAGATCTTAAAGACATAAGGTCCCCCATTTAGTTCCGACTCTGATTGGTCATATAATTTCCCATGCTCCGTAGTCAGGTTCCTCTTTCCCTTGGTTCATTCAGTGGCAATTTTTCTGTAGAGTGTGAAATTTTTTTTTTTTTCGGTTGTCTTCTTGTTTGGTTGTCGTTCTTTGGTTTTTTTTTTTCATGGAAATTGCCTATGCAGAGGCTGTGGCATTTTTGTGGGAACAAGTGCAACAGCAACATCCGCAGCAACAGCAACAGCAACAACAACAACATTGCCAGTCCCAGTCGAAGAATTTTTGGCAAATTACGTGCTTCGTTTTTGTCTCAATGGAGGAAGAACACCCGCAGGCAAGAGCGTGTGAATTTGTGAAGGAATCTCTTTCGCCCTCTCTATCGGATGATTCAGAACTTCAAGAGCTAAAGGATTCAAATGTTAAATGTGCATTTCATTGACCCCATATAATAGGTATTTAACTAACTATGTAGTTTCTCCTTGTGCTTATGATTGAAAGAAGATTAAAGTTTTCCATTAAACTTGCAAACATTCAGATTTTGAGGAAAAATGTGAAAAATGTATTAATCAGTCATAAATATTTATCAATGTTTCATTATTTAGGTAATATATAGATAATGTTATCCCCCCTTTGCTGTCAAGGTGGATAATATTATCATATCTTTCGATTTTCCATAATATCAATGGGAGGATCATATTCTTCTATTTTCCATAAGAATAACCTGCTCCTAAATAAATATCAGAAATTTGTGTTAGACTGATAAAGTCCTCTTACATATATGTACATATATTATTATATCTCTTCTACTACCATGTTTAAAATCTGACTATATGTAAAGTTTGATAAACAGAATAAATATAATATAAAATTTAAGCATAAAACAATAAATAAACTTAGTATATATGAGAGTATATAGCAATAGAATACACATCAATGGAAACTTTTGATTTTAAATAAGATTTATGATTAATCAATGACTAAATCTCAAACCAAATCGCGGGATTATATTGTCAAGATGTTATCGTTTAAAATGATTTATTTTTTGTTTTATTTTTTATCTACATTTGCTCTTCAAAAATAGGCATAATTTTGATTTGCATTTTTCTTCTTTTTTTTTACAAGCAATTCCACCTACTTTCTCTGTCTACTTTCAAGCCAAGTCTTTTCCTATTAAAGTCCAATGCTCACTTGCCAAACTGACAGGCAACTACAACAACAACAACAACAATAACTAACCAAAGCAGCAGCAACAACAGCAAAAACAACGACAACAACAACAACACCTCAACCTTTCCCACTCGAATGACATGCAAAGCAGTTGACATTACATTTAAACAAAACAAAAAAAGAGAGAGAGAACTAAAAAAAAAAAAGTAAAACAAACGAAAAAAAAATAAAATTGCTTAAATTGTTGACCATAAATCAATGCCACAGACAACGAGGAGGAGATTCAGATCCAAAAAAAAAAAAAATAAATAAATAAAAATAACCGCAAATAAATGCTGTTCGCTCGATTTCACTGACAAACAACCAACTTCACCTGTTCGACATGGAGGTGAGTGAAACAAAAAAAAAAAGAAAAAAAAATCAGACAAAATACAAAACAACCGAAAAGACAATGCTCCAACTTGGTGACAGGCCACTGAAGATGGCGATGATGATGACAAGGATGATGATGACGAGGATGATAATGATGACAATGATGATGATGATGGGGACAATGATTATGGCGGCGGTGGCGGTGGCGGTGGTCATGGAGAGACTCAATTGCTGGCACTTGTCACACGATGACAACCAGCAACCAAGTGAGTATATCATTTCAATGACATGACAAAAATAAGAATTCGTACAACAAATTTAGGTGACGACTTTGATATATCCTATATAAATAAAGTAGGTGTGTATATCATTAAAAGGAATTCTATTTAAGTAAAGACAAAGATGCAGATTTAGAATATAAACACCGCAAAGGAACATTTAATCATATATTAGATGAAATACTTAACCACTTAGATGTGCTTCAACTATAATGCTAAAAGCTGATTCTTTATCTAGATCGTATCACAACAATATATGTAGTCATGCAATCTCAGATATATATATTAGATAATGTACTATCCTGCATTTTCTATAAGTTCCCATGGAACAACTCCCTTAAGCAGTTTATATAGAACATTTTATTATATTATATATTTATTATATTTTTTTGTTTTGAAAGAATTTTGATATATATAAATATATATATATGAAATGAAATATAGGTTAACTATGTCATCTTATATAACACAATATTTATGAGATGAGAGAGATAGATGAGATGAGATAGATATATACTATCTAGTTATGAATAGTTTGCAAATAATAACTCGGAATTTGAATACCTAAATTATATATATGAAAACTAGATATAAATAAATATATATCTGTTACATATAAATATATAATATTTTAATAATTTTTTACTTGTTAAAAAAATTATATATATATAATATTTAAATATAAAAAAATTTGTATTGAAAATTAGTAAAATTAAAAATATATTTCAAATGATTTTAATCCAAAAAATGCTTAGATTAAAATAAAATAAAAAATTAAAGTAAATATGTATTTTTAAATGTTTCAAATGTGCTTGAAATCCTTAACCGTAGATTATACATACATACATATACGTATATACTATATAAACTATATACTACAGATACTGTAAAATGCCCGATGCGATATGCTATTTCTTCCCGCCTGTTTTAACGACATTTATGTATATACCTTTTCAATTTTCATTTCGTGATGAGGGTATAAAAAGCCGTAATAAATATGCTGATTTTTACGCACTGTCAAGTTATTTTCTTCTTGTTAAAAATTTATTTATTTATTTATTTCATTTTTTTTTTTACACATATTTTTCATAATTTTGTTGTTGTTCGGCTTGTTGTTTTTTTTTCTTCCTCTCATTTTCATTTTATTTTGCTTGGTTGCAAACGTGCAGACACAATAAGCCCTAAATGACATGACGGTGGTTTTGTCTGCTCCATTTATGAGATCAGATCATCACCATTATCTCTTTTCTTCTGCCTGTCCACGTTTTGCTGATTTAATCGTACCGGACTCACGCCTTAATTGTGCAGAATCCACTAATTAAAAGGGGACCGCAACAAACGAAATGCAACAATAAAACGAAATAATAATTTTTAATTTCATTTCATTTCAGTTTTGTTTCCACAATATTTTGCTGACAGGCTCAAAACGAAAGACTTAAGCCACAAACTTGACTCACACTTGACCCCCTAAAGCAAAAGAAATTGTTTTCTTTTTATAAAAAATAAAACCGAATTTGGACAATAAATGTTAACGGATTTTTATCGCTTTCCCAGACAGCCAGAAAACCATTTTAATATCTTTTTTTTTTTTTTTTTTTTTTTTGCACCACACACGGCGAAATGTTGTTGTTATTGGCTTTCTTTTGGGTTTTAGTTTACTTTTAGTTTTGTTTGAAACCTCGAACAATAGTTTTCTATACTTTAGCATTTCATACCAAATGGCTCAATATCATTCAGTTTTTTTTCGCTTCGCCCTACGATTCACCTGAAGAACAATAGAAAATCATGGAATGTGTTATTGTTTTTTTGTTTTTTTTTTTTTTGCTATTACTATTGCTTTTTTGTCCCATAGAAATTGAAATCCGAACGCCCACACAACAAGTGGATCCAAATAAAGTCTTTTAGAGTGTGAGAAAAGACCAACTAAAAAAACAGGTAGCAAAACATAACAAAAATAAATAAATACAATGAAAGTGATGCTGTAACTCGTTTTGGGTGTGAATGTGTATCAATCGATTGATCGAAAGTAAACCTGGTAGCAAATAAATCAAAATTAATAGTGGGTGTTATCCAAATTGATTTGAAACAAGAAAATCACACAACCAAGCATGAAATTTTTCATACCAAGAGATATCCTTCTGCAAAGTGATTGGAAAAATATACATAAGTATGATCGATATATGAAATATTAGATTTTAACATGAAATCATTCATTTGTTCTAATTCTTTGTGGTAATTCTATTTCTTGGAATACAGAAAGACCCACAGAACAATTACATTTTATTTCATTCAAACAAAATTGATCTTTTTTTAATTTAATGGAATTATATTATTAAAATTATAATTATTTTTTATTTAGTGTAAGTTTATTTGGATTCTGAGCATTACTTACCACTCATATATATAGATTATATATAACGAAATCAATAAAATATAAGTGAAACTTATAAAAACAATTTAAGTGCTCATATTTAAGTATATACTAAATGATTCTAATTAAATTATTGGCATTTAAGTCTAATATCTCTTCCGCAATTTATTCCATTATGCAAAAGAAGATTAAAAAATATATAAGTTAGTATGGAAAATTATTTGTTTTTTTAAAGAATAGTTCTTCATACCTGAATATATTTTTGGCAAGGAACTATATGATATATTCAACCAATTTGACACTTACATTTGATTTCCAATTCTATTCTATTATATTAAAAAATTTTAACAAATTTTGAATCAACAAATTGTTTCTAAAATGGAGGCATAAACATGCAGAATTTCGTTTACCAGCTTGGAAATTAATTTTAAAGAATATTGGTTTAGATATACACATATAGTAAATCACAAACTTTTGCAATTTAGTCACAGATCTCCCTCCCAGATCATAATGGCGCCATTTATAAGTAAACTCCCTTCAAAAGGTTCTTCAACATATTGCAACAGTTTCAACTTGAACTGTATTTTTTCATTCAAACATTTATCTCAATCTGGTTCCTGTCACGTTTCTCTTCTTCTATGGTATGGTATGAGATATCTCTGCTGGCATCTCGAGCAATTAATTTTAAACGCATACTGTAATATCTCATTTTTTTTCTCTCTCTCTCCCTCTATATCACTCTTTCTTCAGTCCAAAATTCAAAGAAGACGTAATATAAAAAAAAAAAAAAAAAAACCAAAATTAAAACAAACCAGTAGGCCTCAACGGAGGCTGATGCTTTTCCACTTGTTACTCCATTTACAAGTTCCTTAGAAATGATTGACATCAAAAAGACATATCATAAAAACCAAGTTTATTTGGAAATTTAGTTGTAAAACTGTTGGCCCCAAGTGTGGCAGAAGTTGGTCCATAAAAAAAAATTAGACTACAATCGTTGACAAGTGCCTTGGTCACTGACCAACTTACAATTCGGGTTTACATTTTATTTGTTGCTGTTAATTTAGTTTTTTTTTTTTTTTGGCTTTTTTTGTTTAATTTGAATGTTTTTCTAGGTTTTGGTTTTCGACTTGCAGCGGAAGTTAAATGCCGCATGCCAAGACGAAGTCACCTCAAGTGGAATACCAAGAAGTTCAGTTCAAAAATTGTCGCCATGACTCTGACTCTGACTCTGACTTCAATACCAACTTCAATTTCCAACTTTAGGCCAGGTTTTTGTTTTTCTTTTTGGTTTTTGGTTTTTTCTTTTTGTTGGTTCGTGCGTCGCCATCTCCTTGTCGTTTGGTTTTGCTTTTGCTTTTTGTGACTTTGGCGCGAGTTTGACTAATTAAAGCGCAGAGTTTGGGCATTTTTAATTTGTACGCTTGTAAAATGAAATTAACTTTTTTTTTGTTTTTCTTTTCTGTGGCGTTTTTGTTGTTGTTGTGTGTATTGCCTCGATGCCGCCGCCACCAAGTTCGTGCAGCTTGTTTCCTTTTGAACTTTGAAATGGTGCGTGTCGAGTTTGTTTTCTGTTTTCTTTTTTTCTTCTTCCTCTTCTTTGTTGTTGTTGTTGTTGGTAAAGGCACTAGATATACCTTATCTTATGAAATGTTACAACTGACCTCTGCAAATCAACACTTTACTGGATATTCGAAGGAAAAATATAGTTATATATTGCTTTATAGCTTAATTATACATTGCAATAATAATTAGTGGTAAAAAAGCATTTAAATCTCATGACAACCAAAAGTATTTGGATTTACATTATTCTATGTAATCTTGTGTATCATCAATAATATAGCAAAATATTTCAACATTATTCTTATGAAAACTTTAACTTTGAATACTTTTTTCTAACAATTGAAAAATATTTTTAGTATGATACATATATTATTAGGTAATTTACATATTTTCCGATTTTCTAATACTTATTAAAAAGGTATTTAGTAGTAATATGATTTTAAAATTTGGAAATTGTTACTAAGTTTAGTTATAGTGTCAAAAGTTTATTATATACTAAAGCAAAAATACATATGTATTTATATAGAGTTCAATAAATCAGCTAAAATTAATATTTTCTTCAGGTTTTGTTCGCAATAGCGAGATTTTAGATGTCGAACTGTCATTATTTTATTAATTGAATCTAAAAAAATACGCATTTTTATACAAACTGAGATTCTGACTAACGATAATTTTAAAAATTTTTGGTTTGCCTTTACATACTTAACTTAAAAACTTTATTATATTAACATTATGTACAACTTTTAAAAAATGTCTGAAACTACAACTTGAAATATTATATACGTATGTATAATTCTAAAAAAAAAAAGTATCTGAAACTATTTAGATACAAATTTAAACAAGTTAAATTGTGAATCCTTTATAAAGTCAAGTAATGTTTAAGCAGATTCCATTAAAATTATAAAAGTGAAAATTATTTTCACTTTTCTGCTAGAGAGAAAAACTTTTCTCATTTTACTGCTAAATTCTAATATAATTTTTTGTTTAATAGAACATCTTTTTTAGTGTATTTAAGACTTCGTCTATGTGCTTTTGTTTTAAGCCCAATTCATTTCATCTGTTTAACTTACATTGTTGTTGTTGGGTCTTTTTTTAAGGTGCTTTTGGCTGCTTTATGACCAATTTGAACTGTTTTTCTTTTTTGTTGTTGTTTTGCTGTTTTGGTGTTGGTTTGTTCGTTTCGGTAATGTTTTTGCCTTTTTTTCCAAGAACGGTATGAAATGGCTTGACCTCCTCATCACACACAAAAAACTTTAACATTTCACTTTCAGCTTAGCCAAAAGGAAACAAAACGTAACGAATCGACAACGACGACCACAACGACAACATCTTCATCTTCTTTGGAGGCAACATCAGTCCAAAAATGGTGGCCATTGTAAATTTTCCCAAATACTCATAGCAATCGCAGGTGCAGGAGACACTAAAACTACATACGATTGTAGAGGAAAAACTATACGAGAAAAAAACACATGTTAACTAGGCAAACCGAAATGTCAGAGGAGCTATAAATACCAATTGGAATCGAAATTGGAATTGCGTTTACGCTACACATAATACAAATATGGACATATGTTTGTTTGTTCGGTACGATCGGGTTGGTACTATTTTTTTTTCTTCATTTTTTCTTTTTTTTTTTTTGTATTTGGTAAGGTTTTTTTCGCAATTGAAATAAACTTTGAGGCGGAAGTCCAAACTAATTTTTTGCATTCAAATGAGACTCCAAAAATTGAAATTGATGATGCAATTTTATTTTGTTTTTTTTTCTTGCTTTTAGGTCGCTTTTTAACTCTTTGAACAATAATTGAAAGCAATTAATGAGTAATTAATGGCATAAAGAAAGAAACTTGTCGAGTTTCCCTTGACTTGGCCATTTTTTTTAAGCCTCTATTCAAAGTACTTTCACTCGATTTAGACAATAGAAATAGGTTTTTATTAATCTTAATATAATATTTATAGTATTTCTCTTCAATACATTGCAAAAGACTTAATCTTCACCTGCCAAGAAACAATTGTTTAAGACAATAAAAAGGAAAAGTAACTTTGCACCAGAAATATCATTCAAAATAACTTTGATCGATAAAAATAAATGGCTATGACTTGAACATTTTTATATTCTTGAAATTGCTAAATAAATACCTTTGCTATCATATTATTTAAAAAATTAATGACCAATTACTAAATGTTGAAAATAAAACTAACCGAATAAGCTGTAACCCTCACATCAAAATGGTAACTACTAGACAATAATTTGTTCAACAGATTAATGGAAACATTAACAAAAATTTATAGAATAGTTTAAACACTAAAAACAAATGGCTAAGAGTGCTTTATAGCTACACAGAAAGAAAGAATAATATTATATATACCTCAGTATTGAATTCTACTAGGAGAAAATTTGTTTAGAAACTTATGTCAGCAAAATATAATAAATGTAAATTAATAAATATAATAAAAATACATTAAAATTCTGAATGAAATCTTTTTAAGAGTCCACGGAACGGTTTGAAAAAATCAGTTTCATCGAGATATTGGGTCTTAAATTTTGTAACTAATTTCGATTCCTATAACTATATATTTGGTATATTTTAAAAAAGATTGATCTTTAATAGGATTTCAATATTTCAGCTAGCTTTTTGTTTTCTGCCTTCTTTGGAGATTTTTAGCTACAATCTCAGTATAATGTCCCTTAAATATTATTGTATTAATTTACTGAATTTTTGTTACTCAATAAACTAAGAATTAAATGTTGTCCTCTAGTTTTAGAATGAATTTATGTTACATGATATTTTGACTAATTAAATTTTACGATATAGCAGATACTTTAATATAAAAATAATATATCGACAAGGTAAAGAGTTATTTTGATACTTGTTTATTTGTTCCAAGTACAAAAAAGACTTTAAATAAAATAAAAAAAAAAAATAAATAACGTCATTAAATTATATTTCTTGTTACTTTAATCAATTGATAAGTATTATGTCAAGTTTAACAAAAATGGAGCGACTATTTACTGTAATTTTAGATGTAAGACAATTTGAGAATTGAGATATTTATAACCGATTTTAATTTTCCAATCTATGACAATAAGTTTCTATAGTTCTATTTTCAACTTATTTTCATTGCATGGGTCATTAATTAAAGAAAATTAGAATACAATTTCATAGTTTCAAGCATGTACTCAAATTATACAACTTTTGTTCATTATAAAACCATCTAAAATTTCTCATATTTGATTTATTTGACAAAAATTAAATATTACATTGCATGAATTCTCATTTATTATAATTTTGTGATACTAATTTAAAGTGACTTTCTCTCGTTGAAATAAAACAAAAATCTTTGTCAAATAAATTTTATAAAATTTAACCCGTTCCATTTGGTTGGCTTGGCTTAATACTTATTTATCAGATCAGGGCATATCCGAATACCCCAGGGTGCCATTATAACACGTGTAACACCATAAATAATATATGAAATGTACAAGCTACTTATAACATCTAGCATATGTATATATATATATACATATATATAAATGCTCGACTATTTCCCTCTAACCCCAATTATTATTAATAATAATTTATGCATAAAATGCTGAAATTTATTAACACCAAAAAACCAAAATCCCCTTCCCCCTCCCCGCCAAAAAGGAAAAAAAAGACCTAAGGAAACCTAAAAGTGAAATGAAGATGATCAGCATGAGTTAGCTACCGATCCATAACTCAATCGAGGAGAGAGTCTAGTCAGTGAGTGTGTGTGTGTGGGGTGGAGAGAGAGGGTGGGAAGAGAAGATTTAGCTGCAACACGTGAGCCTTTTTTCAGTTCGAGTATATATATTATATTTATAAATAATAATTATTATTGTCTCTGGAGGGGAAATATGGAAGTAGCATCTGCTTTTGCCTCACTGTCACGCGTTCAAACATTGATTAGAGGTGACTGTGGAGAATGTGGAGATGGGAATTGGTGTGGGGGGAGGGGGACTAAAATGGAGACTAGACAATTGCAGACAGCCGGTGAACGCTGCTTTCAAATTGGTTTCTCAGGATTGTCACCTTTCGCCGGTCCTCCTTCTCTGATGCAGATGATGATGATGATGATGGTGCTCATGTTGGCGATGTTGTTTGTTCCTCAGACTGGGTGCAATTGAGAGGGGGGTGGGAAATCCCAGTTCCACTTGAGTTTTGGGCTTTATTCTTCTTATTTATGAAATAACCAATCAATTCGGTGTGAAAGAAGCCTGGGAAAATGCTAATCAACATGGAATTGTTTTCCCTATTGCTAGTCGAGAGTTTTCTTCTCCCATTGGAAAATAATTCTAATAAGAATCTTGTGTGGAAAGTGAATTTTAATTGGGGATTATGAGAGATGAAATTTTGGTTCTCTTATAAGAGAAATTCCAAATGGTTTATCATTTCAAACGTTTAAAATATTATTTAAGTAAGTTTCCTATACCTAAAAAATAAATAAAATAAAATAGATAAAATTGAAATTTGAAATGGAAGTATATATTTCTAGGAAATGGAGTATAAAAAATATATTATTCTATCCCAAATTTGGATTTTCGTACTCATAATTGAAATTCGTTTTATCATGATTTTTGGAATAACTTTCGAGGTTTTTGTTTAACTTTTCATTCAAATTAAATACTTATTCTTATTGTTTGTACATTATTTAATTCAACAACTTTCTACTTAATATTAGTTCAAATGTTGAGTTTAAAATCTAAACATTTCCTTTTCAGTTTTAATTTTGCACCTGGCCCTTTTCTTGGCACTTCTTTTCTTTTTTTTTCGTCTTTTAATTGTCTCACATGTTCTCTTCACCCACACAGGATGAAAAGTTGAAAATAGTTTTCTCTAATTTGAAATTCAAGAGCCCAACCTGAAAGTGCCAAACCAGATGGTTAGATTAATGGTTAGCTTTCTCAATTTTCCCCCCCCATTCCCCCCATTTTCCATGTGTCACAAAAGAAACAACGAACGAAGAAAATAAGTACAAGGTGAAGGGCCGATCAAGCAATCCTGTAAATGCAATATTCAATATATAAACTTCCGTTTAACTGCGAGAATCCAAAATGAGAGGATGCCAGAGAAAGTGCATCACGCAGGGAGACAAAAAAAAAATATATATATACGAGATGATAAATTATTTTAGAAAAAGTCACGAGTGTCAGGGCGTAAGTCGTCCCTCTCTCTAGGCCTGAGTGCTTAGAGTCTGTGTGTGTGTGTGTGTATGTGTGTGTATGTGAGTAACTGCCTCCAACCAAAACCAAAACCCCAATCCACTTTAGAGTCATGTGGGCTTGATTAATGCACTTGCAGAGAGTCAATGTGGATTTATCCCGTATGGGTCACGCCTAGTTTTTTGGTTTTTTTCTTCTTTTTTTTTTTATCATTTACACAACCCACTGTTGGCTGCTAGAGTCTAATAAAGTAATTTAGCTTACTAAATAGTTACCTCTAGGCAATTTTAACCAATTT
Organism: Drosophila sturtevanti; assembly: GCA_018150375.1. Classification (NCBI taxonomy): domain Eukaryota; kingdom Metazoa; phylum Arthropoda; class Insecta; order Diptera; family Drosophilidae; genus Drosophila; species Drosophila sturtevanti. Next base: position 1,958,242 of record JAECWJ010000341.1, on the reverse strand, counting down.
TTAACAAGATGTTGTCCGTCTTGAAATTAGCATTTTAATTGAAATGTCACGCCGCCAACTGCCAACTGACAACTGCCAAGTGCCAAATAGTTTGGTCTCCTTCTCCAACGGCACGACACGCACTTTTTCATATTTCATTTCGGGTTTCCTTTCCCCAATTCCCCTCCCAAATATATATATACTACAATATTTGTACATAGATATAGATAAATAATATTTATGTTTTCATTGATGTTTTCATTTCATTTTGTAGATTTGCCATTTAATGTTGATTTCCAGTGGATTTGACTTGATGAATGACAACCCAAATCTTAAGCATAACCAATGCGTTAAATCTTGAGCAAGTTAGAAAGGATATTAGTTTAGATGTGCTAATTAATACGCCAATTTGATTGATGTCAACTAGCAACGATAGCAAATATATCAAAATATGTAATTAATATCAAAATAAAATCAACTCAAGTCAAAAAAAATACAAATTGCTAACTGTTTGAGACTATTTTTTACATGGAACTTTGTTTCTATGTACCAATAAATGGCATTAATTCAGTAAGTAATGTGGTAAATGACAGATCTATAGGATGTTTAGAAAAAACTGTGGGATATTTGATATAAATATAGCTATAAATTACTCTAAGCACAATATTCTGTAGTTACATTTCTAATATTCCTTTTTATAATAATATTTATAATATAATAATAATTATAGCAGATCCGTAGATGAGTTGTCTAAAAGGCCCAGTCATTTAGGCAACTGAACAACGAGGACCCGGGTTCGAATCCCAGGCTAGTGCATGGATGTTTTCGTCTAAGCCGAAGGCCTTAGTTGCCAGTGCTTGTAAAATATAGTTAGGTTGATAGTTTACAACTATATCCTATACTTTAATAATAACAATAATAACAATAATTATATTACATGAAAAGTTAATAGTGAAAGACAATCTAACTTATAAGCGAAACAATAATCTTTGCTTTAAAAAAATTCCATTTTTATTAATTATTTCTATAATAATTACATTATAACTTCTTGGCATCTGATTTTATTAGATTACTTAAAGGATATATATTTTCGATGCATTTTCTGCCTATTTTTTTTTGCTAACTACGAAAATCAAAATGACTTTGAAATTATTATAATTTCACATTGAATCATTACAAAAAAAATGAAAAAAGGTTTAAAATTAATATAATTTAGCAATTTATCATGTAAACTTTTTAATGAATTTATATTTACATATTTCCATGTATTAAAAATTCTTACAAAAATAATATATTTCATATTATATTTAGGTTGTAATTATTTAAAATAAAAAAAGCAATTAAGAAAATTTAACAATTAACAATTAACAATTTCAAGAAAGCAATCGTATTTAATTTATTTATTTGCTAAGAATTAATTTCTTATACCGCAGAATCCAATTTATTATTTATGATTGAGGAGCAATTACAAATTGTAGTCAACATTAGTCATAGCTTAAGCTTTAGCTAAAAATTTTATCTATATGAATAAGTATGTACATACATATTTATTTGTAGAGTATTTAAAAAATCTTATAAACTGTAATTTTAATGTGAATCAATTAATTTTAAGAACTAAAGTTCGACTTGTTTTATTCTTAATCCTTGGCGCTTAAGAATGGCCACTTTCCTTTTAGCATATTTTCGGATGTAATGAATATTCCTAGTGAAAAAAAGGATAAGAGGAAGAAAAATATAAGTTATGTTAAAAACAATAAATGCAAAAAAAAATTAATGAAAGTTTCTAAATCGAACTGAGTTAGCATGTGCAATTGAAAGTGTTGTAGTAACCAAACAAATTTGGGCTTAGTTTAGTTGTAAGTGAGACAGAATACGCTCTATGATTACATTAAAAATCTGGATAGATCCCACCTTGTTATCATTGTTGGAAAACTAAAGCACACTAAATACACCACACCCTGTAAAATCAAATTCCAAAGCAAAATAACTAGCATTGGCACCGGCAGCAACACCACCTCAAAGACCATAGCCAAGCCTCCTGCCAAAGCCGACTGCCTCATTAAGCCAAAGTCAGTCGATGGTTTGGTCCACTCAAAGATCTTGGTAAAGATCTTTCGCTATACCATGGCATAGCCAAGTGTTTTCAATGTTTGTTGTTACTTAACTAATTGCCGCGTAAATTTGCAACCATTTTTGGCCATAAGCTCATTAAATTTGCTTTTGTTATTAAACAAAAATAAAGAATGAGAGAGGGAGATAGAAAGAGAGAGCGAGAGAAACAACTGAAACTAAACTTTAATTGCCATCAAATTGACATCACCCGCCTAGAAAACTTCAAACTTCAGACTTTATGCGTATTAATTGCCTGGCCAACTTCATAATTTCATGTGGAAAAATGTGAATGGAGCCAGGACCAGATTTATATATATATGTATGTATACAAGTTATATATCGATATCTTGTTGCTGTAACTGTCCAATTGATTTTGTGGGGAGGTTTATTTATGGCTTAGCAAAAATTGATTGAAATGTGTTGTCTAAGAAATTGACAAGTTTTGGGTGAGATTTCATGTTGGTTCAGTAGGGGGAGTTTGTTGGAGTTTCGTTAGACCAATTAAGCATGAATCATATGGTTTTTGCGCAACTCTAACGGCAATTTCATGATACATACTGTAACACAATTACAGTTACAGGTCCACAAGAAAAAAAAGGGGGGGCCAAGAGACAGAGAAAGAAAGAGGTGTCAACATGCTCGTAACTTGCAATCAACTTAAGATGACAGTGAAAATGAAGCATTGACGCCTCGCACGTACCAAAAAAAAAAAAAATAAAGGAAAAAAATGAAACCAAAATTCAAGTAAACCAACCAACTGAGCAACGGTAAGATGATGATGCAGAGAATACTGGAAAAGGAGTCGATTATAGCCATGTTAGCCAAGTGTCCACTGTGCGGCAATCAGGTTTTTAGGTCTTTTCTTCTTTTGCGTTTTGCCTTCACTTGCCAAAATTAGACACATTTTATTATTAAAATCCACTTGTGTTGAAATAAAACATGACTTTCTGTGTCCGCTTATAATGAAAATATATGGCAAGTTAATGCCAGAATTTATTTATCGAACAAATGCAAGCCATGACCAAGGAAGCAAAGGCAATGGCAAAGCCAAAGCATCATCATCACGGGTAAAGGCACTGTGGTTCAAGAATATTCAATTAAGAGGTAAATATTTTATCATATTCTATCTATAAAATCAGGATAAAACTATAAATTATAGACTAGAAATCGCAATAAGACTAAAATTTTAGAATGCCAAAATAAAACTTAGAAGGGAAAACTTAGAAAGAAAACATTTTTAGATAAAAACAATTTAAAGTCTTAATAAAATAAGATAAACTTTAAGATTATTACAAGAAGATTGAGTTTACCTAACAATTTTAAGAAGCTCTCATCTCATTATGTCGAAGATTATATAGCCTAATTTTAAAAAGTTTTTTTTGCAATTTAAAAAATATTCGAAAAGTTGATTCCTAAAACCTAAAAATATTTTAATAAACAAATATTTTAAAGCCACCGTTTTTTATAAAAATAAGATACACATATTAAAATGTTAAGACTATTAAATTAAAATTAACATTATATAAACGAATATTATATAAACCAATTTTTAAAACGCTATTTACAAGATCTTGAAGATTTTAGAACCTAAAAAAGTTTTTCACGTAATCGTATAATTAATCTGAAAAGTCAATTCCAGTTTCTTTGGCCTTTTACCCTTTTTACATAACAAGACAAATGGAAGAGGGGGATCTATTGGTATACATCGATTTTAAAAAATGTTTAATTAATATTCTGCCACTGTAACTTCTGAACAAATTCTGTTGGATGTCGTAAAGGGCAACACCTCTGACTTGGCTGAGCTTCTTCATCAGCTTAGAGTGTGAGAGTTGTGGGGACTTGGCAACAGTTGTGGAAAAGCAACTGTAAGGTGAGATCAATGAACGTTGTGATCAAGGATTTTATTTTTTGTTCTCATCATATCATCATGATCAAATCAGAGAACAGATCGTTCATTCAATGTCTCGTACTGGATTTTAGCATATTAAACAGAGCTTCTTCCTTTTATTTATATATAAATATATATATACTTTTTTTTTTGTGCTACCAATTTGTAATGTTAATTGGCCCCTCTCTCTCTCTCTCTCTCTCTCTTTCACTACTTCTTTCTCTCTCTCTTCACCATCTTTCTCTCGCTCTCTCTCTCTTTCTTTGCATCTTGTGGAAATAAGAGGAATTAGCATATGAAGAACGCGTCAGGTATATTCCGGCGGCATCATCTATCTATCTGGAAAGTTCAGTGTCTCATTCATCAGAGTCGTCTGAGTGTCTGGTAGAGATATCAAGGCATTATGCCATCTCCATACCCAATCCTCCAAAAAGTTCAAAGACACAACGGTACATTCAACTCCAGCGAGGAATGACGATGACAAGGCCACAAGAAGATCAGAGACACAGACACCCACGTGTATTGTGTAGACTCCACCTATAAGAAGTCATTGACCAGACCCCGGGGCCCCATGTCCCATGTCCAGATCTCCCCCCTTTTAGGTTGATTGAACCGAGAAGGAACCATCGTATAGGAACTGAATACTCAGCGACTGGCTACTGTGATCAACTGTTTCTCTGATCTTCACTGCCTGCCCCAACAAATTGCAACCAACCAAATGAACCAAGTCAACCAAACCAAACCCAATCCAAGCCAACCCAACCCAATCCAACCAACTATGCGAATGTGACTTTTTCAATTCCAAAATGATTTGCAATTCAGTTTGTAGAACAATGGACACAGCATCTTGGCATCCGCATCGTCTTCTCCTCTTCTCGATCTCGACTCTTTCCTTCTTTATTTCTGTCTTTTTCTTTTCTTTTCTGTTTTATGCAAAAGAAACAATAAAAGAAGAAAATTAACGGATTTTCATTTGGCCACTGAACTGAGGAGAATTCAAACCAAAAAAAAAAACACAAAAAAATTAAAATAAAATAAAACAAAATAAAATCAAAAAAAAAAAAGGCAACCTCAGGCAATCGCAAAATGTAGGTGATATGCATTATTAAGTAGTGAAAGTGCAAAAAGAACTTTTACAGTAAATAAACAAAAACAAATTGCCACATCATTTCCTATGTAGCTGTCCCCTAAACGCTACCCAACGACAAAGTCAGCAACAACAACCTATCAATAGATACAAATATATCTTATAGATACTCATATATCATTCATTCTTTCTTTCTTTCCCTCTCAAGCTTATCTAAGGCCTTTGACAAATTTGTCAAAACATTTACAAAAAAAAAATAAAAAAAAAGAAAAACTAAATTTGAATTGAATTTGTCATGGCATACTCCAAATGCAGCTCCACTATATCGGCATCCGCTCCCGGCAACCACCCCCCCCCTGATCATATTATGTAAGTTTATTAGCATAAATGTGATTGATCCCCCAGTTGACTATGAGGTTTTTTGCAGTATTATTTGATTTTTATTGATGCAAAAAAATGCAATTGCAATTCGAATTTTTTCGTTTTTGTTATTTTTTTTTTTTTTGATTTTGTTGTTATGAATACTGCTTGCTTCTCTTGTACCAAAAGGGGGTTGGGGCGGGGAGTGATGGGTTGGGGGTTGGTTAGGAAAGGGGTAAGCATCTAAGCCCCCACGACCTGCACTCAGTTGTCTATGCTCTAGAGACTAAATTTGGTACCCTACCACAAAGGTAAAGCAAATGTGATTGAAATGAATGCTAAGGTCTGTCTCTGTAACAAATTGTTTAGCCAAAGCTTTTGCATTGAACACAATTCAATTGTTATAAGTCAGTTTTAAATAATATGATATAATAGATGTTTTATTTGTGGCTTAATCATATTAGATAAGTCATTCACTTTCTTCTTTTGATTATACCAATTTCTTAAATTTTTTGCCTAATTTAATTTAATTTAATAATTTATTATTAAAGGTTATGTAAATTTAATGTTTATAATCACATCTAATTATTATTATATTTAATTGTTTTAGGTCTTGAAGGAAAGAGATATATGGGAAGATGGTCAAGTTAATTTAAATTCAATCATAATCAGATAAGTTATTTAATTCAACAATTTTTATTTAACACTTTTATGTACATATATTTTTCTAATTTGAATTTTTATGTAAATTTCTGTAGGCATTAAAAATTAAATTTACCTTTCAAAATTTAATATTTCTTTCACTAAATTTAAAAATTTATTATAATTATAATAAAAAAATTCAACATCTAACTATACCTAAAATTTGGTCTATTTAATAATATTAAAGAAAAAATTTCAATTTGATTTAGAAACTGAAAAATGACTAGATTTACTAATTAAGTTAGTTTAATTTACCAATTAGTACAAAAATGTATTATTAAAAACACAACTAAATACAAAAATATAAATATAAATAACTATATATATAAATCAACTATACATATTCATCCAATATAAATCTAAATTTATAGTTTTTCTATTATTTTCCATTCTCTTGCATGATTAAAAATCGCATCATGCCTCATTTTGTATATCTTTGCTGGGTATAATAAATGTCCAGAACTCTCATCTAAAATATATCTGTATCTTTATATATACATACTTACATATCAATTTTGCATTTTGCATCTATGGCATGCACATATTTAATAGACTTTTCTGACTTATGACAAAATATGCAATTTTCCCCCCTCCGCTCCTTCCTTTCATACCCCAACTAACGAAAAGCAGGGGGAGGCAAAAAATCTTTTGTCACAGGTGAAATTTGCATGGTTATGACAAGAGGTTAAAGCTCCCAGAATCTGTTATGGATTATTGATTTGCTTCCTAGATACAATGTAAGTTATTTCTGCCGTAATTCCATACATTTGAATGGGCATATGAATGAAATTTAATGAAAATCATTGAAATTCATTAATCCAAAACTTGGATCGGTGAAAAAGTAAATACGATTAGTTTCTACTTTTTAAACAAGATTCCTATATACATATATTCTTACAATGTAGTTACAATTGACCTTCCACTTGAATAGAATAGAATCGAAGTTCTCATTAGTGACCAATGTCAACTCTATATATAAAAATTAATCAGCGAATCATCATTAACCATACCAAAGAGCCTAAACAATAGCCACTGCTCTACCAGATCAAGACTCCAAATCTTCCCATTGACAAAACAAATGACACAGTCAACGAAAGAGATAGAAAGACAGGGAGATAGAGAGAAAGAGGGGGAAACAAAAACCCCAATTGCAAGTAGTGGAGGAGGCCAGTGGAGTAGCAGCAAGAAAAAAAACTGGTCACCCAGCAGGCGAGGAGCGTGTTGAAGTTGAAGTTGAAGTTGGAGCGCCGCAGCGTTGCAACATGTCAAAATAAATCAATTGATTGATCTTGTTTTATTTATGTCCAATTCCAATTCAATTTCGATCAATGAGCAAAACACACGAGAAGAAGCCAATGAACACAATTTTCTACAACAAAACGAAAAATAATACAAGTTGGAGAATAGGATAGTGGAGAGAGTTAATGATTAGTTATTAAGGATAAACTTAAACAATAGAGAAGAAATTAAAATAATGCAAATCGTACAAAGTTCTTATAGAATGATTTTAATCTAAATATCTTTATTTCTAAATTAAACAGTTGAAGTACTCAAGTATTGCAACTTTCCAAACGAACTACTATATCATTTATCAAATTATCTTTAAAAATATTTAACGATTTATAAAAATAAATAAATCATCACAATTAGTTTTTGTATGTTAAGAAATTTATAAAACATTTATTAAGTTAAAAAGAAGACTTCAAGAGAAACCAACTTCCGTATAAGAAATTTTGTTAAACTTTTCACAAATTTGACGCCATTCGAAAAATTTTAGATTTTTGTTGGTTTTGTTGCATATGATTTGACATTCTAAAAACCAATATAAAATTTTTTTGGATACATATATATTATATGTATATATATATACTTATATATATGTATATACACATATATAAATATATATTTGTTTTGGCCGATTTCAATATACTCTTATAAGCCCAGAAATTTTTGAAATATGGGTTAGGAAAGGGGTTGAATGTTAATGACAGAATCAGTAAAAACTGCAAAGAAATAATTTAATGAAGTTAAGAGTTAATTTTAGTTATAACTACGATATTTAGAGGAAACTTGCCCACCTCATTTGCGGATGATAGCCATATTGTTCCAACAATTCTGTTTTGGTAATGGTCCGTTCCACATGTTCGGGTTCCAAATTGAAATGACGGGGCAATATCTTCCATTGGATCATATTAAAATAATTATATTCGCCAGCCTCTTGTTGCCCACGATATAAATAATTTGGATTATCGGGCTGTCGTTTTAACCATAACCGTTCATATTTATGATAACGCCAGCTACGTTCCGCCAGTTCAGCAGCAGCCAGCATTTGCATCATATCGCCGGGATAATTATAAAAGAAAAAGAATAATAATTCAACTTGCATTTGATGGATTTTTGGTTGCTGCAAACCCAAACGATCCGAAATACGATAAACTTTGGGAACATCATAGGAAACATCGTGTGGTAGACATCGTCCACCTAGCAATGGACCAGCAAATGCTGAATGCAAATTAAAGGATGACGCTGAACTGGCACAACAATGCATATCAATATTAAGACGATGTGGATCATCACCAAACATTTGCGGACTATGATTGGCACAACCCAAATTCGTCGCCAGACCCAATAGGCCAAAGGTATCCGTGGTGGAGGTGGAGGGGGAATGTGAGAAATTGCTATTGGGTGGCGGTATCTTGTCCAGTTTAACACCACCCAATGGCATTCCCTGGTCGTTGGTATGCAGACGTGCGTAAATTTTTGACGTTTCATAACCTGTTGGTGTAACACCAGGTGGCATCGTTGTGGGCGTAGAAATTGGAATTGATGGATCCAATTTCCTTGGCCTTTTAACCATGCCATTGATGGCTCTCTGGCGTACACCCACACAAATGAATTGTTTGTCAAAAATTTGACTAACGACAAAACGTCGTCCTTGTTGAGGCCAATATTCATACATCTGAGGCATAGCTTCTGTTGGGGGTGCTGGTGGTTGTGGCGGCGGCGGTGGTGGTCGGCGGCGCTGCTGCTGGTTTCGTATGCAAATGTGATAGTATGGCCATGGCTATATTCTTTTCTTGCTCTTCATTGACCGTCATATTGGACTTTAGCGTGGAGGATACATGTTTAAGACTTAAATTTGAACTGGAACTAGATCTCTGACTTGTCATGGACACATTATCTTCCGTTGATAATGGCGATGCAGTTGAGGCACTAGCTGGTGTATCACTGGCTATATCCTCCACATCATCGTCATCATCTTCATCATCATCGTCAACATCATCCTGATCATTGCTATTATCATCAGGACTATTTAGATTATTATTAATTTCACCATGCTTAACAGCCTCCGAGTTATCATTATTGGGATCTTCATCGCTGCTTATCATGTCCGTCCAATTATCTGGAACTATACTGGATTCCTGTGATGAATTCGTTGTGACTCTTAGGCTGGGTCCCGTTCCAATGCCTGGCAATGCGGGAAAATCTTCATGGAATATACTAAATTCTGGCGCAGATGGCGCCTTTGCACGTGACAATAGTGTTGTCTCCGGTTTAGGCATATTTTTAACAACATCCACATACAAAACATTGCCACTAGCACTTGCAACATTACCTGTACCGACTCCCATTGTTCCTAATCCAGCTCCCTCACCAATATTCGATGGCGGTGATGGTGTCGCTGTCGATCCTATACCTGGCGGCAATCTTTCCATACCGTTATGGCGTTTCATCATTTGGTCTCAGCAAAACTTCCAAAATTTATTTAAAAATTGTTCTATTCTCTCAGAAATTGTTGTGCCTCTTCTATCGACAACGATAACAAGCTCAATTGTAACGAAGTGGCAGCACTGACACAAAAATCAACACTGTGCTTAAAAGTGATGCCATTCAAATTTGGATCAAGCTTTAAGCTGATAAAATGGAAGCAAATCCAATTGTCATACCATAAGTTTTATTACTTATATTTTTATTTTACATATTTATGTATATTTAACCAGTAAAGAAAAAGGCTGGAAAAATTAAATGGAAGAAGGATTTCGCCTGGCCCGGTAAATGTTATTATATAAATGTGTACCTTTTAAAAGGAGAATGAAATTAATCACTTATTAAAGTTAATATGTAGCATAGAACTGTCTAGTGTCTACATTAGGCGACTGTGGACAATGAATTCTCCGCTACCAAGGAGCTATCTTTTAATACCCTCAGGACCATGAGAAGTAAAATTTGGCATAGCACTTTACATCTTCCAGGATTGACTTCCTTGTGTGGTGATTTCCTTCATTTCCTTATTTACCACATTGAAATCCGCATCGAAGTTTCTGATGACAGAAAGTTTTCTTAGCATGGAGGGTAGTGTCCTTAATCAGCCAATCTTTTAACTTGCTGATCTGATCCTTTCCATCGTACTAAATGTGAAGCACTTTTAACTTGAAACAGGACTAGAACACAATATTGCCACGGGAAAGTTTTTCTGGTACCGACTCGGAATGCCCTCTGGCGGCAGTGTATACTTGGAATCCAGCTTTCTTCTGGTCTCAAGCTTATCCTTATTGATCTTATTCCTAGATAACTCATGTTGCAATTTATCATCGGCATAATCGAGTTGTAATCAATGTCTCTTACATGGATCAAGTATTATTGGAGGCTCACATAGTCTGATTTACCTTGCACTTCCTTCCATCAGATAGTTTTTCCTTATTATTTAAATGAATTATATCGCTGGATCTGCACATTTTATTCCTTTTTGTAACAGTCGGAATATTCAACTCATAAACCGCATTCCTCCCATTTACTAAATTCATAATTATACGTTTCTTTAATTTAAAAATACAATTTTTAAATTGGCTATATATAGTTTTGAAGATCTGTAAACCAACAAATACATGTATATAAAATTATTATAAAATTGTGTATTTGTGTGTGTGAATATGCAGTGTGTTTGTGCGTGTGTGTGTGTGTGTGTGTGGGTGCTAAGGAAATTGCCATAAACCAATTTAAAATCCAAAGTCGTAAATTTGCTTGAAAAAAGCCAAAGGCAAAAATTCACCTGCACGTTGAGTATAAGTCAGAGACAGAGAGTAAAGGAGTGTAGAGATGTATGGAGCGGTTGGAGGAGGGGTGGCTTGTCGCAGGTAAAAACTGGACAGAAGGGAGTATAACCCATTAACTTAAAATGACACTTGGAGTTAACATAAATCTCATCTTTTTGTTGCCTAGGCGCGCTGTAACTGCTGTGGAGGCACTTAAAGCCACATCACTGGAAATTGACAAAAGGAAAATGCCGCATAAAACTGGCGCGCCAAAGAGCCATAGAAAGAGATTTAAGCGAGCGGGTGGTAAGAGGAAATTCAAGACGAAGGGCGTGGGCATTGTGCCTTAATAGCTTAAGCACTTCCATTTTTCCGACAACCAGGTAAAGTCATTTGCCTTCTTTAACCAAGTGAAATTAACCAAAACGTTCGCCAATGATGAGGAAAGAGGATTGAAATAGTATGCCATAGCGGCAATGTCTCAAAAATCAGGTGCATTACCTCTCGACGTCAGGCAAATTAAGCTTAAATAATATATATATATATATATATACATATATACTATATGCAAAAAATAAGAGTGAAAAAAAAACAAATTCAATTGCCAGTGGGTTAAAAGAAAAATGATCCACAACAGAGAATCGGCGTCACGAAATTGCAGTCAACCCAGTCAGTGGCTGGAGTCAACCAGATTCTCTTGGTTCTTGTGGCTGGGCATATAAACTACAATAAATCATACTCATGTTGCCAAAGCCAAAGAGCGACCAGAGCAAGTCGGGCCAATTGTTGAGCCATTAAATTTGCTTAGTTGACCAGGAACAAGTGAAGACTAAGTCTGACCATCAGAAGATTAGAGATGGCCCAAAGTAAAAATGCCACCGATATCTATACCATATGGATTTATAGCTTAATATCCATGGTAAAAATTAATGGCAAGAAAAAGTTGAGAAATAATTCTATATCGATCGTTGTTGATTTCGGTTATATTAATTTATAAAAAGTTCAGGATATTATCAAAGAATTAATTCCTTTAGTCTTAGTTTCTCTATTAGTTATAAACTTATATCTCACATATACTCCTCTCTAGTATTAACAATTTCCAAATGATGATCCAATCCAAAAGTCTCTTATTCAATGTCTTCTCTCTTTATATATTTGCAGAGTGAACAAATCTGAGGGATACCTGTTGTAAGTGCATTATGGAAATTAACTTTGGCCTAAGTGACGCCCCATTTTTGCCGACACACACACAGTCCAAATGATTGCAAGCATCAGCATCAGTCACTTGCAAGTGCCTGTAAGAAAGTAGGAAAGAGGAGGGAGTGGTGGTTATCTACTCTTTACTACTCTTAATGACCAGACCATACAAGAAGACCATACCCAACCAGACACTTGTATGTTGTATGGTTGCATCTCCACAGTAGTTTTCAACTCTTTGTCGTCGTCATCGTCGTCGTCGTCATCATCGTCACTGGTTAAGTTTTACGATCTCATTGGAACTGTGTGTCGGTGGCTCCCAGCTTGTGCCTTCTTGGGTCATTAGCTAAAGCGTTCATTGTAATGGCCAACCATATAATACTGAATACTGGTTACATATGTTTATGTTTACGTTCTTTGCAGCTTTTAAAAATTATGCACAATAAGGCATAGATCATGGTGTTATGTTGTGGGCGTCAGAGTCAAGGTGAGATCAGACACGTTTCGGTTAATAGGTGAAAAGAATAAAGTATATTATCCAATTACATACATGAACATAGACAGTGCAAAGTCTTGTTTTACAGAACTAGATGATAATTCAATATTTCCTGAAAGTTTTCCTTATATTTAAAAAAAAAAAAAACAAATATATAGAATTAATGTAAAATTGCACCACCCACAATGTGCTTATATGTACATATTTTCTCAAACTTTAAAAAATTATAAACTCTACATGAAACTATAAACACAATATTTTTTTTTATGGACCACAAAACTGATTACCCAACACATAAAGAAAATTGATTGTTTTGATACCCTGTATTCATGTGATTAAAATGGGATGTAAGAGACGGAAATAAAGCTTGTTAATAATCGTATATGCATAATTCTTGGTCAGATTTCTTTGATGTGACCTCTGTAACGTAATAAGTTATTAAATTGCTACTAACTAAGTTATTGTAAGTTTCTAAACTTGACTTGATTGTTATTACTTGATCCAATGAGAATCTATAAAGGAAATAATTTATTTATTTTTTTATTATTTTAATTGTTAGCCATATGTAGGAGAGTTAGGTAATTAAATTGCTACCAACTAAAAGTTTTTTAGAATATTTAAAAGAAATGATTCCTCAACTTTTTAATAAAGTTGACTTGAAAAATGAGCCCTTCATTTGAAATCTAAGGAACTGTCAAGTAATCAAGATAAAGAAGTAATCATGATAAAGAAGTTGTTGAAGATATTTTGAATCGGAATCCAAAAACATATACAAAAAAAGGGTAATGTCTAGTCATCGCTTTGAGATTTAATTCGGATTTTTTTTTCATTTTAGTTTTCTTAAGCAATTGGCATTTGCAATCAGCATCAGAGTCTGAAGCTGGGAGTCCTACCGGCAAGTGAATGGCGATTAAACAACAACAGCGACAACAGGTAGCCCCAACCACGTATACACAGAGCAGTTGTTTACGGGGTGGGGTGAGAAAATATAACCATAACCAACAACAACAACAACAACATCAACAACAACAACAACAACGACGACAACAAAAAATCACTAACTTGGCCGAAAATTGAAAATGAAACTAAACGAAACGACAAAGCCAAATGGCGATTTGTTTATGCTACTCTCCTTCAACTTGAAGTCACTGCAATTATATTTTCGCTCTCTGAATTTAGCATTTTTTTATTTTTTAACTTTAATGAAATATTACGCGCACGTGTCAACGGAGCGATAAAATTTATTTACGCAGCGCCAAGGCGGGTCAAGTGAAAGCCCCCTCAAAAAAGAAGGCAAAAAGAAGCGAAATACCAAACAGAAAAAGCAAAAAAAAAAAAAAAAAACTACTGCCTGGATTTTTGGTTTCGATTTTACCTTCAAATTAAATTTACGCGGGAGATTGTGCAGATCGAAGTAAATGTAAACCTTACCTTCCGTTCAACTTTTGGCATATATAAAAATGGGCGTAGGGCACTTGCATTGACATGCGGTCATATTTTAAATGTCCAAACCAGACCCAAAAAAAGAAGATCGTAGCGGAGGCCAAGGATTTTGTCTCTCTTCTTTTTTTTTTTATTTTTGTGGTATCGTTCGTTCAAGTTGCATCAAAAATTCAATAAAATACCATTAAATGTACAAAATGAAGACAATTCAGTTGGGTTTTTGTTTTCAGTTTTTATCTTTTATTTTTTTTTGGGGTCTTTTTGTGGTTTTTGGTATATTACTTTAGCATTTAATGTCGCTTTGCAGTTATAAGCAATAAAATATGTTTTGTATGGACATTTATCGTAAGATTTTATGAAATCGTTTCAATCAATGACCACAGTACAAGAAATTGACTTGCAATTGCATTATTAACCTCTTAGACAATACGTATTCAATAAACTTTTGCAATTGTATTTTAAATTAGATGAGCAAGGTTAACGTTTTTAGTTGATTTGGTTAAATATTTATGAGATAGCTTAATATTAAAAAGATTTAACTATTGTGTTTTTATTTAATAGTCATTAAAATATATTCTTAAATTTGTATGTATATAATAGAATTTTAGATATGTTTTACTTATATAAATATCAATTTTAATCGTGATAAGATTAACAATTCTTTTGCATATTATAAGTTCTCCTTGTATATTTTTATTGTGATTTTGCTTTTCTCGATATTTTACATTTTATATATATATGTATAATGTCTTATTGGACGATCTCTAAACTTATATTGTTTCATTGTATATTGTAACCTTTTCCACAATTTTAATTGTATATAATTTAATATGAAGATATCAACTTTCAAATGGAGAAAAATTATAGATCACAATATATATCCTTTGGTAAATTTTTCCACCAAACAATTGAACGACTGCTAAATAATCAATACGATTTAAACAAATGAACGACTTCACTTAAAATTTAATTTTATATATATTTAAACGCTTAAAGTCATAATAAACTTAACCCCCACTAAATAAAACTAATAAAGAAACTTTGCTAAGTTATTTGTGCATATATAACGATATAATTGATAAGCTATTTAAGTCACTATTTAATATTGATTTAATAGTTCATTTCTCAAAAGAAAATCAATAATTTTTAACTTCCAAAGTGATTACTCGTCTGGTAATTGTACTCGAAGCTTAAGCTCATGTGCCGCCCTCCTTTTTATACATATGTTATATATACCCTTCCTTTCAGCCAAAAAAATCATATAATAATTTCATTTTGAAATTTATAATCGAAAAGAAAAAAAACGAATAAAAATTATGTTAAAGGGTTGGCCCTTTTGGCAACGCCCTTAACATACTACCGAATCGAATGTGAAATAATTTTACATTTTGCCTTCAACTTTAGCATTGCCAAAAAGTTAAATAAACCAAAGAGCCATCACCTAAAGTTGATCGTATAGAGAGGATAATACCCTATAAAATATATAACAATATATATATATAAATATATCCATCTGCTTACAATAGTTTTATCCCGTTTGCTATGGCCTTTTAAATGTTAACCAATGAAAAGATTCAACTATTTCTATATATTATTAACTATTCTGTAGTTCTATTAACTATTTAAGTTAATAACTTTGCTTCTATTTAAATTTATGCTAGATGCTTGTTAAATTAAAATTTAAATTGTAAAATGCACAAAAAAAGTAATTTCAAAGAATTATCGAAAATTTGTCATTATTATAAACTTAACAATGGGTTTTCTTTCCAAATTTGGTTCTATGAAAGAATGAGAAAATAAAATCTTGCCATTTTTTCATCACATTTCTATTCAGATATTTATTGATTCTAAAATCGTGCTATAAAACTAAGAATTTGGCTTATTGTGTGGGCTTATATTAAGTTTGGCAAATTCTCGTATTGCCTTCTACTTTCATGCCAGGGTATAAAAAAATGTGTAAGAAAAATGTTTTAACGAAATCCAAGCTTACTTTTAATTAATCAACGAAATTAATTAAGGTTCAGTGACCAAGCCAGCGGGCACAATTTTATTTGTTGTTGTAATTTTATTTCTTTTTTTGTTGGATTACACTTAGTGTTTCTTTTTCTTTTTTTTTTTTGTGGTTACATTGCAACATAATTTTCATTTGGCTCAGCATGCGTTTTCATCGTTGTTGTTATCAATTGGACAAAATTTGGTCAGTATTCGGTCGGCATTTCAGTTTTAGTTTCTCGATTTCTCGGTTTTAAGTCAATTAGCACGCATGTAGAGCTTAACTCTCCAGCCAGGCACAAGGCACAAGGCACAAGGCGATAATTAAACGAGAGCTCCAATTGCTTGAGCCTGGTGACAATTGCCACACGATTTATAGGTACGTACAGATATATATATATATATATATATATATATACATACATGGCACTATATGTATAATGTATGTGTGTGTGTGTAGATTGCGCAACATTTACCTAATAAATTTTGCATTTAATCGTACACAAACATACAGACACACACACACACACACAACACAACACACAAATGCTACATGCTGTGATTATTAAAGCCAATGCAAAATGAGTCTTGGAACTACCGTTTTAGCCTTCTTTTAACTAACACTCTTTCTCCTTACTATCAATTTCCATCTTTGGGTTAATGGAGCAGCGAAATTGAACTTTTTTTTATATCGCTGATTCCTCTTGTTGAAAGTAGGAAAAGATCATGAATACTGAATAAATTGTAACTGAAAGAATGGAAGATGAAAAGAAGGTAGAAAATATTGTAATTAATTAAATGATTTTATTTAAGATTTTACGATAATTAAAGTAAGTTCTTAGTATAAGAAAAATATGTGAGATCGGTGCTTGAACAATGATGCTTGAACTATGTAATATTAGTGCTAATGTCTGGAATCGAAATGAGGGCTTAAGCTTTACTACATATTACTTTAAATATATCATACATTTATTAAATATCTTTATAGCTTACACACATTTATATATTTATTTTTATATGTCTTTTAATATTTAAACTTACCGCAAATGGAAAATATTGAATTAATGACTAAAATAGGTGAAACAACACCAACACTTGATATATATAAATGGAAAAACATTTCGATTATTAAACCAGTTAATTTAATCACAATCGCCACTGGTAATATTCTATGTCTATCCTGTAAATAAATATGATTAAAAATTGATATGAATGTATAGGTACTATTTAAACGACTTACCCGAAATGTAGCAATGAATATGCAAAATCCTGTCAATATGTTGAAACTGGCGCCCATAAACCATAAAGTTAATCGAGGAAGACAAACATTTGTGTGATCGAAGAAGTATGAAATAAAAATAGCTGCAATACCCTTAGATATGAGGAATATGGCAAGCAAAATGATGCCAGCTCTTAG
The DNA here is from genome assembly GCA_018150375.1 of Drosophila sturtevanti. Taxonomy (NCBI): domain Eukaryota; kingdom Metazoa; phylum Arthropoda; class Insecta; order Diptera; family Drosophilidae; genus Drosophila; species Drosophila sturtevanti. The sequence continues at coordinate 1,940,536 of JAECWJ010000341.1, read as the reverse complement.
AGGTAAACAGAAGCAACATTTCTTTAAGTAGATGGCCATTATTAAAAATAATTAAAAAAGAAAAAGAAGAAGAGAGTCGGATCCCAAATTTATTTGTATATATGAAGCTATAGGTACACGAAAAGTTTTTCATTTGATTTAGCAGTTTTTAAAAAAGTTACTCAAACAATTTTTTTTTTTTTTAAATACTTTTTTTGATAAGAGCTAAGCGAATGGAATTAACCGGATCATGAAGGACTTAAAACATTAGAAGACATTGTAATTATAATGATGAACTGTTAATTGATATGTTGTAAATGTTATTTGTTTATAGAAGACTTTGTTTTTCAATAACCAATTAATTAAACTAATAACTAAATAGACTAATCTCAATAATATTTAGAATGTTCCTCTTTATTGCTTTATTATTATTATTATTTATCATTTTAAACTTCAAAAAGATATGATATTTCAGTCACTTAATTGAATTTTTTTTCAGTTTCACATTACGTCTAGATATCAAAAATAGTATACAGATTTTTCGGCCCTCCAAAACATTTTGAAAAATAAAAAAAAAAAAAAATTTAATAGATTTCAAAATCAATTCACAAAAAACAATAATAACCACTCAAGAATGTTGCCCAATGAGCCAAAAACTCACAATAAACGTCAACGTTTAATACCCTTGACCGATGAGCTAATACAGGATATGCTGGCACATGAGGACACCGAATTTCAAACGCCACCTGGCGGTCATATCAATGAAACTGTGGGCGATGGCAAAATCAATTTGCGAATTCGACAGGCAACAATTCTGGCCAATGAAGTAAGAAGAGCTGTTGGTTGCACTACCCTAAGTAATTTTGCTAATATTGCAGCAAATGATGGAGGAATTCTTTATGGGAACCATGGGAATTTACATCGCAAAATTAAGACCAGTTTGAATATGCCAATCAAATCAAGTCGGAATCGATCACAGGATAGTAAACCAATAGCCATTACCACGTCAAGGACAACAGCAAAGACCCGAAGCGTTTCAAATAAACGTAATGAATGTTCACCAATTAAATGTGAATTGAAGCCAAATAAAAAGCAATCTGATAAATCAAAATTAAGCAGAGAAACCACAATAATATCACCGAAACAATACAAAGGTGAAAAGAAAAAATCATTGACCAAAGGCAAGATAAAAACCTTAAACAAGGAGGTTGAAAAGCGATTGGAGGGAAGAAGCAAAAGTTCTTCATCGGGATCCCCAACCCCTAGAGCCGCGATAACAGTTCTAACCAAAGCAGCTGATAAGCTAGAAAAAGAAATGACCAAACAGCAGAAAGAAATTGAAATCGGTTTGGAGTTCTGTAATGGTCTTAGATCATGTTCCAGTCACTGTGCACTAACACCCACACAAAGTGTACAACATTTGGTGGATAAATTGCGAACAAATTTCTCTTTACCAAGAGATTCGGCAACATCAATATTGGATAATGATTCGCCTTTTATTAAATGTGATAGCAAATTGTTTATGGACGATGATGAATTTTCAGAGCATTTTAAACGTAAAAATCCAATTGTTTTAGATGATCTAAAAAACAGTCTGAATTCGATAGATAAAACTATTTATGATCTACATAATATTGTGTCATTTATTGAGGCTAAACATAATGATAATATAGATGATGGAGGCAAGGCAAATGAATTAATTGATCAAAAGAAAAAAGAGTATATTAGTGAGGATAGCTCCACATCAGATGATATATTACCGATACCTATACCAATTGAACATGATGATGGCAATGATGAAACATATCGTAATCGTGGCATGGAACTTTATTATGGTACACAATTGCAACAGATCAATTTGTTGGCATTACCCAAATCGGATACCTCACTTGATATGAATCGCCATAAAATTGTCACAAATATATTATCTCATACAAATCAATATTATCAAACGAATGATTTTGATGTGGTAAGGCAATATGTGGCTGCTGATCATCTACGTACAGGTCAAAGAGTATCCAAGACAGTGGGCAAAAAATCACATCATTAGTGAAAGTATAGAAAAACGCAATCAATTTTATATCTATCTATATATGTAAGAACCAACTATGTGGACATCATCTTATGCATATGTGAAAATGCATTGAAGAAAACAAATTGCCTGTCATGCCATCAATTTGGTAGAATGGAGAAATGCTTTTAGCTTGGCCTCCAGGTGTGGGAAGGTCTTAAAACAAAAGCTATGTTTACCCTCCTCCACCACCCTCCTCACACCCACCATCATTACCATCACAAGAGAGATTTTTAAGGTGAAATTTTCATTTCTTTAAAAAGAAAAAAACAAAAACAAAAAAGGCAAAGGTCTGGAATTTTGTATAGAAAAATCTTTAAACATGTCACCTGATGAGGAATTCATTTTGATGATTCACACAATTGGAAAATTGGGAAAATAATTGATCAATTATTAAGTATTTTTAAACTGCAACTGGATTCAAAATGGGATACAGTGAACAATTCAATGCTTCAATAATTCTTCGATATATGGAGCACAGTTTTCCATTTTGGAATCTTCAAAAAAAAAAAAAAAAAAAATTTTCTTCTATTCAGGTTGAACATAAAGATAATGCCTCGTGGTAAAACTTTAAGGAATGTGGTTAACTCTAACTATATACGAAATCTCGGAAATCATTTTTGTTAATCTGTATAAGCCCACCCCCCTCCCCTCATAACCATATAATGAACTAATGTTAAGGATGAGTGATTAATTTAATGACTCACTAAATTTGAGTGTAAAATTATGTTTCAAAGATTTTACAAAGATATGTCTTAACATTATTAAATTTTAATTTAAAATAAAGACCAGTTAGTTTCAAACGAAAACACAAAGTAATTTATTTGTATTTAATCAAGGTAAATCGGTAAAGTACTACGATTTTAAAATATTTAAAGAAATTTTCTTTAAATAGATTCCTTTTTTTTGGGTTGATTTCTGTCTATTGCAAAGACTTCTGTTAGATCGAGGTATGTATATTTAATCAATCCGCTTGAACCGATGGCAAAAAAGTTTCAGGATATCTTACTTATATTCTCTACTTGTTCATAATTGTAGAGAAATTATAGAGACTATACATTTGTTTATTTAAGAATATTTATTTTTCAAAAAATGGCACAAAAAGGTGCTCTATTTCGCTTTTAACTCACACCATTTATTTTTTCATTCTTTAACCCATTTTAAATAAATTGAGCAAAAAGAAAACAAAGAAAGACAAACTTGTTGCCAACTTTTTACCGATTTTTGTTACTCATTAGCCTTGGTTAGTTTCTTTACGCAGTTGTCTTAACTATTTTTTTCCTTTTTATGTATATACATATATACATATAGTCTAGAAAAGAAAAGACAACAAAACAAAAAGGGAAGAGAACAAAGAGACTTTGACTATGCCATTGTATTTTGGACTAGGCCAGGCTGCCGTTACAGCTCCTGCATGGCAGCTTCTTCTTGACTCCTGGTAACTTGCCCGACTCCTGGTCCGATGGTGGGTGATAAATGTTTAAGACCAAAGTCGCGCGTGTGTGTGTGTTTTTTTTTGTTTTTGTTGTTCTTTTTTAGCGAAGCCAAAGAAAAGTTCTACCATTGAAATTAGTTATTCACGCGGATCGTTTAAGGCAATCCAACACCAAATAGCAGAAGCAGCTACCAGTTACTTCACTTGGTCATGGCTTGTTGTCACCCACCCAATGCACCAATGCAGCATTGGGACAATGGGACAGGAGTGGTTAGGAAAGGGGAGGGGGTGGTGACAGAGCAGGACTCTTGTGTCGCCGGCCGCTTTTGTTTTAATGATCGTGCAAGAGCAGCTGGGATGACTTTGGTACTCCTTATCAGTGGAAACATTTTGCATGCACACTGAAAAAACCACGTCCTCTTCTTCAAGCTTAAGCATTTGTCACAGTCCCACACACACACACACACACACACACACACACATACACACTTTTAACGGCAACAACAATTTTACATGTGTCTTTTTTTTTTTATGTATGCTTTTAGCCATTTTATCTCTTGGTTTTTATTTTGTTGTGTGTTTTTTTTTTGTTTTTGTTGTTTTGGGCTCCTGCGCGGAAGCTTTACAGCTTCTCCTCTAATGGCTCATTTCCTTGAGTTGCCAACGGGCAGCAGCAACAACAACAACAGTAACTACAACAAAAACAACGGTAATTAACCTGTGCATGTTAATGAACTTCAAACGATGCAAATGCTCTGCCTTTGACTTTGACTTTTCTCCTCCAACTACAAAAATAAACCAATACACTGTACAAAAATTATATAATTAAAGGTCTTAACTTACCTTAAAGTAAGAAATTAGTTAAAGCAACTAACTATCTGATGTATTGCATAAGAAATCTATTATAAGTTAATCTCCCTTTAACTCTCCATAATCGAAATATTAATATAAAATATAACATATTCGTTATACTTTCAAGAAGTTATTTTATGCAATTTATTATTATTTTTTAAGTCAGTTTTTGGCCATTATATCGCATACTAAGGGTAATAAGATTTAAAGATGAAAAAGTCTCATTATTGAGTTAAAAACCACTATGAAATTTCCACATTTATTTGGATCGGGAATCCTTATTTCACCGATCATTTACGAGTGTTACAAGAGAAAACATTTTAAAAGCCTTTTGAGTACAAATTTATTTACATTTTTATTTTCCATAAAATGATTATTATTACTTGTATAATATTTGATGTTAATTAAATTATTATTATTATGTTATTATTTGCAAAATTATTTTAAGATTTATGATTTTTAAGATTTTTAATGATATTTTATAAAGATTTACCCCAATCGAAAATTCTTACACGAGAATAAAATAACTTACAGTGAAAACTTAATGGTACAATTCAGTTAATCAAAGTCATATTCAGATAATACAAGGATTCTACATATCCTGTATGATATAAAATAATAATATAAAATAAAAAAAAGATATAAAATATAAACAATTAATTAATATATAATTGATTAATTATTATTTATGTCCCTATATATATTAATAAGTAAAGAATCGTATATTGATATACTTGAAAAGTACAAATTATTAAAAATTATTTAATTATTATGCAATTCTTTATTTTTGTTTCTTAATAATTAATATATAAAATATAAATAATTAATTAATATATGATAAATATTTACATACACATATATCAATAAATAATATTCGAGTACTTAAAAAAGTATAAATTATTAAAGAAAAGTATCAGCAAAATCAACTTTACAAGAAACTCTTAATGAATCAAAATAATATATAATTTTATAATACAGTTTGTAGTTGGTGCTACAGTTTAGATTAAGACATTACATTTTATATTTATATTTATAAAGTTATATTTTTAAAAGTTTATATATATTTTGAGTAAATTATAAATTTGATAGCTTTCTATTTTAGCTTTAACATTTTATTTATTTAAAACCAATTTTCTCCAAATTTCCCGCTTATTAAAAATCGCTTAAAATTAAAATGTGATAAGGTCTATATTTAATATCCCAAGAGATTATTATAAAAATTCGGAAATTGATCCACATAATTAATAAAATAAAAGTTAAGTTAATTATTTATAAGAGTTAAAGTTTATTTAAAATTGCAGTTTTTCTGCTTATATATAGAAAAAAGAAAAATAAATAAAAGATTTAACTATACTTATATTCAATCAAATTTGAAGAACTTATAATTATGATTACGTTATTATAAAGTTGTTTTTCTATAGTTTTCATTTAATAATATTTTAGTTGATTGGGGGTTTGTTTTTTCTTTCAGTGCCCTCTGTCATTGTCCCCCCGAAAGTTTATGGAGATTTTTGTCTGGAAGTCTTCAACCACGTTGGCGCTAATGCAAATGTGAAATGGCATTTTGTATGGCAAAATGAGGTTGTTGTCGTGCCGCTGACAATCTAATTAGAATACAAAATGCACCAAGTCCACTAAGACCAAAAAAATCCTGATGCGCGATGTCGACTCGAGTCTCCTCCATTGGGTTTCAAGTTCATGGTGTTGACATATGTAACCACAAACAATACAAAGAGACGAAGAGGAGGTGAGGGTTAAAGAGACCAAAAGTTGGGTAACCTTAAACCGCCATCACAAACAGTTGATCTCCTAATAGCTGTAGCCCAAAATGGTAGGTAATATTAAATTGTGATTAGATAGAAAGTTAGCTTTATGGTTTTCGATCATTTTCAGATATGTATCTTAAATACATTCATTGATGAACTTAGAAAGTTTGAAGACTAAATGACAGTTTTTAATCCCCTTTATATGCAATTATTTACAAATGACATGACCTTTGAGGTTCAGTTTATTTCAACATACATAGCTTTTTAGGAATATCTGAACAATATTTTGCTAAGTGAAGGTATTGCATTTTGATATGTAAACTAAGCATTTACTTGTCGAAAGATAATTACATACTAATATTATATATTAGAATAAGTTTTGGTGAAATGTTAAGTATTTGTTTAGAAAATTTTGTGACAATATTTGTGCTTAGTTGTAGGATAGGAAAAATAAAGTTCTGATCCTTGCTGATCCCTAAAGATTTAAAAAGTGTAAATTTTAAGCTAATTCGGAATTACATTTTGGTTTTACAGAGTTCGCTTCAAATGTTAAAAGGTGAATAGTAATAAAAGATATAGAAAAACAGTTATTAAAATTTGGAATTTCTCAATCTACATATTAATGATACAAATAATAATTATTAACAAAATGTACATATTTTATATATATGTCTAATATATATGTCTATATAAGTTTTATATTTGAATATCAAAGTTTGCTAATATGCATTTTAACAGTTTATATACATGTATATATGTACCTACATATCTTTAAAGTTTAAGCAATTTAGATTTCATTAAAGATTACTATGTACATACAGTGGTGGCCAGAAATTCGACGCATCTTGAACATATATTCATATTGCATAAGAAAATGTTTTATTATATAAGAATTTTCTTTCTAAATTTCTTAATCATCTTTGCTTATACTTCAAAGTGATAATATATAATGGTGAATGATATTGAAAGGATCTATATTTTCCAGATTATATTTTCATAATAGATAGGCAATGATCTTTTAAATAATAAATGAAGATTTGCAGAAGTGTTCAAAGTGACAACTTGTATTGTTCACATAGAAAATTTAAGAATAAAAGTATACAAAAATTATTATATTGTAAAATACTTTCTCGATTTAATTTCAATCCCTATATCAGTCATCTGCTGGTTGGCATGTAATAATAATCATCTAACAAACTATGCATGAACCTATGTACAATCATATAGAGATATATCTAACATCTCATCCACGTTCAAAACTTGTTATAAATTTAAGTTCGATGGATCGATTTGATACGGCTTCCCCTCGTTGCCCCTGACAGACCCCTCCCTCAATTATACCAGGAACTTAGACAGCACGTGCACAAAAGTCAAAAGGCAAAGGTATGTATATATATATATACATATATAGTTACATTTATAGGAGTATAGACAAATAACCGATAGCTAATTAAGCAGACGTTCAGACGGAGACGAGAGCAAAGCAGAGCAGAGAGCTTCAAATCAAAAAAGAAATATGTACGTGGGTTAAACGAGACACCACATGGAGCTGAAGGTGGAGTTAAAGTTGGAGTACCTATATAGTGGAATCACCCACAGAGTCAGAGTGGCACGCGATAATCAATCAAAAGCCATTAAAAGTCAAACGTTATTTCTTTTTTTTCTTTCTTTCTTTCTTTCTTAGAGTTCCAGTCCCCGTCTTTTCTTCATAGTTTTTTCTTCTATCCTATTTTGTGTTTTTTTTTTTTTTTTTTGAGTTCGAAACAATGAAGTAGAAAGCATTTCATCAGAAATCTATAGTGGAGGAGAAGTATTTAGGGAAGGAGTGGCAAAAATCAAAGATCAAGATCAAATTAGAGTGAAACAGTTGCAGTTGCTGTAAAGATATCTGATGACTGATATATGATTGACGGAATTAGAATATGAAATTGTTTTTTATTAAATGACCCAGTTGACTGGAGCAGAAAGTAAATATATATATATATGTATATATATTTGGCTCAAATACTTCTTTCCACCACCACTTACTCCTTAACTATAACTTCCACCCACAGCAACTTTCTAAATGGGAAATTCAAATTCCTTTAAAACGGTTCAACGGTCTGTCTGTCTATCCGTCTGTCTGTCTGTCTGTCCTATCCTGTATCTGTTGCAGTTGCAATTGCAGTTGGTGGTGGCTAGTGTTAGTATTGCTGCAACCTGGTGGCATGTGTGCACAAAATTAAAGAAATAATTTCAAGCAAAAATATACAAATTGATTGTCATTTGGCAGGCGAGAGAGCCAAAAGCCAAAATGCCAGACCCAGACCCAGACCCAGAAAACTTTTGACTAAATCAAACGCTTTGACATCCAAAAAGAAACCTTTCTCCCATGGCTATGGGTAATATAAATTTAATATCCACTGCTAGAAATTTTATACATCAACTGAATACAACAAATATTTTAATTAATAAAGCCTTGAATAGAAGAAAAAGACTTTCACATACATATTTTAAATTATGAGAAATTCTTACAAGTTTGATTTTACTATAGAATTTAAGAAATTAAATTTAATAGTTTTTGAGATGGCAAATCTTTTTATTATGAGGGTGAGCGTATAAAAATTATTTTACTACTTCTATACAAATAATTTAAAAAAATAATATATAATTTTGAAAGTTGTATCTTATTAAAACTTAATGAATTAATATGCAACCTGACTGACTAATATGTTTAAATAATGTAATTAATTTGTTTATGTAAAATAAGTATCAATTTTTTTTCATCTTTAAAATAAATCATGAATCTTATGGACCTCTTATAAAATATTTCTCTATGAGCTATAAAAATATGCAAATTCTTTTGAAATACTATAAAACTTATTTCCCGAACCTAATAATAATAATGATTTCCAATAGGAAAATAAATAATTATATTTTAAACAAGCAACAGGAACAGCTCTATATAGTAAACCAAAAACTTAACTAATGAATATTGAATTATTGTAGTAAAATTATAAAATATTTTATCTATAACTAAAAAATAAATATATATTAAATATATTACTTTCTATGAAATTTTAAAGTATTATTAATTCATTATAAAATGCAATTAAAGTATGATTGGCTAACTTTTTAGGGGTTCGAATACAAATTTTGGACAAATTTTGAGAACTTAAATAAACCATTCCCCATAAGAAATTTAACCCTTAAAAGGAATTAATATCATTTTTATTTTATTGACCAATTTTTCTCTCTTAAAATTTGATCACATTTAGTTTCACTTTCGTTTACAATTTAACTAACTTCCATAATTATTTATTTACTTTATTTTTTACAGTGTAGATCAACTCACTCAACTGAAAGTCACACGTGTCACCTTCTCACATTGACTTTGGTCGGGGCGTATTGCATGGATATGTATGAAAACTGCGCCCGGAGCTCAATTAGAGACGCATTCGCAAATTGCTTTGGCACTTTTATTGTCACCATCGAAAAGACGCGACTGTGTGGAATTGTGTGTGGTGGCATTTTGTCGCGACTTGTAGACGCCTTCAGGATGAGAAGGGAAAGACGAAGGATCGACCATCACTCACTCAAAATGTGATGTCCACTGGCTTGGTGGATGGCTGGAAAGGTAATTGTCTTTGACAAGTTTTTCTTACTTGTTGGCATTTTGTTGTGTGGTTTAACATTCTTTGGATGATCTCAACTTAAATCGTTAAAGGTGGTGGATCAAACTTGATGTTAGAGCTATCTGAAGTTACAATTTGGCCTTGCCTTAACTTGCATAATAGTCAGGAAAAATGATGATTTTTCTTGGCAAAGAAAAAAAAAAAAAAACAAAACAAAACTCAAAAACTTTCAACAACTTTTACCCATTTGCGAAATAGTTTTCACTGACATTGCATGTCGATCAGCAGCAGCAGGTCTCAGCTCTCCCCCAACAACTTGACTCCATTTTTGGCAGGCCTTAGGCAAAAATTTTATAGTTATTTTATATCACTCCCCTCCCTCTCTCTCTCCCTTGTATCTATTTTTCCTTCATTTTTTTTTTATTTGTGGGCAAATATTAGCACACAATTCGATTTTGCATGGCATGACCATGAATGGTGAGAGGAGATAGGGGAACTGAGGAGATATGGCGGAGAAGTTAGTAAATTTTTACGAGTGGCAAAAGTTTTTCCAGCTGCACATTTTCTTCTGTTTCTTTGTCGCTTTCACCTGTTGGTTATGTACCTGTGAGTTATGTAAAAATCGAATCTGTCAAATTAATGGTGATTTATAGAGTTTTAGCTATTTAATGTTGACTACACATGCGGGCACATGGCACAAGCATTATCCATTGGAAGGAAGTGTGAAGGTGATCATTTGGACTCACTATATTAAAAAATCGATACTCTACACTCGAAGAAAAGTTCTAGAGACCAAAAAGAGAGAATAAATTATGAAATGGTCTTGGAAGAAAATAAGTCTAAAATGTACTAAAACGAACCCAAGTTGAAAATGTTTGAAAAATCAAACAAGTTACAAATTCAAATACTTATACATATGTATATCCTCTTATTTCCATTTATGGACAGATAAAAGGAGATAAAAGCAATCAAAAGGGCTTAATTTCTATAGAAACCTTTTAAATGTTTGATATTTTCCTTAAAGAAATTAACTAAATAAATTTATTTTAATGAAAATATAAATTGAGTTTCATTAATTTATATTTTCTCCCAAAAGTAACACCAAATCATTTTAAGTAAACAAAAAAAAGACCAACTTATAATTACATAATTTTTATGTACCCACTAACTATTTTTTATTAAATTGTAGATACTTAAATTTTAGAATTCTCTTATGAATCGACCTAATTCGCAAATATTTCATACAAATGTTGACATGACTATTTTCGTATGGAACCAATTCATGTCTTTGGCCACAAACATGATAGTATTTGTATTCGGTTTGTTTTTGTTGTTGTTGTTGGTTCGACTTGGCTTAAAGTGGCACAAGTTGGCCTGGCCAATTGAAGCAAATTGGCCAACAATGGCCAAGAGAAACATGTTGGCAATGAGGTCAGTCTAGGGCCATGTTCTAAGCTTCGCTTTTCTTTTTATCCAATGTCAAACTCATAATGGGTAGAACTTCTTTGTGTTGGCCTCAAAATGAAGAAAAATAGAAATGGGTTTATTTCTTTTTTTTTTTTTGGTAAAGGAGTTGACTTTGTTTTAGCTAAGGTGACATCCAAAGACACGAAGTTTTCTTACTCAATTTGGTGATATTTGCCATAAATAAAAACTTAAAACAAAGTAACAATTGGTTGGACATATGTAAGATGTACTCACACATATACATATCTAGAATGTATGTATGCTGGTTTAATTCAGGGCGTTGCCTGGCCTCGTCTCACCTGACCTGATGCTTTCCACATGATAAACAAAACAAACACCCAAAGGGAGCTCCAACCAATACGAGAAATTCAATTCCCCACACAAAAAAGGCGACAATTCAGTCTCCTACTTCGGCACCGCCATCGCCTCCACCCAGTCCGTGTAACTGTCAGAAAACTGTAGGATCGCCAAAAAATTCATTAAATTAAAGGAGCGAATGAAAACAAAAAAAAAAAAAACAAACAAACAAACAACAGGGTACCAAGTGCAAAAGGTTACAGGTACAACCAAAACAAACCAACAAACAAACGTCAAGTAAAAAAAAAAAGTAAGAAAAAGCTAAACTAAAATTAAATAAAAGGAAAAGATATAAAGCTCAGTTTTTTGTTTTAGAGAGAAGTTAATATACTCTATAAAGGTTAAAGAAATTTAACTAAATTTAAATACAAAATTTAAAAAAAAAAACGATTTGCTTTGAAATCCTTCAATAATTGGAAAAAATAAAGAAAAATATACTTCCTAATATGTAATCTTAATCAATTGATCAAATTTGTAAAGTTATTGCTCTAGTTCTTCTGATCTTAATCAACACTTCATAAAAGTGTGACCATCTGTTTAATTGTAAACAATTTTTGCTGACCAACACTTATAAAAATGATACAAATATTGACCATCTGTTAAGATCAGTTTCATTAATTATTTATAATGTTTCCAAATGACTTAGCTATTTGTTATAACTTTCAAATAGAAAAAGAGCATTGGCAAAAACCAAGTAACTAACAAAAGGAAATAAAACCAAACAAATAAATCTGACAAGAGTTTTGCAGTTGCAACAGCTTTGACTTTAGAAGGCATCCCTTCTGTCTACTCCGTTCCGGCTCTATAGCCAGGGTTTCGATGATGATGATGATGATGATGATGAAGTGATTTGGCGGAGAGCGAAGAGCAGGAAGCTATAGTTGATGCTGGTTGGGTTTGGAGCACGCGCTGGCTGTCACCTTAACGAGCGGCACAAAGGGAGAGAAAAAAAATAAATAAATAAATAAGAAAAAAGTGAGCTAAAGAAAGCTCAGCCTGTGCCTGCCTTTTGAGGGCGTTGTAAGATCAACCACAAAAACAAACGACAAAAAAAAAAAAGAAAACCACTGAAAAAAAGGAAGGTGACAAAGTCACGAAATTCTTGTCAATTTTCAACTACAGACCAATTTGTTTGTCTTCTTAAAGGAAACACAAAAAAAGCAGAAAAAAATAACAGAAACAAAATCCCTCAAGGGGGAAAAAAAGGCATCGTGACAAATCAAGCTACCAAAATTGGCAAAACTTTTTTCAAGCCACCTTCTTTTAGTTTATTTTTTTTTTTTTTTTTTGTTACCCATCGACCAAACGACCCATATTAATAACTTTTCCCAGCCACCCAAAAAAAAAGAGAAGAAGAAGAAGAGTTATACCTTAACCTAACTGTTTTTAATTCTGTTTCTCACACACATTTTTCTAACGTTTCTTTTTTTTTTTATTTTGTTTGCCATCTTATTTTGGTCAAATGAAATTGTCTCACCAGCTAAGTGTTTTCTTCAGTTCCTGGCCATATATAGTCGTCAGTCGGATCGATTGATTGTTGTTAGTTGCTCCACAAAAAAAAAAAATAAATAAATAAAACAGCCAGCAAAAGACGTTAGTGTTCGTTCACAACAAAATAATTTGCGCAACATCACAGGCAAAACGATAAATTTCAATTACTTACATTTTAAGGCACTTTTACTGCTAAAAGAATCTGCTGTTGTTGCCCGATCTCTCATGCACTATAGCTGAACATCAAGTGTGTGTAAGTGAGTGTGTGCTATAAGCCAATAGCATATAGCCAATAAAATAGGAAGAATGGAGGGAGAGGGAGAGGTAGCGGCAGTTAGCTACATAATTCCCAAAAGTGGCAAAATATTTGTTAAGTAAAATGATTTCGAGTCCATGTACTATTTAATAAAATTTACAAAAAACACTGAAATACCGTTTCGAAATTTTAGAAAAATCAATATCGATAGTATATTCACCATATACTATATTTTCATTTAACAAAATTTTTATATATTCTTAAGCCCTTAAAAATGTGATCTAACACATTTTTTGATGGTAGGTAAATAATGCATAATTTTTGTATAACTTTTCAAAAATTAGCCTAAACATTTATTTTCTACTTAATATTTATAATATTTTCTTTAAAAACAAATATTTAATTGAACAATTTGCAATCAATCATTAAATTGCGAATTTTACTCTTTTGCAATTTATTATAGTTAATTAGATTATTAAATTTAGATACACAATCTTAATATGGCATTTCCAATTTTTGGAATTTGAATTGAAATCAAATTTTATATTGATTTTATTTTCCAAAATTGGCCTTAATATATAATATTACAACTAATCATTGAGGATAAGAGCTTTTGCTCAATAAAATTTGAATTTTCAACAATTTTTCTTCTCTTCCAATATAACTAAACTAAAACCTGCTTATTTATAGAGCATAAGTCAAAGTTTCATATGGCCAATCTAATGGAATTTAGGTAAAAATGTTTCAAAAATGTTTTTGCACCATCATTTTGTGTGAAATATTTTTTGAGAAAGTCCACACAAGGCCAGAATTCATATGGCATGGAATAGTATGGAGTATGAATAGTGGGTCTTAAGCGAACATGAAAAATCAATCATGTCAAGAGTTGGGAATAAGATGTTGACAGGATTGAAGAGGAGAGCATAGTTGGCAGATCCCAGATCGCAAAGAGATCAAAAGATCAGCAACATTTTATGGTTGCATTGTCTGCGTACTGAAAAAAAAAAAAAAAAATGGACAAAAAACAGAAACAGAAACAGAAATGAAAGAAAAAAAATGCGTAACGAATTTATGTGATGATGATGACAAATCCAAATCCCCCCTAAAAACCAAAAATACCAGGCCACATAGACTTGGACCACACCCGACTACCAGCGAGTGTTGGCGGCCCACTTGATCCTGCCAACTCTAAGTAACTGGACTGACGCTGGCTCTGATGCTGGGCCCTGTCTTTTGGCTCTGACTCTGACTCTGGCTTCACTTCTCCCATATTCAACAACATCAACTGGAGCGCCACATGTTCAGACGTCGTCGTAGTCGCTGGTTGGTTTTGATTTACTTTGCCTGGTTGGTTTATTTATAGACGACAGGGGCACCCTGTTGCGTCATCGGCATCGTCATCTGGGGGCGGCGGTGGGTGGCCCACTAGCTTTAGTTTTCCAACTTCAAATGGTTGTTGGCCGTGTTGTTGCTTTTTAATTTGGCAAATTTATACACACCAAAACAGCAGCAGCAGAGCATAATAGAGTATTTTTTTACAGTGAAAACTCATTGCAATGAATGCATATATGAATATCATTCTTCCTGATGAATTATGAGTATATGTAACTTGAACAGAATTCTTTGATTAATTTATTTTTTCTTTACTTTTAATTATTTTATTTGTTTAACTTATATTATTTTTCCACTATTATTAGATTATATATTATAAATGTTCAAAATATACGGTCAAAAGTATTAACGTGTAGTTGTGGAAATGTGTTCATCATATTTGATTTCTGCTGTACTCGCAATAATAGTGGAAGTTGATTCATAACACCCGTTTGCCAATTGCCCAGGGACCACCCACTGTCTTAAATTTCAACAAATTTACACACAACTCCACTGAGAGGGAGAGAGAAAAGACTAGAGAGAGAGAGAGAGAGAGAGCTAGAGGGAGAGAGAAAAAGATCTCTAGAGACTCTCTTGGTTTACTTGAAAAATCATAGCCAATTTATTAACAAGCAACAGCAAAACAAATGTCAACTTAATTAATAGATTTATGTTTATGCTGAATAAAAAATGTTTGTTAACAAATTAATCGTGTAAATTTGAGACGAGGGAAATAAAAAAAGAAAAAATAAATATTAATAAATATTACTCATACGCTGCCGCTATCGAAAAACCCGCCCAATGGTCTTTTAGCAGGTCAATAAAAATGTATAAAAACTGCATTTATATAGAACCAAATATGGCTAGAAGATGCAACATCTTTTCAGATATTTCAAAATTTATGTTAGTCCAAGTCCAAGCTGTGGGTCCTTACACATGTTCCCAATCATGATAATAATGATGATGACGATGATGATGATGATGATGATTCTTTCTACTGGCTACTGTTTTAAGTAAAACTGTCAAAAAAGAAAAAGAAGAGAAAAGGAAAAAACAGAGCGAACCTACTACCTATGTAGGTTTCCCTCTAGCTCCTCCTTTCATGTGGGCTTGATTTAGTGGCAAACGTTTTATTTGCTCCCTGGTTGCTTGCCCGCTGCTGCAGATGATGATGATGATGATGCTGATGATGATGATGATGCTTATGATGATGGCGAGGCCAGGAATCACTGAGTTATGACTTGAACTTTGGCTACTTGCTCTTGACTTTCAAGCTGAGCGGTTTAGGCCAAAGCCAACAAAATAAAAATAAAAAAAAAAAATAGAAGAAAGAAAGATTGACTGCCAGATGATTATTGATTTTAGTTGCTTCCCCATTTTCTTTGTTTTTGTATTTTTAGAGTTCATTAGGCCAACAGGGAAAATATTTGCTAGATTTGCAACCTTTTTCGGAAAAACTAACTATTAACCTTTTATCATTTGCTTCGTTGTAGACTTTTCCAAGAACTTTTTAAAAGAAATAAAAGGAAATGATAGCCATCAGTATGACATTAGCTAAGGAATGTTTTGTTTAGTTCTTAATTAAAATTCTAGATCAGAAACATATCTCATTAACTAAGAATAGTATGCTTAGACCAGAGAATTAATAGGTTTAAGACTAAATACTAAATATATTTATATTAGATAAGTTCTTGTCTCAGAGATTCATTCAAGATCTGTCCATGGACAAGGCAGGGCGTAAAATCCAAACTTTTGAGGCTGACATATTAAGGGCCAAATTAATCTCCCGAAATCAGTTGTCGGGAATTGAATTACCAGTACTGCAAGATGAATATATATGTTTATAATTGATTATATAAGGTGCCCGAAATAAGTAAATGGGACTAACATTGAAATAGTTATAATTTCCACAAAATGCATTTTTTTGATTTCTCCCTTCCTTCTATATTTCGTTTGAAAATATTTTGTTTAATTTTTTTTGTATATTAATTTTAGTGTTTTTGAATTAAAATCAGCTGAAGTATATTTTTGATTTTACGAAGTTTAAGGAAAAATTAGCTTTGTTGGAATATATTGATCGTTTCAGTTTTTACAGTTTTCAACGTACTGTCCCACCTACATATTTCGGGCACCTTATATACATAAATGTATAGCAATCAAAACATCGGAGCTCAGAAGGTGCGGAAGAATACATTTTCGTCTTTCAGCTTCATCTTTTAGTCTTCAGCTCGTCTTTAGTGTGCCCGTTTTTCCTAGGACTCGAAATCCTTCCATTTCACTGTTAACCATTCACCTTGGCGAGAACATTGGCTTTTTCATCATTACCAATTTATTCATCTCTGGCTCTAAAATGTAGGTTCAGGTAATGCCAGTTTATTAAAAATTCAATTTACTTTTAATACATTCTTTAAAAATAAACATATTTTTAAGTCGATAAGTTGCTGTTGAAAATGTTTGATCCAAGCTGCCCTTTGTATGTTAAGAATTTTTTAAACCGTTTTAAACCAAGTTTTTCCGTATTTTAGAATTTTTTTCTTTGTAGAGGACCTTTGATCTAATTTATATCATAATGTTTTCACTGTCCAGGACATAAACTAAGAGACGTCATGGCATTTGGACTATGAATTTACATTCAATGATCAAGTGAAAATTTGCTTACAAATTTGCAATGCAAAATAAGTTGCACGAGTTACCCACACGATCCACGCCCTAAAATGCTATAAATGATTTTCACTGTATACAAAGAGACAGACTGTGAAAGATAGAGAAACAGAGAGAGAGAGAGAGAGAGAGATAGAGGGGGGAGATAGAAAAAAGTTGCCTCACGCAAAGTTGCATGGAAAATTTGAAATTTAATCGCTAGCAATTAATTTGCTCCACAAAAATAAAAAAGGCAATGGGGAAAAGCGACCTGGAAGCCGAGGCGCCCCCACAATGAGTTAGCCCAGCTGGTGGTGCTATTGGTGGGGCAAAACATGTCCACCTGCATCGATCGGCATCCGTGTGGTCCCTGGCGATGACAAACGAACAAATTCAATGTTCGACATTCGACAGTTGGCAACTGGTCAACAGTCGTCGTCGTCGTAGTCGTCGCTATAGCCATAGCCATCGTTTGTCGTGGGTCTTAGTCCCACTCAGTTGGTGGTGGTGGGCAGGAAAATTGAAAAATTAACAAGTATGAAAAGTGCAATTAAAGTTTGAGCTGGGGTAATTCGAGATCATCATTGCGTTAGCGCGCTCTCTCTCTCTCTTTCTCTTTTTCTCTGTGTGCTGTCGTTCTCTATCTTTGCACCTGAACTGTTTGTGGAATTGAAATTGGGAACTGGAACCGGGATAAAGGCGACTTATTAATCTGCTTTTAATTGCCATTCCAAGTTGGCTTACTTGGGGTACTTGTTGTTAGCTCTTTTGCCCCCTCTGGCCTTCGATCGTGCCAATTGATTAATGTGCGCCAATTGGGCAAAATAAAAATGCTGAAGTTAAAGTTGGAGCTGAAGTTGGAGCCAACTTCCCTTCTACCACAATCGAGCAGCAGGTTTCTCCTGTCTCCTCTAATTGAATTATTGGCAGGGGCAAATTTGTGGCAGACACACATTCATATAAGTACAAGGATGTGGCTCTCTGGGTGGGTGGGCGTGTCCAGGCAGTTTTACTTATTGATTGTTGTTTGCTTAACAACCGAAGGTGGAGAATTAACCAAAGAAACTGAAAACTGATGGAGACAGAGGCAAAGAGGAAAGAAATATGAAATCTCTTTTGCCAAATCGATTGTCTTGAAGCCGCTAAAGATTTGTTTATTCTTTTCACAAAATAAAATATCAATAATTTTTGACTTTCTGAAGTTTTTGTTTAACAATTTTTGTACATTTTTTTTTGGATATTTTTATTAATTTTGTAACAAAAGTTAAAAAGGTTAAAAACATTTGTGCCCATCGTAAGAATTTGTTTAAAATGCAAACCCATTTTTAATGATAAATTAAAAAACTTTTTTTAAATTATCATGAGAGATCTTATAATCTTTAAGGATGTTTAAGAACAAAATTAAATTACGAGTAAAAAAATATAGCAAACTACAAATTTTTTGATCAAATTGGGACAGGTTTCTCAATATATTTTGTATATAGTTTTGAAAACTTTTGTTTGTCCTTGAAATTGTCTTCAATTGGTAGCTTCAATTACATTTGACTTCTGACACTCCTCCTCTTTTGGCCATAAGTAATTGACTTCCAGTCTATTTCTAGCAAAAGTGGCTAGCGTCAATAGAGTCATAACCATAAATCTGTCTTACTAAAAAGGCAATCCTAGCCTCCAGTAGCTGCAGTAGCCGCTGCCCCAACAATTATGCAGTTAAATTAAAATCAAATAATTTAGCATGAAAATCCGAAAAGTGGCCAATAAAAAATCACATGCAAATTATAGAGTATCCAATAACCACAAAAAAAAAAAAAAAAGAAAATAAATGAAATAAACAGACAGGGGAGAAGAGATCTGAGAAATTGTTGTAATTTGCTCCAACGATCGATGCAGTTGGGGAAGAAGACTCCAAAGACCTGTCTCATCTTCGCAGCAACTCCAGCAGCTAGCCAGCGGCTCTCGACTTCAATAAAGCTTTAAACAAATGAAGTTATTTGAGCCAATAAAAAATGGGTAGCCTTTAAAAATGATGACGGAGTATGGAGGAGCAGCAGCAAATGTAGAAGACTGTATAAGTGAAGGTGGAGAAGAAGAGGAAGAAGGAGGAGGTGAACCGTTGCCAGCAACTTGTCAAAATGTGGAAAGCGAAAGTTGCGATAAGGAAAACAGGAGCGAATTTTCAATAAAACTGGTTAATTGTGCTGTCTAATGCTTACAACTATCATGAAAAACATTCTATAGAACCAAATCCTTGTCAGATTTGATCAACTATTTTCTATTAAATAAAATTAAAGTTTAAAGTTGTATAGTAGGATTTTAAAGTACAGTTAACGCTCCTGATTTTAGTCACTCGTATCCTTACAACAAGTGCCATAAATATGGTATCTCTCTTTACTGCCCTTACACTTTTTCCCTCTCGCTCTCTCTCCTTCTCTCTCTGTCTATGTTCCTGGGTAAGTTCTTAAGGTTTCGCCCTTTCTTAATGCACACCTTTTTGTGGAGATTGGGGGAAAAGTGGGGGGACGTTGGAATCCTGAAGCTGGCTAGGGGCTGGCCACTTTTTTGTGGTGCAATTTGTTATTTGCCAGTTTAATTATATGGCCAACTACTCTGCTTGTTGTTCATTTTATTTATTAAAAGCATTTAAGATAAAAATTGTTTGTCCAAGCCACAGGGCAAAAAAGTATGAACAAAAAATTGAAGTGCATTTTTTCACCCACAAAGATGACTTAAAAATTTGTTTTTATTTTCGGTTTCCTTTATTTTTACCCACCTAAAGATGACTTTTAATTTTTTTTTGGTTTTTGTTTCATTTTTGGTTTCGTTTTATTATGTGCATTTTTCTTTTTGCATATTTTATGGATCATAAAGTAATTAATGCACTAAAATGCGACATTAAAATGCTAAAGGCAACTGAAGCAAAAAGAAAAAAAAAAATGGTGACTGCAATCAATCTCTTTTTTAAATACCCTGTAGTCATGAAGTGAAAGTAGAAGCTGTAGGTAACCAAAGAGCTTTATAAATATATATATATATATATATATATATATATCTCAATCAGCATGAAACAAAAAATTCGAGTTAGTAAGTAGAACGAGGGCTTAGTAAATAAGAACTTCTAAGTTACTTACTCTCCTCGGTACTGAGAAACATAAATTCGATTTATCCTTTCACTGTTAAGTCTACAGATTTCCGCTACTTGTCACAGGGTATCACATAAACGGCGATTAAATGTATTGTAACGACTGGTTTCTTCACTTGGGCGTGTTCTCTTTGCTCTCTTTTGGCTTGCACCTACGCCTCTCTGGTGCGGCTGTGGCTGCTGCTGCACCCAGTCTGGTCTGGGATTAAGACCCTTTAACCACCAACATCCACATATAATTACATAGCTTGATTATTTTTCATTTTCTTCTTGCATCTTCTTGGACTTGTTCTTCCTCCTACCACTCAACCACTCTACCACTACCACAATATGCCTCTATATTTGGGGCTTTCTTTTTTGACAGCGACTGACAGACAGCAATTGCCAAATAATAAATAATTAGTCTGCGGCCGTGTAGTATGGTGTGTGGGCGTGGCCAAGTGACATGACATGCATTTTTCATTGGCGTTAAATCAAATATTTGCGGCGAGAAAGCTTGCACACAGGATGACCTAAATAATCCTTTATGTGCCCACAAATGGAGATATATAATAAATAAATAAAAGGAAAATAAAAAGTAACTTCCCAGAAACAAAATTTTTCGCAATGACAATTTTCAATTCGATTGCAAATAAAATGTCCTACACAATTTTTTGTTAAAACCTTGAGCGTTGGTGTTGGAAGTCGGAAGGTTGTCTTAAAACTTTTGATGTTCTTCTCATATTTATATTAACCAAATGCTATCCCAGAATTATGGAAAAAAGAATAATAATTAAAGATATAAATACTGAAACTCATATAATGTCGAATCTTTAGTTCAATTTAAAATAGAATGAGATGTAACGGAAAACGTTAATAATCTTAGACATTCTGAAAAACGTCTGGCAGCTCCATCTCCGATATACAAAATCAAATGTTTCTATAAATTTGAATTTATAAAACTATTGAGAATGTAAATCAAAGATATATATTTTATATGAATAATAATACATATACATATATATGTATCTGTGTATGTATGTGTATGTATGTGTATATAT
Organism: Drosophila sturtevanti; assembly: GCA_018150375.1. NCBI lineage: Eukaryota > Metazoa > Arthropoda > Insecta > Diptera > Drosophilidae > Drosophila > Drosophila sturtevanti. The sequence continues at coordinate 1,919,061 of JAECWJ010000341.1, read as the reverse complement.
AGACTTAAAAAAAAGCTACACTTAGCCTTTTTCAAGAGTGATTTTTGTGGCAGCACTGTCTAACGTAAAAGCTTGCGTGAACGAAAGAGAACAATCAACAGCTGATAATAAAAGCGCTACTTATCACACATATAACAAATGCCGAAAGCTCAGTCAGGTTCTAAACAGCAACAGGTGAACACCGAAAATAAATTATTTTTTCTCAATTTAAAGTTGAATAATAGGAATAAAAAGGAAAATGTCGACAATTGTAAGAAAACTAATAAGTACTGCAAATGCTGCCAAGCCTGTGGCACCCTACAAGTAAGTTAAATAATAAAAAAAAACACATATGTATATAGCAAAATATGATCAAATCACTCTAGTCAAGCTGTTGTGGCTGATCGGACTGTCTATGTATCCGGATGTTTGGGATTGGATAAGACAACCATGCAACTAGTTGCCGGTGGAGCCACTGAGCAAACTAAAAAGGCTTTGGAAAATTTGGAGGCAGTATTGAAGGCTGCCGATTCTGGTGTCGATAAGGTTATTAAGAATACCGTATTCCTGAAGGATCTCAATGACTTTGGTGCCGTTAATGAGGTGTACAAGCAGGGTAAGTTGTCAAGTCAGAGTCCAACAGAATTTAGTAAATGCGGCCCCCTGACTGATGATAAGGCTATATGTACATACATATAATCGACAATCGGCATCGTTTTGCTCTTATCTCAAGTAGTAAACATTATTTGTTTATTATAACGGCTTATCAATTTTGAAATTAATTTGTTTTTTTCGTTTTCACAGTGTTCAATAAGGAGTTTCCAGCTCGCAGTTGTTTTCAAGTAGCCAAATTACCTATGGATGCTTTAGTGGAAATCGAATGTATTGCCCTGACTGGCCCAATTAAAACTGTAACTGTGGATTAGCAATTAAAGAACAGTAAATTGTGAACAAAATGAATTTAGTATCTGTGAACCAAAATGAATTTATTCTCAATTTATAAAATATTATTCCATTCCAATCGTTACAAACATGATTTGTTTATTAATTTACTAAGTTAGCGACTGCTAACAATACTTTTTCACCCATATATTCGATGAAGTCTGTTCAAAAAATATACTGGGGTTTGAAAAACATATCTAAAATTTCGTACATATATACCATATTTTTCATAAATAAGTATATGAATGAATGTAAATGAGTAGTACATTATTATTAAAAAGTTTCAGGTTTGATAGAAAGAAGTTTTAAGAACTCGATTTTTGAGGAATATCGATCGCACAATTTTGATTTTGATAAATTCATAAAGTTTAACACCGATACCCTTTACCCTTTCAAAACACTCAATTTAAACATCTACTGCACCCGTCAATTCCAAGTTTTTTTTGTGAAATTTTATAACACTTCTTTCTATACAAATACGTAACCCATAGCACCTGTGCTTAATGCGCACACCTCTTTCTATCAAAGGTTATCTTACCATTCCAGATCTTATATGAAATTATCCAATTTTAGTTAGTTTTAGACTCTATATAGCAGTTAACAATTACAATTGCATTGGCAATTTATCTTGGTTGTTGTTGTTGCTGTTGTTACTATTTTGTTGTATTATATTTCATCAAATGCTGCCCTGGCATAAATCATTGGTAAAAGGCTCGCTCTAACGGTAGCGGTAGCCAAAGCTTTAGACAAAGCATTTATTTCACATTCAAATTTAAAAGTTATTCATAATGCCGACTCCAACTTGCTGCTGCTGCTTACGTTTGCTTTAGTCCATGCGGGACTTGTGTTTGCATTTTCTTTGCCCCCTGCCTCCCTTCCTACCTCCTTTCTTTGTTTTGTCTCTTTTTTCGAATTCGTTTTTTTCCTCTTTCAAAATGTTTTTTGCTTTTTTTTTTGGTTGGTTGTTTAGTGAATTTGTCTGCACTCGCTTGTTAGATGATTTATTATCCTTGTTGTAGAGCTGTGGTGTGAATATTTTGCTGTTTATTTGAAGGCACGATTATTGAAATCATATGGATATATATGTATGTATGTATGTATATAAAATTATACATATTGTATAATCCTTTTTCTTGTTTTACTGGTGCTTCTGCTAGTGCTCCACCCAAGCTGGCTAATTAATTTTCAAAATGGAACCCCAAAGGTAAGACACACACTCATGTCGTCGTCATCGCGTCGGTGAAAGTGCACATAAGTCACACTTCGGACTTGAGCCGCAAGAGTTAAGTAAATTAAATGGACAATTTGCTTATCAGCTCAGGGATGCATTTCATATCGTTGACCAATTAAGCAAGCCACATGCGGTAGCCCAAGGCTTACCACGGAGGGTATCCAATTACCATTATCCCATATTTGGCGTTTCTTTACTGTCATAATTAAATGATGACATTGGTGGCGTGGCTTTCACCTGTTTAATGAGAAATGTTTGATTTCAAATTGTTTTACACTGCATAACAAGTAAATTAAATAAAAATGAATTATTTTGAAATAAAAACACAACTATTGCTATTACTATCTGTTCAAAAATAATGGCATAACTTAAAACGGAACTTTGTACTTGATAAACTGGAGTAGAAATACATATATAAATTTATTCTAGTTTGATCTCAATAATAAAATTTGTAACTGCATTTAATTTAAAATTGCTGTAAGTTATGCTACAAATTTCATTATGCACTTGTTCGACCATAGATGGCGTGAAATAAATACATCGCCATCTCTCGTGTAGAAGTTGGCAACTTTCGAACATGTGTCAACCGGTTAATGAAATGTTTGCTAGGTTATCTTTCCAAATATGGCCCATCAAGCATTTTTTCCGCATTTCTTATTCCATATGGCTTAATAAAATTTATGAAGTGTTTGCAAAGTACAATAAGCATAATAAGTTTCGAAGTTTATTTAAAAGTTATTAGCACAATATACAAATATTTTATATTGCTTTTATGTTCTTGTCCTAGACTCAAAACTTATATATCTAAATAAATATAAGTCTATGCAGCTTATAAGCAATTTTATGCATAGTTTGTTTTATTTGCATGTTATTGAATTAAATTATATACTTAAACCTGCTTAATATTGCCATTCACTGGCCAAATCCTATTTCAAACAATTGCTTGTAGTATACTTGAACTACTTCAAAAACAAAATTTTATACGTAGACATTTCTGTTTGAATATGTTTCACAATTTCCCATAGTCTCCCATAGGCTCTCAACTGAGTGAACAGGCCCCTAAATATCGATAGTGGCGATAGTGCTATCGATTATTTTGCCAACACTAATAAACAGGCAAATAAATGAATGTTAAACAACAACAATTGTAAAAGGAATCAAAATAATATTTTGTGACGAGTGACTATAAAGTGAGAAAGCAATAATAATAGCAATTAAGTAAAATAAACATTGACCTGCATTTGAAAATAATGGTACCCAAAATACAGCAAACAGTCTAACATACACACAGACGACACTCACACAGCCACACAGACATGCCATGTATGAAAAAGTGAAATAGCAAAAAAGAAAAAAAAAATGAGAGAAAAAAACCTAGCCGAACCGTGTTAAAATTTGGTGGCCAACGCAAAGAAACTAAGGGAAAACGCGAAGTGGGGATTAATTCCAGAATGCAAAATAGTAAATATCGTGCATGTTTTATTTAAAAGTTTTTCAATTACTTGGTAATAGTACAAAGGAAATCTCATCAATTGCGGTCGCCGTCTCTCGCTCACTCTCATACATAACAACAATTAACAAACAGCCAAATGCAGGAGGCGTATGAATTGGAAAATCAGGAAAAGACAAGGAACTTTTATATATATGTATATGTATGTATGTATATAGGCGCATTTACAGTGAATATTATGGCACTCTTAACTATGCTGGTTCAATAAATATTCAGATATATTGCGTTTAACAAAGAAAGTGAGGAAAAGTGCAATATAGACAAACCCAAAGAGTAAGAGGTAGCAGGAACGGTGAGGAAGACATAGAGAGAGAGAGTGTGAGAGAGAGAGAGTTGCCAGGGCTTGACAATAACATATTTGCGAATTATTCACGCAAAACAAATATAATATTTAAAATGTTTCATAAATAAAAGTTGTAAAATATACAACTGGAACCTTAACATTTGAAGGTCTTTGGGAAAACCGTAGGATTCTGTTAGAAAAGTTTTATTTGAATTGCGAAAAGAAGTTTAATGCATGTAACGTAAAAGTTGCTAAATAAATTTTAATTGAGGATCGAAATACATACATAGACATATTCAAACCCTATTATTTTATGAATGACATCAAATAATTCTATATCTAATTTGATATTTTATTTTCAGTTTTATCAATTGACGACTACCAGCAGTTGACGGATCAATAACTGATTAAAAATCTAACACCAAAATATACAAGAAAACAAACAAACAAAAATCAAAAACAAAAACAAATCACCTGCCCTTAGCTCCCCTTGTTGGCTCCGGGACTCTATACTCTAAAAGTGGAGGAGCAGTGCCGACGTCTACAAAATATGAATATAAGGGGCAATCCTCCCAAGAAGGAGGGCAAAATGCGCATACGGGCCTTCCCGGTAAGACAAACGTAAACAAAAACTAATAGAACAAAAAAAAATGTCAACTAATGCATGAGTCGACATTAAATTTTGCGATAATTCCAGTCTTTAACCGAGATAAATTATGTATGTATATATAGGAATATACATACATAGGAGGAACTAAAATGTATTTTAATGTTTTTTTTTTCTTCTGTGGTTAATCTTTAAATGCTTCATTATCGGCGACCTTTTTAGGATGTTACATCAACACATTCATTCATTCTTTTATATCCACAAGATTTGTATACCAGAGTAACTTCTTACCGCTATAAAATTAATTATATAGTTTATATACAGTAAAACACTTTCTTAGTTGAAATTCCCATGTTTGCAAAGAAAGTTTTAATGAATTAACAAATAGAACTCATTTCCGACAAATAACTAAAAAGTGAGTTAAATATAAATCTTTAAATGTATCTAAAAATAGGTCTACAAATAAAATTAGCAGCTACAAAGAAAGTTAGTTGATTATTGTTTCTTTAGGGTAGCTCCTTTTTTCATGCATAGCTTTTATTAGACTTTTAAATTCCATAAAAAGCTATAAAATATAGTGAAATATGATTTAGACTAAAATGCAAAATGCAAAAACTTATTTTCGAATTCCTCGTCCCCTCATTGGGAACCATGCTATTCAAAGCTACAGACATTAATTAAAGATTAGAGGCAAATATAAATACATTAATTTAAATTTATACTAAATAAATGTAACTGCCGCACCAGAGGTTTATGTTGAGTATTAAATTTGGATCGACGTACAAGTATACTTTAAAGATATGGCTAATTGTTGGTCTATTTTTGGAAATATCTCTTTATTGTGCCAACAACTCAGATGGCTCAGAATATTAACTCAATTATTATCAAAGAAGTTATATATTCTGTTTGTTCATTGTCCAATAAACATTGTAGTAGGCTTCAAGTCTGTTTTATACTTATTTTTACCAATTACACAAACCAAAAAGCAAAAAAAAAAAAAAAATCAAAACAAAAATTTCGATTCTTAGACGAAAATGGAACTGGTTTCATTTTAGTTTTTAAGTTACTCCACTTATCATCTTAGTTTTGTTTTTCGACAAATTATTGTTTACAAACTGAAAAAAAAAAAAAGGAACACCACATCAATATTAATAACATCGGAGACAACATCATTTGACACAGACAGTGAGAGATAAAGAAACGGCGGAGGAGGATGCACCAAAGGGATGCACATCTGCCCCAACAGCCGCCTGATCAACATTTGAATAACCTAAATCGGCCCGGCAATCATAATCGCATTGTGGCGGGCACAAATAATTTTCCAGGTGTTGGTGGTGGTGGTGAAAATCGTAGTAGTCCACGTCCAACGGCACGCCAACATCATCAATTAAATCTCTTGCATCATCATCATCATCATCATCATCATCATCCACAGCAACAGCAATTGCTCCGATTAACATCAGCGGGAGGTGTTACCATCGTGCAGAGACGACCTCAACGTACGAGTCGTGTGTTAGCCGGATCGGCGGCATCATCAAATATTGACAATGAAGGTGGTTTAGTGGCAGGTGGTTCACGTATACGTGAAATAGTACGCAAATATCCACTATGGTTACCCGAATACCGACGACGGGCCTTCAATGTAGTATCTTAAGCAAATCTTTTTGTTATCCTTCTATGATTCCATTCATTAATTTTGTGCTGTTTTCTTTTGTGCTTTCTTCTTTTTAGGCCTCTATGGATGAGAAATATGTGGAGACCATATGGGCCAGTTTAAAAAATGCCATACAAGAGATCCAAAAGAAGAATAATTCTGGTCTATCCTTCGAACAATTATATCGTAATGCATATAATATGGTCCTGCATAAGCATGGTAATCGATTATATTATGGCCTACGCGAGGTTGTCTCTGAACATCTGGAGCATAAAGTTCGACAAGAGGTTTTAGAGAGTTTGCATAGCAATTTCTTACCCAAATTAAATCAGGCCTGGACAGATCATCAGACATCAATGGTTATGATCAGAGATATTCTCATGTATATGGATCGTGTTTATGTTCAACAACGTGAAGTGGATAATGTTTATAATTTGGGCTTAATACTCTTTAGAGATCAGGTATGGAAAACCATTGATATACATCTAATTGAGATTTTCTTTAAATTTGTATAAAGATTTAGATATACTTGTCACTAGCTGTGTCGTTGCTCAAGTCTTTCGACTTTAATCTTACGATATATTGTCCGATTTTGTCTGAGTCTTTCTTTAATTTTTTCATCAGTTTGTGCTTTTCTTACTTTATATTTATATTTTAGTTTAATTTTTATATATTACATAAATGGTATCTACTCATTTAATTTTAATAAAAGTAGGAATAAAAAATATAAAGATATGAATTAAACTTGAAATTATTTAAAATAATTTTGTTGCTCTTAACTGAAATGTTTCTTGATCTTAATTGGCAGGTGGTTCGCTTCTTGGAAATCCAGAAAGCTTTGCGTGAGAAACTCTTAGGCATGGTTATGGAGGAACGTCATGGCGAGGCAATCAATCATTTGGCAATTAAGAATGCATGCACCATGCTAATCACACTTGGCATCAATTCCCGGACGGTGTATGAAGAGGATTTTGAGAAAACCGTTTTTATCCCAATCGGCAGCATTCTATAAATTTGAATCCCAGAACTTTCTTGCCGAAAATAACGCTGGCGTTTACATCAAGAAAGTCGAAGCACGAATCACTGAGGAATCATCGCGGGCTGCACTCTATTTGGATAAGGATACCGAACCTCGAATTGTGCGTGTTGTTGAGGAGGAATTAATTAAGAAACATATGCGTACCATTGTGGAAATGGAAAATTCTGGTGTTGCCTATATGATTAAGAATTCTAAAACAGAAGATCTGGCATGCACATATAAATTGTTCTCTAGATTAAAAGAGGAAGGTCTTAAAGTGATAGCCGATACAATGTCAGCATATTTACGTGAACAGGGACGCATGCTGGTTAAGGAGGAGGAGAATGGCAACACAAATCCTATAACATATGTGCAGAATCTATTAGATCTCAAAGATCGTTTCGATCAATTTTTGGTGCATTCGTTTAGTAATGATCGCATCTTTAAGAATGTCATCTCATCTGATTTTGAACATTTTCTCAATTTGAATAACAAATCACCAGAGTATTTATCACTCTTTATTGATGATAAACTGAAAAAGGGCGGCAAGGGGGTAAGTAAAAAATAATGTTAAATTCTTAAGATAAATTCGAGATTAATCTTTATATATCATGTCTCTTCTTCAGATGAGTGAACAGGAAATTGAAACCATATTGGATAAAACAATGGTACTATTCCGTTTCCTATTAGAGAAGGATGTGTTCGAACGTTATTATAAAACGCATTTGGCCAAACGATTGCTGCTCAACAAATCAGTCTCAGATGATTTCGAAAAGAACATGATTTCCAAACTAAAGGTAATACAATTCGAAAATCGATTGAATAACAATATGCCAATACATAGATTAAAATTTTAGTGGTAATTTTAATTTATTTAAATTGTCGTTTTGCTAATTCCTTACTTTAAGCAGCAAATTTGGTTACACAAAGACTTTAACTCTGGTTATTCTATTTTGATTTTCGAATAGAATTATAGTAAATATAAAGTACAATTATCAATGATCTCTATTAGATAGTTTTCCAAGAATTGTAATAAAATAATAAAGATTATTTCTTCTCAGTTTACTGATCCGATTCTGTTGAAATAATGTTTGTTAGCAAATAAGGAATTATTAAATTTGCTAGAAGTGCTTTAGTTTTAGCGCTAACTTAAACAAATTTTTTTTTTTTTAGAATTCGCAAATAAATACTAAGTATATAAATAAATAAACAGTAACTAGAGGAAAAATATAAAGATAGTTTAAGTTAAGATAATAGTTGTTTAACTTAATCTAGAATTAAGTTAAACAACCATTTATATTTATAATTTCTTTATTTATTTTCTTAGACTGAATGCGGCTGTCAATTTACCTCAAAACTGGAGGGCATGTTCAAGGATATGTCTGTGTCCAATACCATAATGGATGAGTTTAAGAGTTTTGTAAATAATAATAATCTATCTTTGGGTGGTGTGGAGCTAACTGTTCGTATATTAACCACAGGTTTTTGGCCCACGCAGGTGAGTTAAATTAATTAACAAAAGTATTTTAACTTAATATTAATCTTTGCTTAATATTTTTTTTTTTGTAGACCGCAACGCCCAATTGCAATATACCATCAGCGCCGCGTGAAGCCTTTGAGATATTTAAGAATTTCTATCTCAATAAACATTCGGGACGTCAATTGACGTTACAACCGCAAATGGGTAAGAACAATTAAAGAAAACTATTAACCAATAAATTGTATTAATTTTAATTTGGCTTATATAGGTACTGCCTACATAAATGCCGTATTTTATGGCCGTAAAACAACGACCGAAAGCGAGAAAGATAAAGATGCCCCCAGCTCCAGTTCGAACGCTTGTGCTGGTGTCCCAACAACAACGCGGAAACATATATTACAAGTTTCTACTTATCAGGTAAGATTAACATTAAGAATGATTCGGTTAGGAATCAATATTTAGAGATATTTTTGATCATGAAGCTAATCCACATACTTTGCCGATTTCAGATGTGCGTCTTGCTGCTCTTCAATAATCGCGATATACTCACTTATGATGATATACATCAGGAAACAGATATACCCGAACGTGAGCTGGTTAGGGCATTACAATCGCTATCCATGGGCAAACCGGCGCAACGTTTACTAGTACGGAATTCCAAAACGAAAACAAAAGACATCGAACCGACAGATGAGTTCTATGTGAACGATGCGTTTGTCTCCAAATTCCACAGGTTTGACCTAATCAATTGACCTTATTGAGTGAACAAACCTTTGATGATCATTTAATATCGTATTTTTTTCAGGGTAAAAATCCAAACAGTGGCTGCTAAAGGTGAATCAGAACCCGAGCGCAAAGAGACCAGAGAAAAAGTTGATGAAGATCGCAGACATGAAATTGAAGCAGCAATTGTGCGAATAATGAAGGAACGCAAACGAATGGCGGTAAGTTAAAAGACAAGGCAGAAATCCCATCGGGTATATAAAACACGCAAAATACCCTGAAAACCGGTTGCTGGGGCCGTACTGTTTAAGTCGCGGGAAAAATATCATTTCTACAAGTAAAGAACTGATTTTAAGCAAGAATATGAGAAACCATGGCTAGTTACAAACATAGATATGGAAAAAAGTAGATGCTTTTATTAAGATAAGAGAACTGATCAAAAAGTTAGAGTGGATTTTAATCAGTAATTGAGAACTCTAAAAGGTTTAATAACTTTAGTTTAATACCACCATTAAGCTTTAATGTTGGTTTCGCTGTAAGCTTATTTTACTACATACGAAATTTTGTGTACTTAAATTTAAATTAATTTTAGTTTTAAATTTCTGGAAAAATTAATAATGAAAATTTCCTTTTTTGTATTCCAGCACAATTTACTCGTATCGGAAGTAACAACACAATTAAAAGATCGTTTCTTACCCTCACCTGTGTTCATCAAGAAGCGCATCGAAGGCCTTATTGAACGTGAATATCTGCAGAGATCAGCCGAGGATCGTAAAGTCTATAATTATTTGGCTTAAGGGCATACGTTTACAATTAGCTTCAGCAAAATTTCACCTTCTCATTACTTTCACGAAAAATTCAACCCCAGAAATAGGAACAAGAATTACAAGAAAAGTCATATATAACTGACCAAAATGTTGATATATACATATATATATATATATATTTGTATATATATATAGATACATTTGACCACAAACATAGATTTCGAATTTTTTTTTTTTTGTAAACTCTGACATTTCAAATTCAACAGTTTCAAACAAAAAAAAAAAGGAAAATGAAAAGAAAAATGCATAAAAGTTTCAAGAAATCAATTTGCTCTAATTATATATATATATATATAATATATATATATATATGCTGTTTATTAGCACATTTTCGGTCATTTATTTTATTAAATAAACACACACGCCACATGTAAAGCAATAAGCCCAAAAAAAGCACTCATCCCCAGAACCCTCCTTTTATGGATGAAAAGAAAAGTTGAAAAATTGTACGCAAAGCAGCATAAGAATAAAATTGCAAAATGCAAAATCCCCACTTAATTCTAAGCAGCAACAACAAACAAAAAAAATTATAAATATATTATTAACGCAACCTTAAAAAAAAAAAAAAGAGAATAATTCTAATAATTATACATATAGCTAAAATAATAAATTTATAAATGAATTATTAAATTTTTAGTAAGCGTTTCGATGTACATTTTTATGTCTACCTGCCTGCCTACCGGCCAGCCTCTGCCATTTTTCCCCACATCCCCCCCAAAACAAACATTTTGAGATTGAAAGTTTTAAATCATATATCCCTCTAGATATATATAAATATATATTTTTCCGCAAAATTGTTTTTATCTTATTCAGTTATTGTCAACTATTAAAAAGTTATATTAAACATAAAAGGCAGGAGTTCTTTAATGGATTTGAACACGATTAAAAGAAGTGAAAAAACAAGTAAACGCAAATCTAAAAAATGGATTAAAAATAAATTTTAATCATAAAAAAAACATCAATGAATGATGATTAAACCTTGTACATACAAATAAAATTTTTGTTCTTTACATATGGAAAAATCGATATAAATAAAACGTATAATGAAGCGTTAACATTTCAACCATGATTTCTATTGTATGTGGGGAAACGGAAATTCAAGACCAGGGAAATCGGAGTAACTTTAAAAATTCAAACGAGAAATGAACAATTTAAATAATATTTAGATATATACATACCTATATATATATATATATAAATGTAGGTTTTATATAGACCTGAACAAATAATTTTCAATCGGCATTGGATTTTAACGCTATGTATAAAATTATATTGGTGGAAGAATTAAAAATTGTGAAATCCGAAATTTTAAGTTTTTCCAAATTATAAACCATTCGAAAAACTATAAATATTCCAGCTATTTGGCCCCTCATATTGAGATTTTAATATAAGAAATTTCCTCGAATGATTTTCCAAGTTTTCATTTCAAATCTTTTGATATATAAAAAAATGTTATTATAAACAAATTAGAAGATTTCTAAACAAATTTTAATTTCTTTGGCCTTCGAAAATTATGCAAATATACGTTATCTAACAACAAATAGTCAACCAACCACAACAATATAAGATATTATTTAACTATTAATTTGGCCAACAGACAGAAATACCAACAAAAGTTAGCAAATGTTGATACCTGGTATCTATTGGATAAATTGGGTAGATTAAGATTAATATTTGTAGATTGATCGAATTTTTATCAGAGCTTTAGATATGTATGTGGATAGATATATAAATCTCTCAAATGCTGATTATCGATTCTAAATAAGAATATCACTGATTTCCACTAATCCAATAGAAACAATAGTATTGTAGTAACTCCTACCAAGGAATCTTGATGAGATGAAGCTTCTACTGTGCTTCTACTAAGCTCTTGCCTAGTACAGGGTATACGGAGGTCGGTACTTTGATTTAAAGTAATGAACCTTTTTTTTTTTGCTAAGTTCTTGGGTAAACAAGCAACCGATTCAACCACTGATAAGGAAAAAAATGAGAGTATCTAGATGAGTGGTAGAGTGGAGAGGAGTCAAGTGTTGAGAAGAGAAGAGTGCGAGAGAGAGAGTTGATATATTTTGCCCATACTGAGACCGATTCCGAAACCGAATCCGAATCAGTTGCCGTCTCCAAGCGTAACGGAAAGCAACAAACTGAATTTGTAAACGCGTGTGTGAAACAGATATATATATATACATATATAAGTATTTATGAAGTACATATAAACAGATATATATGTATATATGTATGTATGTATTGTATGTACACAAAACTACATTTTGCGACGTCAGAAGAATACAAACAAAAGATATAAACGCAACGTTGCGTTGACGTTGACGCTGCCGTTTTGAAGCCGCTGCCAAGGTTTTAATTTTATTTTTTTCCGATTTAATTTTTGCGTGTAAAGTTAAGTGACCTTTTTTTATTATTATTTTTTTGATTTGTTGATTTAGTTTAGTGAGTGGAAAAACTGCATTTGAATCTCGCCCAACATGAATATCGGCTGTGCCTTGACTTTCTACATACATATCTGTTTCAAGTGAACGTTTTTGAAATCAAAAATTAATAAGAAAAATAAATATATATATATTTGTATATATATACTATATTCAGATATTCAAAACAAAAAATTAAAAAAAAAAAACTCAAAATTTACACAATAAAGTATATAAATTGCTTATCATCTTGAGGCAAGGCAAAAAGATTGGTTCCATTTGAGGAAGTATGAGTCAAAGACGCACGGGTTTTGTTTTAGATGCCAAGTCGATGGGCATATCGGCAACAAGACCAACATCACCATCACGCTGTTCTCCTTCTACGTCACCCAGCAGGGGAAGGAGAGACAGCAATAGTAATCAACTGCAGCAGCCATCAGAATCCATGGTTACTCCCAGCACCTCGACAATGTTTAACCCACAGTCCGAATTGGGTCATATGGAGACTATGCAACAGGTGGTTCCTCATGCCCAATGTAATGTGAGTACCGATACCATATCGACAGATTATTATCGGTGTCGTTTGAATCGTTTACGTGACCTTTCCGGCGATACAGCCCAAATGAACTTTGAGCTGAATAACATATTTGTCAAGCGATTGGAGGAGATTGATTGTCTGGACAAGCAGAAGGGTGATGCAACGGTGAGATAATGCACTACGGGGCTAAAGAATTAACTTGCTTAGTATACTACATACATAGATAGACATACATATTTCCTATTGTTCAGTTATGCATACATAATAACCTTGTGGCAAGTTCACAGACTTAGTTTAATTATATTTAATGTGAAGAAACTTTCTCATTTAAGTACAGAATTCTTAATATGGCTAGATAAGAAACTATTTTTCAGAGTTATCAACAAAAGTTATAAATACAATATTATTATTAATGCAATATACAAAAGGAAAGAGGATAAAACTATACAAGTTATAGTTACTCACAAAAAGTATTTCTCAGAAAACTAATTTAAACCTTTTATGACCGTAAAACTCATTAAAACCACACGTCGTGAAAATATTTCTAAAAACAAGCAAGTTTTTTTGTCATTTGAAATAAATTTAGTTTTATAATTTGCCAAATATTTGAATTCTAGATTTCGTAATATTTTTTGAGCAGTTAATTAATTGTATTGAGTATTAGATAAAAAACTTCGAATTTTTTTTTTTAATTTCCTTTGATTTTTTGTAGAATCTCACACCACAATTACGTTTGGTTACATTTCAAGAATGGGTCGATCATCTTCTCCGTGTGAATTACTTAATGTTTGGCAATATGTCTGCATTGGAAGAGGAGGCATATGATAAAATATCGGCATGTTTTCAATCAGTTCGTGGCGAACAGATACAATCTTTAGATGAGAATCGAAAATTGCGTCGAGATATTTGTGCGATAATTAAACTGGTTCAGAATGCCTATCACAAGAATACCTGGAATACCCAAGATATGTGCCTGGAGACATTGACCGTAAATCAATTGTTGGGCGTTCCACGCGATCAAGTCCAGGAGAGTGAAAGTGAGAAGGTACAAACGAAAAGTGTTTTCATTTTTTAAATTAAAACTCCGGATGTTTGATTTTTGTTTTTTGTAGACTAGCGACAAGGGCTGCGGCGACTGCAAGTGCAAGGGGTCAAGGGGTCGCAGTGGTTCCTTAAGCAAATCTCTTAAAATAATGAAATAACATTTTGTTGCAATTTTTTATATCTATATTTTTTTTATACATATATTATTGTAATAAACGTTTTGTGATGTTAAATTGAGTAAATTTTTGAATTGAATTTTATTGTGTTTATTTATAGATGAAGAAGTGCATGAAATCCCTGGTAAATGAGATGGCTGCCAAACATGATGAGGTTTGCCATTTGCAGAGGCAATTGTGTGCCCTAGATGAGGTCGTACAAACAGCCAGACAAAAGATCATTCTCAAGGATCAGTGCATTGCACAACTTAATCAACAAGTAAGTTTGCAAGTTGTCATAAAGGATATGCATATTTACATTTGTGAAAATAATATGACCGACTTATTTTAACTTAGTTTATGGATAAAAATTAATTTAATGAATTAAGCTTATCGAGAAAATCTATATATTCTTTTGTAAAATCATTATTATCATGAAACTTTAAAAAAAGATAAAATTTTTGGCCATTTTTGTATAATCTAGTTCTCGTTGATATTCTATATAGCTTAGATCATTACTCATTATTTAATAATTTTTTTTTAATGCTTTTCAAAGAAAATTGTGCATTTTTATCCCACCTTAAAGACACACATAAGATATAAAATTATCCACATAAATTGTATTAATTTTATTCCTTTTCACTCCCCCTCCTGAAAATTTATTAATATGCCGCAGTTAGCGGAACTCACAGAACGTTTGGGCAATATTACGCAACAGGATAAATTCTCAGAGGATTTTCAACCGAAAGAAGATCCGGTTGATGAGCAGTTAAATTGTGATTTTTTAGAAGGTTTAAGCCATCGAGATCAAGAGGAGAATAAAATTTTAAGGATACTCTATGCGGAACTGAATGAACTTTTTAATTTAAATACTAAAAACAGAACAGAATTGATTGACTGTTATAAAGGAGAAATTACGCAGTATCTTTAAGAAAATGGTAAAATTCCAAAATTCTCCTGAAACATTTGTGTTTTTACATCAAAATATTTAATCTAGAATTCTGAACGTTTGGACACCTTGAACAAATTGGAATATGTACGACAGGAGCTTACTTCATTGGATTGTGATAGTGATAAAACAATTGTTCCTTTGATCTCTACCGCTCAAAATAATGCTCCACATCAGCAGATTCTTGATGATCCTGATTCTCAACTTTTGGAATCTCTGAGACAACGTTTACAATCCCTGAATTATTGTTCCAAGGAAATGCGTACTAAATATCAGAATTTGGAAGTGGAATATAAACGTATGTATACATAAAATCTGTTTAAAATCCCTTCCATATCCACTTTTTTACTTCCCTTTCAGAACTCCAGGCCAATTATGATTCTGATCGTCGTATAAATCAAAGAAATTGTGTCATTCTAAAGGAATTGGCTGACCTTATTTGCGGATTGGTAAGTTCTATCGGGCTTCAGATTAATATATAATGGCCTGATCTTTCAATTCATAAATTTTTAAGTTGCTTTTTTGGAAAAGAATTCCCACCCTCCCTAGTCCTTAGTGGACGCGTTATTTTCATTAATTTCATTATACATATATACATTATATATATATACATATATTAAGGGAAAATTTCGATTCCCTGATTTATTCATTTTCATTGTATGAAAATATAAAATAATTCCAAAATAAAAATAATAAAAACAATAAAAACAAAACAATGTTGGTAATATATTTATTTCCAATAAATTAATATTAATTTTTTTGGTTTTGTTCTTTTAGCAATCAATGGAATTCTCATATAACGATATCTATACGGAATCATCAACTGAGAATCCTTTCCGTACGGCAATTATTAATATATTAAAAAATAATAATCGGCAAGAGGAACAAATTAACTCTTGTGTAAGTATAAATAATCTTTAAAAGTCATTTAAATCGAAAAACTTTGTGTTCAAAACAAATTGTAGAAAAATGAGACAGAAACAAGTTCCATTTACAACAATGTAAAATCACCAAAAACAACGACTACAACCACAGTAACACAACCACCGTCACCGTCACCGCCAACGCCAACGCCAAAGGCAACACCAAGAGGCTCCATCTAAACTTAACTAGGTCACTTGTTGACCCGCCACAAAGAAAACGCAAAAGTTTTTGCTTAAGACTTGGACTAAGTTTTTATGCCTTTTAAGTTTTTTAAGTTCCTTAGACTAACTTGTATAAACAAAACAGATTCTCCATATATATATATATATATATATATATATATATATTTATATATCTGTATATACTTATATGTATATATACTTATGTATGTAAGCTTATACATTATATTTGATTTACACATGCAAAGGAAAACCCATATGGTAAATGACATTTACATTCCACTCCCTGAGGGTTAAAGTCAGAAATCATGTATATATACATACTTCCATGTATACACAAACATAGTACATCTTTCATAGAAAAAGAGAAGAAACTAGACAAATGACAAGGAAAATGTTGTTGTTGTTCTTTGTTGTTGCTGTTTCAGGCTGGGTTTTTTCTCTGATTTATTTACCCATATATTTTGTTCGAAATAAAAATAAAAATCATTTTCTTTTTGTTTTCCCCTCCGACAAATACAAATCGCATACTGCTTGCTAGAAGCAGCAAATGTATTTATTCAGACTGCAATTGCTGTGATGGTAAAACGTCTGATTGATGGGGTGGGAGAGAGAGGAGCCAATGTAAAGGCGCGCCTATCCTGGGCATCTGGGTGGATAGCAGGCGGCAGGACTAGAACCTGGCGGCATCGGAAATAGGTTTCGTGTTATTTATTTACCCACAATCGACACGCGAGCTTAAAACGTACAATGATATGCATATCGATGAGAGTTGAGAGGGAGGGGATTCAATGGTTGCTTGAATTGATTTGGAGATGAGCATTAACTACTAGACACTACGTGTCTGATTCTTTAGGAAAATGTTAACAAACCGATAAAGATTTTTATTTATTATATCAAGAGTAGAATTTTATAATTCTCACATTATGCTTCAGAGAAAATTCACTTTATTGCTATAGTTTTTTTTTTAATTAGTAAATGTATACAACAATTTTTATTTTAAAAATCATATTTTCCTGAATTCCAAACAAAGAAGGAAACATATTATTCATATACGTATTATATAATAGTATTTTTTTCCATTAATGTTAGTAAAGGAACTCCTTAAACACGATCGTGTCACGATCCCATCACCTCTTCTATATAGACAGACAGAGGAGCTTTTGAGAATCAGGCTCAGACGCCCGCTCGGTATATGTATGTATATGCAGCAATTCGGAAATCGGAATCGGCATCGAAATCGTTACCCTAGTCCTGTTCCCGCCGTTTTGGTATGTCCTTTCCAACAATCGTTATTCGGTTGCTGTTTATTCGCGTGAAACAAATCAAACGGAAACGCCACTCAAAACAGGATACACACGGAACTTGGAATATTATAATCAGAAAAACTACTCGTCGTCGCCTCACAAAATAAACACATAAAGAAAAAGAAAAAAAATCCCGAGAAAACGAACAAAAAAATAACTGACAATTTACGAGCCTTAATTAGTTGCACCCACCGGAAAATAGGTGGCAAGGCAACCGTCAACACCAAAGGATAAATAAAATATCCAAGGGAAAATAGTCGTGCAATTAGCGTCAAAAGTTTTTTGACTTCATTCCGTTTTAAGAATAGTGGGAGACGAAACGAAACAAACCAATGAACGGGTAAAGTTGTCGGGCAAATTGTTTTTTGAGTGGCTGTTGGTGGGATGAACGACGGCAGGTGTAAATGAGGAATAGCTGAAACTGAAACTGCAAGTGTGCAAATTAGGAGGTGCGCGGAAAGAAAACTTTCGTGTTGATTGAAGAGTTACTAAATTAAAGTGCTGTCAAATTGTGACAAGTTGAAGTTTTTTTTACGTGAGAAATGTAAAGTACTACTTATTATCGCATGTTTACCAGTAGTTCTACTGCTGGACAATGATATTGGAGTCAGCAGTTTAAGTTTTATTCTATTTACACAACAACTAAGATAAACCAAATAATTTCGTTAATAATAGTTTTAATGGTCTACAAATAATGTTTCTTTATTCTGAAAATTTGATGAATATTCTTCAAAATATTAATAAGCTTTTTGTTTTTGAATTTTCTTTTACTTTTTCAAACTTTGCAAAGTCTTTTACTAAGTCCCTACCTAAACAATGAAAACAAAACAAAAGATGTTGCATAGTTTAAGGTAACCTGAAAACAAATTTATGATTTAATATTATTATTATTAATAGTCTTTCTATCTTTCTAAATTTGATCAAGTTTTGAAAATTCTAATTTATTTTTCTTCTTATTTTGAGTCTCAACATCTTTTGTTAGATCAATTCAAAAGTAATTCTTAAAGAACTTAACCTGTAGAAATAACTCATATTACCCAAAGGTATGCTTGAACACGCTATTAATATTTCAAATTATTTCTGGCAAAGTTTAAATCAAAATTTTTGCGTGTAATTGAACCGTTTTTTATTTCAGTTATTAACAATTCAATGCCCTCCGTTTTTCTGACAACAGAACAAGCAACAGCAATTTATCTTAATCGATTTTCAGCCTGCTTCCTCAGACTTCTGCCTTCTGCCCTCTCTCCCTTTCTCTCACACAGTGAGCTATCATATTCAGAATAATAACAAAACGATACGATACGATATGATATGAAAAATGACTCCTTGAAAAAAAGAAAAAGAAAAAAAAAAATAAAGTGTATTAAGTGCACCTAGCCACGCTCCTCCTGCTGCTTCTCTATTATGGTGCCTACAACGATCTAATTTCATGCCACCACCCGCTGGCGACTTTATTTTCCAAATCGTGTCAAACAGTCAAATCGTCAGAGTGAATAAAATAATAATCATTTGACTTGTGATTTGGGTGTTCCTCAATATATTTATGTATGTGTGTATGTGTTTATTTGTTAATGTGTGTGTGTCTTTAAGTGAAACGAAAGTTTAGTGTAACCTGAAACTTTGGTTCGATTTAGTTTTATTTTCGTGACAAAGTTTTAATAGCAATATTATTGAATTGAAATGAAACAGTAATGAAGGTAAAATTCGCGTCAAAAGTAAATAAAATCAAATACTTTATATATATATGGTGGAATACCTAACACGAGAAGCTTGAAAAAATCAAGAAGTTGACACCAAATATAACAAAAGTTTCAACTGAATATCAGCAGCAATGGTAAGAAGTAAAAGATTTTGGCATTTTTAAGAAGATTAGTATTATTTATACCCTTGTAAAGTTGTATTAAACTTAAATATTTTATAATGGTTTCATTATTATACCCTTGCAGAGGGTATAATAAAATTGGTCAGATGTTTGTAACGCATAGAAATAATCGTTTCCGACCCCATAAAGTATATATATTCTTGATCAGCATCGAAAGCCGAGTCGATATGACCATGTCCGTCTGTCCGTCTGTCCGTCTGTCCGTCTGTCCGTCTGTCCGTCTGTCTGTTTCTTCGCAAGGAATCGAACTTAAATTTTGAGCTACATGAATAAAAGTCATATCATTCTCTTCATTGATGATTTATCTGACACAAGTTTAAGAGTTGGTAGAATCGGACAACTATAAGTTATAGAAAAATAGGAAAGATCAGAGGTACCTCGGTCAAAATGTGAGTTGTTCAAAACAGTTCTTGTGAGAAAAACTTTTTGTTTTTTAAGATATCTCAACCAAATTTGGCACATAGATGACAATTCTACTTTTACACCTTACCAGCAAGTTTGATTCAGATCGGATAATAAACACCGACATAAATCAATAAAATCAATAATTAACCCCCATCAGAAAAAGTATGTTTTTGTGAGAAAAACTTTTTGTTTTTTAAGATATCTCAACCAAATTTGGTGAGCAGATGAGAATTATACTTTTACATCATATCAGTAAGTTTGAATCAGATCGGATAATAAACACCGACATAAATCAATAAAATCAATGAATCAACCCCCATCAGCATCAGTATGTTTGCATATGCAGCCAATTAAATACGTTTATATTTGCTTTTATATATGCGTACACAAACAACATACATGGAAACATACAAACATAAATACATACATATATGCGAACACGTGCTTGAAAAAACTACAAGCTGAGTGCGAAACAGAAAGAGACGGAAAACTATTTGTATTGTGTTGTTGTTTTCTAGAATTCGTCAGAAACTTTAGAGAGCGAGAAGCTGGACGCTTGCAATGTATACCGAAATAGCGTGGCCCCGAATTCAAAGTTTGGTAGCGCAATAGGTAGAGATCGTTTCTGGGAGTGATGGGAGCGGAGGTTCAACCCGCCGTTGGCAAACTCGAAATTTTTGTTACTGATTCTTTTCTTGGTTCAAATTTTTTTTAAATTTTATATTTCCAATTTTTAAAATATATTGAATCCGATATGACGGAGAAAGTAATCAATTAATCTGCAAGGGTATACAAACTTCGGCACGGCCGAAGTTAGCTTCTTTGATATTTTTTTTATATAAGTTTATGTATTGTATAAGTAAGTATAAAAATTGTATAACTTCTCTCTTTAGTTGTTTTAAAAAATCTTAATATTTCGGCTATTGTATTAATACAAAGTCAGTTAATATAATGAAAAACTTCTTAGTGGAATAATTATTAAATTATATATATGATGTATGTATGTATCTGTATATATCATTATTATCTGTTTAAATACTAATTTGTAAGGGTATAGGTAAAACAGCGATTAAATGTTAGCCTAGTTGAAGATAGCCTAAATCTTCTTCTATACACTTCAGGATAGTGAGAGCGAGAACTGTCCACATTGGCAACAATTGGAGGATACATTACTCCAGTGTCAAACACAAAAGGAGATCTTACAAGTAACTCGAGACAATTATCTAAGCATTATAGATGAATTTAAACGAGACTTGGAGGAGTTGACTGTACAGGTGGAACAGCAACAACAGCAACAGAAACCGCAGGACTACCCTTGTGAAGAACCTACACACATTACATTGGAACAACAAGTACATACACACATATATATATATATATATACACAAAATCTAACGATTTTTCTTTTTAACATTGATTTTTATAATTCTTTTCCTAGAATGATCGCTTGTCATGCGAAATAAGTAATCTTAAGGACACCTTAAAGGATCGTGATCATCAAATTAAGCAACTGCATGATATGATCAGTGGATTTAACGATATCCAAGAGGTTACACGACTACAGAACGAGATTATAGACTTGAGACAAAAGAATGGTAAGTTAAAGCCTACAAATTGAATACAAACAAATTAATCCAAATATTAAACCAAAGGTATTCAGGCGAGAATAGTACTAAAAACTTCCATTCAGCTGAAGGAACAGGAGGAACAGCGCCTTGAACTCTGTGATAAGTACAAGAATCTATTGAAGAAACTTTGATGATCAATTTAAGGAATTGAAAAGGGCCAATAGTCAAGCCGGTACGCTGCAGGGGAGATTATGCCAAGTGGAGAAGATGCAAGAGGAGTTAAGAACGGAGGTAAATTTGTTATAAATTATTTATCAAATAATTTTTATTATAAAGAATCAATTTCCTTGATATTTATATCAAATTAGCGAAAGATTCTTCGCGAGGAAGTCATCTCGCTAAAGGAAAAGGATGCCAAACGAAGTGGCCATGAACGTGCCCTATGCGATCAATTAAAGGCCAACCGATTGGAGATTAAACAATTTCAAAGTCTCACTCAAAGAATGCAATGCCATCTAAAACAAGAGGAGCTCCATCATCATGATATCGTTAAGAAACTGGAAATTGCGAATAACGATATACGCCAACAAATGAGTAATATTGCCGAAGAATGCAAACAGATGCAGGTGAAACTGAAGTATGTATCTGCTATAAACTTAATTACTGATGAATATTTAAGTGTGCTGTATAAATATATATATATATTTAAAAACAGTTTCCATGTTGCATTGCAGACAGCAAACCGATGTGAACCATCAACTGCAACAAATAGTCAACACATTTCGCAATTGGAGAGATGCACAGGTCAGATCAGATGAGGCGATGCGGCAGTGCGTGAAAGGTGGCGAGGAGCATATAAATATGTTGCGCGAAGAGAATCAAATTTTGTGCGACCGATATCGTGAATTGCAACGTGATTATAATTTATTGGAAAACGAAATGCAATCGATAAAAATAGCAGTTAATAAACGGGGATCATATCAGACTTGTCTGGAGCAACCGCAAATTAATCCATCTGAATCGGCGGGCAATAATGTGAGTCTGAGTAGCCACCAATATCAACCAAAATCACCTACTATAACCAACGATTTCTATCCCGAGTCCTATTCCTCATCCCATCATCCCTACAACTATCAACAACTTCAGCAACAAGAGCAACAACCAGCACATCTACAGCCAACAATAACGTCCTCTAACCAATAATTTACTTTACATTTAAAAATTTACTTGAAGTTTTGAGATATGGCTATATCTTCGATCTCTATCTATTTTCTTTTTTGCAAGTATTTCGACTATGAGACTCATATTAATTGTTTATTAATACAATTTCAATAAGACAGCAAATGGTTATTGCCTCGTGTTATCCAATCGACAGTGCTTTGAATATATTTTTAGGATCAATCTTCAAATTATATAGAAAAATTTGCCAAATTCACTTTTTTCCTGTTGTCGTTGTTGATCGTTTTCATAAATACATACATACATATGTCTGATTCTGATAGAAATGGTTTGGTTCCAATAGCATAAAATTTTTTAATGAAACTAGGCTGACTTTATATATCTAACAGCATTTTAACATATAACCGCTACGATTTGGATGTGACTATAGCAAAGAGTTAATTTTGAAAACCTGATTCAATTCCCTCAATTATCAATGGACATATTTTATATAAGGTATTATTGTACTGTCACAAAATGTTCATCATATACATAGGACTAAATTATGATACCATTAGGACTTTTTGTGGTATAGCCATATGATCAAAACTTTTAGGAGATATCTGTCCACCACATGACAAGAAACTTAAATGACACATTTTTCTCTAGATGGCCAAGTGTGTGCAAAATTTAAGTAATGCATCTCGGCGCATTGCCTATCTTAATGATTATACCCTGCCAGCAATGCAGCAACAAAGAGTCATAAGCGGCGTTGATCACCATCAGCAATACCAACAGATATCAGATTCAACTGCCGCAGCTTCGACAAGTCAAACGGGAGCCACACAATCCTCGGATATACTGCCAATAGCATCAGAGTAGCATTAATTTAAATCATCTTTTCATCCATTCGAAATCTAGTAAAAATTTGAGAAACGAAATTCGGCCAATTGCATTTGTATCTGTAAATTATATTTATATATATTTGTAAATTGTAGTTTAATAAAAACTAAGTAATCAAAACATGACTTAATCTCTCCTTTCATGTTCGTCTCTTAATAGCTTCTCCCTCTCACTAATGGCTAACAGAGCCATTTTGATTTGTGCCCTCTTCTTAATACTCTCCTCCCGGACTACGTCAGCCTGTTTAGTTAAGATTTTAACTTTCACATCACTGAATTGCTGGGCCTCCTGCATATTCATAGACAGGTATACATCTTTGCCAATGTTAACCAAGATTTTATCCATTTCCTCGGCTTTCACTTGGGCTTGCATAAACATATTGCTGCCGATGTTCACTTGTGTTTTGTAGCCTTCCGGCATATGAGAATCAAAGGTTTGCAGTGTATTCTTCAGTTGTACGTATTCCATAATCTCGTCATTGTATTGCTGGAGGCATTGGTCCAATAGACGCAAATCTTCTTTGAGAACATCGTTAATAAATTCCTCGATTTGTGTAATTCGAGCCTGATGAGAATTTTGTTGCATTTTTGTTAGTCAGCTGTTTGTCGTTCTTTGTTTGTGTGACCGCGCAGAAATATAATGGAAAATACCATAAAAACTTAACTCGGTAAATTAGCAACAGCGGAATTATAATTTTGGAAGTCTTAAAATGTTTTTAAATCTCATTCTTCATTGAATGCACAATTGCTTAGAATTACACAATCTGTTTTATTTCTACATTTAACCTTTTGTTGTTTTTGAATTGAATTGTACCCTTCTCAATCATCTGTTGACAGTATGACCGTGCGTAAGTGTGTCGCATAAAATACTAGAAAAGTTCATGTGGTGGTAACCGTCAGTTACAACTATTAAATATCTTAACATACTTTTCCGCTTGTTGGATAAATTTGAATTGGGTTGAAAGCTGAGCTTGGGGCAAAATATCATTTTAATCCATAGTGTTTGGGATTTAACAGTCACAAATTTATTGTTTTGATTACACAATTGGCATGCAAAACTCGATCTGATTATATGCTTGGACTTAAACTCAGTAACCATTGACATATCTTTGGGGATTTTTTCTCTATCTTTTGAAAAAAATTCAATTTAACTTATACCCACACTGAGAGTTGGCAATCAAAAACGAAGCAAGTATATTTAAAATAAAAAAACAAATATTAATCGATATTTACATAAATCAATTCTTGTAGGACAATTCACAATTACAATGAGTTTTGCGTTGATGCGTAAACTTCTGTTGCTGCCCCTTAAGCGGAGTTGTGATGCTCTGCCAGCAGCTGCAACATCAACGCCAACAAAGAAGGCAGCAACAATGATGCAAATCGGTGCCGGTGGTCAGTTGCAACAGATTCGCCATCATGCCCCAATTGCCGGTCCGCCAAGGTTTCCCCTGTCGACCGGACAGCGTCTCATCATGGGATGGGGCTCTATATTGGTAATGATGATCATACCGTTTTGGGCTCTATTTCAAATGCCTCGCTGGTCCAAGTTGCACAACGGTATTGATCCTGATGCTGAGGAGAGAGAGCGCCAGGAGCTATTGGAGCAACAGCGTCTGGCCGAAGAGCAGATGGCTCAGGAAGAGGCCGAGAAATAAATAGAAGCAGACCAAATATTAAAAAATAACAACAAAACATTTTAAACGGTGACTTCAAGTTGTAAGATTCTTTTACTGGGTTTCAAAGCGCATTCACATACATACATGCATACATACATAAGTGAACACCCACATTGTACACACATACACACCCACACCCGCACCCACACCTATAAATTTTAGGTTAAATGTATGTACAAAAATAATTTCCCATAAGCAACAGCGTGGCATTAATTTACAATATTTATGTGTAATTGCATTAAAACGTTTTAGAGGAGCATTAAGAAAAAACAAACTTTTTGGAAATTTTTCAATTAAATTAAAGCAAGTGCAAAAAAATTAATTGTATAGTAAACAAAATGATCTCGTATATTCAATTTTAACTTGAAAGAACTTTTAAAGAATGATTAATTATTTTATAACAATTGACATGACACAAAATTGAACGAAGTAAATAATTTTTAACCGATATTTAGGTGTATAATATATAATAGTTTCCAATTAGACAGTTAATAATTAGTCTGTGTTTATTAATTTATCGATTTAAGAATAAATTCTATAATGTAAATTAACAAGAATCTTGTTTACTTCGAAGTGTAAATTATTTGAAAAGGGGGAACTACACAATGTGCCTTTCATAGTAATTTTAGATATATCTACTATATAGGCTTTTATACTCAATTTTGTATACTTACATCGAATAAAAGTTAATTCTGAAGTGAACTTAAATTAAATTTAAAGATTAAATAAATCAGTCAAGTTTCCTTTTGTTTCCATCAGATCATTTAGAAATTTGCTGCTAAAGAATGCGACAACAAATTAACCAGGAATAAGGCAAACAACAAAAAAATCTGGCCATAAACTAAGTGACCACCTGGTTGGCTGCCTGGCAAAGAATGAGACTGTAAATCGGTTAACATAAAGCAAAGTTCTTTATGAGACAAGAGGCAAACCACAACGAGACTCAGAAGAGAAGTTGAGAGGATCGACAAAACCTTTTTAATGATTATTAAGACAATGTTCTCACTTCTTTAGAATTGACCACACAATAAGTGAGAATCAGAGTAAAAGATTATAATGGCGAGATATGAGAGGGGAGGGAAAAGATGAGGGAGAGGGAAAGGAAGAGAATAACTCCATTCTCCTGGCAACTGTCAACATCCTATTGGTGTGCACTTTCATTTTCAGGCATAATTAATTGCGACCGAAAGTTTTGTTACTGGCAGAAAGTAAAAAGTTATACAGGAACAACGAACCTGTCGCGAGGGGAGATACAACACAATTCACAATACTCGTACACAGAGAGTAACAGAAACCGGATCAAATTGTTGGCAAGAGGCAACTTTCTTCTTCTGGGCTTCTTCTGACATACTAAACTGACGCAACGGCTAACTTGTGGCAAGTGCAACAAGTATGATTCCCCTTCAAAACCCTCTCCCTCTCTCTCGCTCTCTCTCCCTCTATCTATATTATAAATAAATATCAGGACGACTACAAGACAAAAGGGGAATGCGGGATTCATGTATAGTATAGTACATACCTCATTCACACGATCGAGCAAATGTTTATAAATTACAAAAAATTTATTTATATCCTTTACTTGATTTGGGGTATATAAGGCAAGTCTATCAACCTAAAAATCAAAACATTTAACACTTTAAATTTAATTTCTTAGTTCAGATTTCAAGGTATAAGCAAGGATCTTCAATTAAAAGACTATATTTTTTAGATTTTTTTAATTCTCGCTTATTCATTCCATGATCCAATCTAAATTTAGGTACCAATTTATTTTTCTTTAATTTCTATTAACTAAATTAAATAGGTTATTTTTAGTCATAGTTAATAAGAGGAAAACTGCAATTGAATCTATTAGTTGTTAATGATTATTTATGTACATATATCTATTCCTTATTGCTATATAATCTTTTATGGTAGTAAAGAAAAATTCAAATAATGCTACTCTAAATCAATATTCAATGGGTAAAAAACAAGTCGTATCAAATATATATTGTCAAGGAATGGAGCTATTGGACCGATCCAATCCAATCGACTGCCGCTTGACAGAACCAGTTTAATGGTACATGAAAATTTCACCAAAATAAAGAAGAAAAAAAGTAAAGAAAAAAGCATTGGGCGAATCTCCATCCGAATCTACTCCCCTACTGAGAGAGTCGCCCAGTCTAAGCCCAGTTTGGCGTGGCAAGTTGATTTGCTTAAAAAGAAATTCACTTTCCTTTGACTCCAAAAAAAAAAAAATAAATAAAAAAAAATAACAAAAAAAAAAATACAAGAAAACTTTTGGTGTGGATTTTCTTGGGCAAAGAAGGTCAGTACAGATCATGATCAGGATTTAACAAAAGTTGATTTTTGTTTTTGTTGTTTGTTGTTGTTGTTGTTTTTCTCTTCTTAATGGTGGGGCTAACAAACCCTGAAAACCGAAAAGCAAAATCAAATAAACAATTGAAACCGAAACTTGCATTGGCAATGAGCACGAAAAATACTTTTAATGAAAGTTGGCACTTTGCTTTGGCTTGTTTTGGGTTTTGATTTGTGGCAGGCAACCGGGGAAAATGACAAGGAAAATGGCCCCCATGACTCTTTGCCTCCAACTCAAGGAGTTTGTTCAAGGTGTTTGGTTTTATTTTTCGGGTTTTTCCTTTTTTTCCCTCTTATTTTTAATTGGATGAAAAGTGTCGAAAAAATTTCAATATGAAAAAAAAAATTGTTTATGACCAGGAATCAAATAAGTAAATTTGTTGTTTAGCAATTTTAATAATATGTTTACACCTTTGGGAGTCCATTGAACTGCATATAGAGAGTCAAGATCTGTAATAAGAAATAAATAATAGTAATTTTCAAATTTAATTATTGATTTCTAAAAGATTTTCATTCTTATAAAATCTTACATCAATGTTTTGGATTAATATAAACAACTGCTAACCCAAATTTTTCTAAAAAATTGCACAGTTTTTCTCACATTCTTAGACTTTTTCCACATGCCTAACAATATGTAATTGAGACCCAAATTCCAAATGATATTAAAGTATAGTAACCACTTATAAATATTTCACCCTCATTCCATAACTCTTACTCATCTATCATGGATATGTACATCTTGCTTACCACTTTTGGTTTTTGTGGAACAATGAACCCAACAACCAAAGTAGAAGTTAACCTAGAAAAGATCTTAAAAATACAAAAAAAAAAAAGAAGAAAACAAAAAATGTCACCAATTTTCTATTTATTTTCATCTCTATTACTTATCATTTTTTAGCGGCTTAAATGTATCATGCCATTCGCCAAAGTTAAAATGGAGGGAGACTCTCTCAGCATCGTTGTGATCATCATCATCATCATCAGTGGAGCGAATGACTGACTGACTGCCGAGTGAAAGCAAGTAATCAGTAGAGAATAGTTCTCCATAACCATTTCCATATAACTAATGCTCCAATTTCTTAAATTTATATAATTATTTCTGCTAAAGTTGGCAGTTGGCAAAAAATAGCAAAAAAAAAATAAATATAATTTTTAACTTGAATCTAACTGCCACTTAAGAACTTGCGCAAAAAGCCCTGACAAACAAGAGATTACGAGAGTAGAGTAGAGAGAGACCCTTCCATTCCTCCATCCATTCATTCATTCATTTATTTATCCATCCATCCATCCATCCACATGCCTTCCTGCAATTGCTGACAAAACGTGATTCGTGCAGAGAGACACACAAAAGGCCCCATTAATATAATTTGTGTCTTGAGTTGGAAATTCGTTGACTCGAGTCACTTACACAGTTTCGTACCCTAAACGATTATTAGGTAGCTCCAAGCCAGGGAATGTTGTGAAAACTCTGTTTTTCTTTTTTGTTGTTGTTTTCTTTTGTCTTTTGTCTTTCATATCGCATTGAGTTTTCTTTGTTTTTCCCTATTACTTAGATCAAATAAAAACCGCTGATCGTGTCGTGTTGACTATCGATCGATTGCCATTTCGTGGGTGTTGTTATGACCCTTCCAAAAGAGTTTTGTACATTCGTTTTTGAAAGACGTTCACAACGGAAATGAACGAGAATCGAGATAAATTCTAAATCATTTCCATTCTGTCTTCTGCCTGTGATCAATTTTAGAATTAGAAATTATAGCTCGAAGTTTAGTTAGTATTATATAGCTTAAGAAATATTTACTAAATCAATCTTTAATTCAATCTTATCTAAGAGTATAGAAAGTTCGTTACATCATATTTAAACTTATCCCTTTTTGATTTTTCTGTGTGGGTTTTTCCTTTCTTTGTTGTTGTGTTTTCATTTAAGAATTGTGTACGATTTTTATTGGTTTTATGGGGCTTCTTAATTTGTTACCAAAAATGGTTAACAGTAGCCCCCAAGGGAGGTAATTTAACCATCCATTTAACTTGCGTGTTGACAGACGAAATAAATTTGAGTTAAATTGTTGATTTGTCTGGCAATTTGCGTGGGATTTGAGAATTTAACAAGTTTTCAAATATATCAAAATTGAAAGACTAACAAAAATCACAATAAGAAAATGAAAAGTGTTTTCTGTAGAATAGTATATAAGAGGTAAATATTTCTCGAATTTTCATTTTCGAATTGCAAAATATTCATAGAATAAGGGAAAAATTTAAAAAGAATAGTTGAATATATATTTACAGTAAAAGAAAAATGAAAATGAATTGAACTCAAACTTCAATCATCATTTACAATCCAAGTATTAAACTTTTCATTTCCTTATACAAAATATTTGACATAGGATCAAGTCTCCTGCTACGATCTTTGAGCATAGAATTGTTATAGTTTTTCCGAGCATAATTAAGATATTTTCATTGAAAACTTTCTCAGGCTTCCAACCTAAACTGAAACATCCATTAAATCATGTAAAATTCTCACACTCGAAAAACAGAAAAAAAAATAGCCGAGAACAAAACAAAGAAAAAAAAAATTGATTACTTCGCTGCCAGTACAAGAACACGTACCGATAATCATAACTCTAGGGTAACCGCCTCCCCCCCCTGCTGATCCCCTTTTCACACCTCTTAGCCATCCATTATAATGGAGCCCAACTGCATCGCTTTGGCTTTGCTTGGTTAGTTTGTTGGCGGATCCTCTTAGTAGGCTTAATTGCATCACGTTTTTAGAGCAACTTCAACTTGGGGGCACAAAACATAAACATACCGACAGAATATTACACAATTGTTTGAATGGACAAATCTATGGCTGCAAGGGAAGGGGACGAAAGGGGGTGAGAGAGAGAGAGAGAGGAAGTGGTACCTGCAATGTTGAATGCGTAGAAAAAAAGAGAAATAATGCACATTAGTTGCAATGATTTCCACATATGTATCTATGTATGAATGCATGTATGTATGTATGTATATGTATTTGTATATGTATGTATATCTGTGTGAGTGTCTCTCTTGACTGGGCTGACTGGCTTCTTTTCATCTATTAAGAAAAAAAAAAACATTTCATTACTGGTGTTTTTAATGCTCTATGAAGGGAGTCAAAATTCGTAATTATAAAATTGAGAATTTTGAAAAATCTTTTTAAATAAGAAATAAAAATTGTTGGAGTTTTATGTGCATTATTCATTGATGTATGTATGTACATATGAATGTATACACGCATATACCAATGTACATATGTATGTACATAAATGCATATAGTCAACAAGTTGTTCGAAAAACAGAAAACATTTCATTATGCATTATCAATATTCATTACATTATAAACCTTTCATAAATTAAAAGGTTTAACAAATATGTACATAATAATAAAAAAAATGTTAGTTGTTAAAATATTTGAATAAAATGTATTAAAATGCTTTTCTGTTTCGTTATTAAATATTTTAGTATGTTTTTTAATCTGGTAGATTCTGTACTGTCAGAAATATTTGCAAAAAACGAAGTGTCTTATCATTATGATACAGTCCTTATGTATGTATGTCTGTATGTACAGTATAGGAACTTATTTCATTTGCTTTTTTAAAGATTTTCCTGGCTTGAGTAACTAAAGTTTATTGTAAATCGATCGATTTGAGTTCTAGGAAAGTGTTTTTGAATATTTCTTGGCATTCGTTCATTCATTCAGTAGTTGCAACACTCGTTACTTTTACTACTCAGTCATTATGAACTAATGTTCCATTTTTAATGCCATCGAGTTTCGTTTTTGCTGTTGTTGTTGCGGTTGTTGCAAGTGTCAAGCGGCAACCAAGCGTTGCATCCTCTATAACATGTACATACAAACAACAACAACAACTTACAACTAAAATGTGGCAATTTTACGCATTTGGTAGGCTAAGCTAAATTTGGTCATAAACCGAAATAGTAGAGATAGACAGAGAGAGAGAGAGAGAGAGAGAAGAGAAGCAAAGAATTTGCACAACAACCAACATTTAATTTGTTATTTGTACATAGAATGAAATATCAAATGTTATGCCCTAAACGGATGCACATTTCCGGTGGGTTGGTTGCTGGCATCGAATGGGCTGGCTAGTCGCTAGGTAACCCAAGTTGCAAGTTAACAATTGGAAATATGTAATTGTCTAATTCAATATTTCGTAAAAGATTTTTCTTCAAATGTACCCTAAAAGTAAGTTAAACGTTAGCATACTTTTACATATATTTAAATTTATTTATTAATATGTAGGTACATATATGTGCAATATGTTTAAGTTTCTTTTTCTTTTGTCTCATTTTAGTTTGATGGATTTGATGTCCACTTCTATTAAGAGAAGGTTAACAAGTCAAGTACTTTATGATATTGAACAATGACCATTTTCAATTGTGGCTCAACTTTAATATTTGTTCAAATTGATGGCTAGTTAAATGGCATTGATAAACAAATATATACATACATATACATACATATATATAAAAAGACACAAACGGACTACCTACACTTAATGAATTCATTAGCAAGACAAGTTATGTATGAAAAATAAATAAAGAAGAAGTTAAACATTGCCACATCTGAGGTTGCAAATTGCAGCTGCAACTACCTAAAACAAGAAAAAAAAATGCTACCTTAATATATGGCTATCCGATAATGATCATCAGCAGAGCCATCACCATCATCATCATTATCTTCATTGGTATGATAATGATTACGTGGGCAGATTGTGGCTTCTTCTCAGGTTTTGGTCAATTAATAAAATGCGTATAGTGAAATTTTGTTTTTTTTTTTCCTTTTTTTGCGTTTCGTTGTCATTAAAATTGACGATGCTGTAATAATATTTGCATCTTGCAAATAATCTGCCATTGATATAAAGTTTCAATTTACGGCTCATATATCATATCTGGGTACTTACTTGTTCGAATATACTATATATTATATATATGTATGTACATGTGTACATATGTATGTATTAATGCTGGCTTATTAACTCGTAAAAATTGCGAGTGTGGATGATATCTGATTTTTACATCGATTTCAGTTGTTGTTGCGGTTGACTGTGTTGTGGTTAGAGAGAACCTTGAAAATTATACGGATATCTATTATGATTTAAATGAAATTTAATAATTTTACATAGTATTTTTATGGTCAATACTTAGAACAATAATAATTGAAATTTATAAATAAAGATGTTATTAAAATTATAGCATTAGAAGAAATTTAAAGTAAATATGTAAAGTATCCAAAAAATGTTCTTTTAAAATTTTAGCCATTAATAAATTAATAATTTGTAATAAATATAAAAATTAGAACATAAAACAAATACACATAATTAGGCAACTATTATAATATTTTCGATTATTGAATATATATAATATTAGTTTTCGTTAATCGAAAGTATTACAATAGTATGTCGGTTATTCGTTTGAGACTTCTCTGATATAGCTTTGAAATGTATCGCAAATGTTTTTAAAATGAATCTTGAAGAATGATGCCAATCATAATTTAATCTTAAAAAGCTTAAATCATTAACAATTAACTTCAACATTAACAATTTAAACTTTGTTCTTAATTCTCAACTGTAACTTTCAGCTAACAAAAACAAAAACAAAATTAAAAATCAAAACAACACCAAAATTCATTTTATTTGCGCGCCTTCTTATTCAACTGTTAACTAACATTTCATGTACAAGACGCTGTTAATTAGTGGCTCAAATACTGGGAATGTTCAGAGTCCAACCGGCTTAAGAGTAACAAAACAGTTATAAGAGAACCTTAATGTTCATTAACCGAAATAAATCAGTCATAACAGCGATAAAGCTGTTTACAGAGCCTTTACAGGGGCAACATTAGCAAAGCTAACAATTTTGTTCACAGTATTCTTGTTTTTATTTAAATTATTTTTTTCAGTGTTGTTTTTGTTTCCGAAGTGAGTGGACGTGCGGTCGCTCGCTATCATTTTTCCGTTATAAAAAGTAATAATTATATTAAAAAGAAATAATATTATTTATCGCAATTTTAATTAAAATCCGTAAATTTTGGACAGTATGTTAGTAACTGATTAATTAAACGGTCGTGTATCGCGGATGAAGAGAATAACGAAAAATCATGTCTTTTATACCGAATCCATAGCGAGAACAAGTTGCCGTTAAATATTAATTTGTGTTAAATGTTTAATCTCTGTGCACTAAAACAAATTGATAGTATAAATAACGCAAAAGTAGGCAAAAGCGAAGGAGGGGAAGCAAAATACAAAAGCCTTCTTAGTGTTGTGAAATTTGTTAGCAAAAAAAAAGCGCAAAGTGCATGGGTGAAAAAAGAATAAGCAAAGGAAAATAATAAAAAAAAGAAGAAGGAAAGAAAGAAAAAACGTGACGAAAGTTAAAATCTGTTAATTCTACTTTGTGTTTTGTGTTAGAAAACAAACGACAAAGATTATAATTTATTTGCGTGTATTTTTCTATGTGTGTGTGTGTGTCAATCTCAATAATTCGTTAAAAAACAACCAAAAAAAAAAACAAATCAACTACAATAAAAATAAAAAAAATTGGAAAAAAAATAGCAACTAAAAAAACGACGAAAAAATAAACCATAGTTTTACTGTGAAATTATCAGTTTGCAAAAGAATCGAAAAAGAAAATCAATTTTTATGTTGCCATTGGCCAAAGACAAAAATTTAGTTGCAATTTCTGGCAACTGAATCTGCATACGGTTAAAATAATTTTTTTGCGCTTTCCCCCCGCACCACCATCAACCGAAGGAAAGCAACAATTATGACGGAATCCTCGGACACAACGACGGATACAACGACACCGACAGCAACAGCAACTGCAACAACAATAAAAAAGACGACGGATTCAACGAAACCCTTGGAAATGGTCAAGGTCAAGGATATGGGGATGGATGGCGAGACAGAGCATGGTTTTCTCTCCACTTCACCGGACAGTGCCAATGGCGATGGCCTTAAAAACGACAATAATAATGTTAGCAAAAATATAGCCGGCAAAGATAATCCCAGAAATGCATCCATAAAAGATTTGATATCTCAGGCCTTCTATGAATGCAGTTGCGGCAATCAATGCGTCACTTTGGATAATATATTGGATTCATTTAAGGCACCCCTATCAGAGGATCAGGCCTGGGCATTAATTTATCAATTTGCATCGCTATATCATCAAATTGCTGTACAAGCACAAAATTGTCATGGAAATTATGATGCGGCATTGCCCAATAGATTTGAATTGCATTTCCATCGTGATGGCTCTGTCCACTTCTCGAGCAAAGACCGACGAATTGATGCCAAGAAAAAGGAGCCGAACACAGAGAATGAGCAACAGGTGAATGTGAATGTTAAGGGGAAGGCAAAGGAAGGAGATGAGCAATTGAACGACAGTGCCAGCAGCAGTGGCATCAGCAGCCTTGTTGCAGGTGAGTACCCAACAAAATTAACAACTGAAGAAATGGAAATAAGAATCAATATTTAAAATTGAATGAAGCCCAGCTTTTCTTTTTGTGGTAGGTCAGGTGTCAGAATGGAATACAAAATTTTGTATATGTTGCACCAAAATGCATCTGTTTGAGTATTTTGAATGCGATTAAAGGTTTTTATATTAGCTAATATGCATATAGCAATAATTTCAAAATTATATACATAAATAAAACTATAGAATTAATAGTTTATTTTATCTCTATGTTAGTATAAATAAAGTAAATCTGTGGTATCTAATAAATTATATGCATATCGGTAGATCATCATTTCAATTTAAACTCTAGTATATAGATCTCAACGTAAAAGTCATTCTAAATTGTATTCAAATATTGTATTCGATTTTCATAGAATAGTTTTATCTAGTTCGTTATTTCCTATAGTTGAACTGACTAACTAAATTATTTAAGTAGTAAGTATAATAGTCAAGAGTATAATAGTCGGTTGGGATCCATTTACTAGGGCATATAGGCTTGTAACCTTATAGAGGGTATATTCATTTTGATCAAAAGTTTGCAACGTACAAAAAAAGGAAGCGTCGCCTCCGACTATATAAAGTGTATTTATTCTTGATTAGTATGAATAGATGAGCCTATCTAGTCCTGTCCGTCTGTCTGGATCAACAGCTTCTCCACCGAGACCCTTATACATAGCTACAGAGCTGAAATGATCAACTTTAGCTTCTTTTTGCTGCAGGCATTCTATATCTTGGAGACATCTCGATCGTATGACTATATTATAGCTGTCATAGGAATCAGAAGAATCAGTCCAAAAAAAATTTATGTTTCTCAAGCTTTGCTATATATAGAAATATGTATGTCTGTAAAGTTTTAACAGAATTTGTCGACTATATTCCAGAACTCGTTTTTATTTGCTATTCCCGAACTATAAATAGCAGCCCTCGTATACTTCTTAATAGTTCTGGTACATTATATAAAGACAATCTGTAAGGGTATACGAACTTCGGCACGGGCAAAGTTGGCCCATCCTTCTAGGTTTTTTTTGTTACCGGAACAACTTTCCGGCCAAGATCTAATTTTAACAACTGTGTGAAAAGTGAGAATATATCTTTCAATTGTTTCTGATTTTAAGTGACTCAAAAAAAGGGCATAATTTTTTTATATATGTATGTATATCATTTGGTGTTGCCATGATTAAAACCGGTTAAGAAAAAGAGTTATGGTGCCTTTTTTCTCGTTTTTTTTTTTTTTTTAAGGTCTCCGGCAAATGCTTTCATTTTCACTTAATAAGCTACAGTTAACTTCTTTCTTTCGATGTGGTGTTTTTTTGGACATTTTGATGTGCGTTTCCGTGTCTCATCTATCTAGGCATTGGCATTTATTTTCTTTTTATTTCTTTTTTTTTTTCATCTGTGTTGTGTTTTCTTGGCTTTCCAAACAAACAACCCACACACAAAGTTGGTGGATCCGTTGATGATGATGATGACCTCTGCCGCATTTCTTAAGTTATGCAGCGTTCGAGAGAGCTTTGGGTGCCTTTTTGATACGTTTGCTGGAAGAAGTTGAAGGTTTTTCTCCCCCTCTTCCTCTCTTCCCATCTCTCTCACTCTCTGATTGCGTGTTTCTGTGTTTTTGGGAAAGTGTAAACGGTGACTCCCATGGTGATGAAAATGAAGAGGAAAAAAGAAAAAGAGTGAAGTACAGCCAACTCCCCTACCCCCGCCATCCCTTCCTCCCTATCTATTGCTTAGTCTTCTGACCAGTCATCTCCTCCATATCATGTCTATTTTTCACTTTCTTTTGTTTAGACCAAAAATGAGCCTTCTCATCTTACGTTAAATGTAATTGATGAGACCATTTCCATCTCTTTTTCACTTTCTGATCTGCTTAGATATTTTTGTTTAAGAATGTCGTGTCTTCTTCTTTACTAATTGCTTAATCATTTATTGTTCTGTCACAATAGACACACGCACACAGGTGACAGAGAAAGAGAGAGCGGGAGAGGGGAGGTGGATCCCCATCTTTGCGGGTGGTCACGATTGCATTTTTTTGTTGAAGAAAACTGATCTTAGTTAATTAAGTTGGGTGTAAGTTGGGTTATATCCACACATATGTATACATACATACATACATATGAGGGTTTAATCTGTAAAAGATCGCTTTTCGTATATTCTCCTACTATGTATGCATTCCCTCTAGACTATGCCAAGTTAATTTTCATTTAAAGCTTTTGTCTTTGGAAAATATCTAATCTTAATCAACTCTACATTCACGTTAGATTTCTTGTTTTAAGAATATTTTGATAATTGTTTAAAATCTCATTGATTTATTGTTTAAGTTGGATTCGAATTTATTTAAATTTAAATCAATTTACTATTATTTTTTTCTTGATATAAATTTACATTTCCTCTACAAATTATATATTTTGAATTCTAAAAATTTTCCACACCTTTTAAGTTGAATTTTTCAATATCAGTGAACACAGTAGGGCTGCTAATCACTTAACTTTCTTCGGGGCATATAGACTACAAACCAAAAAAATATCATCACAAAATTGCCGATAAAGGCAACGACTTATTGATACCCTATATACTCACATAAAGTTTCAGACACTTAAATAATAATAAATAGTAAAAGTATAACGTAACAAAATTTTAAAAGTCTTACAACTTTTTAATACATTTACATATCGATTGGATTAGGATTTCTATGAATTTTCTAAATTCAATTTCAATTGCATTTGTTTACGCCCTTTCGAAAAATGTTACAGGGTATTAAAAAAAAAAGGCAAAACATCACATCATGTAACACTTTAATTATCACTAATTTAGCAGATAATGGTAGAACAAACTTCATTCCCATCATCTATCAAAGAAGTTTTACCTTGATCCAAGATGTTGTTTGATGTATCTGTTGTTGTTGTTGTTGCTGCTGTTACCGCCTTTGGGCGGCCAATTAGTTTACTCAAACAAGTTAATACAGATAAAACCAAAATAAAAGAACAACTGCAAATTCCATTAACTTTTTGTTTTTTTTTTCGTTATAGCCAAGTTCAAAGCTATTAAACAACAACAACAACAACAATAGCAAGAAGTGTGAAAATTTTAGTTTCTGGCTTTTTGCAGGTTACATTAATTTATTTTTTTTTTTTTGGTGTTTGTTGTTTTTTGTTTGTTTGTTTTGAACTTGCCGCTCTCTGAATGGGGGCAACATTTAGAAATTTTTGAAATTTCCAATTTGCGGTCTATCGACTTCTGGTAACCGCATCGCTTGCCGCAACAAATCATTGATTGTGTGTAAAATTCTACCGAATAGCAAACCATATAAAACCACACCCACTCGTGGGTGTGTATGTGTGAGTGTGTGTGTGTGTGTGTGAGTGTGGATCCAATGGCAATGCATGAGGAAGAGGGAGGGACAAACGACGTCGACGGCGCGGCTTGCTGGCGCCTCGATTAGGCACGCAGAAAATGCATAAGAAAATTAACAAGTGAAATATATTTTTTTTGGTGGAAAACTCTCGTTGCGCTTGAATTTTGGTTTTCATTTGGCGCCCTTAACTGGCAACACACAAACTCGCCATTAGGATTTTAACCAGGCTAACAGCAAATGATGGACAGCTAAAACTACAAAATGAAACAGACAGAGACAGGACAACGAGAGAAAGAGAGTGAGAGAGTGAGAAGGGTATATAACATATGATGGGAAGTGAAAGTCTACCATTGAAGGTCATAGGTCATGCGCATTTCAATGCGGGTGAAAATTGAAGAGGAAAATTTGTGGAAAATGTTGTGGTAGGTTCTCGCTCAGCTGTTTGGGGGGCTCTCTCTGCTTTTCCTTACCCTTCACCCATCCTCTTACATATATCCCTCTCTATCTCTACATCTCTCGCTCTTTCTTTGTATGTTTATCTTCTTTCTTTGGTAAAGGAAAATTTCTGTCTAATTTAGTTCTTCCGCCGACAGATCTAACAAACTAAAATTGATGATATTTCATTTTTTTTTCTATACATGACTTTCTTGTTTTCTCTCTATATGTATGTAATGAAAATTACGAAAAAAAAAACTGGTTTAATGTTTAAATAATTACATTTAAAATTACCAAAAAAAAAAAAATTTTCCCAAAAATTATAACGAAACTCAACTCGTAGTTAGTTTACTTAGGGGCCAAGCAACAAATTGGTGCAGTTAAACAACATGAAACAAAAACTTTTAGTCGAAATATTTCCTCTAATAGCTAATGTTTTGTTGTTGCTTTTTTGATGCTTATCTAAAACAAACACCAAACAAAAAAAAAAAGAAAAAAAAATTAGTTACCAAATAACTTGGGCAAAGACAATTAAAAAAAAAAATAGTCAGTTACTACATTTAAGTTGACTTCGATTTGGAATCATTTTGAATTATGTTTTCATTTATCAAGTGACGAAAATGCTTTAACTGTACTTTAGCATTGATTGCAATGGCTTAATTATATTTATAATCTTCCCATAAAGAAAATTGTAAAACAAAAACTTTTTGTACCTGTAGATTCCAATTAATATACAAAAACTTGCAAAGTTCTTTCGAATATATTTTTGACTTTAGAACAAAATTCATTTAAAATTTAAAGTCTATTATATTATTATAGTTTAACTAAAAAAATAATAGTTTAACCATTGAACAATTGATAAGTAGTAATTTGATTGATTCATTAAAATAAATCAAAAAATAAGCATAATAATGCATTATTATTATAGACAAATATTATTTTCTGTGATTTCTTTTTTTATACTCTTGAGTAGGAGGGTATATTAATTTTGCATCTTCTCCGACTATATCAAGTCTATATAGTTTTGATCAGCATGAATAGGCGAGTTTATCTAGCCCCTGTGTCCGTCTGCCTGGAGGAACAGCTTTCAGGAAACTTAATATTTGTAAGATTAATACATACATATGTACATATGTATGTATGTATGTATGTATGTATGTATATGTACATATGTATGCTATATAAATAGCAGCCCTCGTATAGGACCATCTTTCTAGTTAATTTTTTTTTTTATTAAATTTTTATTTTATTTATATAGAACAAGCCACTCGACACCTATTTTTGACATATCTAACATTTAAGTCTAAGTAATTGTATTTACCATTTAAGAGCTTTATGTGGATTTAGTTGTTTTCAACCGATAAGATAGACCGGCTAAAATTGCTCACCTAGTGTAGGCGCATTTTATGATATTTCTTTTATTGCCCTATTGCAAATTGGTCGTATTAGTTTGAATATATACTTAAATTCCAATAGATTTGGCAAATTAATTAAAATTGACTAAGTTTATTAAGTTAGAGTATTGGAGTATATTTTCAGTTAAATATTAATTTTTGTATCTATTTTTTGTAATTTACAAAGTGTATAAAAACTTCGTGGCAATGAAAAGTACAATTCTAAGTCTCAGCTTTTTTCCCCCCTCTTTGTGTTGCTGTTGTGTGTGTCACATTTGATTAAGTTTAAAGCAGTTAAACAGTTGCATCAACAATTTATTTATAATTCATAACGTATGCATTTTGTATATATCATATATAATCATTTGAAGGTATTTCAGGGTCATTTAGAGAACTAAAAAAAAACACCTGACAAGAGTTACAACAATTTGACAATCAGAAGTGTCATCCAAATACAATTTGGTATTATCATATGATTTATGTACATACATACATACACATCTATGTATGTTTGTATGTGTGTATAAAACGCACTTTCAAAATCCGTTCAACAAAAACCATTTCAAAATGCATTCAGTTGCCACTTTTATAACCCAAAAAAAAAAAACTAGGCACAAACAAGACACACGAAACTGCAACAAACTGCACAGGTGGACAAGTTTTTTTTATTTTTATTTTTTAAGCCCAAAACAAGAAGACGAAAAATGTAGAGCATCAAATTTGGTTCAGGTTCAGTTATGGAGCGGTGCGGAGCTTATGTCATGTCTATCTCTCTCTCTCTCACTCTCTCTTTATGTATTTCTGTGTGGTTATTATGAATGGCGACCCCCGAACAAATCACAAATTATTATATTAATTTTGACCACCAATGTGGAGCAACAACAATGGTTAACCATCTATTTTGTGTTTTTTTTTTTTTGGTTTTTGTTGTTTTTGTTGGAAACTGGAAATCACGTGGTAAATTATTACCTTAAGATTATAATACAATTTATTGTACGGCATTTGTACTATGACATTTTCTATGGAAATTCCATGAAAATCATATTGCAAAATGTTTTGTTGAGGAATTTTCAGACCTTTAGCCTGAAATTTGATATGTTTTAATCTTTAACTGGTTTGAAAAATTTGTGTTTTTGTAATATTTTATCTTGAAATTTCTATTTAATTCACAAACGTATACATACATGTGTACATACATACATACTTATGTACATAACTGATCATTTTTCTCTTTTATATTATTTGCAAGAATTTTTTCACTTTTAGATGTCTTACTCGGAAGCAAAGAAGAATTTTGTGCAGACAAAACCATTAAATAGTTCGGGTATTCCCCGTGCATTGTCACATATGTACATACATGTACATACATACATATGTACATACATATGTATTTATCTATTACCCTTGCTTAGAGGGAGTTTAACACGCATCCAAAATCTTCCTAAGTACAGACATGTATTATGTATACATTGTTTATTAGAGGGTATAATCAAATTGGTCAGATGTTTATGTATGTATGTATGTATATATGTATGTTTGTATGTATATTCCTGTGAAAGCAAATGGACCCTCCTACCTTTGGGGTGCGCAAGTTTGTCGTATATCTTCAGTTCAAACTTCAACTGACAATAGACAGCAAGCATTTGGCATAATTAGGAAGGACGTTGTCAATAATCTCGCACGACTGCTCTAGGACATTAAAGTTGACTGTTCAGGCACTGAGCACCAAACGATGGACCTTTAATTGTAAATTATCCCGGAGTTGCCTATAGGAAAAAGACTCCCCAACGGGTTTCACTTCACTCATTTTCAGGCTGATCCTCTTCTATCCTGTACTGGTGTTTTATTTGATTTCGATGTTCCTAAGTTTTGCGGAATGGATTAAGTTTCCGTTTGCACATACATATGTATGTATGTACATACATTTACTTGTATTGCACATTGTTTTTGCTGTATGAATTAAACTTTTTTCCTTAGGTCAAGAAATTTAAGTTGAAGTCCTTGTATGTAGATCTTATAAACTCTTGTATATATGAACATATATAAATACACTAGTCGGCAAAAGTATTTAGACAACATCAGTTTTCAAATGTCGGACGATGTTTTTCCATTATAGGTAACTAAACGGTAAACTATTTATGCTTAAAACAAAGATTGCAATTACAGTTACATGTAAGGTATTTTTTTCTCTGATTGCCTTTTGAATTATCCTTCTTCTGATTACAAAGCTAGACAGGCAATGATTTTGTCCATGGCATAAGTATTTAGACATTTGATTTCATTAGTCTGCGTTAATCTGTTGAAAATTTTGTTCAAGTTTAGCCAAATTGAAGTATTTATGTGGCTTTAAGTTTTAAAAAGTTACTTAAAACATTCAAAAAGTTACTCAAA
Source organism: Drosophila sturtevanti (assembly GCA_018150375.1). Lineage (NCBI taxonomy): Eukaryota > Metazoa > Arthropoda > Insecta > Diptera > Drosophilidae > Drosophila > Drosophila sturtevanti. The sequence goes on along the minus strand of JAECWJ010000341.1, from coordinate 1,876,279 downwards.
ATGGTGAAAGGAAAAGAACTAAGTGATTTCATAAAAAATGAAATTATTATTAAATATAATTTTGGTATTTCATTATCGAAAATCATTGAACTATTTAAAATTTCGTGGGCAACGGTTTATTATCAAATAAATAAATATAAAAATAACCAAACAACAAAAAACGTACCCCGTAGTGGCCGACCACGTAAAACAACTCTTTATGATGATCGGTATATTCTGCGGAAATTTAAGCAAAATATCTTACTGCAAAAGGTGCTAGACGCCAAAGGAGGGTATATTTTTTATTAATTTGTAAAATTTTTCTTTCTTCTTCTTTAAAAATTTTGAATTAATGGCATTAAAAAAATTTGTCCAAATACTTATGCCATGCTTAATTTGTAACTAAAAAAATTTTTCCACACATTACTCAGAATAATCCATCCTTTTATATTTTTAAGTTTAACTACAAAACTAAACCAATTTATGAAAATTAATAAAAATATTTTCTTTATGAACAGAAAAAAATTATAAGCAAAAATGTTGCGAATTTTTCATGTCTAAATACTTTTGCCGACTAGTGTATGTATGTATACATATGTATGTATATAAGTACGTCCAATAGACCTTCAATTTCCCTTGTATTTAGATTTAATTATTCATCCCCAATGGATGCATATTATATAATTCCAACAAAGTTTAGTTTAACAATTGCGTAAATGTTGAACTAACCACCAAACAATATTCCAAAATATGTAACCAAAAATTTTATTTTTTCCCACCGCGCACAATTTTCTACAATACAAAAATAGAGAGACCTATGAAATAAATATTCCCATATTTGATTCTTCAATCGCCTTACATAAGACTAATGGAACAATAGGGACAAAAAAATATAAATGATAAAACCAAATCTATATCTACAATACAGCTATACTACCTACGCATACATACATACTTATGTATACACATATACAATCTAAGTTTCTATAGATTTATATAGCATTTATGGACTTTTGCTTTCATCTTTTGTATTTTGAAAAAGAAAAGAAAGAGAGAAACAAAAATTTATGAGCCGCCAAATTTTAAAGAGACAAATTTGACGACAAAAAAATAAAGAAGCAAAGTGCATCATAAACTATGCAAACTATGTAAATTTAGTCAGTCAAATTAAAATAGTTGGCGAGCTAAAACAGAGATCTACATAGTCAACAGGTTTCAAATGTTGCTGCTGTGCTTTTGTGAAAAATGTGAAAGATGAAAGCGTAAATGCTGATTAAAGATTGTTTCTTTCTTGTATATACATACATACAAACACATACTTATATCTATTCACTATGTATATGTATATGTATAAATAAATAAATAATATATACTGTAATGCCGGCAAAACGCAAAGTGAGAGTCAGTCAGTCAGTCAGTTAGTCAGTAAGTCAGCGCTGCTTTTGATAACAGAGTGAGATAGCACCCACAGTTTTTAGATGTCTAATTTCACAGTCATCAGGCAGGTTCGCGGCAAAATCGTTCAAGTAGAAAGCGAGAGTCTCGATTACAATTTACAATTTACATTTTTACATTTTTACATTTTTACTTGTACTTGTCTGCCGCTACGACGTCACTGCAAAGTCATCGCTTCTTTTGAAAGAGTCCTCTGCAAGTTTTTATAGAGTCATTTCAACATGATTTTGCTTATTCTCTCCCCCTCCACCTTTTTCTCCTCTTCTCTTTTCTCAAATTTGCCAAGTAATAATTGTATGTGCAACATTGTAATGCAAAAAAAAAGAAGGAAAAACTATAATTTTGTTAGACAATCTTTGAATTCACAAGCAAAACTTTTCTCTAATGTTAAATTATATGAAAAATTTCTGAAGTTTAGTTTGAAACGCAGAATAAAATGAAGATACAAATGTATCTTTTGTTTAATATAGCCATTAAAAGAGGAAAATATTTTAACTGTTATGCAATTACTTATTCTTGATATAATAATTGATCATTTCGCGACACCTGGAGATCGATATACATACATATGTACATATATACATATGGACTTATCTTTATAAATCTAATATTTTGTTTTTCAATTTAGCTAAACGGGTTTCAAGAGTCACACTTTAGTTATAGAGATACATACATATGTATATAGACATACATTGTATATAAAGCTGAATGGATATACATATGTACATATGTACATACATACACTCATATCTCTGCGTACACCCGTTAAGAGAACTAAATTTCTATTTTCAGTTGACGTTTATTTTTGATATAATGCACTTTTTGGAATGCTTCTTTTTTTATATATGTAACTCTATATTTAATTATAAATCTATCCATAAGTATTTTTTATTCCAAATACAATTTAAATATTAAAAAAAATTATTTAAAAAAAAACTGATCGAAATAATAAAGTTATAAGATGATAAGGAGAGAGAGAGATCGATTTGTTTATGTACATACATACATATGTAAGTATGTATGTATATCAATGTAAGGCTTAAATAAAGAGTATATGTACATACGTATGTATGTACAAACATAATACATACATATGTACATACATACATACATACATATGTAGATAAAAATATATTCCAATTTGTCTAGCAGCCGAAAAAGTCAACAAAATGTTGAAGCTTAAAGAGGCAACACTTTAGCTGATTTTCAGAAGCTTTGGAGTGAGAGAGTCAACAGTATTGATATATTGGCAGGATTCTATTTTATTTTTTGTGACTTCTTCCGAAAAATTCTACATACATACATACAAATATTTTGTTCGAGTTATAGAGAACTTCAAGTTATGGAAGTTCGAGTTAGAGAAGTTCGACTGTATATAAATCTATCTAAGGTTCCATTGAGAACCGAGCTGTAAAAACGAATAGCTACCCTAATGAAATCCATTCAATTATTTTAATTATTTAAATATTATTTTTTAAATATGTATTTGTTTTGCAAGATCCCCTTTTCTTTCCCATTCATTCGTTCTTATTTCACATTTCATTTCCATTTAATCAAATAATCTAAATATATATAAGTACATACATATGTATATGTATATACATACATACACACATACATGTGGATGTCTTATCAGCAAAAATGAGTCACAAACAAACGAGCAAAACCGAAATAAAATGAATTAAAGGCAAAAAGAAAATACAAAACAAAATTATTAATTTGGCTTTGCCCTTTGCTCGCTCTATGAAGCAGTGTGAGAAAGTAAGAGAGAGAGAGAGAGAGAGAGAGAGAGATATAGAAAGAAAGAGAAGAAATTTTTTAACCATTTCACTTGATTAGATTAGATATTTACTTTAAGGAAAAAAAGAAAAAAGCAAAATTGCACTTCCGATTGAAAACGAGTTGAATTGATGAAATATATGGTGAATGTGAAAAAATGAACTTGATCAGAAAACCAATCCAATTAATAATAATAACAATAACAACAAAATGGTTAAAGTATTTTGTTTGAATGACTTTCAATTGTGTGAACCCCACCACTACACCACCCCACCACCACCCCCCCATTTCATTTTACTTCACTCTTCATCAACTTCATCACCAATTTCCTCCCCCTCCGCCTCCCCCTCCCCCTCCCCCCACATCCACCATTCTCCTTCACCTTCTTCAAGTTGTTGCTGCAACCAGCTCTCTGCTCTCTGATGATGTTGACCAAGTGGCCTCATGGCAATTTACTTTCTAATGTCATGAAAGTCATGTGCAAGTTTTTGTTGCTTGTTTATATATACAATATATGTATATATAGTCCCCTCCCCCACCTTACCACCCCCCCCTCACTTCGTCACTTTATAGTTTTACCCACGCCAAAAGAAATTGATAAATAATATCTATGCAGATTTCTTTTAACATTTAACGCAGTTTAACATTTTTTTTCTTCTCTTTTCCCCCTTTATTGCTTCTTCTTTTTTGCCGTATTAATTAACACTCGGACCTGTTGAGGCGTCGTATGTCGGCGCTTTTCAACAAAAAAAAAAAAAAAAAATCATAATTTTTAACAAATATTTTTGGTTTTTGTTTTTTTTTTTTGTTTTTGATTGTTTTGTTGGGAGAGTTTTGTAATTAACTGTAATTTCTATTACAAAAAAAAAAAAAAAACACAAAAATATTTATAAAACCACAAAAATGCGGGCAGATGAGATGATTAACAATTAACGCTAATCAGCTGGCATTTTCATGTTGTTGTTGTTGTTCTTTTTAAGTTTTGGCCATTACAAATTATATATTAATTAATTATTTTTAATAATTACCTTTTATTTTGCTGGTGGTGTCATTAAACTAATTTAAGTGCTAATCAAGCATTAAAGTTTAAATTGCGTAATATTTCATAGAACATAACTTGGCAGATAACCTTGATAAGACTATATAATGTTAAATATGATACTAAAAATTAATGGTAAATGATAACTAAGTGCCTCATTAGTTAGAGTTATATACAATAAATTAGGTCTAATCTAGGTCTTTATTTAGTTTAATGGGGTTGAATTTGTTTAAAAAAATTAAAAATTATAAATATGAAATAACTAGAAATCTGTGAAATGATTACATATACATATATGATTACAAAAGAGCCTTTAATTTCAGGTTAAATAATTTGATTTGTTTTTACAAAACAAACCATGTAGATATAATAAATAAATAAAAATAAATATAATCAATAAATAAATGATCGATACTATATTTAAAAACAATACAAACAATACAATTATCAATAACAAAATCAATCATTTTTAAATTGTTTTAGCAGTATTTTTTTTTATGAAACTGTTGTTGATTTTTCTAAGTCTTTTTATATACTAAATTATCAGGTAACTTAATTTTATTCAATTAGATTGTTTCATTTAATAAGATTGTATAAAAGACATACATATATGTATGTATATGTATATTTGATCGTACGATCTTGTCTTAGATTAATTACAGTAATTCTCAGGTAACCTTTGACATTTTCAAATCTCGCAGTGATAGAAACCGAATTGAACCACCTGCCTTTTACTACCTACTTGACTCAAAATGACAATCACTTTGACATTTAACCAACTAATTATTCCTAATTCCATCTAGAGAACCGAATTCCCTTACCTAATCCATATGACAGCTGTTAAGCTCTTTTAGCTGGAGCCTAATCCATCATAAGTCGCCTTTTCTAACATCCATAAAAATTTCAACAGTTGAAACTGAAATTTCAAATTCAATTTTTGTAACGAATTTTGCATTCCATTGAAGAAACATGCGCACATGCCATAAATCAAACGAATTTCTCACATCTTTCATTCATTCGAAATGTCAATTATTAATTATGTTTATTAAGTGGAACCGCGAGCATTGAATTTATTATATTTCACTTATTTAATTATATAGTAGTCGTCGCCGCATGTTTTTGGAATTTCTAAATTCCCGCCTCCACACCACACCATCTCCCCTCTCCAACCATTACCGTCTATCCTCTCTTCCTGCTCTTTCTCCTTTTTTTGTTCTACTCTGCGAAGACTCTTTAGCTTCTTTTTTTTTGCCTGACTTGCCTCATTTCCTGCAAATGATGTACGAGAAAGAGACGCAGTCGGAAAGACAATATAACTTTAACATACATACATATGTATGTACATATAATGATATCATGCTGGGGGCTTCATCTTTTTGGTTTTTATTTCTTCTTTTTTTTTTGGTTTTTTACCGAAAATTGTTCTGCTCCGACTGACCTGAGAGAAGAAACAAAAAGCAGCAAAACTAAAAAAAACACAGCAAAAAGATTAAAAGTTAAACTCAAGATGTAAGTTCAACATTTTTAATGCAAAAACAACAAAAAAAAAAAAAAACAGACGAACGGGCGTAGATCATGACATTTTTCCTGGTAGTTTAAATTGTTAAGACTAATATGTGTAAAATTAAGTATATAGTTTAAGCCGAGTGCTTTAATAAACTTTAATAAACTGGACTCAGACTCAGACAAAGCGGGAGAGCAAATGGCAAATAAATGTTAACCTTCAATTATTGCCAGAATTTTTAAACTTACTTTAATTTTTTATTGAATTATGTTTGTTTGAATTGAAAATCATATTTTTGGAATATGTATATATATATATATACATAGATCATTTTAATTTGCCCACTTAATTTGAAAAGGGACCTTACCAATAGCATTAAGATACAGAATTATATACATATGTATATATATCTAATATATATATACATACATAACACAGATCAAATTTAATCATAGGTTTCCAGTCAAATGTTGCTTTCAAATAGTCAGGATTAAAATTTGGGTATTTGTTAGCTTCAAAAATCAGTTTTGATACATGAAATATGCACATAAGAAAACAGATTTTTGTTGAATTTATTTTTCTATTCACTTTGTTTTTTGTTCAATATATTTGTCCAACTTCATTTCTGTTTGTTTTCTATAACTATTTAGTGTGATTTTTTGGGCGTAACGTTCAAATGTCAGTCACGCTTAATAAACCGCAAAATGGTAAACAGCAACCTAACCTTTTCTCCTCTACAGATTGTCTGCACCTATCCCTCCCTCTGTCTTTGCTTTGCTGCGTCATTTAAATTGGGCCGTATAGACAAAAGCCGGCCGGACCCAAAAATGAAAAAAAAACGACTTGGCCATTTTGGGGCTGAGTCAACATAAAAGTGAATAATTTTTATTTAAAAAAAAATTGCATTTAATTGTTAAACAAAATGCCAACAACAAACCAAATATTTTTAACTCGTGCATACATATATACATACATACATGTGTAATATATACTTGCATATATATATGTGTGTATATATATATATATATTATATATTTGTCAGCATAAGTTACATATGAAAACTGTTCATTGACAATTTTCCGTTGAACTGTCGTTGGGTTTGTCTCTCTGTCTCTCTGTCTGTTTGTCTGTCCGTCTGCACAACAAGTTTATGATTGCTGAACCCGTTTCATGTTTATTATCTTTATTTTTGTTACAATTTTTCTTCCCTCTTTATGCCCCACCCCCCCTATCACTGTCCCTCCCCCCTCTGTTGATCACCTGTTTTACTTTGACTTTGTCTCGATCTTTTGCCAACTTGGGTTTGGCCATCAAGTGCGGAAGTTTTTAAAAAGCGGCAACAAAAACAGGGACAAGAGAGAGCAGCGAGGGAGCAAAGGGGGAACAAACTGTTTGCATATTTATTTTGTAAATAAAAAAATGCAATTCGAAAGGTGAACATTTTTCGTGTTATTTTAATTTTTTGCTTAATTGCATCGTGTTTTATACGATTCATTTCCAAAAAAAGAAAGAAAAGAGAATACATTTTGATCAAAAGAGTTTATTCAGTATATAAAAATATATATGCATATATAATTGATCAGATTGATATGTTAGCTAATTAGAAATGTTAACTTTTAAAAGGTATAGGGAAGAAAAGTGTTAAAAATTTCTCCATCTATGATAACATTTGTGATTATTAATTAACATAGGTTTTTTTTAGGGTATATTATCTTCGGCTAAGCTGAAGTCTATTTGATTATTTCTGATATTAATTGAGTAATTTTGTTTTCGTTTTTTATCATCTTTTCTTTTTGCAGCCTTTGAGAACAATAATCATCACCACCATCATCAGCATCATCATCATCAGCATCACACGCCGCTTATGGTCTCTCACAGAAAGGTAAGATATTTTGTTGTTGTTGTTGTTATTTTTTTTATATCTCTTTCTATATTTTTTATGGATCTTCTTTAAGTGCTTAGAGATTACCGATTAGAATTATGGCCTATAAACTCATTTATATGAGTTTGTTTTGATTTTCTGCATGTCTTCTTGTTACCAACATGAGGTTCCGGTTGAAATTTTTAATTAAGCTGTAATGATTTATGATAAAAAAAAAAAATCAAAAAAAAAATTAGAGGATGGCAGAAGAAATTTCTAACAGATCAAAGCGGTTCTTGAAAAAAAAAAAAAAAAACTTTACCAAACCAGTTGAATGAATAATAACTGTGCTTAAGCATCCCATTAGTTGGCCTTTTCTTTCAAAATTAATCCCATAATTAGGTGTTTTGGAAACTTCTTGTATTAGACACAGAATAGGAATTGGAATCTTTATTCAGTATTTAAGTCTGAAAACTATCTTTTATATGGTGTAAAGACTACTTCAAGCATAATCTTTCAATAACACTAAAAATTAATTGGCTGTTAAGTTAATTAAAAATGAAATAACAACTTTTGATAAAATTTATGTATATCATCTTTTTTTGAAGACTTTCTTTAGAGATTGATTTTTTGTTTATCTTATTTTATAGTTGGCGCATTTTCGAAAATTTAATTTTGTTTATTGTTTATTTTGCCATTAAATAAATTGAATTAGACACCTTTTTTAATTCAAATAGAATTTTTAAAATTTTATTGTTTAAAATTTAGTACCATATTTTGCAATGCTTATAATTTTTCATAATTTATTTGGAAGTTAATTTTAAAATTGAATTTTTTATTGCTGGAAAATTTCCTTTTACCTATTATAAAGTTAGTTCCTTTTAGAAGTAAATGAGTGGAAATGGCTTTTCTTCTTCACTAGCAAAAAGCGAAAGGAAATTTATCTTGGGCTTTGGAAAAAGTTCAATTTTATGGCCAAAGATCATAAAACAAAATGAGCTGCAACAACAACAGTAACAACAACAACAAACAACTAGCAGGCAGCAGCTATAGCATTAATGTGTGAAAGTGTTGTTAGTGGGATACCCTCAACAGCAGCAGCAACAACAACAAGAAAACAAACAAAAAGAAAACAACAACAATTTTATGGCAATTTTAGCAGAGATGTTGAACATGCCCAACACTCAAAAGCTTAAACTCAAGTGCGAAAGTGTTTTTTTTTTCAAGACCCCGAAGAATGCATTTTGGGTTACTTGATAGCTGTTCCCACCGAATCAAACCAAAAAGAAAAGCAAAATCATAGTATAAGGCTAGATTTTTAAAATCATACTGAAGTATTTTTACACTAAAGCCAACCTATAAGAGGTATATAATACATAATTATCTGATATATTAAATTTGGTTATGATGATTTTCGCATGTTCAAAAGTTAATGCAAAAGTGGACAGAGCTTGAGTGGGAAACAAATTTAAAATTGGAAAATGGTCAAAATGAATATAGAAATAGGAACCCACTTTTTAGATGTTGTGGGCTTTTATTAATTATATTAACATTATTATATATTTTGTATGAGCAGAATTGATTTTATTTGTAGATCAATGTAAACTTCTTACCAGAGTTATTAGACTCTTATTTAAGTAGGGTATGCAAGAAACCGAAGCAAATAGGTTGAGGAAACATGCGCCGCCTAAGCCTAGAAAATTCACATGATGATCGTTAGTTGGTGTTGTTGGTGGTGGGTAAAGGTAATTAAAACTACCAGCAACTGCAAGCAGCAACTGCATTTGGTCAAAGAAAGAAAGAAAGGAGAGAGGGAGATATATATAAGGTGGAAGTGGGAGTGGGAGTAGACGACCGACCCCCAAACTGTAAAGAAGTGGAAAGAAGATCGTAACATGGAAGCGCAAAGTTTCTCTACGGTGTGGAAAAATGTTTAATGTATCTTTTAGCTTTGGCTTTGAGGATGGGAAGAGGTGTTAGCTGAGGTGGTTGTTGCTGTTGTTGTTGATGTTGTTGTTGTTATATGCCGTTTTCAATTAAGTGTGGTTGTTGTTATGTTGTTGGGTGTGTGTGAGAAATATGTGCAGCTACTCAATGGAGGTCGTCCGTCCGTCCGTCCGCCCATCCGTCTGTCCGTCCCGTCGTTTCTCGTTCATTCATTCTCTATCTCCATCTCTCTCATTTTGAGTGTGTTTAGCATAAAATGCAAGCATGTAATTCCATTGTCTTTATGTGAAATTTTTCATACTGCATTCTTTTACTGGGATTTGAAAATTCTTTATAATTTAATAAGAGAGGGAGAGAAATTCCACAAGACCTTATAATACATACATACATAAGTCTTATTGGGGTAAAAATTATACTAATTGTATTTGGGGGAGGTTTCATTCACAGACCATGAAAACAAAAACAAAAAAAAAAGAGAATAACCTAGGAACCAATAGAAGAAAATAATATATGAAATTCTTGCTTGGAAAAATCAAGGGGAAAATATAATATGCAAATTATCTTTAAATTATTAAAAAATTGCATGTCAAATAAGGTTTTGAATTAATTTGTTAGAATTATTAATTAAATAAAATTCTTAATGAAGGTTGGCATACATTTTAAATATAATAAAGAAAGTTAATAGTCTATTGTCTAACAGAAAGTTATAAGGGAATACGATTTTAGAACAGTTGAAAATCATCCAATTTTGTTTTCCATTAATAATTCACATTTTCTTTATTAACATTTTACTTTGTCACCTTTATTTTCGTTTGTATGCAAATGTTATAAACTATTAATTGTTATCTATAATCTAATTGCTTTTTTTTATCTTTTAACTAAAATAGCTTCAATTATATATTTATATGCGAATTGTAATCTGTTTGTTATACAATCCTCTAATATCTATACTTAGGTCTATCTATTTCAATTGGGCTTAGTATAGACCGAACTACCCTCAATTTGTGATCAACTAAACAAGCTGCAATTGAATATTATACAACAGATATCATAGGGGGAAATTCACTTAGACTATAATATAGTTGTTATACCCTTTAGAATTTGAATCACGAAATGTTTTCGATTAAGTGAGATATACAAAGCAATAATTTGGCATCTAGCTACATTTTAGAAACAAAACTTGGGTCAAGTTTAATCCAAATAATAAATCCAATCAAACAATTTTTTTGTTTTTTTTATAAAATATTTTCAGAATCAAAAAATAGTTGGTTTACCAAGCCATTGTTATCTACATCAACTATAAATAAATATATATAGTATTGCTATAAATAATTTTATATAGTAAGTCGATTAGAATTCTATGATAGTATATATAATTTAACGATAGGTTTTAAAAACTATGATTAGGACGTGTTTGGATATTTGTTTATTTAATAATAGTTGCCTTTCCTTTAAGTTTGTATTCCTTTTTTTGATAGAGCATATATGTATTTATATCTATCTGCATAAATATTTGATTCGAAAAAGGGGGGTTGTTTAGTTTTAAACCTCGAAAACCAAAAATTGCAAGTGTGACTACAATAAGCATAAATAAAAACAAAACAAAAAACAATTTAACTTTTCTTTTTGCGTCGTTGGATTTAGAAAAAACAAAAACAACAAACAAACAAGAGGAAAACAATTGAAATTGAGTGGCTGCGCGTGCATCGTTGACATTTTTCTTCTCCCGCTTTTCCTTTTGACCTTTGAATGAATCGAATGCGACGATGGCTTATGCAATTTGGGGTTTTTAAGGAATCATGCGGAACTCCTGCATATCATATGACAAAAAAAAAGTATTACTTATTATGCAAATATGGTTAATCAACATTATGATCATGACGATGATGGGTAGCTGGTGATATGATGTCTACCACATACTATTTATGTATTTATGTATGTATGTCTAACCGCAAAGGCTTAAGCTAAAACTTTAATGCTCAGACTCCTCATGCTCGTGACTAACAGACTGACTGACTGAGTGACTGAGTGACTGACTGACTGACTTGAAAATATGACAAACTTAGTTTTTGTGTGGATCTAGGAAATGCCAGTTTTTGTGGTGATTTGTAATCTATATATACATATTTATATCTATATATATATATACATACATATATCTTTATTTATATACAATATACAACCATCTATCCTATATGGGTGAATCATTTTCTATTTCCTTCCCCCACCATGATGCGCTTCGCTGCACTTCAATGCACAAATAAAGGGAAAAAATGGCATTTTTAAGGGCTTGGTTAGACCAATTGTGGCCATAAATAGTCACAATTTCTGTCTACCCTTTTCCTACTCACAATTCAACTAAAACTCAGTTTGATTTCAATATTTCGTTTTTGGGTGCGGTCTCTCCAGCTGAGACAGGGATTTACTTTTGACAGCTTTTCAAAATAGAGGAAATATTTAGAGAAAGAGAGAGAGAGAGGGAGGGGGGGGGAAAGCATAATATTACCAAAGACTTACACAAATTTAGGGCTGCGACTCTCGATCGTAAGAAAAATTAAGTAATTATTATCAAAATCAATAATGATGATGGGCTAGGTTATGATCACATTTTATTGACAAGGTCAAAAATATTACCGAAGCATTTGTTAAATCAATTTTTTTTTTTTTGTTTCGTTTTCTTTATTGTAAAAAGATCGAATGGCAATCGAATCTTTTAATAAAAGTTAAGCAATATTGATTGGAAAAAGTCACGAATCATTAATACCATCTTACAAAAATTAATAAAATAAAGTAGCTTAAAAAATCTGCAAAAAAAAGTAGTAATACAACTGAGATATCAGAAAATGAAAGATTTATACTCAATTAAATATTATATATTGCTTGGATCAGCTTAATTATGTATGTGAATTCCCTATAATCCCTTTGTTACATTTTTAATGCAATTTTCCAATCATGAAGTTTTCGATAAGAACTCAATATGTATAAGTCGAATATGTGCCTTTCACAGCCATTTATAGTTTATATGAATCATGAAAATATATATTCTTATTGCTTTAGTTATGATATATATACGTGTACAGTTTTAACCTAATTATCTTGCATCCGGGTGACTAGTTTTTCTTCTTTATTTCGATAAATACAATTTACTCGTGTTAAATGACTTTTGAACTTTTTAATAGATTATTTATTATTATACTCTTAACACATGTGTTCATTGCAAACTACATTTTTCTTTTTTTTTTTTTACAACTTATTATCTATGAAATGTAATTATCATTAAGACTTTGGCTAGAGTCAAGCTGGCGGCTTGTCAGGGCTACCAAGAGTCACATGTAAAAGTCTTTAGCTGGCCATATCTATGACAAAAGATAAAAAGAAACCATGGCCCAAATTTATACTCATACAGATAGATAATGTAAGATAATTTCACAATTGTTATTTTAATTTAACGAAAATGAAAACGACATTTCATTATTTTAAAAAATTTTGGATAATTTTGTCAAACAAATGATAAAAAAAAAAATTGCAAATTGCTGTCCATGTCAAAAGCTATATTACATGCATGGGCTATAAAAAATTATTTAAAAGTAAAAGTATTTATTACTTAAAATCTATAAAAAGTTAATCCAATGGTGGTATAGTCAACCGATTTTAGAAATGAAAGCAATACCAACTTGAGATTGATTATAACTATGAAATTGCACAAGCTCAAAATAATTTATTTGACAATGCTATAAATAAATAATCAATGGCTTGGAGGGGGGGGCCTATAAATGTAGTTATATTAACATTTAAGTTTTTCAGTGACTTCAAGTTTGTATACTGAACTAAGACCAACCCCAGAAAAAATATAATATAATAGATATATATAATAGTAGAATCCTTTACCCATGTGTTGATACCTTTAGGTAGATTAATAGATGAACCTAACACATTTCGGTTCGCTTTATAAATATATATATATATGTATTTAGAACGAATAGATTAAAGATTATTGCTATTTGCATCATAGACTTCTTGTTAAAACTAATACATATACCCATTTTTATGAGCAAGTTTCAAATGTCAGTTTAATCATCATACAACAACATTCCCTTTTCAAATCATTACAAATATAAATACGTACATATATACATAGATTATATTTAAGTATGAATGTATGTATATTCTCTCTCTCTCTTATGTCATGAGCAATTAAGCAATGCAAACTTTGGTCCCTGTTTTGTTTTGCCGATCAAGGCAAATATTACATTATGGGATGGAGAGAAGTTCAAATAAGTGTGGACAATTATTTGCCTGAAATGAAACACTAACTGTTTATGTATTTGTGTATTTCCTTCTTCAAAGAGAGTGACTCAAGTTCTGGCTAACAGTAGAAACAAAAAAAAACAAAAATAAAAAGTTATAGCATTTTTCATTATGTTTTTTTTTTTTGCTTTTTGTTTGTTTCGGTTTTGGTTTTTTTTAGAGCGTGAACAGCTGCTGTTGCTGTTGCTGCTGCTGCTGCTGTTTCTGGTACTGGAACTGAAGCTACCTGTTCCATTTAGTTAACTGGCCCGCCTGTACTTTTATGGGTTCGTTTGTACCTTATGCTCCAGTAGCAGCAACAACATCAACAGCAGCAACAGCAAATGTTGCAAGTGTTGTTCTGCTGCTGTGCTGACTGTGGTGTCTGTGCCTCCAAAAAAAAAAAAAAAAAAAAAAAAACGTAAAAAACAATGGCAACTCTGCCACTGCCTTCGTTTCTGGTTGTGCTGTTGACTCTGACTCTTGGCGACTTGGTTGACTGCCTCTCGGCCGCCGTTTGTTTTATGCTCCGTCTGGCTTAGACTCTTTTGGGGGCCTCTCTGGTTCTCTGATTGTCTGATTGTTGTTACTACTGCTGCTGCTGCTGCTAGTGCTGCTGCTATCCGGATGGCCATGGTCTATGCCTATTGCTACGCATTTGTAATAAGCGGAACATGTTGCCGCCACAGTGGTCTAAAATTTAGTTAACATCCGTAATTACTTCCTTTTTATTCTTGAAGGAATTTGTATAGGTTTTCATAAGAAAAAGATTTTTAGCTATGATTATGCAAAAATTTAGAAAAATTCTGGTTGGAATTCCTAGTCTTTATCTGAAGTAGTCATATTTAAATGCAGTTTAAATTAATTTAATATTACGTTAAATGTAAAAATAACTCTTAACAATGACGAATTGCACGTTCTGAAAATGTTTCTAAATTTCCCAACAAATAATGACCATCTGACATTTAATTAGATGATATTTGAACTGCATAATAAGTAAGTCACTGCTAAAATATGTGCTCAATAAGACTTTTTTTAAGTAATCATAAAGTGAAAAGCTAAGTAAGATAAGCAATTAATAATTATAATCAAGTATTATGTAATAAAGAATACTTTAAATATGGAATATTGCATATAAAAAAATACTATAATTCCATATTCTAAACATTGGCAATATACATTAAGATACATATATTAATTGTTAAACCCAGTGTGCGAGTAGTATAGACTCGCATCATTATTATCATTTCCATCATTATCATCGACATCGCTCAAGCATTGCACATTGTTCTATAGAATCAATCAATTGCTGTGGCAGGCACCAGAACTGCCACGACGAACGATGACAACGCGCACGACGTCAACATAAAAGTGTCGATCAACTAAATGTTGTCGGCCAGCCTAGAAGATGTTGTTTGAGAGTGAGACAGAGGGTGAGAGAGAGGGAGAGAGGTACAAAATTGAAGAAGGTGGTGGAGAAGAAAAAGGGAGTAACAGCGAGGAGGAGGGGGAGGGGTGGGCAACTTCATGGCTGGTTGCCTGACTGCCAGACGACTGACTTCTTTTTGAGTTGGTTCCTGGTGCCGATACTTTTGCAGCAATTGTAGATACTGTAATTGCATGCGCCGTGTGAGGCGGCTATAGGAAGACGAACAAATACAACAACAACAACAACAATGCCAAGAGAAAGACAATGACCCGCCGGGCCACAATGATGATGAGCATAAGAAGAACTCACATTAAACTCCCCCCCTTTTGAGATTTTTGGGCACCTAAACAAACATTTTGATGGTAAATTGAATGCATGTCAATATTTGATACTTGGCAACCGATTCAATAATGACCGTTAGGCAAACAATATGATGCAGCCTTATAGTATATTTGTATATACATGTACATACATACATATTTAGAAAGAAGAATAAAAAAAAAAAAAAAAAAAATGCACAAAAGAAAGGCATGAAACTTTTCAAGTATGTCCAACACTTGAAATTAGAATAATGCAACTGCATCTCTCTAGAATGGATTGCATCCATATGGACTGTGTGGGAACTGCAGCATCTAATGTCTGATTCTGTCTTACAATGAAGCCATAATTCTTTCTACCTGGACGTGATAAAGGACTCATTAAAACATCACTTCAATGGGGCAGCCTCCAAATTCAAAGTCTCCAGCATGGACTTGAGTTGCATATATGAACACACACACATAGATAGAGATACAGAGAGTGAGTAGGGGTAAGAGAGAGGTGAGAGTAAGACCCGCTCACTTGTTCAATTGCTTTGCCACTTTAAGGCCTACAACTACAACAGCAATAACAACACTCCAAAAAAAAGAAAAGAAAGAAAAGAAAAACGCGAACCAGTCTTTTGCCTAAGGGATACCCTACATTGAAAATATTTACTTATAATCTTTGATTGCCAATCCGAAAATGCAATTACATATATCACAAAAATAGTTAATTATTTTTGCATAGTTTCAGTAATTGTTTTATATACATAATATATATAGTAGTAATATCAAGTTTAATTAGTTGATTTTTAATAGTTTTTAGTCTTTAAGCATAAATAACTTTGTTAACTTGGTTCATTAAACATTTAATTTAGAACTAAAAGTTTTATTATTTTTGCTTAATTACTTGAATAAATTTTACAGTATTTAGTCATTTACTGTTAATAAAAAATATAATATGCTTAAATAATTAAATTGCAGTTACCTCATGGAAGTAATTTACAACTCAGTTAAAATTAAATGGAATTTTTATTTTAATTTCTTTAACTAAAATACTTAAGTGTGGATACTGTTTTACTATACTTAAGTACAAGTACTACAAATAGTTAGTCAAATGAATATATTTA
Source organism: Drosophila sturtevanti (assembly GCA_018150375.1). NCBI lineage: Eukaryota > Metazoa > Arthropoda > Insecta > Diptera > Drosophilidae > Drosophila > Drosophila sturtevanti. Next base: position 1,859,570 of record JAECWJ010000341.1, on the reverse strand, counting down.
TTCAATTACTGTATGAAGTATCTATAATTGATTCATGGTGAAAAGAATGGTAATTACTTTCGTAATTAAAGGTAACAATTCTAGTTAATTCATTAGAAAAGCAATTCCATTTGAACTTATTTAATTACTTATTGGTCTCAAGTAATTTAATTGTTACTGAAGATAGTCTCTCTCTCTCTCTCTCTCTCTGTATCTTTTTTAAACACTTTTTAAATACATAAATTTTAATTTTTTATGATTTCATATCTTTGTTATTATAGAAGTGTATACAAGTATTTACATATCTAGTTTTAAGTCCTCTTCCTTAACTTAACTACTCCCCCCCTCCCCCAGTTTGGCATGTCTTTTGCTTCTGCTTGAGCTTGGCTCCTTCTGGCATTGCTTATACATATATGTATGTCTGTATGTGTATATATATGTATATGGAAAACAAGTTGGCGCTGGTCTTGAAGCTGGACTTAAAGACTAACAGTTACTTTTCCTATATATCTATACACTCCTCTTCTCTTCTAGCGCTATTTTTTTTTTTTGGGCCTGCATATACATACATACATACATACATAGATGGATGGATGGAGGAACTGCCGGCACTACTGCTCTTGCTGGTGGTGCCTGGTGCCTGTCATGGGAAACTGTTAAGAGTTAGAGGCGGCAGCAGCACAAATGGTGGTGATGCTGGTGGTTTCCAGTCACGAATTTCATCCATCCCATTCTATCCTATGGCCCATTCTATTCTATAGTATAACCATTTGACTGGGGATGATGCAGGCTTTGGATTTACTGGGTAGGCTTGCCGCCAATTCATAAGCTGTTGCTCTCCAGTCCAAGAGATTTTTTTTCCTATTTTTTTTTTTTTTTTGTTTTTTTGCGAGTATTTCAATTTCTGTGTTGTCTGTACTTACGGTACTTGAGCCAATTACCCAATTAAACCGCCAAAACCATTTTATGCAATCTCATCGTCGCCTTTGCCAAGCCTCGCCCTCCGCTTGTCTATCCCTAAAGCGTAAAGAGTAGAAGAAAAAAAAATTTGAAAAATATTGATATATAGCATTTTGTTGGTTACTTTTTTTTTAGCCCCTTGTGGCTATTTCTCTATGATTTTGACTTTGATTTTTATTTAGCTTTTTTTTTTTGATTTTGATTTCAAGTCATGTTATTATTATTGTTGCTGTTGTTGTTGTTCGTTCTATCTTAGAGGCGTGTACAATTAGCGGTGCGGTGGGTTCCCGTTATAATGCTGTTAGGGATTATGTTTGGGTCAAGCATTAGTTGTTTTGCCAAACTCAAAACTCAAACTCAAACTCTGAGAACCAAAAAAAAAAAAAAAAACTTGTTTAAGCGATTATTTTTGTTGTGCCTGCCTTGTTGTGTGTGTGTGTGTGTGTGTGGTGTGTGTGTGTGTGATAGGCATCGCCCAGATTGATCTTGAACTGAAACCGGAACTGCATTTATGAAACATTGATTGAAGTTTGATAGAAGTTTCTAATGGGTTGGGCCTCCAACAAACATAAGCCAGGCTAAGAGCCATTTTGCCAAATTGTGGGAATGGGAACGAGTAACATAAATTGAGTTTGACTGATTGATAGCTGATTGACAAGAGAAAGTAATTCGGATTTTCAGATTTGGGGATTACTCAAATAATTGTTGAAAACATAAATTAAATAATATACTAATAAGCTGTTAATGTAAAATATTGAAACTATAAAGATCTATATTGTTCCTGATTTTTGTTTTTACTCAGGTGAAGTTTTAGAATTTTTTTTCTTTCATTATAATTTATTTTCAAATATAATTATTTATTTATAATTTAATAATCAAGTTGACAGGACCAATTAGCAGTTGAAAAAAATATTTAAACTATATATTTTAGAATTAATTCCCAATGAACTTGATATTTAGGACCTAAAATAAAATAAAATTAAAAGAATGCGGAAAAATTGTTAAGCTTTAAAATGTTTATTTAAAGATCCCCTAAAGATTTGAAATAGATTATTCTTAGTTACTGCTTTTATGTATAGATTTAACAATTTATGCACATAAGCATTCCTTATGATCTTCTATTGTTAAGGGAATCATTTACAAAAAGTGATAGAGAGGAAGGAGAGGGAAGTGGAAGGGAAGAGAAGCTGAAAAATATTACAAGAGAAGTTCTCTTTGTCTGCCCACTTGTTTTGACCATTTGCCCATGGAGCGACCAACCATTCGTAGACCAACTGATGGTGGTAACTGGCAATTGTCAGTGTGTTTCTGTCTGCTATCAGAATTCACATTTTATGCAATTGTTTCCATAGAAAGAATGCCCCATACAAGTAGCAGCAGCAGCAGCAATAGCAATTCTATCCTTCCCCTCCACTCTTCCCATCCGATCCACTACCACCACTATCTTTGGTGGTGGTCAGTCGTGCGATCGGGGGGGAGGAGGTAGGAAAAAAATGCGACGCCAATGTAAAGCAGCTTGGGGATTGGCGACAACGATTAAAATCTCTGGGGAGACAATGAGAGAGCAAACTGTAGAAATATATTGTAGTTTTGTTGTTGTTGTTATTGTTGTTCTTTTTTTGCCACACAAAAAGGTTTAGTTTGGTCTCTATCTTCTTTCTCTCTCTCTCGCTCTTTCTCTCTTTGTCTCTTTGCAAACCATTAAGCACTTTACATTCAACGTGGCAAGATCAAAGTGACTAAAAAAACAGAGAGAAAAGGAAAAAAAAAACAAAATTGTACAGAAATTTATGGCCTCAGATATCCAAGAGATACAAGATGCAAGATGCAGACTGGAGGCTAGACCTGGACAACGCTAGCGACAACAACAATAGCAGCAACAACTACAACATTTTGCCGGTTGCTGACCAACAGGCTGAAGCAGGTTATACAATTTTAGATTTTCCAGTTTCTTTTTTCTTTCCATACTTGCAAAAACTCTATAAAGGCAAGGAGTTTCAGAAGAGTAGGTAGTGAGGGGGGGGGTATGCTAAGGTAAGGTGATTGGGTGGTGGGGGATTGCCTTCAATGAGTATGCATGTTTGACCCAAATACAAGACACAAGTTAAACAAGAGAAAGAAATATGAATATTTCACTCAAGATAGATGCATATAACCACATGCACTTTACACTGTGAGAAAGAAGTTTATAGAAATAGAAAAATAGAAAATCTATGAATCTAGGAATCATTATTGCTAGTCTATATACCATTAACCAAATAGGAATAAAGTATTAAGCAGATCTATGGTATAGATGTAGTCAAAAGTCACTTATAAATGCAGAGGATACAAGTCATTTAACTAATCAGGAATGAACTCACTATCGATTTTCTATTTCTATCATATTCATTAATTATTAATTTCAATTTCTTTCAGTGTATAAGCATAGATAGCATGTTATATGCTCATATCATAATTACTTCCATTCTCAGTTTATCGTACGTCGTAGCCAAGGTGTCGTCGTCGTCGTCGTCTACTTGTCAGGTTTGTTTGTCATGCTTGAGGAGGGGAAAGTGAATGGGAATGGGAATATGAAGAAAACTATATTTCAAATTATATTTTGTATCGGGGGTAAGCCCTCCCCACCCACCTCTCTACCGACTATATCATATCTAGTAGACAATGTCTTGAAATAATATTTGCACATCGGTGTACTTCGGCCGACTTCAACTAGATGGTGTATATTATGATTATCTACCCTTTACTTGCAAGCAGCACTCATTTTTCTACCCATTCGTCTACTTTTGGGTCTTTCTCTGTTGTACTTCTCTCTTTCGAGTCTCCTCTGTACTTCTCTCTTTCTGGTTTTGTGTTTGTTTCGGCACTGACGTGCGAACTGGGTTAATTTCCTATATATATATATATATATAAATAAATAGATATATCCATTATGTTTTGAATATGATAATAGTATTATATTCCCACGATTGCCCAAGTAGCGCAGTGTACACACATTGCACAAAATGAGTAATAATAATAACGTAATAAGATATTTTGCAGTATTTCTTTTTACCTTTTTCTTTTTTTGCAGTAACAACAAAGAAATTATCTATCAAAAACCAAGTTCTTTACCCCCAAAATGAGCACACCTTTGCAACAATGGTTCTTATATATAAATGTACTATATAGGTACAACCCCTTTACTACATACATATAAAGTAAAATCTAATAAACATAAACTTCATTTAATACCGCACCTCCGTTTCGATCTTGCGCCTTTGCGCCTGCCTCAGCAGTTCCTTCCTTCCAAATTGTGAATCAGCGCAAAAAATTCAAATAAAATATAAAAAGAGCAGCCAGCCAACGAGGTCAGACAAAAGGTTAAACTGACAAGATTGACAAGGCACCACCAACACCACCAAATAAAATGGCGACGACATGGACATGGACATGGAGTCATAGTATGCCCTGACTGAACCAAAAAAAAAAGGGAGGTGTGTGGATGTTTGGATTTGGTGTAGAGAGTGTGTTTCCCCTGGCGATTTACTCTCCTCCATTTCGAAACTAGCTCTCCTCGTATAATTGCCGCATTGCATGTTTTCAACTTTGATATTATTGAAAATAGTTGCGAGAGTCTAGGTTTAGTAGTTTTTCCTTTTGTTTGTTTTGCGCTATGGTGAGAAAATTTGCAAAATTTTTTGGGCCGGGTCTTTTTTCTAGTTTAGTCTAGGTAGGGTGTGTGTTGTTTTTCTATACTATTTATTTTAATGGATATGCAAAATTACCAAAAAAAAAAAAAAAAAGAAAATGAAGAAGGAAAAATGAAAATAAAGAGCCCCTTTGGTATTTGAAATGACTTTTATGACTACCTTCAAGTTGGTGGAGGCCACCACATTCCACTAGTTTTTAGTTAACAATTCTACCTTTTGCATTAATTACCTTGGGAACCTTTACAAAGAAGATCTGTAGAAAAAGACTAAGAAAGGGTCGACTGATGGTCTGGTTTTCCCTTTTTGCAAAAAGGGTTAACTAAATGTTACGTGGTACTTGGCTAATATATGGGAGGAAATATAAAATTATATATGTCAGGAAAGGTCAAAAAACAGATTCTGAAATTAACATTATTTGAATGGTATATAGTAGTATTAAATTGGTTTTTAACTTAAATTGTCTTATATTAAGAGTCAGTTTTAGCTTGCCATTGATAGAGAAAATAATGCAGGTACTTACATAGACTGTAGATACTTACAGATTTGTAATAGACATATATTACATGTGATCTAAAACTAGATGCCTTTTAATGTCAAGTACAAGTTTATGCAAATATTTTCAAATTGTTTCTACAACAAAAAAACATTACAAATTTATTAGTTTGACATTTAAAGAAACAACTACCAAACATACATATGTATATTGTTTGAACCATAAAAACTTTTAATACTTAAAATGGTATAAGGTAGTATGTTTTTTTTTTATAGCTTAAAAGTTTTAATCTTTAGTAACAATAAATTAGATTTTAAATAAAAGTTTTTGTTATATCCAAAATGATTGAGTATTGTAATTTAAATTTGTTATGGCAACATATTTTTCTTGCAGTGCATTAAATGATATATGTAGTATAAAATTCTGAAAACATTATTTGGGTGGCAAATTTTTCAAGTAGTTTGTGTATAGACACGTAATGCTGAAAATTCATTTTTCTTATATGTTCTCGTATAGTATATGTATGTATGAAATTTTGGCAAATTCTGGGAAATCAGAGACTAGATTTGAACTAAATTTTTGATAACAAACCGCAAGTGTTAAGAAAGAATTAAAATTAATGCGAATTACTAATACATTTATATTTTAAATCTAAATTTCTATATCGTTATATTTCTATATTTCAATTTGTTACTCAAAAATATTCCAAGAAAAAAAGGGTATTTGGATTCTCCCTTTATGTTTGGTCTACTTATTTTAGATTTTTTCAACGTTTTTTTCTACCATTAATTGTAATGTCTCTTTCCTCTCCATACCATAAACTATGCAATTCTTTTGCAAATGATGTAAGCGACAAACTGTAGAGGAAAAGAGCAGAAGAGAGGGGGGAAGAAGCGGGAAAGGGTCGTTGTGCAGACAGTAAAAACAAAAAAAAAGTGGGAAGCATTTAGCTGCCATTTGGTAGGTTGGTTGACAACCTCTAATCTCCACCTCATCATCTCCTACAGCTCCCATCCTTCCTCTCCCCCCTTCTTTGTCTTATGTATATCTTGGTTGTGGAAATGCCAGTCACCTAGCAAGTGAATCGAATGCACAGCTGTCACAATGTTTCTTCTCTTATTTCTTTTTTTTATATTTTTATTTTATCATTTAATTTTCATAATAAAAATGAAATCATGTGAACAACAAAATAACATAGAGTAAGAAAAGGGGGGGGGTGGGAGAGTAGGGGATCATGCAGGAGTGATATATTCGTTGGATTTTGTGAGAGATTTGACGGCTGCGTGGGTGTAGTTTTATTTGATCGAGTTTGACTTTTTTTCGAGGTTTGGCTACTCTACAGTGAGACTAAAAATAACGCAATAACAACAACAACAATAACAGCAGCAACAACAAACATCAGAGGCAAAGGCAGAGGCAGAGGCACCGGCAGCTGCAAATTATTATTTAACGGCTTCTTCAGTACGATTTTTTGGGGTTTTTTAACACTTGGCCAAGTGCTTTTTCTTCTTCTTTTTTTCGCCAACGCCAAAAAGCGAAAAGTGAAAGTGAAACAACTGCACTTGGGCGCGTTGAGGAGTAGTTGCACCTGAACTCTAACTTTAACGCCAACCTGCCACTGCCCTCCCTCCCCCCTTGCCAATCCCCCTCACAACAACAACAACAACAACAACAACAACAACAACAACACCAACACCAACAATTAGTGTTTAGTTTAAGTTTTCTACGAAATCAACTTCCAACTCCAATTAGAGTGTCAGTTTAATGAACTGCTCGGAATAGACAGACAGAGACCCTAAGACCAGGCAAAGAGACAATCAAGTGCCAAAGAGGGAAGTCACTCTTAATAGCAACAAGTTGCATATAAATATATATATATATATCTATGCACTTCCACTCGTATTCATTTATAGGCGTCCTTAACCTTTGGTTCATTTATTTTAATGGGGAATCTTAAAATATGAATTGTTTGTTAAATTATCTTATTGTTGTTTTTTGTTTTCTCTTTTATTGCAGATTATTGGCGAACTGGTAACAATTGTTTATACCGCCTTGGATTACAATTTGCCAGAGGATGAGGAATGCCAATTGTCACAGGAACTGAACAATTTATTCCACTATATGACAGCAGATGGTAAGTTTATATTGGAAAATGGAAGAAGTTTTAGTAGATAGATAGTTATTATACCAAAGAAACAAAAAATAGAATATGTATTATGCATTAAAAATAGTGAAAAATACCATGAATCCATTTCTAATTTTTTTTTGCCTGCGCAAAATGTTACAAATATTTTAAAAATATTCCTAATTACATCAACAATGAAACTTTGTGAAATACTTTTGGTTTTTTTTCTACAAATAAGCAACAAATGAGTCTTCGATTCCGATAAAAGGGGCATTACATTGAAGCAATTTGGAAGGTCATAAAAAATCCCCTGATATCATCGTTGGAGCAAGAACATTACAAGAATCCCCTTAATGATATCAGCTTCCATACAAATCTCAATTTTAATGATTTCAATGTCAATTGAAATCTCTTCAAATGAGTCACAAAGAATTGTGATATATTTTATGCAATATAATGACAGTATTTTAAATGATTTGTATATTTACTTTGATTTTATATATGTATATAGTATATTTCATTATGCACATTTTTCTTTTATAATTGTTTATGTTTATTATATTTTCAGAGAGTGACGAAGACTGCATTGATGAAGGCATTGACGAGGGCGATAAGCGATGGGATGATGAAACAGAGGAAGAGCGAAATCATACCAAAGAACTAGACTATATAATAGAGGTAAATGTTCTATATAGGAAAAGCATATAAATATATATTTATATTTATATTTATTCGACCTAGATCGGAATGAAAAGAATAATGATATAGGATAAATTTATAAAAAAGATAAAATTATATCGTGATTCAAATTCGATTTTAATTTATATATACATATGTAGATATATTTCTACTTTTCATTTTTCTTCTCTTTCACTCATGACCTTTTGACCAGGCATCCAGAGAGGAGTGTTGTGTTGTTGTTTTATTTTGCCACTGTGTATGCAACTCTAAAAACTTGTTTGCCAGTCACCAGCAAGCAATAAGAAACGAGTAAATGTATCTATTAGATACTTGTTGTATCTATAACGGCCGCTAACCACATAAACTGGCTCAAATTGGCCCCGGGTTCTAGATCAAGATTTCAAATTGCAACTCGATTACACTTTGTGGCATATTAAATAACCAAAATAACCATAACCACAATTTCGTAATAGGAAATCACAAATAACAACATATATAGATCGCATAAAGAAGAGATCTATAGATCAAGCCCAGATCAATTTAAATTGTATATTTCCCTCTCGAATTTCACAGACAAATGCGTTTTAGGAATTTCACGTTGAAGAAGAGCAAGTGCATCCGCAATAAGATCGATTTGGATCGTATCAGATAATTTTAGCTAACTTTGGCATTGAGGCGTGTGATAAACAACACTTTGTCTTGCTTCAATGAGCCAGCTAGAAGAGCGGAGAAAGAGAAGTGGTAGGTGGAGAAGGGAGGAGGAGGAGGAGGCAGAGTAGAATGAATTGAGGTTCAACATAAGATGACGATGATGATGATGATGGCGGTGCTCCTGGTGGTGCTGGTAATGGTGGTGGAGAAGAAAACCTTGTCTAATGAGCCACTTTATAGAATTGACACATTGCTGTCAAGCTACACTGAGCACATACCGCGCCACTACTGAACTCCTCGTTCTCCCCTCTCTCTCTCTGCCACACTGTCCTCAAGTTGTGCAATTTTTTCCACTTGTCTGACTTTTCTAGCATATCAATGAAAAACAAAGCAACAGCCAACTAATGTGAGCAAATTTACATTTGAAGACTCCTTTTCATGTTGATTCAGGTGTTATCTATTCACAAAGAGCAACAAAAAAATAAATAATATTGGCCTACTTTGGCTAGGAGATGTGTATACATACATATACCTATATATTCCTATACAATAAATAACTGCAATTTGTTGAAGTTTCAACTCGATAGAAAAATTGTGCTCGTTTTTTGTGGATGAACTTTTAGTAGTATACGATGAAAAAGAAAACATTTTAATTATAATTATTTTCTTAATTTAAATTTTGCCATTCTATACGCATTGATCTGATTGCGAATCTTTTAAAATTTAAGTAAATTTGTTTTAAAAAAGCTTTGTGTACGAAATTTAATTGTATAAGAACTATATTCTAGAATTTGTGTATATATATACATATAATATAGGATAAAATAATTATAATTTATAAAATATTTATAGGACAAATAAGTTTCATACATATTTATATAGTCTTAAATTGAGAATTAAGCATCACAAAATTACTTGCGAAAATATATAGTAATTGGTTTAATGTATAATGCATCACAAATTTGTTTAATCCTAAATCGAGTTCAAAATTACTTGAGTTAAATAGAAATTTGATTTTATTTTTACTATACTTTTCGCTTAGTTTTTTTTCCTATGTTTTGTGTGAGAATATTTTCAATTATGAAGCAAGTGATAAATTATTATTAGAGAGCTATCACCTATTCACGTTATCACGTTAAAGTCGATTATATAACATAAATAAACATACGCATCTGAATAGTTAAATCATATATCAGTTTTTTTTTTACAATATTTATATGTTATAAATATATATTTATGATGATGTATCTGTTATAAATCTTATCATTTTTAATTCTATGAATTATATATATTTTTTTTCACAGACCTGCAGAAATCATATTGAGCCCGCTTTACCCGAGAATCATTATAAGGCCGTTTGTCGAGCTTTGGTTACCGAAACTATAGAATTACGAATTTTTCTGCAACAAGTTCTAAATAATGGTAAGTCACCAAATCTAAATTGGCTCATGTTTTTCTTATGTATGAAATTTATTTTGATTTTATTCTATTGCCTGTCTTTCTTTTTTTTTTCAATTTAGGTGCCGAGAAACTAATTAAAGCATCGGAATCATCTCAAACCACTCAAAAAGAATTGGCGAAGCTGGGCTTCAATGATTGGGTAAGTTGATTTTATTATGCAATAAAAATACACGCAAAAAACAGTAAAAAACTATAGAAATAAACTCAAAAAAAAAAAAAAAACAAAACAAACCACTAATGGAATTTAAAGTGGGCCTCTACTTCACCTCAGCACCACCAACCACCGGCCACCAGCCGCCATTCGCCACCAACATTATCATCATCATCAAAAGTGAACTATTTCATGCTCTTAAATTCACTTTTTTTCTTGTTTTTGTCTTTCCTTGGTGGTTTTTTAATTTCAATAATTGGCCTGCGGCAAAATCTGCGGCTTCTTCCTAATGAGTTTGGCCCATATATGCGAAAAATTTGACCAATATATATATATATATATATTTATGGTCTAATATTTGTATTTAATGAAATGACCTTTGCGTCATTGAAAATGTCGAGGCCAGAGCCAAAGGAATTCACTCATCACCTCATACAAGAAAAAAAAAAAATGAAGTAAGCAAGTCGTCCCTGCCGACTTGGAGTATACCCTGTACCAATAAGGGATATATTTTATAAACTCAAACTCCATCCAAATCCCCATTAATTGAATATAAATTATTTTACAAAATTCTCAAAGAAACACCAAACATGCTTTCGCTCACTCATCTCAGTGAACGAAACTAATGCGTCATTCGGTACAAATGAACGCAACGTGCGCATGCTATCTCGCTCACACATTTCAGCTGCCGCTGCCCATAGAATTTCAGTACAAAACATATATACGTATTATCTCCGATATTTATTGACCGATTTCGGTCAAATTCAGTCAGATGGTACATATTCGCTATATAATTAGTCTGCCAAAGAGAATTATGATAGCTCTAATAGAACTCAAATAAATTTTTTCTAATTTGGGGGCGGAAGTGGGGTGGCAAAAATCGAAACAAACTTGATCTGCGTATGGACTAGACGGATGTTGACACCAAGTTTGGTTACTCTAGCTCTTATAGTCTCTGAGATCTAGGTGTTCATACGGACGGACGGACAGACGGACAGACGGACAGACGGACGGACAGACGGACAGACGGACAGACGGACAGACGGACATGGCTATATCGACTCGGCTGTTCATGCTGATCAAGAATATATATACTTTATGGGGTCGGAAAATTTTCCTTCTGCCTGTTACATACATTTTAGCGACTTTAATATACCCTTGAACCCTATGGGTACAGGGTATAAATAGGCACACTCGTTCATACTCATTGAGACACACACGCAAATTGGTCAAACACGCAAACTCGAAACGACAACAGCAAACATTGAAAAATATATATGAAGAAAAATAAAAAAAAATGTTATATACATACATATATTATCAAATTAAAAGTAGATCTGGTTCAGGCCAGAAACCTGAAAATCATCTGATATATGGCAGAGATAAATTTATTTGCAAAAACGAATAAAAAATAAAAGAAACCAGTAAGTTCTACTCCTTGACTTAAAATTAAAAGCCAAAAAGTGCATAAACCTTTGTTTTTAATTAACATGATTTAATTCATTTTCATCAATTCTAAAGAAACTTTTAATGAAATGAATAAATATTTCATCATTTGTAGATTTTACATTGGACTAGAATTTCTTTTATTATTTGTCTTTAATTAGCATAATTATATAAGACAAACCAAATGATTCAATTAGTTATTATTTTTGTATATACTAAGATAAAAGGTTCAGTAAAAATGTATTGCACTTTTTTATAATTTTACTAAGTTTTTAACTATACAATTTTATTGACTTTAATTTTAAATCAATTTTTCTTCTTTGATTTTTCATTAGATGAACAGAAAACACAGCAGAAGCTTTGACATTATAAAAGTTTTTCATTTGATAAATCTTTTACAAAAAAAGTCCATAAAAAATTGTTAAGTAAATAACAAGTTTAAATATGTAGTTAGTGCCATTTGTTTATATTTACAATCGTTTATTAATCGACTTATTTGTAGTGTATTTATTTGAATTATAAAAGTATAAAGTTGGTTTTCTAAAGGGTAGCTACCTAAAAAAGGAAAATATAATACATGAATAAATGGATTTTCTTTTAGGATGAGTTTCTATATAGAATTCTAATTTTAAAGAAATGTTTAACTGTAAAATAATATTCAAATGGAATCGCCCTGGACTTATTTCTACTATATTTATGACAGATGAAATCAAAAATAAACCTAATGATTTTTCTATTCATTAAATCAGTTTATAATTATCCTTTTCTTTTGAAATTCATCCTTTTCACATAAAGTTTTATTTTATTGACTTTGTCACAAACAATTTTAGTTAATCAGTTCTAAATTTGCCTTACACAGTAAATTTTTATTTATAACTCGTTTTCTGTGAATATTTGCTTAAAAACTTTTCACAGTTTAAATGTTTTTACTATCTGGTTTGTCCTCCTGCCTTTTCCTTCTACCTCTCTCGTGTTTTTATTTTTGTTTTATCTTTTGTTTTTGTTTTTGTTTTTTTGGCACACGTCAACTTTGCATGTTTGGCCAAAGCAAAGCTAAAGAAATGGAACCGCAAACATTGAAATCTTTGCGTGACAGAGGACATATCTATCATCCACATATCTTTCGGTTCTCCCTCTCTCTCACGCCATAATTGTAATTAAATAAATAGACTATAAATATATAGCTACGTCTATATCTTTTTTTGCACTTTCTGTTTTCTTCTGTGCGTGTGTGTGAGTGTGTGTGTGAGTGTATTGGCCAATTGCCCAATTAATTCCTTTAGATACAGTAGGTGCAATTCCGTAAGTCAATGTAAAGTTTTGATTAAAAATTTTCTTATCGGTATCAGTAAACTTGTTTGATAACATTTGTTCTATTGTCTAGAAGTTCTGCGTATATTCTAAATTTTGCTTTTGACTCGATTTTCTTATTTTTTGTTATTGTCTTTTATTTTTTTTTTTTCCTCTGTATACATAGTCAGCACTTTTTATCACTATTGTTGTTCTTGGAAACTGAACAGCCTTCAGAATGTCACACGGAATCACCGGAACGACAATAGACTGTAGTTACCCACGCGATATGCGAAGGTTTTGGACATTTTCGATCTCTTTCGCTCTCTCTCTCTCTATCTCACTCCCTCTCAGCCCTGATTTTACGAATTACAATATGTAACTGTGCAAGTCTTCGCTTTGTGTTTTTGTTTGTATGTGTGTGTGTGTGGGAGGGTCAATTGTTTGTTTAAAATATTTACAACAAATTTCATAAAAGTTTGTTTTTTATATTATGATGATCACTTTACATTTGCAACAATTGAATGGACAAATAGACGTATCTAGATCACCAGTTGGTACATATGTATATATGTATGTAAATGAATGGTAGATGCATATGTACATAAATGGTTGTGTATGCATATATAGACATTCTTATGTAGATGGATGCTTCAATCTAATGGCAATTTGCAGTTGAATGTTTTAAAGTACATCTAGAGTATCTAGAAGGTCTAATAAATTTTTAGTTTCAATATAGATATTCAAAAGAAGTTAGTAAGAAGAGAATTTAATTATAGTATACATATTTAATAGTATACATTTTCCGTTTCCCTTTTTATATTTTCCAAATTTGATATGCATCGGACTTAGATAGTTTCTTATTATGATGATTCTAATTATTTCATCATTTCATTAAAATTTAGGTTTTAATTATTATCATATTTTCAATCAACCTTGAGTTTTGTTGTATGTATTGTTTTTTTGTATAAATCTCTACTACTTTAAGTACATAATTTTTTTCAAATTAGTCTTTTAGAAACATCATCGAAATGTGACTAATGGATTTTAATTAGTGATTTAATTCCCAGTCAATTTATCTTATTAATTTGGCTCTGAGCTACATGCAATAAACTTTGATATTAGTTCCATTTATTTAACTGTATTATACTTCTCTGTTATTCTATGATGTAATCAAATTAATTTAGAAATTATACAAATATGTTCTATGTGATTATAGTTTATACATACATATTGCTCTTTTTAAATTTTTATACTTTCTTCCTATACTTTAAAATAATTTCTCTTTTTTTTTTCTTAAGCTATTCGAATTTAAATTTGGTTCTTAAAATTCCAGGCCAAAAAGTGACAAATATTAATAGTTTAATATAGGAAACTAGTTGCCCTAGTTGTTCTTTTTTACTATTATAAGTGAGGGATTCTGATTACTTAACACTTTAAGATTTATTTATTTTAGATCGATAACTCCATCAATTATTTCTCTTACCAAAAATAGAACAAGTTCATTTGGCTTTATGATTATTTCCACATTGTGGTTTGATCATCTTTAAATAGTTCAAACTTCCATTTGTGAATGATTCGCCATGAAATGAAAGGGTTACTCCCCCTTCCCAAATGACTTCCCAAAATCATAATTTAATGTTGCTTACTCTTTTCCTTTATTATTACCATGATCAATTTCCATTTCCAACCGTTTTTGAGCAATTTCATCAAGCATATCCAAAACATAAACTGCATTTTCCTAACTACAACAAACCAAAAAAAAAAAGAAGGCCTATGTTTCGCTTTAGTGCCTCTTACCATGACGCCGACGCCGGTGCCAATGATGATGACGATGATAATGGTGATGGTGATGATGATCTGGGCCAATAACAACATACATATATGCTAATTCATCTGGTTGACTGACAGTTCCAAAAAAAAGAAAAAGAAAAAAAAAACCTACTCAAAAAATACATGTGCAATATTTCATGCATAAAACTCGACTCTTTTCCGGAAGCTGGGCCCCCCTCCCGCTCCCTTCAAAATGGATTGTATTAATTGAAGCATGTCGGCAGCGGCGGCATCATCTTCAATTCCTCCAATGCCTTTCCTTCATCATCTCCTCCTCCTCCTACCTCATTTTGCATGTTTAATGAGCGAATTGTCTCAAAATTTATTGCTGCCAACTGTTTGTTGATGATGATAATGATGATGAAGGTGGGGGGGGGAGGCGGTGAAGGAGGCTGAAAGAGGAAATCAGGAAAAACCACCGTATGAAAATGAAAGAAAATAAACAAACAAGTGAAAATGCGAATCGCTATACATATATGTTATATGCATTATGCCTCTTGTTAACCCCGCCTCTTAACTTAGCTCATTGTGTGCTAAATAGTTTTCCTGTCTACTATATCTTGTCATATATCTCTTCCTCTCCCTCTCCCTCTCTCTCTCAATTTCCATATTACTCATACGCACCGTTAACTAACTTGTCATGCCACAAGCAAACTCCAAATACTACTCCAACAACGACAATTGGATTGATTTAAAATGAGCGCTAAAATTATTGCAAATTAAAATGAAATATACTACGTAACGGGCCTGAAGAAAAAAAAAAAATAAGGAAAGACTGAAATAAAAGTGAAATGTTGATTAAATTAAGCAATTGCTGGCAATTTCCTTCTGTCAATTGACTTTTAACTTTAAATCGAATTTATAACATTTGCTTTAACTAAAAGTTGAAATTGGAGAAGGAAATTGCCAATTAAGAAGGAAATAAGAATGATGTAATCCTAAAGAAACCAAGTCATAACCCTTGAAGGACATCCTTGTTACATATTACACAAAAATCATTTTCAAGCACATTTTCCTTTTACCTTAACTATACTTTTGAATCAAAAATATGTATTCCCTTAGATATTTAATCTAATCTCTATTTTATTTTGTTTATTATTTTTAGGCACGTTTCTGGGTGCAAGTTATCGATGAACTGCGTCGGGGTGTCCGACTGAAGAAGAGTAATTTTGAACGAACACCGATTGAATATGAGTTGACGCCCTATGAGATACTCATGGGCGACATACGAGCCAAGTAAGAAAGGAATGCCATTCCATATCTACCATACACATCCATCCACCTTAATCATATTTACAATCAGTTTTTTTGATCTTCTCACACACTCCTCACTATATAATAATGATCATTAATATACTCTCTCTCTCTCTCTTTGGCTTGATCACAGAAAGTATCAATTGCGCAAAGTAATGGTCAATGGTGATATACCGCCGCGCGTTAAGAAAGATGCCCATGCCATGATATTGGAGTTCATTAGGTCACGGCCGCCATTGAAGAAGGTGGGTAGCAGTAACAGCATCGCCGACACTGGCCCCAATCTAACTAAATCCAAAGCCGCCATAACCACAATCAAAATCAATTCGAATCCCAATAACAAAATCGAGTATCCAATTTAACTTTCCCTTCTCCATCTCTATCTCCATCTCCATCTATCTTACTTGCTCACTCTCCATCATATCCATCGCTCTCTCCCCCTCTTCCATACTCTCTTTCTCCCGCTCTGTGTATGTGTGTGTGTTAATCAAGAAAAAATTTAATTTTGTTTTAATAAAAATGAAAATTGTTGGTTGTACCCATTTTTGCATAACAAATTGTTGTTCATTTCTTTTACTTACCCTAAATTTGTTTGTTTTATTTTTCACAAAAAAAAAAACCAAAAATAAAAAATAAAATACAAAAAAAAAATGTAGGCCTCGGAGAGACAGTTGGGACCACCATTGTTGAAGTGCATCCCATCGCCGAGAGAACAATTACTGGAATCGATCCGACAAGGAAAGGAACTGAAGCAAATTACACCACCAAAAGCACCAACATTGAGAGAAAGAAGTAAGTTGAGATATTTAAATTAAAATATAAAAACTAATAAGAGAAAAAATAATAATAATAAGCAGAACAATTATGGAGAAAACCTATAAGAATGCAAAATCTACCAAATCTATTGAAAGATTCCAATATCAATTCAATAACCTTAAATCAAAATGAAAATCATCATGCAAGCTAAATTTAAGTCTCTACAATTTGTGTCTTGGTTCACAACGAATGAAGGAAGGACTTAAGGTTTCTATAATCTTCCTTATTTCCTTTATTATGTAGAGCTAGTCTTCCCTCCCCGTAGGTTTTTTTATTTTTAGATGGCTATAGAACTATTTATCTGTAGAATCATTAAATTACTGCAGCAAAAGAAAATTCATGCCAATTTCTTCTTCTTTATAAAAAATAAATGAAGATTTTTTTTTAATTTTTAAACCGACTTAGAGTATACCCTGCACCAATAAGAGATATTTCATAAAATCAGGCTCCGTCGAAATCCTCATTAATTGAATATATATATTTGACTGAATTGGAGCGTACTGAAGTAGAGGTTCCTTCGAAACATTTCTCCGTTGTCCTTCTTTTGAAGGATTTTACCAATGTTCTATAGGCTCTAAGTTGGGCATCTTTTGGCCGATTTGGAAAAGTTTTACATCAGTCTTCTAGATAATTTCCGTTTTAAAAAAATGCATTAAAAGTTAAAAAAAATATGGAAAACAAATTTTGGCCGAGTTTTCGTAATTTTTGCAATGTAACCATCGTTAAAATTTGCGAAAATCGAGTTGAAAATTAGTTTTCAAGATTTTTATGCCAATTAAAAATGGCGATTCTGAAAAGCAAATAAAGACATAGTTTTCCAAAATCAGACGAGATTTGACTGAATTGGCGCCCTCTGAAGTAGAGGTTTCTTCAAAGGATTTGTCCGTTGTCCTTCATTTGAAGGATTTTAACAATGTTCTATAGGCACTAAGATGGCTATATTTTGGCCGATTTGGAAAAGTTTTACAACTCTAGTTATAGTTGCGGAGGCGAAAATGGGCATGGTAAAAATTTTAAACAAACTTTATCTGCGTAGACACTAGACGGATGATGACACCAAGTTTGGTTACTCCAGCTCTTATAGTCTCTCAGATCTAGGTGTTCATACAGACGGACATGCTCATATCGACTCCGGGGTTGATGCTGATCAAGAATTTATATACTTTATGGGGTCGGAAAATTTTCCTTCTGCCTGTTACATACATTTTAGCGAATTTATTATAACCTTGTACCCTATGTGGGTACAGGGTTTAATAATGCGATAAATTCTAGATTATACAAATGTACATAGTTTAAAAATATTTTTTAAAAATATAAAAAATGAATGTTATACAGGCCTATTCGAAAAGTATTCAAATCCTTTTTCAGGGAGGTAAAATAAATTTATACTCAAATTTGAATCCTGAAGTGAATCCAAATAGAATTTATGTAAGATTATTCAGTAATAATGATTGATTTGATTTTATTATACCCTTGCAGAGGGTATATTAATTTTGGTCAGAAGTTTGCAACGCACAGAAGGAAGCATCTCCGACTATATAAAGTATATATATTCTTGATCAGCATGAATAGCCGAGTCGATATGACCATGTCCGTCTGTCCGTCTGTCTGGATCAACAGCTTCTCCTCCGAGACCATAAGAGCTACAGAGCTGAGATTTTCAGCATAGGCTCCTTTTTGCTGCAGGCATTGTATATCTCGGAATCATCGATCGGACGACTATATCATATAGCTCCCATAGGACCGATCGGTCCTGAATAAGGTTTATCCTCAATAACTCTGTTGTTTTTCA
Organism: Drosophila sturtevanti; assembly: GCA_018150375.1. Lineage (NCBI taxonomy): Eukaryota > Metazoa > Arthropoda > Insecta > Diptera > Drosophilidae > Drosophila > Drosophila sturtevanti. The sequence continues at coordinate 1,840,949 of JAECWJ010000341.1, read as the reverse complement.
ACCGAATGCCACGAAATTTGATATTTATGAGTTTAATATGCTTCTTGATACTTCAACCAAGTTTTATCAGAATCGGTTGGCTATATCAAATAGCTGCTATAGGAACAATCGGTACAAAAAAAAATTTTGTATGGAAAATTTTTTTTCTCAAGCTCAAAATTTTGAATTTGTAAATTTGCTATGTTTAGTTTACAATAATGCTTTTGGTGAATTATATAGAGAAAATCTGCAAGGGTGGACGAAGTTAGTCCATCTTTCTAGTTTTATAAACATTTCACTTAAATAAGTTTTAATTCAGACTTTTATTACTTTATTTCTGCCGAAGACGTCAAAAAGGATATGAGAGTATTTATGGGAACTTTATATACAATAGTTTTCTACAAAAATGCGCCAGAAAATAGTTCTCTAATCCTTGCAAATAGAAACTTTCTCCTTAAAAAAGAAAAATTGTAAATGTAATAGATAGGGGGGATATGAATGCACTTTGAAAACAATGACAATGAACTTTGCCAAAAATTTTCGCAAGTCTTCAATTACGCCTAACCCAAAATGTGGCCACGAACTCTTTACAAAATAGCCAAAACAAAAAAGAAAAAACACAAACAAAAATAGAAGGAAAAAGAAAAGAAAAACATACTTACCATTCAATGTCAAAATGCATGGGATTTCCATCTCTCTTTATCTCCTTGTTGTTGATGTTGGTTGTCGGTGTTTCTTCTCTCTCATCTCTGTTGTCATCATCGATTTCAAATTTTAAACGCCAAACGCCCATAAATTGTTGTTGTCAATGCTCCAAAGTCATCTTCAAAAAATAAAAAGAAAAAGACAGGAACAGAGACACAGACAATGAGAGAGAGAGAGAGAGAGAGAGAGAGATAGAAAAGAAAAACTTGTTAGCCGCAACAAAAAAAAATATAAACTTTTCACTGCTTGGCACTTGTCTCGGCATCTCCGATTGCAACTCCTCTACCTTCTCCCTCTCTCTCCCTCCTCTGGCTCGTATCTTTCTCCGTTTGTTTGTCCAATTTTTGCAACAGCGCAGCGCACATGCCAACATAGATCAAAAACAGCAACATTTCAGCTATCCCTCCCCCACACCCCCATTCCCCCTCTTTTATATACTACCCTACCGCAAATTTAGCTCTTTGGTGAAGGAAGCGTGCAAAATTGTGACACACAAAGATAGCGACAACCGTTGAGGCAGGCAACACGACAACAGCAACAACAACAACAACAACAACCACACGCTGCAGCAACCTCACCTTAAACTCAGACGGCTAAGCCACAGACGAGGTTTATTTTGTTGTGTTTGTTTGTTGTTGTTGTTGTTGTTTTTAGTGGTTTTCTGTTCAATTTTGTGTGGGAATATCTCTTTTTGTCACACTGCAGCTGCTGACCAAAAATCATATTACCAAAATACAATAAATTTGTCACGTTACAAAAAGAAGTTAACAACCTTCTACTTGAATGAAAAAACAGAAGGAGAAAAAAAAACAAGCAAACATGATAATTGGCATCTCAAACTAAAACCAGGCAACTAGTGCGCTAATTGCAACTGTTACATTTTTTATGATCGGTTATATAGATATATATATCTATTCCTGTATTTGGTAAAACAATAAACTTAAGACATTTAAATGACTTTAATTGGTTGTTTTTATGATTCGTAATTTTTCAATCCTCTAATTTTACTTAACTACAACTACCAAATGCCGCAATAATGAGTTTTTATCGATCTCTGATATGTGGTTCATATATCTAAGTTTTGTTGTAAAACAGGATCATGTTTTTTAGCCGACATTTAATCGGGAAATAGTCTGATTTGGGTTACTGTTGTTATGGCCGATAAAGGAAATATAAAATATTTAATAGATTAGGTTAAGCAGGTGGGGGGATCCCTGGGGAAGATCCCACGTAGATGGTTCCGGGTTTAAAGATATGTTAAGATATGAGTATATATTTAATAGGAAATTACATATAGTTTGATCTAAATCATAATTGTGATTACAATTACAATTAAAATTCGAAGATTTATTACTTATTACAACTTTTCTTTTAAATTTGTTGATTAAATAAGGTGCTAGATAACGAATATATTGAATTTAAATCTACGTTGATTTGCAAATTGTTCCAATTACTAATTTTACATTTAGATTAACATTAAGTTTAAGCCGATATGGGCCAAAAATATTTCCTTTCAAACATTTTGAATTGATTGCGTAATCTAAGTTATGCAAAAAAGCTTGAAAAAAGAATTTCCAGGGAAAAAAAACATTACATGCATTAATGTTACTAAATAAAATTGTGTAATTACTTTTCATATTAAGATATTAACTTACTTTGGTTTACACTAAGAACAAGGAAAATTAGGAGATTAAAACAAATATATCTTAGACTTAAGCCCCGCTTAAATAGTATAAACTCTATATCAAAAATTTGTTATGTAAAGTTAATCATGAAAAGAACTGCTTGCAATGAAACCTTTTCAATATCTCTGTATTTACTTTGATTACGTCAAGCCAAGCTTTGCAAGCAGTTCACAATTTCCACAGCCAGCTAAAAAGTATGCTATGACAAATTTGTTTTTCATAACAGAATTACAACTTTGAAATGAATGTTGTTCCATTAAGTTAATGAGAAAGAAATTGAATGATTGTTGTAAGCAAAAACTTTTGCCATAATCATTTAAAATTTTCTCTATTTTCCTGTGTGCTTACTCATACATGTTGTAAATGTATTGCATTCCACCCTCTATTGGCCTTCAAAGGACGTCATTATTGAATGCCGCCGACTGTTAATTTATGACGTCACAAGAGACAGACAGACAGACTAACTAAACATAAACATTTCTAGACCGCTTCTCTTTTTTGCTGTTTGTTTCTCTCATTCTCTCACTGCGCATGAGCTTGCAAGCGAAACAGCTTTCGGGTCCGTGTTTGAGTCCGCTTCAATTCAGTTGACAGTTTCGTGTGAAGCCTCAACGGAGACAAATCGGCTTAAGTTTTCAATTTGTATAAACTTGACGCGGTTTGGGGCAAAAATGAAGAAAAGACAATAGTTAAATGAACAATACTTACAAACTTATCGAATACAAAATGAATTAAGTGAAAGGAAAAACCAAGCATCAGTTAGTTAGGCTGTTAGTCATATCTTCCTTTCATCCTTTTCCAAAAAATAAAAATCTCTCAATTCAAACAAACCCCAAAGAAATTGGGGTTGGTTCTCGTTTCTATTTCGGATCGATAACCTGAATGCAACCGTGTGAAGCATAAAAAAAGTGAAAAGGAGCAACAACAAAAGCGAACCAACAGGCAGACATGTGGACCTATTAAGTGAAAAGAAAATTTTCTCCAAAAAAAAACGAAAAAAAATAGAAAAATAAAAGGAAATTATCAAAAATTGTATTCAAATGGATGCCAATTCTATGCCAATGACAAGTGCCAAGCGCTCAACGGCTGCCTCAGTGTTCAAATCTCATCATATAGTACGAAATGCAGATATTATCGATATGGCAAGTGATGCCTCACTCTATTGTAGCACCGATGGAGACCAGCAGCGGCAGCCAGAAGAACAGCAACTACCCACATCTGAGGGAACGGAAGCAGCTGGGAATCCTCCACAACCTACGCCAAGACCAGCTCCACGTGCCACTGCGTTGGCCTAATCCGCCAACACCCAAACCACGTCAAGCCATCAAATCATCAAAAGGTAGCCTCAAGGAAAATCATTTTACTTTTGACCTGGTTTACATAAAGGTTGAATGAAAAGCGACGGGACCTTAGCTAGGGGAGTAAACAGATGGAAGAATAATGGGAGTCAACAACATGTGTGCTTAAGGAGTTGTTTGAGCTACTTTAGCCAATGCCTTTTCATTATGATCATCAAGATGATGATTACAATGTTGTTGTTGTTGATGATAATGATGATGATAATGATGAAGAAGGCGACGTTGATGATGCCAGCAGTAGATGTGGTAATGACTGCAACTTTGGCTTGAAAGTATTTAACTGTCATTAAAATTAGACAAGCAACTAGGCGACTTAGTTGATACACTTACATTCAAAACTGGGGAACTGTCAGGTCAAAGTTGAAAACTTTCAGAATGAATCTATTTAATTAAAATGGCTATAGATATTGAGATGTAGATATTGATTACTTTCTTAATCCATCTGCGGCTTGTTTTACAAAGGCTTAGATAAAGTTAAAGTCTTCTTGAATTCGGCCAAGATAATCGAATAGTTCTTACTCTATTTTAAATTCAAAGATTTCAACGATCTTTAAAAAATATGTCAGATACTTAAGTGGATTGGGAAATCTTCATATAATACAACGATTCTTTTGATCTCCTTTTTTTATAATTATATAAATAATTTTTTTTGAATTTGTAAATAATTATGGTTACCTGTTATGCCAAATGATTATCGATAAGGGTTTAAATTTAACGTTCTATATTTAACATTTAATTTCTCTATCTTATTAATTATCCATCTTCTTACCTTTCCTTAATCTGAACATTTCAATTTGAGTTATAACTATGAACAATTTATGTGGCTAATCAAAGACTCGAAAAAATAAGAGATAAAGAAATTTCTTTTCATATGTTCAGACCTTTTTAAATTAGATTCTATAGTTCATGAATTTAAAGGTCAAAAAAGTCTAAAACTTTTTAACACGATAATTCCGGAGGAAAATCATTTTATTGTTTATCTAATAAAGAATAAATACATATCTATTAACTTATATTTAATCTGTTAATCGATAATGCACAATTCGAACACAAAACAATTTATCTATATAGCTTATGCAATGAAAAGCACTTACGAACGATTTATTTATTCATTAAGGTTCAAAAATATATTAAAATTAATTTGTTAATTTAAAAATATGTCGTTTAGAGCTAATTGGGAAAGTTTTTAATCCAATTCGGTAGGAAAGAAACCAAATTTTAGTATTAACTATTAGCCATTGTTAAGCAAATAGCCTAAAGATATAGAGCCTCGAGCTATTCAAGTTAATTTCACTGTTCGACCTTTTCCGCTTTTACCTCGAACAATTGCACAAGAGTTTTCTTTCAGTTCATGTAGAAGCATAAAGTGCGTCAGGTTTTAACGGTTTAGTTTAATGGTTAATAAAAAAAAACCAACTTAGAAAACAAAACAAAAAAAAATACTTGAAATATATATGTATGTATGTATGCGCGTATAAAGCATATTCCCACTTTCAGAGTGTCAGTCAGAGGAGAGAACTGAACGATCGTGGTGTCGCCTCAGCATAATCTATGTAATTGCGCAACATCATGCTGTAATGTGACAGACGACAGACAGAGGTGGAATGAAAGAAGCTAGTTTTTTAGGTCTACAAGAAAAATTCTCCCATAGTCTTAATATTGTATAATCTAATCACAATGCCTCCAATCGCCTTCGCCCTTCCCCCCCCTTCGCCCTCTTAGTGTGTGCTATGTGTCCCATATCTTTTTCCCAGAGCATGAGCATTAATTAAACTTTGCCTTTTTATCATTTTGCAGTGCTTCCAAATGCAAACTCCACACTATCACGATCCAGACAGAGACTCATCAAAGTCGATTTCTCAAAGTTGCAGGTGAGTGTGAATATATATTTTTATGTTTCCTTCTTTTTAAAAGGGGGTATTTATTTTGTGTATTTGTTGTATAGGACGACGAGCATATCTTCGATGAATCCAGCCTGAGAAGCTCTAATTCGACACATCCACATAACCAGCATCATCATCATCAACATTTATCTGAATTCCATCGCTGTTCACAGCCCAAAATGCCGCCATATCCAATTGGTGGCTATATAATGGGTAGTCAGGCGAGACCAGATTGTGAAACGATCCGACCAAGACGCACAAGTGAGTAGTTGTTAACAAATAAATTCTAGAAATAATCTACATACATACATATATATATGTATCACGATATCTATCAATATCTAAAAGCACAAAGTGGTAAAAGGAAATTTAATATAGCTGAAAAGGTTTTTAGTTTTGAAATTTGAAACAATATTGAGATCTATAAAGAAATAGCAAATTCTTTTGTATTTTTCATTTGTTATTAAATGAATGCTAGTAGTTACTTATTTTCATTGCCATTTTTGATAGTAACAGGAGAAACCCAAAAACGTAGGTTTAAATTTATATAGAGAAAATATTACCAGATACTTATATACTTGACATTGTATAAAGTAATTGAAGTATTAAATTGGTAATATTTATTGAAGAGAGAATGGAATGGAAAGGAAATTAAAATATCAAGAGATCATCAAAAGAACTCCCAGTATAAAGTAAATTATTTATTTACATATCCACAATTTAAAGGTCTTTAAAAAAATATTACTATGCATTTGTAATCTGAATTTACAATTATTGCAAATAATTTGTTAATTATTTTATTTTGTTAGTTAGTTTAGTAGGAGCAAGTTAAAAGTAGATAAAATGTGGAATCACTTTATAAATAATAAAAAAAATAAATTAGTCTCGGCAGATTAAGGGGAATTTAGGGAAATTACACTCAAAAAAAAAAAACGATAAATTAGTCTTGACTGAGTGTTATCTTTATTACCTAAATTTAAAATGGGTTTAACTGATTATTTTGCAGATTTTTTTCAACACTTTTCCTTTCATTTTTAATACTTTGACCAATTGAGATAAATTATTTTGGGATATTTAAATAAAAACAGCTTAGCTAAGAGAGTTAAGTGATTAGAGTTAAGTCATTTAGTGATTAAACTTTTAGTTTATTTTAACCAAAGGGAATTAAGAAAAAATACAAAATTAAAGGTCAAATCTATTTTTTATAGATCTGCTTTATAAAATTTCCCATAAAATATCAGCACGTTGTGATCTAGCAATAAAATATTTTCATATTTCCAATTTTCCTTAACAAAATTTTCCACTCCGTGTCTTTTCTTATATATATATATATGTAGATACCTATTATTATATATGTAAATATATGTATATAGTATACGTATATTTCTTTCACTGATTATTTATTTTTAACTTTATTTTAATTATAAATGGTTTGAGTTTTACAATTATTTTTAATTTACTTTCCCTTTTTTTTTTCTTATCCTTTTTAATTTACCAACACCAACACACACTTAAAATATAAAACAAAATATCCTTTAAATTGCAAAAAGGTATTTGATTGTCTATTATTTTTTGTTAAATTTTCTAAAATGGTGATTCTTTAAAAGCTAATTTAACTTATTTAAAATTTTAATTAAATGTATTTAAAAAAAACAAACAAACAAAAAAAACACACGCACTATGAACAAATTAGAACACCAAATTAAACAATTGATTAAATTGGTTTTTTGGGCTATGGCTACAGCACACACACACAAACGGACACAACCACACCCACAAACACACTAAAAAATCTCAAAATATTTGTAAAAAAGAAGGAAAATTCTTTTATCAATATAAATAAAAATGAAAAAAGTTTTATACTTTTTTTTTTGCTTGTTGTGCTTATTAATAAAAATTTCAAAATCTAAAAATATATTTCCAATTTTGATCAAAATATGAAAATACCAAAAAACGAACAAAAAATAATTTTCGACAAAAAAAAAAACAATTAAATAAATTAAGCAACAGTGGAGCAGCCAATGAAGCAACATGAGCAGCAGCCACAAGTTCATCCACAAGCTGAGCAATCCTTAACACAGGACGAACTAAACAGATTCTACGATAATGCCTTGGAATGTAAATATTATCTGATAATTCCAATTCATTTCGCTTCTTTATTTTCAACAAAAACTAAAATGAAAATTCAATAAAAGCGCTCATTAAGCCCTCACACACACGCTCACACACACAAACACTAAAATACATACACACACATAGCACACGCACTTTCGCACCACCCAAAAAGGGTCGCACATTAAAACATTATTAACTTTTCCACTATTTTCTATATATACATATTTATCTATATAACTCTATACATACCCCTGCGCCCCCGTCAAATAACCATAACCACATGATTGACCATATTAACTAACTAACTGTTTGTGTCTATTTCATATGTCCTGTCCTTTTATGTAGCCTATGACCTGGCCACGCAATCTGAGTCGAGACGTAGTTCTCTGCGTCGTCATACCATTGTGGGTTGTCAGAGTAACTTTGATGAGATGGCCGCCAATGGCACAGCAACGATGTCAAGCGGAACGAGTATTATGACGCATTCAATGCCACCCACACGTCCCGAATCACGTCAATCAGATGACCTAAAAGAGGTAGGATTAAATGACAGTACTATGTTGTGTTCAAGATACATAAATAAGTATCACCGAATTTAAGTAGGTTTTCGATACGAAATGTAATTACTTAAGTACTTGGCCAAGAGTCTTGAAAATTGAAGCCTAAAAGCGAAACAACACTTTTGAAGTTGATTTTAAAAAGTTTACAGAAATCATTAATGATTCAAATATTTCTCAAATATCATTAAATTTACCAGCCATTATTTAAATAATTATATATATATGATAGATGCTTTAATATTTATCATTAATATAGGTAAATATTCAGTATTTTTACCTAAATTTTAATAGAGAATGAGCTGCCAAGGCAAGGCTAGACTTTTCACTAATTGAAAATCAATTAGTTCAGTATTTTTAATAAGAAAATGTAATTAATTATAACACTTTGTTAATTATAGATCATTGGAGCTATTACCCCCTTTTCCTCTTTTCTTTTCGATAGTAAATAGTTTTTACTTTTTAAAATATAAAATAAAAATGCTTCATTTACTTAAAAAGAAATTACACAATTTCCAAACCAGAGAAATTGACGCTGAATATTTTGATAATTTAACTTCTTCAAATATAGAGCAATAACAATCAATAATTAGTAACTCTAAACTAACTTTTAATAATTAAATTCTTTGTTTAAAATTTCAGTTAACCAGCGAGAATAATTACTCCTCATCACAACAAGCCATGGATCAGCAACATGTAATGGCGAATTCATCATCTGGAAAAATAGAAAACGCAGATGCAGCTCCTTCAACATCCTCCCTGGGCCCATGGAATAAATCCTTTATGGATAAACAAACGTGGATGGAACGTGGTGATGATCGTCTATCTGTGACCTTGGAGGAAATTGTACACATACGTTCTGTCATGACCAAAGCTGAATTGGAGGGTTTACCCATGGATGTGCGCGTCAAGGAGGATGTTGAAAAGCGTCGCGTTTGCTTTTTATGTCTACGTACCAGATTCTCATTCTTTGGCCCATGGGGTATACAGTGTAAACTCTGTCAGCGAACTGTTTGCGCCAAATGTTATACCAAGGTTAGTTCAAAAAGAAAAAAAGAAAAGAAAGAAATTAAGGCAACACGAATGGAATTTATATATATCAAATATCCATGTAGATGCGCATTCCATCGGAGCATTTTCGTAATGTTCCCCTAGTATTGATCTCACCTTCATTGCTATCGAGTCCGGCTAGCTCAAGTACACCCTCACCATCGCATCATCAGGCTTTGCATGCCTCATCAACGGGAAATATAATGGATGATCAGTTTCCCAAATCCTTAATTGAACGTCTCTTGCGTTCCGAGTCAGAGCGAAAGGTATGTCAAGAGTGATAAAAACAAATTAATCTGTTTAATTGAAACTGACTCTGATTCCTACTTTCTTTTTAGACTCGCAGCACTGTGGGCAGTGCACCATCATCGCCCAAACACCAAAGATCAAATATGAGTACACCAGGCATTACCATGGGACCGGCAGCAGCAGCTTCAGCTGCTCCAGGTCAAGCTGTTGAAGCCTTGCATGATCAGGCAGCCATGTCGGCCTCCTATTCAGCAGCCATGCGGAGAACGTCGGGTGTACAACATCAACATCAACAACAACAACATCATCATCAGCACTACAATAACGTAAATAACATGTCCAGGAGCATGGAAGGACCACGCAGTTTGCCTGTACACAGTCCAGCGCATCGACCGCTATCCAATAGCAGCACATTGGAGAGAAAGTAAGGGAAAACAAGCAAGAAGAAAATCAATTTAAATCAAGTTCGGAGGGATATACTTTTTAGAGTCATCTTAAAATTTAACAATTTCCGAATAACCTTTTCTTTATTAACAATTTCACTCCTTTCTTCGTTAGGTCTCGTTTCTCGCGCGGTTTTGGACTTTTCTCATCATCGGGCAGTCATCTGGCCGCCCATCAAAACCAAGATACCAAGGAGAATTTACGTGGCGATTTGGTCACTGTTTGTAATGATTGTCAGGGCTTGGTCAATGAGATAACCAGTTCTGTGAAACAGAAACGCAGCTCGGCTAGAAATCGCACCATACAGAATCTCACATTGGATTTAACGCCTGTTTGGAAATAGGCCATAATCGAAGATAATTAATTCGTTAGAAGAGGAAAAACCAAAATATAGATGGACTGTTATATAATTTAGTTTAATCAGCATTGATCGAGCATTGTAAAAATAAAGCTTAACAAAATATATCAAGAAAATTTGTCGCTAAAGCGCACCCCACCATATTATTTAAGTATAAGTTGTACTGCTATCAATTTATCTATATATATTTATATATATATATATCTATATAAATGTGCATATATGTATGTGTAACTATCTCTCTGTATAAATGAAGCCGTTTGCTTGTTCATTGTTTAATTTATATGTAAAAAAAACAGTGTTGAAAAGAAGTCTTCGCGCGTCTCCTATAAATGACAAATTTGCACACAGATTCCGAACAATAATAATTCATATACATATACATGAAAATATATATATATAGATATACATATTACATATACATGAAAATGATCCATATAGAACTTATGCCTTTGATTTAGCAAATGAAATGATTATGATTATAATAACTAACTGTTGTGAATTGTTGATCAAATTCTATATAAAAATATCTATACTTTTGTTTAACCTAACTGATCAAGAAACTATAAGAAAATGAACTTTATAGATTAATTTAGTTTTATTTTTAGTTTCCTTATTGTTTTAAGTGATCTTTCCTAAAATTGATTGAACTTAAATAATTATTAATTTGATATTTAATTTAAAATGCTGTAAAAAAACATTGAATTAATTTTATGGTTTTTAAGTTCTTTTTTTCACACACCCACAAAATAAACACTTACATACACCCCCACACGAAAGGTTAAAAATAAAAACGCAAAATAAAATAAAAACTGAAAAAAAATAATAAAAAATCAATATGTTGAAATGTTTTTAAATTTTTTACTTTTAAAACTAACATTAAAACTACAGACATTTAAAATAATATGTTCTATAACTCACGACTTTATAGTAAACATTACAATTTAACGAGCGTCAATTTAAAATTTTCGTTGCCTGCTTTTCGGGTTAATACTAAAACAAAACTTAATAATTCTCAGCCAAAAGGAGTAAAAAACACAAAATCCTTAATATCTTGGCTCTCCATAGGATTAAAAGGACATCACTTGGACACAAGATAGAACAGTCTTCAAAGATTTTTCCAGCACCAGTTTCGTCCTGATTCCATCAAGGACTTTCGAGTAAAACGCATTTTTTGTTGCAGTAAAAAGTCCTTTTTTCTCAGCCGCTTAAAGGACTATCAAGGATATTGCCATGTCAGCGAAAGGCAATCAAAAAGTACTAGCTTGTGGCCAAAGGACATCCTTTTAGTCCTTTGAATGGCTGAAATATGAACGTTTTTGTAATTTTGAAGGATTTTTCTGGGCAAGTACCTTAAAAAATTTAACCAAATTTTCGGTTCCAAAAATTCGAATTTCTTTCAAATGATGCGCGACAAGAGTTGACCAAAAGTGAATTTTAAATTTCATACAGTATTTTTTATTAATAATAAAAGGGCTGAAATCTGTTAAAGAAAAATTTTTTGTGTTGATTTTTACAAAACTATATTTTATTTCCATATAAAATATTTTTAAGGATCAAGTTGTTGAAATTATTTATATTTCATTATAAATTAAAAGTTATTCCGTCGGTATTTTTTTTGTATGTAAACAATTTATACATATAGAAACATATTATCCTTCGATTTTCACAGTTCTTATTACATGAAAGTGGGTGGTGCCTTAAAGCTAATTCCAACTAGAGCTAACAAATTTTACTCCGCGCGTGACTTTTTATTACCCGATTTATGATCAAAGCCTCCATGACGTTTACGATTGAAACGTTTATTCTTGTTACGTGAGAAATCGCGACGTTTCTTCATGAATTCAACGGCCTTATCCAAGAACTCCTTCTCCTCAGACTCAGAGGCTTTGCGTAATGTCAATGAAATTTCATCATTTAACTTGAGCTGAAATGGGAATGAGAGAATGTTGGAATTTATTTGTATGAAATACAGGATCAATTTCATGTATTAGACTTACCTTGCCCTCCTCGACTTTTTCTAAATACTTGGCAGCTGAATCTGCTTCAGTTAGACGCACCGAACCTTTGGTGTCGCCCTTGCTAAATTCAATATAGGCTATATCGAAATCCTTGATCTTTTCAAAGGCCTCACGAATCTCCTCACGTGTTGAGGTATCTGGTGCCCCCTCGAATACTACAATGGCATTTTTGGGTAATTCAATTTGTGGTTCAGGTTTTGCCTCCTTCTTTTGATTATTTTTACGCTTCTCATTCTTCTTCTGATATTCTTCCTGTTTCTCTTTAAGATATTCAATTTGCCACTTACGAAGCAATTCACGTTCCTTATATAGAACTTTCTCGCCTTCAAGGAAATTCTTGGCCTGTTCCTTAGTTTGGAAAGTAAGGAAAATACTTCCTTTGAATTTGTATGATTTTGTGGGTTTATCGAAATGCTTGCGCATTGTGAGATTAACAACTTTTTCATAGGGGCTGAAGAAATCGAGTAAATCGCTCATTTGGGAATCCAAGGGAAAGCCTTTGGCATAGGCTGTACGCTCTTGGATCTCCTTGCGGCGCTCGTCATTATGTTCTGGAATCGGACGCTCAGGATGACGACGCAATTTTTCCTTATCCTCACTGACCTGCAGCAGACCCTCATTAGATTTGTTGAGGGCATTGACAATCTCTTGGAAATCTGTGGTCAATGCTGCCAAGCGCTTAAATGTGATCAAAACGGAAAGAGGAACCCAGCCTTCTCCACCTTCGCTCTTGGTAATTTGTTCGCGAAGAAATTTATCGCGATTCAAATTAGCATCACTAAAGTAGTACTCTACTTGGCGTATAATAGCGCGCTCCTGTTTGGTCAAATCCGCATCCGCATTGGCATCTCCATCCTCGTTTGCATCACCATCAGCATCGTTGTTTTCCGGCTCAGAAGCCGGTTGCTCTTTTTCATCGGATTTACCATTCTTGGCAGGAGAAGACTCCTCCTTCTTCTCTTTATCTGCGGTGACCTCCTCTTGGGGCTTTTCAGCGACTGCTTCAGCAACGTCGGCCATTGTTTGTTTAAAATACTTAAAACGTTTTCCAAAAGCGTGCGGAAGCAAAACCAAACACGTGTGCGTTAAAACGAAGAGTATCGATATTTTTGTTAGCAATCGATATTCCAATGGATAATATTTATTTGTGGTTGCGTTTACCTACACTACTTATGGACGATGCTTCTCTACACTAAAATGCAACAGTGGTGGCAGGATATTGGAGATAAAATATATGTACATATATATGTCTGTTTGTATTTGTAAACCATAATCCGATCCCGCTTAAGTAGTTTTTAGAAAATTGGAGTTAATTAAAAGTAGATATAAGATTTTGTGACTACTGAAAATACTGGTCTATTTTCAAAATAATAGGGGTACATGAAAAATAGGATTAATTTATGTGCGGCAACCTTTGGAATTCCAAAAAGCGTATATATAAAAACTATTCTGTTCAAAAACTTGCTGTATTTTTAAAATTTTCAATTTAAAAGGTTGAATATCTCTTAAAGTTGTAAAAATTGTTTAATTCTCAAAAAATAGCTAAACTGCGCATCCCTATTTTGATACTGTCGGTAAAGAGCTACTTTCGTAGCACTGTCGTTTTTTTTTTCAGTGTTGTGCTGATTTAAGTATTTATTTGATGTGGAGAATTCTCGTTCAGTTTTGTTTTGTTTTTGTTTTTGAGCTAGTGAAAAACTAAATATAGGAAAGTAAACGTAAATGCGGTACCGAGACCTCCACACCTGTCGCAATCACTCGTTAATTTAAATAAGTTAAACTCATCTAACAACTAACAACGAAACAACAATACCAAAACGAACAACAACAGCAACAACGAAAGCAACAAATGTTTGTCCAAACGAAACAAAGTTGAAGGTGAGCAGCACCCCCTTCTTAATCAAGCTGTGAAATGTTTTAAACAAAATAAGTAATAAAAATATGACTCAGAGTTCGATATCTATGTATAATATAACATAGACCAAAAGGGTTCATTGGCACCCACCATCCCCTTGTGTCTCTCTCTTCATCTAAATATCGCACAATTGATGCGTCAGACGGCGACAACAACAAAATACATAACGGGAAAACTCTTAAGGTCAAGGGAGTAGCTAAGGGGGGCCCAAAAAGCTCACATAGTTATATTTAGTTTGTGCATACTTATTTATATTCCTCTAAAAGTTTATTTATTGAAAAATTGTTAATATCTCTTATTGGAACCATAGCATTGGCCGATTATGTATTGAAATGTCTTATTAGGAAATGAGAGTAATACTTAGATTACGTAAACCGGGATAAAATTAATTAACAAAAAGTAAATATGCCATATTTGAATAGAAAAATTATTCAGTTTCAAATTTTATTTATTCATCCTTCTCCCTATGGGAAAATTTCTGCCGATAGCCATGGCTGCACTACCTCTGGATTGCCAAGATACTCCCTTTCCTGCAGACAACAAGTAATTTCAACAAATTTCTTGGTCTATGTCGTTTTTGCCTTTCTTTCCTTGGACGAGTTCCCCCTTGTTTACCGTCAACGTTTCTCAGTTTTCGTTATTTATTGCCCCGCAAAGGTTGTGCTGGCAAAGTGTCTGCCACTTTATGCTGCCTAAGCCATTGGGTCAATAGTAGAGTCCAGGTCTGGTTGCTCCTATCGAGTCTCAGACTCAGTCCCAGTCAGGTGTTGGCCACAAAACGAGAAAAAAAAATTTCTTGAACTTTTGCCAAAGAAATCAAATAAAATAAAAAAGAAAAGAAAAATTCTGTCAACGCCAGAAAAGACCAAATTGTATACAGACTCTTCTTTTTTATCCAGACCCCTGTGCCCCTCCTCAAGAATGTTTACCCTGTCTGGGCTTCTACTGCAAAAGAGTATGTACATATTTCTCTTCATGGCTTCATTCATAAATAATTTGAACCCCGTGCCATTTTAGAATACCCCCCGAAATGGTTGGGTGTGCAGTAGGGTATATTGAATATATGGAAATGCTTGCAATATTCTTAAAATTTTAGAATTAAGAGTATTCATCACATTAGCTAGCACCCTGCTTGAAATTCGGTATCGAATACTAATTCTTTGACTTTTGATTTTTGGATTCTATAGCTGAATTGTTGTCATCATTGATTCTCCCCTAGGCTTAACCCTGAATTCGTTATGGCTAGGGGTCCATGGCCGCAAAACAATTAAATTTCCGTAGATGGTGCAACAAACAGAGGTCAATTAGTTGCAGAAAGGGGGGGATGGATAGAGATAGAGATAGAGCGAATGAGAGAAATGTACATCCATTATCTGACATGGCATACCATAATGCACGATCTCATACCATCGGAGCATTCAATTTTCGTTGTAATTAATTCATTAAATGCAACAGATGGAAACGGTTGAGGCAGAGTGCCAAACAAAATATGTGAAAAAGTGGAATGAAAGAAACTAAAAACGAGCATCGTTTCTCTTGTCCCCTCAAAAAAATCCACACTGTCACCTCAAATCGGAATAGTTTTTTTTTTGTTTTTTTGGGGGAGGCTTCCGGAAGTGCGCAATTTTTGATGAGATTAAGCAAAAACAAAACTTTTATATTTTAAAAGACATGAAAGAGCAAGATGAGTAACTAAGAGAAAGGTAAATAAGATTTACATATAAAGAAAGAAACAACCAAAAAGAAAACCAAATTAATGCAGTTAGTTGACCGGCAAAATCTGGTTCCCTATTCTCTCTTCTCCCCCTCCACTTCTTCCCACTACATTGTCTTTTGTCGATTTTAAGAATTACAGGCCCCACCATCACTACCACCACTTGAGGATGCATTTCAGAGAGGGAAGATCTATGACCATAATAGAATTTAATTTGCCTTTTTTTCTTCCCCCTTCCTTCGTCTGCTCCCCTTCAACATAATGTAAAATGTATTTTTAAAGTTGTGAGTGGGCGTAAAGTTCTTGATCATCCGCGGAGTGTAGGAAGTTCATAATTTGATTTGATTTCATTTGACTTGATTGAGAGAACTTTGAAAAGAAATACTCCTACTATATATATATGTATGTACATATGTACATATACATATGTGTGTACAATACACATATCAAATATATTTTCAATAAATGAGGTCAACTATATAGAAAGATGAGGAATTATTTTGTTTTGTGTTTTGTTTTCTTTTTGTTTTGTATATGGCGCATGACTTGAGGAACATTTCTATATGTTATTTGTTTTGCATTTTAACGAAAAAATATATAACAACACTAATCATTAAATGAAATGGTAAAACCATTGAAACAGAATAGGAAAAGTATTTTCAAATAGTTTGGGGTCGACCTTTTGATTATTCGCTAAAAAAAAAAAAAATAATTGTAAAAACTTCAAAAATTAAATGAATGTGCAAAAACAAAATTATAAATAAATCTCAATATATCTATATATATATTAACTAACAACATTACTTGTTAAAGAGTGTAAGGAGCAGTGCTCAATTAAATTAAGCAAAATTAGTTATTTTAAACAACAAGTATAAAAATATCTATGTTCCGTTTTTAATTCTATAAGTATGTATATCAGGTATAGCTTCTTCGAACCATTATTTTTCTCATCTTATCTTGTATAAAGAAGATCTTTGTGTATTTTAGCTAAAAAACGAAATTTTGTAGGTGCTTTCATTTGACAACAATCTAGCAGAAGGAAAAATTAATTATTAAGTATAGACTTTTTGAATACTCTATAGATAGGAAATGACTTTTAATCTTTTTTGAATAATACCTAACAAATATTAGGACTATTGTTTTATAAATCATAGTAGGGTGTATATACAGATTACTTACCAATTAAATGATAATCAAATTATTAAATTTTTTACGGGATTGCCTTATCAAGATTTCCACTGCAACATTTTGCTAAAAAACTTAACATTTCCCACTTGGCCACAAATTGAATGGAACAGGTGAATTTCCCCATCATTTTCCATTAACATTGTTGCGAAATATACGTAGATATTGTATATAAATATTCAAGTTCTTAAACGATTACTAAAGTCATAAACATAGAATCTTTCATATGCAAAAAAAAAAAAAAAAATTATATACGCCAAGAGATATTTTTATGTGTCCGAGTGCCGTATTATTTCTTTTTTGCTCATCTGTTTTTAAAACATTTTTGTCAATGAAAGAAAAACCCAGAAAAAAATTTAAGAAATATTTTGTACACTTTTCCTATGCCTTCGAAACCCCCGCACTATTTGCCTCTTATTGGAAAATTAAAAGAGGCATTAAGATTCGCTCATTCCCAAGATGTTTTTTTCTTGTTTTTATTTGTCATGAAAAAATGCGATGTATCCGGCTAAAATAAATGTATGCTATATATACATATATATATATATATATATATATATATATATGATCCGATAGACTGACCGAGAGAATAAAAGATAGAGACCGAAAGAGAGCGAGGGAAAACCGTGAAAATTCATTTGGCATTTTGTCGCCATGTTTTTCCCTCAGTTTCGCTGAAGCAATGAACGCGTGCGGTGCAGCCTTATCGTTTGACGAACGGCCAATTTTCGTATACCAACAAAAAGTATGAAAAAAATCAAGTGCTATATCTACAAATACATATACAGTTATATATGTATGTATATATATATATATATTCATATCTTGATCTATATAAAAATATGTGTTAAAAGTGGCCTAAAAGTGGGCAAAGAGTAATTCACGCTCTTAGTGAAGAAAACACGACATGACCTTGTCTCAGAGGGGAAAAAAACAGAATATATAAATATACTATATCTGTACAGAATTCATCAGAAATGACCATAACTCTGTAATGGAAAAGGTCTTCTTCCTGTCAATTTATCTATGCGTACATGTACATACATACATATGTACATATATACATATGAATATACTAAAAAAACGCCTGATCTTCTCACCATATGGAGGAAAATGACAAAAATTATTTTCTTACCTTCCTCTTTATTTTTTTTCCTCTTATTTTTAGCGAGGAAAACTTTTTGGACATTAAAAAAAAAGAAAGAAAGAAAAACACGTTTGTCATATTTTTGCGTTTAATCATTGAAAATGTGTGATTAATCTAACATATAGATAGACAACATTCTTTCTGCTATAGCACATTTCAAGAGTAACCATAAATAGAACAATTAATCTCTTTGAATCATGGAACAAATTGTCATAATTTATTCAATTTATTAATAATGCAATATAATAAACCTCATTATAAGTGAACTGATAATGGTAAATCACTAAAGTTGTCTTATTCATATCGAATTATATAGTGATTAGACCTTGTTATCAGAAGATAGTCTACAATGACAATGTAGATAAATGTCTCAAATAGATTTTAGTTGTCAATTAATAAAGTTAATTTGTGCTTAATATTTTTAAACTGGAAAATGTGGAACAACAAATAAGAATAGAAGATGAATAGAAATTTCTATGCATTTCTCTTTTTAAAGATTAAATTGATTTCATTGATTTTTTACGTTAATGTTGATTTTATCTAGTTTAAGCAGACACAAGTTTTCCAAGTCCAAATATATTTAAGATATTTTTAAAAGCTTAAATATATTTTGCAATTTATGAAATAGCTTAAGCGATCATTATATATATTTTCGGACATCTGGATATATATATATATATCTATATATTTATGACAAATTCTGAAGATGTATAGCAGAAGGTTAAAGTAAACAAATTAAGTGACAATTTATTGGTTATTATATAAACTTAACTAAAATGACTATACATGTAATAATAATTATGCCTAGCTGTAGACTAGTATATTACAATATCTATTATATATAGTAATGTAATAACTGATCATAGAAACTTCAGTACAAAAAGACGAAAAGTTTTCTAGATTGATAGATATTTGCAACTTATTTACATGTAATAAAATATAGAGTGGAAATCCAAAATAGAATGAAAGATACTTGGAAAAGTTTATATTTTCATTAACGATTTTAGTTACTTTAATGGCTATTTGATATGTCTGTCTAATACACTTTTTCCAATAACAATAATAAAACTATATACCCAGTTGTAAACATCTAGTCTTAAATTTCTTATATAGAAATAATTATAGATTTTCCTATACATATGTATCTACATTTGTTGACTAAAACTACATAAGAGTGGCCAGAGAACTAGCATACCAAACAATGCCCAAATGAGACTCTATAGAGGAATATTAAAAATAGTTATACAAAATATTTATGATAAACTTTAATAATTTTACTTTCGTTAAGTAAAATTTTAGTTTCCAAGGTAAAAATCGAATGTGTTTGCAAAATTCTCAGTTAATTTCTGCTTTTTTTTTTTACTTACCTTATAGTATATACATAAAAGCAATGATAAGATAACAATAAGTGGAACTATTTGTTTAAACGTTCATCATACATGCATATGACGTCATGAAAACGTTTTTTAAGATCTAAATTAAATTGAAAATTGTTAAAATTAACGATAATCTCGTAAAAATGCCATGTTTTGCAATATGTGTACATTCACTTAAAGTAAATGTTTCGAACATATCTATAAAATGAGGAAAACAACAAAATTTCGACTCGCTCATAAATTTTTCGTTTATGATTTATAGCCCCATTGAGAATTGAAAATGTTTTATATGTACATATATCTCTATATTCAATCCATGGAATATTTATTTTTCTCACATCATTCTGCTGATCTTTTTCAACATTAATTTCTTCGTTTTTTCTTTGGTTTCTTTTTGTTTTCAAGAAAGCATTTTGTAATTATTTTGAGTTTGTTTTTCAATGTCTAACCTTGGCCAAGAGTTTTCCAGGCAATTACTATTGTGACAGGGGGTTGGGGAAAAAGAAAAATTAAGAGAAAAGAAAATGTCATGAAAAAAAAAAAGAAAATAACTTTGCCTGGCCTGGCATGGCCATATGTTTGCGTGGGATGGGGTCTACATGTGATGATATTTCAAGTTCACTAATTTTCATCGTTTGTTATTCTTTTGCAGTTAAAGCAATTTAGCCGAGAAGCAGCAGCCGAGCCATAATCAACTCATCATAGCCATCATCATGGATCAACCGTTGGTGGTGCAGGCTGAATATTCCTTTATGGGCAGCAATAATGATGAGCTGTGCTTCAAGAAGGGTGATCTGATAACGGTTACTCAACGTGAGGATGGCGGCTGGTGGGAGGGAACATTGAATGATAAGACTGGCTGGTTTCCCAGCAACTATGTTAATGAATATAATGCCCCCTTGCCGTTAAAGGAGGCATCTATACGTGACCCCAGAGGAGATACAAGAGTATCGATCGGTGGTACTAAAGGATCTATTAGATTCAGAACGTGCCCATGTGGCTGAATTGCAAGGACTATTGGAGAATTTCCTAGAGCCCATGCTACAAACGCAAATGTAAGTAATGAAGCAACAATTAGCAATCCGAATTTCATAATCTTTTGGATACTTTCAGCCTCAATCCTGATGAATATGCCCAATTGATGTGCAATTTTGTGGAAATCGTTCGTACCCATGAGGATTTGCTAACACAAATCGAAGAGTGCAATGAGAGAGTAGGTAAACTATTCCTAACCACAGCCCCATTGATGAAGAAGGTACATCAGGCCTATTGCGCGGCCCATCCTAAGGCCATTGTTATATTGGATAAGTACAAGTAAGTGAAATTTCTCCATCTCTGATCTTCTTTATTCTCATTCGGTTTCCGTATCTTCTTAGAGATGAGCTGGAAAAGTATATGGAACGCCAGGGGGCTGCCACTCCCGGATTGCTGGTCCTTACCACTGGTCTATCGAAACCATTTCGACGGTTGGATAAGTATTCTGCCATGCTACAAGAGTTGGAACGCCATATGGAAAGTAGTCATCCCGATCGTGGTGACACTCAACGTAGTGTTGCTGTCTATAAGGATATTGCTGCCACTTGTTCGGCCACACGACGTCAAAAGGAATTGGAATTACAAGTTCTAACTGGTCCCGTTCGTGGTTGGCAGGGACAAGAGCTAAGCTCATTGGGTGATATCATTCATATGGGCAGTGTAGCTGTTGGAGCCGATCATCGTGATCGTTATTTTGTATTGTTCCCGCAGACACTGCTTATTTTGAGTGTCAGTCAAAGGATGAGCGCTTTCATCTATGAGGTAAGAATGGTGATGGAATCATATACAAAAACTTCTATCTAATCTTCTATTTCCATTTAACAGGGCAAACTCCCATTGACTGGCATTGTGGTTAATCGTTTAGATGATACCGAAGCCATTAAAAATGCTTTTGAGATAAGTAGCCCATTAATTGATCGCATTGTGGCCGTTTGTCAAGGACCCAATGAAGCCAATAAATGGGTGGAACTGCTCAATGCAAATAATCCTAGTCTGCCGATGGGCATTAAAAGGCAATTAAGCAATTTGAGTAACTCCTCAGTAGGTGGACAATTGAATGCGAGTCATGTAAGTGGTTAAAGATTAAGATCTTTAGTTTCATTTCTTTATACAAAATTCATTTTTCAACTTAATACCTTGATATGTATGTGAGCAGCTCAGTCAGCATTTGGATTCGCGTGGCTATTGTACACGCTTCTCCCTCTGTGCCTACTACAATAGCAACAACAACAATAGCAATAACAACAACATTTCACCCATCATCACTTTACCACCAAGAAATTATCCACCCACTGCACCCTATGCCAATTTGAGTGCTCATTTTGCTTGCCTCGTTAAGGCTGGACGCCTTCGTAGTGCCATTGTAAAGATGCTCCTCTATCCACAAGCTCGTCAGAGCATTGATCTCAAACGGATAACATTGCGTAAGAAACGTTGCCACAAAGCAGCGGCCAAATTGAAAGATCTCAAAAACGATAATACAGAACAATCTAATTTATCGGAATTGGAGCGTCAAGATGCATTTGAATTGCCCACCGATTCCGAAAGCTATGAAGATGAATATGAAGATGGAAATAGTTTAAGATCCTGTGATTCAGATCCATTTGAATATGTCAAATTCTATCAAAACAAACGTGATGATGATTCTATATATTGCAATTCAATGGATACCTTTGTGGATCATCATCAACAAGGACGCAGTAAACCCAGACATTTATCATCCATAAATCTAATTAAATTGGAATCATTTGATGATGATGCATTCATAGGAGAGAATCAACTTAAAAAGGAATCTCTAGTGATTGGTTCCCAGGCATTAAGAGCCTTGGCTCGAAAATCAACGGAAAGGCATTCGAGTATACACACATCAACTGCAACATTGGAATTGGGTGGAAATAATTTATCCAATCATATAGAAGAGGATGAGCCGCCAGAGGAGGCAAGACAGATTGTCCTTCAACAACAAAGATCTGATGCCAGTTCCATGTACACAGGTCGTTTAGGTGGCGCTTTTACAGCTTGTGAGAATTTGGCAGATGAGGAAGAAGGATCCTATCCTGTAAATCCTCCCATTAATTCCAATCCGAATTCACCCACTGAACGTCATAGTATGCCAAGCATATTTGTGGGCAATCGTTTTAATCATTCAAAGAATACAGAGGTCTATGTACCCAGTTGGCGTGATCGACAAGATTTAATACAGAAACAAAGCGTCGAGGAGGATATACATTCAAGTTCCTTGGATTTGCCGGCTGCTTGTCGAACAGCACCAGATAAGCTTCAAGCTGAATTGCTATACAATAATGTCTCCAATGCAGAAGAAGAGAGCAGAGCTCTCAATCAACCACCAGTGACAAATCGTAGCAGTAGCTCTTCATCAGAATTATGCATTGATACCACTGCGGGGAACAAGGAATCGGGATTCCATAAGACGCTGCATAAGCTATCAGTATCTACAAATGAATGAGAGGCCAATGGTTCCACCAAGATCAGGTCCATCACCTCCACCACCACCACCGCGACGTGATCGAGTTCGTGATCGTGAGCGTGGAGATCTTCATTTGGATTGTAAATGTCGTTGCTGTGAGAGTTCCCAGTGCCCAAGTCCACGTTCTAGTGATAGTGGTATGGCTGGCAGTTGTACTATAGCCTCACCAGATCCACCCAATGAGACACGAGACCAGGAGAATATGTTAGACAACCAGCATTTTGATATTTGTGGTAGATTTAGGGAGAAGTTTCTAACACCAGAGGCAAGCCAAATTTTGGATGATGATATACCAAAAGATGAGAATGCTGACGAGATGCAGACGGAGGAAGCGGAGCCATTAACACCCACAAATCGAAAAGAAGAAAATGATGTGGATGATTGCCCATTATTACCGCCACCATCGCCATTTCAAGTGTATACCAAGAGTATTTTTTTACCCTCCAGTTCGAGTGTGGATGAGAGTACTCACAGATCGAATACTAATCAAAATAATGATCAACTCTTGTTCACCTCCAATTCGACGGATCAATTGGATTCAGTTGCTCCAATTCCAGCACCGGGACCAGTTTTTCGTTCTGGCATGTATGCCCATTGGTGGAAGAAGGAACGTCTGCCACCAGAAGTAGTCCGTGGTATTGTTCATGCCTATAAGAAAAGCAAGGATTCCTCCAGCATGGATTCAAAAAATTCCATTTGTTCAAGTTGCTTTTGTTCTCTGGAAGTGGCCAGTGGGTATAGTGAGGGTGCTCTCTATTGTTCCATATGTCAGAATTGCTGCAGTGGCTGTAGCCTTTCAAGCAATACCACAAACACAACGACAGCAACCACAGCCACCTCATCATCCACTTCGGGATGTTGTCCTCTATGCAGTGAGGATGACGATTGTGATAATGTTGGAGCAAATGGTGGCAGGCTCTCCGCCTCACTTGATTGTTCACTGTGTGCGGCTCGCGAAGAAGGCAAGCAAATCCAATCCCATATAGTGCGACATTGTGCGCAGCCATGTCCTGGTCAATGTCATGATCAAGGTCAATGCCATTGTTGTTGTGCACGTGTTCCGATTGTTTTTCGATTGTTTTGTAAATTCGTTTTGCTCAAAATTCAAAAATCAAATGCAGCACGTCCAAAAAAAAATATCAATTTATTCACTTTCTTTTTTTTTTCTTTCATTCATGCTTTTATTCGATTCATTCATTCATGGATTAAAACTCAAATTGATTGACTAACAGCTCATTCTACTTTCGATCAGAAAATTGAGAATAAAAATACTTCAATTTAGAGAACATTTAAACATTTAAAAGAAAATATAAACGAATTAACTAGTATATATTTAATATACTAAACCAGATCATTTATAATACATTTGATTCTAGTTAGAATATAGACTAGTCTTATGGACACTTTCAATACTTAACTGAAGCGAATCTCTTTTTGAATATTTCCAATTAGTTGTAACCTCAAGTCATAAAATAAAAATTTTAAACCTGATATTTTTAAATATTATAAATTGCAAAAAATGGCTAGACAGTATATATTACTTTAGTATAATATAATTATTAATATAATTATTAATATTCTTAAACAATTCAAGATTCAATTGATTTCATAATAGAAAAGTGGTTAATTACAGTATCTATAATTCCTACTGATAGAATCTTGTCAGATTTAGTATAATATTTAACTAGTTTGAGGTTCCAACCATTTAGTTGACATTCCATTATTCGCCCCATCTTTTGTTCTCTATCTTTGTCTCTCAATAAAAGGCCAAACGAATTACAAAACATTTATCTAACGCTCAGCAACACACACACACACACACACATCAATATATAAATATATATAAAAATGCACCAAAAATATATATCAAATTAAATAAATCATACGATTCGATTTGCTTGCCAAGCTTTGCTCGTTCGCAGGTTCTACTTGTTGTTATTGTTGTTGTTCATAAATTGAATTCTCTTACCAAAACGACTAACCCTATCAACTAGTTAATCATATGTTAAAATATATAGATCGATTATGAAATATTGTAAAATTTTTAATTTCAGATGTCACCGCCAACGAGCCACAACCTGCTTATGCCACCAGGCAGCAACCGTCAACAACAGCCACAAAGTCTGCCACCAGCAACAGTTGCAGGCGGGAACAACAGCCAGCAGCAGCCAGTGGGGGGCAACATCAACTCGATGTCACAACACAAACGGAGCCTCTCATTCAATCATCACCTCAGCTACAATCAGTACAACACGCACACTCAGCCTCCACCACATCTAATGCATCCACCACAACCACCAAGTCTACCAAGTCATCTGGGAACAATCGGCCACAAATCAAATTTAGTCCAGACACCAAACAGCAAGACAGCAGCACTACCCCAACCATCAACCACGGAAAGCAGTCAAGCAACAGCAGCGGTTCAAGCGGCGGGGCCAAGCGCAAGGAAAGGAAGCACAAAGGGTTAGTTGTTATTACCCAAATCACTAGAAGATAAACTACAATAAAAAAAAAATAGTCCTTTAGGTTTAAAGCCTATTCCACAGACTAGCCACAGCTATTCAGAATATTACAATATATTTTGTATAATAGACTAAATGCATTTTTGAAAGACTTCATAAAAGAAGCAACTGGACACATTTATTCTAATTTAAAATGGAAATATTTTTCTCACATTTTCATTTTTTTTTTTTTTTTTTTTGAGGGCGATCCATATTCAAAGTCAAATCTCGTTTCGCATGGTTTTTCATGGAAAACTAGAATGTGTATCATCGTAAATAATAAAATAATTTAGAAAACCTTTAAAGTAAAGAATCGTTCCAAGTTTTAAATAGATATGGTTGAGAATCTAATTTTTAAACCTCTAGGAAAACTAAATTTTCAACTCGATTTTTTCCGCCCCATAAATTTTAACGATGAACAGCCGAGTCTATACCATGTCAGTTTGTCCGTCCGTACCAAATGACGTATTAGTGAAAGAACCTAATTCAAGAGGTCCAATTCAGTCAAATTTCGACCGATTTTGGAAAACTTTGTCTTTATTTCTAAATTTTTTACAACTAAATAATTTAATGCAGTTTTTTAAATTTAGGAAAAAAATAAATTTTATCCAGAAGATTTTTAATACGGAAATTGTCCGGAAGATTGAGTAAAACTTTTCCAAATCGGCCAAAAGATGACCAACTTAGAGCCTATAGAACATTGGTAAAATCCTTCAAAAGAAGGACAAGGGCTCCAATTCAGTCAAATCTCGTCTGATTTTGAAAAATTTAAATATAAGAAAATTAAATTAATAAAAAGAAAATATAATTTAATATAAAGATAATTTATAATCATATATAATAAGTATTATCGACGGAATCCATTATATGAGGATATCTCTTATCGGCAGGGACGACTTGCTTGCTTCATTTTTAAATAAAGAACGTGTAAAAACTATAACTGCCTTACTATAAATAAGGCAGTGCTTTGGTTCGGTGTTAGTTTAAAAATTTTATAAAAATTAAATTGGATTCAATGATTATTCCAGTCCTTTCCCAACTTTTGTATCCATTTACCTCATTAATCTAATTTTTTTTTTTATAGCTAACTGGACCATAAGCTGTTTGCGTCCCACGCCTCCATTACGTCCCAGTTTATTAAACGTTTCAACTGGCTCTGGATCGGGCAGTGGCAATAGCAGCAGCGGCGGCGGCGGTGGCGGATCAGCAGGCGGGAGTAGCAATCTGAATAGCTATTGCAGTGGACGAAAAAATCAGCCCACCTATGAGGAGGATGCATTGGTGTTGCGAGTTTTTGAGGCCTATTGTGCTGCCTACCAGAATAGCACTAGGAATACGATACATTCGGGTAAGTTTCGTTAATTCAATTTTTATGCTTCATTTAGTCCCAAAGACAAGAAGAATTTTTGCAATTTTTGTTAGCCATAAAAGAAATGCTTTCTCACTTACACACACACACACACACACACTGACACGCACATAGAACTGTATAATCCTTCCACATACACACAGACACACAAACTCACTTAAATGTTTAATCATCTGCTAAAAATCAGAAGAAAAAAGAAGTGAAAAATGTTATAATTAATTTTTATAAATTTTATTTGTTGGTTTGGTTATTGTTTTTTTTCTACTTATCATTTTATGTAACAAAAAAATTGTAAAAGCTTTAAATTAAAAATGAAATAGGAAAATTTAATTTTAAGTCTAAAACTGTATAACAAAAAAAAAAAAAAAAAAGGAAAAGCAAAGGAAACCCTAAAGATGAAAATCAATAATTGTTTAAACATTAACTACAATTGGCATTTAAATAATTCGTTTTTAAGATCCAATATTTGTTAATCGAAGAAAACGAGCAATAACTCAATTTTGAATTGGAAAATTCAATAATAATTCTGTATTAAAACATTTAATTCGTTTTTGCTTCATAATTATTATTATAATTGTTTAGTTTCATTTTAATAATAAATATTATTTGGTTCTTTTATCCAAACAATCCCACTCACTTAAGTTAATTTTAATTTGCTATTCATAATCATTAGAATTAAGACATATCCTGGCTTATTTTTTATTGTATATATATATGTATATATCTATAGAGGTTTATCTTTTCCGTCCGCTCTCCCCACCCCCCATTCCTGGTCGCATTGTAGGTTTAATTTTCATACTCCCACGCATTTCCCCTCCCTCCCCCCTTTAACTTTGGTTGTGGTCGTTATATTTTTGTGCTTCTGTTTTGATCAGCTAATTGGTTTTGGTTTTCATACTCTCACTATTTTGTCATTTGTCCTTACATCCCAATTATTTTTCAAATGGTTCAGCTTGAGAATTGTAGATGGTGGGTTGGAGGAGATACAAAATGAGAGAATGCCATTCATCATTTGCCCTAGTAATCATAGTCTTATATGTATATATGTAAGAATTTATGTAGTGATTGGATTAATATGGTTTTCGATTGATTTAGTCACACGAATTTGACTACTGTAACTGAATGATTTAGCTTTAGTCTTCAAGTAAAAGTATCCAATATCTATTATGTATATAGAAATGCATTAAATTTATATGTAGCTGCATTATATATCAAGCTGAACCATTTAAAAATAGCCTCCTAATTATTTTCCCTATATGTATATTCACCCCATTTTATTTTCGATTCATGTATATATTTGGGATTCCCTTAATTGTTTAATCTCCATGTGGTACTTTTTTTTATTTTTTGTTTTATTGGATTTGCGTATTGTTCTTTGTCGTTTTTTCTGTTGTCCTTGTTGTTTTTCTCAACTTCTTTGTGAACCAACCAATCTCTTCATTTTTCTCTCTTTCTCTCTATTTCTCTTTTGTATTGTATACTTGCAACAAAAAAAAAAAAAAAAACAAAAAAAAAATATATACACAATTTTAGCCTTACAACCCTGGACACCCTGTCTACCCATACGTGGTGGTAAATTGAAAACGAGCAAAACATTTTCAACCTCCAATCCGCAGTTGCCTTTCATAAATGCCGGTGGCGTCAATCAGTTGCAGCAGCACCATCAACAACACCAACACCAACAACAACAACATCAATTGAACCATCAGCAATCACAAAATCGTCAACATTCAGCGGGCAGTTTGAATTCATCGTTCATTTGGCGTGAGGCTAGTCCAAATAGTTTTAATTTGTACTCCAGTTCGGTGACATCGGGACAACGTTATTCTCTGACAAATGCAGGAGCCGGAGCTGGAGCAGGTGGTGCTGCTGGTAGTTCACCAGCTTTAAAGGATTATCA
Source organism: Drosophila sturtevanti (assembly GCA_018150375.1). NCBI lineage: Eukaryota > Metazoa > Arthropoda > Insecta > Diptera > Drosophilidae > Drosophila > Drosophila sturtevanti. Next base: position 1,811,915 of record JAECWJ010000341.1, on the reverse strand, counting down.
GCGTGCCCTATCCGAGGAGCGGGCCACACGAAAATCCTTAAACCGCCTTAAAAGTGGCTTTGGTTCTGGCTATGACAATGTCTGCAGTAGCGGCATTTCGTCACCTCTGATGCCAAGGAAAAACAAGGCCTCACCGAAAATTGTCTTTCAAAGATCGAGTGGAACAAATAGCACTACCACAATTGTTAAGCCCAATCCAGCAGCAGTGGGAGCAGCTGTACACCCGGGACTCTATGATCGTCGTTTAAATCGTTCATTTGATACCGCCTCCACATCGCATCGTTATGCTGGCTATGGGGCTGGCTATCTTATGAATTGTGGAGGTGCCCTACGGACTAGCACCCTACAAAGGAGCACACCTCAATTGGTTGGAGATAATTGCATTCGCGGCGATGAAATAACCGATGACAGTGATGTGGAATGTCCGGGCGGTGGTGCCTCTGCCTCTTTAATGCGAAACGGTAGTGGAGCGACTGGAGCAATGGAATTAAATCCGGATGGAACTAAACGTCAATCGGGCAGTTGGTGTTGCGGTAATTTTGTGATGAAGCAATGGCGCAAAATCAACAATCTTTGAGTCTATCATCCATGGGGCAGAGGGGAAATGGGTCAGGGATGGGAAGGGAATCATATTCATCCGCATTTCGCATTCGCCTGCTGCTCCGCCAGCTCGAGTTCCAGTAAAATTGCTTTGAATGCGCTGCCGCGGCTGCTCTTATTGCTGCTGCTGCTGCTGCTGCTCTCTCGCTGTGTGAATGTGTGTGTGTGTGCCGGTGTGTGCCTGTATGTGTGTGTGTGTGCGCGCCAGTGTTTAAAACTTTGTTTGGCCTTAGAATTTACATACAAACGGGCAAATAATTTGTGGCCAAGCTTTAAAATAGAGATCAGTTAAGTTGTGTTTGGGCAAATCGTTTGCCAATTTTTGCCTTACTTAAACTTAAATAATTTCCATACGCAATGTGTTCAAAGTCAGAAGATTATTTAACAATCGTTGTTAACTTTTGCGAAAACTTTTCTTAAATTATAAAAAAAGCAAACTTAAAGACATCCCCCTAATTCTAATATTTTTAAATGCTTTAGAAATGTATATATATATATATATATATATATATATTCGGGCGTTTGGCGAAATTAGTTAAATTGTTCAAAATTTTTATCGAAAATCTGCACAAAAATTCAAAATTTTGCTCATCTAACTGCGATATTTCATTAAATTTTTTTACATTTGTAAAAACTTGAGAGTTTTTATCGAAATTTTCTCTATTCAAATTCAAATGAACAAATTATTTGCCCGCCTGATTCTAGCTTTAAGCTATGCCTTTTATACAAATACTACTTACTCATATATATATATCTGTGTACTTAGAACTTGTTTGCCTTTCCAAAAAGTGTTTTTTGCAAATTTTGAATTGAAATTTTTTTTCAAAATATATATACTTAGTATATGTATATACGTATATTTTTTCTATACTGTAAGTTTGACAACTATATTAGTTAGGTGCGAAATCAATTTAAATCAATGTGTTTGCCTATACATGTATCGATATAGAGTAATCTGAACAAACAAAACACAAAAAGAAAAAATAGAAACTATGAAAGAGACTAGTTCATTAGATGCTATATACATATATAAACTATATAATTCTTAATTTATCCTCTTTAGCCAAATTACTTGCCTATCAATTTGAAAAGAAAGAAGGCTTTACATCCGTCCACACAGCTTTTTATTGTTTTACATGTGGAACACTAAATAATAATTTTTTAGCTATTTAATGTGAATATTTATATAATTATATATTTTGAGATATTTGCCATAGTTAAAGAGAATCGAACTTGATACTAGAACCAGTGAGTTGTTAAGCAAAGTCAAAAAAAAAAAAAATAGAAGAAAAGAATCAAAATTTAAATCAAATTAAATGCTTTAAGTGTTAGTCAACTAAAAAAAAAAAAAAAAATATAACAAATTAAAAATGATTAATTTAATAATTAAATTTTAAGTGTTTTTGTTGTGTGTGCAAAATGTTGTCTAACCAAATAAATATTTATACATTTGTATTGAAGAAAACGAAAACAAAAAAACAATTAATTATGATATTAAAAAATACAAAAACAAAAAAAAAAGAAAAAGAATTTGCTATATTTTTTATATTTCGTGTGTGACTGTGTGTATAGCATTTGATTTTTAAAAAATTTTATTTTTACATAGGTTATTTTCTTTTTTTTTTTTTTTAATTGTAGTTAGCGAATGCATCTTAGTATTAGTTACATATATCTCCTCATTCTACAGTTACGTCTTTCCATATATATCATATACATTTCTTTATATCACATTTGACATCTGAAATCTTTCCATATCACATATATATCTTACATCATCCTATATCATTTCAACACCAAACAAACACTCTAACATATTTTATAATTTCTTAATTTATTTTACACCTAACAACCAACCAACCAACAAAAAAAAAAAAAACAAACAACGAAAACCAAAAACGAAACAAAATAACCAACAACAACAGGACTAGAGAATGAGGATATGACGCCAACACTGAGACAACTTTGGACTGCCATACGACAAATGCAACAGGATATGTCCCAGATCAAATTACAAATCAACGAGGAGCGAGCCCTGAGAGCCGATCTTCAACAATTGTTGATGCAACATCTAGAGACAAGCAGTGTGAGTAGTGGAGCAAATACCCCTAAATGTTGACTATGCAAATGATTCGGATATGGATACCGATTTCCGATTTCGATTTGGATTTGGATCATACTTGAACAACCCGCCCGCCGCTGCTGCTTTTTAGTCTTTAAGCAAAATTCTTTACTTTGCACCAAAAAAAAAAAGGATAAAAAAATTGAAAATGATTTATACATAGATATATTCAATGGACTTTACATATGTAGGATGTATATATATATATATATATATATATATATATATATACATATATACATATATATACATATAGAAATAGATATATATTTATTTGTGAATGGACAATACTATGTCATCATGCGCCCCCTTTGTTCTGCTTGTTTTATTTATCAATTATTTTTAATTTCTAGTAATTGTATTTAGTTGTAATTGATGAAAATATTGTCCCAATTTAGTTTTATAATATTTTATCAGACCCAGTTCAGTTTCCAATTTCAGACCTATGCAAATTTCAGAAACAAAACTTAAAAAATGTGCCAATTTTGTAGTATATAAAAACAACGCTCAATGAAATTTGTATTTATATATATATATATATCTATATATATGTGTATATATATATTAGTATATAGAAAATTCACTAAAATTAAAGATATAAATGTATGTATATGAAATACTTTCCAGTCTTTATTAATCTTTTTTTTTGTGGGATAAAACAGGTCGAGTTCTGTTATTAGAACTAAGGTACGGTATTCAAATACTCAAAAATGTTAATATGTGGGATATTTAAATTACGTTTTATGCTATTATTTAGCACAAGTTAGTTCTTTGTGATTAACATTTGCTTACATGACCAAATTCTTGATAGTTTTAGCTGAGGAAAAGCTATTTTCTTTTGCAATAAAAATGACTTGAAAGTCCTTTACAAGACTATTACGAAATATGGATTACAGGTTTATAAATGATTTAAATTTTTCTTTAAATAAGAAAGGGAAAATTATTAGTACACCATTCAATTAATGCCTAAAAGTATGCTATACTTTTTAAAGTTCTATCTACTGTAAGCGTTCGATGTGCTTACCTCGGATAAACAAGTTTTAATCATTCGGGACATTAAAATAGAAGGATAGTCTTCTCGAATCTAATAAATATGCAACTTAACCAAATATCTAGAATATTAAAAAGATAAAATTAACTTTTTATGCAAATATTCTGCATGTACGGTTTCAACACTTAAATTAGAAAATATAAATGTAAATATAAAAAAACATATAGTTAAATCTAGCCCACAGCTTATATACCCGGGACATACAAAACATAAACTATTTTTATCTAATCTTTACACAATCATCTTATTAGGTTAAAGTTTTTTAAATAAAGATTAGAAATTAAAACAAAAAATAGAATGTAGTAAAATGATTGAAACCATTTTCGAAAAGTAATATTGATAGTTTTCCAGCATATAAATATTAGTGGTTAACTGTCATTGATTAATTACATTTAAATGTATATATGATTAATTATATTTAATTGTATATAATTAATTATATTTAAATGGATTGTACATACCTTCTCTTTTACTTCTCCGCTCTTGAAACAACCAACCAAGGGTGTGGAAATTGAAATAACAAAGAGTCATCAAATAATTACACGAGTGTAAACAATGTACATATAACCGCAATTCTAGCGCTTCGACAATTCTCCTAGCACAGTTTCTGGCTAGACATGTTCTCAGTTCTCAAGCCTTTCTGCTCTGCTTATGTTTGGTTCGTTTGACTAACTTTAAGCCAAATCCAACAGAGACACACATAATGAGATTGCAATCAGGCAACAGAGAACAGACAACGGACAAGAGACATGAGACAAAGGCAACGGCAGCAACTGGCGACAAATGAGCGACAAGCGAAACGGCAACAAAAATAATTTCAGTATGTCAGTTAGTTAGTACAGATACAACAAATAAGTGAAGTGCAGAGATGCGAAGAGAACTATTCTCTAGATGTGTCACTTCCACTTCCTGTGCAGTTTCTAGTGAAGGAAGTTTTCGCCCATGTCGCTTTCTGCCTCATGCCTTGTTTGCCCCGGATCTTAGCCCAACTAGATTTTGTTGGCTTACAAAATTTATTGCAGCTGCTTAACTTAATTGTGTTAAAAATTGTTAAGTCAACTCTCCTTCTTTCTGGATTTTTATTTAATGATAATCATTAGCAATTTTCATTCAGGCATGTTGGCCAGAGGGTTTACTTTATAAAAATTATTAATAATTAGCAATTATGTTTGGCGGCAGTCAAGTTATTTATCAGAGGGTCATACACTAAGAAAAAACTGTGTAAATTTAAATGGAAACATGTTCAAAAGGTATAAAATTCGTTACATGAGGGAATAACATGCCAGTTTTTTTATGAGAATTCGGAGCATTTCCAATTTAAAGGTCATAAATGTCGATGATGTTATTAAAAGTAATGTATACCTATGTTTAAATAATTGAGAAGCATAAACTGTTTAATGTTCAATTATTATGCAAAAACATTTTGTTAAATGCACTTTCATTTAAAGCCAGAGTTAAATTTTAGATAAACTATAATATTAGCAATGATTTTCACGCTTTCTTTGACTTTCAAAACTATAAAATTTGATAAAAGTTAGTACAAATGTAAATGAAACTTGTTATTGTTGCCACAGTTCTGGCTTTAAGTTCTAGTTTATGCTGCTCAGTGTATTCTTTGGTTAGAGAAAGAGTCTTAAAACTCCTCCTACCAAAATAATAGTTTTAGCCATGACTAAAGTGTATACCGCTTAGGCTTCTGTTGTTGTTCTAACTGACTTTGTTTTGGTTATGCCTTAAAGTCTTAATAGACTAAAATCGCTCCACAAACTATATACAATTGAGCATAGGCCTGCAGGGAGTTAACCCATTTCTTTCAGCCAGATTGAGAAATAACGAGAGAGACAGAGAGAGAAAGTGGGGAATGTTGGTAATATCGAGTTACCAGTTTTAGTTTGAAAATGTATTTTAACATTAATGTGTAACCACAATAGAGTAGGCCTATGTAATTCCATTTAGTTTAACTCCATCATTTACTGGCCACAAATATCAACATACACAAATTAACCTTTAATTACAGTTTTTTTTCGTCTTTTAATTACATACAATTGGTAAAATGTCATTTGTATAACACAAATGTGTATTATATTAAAGGCTAGAAATCGACCCAGTTAAATACTTCATCAGCTCATCAATTGATACTCTTTGAAATTGTTGCTTCATCTGCTTTTGCATTGAATCATTTATTTGATATATGTACATATGTATGTATGTATATATCTGCTTTGGCTTTAGTTTATGCATCATCGATAACTTAATTCCATTTTCCTTGGCAATGTGATGCCGCTAACCTAATTCCAATTCTGAGGTAAAGCAAAAGTTGTTTTTTTTTTAATACTTTTCTTTTTCTTTTCATTTTCCCTCCGACATTTGATTGATGTGAAGCTGGATTTTGCCCTATATCTATTCAAAAAAAAAAAAGAAGAGAAAAAAGGCATTCATATATGACGGACGGGACGACATTTGTCATCAATTGCTGCTAGTTAGTTGGCGGAACTATTTGGTTATTCCCCTCAGGAGACACTCTCTTTCTTTGTCCATCTCCCTCTGCATGACCCTAATTGCAATTGGTAGGCGACTTAAAGATCAAGATGCATTATAAATGACAAAACTAGCTCTTGGGCTATTTTCTAACTGGGCAGTTATTAATGGAAAGTCTTAAATTAAGTAAATGTGTCATTTATATTTATTATATTGTAATAAAATTTACACTAACCAACGGGGTTAAGATAATTAAATAATTATTCAAATCATTTTACCCAAAGGGTAAAGGGGTACATTAAAGTCGTTAAATTTATGTAAAGCAAAATGACCCAAAGTTCAGCATCAACAACCAAGTTGACCAACTTAAAGCCTATAGAACATTGGTGAAATCCTTCAAAAGAAGGACAACGGACAAATCCTTCAAAGGAACCTCTACTTCAGAGGGCTCCAATTCAGTCAAATCTCGTCTGATTTTGGAAAACTATATCTTTATTTGCTTTTTAGAAACGCCATTTTTAATTAGCATAAAAATCTGGAAATCTAATTTTCAACTCGATTTTCGCAAATTTTAACGATGGTTACACTGCAAAAATTTACGAAAACTCGACCCAAATTTTTTTCCAACTTTTTTCAACTTTTAATGCAGCTTTTTAAAACGGAAGTTATCTAGAAGATTGATGTAAAACTTTTCCAAATCGGTCAAAAGATGGCCAACTGAGAGACTATAGAACATTGGTAAAATCCTTCAAAAGAGTTAAATCTGATTCTAAAAAACTATATCTTTATTTGCCTTTTAGAAACGCCATTTTTAATTAACGTAGAAATCTTGAAAACTAATTTAAATATAAAAAAGTTAATTTAATATTAAGAAAATATAATTTATTATAAAGAAAATTTATATTCAATTAATGAAGATTTCCAACTATATAGTTCCTAAAAAAATGTTATTATATCTTCTCACTTATCTATTTAAATAAAATACTATTTAAATAAAATACTATTTAAATAAAATACTATTTAAATAAAATACTATTAATATACTAATATACTCTTTGATCAGAAGTTTCTTTATAAATCGAAGTGCAATTTTATTTCTAAAGTTTTCGAAATTCCAAATTCGAATTTCTATTCTTTAGCGGCACAAACTAGCTTTCCATTTTAATACAATTCTACATTCTAGTTTTGTGTTAACTAGTGTTGAATAAATTGAATATAAATAAATGGATAATTGCATAAGGCACTTTAATGCTTTTTTTCAAATTTAATACTAACAGTATTTATTTATTTAATTTTATATTATATATCATTTAGGATTTCCATATAAAGCAAAGCTTGTGCATAGCTTCTAATGTTCCGTTAGTTTTTATAAGAACTATAAATAATTATATGTTATATTTATTTGTCTTTCTTCGACATATAAGATTTATATACATATTTAAAAGTTTTCTTATTGTCAGATTTGATCTCATCTATATGACATCGTATGAGATGCAGTTTATGAATATACGAATATGTTAGTTCTTTAAACGTATATAGCTAAAGATACTTTCTTCTCTGCGTCACAAACTTTTGTCTAGAACAACTTTTTTCCCAAAAAGATTAAAAAGCTGTGGGAATGCATTGTTAAAATCATCACTGGAAAATTATACAAAAAGAAATTTCTTATATACATATCAGAATCTTACTGATTGGCAGGGTCATTAAGAAAACTATACAATTTCACTATCAAAATTTTGAAACCGTATCAAAAGCAGTTTAGACTAAAGAGATATAAAGACAGGGAGAAAGAGAGAGAGAGAGACCCCCGGCCCATTAAATAAAAGACAATTTCCATAAAAACGCAACAAAAAAATAAGAGAAAAAGAAAAAAAGGCAAACAATGCAAACGATTTACTAACTTAATTCTATCTCTGTCAGTTAAAACAAAGATACACACACACACTCACAGAGATACAGACACATCGACATATACTAACACACAGATACAACTTAATTATCAGATTAATAAGCTGAAGCTCCATGAGCATGAAAATGAAAGTGCTCTGAGGTTGATGCATATAGAGAAAATCAGTATAAATGGAAAGAAGTTGATCAAATGAATGATGAGAAGCAGTGGGAGGAGCAGATGGAGAAGAGGTAAATGAGGGAAAGGTGATAGAGAGATGTGTGCACTTGGTATGTCTTACATATATATATATACATAAATACATGCATATGTATGTACATACATGTATATGCATTGCAAATTGCCGTTGCATTTTGTTTGTGCAAAATTTGTTTTGCGTTTGTTGTGTTTTTTTTTTTGTTTTCTTCGTCTTCTTTTTATCTAATTTTGCCCGTTAGATGTGTGAGGTGGATTTTCCTTCCATTGTTTGCTTTTAATTTGTGCATGAGGCCAATGTAAGCGTTAGCCAAATGCAATTAAATACGCCGGGACCAACACATTTGCAACGTGATCAGTCATCATAGCGGATTTCATGGATATAGAAAAAATATATACATATATATATATATACTTATTAACGTTTTATTACCAAACATGAACCATTAAATTGAGAGATTACTTGCGGTATCTAATGTTCAATATGCATCTCATTTATACCCAATACTTACCTATATTATAGATTAAATTTGTTGTTTCAGTTTACAACTTTTGTTTATGTTCGACTCTTGTCATTTTTTATGGTTAAAGCAAAACGCTAAAATCGTCCTATTTAAATGGCCATTCCGCAAGTCCTTAAGCTTTAAAAAGGCAACCTGTTTCAGTTTTTAAACAATCTCTTCTTTAAAAGTATATAACTCTTTCTAATATCTTGCCTTTATAGGTAGATCAATGCCTAGAATACGTCTTTATGACTTACCAGTAATCAATTCTATGTAAACTAAATCTAACTAAAAAGGTTTTGTTTTCTCAATTAAAGAAAAAAAATAATTTAAATTGTTTTTATTTGCATGTCTTGAAGTTTTTATTAGTTTTTAAATTATTAAATTAGGGTTACATTTTATGAATGAATTCATAATTCGAGCAGTCATAAAGGTGAACAATGATTGGAATTATTTGTTAATCTAATCTATAAGGTTAATATTGTTAAAAATTAAATTTTGTCTATTTTTCAATCATTCAATCTCATGAAACTAATAAATTTTTTTTTAATTTTTGTTTATTTTTCTTCAATCTAATCTATCAATTTTTCATAATTTCCATTGTTAAAATTTGTAAGTATTGAATGAATAATTTATTTTTCCAGAAACTTAATTTTTACCAAACGTTTTCACAATTTCAAATTAAAATTAAAATTTTTTAAAATTAAATTTATTTTCAGAAGATTATACAATACCTTTGTTTAGTTTTTCTATGTAAAATCTCATAGTTTAATTGTTATATATATCTGGAAAACAAAATTATGATCCATTTTTCACAATTTGCACTGTTAAAACTGGAAAAATTGAATGAATCATTTATTTTTACAGAAATGTAATTTCTATTAATCGTTTTTTACAACGATAACTGATTGATAAGCTCATGATAAAACATTTTGAGATGTAAAGCAATTTGGCTGGCCTAGCCCTAAAATCGCCAGTTGCACAATGTATATATAATATATTTCAGGGAACTTTGACTTGTAGATAAAATTACATAAATTGTACACATACGTGGGCACAGTTTTTTCTTTTTATTTTTGCATTGTTCATTGAACTCCTTTTTCTTTTTATACCATTTAAATATATCTTCCTAATTTGATCTCCAATACTTATGAGCCTTAGACTTAGGCAAAGTTAATTGGAACAGCTTTCAGTGATTATCTTTTCCAGATCTCTCACGAACCAGACATTAAACCTTATAGTAAGAAACCAAAAATAAAATAAGGCAAAAAAAAAAAGAATTACCAAATGAGAAAACCGAAAAAGACCATTTTAGGTGCCATACCACACACTTTCGCCCTGAAACCAATTCTGTTTTTTTTTTTTTTTTTTTGGTTTTTTCTTTTTACCTTACCTTATTTTCAGTGCAAACAAATACGAAATAGTAGATGAAGTTGGGGTAGGAGATGGAGGAGGAGGAGGAAGACAAAATAAAAAAAAAAAGTAGTTAGAGGAAGCAAAATAAGTACGATGAGCGAGCCAATTGTGTGGGAATCTGGAGCAGATACAATGAGAAAATGACTTAATGTGAGTGGAAGAATCTTAAATCTAAATCGGAACCACAACCATAACTCCAGACAATGCAAAATCTCCCACAATTTTTGCTTAAGCAATAAAAATAATAGCAATAATAATAATAATAAAAAGACGCAAAAATCTAACGGACGTCACCTAATAAAAATTTCTATTCATTTTTTTTTTTTGGAATTAACTAAAATTTTAAAACGATGAGGTGGAGGAGGAGGGGGTGGTAAGAAAATTTTTTTGCCAGTTTCTTTCTTCTTGGCAACGGTAAATTAACAAATAAGAAGCATTTGACGAGGCAAGAGAGTTTCAGAGGATGAGGTGAAGGTAGGCGTGGCAAAAGTTGTAGTTGCTGTTGTTGTCACTCAAGTTGGCCCAAAACGCATAACAACAACACGTATTCTCTTTTTTTGTTTTTTCTTTTTTTTTGGCGTCAAGAACAGTTATGAGCCGAGAGAGCTTGAAAATGGAGTTGCGACACCACGATACAAACGTAACGAGGAATAAAAACTAGTGGAATGGTTGCAGTGGGATTGGAGGGGGGTTGGGGGGAGGGGTTGAAGAGAGATGAGTAATGGGAATGGGAATGGGCCTGGTTACGGATAGGCTTATTTCTTACCTAGACTAGTTATTGCTGTTGCTGTTGTTGCTGTTGTTGCTGGCGTTGCTGTTGCTGCTGTTGGCGTTGCGCTTCAACTGCTCTCATATACTAACTTGATGACTTTGGCCGGCAAATTCTACACACACACACACACAGGCCTTGGCTACAAATACCTTTGACTAAACTTAGATAGAGACATAACTTGCATGCAACCAGGCAGGAAATCAGATGCAACAACACCAACATAAGCAGTAGAAACGACAACAACAACAACAACAGCAGCAGCAGCAGCAATAGCAGCAAAAACATCATATGCAATGCCCACAACAGCAGCAACTGCAAGTGCTGCAAAATCAGTAATACCACCAGCAACAACAACATCATATGCAATACCAACAACAACATCAGCAACATCATCAAACCAAGAGCAGCAGGTGTACTCAAGGCACAAGCCAAAGAACTTCATGTTTTTACCTGTAGCTCGTTTTCTTCTTTTTCTTTTTCTTTTCCGTTTTTTTTTTTGTTTGTTACATTTTAGTATATACTTAGACGAACGCATTTAGTAAGTTAGTTTATGCCAATTTCATAATGTCAAATTAGTTAGTTACTTATGTATGATTATAGTCTACGCAAACATAATAATTATGTTGATTATTATGATGGGAATGGATTATAATGTCCATGATGTCATCTACTAGGGGACCAGTTTAGAATCGACATTTGTATATTACTGTTGAATGAGCGTTTTAAGCTAACTTTGACCTCTCTGACCTTTAAGCTAGTGAGAGGTGCTAAAAGAAAAAGAAAGATATGCCAAAAGAATGGCCAAAATTCACATTTCTTGGAATACAAAAGAAACCAAAAGAAATGGCAAAATGAAGAAGGTTGAAGATCAAAAACTTAAATGAACTCAACTAAATGTTAAAATGTTATTTTAAGCTATGGTAGGAACTTTGACTTTGACAAATTTTTTTCATGCAAATGGAAAATTATATTTTCTTCAATTCTTGTTAGAATGGGATGACATTTTAGAGGTGCATGAAAAGATAAAGAAAAATTTCTATAAATTCATATATATAGTTCTCTTTCTTTTGTTATATGGATTATCTAAAAATATTTTGCAATAAATTGATTTTAGTTTAATTTTGACAAATCCTTCGAAGGAATCTCTACTTCAAGGGGCTCCAATTCAGTCAAATCTCGTCCGATTTTGGAAAACTATGTCTTTATTTGCTTTTTAGAATCGCCATTTTTAATTGGCATAAAAATCTGGAAAACTAATTTTCAACTCGATTTTCGCAAATTTTAACGACTGCAAAAATTTACGAAAACCAGGCCGAAATTTTTTTTCCAACTTTTTTGAACTTTTAATGCAGTTTTTTAATACGGAAATTATCCAGAAGATTAACTTTTGCAAATCGGCCAAAAGATGCCCAACTTAGAGCCTATAGAACATTGGTAAAATCCTTCAAAAGAGTTAAATCTGATTCTAAAAAACTATATCTTTATTTGCCTTTTAGAAACGCCATTTTTAATTAACATAAAAATCTTGAAAACTAATTTAAATATAAGAAAATTAATTTAAATAAAGAAAATATAATTTAATATAAAGAACATTTATATTCAATTAATGAGGATTTCGACGAACTCTGATTTTATGTATTATCCCTTATTGATACAGGGTATACTCCAAGTCGGTAGGGACGACTTGCTTACTTCATTTTCTCTTGGGCATATATTTTCAATCTATCCTAGAGGGACAATAAGCAAATTCTGTAAGATGAAGGGGATTCCTACTTGTAGGAATACCTTATAAAACATTTAACTAAACATTATTATTATAGATTGTTACTATTAAAAATTGTTTTTTGTTCGGTTTTTGGCAGGAAAATCGAAGCAAAAATGTTTGGGTAATTAAATTTGTTTCAGTGTAGTTGGAGTATAATTTAAAAACCATTAGAAATGATTAAACATTGCCAACTATTTCATTCAGTCTACCAAATCGTGTTGCTGACACCTTTTAGCTACCACAAAGAATTCCCGAAAAATGAATTTGACATCAATTTGGGTTTCTTGTCATTCTATTGTCTTCAGCCTAATGTCCATTAAGTGAGAAACCAAAAAGAAAAACAAAAACAACAAAAAGAAAAACCACACACACAGAAATTCATAATGATAATCATAATCATTAAAAGTGCGACTGTCATTAGCCCAGAATTGTTTTTGTCCCATTTCTTTAACATTTAGTTTTTACCTAGATCACGATTACCCCCAAAGATAACCCAGTTTTTGTATTTCATGATATTTTTTTCTAAAGAGAACTTTCCTCACTTTACCACTCACCCATCTGCTGCTGCTGCTGCTGCTGCTGCCGTTGCCTCTGACACAAAACCCAAATCTTAAGTTCAAATCGCAATAATTATATACAACATGAAATTGAGCAAGGGGAGAAGGAGGCGGTGGTGGGGTTGGCTTTTCTTAGAGCAAATTGTTTCAAGCCATAATGATTTTTGGTGTTAGATAAACATTTTCAATTGTAATGTTGATGAACATTAATGATCATAATGCGTTTCAAACGTTAGATTTATATTTAAAGATTTTGCCAAAATCAGACGAAGAAGAAGAAGAAAAAAAATGAAAAATAGAAGAAAAAAAACTTTCACAAAATAGTTTTTACTTTCGTCTAAATCTGATCACATTCTCCATGTTAAGAGTTAACTCATTAAGCCACCAAGTTGCTTGACCTCAATTATGCACAAAAGAAGTCATAGACCAAGACCAAGACCAAGACTTTGGACCAAACTTTGAATCATTTTATATTTGTAGGCAAATGCAATGGTTATGCTATATCTTAAACTAGGCAAAACGGAAGCCCTCAAAGAGTTGAAGTTGATGTTGTTTGCTATTGCCTTAGACTGAAGATGAAGATTTATGTATGCCACATGCTAATCAACGTCAAAAATACAACAACAATAACAGCAACAGCAACAGCAACAAAAATGAAATAATGAAACGCAACTTCTGTGAGTGGGTGAAATTTCAGCTGCATTTTGAAATGGGTGAAGGTGAAGGCAGGAAAGTTGCCAAGAAGAATGAAAAAAAAAAAAGAATAACAAACGCAAGAAAGACAGATAGAAAGAAATGATTTTTGTAGTCTAACTCTTTTGACTAACTTTAGTTTGCGGTCTAGCTGGCGAGATGAGAAAGTTTTTTTTTTTTCAACTGAAGTTTTTCTATTTGGGTTTTGTTGTTGTTGTTGTTTTGTATTCTCCTCTTGATGGCGATCTTAACGCTCACTTGGTTTTATATATATATGTTTGTATATATATATTTTTTTTGTTATGTTCTAATAATACTATCCAACAATAGTTATAGCAAAACAAAAGATCCATACACTGAGAGAAAACATTGCGTACAAATACGAGAAGCAGCGCTAAATGGTTCAGAGTTAATTTAAAGTTAAATAACTATATTTCATTCTTTGATTTAATCATTCCAAATACATATATTTTATTATCAGTCTTTATGTGTTTGTTATAGAGCAATAATTGTAATTAATAGTAGTTAAAAATAATTAGTTATTAAATGTGATTTTAAAGAAATGAAACAAAAAGCATTTTTTATTTGTTCTAAATATCTGAGATCACTCCAGTATATACCACAATTTATTTATATCTCATTTAATAAGAATAACAAGTTAGTTAGATATATATATATATATATATATATATATATATATTTTATGTATATATATTTACATAATTTAAAAATAATAATCAATAAGTAATATGTATTCTTTATAGAGCAATTTGCATTATAAATATTTATAAATTGAAAATATATATAAATATATACATACTGATTCATAATTTCAAAGTAATATTATAATTTTCTTTACCGAGCATTCTTTTTAAAGCAATTTTTATTCTACTATACTGAGAAGATTTTAAAATTTTGTATATATGTTTTTAGATTTTTTCATTTGGATTTAGAAAGTGATTAAACAAATTTGATTGGCCATGTTGAAATGAAACCTAAATTGTTGCCTAACAATTTTTAATTTTTCTTTAACAAAATTTGAAATATTTAATTCCCTTTCCAATAAATAATTTTCCAAAATTAACTGAGAGTAAATTAAATAGCTAAAAAAATTACTTACTATTTTATTGGAGTTTTAATTTCGTAACTAATCTTAAATTGTGCATTAAATTAATCTATTTTTTGCCTCTTTTCCTTTATAAGGTGTTCAATTTTCATTTTTTTTTTAACAGTGTTTACAAAAGTTTTCTATCAGTTGCTGTTGTTGTTGTTGATGATGATGATGATGGGGAAAAAATGCTTAATGGCTTTCCTATGCAAAAATTCAAGCATTGAGCACTTCCCCTTCCTATCCAACATATTAGATAGTGGCCCAAGTCAAGGCACTTCAATCAGAAAGTTTTCTGAACGCCTTTCGCTGCTTTTTTTTTTCAGCCGCCCCACCTTCCTTCCCCCACTGCCACCCTTAACTCCCACTCTATGCGGAGTTGGACATCAACGGGCTAACCATATTGGGCAAATAACGTGTATTGCAGTTGAAGTAAAGGTTTATGTCTTTTTCAATTGTTGTTGTTGTTTTTTGTTGTTGTTGTTTGTTGTTATTGTCGGTTTGTTTGTTTTATCTGCCGGCTTCCGTTTAAGAACTTCGACAGAAAGACATCCAAAGTTGAACATACCCAAACACATACACACAACAACATACACAAGCACACACACACACACAATTTGTGCCACTTTTATGCAAATTATTGTCGTCTGTTTTTGAGGTTCTTAACATCATTTCATAATTTTTGTAATTTTCTTGTTGTTGCGGCTGGGTTCATTTTTGTTTTCATGACAGGGTTGGATTATGGCTTCGGGTTAAGGGCCCTAGGGAAATTATTTCCATTTTCATATGGATACCGAAAGAGTAATGCAAAGAAAAGTTATTCGATTTTAAGTAATTGGATTAAGAGAGATGGAAAAGAATATCTAGCATTATTTTGAATTTTCTTTAACTTCTTCCACTTTGATTAACTTTATATTAACTTTAAAATGTTTGCTAGAGAAATGAGCAAAGATTAGTTTACTGATTTTAAAAATAGTTGAATGAAAGTACATATTTACGATCCCCATTGATCTCAATTATAAGACACAAATATTCATAGTTTCATTGGAGTCTGGTTCAGGAGGTCTTTTACCTACTTAGGAACTACCATGACCTTTATAATCTAATCTCACCTTCCCTATCTGTTCACTTTCTTCATTACTCCACTATCTTTTATCTTTCCTTCCTTGTCCTGTGATTTTCTTCTTTTTAATATATTATTTTTTAACTTCTAATTTTTTCGTAAATCTTTTAAAAAAATTCTCACTATTATAGTCAATTGTGCTTATTTAGTTGACTTAAAAATAAAAATAAATTAAAGAAAATAAAAAGCAAAAATTCATGAGTAAAGGACAGATAAAAACAATCCACATTTCCTTTTATAAATCAAGGCCAGCTTTGAAATTCAATGTAATAAAGATGCTTTCATTCCTTATAAGAATTCCCACAGAATTGAACAGCAACTGTTGTGATCGGAGATCAAAAAAACATAACTAAAACAACATTCCCAAAAATTGATTTATTTATTATGGTGACCAAACAGACAACTAATTAATAATAATAAAAAGACGAATATAAGCTGCAAATATAAACCTATCCTAGAGCAAACTGGATTAAGAGATTAATAAAGTTGAATAAACTCCAAAAACTGGTTAAACTTTGCTTCACTTTAATGATCATTGTAAGAAAAGAAAGTATGATCACTTCATTATTAACTCATAAGTCCGTCCCTGGTTATATGGTGACAACATTTACATACAATTTATATATTTAATAGTCATTTCGTTAAGTTTTGTTTCTGAGAAAGGAAGTCGAATTGGAAAATGTCTGTACGCACATTTCGACCTCTTTCTTCTTTTTCCCTAGAAAAAACCCATTGAAAATTATTTTGAAATTAAACTTTATATATTCTGGATGATTTATAAAAATTATATTTATTATTTATAAAAGATAAATAGTTTTTTTTTATACAAAAAAGTTATAACTTATATTAGAATCCATACTTATGTTATAGATAAATCTCAGAAAGTCTTATATGTAAATGTATATATGTATATATGTATAGAGTAAAAAATATCATTTCATTATATCATATCATTCAAATTGCACAGTTAAAGCTAAGTTGGAAGAAAAAAAGAATCTAAAATATTTCATTATAAATTAAGTTTTTCATTTTTAGAATGTGAGGGGAGATAAGGGGAAGGGCGTGGGTCTTTACGGAGAAAGGGTATGAGAGAATTTGGAATTTTTATTTTTGATTGGGCCCAGGCCATGGTCTATGCCGGAGTCGTCTTAAGCTAAAAGTTTGCTTGGATAAAGTTCAGTTACATTCAGCAAGACAAGTGGGCATAGTTGAGACAACTGTGTGTCTGTGTGTGTGTGTGTGTGTGTGTGTTGGTGAGGGGCAAAGCTGAGCTCTGTTAGTTTCGGTTGCACCTACAAGGTGCATTGATATTGCTGATGTTGCAAGGCACGCGGCAGTGTCTTATGCGGTAAATGGGAAACAGCGGCAGACGATCCGCATGTGGTAACATTGGAGGAGCAAAATATGCGGTTACTTGACAACTTCGAGCCTAGTCGATGCTGACGACGTTGCAACAGAATGAGGCATATGCTGATTATTATCACAGATATGGAAACAGTTACCAGGACACTGCCCAGATTAGAGCTTATATAACGTAAGGTAGCGGCAAATACTGTAAATAGATAAAAATAGAAGAAATGTAATTTTTTTGTTAGATCTTTTATCTGTCTGGTTGTTTGTTATTGCCATGTCTTTAATATCTTTTTAACTACGAATATTATCTACTTACCATCTTGACTAAGTTCATCGTGATCGGTGGGATTTGTCCATGTATTGTAGCTAAGACCTAGTCCCGGTGCCGCTGGATCAATAACCAGTTTAGCATATTTGGTACCCACTTGTTGTTCCATAAACCGCCCCTGGCCAGTTAACCTCTCAGTCTCCATTTTATTAACAGTCTCGGTTTCGGCCAAATTGTTTAGTTCATTAAGACTGGTCAGAGTTAAGGCACGTCCCTGTTGTTGACGTTGCGGACTTGGATTTGGCTCCTTCTTCAGCCCTTCCTCTGTCAGTTCTGTTGTTGTTGTTATTGCTGGTGGGGTCAATTCTTCTACAACTAAAGCTGGTTGTTCAACGGACTCTTCAGCCTCTTTAAGTACCAATTCACTTTTATTAACATAGCGCATATGACGCATTTCACGACCAAAACGATCATCTTCACCATCTGGCTGAAATGGATCATTTGGCTCATAGGCAGCGGCAACACCATTTTTACCAGGCACCATAAAACTGGCTCGTACCGTTTGCATGCCCGATTGATAGCTGCACACAACAACAAATCTAACAAAAAAAAAATGAAGAAAAAAGAAAATGAAAACCAAAAGTTTATAGAAATTTAATTTGAATTGAAAAGTTATTCTTCACCTTCTGGTACTATGGGTAAATATGCCCAAATTCTCTTGGACAGTTATAAATGTTTCCACAGTATTTGTTTCCGGTTTAACCATGCTGCCACATTTCTTATGATCAATACGCATGGTATATTTATCGGCTGGATCATGTGGATCACCCTTTACACCACAATTACCACCATCGACTACAATACGTCCGGCAAAAAATGGACCAGTTTCCACTTCAATCTCTGACGCATGTGGCAGACATTGTGTGGCATGGGCCGAGACTATTTGACCAAGTTAGAAGAAAAACAGAAAAACGGGTAAGAGAAATTATTTGATATGCCATTGAAGATGATCTTCATCTTTGCATTTACAACTTACAGCCCTTGGTGGGTATAACGATGCTTTGACCTGGCAGATGCTTTGAATTAAAACTTTCGATTTCATTCTCCTCATGGAACTCGGAACGACCATTCTGACTACGCGACGATTGAAGGCGTTTTGTGCTCATCATTGGTCGTATATGGAAGCTATATCTGGTTGCCATTCTCAGATTATCCACACCAGTGGAAAAATGATGAATATGGTTACTATAAGACAAAAGATGAAATTATTTATCAAATTTGAAATTAGATTTGAAATTTAAATTACATGAGTTGAAATAGATATATTAAATATGTAGTTATAGGTAGATATCGGATTATATTTTTATATACAAGAGAAAGAATACGCCATTCCAATTTACCTCTCCTCATTAATCTGTTGAGATTCCTGTTCCTCCTCCTTTATTTCCGCTGCTGTGGCATTTACCACCTTAACACGACATCTTTGGGGACCAAAATTCTGCATTTCACAATAATATATTTGAAATGCCTTTGGCATGGGTGGTAAATCTGTCGATGATTCTGTATCGGAATCGATGCTCATATTTGTCACATCATCGCCAGCATACCGAAGTGTGTCATGATGGGCCGATGTCCCAGCAAGCGGCACGAATTCAACTTCCCAGGTCAGATTCACCGATTTGTAATTTGGTTCACCAGCCACTCCGCGTATCTCTGCAAAGAGTACAAAATTATATATATGTATATATGTACTATATATATATATATATGTGTATGTATGTATATATAAATACAAATGGAAAATGGGGTTAGAGCAACCTCTGAGGTAAAATGCAACTCCAACTCCAAAGATTCGTGTCTAGTTCATCGGAAGGTAGTTCAAGTTGTTTTTTTCTGTTGTTGTTGTTGTTGTTGATATTGTTGTTGTTGCAGTTCAAGTTGCTCAGTTGCATGCAAATCAGCTACCAAGAAGCAGGCATAAAATAAAAATAGAAGAAGGAAAAAAAAAACTTTAGGGGCAAAGAACTCGTTTGTCGATAAGCAGGGACAGGGAGGTTACATTCAGTTGGTAGTTTTAAAGCTACATGGTCGATTTGTGTTTCAGTTGTGTGTGTTTTTTTTCTTTTTACATTTGGTTTTTATTTCTTTTTTTTTTTTTTTGCTTCTTTACTTCTTTTCTTGATTTTGCTTGTTACTAAACTCGGCAGGTGATGCCCAGTTACAGGATTTGCCCAAGAAGTGTGACGTGAATTAGCATCAACGACTATAACAACAACAACAACAAGACAACAAAAAAGGAAAATAGAAGAAAATAACAAACAAAATGGCAACTGAATTCAAATGTATATTGCAGATGATCACTGAACTTGATCCATAAAGTGTATATAATGGCATTTTGATAGCACTTCAAGTAGTCAAGTAGTCAACTGAGCAGTCAGATAATTTAAGTATATCAAAGAAATATATTAAAGTAACTTTAAAACTAATTTAGATTAAGTTCGATTTGACTAATAATTATTTTTTGAAGTACCAACAACTGGAATATGTCCAATTAAAATTTATTAATAAAATTATTTCTTTTTAAAGGAACTAGAAAATGATTATGGGTCTTGAAAAAATATATTAATGTTTACTACTATTATGCGACCATTTTTTAAAAAAAAATGTTATACTTTATTTTTGGTTTATACAAAGATATATTATAAAATTATTTTTTAATGGAAAAAATTGTGTTTGTTAATTTCGAATTAAAATATCCACTTGAATCTCTAACTTGCCATTTTGTTGAACTTTGTTTAAAATATTGTCTTCTACTTTAATACGATATTCAAATGAATTTTCTGTTAATAAATTATTAAAAAAACTATCGTATTTAGCTGATTCCTTCGCCTCTTGATTTTAATTCATACCATTCGATTGTTTAAGATACGCATTTAGTAATATCGCGATAATCTATTTTGTCCGATATTTCAAAAATCAATCAAAAAATTCTTAACATAAATATCATAAGATTTCAGATTTCAGCCGCTGCTTTAGGGTTTTTGACACTATTAGTATGTAGTTTAATAAACATTGATAATTATTAAATAAATTTTGACTCGTCTTCTTCTTTAAGTTAGTAACTAAATGCTTGAAATCAAAACTATCAATTTAAATTCTTGATCTTCAGTACACTAAAAACAAAGAGGAACATATAAAATTAGTCATATTTTTGTGACTTTTAAATAGAAAAGCTTTAATAATAAAAGAATTTTATCATTAAATAATCAAGAAAATTTCAATTGCTAAATCTAAATAATTATAATTAATTATAAAAATGAGAATAGACACTGTAAAAATTATATTCAAAATGGATCAAAAACCTTAGATAATTATATTTAATTCTTAACTAATTTCCTTTTATATCCGTTATTTTTATGCGTGTAATAAAATATTTGATACAATCCAAGAAAAATATGTTTCTATCCTATAGAATTTAGTCGTTCTCTACTACTCAATGCCTAGTACTAAATTACTTAAGATATTCGCATTATTGGTACTTAACGAAAGATGACTTTCCCATAATTATTTTCACTTCCACTTTTCATTAAATTTTCAACAACATTTAATGGGTTTTCTTCTTAAGGTTTTCTTTCTAGTCATTTATTGACCTTTCATCATGTCTTGCATAACCCAAGATGACAGTGGCATTTGAGTAACCTTAATGCCATGTCATCTTAAAAAGAAGTGAGATGAAAATCTCAATGGATTTTCATTTTGTTTAAAAATTTATTTGCCATTTGATTATTACAGTTGCCAATGCACAATTTTCTTTTTCGTTAGATTGAACATTATCTGTATTTTCTTTTTTTTTTGTCCAACTTCTTCTCACATTTGGCATTTTCTAATCATCGTGTTCTAATGGCATTTTTTTTCCTCCACTAGCCTCGATGTCAGAATTTGTGCCATGTAGACGAAGACAGAATTTTCACTTTTCCATGTTGCGACTCGCCTAAAAATGTTGCTGCTAAAGAAAACACCAAAAAATTGGTGTCAATGATTTTCAACATGGGAAAAAGCAGCAGCAACATTGGTAAATACAAAAGTTATGGCAAGACCAATGCAATGAGAGAGGGGCAAAGGATCAAGTCAAATACTGGTTAAAGCAAATGGCATTTCTAATTGCAGATTATGCAAGGTTCTTGTCAAAAGACGGCTGTAAATAATAGATAATGAGACGAAAGTCTAGAGAGAGAGAGAAAGAGAGAGAGAGAGGGAGAGATAGATAGAGAGAAACTGATGAAAACCTTGTTTAATGAGGAGAAATTGTAAAATGTAGGCGAAATATAAATAACTAGAGTTTGATTAACTCTTGACTAAGACTCTAAAGCCATAACTCAACCATAATCAAGTTCTTTTTCCCATCAATAGAACTCGACTTTCAAAATGGTCTATCGTAAAATGATACCCTAACAAATTTCTTTGAAATAATTAAATTGTGATTGCAAATGTTGTCTAACTCAAAAAATTTAATAATATTGATTATGTTTTCTTCTCTGATTCTCCTCTTTGATTAATTTCCCAAAGTTCTTAGAAACTTTCGACATTAATTAAGTTCATCTTTCATTTTGATGATAATTGTTTTTCCGATTACATGTGTTAACTTAATATGTTTGATCCATTATATAATTGATTATATGATATATAGAGTAGCTGAAAGGAAGTTCTAATATATCTAATCAAGTATATATACATACATATATATATATATCAATTACTCAACCAGATGTTTACTTTTTTCCTATCATTAATGACACTTTTGCTCTCTTTTTCTTTTTCTTTCTTTCTTTCTTTTTCAAAAGCAATTTCCGCCGCGGCTGGTGTGTTTTTTGCGGTTCTTTTTAAGCAGGGGGCGTGGCAGCGGCCTCTTTTTTTCCTCCATTCTGGCTTATGTGGTCAGGAAATGTCTAAACATTTCCAGCTTACAGACTTGATTGGCATTGACTAAAAGAGCAAAGAGCTGGTCTAATTTCCAAGACAATGAAACTAATATACCCTTAATGGATTTTAGTTTTTTTCAATAGATTTATAGTTACATATGTATGTATAAAAATCTGAACATTAGTGACCTTAATCCCAAGTGCCACAAAATTGCTTTAGCTAAAACAAAAAGGTTGTCAGTCTGTTGGCGGCTGACTAACAGTGTTGCAAAAGAACGGAAAATGTTAAATCAAGAGTTAAATAAAGCCATAAAACAACGACAGAAAAACAATCAAAGAGCAATAAAGCGAAGAAGAAAAGGTAAGATAAAAGAAAGGGGACATTAAAATCTAGACATGTAAAAAAAATATTAAAAAAATATTTATATTTCATACTACAAATGTAGTTGCATTTTGAAATATAAACGTCTCGTTATAACCTATTTACCCATTAGTTAGAGTATAAAGAGGTGAAAAAGGAGGGAAAAATTTAAAACAAGTTTGCTGCTTAAGTCTTTTGAAACAATTTTCACTGGCAAAGGGCAGTGAGAGCAAAATGTTCATATAAAATGGGTTGGAGAGGGGGCAATGGGTTGTCTGAGGAGAGAAGTAAATGTGTAGGAATGAAAAAAATGCTCAACAGAAAACGTGACCGAATGCAATTAGGCAACAACGAGAGACACATATACAAACATACACACACACACACACAGTGGTAACACACACATAAATACAAAGGCATGTTTTTTGCCAAGAACCAATGCAACTCCTTCGAACTGTGCGACTTGAACTTCATTGGCAACTTCAACTTGAACTTCATCTTTGAGAGGCTTTATTTAGTAGGACTTACCATATTTGCTACCAACTTTGGCATTATTATTGTTCAAGTTGTTGCTATTGCTGCTGCTGTTGCTGTTCCTGTTGCTGCTGGCAGATGTTTCATTGTTCGTTTTGGGTCTTTGTCTTAGGCCTCGCATTGTAGTTGCTGCTCCTGCTGTTGCTGCTGCCTTTGCCTCTGGCATTAACATTAACACACATAGCAGCACTAGAAACATGGCCATGGGCAACATGTTGCCAGGGCAACTGCTAAATGTTGACATGATTTCTATTTGGGTTTCAATTTATTTAAATGTCTTAACTAAATCTTTTCATCGATTTTCTCATCAAATGTGTGTCAATTTTATTTATACTGTGGAAATATAATGTGGCTCGTTATATTAATTCAATTTTTAAATAATGCAAGTTTAACTATACAATTTTTTTTAATTCGAATTTTTACGGGAAATAGGTAAACTAAAAATATCGAAATTTATTTGTTTCGAAAATATTTATACTATTGATCATTTAAAGCTTATATAGCTTATTTAACCTCAAGAGATAAACCGAATATAAGTTCTCTTTTTGAAAATATTTAAATTTATTAACCACAAAATTGTTTTGTGAAATATTCAACTTTGGAAGGTTTTTAGAATTTTTAGTGGACTAAGTTTTATTCTACTTTCTTAAATTTTTTAAATCACATAAAAATTTGATGTCTTAACGAATATATTTGAAATGAGAACACTCATGTTATTAATCAATATAAATAAGAATATAAATAAAAAGTATTTAAGTTTTTCAATAAACGCTCCATTTATTTTAATTGTAAATGCTTAAAATATTGAAAACCGATAATTAAATTCTAATAGTAGTTCCGGAGAAGATATAGAGCAGTAACCGGAGATTAATTAGTTATAATTTTTTAAGAATTTAATCAAAAGAGATAACAATTGCATTGAATTATTATCAAGTCAGATAAAAATCGAATGTAATATCACAAAACAAATTAATAAAAAAATGTAGATTTAAAAATTTGGGTCTATGTTTTTTATCATATAAAAAATAATTAATCTTGATGTTAGTTTAATATATAAATCCTCCAAAAGATTGAACGCAAAACATTAATGAGTTTGGTCTATTAAAGCCTTTATTTTTTTTATATTTCGCTATAGCAAAAGTTTTTGCTTTTAATTGCTGTATTATATTTTCTTTTATTTATTTATTTCATATTGATAAGAATCATTGATACGATTGTGCACCTTTTCTTTAGCAATTACAAAAGATTTTCATGAAATCTTCTTAAAAATTGGTCACAGCACATAAACCGTAACCGAAAAAGGAACGTCCGTTAGAATTTGTTACGCGTTTTATCTGCCACAACTTGCCGAAAATTCGAACCGTTCGCCTTCAAGTTTGCCGCACAACTGATTTTGGCCCCAAGCTCCACGCAGACATCAGACTCCATAAAACAACAACAAAATAAAAAAAAGAAAGAAAAAGAAGTTGTAATAGAAGTTGAAGTTGGAAAACAGCTGTTTAACAATGCCAAGGCCGATATAAATGTTGAGAGCTTTTCAAAAAGCTTTTCTCTCTATTAAACTCGTTTTTCTCTCTTTTTTTTTTGGTCTATCTCATTATAGTCTTTCTAGCTCTCTCACTTAATGTTAGCCAGTTTTTCGCTTATCATTTGCCGGCTTATCAGTTGATATTGAAATTGTTGTTGTTGTGTTTTTTTTTATTGTTTTTATGTTTTATGGAAAAGTGGAAAATGTTTTATCTAAAATTAAAAATCCATAGCCTTCACGATAATTAAACAAAAATAAAAAACAACTTTAAGTAATACTTGGTTTGCCGTTATTTTGTTCGAATCCACTTTCCCTTTTTTTTTCAACTGTCCCATTGTCTTGGCCTTTGTTTTCTTTTCTTTCTTTCTTTCTAGTATGTCTCTGCTTTGGGCTTCTTTCTGTTGCTGTTGGCTTTGATTAATGCTTAATCAGCAATATTATTGTTATTAGTTTTCTATAGCAACATTTATTTTCCATGTTGTTGTTGCTCTTATCATGAATATTGTGCACATTTTCATAAATTATTTTCTACATCGAATCAAATCAATGAAAACAGCAAAAAAATATTTCTCTAACAAAATAGCAGTGCCGACTTTAACATACCCTATACCAAGAGGTATGGTAAGAAATTAGTAAATTGGAAATAAAGAAATTGTTACAAATCGAAAAAGAGACTGAAAGAAACCGGATGACAGCTTAAACTTAGAGGAAGTCATTCATTTATTTTTAAAGAGTTTCATTAGCGGAAGAGGTTTATGTTCACATAGCAAAAAAAAACCATAAATTAAAATTAAAAATGGATATTGGTAATAGAAAACTGTAATTATTTAAATGTTTATGTGAATTTTGTTGAATCTTAACATACCCATTAATTCTATCCATACATAGGGTATAATAACAAAACACGCTTAACAAAGAGTTTCTCTTTGGTTGTTAAATAAATATATAATGATCAGAGTGCAACAATTAAAGCCATTTCTATTGTATCATTTCACAATAGATTGAACATTACATAATTGAACAACTAAAAATATAATAATGATGACAAAAATTAAAGAAGAGCAAAATTTTAATTATATTAATACACAAAATACTAAACAACAACAAAAGCTAATATATGTATATAGTTTTGTATAATTACCAAATATATTTGACATAATAAATGCAAATTTATGTACCAGATGCAGAAATATGTTAATTTGCTATAACAAAAACAATTTCAAATAATAATTTCAATTTGTTTTTTATTGCTTACTTAAATTGTTCGGAATATATGGGCAATAAATAGGAGACGGAACTTTAAGGAAGAGTTATTTATGGTTTTTTTTCCAATTTTTGTAGGAAATAAGAGGGGAAATTTTCTTGTCTCATTACTTTTAGAAGACATATTGTATTTCCTTTTCTTATTTACATTTTGTGACATGGATATTGCATATAAAGAATATTATTTTAAGAATAAAACAAGTGTATGGTAAACTATACTTTATTGCTTAAATTGTACAATTTATATTTTTTTCGGCAACCGCATTTTTAATTTTATAAAATAATTAATTTAATAAATTTGCTATTATGTGTTTATTTGAAATTTAGAATAGTTTAAGCAATAAAATGTTTATTCAATTAACTCAAAAATAGATAACACAATCAATCAAACAAATTTACCTATTTTAGAAATCGTTTAAAGTTAACTTTTTGTTCATCTTAAAGTCATTAAAAGAAGCTAAAACTGTTGGCCTATATAAATTTATCATATTAAACTGTAATTTAAGCATTCATTTTATTTTCAGTTTCAGGTTTCTTAGGCCGAAATCGAGAATTGTTATCCATATGGTAATGCAGTATACTTATAATAGCTTATCCAAATTCAAAGTAACGCTATATGTAGACGCATTTCCTTAACCAAATTAACCTTAATATATTAATGTAATTTCCTATTTCATTTTAGGAGGCTTGTTAATTCACAAACACGCAAAGTAATTTCCTCTTTAATTATGGATTTTCTTTCATTTTTTTTTTTTTTTTTTGGTTTTGTGGCAGGACATTTATATGATAATTAGGACAAGTAACATATACATATATACATGTAATAATGGGGGATAAACTTACATATTACTTATACATATATATATATACATATTTTTTTTTTGGTTGGTCATTTATCAAGGTCATAAATAACGTCATAGTTCATAAAGGACACTGACCCAACTAATACACCAAATAATCCACTTCATTACCATATCCACTTTTATTAAAATTCCCATACAAAGTTCCCCCAAATGGAAATCCCTCGACATTTCTGTAATTTATATAATTAAAAATTTAATGAGGCTTTCAAGAAACACTCTCTTTCACACACACACACACACACAAGGGCAAAAAAAAAAAAATGAAAAAGGGAAAAACTAAAAATAACTGAACCGAAATGAACACGAATCGGGAACACCTGTTGTTGGTCCCATAGACAATACAAACTCTTTGGCCAAATTCCCATGACAAGAAAAAAAAAAAAAAGGATATGGTCAATTGAAATGGAAATCGGTTAGGTTCGGTTCAGTCTGGCGAATCCAAACAAAGTAGACAACAAAAATGAAAAACCATTTTCTGTGTTTTTGTTTTGTGCGTTTGACATAATTGAGTGAAGTGGACTTAGTCTCCCCTCTCAATCCCTCTCTCACCCTCCCTCTCTCGTTCTCTTGTGGTCTTGATTGTTGTCGTCGTCGCCAAGTTTTAGTGATTTGCATAGTCCTCCTCATAGGCTCATGTCATTAGCAGCTGGCTTCACGCTGACAGGCAGGACATAGGCAGAGGCACCGAGGACCAAAAATTTACATGCCACTGCGTGCCACACGCGGCGTATGCGCAACGTCATCGTCATCATCATCATTATTGTTGACGCCAGTTGTTTAGCTCAGCTCTTCTCCTCCCCACACTTTCTTCCTCTGACTAGGATTACATGTCTCGAGCACATCAAACAAGCTTACTTACCAATGACCTCGTTAATGACACACACACACACACACTCACACACATACACGCGCATACAATCAAAAAGGCAACTTTGTATCCCTGTATGGATGTGTATGCGTGTGTGTGTGAGTATGTATGTGGGTGCGTGTGTTGTTCAAGTTTACTTTATAATTTTCGCTTATCAGATTTATTTTCATTTTTGATTTTTCTTTTCACTAAACAAACATGAGGGCTAAAAAAACAATACACCGAATAGGTCAAATGTTATAGACTTCAATGATACCCTTGTTTAATAATATTTAAAAATTTAATATATAGCAAATAAGGAGTAAACAATAGAAAGTAAAGAAAATTATCTCCCAAAAGTATGCTAAGATATTTATGAATAATCGAAAATGCCAAATTTTATAAGAGTCCTCAAACTACAGTTACATGCAGGATCTAATTAAAGTTAATTCAGCAATCTGGATTATGTTAAATTATAATAAAACTTAAATTTATTAAATTAATTCTCTGCCCATATACACAACTATATATGTATATATGTATATATAATCTCAGACCTTGACAAACTTGCCTTTTTTACTTACACATGTCCGGGATACACTGACTACGTCAGCATTTCATTTCTCCCTCCTCATTCTGTCACATTTTTACACTATATCCGGACTCAATTAAAGTAATTACTAGGCCACTGTCACAATTGCTATAAAGACAGTGGGGAGAAAAAAAAAGACACAAAGCAACGCCCCTTTTTTTTTAGCCCAGTTGGACCCTTAGAGTTGGACCAACCTTCCTGCCATTCGAATGGCATTCTGCCCATTCTCGGTGTCAACTTTTGCTTAATAAACGGCTGGGCTAATAACTTTGACAATATGTTTACTGCGTTGTTCGCTTCCGTTTTTGCTGCTAATGATAATTTTCATTGACATCATTTCCAATAACAATATTTCCCCATTGTCTTGGCCCATTAAATGAGGTACACACGTATATACATACATATACATTGACATTTTTGATACTGTATTTATCTCATCATGATCATCATCATCATCATCATCATTATCAGGTTCATCATCATTGCTAATGTGGATATGACCATTAACACATGCTCCCTATAATTACAATAAAAACTAAGTTTAGTTAACTATTAATTAATTGGTCGAGCGCTGGCAACAATTTTTTGTTTTAATAAGGAAAATTTTGCTTTGTAGTGGATTTGTTTTCTTTATGTGGCCTAAAAGTATGCTATACACAGAAATTAGATTTAAATAATACTTATGTGTGTGGTGTGTGTTGAGTGTGTGTGTGTGTGTGTGTTTGTGTATATTGTGTTGGTGCAACTAGCTATATATATGTAAATATATCTATATATATAAGTATATCTAAGTACATAACGAGGAGCATTTTGTAAAACAGTTTACAAAACCTTTTCTTTTTTTTTGAGTTTTTGTATGTGGAATAAACGCAAATCAAATTTACATATCAAAGGGAATTTCTTTTTTTTGTTCGTTTGTTACAAGAAACAAAGTGACCTATATGCTAAAAAGGTACATACATTCTTTCGATTAGGCTGGTCGCTAATAGAAATAGAAACAAAATTTAATAAACCGAAATTATTTCTCAAAATTCAGATAATTTTAGTTTAGTTGGAAATAATGATAAATTCAGATAATTATCAGATCTTGTCAGATTAATATTAAATGAAACGTTGCACTATTAATGTCAATATTTTCTTCAAAAATAATTATCAGATTTGAATTAAACTATGAGTGAAAGTTTTTCTAAAAGTTCAATTAAAAAATATTTCTAGACAAAAGGACTAAATCAAAATCAATAAAATATAACACAAATTTTACTTTCATCAAAAAAATTGGCTTTAAATATCTCTTAATGAGTCATTGTGAACGACTATAGCTAAATTTAGAATTTGTTTTTAAAGAATCTCTTATATAAACTAAATAACAAGTAAAAAACATAATTAATTTTTTAAAGAATGTAAAGAAAATCTAAATGAAAGGTTAATAACTGGATAACAAAAATAATCAAATAAACTAAAATGTGTTAAAATTCTAAATTTTATAAGTACAATTTTTACTGAAAAAAATATATATTGTAAATTTTAGGTTGACAAAAGTTAAAAATATAAAGGACCAGCCTAAACATTTTTTTGATTTTCCTAATTTCGTTTGCAATGTGGTAAGGAATTTGTGTGTGTGTGTGTGATTTGTGTGTATAAGTGCGTATGTATTTTGTGTGTTCTTTTGCTAGGTGTAAACTGGAATTTGTGTTTTTCTTTCTCTTTTTTTCATTTCTTTCTTTTTTTTCTGTTTTTTTTTTTTGCCATCAACTAAAACATTGATTAATGTGAATTGCACCCAAATTTAATTTTCTAGCTATGCGACTTGCATATACGTAGCAGGACAGGATAATGGAGGTCCTCATCGTATAAAGCTGAATCCACTTTTAATTGCAAGTGACGATTCCAAATGGTCTCATTGTAGCGAGTCGAGAGGTCCACACGAAATCCTCTAGCCACACATTCCTCCTGGAAAACATTCAGAGTGCGCCCTCTGCGTGGCGCCATAATCAGGGCAATTCCTCGAGGAGCCAAATAATACCAAATTGTATCGACCAATGCGGAGCGTGCCTCATCAAAGAACAAACAATCCGCACAAAGGATATACTCAAATTTACCCTGTTCATCGGGTGAACGTTCGGATATGTTTTGCCATTTCAATACCGAACATTTTGTATAGCAACTGAGTTCATTTAGGCAAACTGTTTTACGTACATTCTCCACCGATATCTCATTACCATCTGTCAAGTGGACAGCATAGGGTTTGGCATACTTGGCCAACATTAGGCCAGCTAAAGAGGTGAAGCCACCACCCAATTCTAATATCCATTTGCCGGTATATTCATTAACATCGGACAAGACTAAAGCAGTTAATGCCTCCTCGGAGGGCCAAACACAAATATTACCGGTATTGTTAAAGCCCATCAGATCACTGGCAGTCAATTGTCTTTCCATATGATGTATATTCACAGAATATTCTTTATCCTCCAATAGCATCATGCGATATTTATACCAATTCTCCGATTTGCCCAAACATTTCAAACTCACATGATCCTCGAAACTATCCTGCCGCAGGAGATCAAAACTTTTGAAACGTCTAACCGATGCAGTTTGCTCTTCAGTGAATTCAGCATCACTGGAATTGGAGGATACCGTCTCCTCGGAGTCTTTGCGCAATACTTTGGCCAAAATGCGCCAACGTTTCTGGGCGGCATTCTGTTGTTGCTGCAAATTGGGTGTGGCTGGCGGTGTTGGTGGCATAAAGGGCGGATTCTGTTGACTTTTCTCACCGCCACCCTCTTCTAGGGACTCCTCCTCTTCGGTCATATTATTGCGATTGATGTCTTTATCTCGATTATTATTATTTGAATTAATCGCAATAGTTTCTAATCTGCTGGCATCCAGCGTCATCTTTTTGTGCTCTTCCTCCTTGTAGGCATTCAGCGTATTATCAATATTATATTGAAGAAGCAACGATATCGTTGCCTCAATATCTTTGGCCGGTACAATTTCAATTTGATTTTGCTTTTGTTTTTGTTGCTCTGATGAATTTTGTTGTACTACGGTTGCTGACATTGGCATTTTTCGTCTAGGGTGCTTAGCGTTTCATTTTCCTAAAAGAAAAACAAAGAGAAAACACACACACACACAGACAATATTAAAATATTAGATAAATTTCTATAAAATATTTTGTAGATATACACAATAATTTTGCTTATACATTTTCGCAATTTTTGCTACTGGTCCATTATTTTCCAATTATAAATTTTTAATGGCATTAAAAATGCAAATTGTTCGACCATAAAAAAAGATACAAAATATAAAAAAAGAGGAGAAAAAAACACAGAAAATCATTCCCTAATCTTTTGCATATGAAAAGCAAAATTATGTATAATAAGTAGATTAATTTAATGAGGTGACGACGATTAAGATACCCTTTCGGTTTAATATTTATGATTAATAATTTTACTGTGTATAACAGCATAATACTTATTTCTGAGATACTTATTTGGAATTGTTAAAAATGTTAAATTGAGCTTTTCGATTCGAAATAACTTTTATACATAAATATGGAATTAGATATTAATGCAAATAAATTTCGTATTTTTTTGCTCATAATAAATAAATGTAAATAGTAAATTAATAAAACCCGTTATTTGCTGACGATTTTCTGTGGTTCTAACAGTTAAATTAAAAATTATAAAACGTAAATTTCATAATTCTACATAATAAATGAAAAATAATTTATAATAATTATAACATTTATATTTTCTATAGATTTTCTATATCTTAGTTTGTAGTCTGTATTATTTTTCTACAGCAGTTTAAAATATAATTTATTTTAATAAATTGCTCAGTTTAATTGAGAAGAGATTTAATTTTAAAAATAGAAACAAACCCTTATTTTCAAAAGTATCAGCTTAATGTAACTTTAACTTTCGGAATATATTTGTTTATATTGAACTTAAGTTCTACATCAACAAAATAACTTTATACTAAAGTTTTAATACACATTTCTTTTTAAAGATCTGTTGAAAAGGTTGCCTTTTAAATCTCATTAAAAATGTTTAAAAAAAAACTTCAAGACAACAAACTACTAAAGCAAAGGGTAGCTTTACTCCACTCACAAAAAATAATAATAAAAAAATTAAGCAAGCAAGTCATCCCTGCCGACTAGGAGTATACCCTGTACCAATACGAGATATTTCATAAAATCAGACTCAGCCATAAAATCTTCTATAACTAATATCACTCTCCCTTTACCGGCGCGGCGGCGGCGGCGCGCGCGGGCGCGCGGCGCGGCGCATAATTGAATAATAAATTTTCTTTATACTAAATTATATTTTCTTTATATTAAATTAACTTTTTCTATATTTAAATTAGTTTTCAAGATTTTTATGTTAATTAAATTAATGTATATTTAAGCGTTTTAAACATAAAAAGGCAAAATAAGAGATATAGTTTTTTAGAATCAGATTTAACTTCTTTTGAAGGATTTTACCAATGTTCTATAGGCTCTAAGTTGGGCATCTTTTGGCCGATTTGGAAAAGTTTTACATCAGTCTTCTGGACAATTTTCCGTATAAAAAAACTGCATTAAAAGTTGAAAAAAGTTGGAAAAAAAATTTCGGCCGGGTTTTTCGTAAATTTTTGCAGTGTAACCATCGTTAAAATTTGCGAAAATCGAGTTGAAAATTAGTTTTCCAGATTTTTGTGCTAATTAAAAATGGCGATTCTAAAAAGCAAATAAAGACATAGTTTTCCAAAATCGGACGAGATTTGACTGAATAGGAGCCCTTTGAAGTAGCAATTCCTTCGATGATTTGTCCGATGTCCTTCTTTTGAAGGATTTTACCAAGTTCTATAGGCACTAATATAGCCGACTTTAATATACCCTTTTACCCTATGGGTACAGGGTATAAAAACAACCGAGAAATTGCTCTGTTAATTACATTTTAAAATCGCCAAAGCAACATCGAATATCTAATACATATGAACGAACACATATGCATATAATATATAAATGTATGCAGATTTCTGTAAATACATGTACATATATACGAGTATGTACAATATATATAAATCGTATAGAACATTTTAGCCCATCTTCCGCCTTGGCCAGCCAGCCGCTTGCAATGTTTTTTCACTGAGTATAAATTCATCAAAATTAAGAAATTTTACAGCTCATAAAAACAATTTTGAATTGTGCTGACGTGAAAAACTCTTCCAAATACACACACACACACAGACACACACACACAAAATTTAAAGGTTGTATGGAAAAGGGGGGTTTTTCTTGTCGATGATTTTGCTGTTGTAATTGTTGTTTTGTTGTTGTTGTCGCTTTCCACCCATCAACAACAAACATATGGAATCTGTACATATGATAAGAAGGCGTCCGCCCACAATAGGCGTAGATTTCTGATTAATTTTTGGTTTCTGTTGTTCTGTGGGTGGCCATTGACACCTGTATGTGTGTGTGTGTATGCATTGATCCAAATCCTACCAAGTCTACCATGGTCTGCGGTTTGCTATGCCCTGGTCCAGGCCTGGTATAGTCCGTGGCAATGAGTAAAGTGCGTAATCAAAAGGCCGAGTAATTAAAATTCTGCTGAATCAATGCTTTGTTTGTGCAGGTATGTGTGTGTATTGTGTTTCTGTTTCTGTATGTGTACGTGTGCGAATGGGTGTGAGGAAGTAGGTAGGTGAATGGAATGCCTACAATTTATATAGCATTCCAAAATGGATATGATTCTAGGTAAACTTTAAGGTCGGGGTCATGATTCATTTGTGTATGCAAATTCACTGAACTTAACCCAATTTGATTAGTACATGAGATGCCACTTATACTTATATGCATCTATTTTTATACCCTATTTATTGGCACAGTACAGTTGCTTAAATATGCATAGTTGAAACGTTATAAATTAAATCTTAATATGTCTTGACATGCTTTCAATAATGAATTTCACATTTCCGCTCTAGAAGGTTAAATAATGTTAACTATATAAGGAATTACTTAACTATCTAAGACAAAGAAACATCATCGAACATTTCTTAGAATGTAATACAAATCCTGTGCCATAAATTGACTTTAATCAACATAAAATGTAATTTAGGTCAATAGACTAAAATGGCTCAAATGTACATAAATTTTAAGCATTATGTTTGAATATACATATCAAATGGAATACTCTTTGTTGAAAAGCTCTTTCGATGGATCATATACTATATGTCCAATGATGTGCCGATCAATTGGCCTTCTATCTTTAAGCACTGTATTATAAAAGTTATCGTTGATCTCGGGAATATTTTCTTTTGCATGACCTAATTGTTTGGAATTCAGCCAAATAGTTTCTAACGTTAGAATACAACTTACATTACTTTTGTTGTTAGTAATCTAACTAACCTTGTGCTGATAAGTTTCTGAATGGGGAAATATGCCTAAAAAATTGGCTTGATTGAATAATGTTTAAAGAAACTTGTAAGAGTAATAAATAAAACTTGTAGATAATCAATCAAAAATGTTAGTTTATGGCTAGAGGAAAATAGCACGTAAGAATTCATGAAAAATCTTTTTTATAGGTGAAATATAATGACCGATTCCCAAAATAATTTCACTATTTTGCATGTTTTTTTTCAGTTTCAATTCCTGTATAAATTAAACAGAGAAAAAGAGAGATCAAAATTGGTTTATTAAACTACTTTTAAGCCTGAAAAAAAGCTGTAAAAAGCTTTTTCCAAATGGTTTTCCGCCCTCATTTTATATAGTTTAAAACCTAAAGTAATTCATTAAAAAATAAAGAATAAGCTTAATTCAAGGTTACATTAGTTTTAACAAAATCTAAGATTTCTTTACTAAGATAAAAGTCCCTATATGTTTAAGGTATTCTAATTTGCATAGTGAAACTTAACAACACTGGCTCAAAAAGTTCATTTTGTATGCGTCTGACAACACTAGTTAATCCACATGCATGAACAACGTAAAGTTAACGTTAACGCTGAGCAACACTTATAATTTTCCTCTTAATCTTCTGTTAAACTATGTTGAAAAAAATAAATGCAAAGTTTTTTCTTTTTAATTCAACTTTTTCACTGGCATAAGGCAAAGAAGTTGTCAAGTTCTTAATTTTCATAAGATTAAAAAGTTTACTTCATTCAACTAATTTCAATAAAGTTAACTACAAAGTTGTAAAAGATTTAAAGCAAAAGTTGATTTCAATGTTGAAAATGTGTGTTCAACAAGCTGTTTCTTTAATAATTCAAATAGGAATCCATTTGATTAATAAGTACGTTAAATATTCACCATTTATTGTACAATTCAATGGAAATTTCATCAATCTGCTGTTCGTTCGTATGTTTGATATATATATATATATATATATGTATGTATATATTGAAATAATCAAATATTTAACAGTCTTTTAAACTAACGAAAACTTTACTTAGCCCAATCTATACAATTTTTTTTTCAAAAACTTTTTGATTTGCATATTAAAAAACATGAAAAGTTTTTCTCGCGAGAATTTCAACTTTAAACTATAATCCAAAACCAAGACAAACTTAGCCCTGGCCTCAAAGCCAGTCTTAGACAAAAGTTTAACTTGGTCAGTGATTATGGGGAAACGTGTTGCCAACACCTAAGCTCAATTTGCAAGTACAATAAAAGTAAGGGGAGGGTAGCTGCGGTAACTTGTGAGGGTGGAAGGAAAATGCCTGCTTTTGGGTTTTGGTGCTGGGTCGGGCAGATGATGAAAGCAAATTTATCCAATTCAATTCAATCACTTTGAAAAAAGTTTCTTCTTGCCAACAACAAAAACAGAAAAAGTTTGCCGGAATAAAACTTGAGTTACGAAGCAAGTGAGGTGCGTGTTTTTTTCTGTCAACGACCAGCCAACACGCAATCGTATATGTATTCAGAATATATGTATACTTATCTCACATATGTGATGTGAATACTCCATCCCTCTTTGGTTCTTCTTTTTCTCCATTACTCTTAAATTTATTATTTATTACAATTTGTTCAGCTTTTCTTTTTTTTTTTATTTATTTTTCGCTCTTTCTTCACTTTGACTCTGACCTTGAAGCTAACAAAAAGTGTTGAAATAGGCACTATACACGAGTTTAAATACAAATATCATATAAAAAAAAGTTAACTCATTTAGTAAGTCAATAGAATAAAATTTGTTAAAAATTAAAACTGCTTTTTGAGTTGTTAAAATAAACTGCAAAATATTTTTCTAAGAAAGTAAAAAGCAGTTTAATTAAAGAGTTTTCTGTTGAAATTTCATTTTTCCCTTTTACTAATAAAGTGACATCTTAGACTTACTTTCATGGAATATTGAATGTATCTATTTTTTGTTTTTTATTTATAATGAATCTATTATTACAGTTGATTTCATGATAATGTTACTCTAATTTTAGTGAATTTATATAATTTATCAAAACAATTTTTATTATATCAGCTTAGCTTTAAACATTCGCCTACATAAAAGTTTCATTAAACACTTGTTAGTATATCATTCTAAGCTACAAAATATCATATACATTAACTTTCTACAAAGTTTTACAACTTTGTGCACAACAATTTTGTAAGAGAGAATTCTATAACAATTTATATGCTCCAATGAGTTTAAAACAAATTTATAAAAGATCTTTGATAACAGTTTCATATAGGAACTTTTCAGATTTCTTCTTTTCCTGTTTGTAATGTTTGAAATAGGAATCCTATATATACATATATGTATATATATTCTGCACACATTCAGAAAGTTTCTCGACAATTCATCATTATCATCATTGCATACGTTGCGTATGCGTAATCATAGTTCTTTTGTACGTACACTTGTTTCCCTTTACTTGCTCTATTTTCTTTTGTTCATTTTTTTTTTCATTTGATTTTTTTTTTTTTGGGCGTCTTAAAGTTTTATTAGCGCACATAATCCCCATCGATTTATGAGCAACTAACTGTCTAGTCTGTCCAACCCATACCCCTCACAACCCCCCTCTCATCGCCTCTTTCCCATGATGGGTGTGTGTATTATTTTGACGATTTGTTTACTGTTTAGTAAACATGAAGGCAGGCGCAGATTTACGCCTGTAAGTTGATTTTTCACCCGCGCCGCAATTTTTCAATTTTCGCCAATATTTTTTTTCTTTTTTTTTTGTTCTTGACTGCAAGCCAAATGGGCAAACGCCAACGCAAGCGATATCTATATATATAGATTGTATATTTATACACATATACATATGTATTATATATATATATACATATTTGCGCATCTGTTGTGAAGTTCAAGCCGGTCCAAAACGGAAAAAAAATATTAAACGCATATTAATTAAATTATTTCCTCAAACTGGAAACGGAAGTACAGCTGTCTCTGTCTCTGTCTATGTGGCTTTTTTTTATTGGCCTGTCTGGTCTGTCATTCATATCTGTTTATTCAGTCAAAGATAATAATATTTGACTTGTGCGTCTCTCCCTTCCGAACCCCTGGGGGGGGGTGAATTCGGGTTGAGCGAACTGCAAACGCATGATGACATTCCCATAAAATAGAAGAAAAGTTTAAAAAGATTTCGCAAATGTTTACCGATTATGTGGCAAATGACTTGCACGTTGCTACCTCAGTAAAGTTTATGGCAAAAACTTTCTTCTGTTTGCATTATTTGATTTGAAAAGTTTGGACAGTAAGTTTAGATTTATACAGACTATAAATAAATTTCACAGTCAGACCTAAGGGGGGCTCTGCTACAAGTTTCTACAATTACCTACATAAATGTATAAAAAGACAAATTATAAAAGAGGTTTAATTACAATAATTTGCATTGTCGTTGTTAAGAACACATGACAAGAAAATTATGCTTGGGTCTTTTCAAGTTTAACTACATGATGAAGATCAAATTAGACTATAGCATACACATATACATCTGTACACATACATATATGTTTATTGCATACATTAAACACATTTAAGTGTAGTGAATTTTTGAACCCGTACCCATAGGATAAAAGGGTATATTAAAGTCTCTAAAATGTATGTAACAGGCAGAAGGAAAATTTTCCGACCCCATAAAGTATATATATTGTTGATCAACATCATCAGCCGAGTCGTCTGGCCGTCTGTATGAACACCTAGATCTCAGAGACTATAAGAGCTGGAGCAAATCATTGGCCAAAAGATGTGCCTTCTTAACACACCCCTTAAGAGCCTATAGAACATTGGCCAATCGATGCCCAACTAAGCCTATAGAACATTGTTAAAAGTCAAGGACAATGGACAAATCCTTTCAAGGAACCTCTACTTCAGAAGGGCTCCAATTCAGTCAAATCTTGTCCGATTTTGGAAAACTATGTCTTTATTTGCTTTTTAGAAGCGCCATTTTTAATTAGCATAAAAATCTGGAAAACTAATTTTCAACTCGATTTTCGCAAATTTTAACGATTAACGCAAATTTTTTAACGTAAACCCGGCCGAAATTTTTTGTTCACCTTTTTTCAACTTTTAATGCAGTTTTTTTATACGGAAATTGTCCAGAAGACTGATGTAAAACTTTTCCAAATCGGCCAAAAGATGCCCAACTTAGAGCCTATAGAACATTGGTAAAATCCTTTAAAAAAAGGGCAACAGAGAAATGCTTCGAAGGAACCTCTACTTCAGAGGGCTTTAATTCAGTCAAATTAGATTTTAAAAAACTATGTCTCTATTTGCTTCTTAGAATCGCCATTTTTAATTAACATAAAAATCTGGAAAACTAATTTAAATTAATAAGAAAATTAATTTAATATTATATAATATTTTATTATACAGACTGATTCCAACAACAGTTTTCTTTCAAAACTTCGTATAACAGTTATACATATATAGCAGTTGTTACCACAGATTTGTATATGAATTTTGTACCAAGGACTTATGAGAAAGCAAATTATGTATGAAAAGGACAACAGGTGATCTGATTTGCAAGTAGTCAGTCGAAAAATGCAATATTATGCACCGATTACAGCATCGTACCATATACCACAGTCTCAGACCTTTGAATAATCGTTTGGCATAACGTTTTATATGTCAGTTTATTTTTGAATCCCATAGAGAGTAAATTTAAATTTGTTGAACTTGTGTTATAACTGTTTTTCAACCCATTCGTCCAAAAGTTTATTTAAAATTTTAAACAAAATATTAAAAAAAAGAGTTTTCCTTAACTTCACACTAAATAATATTAGTTAGTTTTTGTTGTTTCAACAGTTTTTCCTAAAGTTAGTTTTAAACTTTTCCTATAAAAGTTGTACGTATGTATGTAATCATTGAACTGGAATTTTTTGCTTTTTTTTTTTTTTTTTTTGTTTTAGACATGGGTAGCATCTGGCATATCAAAACAAAATGAGGCCCAACAATTGCAATTTACTTTACCCAAACATTTTTTTGACTCTTCATTCATACTGATTCTCGAGAACAATTTAAACTTTCGGAGAAATTTGCCTTTCTTGGTTTATCCTTTTGCTTATGACACATTTTTTGGCGACATACGCAGGAAATATGTAAGATATTTTTTCTGCGAAAAACTTTTCTTCAGAGGAGAGGCGCGTGTGGCATTTTCAGCTGCTTAAAATGGAGAAGAAAAAAAAGCTGAGGAAAAATATTATTATATTATCCTCTTTAGAGAGAAAATTGACCTTTTTCTTTTGTGTATTATTGTGTGTGTGTGTGTGTGTGTCTGTGTGTGTATGGTTGTCCCCAGCAAACTCTTAATCATCAGAGCACAAAGATTCCTTCTTGTTCCTTGTTCCAAGGCACGCGCCATAATTTGGAAAAATAACAGCCCCTGACATTAACATAACAGAAATTCTGTACCGCTTCCATCATCCATTCCCTTTCCCCTTCTCACTAACAGAAACAACTAATCCACTTTGTATACTTTAATATGTAAGGACATTAAGTCCTAGAGATCAAGAAGAGGGAAGAGGTTTGGATTTAAACCAATTAGAGGCTGACAGGGTGAACCTTTATATCTTTTTTTCTTTTTTTGCTATTTTTGTTAAATTTTGTTGAGGTTTGAAATGGAAATATATATGTATATCGTATATATTTTACATATATACATAAATCATCAAGAAAATTGTTTGTCTAATAAACAATTTTCAAACACATACACATACATGCGTATGTATATGTATTTAAGTACAGATATACATTAAAGACAAATGTGTGTGTGTGTGTGTATTTACCATGGTGACAGCTTCCCAAGTTTTTGAAGCTTCTCTACTCAACGATATGCGGATGTAAGGGGGGAAAACATGGACACTCTGTCAAGTCTCTATAAATAGTCCTTGTAACTGACTATGTATATACATACATACATATATATGTATATGTGTGTGTG
Source organism: Drosophila sturtevanti (assembly GCA_018150375.1). Lineage (NCBI taxonomy): Eukaryota > Metazoa > Arthropoda > Insecta > Diptera > Drosophilidae > Drosophila > Drosophila sturtevanti. The sequence goes on along the minus strand of JAECWJ010000341.1, from coordinate 1,770,741 downwards.
TGTGTATGTATATGTGTGTGTGTGGGTAGATGGCAGTTACTGGCTTGTTGTGAGTTGTTGAGGGGAGGGTATTGCATATGCCTCAGGTACCAGTGTTGGTGCTATGCTGCCAACAGCAGACCCAACAGACAAGTTAAGCAAAATGTGTTGAACGTGTGCCTTCAATGTGAGCCAAGGGACTTCCACTCTTTACTAGTTACTCTCGTCAGCCATTAAAGTTTACTTTGGAACAATAAAATAAAAAAAAAAGCAAAAAGAGACGAAAAAAAACCAGTAAACAACAACCACAAGAAAAAAGATCCCATAAAATAGATACACCATTAAAATTCGTGGACTGTTAAATCGACACGCATCGCAAAAATCTTACTATTACCCTTTACATTATTCAAGACGACATACCATAAAAGTTAACCATAAAACAACCTGATTCGCTGACCAATCTCAAAGAGCATATCGAAATTGGATTTAAATATGCTGAAATACATAAAAAAAAACACACTCGCTTTAAGATAAAATTCCACCAACTGAGAATACATATGTATGTATGTATGTATGTACCTAAGTTTATGAAGTATGTATATATTTCATTTAAAACCAAATTTAGTAAAAAGACAAGAAATTCGGACTTTTGAAATTGTTATAAATAAACCAATTGATGTAATCAGTATGAATGAATGAATGTTAGAATACTACAAAAATGGATATTACCTAGATATTATAGTTATAGTTATATATGTAAGCATAAATATAGAAGTATTTTGGCAGATATTGTTGAATATGGTAAAATAATGAACATTTTTATGCTTTAACTAAACCTTTTTAACTTTATCAGGAACTGGAAACCAGTCTATATTTTATTTGGAAAATTCCATTATAATAATAATTAAAATTTAAGCAATTTTTTGTGATAAACATAAATTTCCCGATTTCCTAAAGTTACTAGAACTCAATAATTCTTTCCATTAATATAGAAATATTCTGTAATACTATTAGGCCTACAATTAGTATTCAGATCAGGTATGACATAATGCTGGATTAAATAGGTTTACCAAAAAGGGTTTCAATTACACTATACTATATGATATCATTATCTTTATGCTACATAAGAAATGTTTTTAATACATTGCTCGGACTTCTATACTATCTAATCTGCTTAAAGATTTCTTTTATGTCACTAAAAATAGAATATCTCTACATAGAAGATAGACAGGTAAAGCAGATAACATATTATATTTTGCATAATTTAATGCTATACTGAATAATTTCTTTATTCCATCCGTTCGGGCCTTAAATGTATCGAGGAAATACCCAATTAAAGTTACATTTTAACCAAACACTGACAAACTTTCTCTACCCATCCCCACAACGGTAAATTCCCTATTCTGGTTAAAGGTTCTCGTTTATCAACTCCTCTTTCAACTTCAACTCCTCTTCTGGTCTCTCTCTATCTCTCTCTTTTACACTCTCCCCACATAAGTGGTCCTTTGCCAAAATAAAGAGGGAGATATGTATATAGAAAGCCGATGACATGCTGGTGGGGAAAACGAGAAGAAAAATGAAGAGAGATGGGGGGTTACAATGTGATGACAGAGGGAGAAGCAAAAGTCTGTCTAAATGCTTTCATCACTCAGCTGGAAAGAGACGCACGCACGCTTCAGCGCTCTCACGCACCGGCTTCGATTAGATTGGGTTGGGTCAACTGACTAAGTAAACATCACTCACATATGTCCACACTTCAGTTCCCAACGAAATTGACCTTTTTTTTTTTCTCTAGAGTCCCCAAACCTAAACAGTTGCTTAAACGAAGCAATATGTTTACTCAACTTGACTAAATTTGACAAGAGCTTATCAAAAATATTTACTTCATTTCTTTTGAGTGGCAGGTGAATGATTTTATTTGACTTTGATTCTGATAAAAAAAAAAAAAATAATAGACATGAAAAAAACCAGAAGTCTATGTTTACTATATAGAAATAAATAAATATGTTGTTGGCCATCATGTTTTTATTTTTGGGTGTTGCGATAATTTGCTAGTAATCGTGTGATTCTATATGCCAGATAGTAATTCGCAACAAGATAATTAGTTTTTATATTGTTAACAAAATATTGTATATTTGCTGATGACAACATAGAAATGAATTTGATTGATTTTTATATCATTTTAGTTAGCTCAAAGTATGTAGGCCTTCTTTGTAATCATTCACCCTCTTACGAATAAAGTCACTCAGCATTCAAATAGTATATCAAAGTTGTCTTTTCTTCTTGATAAATTAGCTTCTTATCCTAGTGAATAGTTTAATTATAACAAGACTTAGACCCATACAATACATTTTAATCATATTATATGCAAATCTTTTTTTGAATTAAATGCAAACCTTAATAATTAATTAAACGAAAAGTGAGTTTAAAATGAATATTGAATATATGTTTATTTTGGTTACATCCCAAAAATTTAGCTAAATTCGAAATGTGTTGAAAATTATTTGAACATTTTCTTTTTGTTTCTCTCATTTATCCATTAGATGAGCAAATATGTAACAAAAACAATTTCCATCATCCTCATTGGGCCAGATCTAAAGCCATAAATCTTTCAACTGGAAAACATGTAGATATATGTATATATGTATGTATGTATGTATGTATGTATGTATGTATGTATGTATGTGTGTATGTAAAATGGAAAGAAAAACTACAACCGTATGTCTATTTATGTGTGAGAATTTTACTTATTTTTTTCTCGTTTTTCTTCAGTTTTTGGTTTTTCATAAATCAAACAACAACAATAGAATATAAAACTCGTTTTCATTTTCCATTTCACATTGCACTGCATTCGCATTGGACAATTGCATTTTATATTTCATATAGGAAATTCAATTTAGACTTGACTGTTATTGTTTTCCATATCAAATATCCCACAATGTGCAAGGAGGGGGGTAAATCAGATACAAATATATATATATAAATACAATACATTATTTTTTTTCTAATGAACTTTGACACATGAATATGTATGCGTGTGTGTGTTTGTGTTGTGTGTCTGGGTTCTGAGAGCTTCGAGTGGCTATGGGAGATAGGCTAGGGATCGGGTGACTGGGTGACGGGGTAAGCGGTGAAGGGCTTCGCGTGTCCATGTCACAAGTCAAAAGCAGGAGCAACAACAGCAACAAGGAAAATAAAGCTGCAATGAATGAAAAATCAGCTTGACGCATGCAACTTTTTTCCTCACTTTCCCTCTCTTCATCGCTCTCTCTCTCTCTCTCTCTCTCTCTCTCTCTCTCTCTCTCTCTCTCTCTTTCTCTGTCACAGTATTTGGCCTCGAGGGCAACCTAAACTAACTGAAATGAACTTTCACTGACTGATAGATTGACTAACTGATGGACATAGTGGCAGCTATATACTAACAACAATAAGAACAACAATATGCAGATAAGCAAGAGAAAATCTCGACTAATTTATACCCCACACAAAAAAAAAAATAGATTTAAATGGTTCTAACCTACAAAAACAACGTCCGAATTATTTCTTTTAATTTAAAAATTAAACTATTCAACCATACAAGTTTTCCATTATAAGGGAATACCCTACAAGAAAATAGATACTTGCCAATTTGTAGTTAGCTTTGTTTTTCTTTCTACATATTCTTTAAAGTGTCGACTAAACGATACCCAATAAGAATAAAACTCATGAAAACCTGGAAATGTAGAAGAAATTGTCTATAATACGTGTCAGATTAATTCGGAAAAACTTTTACCGATTCATGCTCTGTTAGCTTTGTTTTATCTGAAAATCAGTATCCTAACATAGACTCTCATTTTCTCCTCCTCTCATTATATACTATATATTTTGCCTCTGTCTCCCTCTCCTATCTAAGTCATTATCGGTAGACAGACAGGCTGTATATATATATATATATATATATATATATATATATATATATATATATATATATATTTGGCAACAACTTTTTTGCAGCTGTTTATCGTTAGACAATTTTTTTTTCCATAACAACATGCAATAATTAATTATAAATAATTTTTTATATATAATAAAAAACGTATACCGATGTAAACTTTTTGTAAATATTATTCTAACCGTTATTTCTAATATTTTACAACAAAAATTTAGATAGACAACTATCTATCTAATTAAACATATCGAATTCCATATCTAAGTAATTCCAAATATGATGATTATAATGCAAAACGAATTTTGGAAACAATTTTTATGAGTTATAACAAATTTATTTATATATATATATAGATATATGGAAAATTCTCCTTCCATTAAATTTTTAGTTATATATTTTCCACATGTTATTTTTCGTACCATTTTATGAGAATATTTTTAAAACGATTTTAATATACCATCATTAATTTTGTTAATATATTTAATATTTTATGAGTTTCCTTTTGGCAATTTATATAATATAATAAATATTATTGTTATATTAGTTATTTCTTTATTTGCCATCTTATATATAGATGTCAACATATTTTGTTATTTTATTTTTGTATCATTCAGTATATAGATTTCAAGTTCTAGAACAACAACAAAAATTGTTTTAGAACGTTAATCATAATGATTAATGATAATTTTCTATTTTGTCAATCGCCGCCAATGCTTGAAGAAGAAAAAACTTATTTGACCAAAGTCATAATTCAGTCACAATTTAATAGTTATTAAATCTATTCTATTTTCTATAAAAATAAATATATGAAAAACATTTTCCCTACCATATATTGCCGAAACAAAATCTGTAAGCTGTAACCTTTTCTACCACTCCTTTCAAAAGAAAGTCTTCAAGGTCAAAAAGTTAATCGTTTTTTGAACAAAACAAAATTATTGACCAAACCATATGCCAATAATAGTTTGACTCCTTTTGGACCTTGACTTGACTAAAATGAAATTCAAAAAAATAATATATTCTAATCGAATATAAAATATAATAACCTAATAAAAATTTCTTAAATGTGCTAATTTTTAGATAAATGCAATTGTCCCTTTTTGTTATTTTGGGCCATATTCATGGGGTGAAAGTGCAATGGCGTCTGCGTCGCTGGCACACACATTATGCAAAGTTGGCAATAAAAATTCAATTAAGCTACAAGGACGCCAGCCGACGCCCTGTCAAGTGGTGACTGAACTGAACTAAGCTAACTGGCTGAATGGCTGACTGGGTGACTTTTGCCGATAAATCAGAAAACTGTTTGCCATTGTTCTTGTAATGGGAAAATTTGTGACATGCTGTGATCGGCCGAATCGTTTATGACTTTGATGCACGTTTTAATTAATGATAACACAATACAAGTATCTATGTCCATGTTGTTCTGTGTGTGTGGTGTGTGTGTGTATATATACTAATTACTACACTTGCATCAGCAAAAAAACAAGAAAAAAACAAACCGAACTAAAGATGAAAAAGTGAAAACCAACAAAAGGAAAACCATAGCTAAGCAATGGCAAAATGCTTGAGGCAATCCGCAACACAAGGACGCAAAGGACAATGGCCAGCTACCTAACGTATGTATGCCTCCACACACCTACACACGCATACACATATGCAAACAAATCCACGAACACACACACACACACCACACACATGGTCAACATAAGTCACAAAACCAAACAGAATCTCTCGGACCTCATTCTCATTCCAAATGGCAAGTTCATACACTGAGCGAAAAATTTAATGAAAGAATGTATGATATTTATGTAGGAGTTACAAATGCATCTACTCTGATTTATACATACATAAATATACATCTTAAATATGTATTTAAAATATATTTATATCTTATACTATATTCTTTTGATAGAAATTATTTTATCTAACATTCATATCTGAATAGGCCTATAAAATATTTCGATTATGTTAAAATTTCGTAATGTAAGGAAAAATAAAACAATTTGTCTATCTAAAGTATATAAATAGCTAATCTTTCCTTTCACTAATATCATTCATTTATATGTATAGTCAAGTCACCTTACTTATTTTTTGACCATAATGTTAAAAGGAATTTGGCTTTTACAGCTAAAATTTCTGTCTAAGCGATCAGCTTAAGCCAAGCATTTTTCCTATTTAATTAAATATATCTACTGTGCTATATATGTATGTATGCATATATGTATTTCTACTGAACTACATATATAAGCATATGTATATATAACTCTATCATATAAAAGATTAAAATTACAACTTGTGTAATAGTATTAGAACATAACTTAATCTTAATAGGAATAACAAAATCGGTCACAATGTGACTGAAATGGTGACTGAGAGAAAAAAAAAGAGGAAGTTAAACTATTAATTAAATTTTGCCGCTAGTAAACTTGGTTCTTAAACGTAAAGAAATATATTTTAGTATTGAGAAAACTTGAATTTCTCTTATTTTGAACTTAAGAATTTCAGGTTTTTGGAACGGAAAGTTTCCTGAGAAGTTTCAGTTGAACATAGTTTTCTTTGGATTAGACATATTATATATCCCTATACAGAAAACACAGATTATATAGATTAAATAAAAATTTAAATTATAAGCTTAAATTGACGACTAATTAAATATATGTTTATATTTTTTTTTCTACCTAAATCTACTTACTAAAAGGATAATGGATTAAAGAAATGTATTTTACTATAGAGAAAACTTTTATTTTTCTGAATTTGAACTTTAATTTTAATTTCAAGTTTTTGGGGAGAAAAGTTTCCTGAGAAAAAAAATATTTGAGATTTTTTATTGAGTGTTTTTCTCACCTTTCTCTCAGTGCTTGTTAGCGTAAAAGGCCCTCGGCAGTCAAAGAGATTTTTGGCGGTGATGGCAAAGGCTTTGCCATGTGTTCTACGATTATATAGAAGGCATGGGGTATAGTAGATGGTGGCAGGGAGTTAGGCAGATTTGAGGACAGAGTGTTTGTTAGATTTATAGCCTTAAAGCCATATATGCCAATGTTCATTTGTTGATAGTGTGTGTGTGTGTGTGAGTGTGCGTATATGGGTGTGTGAATGCACATGTGTGTGTGTTAATATCTATGTGTGTGTGTGTGTGTGGCAAGTTGAACTCAATTAATACTCATCAGCGTGACATTAGTTCCATTTGTAGATGAAGAGCAAAAGATTAGAAATGGCTATAGAGAGAGGGTGTGGAGGGAGTCAGAAAAGTGGGAAAAAGAGAAACCACATAGAGAAACGGAGACAAGGACAAATTAGCCGGGCACGTGCAATTGCAAATTGTTTCACATTTGAATAACCATTGTACTCATATCAACCACCAAATCCCTCTTCCATTTACCTTCAAACAAAACCAATCGAATCAACTTTTATCAATAAATTTCCAATAAATCTTCTTATTTTTATATACTCTATCAAAAGAAGCATCCCACCCAAGGCAACACAAACAAAACAAATATAAAAATTCTTGATATTCTTAAAAATGAATAAATATATTGTTCCAAGAGCAGATGGCCAATAAATAAATTTTACTCTATACTGCATTAAAGAGTATTTAGAGTTCATTAGGCGAAAAGTAAATACGGTTTCCTGTCTGCTGTGCTTTTTGATGTCTCTATCAGCATCATTATGGGCAGATTTAAAGTTCTTTTCTTTCTTTTTTTTAAACTAAATAAATCAGCATTTATGTCTCTTTTTCTGCTGTTGGTAATTTTATGTTTAATTTGGTTATAAAACCAGCTATAAATTTCACGCTGTTATTTAAAGTTAAGCTTGATATGGTAAGTAAATTAAAAGTGACATCATTTAATAGAAAATTGAAAATATTGTTAACTGAAAAGTCGGCAGCAATTCATATAATATTTCATCGACAATATATCAAGTTAATATTTATTTTAAATCTGTTTCTTTTGTGACAACAAATTAAATTGTTAATTATTTGCAATTCTAATTCCATATTTCAATTAAAATTCGTTTTTTTTCCAACTAATTCATTAGCATTCCCAATTTAAATGTTTACAATTGTAATTTTGAATGAAAAAATTTGCATAATTGAATTTTCATGCAATTTTTATAATTAATAATAATTCCACGAATTACAATATTAGTAGAATAGCAATAATTACAACTTTAAAGCAATGTAATAAAAAAACGACCAAATATTTCTGTTTTTAATATTATCCGTTTTTGTTATTTCAAAGTTATGTAATTATTCGAAATTTTTTTAAAAACAAGTCAACCACTTGCACTCTTTAGTCAAAATATTAGAAAATTGCAGTCAAAACTCTTCAATAAATTATAATAAATAATTATATATATATTTTATAATTAAAATCTATAACTAAATCTATACTTTTCTATTTTTAATAACGAAAATTAATCAATATTTAAAATCAAATAGAAAATATTGGCATGGTGTAATTTCAAATCATCTTTTTCCACATATCAAAAATTTACTAATAAGACATCATTTTATCATACTTAATATTGTGAAGTTTGCAAGAAAAAATGCTTTAAATTTAAATTCTATCTATCTTGTCTTTTACTAATGTTTACATATGTTATAGCTCGTAGCTAAACATCATTCTCTCGGCAAATCAAAAGAAAATCTTTAATAATTGTAAAAAACTATTATGAATGTAAATGTTAAACGCTTGCATTAAAAATACATAAGAGTCTTAATTTAGCTATTGTAAATATTATGAAATTATTTTGTATTATTTTATATAATTTGAACAAAACAAACTTTGGTTGAACTTTACCTTTGATTAATTCCAACGATTCAACCTTTTCGAGATTCAAACAAATGTCAATTACATTCAATTGACCTTTCTGATCGCAATATCTTATAAATAATATACATAAGGAATTTTCTTGTAAATAAAATATTATCAAACATTTAGCTGACCTTCTGTTACTTTTTAATTAAAGACTTAAAGTCATTGAGAATCAGATAAGTTAAATTATATGCATGATATCGAAGTTCACAGTAGAGATAAGAATTATTTTAACTGAATTCTTTATATTCGAGTTGCTAAGTGGTCATCAAAAAAAAAAAATAAATAAATTCAGTAAATTTATTTTATTATTTGTTTTGTTGCTTACCATTCAAAATCAAAGCCAACTCCAAAAAAAAAATAATGTCGAAGCGAGAGATAAGCGAGATATGAAGATATTTGTATTTTTGTTTATATTTGTTTTGCCTTAACCAAACAAAAATATTTGAATCAATTTGTTTGAATTGCGATTTTAATGTAGAACATTTTTCAAAATTTTAAAACATACATTCTCACACACACCACACACACACACACATACACCCGTACGCATACACACGCATGGACGCCTTGGCACGTTTTACTTTTGAGTGCAAATGATTTGTTGTTGGTAATTTCGTTTATATTTATTTATTTTAATGGGTTTAATTTTCCCGTTGGGTACAACGTTGCGTATGAGCGACGCGCAATAAACTGAAACCTCTGAACGTTGAAAATTTGAAAAACGCCAACCAAAGCGGTTTCCCCCAACATGTTGTATGCGGCATGACGAATTCCAACTTGCAACATGTTGTAAGGCGTCATCGGCAAACACTCTGTGTGTATGTGTGTGAATGTGTGTGGGTGGTTTTACTTGTAACATGTGGGATGGGTGGTGCTTGGGTGGGTTTTACTATCGGTTGGACTGAGTTGCCTTGCTTATCACTAGAAATTAAGACACCGAAATATGCTAGACAACAAAAAGTGAACAGAAAATACGCCTAACTTGGGTAAAATAATAGAAAGAGCCGGAAAATTGCCTCTGAAAAATCGCTTGAATTTTTGCTATTGTTGGTGGTTCGATGTAAGATGAAAGGTGGAAGGTGGAAGGGCAAGGAGATTGAAAACTATTTATACCACAATTCGGTTATGTTGAAATTTATGTTAATTGACATGTTTTTGATTTTTCGAGAGTTATTTTAGTTAATTTAATGATATTGTGCGGCAGTTTATTCTTGGAAATATGTATTAAAGTTAGAGATTAAATTGAAATTGTTAGGATACGTAAAGCATAAAGTTAAGATAAAACCAGCGAAAAGGAAAGAAGGAAAAGTAAAATATTACCACACCTTAAGTTAAAAATTTATCTTCCCAATAACCTTTACAAAGTTCGCCTATAAAATCTAAAATTTATATTGTCCAATTTTATCTCTATTTTTATCTATTTTTAAATCTACGAAACAGTAACAAAAAATAAACAATTTGTCTACTTTTAAATTTGGTTTAACGACACTTAAAATTAAATCAACTAAATTTTAGTTATTATTTAATAAGGAAATATAAAGTTTAACAATTATTTTTTTACACAAACATATTAGATGGTGATTAATCCATATAAAAGCTGTCATTTATAATATTTCCTCTCAATTTTCTATGTCACTAAGTAACAGAGAAGATCTGATCCAGGTGACATTTTTGATAACAGGAAAACAACTTTCGGTGCGAGTCCTTGTCTATATCATGATCTTAACCTGCCTACAATTTACCTAACCATTTTAATCAAGATAATCAAAAGGTAATGTTCACCTTAGAAATTTATTGATTTATTTATACATACGATGAAATTGCAAATATGTGTATTATACTTATTATAAAATATATTCCACTAATATGTTTTAACTGAATTTTAGACCAATCTGTTATTTAATCCATTAACTAAATTATCCTCAAAATCACTTAATAATTGAAATACTCACTTCCTTCCTACCTGTTGCCTTTCAAAACAATTAGAATATAAGTAGGTATATACTAATCAGTGTTCTATATTATCATATTTATCCGCTTTAATTAAATTTTATCATATACTTTTTACCTTACAATAATTTAAACTTTCTAAATTCTCCCCTCTTCAGAACAATTGAATAAAATAATGAGAATTAAATTTTATTATGCAATCTAATTAAAAATTCAATTTATAATTGCGAAATTTGGTACTTTTTGTTTAAACTTCATTAAATTTATATTCCGAAAAGATATTTGTTTGTAATGTTAATTAGCTCTTCAAACAATTATCTCTTAACAATTTCGGTTTTCGTGGAAAATGAGTTACGGAAAAAATAAACTTTTTTTTAAAAATTTTTGTTGATTTTTTGTTTTGTACTTGTTCTTTGCCATTCGTTTTTCTTCCTTTTTTTACACTGAGGTTTTCCATTTTTCTTTTGTTGTTGTTGTTGTTCTTCTTCTTGTTGTGCAAAATTTCACGCGAGCAAACTAAATGTTTTGGTTGTTGTTGCTGCCAGCGGGCATACAGAAGAATTTTCATTCATTTTCATTCATAAAAAAAGGAAGGTGGAAATACGTTTCACTTGCTTTGCCTTTGCTGGTTGCCGCTGCCTCTACCTCAGCCTCTACCTCTGCCTCTGCCTCTACCTCTGCCTCTGCCATTGCTATTGCCTTTGCGGGGGCGTTGTGTGAAAAACAATAAAATGCCAGCCGAAGACGAATCAAGGCAGACAAACAGGCGGGCGGCCAAAGTTAATGGGAGAGCCAAGAACAAAAAGAGGAAGATGAAGAAGAAATAAGCAGAGGAGCAAAGCAGAGGTAAATGTTGGAGAAAAGGAGAAGCAGGGCCAAGAAGCGAAAGAAAACGCAAAAGTTTTTGGTACTACTTTTTTTTCAGCATGAGCAAATTATTTTTGTTGTCTCTGCTTTGATACCCTGTAACCAGAGTGTAATAGAGGGATGTTGAACTATAGGAAATTCCATTAAGAAATATATGTTATAGATTAACTTCCGTATAGTCTTGATCGCCGTTGGACCACCCTTTATAACAAATTCCAATGGCTATATTCATCTCATATTAAATATGAATCCACAAGGAACTTTAGGGAATCCAACAGTATTATAAGTATATTTACATTTTGGCTGATTACTTTATAACTTATATTGTTTCCTAACTGCAATCGGAATAGCAATCATTTCTAACTCAGATGTTATTACACTTTCCAGCAAAGTTTTAAAAACATTGGCAATTGTTTTCTTATTAATAATAACTCAATATTAATTGTTGAAAGTCTTTAAATTCGTTCTTTAAATAATTAAAATACTAAATACTAAATGCATACTTCTAATACTAAAAGCTTATGAAAATATTTTCATTCGAAAGGGGATTTTTACAGTAAAAGACCTCCACATCTCATCTATATATAGAGTTTTATGTGATTTCCATCTATTTTAAAGCAGGGTAGCTTAAAGTCGGATAAACAATTTAATGCAACAACTGTTTTTGTTTGGCTCTATTTATATTAATAATCATATGGGTCCATGTGAGCCTGTGTATTTGTCTGTATGTGTATGTGTGTGTGTGTGTGTGGGAAAAATCTTTTTTCATGAGTATTTGTGTATTTTTATTTATTTTCTTTTTATTCAATGCGTCTTGCCACATATTTGTTACTTTTACTTACTTTTTTACTACAAATACCCTCGAAAAAAAAAATAGAACAATGCAAGAGAAAAGTTTTGTAGTTAAAGTGAAAATAATGCTAACAAATACACAGGGAAAAATAAGAATTTAAATTTTATTAAACTCTATAAAGTATGATTGCATTATTTTATATTCGACTTAGCATTATCTTCTCCAATTTATATATTGCTCCTCTAATTGGTACTTTTTCAAGTAATTTTTAATACATAGTCTAAGTATTTACTTAGATCAACCAGTAATTTCCCTCAGTGCCTGATAAAAAATAACCCTGCTCCTGTTCAACAATTCTTTTTTTGGTGTTTGCCCACAGGAAAACAAATTGCAAAAACAACAAAAGGAAAAACCAAACAAAAAAAAAAATCAAAAGTAAGAACAAACTGAACTGCGAGTCGATAAGGTCGTTCAAATCAAAACACAATGAATGGGAATGAGTTAGAGAGAAGTGTACGGAGAGGAGAGGGTTGAGGAGGGGAAGACGGGTAAGCATGGTTAGAGTTGGATTCAGAATTGTTAGACAGCATGTCAGTGACAAAATAAGTAAGGATAATGGCCAGGCCAGGATATGCAAGGACTGACGCTTTGCTCCATTTCCTCTCCTGTCTTATTTGTTTTTTTTTTTTTTTTGTCCTTTTTGACTGGATTTTAAGTTAAGCTTCAGGATGAGGGCTCTAAATGGAATACTTTAAGTGCGTTGAGAATTTGCGCATTACTCTTTTCTTTCTTTAATCATTTGAAATGAAAGTGAAATAAAAACTGAAACGAAATTGAAATAAGTTTAGAATGCAGTGAGTGAAAGCGAAAACAAATGAAAAATCTTTATTGTAAGTTTCATTTGACTCAAAGGATTTGGAATAAATATTTGAAGTGGTTTTAAAAATGAAAAATAAACCACTATGAAATTCGCAATCAAATTTAAACAAAATATCAATAATATTGTTGTTGATAAAACATTTTTCTCAAGCATTTGTTTGGAATTTGAAATTGATTTCGAAGTGATAAAATTCATTTAAAATTAAACAAATAAAAGTAGAATTAATGATATCAATTACAGAAATGGAATTTAAACTAAAATGGAAATTAAATAAAGTTTACAGAATTTCACTTTAAATTAAATATAAAGTTTTAAATTAAAGTTGCGAGGCTTTAAAATATTATGGGAAAACATTTTTTAATTATTTTTTTGACGTCATGCTGACTTTTCATAATGTTCTTTCCATTCACAATTTTAAGTAGTTGACTTTAGAGCAGAAGCTGTTATTAACTATTATTCCATCCCTGCTGGGTATTAATTACCTAAAAATCCACAATATCATCATCTGCCATTTAACGAACAACAAGAAAATCAGCAAAGCGGAAGTGCATCAGTCGAGGACACCGACAGCGACATGCCACATTGTATACGTATATATATATATATATATATATATACTATGAGCATATATACTTGTTTTTATTATTAATAATTATTTCACATGCAGAGACATTTAATATAGAGGCAAAAATTTTACATGAATCTGACACACACACACCCAAATACTTATATATACATATGCTTTGGTTTTGTCGTCCCTTCCTGGCTAGAGGTTGGTGTCCGGCCACAACAAAAAAACAACAATAACAAAAACATCAAGCAACGACATCGACGACGACGACGACTTTGACGCAAATCGAATATGCCAACTGCCGCCTGGTTGCCTCTTGTATCTCTTCCATTTCCTTCTCCTGATTTCTGTTACCTCTTCTACTATGTATGTATTTTGGGGGTATCATAATTTCATTTTTGTGTTCATTCTCTGTTTTTGTTGTGTTTTATCTCTGGTGCCTGTCAACCAGGCCAAAACGGTCGGTCATCATCTATGTGGCTAGCAGCTAGCTAGGTTCACTCTATATTCTATGGTCTGTGGTCTGTGGTCATTCTGGTCTATGGTGTATGGTCTGTGGCCCCTGGCCAGTCTCTATTTTAATAAGCCTTCAGGTGCAGCAGCAAATGAGCCATGCATTATTTTAGTTTTGCGGCTTCTCACACACATTTATTTATTTATTTATGTAAAAATTGTAATTGCGGGTTTCTTTTGCATTAGACAAGCAAATATTGTTTGTATTTTTTTTTTTTTTTTATAAAAATAGAAGATGCAAACGTTTTTGTTGGCAATAGATTAATGTACATAAATAAATTTCTTGGCTTTATGTAAGAGTTGCCCTTGAAGTCGTATAGAGCAAAGGCAAAAAACAAAAAGAAAAGAAAAAAATTATTTTCCACATTGTAAGATTTCCATTTCTTCCTACAATTAATAAATTTATATTAATTTAAAATGTTTGTTCTGTATATGCACAATTTCATTTCTTTTTTTTATTTAGTTATATTCACATTTAATTACAATTTCAAATGCAATTCAATTTCATTGCAATCGCATTTCCTCTTCCATTTATTGCATATTTTCTCCTAAAACGTTCAATGTTAAAATCGTTTGTCGTTTGTTGGCCTATTTGTAGTATCTATGTTGAAATAATCATTCACGGCTAATATGTTTTGTGATATTTTTAGTAGAAACACACGATGCAAATCAAGTATGCACATACATACACTGCCCCCCCTTTACCACCACCACTCAACCATTGTCGGTTGCTCTTGAATCATTCCTTTTTGTAGAATTGTTTATAATTATGACTTATAGACGTTCATTTAAATCTTTTTTGTTGATTTAGAACCATTAATTGTCAAGTAATTAAAATGCTTTTTGAATTACTGCAAAATCAACAAAATAAAACAAGCAAAAATAGAAGAAGAAAAGCATTTTTCCCTAACCCCCCCCACCATCCTCCTTTCATTCCACATATCCTCGCCACAAGCATTTTGCACATTTTCGTTTTCATCTCGTTTAACCGCAAAACAAAAATCTTTCTCCTTCTTCAACCTTCTCCTTCATTCTTCATTCACCCTCTGAACCATTCATTATTCGTTGCGTCATGTGTGCTGCATTATATTCATTTTATTTGTTAGACTGTGCCAAGTTTTCTCCTCTCACATTCTCGCTCTGCCATTTCTCGCTCACTTAATATAAATAAAAATTATATAAAACACAAAAACCAAAAAATAAAACAAACCAACATTAAACTAACAATTAAAAAATTAATTAAATTTCCTATTATCGAAAAGGAAATGAGCCAAAGTGTGGCTAAATGAAAGACAAATAGATACATAAAGGGGAGGGGGTAATGTGCTCTCAACCATTTGGCAGTAATTGTTAAACAAATTTTAATGTCATATTTGCGACTAATTAATGTAAATGCAACAAAAGTATAAATCAAAAACGCAAACACAACAAAGCAAATTAAAGGCAAACAAAGATAAAAATGTTAAACAAAGTAAATAAATTTATGAAAGGAAAAGACAAAAAAAAAATTTGGAAAAGTTTAACGAGAGAAAGGAGCGGATTGATTATGATCTCTTAAGGCCCTCTTTAAGTCGTGAAAGACTTGAAAATTCTTAAAGAATTTTTCGATAAACTATATCTGAATAGATAGATATGACATGTTTAATCAACAGACAACTTGCAATGCCTTGAGTTATTATCATTTTTATCAGTTGCTCGAAACTATTGTGTAAACATAACCTCAAATGTATTCAACATTTACAAGATGAACAACATTCAATAATTAGATTCTTACTAACGCAAGAAATCAAAGATGACATAAATTATAGAAGAATGTTAGTTCAAATGTGGAATGTTTATATATGCATATGTAAATCAAGGAATAGTAAGCCGTAAGTGTTTGTATTTTCTCTTGATAATTAATCACTTTTTTAAGCTGCAAAAAGTAGGTATTCAAAATGATGTCATAGGCGCTTAACAATAGTCTACAATTTTGTTCCTAAAAGACTAAAACACAAATTCAAACATTTCCTTATCTTCTTAAACATTTATCTTACATAAGAAACTATTAAATATTTAATATTTAATATTAATATTTGCAGCCATTTTCTAAGAAATCGCACTATTCGGAGGGGATGAATCTTAATCTTAAGTTGTAAGAGGAGTAAAGAATAATAAAATAATTTAGCAATATGATAAAACTATACAGTAATACATTATAACATAATAAGCTTGTAATAGTAATTATTATTTTATTTTTAAAGGAAGGAATTGAGTATCTGGGATTAGCACTAAAGATAGGAGACGATTTAATTGAAATTCACCTTGATAAGAAATCCGCCAAGAAAAGATCTTAAGCCACGGATTTTGATATATCTTTGTCAATATATTAATGAAAGGCATTTGATTTGATATTTTGTCATTTTGAAATTTATAAATTAATAATTTGCATTTAAAATAAAATAAGCAAAATTAAGCTTACAATTCAAAGCAAGCTAATCCCAGGAAATGTTTGGTTTTTACCGATAAAAGTTGTGAAATTCGCTTTAATGAATTCGTAATTCATAATTATGACATATGTATATATATATATATATACCGTTGAAAATGTAGGTACTAAGAAATTCATCTCTTTAAAATTAATTGATTTAACAGAAAGCTTCATTATATTGAAGTTCCCTATATAGAAATTAGACTGTAGTTTCATGCAGCTTGAAAAATAGTAATTAAAGTCTCGATTATAAATCTAGAATGATATATAGTATAAATTTGAGATTATATTCATGCCACGATTCTCAATCTGGGATGGTATATAGAATATATATAATTTTGAGACTATTTAAAGCCTCGATTCTCAATCTGATATGGTATTAAAGATAAATATAAAATTTATCAAATTCTTTCATATATTTAAAACTCTTTTTTATCCAAACATTTGCTTTAAACTTCTTTATAGCTTTCATAATACTCTTTGCTAACCAAATGGTTCCCTTTAGAAATCTCTGTTTCTCGGCTCTTCCCAAAACACAAAGTTCAACCGCAAAATAAATTTTTTTCTTACATTTTGGCACTCAACATATGCAGAGACAGTGAAGGAATGAGCTTGGTCAAGGCAAAGAAGACTATTATTGAATATTTTATAATGCATTGGTAACCTCACACAGAAACGCAGACACAGACCCACACACACACTCACACACATACCCGAATACAAACTTGAATACATACAAATACACTCAAAATAAATATATATGTATATAAAACTCAAGCGGCTAAAGTTTATGGCATGAGAATATTTTCAATGAGGCGCCCAACGCCAAAAAATAAAAAAAAAAACAGAGTACCGAAGAAAAAAATTCGAGAAAAAATATTGTCGAGTGCCAGCCGCATTCAAGCACTTCAGATAGGGGGCAGTTATATGGATGGGGGAGGGGGTGCGGTTGGCGGATATAGGATGGGTAGGTGAAAAAGCCAAAAACGATGCTTGAGAACATTTTTGCGCGCGAATTTGTTGCCAACTTTTCGATTCCTATGTGAATGTATGTATATAAGCGACTCACTAATTTGCTGCCGTTTGTCTGATTTTGCTACCCTGTATCTTGAAAATGATATCAACTATAAATAAACTATCCTTTATAAAAGAACTAAACTATATTTAAGCTATTGAATAATGTAAATCTAATAGTAGAAGTGAGTCCTCGTTATTCCTTAGATTGTTTTAACCTAATCTATCAATCAAAGTTACTATAACTTATCAGAGTCTTGTTATACCCTTGCAGAGGGTATATTAATTTTGGTCAGAAGTTTGCAACGCACAGAAGGAAGCATCTCCGACTATATAAAGTATATATATTCTTGATCAGCATGAATAGCCGAGTCGATATGACCATGTCCGTCTGTCCGTCTGTCCGTCTGTCCGTCTGTCTGGATCAACAGCTTCTCCTCCGAGACCATAAGAGCTACAGAGCTGAGATTTTCAGCATAGGCTCTTTTTGCTGCAGGCATTGTATATCTCGGAATCATCCCGATCGGACGACTATATCATATAGCTCCCATAGGAACGATCGGTCAGGAATAAGCTTTATCCTCAATAACTCCGTTGTTTTTTAACCGAATGCCACGAAATTTGATATTTATGAGTTTAATATGCTTCTTGATACTTCAACCAAGTTTGATCAGAATCGGACGACTATATCATATAGCTCCCATAGGAACGATCGGTCATAAATAAGGATTATCCTCAATAACTGTTGTTTTTCAACCGAATGCCACGAAATTTGATATTTATGAGTTTAATATGCTTCTTGATACTTCAACTAAGTTTGATCTGAATCGGACGACTATATCATATAGCTCCCATAGGAACGATCGGTCATGAATAAGGTTTATCCTCAATATCTCTGTTGTTTTTCAACCGAATGCCACGAAATTTGATATTTATGAGTTTAATATGCTTCTTGATACTTCAACCAAGTTTGATCTGAATCGGACGACTATATCATATAGCTCCCATAGGACCGATCGGTCATGAATAAGGTTTATCCTCAATATCTCTGTTGTTTTTCAATTGAATGCCACGAAATTTGATATTTGTGAGTTTAATAAACTTCTTAATACTTCAATCAAGTTTTATCAGAATCGGTTGGCTATATCATATAGCTGCTATAGGAACAATCGGTACAAAAAAAAATTTTGTATGAAAAATTTTTTCCTCAAGCTCAAAATTTTGAATTTGTAAATTTGGTATGTTTAATTTACAATAATGCTTCTGGTGAATTATATAGAGAAAATCTGCAAGGGTATACGAACTTCGGCACGGCCGAAGTTAGTCCATCTTTCTAGTTTTTAGCTTACTATAGACGTATATGTTCTTTGTTATGATCAAGATATGAAATTGATATTTTACCTTGCTTACATTAACCAGTTTATTTACCTAACGTCTAGAAAAAATAATTGAATTTCAAATTGCAAAATGAAACCTTTAAGTTTATTATGTATACATAAAGAAATTGTTTGATGATTAATAAACAACGTCCTAGAATATAGACATCTAACTCCTCCCAACTTGTTACAGGATATATCGATGTCGATGCTCATCTTGTTGTAAACAATTTCCATATCAAAATATTTCCACAATTTCCTTTTAGCAACTTGAATATGCTTCAACATTCATATCAAATAAAACGAAATATTCCAATATAGATTTATGCATATTGTCTCGGATTTGGTCAAAGAAATGGACAGTTTGGCCATTAAAAGATGGTCATACCCATCGCCCCCATCCCCTTATTATCGCATTGAATTTCACATTTCCTCTCAGTTTACATAGACAATTTTTGGCATTGAACATTTATTCCATTCGATTCTTTTTTTTTTCCTTTTGTATTGTCGGTTCTTTGGTTTGAGCCAAAACATTTGGTTTCAATTTGCGCATAATTAACTTTTGCGTTTTTCGGTTCAAATTTACCAAAAATTCAAATTCAATTTTGTTCCATTATTTATGCATTTGGAAAAATGGTTTGCCTTTTGCAATGACATTATTTCATTTTGATATTATTGAATGCGGTGATAAATATGCATAAATAATTCGTATTAAATGAATTGTATAATACCAACTATTAAATTTTCACAGCAGTCTATACAATTTCCAAAACGATTGGATTAAAGTTAGATTAATGCAAATTAATTGAAAGAAATGGGATAATTAAATTGATATGAGCTTAGTGCATTAGTTTAGAGAAGTGGAAAATGCTTAGACTATGTTTTTATGGCTGTGCTTAATAGCTTGAAATTAATTAATTTAAACAGAGGATCTTAAATGAATTTTCCGTCATACTTAAAGAAAGAAATAAAAAAAGTTTTCGATAAACTTTCCCTTGTAAAAGGTTTTTAAACTAAAATAAAAACTTTTATCAACACAAATGAACATAAATTGATTGTTGAAGGTGTTTTAAATCTGCTTTGTTTCTTTTTTGATCTACGGCATATACTTTATAAATGTATATTCTTAAACAAACTATAATTTATGGTTTAAAATCTAAATAAAAGTCTTCTAAAAGACCTAAACTTAGTTAACAATTAGAATTACTTTTCGATTCGTTTTACTTTTTCATTTGTAATTAACAATCACACATCATTTATTCCAATATATTTAGGAAGGCTTCAAGTAAATAAAACCCCTTTAACTCAACATTTCAAATTTCAATATTTTTTTCAAAAACACATAATACATCTTATGTTAAATTTTCTTATTTTTCAAGCGTCAAAAAGCATTATTTACAAATCTCTACAAATACGTATA
This sequence comes from Drosophila sturtevanti, assembly GCA_018150375.1. Lineage (NCBI taxonomy): Eukaryota > Metazoa > Arthropoda > Insecta > Diptera > Drosophilidae > Drosophila > Drosophila sturtevanti. Next base: position 1,750,166 of record JAECWJ010000341.1, on the reverse strand, counting down.
TAATCAATCCTAAGTCAACAAAACACATTCTTCGAAAAACCCTTAAGCTAAATGGCTTTCTTTCAGAACCAAAAACCTGAATCATATTTAACTTTTCCTTTATAAGCAATGAAATTTTCCATTTAAATTGTTCTTTATTTATAAACAAGGACTTATATTTGTAAATCTAAATCTAGTACAATGTATGTTAGGTTTCATTTAACTTTTGTATGGATTCTCTTTCCATATTTATGGCAAAAATGGGCCACGTTGCGTATGAGTAATGAGCCAAAACATTCGATTTTGAACATGAAGCAAGCGTGCCCAGACGAAGGACCCCCCACCACAATCGCCCTGCTGCATCGTCATAGACGCTGCGACGCTGCCAGTAAGAGAGAGAGAGTGTGTGAAGCAGAGGTATAGTAACAGGGGGGGGAAAGAAAATCCATTGCCAAAATAGCTAAGTAATTGCGAATCGTTAAGAAAAATTCAAACAAGAGGAGTACAAGAAAAACACACACGCATCTAATATATATATATATATATATTAAAATATATATTTAGATCGCTCAGAAGCCTTAGGACCGACCATAACTGACGTACGTACGTATTAATGATTGTTGTACAGTGAAAATGATTTTTCATTACGTATACGCACAGTGTGGCGGCTAATTGAAGCAGCTGCTGATGGGCAATGCCTCCACCCCATTCACTTATTTTTCTTTCACTCACATTTCATCGCTATCTGGCCCCCTCTCCCTCTCTCTTCTCTCTTAGCTTCTGTCTTGTAATTCTCGACCAAATTGCTCAGTTGGCTTCTCCATTGGCTTTTTCTTTCTTTTCTGCAGTTACTTAAATGTAATAAAACACAAGTGCAATTAAACAGTTGACACACCCACTCACTATGCGGAGCAGGGGAGGAAGTGGGAAGGGGCGCATACTGGACTAAATGCTTGTGACGCCTTATTGAATGGAGGCAGGATCAAAAAGCAGAAGAAGAATAGGACAACAACTGAAGCAGGAGCAATTAAAGGAACTATGTAAAAGCTCTATAGTCTCTAGGATATACTGCCCTTTCAATCCATTTTCAGGTTGATCTTAATCCACAATAATTTGAAAAACGTTTTTTTATTAAGTGATTCTTTAATGATAATGATTCTTTAAATGAATGAAAACTATTTCCAATCAAAACTTGGATTAAAACTTAATATACCCTAAATTTTATTTATTCACTTAAGATTATAATTATTTAACAACAATTCAGTTCTTATTTATGTTCACTTTGCCGACAAATTAATATTAAAAGATCCAAAAAAGATATTCCAGTACTGCAAAAACAGTGAAATCTGTTAATGCTTCATAGATAAGTTTAACCATCTTTGATCAATTTCTTAAAAATAAAACAGGGATCTTTAGTCAATAATTTATTGTTTTGTATGTCTATATTATACACATACACCTGATTCTTAAAATCCTATTTAAATTTTCCTATTTTGCATAGATCAATCAACACTTAAATTGTTGCAAAACTAATATATCTATTTACTGAAACATAAACTAAAATTCTAATAAAAAAGTGAGCAAATTTTTTAGCTGTTGCTTAGCTCAGCATCATTTGCTCGGTTGTTTTCTTCTCTTCTTTGAGTGTCTATGCAGTTTATCTTCATTCATTTTCACAACCAAGTCGTAAATTTTAAATGCCTTTTTATAGGTCATTGCTGCCGCTAACAGAAGGAGAGAAGTAGAGAAAGAGAGAACGAGAGAGCGTGCGAGAGCGTAAGGAGACAAAGACCCAAAAGAAACGGCCAAGAACAAGAAACTTTCGAACTGAATTGAACTTTTTCTTTTTTTTTTGAACTACAAAACTCTGGCGAAATTTCCTTTTGAGCGCGGCTGAAAGAAATTTATGCGCTTGACTGAGCGGCGTCTGTCGGTCAGAAGCAGCAGCATCATCAGCAGCAGCAGCATCAGCAACATCAGCAGTAGAAAACGGCAACGGCAACACCAAAATGGCGCCAAAGTTCAAAGAGCCTGACCCTCCCAAACAAAAGGTTGCACGTGCACAGTGCAGTTGCCTGTTACAGTTATAGTTATAGAGGGAAGAGTTGTGGCAGGGATGGGCTGCCAAAGTAGTATGTATAGGTACTGTGGGATTGGCCACTTAGTGGCTCTACCCCGCTGAGTTGTGCGTCTAGTGCAAGGACCAACATGATTGAGTTTTGCCTGTGCATTCAATTTTATTGCAAATTGTTTGCAACAGTTTTCCTTTTTTGCTTTCTATTTCTGTTTTCACTTTATTTATTTATTTTTTTTCTTTTTTGACCCATGCAAAACATTTTGTGACAAGCACAAAAACAACAAAATAGAACCAAAAAAAAAAAAAAAAAAAAAAAAACATGAAAACAAACAAAAAAGGAAATGTTGCTGCAGTGCAGAGCCAAAAGCTTTGGCCAAGGTTCACTTTGTTTTTAGACGGTTTACGCCCTGCTCTAAACCAAACCATGTAAACGATAAATGTGTTACACATAAACAAACATATGTACATATGTGTACGTAACTTTCAACGAGGGTCAACAAAGAAAATTTTGAAAACGAATTTTTGGTTTTTAGAGGTTAAAAACTAATTATAGATATATTGACATATCCTTTTAAATATATGTATATAAAACTTTCAACAAGTAACTAAGACTGAGATTTACTTACTATTATTTCTTACTAACGAAATGATAAAGTACCAATAAAGAACTTCAAATTTTTGTGTTTTTCGTAATTTTAAGAATTAATTTTTTATTTCAACTTTATTAAATTTTGTAGAATTCGAGTTCTTTGCAAAATATTTAAACCACATTTATTATAGACGCCATATTTTAAAAGCTATCAATTGTGGCCACGCCCCTTGTGGCAACATAATTAAACCTAAAAGCCTATGAGAATATTTCGTTTTTCTTAGAATTTGATTTCAGTGAAGACATTATAAAAGCAGAAATTTCAAATCTCTTGGCTTATTTTATATTCAGTTTCCTTTTCACACCCCTCGCTGGCGCTTTCTCCCGCTCTCTATCTCTCTCTCGCACATAGTCATAGATATTCATTTTACACACACATCAGAAAATGTTACAGACAACTCGAAAGCGAGGAGAAGCCCGGCAAAATGTTTCATTTAGATTTATTGTTTCACAAATTTTATACCTTCACACATTATATACTAGATAGATGTATATATAAATATATATAAATATATATACATATATATATATATACACAGCAGTGGGTATGAGTTGGCACTGCGACTACGACGACGACGACGACTGTAGCGATGGGAAAATGTATTACAATTAATTTGGCACACACGGCGTATGTGGAATATTATTTTCGTCGTCTGCAATTGAGTAAATCCGTGGCAATTGCCAATTATACATAAAGAAAACACAACAACTACACAACATGGCGCAAAAAAATAAAATAAACGCAAGTACTGCAAAAAAAAAAAAAAAAAGAAGAGAAAAAAAAACAGCGACAACTGCAAAATTGTTGCCATGGCCAGGCCGCCCATTGAAAACGTTTGATTGATGAAACCAACTGAGCGACGACCTCAAACGATGTGGCAGGAATACCGAGTGTATGTAAAATGATTCATCTCCTAAGTAGCATGCCTGATACTTACATACATGGGTGGATGAAAGAAAAGCGGGGGCGTTTCTTAAGATAACTCAGGTCAAAGGTCATGTGTGCTTTAAAAAGTGTAACATTTACAATTCAGCTGGAAAATGTTCATAGTCAAAATAATAAATGGAATGCCATTTGAATAACTGTCAAACCGAGGGGAAAAAAATAAAAAACAAAAACTTACACTGTGCAAAAAGAGTAAATAACTAACAAAGGGCAACTATGTTAAATTATTTCCCTGTAGGGTCGTTTTACATTTTGCCAGTATTGTGTTTTTTTGGCATAACAAAGGCATTGCTGATTTTATCTGTAAGTGAAATCTAGTATTCTCTATAAACAAATTGTTTCGCTGTAAAAAGGTCAAATTCGGACTAACAGAGATAGGCTAACGCCCTAATAAAAATACAGCTATTATATGGAAGATATTAAAAATATTTATATAACTAACGATGCCCAAGCTCAATCACACTGTGAAAGGGTGGGTTCAGCTTCTTTTTTTAGTATATTGCGAATGGTTTGCTAAGCTAATCGAAGCTAGTGGAAACATGATGGAGCAGTAATATGTTGGCATACATACATATATTGCAATACAATACTTCATTATAATGAGAAAATGAAATACAGTTTGTTGAAAAAGTGGGTCCCTCAGACTCACGCTGATTTTTCTACTGTGTATACATTTTAGCCAAATGACTTCTGAATGCTAACGGTAAAATGGCAGTAAAAGCACCATTAGCCCATCTCACTCCCACCTACTCTCACACTTGCACGCACATATACACATTCATTCAATCAGGTGTCACAACAACATGGCGCACGCTTAACCGTAAAATCCTCGTGATACAAAATAAAATATTAAGAGAGAACAAAAAAAAGAAGAAAAAAAAATACCGCAAACTTCAAACGTTTCGTTTCGTTTTTGTTGTTTCTTTTCGTTTATTTATACGAAATTAGTTTATGCCGCTACAACAACATGAACAATAAAAGCAACAACAATGAAAACCATTTGCAGACACTTAAAAAGTGCTTTTCTTTTGCTTCTCTTAGCGTTTATTATTTTAATAATTCTCGATGTGTTTTGTTTTCGGTTTCTGTATTTTTTTCTTCTCATTTTTTTTTTTCTTTTTTCTTTTGTGGATGTTTGGGCGATCTAGATCTTTGACGTACACCCGTACTACACAAAAGCACAAGCACACGCACATAAACAGAAGCATAGCAATCAGCCCGTGCCCAACAACTGCAACACCAATAGCTGAAAGAGAACAAAGGGTTCCAGCAAACATCGAACGTTCTATACCCTTTTCTTTACCGAATAGAGTACAAATATATCTCAGAAAATCCTAGATATCTAATAACAATAAGCAACCAGATATGGCGAGTAAAATAATAAAACTGAAAAATAAAATTTAAATATAAAAAACAAAATAATAATATTTAGAGAATTAATATTTTCGTTTCCTAATAAATACACACAACATGGACAGAAATGCCTTTCTCTTCTCGTTACAAGCTTTAAAACATATTAAATTTATATGTTTGTACATACTCCTCGTAGTAAGGGTATAAATACCTTTGAAATGCACAGTCTGGCTATTTGTTTATAATTAATTAACTCTCTATAAATGTGTTTGTGAGTCTGAATGTTATTAATTGCAATAAATATATAAAAAGAAAAAGAGTCAGAGAAATGTTTTTTTGAAAAGATATGAGTGGGCATATTAAAGCGAGCCTTCATTCATTTGTTTTTAGCAGCAAAAAAAAACTTTTTGAAGTATTAATTTATACAAACATAATTATTAATAGTTCTTATTAGTGTTAATTAATATGCAGCTCTTATAAGTTTTTAATTTTTAATTTTAAACATAATTTGTTAGTTTTCCTTAACAAGAAATATAAAATTATATATTTCTTTATAACTACCTAGGTTCATTATAGGACTTTCCACAGCTCTATTTCTATCTAATATAATCTACGAATGTGGCATAAATTTTGAATCATTGGGAAAACGCTTATAATGGGCTTACTTTTATATAGAAATAAAAGACTTCGTTATACGTTCATATGGTAATAATTTATTTACCTTTTAACATATTAAGTAAATTGACAAGGCCTCACATCTTCAATTTCCTCACCATCCAAAGTTCTCATTTGGCATTCACAAAGAAATTGCACAATTTTTCGTTCTGCATTACGTTTTTGCAATGGACTTAGTCCATCGAGTAACAATTTTGATTTAGATAAAAAACTGTTGGCACATGTTGGTAATTTTTGTTGCTGCTGTTGTTCCAATTCTAATTGATTTTGCATCTCTTTGGTTTGTTGTAAAACTGTTTCCATATTGGCTATAACAGTGGTAAGAATTTGATTGGAAGAGCAATTCGTTTCACATTCACTTTGAGGCTCGGCAATGATTGAATTATATATACTTGTGGTATTGGGTATATCCGTGGTAGTTGTGGTTACTACAGAAACTTCACTTTGATTTAGTACCAAATCTGAAGCGGAAAGTATTTCCATTTCCTCCTCGGTATTCACATCTTCTTCATCTTGGAATATTTCATTATCTGTACTATAATTATAATCATCAATTGTTTGAGAACTTTCGACATTATTTACTTTTGGAGGTCGTCCTCGTTTCTTGATATTTTCCAATACCAATGGGACACCTTTACGAAAGTGTCTATCCAAGAAGAGTAAATCATTAAAATGCTTCCAGGTAATAGGCATACTTTGATTGATTTGTTGATTTCTATATTCCCTGGCAAAACGATCTCTTAACTTCTTCCATCGATTGTAGCAAAGTTCCTCTAAAAAACAGTACAGATAATGAACATAATAATTGGTAATCTATTTCGGGTCTTACCTGATACATTTAAACTGTCGGAAATTTCATGCCAAGCATCATTTTTAGCTGATAAATTTTTAGATACACGAATCTGATGTCTGTCATATAGAACCGGATGTAGTTTAACCAATTCAATCAGTTGTTGACTCAATAGATCATCTTGAAAATCATCTTCTGACACATCTTCCCTTTCCTCATCGGGATCTATTACATTCGATTTCTTTTCCGTTGGCTTGGAACTAAAACGTCTTCGTTTTTCTTTTGGTTCATATATTAATTTGTCGAGATTCTCATTTTTGTTTAAGCCATGCTTATAGTGATCCTTGAGGAATAGTAAATGAGGAAACATATCCCAATTTGTTGGTTCCTCTGGATTTTCTTGAAATCGACGAAATTCTTTCCCAAAACGATCTCTTAAGCTTTTCCACCGTGTGATGCAGGCGCGCTCTGAAATTTTAAAAGGAATTAATGAAATTTTAAAGTCATGGCTACCTCGACTGCTGTTTTATCTTCAATGTTATAATTGCTAAAAACTAAAACCTCGAACAAAGTTGTCGCAGGTCAAGAATTATACACGAATTTATTGCGAAACGTAAACTGAGAACAGCCGGAAATTGTCTTTCACCTGATGCTTTTAATTTTTGTGATATTTTCTTCCACGCCTCATCTTTGAGAGCCATATTTTTAGCAGTTCTGGCACTGTCCTTGTCGTAGAGAATAGGATAGTTTTCAATCATTTTAATCAATTGTATATCATCCATTGTGAAACCAAACGAAATATTAATTACAATCTTAATTAGAGATGGTCAATATGTTTGCGTGAGTCCTAGAGATGAACGAAATCTGTTAGTACGAAAGCGAGATTACCAATCACAGTTTTGTGTAAGGTGAAATATCATTGGAATAAATAACTTTGCAGTACAAATAAAGATGCACTTCACACAATTTAAAATGTACACTTGCTAACGGTTTTCAAAAATTTGTCATTTTCTTGAATAAAATCAAAGCTGTTCTTATCGTTTACTTGTTATCGATTGTCCCTATATAAACTCGCAACAATCGTTACTATCGATGGTACAACGATGGTTTTATAGCTACAATTTCAGCTCTACTGGTTAAACTGATTTGTACATGAAAGTGATGCATAAAATGTTTACAAGCATTTAAAATCATAAAAGCAACAATATTTGATGCTAACAGTAGTAAATGGTCTTCAGTTACAGTATCCAAACGTGTACCATTGACCGATTGAAGAGGAAATCAAATTGTCTGTGAGTCCGCGTGTGTGTATGTGTATTGGAATTTGTATGTGACCAAAAAAGCCGACATTAGCCAGCAGCAGCAGCAGCAGCAAAAAAAGAAGAAAAAACAGTTGCGCCCATTTGTGTTGTTGTTGATTCATTAAATACGCTGCAGTCGCCCCCGCTGCCTTCTCACTCTCTTGGGTGTTCGCTGCCTTCGTTTCTCTTTATCTCTCTCTCACACCTCGCCACTTGAAGAAGAAACACTGTTACCGCTGTCGTCGTCGCTGCCCGGGAGCGGCTAAAGAAGGCAACGTCATAAAAAAATCAAATAAATTTGTCATTAATAAGTGAAAATATAATAAAAATCATATTTTCATTATGATCCTGCTGGAAATCAATAATCGTATCATCGAAGAGACCCTTTTGCTTAAATATCGCAATGCCCAGGCCGGGTAAGTAATCATAACTGTAAAAAACGATGTGACCTTATTCTATAATTTTCACTTTATCTCTAATTCCTTTTGGTATTCGGCGGGCCTCGTGTTATCAGTATTACTTTTTTAGATGTTGGTTTGCTTTATCAGTTTCTCTTTTAAATGAATTTGGTTTTGTACACTCATATATTTTCCCCGCACGTTTGTTAACCCGCCACCCGCAACACATTTTTTAATTCATTTATCGCATCGTTTTGTGCATAATCCATATGAGACGGACCGACTGACTCATCACAGCTTTGGTGGCGAGTCTTGTGCCGGATCAAGTTTGAGTTCATCATAGAGTTCAAAGATGATATGACCAGTAATTGAAGTTGTAATACTGCAGAAATGAACTGAGTAAAATTCTATACAGAAATTGTTATACAAACCACAAATAACGGAGTTAAAGTGGCATACTTTGGTTAACTTTTCCATTTTGTGTCTCAAATACTCCGAAATAAACTAAAAAGACGAACGGCATCCTGTTTAATCATTTATATTAACACAGATGACTTATGTTTGTGTACAAATGCCCCAAAAGTGTTATACAAAACTTGATATAGAGCTTGAGATTCATTATATTATGTGCAAATGCATAATTAGTGGCAAATGGGCACCCTGTATATATTGTATGAAATTGAAAAACGAGCTTTTAAAGGCAATAGAACTCTCTTTACCTATTCATTGTATTTATAAAACCCGATAAGATATGTTGTTGAATGACTAATCCATAAGAATTCAAACTTTTCGTTTGTTTTTATAGACTTAAAACAGAATCGATAGATATACGAATAGCAGACTTCGATGGTGTTCTTTATCATATTTCCAATGTGAATGGTGATAAAACAAAAGTTCGGGTAAGTTTTGTGTCGATAACAAAAAATAAATAACAAAGAGCTGAAATAACAAGTTTTTTTTGTTTTTTTCTTCTATAGATCAGCATATCATTAAAGTTCTACAAACAACTGCAAGAACATGGTGCCGATGAATTGCTGAAACGTGAATATGGAAGTCTGCTAACAGACACAGAAGAAGGTAATTTTTACCTAAAAGTCACACACATAGATTTCTTGATTAACATAATAATTTTTGTTGGTTTTTTTTAGGATACAATGTTTCTGTACTTATCAATTTGGAGGATATACCATCCGATTGGGAGCAAATCGTTAAAAAGATTGGTCTATTAAAACGTAATTGTTTTGCCTCTGTGTTTGAGAAATATTTCGATTTTCAAGAGCAAGGCGAAGGAGGTCAAAAGCGAGCCGTTATCAATTATCGCAATGATGAAACACTGTTAGTGTCCTAATCTTATAAAATTTAGTATAAGTGTTAAACCCAAATTTATAAAATTTCTACCTTTATGTTTTCTTGTTTAGTTATGTCGAGGCCAAGCCCGATCGTGTAACTGTTGTCTTCAGCACCATTTTTCGGGACGAGGATGACGTCATCATTGGCAAAGTATTTATGCAGGAATTAAGAGAGGGACGTCGTGCCTCCCATACAGCGCCGCAAGTGCTCTTCTCGCATCGCGAACCGCCGCTGGAACTAGCTAATACCGATGCCAGAGTGGGGGATAATATTGGTTATGTTACATTTGGTGAGTCATATATGAGAACACTATCATTTATTTAATGCAATCTTGTAGTTTCCAGTTAAAGTAATATGGTTAGGTTAGTTTCTATTCTAGTCTTACGATTTGTGTCTCTCAAGACGAACGGCATCCTGTTTAATCACTCATATTAAAGCAGATGACTTATGTTCGTGTACAAATGTCCCGAAAGTGTTATATAAACCCTGGTATAGAATCTTTTACGGAGTCAAAGTGGCATATTTAGTTTCTTCTCTTACGATTTGTGTCTCAAATACTCCGAAACTAACTCTCAAGACGAACGGCATCCTGTTTAATCACTCATATTAAAACAGATGACTTATGTTGGTGTACATAAGTGTTATACAAACCCTGATATAGTATCTTTTACGGAGTCAAAGTGGCATATTTAGTTTCTTGTCTTACGATTTGTGTCTCAAATACTCCGAAACTAACTCTCAAGACGAACGGCATCCTGTTTAATCACTCATATTAAAACAGATGACTTATGTTCGTGTACAAATGACTCGAAAGTGCTATATAAACCCTAATATAGATTCATTTACGGAGTCAAAGTGGCATATTTAGTTTCTTCTCTTACGATTTGTGTCTCAAATACTCCGAAACTAACTCAAGACGAACGGCATCCTGTTTAATCACTCATATTAAAACAGATGACTTATGTTCGTGTACATAAGTGTTATACAAACCCTGATATAGTATCTTTTAAGGAGTCAAAGTGGCATATTTAGTTTCTTCTCTTACGATTTGTGTCTCAAATACTCCGAAACTAACTCTCAAGACGAACGGCATCCTGTTTAATCTCTTATATTAAAACAGATGACTTATATTCGTGTACAAATGACCCCAAACTGTTATACAAACCCTGATATAGATTCCTTTACGGAGTCAAAGTGGCATATTTAGTTTCTTCTCTTACGATTTGTGTCTCAAATACTCCGAAACTAACTCCCAAGATGAACGGCATCCTGTTTAATCACTCATATTAAAACAGATGACTTATGTTCGTGTACAAAAGTGTTATACAAACCCTGATATAGATTCTTTTACGGAGTCAAAGTGGCATATTTAGTTTCTTCTCTTAAGATTTGTGTCTCAAATACTCCGAAACTAACTCTCAAGACGAACGGCATCCTGTTTAATCACTCATATTAAAACAGATGACTTATGTTCGTGTACATAAGTGTTATGCAAACCCTGATATAGTATCTTTTACGGAGTCAAAGTGGCATATTTAGTTTCTTCTCTTACGATTTGTGTCTCAAATACTCCGAAACTAACTCTCAAGACGAACGGCATCCTGTTTATTCACTCATATTAAAACAGATGACTTATGTTCGTGTACATAAGTGTTATACAAACCCTGATATAGTATCTTTTACGGAGTCAAAGTGGCATATTTAGTTTCTTCTCTTACGATTTGTGTCTCAAATACTCCGAAACTAACTCTCAAGACGAACGGCATCCTGTTTAATTACTCATATTAAAACAGATGACTTATGTTCGTGTACAAATGACCCCAAACTGTTATACAAACCCTGATATAGATTCCTTTACGGAGTCAAAGTGGCATATTTAGTTTCTTCTCTTACGATTTGTGTCTCAAATACTCCGAAACTAACTCCCAAGACGAACGGCATCCTGTTTAATCACTCATATTAAAACAGATGACTTATGTTCGTGTACAAAAGTGTTATACAAACCCTGATATAGATTCTTTTACGGAGTCGAAGTGGCATATTTAGTTTCTTCTCTTACGATTTGTGTCTCAAATACTCCGAAACTAACTCCCAAGACGAACGGCATCCTGTTTAATCACTCATATTAAAACAGATGACTTATGTTCGTGTACATAAGTGTTATACAAACCCTGATATAGTATCTTTTACGGAGTCAAAGTGGCATATTTAGTTTCTTCTCTTACGATTTGTGTCTCAAATACTCCGAAACTAACTCTCAAGACGAACGGCATCCTGTTTAATCACTCATATTAAAACAGATGACTTATGTTCGTGTACATAAGTGTTATACAAACCCTGATATAGTATCTTTTACGGAGTCAAAGTGGCATATTTAGTTTCTTCTCTTACGATTTGTGTCTCAAATACTCCGAAACTAACTCTCAAGACGAACGGCATCCTGTTTAATTACTCATATTAAAACAGATGACTTATGTTCGTGTATAAATGATTATCATCCAAGTGTTATGCATAAAATTTCTGATATTGAAATTTTACTTTAAAGTTTCCTTTTTCTGTTATATGAGGTCTCGTCTAACCGTCTCTTATTGTTTCTTTCTCATATTTATTTTAGTGCTCTTCCCACGACATACCAATAAAGAAACAAGGGATAATACCATCAATTTAATACAGATGTTCCGAGATTATTTGCATTATCACATCAAGGTAAATATTTTTTATACATCCAATTCAGAACAGGTTCTAATGTATATGAAAATCGAATAGTGTTCAAAGGCCTATATACATTCGCGTATGCGTGCAAAAACCTCAGATTTTCTTAAGGTGCTAAATCGTGCAAGGCCCGAACCCAAAAATACGGAGAAGAAAACTATAACGTAAGTGGTCTTTAAATCTGCAACACAAAAAACTGTTATACTGATATGATTTTATTATTATAGGGGGAGAACATTTGTACGCAAAGAATGATTAAGAGTCGTCGTTCAGTAAGTTTAGTTGTTTTTATATATAAAAAAAATATAAAAATATTAAAATTGTGTAAACTGAAAAGCAGAATTTTTGGCAAATGAACATAACAAAAAGTATTCCAAAATAAATAAGAGAAAAAACAAAACCAGAAAACTTTAAGGCTAAAAAATGTAAGCTCAGTAAATTGGAAAACCTAAAAAATGAACAAACAATTAATAGTTAAACAATTTAAAAGCAACAAATAATTAACATGCATGTGTGTTTTGTGTATGTCGAGTCATTGAATTTGTTACAAGAAAACAATAACACAACATAAATCGTAAAACAAACTAACAAATCCCATTTTTTAACCGAAAACTAAACTTAAAATTTTTTTAAAATAAAAATCATTAAAACAAAATGCAGAATGCAAAATACACAACTTGTTAAACAAAACGTAAAAAAATAAAATGCTGCCCTCACCATAAGAACTATTATAATTGAACTATAGGAGGAAATATACCTAAAATGTCAGCCTATATGTGTAGAGAACGCATTTAAAAGAAAACAATAAATAACAAATAAAAATTAAAAATAATACAATAAAAAAGAAAAAAGCAATAAACTTTGATACTTTCAACAACTGATGAACAAAAAGAAACCAGAAAAATTATGTGGCAAAATATATGACAATTTCCTGGAGCAACTTTTGTTTTATTTTATAGTTTGAGTGGAAGCATAAAAAATCAGGATATATACCACCGATATTACAAGGACAACAATGAATTATAATAATTTTCAAATTATTTACAGTTATCGTGAATATTATTTATTTGGAAAGATCATCAATTCATTCGATATATAAATTAATATGATAGATGGGGTTGTTTTATATGAGCGGTTTAATTAAAGGGTTCTTGTATAACAGTTTTAATACTGTTCTAAGGAATGCCTATTAAAGCTATAGACGGTATACATATTAAGTAGCAAATTCTATAAGGCATTATTTATTAGATAGTATATAACAGATTCGTTTAACAGTTAGTCTTAAATATGAAATTAAACCGCATTATGACTAAATGTTGTTGAACACTTTAGCATATAACAGTTTGCTTGTATAACTGATTTTTAGACTTTAAATTTAACATTCTGCTTCTCATTCAGACTCTCGGCACTCGATTGCAGATTCATATAGTCACTTTGAATGCGGGCACAGACTGCAAAAATATATGACGGTAAATCAAACTGTTATACAATTTAGAGTTGTATGCACATTAGTTTTATAATGATTTATAACTACTAAACAGGTGCTACTTACAGTTTTTAGTGTATGAATGAAGATTGTAATAAATTTGTAGAATAAATTGATATATACAAGGTAGTAGATGATGCGAATTGTCCTTTAGGGATCAGAATCATCATATGCTTCCAATTTGATATAAGCAAGTGCTGTGTGATATATATATATACAATATACATAGATAGGAGAAAGAGGTGAGTGAGTTGTTAAGAAAAGCTACCCCCCCTAACTACACCCATGTGCTTTGTTGCCAAAAGGAATCGTTTATCATTTTGTATAATACATATGCGTGTGTAGAAAGGGAGCAGCAGCAGGAGCAGGAGGAGATAGAATAAAAGGGCTTGGCATGCCATAGTCCATATATACATATACATACATACATATACATATATTAACTATATTTATACATATATGTATATATGAATGTGTAATTTTTATTGTTGTATTTTTCTCACTTACCTTTTTGCAAATCCATGTCATCCATTTCGGAATTTTTAATCAGTTGCAATTTCTCTCGAAATTTCTTTGTGATCTGTTTACGTTGATAATCCGCTTCAATTTCCTGTTTAGTTCTAGGTATTCGAAATCTTATACAACAACAGACCATAATCACTAGAATAAATTGAATTGAATTGAATTAAATTTTAAAAATAAAATTGAAAAAAATTAATATGTTTCAATTGCTTACTTATGCCCAAACAGATGCCAAGACAAGCGGCTATAACATGCCAAATTCGAAAGCCACCGAAAGCTATCTGTTCCAGCCAAATAGCATTATTTACTTCTAAAAATTCAGAATCGTCATCCATTTTGATTTCGCAGAGTTGTTTTCGAGCCAACCGAGACGCGTCCTTCCTGCCTGACGGGCCAATTTAGACTAAAATCAAATTGCTTAGAACTAATGAAAAGAGACGAACGAACAGGAGCAACTACACACCCTGTATATTTGTACGGATAAGGAATAGGAGCAGGGGGACGCATCAACTTGTAAAATAACAAACAAAAGAATTTATGTAGAAAATATTAGAGGACCAAGACAATGGACAAAAAATACTCTTCTCAATGAAACATATTTTCGAATTTAGAAAACATTTTGATAGTTATCCATCATCACTTATCATATTGATTCATTATCAATTTAACTATAACTTTAACTTTTAAACATTGATTGTAATTTAAAAATTTAAAGGATTGTGTTTTTCTTTCCCCAGATGTCTTTAGATATTTTAATACTTTGATATATACTAGTATTGAAATAGAAGCATCATTTGAGTATGTGGAATATTTTTAATAGATTACTATTAAAAACCTGTTTAATTTTGTTAAGATGGAAATTATTATATTTTTAAAAATATGTAATCATTAATTTCTTACAAAGTTCTTAAATTAGTGTTTGTACCATTATTTTCCCTAATTTTTGTCATCTTTTCTTGCTAAACAAATGTAAGCTGAAAATATGTATGTATACGTATTTAATGTAATATTTGATATTTTTGCTAGTATAGCAAGTCGTTTATTTTTTCGTAGGTAGCAAGAAAAAATGACAACAAACTCAGAAAATTAGGGTGCGGTATCTTGCGCTCCAGTCACGAGTCCTGCAAAGTAATTTTTGCATATGGTTTAGTTAGTTAGCCCACCTACCGGGCACACCCACACCCTGTCCTCTAAAATGGACAAGGAATAAGGAGCATTTAGTTGGTTGTATGTCGTTTGTTGTGTTGGGCGGGGGTAAGGCGACTCCTCCTAATGAGCTTGGCGTGTCCTAAGCGAAGGCGTTTATGAATTATATGTGATTACAATATAATTAGGTAAATCGTTAAGGAATTGTGCTAATGGAAGTTAAATCTAAAAACTATAATTTAAATTTGAATATCGATTATTAAGTTGACGATTATCGATTACTAACAGATGCTGTTTTGTTTTAACATACCAGTTCTATGTTAAGGCAAAACAGCATCTGTTTTGGGTAAAATTGCTAAACAAAAAATAAATAATTTGAAAACAAAACTATTTAAATATTTTTATTATATGTATAAATATGAGTATAACGTAAGAAATTCGTAAAATTCTTCATCACTTAAAAATGTAAGCACAGAAAGTGTACGAATACGTTTGAGCCAAATTAAACTAAATTTTAGCCAGAAAAAGGCCAATATGGCTAACACTATTCAAAGCAAAGCAACACTGTGCCGGTGACAAACGAAAACAAAAGAAATTTAAGTAAAATATAATTCGTCATGCCACACGGACATTCTCACTCGCATGGCCAGGGATGTGGTCATGAAGCCACTGATGTGGATAATGCCCTGGAAATGGGCATTCAATATAGCCTATATACAAAAATTGATAAAGATAATATGGAATGCCTAAACGAAGAAATAGAAAATTCGGGTAAAAATGTCTTTAAACCCTACGAAAATCGCTTGGATGTCACTCAGGTAATCTAATACCCAGGACTAACGGTTAACATCTAAGATCGGTTTTCCTCCCTCCGATTTTTAGTTTGTTGAAAGCGATGCCGACGAGGAGTTACTCTTTAATATTCCATTTACCGGTAATATCAAACTGAAAGGCATCATCATAAGTGGAGCCAATGATGATACTCATCCAAGTAAGGTTAAAATGTAAGTAGACAAGGATTTGATAAACATTTTGGTAACTTTGATTACAATTATCATTCAGATTTAAAAATCGTCCCAAA
Organism: Drosophila sturtevanti; assembly: GCA_018150375.1. Taxonomy (NCBI): domain Eukaryota; kingdom Metazoa; phylum Arthropoda; class Insecta; order Diptera; family Drosophilidae; genus Drosophila; species Drosophila sturtevanti. The sequence continues at coordinate 1,733,701 of JAECWJ010000341.1, read as the reverse complement.
ATGACCTTTGATGATGTTAATGCCAAGCCAGATCAGGAATTTGAATTGACCAGAGATACAAATGGCGAAATCGAATATTCACCCAAGTAAGAATTAACGTAATGTGAATATACTTATGTATATATATTCTGAACATATAACTAAGTTATTGTATGGATATTTTGTTAAATAATTGAATTTATTCCACAGAGTTGTGACCTTTTCTTCAGTGCATCATTTGTCCTTATATTTTCCGAGCAATTTTGGTGATGATAAAACACGCATCTTCTATATAGGTAAGTTATAATATAGTGTATATACGAATCTATCTAAATTTTTACTAGAAAAGATCTTTTAAACAGGTAAACAATTAATATAATAGCTTTCAAAGAGTATAAATGTGATGTATGCTTAATAAAACATCTCAATTCGGGTAGTCAGTATAGACTGCTATACAGATCGATCTCACAGTAAAGCAAAATTAATGCTAAAAAATCAATTTTGATCAAATGATCAACTTATATAACATTTTAATGTTAAAAAAAACTGTTTGAAAAAGGCTCGCTAAGGTTAATCATGGAAATTTTTCTGATTAAAAGAATTTGAAATTTTTCTGAGCCTTCCTTAAAATTTTAAAGTATTTTTGAGATCGGATTTCTTAGGTTACCTACACATTTTCATTGAAAGAGATTATTGTCCCATGTGAAAATATTACTCACCTTTTAAAAATTTTGTATATTCATATGCATATATAAAATATTATACGATTTATAAGTTTTCTTTGATATATGGTAATTCATATTCTTTCAGGACTTCGTGGTGAATTCTCTCAGGCGCATTATCATGGTGTGACCATATGCAATTATGAAGCCCGCGCCAATGCAGCCGATCATAAGGATAAAGCCTTCGATGGAGTCGGCAGAGCCATACAATGAATTATCGTCTATAAGATCAAATTAAAATAAACTGATTTACTTTGTAATATTTTTGTTCTTTTTTTTCATATATATATATATGTTTTTTGTTTTATACTTTATTGTTGTATCTTATTGATTTCTTTTTCGCTTATAAGATGAGATATCGAAACACGTGTCTTCCAGTGTTTGCATTCGTATATATATATGTGTGTGTGTGTATATGTATGTGGGGTGTGTGTGTTGTGTGTGTTTGTGTCATCAATGACCAACGCTTTTCCATTTACCATTGTTACCATAAATTGTTTATATGTATTTTACAAAGCGTTTTTTTTTTTTGTTTTTTATTTTTTACTTATATAAATTGTTGTTTCTTTCCGAATAATTTGTTAATTATTGCACTAAATATTTTGTTGTTCATCATTTTATTTATTTTATGTTGTAGTTTGACATTTTTTTGTTCTTGTTGTTGTTGTTTTAAAGTATGCTAGTGTTTGCTCTGCCGATATCTAAAGTTAGTCATAGATATATATATGTATATATATATATATATATATTATATATTAGCGCATGTATATAGATGAGAGAGGCAAAAAAGAACCATACTTAAAAAGTGTTTAAAAAGAAAAATATTTACAAAAAACAAACAAAGAAATAATTGTTGAAATTTGTGGACAGTTTTGTTTTTATAAATTGATTTATTTATTTTTTATTATTTATTAATTTTCTTATTTTTTTTTGTTTTTCTTTTTATATATCAGTTTCTTCTTGGCTAGAAATTTGTTTTTGTATTTTAAGCTTTCTTGTGGGTGAGAACAATTTGTGCGATTTGGTTTATACATACAAGTTTATATATATAGTATATATATATATATATACGATTTTATGTTGTAGCTGACTGTGTGTGTAATGTGTGTGTGTGTGTGTGTATGCAAGAGAGTTAGTGTGTAAGTGTGTGTTTGTGGTTGATTTTGGTTTTGTTCAACAAAATTTGTGCTCTCGTTCCTTAGTTGCAGTTTTCTTTAGGGTTTCATATATATATATATATATATATATATATATATATCATTTCAAGTCAAATCAAAGCGATTTTGAGTATAAAAAATCATTTATATCGAAAGTATAAAAATTGTATTTAGTATTTTTTTTTTGTTTCGTTATTTTTTAATGTTTATTTCTTAGCAAAAAGCGGGTGTTTTTTTTCTTCATTTTCTTCAAGCAGGTATTTCGAATGTTACTTGGCAGGATTATTATTTTTTTTATTCTTTTATTCATATATATATATATATATATATATATTTAAATAGTTTTATAAAAGCTTGTTTGTTTGTGTGTGTGTGTATATGTGTTTCTATGTATGTATATCTGTCTGTGTGTGTGTGTGTGTGTGTGTGGGTGTTCATTAGTTTTATTGTTTGAAGTTTTTTCTTAGGCGACATTGACTCTTAGCTGGCTAAACCTTTATAAAATGCGAGGGTGGCCCAATAAGTCTTTTCAAAAGTAAGCTATTGAAATTCTTCGTTTTCTATCAAAATCGGACAAAAGCTGTTAAATATCTTGAAACATGTTGAACAAAATGTCCTTGCATTTCAGTTTCGTAAGCCGTTTCTTTATCTAGGAATTGGATTTTCTTATAGATAAAGTTAGATCCATTTTCTATTCAGCATACTTAATGGAATTATTAGGCAATATCAATTTATGAACTATACGAATTATCTGTGACAAATGCTTTGCAAAGTACTCAGGATAAGATTCATATAATACTATAATCAGATCTGACTGAAAAGCTTAATTTATTTCAATTTGAAGCTGACCAAGAACCTAAATGATCTGCGGATTGCTATAAAATAACATAATACTCTCTTAAGGAGTATTTAAAGTTACTTTTAAAAGCATTAACCTAGAAATTTGAACATTTATAGAATTATATTTTCTATTTATAAATTCTATTTCAAATTTTTTATTATTTAAAAGATATTTTTAAAAACGTTAAATAGACTTACTGAACTACCCTTGCATTTATTTTATTCTTATTCTTTACTCAATTATTAGGTATCTACAATGTGGGGGGAATGATATCAAAAATGTTCGTTCTTTTTGTTTTTTTTTTTTTTTGTTGGTAATTAAATTAATTAAAGCTTCTTTCTTTTTTTTCTCTTTTATGTTGTTTTGTTTTTGGGGTTTTCTTTTGTTACGTGTTAAAATCAAAAAGGAAATATATTTAACAAAAAGGAATGCAAAAATCACTAACTCAATTTGTTGTTGATTTTGTTAAGTAAACATATTCTATATACAATTTAATATTTTGTTTCTTTTTCTTTCATAATTTTTGCTACTTAATTGTATTTATGTATGTATAATTATATATGAAATTGGTTTTATTTTTTTTTTTTTAAATTTTTATTATAATTTTATATTTGATTTTTCTTTAACTACAAACCTACAAATTGTTTTCTTTTTCTTTTCTTTTGCTTGGAATATATTGCTATAGGAAAAATTGTTTTCCAAATGTTTTTTCCTTAGTTTTCTTTTTTAGATTATAACAAATTTCATTTTGTTTTGTTTGTTTGGTTTTTTTTTTTTGGCTTGCATTTATTTAAATTTCTTGTTCTGTTTTTTGTTTTCTGGTTTTATTAGCTCTACAAATAACTATTTCTTTTCGGGCTAACGATTTGGTTTTAATGTAATTTCATTAATCATCATCACATATCAAAAAGTTTTACAAAAATTTTATACCATTTTAATGATTTTTTTTTTGTTTGGTTTAGCTACAGTTTTTAATGTTTTTTGTTTCAGTGCGCTTCGAATAAAACATACAACAATATTTATTTTATTTTATGTTTTCTTGGGTTTCTTCATTTTTTTGTTTTTGTTAACAACTTATTTGGTTAATGTCTGTTTTTTTTCTTTTTCTTTTTTTTTGTTTATGATTAACATAATCATTAACATGTTGATATACTAGATTTAAGTTTCCCTTTCGGCTGTGGCTCCTTTGCGTTTTTTTCTTTCTTTGCTGATTAACATTAGTTTATCCATTTATTTATAGTATTATTCATTTTATATTTAGTTTAGTGTACGTGTGGGCATGTAAAAGGCATTTGTTTGGTTTAGTTATTCGATTTTCGTTTTAATTATTCTTTCATATTAATTTTCTTTAGTTTTTTTTTTGAAGAACTGAGCTGAGAATAATGTGATTTGGCAACAACTACAACTTTAATAAAATATAAAATAAATTGATAATTCAATTTTAAATGATAACAAAAAGTTTGGATCGCTGTCACTAAGAAATTAGTAAAATTTGTTAAATTTAACTTTGATACTAATTTGTAAGAAGTTAAAGCGAAATTAAAATTTTCTACATTGCTTAGCATTAGAAAATTAATTATTTCGCCAACTTTTAAAATAACAAAAGAAATCTTTCTTTACCTTCGAAAAAGAATAACAATATTAAAACATCTCAAAAACATTTCTTTCAACTGTCAAAACAAAGCGGAATAAATCAAATACATATATCCCAATTCTGATTAATATTATTTATTTAAAAACAAGCAACTATGGCAAAAGCAGATCCATAATAAAAAATTATTTAAAGTTTTTTAATTGTAATTTATGTAGATAAATTAAACAATTTTAACTGGAAATAATGATAACATATACATAAAAGTTCATCATGTTTTCAATCTTCTAGATATCTGTTAATGTATATTCTGTTAAGTTTGCATATTTAAGCACTTTGTATTCTCGAAAATAAAGGAAAATCGAAATCTCTTAACTTTTAACATAAATTCATTAGTCATTACAGCGTTGCCAGATCATTTCTCTATACATTTTTGTATTTTGATGTTGTTGTTATTGTTTTTTTGGGTCTTAAAGAATTAAAAACTACGAGTACATTTTGTATTCCAATTTTGAGTTTTTATTTTGTTTTTGGTTTTGCATTTTGTGTATTAAACTAAAAGCGTGTGTCGTTTGTTTTTTTTTTTCAGGCATTCATTTTATATTTTTTTCTTCCATGTTTTTATTACTTTTAAATTTTTATGATATATGTATATGTATGTATATATAGGTTTTTTTTTCAAGTTTCCATTAACCAAATTGACAAAAATCATTTAAGAACTAATATTGCTTTATGTTTGGTTGTATATGAGAGTGTGTGTGTATGGTGTGTGTGTGTGTGCTCTAACAATTCCTTAAAAAAGCTTTCGAAGGAAAACCAACAAAATAAAGGAAAAATTTCAAAAATAAATTTCCATAGACCCACAAAAATGGTTAGTAAACTAAAAGCTTTGCTATATTATATTATTAACTTACTATACAAGCTCTCTCTCACTTTCTCTCTATCTCTTTCTCTCACTTTTTCTATTTTCTCTATCATTGTTTGCTTTTCTCGTTTTTGCCTTTTGTTTTTTTAATTGTATTTTTAACAAGAAATATCTAACAAAGAGTTTGCCAAAAATTGTTTTCTTTTTCTTTCATTTTTTTCTTTTCATTTATGTTTTGGTTTTTGCCACACAAATTTTTCTATTTAATATTATATCATTTTCCATTTCATTAGTTTATTTATTATTATATAAGATTTCTCATTTAGATTTTATACAAATATTCAAATGATTTTTCTGTGTATTGCAAAAATGTGTTGTGTATAAAAAATTGTTTACTAATTTCATTTTTTATTTGTTTGTTTTGGGTTTTTAGTATTATAGAAATTGTACAAGATTATGAAGTCAGATTTTTGTTTTTTCGTTTTTCTTTTTTATTTCGGAATGATTAAAGTTATATGTTTGTGTGTGTGTGTGTGTTGTTGTTGTTGTTGGTGTATGTTAGTGTTTTGGGGTTTATAAGAAATGGAATCTCTTGTTGATATCGCAAATGAAAACAGTTTTAGTTAGTAAGTAATTTATTATTATTATTTGTTTTTTTTTTTTTTTTTTTTTTAATATTCTTTAACCAGGCACATTTTGTATCTCTAAGCGCAAAAGGATTGTTGATATCTAACAAACGAAAATGCAAAACTTTTGAAAAATGTTACAAAATATGTTTAAGAAACAAAATTAATTTAATTTTAAAATTTAACTGATGATTTTTGATATAATTTATTGTATATTTAATGTTGTACATGATTATTTAAACAAGACAAAATAAATTGAAAGAATATTAATTAACAAATAATATTAATTTAAATTTGTTTTGCTAGAAATTTTTTTATACGTATGTATATATCGAAATTATATTGATAAATGGAAAAACTAGAAGAAAGATGCTTTGGAAAAAAATTCTATAATATATATTATTTTGTTTATCAATTCAATTCAAAATTATAGTATGTACTTTATATGAATTATCAACAATCCTTATTTTATTTTGGCTAAAAACTTTCCCTAACTAGCTAACGCACCATTCAAAATCAATCTAAATGTCAGACATGATGACAACCATTTTTATCATTTTTTTGGTTAGTCGTTGTCGTTGACGTTGATGATTTCTGTTGGCGTCTTTCACGCCAACGATCAATGGGCGTATAACAGCATCTAAAGAAGGGTAAACCACGCTGATCAGAACCATTGGAATCACTTGAACTTTGGCTTAGTTTATTCAAGGATTCGGCTGTTAATTCGGTCTGTACACCACTTGTCGTTAGACGAGTTTCCACCTGAAGTGGTATCGGTTGGAATGCTATTGCTAAATGTGGTGGCTGTGGTTGTGGTTGTGGTGGTGGTGGTGATGTTGGGTGCTGCCGCTTTACAAGCAACACTGGGTAATTCCATATCATTTAGATGGAAACTATTTGAGCTGCTACCACGACTATTAATCGAAAGATGTCGAAACTCATGCGAGCTTGATCTCTCGATCATGGCAGTGCAATAATTTTTTGTGTTAGCAGTCTCTAAATAATGCGATGATTCGAATAGATAATCATCGAATTGTGGTGTCATTTGTATGGAACCATCACCAGATGCCGATAATGAGGCAAATTGATGTCGCTGACGTTGGCGTTGTATTTGCTGCTTATGCGAATGTGTTGGGGATAAAGAGCTAGATGTTTGGGGGGGTTGTTGTTGCTGGTGCCGTTGATGCTGTTTCTGTTGCTGTTGTTGTTGCTGTTGCTGTTGCAGTTGCAATTGCAATCGCTGTTTACTTTGCTTCATATCAACAATTTCTATTTCTTCTATATCACTAAAACTATTTAACTGTTTCAACAAATAATGCACATCATTTCGTTTCATTTGATTAACATCTTCATTATCATTATCATCATCATCATCATCGTCATCATCATAGATATCATCATCTAAATTGTGAATGAAATGATGATGATGATCAATGAGATTATTCTTTTGGGTTACAATGATCTTTTCTAACATCATCTCTGGGGTCGTTGCTTGTTGTTGTTGTAGTTGTTGTTGTTGTTGGTTTGTTGTGGATGGTGCTGGAAATGTTAATGGTGTGCCAAAGTTAGTTTCAACGACCTTAGAGCCACAATAATGATGATCCAGATGATGTTGTTGTTGCTGTTGTTGTTGTTGTTGTTGTTGATAATGATGATGATGATCCTGTGTAACCCTTGAGAGGTTGTTGATTAATTTACTATCGGATGGTGTACCCAATGATACCAACTCTGGATAGGCCATGGATAGACGTTCTTGTAATATGGAACTATTGAATCTGGCAGCATCTGTATCAGATGTTGCATTCAGATCATGTTCGGTATCCTCCTCCCTAACCATAGTTGTATCAATGAGACGATTGAATTTAGCTAATGCACTCGATGGTGTTGTTGTTGTTGTTCTTGGTAATGATGTTGTTGTTGTTGCTGTTGTTGTTGTGATGATCTTAGTTCTTAATTGAGGCACTAATGTGACGGTTTGTAGATTAATATCTTCATTCTCCACCATATGATCAGCATCAGCATCTATATCCTCTTCATTATCCTCATCAACATCATCTATATCAATGCCATCTTGTAAGATTTCTTGCACATTCAAATTGAGTTTCAATGGTAATAGCTGCTGTTTGAGTGTCTTAATTGAAGGAACATTTGGTGGTATTGCTGCTAAACCAGCAGCGACACCACCCATACCAATACCAATACCATCGCGTCCAGCTCTCAATCCTTGACTGCCACCAGCTGCAATAACAGCCGCTGCTCTCTGTTGTGCCGTTGCCTTAGCTAAATTCTTTTGTAATATCAACTTCCTCGACGAAATGTGCACATTATTGTCGCTCCCCCGCGATTACCGACTATCACGGGTGGAGCGAGGCCGCCCCTAACTGGACGTACTGGCAATCGGTGATACTGGTGACAGGGGACTGCGTGCCAATGATTCACGTGGACAACCAGTTAATGTTATAACCAATTTACGTGAACCAGCCTGATCGCGATGCTCGCATAGCCAAACACCCTGCCAGGTGCCTAATGAAAGTTTGCCATCGGTTATGGGGATTGTCAGTGAGCTGCCCAAAAAGCATGCCTTTACATGGGCCGGCTAAACACGAGAAAAAACAAAATTAATCACAATCCATCACTCAATCAATCAATCAATCAATCAATCAGTATATATAATGTTTACTTACCATATCATCGGGTCCTTCGCATGAATGTCGATAGGGCAAACCTTCGGGAACTATTTTATTCAACATCATTTCCATATCGTCTCTATATATGGATTATATATATATACATGGATTATATATGTATATCAATAGATATGGATTAAGATATCATTAAGTTTCGATTAAGATTTTCATTATACACTCACCTGACGTCTGGATCCCAGCTTTCGTTTAACGCTAAACTCGCCGAGGTGTGAAGAACTGGAATTGAAAAGAAGAAAAACAACAATAGACAAAAACAAAGTTAATTAATTTGTCTTATCTGGATTATTAGACCATTACGATATGTGGTCGTACCGCCCCCGCCCCCGCCCCCTCACTCAAATGATTTAGATTGGCCAATTAGTCAAAATATTTAACATGAATAATAATTTAGTAGGACACGAAAAGCAAACAGTGAGAAATTTTTATTTAATATATTTCAGATGACAAGTTATAGATATAAGTAGTAATGTCATGTAAGCTACATACATATATATACATATATAATTAACTAAACATTTAAAAATTTTCATTCATTTTTTAAAGCACAGATGATAGATCTATATAACTAATCGAAATATTCAAATTATATAAATTAGATATATCTATATATAGACACATAAATTGTCTAACAGATAATAGGTTTATTATAGGTATATAATAACTGTAGCATGCAACCTTCAACTTTGACTGATACGATTGCACGCGTTGGTTCTTCCGTCTAATTGCTTTTAGCCAGTTGTGGCATGGCTTTCATAGATAATTGTCTCTGCTGCCCACTCGTCGCTATATAATATATATATATATATATATATATATATATATCTATATATGTGATATATATTGACTTTAGTCTTATTAGATATTCGCATGTGGGATTAGATTTGAAAATTGATTGCAACGAAAATAAAACAATAGAGAGAGGGATTAATCGTATCCATGCCGAAGTAGCTATACCCTATAAATTTCTATTATAGCTATATAATGTAGTTAACCGATTCTGAAAAAAATTTTACAGATTTATACCGAACTTATAATAATTATGTTTGGAAATGAAATGAAAAAAGTTTTTGGGCTTTTTTTGGGCCAATCGATTCAAATGACAACCAAATGATATAGTCAACCGATTCTGAAAAAAGGTTTTTGATTCCGTTCAGCAATCATTTAAAAAATATCTTTCCAATTATTCCAATGTTGTATTCCCAAAAAATTGTTCAAATAATTTTTATTGGAATAATATATGTGTATGTATATTTATATAGTCTTCTGATTTTTATGAAATTTGATACGACATTAAAGATATGTACAGATGTATATATGCGAAACTTTTACTTATCAAATTTAATGATAAAAGCACAATAAAATTTTCGATCAAATAAAAATTTCAATTAAAAATCTTTAATTGATCGATCAATTTCATGAAAGCTATAGAAAATAATTTTTCGATCGTTTAGTTTTACACAAATTTATTTTTACTAACATTTATTAGATATTTACCCCAAAAATGTATTTTTTTATATGTCAAATATATTTTTATATGTATATATTTACTATAAATAGTCGATGCTTCTTTCTGAACAAAACTAATATATCCAGAAGAATTGTTAGGATATCAAAATGTAAAAGAAAGTGAACGTGAAACAGATACTTATTCATACCAAATAGATCGAGTTAAGGTGTGGCAGGTAGAAAATAATTAATTATAGCTTTATTAACTAACTTTAATTTAGTATTTTTCTTTGTGCAAGCTTAATAACCAATAATAGCAAATATTTCGTTCATTAAACATAATATATAGTATGTATAAAGTTATTTAATCCAAATGTGGTTTGGAAATCCTTAAAATGCAAATAATATTTTGAATATTGCAAGTTTCTCGTTTCTCTTCTCTTTTTCTTATTTTTGACTTAAGAAACAGATATACTAATATTTAAGATGACTGAGAGAGATACGAAAAGTGGAGGGTAAAGGAGTTGAGGAGTAGGGGAAGAGGCTGAGGGGATTTGCTTCTTGTTGACAGTTTGCATTACAACAATGCCCCACCAGGACGCAAAGTCAAGCAATGGTTTATTCTCTCCCTCTCTCTGTCTCTGTCTCCCTCTCTCTGTCTATATTTCTGCTTCACTCTGAGGCATGAGCAAATAAACTGAAAACCAAAAGTCATATTAAGATAGGAATAATGACTTTGGGATACCCTTTAGAAATAATAAAGAAACCAGAAATTAAGTTCTGCTTAGAATCAAAAACTTTTACAAATCCAAGAAATATGCAAAATTAACAGTTATATTGAGATATAGCTAAAGATATAGCACTCTTTCTTGCTATCAGATATCGGAACAGACATTTAAGAGTCATCTCAGATTACTGACCAAAAGCAAATATAAATTCGTCTCTTCATTTCATTCATTTTGCTTACATTTTTTTGGGAACATTCAAAATGCCCTTTCACCATATGGCTACAGGACAGAATGAGAGTGGGGAACGCTGTGGAGAGGGAGAGAGGGAGAGAGGGAAATGTAGAGTCGAAAAGCAATCGTCATGGCGTGTGAATGCTTGAGGCAAACTCCCCACTTCCCATTTCCCCACCATCAACCACCATAGCACTCAACCCCCTCCATCTATAAACTTCTTTTTTGCTTTCTTATTTCTTCTTCAAATCAAAAGCACGTGTACATTGCTGCCAAACTGTCTCCCTTCATTCTCCTTTATAGCCCCTTCCCCCCCTTTTTTTTTGTCAGTCGTTCACTTCACTCTGTGCGTGTTTGTTGTCTGGTAGAGCTCACTGTAACCGCCATCCTTGTCCTCTTCTTCATCATCATGATCATCATCATCCTTTTCATCGTCGTGTGCAATTGTTTTGTGAACTATAAGCAAAAATCTAATTGAGGTCAAGACATGTTTATTGATTTTTTTCTTGTTTTGTTTTATTTTTTTTTTTTTTTGGTAAAAGGACTTCCTAATTAGACCCCTCCCCTCTTTCAAAACCTATACCTCACCTATACCTGTACAAAAAAATAAAAGGAAAAAAAAGTTAATAAAAATGATTTCCAAAGCAACCTTGCCATATGCTCGCTTTTTTGTCGTTGTTTTTGTTGTTGTCTTTTACTATTGACCTGAATCTACACATATATATATACATATGTATATATCCCCGCATTGTTTCTATGGGGAAATGCAAAAGGCACACAAAAAAAAAAAACAAAACATCTGAGCGGATAAAGGGAGGGAGGGAAAAAGGCGACATGTAATAGTAACTAGTTAAATAAAAAAGGATAACGAAAATACTGAATCAAAATACGTTACTTATGTTTATACCCTATAAAGTATAAATTGATTATAACATAGATCGTAGTCTATTAATGCAGATGATGACCGTCGATGAACAGATTTGTATGTTTGTGCCGAGTAACCAAAAATTAACCCGTCTCAATTACCTATCCTAACCTTACATAGCCTTTGCTAACCTTACACAGCCTTACCTAACCTTAAACAACCTTTTTTAACCGTACCTAACATTATCTAACCTTACCTAACAGTTCTTAACCTTACCTAACTGTACCTTACCTTGCCTGATCGTACCTAACCTGACCTAACATTACCAAACCTTCCCCAACCTTACCTCACCCAACCTAACATAGCCCAGCCTATCCCAACCTAACCCAATCTAATCTGACTCCACCGAATCTGGTAAAACCTAAACTCAAACAACCTAACCTAGCCCAATCTATGTCTAAACCTGGCAAAACCTAACCTAACCCAATCTTACATAACCTAACCTAACCCAATCTTACATAACCCAACCTAATCTTACTTATCCTATCCACCTAACAAAATCTAAGAAAACCCAACATGGACTTATCTAATATGAATCAAATGTATATCTAACTCTTCCTACATCAGAAGGAATATTCTTTTTAAAATAATAGAATTAAGAATTATTAATATATCGGGCCTCAAATGACTTCCTCTAAATCGAATAAAAATAGTTGCTCGAATCACTTTTAAAAGTAAATCACATGTCCCTTAATGAAATTTCATTGGATCGCGATAAATACTTTATTTTTCAGATATTATAATATATGTAGTGACTAAAAATAATAACTCCTTAATTATATAGGAGTTTCCTATAGAAACGCTTATGTTTATATTTTTGTTGTATTATCGGGGGTACATACACCTACATAGATGAAGTATGTTTTAAGTTCAGTTCTTTAGTACGCATACCTAGCTAAGAGCTAGTGTATAACAAAATGATATAGTGTCTTAGTTTCTGGGTTCTTATTTAATATTCATATATGTATGTATGTATGTATGTATGTGTATGTGAAATGCTTTCCGGACTTTGGTCACCAAGAACATGGCAACAAATGACAGGCATATAGTAGCTAGAAATTTGTGAATGTTTGTGTGTATGTGTGTATGTATGTATGTATATGGAGGACCTCGCCAATTCCCAAGCAATTTGAATGGCTCTTATGGCGTTTGTTTGGCGTTTCGTCGTTTGGATATTGAAGTTTAACTTGTCTTGAGTCCGGTTATTTGTTATGGTTTCCGTTAAATGTCACCTATATATGTATGTATTTAGTCTTTTTTCCTATCCCAAATGGCTTAGAGTACGTTGGGGTGAAACAAAGTTCATAATTTAAATTGCATAAAATAAAGTAGAGATAAAATCAGTTAACATAATATTTGTGGTTGCTTAAACACTTAGTTTTAGTATTTTTTAGTAAAAAGGGATAAAAATACCCCAAGATTTAAAGACCAACAGTCGATGGCCTTGACGAGAGATTTTCGTATATAAATCAGAATCAAATCTAAGACATCAAGAAGATGAACTTAACTTTGCAATTCCCTCACTATTGCCGACTTTGCACATACTCTGCACTATAAACGCAAAAGCTTTAACTGCTTGCTGAAATTTATACTGCTTGCAAAACAAAGCAGTGTGCTCACACGCTATCTCACTCGCTCTCATCAGGCATTCTTGCCTTTGGCAGTAGACCGAAATCCTCAACATTTTTTCTCCGATTTCGACAAAATTTGTTTAATTGGTATATGCATACTTATTTCGTCAGATTTATTATGAACAATCATAAATATATATTATTTAAAGGAATAATTCCGAAACCAAATTGAACAAATTTGAATTGAAACCAAATTAATTTCTATATATGTATGTATACCAGTATCGAATATTATTTCTGTTTCATTTCTTTAGTGATTTCTCATTTCTTATCTGGTGTATAAAACATATTTCCAATTTTCCAAATTTTCTATATATTGAGTCGAATTTGTTTTGCTTTATAATCACCAAAAAAGATCATATAAATGGTCAATTTATAATCTCCGCTTTGCCTTACTTACTCCAAACATTATATTTGGGTTTTTTGTAAATAAATCAAATGGAGGGGAAAACGTAAATAAAACAGAGATTGGAGTCTAAGGACAGCATTTAAGAATAAGTGAAGGAGGCGTTCCGTTGTTCCTTTTTGTTTTTATTGTTTTTGGCTTTCTTTGGCTTTGGTGTGTGTTTTGCGGTGTTTTGTTCCGTGACAACGAAACGGAATAAAATGGCAGAATGTGTGCCACTACGGTTTCTTCATTAAAAATTGTTTGCTGTTCCTGCTAACCCCAATAAATCAATATATACAGAATTTATATGCACGCGAAACAAACTTGAACTAGTTACCCAGATATTATGAAATTAAGCATATATATGTAGATATATATGTGTCAAATATATATGATAATATATATATATAAAGAAATATGCATATTGTAAAGACACTCTTTTTTATTATTATTATTTTTTTTTTTTTTGTTTCCTCACGTGAGCATGAATAAATAAATATACTACCTACACACTACAACATCATGTGTACCCCACAACATACACATGAATGAATGAGTCGAGTTGAGTCTGAAAAGGAGGGGGGGAGGTTGTGTCAGGAGGCGTAAAATGGGAATGGGAATGAGTATGGGATGATGATGATGATGACGATGGAAGGGCGTAGGATGTGTGCGTTCCTTATGTCAGTATGTTTGACTTTGTATAATAAAAAGGCCTCTTTAAAAACATTAGCCAACTTTTGTAGTGCCTAAATGCTTTAGCCCCTTCATTTTAGTTTTCCCCCCTTTAACCGACTTCCTCCTATCTGTCTGTCTCTCTCTCTCTCTCTTTCTCTTTCTTGCGCTGTATGCTTCGTCGTAACTAAACAGACGGTCACCAGTATGTTGCCACCTGCTACTTAATGTTCCAACTGCCTGCTTGCCTACACTGAGATAACCAAAAAAAAAAAAAAAATTAAAATCAAATTTTTAGTTTTACGAATATGCAGCCACACTTTTCTATTTTCAACCAAAAATTAATTTTCCATGTGTAATAATAAAATGTATCAAGAATGCAAAAGGGAAAATCTAAAATTCATCCATCTTCTTTTTGGAAAATTTTGTTAACCTTGCAATGATATCCAATGTCTGAAATCTAGAAAATCGAATTTGGACTTAAATTATGTATCATATATTTATATATATATATACATAATGAGGCAGGCATATTTACGTTCCATTTCCACTAGATTCCATTTCAAATCTTCAGACATTGTTTCTCTTTCAGATTAGAAATCTATGTAGAACTTTCTTTCAGTGCAGGGAAACCGTTTATTAGCGCCCTGAGCCCTATGCTATGCTAGTCATAGACAAACATAGGCGCCCAACCACAAAGCCCACGGCTAAATCATATTAAAGTCGTCCTTTCTCCTGCCCCTTCCCCCCAAACTCCGTCGTTAAATGTTGTTTGGTGCAATGGGAGGAAAAAGTATGAGGAGGAAAAGTGTCAGTTAAGTATTCCAGGCGGATGCGCCAGTTAAGCGTCGTTGTGCTGGAGTGCAAAAAAAAAAAAAACAACCGCAGGAGAAATTCATACGCACAATTATGTCTGAGAGACAGAAGGAGAGAAATGCAGAGAAACGACGAAGGGGAGTGGGGAGGGGGGAGGGGTGGGGATAGAGTAAAAAAAGGCATTAACATATTTAGAAGTAGACAGCAGTAGGAGAAATACTTCGTTATAGACAAGATGAGGCCACAGAGCCAACTAATTGCAGAGTTTCGCCTCTGATGAACCTCCCCCCACCATACCGCAACAAAAGCCCCATGGTTGTCCTCGTTTTTTTTTGTATCTTTGTTTGTGTGTGTGTGTGTCTGCGTGTGTATGCCTCTCTCGACCAAATCAATTTAGCAAATTTGTAAAACTGTCATTTCACCTGTCTGAAATTTGTCCAGGCCGAATAATTTATAATGATTTCTAAATGTCATTTTCCACATTACAACACAAAAACATGACATAATGGGTAGGTACATATTTTTTGTTTTGTTTTTGTCTTTTCAAATTTAATTCAAGCTCGTCTATTTTATTCATGAATTTAAATGTTTGTTGTAAATATTTTGTTGGCCAGTTTCAATTTGTAGTTTTGGCCATATGCCAAAGCGAATTCGGACATGAATTGGTCATGTTTTTCCTTTCAACCTTCCCCTCATCTTTCTTTCCTACTTCCTTTCGTTCGGTGTGCAAAGATTTTGTCAATGTAATTGATTTGCTGTACTATGCAGGAATTTGATTTTATACTTTAGCTGTTAAAAGTTGATATTATACTTTCAGGCCTTACGTTGGGCGCCAAACCCCCCCAAAAAAAAAAAAAAACTATAAATAAAGCTAACAAGAAAAAAAAAGGTGTAACAAAATGCTATTGACAACTTGAACTAGTTTTCCGAAGCCACATATTCGGGTCATCGTCTTCGTTTTTGTCGTCGTCGTCCTCGTCGTTGTCATCCACCACAGCTCTCCTTGGTCTTTCAAGACCGATTTTCGCCAATTTAGACAAGATGTCAATGCATTTTTTCTTTCTTTTAAGACCCAATGGACGACCATAAGAGTGGACCAGATCCCAAGCAGCAAAAAAAAAAAAAAAAAGAAGACGAAGAATATAAAAAGGAGCTAAGTCAGTCAGAGAGTTTTTATCTGTGTAGAGTTTAACCCAGTTACTTACTAATATAAATGAACTGCACTCCCTTCCCCTTCCCCTTCCCCTTCTTTTACCAACTATTTCGCAATAAGGAAAATTCCACTACAATATGCAAGTATTTTTTTCTGCATTTCATTTTGTCCAACTAAAATTTGAACTGAATGCAAAGCGCCTTAGTTAAAGCAAAAATTTTAAACCAAAATGAGTAAAATTATTGCGAAAAAGGTAGACGACAATTCCTTCGATATCCTTCCTATAGACTGGACAATTTCTCAACGAAAAAGTCCTTCTATATATTTGTTATGAATATAAAAGATTTTTAATAAAAAATACCAGGTGCACTTTGGTTCTTAGAATTCATTTTGAATCTTAATAACATTTAAAAATTTGCCAAATCGAAGAGGTTTAAAAAATTATTCAGTATATGTACTTACTTTGCATGTGACATAATCCCACAGAGAAATGCGCCAATTCTGGCATTTGTCTCAGTATCTCTTCGGTAACTAAATGAACGCCGCGATGTTGCGGCCTTAGATTGATTTTGCGCTGAAACCACGCTGAACCGATTTGTAATCCCATAATTGCCGAGGGATTGCCATCATGGCCGGCAGTGCCACTAGCACCGCCACGTGCTCCGCCACCACCACCGCCGCGATGATTAGCCGAGGCCATGGTACTGTTGGAGCTGCTACTCCTAATATTGCTATTACGACTGACGCTTTGTTTAACGCCGCCGCCGCCACCACCGCCGCCGCTGCCGCCTCCTCCTCCACCGCCGGCACTGCCAGCTCCACCGCTACCGCTGGTCGCTTTCGTTGTGCCGGCGTTTGGGTTACTGCTGCTACTGCGACGTCGCTGACCACTACGTCCGCCGCTGCGCGTTTTTGATCCTGCTGTTGATGATTTTGCTACAGCTCCAACGGCTTCTTCAGCGGCAGCAGCAGCAGCAGCAGCAGCGGTGGATGTTGTTGGTTTTGTTGACGACGACGTTGTGACTTTTGGATCTTTACGTCACACAATGCACACTCACTTTCAAACACTGAATCACTTACACTATTCTATTTAATACTTTACACGATTCACTCTTTTTTCTTTTCTTACTTTCTTCTCTTTATTTGTTGGCTTTGTTTTGTTTGCCTTTTCTTTTACTTTTAGCTTTTCTTTTCCTTATCTTATTGCCACTTGTTTAGCCTGGAAAGAAAAAGTTTTATAAAATTAATTTTCAGCGTAATTGTAATGTGAAAATGATTTTTATTAGATGAATTTTCGAATAAAAATAATTTAATTCGATTTCACCTACTACTCTGAACAACTTCAAGATGACTAATGAAATAAAAATATGTATATAAATTTTTTTTTTATAAAATTTTACTAGATCAACTAGATCTTTAATAAAACTGATGCCCATTTAGGGTCTTAGGGCTGGATTCGAAAATGGAAATTGAATAATTGTTCTAGCGGTGAGGGGTGGGGCAGACCATCACCACATCCCATTATGGCAATCAACAAGTCGAAAAGCAAACAATTGACGATTATGGTGTTATCAACAATTAAATGGAATATAGAGGTGACCTTAAATAGAGAGACGTACATACATAGTACATATACTAGCTTTAAAATCAAGGAAAATTAAATTTAAAAAAACCATTTTTCCTCCCCATACCAAAAACTTAAGTTGAGTGCACTTACAAAAATATTCCTGGGGGTCCTAATGGTTAGAAGGAGGTACGGTGAAAAGCTAACGAAAACGAAGCAATCGAAATGCATTTGAATTGTTAGAAACGAAGACGAAGAAAAAGAGCCACAGAGCGAGAAAAAAATCGCGCTGATTGCTGTGCCTGCCTATACGTGTGTATGTGTTAGTGTGTATGTAAGTGTGGGTAAAAAAGCCTCACATACACGACAACAGGCAAAAGAAAAAAGGGCCACACAAAACGATTTGCACGCCAAAAATTTCTCCTAAGGCAGTGACTAAAGGTAGAAGGTGTGGGGGGAGCAAGGTGGAAGCGAGATAGGAAGCATGCAAGGGGTATGTAGGGTAGTGAGAGATGACAGCGTGACAACGGTCTTTAATTATAATAATGAATACAAATGTACATTTGTATATCAAACAAGATTTTACTAGAATTGTTAATACAAAAACTATTATTGGTCTTTTAAAACTTTAAAAATACAGACTGGAATTTCTTATTTTATTTTTATTCAATAATTTTATTTCAATTACAAATTTGTATTTTATTTCTATTTTTAAGAGAAAATTCCGTATTTGTCATTTTGACTTTTATTTACCCTAAAGTGATAAAGATTTTTATTATTAATTTAAACTTAATATTGAAAATTTTATAAACTTTTAACAAGTTGAGTTAAGATAAAGTCGCCTGTTGGAATGCAATGCAACTAGTCGTTCAATTCAATTCGTTCCATTTGAGACACATCATAATGGGAACCGCCCAACTCTTCTTTATAATTTTAATAATAACATTAATGGGATTTTATAAACAAATTGATATATTTTATATTACAGTTTTTTGCTAACATTGCAATAGAACTAAATCCTTATAATTTAACTAAGAATAGTTTGGTAAGACGCCAATTCAATTACCTGTTCTATCTTTTTGTTTATGTTTAAAGTTCTCCTTTCAAAAAACAAAAAAAAGTTTTGTCAATAACAATCCCATCCCTAACTAGTTTTGACAGCTTGCAGCAAGAGGGGTGTGGGTGTGTCGTCATATGAGCAGGGACCAGAGAGGCCAAGAACAACAATACTAACAAGAACAACAATGAGAGTAACTGGTCGCGGTGTTAAAGGCCGCAAAGTACCGTTGTTTCTTTTTTTCAGCTTTTTTTTTTTTGTTAAATTTGCATATGCTTTAAATATTTAATGTAATTCAACGAGAAAAAGGAAAGAGAATGAGAAGTTATAGTCAGAGAGAGAGAAGACAAAGAGAATAAGAGAGGGGAAGTGGAGAAAAGGAAGAGATGGAGAAATGGAAAGACACAAGAATTCTGGCAATTGGACGAAACTACGGAACGACCAAAAACACCTGGAGAACAAGGCAAAGCAAACTTGAAAAGAAGAAATTTCAAACAAAGCAACAAAAAATAGAATTATTCCTCTTTTTTTTTGGCGAAAAATCAATTTTATTCCAAGTCTTTTAAATGAACAAAACTAGAAGAACAAATGAAAATTTCTTTAGATTACTTTACGCATCAAATAGCCACAATAACTTGTGTTAATTATTGACATAACAAAAATGCAAATGTCCCCTTAATTCCCCCTCAATTCTACTACACACACACTCACTCTCACACCCCCACCCCTTTCACACAACCCACCTCATTTCTGGCTATATGACGACAATGCTGTCAGCTACCCAAAAACACACGCGAAATCGCTTAAATATACAAAAAGAAAAAAAAAAAAAAAAAAGAAAAAGAGGGACAAAATAACTAGGGAAAACGGAGGAAACTGAAAATGGTATGAAATGTCGAGCTTATAATTTAGTTTTCCACGTTTTCTGCTCTTTTTGTTTTCCTTGAATGAAATTTGTAGGTCTCACGCACACAGTCACAGGGAACAACACGGAAACATACACACGCACACTCACCCACACAAAGAGCAAATGAAAGATAGAGAGAGCGTAACTGGGAGAGAGTAAATCACGTAAGCTTACAAAATTTTTAAAATGCATTTAACTACATTCACTTCTCCTTTATTGCAAATTATCTACATTTTCGCCAACATTTTTTCATTTATTGAATATTGGCTTTAGGCCAATTCACTTGAGAATTTTGCAATAAAATTCACGTGTTGGTCTCTTTTTTCACACACATACACACACCTGATTTGCCGGGTAAATGGTAGAAACCTCACTTTACTTTAATTAATATAAATTATAAAATTCTCGTTGCTACTTCTATTTCCGAATCACAATGTAATAAAATCCTTTTTTCATGTCCTTCGCAACAGAAAAATAAAAACGCGACCTCTCGGCTTGAAAACAAAAACAACACTGAAAAAAAACATTGTGATCGAGCTTTTACTACATTTTCTACCATGCATTATTATACAAACCTTATGTGCAATAAGTAAATTAAGGAAGCAAAACAGAGTTGCGGATTGCAATTTTAACACGTTTTCAATAATTTTAAAAATTAAAGAAAAATGGACTTTTTAAATTTAACTGTTTAATTTTATCCAAGAACCTGTCTCTCTCTCTCTGTTAAGCTAAAATGAGTCTGCTCATTCTCTGTTAAGTTGAAATGCAACTGAATGTTAAAACCCCTAGGAGCATACCACGAGACATTTTAATTGCAAATAGACACATTGTTAGGACTGAGAATTGCAAGTATTGGATTTAAGAATAAAGTTTATATTTAATCTGCTCAATAAGTTTTTGCCCTAGCTGATTTAGATTTGTGAAGCTTGGGAGTCTGCTAAATCTAACAGCCGTTATTATCGGCCAGAGTGCTAGGGATGGAAAATTTTCATAGTCACGACTAGTAATTTAAACCGTTAAAATGTCTTAACTTAAACTAAGCTTTAAGTTAATTAGTGAAAATGTCATAAATGTCATGTGCAATTTAGAAAATAAGAAAATGATCAAAAGCCACAAATATCTTGTATGATTGTTTTATTAAATGGCGTAACTGTTTAGGCAAAAAAGACGTGCAATTTTTATATTTACATTTTGATAAACAAAACTGAAATATATTATTTTTGAAATGTTTATGGCTGTGTGTGCATGTAAGTTTGCATTTGCAAAGCTAGCAGTGCTTACTTTTAATGGTTATATTTGTTTTTCGTTTGCTTTGATGATTTTGCTGGTTTATTTTAGTTAAAGCGTGGGTGAACGCATTGTAGGCGGATAAAGGTGCTGCTGTTGTTGTATGCATTTTGTACATTTTTTCTCATATTTTATTAAATGTTTATTATCGTGGCGCCAAGACAGTTGTCGACTGTAAAGTACTCAAATACCCGATACCCATATTCTTCAATGGCTTTTTTTAAGTACTCAAGTCGGCAGTGGGCAGTTAAAAAAGCCCTATTACATACACACACACACACTCTCGCACCCACACACACACACACACACGCACACACATATGTATGAACCGAGGACACTTCGAATTTTTTCCCGTTAGCTTTGCTCTGCTGGTGTGTGGGTGTGCGAATTAACTATATTTTATTGGTTACTCGTTTCGTATAGCCTTGGTTCTACCACTTGAATTTTACAACTTTCGATTATAATTTATCCGTTTCTTTCCATGCCTTCTATTTCTATTTTTTCCGAGAGCCTCCTTTCGCTCTCTCAATTTGCAACAACAAAACATGAGACTGTTAAAATAGGACCTCTGGTAAGTTGAAAGACTCGCCAACGGAAAAGTTATGTTAATATCGACTGCGATTTTCGCTCGTTTCCTATTCTTTCACTCGTTTATGTTAAAATTTTTTACATTTTGCGCAGTGTAAACTAACTTACGTTATATATTCAAAACGTTTACGCGCTTCAAGGCAAAACCGTTACTTAAAACTTTTTTGATTAAATTTTGTGCTTGTTTCAGTGTAATTGAATAAAAATAGTATAAGACTTTTTTGAAGAGATTTCAAACATTTGCTTAGTTTACCAATTTTATAATTTGGAAAATGATTCAATAAAACTTTATATTTACTTGTATTTAAGATCTATATAAATCATTTGGAACATATTTAATTGTGCTACTTAAACATTTAAAATTGGCACAATGACCATTTACACTTTACATTTGATCACGTTTTTAACTTAAAGGTAATGAACATTATATTCTTTGTCAAGATTTGCCTGTTACTTAAGGTAGCTTCATAACAGTGCGTATATATTGAAGGACATCAGAGTTGGATAATATTTTCATATGATCG
Source organism: Drosophila sturtevanti (assembly GCA_018150375.1). Classification (NCBI taxonomy): domain Eukaryota; kingdom Metazoa; phylum Arthropoda; class Insecta; order Diptera; family Drosophilidae; genus Drosophila; species Drosophila sturtevanti. The sequence continues at coordinate 1,711,295 of JAECWJ010000341.1, read as the reverse complement.
ACACCTTGCAGGGCTAAGGTATTAATCTCCGAATTTGAATAACCTATCCAGCGCTGGCAGGCGCGCAATGAACGTTGATTAACGGTACCATCGCCCACCCCCATAATCAAATTGGGCGTATTACTAGCTATATCGTTCTTTTTGTATTGCAATCTGAATATATATAGAGAATAGTATTGATTATCAGACAATATAGTTAGTTGCATATGAATTCCATACCTTTCCACAGTGCTAATGCCATCGCCGTAAAGGCAATGCAGTTCCACTTCTGGTGGACTGAAATTTTCTGTATAACGCAATGAATCCTTGCGCATTTCCCAACCAGTCATATAGTCAAGATCCTGAAAGAATTCCTTTAACTGTGACATGGTATAATTCCGTGAAGGCGTCGACACCAGCACTTCCGATGGCTTCCAAAACAATGGAGATGGCAACAACCAGGCAGTAGATGGATGTGTTATTTGTTCTTGTTTCAATATGCTAGCACTTAATGCAAACGAATCCAAATCATCACCCATGGCAAATACTTTAACTGCCTTCATACTGCCCGCCCAGGCCCCAGCCAAACTAATTTGTCGCCTCACATATTTCGCTTTCCAATCGGCTGTCTGTTGCTGTAGGAAAATCAAGGTCATGGGACTTCCCATGCTGTGGGTAATAAAAGTCACGGCACTTTGATTATTACGTTCATAGGTACCTTCAACAAGTTCCTTTAAATCGATAAAGAATTGCTTGTTTTCGTCTGGAAAATGGAAAAACAAAGGAACATATATGATAATCGTCATATTATATAGAATGATGTGTCAGCTAGTTGGTAGTATGTACTTACTTGGAGCCTTGCGAAAATCATAGGGAGCTCCATGAATGTTATCTTCTCGCACATAACCCAATTCCAACAAAACGTTGGCAATATCCTTGAAATAATAACCAGCGCTATTTTTGGTTGGATCAATATATTCAACCACAAATGGATTACCCCAGCCAGGAATTCGTGTCTCCACGCCTGGGGTATTATGGGTGGTACGTGTTGTCTTATCATAATATAATTTAACATTATCGATCCAACAATATACCATGGGTATGACTAATTGTTCAACATCCAACCAGAGATTATACCAATCGTGAGTCTTCTCACATATAAAGTAAGGGGATGTCGACTTACTAAGCCGCGCTTCAATTTGACATCCTCCATCGCCTGGAACTATTTATTTTAAAATAATGAGAATCATTCCAAAAATTGAAAAGTTTGTTGCGAATGGAATCACTTACCAAATATCACAGGCGAAAGCTTTGGTTCTGGTGGTGGTGGTGGCGGAGGAGGTGGTGGGTCATCTGTATGCTTGTGGCGTTTAATAAAGGGCCATGGCCAAAAGGCTTGTGACACGTTAATGCATAAAAATATTACAATTATTCCCGATTGGAGTCTCATTTTGCTATTGTTCTTTGTCGACACGCCACCTCAACGCCAGTCAACTGACAAGCGATGATTGCCTGATAATGGTCAATTCTTTTTTTTGCGTTTTTTTGTTATTAAAGTACTTTGCTGTCAATCAGAGAGAAAAACAAATGAATCAGCTCATTAATGAAAGCAACAACAAATTTTATGGCATTGCAGAAATCTGCGCAATTTCAATTTCAACTTCCTACTCCCTCCTTTATTGTTATCTACTATTCCGCACTATAAGCAGTTATTTAACTGACCTTTAACCGTTATATGAGTCGATATGTTATTGTGTTTACAGCATTTGCATTTCCTGCCTCTTTCTAGCGATATTCAAACAAAGAGATTTTTTTATTTAAATTGATTTGTTGTTGTGTACTGTTTTTTGTAGTTGTTTATTTTGTTATTGTTACGCTTCTTCGCTAACCTTTTGTTACTTTTCCCCTCAATGTCGACAGTGTGACCTTTCCCGAAATAGAATTGGAGTGGAGAAAAAATATCGATAGATGTATGTATGTATTACAAGTAAAGACATTTTCCATCACTGATACCTAACAATAAATTTCGATAGGCAAACCGGCAATAAAAAGTGGTAGTTTACATTTGTTATTAAAGTTAAACAGTATTTTTAAGCAAAATGCAGGATTTTTTCAATGTTTGCATGCCGGAGGTGAAGAGAGAACTGCGGCGAGGCATAATTGAATGCACTAAACGTGGCCTACTGCATACAACTAAATGGCTAGCCGAGATGCATCATGGTTTGAGCGATGTGGACATCGATTCTGCCGGCAATGAAGGGGCGCCGGCAGATCAATCCTTTAGCGAATCTCAACTGGAGGGCATTGCACCATCCGAATATAGTGATTACTTTCTGGCAAAGAGCTACTACGATGTCAGAGAATACGAGAGAGCAGCCCATGCTGTAAGGAATTGCGAATCGAGTGTGCCGCGTTTCCTGCATCTCTATTCCACCTATATGGCCAAGGAGAAACGTCGACTGGACTCAACGACGGATCAAGCCAATCTGAACGAGCCCAACCAAATGAAAGATTTGACCGATCTTTTGGCCACACTTAAATCGGAATACGGTCGAAGCCGTTTGGATGGTTATGGAATTTATCTCTATGGCGTTGTCCTAAAAGCCCTAAATCTCAATAGATCGGCAGAAGAAATGTTGATAGCTTCCATTAGACTTTGTCCCATGTTGTGGAGTTCTTATCTTGAACTTTCACCCCTCATAATGGAAAAAAAGAAGCTATTGAGTCTACAACTGGGTAACCATTGGATGACACATTTTTTTCAGGCTCACACCTACTTGGAATTATATTTAAATGATGATGGCTTAAAAATCTATGAGGATCTACAGACTGCCGGTTTTAACAAAAGCATTTATCTAACCGCCCAAATGGCATTGGTCTATCACAATAAACGCGATGTGGATAAGGCAATTGAATTGTATCAAGCTCTCCTTGAGAGTGATCCATATCGTTTGGACAATGTTGATACCTATTCAAATTTATTGTTTGTCAAGGAAATGAAAACTGAAATGGCACAATTGGCCCATAAGGCAGTAAGCATTAATAAATATCGTCCCGAGACCTGTTGTGTGATAGGTGAGAAAGATCCCTTGTAAGACCTTTGACTACACCAACTTTCAGCATTTATCCATTTTGTTTTCATAGGCAACTATTATAGCATTCGTTGTGATCATCAAGTGGCCATCTCATACTTTCAGCGAGCCCTTAAATTGAATCCCAAATATCTGGCCGCGTGGACATTAATGGGTCATGAGTTTATGGAACTTAAAAATACAAATGCTGCAATCCAAAGCTATCGTAAAGCCGTCGAAGTTAATAAAAGGGATTATCGTGCATGGTATGGCCTGGGTCAGGCATACGAAATCATTAAAATGCATTATTATAGTTTATATTATTTTAAAATTGCCCATCAATTGCGTCCGTATGACTCCCGCATGCTAGTTGCATTGGGTGAGACTTACGAGAAATTGGATAAATGTGAAAATGCAGTCAAGTGCTATTGGAAGGCCATCGATGTTGGTGATATTGAGGGTATAGCAATGTATAAATTGGCCAATTTACATGAAAGATTAGGTGATAATGAGACGGCAGTACATTGTTATATCATGTATTGTGAGGATGAACGGGCTGTCACCGATAAACAGTGTCTCTATCAGGGATTCATTACCTTGGCCAACTATTATGAAAAGAAGGCTGATTACGAGAGAGCAGCATACTATGCCTACAAATGTTTGGATTCGGAAGATGTAAGTCAATATGGAAATAAAATCAAGTTCCTATATTTAACAATATATTTTTGTAGCGCAAAATTGAAGCGAAGGCTCTGCTAAAAGTGATCGATTGGAAGCGAAGTGCAGAAAAGAAATCGAAAAATACTTTAACTGTTGTCGCTAATGCCGAAACAAGTTCGGATTCCTCCGATATGGAATGGGAGATGCCCGATGTTAAGCAACGTGCACCACTCACATCAATAGCTTCCACAACAACAACACCTGGAACAATAACAACAACAACCACAGCAGTTTCAACAAGTGCTGTGACATCTTCAAGTAGTTCACGTAGTCAATCTGCAAGATCGGAGGGAGTACGAAGATCAACTAATCGTCCTTTGGCAAGCAGTTCAACTGCTGCAATAACATCAATATCAACAACAGGGACGCCATCAGGATCAGGAACCGCAACAACTGCAGATGCTGCTGCCTCATCCACCACCACTTCATCAGCTTTGGAGGAGACAGTGAATCCAACGAATACCGCAACTAATCAACCAGCAGATGAGGATGATATGGAAATATTAACTGTATTTATAGACTAAGATCATTAGCTAATATACATAAAGTTAGTAACTTAATCAAAGCATCAGGAAATTATAATTGTTAATTAAGAATGTAAAAATCGAATAGTTTTATTTGGTTTATTTTTAAACGTATTATTTCCACGAAATAATTTAAGGATTTCCTCTTGTATAATATAGTTCTATGATCTAAAAATGCATTCAAGTTTTATGGGTAGTCTGTTTTGTAATAATAATTAAAAATGCAGTTTTCCAACTTTTTCATAAAAAATGTTTATTATCTAAGAGCTCGTTTTATGGCAACATTTAAAGTTATATAGAATGCCAACATTAAAAGCAATGTAAAGATCATCAGAGCTATTAAATCCCAGCTATATAGATCACCAATCATATCAAAATCTTTAAGAAATTGTTCTGATGAATGAAAATAACAGAATACATCACCACAGGGCAAATCACCGCGTTCATAGCCATAGATAGCCCTCATAAGACCCTCAAATATATAACGAAAGAAACTTACATCACAAATCGGACGTAGAAACCACGATAACTCTCTTAATCTAATAAAGAAACCGGAAAATAGTAAGAACGGTATGGAAACGGAAGGAACTATAAAAATTGCCATTTGTAAGGTTAATCCAGAACCAGCTAGAACTCCAATAAAATGTCCTATAAATCCTGTCATTATCAATATACCCCAACACATTAAAAATCGAAACATTTCTGGTGGTTGTCCAGTCATAAAATAACCAATCGATATGAACAATGTGGGGCAAATTAATTGTAATGGCAAATCGGCCAATAATTTGGATATATAATATGCATTCAATGAATACCAGCCATTATAGTATTCCCTTATAAACACCGATGAATCCTGCATACAAAGTAATATCGATGGCATCGCATTTCCAGCAAATACGAACAATATAATAAAAAACAAACAGGATACATTGGACACAATTTTCGATGCATCGTTTCCAATTTGCCAATAAACCACGCCAAGGAGTAGAGCAATTACTATATGCATAATAACACGCATTTGAACGGAAATCTGTGAAAAAAAGAAATTTTTAGTATGTATATATCAGTTGAAAAAGAAATGAAATTAAAAATAGGTATATAAATTTCTTTCAGTGTACAAGTCCGAAAAAGAGTCAACACAAATGACATGGGCGGATCCCTTAAGTGAAAAGTGAACTGTCCAATGTTCATTGAAATTAATAAACAAAAGCATATCGCAAAAGAATTGAGCATTTCATTTTCCACCATTTTTTTCTCCATTTACAGTTTTGGTTGGTTTTTTGTTATAAAAAATTTAAACGCTTGCATTTGAGGCTCCCCTTTTGCTATTTATTTTGTTTTGCCTACGCTACTGCAAAGCCGTTAGGATTCGATCACTATCATTGTCTCTGTCACACATGCGCTCTTCTATGTTTCATCTTTATTTATCATTTGCCGGCTGTGGAGTTAAGACGTGGAACTTTAAATTCGTTTATAAATATAATATAATCGGTGCTTGCGGATCGGAAAATGCAACAAAAATACCACCAAAAATAAGCCAAACCAATTAGCTTTCGTTTCGTATTCAAAAATTGGAATTCGGTTACAAATTTCTTAATGTTTGGTGCTAATTGTTAATTTTGGCGCTGGTGTTTGTGTATCCTGCGTGTGCGCGCTTTTTTTTGGCCTTTTTTTGTAATGTGAGTGAGTGTGTGTGTGTGTGTCTAGTGCAAGGCTTGTATGTGAGTTTAAAAACATACATACATAAATACATATGTACATAGATATGTAATATTCATTAGCCATTAATAGTTTTTGTTTGTTTAGTGAATTAAAGTGATTAAAGCCTTAGGGCTTTAGCAATACAAGAGAGAGAGAGAGAGAGTGCTACATGCATACATGCATACATATGTATGTGCATATGTGTGTGAGGTAAGTTGATTTTGATTTTTTCTGTGGCAGATCTTACAGAGTTGCCACATTGGTAAAATAGTTGTCCCTTTCTATGAGAATAAAAAAGAATGCTTATAGGGAGCCCGTAAAATATTAAATAACGCAATTTTGAAAGTTATTAACCCAGCCTCCCCCTCTACTATGAACTCTATGCAGTATTACCCCTCGCCCTCACCGGAAATTGCTACAATAATGTTAATTACATATTTAATTTACCGCACTTATTCATAAAATAAAAGCATATTTCTAAAATCGTTCAATTCACTGTGATTCTAGAAACTTTATTATAAAGTATGCCTTACCAAATCTCGTGACATGGAGCGCAAATGTCTCTGCAAAAGAATCTTTAATTGATAAAAGAAACCAACTTGTTCCTTAAGTCTCAGTAATTCCGTAGTATTTTTTAATTCCTGAGGCTCCGGCGATAACGGAGATGGCATATTAACAAGCGCTGCTGGAATGAAAGTTGAATAGGAGAAAGAAGAGGGCAAAGGGCAGATAGAGCAAGTGTAGAAAGAAATAGGATAAGGATACAGACAAGAAATGTTGCAACAGAGTTGAGATGGAAAAAAAAGTTAAAGAAACATTTTCGATACTCGATTAGAAAAACCTTTGGACAAATGGATAAACCATCTTTACAAGAACTTACTGCTTTCATCAATTTCAAATTTAGTTATGTTTTGTACATTTATGGAATGTTTTAACTTATTCTCAGCGATCAAAATGTCGCAACGTTGAATTGACGAAGATTCACTACCCACTTCCAACACTGGTAAAAAGAAATATTTGTTAAGAATGACTTCATATAAGATATGGGTCAATTTAACTTACCAAAATCCGCTGGATTATAATACTGAGGGCAATTATATCCAAATTGACTGAATGTCGTTAACATATCCTTTTGTTCGCCACAGTATAATACTTCCCCATGGGCCATTACCAAAACATCATCAAATAATCGCATCAATCTAGAACTTGGCTGATGAACTACACAAACCACAATTCGACCAAGTTTTGCTAAACTTTGTAAATGACAGATCACCTGTAAATGGATAATAAAGTATATATTATTCATAATATATAAATGTTATATATATAAACCAACCTGATAACTGGCAACACTATCCAATCCACTTGTGGGCTCATCAAAAAACATTATTGGCGGGTTAGTGATCAATTCAATGCCAATGGATAAACGTTTATGTTCACCACCAGATATATTCCGTACCAAAGTCTGACGACATGGTTTCAATTGCAATATATCCATTACTTCATTGATCTGAAGGAATCAATAAATATTATAGTAAATAGTATAGTATCTCTTATTTTGATCATATCTCTTACAATCTTTTGTTTCTCCTCTTTAGTCGTACTTCTGGGTAATTTTAATTCAGCAGAAACTCGAAGTGTTTCCTCAACTGTCAGTAGATTGAGCATTACGAAATTTTGCGGTATATAGGAGGATATTTTGCGAAATCCCAAAATATCTCGGGGCTGACCGTTCAATAAAAATTGTCCACTCACGCCACTGATTCTGTGGAATAAAGAAATTGAATTTTTATTAAGATTGTCCAATTTGAGATAAAGTTATCTGGAAGTTAATAGTCCGGTGCGGAAGAGCTCTTGAAATGGTTTAGCTGATTAAATCAATCAGATTAAAACACGGAATGAACTATTTTGCACAAAGGTAGCCATACTAGATGACCTATTTTTACGATCTTCTATACTCCGTTTGCTCTTCCGTAATCAGATGTAATGTAATTGAAGACATTCCGTGAATTTTCACGTAAGATTCTCATAGAGGATACTAAGAACTTGCTAGGAAAATGGACCTTTTCCCCCCTTCCCGTAACTAAGCGGAAACCTGCTTTGGGGTCTCTTATATTAAGTCCTAACCTTCCGCAATATGAACTGAATTAAGTCACGTTTTCGATTTTACTTTCGATTTCGGTTACTTTTAGACTCACTTGAACGCAGCCAGAACATTTAACAGCGTTGATTTTCCCGCTCCCGATGGACCCAAAATAGCAGTCAATCGTCCCGATTTTAAACTTCCACATGTTTCCTTTAAAATCTGTGTAGGACCCTGTATAACTAAAAGAAACAATTTTATATATGTATATACATATATATCTTTTTTATGTATGTATATATAGGCTTACCACTTCTTAGAGTATAACTAACTTGATTGAAATCTAATTCCAATATTTCTTTTTTTTGGTCGATAATGGCCAAACCATTTGAATTTCTTTGTGTCTCTGTCTCCTTGTTATCGGTCATTATTCACTTTTTATTTCTGATTATTTTGGCGCATGGAACAAACAACAGTCAATGAACGACTCAAACACCTTTATTCAAATGCAGCACCTGAAATAAAAAATATGAAAATAATTTACAGAGCAAGTACATTTAACTCTGAGTGCAGTTATCTTTATAATTCCATTCGATCGGCCGGCTAAATCTTATATGTACAGACATATGTATGTATGGGGTTTAGCTTTTTGCTTAATCTTATCGCTCGCTATTCTCTCTTCTCTCTCTGCTCTGCCACAGAGGTTCGAACTTCGAATATTCAAGTTAACCTCAAATCGAACTTGTTTGTCCGTAGAGTGAGGTTATGACTGAGCATAAGGCAGATTAGATCATTAAATACATATGTACATATGTATGTATATATAGCAATTGGGATATGATTGATTATTTAATTAGTTATTTACATACGACTTTTAATTGTAGTTACTTTTATGCACTTTGCACATTGGCATAGGAAACAAGTTTATTATTAGAATGAGAAAACAAAAACCTTGTTAGATACATATTCATTGAGGTTTATATAAAGACGTAGTACAAATATTAAAAATAAATTAAATAGCAGTAAGGATATCCTTTTTCTTAGAAATGGTTTAAAGATGATCAAAAGTGGAAAACAGATTGTTAAAATTGATTACTCGGTCGGTTTACGGCTATTAAGAGAAAATTTAGAAAGTACTGACTGTAAGAACAAATATCTCAGCTTAAATCTCTATGCAAACGTAGTAAGACTATTAAAGCCTGTGCTTAGTTAGAATCTTGGGGCACTAGTCAATTAAATATAGAATTTATCAAAATCGCATCATTTTTCCTTTCACTCGTATCTGATGATTCTAACCACAATATACTCCTAATTAAAAATAAAATAGTTGCAATGACTAAAACATATTTAAATCGATTGTACGACCAACTAAATTCAATAGCTACGAATTTACTTGATAATAGCCAAACAAATAGAAACAGGAATAATTTGATTTATTGGACCTTTCAGTTAAACTTAATTGAATGTAAATATGTATATAAATTTCAATTGAAAAACAGAACCATTTAACTTGAATCTAGAGTTACTATATATGTATGTATATATAATATAATAGTATCGCTGGATTTCAACTATTCCTGTTAAATTTATTAATCTTCAAACAAGAACAGATTGAAAATGCAAAAACAAATTGAAAATAAAAAACGTAAATAAAAATAAAATATTTATTAATTAACTTTCATTGTTTTGTTGGTGTTGAAGTTATTAATGGAAAATTGCCATATGGTTTTGTGAATGGATTTTCTTCAAGATTGTGAGGAAAACATTTATGGAGTTTTAATGCGGGTCTCACCCCCGGAGAAAAGCTCACAGCTGTTTTTTTCTATATATGTATGTATATTTACACTCATATATGTATGTAAATATACATATTCTATATGAATATCCAGTAATGTAATTAGATCTCGAGATATTTTTTGCAGAACTTGTATCTTCACAACGCAATTGTATAATTTATTAAAAAGAACCAAACCTCTAAGTAAAACCAAGGGGATTAGGAGTATTTATGGTATGAGATTATATTTTTTTTCGAATCCCAATCTTTTTAGCCGTCTTAGGGGCCTGGCGGGGAGTAGTCGCCTTGCGAGGATACTGCGGTGCCTATTAAGCCGGTCACTATATAGCTTGCAGATCTTGAGCTATAGTTTTAAATTTTTTTTTTTTTTTTTTTTTTTTATTTAAATTTAAGCGCTGAATCCATTCTTGCAAAATTAGTATCATAACAACGCAATTGTGTAGTTTAACACAATTAGTTTTTAGTTTTAAATAAATTTTAATTTGCCTACTTACTAGAGCCTAAAAGCAGACTTTATTATTATTTTTATTAATTTAATTTTTTTTGTTTTGTTTTGAAAGAGAAATTTAATTGGCTTGCATTGGTCAATTGATATAATTTTGTTTGTTTGTTTGTTCGTATAAAATATGCGGGAAACAAAGCGCTTTGCACTCAGAAAGAAAAGTCATTACTACTGCATATTACGTTTCAGTTATATAGAGATTAATATTATAAATGTTTAGCCTGTTGGCATTGCAGCTGCTTATCAGAGGCAAATGTTTTTTTTTTTTGTTTTTTGCAATACAATTAAAACTGAATACTAACGATCAATGATTCATTATTCATAAATCAAATAAAATTACAAAATGTTAGCAATTGATTTATGTATGTATCAATATTATTGTTATAAACTTTGTTGCTATTGTTGTTATTGACATTGATTATTCACATCACGTATTTTATGTAAAATTTTCGCGTCAACGATCTGATGCGAGTGAAAGGCCAAATACAACTGAAAATAATGAGAGATGCCGGCAAACGAGGGGCTTTAATTTCAATACTCTTACGGAGGGGTATAATAGAATTGGTCACATGTTTGTAATACAACAAAGAATGGGTTTCCGATTACTTATTATATACTTGATCAGTCTAAAGCAAAGCAATTTTAAAGACTTTGGTATGACATTTTAGATATATTTGTTGCTCTGATCGAACTATGTATATCATACAGCTCTTTTAGTAATACAGTTTTATATGCAATCTCAGTCTTGGCTTTGGATTAAATCTTATATTTCTTGAACTTGTTGGATCGGATGCTCCATTAGGAATACAGCTTAGATCAATAACTTTGTAATTTTCTTTATAAGATTGACAATAATTTAACTATTTAGTTTGTTGTTTATCTAACAAGTTTTATTGGAATCAGCTAGTTATACATAAATTAGATCTAGAGCGACGATAAGACAAAAGGTAACAAATTTCGTAGAAAGCAAGAGTATCCAAATATCGGCACACTTCTAAAGCTATCTATCGAAATAATTTTTTTTTTTTTGCATTTTATAATTTTTCCAGCTTGGAAAATGGTTGAGTTGGATCTTAGGGTTGTGGTTGTGGCTCGATCCAGGCTGGAACATGCTTGAGTTGGTTCTAGGTTGTGGCTCGATCGACATGTTTCAGGGGAATTGCTGATATACTTTATGGATCTTACCCAGTTTTTAATTTTAATAAAATTTCCACAAGTAGTTGATAAAGGATCCTCCGATGATTAGAAGTCGGAATAGCTAATTATACCATTTTATAGAGAGAGGCACAAAAATTAATTTTAACCTTCAACCAGAAAAAAAAGGAGGTTACTAAGAACATTCGACTAAAATTATCTTTAAATATTTTCAGCTTTTAATCAAGAACTTTTATCAATTTTTGTTTTCTTATTTATTTATTTGTTGTAAGTTTTGTTGCATATGAGACACTCATACTAATATTCATTCGAATGAATAGGAAAAAGATATAATACATAGATTATAGAAGAAATTTTTGTAATCTAGTAGTATTCAATCATACAACATTCATAACAAACAAAAAAAAAATAGAACGAATATGAATAATTTTCCAAATGCATTATTTTATTTTAAGAAGTCAATAAGAACATTTGACAGACTTTATAATTTCGTGAACTTTAACTTAGCTTTCAAATGTTTTTCGGTACGATTTTTTAATTCATTCATTCGTAATTATTTTAAATGAATTAGAATTATTAATATATATATATATATGTCGCAGAATTGGCTTATTTGGCCATTACAATGCATTGTAGAGATTCCAAAATATGGGTTTAGTCGGAACCATAGTGCGGGTGTGTATATTTTTCCGTGGTGACACAAATACCGGTATAACTTAATCCACGACGACAGAGAGAAAGGGACGGATGTTGAGTAAGGTCTGGTCGTAAGGCGCTGACTACATAAGTGAAAGGGAGATAGTAATATAAAAGTGACAGGATAGAAATATAGAGGCCCCGTTTCCGTTTCCGGAGTTAGTCAAGATTGCGTCAAGGGAACGAAAAGAACTTTCTTGCATTAAACAAGTGAAAAATTATAAAAACTGATAGAATAAGAATGAGTGAAATTTACGTTCCGATATATATATATATTTTAATACTTTACCTCTCTCTAAGAAAATCCTTCCAAATAGTTCCCAAATTAAATAGAATTCAAATTTTTTCTTTTAAAAAATTTTATACATATATTTTTCATTTTATTTTGACTTTCATAATAATATGATTAGTTTTTTTTTTTGGTTTTCTCAAAACTGAGAACATTCTAAAATTTTAATGTTCAATGTTAAAAAAATACATTTGTCGTTTTTTTTTTTAATAACTAGGCAATAAATTGGTCTTTAATATAATACAAAAAATACAATATGCATGCCATTTAAAAATAAAAAAAACCTATATTTATTTATTTAAATATATATATATATATATATATATATAGTTAATGATCTCCGTTAACCGATTTTTACTTCATGTTAGTTATATCACGATTATGGGTTCTCCCCTCTCCTCCCCCCTCCATCCTCATTCAATTCTTTGGCACTAATATGGTTCATTTTCTAATGGGAATGTGGCAGCCTCCCTCCCCCTCCCTCTACTTTATGTCTCTGTCTCTCGCTCATTCTATAATCATAATTATTATCTCATTATCTGAACAATCTGAGTCGAAATGACATAATATAAAAGGCAATAATACGTAGAAATATGAATAATCCAATCATAAATATAACAGCCAATTCATAGTTAGCCCTTTCCATATCCAAATTTTTGAGTATAAATTTCGGATGCATCAAATGGCAATATAGATCCTCACATTGCAATCTCTCACGATCATAGCCAAATATTGCTATCATTGTACCATCGAGACTATATTTAAGAAATGATACATCAAATATCCAACGCAAATAGACGGGCGCATCCTTCTCTTGAAGAAAAAATCCACTAAATTGTAGAAAGGGGCAAATGAAAAATGGTCCCATTATGGCACCCATTTGCATGCTCAACGCTGCACCCACTGCCAATCCAATGCTCTGGGCCACTAGAGCGGTCAGAAAGACAATTAGAAAAAAGAGTCCGAAACGCCAAAATTCCATTGGCTGATTTGTCATCAAATAGGTGGGAACTATAAACAGAGCACTACAGATGATCTGAATGGGTAGATCGGCCAATGTTATGGCCACATAATATGCACGCAGCGAATACCAACGATTAAAGTGCTCTCGCGATACTATTGGAAATTCCAGAGGAACTGCAAATAAATGGAAAATGAAAATTTACAATTTAATAGAAAATCGAACAAAGTCATTAAGGAAAACTAAAGGAATTTTGGAAGCTTATTATCAGAAAAACTTAGCTAGAATAATAGATTCTGATATGATTTAAAATTTAAATATTTTAAATAAGTTTAAAATTTATTTTTTTTAAATTTTAAATAAAATAAAATATTAAAAGTATTAACAATTCCAATTAAAAATATTAAAACCTATTATCAGCAGTTATACTATTAGCTTATATTAAAATAATTGTTAATAATTAATAAATTACTTGTTTAAATAAGAGAAGAATATATGTATCTATATATTCCATTCTATCTAATTTTCAAGTTAATCAAGGTAAAACATAATATAATTTATTTATTTAGTATCTTTGAATTTCGATTGTATATTTCTATTATATATAAAATAATATATATTCTTGATAAGCATGAATAGACGAGTCTATCGAGTCCTGTTCTAATATTATAGCTATAGAGCATTATTGCTGCAGTCATCACTGTATGTATCGGAATCATCTCGATCGGACAAGTATATGATAATAGCTCCGATAGGTACGATCCACGAACCATTAATTGTTTTTTTTTTTTTTTTTGACTTACACTTGACAAGTATTCCAGAAAATGCACAATACATCACAAACATAATGGTATAGAAGCAATATCGAAATATATTCATTGTATGTGCCCCATCATTGCCAATATTATAGTATAATGTACCAATCAATAGACCGGTGACAAAATGTATCACAAATCTCAATGTAGTTAATGAATTATCTCGCCATATTAATAAGAATGTACGTATAAGCAATATGCTTAATTGACGATAGAATGGTGTTGCATAGATATTATCTCTTTTGCATAGATTGGCGGGATCTAAATCAATATCCAATGATGGTTTCGATATCTTTTTTTTCTTCTTTTTTTGTTTCTTTGGCTTGCAGCAATTTTCATTATCGTCATTTCCAGACGTTAGTTGACTATCCCATATACGAGAGGATAATTCATTGATCGGTGTTAATGGCTTAAATCCATGTTGTTGGGGTGATGATGATGATGTGGACTGATAGTGCATGGGCATGGGCATAGACATAGCTGGTGCAGTTACAGGGGTTATTAAACCGGCGGCCATTAATTGATCTGAAAGAATATTTATTAATTTATAAAAATCGTTTATTTCAGCTATATAATAGGATTTTTTATGCAGAATCTATATAGATAGTTGTTGAATCGTTTGTGGGAAAATTTTTTCAGAGGATCAGAAGAAAATTATCAGACAGTTGATTGCAATGCAGAGAAATTAACTTTTTCTGTCCGTTCATCTGTCGGTAACTCTGCAACTTTTCGACAGTAATTTTTAAGTTATGTGAACGATATTCGGTTTATAAGTTTTTCTGGCAAGTAGGTGGGACAAGTTCATGAATTGGGCCGATCTGACCACTATATCGCAAAACTAATCAACTGTAGGACCGATGTTAGCTTTTTAATATTTCAATTTCTGGTTTTTTTTTCCTTTTTCTTTTTAATCCTTACCAACTTTTTTCATGGCAGCTAATTGTGCTACTCTGGCCGATTTAGTTTGACGATAATCCTCATTTCGACCATTATCCATTAATGTTACTAGTTTGTCCATTTGCTGCTCATCGGGAGTATCATAGTCATGGGTAGCTATTTCCATCACTAAAACCCGATTAAGAAAAAAAAAAGAAAAAGTTAGTATGAAAATTTTATCCTAATAAAATTTCATTTACTTACAATAATCGGCGGGATTATACGATTCCGGGCAATTTAAATTTAAGGCAGCCAAAAATGGTACCAAATTTTGTGAGCCACCGGAATAAATGCATTTACCCTCAGATATGGCATATAGATGATCGAACATGGCAAATGTTAAAGCTGATGGCTGATGTATAGTACAAATAACAGTTCGCCCTTCTAGGGCGAGTTTTTTTAATAGATTGATTAGCTGATTGGAGGTAGAACTATCTAAGCCCCTAGAAGAAGAAGAAATAAAGAAAACCTAAAATTGAATGCATTTAATCGTAGCGGAATCATTCTTACGATGTTGGTTCATCAAGTATTAAGACAGGAGGATTATTAACCAATTCCAAGGCAATGGCCAAACGTTTCTTTTGGCCACCACTCAAATTACCAGTCCGTGTATGACGATTATCATGCATACCAATTGCCTGTAAAATACATTGGACACGTTCTCTTTTCTCACTATTTGACATGTGTGTGCCTATCTTTAAATTGGCTGCAAAATGCATTGCCTCCTTAACCGTTAGAAATGGTTGCAGGCTCGTATCCTGTGTAATGAATGCCACATTTGGTTTAAATGCCTTCAAATCACGTCGATTGCCATTGATACGAAAATCCCCAGTATAACCAAATGCTCTAAAATTGCCAAGAAAAAAAGAAAAGAAGAAAATATACAAATTATGAGTAAATTAATGGAACTAATCATATATTTTGGTGTTACATTACGTATATCCAGATAATATATTAAGCAGTGTGCTTTTCCCCGCACCAGATGGTCCAACTATAGCACTCAGTTCACCCGATTTAAAGTAACCGGTAAGTCCCAATAAAATGTCTTTATTTTCTGCAAAGATAAAATATGTTTATGAATAAATTAAATTCCGGAAAACATTAAAAAAAAAACCGTTTGAATTATTTGAAAATTAAGATTAAGGTTTAAGATCAATTTCGCATGAGCTCAAATTCTGAGATTTATCGAGACATTTCCAAAGGTCGCTTAACAGAAAATATTTCAATGCTGAGTTTGTTTTGAATGTAAGCTTCAACTGAGTTCTATTGAAATGTTTATTATTACTATTTCTTTTTAAGTAAAAATATTTCTTCTAGCACTCAAACATAAATTGGATACCAGATAATATTAAATAAAATAAATCATAAACAGTGAAAATAAAGCAAGTAAGTCATCCTTGTCGACTTGGAATATACCCTGTACCAAGTAAAGATGCATTATAATGTCAAACTCTCTCAACATCAGCTCTAATTTCATGAAAAATTTAAAAAAAGGCGGGCACCCAATGGGATGCGAATTCCATATCAAAAGTTAGGAAAATTCAAAATAGAAATTGAGTTTCTTTCCCTTCTTTAAGGTTTGTTATACATTTTTAATTAGCAACAAAAAATCTTAATCTGTGGGAGAAATCGAAGATTATAATATTATTGCTTAAATACACAAATTATTATAACTAAAGATTTTGCAGTACTTCATTTATTATTTAGCCAATTTCTCCTAGTTTCATCTTTCTTTTTTTTTGGGAACTTTTAAAATATATTTTAATAGTTTTTGAAAGTTTACAACTATATCCTATATTTTAATAATAATAATAATAATATTTTAATTGAATTGTTGTTTTTCTTGATATGATCATATATTAGATGCACTATAGTCTTTCAGTATCTATTGAATCTTTTCAAAACTATTCTCATAGCATAATATAAAGTCTTTGTCGGGGCAAGGGTATAAAAACCTTGAGATATATAATTGTTTGACCAGCCCCAGTTTTTAAAGTGACTAAAAGAATGATTTCTATATCTTAAAGCTAAGCAGATGGTGATAATCTATGTATACATACATATGTATGTATGTGGAGTACATAAATCAATATAAATGATGTAGTTAAATCGGTACTTGGAAATCTATAGTTTTTTCACAAAAATAAAATTCAAATAATAATTTGTCTAATCGCTAGCTTGTTGGTGAAACATACACATATGAATGTATATATATGTACATATATATACATATATGTATGTATATATGTGCCGTCGTTGATGTACTTGATTGATAAGCCTTTGAGAGAACTTTGTCGTTCAATGTACCCTAATCGGCATTTTGCATACTTTTTGTAGCCGTTTTATTTAATGATAATGGCAATTCGTAACTCAATTTATAGCTTCTTTTATATTCTAAGCACACATTGTAGGTGAGTCTTAGCCCAAAAGTTAATCAAGGCGATTAGCTAAAAGTAACAAAAAAAAAGGTGTAGAGTTTATCAAATAATAATTTTGTTGGCGTCGCCTTTCAACGAACCTTATCGGCCCGCCCACCGTAGCCACCCCGCCTCCTTTCCTATGCCAAAAGCAAAAAAAAAAAAATATGCCTTAAAAGTGTGTTCATGTGACGAAGCGTCTTTTTTTTTTGCTTTTTCCCCCCACCCCTCTTCTTTTACGTTAGGGTTTCATGTGTGTGCCAGATGTTGTACCATATCGTACAACAGGTGTCAACGCTTCACCTTCGTTTTAACATTTTTCTTGTTTTTCTTTTTATTGCAATCATAAACGAGAGCAAGAAGTAGAGGTAATCGGGGAGAAGTTATCAATTTCAATGGCATTAGCCCATTAACGCGATGACTTGGCCATCGTTCTTGGTAATGCATTTTATATCGGGGGATTAAGAAGTGCTTTTCGGTTATGATTCGGAAATGATTTCGAAATAATTGTGCGATTGAAAAATTAATAGATGAAATTTTTCCATAAATAAGAAGACTTTAAATTGACTATATGTACATATATATACATATGTATATCCATATATGTATATATGCTGATCAAAAATGTATAAACTTTGCATAATCGCAAATGGTTCCTTCTATGGGTAGCGAGCTTCTGACCAAAATTTATACTGGTGATACATGAATCGATGCCTATTCGAATTTTCGAAGTTATAACGAACAAAGGAAGGGCAATCCATTATTAATTTGTTTAAAAAATATCCATTATGTTAATTATAGGCAAAAAAAAGTTCCAAAGTTTCAAAACCTTTTTTTTATACTTTTTCTGCAAAAAATTATTTCAAATTAATCTTGAGGAATTTACTGAATTATATTGTAATTTAAATCAATTATTCCAACGGTTTGGAAAATATTTAACATTAATGGTTAAAGTAAAAGGGGGGCGCTAACCTGATGACGCGGAGTGTATACCTTATACACATATATACATAAATACATATACATATTATATACATAATTGTTATTTATTTAAGTAAATTAAATAACGTTAAATATTAACCTATGACAATCAAAAGGGTAAATATGAAATAATTTTATTATTAATGGAAAACTTTCAATATTTCGGATTGAAATTTTACTTTTCGAGTTGCATAAAATTTGTTTTCATTTTGCGAAAATTTTGTCAACTAAAATTTACTTGCTAACTTTCTGAAGTTGAAACGTCAACATAAGACTTAAAACAATTTAAATATATTGTTTTTAAAATTGAGAAAGTTCAAATTTAATTCATATTTAATATGCAATTTCGTTTTGAGTGTTAGAAATATAAAAGGTATAAAAGATTAAAGATAGAAAAGGCAATCTGTAATTTCTATTCTATTCTTTTCAAATAACTATTATTTAAATGTCTCTGATTAAGTATATTAAATTTAGGCACTTTAGTGGGTACATAAATTTTGGTGTTTCCCAAATCTAGTTTCGATATTGTTGATCAAGGTAAGGAAATACTTGATTTTTGCACTTGTTCGAGTACATTTCGGTTTGCACTTAAAATACAAATCACTACCAAAAATAAAACTATGAACCTATGTATATACTTGTATTTCATATCTATAATATACATATATAAAAAAAAACTTAACTATTATCAATTTTACGCACCCAAAAACATGCAATTGATAATGAAAATCCAAAACCAACAAAAACAAAAGTACAAAAAATAAAACAACCCAAAAAAAAAAAGATAGCACTAATGGAAACATATATACATACATACATTCATATATACATAACATAATTTTTTTTTATTTAACTGACAAAAAAGCAATTGGACATTAGTTGGAACAGTTACGACATTTATAATAAATGTGATAACATATGTACATACATATACATGGTCAAATACAGTGGTCTCTTGGTTAACGAACGCCCCGGATAACGAACACATTTTTTTTGGGAAAAAAAAGTTTTGCATAACGAGCTGCAATTGATTGCATGTATGTACATATAATTTCTGTTTGTGGGGGAAACCCCGAATAAACATTATGTTTTAAGACATGGTCACACTGGTTGTGTGTTTAGCTTATCAATAAGATTCAATAATTCAATAATAAGTAGTGTTGAAACATACAATTCTTCTATCTTAAATTTTGTTTCTATAAAGAATGGAAATTAACGTACATTCGGATATTCATAATAACTATTGAGATGAAACTAAGAATCATAGAATAACATAAACAAGGTTTGGGTGTGGCTGATTTAGGACGTGCGTTCAAAAACTCAACGATTTCTATTATCCAATACATATTCAGAGTTCCTGAAAAACAATTTTAAAAGTTTAATTTTACTTTCTTTCAATAGAAGCCGCCCTTAAAATGTTTTGATGAATTTTTTCAGTTCTTTAAAAGTCTTAAAACATTTTATGTAATTTTTTTTGTTCAATACAAGTATAAATTGAAAAATATTATAGTGGTTTTTTTTCAACCTGGAACGCATTATAACATTTTACATTGATTTACACGATTTTAAATCGTTTCGCTCAACGAACTTTTCGGATAACAATATGTGTTCGTCAATCAAGGGTCCACTGTATATATATATATGTATATCCATACATATATATAGTATAAATTGAATAAAAGACTCGCCCTTTCGTTTTACGAAAAACAAAAAAAGAAAAAGAAAAAAATGGTTGAATATTGCAACTTAATTAGTTAGGCCTATTTCTTAATTAATACCACTTAAAAATGTTCTGTAAAGTTCTTTGTTTCATTTGATCCACTTGAGTGATTTTTCCTGTTATTCGCTTATTAATTTTTAGCAATTTCATTTTCAGTTTTATTTCTCTGTTGTTTTTCTTCTTCTTTTTTTGCGTTGACGATGTTCCAGACTGTTGGATTCATTAAAAGTCTCTGGCTTTAGCGGTCAGACTTGAAAAGATCAAAATGTGACTCAGTGTGTCAGTCACTCAGTAGAGATGATATGAAGGCACACTTCCTTCCATTATACTATATATAAGTAGTTGATGCCAGTTGATGGGTTAGCGTGTTTAAGTGACAGTTGACACTTGATTTTGTTTCGGCATAGAAATCGTTTCGTGATAAAATTAATTAGTAAATATAATGCTTAAGATTGGAATTTGTTTCTTTTGTTTTCGTTTTTTTTTTTTTTATGTGTTGGTTTAAATATACATACATCTTTTGATTGAATTTTTTGATTTTCGAAACACTTTAATTATCGTTTGAGCATTTAGTTTCTACAGTCCAACTTCCTCATAGTGAACTTCTATAGATATCATAAAGGAATTTTATAGATATCAAAAAGGAATTCTTTATAGTAAAGTTCACATAAAAAAATGTCTACGTTTCACTAAGATTTATCTTTTTTGACCTATCTCTGATGACGCTAACCTGATGAACAAATTTTCAATCCTTTTTTTTCCATACTTCTTTGAAAAAAAATAATAATAAATTAATGACTCATGACTTAAATATTCAAAGTTGTCTTATTTTGAAGAGAATTTACTGAATTATATTGTAAAAAAAAATTTGAGTCAATTATTCCAAACGGTTTGGAAAATATTTAACATTTACGGTGAATTTGAGGGGGGGCGCTAACCTGATGACGCGCAGTGTATGTCGTATGACGCAGGTGTAAAATTTCTTAGGCCAATTGTTATTATTATTCCAACAAAACGCCATACGGACATGCATTTGGAATGGTGTGGATACCCTTGGATCAGATCTGATCTTTGTGGAATCTCCTTGGTGGAATCATATGAAACCAAATCCAAAATATTTCAGAATTCATTTAAAACAAAAATCATGCTTAAAGTAAATCCTTCTATAAGAATGAAAACAAAACTTGATTTGCTTTTGAAACACTACCATGTGACTTTTGACATATATATACGTACATATTATTCAAATTTATTTTGAATCTGTAATTTCACCCTATAACTGTAAATGAAAGCCACACTTCCCTTACATTAAAGCCTTCAATATGCCGAGATTTACCCATTTGATTACCTAACTACCTTGTATTTGCTTAGTAACCCTTAATCACAACTCTTTGTTTGCATAAGTATGTAAATACGTACAAACAAATACATACATACATATGTATATATGTATTTATATGCTTACATATATATATATATCTTCATGTTCATGTCCATCAGGCTAGCACTGGTCACGCTTTCTTGCATGTTATAACTATGCGTGGTTTTTCATTTGATTTGCATTGAATTTGGCCTAATTAGTCATACGTAACATAAAAGAGTGATATAGTAAACAAAGTATATATATATATATCCGATATATGTACATAGAAAATTTATAAATAATTACAGGTTGAATGAGTTTTCCATAGAAATAATTAAAGTTTATAATTAAAACCTCATTTAAATAATTTTCGGAAATTTTTAACTCAATAAAAGAAGAACTTAACCAGTTAATTATATACAAATGAGTACAAATATAGATGGCTATATAGGAATCAGTAGACCTTGACTAATTTTTTCTACATATTTAAAGTCATTTTACTTAATAAAGCAAAAAGTTTTTTAGTTTTATATATGTATTTATTTTTTAACAACAGATTGAGCAATTATAATTAGTTATAGTTATATAACAATTTTGTAGCAAGACTTTGAAAGATTCTCCAGAGTCTGGACTCGGACTTCATTAAGTCATTGAAATTTACAGTTGACATTAATAAATGTAAATTTCAACGACTTAATGAAAAGAAATCGAAATTTAATGAATTTATATTAAAACTGAAGAAAAGAGCTCCCAAAATCTCAAACTGTTATATGTATTATGTTAACTAGTAATAGAAATAACTAAAGACTGGATTTAAAACAAATTGACAATGATCAAAGTTCTTTAAAATGTATGTATATAGATTATGCCAAAAATTGTCTCATAAATATTTTAAACACTTTACATTAAATTTATTTTACATTAAACTTATTTAAAAATTATTATATAAGATTTTATGCCATATCTAAAATGTTGTGAAACTCTCAAATTCAAATTTTTAGCTATATACACATAATTCTATATAATAATTTTTCAAATAAATGGATAACAGTTTCTTGCTTGTTGTTTTTATATAAGAAAAAAAAAAATTCTTCTTTCAATAAGCGATTGAATGACGAATAATTATAACCAATTTTATCTCAAATAAATAAATTATTTATTATTGTCCTTGTTTTTATTTGGGGTAGAGGGGAAAGAGGGGTGGAAGAAAGTGTTTTTTAAAAAAAATTAAAATAATTTTTTAATTTAAAATTTAAAAAAAAAGAATTTCAAAATAAATCGTCGTTTCTAAAGTCAAAGTTAAGTCAAAAGTTGTTTAAAAATATGGTTCTGGGATCCTTAACAGAAAAGTTTTCTTTGGAAAAACTTATAAATTGATTAATTGATTATTACCCTAATCTACTAAATTAGTTAATCGAATTTAACAAAGTTTTGATTCAAGTCAATGCATTTTTAATCAATTTTAAAGTTGTTTTAAATTAGTTGGATTGCTCTAATGAACTTTATAAAAGTGCTAAAAGATTGCAAAATCAAATTTATCTTACTTTTCATTTAAGTGGTCGATCAACTGTCTGGTGAATATACCTTATTTAACACTTGAAATTTCAATTTAATTTTGATCAATAAAATTTATAGAATTTTCATTTTCATATTTTTAGTATATTAAAATTTACATATTTATTATTATCAATTTTATTGATTGAAAAAGTTCAAAGATCTTTTTTTCATATTTTCAATTGATAAACAAATTGCATTCCGTCCCTGAAATACGATTTTGTTCATTTCATATATGTATGTACATAGGCATATGTATATATGCATATATATATGCCAACACTCTGATATTGTTATTTGCAAATCACACTTTGGTTAATAATAGTATGTAGGTTTCTCGGAGTTTTTATGTTTGCTCGACAAAGTGACCAACCCATAATTAAAAAAAAGCGAAAAACTGTCACAATTAAAATATTTGACAAATGTGTCTAATGATAAGGGAAATTAGAGATACATCGCGTTAAGTCATTAAAAGTAACTCCATATTTGAAATGACCCAATTACTTATGTCGGGTAAAAATGAATTATATAATGAAATCCTTTTTTTTAATGTCACTGACTCATACAAAAGGCATACCCCACACACCTATTAAATAAAAAACCAAATAGATAAGAACTTTTTTTTTTTTACTAAAGTTTAGACAGGTGTCTGTTTCATATCGAGTGACTCATTAAAGCAACCGATTATAGAGATACGAATCCTTAATGACAAGATGCACGTGGCGGGGGCCTGATAAAACGATAATAAATAACGATAGTCGTTATTTTGATCGAAATACGTATTTATGGTAATTACTGGAATTGGTTAGTCATTGTTTTATAGAAGGACTTTAGTTTTGGAATATCATACTTGAAATCTATATATTTGATTAAAACGAGTCGGGTTTAGCTTTGGTATTTTTATATATACCTACAGAGATGGGCATAATTATTTAATTTAATATATTCTGTATTTTTGCTACATTTTTTAAAACTTTAAGTTGCGCTTAATTTTATTCTTGTAATTCTCAACTAGTTAAAGCTTTAAAAGGGTAGTAAGCCAATCCATGTAAGCAATATAATGTCGAGATAGCGTAACATTGACGTTAAAAGTAGATTTTTGAAAATTTGTCTATCTTTCTTACATACATACGTTACGATTCGTAGGGATTGCTGCAAAAGGAACTATCTCTTGAATTTCAGTTAAGAAAATCGGAACGCTTGATTTCTATAGAAAATAAGTATATTTATATATATGCAACAGATATGTGTATATTCCGCTAGGAGCTAGCTTTATATCTTCTACCCCATTAGGATCCTATAAGGTCTACGTATTTGGTATCTTCCCAAGAGATCCATCAGCTAAATCTGAACAAATATATAATATACATTATTCTGACTAAATCTCTTGTAAATGTTTCGATAACTCTCAAGATCACACAGATCTTATATGTATGAGGAATGCAACACTCACCTCTCTTAAAGAATCCAAATTTACTGCTATATCGCACATTTTCGAAACCGATATTGATCTTTTTAATTGCCTTGTATTGTTCATGGGGGAAAACAGAACCACTTGTTGAGCTTGTGGTATTTGTATTTTGGCTCTGGTAAGAGGATGTACCCGATTCGCTGGCATAGGGTGAATTTGGTGTGGCGCCACCGCCCACTGGGGTACCATAAATTGATGAGTTGATCGATAAAGCGGTTAATTTATCCGATTCCAGTTGTGCAAGTAGGGGAGCGGCTGCTGCCGATAATGATGATGATGATGTTGGTGATGTTGATGTTGAGTTAATATTTAAGGTCACATGTGGTGGACGTTTGGTGAGAAATTTTTTTCCCGGCACTGGTGTGGTGGGTCGTGGTAAAGATGCAGCTGATTTTGCTGTTGTTGTTGTAGATGTTGTTGTTGTATTAGTTGCTTTATCTAAATTTGTCTCCGAGTTGGCTTTAAGTTGTAGACTTTTCAGTCTTATGACATCAGAGCCGGTTACATTGGGCGATATAGAACTAGCTAAACTCCAACTTGACATGATTTTTCTCTGCTGTTTTATCAACTATTATATTTATATATTTGTATGTATATATGTATATTATATATTTATATATTTTTATCACTTTTTAACTTTTACTTATTTGTTTTATCTTATTTTTTTATTGTTGCTAAGCATTTTCATTGCTTTTGTTCACTTTCAGTTAGACACTTTTTTTTTTGTAGGCCTGAAACAAAAATTTGCATAAATTATTTTTTTATATTCACTTATACATATGTATGTATGTATGTGTGCGTATGCGTATGTGTTAATTCTCTCTCTTCTATATTTCACTTCTCATTTTTAGCATTAGCCACTTTTTGTTAATGTCTCGTTGTATGGGTGAGTTCATTGCCCAAAGGGGATAGGCAAGGATGGTGACACCAAGGGGAGTGGTTGGTGATAGGGGAGCACAGCCCATTTAATAAAAATTCGAACAACACGTTGTTGGGCTTGTCTCCCTCTCTCTCTCTCTTTCTATCTATCTATCGATCTTCTCTCTTTCTTTCTCTCTCTCTCTGTTTGCTAATCACACAATTAGTTTGCAAATGCTTCGAAAGAAAAAGTATAAACAAATTTTTCTTGTATTTTGTTTTTGCCATGCTTATGCTGCAACGGTTTCATCATCTGTCTCACTTTACACACTACACGTGTTGCTCTATCCCCATTTTAAAAACCGACCTCTCCCACTGTCTCCCTAACCACCACGCACATGCAGAAAGAGCAAGAGCAAATGAGAGCCAGCGAGAGGATACACACACAGAATATTCATCTTTTGTTAAGCGCAGAAAATGATCAAGCATAGATGACTGGATAATGACCTGCATTACGATTATGTATAAATTTTTATATGGTATATAATACACAGCTATTATATGTAGATAGCTATCTAATTTATATAACACTTGTTATTAATTAACTTACATAGTTAAATTTAATGTACATATTCTACATCGATATCAAATAACCATGTTATAGAAACTGTTGCATTGTTCTAACTTGAGGGTTTTAATTATACATATATAAGAATTTGTATTTGTTACCAAGTCTGTAGGGGTAACTAATATGCCCCGCACTGAGAAGATTTTGCTTGTAGGTCATACAGAATGCACTTCAAAACAAAGGCACAAAATGCATATTTATAATATTTTTCTCTTTCTTCTTGTTATTTATATTCTTGTTTATACATACTAGATTTTTGTTTAATTCCATTCATAGCAACACATTTATTTTTGATGAACTATTGTTTAATTATAGTTGATTTTAATTAATGTTTCTTTTTTTTGGCAAATGTTAATCCCTCTGTTTATTTTACCTACGCGTAAGCAGACAGTAGCAGCAGCAGGAGCAGTAGCAGCAGCAGCTGATATTTCTTTTAGTATGTGTTGTGTTGCGTGTGTATGTGTGTGTATCGTCTAGGCCCACTTTAAAAGGTATTTTTTTAGTGTTCTTTTTAAAGTATATCAAATTGTTTTGCGGCTTATCGCTAAAATAGTTCAAGCCGGAGGGAAACAGAGAGAGGAGGTGATAGTAAGAAGGTGAGTCGTCTAAAGTCACATTTGTTGCAATGTAAAAACCACAAAAATAATATTGTTAATGTTGGGTTATTGTTATTATTATTGTTGCTGGTATTCTTCCTACTGATTAAACACACTCTCTCAATGCAATTTGAGTACAACAATCAAAAGATAAGACACCCGCATATAACATATACATATATGTATGTACATACGTACATATATAGTTAAATACGTATATTTCTGCATATATTAATTATTTTAACGCATCGTGTTTAACTACTTGTTTATTATTATTTATTACATATATGTATGTATAAAATTTCATATATTTTTAGTTTACAATTCTCAATTTTCAGTACTTAGGTTTCAAACGGCACGCGCGATTCTTTTCCAGAAAAACCAACGAAATTCCGCACGGCACAACCGCTCACTTTGAAAACAAAAACAACACTGAATGTTTTCCCATTATATAGTATTATTTAACCCAGCACCACTACCAGTGCAGCCATTTTGGCAATTTAGTTGCTAGATCTAGCAATTTTGATTTTGAATTTGAGTAAATTTTTTAAAAGAATTGATATTGCAACTTTGCAAAAGGTAATAAGGTTGTTTTAAGTTTCAATGCATATTTTAATTTTTATTTTATTTAACATTATCTGATAATTTCGAAATAATGGAGAAAATTTTGAACCCTTGCGAATTTACAGATATGGATTACAAAGGAATGAGATATGTCGCCACAATTATGTGTTGCCTAAAAGTTGCTTATCAAAAATAAGCGGTAGCGCGAAATACGCGGATGATGAGGAGTTTATCAACTTTTTTTTTTTTAAATTCTAGCAATTGCTAGAATTGCTAGTAGCAATTCTTACATCCAAAAATCTGGGAGCACTGATCACCACCATCTTCGCTACCGACGCATACGCTGCCGGAAACTGTTAGTAGTTTTCTTTTTAATTTAATAAATTATAGTGTTTGAATTAATTTTCATCAAGTTGTGCTAAATGAACTTTTATTAAAGTTTAAATGAGTATAAAGTATAAAACTTTATCTAAAGAGTATATTGACATTTTACTTAGTACACGATAACTGTTAAAGTATGTCAGAATTTAATTATCAATAATAGCCAAATGATGGAGTATTTTATTTTGAACATGATTTCCAAGTCTCTTTTTTGTTTAACAATTCACAAATATCTGGTTTTTACTTATTTTCGTTCGTCTTATTTAAGTTAGTTAAGTGCAATTTTTTAAATTGCTTTTTTTTTTTTTGATTTTTGACTCTCTGTTTCTTTCCTGTTGGTTTTATTTTCTTCTTCTTGCACCCCTATTTTGTTGTTGTTTTGTATTCTATGTGCGCTCCCTGACCATCCTCTACACTTGGTTTATTTGTCAACGCAAAAACAAGCTGATTAATAATCCTGTCAAACCAGTTTTGCAATGAGAATAAAAAAGAAATTACATACATTGACTTTGCCCGATGCTCAGTAAAATCAGCTGCTAAGCTGCAATTATAATAACCAAAGAAACACATTAAGCAATTAAATACGTTTAATATTGATTAAATGATTATTTAAAAAATAAAATAATAAAGGAAAGAAAACCCGAGAGTAGTTAATAATATGAGTCCAACAGGTGTTTTGTGTTTAAAAAGTGATTACATTGACGATGTCATCGATAAATCGCTCAAAAATGGTTTACACAACACGGTCACACTGTAGCTGATCATTAGCGCCATCTAGAATTTAGTTTTCCAGCTGTGTCTTATTTTTTGGAATAAAAATGAATAAAATCACACGAGAATTTATAAAAGTTCTGAGACAAAGTAACAGTTATAATCTATTGGGTCGACAATTGTCCTACCAGAGTGATGTTTCTTTGAATAAAATCTATCCAAATGCACGATTACAGCTCTCCACACCGCCTCCTCCACCGGTGAGTACTGTGTTCATCTAGGTATCATTGCCTAATAGTAAACGCCATCTCTTTCCCCCCTTAAATAGCAAAGCGATAGTAAGAAATTCAATGGCTATATACCCATAAATAAATTGGAAATAACATACAGCCGTAGCTCAGGTCCTGGTGGCCAAAATGTCAATACAGTTAATACCAAAGTCGATGTACGCTTCAAAGTGGCCGAAGCTGATTGGCTACCAAAGGAGACACGCGAAAAGTTACTTAAAGTACTTTATACGAAAATCAACAAAGATGGTTACTTTTTCATTAAAAGCGATTTGACACGATCGCAACAGTTAAATCTAGCCGATGCCTTGGAAAAGTTACGTACACTGATACGAGCACAAGAGGTGGAGGCTGCTCCAGGACCCAGCGAGGAGACACTGGAAAAGTTGCGGCGACGTCAGGAGAAGGCAGTTCGCGAACGTTTGCATTTAAAACGTAATCGAGCGCAGATCAAGGCTGATCGTCAGGGACCTGCCGGAGTTGACC
The DNA here is from genome assembly GCA_018150375.1 of Drosophila sturtevanti. NCBI lineage: Eukaryota > Metazoa > Arthropoda > Insecta > Diptera > Drosophilidae > Drosophila > Drosophila sturtevanti. Next base: position 1,682,051 of record JAECWJ010000341.1, on the reverse strand, counting down.
TGTAGGAGTTATTTTCTAGATTATATAAAAACATTTGTTAAAAATTAAATGAGAGTTTTCAATTTGAATCAAAATCTATTAACGATTTTCTGTAGAATGAAATTGATTGGATATGTTTTTATATATTCGATATAAAGATACCAACTGGAGCTGTATAAAAACTAATTTTCGAAAGCTGGTGTCACGGTAAACCGTTTGCTAGGCGGCACTTCAATGATAATCTCTCTGGGTTCCAAAGATGAATGTGATGGCATGGTGGCAAAACGTGGTCTCTAGAAAAACAATTTTAATATAGTAATTTCTAGATTTTTATAGTTATAAAGCTTACGGGTTCCGCTGGTAGCCGCGATTCGTATTCCCTTTGTGTGGATCGACGACTGAGATTGGTTCCCTGACGTTGATGTTCTTCTGGTGCACTAATCCTTGATGTATATAATTGCTCAAGACGATGTATAGTAGAAAATGCATCGGGCTGATTGGTAAAACTATGACGATCACTTAACGGTGACCAAGTCAACTGATGATGATATTGATTTCCATTTCCACCCAAATGACGACGAAAATCTTCACTCTTAAGGCCCAATGCCTGTTGGTCTTCCTTTGGCAATTTGGCCAACATATCATCAATAATCTCCACCTCGTCTGTGAAATCTTTACCCTGACCATGACGTGCAAACTTAATATCATGCTTCCAAAATTGACTATTCTTACGTCCTATAACTGGAGCAATTTCTTTAACCTTTAGCACTAAAATTCCCATAACATAGACACACAAAATATTGGACAAGGTTAAACACATACTAATACAACCCAATATGGCCAATTCTTGAGCTTGATTCTGTGAATATTTTCTTGATTTGATGACATCCCGATAAAGATTATCATCGTTTTCAAAATATTTATATATGCAGGCCAAAGACCAGAGTAAACCCGAATTGACAGCCGGTGGCAATAAAGAGGCTGATATTGCCACACCCACCAATGAACCAATATTACCACCTAATATACCAATTGCTGCCGCTGCACCACTCGGTACGGCTGTAAATATGCCCACAATTAACGAATGCAAATCACAACGGGAGAGCATCTCTTCTGTGAGACCTTCACCAATGCCATAGCGTTTATCTGTCGTACAGATGATCAAACCGAAAAGAAATCCCACTAATGTGGCCATTAAAATGCCAATCAATTCATTGATCATGCCCAAGCGACGTAGTGAACGATCCTCAATTACAGTACCAAAAATTGCAGCTATTATGGGACCCATTAGAGGGGATATTAACATACTGGAGGCCAGAAATATCGTGCTATTCTCCACTAGACCAAACGAAGCTAGGATACTGCAAAAGAGAACGAAAAGAAAGGGTAATAAGACTTCATTAGGGTTCCATGTTAATAAAATATATGGAGGGAACGTTTTCCGAAATGGCTGTTAAGTCAGATCAATGAAGTTTAATTCTACGTATTTAATATATAGTTTAAACTTACGCTGCCGATATTAGAAGTATACAAAAATCAAAGGTAATGGTAGCATCTTGACGTACATCCCGCACAATTTGTGCAACATTCAGACGAGAACGCACCGAGTTCATAAAACGCGTCCAGGCGCTATGTTTCTGTTGGGCATTGGGTAAACGTGTGTAACTAAAATATACAGGGTGAACATGTTAAATAAGTATGTAGTATATCTTAACCACTTATTTACATATGTATCTCTAATACAAAGGGAAAACTTACTTACTAGTCGTTGAAGTAGCCGATTGAAGATGATAATCATCTCGTTCCGCTGGCGGTGGTTCTCTTCTGGACATTTGCGAGGAAGATTTGTGTGCCAAACATCTGGTGACAGATATTGTGGAACCCTCACGATCACCTATACCCCAATCTTGTAAAGTTTCATAGAGATGCTCATAAACTTCATCGAATTCCATGGAAAATTGTATATGATATTGATTGCCCTCTACATTTAACGACCACATGGGATTCTCTATATGAAATTTGCGTAGAATTTGTCGCACAACCGATTCCTGTGGAGCCTCCAGAGGTAAATCTTCCAAGAGATCATTTGATGAGGCTGAAGTAAATTGTATGCTGGGCATTTCATTTTGTCTTTTCTCTGGATCCTCTTCAAATTTAACAGTTGATGTCTCGGCATCAACCGATGAACTCTGTTTCCAGTGCTCTTGGGTATAGATTTTCTTCTGATGTTCCTCTTCCAAGGCTGTGGGTATTATTATGGTAAATAGAACTGCCTCAGCTTTAGACATACTTTTTAATTTATAATTTCAATTGCGTTTACAAAACAATCTATCAATAGAGACACACACATATAATCACACACACACGCACGCACGGACACTGAATTGATGTAGAGGAAGGGGTATTGCATCCGCAAAGATCTTCTTTATACTGGAATGCGTTTCTTTTTTCAAGTCTGAGTATACATACATACATATATATGTCTACTGATAACGGTTCTTAGGTGAATGCTAACCATATTGCAATTCACACAAAACAAAAAACTATTTCAAAACAGGGGCAACCCTTTTAAAAAATATTCAATATGTAAACAAAACTATTATTAAGTTAATAAGGTAAAGTTTCAAACGTTTTAAATAGGTAATACTATTCAGTATAAGTCAGTATAAGTTTTTCACAATCGAAGGAGCTTTTAATGGAAATTTAAGAATCAGAAAAGTATTTTTTATGATTTTTTGTCCTTTGTAAATTCGAATGTGGCTTCCATCATATATTCTTTGTAATTCCTATATTAATAAACTCGAAATACTATCAATATTATTTAAATATGATTGATATATATTGTTATTTGATATCCAATAAATAACTCTTTCTATATCTAAGTAAATTTTGAAATTTTATAATTTATAACTTTATCAAAGTATTCAAAAATAATCCGATTTCTTTTTGAGGCCCTTTGAAATGCATAAAAAATAGATATTTATATTAGAAATGTTTATAAAATATTTAAAATTATTAATGGTTATCTGCAATTCAGATTTTCACCTAGCATCTCCATTTTAGAATAAGTTAAGTACTTCCATAAAATTTATATAGTATATGAAGTAATTGGTATTTCTTATTGTTCAAGTTCATTGTCAGTCATTATTGAATAAACGTTGATTAATAAATTGATAAAAATATAAAACAAAAAAGCTACCACTACCCCGAGGTTGCTAACCCTTTTAGATATATGCTGGTACATACATATGTTTTATCAAAGTTGATCGAAATGTCAACTGTATAATAATGAAAATTATTATAAATATTAATGATAATTACACGATTGGAACTCATCTAAGAAATTCGTAAAATCGTTAAGAAATTACTTTATAAATTGGTGGAAAATTAGTTTAATTAGCTGCGAAGTACAGAAACCAAAGAAAATGTTGAGATATTATTAAATTTTTATCGCGCTAAATTTGGTTTTGTTTAAGTTCTTAACTTAAAATAGTTTTCAAGGTCTGAAAAATGGGAATTCAAAGTAAATTTCCATTTTTTATGGTTTCAAATCGTTTCTAATTTGGCTCAGTTAAAGTCCTATAAATTGGAGGTTTATTATCTACACATCATAGAAACATTTTAAAATATTGAACATACTTTTGAAAATTCCAAACTTCAATAAATAATTATCTATTTATATACAAAGTTACTAATGTTTGTAAAAAATCCAGTCTTATCTGTGAAAAGTAGAGTGGAAACTTGTCATAAATCACCTTGTAAGGTGTAAAACTATTTTCAGATTTTCCTATAAAGCCTCACATGCCTAAACCAAGTTCATTTTAAATAAATATACATTAGTATAATATTTCTAGAATTAAATAAACTCTTTTCTCAAAAACAAAACTCAAAATGTTTATCTCATTTCATTTGGTATATAAGCCCCCCTGCCCACCCGTGCTTAAATAAAAAATACGTCACCTGTCGTTGTAGGGAAATTAGTATGCAAGAGAGAATATGGCATTCCGCCGGCAGAAAAAAAAATTTTTTTTTTCAAAAATAAAATACAATAATTATTGACAAAAAGTCAGTTTTGTTTATTTGCTATTATACACACATATGTACATACACATACGCATCTAGTGTATATAGATATCTAAACAGAATTGCACTTATCAAGGTTATTAAATTAAAAAAAAAAAATCAAAACCATATAAAATGCATAAACCAGACTATAAAACACTAACAAATCCAATATAAAATATATAGTATATAGTGGCATAAGAGATAGATATATCTGTGGAAATATCAAACTTGGAAATGGGCTTTAAAAATGCTCACAAAGTCATGGAAGGCTTGTTTTTCAGTTTTTTTTTTTGATACAGTAATTCAACATAAGTTTTTTAGTTTCTTTAAACTAAATAATTAATTTGAATTTACAAATATGCGTTAAATAATTTATCATTTCATTGCAGGTACTTTAACTTGAATTTTTTGTATTTCTGTAAATCATCGGTAAGAATTTAATTTTATAAATTATTATCTATTAGTATTAAAACTGACAAATTCTAATTAAAATATTAGCAAGTTACAGCAATGGCCAAATCAAAAAAAAACCTTGTTGAAAAATGTAATTACTTGTCGCGAAGTTGAATTACTGCAGTATTTGCAGTAGATAATTAGATTTATTATTAACCTGATAAAAGTATGAACAATTTCAATATTAAATGGAACGTTTTGTTTAATGAATACTTAAAGGCATTGTATATAATTACTGAAATAATTATAGCCCAAGAATCTAATTACTTAAGTATTAAATTCCATTAAAAAATTAAGCCTCATTTCTCAACTTGAATTGAAATGTCATAGAGAAGGAAAATGAGGAAAAGTTTTTGAAAAATAGATTTTATTGATAGTGATAAAAATGGTTTTCGTTTTGTTTTCTTTTTTTTTAAAATCTATTACCAAATAAAAAATCTATATAATGCATGGTGATCACTACCCTACGATATTTAGTATGTCTAATCTTTCGCTCTAAAAAAACAAACTAACTCAACTCAGAATCAGACCTTAAAAATTAATTAACAGCATATTATGGGGGCACAAAAGAAAACAGCGGTTTTCTTCCACAGGATCGATCGGTTTTTCCATTTTTGTTTTTTTTTAGAAGCGCAGTTCATTACGTTGAATTTGCTCATAAGCCTCTGGTGTAAGCAACTCATAGCGTCCCTTTGATGTTTGATAGTATAATGAATCTTTAATCGAACTTGGATCATAACCCTCTTTTTGAAGATCAACTTTGCGTAGCTTAAAGGTGCCGGTCAGATCGACTTTGGTAAGCAATCGTATAAATTGCGGTCTCGCATATGCGGGCAAAACTTTTGCCAATTTTGTTGAAAATTCATTTAAATCGATTTCACGCTGTGGATCATATATGGCAGCCATGCCGGCACGTCCTTCGGTATCTGGTATGGTTACACCATAGACCACTGTATCCTTATAGCCAGCAACATTGCTAACCTGAGCCTCCACTTCACTTGTGGAGACATTTTCACCCTTCCAACGGAATGTGTCACCGGTACGATCCTTGAAATATAAATAACCCTTCTCATCGGCTACGAGAAGATCACCGGAAAGGAAGGCCATATCGCCATGTTTGAAAACATCTTTGACAATCTTTTTCGCTGATGCCTTCTCATCCACATAGCCCAAAAATTCACGTGACGGATTTCCTTTGACAATTTTACCAATAAATACGCCAGGTTCATTCGGTTTACACAATTGGCACAGACCATTCGAGCTTCTAATTGGTTCACCCGTATCAGGATCGGCACGTATAATCGATATGGGATAAATTTGGGGTAAAATACGTGAAACGAAACCAATCGCTCCCACAGTATTGTCATGATTCATAATATTAGCATTTCCCTCGGTGGCACCATAAAATTCACCCACTTTGGCTATATTGAAACGTTCAACAAATTGTGGCCAAATCTGAGGACGCAGTCCATTGCCAAAGACCAAACGTACACGATGCTTCTGATCATATTCCGAGGGCTTAGTGGCTAAAATATAACGAGCCATTTCACCAATATATTGACCAATCTACAAAGATAGAAAAATAAAGCATTAATTGTAGGAATAATATTCGTCGATAAAACAGGATTAACTTACAGTGGCATTATATTTATTACAATCTGCAAAATAATTGGATGCCGAGAACTTCTTGCGAATAGATACAGTGGAACCAAAGAGCACCGATTGACCCATGCACATAATACCACCGGCTGTATGGTAAAGAGGCAAAGGTGTATAAAAGATATCATCATCTTGGAAACCCATGGTATAATGAATGCCAGCGGCTATGAACAGATAACTGCCAATTTTTATAAGAATTAGTTTATTAGTTATAAAATTTGATGCGAATAATACCAACTACTTACCGGGAATGAGAGATGACAGCAGCTTTTGGTAGACCCGTTGTACCCGATGTATATATATAAACCAATTTATCATGATGATTTACATTAGCCTTATTTGGTTTCTCTTTGCTGGCCGATGCCAAAAGGTTATTCAAATTCTTAATTTGTTTCTTAACATCACCTTCACCCGCTGATTTGATCTCACTATTATTATTCTCATTATTATATTGATATAGTGTAAGATTAGATGGTAAATCTTTTATTATATCTGCAATAGGTTCTATAAAATCTTCACCATAAATCAAAGCCGTACAATGGGCCACTGTAATGCTGTGCAATAGCGATGGACCACGTAAATTTGTATTAATCAATGGTGTTATAACACCTATTTTCGATAGTCCCAACCAAGTGGCCACATATTCAGCACGATTTTCGAGTAGAAGACCAACAACATCTCCTTTTTGATAGCCTTGAGCTTGTAAAACATTTGCCACTTTATTGGAATGTTCGTACACCTGACGGAATGTCCATTTTTGTGTTTCACTCACAATGGCCACTTTATCGGGATGGGCTCGAACATTGCGTTCAAATACATCGGATACTGTGTAATTAAGACGCTCGTGACGTTTAGTATAACGCAATAGCTTGATGTATGCCCAGAGGGCTCTATAAAAAAAAGAGAGACGAGAGGGTAAGTAAATTGTGAGATTAAGAGATAAGCATTATCGATCTATACGATCTCTAACTTGGGGGTTTATGGTCGATTGTAAAAATAGCATTTAAAAAAAAAAAAAAGTATAGCCCGTTGCGATATGAACAAATACACGGAGATTATCTCAGTTATTTGTGGGTAGGTAAAGTGCTTGCAATTCAACGTGATGAACTTGCAAAACTTTGCACCATTTTAAAACCATTTTATTAAGGTCAGATTATGATTAATATTTTTCCTTTTTTACTTTAAGAAGTACTACCTAATAGTATATATATAGTGTGTTTAAAGTTTGCAACATGATTAAGGTATCTGGTTCGGAATTATTGGCATAGCAACTGACAGAGTTTCTTGTGTACTTCTTATACATTTATTATATAAGAGATCAGAGATTGTTAAATTTTTTATGGATCATGTATGCTAGATTGAAAATCTGGAATTTCCCATATTCTGAATATCTTGAGAAAAGTTTGGAATAACAAAAAAAGAATTAATTAAAGCGATTACGATATTAAAGTATTTAAGTTAAGAGGGCTGCAATTTTCTAAAAAGTATTATAAATAATTCCTAATGGAACGTAAACTAGATTTTATATTTATATTTATAAGAAAATTTAATTTTGTGTAGTTATAATAATTGAAATTTAAATTATATGCTAGCCCAAATCGAGAAATATGGCTAAAAATTGATTCAAAATAAAGCTGAATACAATTATTTCTTAAGCTCAAAATTCATTATATTTGTTTTTGATTTTCTGGTAATAGTTATATATTTAATATATATATATATAAAATATATTTAAGTAAACTAAAACAAAAAATAATTTTTTTTAGAAAAAAAATTAAATGTACATTTAATAAAAATTAGTTAAGTAATTAATGAATATATATAGCCAGGGCAATAAATGATAGTAATTTTAAATAAATCGAATTAAATATGTGATAAATACAGAATTAACTATTGATAATTGTAATATCATCATTTAAATCAGATATTATATATATTACTAAATTAAGCATTTTCTAGTCAATTAACTAAAACGATTTGCTTGGTTTAGCAAGTTGAATGCTAAATCAAAGCTTATTTTCCATTTGAAGATGAAATTTCTCCGCTTGTTAGTATTTAGAGCATATCATGGAATTAATATATATAAATATATATATAGACATTTATATAGAACTTCAACTTGGGTTAATCATTTTAAAAAACAAAGAGTAGTTGTTTATTATTATTTTTCAAACACTTGCAAACACTTGAGAAATCGATTTTGTATTGTAGAACTTCTGTACTTTGCACTAATCGCACTCATAGGGGTTTGCATATTGATAAGATTATATATATGTATGTACCATATATGTATATATACATATGCATGTGTCTGTGTATGTGTGTTTACTAAGCTTAAGCAATTTTGGATTATTTCCCATTGAAGTAGAACTGGACTCATTAGCTATGTATTTAGCGGGTCTTTTAATTATGATCGGTACAGAACCGGTACACTTACAATCTAGTGCTTTATTGGGTGAACGATCCCATTTTAGATTGGCAATCTACATGCATTATATATATATAGTACATATATATATTTATATTTGTATGTGTGTGACTTTTGCCAAAAATTAATGTGTACAAGGTTGTCAAGTCAACAAAAATTTTGTTGCAAAACAACTCTAAATGAAATCTTAGCTTAAGAATATTGTTAACTTAAGTTATTCAGCTATAACCTTGTAGTCAAGAAACTTGATCTCTTTCTCTCTCTCCCGCTCTTAGGTTGTATATATTTATATACATACATATGTATATATCTGAACACAAATATACTCATATGTGTTGTACAAGATAAGTTGCTTAAGATGTGTGCGTCATTAAAAACAAAAATTATGCTGAGTAAATTGAATATGAATTTCAATGACAATGTATGTATATAATTCACACTTTTATTATTATTATTTTATATACATATATTTTATTATTTTGAAATAGAAATCATAGGAAATAATCTTTTAATATCAGAAGTTATAAGAATACTTTTAGTTTTGTTGATAAAAATTTACCTATATTTCATATCAAATCTAAACTGTAAACAATTAAAAGTTTTTATCATTTCATTAAGAGGAAACATGATCTAAACTAACAAAGTTCAAATTTTAATTGATTTTTCTGATCTTTTCTCATTTTTCTGCTATTTCTTCTTCTTCATCATGTTCATAAATATTCATTGTGTGTAATTTTTTCAATACAATGTAAATGAAGTAAATAAATTGAAGCATGTCACAAATAGAGAAAAAATATATGTAGATATTCTGCTTAGAACTTTAGTTTTGAATACAGCTTAAATTTTACGAATTTCCTAATTCAACTGTGACAAACAAACCTACGACCTTCGATATCATGTGTTGAACTACTGATACTCGAGAAATTTGCGTTCATTTGTAAGCGGAGCTCTGTTTTCAGCCACATCTAATTATGTATATACATATGTATGTTTCTTTGAAGCTTTCGTAACAATTTGTATTGAAAATATAATGTAAAACTACTAATATTCTTTAAAAATTATTCCAAAGTGACGACTTACTTATAAAGATAAAGATAAATATGATCAAAAAATGATTATTTTCATTGAGTATAGTTTAGTTGTTTGATAATTTGAGGCTTCAAAAAGTGCCACTTCCGCAATTTAAATTAATGATACATATAGACAGATGAGAAAACGAACAAAATAGAAGCAGGAAAATAAAAACAAAAAAACTAGCTTTTGGCGTACGTTTTCAAGAACTTCGGTTCGAAATTGATTGAACAAGCGTCATCGAATGGGGGTAACTGTGCCAGTGAGTTAAGTCTTCCGTTTGATTAGTATGCGCAGCAGGGTCTATATGTGCGCCGTCTTTTTCAATGGTAGTTTAAACAAAAGTGAATTTTCATATAAAATATATACATAAGAGTTATATACATATATATATACATACGAGACCTTGAACCTGAAGAAGTCAATGGACGCACATGACTAGACAGAAGACATATGTATATTTACATGTTTGTATATGTATACATATACATATATAGTATAAATAAAAATATCTAATCTTTAATTTGTTTACATTACCCAAAAAGAATTAAGTTAAGAAAACTCATAATGGGAGGGAAAATTTCTTCATATGTACATAAGTATGCTTTCCCAACAAGTTTTCACTTTGGATGATGGCGACCTAAAAAAAATTCCAAAAACTAGTTTTTCTCTCTATATCTAATGATGATGATAATGACGACGAAGAGTATGATGATGGTGGGGTACATAGAGTAAAGTCTCTATTGGAAGCTTGAGGTTTTTGTGGTTTGGCCTGGGCCTCAATAATGGATTGACAAAAGAAACAATTTTCTCGTCTCTCGTTGTAGTAAAGTATATGGAAATTTCACACCATTTTGTTGGTTTATTGTAAACTTATCATATACCCATATACTAGATATATCTATATGTATATATATACACACACACACACACACACATAATTACACACACGAAACATGGCATATTGTGCCAGTGATGGGAAGGGAGTACAGAGGAGATAGGTGGGGTAGGTAGGTGGTCCGACTCACATTAAGTCTCGTTTGACTGTTGCTCCCGCTATGTAGAACCAACGCCAGCCTGGTCGCGTCAATAGCGCAGCAATGAGAGCTATGAATACCGCTATAAACCATCCCATTGTTTGGTATATAAAAATGGCAAAGGTCAGAGCCAGACCGAACGTAACCGTCGCGCAAAAATAACGAAATATTACTAAAAAACGTTGATGTCGCTGGCGTTGGTTTTGGTGTCGATAGCTTATTGTTGAGCGATCAGCTGTGCTGGGCTGCAAGAGAAAAAGAAACACAATGAGAGAAAGAGAGAATCGGAGAGAATCACAATCAAATGGAAGTTGCCAGATAGGCAAAAACATTTGGTGATGGGTAAAAATGATCAACAATTCTACAATTATAAAGTACATATCTTGTATTTTTTGGACATATGCTTACAATTTTAATTAATTGCTTGAATTTGAGTGAAACTTAGCACTTGGTATTATTATTTTGAAATTGATTAATTTTATTTTGGAAAGTTTTACTATTTTGTATTAATTTTGAAATTAAAATGATATTGATTATATACGATTATAGTTTAAACTATTTCAAAGTGGTGCTTTTAACTTTAAATAAATCTTTGAACTAAATAAACAAACGACAATTCAACAAAATTCGAATATCTATAACAAAATTTACTAAAAAAATATTTATACATTCAAAATGTAAAAATTTAACGAAATTTTTATGAAAATTTGATTATTGCTGTCCGATTTTTATTCCAGGAATGCTAAACTAACTAAATTATTTATTATTTATTTTAGTAAGAAATATATAAACATTTTTCTTTGACTCTTACAATGCTGGAAAATAATGCACAATTTTCTATGTTGATTATTACGTTGTTGTTCACATTGTTGTTGTCCAATAAGCTGTTGTGCTGAAAGAAAAACAATACTCAGAAGCTTAATAAAGCATGCTTTCTTCTTCCCTCCTCCGCTTTTCAACTTACTGTAAGTTCAGGCCTTTGACAGTAACTACTATTTTGATTGTTATAACGCAAGCGTTGATAACGATATTCGTGTCACAAAAATCCATTGAACATATAGAAGGGTAGAAATTGTCGACGAAATCGTCCAACTTTGCGAAATAACATTTTTTTTTTTGAGCGTTTTATTCGAAATATGTTTAATTCGCTTTTTTATGTTATTAGATGTGAGAGGTGTTTGTTTTGTTGCGAAAGCTTTACTGAGGGTGGATTGGTAAAGCTTTTTTAAGCGGAAAGAACTAGTTCAAATTGAGTTAGGGGAAAATGGAAAACTTAAAAAATTAAGAATTTTGCTATTTAAAGAGATTAAACCATTGAATAATTGATTAACACATATACTATTTTAATATATGCAACTTTTAAAACCTAACTATCGGCATCTACTATCAACTTACGCCTGTATTAGTCTGGCAACTCTAGTAAACAACAGCTGATTTCTGAAACCTCCGGCATCGCCATGACGTGATTTGTTGTTATTTTCATTGGGCCTAAATAAGACCGCTAAAACAAAGCTCAAAAACTCTTTAAATGCAACTTGTTTGTTTGTACCAATGTAGATTTTATTGAAAAAATAATTAAAATATTTCTTTTTATTTTCAGGATCTGGCATATTTAATCATTAATTTCTCATTAACTCTTCATTCAGTTCAGCAAAAATAATTTCCATTTTTCAAATATAAAGGTGTATCTAGGAGAAAAATGAACATTGTATACTAAGCATTAATCATAGTCAGGTTTCTAAATGTTGTAGGATTGCGGAACCAACTTCGTAGTACAGTAAAAACTTAACTTTTTTCTTAAGCGAATGATATCCCGGCGACCATTGTTTATTTTGTATTTTCCGGAACGATTCTCCCATCTTACACGGAATGAATTTTAAAACAAAGACCTCGTATGTTTTTGCTTAGAAAGTGTTCTCCATCTAGTAATCATTATAATATCCTTTACATTTTGGACTCAATAGAAAAACCACCTATACATACATACATTAATTCATACATTTTTTTAAAAAATCGAAACTCAATGAATTCGTTAATACGTTGGATGGCAACGATTTCTGTTAGCTTTTTAGCGACCGCTCATACATTTGGTCTATTGAAGAAGGTGAATGAGGTGGAAATCACAAAACATATGGCACAATATTCAGATTCGGCAATAATGGCCAATAGTATGAGTAGCAAATGCGATGACAATCTTATGGAACCGGCTGTTATGGGATCAGAGAAAATTAATGCTGTTATACAATATGTATTCAGTAGTAAGGATAATCAACTCGACAGTTGTCCTGTATATATTGATGCAAGAAATAACAAATATAACAAGGACTGTGTTTTGGGTTCCGAGTCATTAAATCGTATGCTAGAGGAGATTATTTCGCCATCTGCTAATGGAAATAGTTCGTCAGAATATATTGAACCATTCGTACAAGTTTGAAACAATTTATTTTTGGCAGCATAACAATGTTTTGAACTCAATTAACATAGATTCGCATTAAATTTCGAAGCTGGTTACCAGAAAAAAAAATTGGCTTTAATCAGAGATGATTTCTATATTAACAAATATCCAAATGAAAATGTTTTCCTCTACCTGAAACTAGACGCACTCAAATGAGCTTCGAATGTCCTTGACTCTAGTGCATATCTACATACATATACATATGCGTTCTCATTCCTTTCACCAATTTGTATAGAAACTGTGGTTGTGTTTTTGTGTGTGTGTGTGTGTGTGTGTTATTCCAGCTGTCAAAGCAGCTGGCATGCGGAAAATCATTTTCAGCTTATTACAAACAGCACGCCAACTGAAGAACCATCTGAATTGATTCACTGACTGACTGACTGACTGAGTGACGCTAACAACAACAACAAAAACGGGTAATACTATTCTCTGGCTTATAACCAAGCCACGCCTCGACGAACAATAAACTGACTGACTGACTGGCTGGTTGGGTGGCTGGTTGGATGTTTGGCTTATGGGTCGCAGGACAAGCGATGGATGCAAACAAATGTCACAGTCGACACATTATTGCCATTGCCATGTCATATGGTAACCCAATTAGTGTAATTTGGTTTAAGCCAGCTGTTGCCTACCTCCCCCCGCCATCACCCCCTCTCTTACTTTCTCAAGTTTCGCAGCTTTAATTAAACCGCACAAAGTGCACACAGCTGACAAACAATAAACTTTAAAGCCCTTCAAGCCCAAGGCATTTGTTAAATGGTAGGGCACTGGCTGTCATAAGACCTCAAAGGAATATTTGGCGATAATTGATTTGATTTCCTTCTCAAAAAGAAAGAGTGGGAAGAGGGGGAGGTGTTTAATACTTTTTGCTTGATATCATATTACCACAGAAGCTAGGCAATTATGTTGAGGTAATTATAATTTTAGGATGTCCCTTTAAATTGTTAAATTAAATGAATTATTTAATTTTCAGTACAACTTTTTGCCAAAGTTATTATAGGTAAGATAGGTAATAATTACTCATCAATTTTTATTTATTTTAATATCTTAAATTAAGTTTATATCTTGAACTTGGTATATTCCATTTCTACTGTACAAATAGTAAGAGAATACAAATTATTTGATTAACAATATTGATATTAAATTTTCTATAAATTAAATTCAATTGTTTCAATTTGTGTCCCTTTTCAATTTGAAATGCCAACCGATAGTCAGTTGGCATTAAAGTAAAACCTTTTGGCAAACATTAGTCACAGTTAAGCCAGATTAATACTAAATACATACCATTGAAACCAATGTCTGGTATGGTATTGCAAAATACATACATACATGTATGTACATACATAAAACCAACTAACATTTAATAAGCCAAACAAGCCAATGTCGTGGCAACTTGTACGTGACCTCATCTTGAAGTTCTTCTCCTACCAAGGGGACCGGGGAACCGGGGACTGCTGAGACTGAGAGTGAGACTGAGACTCGAATGAATCAGACCGCACATAGATCTCTGTCAGAGGCATTAGCATTAGCGATGGACAACAACGACTTCGGGTTGTGTTGCCAACGGATGGGGGGGGCTGGGGGTAGCACCAAAGATAGTTCATCAAAACTGACAAGCCCATTTTGGCTAAAGGAGGCGGCAGCCAGGAGTCAGTCAGGAGCTCAGCTATGAAATCCACGATATAACAAAACTGCAAGGCAAAACCGTAGAGTACAACCACAAACAACAGATGAGAAATATTCATCAGCATTTACGTCACGCAGCGCGCAAAAGTCGTTGTGAGTGGAGTGGTAGGTAGAAGTGGAGGGATTGGGGGAGGCTTTGGGGACAATGTGCCACAAGAGCCAAAAGAACCAGAAGGCAGCATCAGCACCAGCATCAGCGCATCAGCGCCAGCTCTGGCTGTCAGTAGATTTATGTTGACATTTCAATGACAGTTGTGAAAATGCCTTTATTTCATCTTGTTCTCATGAAATTTTCTCTACTCCTTCAAGTTGTAATTTTTTTTCTTTTCGTTTTTTGTGTGAATTTAATTATTTTACAAAAAGAATATTTGATTTGTATATTAAATTCATTATATCATCATGATGGATTACACACATAATATTTATGTTAAACTCAATGATGTGCAATTAACTAAGAATCCAGTATTACTTCAAAAGAAAGTCTTACAATCTTTTATAATATTTTTTCAATCATAAATATTGAAAAATAACTGACTAAATATGCATAACTGACATTAGCTTTTGGGGAGGCCTTCACTTGCTTCACTTTATCCATCTTTTTCCTCTTGTTAGTCAAACCAAATTGTTCGTGCTGGCCATCAATTTTTATTAACTTGATTAAGTGCTTTTATGGCAGCCATCGGGGATTTGTGGCTGTGCAACAAGTTATTAGCCACAAAAACCTCTTGGGGCAAGGTGGCGACAATAAACTTAATTGACGTCAAACAATACACAAATAAATAAATGTACTTATAGTATAATACAATATTTTGCCAGAGATGAAGGAAATGGAGGCGGGTGTTATTATTGGTAAAAAGATAACTTGCTTATAAATTAAGAAAAAATACACAACGTGCCAGAATTTAATATGAATTTAAATGAATTGGGAAATTTAACCAATTGTAGTAAATATTTATAGTTGATTTAAGCATTGTTGTCCCGATAATATAGTATAATTAAAAAGATTAGATTATATTAATAATATATATATATATTTATTAACCGTTTTTTGTTTTTTATAATCAATTTCAAGGCAAATATGTCTGCATTATGTCTAAGTGCAATAATTTAAACTGACTTGTAATAGGAGAACTTTTCAATACCAAAATAACTTTCCCAAGAGGTTGTATCCAATTTTTAAAAGAATGTAGTGTAGTTCTATATTAATTTCGTTAAATTAATCCAATTTAAAGAAATAATTTAATTTTTCTACATACTTATAATGTAGTGAACTACTTTAAAGTTCTTTTTACTTATTTAATGGGGTATATTTTACATTTTATATTAAATAAAACACTGTATAATATATGTACTATATGATATATAATAATTTAATTTCAAATCTTTGATAATCAAAATAAGTTTATTTGTAGCTTAAATTTCAACTTAAACCTATATTACATTTTCCCTTTAGGATTCTTAATCGTCTTTAAGTGCTTTTTTGTATGCCAAAAATTTCAATCTGTTTCTGCATTTCGAATTGTAAAATTTAACATTCATTAGCAAACGAGAATCGAGTAGAAGCTTTACATACAATCTAATGAAAAGACTTGTACATTGTCTTTGTGAATTCGATTAGCAGATAGCTTTTGGTAGTAAATATGTATTCAAATGATTTCTCCTTTGGCAATGCAAACAAAATTTATATGTATATGTATTTGTAAAAGTGTGTTTGTTAGCTGGGCTGGGTAGAGGTAAGTCGACTTTTGCCTTAATTAAGCTTGATATCTCCATGAAAATCCTTTTGTAAATGTTAACAATCATATGCATATATCCTGTGTGTGACCCTTCATTTGTGCACTAATTGAAACATATGTCCGACCGTATGTCCAACAGTCATATAAAATGTAATTTACAAATGAAGATTCATGTCTGAGCTGGGGGCCCAGCTGCATTTCAGTCTTAACCCAGTCCAGGATAACTCTCTCTCCTCTTGTGGCATAAATCAATGCATCCTGGCCCAAGTTGACACTGCAGATGAAACATTTGGCCATCTCTATAGTATGTACATATATACTATAGTAAAATTTCCCCATATAAATTGGAATACATCTCAGAGCTTCTCACTCCACAACCATTTCTCTGCATTTTCTCTGTTGCTTGTTCCTCGTTTCTGGTTATTTCCTGCCATTTTCATAAAATGCAGAGTCAACGGCAATTTCGGTAGGCGCAAACATTTTGTAGTAAGTTTTTGCATTTAAAGTGATTCATTGCCAGGATGGTATTACATTTGGGCACGGCAAGCAAGTCCCTGTGCCGGTTGTGTGTGGACCATTAAAGAAAATTTTATTATTTTAATTAAGTTTCGATGGATGGAAGAAACGTAGGAAATGACTTGATTCGTGGTTTAATTAACAGAATTCATATGCATCGAGGCATCGTTATTTAACCAATAATTAAAGACTTTTTTTACAGAGATCAATGTTATTCCTGGCGTGACGAAAGAGGTATTCTAAGCTGATTTCAAGCTCTTTGATACTCTAGGATCGTAAGATCTTAATTAATTCCCAAATTTTCTTTAGCCTGCAAGCTTATTTATATAATTTCAACAGTTTTTTCATTATTGAAGATATTCAAATGCTTTTCCAACTTTTGCATGGTCCTCCGTAAAGGAGGACTCCTCCCTGACGTTTGTAAAGCCTAAAAGGAACCGGTTTATTCCTTTATATTGTAGTTTATATGTTCTTGACCTTGATACGATGAGTTGAAATACTTACTCGACTTCCATAGAGTTAAAATAATAAGAGCCTGCTATATATTTATATATATATATAGAAATTAAGTCAAAAAGATAACTATACCATATAGGTTTTGTTGGAATGGTCAGTCGATAATAGCTTTAGATCTATAACTTGGTAGTTTATCCAGAGATTGTTCTCAAATTTTGTATTTTTGAGTCTGAAATATATCTACACGATTTCATCAAGTTTCATTAGAATCGTGTTACTATATAACACAGTTTCTTTAAAGAAAGGTTTTTAAATTAAATTGCCATATTTTTGAGATTTCATATAAACTTATACCAAAATAAATAATTAATAGCCCTTTAAGATTCTTTATAATTCTATTGGAGATGATTTGATGATTATATTATATAGCTATTGTAGTATTGGATACGTTCTAACGACCGAAATTAATCCAGTCATCTGCAATTATTTTAATATACTAACCAAGAAAAAAAAAAATGATAAAATAATGAAAATCAATGTTAACTATTACGTAACTCTTGCATAGATTTATTCACACATCCATTTGATATTCCTGTATGCCAGCCATTAGAAGTCCTCCATACATTGTCACGGTATTCCAGAAAGAAAAATGCTTCAGTAGCCTATTGTGAACGGTTAGTTCACTATATGGTAACTCCCACCAGGCATAGAAATGCCAGCTTCGTATGGCAATTGATATAGCCATAAAGACCATTATAGTTCTCGTACGATGACCAAGAAGTGCAAAAATTATAAGTACTTCCGTTATTAACTTGAAGAGGCGCCACGATGATAGGATTTTATTATCTGGATGCCATACCAAATAGGTCATGAGTATGAAAGCCATAAAGCTCTGACGGCATAATCTGAACACATTCATTGATATGGCTGTGATTAGGCAACATATCTCCATATAGACAACAATACTTTTAAATACAGGATATGTTAACATTCGGAGATGGAGTACCAATGTGAGTACAATTGATGCTATATGACTTTTTATTTTGACCAATAACATAAAGGATGCCACTATTTGGGCCATCATCGTTAGACTTATATAAATGCCCGCCAATTGTGGTCCACATTGCCATGAGAAGCTCAATAGACGCCTTTCCAGATACCAGTCACAGTTGCAACGATAGGCATCGGCTAAAAAACTGATTATAGTTAAAAATCTAGCTATACCAGTTAAAATGACTTCGAGTGCACGGCAAATTAGTTTATTATATTCAATACAATCCATTTTGAAATGTTTTCAATCTAACAAGTTTACAATTTCTACAAAATTTCAATTTAGTACAAAACAAAACATTAAAACAAAAAAACAAATAAAACCAACTGACTTTTTAAAACAAATCTTGATAATACATTTTACATAATTGTCGCAATTTTATTAATACTAGGCCGAAGCTTACTAAGTTACATTTTTTGTCCCTTTTTATTCTTTGTTTGAAATCAAATAAGTTGCTCTTTAAGACACTTCAATTGTAAAATCTTTTAAAATTGAACTGAAAATGTTAGATTATATTTTTATTACCAGGTTGTCGTACTGCCGAAATATTGCCTAATACATACTGACAACTGCTTTCAATAATCCCGTGGAAAGTAAATCGGAATACATTTAGTATAACCGAATAATCAGTAAATTTCTTCCAGTCCTTATCTGAGTTAAAAACTAATCATAAAATCATAAAATCTAAATTTGTTTAGTTTATTTTAAATATGTATTTTTATCAATTAAAGACAAATGTTAATCCCTCCCCACTTTATTTCATTTTATCTGGTTGATCCTCTAGGTAACATATATCATTATGTCGGCCATCAATTAGAAGCAAAAGATTCTATAAAATTAAATAATTAAAAGCGGCAGGATTAATTCTCTGGTTCCTCCAAGTCACGATTAATTTCCATATCCTGAAATTGTAATGGAAGGAAATGTAAACCACCGATCCCTTGGTGAAGGCTCTTACTAACTTCGCCAGTATCGTATTCATCATGAAAAATTGCAGCTAGTTGGGCGTTCTTTTCTTGTTGATCGATGCGCCAACGTTCCAGTAAACGTTCCTCATAGCGTCGCTCATATTCCATCAGTTTCTTGCGGTTTTTGTACGCAATATGAAGTTGTGCCTTTAGCGACACATTTGGAAATGGTTTGCTCAGATCGGGATAACCTTCACTAAGGTCAAAATTCGAAAGATTCGTTTTCATACGAAGTTCATCTGAAGATTCAGAGGGCTTGAAGAGGATATCGATTGAGAAGGCATGAAAATATGAGTTTAGGTTATACTAACCAAATGTTCTACTTGAATATTTTCCAAGTTCGTGCTTAAGTTGCGACCGTGAAAATGGCTCCTCTCCTGTAAGCGGGACCTTTCTTCGGCCATAAGATTATCGTTGGTAAATCTGATTTCTATGAATTTCGCCATTTTCCGACTTCTTTTCTCTTTAAGTTTTTCGGTATTAATGGATTCGCATTGCTTTGTCATTTGGCAGGTAATCTTATGGCCTACTGTGAAGTTGAGTTTTCTTTCGTCAAAGTCATTTTAATATCGGATATCGGTCATCGATAATTTCTTTTGTGCGTCATGTAGGATGTCGAATGAAAAACGTTTTCAAATATTTGTAGAATGCTGCCATTGGTTGAAAGGGTCCGTCCATCATCTTATACTGGCCCTGAAGTATTAATCTGCAGATGCGACCAAAACGGAAAAATATTGGGAGTCATTTTTGTTTTTAAAGTTACATTCACTTATGAAAACTGCACACCACTTGACAAAAGCGACCTAAATAATCTGAGTCCTTGTCCGAATTCGTCCTTGCGTTTTGATATGTTACAGCGGATATATTGTAGCTTTTTTGTCAATCAGCCAGTCACGCTTTATATTTCATTCAAATGAAAGTCGGGGCCCGTCGGTCTTAAGTTTACTGCTCTCATCTATAGGAGACGCTCCAACATAACTTGCCTTTTATCATTTGCGGGAAAAAAATAAAAAGTCAACTCTACTAATTATGAACTGTACACTTTTGGTCCAAGTCCACCCGGAATCTTTTGGGATTCTTTTAAAGATTATCGATATTTATTAATTATGTGGGCCAAATCCCGGCGGTACTGCAATGCCGGGCCAACCCGTGACAGAGGTGGAGCAAGCCCCTAGCACTCCGTCTAATTACAAAAATCAGTTTAACATTAGTTGTTCTCCAATGGAGAAACTATCAGATGTTAAGCTGATAAGAACAGATACTACACTTTGATCTTAGCCATAAGGCCGAGAAGCGATAACTAGAATAGGAAAATGTCCTGCCTTTCCCTAGACAAATTGCTTAAACCATTTGAGAATTATAACACAGCTATGCTCGGCTATGGTTTTGCTTTGCATACTTTTTTAAGGTTAAAGGAATTTTGCTACTTATGTATGTATGTACATATATTTACGAAAAATTTCTTTCAAAATAAAAATGAAATAAAGAAACATTTCTTATCATTTAAAATGCAGCCTTCACCCACCGGAAAACTGATCCCTAAGACATTCGGTGGTTGCTAGGTAGAAGTACCTCTTACCCTTCATCAGTTACCTACCTACTGTGTCTTTTTATCCTTGTGTATTTTTCCTTCGTTATAGTTCTCAACTGGTTTAAGACGAAATCACACTGAGTGAGTCCAATTTAGTGCTTATGAGTTACTCTGGCTTCTCTTCAGTTGTCGAATAAATCTTTCGCCTTTTACTAAAGATTTCCGTGGAGAGGTGCACTCTAATGAGTCTAAATTGAATTTTTGCTAGTGCCTGACAACAGTCGGGCCAATAATTAATGAATTTCCAAATCCCCTTGTATACCTGTGTATATACATAGGTAGCCAGTTCTTGGTAAAGTCTCTTACTAACTCCCCAATAACCTGAGAAAAGGAATATTAGTTAAACTAACCAAATGTTTCACTTAAATGTTTTCTTGCTAAAGTTTCAACTTCGATAATGGCTCATCTCCTGTCCCCTTTTTTACGGCGGCTTATCTTTACTTTTCAAGTTTCTCAATACTTAATGAATTTAGCTTGGATTATCATTGCAGAGGAGGAAACTTTATGGCATACTGTAAAATTGCTTTCATTTAGTATGAGATGAAATTTAGGTATTTAATTGGAATTTTCTAGTTTATTTTCTGAAATTTTTTGTTATTTTGCAGCTAAAAGCTTTTTGCCTAAAAACTTCATAGAAATCAGCCCGAACCCCCAACTGGATTATTTATGTACTAAATGCAGATAAAGTCTCATTTTTAAAGCATTGCCTTTCGGCAATCCTGAACTCTCTATGCACTTTCACAATTTGCCCAAAATAAAATTTATTTGGAGGCTCAAAAAAGCAGAAAAAATAAACTAAAGAAGGAAACTCAGTCACGTTTGTGCTGAATGGAAATGGACTGAAATTTACGGCAAAATAAAAAAAAAAAAGGGCAAACTGCCAATGGGAAGCATTGGAGCAGACGACTCTGAATTTTTAGGTGAAAGTCCTGTTGGAAATTTTTAGGAGGCTTAATGAAATTTCCGTTAACCGAACTAAATTGCAGGTAAAAGCTTTTCAGTGGGTTGAGAAGGGCGGAGAGATGTGTGTTGGGAGAAAATGGGTTTGTGTTTTTTTTTTCCTCGCTCTGTCTCCCTCTTTCGCTCACTCCCTCTCTATCTCTCGCTTTTAATTTGAGTGCCTAAATGGAAAGGCATCGTACTCTATAAATAAACAAAACGCTGTAATGCATCGAGTAAAATCGAGTTAGTTTCTTTAAATTGTGTCGATTTTATTGCCGCTTTGTTGTATCCTTTGTTATCCTTGTTGTACAGCTGCATATATGAATGCAAACTTTGGTGTGTGTGTGCCGTCTAGAAAAGATTCTTGTGGCTTTTGGGGTCAGATGTGTCAACTTGACTTTTTGCTCTTACCTTTGCCGTTAAGTTTAAAGAAAAGCGTCCAACCAACCAATACCCACAAGAAAAATAACAGAAATACAAGTTTCTTACAATGGGCGATGGAGAGAAAACTTTGTAGTTTGATTATCAAACGATTCTGTCTAACAAAACGAATGCTGAAATAGTCCATAAAAATATGTTTTTTATAAGTATATATATCTATATATTCTTTGGTACTCGATTAAGTGGTATCTATTCAAATTAATGATTAATACTGATTTAACTGCTAATAGATAATCTTGCACTTTTCTTTAGTTTTTTTTATCTATGTAAAAAGTGGACAAAGGAAAGAAAAGTATTCATAGATTAATTATAGTGTATAATTCATTATAATATTCTTACATAATTTGTATTTATTTATATTTGTTTGTTTTCCAGTTGAGCTATAGTTAACATTGTTAGTTTTTCTTAAGATGTTTTTTAAAACATTTTTTTTATTTTTTAGTTTAACAAATTGGTGAAAATGTTCTTGAATTCATAACTAGTAATTTTTAAACGATTTGAATAAAGATGTTTTTTCAATGGCTAAACTAATCTCAATCCTAAAAGATTCGATCATATTAAGATACTAATCGTAAGATGGACTATATTAGATTTCCAAAAGAGCCATCGACATCTTGGATGAGTAATGAAGCGTATTGTGAATGGAGTTTTTCGATATTTTTCTCCAATTAAGTTGACGTAAAATTCTAAAATTATTTTTGAAAATCCAAAAACAACTGTAGTTGTTTTTGTGGTTGAAACTTATGTGTTTAAGTACTAAACTTATTATTTTGTTCAATATTTCTGAGATTTCCATATACTATTATTTCGGCTCTTTAGTATTATTTATCAATCGTTATCAAATTATAATATTACTACACTCAAAACATAATAAATTAGAAGAGAAACAAGTTTCCATATATTCCATATGGTCGCAGTCATCAGGAACTTTCAATTAACTACCCCAGCTTTAATCTTTTAATCATTTTTTCAACTTTGTGTCCACGTGATTTAAGAGTAAAGAAAAGGATATGCAAGTACGTTATAACTTATGGTTGCAAAATCCTCCGGACATGTTGTCCAAATTAAGTTGCAACTTCAACACAACGTAAAAGGCAGGTGTAAGTTAAGCTGCTACCCCATGTTAGCTGCCCACTACTCCCCCTTCCCAACCCTTGTAGTTTCTTTACCATATCTCTTCTAAATGACACACCTGCACATACAACATATGCAAGTTACTTTACTCTGGCGACCAACAAGTCAACTTTTTGTCAGCTGCACAAGAGACGCATCTCAACTTTTGCTGTCATTTTTTTTGTATATTTTTTTATATTTTTTTTTTTTGGCCAGCTTTTTAATTTCATATTTTATGCAGAGGCAAAATTTTGGTTTTTGCCATTTGCCTGAAGGACAAAGAATGAGTAAATGGGTGCATAAGCTATGCTAAAATGAAACAAGGTTTCGTGTAGTTGCGACTAAGCAGCAAAATATGACAAAATGTTGAGCTAACGGCGCATATTTAAGCCTTCCCGCAATCTCTGCCTTCCCCCGAAGGATAGAGTGAGGTAAGGCGGAAAGGGGGGAGGACTTAACTACTACCACCCAGTTAAACCATTTCCCCGTCGACAGCGAAAAATGTCACAAAATGTTTGGCTGCGTTGACTTTTCGCCGCTTTCTGCATGAGTCTGCTGTTTATACCCTATAATCTAGTCATAAGAGGGTATATTAGAAATGTCCAAGCAATATAGGAAATAAGTATCCAAATATATAGTTAATACACTATCTGGATAGTATATATAAAGTAATAGATCTAATAGTTTTCATGACTTTGTTTTCTTCTTTTGTATATCTCATTATTTTGATAGAGGGTACATTTCGAGCAATGACTCCACCCAAAATACGACGAGATTTTTTTTTTTGATTTTCTCTTTTTTTTTTTTTTTTTTTGGGCTCGACTCAGAGACTATCGCATTCATATTTTGCCTTTTACGAGTTTTTATAATCTTTATGGAGCTCAGCGTTTTTACAGCTCAAGGAGTTACGACGCTTAAAAGTGCAATTTAAATTCAAAAGCCGCTTAAAATATTTTAACTGCACTCACTTAAGTCAATTTTTGTTAAATTTTACAATTATGGCAAGCAATTTAACTTTTGCCTAATTGCGCGACAAGCAAAATTGGTAACTAACAAGCTTTCTCTGTTTCTTCTTAACTATCTCTTCTTCTATACTTATATATATATATATATGTATATATAAATTTCTCGCTCGATTTCTCTAGTTGTGCATATCTCTGCAGGATACCCAAATTGTGTTCCGACGCTTCATTAAATGCAACTTTTGCCTCCTCGAAAGGCGTCGGAGGAAAAAGTTTTGTGTATGGGAAACCGGATGAGGGGCAAATGCAGCAGCTCGGCGAACTGAGTAGCAAATAAAATGGCTCATTAGGATGTGCAAGTGGAAGTTATTGGATTAGTTTTCATGATGCTTCAAGCAGCAAAAAATCACAAAAAAAAAAAATGTTCTATATAAACGATAACGGAAATGAAAAAGATGCGCAACGATATGATGTTCTTTTACATTTGGAAATTTGACTTATGCAAACTGGATTAGAGTGGAAGCCAAATTCCCTCATTGGCCTCAATCATATCATATTCATCCATAAAACTAAATGATATTTTAAAAGCAGATAAGAGGATAATCATAGTATATGTCTATGATATGACTTCAAGTAAAGCAAACAAGTATGCGGCCGAAAAGTATGCAACAAAAATAAATACCAGAAACATTTCCATTTTGCAATATAATTCCCAATTAGTTTAAGGCATTTGTTTAGGATAAGGCAGGACATTTTCATGTTTTAGTTATCGCTTCTCGGCCTTATGGCTAAGATCAAAGTGTAGTATCTGTTCTTATCAGCTTAACATCTGATAGTTTCTCCATTGGAGAACAACTAATGTTAAACTGATTTTTGTAATTAGACGGAGTGCTAGGGGCTTGCTCCACCTCTGTCACGGGTTGGCCCGACATTGCAGTACCGTCGGGATTTGGCCCACACATTATTAATAAATTTCAATAATCCTGAAACTCATTCAAACATGTGCGCAGAATTGATAAGAGGACCAAAAGTATGGTTCATATTTGGTACAAATTGTCTTTTTATCTCCTTGTCCAGCTATTGATAAAAGGAAAATTATCTTGGAACGTCCTTATAGAGAATACAAACTCTCATCTCATCCCCGAAGGAGGAGCCGACTGACTTTGAAAGGAGTATATTAATTAATTGCTAAGCGTTGACTTATTCCGTATGACGCAACTCTGAAATCAGGTTTGAAAACAAAAATAAGCGGGACCCTTTAGTACTATAGTTGCATTTTAAATGCTTCCTACTACTTCATTGCAACGGAATTATCGACCATTTTTCAAGGTAGCATTCTAAAAATATTTCTAATATTTCCATTGATATACTTAAGTGATTATATCTAAACAACAGTAGCTTAATTTTCCGTATAGTGCGAAAGGGATTATTGGATATCCGATATTAGAATAATATTTGACTTTGACTTTTGACATAGGATTACCTGTGAAATGACAAAGCAATGCGAATCCATTAATACCGAAATCCTTATAGAGAAAAGAAGTCGGAAAATGGCAAAATTCATAGAAATCAGATTCACCCAAGATAATCTCATGTCCGAATAAAGGTCCTGCTTACAGGAGAGGAGCCATTTTCACGGCCGAAACTTAAGCAAGAACTTGGAAAATATTCAAGACTCTTGAATCAAGAGGAATATTTGGTTAGTATACCCCAAATTCATACTTCCAGGTCATCTCATAGTCAGGCTTCACTAAGAACTGGTTATTTACCCTATTTTTATCTCAGGACTTGTCGAAACATACGGAAGAGAGAATTTTAATGATGTCGCTTTTTCATTTAAAGCAAGGCAAGTTCATGATATGGAAAATCTATTTGTCCAACTAAGAAAGGGTTACGTATGTATGTATACTTTTGCAAATTTATTAATTATTGGCCCGACTGTTGTCAGGCACTAGCAAAAATTCAATTTAGACTCATTAGAGTGCACCTCTCCACGGAAATCTTTAGTAAAAGGCGAAAGATTTATTCGACAACTGAAGAGAAGCCAGAGTAACTTATCTGTGCTAAATAGGACTCTCTCCTTGAGTTTTGAGCTTAAACCAGTTGAGAATTATGAAGCATAAGATAAAAACGCACAATAGGTAGGTAGCTGAAGGGGAAGTGGTACTTCTACCTAACCACGAATGACTTAGGGATTAGTTTTCCGGTGGTTGAAGGGTGCATTTTATATGATAAGAAATGTTTCTTTATTTCAGTTTAATTTTGAGAGAAATTTTGCATACATAAGTAGCAAAATTCCTTCAACCTTCAAAAAGTATGCAAAGAAAAGCCATAGCCGAGCATAGCTGTGTTACAATTCTCAAATGGTTTAAGCAATATGTCAAGGGAAAGGCAGGACATTTTCCTATTCTAGTTATCGCTTCTCGGCCTTATGGCTAAGATCAAAGTGTAGTATCTGTTCTTATCAGCTTAACATCTGATAGTTTCTCCATTGGAGAACAACTAATGTTAAACTGATTTTTGTAATTAGACGGAGTGCTAGGGGCTTGCTCCACCTCTGTCACGGGTTGGCCCGGCATTGCAGTACCGCCGGGATTTTGGCCCACTTTAGTAATAAATCTGTTCAATGTTTAAAACAAAAACTGTTCATTAATATTGGGTTTTATTTAGTTATGCATCATCATCGTCTTCTTCATCGTTACTTTCCCAACGTTGACGATACTTTGGCCTTGGACTAAGTTTCCTGGGTTCCTTGTGACTCAAATATACCGTCAGGGGCGTATCTTCTGGTAATTTGTCTCTGTCCAGTTTCGTATTCATAAACTTTCGGAATGCCTTCTCCTCCAAACGAGCTTCCTTCTCACGCATGAGATCATTGTAAACGGTTCCAGGTTGGGGACTCCTTAGATCGGCACCTCCAATTGATATACCAGAACTGGTTATACCGTCACTTGCATTTCTAGGATACGCAGCACCACATTCAATTAATCTTGTTTCGGAACGTGTTAGACCACGATTTGTATTTGAAGTATAATCACGTGTCTCATTAGTAGTCACATCCAAAAGGCTGTTATATGGCTCATCATTATCATCAACATTATTAGCAGTTCTTCGTGCACTCTGTCTACTCAATTCAGTCCTTCTTTGCCGACGATCCATGATTAATTTGATATAATATTTTTTTCTTTTTGCCAGGCAGTTTTGTAGTTTTATACTTGTTTAATTTCCGGATAATGACTGATAAATAATTACAGTGGCAAATATATTTGGAGCCTACTGTGATATTAAAACATTTTCTCCACTATAGCCTACTGAACTTTAAAAGTTTCCCATTAAATCGTTTTGCCTGATAGGATTTAACAGTAACAGGATTCATTTTCCTCATTGAATATTTAGAAGCATTTTTTCTTTACGCTTCTATTATACGAAAATTTTTCCGACAAGTCTTTCCTATTTTTCATTGCTGCTTTTGTTCGCAGAAAACGTTTGAATTGACAATTTTAATTGGGATTTTTGTTTGCCTGTTGCACTAAATGATTTATATAGCCGTTTATGGTATCTCAATAAACTTGCAAATACAAAAGGAAAGGCCAAATGATTGTAAACAAAAATGCAATTGGGAAAATTCTATTTAAACTGTATATTGTATATATATATACATATATAGATTCTAGTTGCAGACAACAGTTTTTGTGAAATGCTGGAGAAATGGAAAATGGAA
Source organism: Drosophila sturtevanti (assembly GCA_018150375.1). Classification (NCBI taxonomy): domain Eukaryota; kingdom Metazoa; phylum Arthropoda; class Insecta; order Diptera; family Drosophilidae; genus Drosophila; species Drosophila sturtevanti. The sequence goes on along the minus strand of JAECWJ010000341.1, from coordinate 1,653,721 downwards.
GGGAAAACACTTTTATTCGATTGAAAAGATATTAAACTAAATTGGAATTAAAGGATTAAAAATCAATACTAACAAAAACGCAATTGATTCAATTGAAGGCTTAGCCTAAGCTACTTAAGTTTTGTATTAAAAAAATATTTTGACAAAAAGGAAATTTAGTTCAGTATCAGTATTTTTAAGATTAGCCTTAAATTTTGTTGGATTTTTTATGAATTCATAAGATACTAGTCAAAGAATTTCATTTATCTGTATAAGATATTAGCTTTTAATCTAAGAAATTGGATCGGCAGAAATAAATATGCTCTTTAAATTGATAAACATAAATTCTTCTTTTTTTAATTTTACTTTTTATGATATGGCAACTTTTTTATTTTTTTTTTTTTTTGCAATTTTCTATCTCCAATCGCATATTTTTAAGTTTGAAAATTTTGTTTTGCTGACGTTGACATAAAATCCACCATGACTTGGTAACTAACAAATTTTTTTCTCATGATTTTATGGTTATTATTTAACGGATATCATCTTTATATTTTGCTAAACTTTTATATCTTAAAGACATTGAGTATGTTTATAGAAACTTTATTGAGGTTATTTGAAAGTTGGTGAAAACTTTCGTTCTAGTTGGAAAAGTTGACATTTTCTTCTTAATGACATTTACGTGCAGCATTTTCATCCTTTTAAAGCAAATTTTCTCATTAGGACAAAATAAATGTCATTTAAGAAAATTTATTTAATTTATAAGACATTTTCTATTGTTGTTACTTTAAAATAAACTTTTGTTAAATATCTTTTAAATACATATAAATGGTGCTTTAATTGTGAAACTTTTCTTCTGTATTCTATATATAGAAAGTTTTTCGTAATTTAAACAATATTTACAGGTCCTTTTCTCATTCTGTATAAAAGGCAAACAAGAAATGAGACATTTTTCCACCTTTCATTGTTTTGTTGCCATTTTAATGTCAAACTGTTTAACCTTGTACCCCAATCATAAAGGGAACAGTCTGAAGACCATTCAAAATCTTATTGCTCTGATTCCTTGGCAAATGTCGCCAAAGATTATATTTGCCATTTTCTTTTTGCCCTTTGTTAGAGGGAAAAAAGCAAAAAGGAGCAGCCGCCATTTCTAATCAGATATTTACGCCACAGGCGGCAACGAGGCAAAAAGAATAACGAAAGAAAAGGAAAAGTGAGGAAAAGTAGCTAAAACAACCCACTTTACCCACTGCTAATATTACATTTGAGCTTTGGGTACACAACTCTCGCGCTGGGTGTTAATATAAATGAGAAGCATTTAAGTATATAAACCCCATGGCAGCTCGAAATCCAACTCCAAAACCAAATCAATATTCCGGTTCATTTATGTCCATTTAACCATCGTTTTTACCTACAAAATGGTATAAAATTTTAAGGTATATTCGAATCTAGGTTTATGTTAGTCTTTAAAATGTGTTGAATGTAAGAAATGGGTTACACATCCACTTTATATTTTCTCTTCAACTTTGCTATGGAGTGTTCTTTGTGAATAAGTTTATGTTGCACATAGCTCACATGACCTGGTTAGATGAAATGTTTGCATAAAAACTCTTTGTTGAAGTATTTGTCCAACATTTGCATTGTGTGCCAAGGTAAACGACTGAGTTTAATCGACAACTTCTTCTTCTTCTGTTTTTTCTTCAATATGGATTCAGATAATCATTCGCCTCATTCAATCAAATGCATTTAATGTACATTAACCTGAGCTTATTCACACCACTTAACCCTTTACTGCCCTACCCTGAAGTGCTTGTACGTTCAGGTCAACCGGAAAAAACGGAAGCCCATGGCGCAAATAGTGATCGAAAATGCAAAATTAATAAAGAGGCATGCCTGCGCCTGTTCAATGAAATTACTTCTCTCTGTTATACAGATGCATATTTTATGTATTAATACACTGAGAGGAATTCATTATACTAGTAACAAAATTGAACTTAAATGGGATTTACTTAGGATGTAAGTTTAGGAAAAATTTATTATATTCCGTCATTGGATTCGGAATAATCTTTATATTTTTTTTATTCTTTTTGTGACACAATTGACTAACATTTTGAAATCGTTTTTCTATTTAAAAAGAAACTTTATGTAAATTTATTTAAATCCAAAAATTAAATATATGGAAAGCCTAGTATATCAGTGGGAATTCCTTCAAAAAAATAAATCCATAATAAAAAAATGTGTTCCGGCAAGTTCTAGGCCAATATTTTTTTTTCTAAAGTACTCTATATAAGATATAGACTAAACTTGCTAATTTATTTAGTAACTATTAAAACTAATTATGCAAATTTGTTTTCTTAAAACGCCTCTGAGTGAAAATCTTTTACGGTAGGATTTCCCTTTCTAAATATACATAATTCGACTCATAAGAATGTCTGAAAAATTTACTTTCCATTGTGAGTGAAAACTTGAAAAACTTCTGATGATTTTTCTATGAAATTTTTAAATTAAGTTTTAATTTTTATACCGATTTCAAAAAACTAATTACTATGAAAATTACAGAACAACTTTTCTATAATGATAAATCAATTGAATTAATCTTGAATTTGATACTTGATTTTTAATTTCAACTTATTTATATATAAAAGTAAATTTTGATTCAAATATTATCAGCAAAAGATAATGTAAGATTCTTACTTGTTCCATATCATTAATAGGAAAAATAATTTACAATAGATTTTTCTCTTTGACTTTGATTATTATTATATCAGTCAATTCATTCCATTTATTTTCCTCAGTGTCAATTTGTATATGAACTCAATTCAATGCCTGTCCATGAATACGGTGTAAGTTCCATTATGAATGTGAATATTGGTTGCTAAATCCCTGACTGACCTCAGTCTCCCATTAATTTGCCTGGCAACCTTATGCAGGCAGCAGATGTATGTAAATGCAATGGAGTAAGTGGTCGAAGGAATGTATGGAAATCAACTCTCGCATATTTAAAGTGTTTGCAAATCACGGCAGGCGAATTAACATTGGATCCGGAATGGACTCCAGAGTGTAGGACAAATGGAGTTGTTGGCTGGCTAACTGTCCATTAGCTGGACTGGAAGATTATATTTAACCAAAGCGAAATAGTTGAAACTAAATTGGCAAACATCATCATGTAGAGTAGAAGATTGGCTTGAAAATTAGGTTTACTAACTAACTAAAACTCGACACGAGAATGTGACAAGGCTTCGTTATGCATTTAAATTGGATGCCTAATGTTGACAGAATTGTTCTGTGAGTACTTGTGGGAGTAGATGATTCGAGTCAAGAATATATATTAAATTTCTGCTATATGACTTTTAAGTATGTTTTACAATGGGTGAGAAAGGGAAAAGAGAATTATTGTCCACAAATTATGTATGAGAATTCTTGAACTGATTATTTTCTGTTTCATTATTTAAAACAAGTATATATATTTTATAGTTATTATATAGAGTACATTCTAAATCATAAACTGGCATTTTAATTACTAAATTCTGTTGTTCGCTTTAAGTTTATTGTATTATTTCTCTTAAATATATAAATATTAAGTTAATCATAGTAGTTTAATATATTATTATTATTATAATTATTATTATTATTATTATTATTATTATTATTATTATTATTATTATTATTATTATTATTATTATTATTATTATTATTATTATTATTATTATTATTATTATTATTATTATTATTATTATTATTATTATTATTATTATTATTATTATTATTATTATTATTATTATTATTATTATTATTATTATTATTATTATTATTATTATTATTATTATTATTATTATTATTATTATTATTATTATTATTATTATTATTATTATTATTATTATTATTATTATTATTATAAAAATTTCGTGTTACTAAGAAAAGTTTCCATGGTAAACCATATTTATGTTATATTTTAAAAAGATGCACATCTAAAATTAATTATATTCTTGGTCTAGAGACATTTTTAATATTTAGCAAACTTTAAGCAAAAAGTTTTAATTAAACTTTGGACATTTCTATGGACCAATGCTAAATTTTTAATAAATTTTTGTCTTTAAGACATAATGGTAGACAATCTTTTCTTATTAAACCACAAGATTTTCCATTAGCATAATTTGTTGTCTAGCCTTCTTTATCATTTTCTTATATAAAAGGAAAACTATAGGCAACCAAACACAAAGACGTCAAAGTCACCAACAGACTTGATTGTTTTTTTTCTTTTTTTTCCAGCTTTTCCACTCGCTGTTTCTATTATGTTTACAAGGTTAATTAAATTTCTGTAATTGCATTAACAATTGCCTTGGCGGGTCACTCCAAGTGGCATTAACAGCATCTTGTAGAAAATGACTACACCCCCCGCCTCGTCAATTCGACTGGTCTTCAAAAGGTTTTATGAACACACATAAATTAAACACGAAATTTGCTTTTGTTCTGGTTTTTGGTTTTTTTTTTTTGTTGCCAATAAAGTGTATTCATTTTATTGTTACTGATGTTTGTAGTTACACACTTAACTGACACGCCCCCCCGCCACCATCATCTCTCTTCCTCTCTTTTTATGCATTTCCTTTTTATTGCACTTTCATAGTCAGAATTGTTCATTAACTTGTCTTATCCTCTTTTGATTCGTTTTGTTTTGTGTTTCTTTTTTTTTATTTTCCCTTTTGTGGGATTTTGTTTTCTTTTGGGAAATTGAACAATGTTTTCCAATTTTTACCAATTTGCTAATGAAGTTTTCATTATGTCTAGATACAAACATGGATCTCACATTGTTTTGGATCTCAGAAATCAATTTCCATAATTAACGCAGAAGATGGGGCAATGGGTAAGTGGGTCAGTTTCATTTATGTAGGGCACAACTTTGGGTTAACAACATTCCTGACATTAGTTGATAATATGATGAATCAATTTACGTTTTAAAAATTTCAAAAATGGATCAGTTGTAAATAAAACTTCCCCTTAAATAGCTTAAGCTTGAGATAGTGCTATCTTATTATTTTACCTGTTAAATCAAGGATTCCTAGTGGTTTTAATTGGCTTTTTTGCCTGGCATAGGTTTTTGTTATTAGTTTACACATCTTTAGAAGGATTCATATAAGAAAATATATATAATTTGTTATATAATATTTAAGAGTGTCTCAAAGCCGGTGTGAATGCAAATAAAAATTTTTTTCTTTTCTCAACTTGTCATAAATTTTAAATAAGATGCCGGCGTAGGCGTTGTAAGAGTTCAGGATGAGTCATAAACTTTTCTCAATGACAAAATCGTAAAAGAGAAAAACAGAAATTTAATGTCATAAAGTTGGCCTTGGAAATGTGACAAATGGAAAAGTAAAGAAATCCTTGAAACCAAAAGAAAAGAAGAAAATTCAACATAAGGAAAGATTACAGAGGAATTATAAATAAAAGAAATATTTCCTTATTCCTCGACTGTTGTTAACCTTTGACTTTTCCATTCATTAATCAAACCTTTTTTCTTCAATTGTCCTAGTCACGCCTTCAATTTTTGGTCAGTCAGTGAAATTATGTAACATTTTTTGCTTTCTTTAATTAAAATGTAAGGCAAGTCCACATGGAACATAAATTGTTATGCCAACTCAAAGAAGAGGGGGGTGGGGAGAGTCCGGGAGTGTGGGTTGGAAAAAATTTAATAAAAATGTCACAGCTGAGCGGGTGGCAAGGACTTTCATTTCCTCTCACGATAATTATGAAATTGAAATCATTTTTTTCACTTGTCGTCGTCCTTGTGAAAGTCGCCCAGCTGGAGGCCAGCTTAAGGGTGTGGCATCTTTAAGTCCTGGAGACAAAGACAAATGCGAATAGTTTGATTTGCATGTTGTTGCTCCTTTGCACCTCAAATCCACATGAATAAATTCCAATGACCAATTTTGGAAAAGTTTTTGGTTTGTAAGGATGTGGCTTACACGTGTTGCCAATGTTGATGCTGACATTGTCCTGGCAACATTTTGACAATTTGTGGAAAACAAATGGGGAGAAATGAAACGAGTTCTGAATCCGTCTCCTTCTCTTCCTGAATTATTCATAAATATATATACGAATTTCCATGTTTTTCATACGGAAAACACAGGCAGTCATTGACAAGCGATGGAAATGCGAAGAAATCTCTAAATGTGGCACAACCCCTCCCACCCCTCCCGCAACCACCTCTCCAAATATCTTCCTAGTTTCTAACGGAAATAATTCTACCTGAATTTCATTTATGCAAATCAATGGGAGAAATGGGTTGACATATTTTTGACTATATTGATATATATTCTTCCTAATCATTTGATTTAGTTTAGTTAAAAATCTTTTCGGTTATTTAAATCTCGAATTTGCTACTTAAAGCCTGGAAAACTTTAGGTTAACTGCCTTGATTAAAATTTATGCTCTCCCTTTGCCATCATCGCATGTCCCCCGCCCCCCCTTAGACCACCATTTATACCTTCTGTTGTCCTTCTTCACATCCGTTTTATGGTTTTGCACTTAGCAATTAACGAGTTTACTTTTTTAGTGTCCGTCCCAGAGCCCGCATGAAGTGGACATATTCCAACACAGCTCCATCCTCCCTTCACCATCCACCATTCACCATCCACCATCATCCAACTGCACACCTGTTTCACCTCACCTGGTGATTCGACCGTAGTATCTCCCAGTTGGCTCGTTGCTCTCAATTAGAGTGTCACTTCCGTTTGAAATTTAGTTCACTGCTGGACAAATTTACCTATGTGGAGATGTTCCCTTCTGCTCCTTCTCTTTCAACACCTCCACCTCCACCCAGTTGCCACACCTCGCAATGGTTGAGCTGTTGGCATAAAACAGAACTTGGACACGAACTGCATTGCGGTGTTTGGTTCTTTGGGGATGTGGATTTCGAGTGATTCCAACTGATGGCACTTTACTTTTGCACTTTTGGGTTGCGGTCACAGAATTATCATAGTTCCACCAACCATCCAGTGGACATTGTGGTTAATGGAACTTCTATCAATGGATCAACTATCACAGGGAAAGTTCAAGGTCTCAAAAAAAAAAAGAACAAGAATTGCTTTACCAATAAAAGGTTTCTTCAAGTGTATTGCATTTCTCAGAGTCTTCGACAAAATAAAAAACTTTTCCTTGAATTGAAAGCCTGTTACTACTAACAATGTTACCTCTCACTCCCTTCCCCCATTCAGTCCTTGCAGTGTCCTTTGTGCTGGTGCCATTTCAAATGCGACGGAAATTATTTCTAAATAAGAAATGCAGAGGAAAAGCAAACTGGGAAATGTCAAAGGACTTCAGTGAACACCATCTGTGAAGGGAGAATTATTTGTGATTGAAGTTGAGTCAAGTAATCAAAAACTAAATATATAAACTATATACATATATAGTCCTATTCCCTAGAATAAAGTGTGAACATTAAAGTTCTGGATATTTGTTTCTCATTTTGGTTCATCTGTTTTATTTTCTTGCTTGAGGTTACGCCCCTTTTTTGCGGTTATACGGGCAGAGGTTCATATTAATTACGGGGAAAGTGGCCAGGAAAAACATTTTCACATCATTAAAAATTATTTATGGATCTTGAGGCGAGTCCTGTTAGCAGGGATACAATTTAAATAGAATTGAAATTAATGTCTGCCTGTGTGAGTTTCTCGTTTCTCAGTTCTCTCTAACAAATTCAGCAAAATTAAGCAATTGTTAAGAGTTATGGATGCAGGACCTTGAAAGGATGTTCCACCTACCTCACATTAAATTTGCATAATGCGCTGTAAGTTTTGTGGCAAACATTTAACGAGCCACACAATTTGTCAATGGGCACACCATTCAAATGGCTCCAAAAATTATTCATGACAAATAGATGAGAAGAGAAGAGAAGAGAAAGAAAAAAAAAGAGAAGAGAAGGGGAAAGGGGAGGGAAAATGGAGACAATAAGCCAAGTCCCAGACAAGTGATGAAAATGGGAATCCACGGCAGTTGTACCTTTCAAGGACAATCAAATGGTTGTCTATGAATTTAAAATTATGAAAGGAGAAATTTTGAATACCTGGAAAAGGTTTCTGGGTGTTAAACTTGGAAAATACTTTCGAATAAAGTAAAATGGAACAATACTCCGATCTCCTGCATATATATATCTGGATTCTGCCTCTACAAATAGAATATTTTTCAGTTATTTCTGCCATTTGAATAAAGTTTTATCTATAATTCCTATTGGGCGAGCATTCAACTATAACTACTATTTATAATATGTTTTGTTAAATATTTGGAAACATTGACTATCTATTGCCATAATTTAGTAACAACCGAATCCGATTAGTTACTAATTAAAAACATCAATAAACAAAAGCCAAAACACAAAATGCAGCAAATGGGGAAAACAATTTTTAAATTAATTCTACAATGCCAAACAACAGAAAATGAACACAAATTAATGGGCGTAGAATTTGGGTGTCGGTGGCCAATTGGGGGGCGTGGCTAATGCACATTTCATTTGTGGCCTTCGGTAAATAATTTACAATTGCAGCAAAGACCACCAACAAAATGGAAATGCACACGGATACGGCTCGATGAGATAACAGGAGATTGATGGGAGGATAATGATGGATGACATCCTTTTCGGTTTAAATTCAGCTTTAAAGTTGACTGAATAATTCGAGTATAGCATATAGTTTTTCCTCTATGTTTTTTGGTGTACAATTTTAGGATGTTTGGCTGGAAGCGTTTCAATTTTCGCATTTTATTTGGTGCTTTTCCTCGAATTTCATTTTGACATTTTTTTTTTTTTTTTTTGGCAAATATTCGAAATGAAATTCTGACAAGAGTCGCGAATTAGCCTAAAGGATATTTCTTTGTATCCCGATATATTCGCTCAGGTTTATTGATTTTTGTTGGCATTAGATTTCCACTGAGAAGAGACGCCGAGTCTGAATTTTCCTGCATTTTCATGTCTGTCATTAGTCAGCTAGTTGCTGCTTTTTCTCTATAATTTCCGCGACTGTCATCAAAGAGAATTTTTAGTTTTCCCTCTGCGGAAAGACATTTGCATAGGAAAAAGGAAAAATGTTGAAGCAGAAGGAATAATATATAAATTAAAGATTTGAGACATTAATAAAAAATTTAATTCTCTTTAAAATGAAGAAACTGAACTGCAAAGAAGGTTTTTAGAAATTCCAGTGACGACTTTATCATCGATGAGGTACGTGACCCAATGCCACGCCCTGTTCCCTAAAAACAAAAGACAAAATGTCAACAAATGAACCGGAGAGAGATAGCGAAAACAAGGAGATAAAGAGAAAGAGAGAGAGCGAAAGAGGGAGAAAGAGGAGAACCGTAAACTTTTCGGTCTCAAGTCAATTGGCCAAGTGAATATCTGGTTTCGTTTTGTATTTTGGATGCGTATTTCCCAATCCCACTGTCAATATGCTCATCCGTACACACACACACACAGAACACACCACATCGTACCACATACTCACCGTATCCTTGGTGCTTGCTCCTGTTTTCCCTGGTCGTTGCTCACGTAGTCGTAAAACATTTTTGTGCCCAACGAAACGAACGACAAGCAGGAACTACAAATTTTGCATAAAGGGCGCCACGCCCCTGAGCCACCAGCGCCCTAACACACACACACACCCATATATACACACAGGGGAGTAAGGCCTTTTTGGCTAACGGGTCTTTATCATTGGCAAGTCTTTTCCTTTGTGCCAGATTTTACTTGAATTGAGCTGCACGCGACATTTCAACCAAATTAAAAAATGCAAAAATGCTAAGAAAATGTCCTTCAATGGACAAAATGGGGCAAAAATAGAACACAGGCACAGACAGAAGAGCTTGCCAATTTAATTCGTTTTCGAATTCCAAATTCAGTTTGTTGGCTTTGGGCCAACATTATTTACAAGATTATGGGAAACAAGCAGCGAAAATAGAAGCAAAGGATAAGAATTTTTGGCAACAGAAGTGAATAAAGAAGAAGCTGATGCAAGGAGTCACAGGATGTGAGACATGTACTTGAAGAGAAGGAGGACGATTGGATGAACCGAATAAAACTAATAGAATAAATAAAAATTAACTATAGAATTGTTATATTTGAAGCTTTAGCTAATGACATTTTGTTATACAGAATAAGTAAAATAAATTGGAGATAAGGATGGGTGGCAGGTCCTGTAAAGAAAGGCAAAGCAAAATGGTTGTTATAATGGATATGTTAATGGATATCCTGGGAAAATATATACCCATTTTCATTGAAAAACAAGCGAGTTGTCAACGCTCATCCTCTGAACTAGGATATATATATTTTTAGCTTATATTTCTGATTTAAGTATGAGGAAGGAAACTTAGACTTACTTAATTTACTAATTAATAATTGGAGTTTGATTGACAATAAATCGGCAGTTAAATCTTAAATGGCTCTTTGTTTTATTTAACATATTCTTTATAGACTGTAAAACAAATTAATCCTGGTGAAGCAATTACCCAAATATGTTAGGTCCTTGGGTTATCTATCTCATAATCTGTGGAAAAGTTTTTAAAAATTTGAACCTTATTAGTTATTCAAACGAAACTAACGCGGAAATTCAAACAAAGTCTTGCTCAATTCATTTAACTTAAGTATGCATGAAACTACAATGTCCGGACTACACCTGACCCTTGGTCATTATCCTAGTAAACCCAAAAAACAACTGCAAAAAAATTAACAGCAAAAAAGAAACCAAAAAAGCAGCCTACAAAATCCACTCAAGTCAATTTGAAAACTTTCATCCCAACTACACGAAACTGAAACTGGAAGCACTTTAGCTTAATAAAAACTAATTTGTAATGCAAAAGCAGCCAGACAGTGATTAAGGGGCAGGGTCACCGCCCCCTAAGCCACACCCGATGTTCCACTAACTACTGCCCATTCCACACTCTCCATTCACTCTCCTCCATCACCTGACCAGATTGTCAACGTTTTAACTTTTGGCCAGCGGCATTTCCTTAGTTACATCTGAGGCATCGTCCTTTCATAGATAACGGTGAAAGGAGCTGAACTCGGAACTGGAAACTGAAAACGCGGGAAGTGCGCCACATAATTCAAGAGGCACAAACCGCAGACAAATTTGAAACTTGCACCGCGAAATTACACGGACTGATGAGCAAAGTTTTCATCAGACAAAGATAGAGAAAGAGAGAAAAGAGACTGAGGGAGAGAGAGGGAGAGAGAGATATTTAACATTCTCTGTTCTATCTGGATTTCAATTCAAGTTTGAATAGAAGAAATTATTTACAGTGGTAAATGCCATATGATGGATGAGGAGAAAGGAGAACGGGGGGAGGGAGGCAGGGACACATAGCTCCCCATTTTGTTCAAGTATCGTGTAAATGGCAACAATTTTTTGGGCGAATGCAAAGGAAAAGCAACAACTGAGCATCAAATTTGAAACATACTTAAATATACACACACACACTCACACAAACAGACACCCATACACACACACACATACGCACGCACACAATTGCGGTTTATGGCGAATGCTTGGCGCATTATTTAAATTTTTATTCTTTCAAATTTATTTTGCCGCAGCCTTATAATTTAATTCAACTTTTTTTTTTGAGAAAGAGAAGCGAAAAACAAGTGTGAGGACAGGAGAGGGAGAAAAGAAGAGAGGAGGAAATATGTGTGTTGAGTGTGTGTACATTTGTAGATGTCTTTCCAGGGTCGGACATTGAAACAAAAAAACAAATAATGGTCAGGGTGTGAGGTAATGAAAATCTAAGGGCTGAATCAAATGAGTTAATTAATAAATATATACAAGAGTCGGATATTGCAAAACAGAACGGGAAATGAGTTTTACATGAACATATATATATATATATCCATCAATCCTCCAATTTTAATAGAATGGATAGGTATCTTATTTATCTATGATTCTCCATCGGATTTCTCACAGAAGTTTGAAGACGTTCCATTTCTACTATAAGATAGTTTAATATCGCACATGATGTAAGAAACTTAAAAGTAATTCATTATGCAGAGATCTTCATTATATAGAAGTTCACCAAAGATCATCAAATGAGAAATTAGATGCATAGAAGAATCATGTGCAAGACTTTTCGAGTTAAAAAACGATTCATTTTAATAGATTTGGGAAAAGAAATCAGAACTCAAATAATCTTTATGTCGATATCTTTTCAGTCTCGATATCTTTTTCAGCCTATAATCCAATGATTTCAACAGATGAAAACTGATGGAAATGGGAATAATAACTAGAATATAAATTGTAAAGGATATTTTCAATACTAGGTTAAATGTTTGTCTATAGATTATCCTACAATTTGGAAGGATACATTTCAAACCCCTTTCCACCTACCCGAATCCGCCCCTGAAAGTGTGTATGTGACTTCCTTTTAGCGGAAATTTTTTGCTTCCTTTTTGTGGCTGCTTCTTTTTGTTCTGTTTTTCATTTTTTTTCTTTTTTTTTTGGTGGCTGAACACGCATGCCTCCGTTTCACCACCGCCATACAATATTTTCCACAACAACAACAATTACCCTGCAGTTTTTCCGCCTTTGTCCTGGTAAGCCAACCGCTCAGCATATAAAAGCAATTACAACGCGTCACCAACTGTCTGGATCCTTAAACGGAAGCATTCACCCACTCATATCCATATACATATATAGTATATAGTCTATCTGGCCGACTTTGAGAAGGAAACACAATATGTAAAGTCATGCGATTGATAGACAAACATTTTGTACTTGCCTCTGTACTGTCAATGTGAAATGTGGAAAACCTATTTTCTCTTCCATTTTCAAAGAAAGATTTGTGGCTTCAAAACAAAAGCTCCAAGAAGAAGAGGAGTTGGTCCTCCCCATCCCCTCCCTCATCTGCCTGCATCATTTAGTTAAAATGAAAGTATTCATTCACTTTGCCTGCATTTCGTAATTACAAAGAAGAGGAAAACTGTTTTGTTTTTCCGCTTTTTCCGTGGATTTCCCCACAAAGCCCTGCCACATTGAAAGAACTGTGACATGACCTCAAATTTCGGAGAAGAAAAAGCATTAGGTAAAAGCAAAAAACAAAATAAAACACAAAAATACAAGAAGAAAATTTACTGTCGACTTTCTTTTCATTTATCGCCTTACTTTTTTGCTGTTTTTCCATTTTCCTTTTGTTTTTCACCATTTTTTTTTGGGAATGAGAAAAACAATGAAAAGAAGAAACAGAAGAAACGAAAGGAAGATGAAATATCTTAAGAATGTCATTTAAAATATATCTCAATAAAATTTTTAATATATTTAATTTACAAGTTTTGTTTCCTTTTATTAACTCGTTTTATTAAGTCAATAAACAAGAGAAAATTTAAGGAATTTTCATTTTTTATGTATTTATAATTTATTTTGTGAAAGTTGTGTTTGGCCTTGAGAGTGAGTTAAGTTTAGTTAACAATCAAATTAAAAGTTGCTTATTATTTGTGGCAAAGGCAAAGAATAAAGTTTTGAAAAAGGGCTAAGCAAAAATATTAAATAGAATTACAGAATTAAATTATCGCAAAAACCAAAAAACCAATTAAAAAGTTAGTTGAAAAGTTCCTCTTCTCGTCTTTCACTCACGGCAAGTCAAACTAGTTGCAATATCAGAAAATCCTTCAATGAAAAGTTTCTCAATAACTCGGAAAAACAAGAAAACAACAACGAAATAAAAAATGTTTAGCAAACAAAATGCAGAATGTGTGCAACAATTTTTGCCAATGATTCTTTCAAATATTTTAATCAAATGTTCGTTTTATCTTTTGTTTAACTCTTTGCAATGAGGATGGATTTGCCTGAACCGCAGGGATTTGTTTGTTGCGCAGTTTTCCTCGTGGTTTTCACATGTTTGCCGAAAATATTTTATTGCGAAAATAAATTCACAAATTCTGTTTATCTGTTGATTTATCTTTTGCTTCTCTTTTTGCATTTGCTTTTGCTGCTTTTCTTTTATTTCGCTTTGACAGACAAACCAATTAAGAGGACAACATTTAGAGGACAAAAACTTTTCCAGCCACACAAATCAATTAAAAGTTTTCCCAAACTCAAGTAAAACTCTTCCATATTTTCATCTCTAAAGCGAATTCTAAATAAAAAGTATTTAGGGTAATGAATCAAAAAGCAATTCAACCTTTTTTAATATATATAGTAACATACTGAACATTGATTGATGTTCACATTCAATATCAATAATCCAAGAGCGAATTTCGATGCTTTTTGGCCATAGTCAAAGATTTGCTTTCCCATCCATGAATTTATATATATATCACTGTATGGGTAAATCTTTCAATTTAGAAATCGTTTGGTCTATTGAAGTGCATTTCTCACTCCATCAAACTAATTCGTTTTCTATTTTAAAGATAATAGAAATGGGAAAAATTGACATACTTGAGGAACCTTTCCCTACACGAAAATCCGTCCCTGACATTGCCTGATAAACATTTCTAATTGATATTTATATTTTGGAATTGTTTGCTACCGTCCAATGGAATGCCAAAGCAAACAAAATGGATGAAACTTGGAGAAGAAAATTGCCATAAAATGATGCTGGCAACCGAATATATTTAAATTTTAAATGAAACCAGAGTCCATGATGGATGTGGCGCCCAAACCACCCCCTTCCAATATTTGAATATTTGGATCGTTGACATGAATAATAAGAATTTGGTCAAAACTTTTGTTGCTGACCTCCCTCAAATCGCAGACCCAAACTGGAGGATGTTCGACCTCAAAGATGAATTGAATTCAAATTTATGGCAAAAGAGAGAAAATCGGATGGCGAAAGCTTTTCCATCGCTCAAAATTTATCTGAGAGCCCTTTGCTGTGAGTTCAAAGAGAGAAGATGTTGCCAGCAACATGTTGACAATTATTTGAAACATTTGTTGAATGTTTCTAGGGAGTCGGCCACATTCTATTGATTTCTTTGTGTGTTTTGGTTTCGCTTGTGGGTGAGCATTGTAGGTCAATTATCATCTGTGCTTAGGTTGATTTACGGGTGACAAGACCACAGACATTCAACATGAATATTCCCTTTCATTCAGATCAGCTTAAACCAATTGCAAAACGACAAACAGTTAATCGAATTAAGGGCCATGGTCAGAAACTTTTTACAAGTTCAAATCGAAATGACGACCACTTTGTGATATTTTTGAGAGGAAAACATTGTTGAACCTTTTGCTCGCATAGCTAGGAATTAATGAGTAAATGCAGGTCAGAGTTCCAAGAGGAATTCCAGGATCCCCCTTTTAGGTGGAGCCTTGATAGATGGAGCTGCCTGTTTTTGGCAGCCATTTAAAATTCCATACACGTAGAGCATGAGCTTGTCCCTGGCCCCAACTGCAAAGCCACCTTCTACTAAACTGCAACGTGTTGTGGTCGTCATGGGTTCGGATCTGGATTTGGTTTATATGGCAAAAGAGGTAGGGGAGAGGCAGGGGGGGATGAACAAGGTGCACTTTGCAATTTAGAGCCTCGATTCGGTTCACATTGTCAGCACTTTCATTATTGCCCGCATTTCAGGGCGGCTATGGATGGTGAGGATGTGGATCAGGATGAGGATGTGCAGTTGATTGCAGCATTTTTGCACGTTACAAGCCTTGACTCCTTTCCTACAAAGTGAACTCCAGTGAGATGGGAAAACAAAGCATTTTTCGGGCATTTGATGAAAGCGAATGTAATTTTGAGTTCGATTCGGGCAACAAATTACTTCTAGAGAATGAGCCGCTTCTCTGGATTAGTCCAGATAACAATTGTTTAGTCTCAGTTAACCGCAATTTCAATCTCGTTTCTTTTACATGTTCCTCTCAGCGCAAATTAAATTACTCATACTCTTTCGTTGCCTCTTGTCTGGTCGACCACTCAAGACAAATGCTTTTTTATCTTGTTGAAAAATGCTTTTAGTTGACATTTTGCTTTCAGAATTTTAAATGATCTTATATTCAAGAGAACTCAACTAAGTTCAAGGTCGCTTAATCCTTGAACTTTAAGAAACAATTCAAATTGAGAATTGCCGAGCATTCATTCCATCCATTTACATGTGAAATACAACTTGATATGTGGAGGGAAACTATTCCAAAAGCAAATTCCACCACATTTTGTTCTCTAATAAATATTTCATTTTGTTTTGCATTTTGGCATTTCCTTGGCTCCAAGTTGTAAAAAATGGAAATTTTTCTCAGTTGAGACACATTTTGCACGCATGCTCGCGACTCTGCCAGAAAACCGGTGGAAGAAATACATATCTTTCCTGTTCCCCCCTTTATGATTTGGTTTATGTTTTATCCACTTAACTTGTTTTTGACTTTGGCATGACCTAAATGCATGACTAGAACTAGTTGGTGCTCCTTCGTCTCCTACTCCACATTGTCCCCCTGAATCACTTAAAGGCGTCACATCAATTTGAATGTTCCTGTCCGTTTGAGATGTTAATGTTGAGTTGCACGAGAACATGAATATCTCAGCTCCAAAGTCGTGTCGTTCTAAGCTCAGAGGTGTCGAACATGTTGCCCAGGTTAAGATGAGAGATGGAAGGAAGTAAAAGAAGAAAATTGCACTTGTAGTTATTTCTTTAGCTGTGGGGGTAATACCTCAGAGGAAGGATGGCAAAAAGGGGCAGATCACTTCAATGGCTTTATTATTTGCATATGTTGGCTTTTATTCTTAACCGAAGGACCTTGTCGCGATGCTTTGCCTTGGAAGGCAATCCATGCAAATGTGATACAGATATATTGTGTTTTCCTTTTGCTATTTTTGTTGCTGTTGTTTTCTTCCTTTCTTCGTTTTATCAGTTCAGATTGAGTTACCCTCGCTTTTCTTTTTTTATCTGCCCCAATATTGTTCAGTGAGCGCCCAGCGAGGCATGCATAAAATATGTTACAAGGCAACAGACCATGCCCACCATTTACCATTCATCCCTGTCCGCCATCAATAAATTTGTTAAATTCACCCACGAGGCTGACAAAAAAGACGAAAAAAAATCCGGTACAGTCTGCCTTCAATTAAAAGAACGAAAACAAAACCGAAAAGTGTCATCCAACAAAAATTGAGGAAATTTAAATTTTAAATGGGGCAAAAAGGGAGAGAGAGCAAGTAAAGTGAAACATCATCATCCGGTTGTTGCGGGGCAAAGTTCGTGGTGAGTAAAAATAAAAAGAGAATATTTTGCGATTTTTCATATTTTACTTGGCAACATAATGAAGAAATAAAAGCGGCAATGAAAAAGCTACAAAAACCGTTACAAAAGAGAAAGAAAAGAATAAAAACCTGTTGCTTGTGATAAGAGGGGATTGACAGGGACAAAGTTGGAGCTTCTTCATTCCATTTTTAATTTGCAGCTAAGGAAAATTATTGAAGAAAAAACAAAGAAATAGAAAAAATAAATATTATTACATGCACATAAAAATAATAATAGTATCTTATTTTTTTAATGTTAGGAAAAAGTTATTGATTTAAAGAAATACTATTAAAATCCACATAAAAATATGTGAATAGGTAAATCTTTATGTTCTGTTAAGATCTCATTTCTGTTAACTAATATTTTTTGGTAAATTAAACTGTTTAAAAAATTCTCCTGTCACAGTATCGAATATTCTTAGGTAATCCCAGTAAGTATGCAATGAATTAGTCAAATTAAAGTGAACTGGGGGCGTATGAGTAATTTTAGTCTAATTTAGTATCGGTTTTCACTGCTAAATCGGAGCGTGTAATTAATTTTGTATGACTACGTAAATGAGTTGGCGATGAGAGCAGCACAACTCCTCCTCTGGCAAGTCATGTGAGCTAATGATAAACACTTTCATACTTGGAGTAGGAAGTGAAAGAGGAAACTAAGCAAAGCGGATGTTCAGATAACGGACCATGCCACAAGCAGGAAGTGTGAAGAGGATGTGGAAATGACTATGGTTTTGGTTAGCAGAATATTATCAACACACTCCGAAACGGGTGAATATCAAGTGGTTTAATTGAAAATATAAACAGCAATTGCTATAGTCAATGCCTGATAATATCAGAGAAAAAAAAAGAAAGGAGAGAGCTAAATGTAGGTCAAACTATGTACAATGTCAAATAAATGGATATTATTTAAAAATTGTTTACTTCAATTGCAGGCAAATGAAGTTCATAGCCAATGAGCCATTGAAATGGAACAATATTCCAATTGCTTTTATGCAAATGAAATTTAAATCGAAATACAAATGAAAAACATGGAAACCAATCAAATGTTACACTTCATTTATTATTGGCAAATGAAAGTGAGACAGAGTCCAAAAAGGTTAACTTTATTAAATTTCCACCTTTCATCTTTCATTTATAAACCTGTCATTGTGTAGTGTGAATATTTTCCAAGGATTTCAGTTAACCACAGTTGTCTCTTCAAAACTATCAACCAGTTTGCAAAACTCTAACCAAATGCCAGGGAAAACATTTTCAGAACTTGCCAAATGAGGCAAAGGAGAAACGAAGCAAACAAAGCAAATGAAAAGCAGCCGCAATTTGTTGCAAAAACAAAATAAAAGTTTGCAACTTGCAAAAGGAAATGCAACTAAGTGCCAGAACGAGGGCAAAGAAATGAAAATGAAAAGCAGCTTCAGAGATATTTAAATGTCCTCCCTCTCTCTGTATCTCTCTTTTTCTCTTCTGTTCGGTTTCTGACTTCTCCTCATGGCAACTAACACAAGTGCCATCAACCACGCCCCCTATAATGTTTTAGCCTCCCTCTAGCTCAATAAAAAGGCAAAGTCAAGAAGAAACAAAAGCAACTTTTTGTTTTTGCCTTTTCCTCTTTTGGCATCACATTTTAGTCCATTTTTAGTTGCATCTTTTTGTTGCATTTGGAATGCTGGGAGTGGGCGAGGATAAGCTGGGAGTGGAAGGAAGAATGTGGCAGGGACAAATGTCCTTGTTTCGTCTTGTTTACAACTTGTGACTGACTTTTATTGCAGCCCATTTTGATTTGCATTACGAGACAGGCGACCCAAATCTATGCAAGAGAGGATCGAGAGAAGACGTAGATAAATATGTGTAAATAAATAAATTTGAAATTGTTTCATTTATGCATCACATCATTTATTCTTACTATTATGTTTTATATATATCCTTGAACCAATCAATGCCTTCCATTTTGAATTACTTAGAGGAAGACCCAATCGAAGTCCTAGTCCTGTCATTAAAGACAGTTTTCCTCAACTTCATTTACTTTTGCCACATTGAACAGCAGCTCAGAATGTGAGAGCATAAAACTAAGTGCTCTAACTTCCACACATTCACATGGCTTCTCCTCCCGCTTATCCTCTCCCCCCCTCACACAACCCATCCCATTCCAACTCCTTTCTCTTTTCATTCAACGCATAAAACTTTACATCCTGCTTCGCTTTTGTGAATCCTTTCATTTCATATTTAACCAAAGGGAAAGGCAGCAGAAAAGAAAATGCGGCTAGACAACAAACGGCAACAACACCAACAACAATGTGGAAAGTGGCAAAGCAACGGAGTGAATAAGGAAGAAGAGGGTGGGGGATGCGGAAGGGGACAGCTGTAAACATTTGCTGACTTAGCTGCAATTATGGCAGATATTTTTATGAACTTCATGTCAGCAAAGGCAGACACTGAGATACAGATACATTCCCCCACATGACACTCTCATAGACAGAGGGGTGGTTGGAGGGGGAGGAGATGCCATAGGAATGAGTCCTGCGGGTTGAAAGACAAGACTTAGGGAATGAAAATAGAAGAAACAGTTGGTAAATTATCTTCAATAGTTTGCAAACATTGACGAAAGGACGAAAGTCCAAAACAGTTTCAATTCATTTAATAAAATTGTTGAAGCTCGTGAAATAAAATTTAAACATTTTGTAGCAAATTGGGAACTAATGTTTTCTTATTTATATAGAACGGTATCTCTCCTTTCATATTAAATGTCCTGGAAAACAAATAATATATACAACTCTTTTCTTTTAAGCCTCTTCTAAACAAGAAAAAGTTAATAAGTTAACATTAACAATGTTAAAATGGGGAAATTGGAAATTCAAGAAAAGAAGCTCTAAATATTTAGTGAAATAGTCTGCTTTGCTTTATCCTATTTTTAAACTGATAAAAATTGTATAGAGGCAATTACTAACAAATTGAGAATATGTATTAAATTTCCTTGAAAATTTGTTGTCTTTATTTTTATGAACTATTTTTGTATTTGCAAAATGCACTCTAGAGCGAGTATTTTGTTTCACTCGCTTTTCCGCGATTGCATAATTAATGCCGAGTTGTTGTTGGCACTTCAAATGAAAAGGTGTCCACAACAAAAACCGCACAAATTTCCATTCAGAGGCCCACAGCAAAAAACAAAAGTTAATTGTTCAAATATTTTCAGAGCACATATGCCACGCCCTCTTTTCCCTCATAACCTTTTCACCCACTATATAGCAACAGCTGCCAACTACAACAATTAAATGTGAAAAGGAGAACCTAGAGAAAAGAGTGAGGGGGATCCAGGTGAAAGTGGCAGGGGAGAGATGAGGATGAAAATGAAATAAAATCCCTGCTCCGCTTTCGTGTTACGCCAAATGCTTCTCCGCCTCGAATAATTCACGGCAAAGCTTAACAGTGGAAAATTGTGTTGTTAATTTTTATGGCCACGATGGTGTAAATGGGTAAAGGGATGTTGGGAGGGGGCGGTAGGGCGTGGGTATTTGGCTGCTTTGTTGCACTTTCCGCGGATGGTGCCACAACAAATTTGTTGAGGGTTTTTTTTTCGCTGTTTTCCAACGTTTGCCATCGCTCAATAAAAATCGTTAAACATTCATTGCCTTCTCATGGAATTGAGCGGCATTTTACAATTTTATTCCTCTTTAAGGCGGACAAATTATTTAGGTACGGAAAGTCGTGAAATTTCTTGCCATAAAACTGAAGTGAACTGCAATTAATTTCAATTCATCTCCGCCAAAGTTCTGTCACACGTCTCCCTACTGACCCGGAATGACCTTCGTATCGATTTTGGGTTTACATTTTTATCTTTGGCCAAAGCCAACAACCGATGCCATCGTAAATGTATAAGTAAACATTTATATATATATATGCATAGACTATATATGATGTCGATTCTCTGCTGTTTTCTTGGCTTTTATCTCTTGTTGGTTCGCACTTCCTGGCGCCTCTTTAATTGTCTCTAAGCAAACTCTAGTTGGCAAACTTGATTTCTGTTTATCTTTGGGAAATTTTAAATGAAATTGGAATGAATTTTCTTGGAAATAAATTATTGAAGAATAAGATGCAGGATGTGAAAATACTTTGAGAATAAACGTAAATAAATTACAAAATGAACACTAAATTGTTTACCTTTGGTGAATTAATTAAAAGAAGATTAGATCTTTTACTATCTTAGCACATTCGCAAATTATCAGCCAGCAGTTGGAATAATTCATTGATTGAGTTTTATTGGAAAACTCATATAAAATGTTATGTTAGAGAATTTAGCAATTAACAAATTGTCTGAACAAATTTATCATAAATATTTAGGAGCTATTTATTTATTGCTGTAGACATCGACGCCTGTTAGAGTCATAAACATTCCATTTCCCTCGTCTGGCATCCTTCTATGGGATCCAGGACAAAATCGTAAAAGATCAGCGACCCATCCTTGTAAAACTTTTTCCCACTGAGCGAGAAGTTTATATTTCTATTTTGTCGCTGCGTTTTCATTGCTGATTTTTATCACGGCGTACATTGAAAATTTACGAGTTTTCACAGCGCATAAATTTTTGCTCCGTTTTGCCAATTTTTATTATCTGCAAAATATTTTAGACGCACTTTAGTCGCATGTGGCGCATCCTACAGATTCAGTAGCAGAGTATCTAATGGATACGCATGAATATAGAAACATAAACCCAAATTGAGTCACTCCGATGAGGTTGGGCATATTTGAATAGACCCAAGAAATCATCTTTCAAAGAAACTTCATCCAGCCAAAGGGAGCAAAAGTGGAAAATGGGTGAGCAAGTATGAAAAATGCACTCAGAACAGGGAGTGGAGCAAGGAACTAAGTGTAACTTATTATGGCCATGGTCTTTCATCCTCCAACGAGGAGATGAAAGGGAGTTAAAAGAAGGAAAAACTTTGTGCGGCAACTTTCAGCTGCATGTGTTGCATACTTTCCAGCATAAAAAATGAGAAATGAGAAATAAGAAGAGAAAAGCGGGCGGCAAGAGAAAGTGGGCCAAAAGAGAATTTGTTGCGAAATTGTAGCTCCAAGTAAACAGCGAAAAACTAATTTTTAATGTCTTGAAGAGGCGGTGGGAGTGGCTGGAAAATTACAGCTCTTGATTGTAATGCAAAATGTTGGCCGTTTGTCTCCTGGCAGAAGGATCATCAATTCCTGCCAACGCGTCACTTACTCATCTCTTAAAGATCCTAGGCCAGAACAGAAAGAAAAGACCCATTAAGGACTTTTCTTTTGCCAATAAATTTTCAATTTCCTTTTCGAAATTTGCAATTTAATTCACTGCACCAAAGCTAATTTCCCCCCTCCCTCGCTCTCTTTTTGTTTCGACGGACAACTTCTTTCATCCTTTGTAAGTCAATTTCATACAATTTTCCATGCTGGGCAAAAAGTTTTTCCCTGCAGATTTTCACACAAGCCAAAAGAGTTTATCGAAGGACATAAATATGGCAGTAAATTTCATTGTCTGCAGACAGGATTGCACTTTCAGCTGATGGAAAAAATTCACACACAACATGAAAAACAACAACAACGTTTCAATTCCTCGACAAGTCAACAATTTTCCAGGAAAAATTCTCCAAATCTTTAACCTAATGATAAATCACGCGAACTCGTGATTTTATCGGGCAAACAGAAATTTGATTTTATTTGCAAAATCTGAAAAAAGATTTCATAAATATTTGCGTTGCATTTTTTCGCACAGTTTGCAACACTTTTTATGAGGGTTGCCACCCTCTCCGCCCAACACAAGTGCAAATGGAACATTTGCAACTGTGAAAATATTTTTCACCCTTTTTTATCGCTACTTTGTTGTGCAAATATTTTCCTCTACAATATTTTTGCACTTCATTTGCCAGAGTGGGCGTGACTGAATTTGGGCGTTGTGAGTTGTTTTTCTTTTGAAATGCAAAAATCGTGCACCGATTGCATTTGAAATGAGGTTTGTCTTCTGATGCTTTTTCCCCGCAATGAATTCTCATAGTTCTGGAAAATGGAGAAAAAAAGAAAAGTTGAAGAAAAGAAGCTGCAATTTTATGGAAAGTCTTTAGTTAAGAAAATTTAAAGATTTCCACTTCGTCTTGAGGCCATTTCCATTTGATTTTAACGACTTTTCAGAGTTAAGTTTTCCCCGCAGGCATTGTGAATCCTTTTTCCAAGTGAAACATTAAACTTTGGCCCATTTGAGCAGTAGCAAGGATAACAAACAAGGCAAACAAGACATGACAACAATAAAAAGAAAACATTTTCGAGACTGCAAAATAAAAGAGGTTAAAGTCGCGACTTGCCTTGACTTACCTCCTCCTTCCCCGCCCCTTTAACTCTTATATCTGAAGGACAAGCTTAATGGAACAATAAAGGCGCTTTTATTATTGCCAATTCCTTGGTTAATAGTCGGCGCCATGCGGCGTATGAGCAATAAAGAATTATAATATGACGAATCATTAAAAAATGGAAAAGGAAAAACCGCAAAAGATTTAGGATTTCCATCCAGTTACTCCCACTTTGGTCCATCTCTTAATACAATTTGTTTAATTAAGTTATTTTCGGTTCTTTTTCTAACTTTTCTTGACTCTTGTCTTGCCCCTTCTCCCCCTCTGATGAGATGTGACAGCTCCGTTTCAGTTTGGCAAGACAATCCTTTGCATCCGTTGCGGATTGTTGGCTGATGTCTGCTCCTAATTATGTGAGTTCACAGAAAAGTTGGATAAAAATGAGAGGCGTTGCCTAATTGGAAGGCGACTTAATGGAGGGCGGCCAACACGACGTATACGCAACGTCAGAGAGAACTTTTTCCCTCATTTGCTTTCTCTTTGAGGTGTCATTTTTTCGCGCCTGCTTTAAAATAAAATCACGCACAAAGCAAAGAATACGTTCACGATGGATGGAAGGAGGGGGGAATGGGGTACAAGCCTCAAGTTGTAGGTTTTGACGCTTCAATGGTGTGTTTAATCAGCGTCTGGGGAGAAGGAGCAGGCACAGAGATGACATCATAGAGAAGAACTTAAATTATACCGAAAGCAAGATCAAATGAGTAAATTTCTGAAATTGTCGAGGATTTTCGTGAATTGTGTTTAACTTTGGATGAATTTTAAATACGATTTTAGCCATGCAAATTGCTTCAACAGGGGAAAATGGACTTTGGATAGCCTGGCAGATGTTTGCATTATGCAACTTCATGTTTGTGTTTATTGTGGTCGAGGCAATTAAAAATTAAAGCTCCAGTTGCATGCAACAAATGTGGCAAATGTCTCTGCAGGGATTCACTGAGTACACCCCGAGGATTTCGCTTTGTTCTACTCAATTGTTCTGAGAATGCGGTCTCATAATGAAAATGAGCTTACCTGGCAAACTGGCAAAGGGAAATTGAATGGGAGAATTAATTGAAATCTACTGAGCATTATATAGGAAGCCAAAACTGGTATGATATCCTTTTTCAATATCTTGAAAAGGTGTAAGTTGGTCACAAAGGATTCACATTGACAAGAACTTGTGGCCCTGCGCGAAAAACAAAGTTGGAAAATTCGGGAAAAAATAAAAATATCTTCTAATGAAAAAAGAAAACGCTGTTGGCGGTAAATGCTAAGGTGGTAAAAAGGTGTTTACAGGTGACAGGTCCTTAAAGTTTGCCAGCAAACATAACTGCAACTGAAGGTAAAAAAAGTGTAAAGAAGTGCAAAGTTGCTAACAATGTCAAAAACTGCAGGCGAATTTGTGGCAACGAGAAAAACAAATTTAGGAAGCAACTTGAAACCATTTAAAAGTTTATGGTGACAGAAAATCGAAGGGAGAAAATTCGTTAACTCGATTCATGTAGGTGGATCCATATCTTGAGTCAAACTTAATTAAGCACAAATGTTTACCTGATTGGACAAATGTCCGTTCATCTCGACTGCTCAATGGCTCAATGGTTCAATGGTTCAACTGCTTATTGAGGCATTAAAATTATCGTCTGATGGATGTGAAAACCGAAACTAATTGAATGCGATTTAATTTGCACAACTTGAAAGACTCATCAATTCGATATCAAATGCAAGCCACCAATTTGGGTCGTTTTTCTCATCTGCCATTCGCCATTTACCATCTCTTATCGCTTTTCTGTCATACTCTCGTCTATAGCTCATTGCACGCAGTAAATCGAATGAAACTACTTGAAAAACTTTTCAGTCGTTAAGTTAGATAATGAAATTATAATTGTCGTTTGTGATTGGCATTTAATAACGACTTGAATGAATACTTTAAATATTTCGCTCATTAAATTTTATTTCTATTGATGTGAATGGAAAGACAACGTTTTTGAGTATTAATATACACAGAATTTCCAAGCAAATGGTTGTTGAGTTTCTGCTTCAATAACAATTTTCGTAATTAAATTAATAATTTTTATCTAATCAAATGTTCCATATACTATACCTCTACTCACTATATCTGATTCTTAATGAAGCAGTTGTCGTGGTCAGTTCATTATGGTTCGCGGCATACGCCATAACGTTGCGCAATTTAGTCTGCAATCAATTTTGTATATATCCTGGGCTATGGGTCTAATTCCATTTACCTATAATGCCAAATCGAGGAAATTAAAACGCTCCAATTGGTTAATTGTTTATGGCCTTGTTTTAAATTCTGGAATTTTATGGCTAACTATACAAACGTCACCTATTAAAGATGAATCTCTGGAAATGCAAATCTTTAAACGGAATACTGTGGCCCAGAAAGTTAACATAGTTTTGGCTTTATTTGGAATTTTTACTGTATCCATAATGCATATCCGAGGCATCTGGTTAAATGAGAAATTATCGAACGTTTTAAATGATTTAATAAATCTATTGACCAGTCATTTTGAGTGCCTAAAAAAAGAGGATCATTCGAAATTCGATAATTATGTTATAGGCAAAGGTTTTATAATTGTATTGGAAACCATAACAATGATAATTCAAAAACTATATCTGTTGCAAGAATTCGAATTGCAATTATTGTTAAATACAATTGGCATCACTTCACTTCAACTGGGAGCTCTTCTTGTAACCACACAACTTCATTTGGGAGTTATCTTTATTTATCGTTATATATGGGCAATTAATCGTGAATTACATGAAATGGCAAATCAAATGAAAGAAGATAAGATTCTAGATTCTTCTAGGATTGAAGTACTACAGTCATTGTATAGTCAACTTTTAGATCTCAATGCAAAATTAACTAATATCTATGACTATCAGGTGACTCTACTTATGGTACTCTTTTTGCTTGCCAATATTTGGATAACTTTCACAGCTGTCGTTATCACCATTAGCCTCGGTAAAATGGATAATTTCAATCTCTGGTTCACCTATCCTTTGGCAGCTATAATTAATTTATGTGACTTTTGGTTATGCATTGCCATATATGAATTAGCAGAACGAACTGGAAGAAAAACTTCGACAATCTTAAAACTGTTTTGCAATAGCAACAATCTGAATATTGAGTTGGAAAGAAGCGTAAGTTGAAATTCGATAAGTAACTCTTAGAAGATATACATAATTGATCTGTTGTGTGTTTTCTTTGCAGTTAAATGACTTTGCTCTCTTTTGTAGTCATCGAAGATTACGATATTTCCATTGCGGTTTATTTTATATCAATTATAAATATGGGTTTTCGTATGATTATCACAAGTTTCCTCTACTTACTATTTTTAGTGCAATTTGATTTTATGAATCTGTAATGCTTAATAATTGGTATAATATATTATCTCATTAATGATTTAATAAAATTTAGAATATGATGAAGTTTAAAACAGAGAGTGGAATATATTTAAATTGTTTTACTAGGCCATATAAGAGAATTTTTAATTTAGTTCGATATAGGTCAAAATACTTTTTATAATAAAGCATTCATTGTTTATGTAAAGGATGAAGTTGAATTTTTAAACCAAACATAGAAAAAAGAATGTTCAATTTGGGATATTATTTATTATTATTGGCATTAATAACCATATTATTATAATAACAATATGCCCCTTTCAATCTCAAAGAAATTCAACGAAAGTATATCAATTTATTTCGATTTAAATCGATTGTTTTCCACTTCGTGGAAAATTTAATAAGAGACAATATCCTCTAAGATTCTATCGAACTTTTACTAAATTTTTAACCATTAAACATTTTTCAATTACTCCTTAAAATAATAAATTGAATTTAATTTAGATAATTTATGTATCTCAATATGTTTTATAAAAATATATTCATTCGATTACAACTCCATTAATAACCTCGGCAACTCTTAAATCGATAGATAAGGCCCAAAAATCTAATTTAATTACTATGAAAACTATTTGGAATTACACAAAAATAGTTGCTAATATTATATTATACTATATACTTATATTATATTAGTTTAAACTACGAAGATGGACTAACATTGGTCGTGCCGAAGTTCGTTTACCTTTGCAGATTTTCTCTATATGATTCACAAGACGCATTACTGTAAATTATACATACCAAATTTACAAGCTTATTCATGACCGATCGTTCCTATGGTAGCTATAAGATATAGTCGTCCGATTCTGATCAAACTTGGTTGAAATATTAAGAAGTATATTAAACTCACAAATTTCGTGGCATTCGGTTGAAAAACAACAGAGTTATTAAGGATAAACCTTACTCATGACCGATCGTTCCTATGGGAGCTATATGATATAATCATCCGATCGGTATGATTCTGAAATATACAATGCCTTCAGCAAAAAGACGCCTATGTTGAAAATGGTAGCCCTGTAGCTATTTTGGTCTCGGAGGAGAAGCTACTAATCCAGACAGACGGACAGACGGGCAGTCGGACAGACAGACAGACGGACAGACGGACATGGTCATATCGACTCGGCTATTTATGCTGATCAAGAATACATATACTTTATATAGTCGGAGATGCTTCCTTCTGTGCGTTGCAAACTTCTGGCCAAAATTAATATACACTCTGCAAGGGTATAAAAATATGTGGGCTTACAAATGTGGTCGAATAAGCTGACTGGAAAAACAATATTATAATGCTTGTATATTGGAAACATCGCTTTGACTTATCTCCATGATCAGTTATACTCTAGTCATTTCCTAGTCGTCGCATAGCAAAATAATTGAAGCCAACATGGTGGGGTTTCTATCAGTAATCACATCTTATCGAAAATCGTTAGCCAGGAATCGCTAGTCATTATGATTAGTCACATGGCCAGAGTTTTTCTTGACTGAAATTCATTACTGACCAATCGTTAAGAATGTTTCGACATATTCGCGGACCCCGTCGGAAAATAATTCGTTTTATTTTTAAGACAACTTTTTTACGGTTCCATAGGACTTGGCCTATTTCCTTTTGTGTATAATAAAAAGCTTAAACAGTTGCGGCTTTACAATTGGTTATTGGCCTATGGTCTGATTTTGAATTTTACTCAAATTGGATTTTTACTAAATGTGGAAACAGATATGGAAAATGCTCTCAAAGAAGAACTTTTTAAACGTAATCCTATGGTGAAGTATATAGAGATATTGGTAGGCGTAATAAGTTTATCTACCGCTTGTGTGAGTCATCTACGAACATGCTGGCGGAGCAAGGATCTTGTCAGGATTCTCAATGAGCTTTTCCTCCTACATAATAAATATTTCAAAAAATTCTCAATTGATGAATGCCCAAAATTTGATTATTATGTGATACAGAAATTTCTGACTATAGTGTTTGAGATATTGTCTTCATTTTTCCTACATTTTCTAATGCCTGGTAGTCAAAAATTGATTGCGGATGCCCTTTTAATTTACCTTGTGCAATTAGGTGTACTGTTAAAGGCAATGCATTACCATTTGTTCGTAATTTACATCTATCGATTTGTGTGGATTGTGAATAGGCAGTTGCATCACCTGGCTAATCAACTGAAAATGGGTCGACATGTGAATTCAGCCAAAGTTCACACATTACTATGGCTTTATAGACACCTCTTGGATTTGAATGAACGCCTTACCGACATCTATGACTATCAAATAACATTCACCATGGTCACCGTGTTGAGCGCCAATATTGTAATCTCCTATGTCATAATCATTTTTAGTGTTGGCGTACAAAAGTTATCCATTATCATTATGGTCATCTTGTTCCCACAGGCATTGATTATAAATTTTTGGGATTTTTGGATAAGTGTTGCAATTTGTGATCTAGCAGAGCAAACTGGAAAACAAACATCCGATATTCTAAGACTCTTCAATGACATTCATAATGTAGATGTGGAATTAGAGCGAATTGTAAGACCAATATATAAGTACATTATAAAAATTAAGAGTAAATAGTTTCGTTTTTCTATATTTTTTTTCTAGCTTAATGAATTTGCCTGGTTCTGTAGTCATCAAAGGTTAAAATATTTTCATTGCCGCATGTTTTATGTTAATTATAAAACTGGATTTCATATGATAATTACAAGCATATTATATTTACTATTTATTGTTCAATTTGATTATATGAATTTATAAAGTAATCAATTAAAATAATAATAATATATTTTCTGTTTGCTTATGATCTAATTATATAAACGGGATTACCGGATCCGGAATTAAAATTTTAGTTTAAGGTATAAGATAAAATGTTCTATTTTTCCATGCGGAATTTTGTCTTTTACTTATAAGAAAATTTTTTAAAATCTGTTTCTTTTTATTATGTTGCTTTCATGGCTGTTTTGTTGTGGTTCAATTCATTATAGTTAGTTAGTTCATTGCAAAAACAAGTATCAACTAGAACTAGTTACAAATTTTCTGGTAGTAATAGCTACTAGATGCAATTTATTATTATTCATATCCCATTTATATAAATAAAACTGTTAAATTAAGTTCAATTCACTTTGTATATCATTTTGAAATATTTTTAAATTGTCTATAAAGTAGACAATATATAATTTCATGTATAAGCCGGCCCAGTATTTAAATTAGCCAAGTTACCTGCATTATTTAACAACCAATTGGAAAAGTACCTTCAGTATTTTATGTCGGCAAATTCAGCGAAGTCAATTTGTAAATTACAATTATTATCTATTGTTATCTGTTAATCAGCAATTTTTTTTCTATTTGGTTAATGTAGAAAGTTTCACCTTCTTAATGCGTTGTTAGTATTTTATTAGCTACATATAAAGCTTTAGTCATGTTACCCTATCATCGCGGTTGTCAACGGAAATTGATACACTTGATTTTAAAGTCAACATTTTACGGCTCTGTTGGACTTGGCCTATTTCCATTTACTTTTAACTCAAAATCCAAGCAGTTACATCACTCCAATCGGTTACTCGCCTATGGACTTATTCTAAATTTCTCCTTGATTGGACTGTTGCTGGTTTGGAATCAAAGAACTGAGAGTATTCTAATGGTGGAAATTTATATGAGAAATCCATTAGTTAAATATATTCAAGTAATTGCAGGAGTGTTTGGATTAGTTACAGCCTGTGTGGTTCACCTGCGAACCTTTTGGAATAATGGAAAATTGCTCACAATTTTAAATGAGCTATTGAAACTGGAAAATAATCATTTTCACGATATTGCAAGGGATAGATGCCCAAAAATAGATTTGTTTGTGATACAAAAACTTTTAGCCATAGTCATGGAGTTTATATCGTCATTATATTTATATTATATAATGCCGGGAAGTCAATTGTTTTTATTGAATGCCATCTGGTTAAGCATTGTACAGTTGTGTGTACTTTTAACGTTAATGCATTTTCATTTAATTGTGATTTACATTTGTCATTGTGTATGGATACTTAACATGGAGCTTCTCGACATGGCCAGAATGAACCAAAATACGAGCTCGTCTAAAATTCAATTATTACTTGGTTTATATAGTCGACTTCTCGATTTAAATGATCGCCTAACAGATATCTACGACTACCAGATGACAATGCATATGGTCTGTATTTTGACTTCAAATATCGTTATCTCATTTGTATTTATTATATTCTGGACAAGCCATCAAAGTGAGGGAAATCTTTTAGTATCATTAATGTTTGCCCTGGCCTTACTTATTAAATTCTGGGACTTTTGGCTAGGCATAACAATTTGTGATATAGCAGAGAAAACTGCAAGGGAAACTTCAAC
This sequence comes from Drosophila sturtevanti, assembly GCA_018150375.1. NCBI lineage: Eukaryota > Metazoa > Arthropoda > Insecta > Diptera > Drosophilidae > Drosophila > Drosophila sturtevanti. Next base: position 1,622,434 of record JAECWJ010000341.1, on the reverse strand, counting down.
AATTTTAAAATACTTCAATGAAAATCAGAATTTGGATGTGGAAGTGGAACAAAACGTAAGATCACCTTATTACTCTCGTATTTAATTTTTGTAAATTTTTCTTCCTCAAACAGATTAACGAATTTTCTTGGTTCTGCAGCCATCGAAAATTGCAGTTTTTCCATTGCAAGTTATTTGCTGTGAATCATGAAATGGGCTATCAAATGATTATTACAAGTATTCTATATTTACTTTTTCTAGTACAATTTGATTATATGAATTTGTAACCTTATATAGAAAATTGGTATAATTAGCAAATCAAGAAGATTTAAGGCAAGCAACACTAAGGAAATGAAATAAATTTCAGTTCGTAAGATTCTATATCTAAATCTATATCTCCAAGTATGTAATATTTTATGTCAATACTGTGTATCAAAATTTCTCCAGATCAAGCTTTGTTTTAATTTTTTTGCATTATCACAGTTCGACTATAGACTAAACCAATTCTAATTCAACTTAAATGTTATTACTAGCAAAATACTTTAAGCTAGTTCTTTTCGTTTCAAAAAGAAATATATTTGTACATTCTATTAAGCAAATTTTAGATGTTTATAAAAAATATTTACTAAATACGAAATATACTTTATATCATAAACTATTAAGAAATCAATAAAAGCATTTCAAATAATTAATTGTCGATTTAATTAAACACAATTTATTCATCTTTTTGATTACTTAATTATAAGTTATCTACATTAATCTTTTTGACATTTGTAGGACTATTCCCTTAAGAATTAAGAAGGAATTGGAATGATATTTGCTTATGATAATATAAAGCTAATGAAATTTTTTAATCAATATTAATAGGAGTTGGTTTAATAGATACATTTATATAGTAACCCTTAGTTAGTTTAACGTTAACTGTTATAAAAGAAGGCTCTTAACCATTTACGAAACAAGTCAACAATATTTTCTAGAATATTATAAAATGTTTTACACTCAAACGCATTTGAGTTTTCGTCAAAAATGTGTAAAATTTATTTTACGGACAGTTTTGTTCACCTCTTGGTTACTTGGTCTCTTTCCATTTACTTTCAATAGAATGGAAAGGAAACTGCAACGCAACAAATTTTTTCTATTTTATGGAATAATCATAAATTCAACATTAGTTTGGCTTGTTGTTGGATATAGCCCTAGTATGGAAGAAACTGGCAAGTTAGAAGTTTTCGAAAGAAATCCATTATTGGAGCAGATCAATTCACTGGTCGGAATTTTTAGTTTAATCGCCATTTGTGTCACACATTTTCGTACATTTTGGAAAAGTCAAGATCTGTGCGATATTCTCAATGAATTGTTTGAAATGAAAGAAATGCACTTAAGAAATATTGTATTCGATGAGAATTCTGGCATATTTGATTATTATGTGATTCAAAAGACTTTATCGACAACTGCTGAAATTATGTCGAATTTAATTGTTCATTTGTTGTTGCCCGCAAATCAGATTTGGATTTTTTCTTTGATTACATTTAGCATTGTGCATTTAAGTATTCTTCTTGTGATTATGCATTTTTATCTGGCCATCTTATACATTTATCGATTGATCTGGAACATTAATAGAGAGCTCCTTTACCTGGCCAATAAACTGCGTGCGAAATCGCTTAATAGTTATCCACGACTTCGACTTCTACTCTCACTATACACACGTCTCTTTGAACTGAATTCCCGTCTTGGTAGAGTCTATGACTATCAAATGGTATTGATGATGTGCACCGTTATGGGTTCCAATGTGGTCGCCACATTCTTCTTAGTAGTATTCATTGTCAGTCTAAAGAACACATCTATCAGCACGAGTCTTATCATATTTCTACAGGCCTTAATTATTAATACCTGGGACTTTTGGTTAAGTATTTCGGTTTGTGAACTTGCCGAACGTACAGCCGGAAATACAACAAGAATATTAAAACTCTTTAGTGACATCGAAAATATAGATATTGAACTAGAGAGAAGGGTAAGTCTTGATTTTGAAAACTTTTTACAAAGTGATAATAATTAATTCTTATTACAGATCAATAATTTTAGCCTATTTTGCAGTCATCAGAAATTGTTATTTTTTCACTGTGAATTATTTGATGTGAACTACAAAATGGGATTCAAAATGATTATTACCAGTCTTTTGTATTTACTATTTTTAGTACAATTTGATTATATGAATCTGTAATATTTCTCATTATTAAATAAAATGTTTTATAATAATAAAAGAACGAGATTTTAAAGTGGATATAATATTGGAATATGACTTTAATAACCCAAGTTTTCTATAGCCAATTATGGTTAAGTTGGTCCTGTCAGCCTATAGAAATTTATTTGTGTTGCGGTCATTTCTTAGTATTCTTTGTTATTGTAAAGCCTTCGTAATTTAAGCCAAAGAAATTTTTTTTTAATTATTAAGGTAATTATAAAAATCTTTGACTATTGGTCGAAAGAGTCAAAGTATTTTGTTAGCTTATTTTTCATGGTAAACAAATCTGTTCATTGATCGACTCTTGAAAACTAAAAGAATTAATTGTCAAACCATTTCTCGTTCTTTCTGAATTCAGAACTCTTGTCGGGATTAGTTAAATATTTTTAATTGTATACCAAGTTTTTAATAACTTAACGTAAATGTTGAAAAATTTTATTTGCACAATCGGAAACACTTAAAGATAAACTCTTAAACGAAGCACTATCAAAAGTAACACATTTGGGTTCGAAATGCCACATATGGCAAAAATGCCAAAAGCTTGATTATTGAAATTGTTGAAGTCTAATGAGCAGTATATATTTTTTAAGGGTTTACATACATTATCCTTTCTTTGTCAATTTCGATTTAGTGAAAAAAATACGAAAGAGAAGACTGTTGCTCATTCTTCATATTCTAAAAGGTTCTTAAATTAATGATAAGTTCTCTAATTATTTTCTATGATTTTCTTCGTGTTGTAAGTAACTTTATAATTCTTTTTTTAAATTCATTTAATTTTCGTAAAAATTCTTTAAAATAATAAGTACATAATATATTAAACTTTTTCATAGAGCTTTCATTCATTAAACTATTATAAATATGAACTAGGAGAGTTTATACTGAAAATTGATTCGAGTCCACTCAGAAATACATATTACAATAAATATGTGCACAACAAGAATCGATAAATAGAATATATTTTGAGTTGCCTATAATGTTAACTCAATATATTAGTTAACACATAATCAAAAGCTTAAAACTAAATCAATATTAATGACAACTAAATTAGAGTACCATAGTCCAGCGTATTAGCTGTTGCTATATTAAACATTTAGCCTTTACGCACTTTATGTAATGTATTTAATTAATTAATTATTCACTCAATAATACGTTTCTATGGAAAAAGTGGCTGATTATGGTCTAATAAACATATTCAGTCAGGTGAATCAATATATACACTCGCCGCCATCTTCAGATTAGTCGTGTTCCATTTTAGATAATCAGAAAATTAATTTTTTTTTATAAGCAAAGAAAGCAAATTGAATTTTGCTCAATTAGGATTAATAGAAATTCATAGGATATTTTCGTAAATTTAACTAGGGCCTTATACATTTAATATTAGTTCGTTTGGTTTTCCCTTTTGTGAGACAACTGCATCATCCGCCAGCAATAAGTGGCAAGCTACTTAGAGATGAAATATTAAACAGGTGCCTCCATTGGGTGGAAGTTGTCTTAGCTTCATATGAATTGCATGGAGATAAAGCCAAAAAGGATAGATATATATATATAGGTACATACATATATTTATTCATATACAAAAGGAGTGCAAGGAGTCATGTCTAAGTGAATGTCTTGTTGACTCTTAAAGTCAGTTCAAGCTTTCTGAAGCTGTAAGGATTTGTATGGAAAACCAAGAACGTGACTGCAGGACACCGGCTGAGTGTAAATAGGCGAACAATTTGCGCACACCCAGTATAGTGTAATATATGAGGAAAAGTGTTCGGGTGGGTGGGTGTGGGTGTCTGGCTCGTAGCTGTCACAAAAAGGAGATGCGCCTTTCACTTAAATGAGGCAATGCAAAAAGGCAAAAAAAAAATACAAAAGCAGCGGCGAAGCAAGTAAACAGATGTGTGCAATTAAGGCCAACAAATGAACGAGAAGAAGAGTCAGTGTGAGAGACAGAAAAGCGAACTTTTTCCAGCAAAAAACAATGCACAGAGCACAAGGAAAAGCGAAATCACATTGTATTTGACTTTATTATTGTTAGTTCTTTTCTTTCAAATTAAAAAGCAAGTGCGGAAATTTTTAACTCTAGGCATTCAAAATTCTTATTGCTGTTGTTTAAAATAATCCAATTGTTTACTTTTAAAGCCTTTTCCTTAACTCTTTTGTATTTAAATATTTATTAATTACTGGCCCAACTAATGTCAGGCCATACCAAAAAATTATTCGAAGATTTTTCGGAGCATTTAGTTCGCCGCCAAATTCGAAATGAAAAATTAGCCACTCTCATGTAATATTTGCTTTAAGCAGTTGTGAATCACAACAGAGACACAATAAAGAATATATAAATAAATCTGTCAAGTTGTCAAAAACACAAGATTTTTTGAGTGCTTCAAAATATTCAGGGATTTTTAAAATTTTTTTTATGACTACTCAATAACTTGCCTATAAAATATAGAGTCGAATTATTGTTTAATGAATTGTAAAAGTAGTTCAGTAAAGACATGAATTTACCCTTACAATATCAAGGATCTATTTGCTTAGAATATTAGAATCATAATTATCACATTTTTGTGTGTGTGTGTGTGTGTGTGTGTGTGTGCTGTCAAAAACACAAAGCATCTGCTTCGTTATTGGTAACATTTGAGTTAAATAAAAAACTGACAGCAACAATTAGGCCAACAATAGACAAAAACTAGACAACACAGCAGATGCGAACAATCCCCTCAAAAAAGAGAAAAAAAGTATATAGATATATATATGTATATATATGAGAGTTGAGTGTGAGAGCAACAGAACTTCAGCAGACTGTCCTTGCCAACCGCTGTCAATGGCAGGCAGGCAGTCACCATCGAGGGTCCCATTATCTTCGATTATCGACAATACAAAGCCAAAAGCGATGGCAACAACAACGGGAGCCAACACAAGCGCCTAAATTGATTTTTATTATCCTGTGCATAAAAATCTCTTCCTTCTCATCCAGCCGCACACACACACACACACACACACACTTTTGGCCGACTGTTTGCTTATTTGGCACAAACAGAAAGAAGAAAAAAAAATAATAATAATAATAAAAGAAAGAGGAATCCAAAATGGGAAGGGAGGGAAATTTGCTTGAAGTTTCTGGCAAATTTCCTGCTCATCTTTCCACTGACAAACAAATACACACACACACACACACTACTGACGTATATTCCCAGTGTACATAAGCATTTGATTTATTGCCTTCGCACAGGACATCCGCCCATCGAGGCGCCACGTGCCTTGCCCTTTGTTTACCCAATGAACGATAGAGGAAAACAGAAAAAAAAAAATGAATCCTTATGATGGCATTAGGTCAACTTGATCTGGCGAAAAAGTTACAACTCGTAAAATGTTGCCCTTGCCCATAATTCTATATGTTCACAATGATTTTTCTGCAAGCTTTCGATTTGTTAGATTAATATAAAACCATCTGGTTAAGACTCTACGCATTCCAATCGTTAATATTTACAGAAAACATTGCTGACTAAGATGTTTGTGGAAAAAAAAAATAAAATAAAAGAAGTACTACATACTTATATACAAAGTAAAACGACAATTGGATTTATCGCCTTTGAATTACTCTGCATCACATATTTATATATATATATATATATATATATAAATATATATATCTATTTGGATTATCAGGCATGGTTTTCGTATTATTAAATGCTGAATGAAATAGTTTTTGCAATATGTTATTACTTAGTAGTTTTTTTTTAACATTTAAAATTCAAATTGAAAGACTCAGATCAAATAATTTTTACTCCATTTGCTTATATCTATGAAAAAAAAACAAACATTAAAAAAAACTGCTTTTTCAAATTGAATAAAAAACCAAAAATAAATTAAGCAAAGTTCATGTTAATAGTTGTTTGTTTTATAATTGTTTATCAATATTTCAGCCAAATCGTTTTGGAGGTCCCGCCCCCTTGAGGGAGGGGTATTAATTAGAATGATGGATGAAAAAAAAAGGAATGAATGAACGATTATTTATTAGTTGAACTAGGTTGAGCTCTTCATTAAATAGTATCGCTCGATGTATTTCATTTTTTAGAAGATAATATCAGCTAAAAAGTCTTAAGAAAGGTTGTCATATCATATTCTTGTTCATAACTGAAGACTTAATAAATGAAATTTCTATTAAAAAAATGTTCACAGAAAGAAAATACATGAACTCTAATTTACAGGACGAGGTGTGAAGAAGATTACTAAACTATCACTTGTTTAAACCCAATTTAAAGCTCATAGATTTCATTCACATCTTGAAAATTATATTATATTATTTCTTATATATATATTATTTATTTCACTATTACTTATGATTCAAATGAAAAGCAACTATAAATCTGCTCATCTCTCATTACTTTAAGCACCTTTGTAAGAAACTTTGTTAATTTTTATATATAAAAAAAAAAATATAAATTATTAATAAGTGAATTGTAATTTTATACCTTTCATTTAAAACCTTTGTAGACACTAAATTGATCAATCATATTTAAAAGTCGTTTCGGCATTATAATAAAGAAAGTTTTACAATTTTGAGAGATACTTCACTAGAAACTTGAGCAATTAACTCACATTTAGTGTTTATGACCATGAATTTTGCCTCCTACGTTATATATATATATATATTTACTAACTTTTCATTGAATATTTTTGGGCTCAATTCATTCACTTGTATATTCCTCAATAAATCGGCTTTACTCAGCGCTTAATTGTTGTTTAAACTCTCAAACTTTCTGCAAATTGGCAATTATTTAATTTTGCAAACTTTCGCTTTGAGCTGTGCAAACTTTTGTGTGATTCTTGGTGGCCCCCCCCCAACCTACTTTCTCTGCCATCCAACGTCGGCTTATATAAATAAATGAGAAATTATAACGCATTGGCAAACTAATTAAGGACGCCGAGACCGTCGAGGCGTTTGTTAATTGTGGGTTTGTAGGGTTTCAATGGGGTTGATGTTGCGGGTTGGTGTTAGAGGGGGGTTGGCATTGGGGTTCTGTTGCCATCAATTGAACAATTGGCGGGCATTTATCGTAATTAGAAAAGGGCTGCGAGTAATTTTTTTCCCCATTTTCTTCTTATACCTTCATTTTATGTGTCTGCGTCAGTTTGAAGAAAAAAAGGGCAACAAATACCAAAAAAAGGAGAGGGGGCGTGTGACTGACGCTGATAAAAGGTAAAAGTCAATCAAAAATTTTGCTGAAGTAGACAAAAGGGGTAGGGAGCAGAGAAGACATATAAATTTAGATTAAAATTCGCTGATAAAACTTTTGCCAAAACGCAATTTGCCATTGGCAATGGGGTTAAAATAAAAAAAAAAAAGAACAAAAGGCTACACTTTGTAGGACTCGAACTAATTACAATAAATGCCCCAGAAAAAGGGCCTCAATTTAGTTAGAACGGCTTTGAGGAAAATTTTAATTAATTTGTTGTACAAATTTGGCAAGGTATTGTTTAAAATTGAGAATCAACCAAATTTACGATCTGGTCATAAATTTTTTTTTCTTCCCTAATTCAAACCAATTAAGGATCTTCGATTTGCTGAACCATTCGCGAAGGATAAAGGCTATAAATCAAAATCAAATATATTGGCTAACATTTTGGCTGTCATTTAATGTGAAGGGCGGTGAGAAATTTTGTAGAGAAACTTCTGACAACTGAGAGATGGGATGGAATGCTTGTGCACAGGATAATAAAAATCAATTTACGCACTTGTGTCTGTGAGCGACGTGTCCGTTGTGTGTAGTCCTTGTTGCTATTGCTATTGCCTTTCCTATTGCTTATCCTTTGTCTGCTCGATAATCGAACATAATAGGGAATTGCCTTTAGCATTAAGTTTTCAAGTGGAGCTCCTGCTGCTGCTATTGACAGTGCTTAGCCCTTGGGCTACGACTATTTAGGATGCAGGATATTTGTTTTTGTGTATGTTTTTTTTATTTTTTTTATTGCTTGCCAGCAAGTTCTTTATCAGTTTCAATACCTTTCGGGTGTAGGGGTACATGCGGTTTCTTTAAGTTTATATAAAAACCATTGATCGATCAAAAGGAGTTGCGTTTTCTATTGATATACTTTTTTATATACATAGACATGGTCTTAATATATTTTTTTTAGTGTTCGTTTACACATTTCTTTATAGTTATATCCCACACATTCTAATTTTATAGATTTGAATCAAGCTTTATAGATGACTCTTCGCAAACATCCTTTAAATATAATTCTGTTTATCCTTTCTCATTTCCCTTCACATTTGAAAACGAATTTAATACTGGACAGACTTTTGTCGCTCTTTCAAAAGATTAAAGGAGAACTTTAATATGAAAATAACTAAGTTTCCAAGCAATTTGTGCTCAAACCAGTTGTGAATCATAATAGAAGTATAATAAACAATATAAGTTTATATTATTAGTGCAAGTTTTTAACAATTACTAAGTTTTATATATATAGGGTATGAAAAGTTCGTTGGTCTATGAAAAAATTTATAGATTCTTAACTGTGGTTATTTTATTTTAATTGTTACTTCCCGATTTGCCTTTATTTATTTGAAGTGTTTGGGCGAAATGTCTGCTTTTGTCAGTTTCGATAAATAACACAAAATTGTTAAAAGTCTGAAATGCAATAAAATATCCGTTTATGTGTTTATTTGAATGGAAAGCCGCAACAAAAGCTCAACAAAACAATAAATCAAACAAAACATGCCACAAACCCACAAAAAAGAAAGGCAAAAAGACAGAGAAGTAGAAGAGAGAAAGAGAGAGAGAGAGAGAGAAGAGAAAAAATAGCAGTCATGGAAATTAGCACAGAAACCAGAATGAACAAAAGGAGAAAGAAAAATGCACAAAATGCAGAAAACTATAGAAATTGTTCATGTTAGTTCGTCGCTTTGTCCTTTCGCTTTTCTCTATGCACTACATTGTTGTTGTTCGCTGGTTGGTTGGGTAAAGTTCTTTCTTTATTTTAGTGAAATAAGCCAAAAGCTCGTTCATTTGTTGGCCTTAATTGCACTTCTTGTTTTTACTCTACTCTTTGGACTTGTTCTTTCATTTGACTTTTTTTTGTTGAGGGAGTGCTCCTTTTAACTTATTTTTTGAGCTCCATTCACTTGACGGTTGGTGAAAGCGGGTTGGGTGGGTTTTGGCTCATTTGCACTTATGCTTTTGGTCCCGGGGCCATGTTCTCATTCCCCCATTTCGTCATGCATATCACAAGAGTCAACAAGCTTCTTTTTACCAAGATAGAAACTCCTTACCGAATCACTTATAAGCTGCATATATCCTTTGGCTTTTTCACCTCCATTGTAAAGTCACCTGCTGAATATTGCAAAATCCTATGTCAACACAATGAAGCTGCTGGTAACACATGCTCTCCAGTCAGAGTCAGTCACTCACTGCTAATCCCAATCAGCCATGCAGTTGCATATGTAAAGTGTTGCAATTACCCCGCAGGATATTTCTTTAGTTTTAAACTAAGAAAAATTCTATAGGTTTCTTTTTTTCTAACATTTTTTTTTTTTTATTTTGTTCAGAGATTTCGAAAATCAAATTGAACTAACCAAACTAAATATAGTAAACTAGTAATTATCATACGAAAACCCATTTGATAGTTGACATAAAATAATCCACAATGTTGAAATTCTAAACGGCGATGAGAGCAAAATATTGCAAAGTCATTAATCTGAGGTGGAATAAAAATCAAAGTGAATTAAATTTGAATTGATTATTATTAATAATCTTACACTTTGTTCCAAGGTTATATCCATATTCTCAATATCGTTAAAAAGTTTCAAAATTAATGAAGTTGATTTACCCGCTCGTTCAACCAAATCACAAACTGCAATTCCCACCCAAAAGCCGATAAAGTTTCCAATCATTACCGGAGGGAATACAAGCATAAGACGTAAAGTTAATATTTTCTTTAAACTAATGGTGTAAACGATAAAAAAGAATATGCCAATAATATTAGCAGTTAAAAATAAAAGCATAAGGCATATCATTTGATAATCATAGATGCCACAAATGCGACAATTGAGTTCCAAAAGGCGCATATAGACCGTAAGAAGTTCGTGAAGTCGAAAACTATCAACTTGTCGACCAGATCTTAAACGATTTGCCGACATTAACAATTCTTTATTGATCATCCATATGAAAGCGATAAACTGTAATTACTGCCAAATGAAAATGCATGGCCATCAAAAGGACACTGATATGTACACCACAAAGACTAACAAGTCCAATAATAAAAGTCTGCGTATAATTGGGTAACATGCCAATTTCAACAGCAAACATTGTGATAAACTCTATCAGAAACGACACGCCCTTATATATGACATAGTAATCATATTTTTTACAATCATCCCAAATATATTGGCTAAACTGACAATATTCTATATCCTTTAATTCGTTGAGAATTTCTGATAGATCTTCGCTTAGCCAATAATTGCGAAAATGTGTAAAGGCAACAGTTAACAAGGCGAGTACAGTATGTAGAGTATTGATTTGTTCGGCCAATGGATTGCGTTTAAATATCTCCATGCGTGATGGTGTCTCTGTCTCTGTGTCATTCATCGTCACAAGAAATATGAGACATGAATGCAGAATTAGGCCATAGCCAATTAGCCAGTTGGAACGTTTCAATTTCCTGGTCCAGGTATCGTATGTAAAGGGAAATAGACCTAGTGCCCAGGATCCATACAATGTTGACCACTCCATGAAGTGAACTAATTTCTGCCGGAAACCCCGGCGGGAGCGAAACATCCTACAGTCCTGACAACTCACGTTCAACTGGAAAGGCAATTTCCCCTTTTCTGGCCAAAGAATGTTGGAAATATGATAAGAGAAGGGTGCAAAAAAAAAAAAACGGAAATGGTTGATGAAGGGATTAGTTACACTGCTAAAAAATAAAAACGAAATTGGTCTAACACTTCTCTGGCAGCACTCTGGCATTGGCCTGTTCCAATTATTTTACTGGTTAGTGTAAGTTTTGACCTTCTTCTTTCATAATGTGTTGTACATTTGCTTGCGATAAAATCATTTAATTAATTGAATGAGCATGAAGTTTAACTTGAAATGCTAAAGAGTATTAACAGACAAAATTATTTGGATGGGTCATTTTAGGCAGTCGAGTCATAAAAAGAAAAAATAAATCAAAGGAAATGACACAAGAAATAGGCAACTGTTTTCTACCCTCTTTTATTGGCCATTCCTCTTAAAAAGGGAAACTTTCATACGAAAGAGTTATTTCAATATTAAAACTGTCTCCAAATTAAATTTTCTTGAGAATATATTAAATCACCTAAAGACCCAACGGTCATTATATACTTGATACTGACTATAATATGTTGACTGAATTAGAGGAGGACCAATTTTCTATAGGCTTTAAATTGGCCATCTTTTGGCCGATTTGGAAAAGTTTTACATCTATCTTCTGGATAATTTCCGTATTTAAAAACTTCAATTAAAAGTTGAAAATAAAATTTAATAGTTTCATAAAAGACTTCTCCTTCCTTTTATTTATCCCAAGTCCTTTAATAATTAAAAATTAATTGATTATTGCCCGATTTTTGCCTGACCCTTGCCAAAAATAAGTTACATAAATGTTCAAAAAAAAAATATATATTTAAACTATCAAGTACAAAAAAAAAACTAGCATTCCATTCAATATGTGCTTTAACGAGTTGGGAATTACAATGGAATTAAAAGAAACTATAATAATGTATACATCAAAGGGGAGACTTTTAAAACAATTTAGATCTCAATAATGTGATAGCTTATGTTTATTGTTTATATTTTAAGTCAAAAAACTTATAATTTTCTCACTTTTAAATTTTTTATAAAGAATAAAAAATAAATATATTCGTAATAGTATTTTGACTTTATTTATTTACACATATTCGTTTGTTTTTAGTGAAACACTTTAAAAACAAGTAATAAAACATTTTCCATAATTCCGAAAGATAAGATTATGTTTTATATTCCATTTGTGTTACCAACTAAAGGCCAAATCATACCGATTTAGATAATGCTGCCGATGGGATTATAAATCTTTAGGTTTCATCGTACTTGGGATGATTTATAATATGTTAGTTCTAATAAATCTTCGACACATTGATACATATAATTCGAATAGTCCTCATAATGTTCCATTAACTTTAAAACATCTTCCCTTCGATCAATATTACAGAAACGATGAAAGTCAGCGGGACGTTCTTCTTTAAGCTTCTTTAGATAATTATCGGGTAAATGGAGTATGGTAGCTGCTATACAATTGTAGACGGCACCAAAAAGTGCAAAATCTTTCAGGGATTGTTTAAACTCTTCGAGACTTAGTTGCTCTTTCTGGGCATCAATGCCAAAAGTCTTAAGTTCATTAGATAAACAATTATGGTAATGGGTAACCATTTGGGTCATCATTTGTTTGCGATTCTGTGGCTCTGCATTTAAGTAGGTGGCCATTAGGAAATCCAAGGCAGGTGGTCCATAACGACAAAGTTGGAAATCTACTAGGACACAACTCTCCTCGAAGGGTCGAGTTTTGTGATAGAAAACATTTGCGCTCCAAGCATCACGATGGAGAAAAACATTTCGATGAAATGGAGAAGAATTGACCATAAAATAGCAATTCTCAAGAATACGCGCCAACTCATTATCAACATACTCTTTGGCCAAGACATCATTGCGGATATTGGGATGTGTGGCAGTAACTGCCAGAATGGCCTAAGAAAAACATTTTTATAGATTATTCTCATTAAAAAATTCATAAAATCTACCTTTAGACCAGTTGTACACCATTCCACATCCGGATCAATGGACTTTTCTTTTAGCCATTCCCGCAATTCAACTCCAATATTAACTTTATACTTTCGCTCATAGGCCACACTGCTGGCATGTAGAATGGCCAAAGCCTTTACTAAGGGTTTCAACTGCTGTTCGCTAAGGAAACGTGTATTTGTTGGCAATGGAGCATAACCCAAATCTTCTATATTTTGCATCACAAATAGATCATCTCGGGTAAAATAACATTTGCCACACCAAATATTAGAAGCTATTAAGAGATTTCAAGTATGAGTATCGCTATAAATTCTCATCAAGTTTACTTACAAAAGTTTTTTAATTTGTTTATGAGTTCACCATAGAGATGAACCTCCTTCTGTAGAATGCCCATCTTCTCCAAGTAGTAACTCATATCTGCATTTTTAGATATCATTGATTTCACAAATAGACGTATCGAATTTTCTTTTGTTTCATTTTCCACCAAATAAGTCAGATGTAAATGAAAGTATTCACCCAAGAAACCGACATGTTCAGTTGCTGGTAAAGTTTTAAAATTTTTGAGTTTGCCCTTCTGTTGGGTATCAGCTAGTAAATTATTCAAAATCTCTTCACACTCTTCTATTGTAAACAATTCGGAGTCATTTGATCGTGTAAGTACTGGATTATAATCATTTTTACTCATTGTGAATGAACTGCTTAAAAATCAACCTTCTCGATTAGTATGTGCCTTTACGAGAGTTTAGAACAAACTGTTTCAACTTCCGACGAGCTGTAGAGAACTTATATGGTTTATTTTTATATATACATATATTGAGGGTATATTAGTTTTTGTTTTAGGTTGGAGAATAACTAAACTTTTTATTAAACTTTATTTTAAATTGATAACATTGCTTATGAAATTGATTTTTGTTAGTTATCAATATATTTCATAATCATAAGCTATAGGGAACCTCACATTCGATCATTTTATTACTATATTTTGCCTTTGTTTACAATCATTTCTTATCGCTTTCTCTCGCATATTTTTTTGTTATCAGTTGTTGATTTATACGACTCAACGAAAGTAAAATTTTACTTTTTATAAAAACTATCAAGACAAATTATTTACTCTAACCAAATGTTTAATATTTGTAACGAAAAATTCTTTCAAACTGATAAATTTTTTTTTATTCCAAATGACAGGTTTATTTATTTCATAGATTCATTTTTTCCTTTTTTTCTTTATTAATTATTAATTACTATAAATTTTTAAAATCAAATTGAATTAAATAAAATAAATATAATATACTAGTCACAATCATATGAAAACCCATCTCATGATTCATATTAAACATTCGACAAAGGCAAAATCTCAAACGTCTATGAGTGCAATATATAGCAAAATCATTAATCTAGAATAAAGATATAAACTTTAAGTAACTTTAAACACAAATTAAACATAATGTTTATCTTACACTTTGTTCCAGATTTTTGTCTATCTTATCATTATCGTTGAATAGCCTCAAGATAACCGATGTTTGTTTACCAGTTCGTTCAGCCAGCTCACATATGGCAAAACTTTGCCAACAGTCCCAAAAATTGACAATCCAACCGTGTACAATAATTAAGGATATACCAATTGACAAATCATAATTTAAACTAATGCAATAAACGATCATAAAGAATACAGACATAATGTTGGCGCTCAAAACTGTTGTCATTATCATAATTAATTGAAAATCATATATAGCAGCCAGTCGAGTATTTAAATTTAAGAGTCGATTATATAGAAAATGGAGCACATCAACTTCCACAGAGTTCACATTATAATTTGATCTAAGACAATTCGCTAGTTTTAAAATTTGCCTATTGATTATCCAGATATAACGATAAATGATAATCACTCCAAAATGATAATGCATTGATAGGAATAGGAGACTAATAAACGCCAATAAGACACTTAGTATACTGGCATCAAAGATCTCACTTAGATAAGGTGTCATATAGAACAAGAAGAAAAACATCGAGCTCAATTGCATTAGAAGGGAAAACGCTTTATCTATAACCAAGGTATCAAAATTTTTACAATCTTCCAGTTTGTAGTCCGAAAAGTATTTAAAATGAAGTTGCATTAATTCATTGAGAATCGTTAATAGATCGTTGCTTAGCCAAAAGTTACGATAATAGGCAAAAGCTATTGTGAATAGACAAAATAAATTATGTAGGGAATCGATTTCTTTTGCCAAAGGATTCCGTTCAAAGATCTTGGCTCGTTCTGGTGAATGTTTCTCTGATTCACCGGTTACCATAAACCACATGGCACCTGCATTCAAAATAAAGCCATAGCCAAGAAGCCATTTGGAACGTTTCCATTTCCTTATCCTGGTATCGTACGTGAAAGGAAATAGACCCAAAATCCAGGATCCATACAAAGTTGTCTTCTGTATGAAGAGAACTAATTGGTGACGGAAACCCTGACAGGAACGAAACATCCTTTAGTTCTAAGGGCTCACGTTTAACTGGAAAGGCAATTTCTGTTTTTATTCTTTCTTTTTTTTGGCCTACGAGTGTTGACCGAAAGATAAGAGAAGGACAAAATGTGCTTGTAGATAAATCAGCTTACACTAGACAACATAAGAGCTTGTCAACAGTCAACGGTAAAACTAAAAGTGTTAACTTCATTACCTATGTATGGCTAGTGTTGATAAAAATCGTTCAATTAATTGAATGGCTGAAAGGTTCATGCAATGATGATGATGAAAGCCTTTTTTGAATATGAATATAACTTTGTGAATAATTAAATTAGAGAGAGAGAGAGAGAGAGAGAGAGAGAGAAAATACATGGAAGTATGTATGTATTTCTTCCTTATTTATTTCATGTGAAAAAGACTCATTTGCCTTGCCAAGTGTAAACAATATCAGACATGAAATATAAAGTGTGATAATATCCTAAGTATTTTCCACTTCACAACTCAAGAGCTTTTCAAGCATTTTCATTCGATTTACTGCGTGCAATGAGCTATAGACGAGAGTATGACAGAAAAGCGATAAGAGATGGTAAATGGCGAATGGCAGATGAGAAAAACGACCCAAATTGGTGGCTTGCATTTGATATCGAATTGATGAGTCTTTCAAGTTGTGCAAATTAAATCGCATTCAATTAGTTTCGGTTTTCACATTCCAGACGATAATTTTAATGCCTCAATGAGCAGTTGAACCATTGAGCCATTGAGCCATTGAGCCACTGAGCAGTCGAGATGAACGGACATTTGTCCAATCAGGTAAACATTTGTGCTTAATTAAGTTTGACTCAAGATATGGATCCACCTACATCAATCGAGTTAACGAATTTTCTCCCTTCGATTTTCTGTCACCATAAACTTTTAAATGGTTTCAAGTTGTTTCCTCAATTTGTTTTTCTCGTTGCCACAAATTCGCCTGCAGTTTTTGACATTGTTAGCAACTTTGCACTTCTTTACACTTTTTTACCTTCAGTTGCAGTTATGTTTGCTGGCAAACTTTAAGGACCTGTCACCTGTAAACCTTTTACCACCTTAGCATTAGCGCCAACAGCGTTTTCTTTTTTCATTAGAAGATATTTTTATTTTTTACCGAATTTTCCAACTTTGTTTTTCGCGCAGGGCCACAAGTTCTTGTCAATGTGAATCCTTTGTGACCAACTTACACCTTTTCAAGATATTGAAAAAGGATATCGTACCAGTTTTGGCTTCCTATATAATGCTGAGCAGATTTCAATTAATTCTCCCATCCAATTTCCCTTTGCCAGTTGCCAGGTAAACTCATTTTAATTATGAGACCGCATTCTCAGAACAATTGAGTAGAACAAAGCGAAATCCTCGGGGTGTACTCAGTGAATCCCTGCAGAGACATTTGCAACATTTGTTGCATGCAACTGGAGCTTTAATTTTTAATTGACTCGACCACAATAAACACAAACATGAAGTTGCACAATGCAAACATCTGCCAGGCTATCCAAAGTCCATTTTCCCCCGTTGAAGCAATTTGCATGGCTAAAATCGTATTTAAAATTCATCCAAAATTAAACACAATTCATGAAAATCCTCGACAATTTCAGAATTTTACTCATTTGATCTTACTTTCGGTATAATTTAAGTTCTTCTCTATGATGTCATCTCTATGCCTGCTCCTTCTCCCCAGACGCTGATTAAACACACCATTGAAGCGTCAAAACGTACAGCTTGTACCCCACTCCCCCCCTCCTTCCATCCATCGTTAACGTATTCTTTGCTTTGTGCGTGATTTTATTTTAAAGCAGGCGCGAAAAAATGACACCTCAAAGAGAAAGCAAATGAGGGAAAAGTTCTCTCTGACGTTGCGTATACGTCGTGTTGGCCGCCTTCCATTAAGTCGCCTTCCAATTAGGCAACGCCTCTCATTTTTATCCAACTTTTCTGTGAACTCACATAATTAGGAGCAGACATCAGCCAACAATCCGCAACGGATGCAAAGGATTGTCTTGCCAAACTGAAACGGAGCTGTCACATCTCATCAGAAAAGGAGAAGGGGCAAGGCAAGAGTCAAGAAAAGTTAGAAAAAGAACCGAAAATAACTTAATTAAACAAATTGTATTAAGAGATGGACCAAAGTGGGAGTAACTAGATGGAAATCCTAAATCTTTTGCGGTTTTTCCTTTTCCATTTTTTAATGATTCGTCATATTATAATTCTTTATTGCTCATACGCCGCATGGCGCCGACTATTAACCAAGGAATTGGCAATAATAAAAGCGCCTTTATTGTTCCATTAAGCTTGTCCTTCAGATATAAGAGTTAAAGGGGCGGGGAAGGAGGAGGTAAGTCAAGGCAAGTCGCGACTTTAACCTCTTTTATTTTGCAGTCTCGAAAATGTTTTCTTTTTATTGTTGTCATGTCTTGTTTGCCTTGTTTGTTATCCTTGCTACTGCTCAAATGGGCCAAAGTTTAATGTTTCACTTGGAAAAAGGATTCACAATGCCTGCGGGGAAAACTTAACTCTGAAAAGTCGTTAAAATCAAATGGAAATGGCCTCAAGACGAAGTTGAAATCTTTAAATTTTCTTAACTAAAGACTTTCCATAAAATTGCAGCTTCTTTTCTTCAACTTTTCTTTTCAGAACTATGAGAATTCATTGCGGGGAAAAAGCATCAGAAGACAAACCTCATTTCAAATGCAATCGGTGCACGATTTTTGCATTTCAAAAGAAAAACAACTCACAACGCCCAAATTCAGTCACGCCCACTCTGGTAAATGAAGTGCAAAAATATTGTAGAGGAAAATATTTGCACAACAAAGTAGCGATAAAAAAGGGTGAAAAATATTTTCGCAGATGCAAATGTTTCATTTGCACTTGTGTGGGCGGAGAGGGTGGCAACCCTCATAAAAAGTGTTGCAAACTGTGCGAAAAAATGCAACGCAAATATTTATTAAATCTTTTTTCAGATTTTGCAAATAAAATCAAATTTCTGTTTGCCCCATAAAATCACGAGTTCGCGTGATTTATCATTAGGTTAAAGATTTGGAGAATTTTTCCTGGAAAATTGTTGACTTTTCGAGGAATTGAAACGTTTTTGTTGTTTTTCATGTTGTGTGCGAATTTTTTCCATCAGCTGAAAGTGCAATCCTGTCTACAGACAATGAAATTTACTGCCATATTTATGTCCTTCGATAAACTCTTTTGGCTTGTGTGAAAATCTGCAGGGAAAAACTTTTTGCCCAGCATGGAAAATTGTATGAAATTGACTTACAAAGGATGAAAGAAGTTGTCCGTCGAAACAAAAAGAGAGCGAGGGAGGGGGGAAATTAGCTTTGGTGCAGTGAAATAAATTGCAAATTTCGAAAAGGAAATTGAAAATTTATTGGCAAAAGAAAAGTCCTTAATGGGTCTTTTCTTCCTGTTCTGGCCTAGGATCTTAAAGAGATGAGTGAGTGACGCGTTGGCAGGAATTGATGATCCTTCTGCCAGGAGACAAACGGCCAACATTTTGCATTACAATCAAGAGCTGTAATTTTCCAGCCACTCCCACTTCCCGCCTCTTCAAGACATTAAAAATTAGTTTTTCGCTGTTTACTTGGAGCTACAATTTCGCAACAAATTCTCTTTTGGCCCACTTTCATCTGCCTCCTGCTTTTCCCTTCTCATTTCGCATTTTTTATGCTGGAAAGTATGCAACACATGCAGCTGAAAGTTGCCGCACAAAGTTTTTCCTTCTTTTAACTCCCTTTCATCTCCTCGTTGGAGGATGAAAGACCATGGCCATAATAAGTTACACTTAGCTCCTTGCTCCACTCCCTGTTCTGAGTGCATTTTTCACCTTTTATCATTATTTGCTCACCCATTTTCCACTTTTGCTCCCTTTGGCTGGATGAAGTTTCTTTGAAAGATGATTTCTTGGGTCTATTCAAATATGCCCAACCTCATCGGAGTGACTCAATTTGGGTTTATGTTTCTATATTCATGCGTATCCATTAGATACTCTGCTACTGAATCTGTAGGATGCGCCACATGCGACTAAAGTGCGTCTAAAATATTTTGCAGATAATAAAAATTGGCAAAACGGAGCAAAAATTTATGCGCTGTGAAAACTCGTAAATTTTCAATGTACGCCGTGATAAAAATCAGCAATGAAAACGCAGCGACAAAATAGAAATATAAACTTCTCGCTCAGTGGGAAAAAGTTTTACAAGGATGGGTCGCTGATCTTTTTACGATTTTGTCCTGGATCCCATAGAAGGATGCCAGACGAGGGAAATGGAATGTTTATGACTCCAACAGGCGTCGATGTCTACAGCAATAAATAAATAGCTCCTAAATATTTATGATAAATTTGTTCAGACAATTTGTTAATTGCTACATTTTCTAACATAACATTTTATATGAGTTTTCCAATAAAACTCAATCAATGAATTTTTCCAACTGCCGTCTGATAATTTGCCAATGTGCTAAGATAGTAAAAGATCTAATCTTATTTTAATTAATTCACCAAAGGTAAACAATTTAGTGTTCATTTTGTAATTTATTTACGTTTATTCTCAAAGTATTTTCACATCCTGAATCTTGTTCTACAATAATTTATTTCCAAGAAAATTCATTCCAATTTCATTTAAAATTTCCCAAAGATAAACAGAAATCAAGTTTGCCAACTAGAGTTTGCTTAGAGACAATTAAAGAGGCGCCAGGAAGTGCGAACCAACAAGAGATAAAAGCCAAGAAAACAGCAGCGAATCGACATCATATATAGTCTATGCGTATATATATATAAATGTTTACTTATACATTTACGATGGCATCGGTTGTTGGCTTTGGCGAAAGATAAAAATGTAAACCCAAAATCGATACGAAGGTCATTCCGGGTCAGTATGGAGACGTGTGACAGAACTTTGGCGGAGATGAATTGAAATTAATTGCAGTTCACTTCAGTTTTATGGCAAGGAATTTCACGACTTTCCGTACCTAAATAATTTGTCCGCCTTAAAGAGGAATAAAATTGTAAAATGCCGCTCAATTCCATGAGAAGGCAATGAATGTTTAACGATTTTTATTGAGCGATGGCAAACGTTGGAAAACAGCGAAAAAAAACCCTCAACAAATTTGTTGTCCCACCATCCGCGGAAAGTGCAACAAAGCAGCCAAATACCCACTCCCTTCTGCCCCCTTCCAACATCCCTTTACCCATTTACACCATCGTGGCCATAAAAATTAACAACAAAATTTTCCACTGTTAAGCTTTCCCGTGAATTATTCGAGGCGGAGAAGCATTTGGCGTAACACGAAAGCGGAGCAGGGATTTTATTTCATTTTTATCCTCATCTCTCCCCTGCCACTTTCACCTGGATCCCCTTCACTCTTTTCTCTAGGTTCTCCTTTTCACATTTAATTGTTGTAGTTGGCAGCTGTTGCTATATAGTGGGTGAAAAGGTTATGAGGGAAAAGAGGGCGTGGCATATGTGCTCTGAAAATATTTGAACAATTAACTTTTGTTTTTTGCTGTGGGCCTCTGAATGGAAATTTGTGCGGTTTTTGTTGTGGACACCTTTTCATTTGAAGTGCCAACAACAACTCGGCATTAATTATGCAATCGCGGAAAAGCGAGTGAAACAAAATACTCGCTCTAGAGTGCATTTTGCAAATACAAAAATAGTTCATAAAAATAAAGACAACAAATTTTCAACGAAATTTAATACATATTCTCAATTTGTTAGTAATTGCCTCTATACAATTTTTATCAGTTTAAAAATAGGATAAAGCAAAGCGGACTATTTCGAAAAATATTTAGAGCTTCTTTTCTTGAATTTCCAATTTCCCCATTTTAACATTGTTAATGTTAACTTATTAACTTTTTCTTGTTTAGAAAAGAGCTGTATATATTATTTATTTTCCAGGACATTTAATATGAAAGGAGAGATACCGTTCTATATAAATAAGAAAACATTAGTTCCCAATTTGCTACAAAATGTTTAAATTTTATTTCACGAGCTTCAACAATTTTATTAAATGAATTGAAACTGTGTTGGACTTTCGTCCTCTCGTCAATGTTTGCAAACTATTGAAGATAATTTACCAACTGTTTCTTCTATTTTCATTCCCTAAGTCTTGTCTTTCAACCCGCAGGACTCATTCCTGTGGCATCTCCTCCCCCTCCAACCTTCCCTCGTACGATGAGAGTGTCATGTGGGGGAATGTATCTGTATCTCAGTGTCTGCCTTTGCTGACATGAAGTTCATAAAAATATCTGCCATAATTGCAGCTAAGTCAGCAAATGTTTACAGCTATCCCCTTCCGCATCCTCCACCCTCTCCCTCCTTATTCACTTCGTTGCTTTGCCACTTTCCACATTGTTGTTGGTGTTGTTTCCGTTTGTTGTCTAGCCGCATTTTCTTTTCTGCTGTCTTTCCCTTTGGTTAAATATGAAATGAAAGGATTCACAAAAGCGAAGCAGGATGTAAAGTTTTATGCGTTGAGTGAAAAGAGAAAGGAGTTGGAATGGGATGGGTTGTGTGAGGAGGGGAGGGGATAAGCGGGAGGAGAAGCCATGTGAATGTGTGGAAGTTAGAGCACTTAGTTTTATGCTCTCACATTCTGAGCTGCTGTTCAACGTGGCAAAAGTAAATGAAGTTGAGGAAAACTGTCTTTAATGACAGGACTAGGACTTCGATTGGATCTTCCTCTAAGTAATTCTAAATGGAAGGCATTGATTGGTTCAAGGATATATATAAAACATTATAGTAAGAATAAATGATGTGATGCATAAATGAAACAATTTCAAATTTATTTATTTACACATATTTATCTGTGTCTTCTCTCGATCCTCTCTTGCATAGATTTGGGTCGCCTGTCTCGAAATGCAAATCAAAATGGGCTGCAATAAAAGTCAGTCACAAGTTGTAAACAAGACGAAACAAGGACATTTGTCCCTGCCACACTCTCCTGCCACTCCCAGCTTATCCTCGCCCATTCCCAACTGTCAGAATGCAACAAAAAGATGCAACTAAAAATGGACTAAAATGTGATGCCAAAAGAGGAAAAGGCAAAAACAAAAAGTTGCTTTTGTTTCTTCTTGACTTTGCCTTTTTTTTGAGATAGAGGGAGGCTAAAACATTATAGGGGGCGTGGTTGATGGCACTTGTGTTAGTTGCCATGAGGAGAAGTCAGAAACCGAACAGAAGAGAAAAAGAGAGACATAGAGAGGAGGGACATTTAAATATCTCTGAAGCTGCTTTTCATTTTCATTTCTTTGCCCTCTTTCTGGCACTTAGTTGCATTTCCTTTTGCAAGTTGCAAACTTTTATTTTGTTTTTGCAACAAATTGCGGCTGCTTTTCATTTGCTTTGTTTGCTTCGTTTCTCCTTTGCCTCATTTGGCAAGTTCTGAAAATGTTTTCCCTGGCATTTGGTTAGAGTTTTGCAAACTGGTTGATAGTTTTGAAGAGACAACTGTGGTTAACTGAAATCCTTGGAAAATATTCACACTACACAATGACAGGTTTATAAATGAAAGATGAAAGGTGGAAATTTAATAAAGTTAACCTTTTTGGACTCTGTCTCACTTTCATTTGCCAATAATAAATGAAGTGTAACATTTGATTGGTTTCCATGTTTTTCATTTGTATTTCGATTTAAATTTCATTTGCATAAAAGCAATTGGAATATTGTTCCATTTTAATGGCTCATTGGCTATGAACTTCATTTACCTGCAATTGAAGTAAACAATTTTTAAATAATATTCATTTATTTGACATTGTACATAGTTTGACCTACATTTAGCTCTCTCTTCTCTTTTTTTTTCTCTGATATTATCAGGCATTGACTATAGCAATTGCTGTTTATATTTTCAATTAAACCACTTGATATTCACCCATTCGGAGTGTGTTGATAATATTCTGCTAACCAAAACCATAGTCATTTCCACATCCTCTTCACACTTCCTGCTTGTGGCATGGTCCGTTATCTGAACATCCGCTTTGCTTAGTTTCCTCTTTCACTTCCTACTCCAAGTATGAAAGTGTTTATCATTAGCTCACATGACTTGCCAGAGGAGGAGTTGTGCTGCTCTCACCGCCAACTCATTTGCGTAGTCATACAAAATTAATTACACGCTCCGATTTAGCAGTGAAAACTGAAACTAAATTGAAACTCTTCTCCTAGGCATAGAGTCAAATTGCTCATACGCTATGAGGGCTCATTTATTTTCCTAATCCATTGCCTACTTTTGAGGGCAAGCACCTGGTCCTTCTTTACTTCAGCATGGATACAGCTGCTGCTATGAGTTTTAGCTCAGTTCTATTATTTATTTACCATCGACAAATGTTGAAAAACTTTAAACAGGTTGAAAAGATTAAATTGATTTATTTTGCCATAGGTGAAAAGTTGCCCCGACTCAAAAAAAAAAAAAAAAAAAAAAAACTGAATGAAAAATGAGTTGTTTTCTTTGTATTTACAATGAAATATCTAGAAAAGTTCACAGAGATTTGTCAAAAACCACACACAGAGAATTTCACAACTGCTCAAGTTTAGTAAGAAGCAAGGAGATGATAAAGTGCTAGTTGAAAGGAAAACAAAAAAAAAAAAAATGAAGAACAGTTTCTAGAGTAGATATGAAAGTGCAGTTAATTATGTGTAGTGGAACGAGGAGGTTTTTTCTATCTACATCAATTGTTCTGCCTTCAACGAGTGAAAACAGTTGCCCATTAAAAAACTTTTCAGCTGGCAATGAAATTGCCTTTAATTAACATTCAGCCACAGTTTTAATTTCCCCCATTTCCAACAAATTGAAATAGCAACGGAGAAAGTTTTATTTTTACGTTCATTCTGCTATTGCGATTGCAACAGTTGGCCAAAGGTTGCTCTCCATTTCTTTTTATTCATTCATTTTTACTTGTTTTAATTATTTCTTTTCACGTTTTGCTTTTTCAATGAGGAAATTGCAGCTTTAATTCTTTCATTATAACCAAGTAAAATCGTTCAAGTTTCTGTAGTTGCCAAAAGTTCTTTTTCGAATGATTTCGATGATTCAGTTTACAGGAACCTTTAATTATTCAATGTGTTCTACCCATTTGGTATTTTTCATTTTCGGTTGATATTTTTCCAGTTTTATTTTCATTTTCCTTTAATTGAAGGCAGACGGGAAAAACATTTTTCCTTTGCTCTCTCTCTCTCTCTCTGTCTCTGTCTTTGTTTCTCTCTCCCTCTGATATGGGTGATTTTAACGTATTCATTGATGCAAATTTTCGGAGTGGGATGAATGGCAAATGGTGGGCTTGTGGGCATGGTCTGATGCCTTGTAACATATTTTATGCATGCCTCGCTGGGCGCTCACTGAACAATGTTGGCCCCTAGAACGGAACAGCAAGCTACTCCATCTGATACAATATAAAGGGAAAAAAGCAGACTCAGAAAAAGAGACAAGAACCAGAATAAAGAAAGGGAGATGAAATATATCTTTATCACATTTGCATGGATTGCTTCTTAAGGCTAAGCATCGCGACAAGTGCTTCAGTTGGGGGAATAAAATAAAAGAAAAAGAAGAAAGAAAAAGCAATGAAATAATGAAGCTATTGAAGTGGATAGCTTCTATCTTATATTGTTTCTGTTACTCTAAGGTATTAGTGCACAGCTGAAGAAATAACTACAAGTGCATATCCTTCCTTTGCTTCTTCCACTTCTCATCCTAACCTGGGCAACATCTTCGACACCTCTGAGCTTAGAACGACTCGACTTTGGAGCTGAGATATTCATGTTCTCGTGCAACTCAACATTAACATCTCAAACGGACAGGAACATTCAAATTGATGTGACGCCTCTAAGTGATTCAGGGGGACAATGTGGAGTAGGAGACGAAGGAGCACCAACTAGTTCTAGTCATGCATTTGGGTCATGCCAAAGTCAAAAACAAGTTAAGTGGATAAAACATAAACCAAATCATAAAGGGGGGAACAGGAAAGATATTTCTTCCACCGGTTTTCTGGCAAAGTCGCGAGCATGCGTGTAAAATGTGTCTCATCTGAGAAAAATTTCCATTTTTTACTACTTGGAGCCAAGGAAATGCCAAAATGCAAAACAATATGAAATATTTATTAGAGAACAAAATGTGGTGGAATTTGCTTTTGGAATAGTTTCCCTCCACATATCAAGTTGTATTTCAGATGTAAATGGATGGAATGAATGCTTGGCAATTCTCAATTTGAATTGTTTCTTAAAGTTCAAGGATTAAGCGACCTTGAACTTAGTTGAGTTCTCTTGAATATGACTCATTTAAAATTCTGAAAGCAAAATGCCAACTAAAAGCATTTTTCAACAAGATAAAAAAGCATTTGTCTTGAGTGGTCGACCAGACATAAGGCACGAGAGAGTATGAGTAATTTAATTTGCGCTGAGAGGAACATTTAAAAGAAACGAGATTGAAATTGCGGTTAACTGAGACTAAACGATTGTTATCTGGACTAATCCAGAGAAGGAGCTCATTCTCTAGAAGTAATTTGTTGCACGAATCGAACTCAAAATTACATTCGCTTTCATCAAATGCCCGAAAAATGCTTTGTTTTCCTATCTCACTGGAGTTCACTTTATAGCAAAGGAGTCAAGGTTTCTAACGTGCAAAAATGCTGCAATCAACTGCACATCCTCATCCTGATCCACATCCTCACCATCCATAGCCGCCCTGAAATGCGGGCAATAATGAAAGTGCTGACAATGTGAACCGAATCGAGGCTCTAAATTGCAAAGTGCACCTTGTTCATCCCCCGTCCTTCTCCCCTACCACTTTTGCCATATAAACCAAATCCAGATCCGAACCCATGACGACCACAACACGTTGCAGTTTAGTAGAAGGTGGCTTTGCAGTTGGGGCCAGGGACAAGCTCATGCTCTACGTGTATGGAATTTTAAATGGCTGCCAAAAACAGGCAGCTCTATCTATCAAGGCTCCACCTAAAAGGGGGGATCCTGGAATTCCTCTTGGAACTCTGACCTGCATTTGCTCATTAATTCCTAGCTATGCGAGCAAAAGGTTCAACAATGTTTTCCTCTCAAAAATATCACAAAGTGGTCGTCATTTCGATTTGAACTTGTAAAAAGTTTCTGACCATGGCCCTTAATTCGATTAACTGTTTGTCGTTTTGCAATTGGTTTAAGCTGATCTGAATGAAAGGGAATATTCATGTTGAATGTCTGTGGTTTTGTCACCCGTAAATCAGCCTAAACACAGATGATAATTGACCTACAATGCTCACCCACAAGCGAAACCAAAACACACAAAGAAATCAATAGAATGTGGCCGACTCCCTAGAAACATTCAACAAATGTTTCAAATAATTGTCAACATGTTGCTAGCAACATCTTCTCTCTTTGAACTCACAGCAAAGGGCTCTCAGATAAATTTTGAGCGATGGAAAAGCTTTCGCCATCCGATTTTCTCTCTTTTGCCATAAATTTGAATTCAATTCAGTTTGGGTCTGCGATTTGAGGGAGGTCAGCAACAAAAGTTTTGACCAAATTCTTATTATTCATGTCAACGATCCGAATGTTCAAACAGGGGAAGGGGGGCTAGGCGCCACATCCATCATGGACTCTGGTTTCATTTAAAATTTAAATATATTCGGTTGCCAGCATCATTTTATGGCAATTTTGTTCTTCAAGTTTCATCCATTTTGTTTGCTTTGGCATTCCATTGGACTTTGACGGTAGCAAACAATTCCAAAATTTAAATATCAATTAGAAATGTTTATCAGGCAATGCCAGGGACGGATTTTAGTGTAGGGAAAGGCATCTCAAGCAAGTCCTTTTTTCTCATTTCTGTTATCTTTAAAATAAAAAACGAATTAGATTGATGGAGTGAGAAATGAACTTCAATAGACCAAACGATGTCTTAATAAATAATGGAAGACTCTTTAACGATTTCTAAATTGACCAATTTACCGATATATATAGATATATTAGTTTGGAAAGCAAATCATTGACTATGGCCAAAAGACATCCAAATTCGCTCTTGGATTATTGATATTGAATGTGAACATCAATCAATGTTCAGTATGTTACTATATATATTAAAAAAGGTTGAATTGCTTTTTGATTCATTACCCTAAATACTTTTTATTTGGAATTCGCTTTAAAGATGAAAATATGGAAGAGTTTCACTTGAGTTTAGGAAAACTTTTAATTGATTTGTGTGGTCGGAAAAGTTTTTGTCCTCTAAATGTTGTCCTCTTAATTGGTTTGTCTGTCAAAGCGAAATAAAAGAAAAGCAGCAAAAGCAAATGCAAAAAGAGAAGCAAAAGATAAATCAACAGATAAACAGAATTTGTGAATTTATTTTCGCAATAAAATATTTTCGGCAAACATGTGAAAACCACGAGGAAAACTGCGCAACAAACAAATCCCTGCGGTTCAGGCAAATCCATCCTCATTGCAAATAGTTAAACAAAAGATAAAGAACATTTGATTAAAATATTTGAAAGAATCATTGGCAAAAATTGTTGCACACATTCTGCATTTTGTTTGCTAAACATTTTTTATTTCGTAGTTGTTTTCTTGTTTTTCCGAGTTATTGAGAAACTTTTCATTGAAGGATTTTCTGATATTGCAACTAGTTTGACTTGCCGTGAGTGAAAGACGAGAAGAGGAACTTTTCAACTAACTTTTTAATTGGTTTTTTGGTTTTTGCGATAATTTAATTCTGTAATTCTATTTAATATTTTAGCCCTTTTCAAAACTTTATTCTTTGCCTTTGCCACAAATAATAAGCAACTTTTAATTTGATTGTTAACTAAACTTAACTCACTCTCAAGGCCAAACACAACTTTCGCAAAATAAATTTGCCTTTCTTTCCCAAATTAATAAAAAATGAAAATTCTTTAAATTTTCTCCTGTTTATTGACTTAATAAAACGAGTTAATAAAAGGAAACAAAACTTGTAAATTAAATATATTAAAAATTTTATTGAGATATATTTTAAATGACATTCCTAAGATATTTCATCTTCCTTTCGTTTCTTCTGTTTCTTCTTTTCATTGTTTTTCTCATTCCCAAAAAAAAAAAATGGTGAAAAACAAAAGGAAAATGGAAAAACAGCAAAAAGTAAGGCGATAAATGAAAAGAAAGTCGACAGTAAATTTTCTTCTTGTTTTTTTGTGTTTTATTTCGTTTTTTTGCTTTTACCTAATGCTTTTTCTTCTCCGAAATTTGAGGTCATGTCACAGTTCTTTCAATGTGGCAGGGCTTTGTGGGGAAATCCACGGAAAAAGCGGAAAAACAAAACAGTTTTCCTCTTCTTTGTAATTACGAAATGCAGGCAAAGTGAATGAATACTTTCATTTTAACTAAATGATGCAGGCAGATGTGGAGGGGATGGGGAGGACCAACTCCTCTTCTTCTTGGAGCTTTTGTTTTGAAACCACAAATCTTTCTTTGAAAATGGAAAAGAAAGGAGGTTTTCCACATTTCACATTGACAGTACAGAGGCAAGTACAAAATGTTTGTCTATCAATCGCATGACTTTACATATTGTGTTTCCTTCTCAAAGTCGGCCAGATAGACTATATACTATATATATAGATATGAGTGGGTGAATGCTCCCGTTTAAGGATCCAGACAGTTGGTGACGCGTTGTAATTGCTTTTATATGCTGAGCGGTTGGCTTACCAGGACAAAGGCGGAAAAACTGCAGGGTAATTGTTGTTGTTGTGGAAAATATTGTATGGCGGTGGTGAAACGGAGGCATGCGTGTTCAGCCACCAAAAAAAAAAAGAAAAAAAATGAAAAACAGAACAAAAAGAAGCAGCCACAAAAAGGAAGCAAAAAATTTCCGCTAAAAGGAAGTCACATACACACTTTCAGGGGCGGATTTGGGTAGTTGGAAAGGGGTTTGAAATGTATCCTTCCAAATTGTAGGATAATCTATAGACTAACATTTAACCTAGTATTAAAAATATCCTTTACAATTTATATTCTAGTTATTATTCCCATTTCCATCAGTTTTCATCTGTTGAAATCATTGGATTATAGGCTGAAAAAGAAATCGAGACTGAAAAGATATCGACATAAAGACTATTTGAGTTCTGATGTTTCTTTTCCCAAATCTATTAAAATGAATCGTTTTTTAACTCGAAAGGTCTAATACAAAAATAAATTAATTTTGCACATGATTCTTCTATGCATCTAATTTCTCATTTGATGATCTTTGGTAAACTTCTATATAATGAAGATCTCTGCATAATGAATTACTTTTAAGTCTCTTACATCATGTGCGATATTAAACTATCTTATAGTAGAAATGGAACGACTTCAAACTTCTGTGAGAAATCCGATGGAGAATCATAGATAAAAAAGATACCTATCCATGCTATTAAAATTGGAGGATTGATGGATATATATATATATATGTTCATGTAAAACTCATTTCCCGTTCTGTTTTGCAATATCCGACTCTTGTCTATATTTATTCATCAATTCATTTGATTCAGCTCTTAGATTTTCCTTACCTCACGCCCCTGACCATTATTTGAGTTTTGTTTTAATGTCCGACCCTGGAAAGATATCTACAAATGTACACACACTCAACACACATATTTCCTCCTCTCTCCCTTTCTCCCTCTCCTGTCCTCACACTTGTTTTTCGCTTCTCTTTCTCAAAAAAAAAGTTGAATTAAATTATAAGGCTGCGGCAAAATAAATTTGAAAGAATAAAAATTTAAATAATGCGCCAAGCATTCGCCATAAACCGCAATTGTGTGCGTGTGCGTATGTGTGTGTGTGTCTGTTTGTGTGTTTGTGTGAATGTGTGTGTGTATATTTAAGTATGTTTCAAATTTGATGCTCAGTTGTTGCTTTTCCTTTGCATTCGCCCAAAAAATTGTTGCCATTTACACGATACTTGAACAAAATGGGAAGCTATGTGTCCCTTCCCCCTCCCCCCGTTCTCCTTTCTCCTCATCCATCATATGGCATTTACCACTGTAAATAATTTCTTCTATTTAAACTTGAATTGAAATCCAGATAGAACAGAGAATGTTAAATATCTCTCTCTCTCTCTCTCCCTCAGTCTGTTTTCTCTCTTTCTCTATCTTTGTCTGATGAAAACTTTGCTCATCAGTCCGTGTAATTTCGCGGTGCAAGTTTCAAATTTGTCTGCGGTTTGTGCCTCTTGAATTATGTGGCGCACTTCCCGAGTTCCCAGTTCCCAGTTCCCCGTTTCCAGTTTCCAGTTCCGAGTTAAGCTCCTTTCACCGTTATCTATGAAAGGACGATGCCTCAGATGTAACTAAGGAAATGCCGCTGGCCAAAAGTTAAAACGTTGACAATCTGGTCAGGTGATGGAGGAGAGTGAATGGAGAGTGGGGAATGGGCAGTAGTCAGTGGAACATCGGGTGTGGCTTAGGGGGCGGTGACCCTGCCCCTTAATCACTGTCTGGCTGCTTTTGCATTACAAATTAGTTTTTATTAAGCTAAAGTGCTTCCAGTTTCAGTTTCGTGTAGTTGGGATGAAAGTTTTCAAATTGACTTGAGTGGATTTTGTAGGCTGCTTTTTTGGTTTCTTTTTTGTTGTTAATTTTTTTGCAGTTGTTTTTTGGGTTTACTAGGATAATGACCAAGGGTCAGGTGTAGTCCGGACATTGTAGTTTCATGCATACTTAAGTTAAATGAATTGAGCAAGACTTTGAATTTCCGCTTAGTTTCGTTTGAATAACTAATAAGGTTCAAATTTTTAAAAACTTTTCCACAGATTATGAGATAGATAACCCAAGGACCTGACATATTTGGGTAATTGCTTCACCAGAAAATGTTAAATAAAACAAAGAACCATTTAAAATATAGTTGCCGATTTATTGCCAATCAAACTCTATCTAATTATTAATTAGTAAATTAAGTAAGTCTAAGTTTCCTTCCTCAGATTTAAATGAAAAATGTAAACTAAAAATACATTTATCCTAGTTCAGGGGAAGAGGGTGGACAATTGTCCTATTTTTCAATGAAAATGGGTATATATTTTCCCAGTATATCCATTAACATATCCATTATAACAACAATTTTATGACAACCTTTTTTAAAGGACCTGCCATTCATCCTTATCTCCAATTTATTTTACTTATTCTGTATAACAAAATGTCATTAGCTACAGCTTCAAATATAACATTTCTATAGCTAATTTGTATTTATTCTATTAGTTTTATTCGGTTCATCCAATCGTTCTCTTTCTCTGCAAGTACATGTCTCACATCCTGTGACTCCATGCATCAGCTTCCTTTTTTCACTTCTCTTGCCAAAAATTCTTATCCTTTGCTTCTATTTTCGCTGCTTGTTTCCCATAATCTTGTGAGTAATGTTGGCCCAAAGCCAACAAACTGAATTTGGAATTCGAAAACGAATTAAATTGGCAAGCTCTTCTGCCTGTGCCTGTGTCCTATTTTTGCCCATTTTGAAGGACATTTTCTTAGCATTTTTGCATTTTTTTAATTTGGTTGAAATGTCGCGTGCAGCTCAATTCAAGAAAAATCTGGCACAAAGGAAAAGACTTGCCAATGATAAAGACCCGTTAGCCAAAAAGGCCTTACTCCCCTGTGTGGATATATGGGTATGTGTGTGTGTGTGTATTAAGGCGCTGGTGGCTCAGGGGCGTGGCGCCCTTTATGCAAAATTTGTAGTTCCTGCTTGTCGTTCGATTCGTTGGGCACAAAAATGTTTTACGACTACGTGAGCAACGACCAGGGAAAACAGGAGCAAGCACCAAGGATACGGTGAGTATGTGGTACGATGTGGTGTGTTGTGTGTGTGTGTGTGTGTGTGTGTGTACGGATGAGCATATTGACAGTGGGATTGGGAAATACGCATCCAAAATACAAAACGAAACCAGATATTCACTTGGCCAATTGACTTGAGACCGAAAAGTTTACGGTTCTCCTCTTTCTCCCTCTTTCGCTCTCTCTCTTTCTCTTCCTCTCCTTGTTTTCGCTATCTCTCTCCGGTTCATTTGTTGACATTTTGTCTTTTGTTTTTAGGGAACAGGGCGTGGCATTGGGTCACGTACCTCATCGATGATAAAGTCGTCACTGGAATTTCTAAAAACCTTCTTTGCAGTTCAGTTTCTTCATTTTAAAGAGAATTAAATTTTTATTAATGTTTGAAATCTTTAATTTATATCTTATTCCTTCTGCTTCAACATTTTTCCTTTTCCCTATGCAAATGTCTTTCCGCAGAGGGAAAACTAAAAATTCTCTTTGATGACAGTCGCGGAAATTATAGAGAAAAAGCAGCAACTAGCTGACTAATGACAGACATGAAAATGCAGGAAAATTCAGACTCGGCGTCTCTTCTCAGTGGAAATCTAATGCCAACAAAAATCAATAAACCTGAGCGAATATATCGGGATACAAAGAAACATCCTTTAGGCTAATTCGCGACTCTTGTCAGAATTTCATTTCGAATATTTGCCAAAAAAAAAAAAAAATGGCAAAATGAAATTCGAGGAAAAGCAGCAAATAAAATGCGAAAATTGAAACGCTTCCAGCCAAACAAACTAAAATTGTACACCAAAAACATAGAGGAAAAACTATATGCTATACTCGAATTATTCAGTCAACTTTAAAGCTGAATTTAAACCGAAAAGGATGTCATCCATCATTATCCTCCCATCAATCTCCTGTTATCTCATCGAGCCATATCCGTGTGCATTTCCATTTGGTTGGTGGTCTTTGCTGCAATTCTAAATTATTTACCGAAGGCCACAAATGAAATGTGCATTAGCCACGCCCCCCAATTGGCCACCGACACCCAAAAATCTACGCCCATTAATTTGTGTTCATTTTCTGTTGTTTGGCATTGTAAAATTAATTTAAAAATTGTTTTCCTTATTTGCTGCATTTTGTGTTTTTCGCTTTTGTTTATTGATGTTTTTAATTAGTAACTAATCGGATTCGGTTGTTACTAAATTATGGCAATAGATAGTCAATGTTTCCAAATATTTAACAAAACATATTATAAATAATAGTTGTAGTTGAATGCTCGCCCAATAGGAATTACAGATAAAACTTTATTCAAATGGCAGAAATAACTGAAAAATATTCTGTTTGTAGAGGCAGAATCCAGATATATATCTGCAGGAGATCGGAGTATTGTTCCATTTTACTTTATTCGAAAGTATTTTCCAAGTTTAACACCCAGAAACCTTTTCCAGGTATTCAAAATTTCTCCTTTCATAATTTTCAATTCACAGACAACCAATTTGATTCTCCTTGGAAAAAAGGTACAAACTGCCAGTGGAAATTCCCATTTTCATCACTTTGTCTGGGACTTGGCTTATTGTTCTCCCATTTTCCCCTCTCCACCTCTTCTCTTCTCTTCTCTTCTCTTCTCTTCTCATCTATTTGTCATGAATAATTTTTGGAGCCATTTGAATGGTGTGCCCATTGACAAATTGTGTGGCTCGTTAAATGTTTGCCACAAAACTTACAGCGCATTATGCAAATTTAATGTGAGGTAGGTGGAACATCCTTTCAAGGTCCTGCATCCATAACTCTTAACAATTGCTTAATTTTGCTGAATTTGTCAGAGAGAACTGAGAAACAAGAAACTCACACAGGCAGACATTAATTTCAATTCTATTTAAATTGTATCCCTGCTAACAGGACTCGCCTCAAGATCCATAAATAATTTTTAATGATGTGAAAATGTTTTTCCTGGCCACTTTTCCCGTAATTAATGTGAACCTCTGCCCGTGTAACCGCAAAAAAGGGCGTAACCTCAAGCAAGAAAATAAAACAGATGAACCAAAATGAGAAACAAATATCCAGAACTTTAATGTTCACACTTTATTCTAGGGGATAGGACTATATATATAGTTTATATATTTAGTTTTTGATTACTTGACTCAACTTCAATCACAAATAAGTCTCCCTTCACAGATGGTGTTCACTGAAGTCCTTTGACATTCCCCAGTTTGCTTTTCCTCTGCATTTCTTATTTAGAAATAATTTCCGTCGCATTTGAAATGGCACCAGCACAAAGGACTCTGCAAGGACTGAATGGGGGAAGGGAGTGGGAGATAACATTGTTAGCAGTAACAGGCTTTCAATTCAAGGAAAAGTTTTTTATTTTGTCGAAGACTCTGAGAATTGCAATTCACTCGAAGAAACCTTTTATTGGTAAGGCAATTCTTGTTCTCTTTTTTTTGAGACCTTTAACTTTGCCTGTGATAGTTGATCCATTGATAGAAGTTCCATTAACCACAATGTCCACTGGATGGAGGAACTATGATAATTCTGTGACCGCAACCCAAAAGTGCAAAAGTAAAGTGCCATCAGTTGGAATCACTCGAAATCCACATCCCCAAAGAACCAAACACCGCAATGCAGTTCGTGTCCAAGTTCTGTTTTATGCCAACAGCTCGACCATAGCGAGAGGTGTGGCAAATGTGTGGAGGAGGTGTTGAAAGAGAAGGAGCAGAAGGGAACATCTCCACATAGGTAAATTTGTCCAGCAGTGAACTAAATTTCAAACGGAAGTGACACTCTAATTGAGAGCAACGAGCCAACTGGGAGATACTACGGTCGAATCACCAGGTGAGGTGAAACAGGTGTGCAGTTGGATGATGGTGGATGGTGAATGGTGGATGGTGAAGGGAGGATGGAGCTGTGTTGGAATATGTCCACTTCATGCGGGCTCTGGGACGGACACTAAAAAAGTAAACTCGTTAATTGCTAAGTGCAAAACCATAAAACGGATGTGAAGAAGGACAACAGAAGGGATAAATGGTGGTCTAAAGGGGACCGGGGACATGCGATGATGGCAAAGGGAGAGCATAAATTTTAATCAAGGCAGTTAACCTAAAGTTTTCCAGGCTTTAAGTAGCAAATTCAGGATTTAAATAACCGAAAAGATTTTTAACTAAACTATATCAAATGATTAGGAAGAATCCCGTCAATATAGTCCGAAATATGTCAACCCATTTCTCCCATTGATTTGCATAAATGAAATTCAGGTAGAATTATTTCCGTTAGAAACTAGGAAGATATTTGGAGAGGCGGTTGCGGGAGGGGTTGAGGGACATTTAGAGATTTCTTCGCATTTCCATCGCTTGTCAATGACTGCCTGTGTTTTCCGTATGAAAAACATGGAAATTCGTATATATATTTATGAATAATTCAGGAAGAGAAGGAGACGGATTCAGAACTCGTTTCATTTCTCCCCATTTGTTTTCCACAAATTGTCAAAATGTTGCAAGGACAATGTCAGCATCAACATTGGCAACACGTGTAAGCCACATCCTGACAAACCAAAAACTTTTCCAAAATTGGTCATTGGAATTTATTCATGTGGATTTGAGGTGCAAAGGAGCAACAACATGCAAATCAAACTATTCGCATTTGTCTTTGTCTCCAGGACTTAAAGATGCCACATCCTTAAGCTGGCCTCCAGCTGGGCGACTTTCACAAGGACGACGACAAGTGAAAAAAATGATTTCAATTTCATAATTATCGTGAGAGGAAATGAAGGTCCTTGCCACCCGCTCAGCTGTGACATTTTTATTAAATTTTTCCAACCCACGCTCCCGGACTCTCTCCCCCCCTTCTGCTTTGAGTTGGCATAACAATTTATGTTCCATGTGGACTTGCCTTACATTTTAATTAAAGAAAGCAAAAAATGTTACATAATTTCACTGACCGACCAAAAATTGAAGGCGTGACTAGGACAATTGAAGAAAAAAGGTTTGATTAATGAATGAAAAAATGAAAGGTTAACAACAGAATAAGGAAATACTTCTTTTATTAATAATTTCTCTGTAATCTTTCCTTATGTTGAATTTTCTTCTTTTCTTTTGGTTTCAAGGATTTCTTTACTTTTCCATTTGTCACATTTCCAAGGCCAACTTTATGACATTAAATTTCTGTTTTTCTCCTTTGCGATTTTGTCGTTGAGAAAAGTTTATGACTCATCCTGAACTCTTACAACGCCTACGCCGGCATCTTATTTAAAATTTATGACAAGTTGAGAAAGGAAAAATAGTTAAACTAGCTATAGTCAAATGGGCAAATTCCATGAACTAAGTAATCCTGGTAGAGAACTTTGTCAAATTTGCTAGGAATTATGTATTTATATATATCTTATCCTAATATTTTCTTGTTTGAAAGATTTTTAAAATGCTTTTCTAGAATTGAATAAAAACTTTTACTTTTACTTAAGCAAAACACTTACAAAATGAAAAATTGAAAACAAGAAAAAATTTAGCTAACTTTTATGCATATATATAACAACATGGGAAAAGAAAAATAATTAAAAATTTTGACTTTGAAGAATATTTATGACTGAAACAACAATATTTTGCCATTTTAACATATTTTGCAAATCCTTTTCCCAACGAACATCAACAACAATGAAAGGGAATTCGCTTTATGCTTAAGCAAAATAAATTTCTTTTTATTTCCTGGTAAAGAGAAATCAACTGCAAGCAAATACGAATTTTGTGTTTAATTTAAGCATTTCCTTAAATGTAGATGAAAATCGTGTTCATGTTTGCATTAGTTAAAGTGTAATTATAGGAATTTTAATGGAGATGGAAAATAGTTTAAAACTTTTACCTAGAATTTGTTTAATGTAAGTTCAAATTGCTTCTTCTAGAACTCAACACAAATCGAGATGAAGTTCTTGGATGATTCAAAAGAATTTTAGCCTGAGGGCATCCCGTTGCTTCAGCTGTGCTCCATTGTAATAACAAATTAAATCTCTTTTACAATAATGTAAATAAATAAAAAATAAATATAATATTATTCATATGCTACTTTATTATTTAAAGTGATAAAATGTGATTTAAATTTCATGCTTTTGCTAAAATGAATCATGGGAAAATAATACTACTAATAAAACTAGTGGATTTGGCTTTAAATATGGATTAAAAATAATTTCAAACTTTTGCCAACTAAAATTATTTATTTAAAGCAAACTTTTGCAATGTGTTTTTGCATTTTTTTGCACTTTTTTTCCAGTATTTTTACATTAACTTTTAAATCTAGTTTTTAATTTTCAATTCACTCTACTTAATCACTATACTTAATTTAATAGTTTAAACCAAAATATTTCATTATATTTAAAGCAAATTCAAAATGAACACGATATCACTTGTTAGTTTTTAGTTTTGAAATAAATCCTTATTTCCAATTAACTTTTTAAGTGTTTGAAGCTTTTGAGCCTAATTACTAGCCATTTGCCCGACCTGCAAGCGGATAATATAGAATCATTTCAAACACTTGACAACAAATTTCAAATGTATGTAGATATTCGAGATGACTCTCTGTTTCTAGTTGGCATGATTTTTAAGCCTACTTTAGCCTGATGTTTGCCAATATTGGTCTTAACTGTGCAGCTGGTCAAATATAATCCCTGTACAGAGAATCATTCCATTTGGTCTACACTCTAGAGGTTTGACCAATTCGGTGCTAGTGCGCCCATTGGCTGTGATTTGCAAACACTTTAAATATGCGAGAGTTGATTTCCACACCAACCCCAATCCTCTGATACTACACTACCCACTTTCCACTCCCCAAACTGTATAGTTCATATGGTTGTCAGGAAAATTAATGGCCAACAGAGGTTAGTCGAAGGATTCGGCATGGAATACATTCACTAACACATTCATAACTATTTCAATATTTGCATTTTTGCAACGAATTGCCATCCCCATTGCAAACCCCCAGACCGATGACAATTTCGAGGCATTGAAATGGATTTGGCCATCAATAAATTATTCATAAGAACATACATATATATATATATATATATATATGTGTGTAGCAGGAAAAGGAAGTTACACTAAAGAATCAAGTCAAAGGGTACAATTTGTATATTATTATTAACCGTTTATTGAGGTTAGGCTTTAAAATATATGCACTTTAACTCTATTCCACTTATCCTAGAAACTAGAAAAGAAACTTTGATTTTATACCAATGTTCGCCTTGGCATACAATGCAAATGTGGAATCAACACTTTTTAGAACACTCTTTCTATATGTACAGATTTTTCAGGTCAAGTGAAATGTATGTGTGTGTGTATGTGTGTGTGTGTGCGGCATAAACTTCGCCACTTCTCCTCATAAGAACACTCAACCAAGTTGAAGTGTGGGACAAAGATAGAGAGAGAAAGTATGGAAAATGTGGCACAAATTCTGAGACTCCCTAACACTTGGACACGTTTCAATAGCCATCAATTTCAAAACTAACCTACATAAAACAATCTATATCGTACCTATATATATACGGGTAAAATCTTTAAGCTTTAGCCATATTATATTTTTCAAATTTGATTCTTTTCGTTGACAAATTCCAAACAATTAATTGGACTTGCTCAAGGTGAAAATATAAGAATGGTCACACATGGATGGACTGACATATATATTGATTTGGTTTCGGAGTTGGATTTTGGTGCTACCATGGGGATTTAGAGTTAAATGCTCCTCATTTATTTTAACACCCAGTGAGAATCGAAAGCCCAAAGCTCAAATGTAATATGAACGTTTGTTGTTTGGTTGGTCTGGAGTTAGGTTACCTATTTTTTTCTACTTTCCCTCTTCTTTTCTTTTCTTTTTTTTTTTTTTTTTGTTTTCTTTTTCTTGGGGTGGTTGCCGCCCGTGGCGTAAATATCTGATTAGAGATGGCGGCTGCTCCATCTCCTCTAGGCAAACCTACAACAAAAGGCAAAAGGAAAATGGCAAAAATAATCTTTGGCAACATCTGGCCGGGACGAAGGGGACGGGGAGAACTTGAATGAGAGCTCGACGACTGCTCCCTTTACGATTTGGGGGCAAGGTTAAACATTTGGCAGTAAAATGGCAACTTATTGTTTGGTATCACCAAAAAAAAAAAAAGAAAAAAAAACAAAACACACAGAACAAAGAAAGGTGGAAAATTGTTTCATTTTGAGGTTTCCTCCCCCCACTGGGGAAATTGAATTTTTGCCGTGTAAGAGAATTAAGAATAGGAATATGAATGAATAAGAAAACAGCACTAAACATGTAACTATATACGATACGTATAAACAGGGTTCACTTACGAATTATTGAACTGTAATTGGATCACAATATTATTTGGCAAAAATGCAAAGGATATTATATTACTTTCCTTTCAAATATACATATTCTTTAAATTAAGGCGACAAGAAATGCTTCATCTTTAACATGAACTTTATTTTTTTTTGTATTTCTAAAATTTATAAGCTGTAAACTAAAGGAAAAACTGTCTGAAAATATCGCACGAACAAGTTAACTTTGGAGTGTTTTGAAGAAAAGTATTACTGCACTTGCCATTAATAGTGTGCACTATATACAAGTGGCATCGAAAAACTATAGTACCGTTACACCAAAAAAATATTGGCTATCTACTTTCCAACCAGTGAAGAGAAAAAACTGTGAAAGAAAAAGAATTATGAAAAGGAAGCCAAAAAGTATAAAATGTCGTTGCATTTGTCTGTTTGAATGCGTATTATTTTACACTGTTCAAAATTGCATGTGGCCAAAGAGTCGTAGCATTTGAGACAAGCAGCAACGTCAACAAAGAGTTGTGAAGTATGCAATAATTTTTTTATGTGTAGTAGAGAAGCATTTTGTCAGAAAATTGTCACAATAAATTTTATTTTCCTCAAATATTTCTTGCGATCAATTTAAGAACCACTTTCCCAGTTGGTTAAATATAACCACCCCTAAATTAAAGAATAATACCCAACAAAAACTGCAACAAAAAATTACTACAAAAATAAAGAAAAAAGAATACGATTTTATAAAAGTAAGAAAGCTAAAAAAAAGTGTTAAGTATCCGCTAAATGGACTATAAAGATTTCAAAAGGATAAAATTGATGGATAGGGTAACTTAGATGGCTTAGATTCTGATCTTTCTCCAATTGGAATGACTAGATAGAGGGGGCGAAAGGAGGCAATACAGTGTGGTGCGAGGGGTAGTCGGAAAAGTGATGTGAGAAAGTTAAGGTCGATTAAGATTGACTAGAGAGTCGCGAATAAATAATTAACACATAATCATGTCACTTTAAATAA
Organism: Drosophila sturtevanti; assembly: GCA_018150375.1. Classification (NCBI taxonomy): domain Eukaryota; kingdom Metazoa; phylum Arthropoda; class Insecta; order Diptera; family Drosophilidae; genus Drosophila; species Drosophila sturtevanti. The sequence continues at coordinate 1,581,919 of JAECWJ010000341.1, read as the reverse complement.
CAAATATTGTTCTGAATAATAAACTATTTAAACCTAAAATCCTGAATTTTATTTTAATTGCAGTGTATAGTATAATATATAATATATGTACATATATTTACTTATTTTTGTATACACATTTATATAACTAAAATATATTTTAATTTTTTTTTTGGTTTCTTAACAAAACCAAAATAAGCGTGAAAGATGAAAATATAAAGGAAAACTCTTTTTTCAGACTTGCATAATACTCAAAGACATATACCTTAAATTTCTCTTAGATATTTGACAACCATCTTTATAATTTTAAGCAACCAAATAAGGTTCTTGCACATAAAATGCGAATTCTTATTTCAAAAAAAAAATCTTGACAGCTTTTAAAGGTGTTTTTTTTTTTATTTCTTATTTTACTTCTTTTTTTTTTGCTGTACTTTTAACTTGTTAAAATATCTTCCACCATTTAAGGCTTCAAATATGCACCTCGAGCATAAAATGGAGTCGTGCCTGGCATTCTTATCCCAAAGGGGTGGAGGTGGGGAGTCCGATATTGCCGTCAGCATTCTCAACATCGACGCTTGTGCCGTTGCTGTTGCTGTTGCCGTTACTGTTGCTGTTGCTGTTGCCGTCAGGTCTGTAGCCAGTTTAGCTTCATTACGAGCATCCTAAAGCGCACTGGGATACTGCAGCAGCAGTTGCCAAGAAGAAAACAAGAACAATTTTTGTCGCATGCTCCACGCGGATTTTGACTGCATAAAATATGAAATTAAATTGCCAGCCAAAAATGGCGCCAGGGAAAATGACAAAAATATGAGGCGAAGCCACTTTACTGCTCGTCCTTCCATTTCTTTGGTTGTATTTTTATTTGATTTTTTTATTTATTTTTTTTTCACTTTTCTGACATTTCCTATAACGCTGACTTGATGACATGCAGCTGTCGCATTCTTTTCGTTCTTCGCTTTTACTGATTCTTTGCTGCAACGGATGTTGCACCTTGCTGGTTGCCTTTTTGCCTGTTGTTGATGGTTAGATTCATTTGACGACAGGTTTTGCGGAATGTTGGCGAACAATAAAAATAATGTGCACAGAGATATTCACTATTCTCCTGATAGTTGAATATACTGCTGCAATTGAAATGATTTGACAACCCGTATTTTAAATACACGACAATTTCTCATTTAAGATATGAAATTTCTGCTCTGTTGGAAATAAAATATCCAACTTGAGTTTATTGGCCACTCACTTAAAGTAGATATAAATTAATCTTCTGCCCTCGAGCCGACCACACAGTCTGAATGAAATGTGCAATTATATTATCAGTTATTAGAAAACCGCACAGAGTTCTATTACAAAGGAGCAACACGCAGCCACAAGGAATGCAATAGACAATGTACAAGGATAGCTGACACAGGATAATGCAAGACAAGGACAATTATCACCCACATGGACACACGCACATGCACACAGATACAAGACAGTATATAAGTGTGGCAAGTCGAGGAAATGCAAGTGGATGTGTCAGAAGCAGGAGCAGAAGCAAAGTAGAATGACCACAGAAACCACTCCAATGTCGGTCCACATCATCAAGTGACCAGGTCAAGTGAGATGGACTGAGAGGTTAGCCAGTCTGCCACAGATATTAACAAAAGAGGGTATCAGACTTTCTGTTAATATAAATTAAAATAAAGAACCATAATAAAAACAAAAATACATTTTATTAATATTTTTATATTTATTAAATTAATCACATAAAGGATTATTAAGTATTATTATTATTTTCTAATAGAAAATTTAGTTCTGATTCTTAATCATGGTTTCTATTTTATTTTATTAAGATGTTCTCTTGTATATAAAATAAATAAAAATAAAAACAATTGGTAATAAAAGAGAAACATTCTTAGTTACTTATTTTAATCAATAGCCATATTCCCATTTCCATTGTTTCATATTCGCAGTTTTGTTCCTTTTCCCATTTTGAAACACAAAGATTTCCTCATGTCATTTTCAACGTTTTGCAATTTTTAGTTTTATTTCCATTTTTTTTTTGTTAGAGGGCAGTACATTTTATACCACTTACCATTTCGATTCCATTCCCATTTCGTTATCGTATTAGAATTACTCTATTTTCTATGATTCCCAATTTCATTCTATTATTCATTTCATTTTCATATCCAAGCCTATTGTAAGCTAACTTGTCAATTATCTACAATTTTCAAAATCATTTTGTTTTGTTTTCCATTCCCATTTTATTTTCGAATCAAATATTCCCATTTCATTCCATTCCAATTTATTCTCATTCTCTTTACCGATTTTCTTCTGTCTTATTTTTTGACGAGCAGTCCTGAGATCAGATTTTATTGATTGCTTCCAATTCCAAATCTTCCTTGGTCGACGTATCAACTCCCATCGAATTGAAATTCGCAATTTTATGAATTGTTTTATTTTTGGGAATTGTATCCGTTTATTAAACTTACATTTTCCTTTTCTAATATCGATTCTTATTAGGTATGAGAAGCTTCATGTGACTAACTAAGGGCTGCATTTAAATCTCTTATTAAAACTTTGTTTTCATTAAAATTGCTTGCATATTTACATATTTTTGTTTAAGGCATTCAATAGATATTCCTGTGAGGACGTATTCACTCATTGGGTCTGTACCTGTCTAAGTGTCCTTTAGCTTGCTCATAAAGGTGAACACTAATCGTTAAAGTTTTTGCCAATTAGTTAGAAGTCTGACAGACTAAACTAAAAACTTGCTACCTTGTAATGACATATGCCGAATGACTGTCACCTGGTAACCTGGGACGTGTTACCTGGTTACCATCGAACTTGCTGCATTATGATTGAGAGAAAGCTGCAGTGAAGCAGATAGAAGCCGATCCCGATCCAAAACTGTGATGTCGAACTAATGGCATAAGCCGCTTATACAGTATGTATTCGTATTCGCAGTTGCCTCTTACTTTTCACCCAGTGGCCAGCACAGAAAAAAAAAGAAAAACTTTTTTTTTTTAGGATTAAAGCAGCTTTGCCAACACAAACAGACACACCCATACAGCATAGCACACACACACACATAGTCAGACACACATCAAGATAAAAAAAAAAAAAAAAAAAATAGTTTATAGTTTCAATATTTGCAGTGCCTTGTTTGAAAAAATCCCTTGGGCATATAGAGCAAACGTTGCATGGATTTATAAATGGACTGGCAAACATTGAGTCAACTTTAAGGCAAAAGAAGGAAAATGAAATTTATGTGAGAAATTGGCAGTTTAAACGAGAAGTTTTTCTACCATGTCGCTCCTGGCCAATTAGTCCTTGGCCAACCCGTTTCTGTTTCTGTATCATCGTCATCGTCGCCATCGTCCGCACCGACAATTGTCTTCAAATTTTTCCCCAAGGTGTCCTTAGCCATAAACGTCTTTTTTTCACGTTTCGTTCCACGCCAAAGTGTAAAGCTCTTGGCAAATGGTTGCTGAAAAATGCCAGATAACAAGCAAATCCTTCGACCAAGTTCCATTTTCCAAGGGCTCAAGTTGCAGCTAAAATGATTTATGCGGCAAGTTTATTTATGGCTCCTCGATGAATTCAAATTTCGATATACATATATATGTACATATATATATATATATATATATATATATGTATATTATATATATGTATATTTATATATAAAAACAAACAATCATATTAGGTTCATTTGGGCGAATATTCGCTAAAGGGATAATCGAAATAGCAAACGAACAAATGTTGCCAACTAGGACAATACTCGATATTGTGTTGCGATTTATTTAAATTGTAAAAAAAAAATACATGAGCAAATATAATATATATATATATCTATATATATTTGTAACAGGGAAGTCAATAAGTCGAAAAAAATTGCCAAATTGATGCTGTTGTTGGGCATAAGAGGATAAAATTTGTGCATTCGCTTGGAATCATTTTTTATGATTCGGATTGTAAATGATACGATTAAGTTTTTACATTGCATATTTATCGAGTACGTTGCTATATATATATAAAAACGAAAATGTACCATGTCACGGTTTTTGCTTTAAATTGCATATTAAATGACTGTCCTATGATTCTTGTTACAACTTAATCAAATACATTTCATTGACCAAAAGGTCCTTAAAATTAACTCTAATAATTCGTTTTTGTTATCAAGAGGGGTTTTTTTTTTAGAAAATTTCATCCTAAGAATTTAGAAATGTGAGCTATATCTATCATGTATAATCCATTCAATGCATATATCTATAATATATCTATCTTTATATAGTATTAGTATAAGTTTTCGTTGAAACATAGAAAGGAGATAGAAAATAATGGAAGAAATTTGGAGATCTCAAATTTATGATTGCCAAATATCTTAAATCAGTAAGATCTGCAAAACATAACTTGATAGTCTAGCATAGTCTAGATCTACCAGAACATCATTATTACAAATAAAACTACATACTTTATTCGATAGTAAAATATTTTTCAAGCTTTATTGAATAAAATTAGGCATTATACTAACTAAAACATGGAACATTGAAACATTGAACAGTGAAATAATTTTTCATAATGTTAAAAATTAATCGAAAATCGATATTTGAAACAATTTATTGTAAAATTACAACTTAATCGAATACTAATCTAAAACAGTCTTTCATAAGAATGTATATTAATCGATCAAGTCACGCTTAAGCTAAATAAATTATATGAAGATATCATTTAACTAACTCAGATATATTCATGGAAATTGGAAAACAAATTGCCATCCACTGGGCATATTTTTTTGACTCAGTGCTTATTTTTTCAAGTGTAGAGGCAATTTGTTCAAAAAAAAAAACCAAGTAACCTCTATAACTTGATCAATAATAACTTGACAATTGCTTCGTTTTTGTTGCCATAAAATTAAAATGGGTTTCGTTAATGAGAAATGTTTTCGAAAATTTGCAATATTAGCAATCTTTTCATGTCTGGCCGTATATACCTATGTATATCAGGATTATATTGCGGACCGTTTGATGTATACGACCACCAAATTACAGAATGCCTATTTTGTCAATCTTCCTGGATGCCGTATGAAATTTTTGGATGTAAACAATCCCACAATTAAGACCTATATGAAGGAGGATACTTTAAAATTGAAATGCAGACAATCGAGTTGGTTCCGTGCTAAAGTTTACAATGGACAATGGTTTTTGGAATTTATATTGTTTTCGAATGAACAAAATTTATTGTTCGATTTAACGAAAGTAAATTGCTCATATTGGCCAATGAGGCGAAGGTCAAGAAATGATAATGGAAATATGGCAGGGAAAAGTGTACCCTTTGATTTGGTGCCCCCTTATCGTGTACTTATGCCAACAGGCGTTAGATTCGTGACTGTAGTATGTCGAGATAATTTAAATAAGACAATGCATCAGGATGTACATTTCTTTGTGCAACCACCGCCTGAACCTCTGTTAATTGGCTATAAACCGGAACTGAAGAAATGGACCATGGCGAATGAAACTAATGAAGGAGAACCCTTGTTGTCGGTGATGATACTTGGTTTGGATAGCGTTTCACATTTGAACTTTCTACGTCAGATGACACTGAACCAGAAGATATATACGTAGTAAAGTTCGTCATGTTGAGTTTTGGGGCTACAATAAGATTGAATGGGATACCTATCCCATTTTAATACCACTTTTATCGGGCTTAAGAGCAAATGAATTTGAAAAACTTTGCTATTACCCGAATAAAAATCAATCGTACGATGGCTGTCCTTTGATTTGGAAAAATTTTAAAAATGCTGGCTACAATACAAGTTTCGCCGAGGATACTCCTTCAATGTCGCTTTTCAATTTTCTAAAGTCTGGTTTTCGAAATCAGCCCACAGATCATTATATGCGTCCCATTTTATTGGCCATGGAAAAATTTAAGATGAAGCATAGTAACAATCCGTTTGTGAATTGTGCCGGCGGGCGAACCTATGGGGATTTGTTATTCGAGCAGATTGATCAACTGATACCACATATGCAACGTCATCCGTTTTTCTCTTTTTATTGGTGGTTTCAAGCATTTCACGATCAGTTCAATCATCCTAAACAGGTCGATGGCCAATTTGCAAATTTATTGCATAAGCTTAGTGTAACTGGCATAATGAATAATACGTTTATACTGTTCATGTCCGATCATGGAATACGTTGGGGTGATTTTCGCAAGACTTATCAAGGTATGCTGGAGGATTATCAACCCTTATTATTTGCCTTTTATCCTAAATGGCTAAAGAAACGTTATCCATTGGCATTTATAAATTTACAAAAGAATCATCGGAGTCTGATTACCACAATGGATTTATATGATACATTGATTAACCTGCTACATCTGAAAACGCTAAAAGATGATGCAATCAAGAATAGGACAATGGAATTGTGGAAACTTACTGGTGACCAGACACCGCGAAGTACAAGTCTCTTTCTACCTGTGCCACCTTGGCGATCCTGCAATACCTCACAAATCCCCTCATCATACTGCCTTTGCCACAAGCTCACTCCGGTTTCAATAGATGACGATATGGTTCAAAGATCAGGTCGCATTATAGTTAATTCAATTAATGATCTTCTGCATTCCTATCCACAATGCCAGAAATTAAAATTAAAGGCCATAGTCAATGCCTATCAAACAACGTTAGCGGAAACACCTAAAACTTGGTTCAAAGCAAAAGAGACGGAAATGGAATTTAAAGTTCGTCTACAAACTATGCCAGGTGATGCCTTCTTTGAGAGCACAACTCGTGTTAAGGGCTATACATTGATGTTGGTTGACGACATCATACGAGTTAGCGATAAAAATAATAATACCTTTTGTATTGATAATCCGATTGTTGAGATGTACTGCCATTGCATTCTGCTATAACTTTTTCCTCGAAGTACTGAAAAATCATTAGTCGAAAACGATTTGCGCGCAAAATGAGATGCCTATATATTGATTGACTGATTAATAAAACTTAAAATATTGTATAATACATTGTTGTGTAAACCTATTGGCTGGTTTTGAAGATTTGCATTGTTCTAATCGGTTTTCTATATTATTTTTATACCCTTGCAGAGGTATAATAAAATTGGAGATGTTTGTAACGCATAGAAATAATCGTTTCCGACCCCATAAAGTATATATATTCTTGATCAGCATCGAAAGCCGAGTCGATATGACCATGTCCGTCTGTCCGTCTGTCCGTCTGTCCGCCTGTCGTCTGTCTGTTTCTTCGCAAGAAAAAAAATTTTGATGAATAAAAGTCATATCATTCTCTTCATTGATGATTTATCGACACAAGTTTAAGATGGTAGAACGGACAACTATAAGTTATAGAAAAATAGGAAAGATCAGAAGTACCTCGGTCAAAATGTAGTGTCAAAACCGTTCTTGTGAGAAAAACTTTTGTTTTTAAGATATCTCAACCAAATTTGGCACATAGATGACAATTCTACTTTTACACCTTACCAGCAAGTTTGATTCGGATAATAAACACCGACATAAATCAATAAAATCAATAATTAACCCCCATCAGAAAAAGTATGTTTTTGTGAAAAAACTTTTTGTTTTTAAGATATCTCAACCAAATTTGGTGAGCAGATGAGAATTATACTTTTACATCATATCAGTAAGTTTGAATCAGATCGGATAATAAACACCGACATAAATCAATAAAATCAATGAATCAACCCCCATCAGCATCAGTATGTTTGCATATGCAGCCAATTAAATACGTTTATATTTGCTTTTATATATGAACAACATACATGGAAACATACAAACATACATACATACATATATGCGAACACGTGCTTGAAAAAACACAAGCTGAGTGCGAAACAGAAAGAGACGGAAAATTATTTGTATTGTGTTGTTGTTTTCTAGAATTCGTCAGAAACTTTAGAAAGAGAAGCTGGACGCTTGCAATGTATACCGAAATAGCGTGGCCCCGAATTTAAAGTTTGGTAGCGCAATAGGTAGATCGTTTCTGGGAGTGATGGGAGCGGAGGTTCAACTCGCCGTTGGCAAACTCGTAATTTACTGATTCTTTTCTTGGTTCAAATTTTTTTTAAATTTTATATTTCCAATTTTTAAAATATATTGAATCCGATATGACGGAAAAGTAATCAATTAATCTGCAAGAGTATACAAACTTCGGCACCCGAAGTTAGCTTTGATATTTTTTAGATAATAAAGAATATCCTTGGGAATATGTAAATAACTCATTAAACTAATTTCATGGTTATTTAATTTGTTTTTACCAATGTCAAAAGGAATTTTTTATACAAGTTTATTATTTTTATTCAATCAGTTTGCTTGGAAACCACACGCAACAACTGGCTGCACCCTAATATAAATAAATGTTTGTTAGCTTCGGATTGTTAAAGAACTTTGTTTGAGAGTTAAGAAGTAAATTCAAAATGCCACAGTGAGGTAATTGCTGGAAACATGTTTTATTCTTGTCCTATCAATACCCTGAACATATTTGTAATCAATTGCGAGTTTAAAATGCTACAAGGGTCAGGGCGGAGGTAATTGCCACATGGTTGTGGTTTACAGATATTCCACCAATTAACTGATTAATGAGTTCAAATTTCTAATGTGTTTCTTCTAATTCACTAAACGCATTTAAAATCAATCAATTTTTTCTTTTAATTTCAAATGCATCAACTAATCTCCCTTTGGTATACATATATATTTATTTAATCAGCAAACTTGAGACCGTCTGTAAAGTAAATTAATCTACTAATTAAGTACACCCCTCAAAGCGAAGCTACGTAGTTGCTGTGTGTGATTGTTATTAAAATATGCCAAGAAAATCTTTTAATGATTAATAATCGATTGCAGTCTAATAATATATAGAAGCCATTAAAGCAATATTATTTAAGTTTTAACGAAATACAATTTGTGTAATTTTCATGCTTAAATGGATGCATTTTCATTATACATATATTTTGTAATTTTAAGAAGCAATTAAGTCCATTATGCTGGATGTCTTATATATATACATAAAGTTATAAGAAACAAATGTAAGTTTATATATATATATATATGCTCATACATACAATATATATATATATATATATAGTCTGTGGTCTTCATTTTACTTAAGGCGTTGACATTAAGCCGACAGTCCGACATATATAGAGACAGTGAGCAACTACAATTTGGCCAATTGTTTGTTTGTTTTGCCTCCTTATGCTTCTGGCCATACATAGTGTAGTAGGTATTGTTCCTAATGCGGCTAACCATGTTGACCCAAATTCTGACATCACTGGGTAACATTTGCCCTCTATTAAGTTGATTATGAAATAAAGTAAATGGTGAGCAATGGCGGCAAAGTTAGAAACACCAGTAAGAGCCACAGACAAACCGGCAAAATGTGGCAAAACTTTGAGTTGAAATTAATTTATCAACCGTTTTGTATTTGTAGTATAGCTCATAACTCTGTCCAGACACGCACACGCATATGTCAACTAGATAGATATATACACTATATACATATATTATTCCATAAAGCATAGATAGACAGTTGAAGAAACGAATAGAGATTCACTTGCCATAAACTAGCTGCATGCGTGTGTGTGTGTGTGTGTGTTTGTGGTATGGTGTGTTTGCGTGCACACAAAGCAGTATTGCCTTTTGCGCTAAAGGCATGTCTTTTATTAAAGTTTTAGTTTCAGTTTGTTTTGTGGCATGATGACTGCAGATATTAAATTTTGGGACAAAAAATCGGATATACACATATATACACACTCTGCTATATATATATGGTATATTCACCGTACTTTCCTCTTATATATGAAACTAATAACTTGTTGCGATTTCATAAACCTCTCAATTAACGTAATCAAAATTGATGGCAACAAACCGCTCTGTGTGCCTTTTACACAATGCTTTCAACTGTCAGTCAATTTATTTAAATTAAGTGCTCCGAAAGTGCGGCAAAACTGAATCAGATGCTAATGAGGCAGCAAGTACAACACGGCGTATGAGTAATATTTATATATACATACACATATACCTTCACATTTTTTTTCATCTTGGTAAGCAAATTGCTTGCAGTCAATTTGTTCAAACGCCTGGATAAAGATGCTTGGTTGGTGGGAGTCTGGGTGGTTGACAATGATGATGATGGATTTATGTCTGCCATTTGTTTTAGCTTAGAATTATTTATATATATATATATTTTTTTTTTTTTGATTTACCATTTATTTTGTCTTGTTGTTGCCACTCCTGTCAACAACAGAAAAAGTGAAATTTAAGCTATATAAAATGCCATAAATCAATTTTCACAAATTGCCCAAAAACTTGTTTGAGATGTAAGTGGAAACTGTGCCGTAGATTTTCTGACTAATTGAGAGGTTTTATCGTAGTCTAAGGAAATGACATCAACTTTTTTTCATGAAAAACACTCAACTTTGCGGTGGAAATTCAATCAAGAAAATTTGTTTTTTTTTCGATTGGAAGTGAAATTGGAGAAGGTAAATAAAAAATTCTTTGAACTAACTTTTGAAAGTTTCTGGAGTTCTGTGTATTCTTTTTCCTAGAATTTACGTGAAAATTATTTTAAATTTCCAACAGTTGTTAGTTATTTTTAGTCTTTTTTTGGCAGTCTTTGTCAAAATGAAAAATTTGTATAGAAAATGTTTTTTATTAATAGAAAGTGAAAGAAAAAAATATTCTGTGAAGTATATTTATGCTTAAGATTTTTTTAATGCTCATAAAAGATTTCTAAAATATTTAATAATAAGATTTCCACATATAAATCACTTTAATCTTTAAAGAAAACACTAATTAGTAACTTATACAAAAAACAATTAATGAAAAGGTTTAAGAGAAAAGTCAACATATTAAAAGCTAAAGGCACTTTAATTACATATGTATGTTGCAACTTAAATAAAAAAAACAATATTGTTAAACATTTGGTTAAGTGTTTTTATGTCGATTGAAGCACGTTTAGTTACGTTTAAATTTTTATTGACCATCTGCTTCATTGGCTTTACTTGTTGTATATATGGCTGGCATTTAAGTTTCAGTTTTAATCTCTCTTTTAAGCAAATTTATTACCTTTTGCTACATGCTTGTCATGTGCAAACGATGCTCTCTCATTCATTTTAATGTTTTACGTGACGCATATGGGGGTGGGAGGGAGGTGAATCATACTCGAAATCGAATCGCATGACTCATTAAATACAGTAGTTGAGTTGGGGGGTGGGGTGGGGTAAACTGTGTGGTGATGGAGAGAAAATGCCAAGGCAATTAACCATAACAGCTTATGCTGGGGCGAACGTGCCTAATTGCCAAAAATTTGTTTTGTATTGTGGCAAAACTGTTGTGGCTCGCTCTAACATTTGCCTTGGTCTCCACTCAGATTCTCCTATTTACTTAGCCAAATGTGTTTGATTTCCATGTGTGTGTAGTGTGTGACACAAACAATTAGTTTTCCAATTTCAGCACTAAAATGTTGGCAAACAACAAAAATTAAATTCACTTTAGCAATCAAAAAGATGAAGACAAACTTCTTAACAACAAATTCCCCCTTCTGCATCTGCATTTATTTGATCCATTTTGGCGCAAGTTTGCGATGCTCTTTGCACTGCTTGCCAAAGTTAATTTAATTAGTTTTCATTTATCTAAAGTACACGCTTCATTACATAATTTAACAATTCATTAGATTGCGACAACCATCCGCCATGCCATTCGCCAGCCATGCGCTTGTGGTAATTGAAAAGCGCGGCACGTCTTCTCCTACTACTACTACTACCACTACTATAAAAAATGTACACCCCTTTTTGCACAATCCCCCTCCCCCTTACCAAAATGAGTTCTGCAATGTATCCATCCTTTCCCATCGGCTTCTTTTTATTTTCCGGTATATCAAGCAGCTCATTCCCCAGTCTTTTGGTTTTTATGTGCACTTTGTTATTATTGCCGCCAGACAATTGCTAATGGTCGCTGTAATTATCATTAAATGCTTGAATTAAGCTTTGGACTCTCGATTCATTTTCATTTTTTTCCTTTTCTTTTTTGATTCGTTTATTTTCATTTTTTTTTTTTTTCATCTTTCTTCAGAACAAAAGCGTGCAAAGGAGAAATGGCCAAAGAGCTAGGACAACAGATTCAAGTAAATTTTAATGTGTTTGTAAAAGGATTAAACTGCACTCTTCTCTCTCTTTAATTTGATTGAAGTGTAATTTTTTTGTGATGTAAACCAGCTAAATGGGTTTTCCTTTACAAAAAGGGACTTAAGTCATTCATTCACTTTGACCATAATGCATTGGATACTGCTTTTGTTTGAAGGAAGTATTATGAAGTGTTTGTAACTATAATCTTAATTCCAGATCGGACAACTGTCAGCTTAGATGTTTATTAATGTCAAAAGGTATATTAAAAGATGTCCACCTGATACTTTTTGTGAAAAGTAAAATAAATTAATATAAATAATAAATCAAATAAATATTTATTTTCATACTTCTTAAATTTTTAGTTAGTTAAAAATTCACTTTATAATTTTCTTATCTTATTCTGATTAAATTTACATTTTTTTTTTGATTTTTTTTGTGTGTTTTAAATCCTAATTTAAATAATTAATCTGTAATAATTCAATCCAAATATTTGGTCAAAGAAAGCAATATAATACTAGTAATATAATATAATACAATATAATACTATAATAATAAAGTTATATTTTTATTTTTTGAATATGTGGGCTTCTTTTAACAGAATTCATAAAAACAAGTTTAATTATTTTTTTGAGCGTATTTTCACGGCTAACCTTTAACGAGAATCGTAATCTATAGCATACTTTTTGCGGCATTTCATTAATTTATGCAATTTTGCTTCTTACTCGTGTCTATTAACCGTCACGAGTTTTTGTGAAACAATTTACATATTTTATTTATCTTTCAAATGCATTATATCTTAAAATTGAGAAACTTTTGTTAAATATGTTTTATATATTAAGCAACAAGACACTTCATTCTAATCCTTTACGAACTTATCAGATAATTTCTTCGAGTGCATCCAAATTATTATTTATGGCAGCACCAAATTGGCTTTAGCATCATTATAGAGCCATAATCAAAGATAAATGTTGGCTTAGGCCTATACAGAGATGAATTATAACTTCTAGTAAATCATAAGCTGATACCCATTATGTGTAAAATATTTTATTACCTGTTAATAAATTAAGTCAAGGAAAATTTTTTTAATTTATGTAATTTAAGTAATGCTTGAAATTCAGATTAATATCAATTTGAATTTTTTAAGTTCTGAGTATTCTTTATTTTCAACCACCATAACCACTATAAATACAGCTTAAAACTGCTCCATTTTCGTGTGCTTATAAGGGATTCATTTAGAATTGCAATTGTCATTGGCAAAGCGGCTTAAATAGTGTGATGAACTATTTGCAACTTCAACTGTAGGTCGTATTTTGTAAATGCACTTGATGAGTGTCGACATACGGGGGTGGCGGTATGTCGATGAAATAAAAATTTGAGTTACAAATGAAATGTTGAATTTAGTGAAAGCGACTAAAAGGCAAATGGGAAAAATGCAATGTCCATTTCGGTTTCATAAAATTGGGTTGCTTTCATAAATCAATGTTGCAGAAATGGAAAACTGCATCACTTTTGTCTTTGTACTCATATTTCAAGCTTAATTGCAATTCAGAGCCCCAGCTCGAGTACGGGCGAGAGAAAATGCAATTTCAGTGTTAAAAGAGTTTTCGAATGGAAAATGAAGGGGAGAATAGGGAACGGGGAACGGGGAAAGGGGCCAGGCATTTTACTGGCTGCGTCTAGACCATTAGGCCCCACCAGTCATGACTGTGCCTAGAAATAAATTTTAAACAAAACTCTTGCACAAGGCACTGGAGGCCATTAAAAAGGCCACCAACGAGTGGATGTCTCGTATATGTTATGTGAGTACTTTATATTCAAAAGTGTGTAATTTGCAAAAGTCGTCGGTGGTTGGCCCCCCTCAGTACAAAGTTGGCAACAGCTGCGTATGTCACATTAACCTGAAGCCTAAACGAGGGTGCGAGGCATAAGCAAGTGGGACCCTTGGGCTTGCCTCGCCTGGTTTCGGTTTCGTTTTCTCTTACTGTAGGTCGTCAGCTTTGTCGGCATCGTGTTGGCATCGTTGATGTCGACGGTCGCGGTTAATTATGTTTTTTGTATGTCCCGCCATATACGTACGTAAGAGAAGGACCTTCCTTTCCCTTCATACCCAATACCCATTCTCATTCTCATCCTCATCGTCTGGTTTCTGTGTGATTATATCGTCTCGGATTTAATGTGCACTTTGATGTGAAACATTGCTAATTTGGCTTTTTATGTTGTTGTGGCCTCCCTGTGTGTGTGTGTGTGTCTCCATCGCTTTCCACTGTTCACTGTGCCTTACTGGCGCCATAGAAGGACATATTTTAAGTCTTATTAATGCCTGGAATGTGACATTTTTATGTTGCTCTGGTTTCAATTATGAGTATCTGGATAAAGTATAAGATATTTATTTGATTAAAAGCAGGTCGGTGGCCATTTATATAAATATAAAACATTTTTTTTTTTTATATAAAGGTTTATACCTACAGCCAATTTAAAATGAAGCAAAAACATTCCAAAATTAATCATTTTGTTATTTTTCTTGGCAAATATTTGGAATACTTTTGCAAAAATATTACAACTATTTTCTTTAGTGCTTTTTAGTAATTATAATTATAATAAAATGATATTTAATTTTAATTTCTAGACTTTTTCCCCTTTCTTAGAGGTAGATAAAAAAATTTAAATATCCTTTTAAGTAGAAAAAAATTAAAGCAATGCAGAAACACTTTTTGCAAGTTCTTATTTATAAATTTATAATAACATTTTGTTGGGTTTGTTTTCATTAAGTTTGCTAGGAATTCATAAACACATCTATATATATATATAGTCAGTCTCAGGTTGTAGATACTTGATTCGAACCTTTCGTTGATTTGCTGTCCGCTGAAATTGATTACCTTTCCCATTTCCAAATATTTTCTTTTCTGTTGTTGTTGTTGTTCATATGATTTTTGTTGACTTTTCGCCCCTTTTTGACACCTTTTCGCTTGATCAAGTTGAAGACATCAAATAACACTTGGTGGCAAATACACACTCTCCACACCTTTCACAAAACTCATCCCCTTTACACACACACACGCACATACCCATTTTTATTTTTTTTGTTGTTCTTTGAGCTTAAGTGTGTGCGTGAGTTTTGTCCTTTTGCACATTCGGCTGAATTTTAAGTGTGTGCTTAACAATTTTTGACAACTTTTTTTTTTTTTTTTTTGAAATTCCTCAAGCACGTAGCAAAAAAAACTTTTTGGCTGGCAGGCAAAAAGTAATTTTGATTTTATTAGCTTTGTAGCACCTGATGGCATCTTTTTGGTATTTCATTTTGCTTTGCTTTGCTTCGCTTTCTTCAATTCAATTTCAGTCAATTGCGTGTTCTTGGCACAAAAGAAGAAAAAAAGAAAAGAAAAAAAACAGAACTTTTCAACAACTTGACAAAGTTAACAGCTTGATACAGCTTGGAATACCCAGAAAAAAAAGAAGAGAAAAAAAAGAAAACAGCTAACAATTTGTTCTTATCGATATTTTAGCTTTTGCCAATACATCTACTGTTGTCAAAGCATTTCAGCCAAATGCCATAGAGGCAATCACTTGTTAATACCAAGGCTCAAAAAAAAAAAAAAAAAAAAAGTATGATTAAAGTTGCCTAGACTTAGGTTCTTTTACTTGTGCCTTGAGATGTTTGAAAGGAAGGAGATTTTTAGTTAATTTATTATTTTATTTCTATTATTTGCAATGCCACCAAATAAAGGTGACCATGCCAAAGAGAAATGGAAGAAGATTTCGCAGCTAAGAAGGAATAGATGTCAAAAGTCTGACTGGAAACCATAGGTCCAAAGTTTTAATCTAATATTAGATACTAGTTTATCCAAGAACAAAATCAATGCATATTCCCCTGGAATATAAGATAAACTTCGATCAAGGACATTTAGTAGACCATAGTTGCAAAAAAGATAAAGCTGAAGGATTATTGCTGTGTTTGATTAAATTTTCCACATAGTACAATTTTCAATATCTTTCAAATGAACGAACATTATATTTTCTAAGATTATAACTCAATAAAGAGAAGCCATTTCCTATAAAGGATCTTCTTCCCACTCAACCTGAATGAGTTTGCTTTTTTCTAAAAGATAGTTGTAATAAATAGTGCCCAAGACTTTTACTTCATTAATCGTTTATATTTTACTACATTTTCTAAAAAACGAAAGAGATACATACAATGGACTATATTATTTCCCCTTTTAACTAACGCAACCGAATACCCGCTTCTATTTTTTTTTTTTTTTTTTTTACAAATCTGAGGTGACATCTATTTTGGATTCTTCTTCTACAGATGTGACATCATCTTCATTATTTTTAGTATACCTATGATTACAATCATGCTCCTTGGGCATCTCTGCGTCTATCAAGTAGCCAACTATTTTGAACTCAGCATTTAGACTACGTTCCCAACGTTGCACGATATCTTCGGTGCTAACACCCAAAGAACTACATGCAATGTTGAGAACATGATTCGCATCACAGCCGGCAAGCAGTGTGTAAGGTCCATGATTGGAGAACTTTTCACGTGAAGGACTCAAATCATAGATCTTGCCATTGAGGGCAGTGTAAATTGGTTGATCCACATTTAGACCATTATAGACAGACAGTTGACAAACACTAAGGAGAACGGCATCTTTGCCATGTGGCAACTCAATTGATTCAACTGCCACATTCATCTCATTCTCCTTATTCGACCCATTTGAAATTGATTTACAGAGAAGGGCTAACAATTGACTTATCTTTGTTGTGGCAAAGTAACCCACTGCAAAAGAGATCACTACCTGACTAATGGGACTCTTGAGCACTGGTCGCAACAGATTAGCAGCTGCTGTAATGTTCAAATCTGTGAATTAAAATCAATTAATTTCATTTACTTCATTATTAACTATTTGATAACTTGCCAGTTAAATGTATCTGCATTTTTACATAAGCTTCTACTTAATATTACTTTATTTTCTGGGAATGTATTATGGAATGACTTAAATTTTGTCTTGTCAGATGACAGAATTCTCTTTTCTTAAAAATTATAAAAAAAATACGTTTTTTTCTATGTACTTATTGCCAGAGAGTCTTTAAAAATAATGTCTTTCCATATACAGAAATTCTAACATCTTAGAAAATCTTTTTGTGATTCAAAAACTATGATAAAAGTTACTAAATTTACTTAACCATTAATATTTTAAATATAAAAAAGTGATTTATATTGCTTAAATTGCAAAAAAAAAAACAATAACATCAGTAGAAAAAACAATGTTAATAATAATTAAAGTTGAAAATAAAATCGAAATATAATTAATGTGTTTATATAGTTGAGAGAATCCCTTTCTCTATCCCTTTTTTTTACCAAAGGAAATTTCCTTTTGAAAATATTTATCAGAATTTCTTAATTATACAGAAAGTTTTTTGGATTTCATTTAGGAGAAAGCACTTTAGTAATTGATTCTATTTAATTTTGCATTGTCGAATTTACTTAATAAGAAAGTTATGGCACAAATTGTCATTTTCGTTTTGGCAAAACTTTTCACTCCATAGTCATTTCCTCTTTTCATTAACAACGCCTATTAGCATTGCCCAACTCAAAGAGGAAAAGTAAACTAAGCAAATCTGCTGGCATTTTAATCCTTTTGAAATTTGCTTTAATTAACTCAAATAATAAGCAGCAACATGGGGTAACCCACCAACAGTAGCACCACCTCCAACCACCTAACCTACAGTCTGGTGGAGCCTTTTTATGTTGTTTGTGGGCTTATGAGCTTTGGCACTTTGTGGTTTTTTTATTTTTTCTTTCTTTTTTTTGGTGAAGGTACAGAAGGAGAGACATAGAGGGAGAGAGGGAAAAAGAGAGGTGGAGCATTGACAAAGGAAAAAAAACCAACGTGAATAGCAGTCGGATTTCCGACATTTGCCAAAGTAAATTTCAGTTTCAACAAACCAAGACTAATAAGTGGAAAAAAAAATTCATTCGGAATGTTTGGATTTGGAGGGGGTAGTGTAGAATGATGAGCAGATAGGAGGTACCAACATAAAAAGAGGGGCTACTGAAAGTTAATACGTACAGCTGCCCCTGCTGTTTGTTGTTTGTAACTGAAAAGTTTATTAATAACAAACATAAGGCAAAGCCCATTTCGCCTCCCCCCCTCCCTCTCTCAACCAATGCAAAAATTTATTTATATAATTTTTATTTTAATTAAAAGTCGGTACACAAGTAACAAAAAATAAGAAAAAACCCAAAAAAAAAAAACCGCAAAAAAAATAAATGTAATTATATTTGAACAGCATGCGAAATATGTTTTAATTTATTAAATTAAAGTAAACGCAAAAACAACACCAACAAAATATATATGTACGTACATATGCATAATAAACTGAGATGAAGGCAAGGAGTGAACCACAATCGAGCCCAAAGCAATGTATTCGCATGTAAGCATCGTCACACGCGGCGTATGCGTAATGTGAGCACAACAAAATCAACGTTATGCAAATTTTAATGCGAGCATAAGGCGGAAACTCGCAACGCTTGGCTTTCCTTTCGATTTTCGTTCTTCACTCGACAGTTAAGTAAAGTTTGTTCACGATACTCGCTAGCTCCACTTTTTACAGGATATGTAAGAGTTAATCAAATAGAAAGTCAATAGGAATCATGACATTGGTTAAGATAAAAAAATATTAAAATTTTAAATAGAAAGTATTGCATATACATATATGAAAATTTATCGTTAGATATTATAGAAGATAAGATATTAATTCTTTATTTTATAATATCCTATAGTGCATTTATTCCAGCACTGTTTGAAAAATATTCAAAAATCTGTTATTTGCTAATTTCTTCAATAGAAAATAGGCGAAACATATTTGAAATCTTAAATCTGAATTATTGAATTCGTTATCCAAATGCAGAAAGCTAGAATAATATTTTTTTTTTATTACTAAACAGTTTTTATTTTGAACTTTACTTAGGTAAAACGGCTTAAATATAAATTTATGTCTTATCCATCCATCTAAAAAAACTAATTAATTCGGGGATTGTTGAAAACAATATTGAAAAACAAATTAGCTAGAAAGTAATTTTTATAAGTTTTATATAATTTTTATATGAATTTTCATTTAAAATTTTTGGTATCTTTGTGGCATAATAGGCATGAAGAGATGCTAAATTAACATTGATTAAAAGATTCAGGGAGTATAAATGCATAAAATTTAAATAATCTTGTACACAAATATGTAAATTGATTGCATTTAATTTTTCTATTATGTCTTAATTTACGATTTATAAATTCAAATTTCAAAAGATATCACCACTATACAAGACATATGCGCAATACTTTGGACTTCTTAGTCAGTATTCTTAGATAAGACCCTGGGGTTAATTTATGACTACTTAATTTTTATATATATGTTTTCCAATCCAATCTTGGCAACAAACTTTGTACATTTACTGATATCAATAGTTATATATTAATCGTTATCTAAAATAAATCTTACTACTAGTTACCGATTCCTAATTTCTACCACTTATTCACGAAAATATACAGGGTGTTCTAATATTCAGTTCAAAGAAAACTTTTCCTTAGGGTTTTTGCCTTGTTATATTAGCATGTATGTAGATGTGGGTATGGCGCGAAATTACATTTGTTACACACACACAAACACACACGCACACACACACATTTTGAATAAACGCACATACACACACACACACACACACACACACACACACACAACACACATACACTAAAATAATCGCACACTGTATGAACAAAAAGCTTATTAAGTCATATTAAAGTCCAAGTACAACCAATTTGATAAAAAACAACAGCAACTGACAGCCAGGCAAGCCGCCATGGCACATGGTAATGTTTTTAAGCACAGTTTTATGCTCACATTTGGTATTAATGTTGATAGCAAATGACAGAGATCGGTGCTAAAGCTATATATACTTACAAACATATATATGTATGTATCTATATGTATATACATACATATGTTTGTACTAAATATGAATGAAAGTGGCAGCAGGTGGCTTAATAACACATGGTGAATTGCATGTCGTGGGATAAAATGATGTAAGCCGCTTCGTTGTCAGTCCAATTAGAATTTATTCGCTTGTATATGAATATATCAAAGAGTGTGTGGCTGAAGGGGTTTAAACAAGAGACTGTATTAAAAAAAAAAGGTAGCATGTTTTTTTTATACCTTTTATTATAAAATATAATATCTTTGGTCCTTGAAGTAAACGTCTCTCAACTCCTACCTATTGGACTTAGATATGTATATTAGAGCTGCCATTAAATCTGCTAAATAAATTGAAAAAAATTGAAAGCAAATCCCATATTCTTATCTGTATATTCTGATTAAATATTATTTTAAATTAAATTTGTTTTAAAAATACATAGATATCCCAATTTTGGCTCTCTTTTCGATAAAATACATACTCATTGATGCAAGACATTTCCGAATCTTTAATTCTCTATACTATTGATGCTCCAATGGCCAGTCCGTATGCTAAATGCTGCAATGCAGTAGTATATATATAGTATTTCGAATATCATCAGCCAACAGACAAACTACAACAAAATGTTGCATGTAAAAGAACTTTCAACTTAAATGTGGTAGAAAAAGCAAAAAGTTGCCAACTTTCGATTTTTTCTCACCCCGCTGGCATTTACTTTATTACAGATATTTGTGAGCAGTGACAAAGTGGGAGGTGGAGACTGAAGAGACTACGTATACTAAAAAAAAAAAAGAAAAAAAAAGAAAAATTGGCAATGCGCTTTATTGCCCCAGTTTTTCTGCGTCTCTTTTCAACTGGGTTGCGGTTGCCAGCAGGCGCCAGTTGCTGCACCTTGACACTTGTGCAATTGTCGCATGGAAATTCTATTTTCATTTTTCTTTCTTTTTCCCCTTTTTTTTTTTGTTTTGTTTTGTTCCTGCTCAATTTGTAGTTGCAATTTTTGTATACACTTGCTAAACAAGGTAATGCAATTTTCATCAGACGTTTGTTACAAAATAAAGCAATTACCATTTAAATGGATAGAATTGGTTTACTATCGGATTACAAAGCAAAACAGAATGAAATTTTGTAATAAAATAATTGAAAGTTAAATGAAACCTTTGTAAAACTTGGACAAAGGAGACAACTTCTCTGTATTTCAACATTTAAAATTTGTAATGTTATCGAAATTGAATCGAGCTTAAACTTAAGCCTAAAATTAAAAATTTGCTTATCAAAAAAAATGAAAGTAAGCAAAGGCCTACTTTTTACCCTTTTGTTTTTCGAGAAAAGCTCCAAGAAATCTAGTTACAAATATGAGAGTTAAAAGGGGTAAATTTCAAAAAAGAGTAATTACATTACATTAAATAAATAACTTGCAGTTGGAGTGTAAAACCTTGTTTTCGGAAGCGCATAATTTCTACTCATGCTTTTAATGAAATACAACCTAATAAAAATAAATGTGAAAAAAGTAAATTGTATCTATCGGACTCAGGAGGAACCCCATAAATCATAACAGATAAATGAATAAAAGAAAACCTAAATTTTAAAGACATTTACTGCTTGCCTATAAAGCTGAACGCATGGAGAAGCTTCCACTTAAAAAAACATGGGTGTTTACATAAGTATATATATAAATATAAAATACATCGGCTATATGTTCTGCTGCTTTCATTTATCAAGATAAGTTCTTTTACATCTAGAATCCCAGAGCAAGATTAAGCCATCCAAATGGTTTTTAACCAAAAGTTCCTTTCATGAAAGGCTTCTCACAGAAATGTACTCAAAATATTATAATAAAAATCATCCATAAACAAAATAAATAAATTGATAAATATATTATTAAATACTTAACTAAACTAAGCTAACAACTTTCTGGTTAGCCATGTTAGCTTAACCCAATAAACCCTAGAAGGCAATGGTTCAAATTGCATACTTCCTCCTACAAATTTTTAAGTTCAGTGGCCATAAAATAAAATAATTTGGCCTTAAATAACAAAAAAAAAAGAAAAAGAAACCATTTCTCCCTTCACCATTAAAAATGTTGGCGAGAAAGAGTATTAAAAAGTTCTTTAAGTTTAAATTCTAATCCGCCCTTCAGTTGTTTTATGATGGCGGCAAAAATATTTCAACGTCAATGTGGCCCAAGCAACTTCGAATTGCGTGGGCAAGTGTTGTGGACTTTTGCTTGTTGTTCAATGAATAAATCATGGGGAATTTTCCTATTTCATTTTTTTTTTTTGTTTAATATTTTGTGTGAAATTTTTGGCAATTGGGATTGGGTACTAGATATGGCACAGTTGCAGTGACAATATTTCATATTTATAGCTTTCTTTTTTATTGTTGTTTTTTTTTTTTAACAGATAATTGATTATGTAAACTGACATGATTTATTTTTATAATTCTGTCCATCTGTTGGCATAACGAATTAATTGAAATTATGTTTTTTAATAAATTTAATTATATTAAATTTCACATTTTCCATCAATCATTTTTTATTCCATGTGTTGAATGCAAAAGTTAATTAACTAAAATATTAACGAAAAGCGGCGACTTTAGTTAAGATCTAGATCTTTATCTAAAACGTTTTAAGACAAATGAACGCACAAACATCTTTCATTTAATAGCCTATGGAAATATTCTTCACAGTGTCATTGCGACTTTATTTCATTTTGATTGTACTCCATGATTATAACCATTGTCAGATCATTAAAAATTTACCAAAAAAAAAATTCGCATGAGAGTGCCAAACAAATTTCTCATTAAAACACCAAACGAAATGGTAAAATTCAATATGATTTGCTCATTTATTATACACTAGCAAGGGGAGATGCCATCGCATTAAATCAATATTTTACCTCCTCGATTCGATTATAAATCTGTCTTGGCTGTTTGTCTATCTGTCTATCTATATATATATATATAAACGTATACGGTATAAGATATCTGGCATCTCTTATTCGGTATGTTCTGTGTTCATTCACTAAATTATAAACTTTCTTCCGGCAGCTGTGACGGGTGTGCTGCATAATTACGAACACAGCCGAAAATTAATGAACTCTCCAATGCATGAAGAAGTGATGAGGTGAAGAGGTAAACGGAAGTCCTGGCACCGCATAAATATTGCACACTCATACACACACATATACACACATACCCAAACACAGAATCATACACAGGCAATGGGATAGGAACAGGCACAGATACAGATATAGAGATACACCCGCGGCTCGAACTTTTCGCAGTTCGAATTGATGAGCAAAACCAAAGGATATATGTGTGTATGTATGTCTGTATATATATATGTGGAAGGGCTGTCTGAATGAAAGTTTTTGGCACGTTTTCTGTGCTGTTGCCGCAATAATTTCTCAGTTTCGGTTTTTGTTCTTCTTTCATACTCTTTAGCCAAGTCACGAAAGTTGCTCATTACGCAGAAAGTTGCTGCGAAATTTTACCATTCTGATTCAATATTAATAACTTGTCGAGGAATGTCGGTTTATGAGTTTGCTCGATGAGTTGTTCCGTTGAAATGTTTGCACATTTCTCATTAAATTTACGCATATATCACGCATACGCCGCATTGTGCACAATTAGTTGCAGTTTACCATATACACTACTCTTCACATCATATCCCCCAACATAATGATACTTAATGTGTAAATCATTATAATAAATTACACTATGCTAAAAAAAAAAGAGAAAAAAAAGAGAGATAGATAGAGTGTGAGAAGGAAGAAGAAAAATAATAATAATAATAATGAAAATCCGCATAATGTGTGCCCCGACATGGAAGACAAATAAAAACAAAGCAAAGCCAAGGGGCGAGTCCTTATACACGCATTAGACATAAAGACCATAGACATTAGTGCGCATAATGAAAAGTATTTCTCTCTAAGTGCGTCACTACAGGCACACAACGATGCTAATGATGATCATAATGATGATGATGATGCAAGATGATGCCGAAGCAAAAGGCAACCACTACATCAAAATATCCCTTGCACACCAAAAAAAAAAAAAAAAAAAATGGCGTCCACAAAGAGACACACATTGAACTCCACAAGTTATGAAAGCTTTGCATCCTAACCACCCTCAATTTTTTTTGCCACCCAACATTCTGTACGCCCAATCATTCATCAGCTGTTTTTGACCGACCCACAAACAGCTGTTCGTCACAATGTTTTGGGTAATTCTCAAGCATCATTCTTACCCAAAAATAACCCAAAACATGTAAAGAAATGATGCTGTGCGCATGACAAGAGAGTCCTTACCCACGAGTTTATAGCAAAGCGAGAGCTTTTCTTTTTTATCTGAGCAAGGATGCTGTTTCGTTTCGGTCCACGATGACGCCAGTAGCGGAGCAACTTTGAAACGTTACGGTTATCTTCGGTTCTAAAGAGCGCATCTCTCTATTCCATTTCAAGCTAACACAATCGGACTAAGTTAGTAGTGGTAGAACGTGTGGCGGCAACTATATAATTTCGATTCATTCTCAACCAAAAATAACTTTACATTGTTTGAAAAACTAATTAATGTGAGTTGAAGTTTGTAAATGACAAATAATAAGGAATGTGACGTTATATTAATTCCTTTTTTGGGGTTTTCTTAATTGCGTAAACTATTACAGTAAATACCCCAATATAATTGACTGTTGGAATGAAACATTTGGTTTATTAAACCATTCAAGAAGATAAGATTATATATTTTATAATGTATATATAAATTTTTGTAATACATAATCAATTCTGTTTTAATTTAAAGTTCAATCAATTTATACTAAGTGAAATTTATTAATTGCCTTTGATTTCTATGTTCAGTTTATGGCCTTTAATTGATGCCATATATACTTTTTGCTAAAATTGGTATAATGACTTTTGTGAATATAATTATGGTTCAATGATTTGGGTTCTATCTTTAGTCAATAATATAATTCTGTTATAAATATCTCTGTTTGTTCTGAACATCTTGAGATATTGGAAAACGCCTTCACGTGTGTGGGGCTGAAAATCCACTTTGACATTCAAGATTTTCCTCAATCGAAAGAAACATAAACAAATGTGAAATTGGGCAATCAATTTAAGTTCCAAAAGTTCGTTATCAATATATAATATGCAATCATCTTGAAATGCAGAAAATAACACACAAGTCAAGTGAACTCAATAAAAGTGCTCTTTTTCGTTTAAAAGTTTGATTTCTCTTGCAAAATATATACGTATATATAATACATTTATACTATGAAGATCATACATTATGTATACTAATGGCTTTATAGATTCTACGTTCATTTCATTGGCTCTTTGATTAAACTTCTTTGTTAAAAGGATTTTGAAAATGAGTTGGATGTTCTCTACATTTTTTTGTTCAGTTGACTAATGTAAATAATGATTTTCAATGCTTTTTCGATGTTTACGAGTTTTGTTTTGAAACTTAAATAAAATAAAAGTTTATTAGCCGCAAATAATAAAGGTTAAGCTGAAATTAAGAATATTAGTTTACAGATGACAAATAACAATTGAGAGTTTAATTCTAGACCCTTGTTCTAAAATTAAAACTGTCTATCTTTATCGTTTATTAGGATAGGAATTTTATTTCTTTTAGTTTTATTGTGGGTCTTTTTTGAAGTTTTGTAAGTGATTTGTGGTTAGAGACTAAAAAATAAGTTTTAATTAATGTTTTAATCGGTGTCTACGATGTGCCTTCATGCACTTATTTGGGTATAGATCTCCTCTCTCTGACAATCGGCATTGGACATCCCAAGCCCAAATTAGTTTTTAGTCCATTTGTGTTCCCTACTTATTAAAATGATAGTTATTTATTCCAAAACATAGGCATTAGGTTCTAGATATTCGAAATTGTTAGGATTAAGCTCCAATAAGGAGTGCAGCATAAATTAGTATATAGAAAATTCTCACAATTAATTTGATTGAAAGAGAACATTATATAAATATTCAGTTACTTATTTTAAGTAGTTTAAGAAGATTTTAAAATTAAATAACAAATATTTAATTACTTAAAGAATTACTTTGAAAACTGTAAGATTGTATATTTAATAGTTTACAAATTGTATGCAGAATGCAGTTTTTATAATAATAATATATCAGTAATGGATTCAATGAGTATCTGGAATATTTGGTATTTATAGATCTGCATACCTTAAATATTTTGATATAATAAAACTATGATATAAATTATTTAGATCGGAGTAAAACAATTTAGAGCTGTAGAAACTAATTGATTTTCGCTCAATCATTGTTTGCATAATTATTAAAAATTTATTTTATTATATATTCATAAATTAAATATGAATATCACATAATGATTTTCATGTTTTTATTCGCTGACAATTTTTGCAAGTAAAAACAATCTGAGAACACATTTCCATTAGAATGGACAGTCATACCAAATGTAGTTCAAATATTTCACAAATATAATTTGCCATAACCTACTTAGTATTCAATAAGCAAATATTTTACTTTATTTCGAGGTAAACAACCTTTTGTATACTATGGTAATATTTCATCTAGTCAAAAAAGAAAGCAACCAAAAAAAAAAAACAGCAACAAAAAAATTCTTAGCAAAACAAACATAGTAAAATTCATGAAAAACAAACAACAAAAACAAATTTTAAATAAAACAACACACATACACATATACACACACAGACATACCACAATCATAAAAACAAAACAAAAAAGAAAAAGCAAAACAAAAAGTGCAAACACAAAAATAAAAAACGAAAGCAAAAAAGTGACCCAAACAAATAACTTGAAATTAAATTGACAGTCAGACTACAAGAGGGGGGAGGGCAAAATACCACAAGTAAACGATAGTTCCACGAGTAAAAGAGAAGGACTAAAAGAAAGAAAGGGAAAAAGTAAGAGAATGGGCAAAAAAAGAAGGAGAAAGAGAGAGAATGAAAGAGAGATAAAGAGCGAGAGAGATAGAGGGCTGGCGGACATGGTACGTGCTTTTCCTTTTTAAAACTACATCAAATAACATTTACTACAGAAGCTGTTACCTACCCACCCTATACTGCCAGCACCTCAATCCTCCAATGCGCTTTCCTTTCCCCTCATCCAAAGCCAACACTTGAACCTACGACCCGCCAACGACCTTCCTTCTGCTTTTGCCATTGCCTCTTTTTTTTTCTGGCATTTCAAGTGCCCGCGCACAAGGGCTTCGATTTCAGTTGGAAAATGAGAGCGCGTGTGTCTGTGTGTGTGTGTGTGTATGTTTATGTTTGTGAGTCTGTATATGTGTGTGTGTGTGTGTGTGCATGGGTGGGTGTTGGTGACTTGGTTTATGTTGTCACCCCAGCGAGGTAAAGGCAACGCCTAAGCGCTTCACTTTACATAGCAAAAACTAGAAGATTGTAGAGATTAAGCTCCCGCACCGCTATCCCCACATCCCCACATCCCCATATCCCCGCATCTCCACATCATCACATCTTACCATCTCAACCATTTCTGCCACATTTCTTCATCTCTCCATCTTCTTGCTATCGTCATCTCGGCGTTCTCCTTCACTGTGATTTGTATGCGTTGGCTTCGTTTGGCTGGGTTAATGTTGGCTTTGCCTACATTCCCTCACACCGATTTGGGTGGCTGTTTGTGGCGTAACGCCTTAGAGTTGACTCCACCAACATTTCGCTTATCCCCCATTCCATCTTAGCATCAACCATACCAACCATACCAACCACCTACCTCATCATGCCTAGCGGCATACGTTTTACACTAAAAACCTACTACATAGCTACTTTCCTTCCTTCACCGCCCCATCATCCTTCTTTTCCTTTTTCTTTTTTTGGTCTGTGTGTGTTTTTGGCGTGTTTGTGGCATAAAAATAAAGATAAATGCGAGTTCTTTATAACATAGCAGCGTGGAACACTTTCAAATGGCGCCACAGATCCATGCACAGTGGCTAAAATTGTTTGTTGAGATATATCCTTTGAAATAGGAAATTAAATAAAAATCGATTGGATGTCGATTGAAAGATGTCACCAGTTTAAAGAAAATCTTTAAATGGGAGGCTTTTATACTAAAAGTGAATTAAAATTTGTTTTGTATAAAAGTGTTTCAAAGGCTCAAATATATCTTATTTTATATGGCAACTAATTAAACATTTTAAATCAAATATTTCCACTGTATTTTGCACACCTTACTTTCTAACCAACTTCTGTTGGCTGCTCTCTGTCCTGAGGTTGGGGTAGTTGCTATCAAAAAACCGTCACAAGCAGAGCAATGGCAACTGAAAAGTTCTGGGCGAGTTTATAGGGAGTTTGTCTAGACCAGGCCAAGAGAAACGGCCAAAAGCCGGGCAAGAGCAAAGAGCGAACGAGTGCGAGTGTCAGTACGTTCGTTTCTGTGCGGTAGCTGCGGTTGCGAGTTTTAGATTTCTAGATATACTTTTGTATGTAAAATTTCTTCTTTTTTTTTTTTTTTTGTGTCCCTCAAAAATGCGACCACCTTTCTGGAAATAAAATATATATAAAAAAAAAGAAAAATAATAACTAAAATAAGATAAGATAAGACAAAGTGCCGATTTTCAGATACCCTTTAGCAAATCCGGTTATCTGTTTAGTTTTTAAACAATTTAAGAAAGGAATATAAATAATATACATGTATAAGCAAGAATTCTTTATATACTTTGTACAAATACTTTGGAGAATAACAAGTATTACATATGTGATACATATTTGTTAAGTCTGCATCCTAAATTTAATAGATTAATCGTTTTAATTAGATTAAAAACTTGTTTATAGTTAATTAGACTTTCAAATATCTTACTTTCATACTCTAAAAGTAGCAACATCTTTGTCTATTAGAAGTAAATTGTTGGCAATATATACAAATGAAAAGATGGGTAGAGGCAACGATAGACAGAACAATTAGCGATACGAAGAAAAATAAAAGAAATGAGTAGATGACACATGTAACAATCAAATATGTTAACATTAAGAAAATCGAAACCGCAATCTAAATCATTTTTGTTGCATATCAAAAAAGATTTATATTTAATATATATATATTATATGTTAATATGTGTCACTATTTTCCACCCACTCTGACATCCCTTTTGTTGGTGCTAATGTACCCTGTAACAGGATATTAACATTCCAACTGAGAGAAAATAAAAGGAAAAGCAAAGCTTTGCATATAGCGAAAAACGTTTTTGCTATGTTTATCTGTTTTGGCCCATCTCTGGGCCTTGTCCCTGCTAGTGTGTGAGGTTGTGTGGGTGTGTGTTGATATTAGCGCTTCTTTATGGCTCTAAGTGTAAGTGTGTGAGTCTTAGGGTGTGTGTGTGTTGGTGTGTTTGTGTGTGTGCCACGCTTCGTCGCATTTTAAATTAGGCTTCATTTTTATTTCTATTTACTTTTTGTCTTGTTTTGTGTCTCTCTTTCTCACTCTCTCTCTCTCTCTCTCTCTCTCTCTCTCTATGTTTTATATTTTCATTTTTTTTGTGTTTTGTTTTATTTTGTTTTTTTTTGTTTTTTGTTGTTTTTTTTTGCTGCTGCAACTGTTGTTTACGCAGCAAACTTTTTTTTTTACACTCTCCAACAGCAGTAGTCGTCCTTTAGGTTTTTCTTTTCGCTTTTGTTTTGTTTATTTTTCATTTTCACTTTTATTATTGCAACATCTCTCTACAATATTTTTGTTTATGCCTCTGTTTATTTGGGCTGCGCCAAGTAAAATGTTTGATTTATTTTTTTATTTGCCAATGAACGTGTTTATTTATGTGTTTCCCTTCATTCCTTTGCCACTTTTTTTCTTCTTTCGTGTTTTTTCTGTCTCTCTCTCTCTTTTTTTTTCTGTTTGCCTTCAATGTTTTTTACAATTTTCCCGGGTGGGGGGTTTTTTTTTGCTGCCTCGTTTTAGCTTATACATGCTTTTACCCATTTCATATGTTTGTTATTGTAAGCTGCAGTAAATTGGAAATTTCTCAAATAGCTTGGGTGTGTTTTATTTGAGAATTAGCTTTGTGAGCAAAAGATTTATGCAAATCGTTATTTCAGCTGAATGGCTGCAAAGAAAAAACAAACACACACACACACACACACATACATACAAAAACAAAGTCATTCAGTTATTAACAAAAAAGGATAGAAAGTTTTTCACGAATTGAATACTCGCAATTTTCAATTGCAATCAATTTGATGATTGAAATTTATTTTCTTAAGTAAATCTAAATCTCTCTTAGATATTTATTGATGCAAAAAATTGTCGCCTATTTGAGTGTACATATGGAAATTACATATGTGATTGAAGTGAAGGAGAAATCTTCGAAATCATATAAGATATTTATGTATATTTATTCTTTTTGACTTTTTTTAAAGAATTTAAACTATTTTATATATGAAATGACTTTTCGATTACATAATATAGCTAGTTTTAAACCGGAATCCATGCGTTACCAACTGAGCTACTTAATAAAAATAGGAAATTAATTTTAAATGTAAAAGAAATAAATATGGGAAAAGATTACTTTGACCACCATTATTAATGTAGAATGGATATACAATTAATAAATAGAATTGAACTTAAAGCTATTTAATTAAGTATTCAAGGATACATATATATTTGATATTTCGAGTCTCAGAAATTCATCTTTTTTGGAATGATCTTTGCAAGAATTTTACTTTTACCCAAAAAGCGGAAACAAACTGCTTGAGCAACTCATAATCATTTTAGCCACAAACTTAGTTGGCGTTTAGTTTCTTTGTAACATATTTTATTGAGCATATGGAAGCAGTTTTTTTTTGCAAGTTCATAACCTGCCTAAACTTATGGTAGGGATTCTCTGATATTTATTTTATTTTATGCTCCACTTGTCGTTTCTATTGAAACAAATAGACAGTCTTGGCAGACCGTTTGACTTCAGACTTCATATTGGATTCTTTATTTGGCATTTTCAATTATATAACATCTACTGGAGCTGGAAAATTGTAACAGACTAAAAACCAACGACATGCAATCAAAATTACTTTATATGTTAAATCATAAGATCCCAAAAATAAAAAAAACGTTTTTCTGCTAAATAAAATGATTGAAAACTCAGGAAAACTCTTTTGATGCCAAACTTCTTTATTTTTGTCTTCTTCTTCCTAACATGAAAAACAGTAAAAATCATTTGAATTGCTTAGACCGCAGAAAAAAGCCCTCTAAAGACCGCTTCATAAGCCGATGTTGGGTAGACAAAAATCATGTCTTCTTTTACTTCTTTTGGAAACCAAAGCAACTAAAAAATATGAAATTCCCCTCTTACAAGTTATCCCCAGTTTTTTATATTTTCCTGTTTCCTGTGTTTTTGTACAAACAAACGGACCAGCCAAAAATACAAAAAAAAAAAAAAAATAAGTTCGCAATTGAAAGGAAGAAGAGAGGAAAAATTCTGTTTCACTTATCGGGGCTTATTTGAGCATTTGACTTTAAGGTGACTTTAAATACCAAAACCGTACCAAAACGAACCTAAGAGGATTTCATTTGTTTGTGCTTGAGCGGTCTTCGGAAGTGTCCTGCCTTAACAAAAAAAAAAAAAAAAAAAAAAAAAAAAAAAAGAAGAAGAAAAAAGCGCTTATATTGTTTGCCTTCGTCAAATTTTCTTATGCTATTAACTTTTTTCTTTTGAAGTTCCACTTTAATATGGTCGATCAGCAAAGCTCTTTAAACTTTTTGATAATGTTTGCATTTTCCGCCGTTTGTCGACATTTAAATTATTTGTCACAAATAACTTATCGAGTGGGTGGTATTGGAGTTAAATTGATATTGGAAACCGCTTTATATAAATACACATGGCACATTTCAATATAACACGACCACAAAGTCAAATTGCATGAGTTTTAATTAATTTCATCATTACAATAATTAATTGAATGCCAGGACCGAGGGATGGTACACAGCTGCAACAAATTGCAATATATTTCACAGCTACTTATGTTGGGGCCATGGAAGTCGATATTTGTAAATATGTATACATAGAATATAAACATATCTATCGACAAATATATAAACATACATATATGTATATGTACATGTACATGTGTGTGTGTGTGTGTGTGTGTAGCAGTGAACTTTTCGTGCTTGTGCATTCAACTAGATATGATTTATTGCCACCCAACCGAGCTCATAAATAATCAAATGCAGGCTAAATTCTCTTGTGTAAGTTGCAATCCAGTTGTAATGGTTATTAAAAGTCAGTTACATTCAGAAGTTGTACAGTTCGTTTTTTTTTTTTAAACAATTTGTAGTCATAACAATTTAAGCAACTTTCTTGTTGTTATCTTCAACTAATTTAATAATTATGCAATCAAAAATAATTATTTACTTGAATTTATCAGCTTGAGAATGGGACTAAAACAAATGGTTTACAATTCTTTGAGATCTTTTTGAACATTTATAAACTTTTCTCTACATTGGATTTCATTCATTTTTTATAGCTTTTGATATATGTACGTCATATATATATGTCATATTATCCCACATATACTGCAATTATTTTGCAAAAGTCCTTCGTTGAAATTATATAGAAATTAATTTGAGTTAAAACTGCCAAGAAACCTGGCTTTAATCTAAAGGAACATATCTGATCCTAAAAGGTTTTACAATTCGCCTGAACTTTCGGAGCAATTTCTTATCGGAAAACCGAGGAAATTTAAGGACAATCACAATTTGAATTATTTTCTGTTTAAACATTTTGATTTAAACTTTATAAAATAAAGAAATCTAATAAATTAAATGAAGATTGCGTTAACTTTTTTAGCTTTTAGCTTTTATCCTTAATATTATTGTAACTCGTGAAAAGAAAAATTTCTTTGCTTAATTTGTAAATTCAATCGGTTTTATTTACCTATTCCACAATTTATATCCTTATAATACAAAAATAAAACTTTGAAATCCAATATAAGACCGATTTATTACCACTTTAGCAACTGCCTCAACAATTTTCTAATAGATATCAAAGAATATTTAAGTCATTCTGCTACCATAGTCTACCCTTCATATTGTACAACGCTACAACCTACCATACTACAACACAACTGATTCCATATTAGCCACCAGTAATTTACTTAAGTATTTAACTGAACCTTTAAGGTTTTGCAATGGTCTAGAAGATTCTAAGGTTTCGAACTTTTAGTTAGCATGCCTATAAATTGGCAGAAAATCTCTTTCGCCTATGACTTACACTTGAAGTATCCTGGAGGGCTTAAAGCTACGCCATGATAAATCTGTCACACATAAAGAAGCACGACGAATGATGACGACGCCCCACAAGGGAACTAAGAGCTCTAGCTACATGCATTTCAGGCCACGCCCACTTAAGGAAGAATATACACAAAAACATGAGTCTAATTCATGAGGCAACGCATTGCCTTCAGCTTCCTTGACAAACTACACATTGTGCCATAGATAAGCTAGCCAAGGCAAAGCAAAGAGTGTACGAATGAATGAATGAACGAATGAGTGAGTGAAAGAATGAATGGATGAATGAATGAATGGATAAATGAATGGATGGCTGGCTTAGAAATTACCCCCATAGCTTGTCCAGTGGTTGCTTCTGTGCAATGAACTGTATATGTCTCCTCAACTGACCAGAATAACGAAGATGAAGGGAAAGAGAAACATAGAAAAAGAGAGAGACAGAGAGTGAAAGAGAGAGAAAAAGAGAGGTTGGTTAGAGAAAAGTAGCCGCAAATCAATTTGGACTACAAGTAAATCTTCATGGGACTTAACCATCATTGTCGTTTGTCCTTGCCCCTGTCTGTCTCTGTCAGGTCCAATTATACATACATATATTGACAATTACCAGCAGATGGCAATTATATCATTTTTGAATTAAATTAAATTTTCATTTCGTTTTTATTAAGCAGAAAATGGTTTCTAAATGCAGTTTTATTTCTTTGGCAACATTTTGAATCAATTTATCTTGCTAATTGATAAATATTAGCCATATTCTCGATTACCTTTTTAATTAAATCAAAAAACGATTTGAATTGCATCAATCGCTTGCTCATTTTACAATTGATTTGTCAGCATCAAGATAGGTTTATTTACATTTATATATGTGTATATGTATATATTACATTTCGCTAAACTTTGACAAATGAAAAAATATTTTCAATTTGCCAAACTCACAATTGTAGCATACTTTTATGGGCATGAAATTAATCGTTATTTTTGACCACAATCAATTGTAATTGTTTATATTGATATATATTAAATTTATCTATTACAAATCATTAAAAGTTGTCCAATAGATTATTAATGATTTACATGACTATATATATATATATATAATATTTTTTATTTATATATTTAGCACTTTAATATTTAAAATCATATTATTGGACTTCTTCTCAGAAAATTAATTTTCTCTTATAATCAAACTTTGAGTTTTATCTGCAATAGTATTCATATATCATGAAATTCTGCACAGTTTTTATGTAAATTTTTCCACAGTAGGTAGACAATACATTTTGTATGTATCCAAACCGAATTAAATCTTTGAATCACATATTTCATTTACAATTGTGTAAACCGAAACCCACACAAAAACAACAATAGATGATTGTGGACAAAAATAAAATATGACAGCCATTTTTCAACCAATTTATTGTTATATATTGTGGACCATTGGCAATTACCAAATAAAATATATACATATATACAATATACAATCATAAATTTTTATAATAAATTTTGTTGTTTTATTTCTTTTGCTGTTTGCAGATTTTGTTTACAAAATGAAATAGAAAGAGGGTGAAAGAGAAGGAAAAAAAAAAATTACAACTTCATACAAAATTCACGGAATAGAGCAAAACAATTTTCAAAGCAAAATGCTGAAAATCTGCATTTTTACATTTGTAATTGTGGCAGCAGCAGCAACAGCAGCAGCAACTACAATTGCAACAAGAACAACAACAGTAACGTCGGAAAGTCAAACCATAACAAATGACTTGGCAGCCGACAACAGCCACGCCTATCAGCCCACTATAGCCAACGCCCATGCCTCCTTGCTGGTGGTCACAGAAGCCTCAAGCGAAATGAAGCATAACCAGACAACGATGAAAATTTCAACGGAAATGCAAAAGGAGTCAGCGGATGCTGGGGGGGAGAATGATGGTGATGGTGATGGTGGTAGCTCTACCTCAACTTCAACCTCAACAGCCACGCCCACCACAACGGCCACAACCAGCACAACAACAACAGCAGCAACAACATCAGCAGCAGCAGCAGCAACAACAACAACAACAACAACAACAACAACAAGACCAACTCCAACAATATCATCATCATCATTGAAGTTAATGACAACAAATTTGCCTCCAACACCAGCACTGAGCAGCATTAAGGATGCACTGCAGCGTCTCAAATTGAGCGAAATGCCAGTAACAGCAACCACAACAACAACACCATTAACAACAACAACAACAGCAACAACAACTGAGGAACCTGAGGAATCCACATCCCCACTAAACATACAAATGCAAGCAGCTGAATCATATCAAGTGGCCGAAACTTTAGCCGATCTAAATGAAGAGGAACGTGCTCGATATGATGCCATGTTGGCCCAACAGCCAACAGCTAGTAAATTGAATATTGTGGATTTATATCCACTCAAAATCGAAGATATTCAACCCATAATACAAACTGATAACGAGGAATTGCTGAGGCAAAGAACAATTTTCACACAACCCGAGAATCCAGAGGAATTTCGTCAAAATCTAATGCCAAATGAAGTGGAAATGATGATTGGTAATGAGGAAGTTGTGGATAAGATGCTAACGAAAGATAAATTGACAACAATGCCAAATGATTTCACTGGCAAACTTTTGGCAGATCAAGATGATTTAATAACAGAAATTGAGAATAAATTTCAATTGCATGAAATGACAACAACCACGACTAAGACCACGACACGACATCAGCTACACCAACTTTATCACCATTTTTGTTAAAACCTGGTGATATTTTCATAGACCGTCGTGTTAAGAAAAGTTTTGAATTTCCCCTACAGCATCGTGCCAGCGATGTGATGGCCATGCCCCATGTCGATTTTGCAAATACAAAATTTCAAACTGACTCCATGGACATGTCGAACGATGGGAAAATGGTAAATGGTATGAGTTCCACCTCAATGGCTGCGGCAACACATCCGGAATTTAGCACCACCAAATTTTACAACAGCAAAGAGTTGTACAACGAAATGTTACTTCATAATAAGCGTAAAATGATGAAAGAAACTAAGACAACACCCACAGCTGGTAGCATTATAAAGTCATCCTCATCATCATCGTCATCATCATCATCAGCATCATCGTCATCATCATCATCGTCATCGTCTTCGGAGGCCACAACTTTGAGTTCAGCAGAGTTGAAAACAAGTCAACCAGCCACAAAGTTGCCTGTAGAACGCGTGACTTTAACTCCTGCCATGGAAAGTTTTTCACCCGGCACAGTAACAGTAATAGCAAAAGCAACAGCAACACCAACACCACCAACAACATCTACAACAACAACAGCAGCAGCAACAACAGTATTAACTGCGAATGCAAGAAAATATAAAAAGGAGCTTTTGAGAGCCAAATTATTGCTCAAGGCTTTCCCACCGCCCAAGCTTGACAAGAAACTGGAAGTGGTGTCCGCCACCAAAGTCAAAATAACATCCTCAACATTCTACTCAACAACATCGACAACAACACCAGAAACATCAGCGTCAGCATCAGCATCAGCAGTAGGAGAAACAACATCCACACCACCAACATTGGAGTCACACCATTTTGGTACTATGGACACAGCTAATCCCACAAAAGCATCCTCAAAGCCAATTGCCCGGCCGCGTATTTTAAGTCGCCTACAGGAGAAAATCAATTCTCTAGAATGTGAGATACAGACAGTTCCACAGGATTCTCATCTGTGGCGTGGCAATGAAACCCATGAATTACTTTTGCCCATTGTGGTAAGTAAAACTCTTGCTGCTAGGCTTTATCAAAAACAATTGAAACCTTATTAAGTTCTTATCATTAGTAGACAAGCCACACAACAGAGCAAGAAAAAAAACAAACGAATTGAATTGAATTGAAGAAATGAAGCAGACAAGCCTGCACACAGGGCGTATGCGTGTTATTTGTCTTAAGCGGGTTAAGCAATTAGCTGCGGTTGGTTAGAGTAAAGAACCATAAACCTGAGTCGAGAGAGAGAGAGAGGATAGAGAAGGAGAGAGAGGTAGCTTACAAGTATACCCATCTCTTACTCTGACTACATTTACATAATACGCCTGCTAATTAGTATGGCAGAAGCTTAGTTTTTGGTTGCTCTTAGACTGGCTTAAGTAAACTTAGTATGAAAATGAATAGTTTGTTGAAGCAGCAGGGGATTATACAAACGAGAAATGAAACTTCCTAATGGAAATCCAAAACAAAAAAAAAAAAACCAAATAGTAAAAAAAAAGAAAAGAAAAACCTTGAAATTGATTGATTATAGATTAATGTTTATTCAATCATACAATGGGTAAGCCAAATTGGATTTGTTTACTAATCTGCTAAACTATATGCTAATGTCGGTTATCAGTGAGTCTTTTCTATGAAAAAAAACTTAAATACATATATTTATAATTATTTATTAATGAAATTTCTTTAATAAGCTTTAATCTATGGAGTAAACTTGTGATTGAAGAGCTCTCGTCTGATCTTTTTATTTGGATCCTTCTTTCTTTGAGATATTGTAATACTGAAATCTTTGACTGAAGAGTTCTCACGATTTCATTTTCAAATAATAATGTGAAAACTTTCCTTCATAATTTGAATTAAAGAAACACATTGATGTAATAATGTGAAGGTTTTCCCATAATTCAAGAAAGTAATAAATTCTTGACCTAACATGTTTCTAATTAAGTATGAAATTTTTGTTCATACCAAAAATCAGAGTCCGAAATTCTTGTCCCTACTTTAGAGAGCATCAAATGTGGTTATGTTATATTTATTTCAAATAAGACAAGTAAATATAGAAAAATAATAAAACTAATTAACATGATTTAACATTAAAAAATTGCAATTCAATACGACATCGAGATAGATTGGTTTACATGTTCCGAAAAGGACAAGTCAAGTTGATAAGTGAAAGGAAAGGTAACAACACCCAAAAGTTAACTTTCTTTTTTTGTTTATCTATTGTTTTTTTTTTGGGGTATTTCACTTTCTTAGCAGGAAGGATAAATAAAAACAACCACAATAAAAACAACGAGGAACATCTTCTCAGCCCTTTATCTATTATTCCATTCTACCAAACAACACAACAAAACTTGTTTACTTGGCTAATTGAAAACCTTTTTCAGTTACCAATTGTTACAAGAAATACAACAACAAATGCTCAAAGTAAGCCAGAACAAACATAAATAAATAAATAGCAAGGCAAACAGAAAGAAGCCAAAAGACATGAAAATATACTCGACCAATGGAAATGGCAAACGTATCTAAATACTTCCTACGTAGACATACATACATATATATAAATATATATCATCTGTGTGTGTGTTTCCAAATGAACCCTAAAACGAAAAAAGTTTAATCCTTTTGATAACTTAGGCACAAGCTGAACAAGGATATTATTGATCGTCATTTGATTTGGCTATTTCCGTAACAAGTTGACCGGAAATGCGTATGCAAAAAAAAAGAAAATAAAGAAAATAAAATAAAAAAAAAAACCAAACGAAACGAAAAACAGAAAAAGGACAAAATGGTCATCAACATGTAAAAAAGGGTTTCATTTTCTTTATTAAATCGTATTTGTTGTTAAATCGCAACAAACGAATAACCAAAAAGTGGGGAGGGGAGTAAAAGAGTGAGACAGAGGGTGGGGGGGGAATATAAAACTACAACAAAACAGTTGCCATGTGTTGGGCATATTTCCTTTTTCATGTCCTGTTTATTTTGACGTAAATCAAGCCATTTGCCTGTTCAAATCACAGACCCAAATTTTGTTGCAAAAGAACAGCAACAAATGCACACTGGTTTAAAAAAAAAAATCACACACACAACCACACACATAAATCCAATCATAAATCACTAAAGGAAATTGATGATTGATTTGTTTTATAGAAGAAGAAAAAAAGTTCGCAGCTGTTTGTAAATTTATTTAAATTTTTCTACAATAGGGCATATAAGTTTTGTTCTATTGCAAGAAATAATTTAAGAGCCAGTCATTTAAATAAATTTATAACTATTAAATTTAACAAACAAACTAACCAATATTGGATGATCAATTATATTTTTTTATGTTTGATTTTCTGAAAATTAAATTTTCTATTTAAAATTTTGTATCAGTTTTATATTCCAAGATCTTTGATAGTGTTTATGTTATTAGAATTCGTTTAATTTAAAATCATTATAGCATTAATCGTGATATATTATATGGGTTACCTGAACAGCTTGGCACTAAAGGGTATACAGTTATCAGGTATATAATACATGGGTGTATTTGACATAGTATCCATAAGGTTCAATGCATGTCTACTGAATGGATTAAATCATGACCCTTTTCGGTTTTACAACTCTTAATAAGAAATCACTTTACTCTGTCATCTTGCAAGCCTTTACTTTTTCATAATAAGTCATATGGAAATCCGACAATTTATAATCCAATTTATTAAAATCTAACCCACTGTGCAGCATCTTAACATTTCATCCCTTGGCAAATATTTAAATTCATTTTAGATTTTCACAACCCTTTTTCGATTGAAGTTATTTGACAGTCGACAGTTCGACAGTTCGACTGTCTCACTTCTATTTCTCTGACTGTCTGTCTGTCTGTCTACTTTTCTTCCCTGACTGAATTTGTTTCGAATGCCTTTTGCTTTCGTCTGACTTTGTTTTGTGAATGTTGTTTAATTAACATCAACTGTTTGCAACTGAATGCCATTAAATTTGATGGCTTGCTTTTGGGCTTCACTGCTTTTTCTTAATAAAAATAAAAAGAAATTGATTTTCTGTTTACCTTTTAGTTCAGCAAGTGGTAGAGAGGAGGGAGTCAAGGTGGAAAGGTGCTGAGTTTGGGTGTGGGGGAGGGGGAAGTACCTTGTTCATGAATTTAATTAACGACCCAATGCTGCAATGCCAAAAGCAAAAGCTAAAGAAACAAAAAATACATTAAGAAATGGCATTATGTATACCTTGCATAAAATTAATGCTGACTTTTTCAACTTGCTTTTGGTCCTTTTTGTTTTTTTTTTTTTTTTTTGGGCCAAAGGTAAATGAAATACACAAATGCAAAAAGAAAACAATTAAAGAAAGCATTCTGATACCCTGTATAAAAGTATACACAAGCTCAAACTTGCTCCATTAGCTCTACAATATTTGAATTATTGATTTCTTTAGGTAAATATTAATAAAGCCATAAAATTTAATATACAAACTCAGTCGTTTGATTCGTATATCAAGTTTCCTTTATGTATTTTTAAAAAGTATCCCTTTCTCCTGTCTTTGAAGATAAAAATACTTTTCTTTTTCAATATATGTTACATATTTATTTATATATATAAGTATGTAAAGAGGAATCGGGCATAAAATGAAAATTAATACCCAAACTTTGCACCATTGGAAAGAGAAAAGAATTATTAGAGGAATTATTATCTATCCCACTTGCTATAGGGTATCTTTAAGTCGACATGCTTAATTTTAATTTCATCTTTGATTCATTTGTTTCATGCATAAAAAGGTAGCTAAAGAATGTTTTTAAAAATTGTTTTTGCCATTAAATAAAAAGAATCTGTGTTGGTTTAAGAAAAACAATTTTTTCGTAGTTTAGTTTCTCGTCTCCTTGTTTATTTTTGTTGCTTGCTTTTTGAATTGTTAAACAATTTCAAATGGTATTTAAGTAGCTCAAAGGAAACTTAAGACGGAATGGAAAATTCATCTGAAAGTATTTTCTCTGGGGAATTTTGAAAAGGAATTTGCTTTATTTATTTTTTTTTTTTTAGCGCTTAAATTGCTCATTAAGCTAAAACCGTGTACCGTAAACACACCAATATTTATTTATACATTTGACTAATTAGTTTCTTTGTTTTCTGCAACTAACAATTTATTAGAAATTTGTGCTCTTTTTTGTCATTGATTGTTTTGCATTTCTTGCCTCAATTCAGGTCGTTTTAGACACCAATAATCCACCTGTCTACTGCAACTAATTAATTTATATACCATCTACATATATGTAACTGTATCTATTTAAATGTTTATTGTAAATTTAGATTGCTGGTATAGAATATTGAGTGCAATCTACATTTAGGATATATTAATAGCCGGAACAGCTTTATATATATGTGGAGATGTGTCGGAATATGTCAGAAATTTAGCATTTTATTTGTACCTATAGCAGAAAACATATATATTTGTATGTATATGTATTAAATTTACATATGTATTTGTTCTGCAGTCTGACCACTAAAAATAACATAAAATAAACATTTTTATGCGAAAATACCAAGCCCTGGTCATTAAAATGCCATAAATTTGAGCTCTGACAAATCCCCACCACAATAACATTTCTACATAGTATGTATATAGTAGATATATATGTTTCATATATACACAAAACTAAACCACTTCAAATTGCACAAAAATATGCTAAAAATTTACAGTATCGAACATAAAAAGGACCGCCGCAAAGACGAGGTTTTTGTTGGCTTTCATTTTTATTGTAACGTGTGTTTCGCCATTCTGTTTGTGGAGAGAGAGAGAGAGAGAGAATTTGGTCTGTGGCTTAACCCAAATTAATAAAAATTTGGAAACATAAAGTGGTTCTACGCATATGTTATAAACTTTACTAATATCGTTCCATGTTTTTTGACCGGATTTAGCAGCAGGGCTGACAATCAAAATGAACCTTTTTTTTCTGCGCAAAGAAGTTTATTAGGTCTAGGGGATTGTGGGTCTCCAGTTTACCATCTACACTCAGTACTTATGTAAATTTGCGTTTTCAAGGGTAGATAGATAACACAGAAAAAAAAGCAAAAAAAAAAAAAAAGGGACAACTTCACAACAGACAAACGCATTAGACATTGTTAGATGTTATAAAAGTGAAATTAGAAAAGTTGCTTAATAATTCACTTTGCCATTTTCTGTTTTGTTGCCATTTCCCCTTCGTTAAATCTCTATATATCTATTGTTAATCTCCTCCCTTTTGCTTTGTTTCCTTTTGTGTATTTTAGACAACAGAGCATTGTAAACCAGGTGAACACTGTATTCCCAATGTTCTTACATGGCGTGGTGAAGCGGAAATTCAATCGGGCGATATTCTAATTGTTGAGATTAATGATGCCATGTTAAATCCAACACATGAACCAAATAATACAAGCAGGTAAGTTAAACTAAATACTTAAAATATAACTTTGTTGTCTTTGAGACTTTACTTTGAAAAGTTCACTCTATAAGCCGCAACTACTTAAAAATGTTTTTTTCCTTTGCAATATTTTTCTTTATCCAAAGAATTACTCTATATGAGTGGTAGAAACTTCTTTAAAAGTATCTGGTCTTGGCATTTAAAGCGTTGTACCGCAACAAGCCAACCAAACTGGGCAAACTTTTACTCCTTTCTAACACTCAAAGCTGACAACTTGGCTAAGCACATACACATATACATATATATAGTCACAAATACAAACGCACACACACACACAGAGACACTCACACTCACACACACTTTATCCCATATATCCACCTGAACTCACATCTAACATACAAATATAAACTTTGCAATTTTTCAACAACACGTAGCCAGAGGACCCAAAACAGCAAAGCAAAAAACTTGTTAGAAATGAAAGAGACACAGACAGACATACAGACGAAGAGAGAAATAGAATAAAGTAGAGAAATGGAGACAGAAAGAGATGGAACAAGAAAATGGTAGAGAATGGTATATATAGAAGATTGATACAGGATATAAGCATAGCCATAGAAGAGCAGAGAAGGGATTATTAAAGGGCAATTGTCAACTAAATAATGCTCAAGTTCTATAATTATCTAACTCTATCATGATTTTCATGTTATACTATAATTTGAGAAATTAAG
Source organism: Drosophila sturtevanti (assembly GCA_018150375.1). Classification (NCBI taxonomy): domain Eukaryota; kingdom Metazoa; phylum Arthropoda; class Insecta; order Diptera; family Drosophilidae; genus Drosophila; species Drosophila sturtevanti. The sequence continues at coordinate 1,538,745 of JAECWJ010000341.1, read as the reverse complement.
CTATAGCAACTAAGGCCTTAAGCTTATTATGTGTATGTTTAAAATTAATTAAATAATTATATGCACTTTTAATGAATGAATTGATTTCAGATCTAATACGATTTATAGATATTTTTCTATCCGTATTGAATGAATATTCTAAACAATCTGAATATAGTTTCAGAAACATTGAAACATTTTCATCAAAATATATATCTTAAGGGAAAGATTTAGGAGAAGTCGTTGGGAAAGTATAGTCTATGGAGATGTACAGTTAACTTTATAGTCCATAAATCAATATGTTTAGGTTAAATATACATAATTTGAAATTAAAATTTGTGGCTAATTATGTTAATTAACTTGTCGTTAGCGTTAGATTCTAGCCATTAATCTCTGCCCGCAATCATTGTCAGTGACTTGCCATATTCATTTTATTGATAGCTGCAATGCTACCCTGTTTTCTACCAGCTACTCTTAAGGTGAGCTAGATGCAGTGTGCTTATATCATTCCTAGATGAATATTTATTAAAAACGTATATTAAATATTTATTAAAATAAGTCATTAATAAGTTTTTCGTGGATCTAAACGAAAAGTTAAAAATATGGAAAGTGCTGCCTGATGAAAAAACATTTTCTCTTTTTAATTAAATTGGACAGATTGGATTCAAAGTATTAGACCACTTTAGGTAGAGGGTTATAGACAGATAACACACATTAATAATTTTCGAAAACCGATTTTCTTTTAGTTTTTCATCCCCGTTTATATTGTAAAATAGATGGCTACACCTATGATTGTATGTTGTATGTGGAAGTTAAAAACTTTTCACTTCCCTATCACTTGGTAATCTATTTACTCTCTTGCTCACTCGCCATGCCTTTCACATTATTATTATTTGTTGCTCAACGCATTTGTTAACTTTGTTCATATACCACCATTCTGAACACCTCTGCTTCCGCACACCCACACCATTCGCCCCTTCCTCTCTCGATCCCTCCCCTCTCCTCTCACATATTAAATCGATAATGAAAACTTTTTTGACATCTTATTTTCATAGTTGGTAACTTTTTTGCCCAATTGTATGCCATATACTGGGGCCATTTTCCTTTACTTTCACTCGCAGTTGCCAACTCAATTGTTTGTGGTCTTGTTTCGTAAACGCAGGGTGCAAAAGGATGAGAGGGGGGCGGGTCGGAGGTTAAAGAAACTTACGTTTTAATTTTTTTTGTTTTTAATTTTTTTTTTGGTCTGGTTTTCTTTTCTTTTTTTTTCGTTTAGGCCCAACAGCTATGTGAATTGGAACTTATGCAGCGCTCTTTGGGCTTGATGATGAAAGCCTGCAGGGAATATTGTGAATGTATATATATATCTTTAAATATATATATATTTTGCCTCTTTTTTTGGGGGTGACTGCTTTTGATGTTTGTGGCAAATGAATTTTAATTTTTTACTTGATAAGCTGGCAAAAAGTTTTTTATATAATATACATATAACTTGCTCGGAGGCATTTTCCAACACAAGATAAGAGAAGCGGCCAGACGAAGCTAAATTAAAAATACCATAAAGAAAAAAACAACTGGCCAAAGAGATAGATGGACAGAGAGAGTAAAGAGAGAGAGAGAGAAAGGGAGAGAGACAGAGCGAAAAACGTGATAATTGCCATGGCAAAAGGGTCAGCAGCATCTGCAAGAACGGGGTCACCAGACCCAGCCAACAAAATGACTAATGGTCAACCCGAAACTAGGAATAAAAATTAATGTCAGCAAACGCATTTATATGCGCAGTTTGTAAAAAGGATTCGCCAACAATATAAAATAAACAAATATAAAAAAACAAACTCAAAACTCGAATTTAAGATACCCTGTACGAAATATGTAAAGCTGAGAAATGTTTATAAATCTTCAAATGAAGCAACGATATTGATTTGCCGATAGAATTCTATACTTATCTATATCTTTCTATAATAAACATATATCCTTGATAGTATCTTTGCTATAATATGTGAGTTGTTTGGTATTCGAGCACCTTAATATATCCTTAATACAATCTATTGTGGAAAGTTCCAATTGTAGATTCCGATTATGAACTATTAAGAAAGTATTCTTAAAGTATATACTTCGCCAATAATCAGGACAAATAAATAAAAGAACCAGAGCGGCCTAGCAAGACATTTTCCTTAAGAGACAATATAATATATACAAATTAAGTTCTTATGAAATATAGTCACAAAATAAAGGATATTCTTCAAGATATTTCAGTCTGACAGATACTTTACATTGACATGGGTAAAGGGACACTTCTGTCAGTATTTAAGTTCGAGATGATATATACCTTATAAAGAACGAAAAAAACTCCTTATGCACAAATAACTACGACTTTATTGAATTAAATCTAAACCTACTTCTTGGACCTGCTACTACAGGGTATTAAAAATAGCGCAAAATGATAGAATGAATAAGTAAACAAAAATATGCGCTATACATACAGATAAAAAAAGAACCAAGCAGAGATGGAGAATAAAATCCAAAAAAAAGATATACAAAGAAAAAAAGAAAACAATTTAATAAACTGTAAAAAGGGCATGATAATGGGAAAACGTGTCTGGGCAATGTTAGAGCGTAAAACCAACTAAACGGCTAGTGGACCTCACCTCGATGCAAACGTGCCAAAGAAAAATCAATAAAGGTCCCTAATGGATGTTATTATATAATAAGCTGTAGAACAAACACGTTTCAATGAGCATTAAAGCACATTAAATAAAAATAAAAATAAAATGAAACGAAAACTAAATTCGGTAGTAGAAAATGAAAAAAAAAAAGAAAAGTAAAACACCTTAGCCAAAGAGGATTTACCAAAATCTGTATGTGGGTGTATTGGTAGATGCCTGCCTTTGTGTTTGTGTATTATGTATGTGTGTGCGTGCGTGTGTAGACAAGCAGATGGAGATGAAAGTAGGTGCAAGAAGCACTCACCTGGCAGCGTTTTGTGCACTTCTGGGTATTACAAATGCTGTTTCAATGCTCAGACGGCTGCCATGGTTGCCAGTTTACTAAAGCAAAAGTCTCGACCATGATGATGACGACACTGATGATACATAATGACAGTTTGCCTCGCGGCTAAGTCAGTTACTTTGATAAACTTCATACATCACTTTTACATGGTGTGTGCGTGTGTGTGTGTGTGGAACAGAAGAGTGGGAATGAGTCTACTGCTGCGTCTATTATGTACTCAGGGATAAGTTTTATACCTTTCCCTTGCTTTTTTTTCCTTTGTTGCAAGTCATCATTTTTTCCAAGTGCAGCAGATAGATTGCCAGGGATCAGAGTATATTAAGCGTGCAACGCGCTCAAGGTGAAAATAAAGGACTTAAATGTTCTTATTATTAAGGCTTAAACCATTTTCATTACTAATTTGATATTAATTATGGAATTTGCTATTAAAATTAATTATCTTCTCGTGATCTAATCAGGATATATAATGAAAACATTGAAAGTTTGTGTATGACTTTAATCAAAACTTTTGATTTCAAACCAGTCATTATTTCTAATTTCCAATTCTTTCTGTTAAGATCACAATTTTATATACTTCTATATACTTACATATATACGCGCGTAGATATCCTCAAAGTGTTTCTATGAACATATATATAAATTAATACCTTCTTATTATAAAACGAAACTAATAAATTAATAATAGAATGTAGTAATAATTAATTATTTATTATTTTCCATGAATAAATAAGTTTATTAGTTCTTTGATATTTAAAAATTTGTTTAATTTAATAACTTTTATGGTCTCCATCAAAATATCTTCATAAATTACAACGAGTGCGAATTTTAATCAGGTTTCCCTAGTTTAAATTTCAGTCAAGTTTTATGCTAATGAACTAAACAAAAAACCATTTTGATAGACAGCTATTTAAGTTTTTGTAAATCCAGCCAGTATAGTAAACGCTTGAGGCTTCTTAGAATTACTTACCTACGGTTTTTTTTGTTGCGGTTAATGAAAACCACACCCAATAGCCCCCTTCTTTTTGGGGAACCGCTAGGCAACTAACATTTTTGCTATATTTTTGTTTTGCTAGAACTTTAACTAATTTCATTTCCGTTTTACGCTATTTAATTTCCGCCCGGCAACAGTGAATAACAGAGGGTATGAGGGTATGAGAAGGTATATGGCGAGAGCAACCTTACCTGCTTATAAATAAATTTCAATTAATTAAGCACACACAGCAACCTACAACGCACGAACGCTTCGGCATCCTCCTGCCCCCAGTTTTTCTCCCTCCTTCTTCTTTCTGCCTCATCATATTTATAACTTAAACAAGCAAACAGACGCCCATTTACATTGAGCTACCTTTTAACCACTTTACCCCCTTTTTTACTTCTTTTCTCTGCTCTACATTTCCTTTTTCACCCACTGCAATAAACGTCAACATCGCGAACGAATAAACGTACAAACGAACGGTAACTACAGTGCCGCACATGCCACACAGGTCTATCAGGTAACACACTCTGGTCACGAGCATTGCGACGTTACCGAGGGCGTCCTTCTCGATATAACACCGCTGGTGGTCGATGGCCGGAAACTGGTTACGTTGTATGATAAGGACCTCACCGAGGGAGTAAACTTGCTAATTGGTGAGTAGACTTTGTACAATGCAGTCCAAAATATGAAAACGGTATAAAAAAATGTAACTTAATTAACTTAAATAAGTCAACTAAATTTAATTATTAAAAAAAAAAAAAATTGACCAAAGGAAGTTAACGCAACAATAAATATGCTATATTTGGACGATATGCAAAGTGATTAAATCATAAAATAAATTTATATCAGAGGTCGAGAAAACGATAACAAAAAGTTTGTAGAATCAGGAACTTTATGTATCCCTACCTTGAAGAAGAACGTTCTTATTTAGGAGTCATCAAATTAAACAATGTGAATATGTAAAAAATATCAAGATCTTTGAAACTAAATTATGATTATAAATATAGAAGTTCCGGCCCAAAAGCCGACCTAATCCGAGGATATATTAAAGTAAACAGTGTGACCAGCTGTTATAACAAGCTTGGGCAACCTCGCAAGTGGTTCAACGGAACTAGTTCTAATGAAAAAGCATTAGTAAAGATGTCTTGACTAAACTAAGCTGTTACTTAATTAACCTTAGCATACTTTTAGGGAACTAGAAAATCAAATTAATTTACACAGAAACCACATTGTAATTTAACTCACTTAGTACCGTCCATGGACACATTTTTAGTCATTCCTTTTCTATCCAGTTACGAGGCAATAAGAGCATGCAAACTTCTATCAGATGAAGCAGAAATTGTTGTATTTTTTTCTTCTTTTTTTTTTACTTTCTGTTACACACGTCTGTTACAGGCCTTTGGGGAACCATTTTTTCTTCGTGTTTTGCCCAGCCTATTTTTTTTTGGTTTTGTTTTTTTTCTTTTGCCCTACACCCCGTCAAACGATGTTGCTTTAATTAATTTGAAACCCTATTTTTTCATCATCTCTTTCATTTCTCGCAGTTGTGTCCGAGCTGTGGGGAACACAATGTGTCCGGCTAAAGGTGACCACGAAAACCGACAATTGTGGCGAAAACGCCGATTGCTCCGGCAAGGGAGTTTGCTACTCGAATGGCAATATGGAGGAGTATGAGTGCCAATGCTGCAGCGGTTTTGCGGGCCCGCATTGTGAGGAGATCGATGCGTGTAATCCCAGTCCATGTACGAACAATGGCATCTGTGTTGACCTCTCGCAGGGCCATGAGGGCAATTCATATCAGTGCCTATGTCCATATGGTAAGGTCATTAGTGTCTGCTTCTTTTTTGCTTTCTTTTTTGTTTTGAATGGGAGGTGATTGCGGTGATGGGGGCTTAGGTCCTTCCGCTCATTAGCAGTGTTGTAAGCTAATGATATTAATATGCCGCTTATGTCGCCTTTTCTATCTCTGGTATTGTCTCTACAGGATATGCGGGTAAAAACTGTCAATACGAATCAGATCCGTGCAATCCCGCCGAGTGCATGAATGGCGGTAGCTGTGTGGGCAATTCGACGCATTTTCGGTGAGTCAAAGTCAAAGTCAAACATAGACGCACAGCCAATGGCCCCGGGTTAGACTATATAGAGTCAGCCAGGCATTATTCAATTATCACACACAGACACACAAACACACACATTTACAGGTCCTTGCCATTTGTTTTAGGGTGGCTGTGTCTGAGCTATGGCTACACACAGCCACACAAATAAACTTCACCTCTACCTCTCACTGTCTGTGGCTGTGTTTGCTCATAAATGTTGACTTTTGTCGCATGTTCACATGTGTGCTCTTATTATTACATCACATTGCAGCTGCGATTGTACGCCTGGCTTTACAGGACCCCTTTGCCAGCATAGTCTCAATGAATGCGAATCCTCGCCATGTGTGCACGGCATTTGTGTGGATCAGGAGGATGGATTCCGTTGCTTTTGTCAACCAGGTGAGACTCTAAGCGCATGTCAAATAAATGCAAAGAAAAAAAAAACAACAACAAAAAAAAACAAAAACAAAAACTAAACGCAACCACATTATTTCTTTTGTGGTTTCACATATCCACAAACTAAAACCAATGTTTGTCAAGTAATCATCATGAAATTTCACACTACAATTGTTTGAATGACGGTTTTATATTTGAATTTGAATTTGGTCAACATAATTATGGCCATAAATGGCAAGGGATAGATATTCCCTGTCATGGGTTTTAGAGATAAATATTGGAATTTAGTTTTCAAATTTGAAAGAAAAACCGGGCAACTGGCTTAGTGACTAGCAGTCTTTATTTATTTAGTCGGATTAGAAATCTAACTTAAAAGAATTTTTTAAATGTTTTTTTTTAGTCAACATCTTTTAAAGCACTTGAATTCCGTTACGTTTAACTTGAAGAAAAATTAAATCGAAATCTACGATAAGAAGGAAACGAAAATCTATATTGAAGCTCATAAATTATTTTATTGGCACAAACACAATTTGCATAAATCGCACTCAATCACAATGAAAACGGAAAATAAGGGGGGGGTGGTAAAAAAAAAAACAGAAATTCTCGGGTATCCAGAGCGAAGGCACTCAATCGACACAGTGTCGCAGGCAGTCGAAAAATTTCCATTTCATTTATTTTGCACATTAACATTACACTCAATGGCGAACCCTTCTCATTCACTATCGATTGTCTACAGGTTTCGCCGGTGAACTGTGCAACTTCGAGTATAATGAATGCGAATCGAATCCATGTCAAAATGGTGGCGAATGCATCGATCACATTGGCAGCTATGAGTGCCGCTGCACGAAGGGCTATACAGGCAATCGGTGCCAAATAAAGGTGAGTGAGCAAATAAAAAATAAACTGTATTTTTTGTTATCACTTAACATTTTCATCAACGTCTTTTGCTTTATTATAAAACCAAATGGACATAAGGTTAAAATCGTACTTGAAATACATAAATCTCCATTAACCAATGAAAGAAATTTTTTGAGAAAATGCTTTAATATTGTTTGTCGAGTTTGTGATTTAAACTAAGTGGGTTGAAAGGAAGTCAAGCTTTATTTTGCATTTGCATTTTGGGATCGATTTTCAAAATGGATTGCATATCTTTCTTTATCTTGGCAACAACGTTTAAAATAATTTGTGTTTCTTTTTTTATAAAAGCTTGTATAACAGTTTTTATAACAGTTTGTATAACAGATTATATATAAAAGAGAGTTCAGTTAGTACCAATGCAAACACTTTACATAACATAAATAACAGAGAAAGTTCGACTAGCAATTTAAATAGGTGCTTGTTCAACAGCATATATAACAGTTTGTATAACAGTTACCATAGTATTGTATATCAATTTAAATAATAGAAATTGCAATTGAAATTTGTGTAGCTTTTTGTGTAGCGTTTTGTACAACAGTTTGTATAACAGTTTGTATAACAGTTTGTATAACAGTTTGTATAACAGTTTGCACAACAGTTTGTATAACAATTTCCACAAAGCGTTTGTATATTTATAAAAGTTCGAATAACATTTGGAAAAATAGTTTATAAGCATAGCAATTTTTACAGCAGATATAGTGCCTCTACAAAGCAGTCAATATTTTTAGCCCAAAAGCTAAAATTTAATTTTTTTTAAGGTTATACTTAAAAGTGATCTAACCGGTTCGACCAACCTAGATTTTCCTTCTAAAAAGTTTTCAAATAAGTTAAACGTGGAATATATAATTTCAGTGTAACTTTAACTTTGCATTATAATTAGCTACAATCATTAAAGTGAGCTTTCATGATCTCTGATTTCCAATTATGTATTTCATAGTTGCTACTGATTCCGTTTGAAATTTGATTTGGTTTGCAATTTAGAAAAAAATTTATGAACCATAGCTGGCCCCCTTCTCGCCATACATATATGTATGTATGTATGTGAATGTACCTATATGCATATATAATGTAATTTCATTTCATCTGCAAAACTAGAGAAGCCAAATGACAGCGTCAGTCGACTTCCTCCTCTCTTTTTATTATTTTTTTTGGGTTGGACTCTGGTAACGAATGACAATTCCCATATGCAAAAGTTGAGTTACCCTCAATCTAACCTCGAGCATCTCTGCAGTTGACGGGCAGCAACTGGAATCAGTATTGATTTAATTTACCCATTCCAAAATCCCATTCCACATCTCATATGTATACATTTACTTCGGTGCGGTGGGGAGAAAATATACATTTTTGAATACGTAATAAAGTTTCGCTGAGTTGGTTATTTCATTCCCTTTTTTTTTTCGTGTTTTCTGTATTTTCTGTTTTTTTTTTATTTTGGTTTGTTTTTCAATATGCTTTGATTTTTGTGTATTTGGTTTTAGGTTGATTTCTGCGCCAACAAGCCGTGCCCCGAAGGACATCGCTGTATTGATCATGGAAATGATTTCAGCTGCGAATGCCCAGGAGGTCGCAATGGACCGGATTGTAATCAAATGCCACGAACGGTAAGTCATGATTTATGCAGTTAAAGCTAGGAATACACCGAACTAGGGCTAAAGGGAAAGATGGGGCGTAGATGGCGTAGATGACTTATACGGAATGGGAAAATTGGGAATGTGTGGCCACTATGGAGCATTCTCCTCATCTATTCCATATGCATAACAAAAAGGCCAACAAATACCCACAAATTGTTGGCTTCAGGGCAGACATTCAAAAGCACACATACCCATACCCATATACCCACCCACACATACACATACAATATACATATGTATTTACATGTAACTGCCCAGTTGGAAATGAAATCATCACATTGACTGCTTACTTTGTCGTGTATTGGATAAATAAGATATTTATTGTCCTACGATTTCTAAAGAAAATATCTGTTGATGCAAAACAAGAGGAAATTTCGTGTGTATGTATATTTTACGTATTTCTAAAATATTTTTAATGAAGTATACTTTAATTTAAGATTTTTAACCAAATATAAATCGACAATGAAATACGTTAGTTTCTAAAAAAATTCTTAAAAGAAAACTGAAACTTTCTCCCTACATTTATCTGGGTTTTAAATTCAACAACTAATCCTGAGAAAAAGCTTTCGTAATACCTTCTGATCAAGGCAATCCAAAGACTTCTTCCCTACGAGTTCAGATCTCCTCACTTTGCTGTGTCATGAGCTGAATTCCAACTGGGTAATGCACTCGTCTATATATGAATTTATGCATATATTTACGCCATTGGAATAGATGGGCAATGGTAACCCAGTATACAGCTGCATCGTAATTGTTGCCAATTTTGTTAGCTAACTGCTGTAAAATTTGATATTTTGTTGGTTTTAGCCATTTCTGTGGTTCATTTTATGTTGTTCAGTTTTTAACTGATTTATGACTTTGTATGGTTTTCATGCTTAAAAACTAGATTGCAATCTCTTCAATAAAGTAACCAACCACATCTAATGAATTGGTTTCAAACAGAAGCTTCAACGAAACCCCACAAACCCCATTTATATCATTTATTAAAAAAAAAAAATATATATATATATATGTATGAATATATGATACATATAATGAAGTATACCCATAGGGAACGTTGTACTTGCCACAAAGTTTCCTCTCATCATTTAGTACATAAATTAAGTTAACTTTGCCTTTCTACTACATCACTGCTGACATGATTATAATGGAAAGACAGCCTAGTAGTAGTACTCGTAGTATATTTTACATTTCCCTATGCCTTCGTCCATTAACTAAACTCACTTTTAAAATTTAATAAGCGCTCAATGGACTTTATAATTTGTGGTGCTAAAATAAAACTTAACAAAATGTACATAAATTAAGCGTTGAGGCGCCATAATTAAAGCTTTGTAAACTGATGGACATGGTAGACAAACCGCGATGAGGTTGAATAGTGGCAATAGGATGAAAATGTCGTTGATGGAGTAGCCTGAAGGGAAAGCGTGGAGAAGGGGGCGGCAACTTCTGAAATTACCAACAAAAGAAGAGGCAAAGGAATTTTTCCTAGTAGCTGCCCTTGGCCTGATACTGATGGGATGTTGAGAGACTGTAGCTCCTGTCGAAAAAGCGGCAGCAAATTAATTACATTTCTCTACGTCAAGTGCTAATATTTAACATGCCATACACACTCATACTAACACACACAAATACACCCACACATAGAGCACATTACATAGATGCCCGTAATTCCCAAAAGTTGTAGTCCGTAATTGTTAGTTAGTGATGAGGTTGCCAAGTCCATAAGGTAACATTAACCACAACCAATGCGATGATAACTTTTAGTATTTCCAGCAATGCAATGTGAATCCTTGCACCCATGGTGGCACTTGTTGGTCCAGTGGCGATAGCTTCTATTGCGCCTGCCGTCCCGGCTATACAGGAACCATGTGCGAAGGTAAGTTTTGGTCAAACTCATTAACTTTTCTAACTTTCCAGGGGTTGATTTGAAATAAAACAGAAGCACTAGCCGAATTATAGTTACTCTTAACAAGATTCTGACTTAATGGAATTTTTTTGAAAGAATTACTTAAAATTATGTGAGCGGTGTGAAATCAACCGAAATTTGTTGTAAATTTTTTTTTTATTTTTAATTTTATAATGTCCCTAAGTTGTATAGAATAATGTTAGAGCCTTTTGATTAAGGATATGTATATAAAATATGTTCATTTATAAATAGAACTGAAAGCTATCTTTAAAATGATGGTGTAAACCGGCAAAGGGTTTAACCATTTACCCTCATTGTGGTGGACTTTGGGTGAACTTATACCCTGTAACTTGAAAATGTGAGAGTATATAAGGGTAAACACTTCTAAAGAGAATACTGGGAATAATAAAATTCATTTAAAATATAATTCCTGACCAAGATCGTATCACAATAGATCCATTCGATTATTGATCTGAAACATTCTATGGTAGATCTCTAACAAAAAAAACAAAATTAGCTTGATATTTCATATGAACGTATATAACCAACACAATTGTAAGTTATAAATTGTTTGCTAGATGGCGCCAGTGTGTCAATGTAAGCAAGAAGCGGTAAATCTCTTAGAAAGAGAGAAAATTTATGTCAAAATAAATGTAAAATGTTATAAATTTTACTAATTTTAGCCAGAGGGTATTCATTTATTCGTAGCTATTTAATTTTAAGTAACTTACTGATTTTCTTCCCTTTTCTTCCAGATGAGTTTGTGGTAGAGACTGTCGTTAGTTCCAGTGAATTTATTGTCGACGATGCGAACGCTAGAAATTTTAATGACAAAACTTTTGGTTCATCGGTTGTGCTTAAGAGTCCCATTGAATTGCATAATGCATATTTTGCGGCTGGAGTTTTGGCGGCCGCCATTTTCATCGTTGCCATTGTGGTAAGAGTCGTACACTCACACAAACACTCACTCACACACACACACACACAGAGAGCATTTTACATCAGCTCCTTTGTCAGAGAATGTAAGGTGCGGTAAGAGAGAATGCGGGACGAATGAAAGTAGTTGTAGTAGTTGTAGTAGTCGGGCTGACCAACAAGGAAATTGTACTTTGCGGTTATGCAAAGTGCGCGAAATGGCATTGCATATTCATTTCCATGTCGTGAGTTACATGGCATGGAACGGAAAACAAAACCAAAACTGAAACCGAAGCTTTAACCAAAGTTCAATCGACTGTACCGACTTAAAGTACATGCAAATTTATACAATAAACCCAAAAATGTTGAGATCCAATCAGGGCAGTTTTTAAGGAGTGTTCATTTCAATATTGGTTCTATTGGTAGAGTTAAAGAAAATATTCCAAATTGATGCATATTCATATCAAGAGTCATACTATGTTTACTATGCAAAAGTAACTACTTTCGGCTCAATGTTATAAGACTTTTTAAAGCTTTAATTCAGCTTCAATTTATCATATTGCCTTTAAAGTTAAAATTATGAATATTACGTATACGTCACGTAAACACAAACCAACCGGATGCATATATAATAAATGAAACAAAAGAAAAGAATTTATATAATTATCAATTAGGTATAAATCAGAGAAAGTATAAATACCACAATGTGCATTTAAAGTTTAAAATTGTTTAAAAAAAATATCAGTTCGTTAGCAATATTTATTTAATCAGCACAATCAGATACCAATTTCATTTAGTTGTTGTTTTTTTTTTGTTAATAAAATCTAAAATAAATTATTTAATTGTGCATTGAACTGTTAATGAAATATGAATAATAATGAGTTTTATAAAAAAAAACTAAATAAACAAAAAAAAAAAACACCTGTTTGAAATTGTTAAAAAAGCAATCAGTTAGCTTTATTTATTTATGCTGCATAGATAATAAGTTTATTTCATTTTTTTCAACCACAATGTATATAAGTTTATATCTATTTTTATATATAACCATAATATATATATATATATATATATATATTATACTTTGTATTTAATCAAAGATAGATTAAATGAATTGACTGATAAATTCAAGCAGAAAGTTAAAAGCACATTGAATATAAAAATTACGGCAATGCGTCGTATACGTGATTTACACTATAAGTAAAACTTTTAAAGATTCAATATGGGTCAGCATTATTATATATATATTCATATATATATATCTCCCTCTCTTACCAACACCATCATCGTCATCATCATCATCATCATTTATATTCACTATCGACATTTACTAACCGATATTTTTGGATATTCCATTTTTTCTATTCTTTCATTCTTTCATTCTTTTTGGTCATTTCGTTATTTTTTTTTTTTTTGTTGTGTCAAACAGGTCACCATTTGTCATTGCAAGGTCAATCAGACGTATCGAAAATTCTCAGCACGTTCCACATCGTTTATACCCATTTTGGGCTTCAGTCGACGACCCAAAATGCAAGGCAAACTCAATAAACATTGGCTAAGTGGCAAAGGGCTGAATGGTCCAACGGCAACAACAAATGCAGCGGGAGCAGCACAACGGGGCGCAAATGGTGGAACTGCGGCAACACAGTCAACGCGTCACTTGCCCTGTCAGCCAAATAATGGCTCAAGTTCACAGACACAAACCACGCTGGGTGGCCAATTGCAAGAGCGTCCGCCATTCCAACGGCATCTGGCCATGAATCTCGAGAATGATATGTATTACACTGTGGACTTTAGCGAGAATTCACAGCATTCACCGTTAATACAGTGAGACTTGGTTGATACCGAAACTTTAGCATATGGATGCGGTACTTCAACTGAAGCTATTGGCTCTGGAGGCGATGGTGGATGGTTAGTTAAATTTACGCCTGTTGTGGAAAGGGTGTGCCTGGATATGGCACTGGAGTCAAAATAGAGAGAGGTCAGTCTAGTGGCAATGTGTGTAAACTCATTTGTGAGTATGTAATTATTTTCCATGCTACTTGTTCGAATATTACAAATATTGAACAATATTGATAATAACTAAAAAGCATTAACTGATGATGGTATAAGTAGTTGATGGGTTGATGGCAAAAATTAACTTTAACTTTATGATTATATACTAATACAATACTAATATTTATGATTAATATTGTCATAATAGGCTTATCCCCACAGAAACTTTGTTTATCAAGGTTTATTTGAGCTAAGCACACACATACACACACACACACACAGATAGTCGCCCACAAACTTTAACACAGACACAACGTACCCTTAAATATATATTAATACACACACGACACGCACACTTAAAGATTATGCATGATGTAAAATGAATGTGTGTTTTGTGTAAATGATAATGTTTGACTATAAAATACAGACAAAATGAGACAGAATGCATTATAACTCTTTATGGCAGATACCAAAGGTTATTTTAACCATGATTAGAAATTATGTGAAGCAAAATTTATGCCTGAATTGAGTAGAATTTGGTTAATTTGTTCATCATACATAGTTTGTGGCAAAATAATTATAACTAAAACATATGAAATTTTGTCTAACCAAATCCAAAATGAAGACATCTGATTTAGAATCACAATGTATATGTTTGCTTTAATAGAGTTGAGCTTCTCAATTTCCTTGGAGTCCTTAGAAAAATGTTCAAGATTATTTCTTTTTTAATTAAATCAGCTGTAAATTATTTAAACTGTTTTATTCAATCAATATCTTTCTGTTAGATATCTTTTCAAATTTATTATTAAATTTTCTTATTTATATTGGATAAATGATTCATTCAAATTCGATATTTGCATTTTAACGAAATTTAAAATTATTGCTATAGAAATATTTATTTAAACATCAAATCAATGTCGGTGAGATTTTTAATTGCATTGCATAAAATATTTCAACAATATTTTTTTTTATTATCTGATTCAAATTGAATAAACATTTGAATATAAATTGATACGAAATAGTTTAGTTGCTCTCTAACCGCATTTTAAATTGCTAAAAACTGTAAAAACAAAAACCACAAAAAAAAAAAAACGTGCAAAAAATAGTTGCAAAAGCAAAGAACAATGCGAATACTAATTTTCCAAAGTGTGCTAATCAAATGCCAAAAATAGTTTTAATTAATTTTGCCACACTAATAAATTGACTTTATTTGCATGAGGCTTGCCATGAGGAAATTTAATATTATATAATAAAATGCAGATTATTATTATTCCAAACTAAGTTTCGATTTGGCTAAATACAAAACAAGAATATCCAATTAATTTCGGTATACCGAAATTTTTATACTCTTGCAATTAGGTATATTGATATTCCTATAACCATATCTTATAGTCTTTAAAAATTGTTTTAATTAATTAAAGTTGATTTAAGTTATGGTTAGTAATTGAAATAAATAACCTTCTAAAGTGTATGGGATAGACAAAATGGACTAAAATAATGCTCAGCCTTATTTGTGTTATTTTACATCTGTGTATCTGAGTGTTTCGTATATCAGTATATATTTTATTCTCACTTGAAAATGGTTTTGGTGAAAATCACCATCTCTTCTACTAATTAAGCCAGAAATGGTCAGTTCTGAGTGAAATTGCAGATTAGATTTCACAGCATTTTCCGCCGCACTTGCTACAGTTTTTGCAACACTAATTAGCACAAACTTAGTCCTATGGGACAGTGTTTATTTAGCACACCGAGCGGTTATATACACTACTACTTTAAATGGCTTATTGTAATCTGTTTCCATGACTTAATGAACAAAAGAGGCAAATTACTAAGATTGTTTGTCTATTTATTATATACACTTTCCGATTTTAAATCACTTTGATAGATTCCTAAAAGTTTTCTAATAGAAAACAAATTCTTGGAAATTTTTCAACTTTAAAAATTAACTAGTCAAAAGTTTACTTTTGGCTTAGAAGGAAATTTAGTCTTAATTTTTTGTCTTCTTAATTATTAGTTCAATATTTGAGATTCTAAAAAAAGTTATATAACCTGAAAGCCGTGAAAAAAATTTATAGGGTAAACCAAAAGCTCTTTGTGGCAAGAGTATAAATGCATATACATAATATTTATATTATATATGTATATAATACATGATTCTAATGAGAAGCAAAGCACTCAAAAGTTGTTAGTGAAAATTAATTAGCATAAATTAAAATGCGCCACAAAAGTTAATATGTTTTTTGTTAAACAATTTTTATTGTGCCATTAAATAGTCTTTTGTTCACTTGCCATATAAAGGATATTGTTGTGTGTGTGTGTATGTGTGTGTTTGCATGTGTTGCATTGTATTATTGTATATGTGTGTGTTTGTGTGTGCTAGCCACATTTAGCATATTGTTGTTGATATGCAAACATTAATATTGATCAAATTGCAATGAGAATTGCACAAAAGTTGCACTCAATAAATGATTTAAATGAAATAATAAAAGCAAAAATAATAATAATGCATTATAAATGAATGAACGAAAGAATGAATGAATTCATAGGGAAATTCAGATAATGCTTGACAGCATTTGCGTCATCATCAATAATAAATGTGCAAAATGAGTTTGTAATTAAAATGCTATATTAAGTAATTAATAACGATAAATTGACGCGTAAAAGCAAAGAAAAAAACAAAAAAAAAAAAGAAAAACAATTTAAATGAGAAATTTTTTAGCCTAAGGAAACATATGTATATGCATGATAATGATAATGATAATGATCATGATAATGATGATGATGATGATGACGATGCGCAAAATTGATAAAGAAAATTGCAGTAAAAATGAAATATTTAATTAAAAAAAACATTTTTAAATATGTGAAATTGCAAAACACCTGGCGTTTGGCAATTATAATTTAATTTTAAGCAAAATAAAACCCAAAAACCAAAAGCAAAAACAAAATGAACAAAAAAGCAAATAAAAGTAAAATGTAAAAGAAAAATTTGTAGTTCTATTTTATAAGGTTAAACAAATGGAATTTTATATAGAGAATTCCTGTATTTCTGATCAGCAAAATTACCTATACGTTTGTATAAAGAATTACTGATCTTTCGTCTCTCGAAATGACCAGCAGACTTTAAATTGATAGCCATTAATCGACTTGTCTTTTAGACGAATGTATGTCTCATCCCCGAGGAATTCCCGGAGGTTACTCTAATTGTCTCTAAAGCTAGTCAAATCTCGGCCTGCAGTTTGGTGCCACATGTCAAGCATTAGGCCAATCAATGTTCATTTTCCATTGACCGTAATTATTCTGTCCATCGCGGGTAAAATTATCGACCCATGAATGAAGTTCTAGTTTCGGCATAGATCAGAGCAAAATTTCCAGGCTAGGGAATAAATTTTTTGGGAAAGTTTAGAGTTAAATAAATTATTAATCTAGTCATCTATTTTCATATAGTTAACCATTCAAAAGCCTTTTAATTAATTGTGTTTTTTGTGATATTCAAATTTAAAGAATTCTATTTTATGTTCTTTTATTATTATTTATTATATTTTTTTATTATTATATCTTTTTACCTAAGTACTAATTTGATTATTTAATTAACCAAAAAGTTGCTTTGATTTATGCTAATCTCAAGTACACATTGATGATTCTGTTTTAACAATTGTTTATTAATTGGCATAATTTATATATATAACATAACACACAACATATACATACTAACAAATATAATTCGTATTCAATTTGAAAATTATAATTATAATTTTAATAGTTTTTTTTGAAAACTTCTGTTCTTCTTTTTTTTTTGATTTTTCTCTTTAGTTTTTTTCTCATTTGGTAATATCACTCATACGCCCCAGTGGCTGCGAGATACTTAATTCTGTCATCAAGTGGCATCAGTTTTGTCATCTTCCTGCAGGCTTCGGCCATTGCCATTCGATTGATTTTGTTGCTGTTGCTGTTGCTCTGGCTGAGTCTCGGCCACAGTTGTCTTTGATGTGTTTAGCTCTGTTTCCTCTGGTATTACTTTTGGTGACCCCTCTTGATCCTGTATCCACCAACAATAGCAACAACAATAACAATGAGAAAGAAAAAATCAGAGTAAGTGTAAATTAATTATTATTTAAAAAAATTGTTGATTTAAATGCATGCTGCAGGCAAGTGACATCAAAGATAAACTTTAATCAAAATTTATGTGCATAATATATATATACAATATTATAATTATTTATTTTAAATCAAACACAAATAACAAGTCATGCTCCCCACAAGCCCCCTTTGCCCATATTTCGCTTATTTATGTTATGCATAGAACATTTTATGCGCATTTCCAATGGAAAAACTTAAAAAAAAAATTAATGAAAATTCAATTTCGATAGCAAGCATAAAAATTAACTAACCAACTGCAATATAAATTCTATGATAATACTTGATTACCTCCCTTATTTTACGCCACCCTTTCGCTCTGTCCTATGGAATGTCCCCCCCTCTTCGGCAACCTTGTTGTGTAGTGTATGCAAAATGGAATGCAATTTACTCACTCAACATGTTTTTATTTGCCTGCGGTGACAGTGACTTTTTTTCCCACAAAATGTTTATATCATATATATATAATATTTTTTTTTTTTGGTTGTTGTGAAATTTTAGCAAATATGAAATTTTAATTAACATGTGTGATTATTTTAGTTTTAATATAACTAAAGGTGTATAAACAGGTAAATAAATCTATGAAATTAGTTGAAATTTTATAATTATTTAAAAATTAAAGTGGCAATTAAAAGATTAACTTCAACTAACAAGTTAGAATGGGGATCAAAGTGTTTTATAACTAATTTGAAAAAACAGATTGCGGTTGCAGTAAAATATAATTATTATTGGTTATATAAATTTACAATGGTTTCTATCAGTATCTTTTTTTCGTAGAAGTAATTAAAAACTGTTGAAAGGCGAAAATTGTTGAATCTGGAAATTTTCGAGAATCTGGAATTTTATTTACTTTATAATTGTTAAGCATATATATATGCCTAAAAAAATATATATATTTATCTGTTTTTGGCATTTTAGATAGAAATCTTTTTTGGTTTTGGATTGAGCTTCTTTGTTGTGGAGAATAAGTGAAGAGGGTTAACAATCACTGAAAATTGTAATAGAAATATTAAGCAAAGGAAGACTAAAGTTGTCTTTTCAATTATGGATTGAGTTATTGGTTTTATAATAAACCAATTAAGCGAACAGGCGCAGGTATCTGATTAACTAATCTATCCGAAAGTAAATAAATAATAATTTACTTTGGGATTTAAATTTTTAGGTAAGAGATTTTCCTGTTTGTTTTTTGAGTTTGCCTTTAAATAAGATTTTCCAACTTGAATTTATATTAAATTTAAGAATCAATTTCGATGAGTAGGAATGCAGATCCATTTATAAGGATTAGTATATATTTCCTTTATTCATCAACTAGGATTATCCCTTTATGATCAGTCGATAACTTCTTTCGATCTTCTTTCTCCTAATCAGCCAGGATATTTGCCCAAGAGCGAATTCATGTGATATTTTTCATTAGATTGAAAGAACTAAAATTAATTTGGTCAAACATCTAAATAAAAGTCGACCATATTTTTTTCAGAGTGGCCTTTAATTTGAGAAACAAAATTAAAACTTATTTATAAGTTTCTTTAGTTTAACAAATTAACTGTCATGGTCAGGCCATCTAATCTAAAGAGTAACTATTTTAATAAAGTAAAACCAAAGATTGAGATCAGCAGTTTACCTTTATCCACTTGCGCTATCAAAAACAAAAGAGGTTTTCCAATTAAAACGCATTGATACTCATTATCAAAAATCTTTGCATCATAACTGCATTATCCCATATACCTCATTCCCACTAATTCCGAGGCGATCACTAATGTACACCCAATTCTAATTTTGACTTTGTAAATCTAAGAAAATCACCATTTCATCGTAGGCGAGGATTATTTAAAATTTTTAATTGATTTCCCCTTGAAATGGAAATCATTTTACTGGATTTTCCATCAGCACACTTGATAGTCATTCATAAGCATTCCGGCAGTTGAATTTTGTGCTCATATGCACGAATAAACTGCAGTTTTCAGTTCAGTTTTCTGTTCTCTGTTCCTGCCGCAGAATTTGCAGCTGCTGTTTGTTGATTTTTGTATTGTTAGCAGGCATTTCCGCGCCATCAAACTTTTTGGATAAATCACATGGATCGAATGTGTGCACACGGTAGAAATGTAGAAAGAGAGAGAGAGAGAGAGAGAGAGAGGGAAAGAAATAGAGTTTGCCATTTTTATTAAAACGTGAAAAAACTGCAAAGCAATGCAGTTGAATGCACACACAAGTTCTTCAACAAACTCGCATCTTGAGTGCCATCATGTGTGTGGGTGTGTGAGTGTGTGTGTGTGTGGATGGCAGTGGCAAGGGAAGAGACGCACCCAACAACAGGCAAAATTGCTATAATGCTCATCAGTTCAGTTCATTTCGTAGTGCTTTTGTTTTCACATTTCCTTTATACACACACATAAATATATGTATATATAGAAGTGTGTGTGTGTGTGTGTTGTGGGGTTTATATGTGGTATCTTTTGTTTGATTTCACTCTTACCATGCCAACACAATAGGAATTACTTACGCGCAATTTCGCGCTCACTTTTTGTGCTTTATGTTGGAAAAGAAGGAGAACTTTTAACGTTTCTTTCTTTCTTTCTTTCATTCATTGTTGGTCCATATATAAATAAAGACGTTGCTGGCCAAAATCAACAATGACAAATGTTGCCAACAGCATCGAATTACGTGGCATTCATTTTGAGATCGTCCTATAAATATTTCTATTTCCACAACTCGACTTTCTATCCTCTCCCCTCCCTCACTCTCTTTCCCATTCCTTTTCACTATGCTCTCATCTCGTTCATCGATAAATCGCTTTCATAGCCAAAGAAATAAAAATAATACCAGCACAGGACAAAAAAAAAAAAATCGTAGCAACAACAGCAAAAAAAAAAAAATTTATATATGGCTAGCAAAAAAAAAAAAAAAAAAAAAAAACTTTGTGAAAATGGGAATATTTTTGCCACTGAACGGAACGAACGAGCGAACGAATGGAAACAACAGAGAGAAACGAGGAGAGAAAGAAAGAAACAAACAGGAAATAGAAGAAAATACATACGTGCCATGGGGCAATGGTAAAATATTGGGAATGCGATTGGGATTCCTCTAGCCTTATGTTGACTCTATTGTTGGCCGTCACAGTGGGACAGCAAAAAGAAAAGAACATATTTTCACATGTAAGAATGCGGTTAACTAAAATTGGATAAAAATGGGAAAACAAAGACAGAAATTTGGTCTCCTTTTTGTGACAGTTTTCTTTTTTGATGATGTAAAGTTTTAATTTTCAGTTAGGCATTTTCAAATGGAAGAAAATGTGAAAATTTGGATTGGATTGGAATTTGGGCAGCAAAGAATTTGCAATAGTTGACAATAGAAATTAAATTAAATAATATAAAATACAATAAAGAAAAGTAAAATAAGCTAAAGTAAGAATAAATAATAAAATTTCGCAAATGAAAGTATGATAAATAAGAACTAGAATTGTTCTTTATTCACTCTTAATTTGTTATTTACTAACTAGATTAGAGTCGAAAGCTAATCCAAGCCAAATGCATTGCAAATAGCGATATACTGAGTCATCAAATAGAGGCATATTATGGCCATAAATAGACATAAAGTCTTCAGATTGTATATTCTTATTACCAATATAATCAACTCGATTGCATTTATTCCACTGTAAATAACAGAATTTAAAATCATTTGCCACATTTTTGCAGACGTTGCCTTTTCGTTGTCCTTCTCCTCTTTTCTGTATGTGTTTATACTATGGCAATGTTGTTTTTTCTTTCACCAATGGAACCATTTGAAGTTTCCACCAAAAAACACCCCCGAACCAAACCACTGTCCCTTCCCATCACTTCTCTCTCTCTCTCAACCTAACACATTGTTGCTTTTGCAACAGCTGCCATTGTTACTTCTTTTTTTTATATTTATTTTTTTTTTGTCAACTTGTATTAAGTTTAACAACAAATCATTTGGCGTAAAGCGTAAACAAAATCAAAGCGAAGAAAAAATACCATGAGAGACAATTTTAATGTAACCAAAAAGCAAAAAAAAAAAAAAAATGCAAAAAGAAAAATAATGAAAAAACTCTGAATTTAAAAAATGGGAAAATTTTAAATGGGATGGATGCCTAGAATGTTGATGAAAATGGTAAAGAGGGAAATGGCAACAGTGGAGAGGGGGTTGAAGGGGAATTGGTGAAGAGCAGCCACACAAATTGCGCGACGAGTGTGCAAAATTAAACTAAACTCAACTAAGCATGCAGCGTAAAGGAATGAGCAGATAGGAAAGAGAAATGGGAAAGAGATGTCGAGAGAGAGAGAGGGAAATGGTGGATATATGCGAATAAAAGCAAGTGGAGCTAAAAGTCAAATGGGGCAAGTGCGGGCTTTAATTCAACGAAATAACTTAATGCCCGGTTGGTTTGGCAAGCTCCAAAAAAGCAACCAACAGAACTTCCAAACAGCAATGGCAAGTGCACATGCCATGCCGTTGCATTGGCTTCCATCTTCTGTAGCTAACCAACCCCCTCCCCCCCCCTTTCCCTCTCTCACGCTTCCCCTCTATCTTTCTGCTCTTCCCACACTCCATCTGTATTATCCCCAATGTACAATGGCATATTCTTGCCGGATGCTTTTGCTTCATACTGTGAATGTATTTGTGTATTCGTATGCAGTGCTGCATACTTTCAGGCGCATGCATCCCAAACCCATGCAGTTACATATGTTTGTGTGTTTGTATACCCTATGCAGAGACAGAGAGTCATTTGACTACATGAAAGTGTTTGGAAATAGTTAAATTAATTGACTACAAAGAAGACCTTATCTTTAAGGTCTCACATTAAAGTTCAGTTATTAGTTGGTTTATCTATCTACAATCTTTTAACAAGCTACACAGTAAGGAATTTTAAATACTTCAAATTTGTATGCTTTTAATAAAGAAAACTTAAATAAATTTCTTGGATATTATTCTTATTGATTCTAATAATATTCCATTAATATCTACGATTCTTCTATATATATTTTCTTTTTTACAGGTTATGGAATTATTTTATATACATTTTTATATCATATCGCATAGAATATTTAAGACTTGTTGTATTAAGTTATTATAGACTATGGAAAAGTTCGGATCTCTCTCAAATAACTCGTCTCAAATGGAGAAATTCAATCTCTAAATACGAATTTTCGTGAAATCATTAATAATATTGTTAAAATGATAAAATTAAAGTGAGTCTACTTAAAATTTTTAAAATATTGCAACTTTTTATAGCTCTTTCAATTTAATTTCTAAAGTATTGAAAATATACATTGAAGATAATTATGGAAAATTTACCAAAAACAACATAATATAGTCGCCTCTTTTTGCAATTTAAATGCAAGTTGATTTAATCATTAACATTCTCCATGATTCATGATAGATATATTTAATATATTTCATTAATTTTCATTTCAAAGCTATCATGGAAGAACTCTTTAAAAACGTTTTTTGAATTTTTTTTTAAGTATGTATTAAAAAATTATTCAAAACGAACTATAGGAGGCCTTTGCTATGGCACATAGGTTGCCACAATTTAAAAAAAAGTTAAAAAAAAATTCAAAGTTTAAAAATTAAATGTTTATATCAAATCAAGCATTTTTGAAATTTGTGTGAACATTTTAGTGCTTTATAAAGACATCTCCTTCTCTGCAAGGGTATATAGATGTCTGTGTACTCTTTGTTAGTATAATTTGGCATATGAATGTTCTTTTTGTTTCGCCTATTTTAGTTGGAATTGTCTTTTTTTTTATTCTGTTTTGTGTTTTTGCTTTATTTTTTTGTTGGGTCTTGTACATTACCATTAACATGGAGCTGGGTATTACGGATAAATCCACAGCGGGTATTGAAGTTAACAAACCACTTGGATACTTTTTCATGCGGCTGGGAAAAAATGTTGATTCCACGCCCTGTTTGTTATATGCGAATGTATGGAATTTTTACTATAGCTGGAGACTCTTTCAAACTATATATTATATAGATGCACTTGCTCACACTCACTTGCACACAGACACACCGCACACACATCGCACTGACAGTCTGATATCGAATGTTGGGGAGTTTTGCATCTCTGCTTTTGGGTTTTTGGCAAATTTATTTTATACAAAAAGTAGACGAACTTTTGCAGCCTCTGAATTGCTTTGGTCTCTGACTCTCTCCTCTATGTCTGTCTCTAGTTTTGCATGGATCGGGGCAGCAATTTGCAAGCGAAGGCTTCTATCAACTCTGAACTCCCTGCTGCTTTTGTTGGACTCTGGCTTTTGTTTTTTGTTCACTGATGTGTAGCCTCCAAACTGTCAGTTGGTACTCTTACCCCCCTGACCCTAGCCCCCTACTGCTCTTTGCTCATCAAAAAAAAAAAAAAGGGGAAAAGAAGAAAAACTGCAGCAATATGAATGGTAAGGCGAAAGTTTTCGTTGTTCATAAATTCATTAATTTGTTGCTTTGCTCTCTCTTTCTCTCTCTCTCTCTCTCTCTCTCTATGTTTCTTTTTCATTCTCGTTTTTTTTCGGTTTTGTGTTGCTGCAACCACATTTGATTTATTGAATTACGGTTACCAAGTTGCCATAAAAGCTTTCACTTGAAAGCTTTGAAAATTAATTACGAAATTAACTGCACAAATACTGCAAATAGCAGGAGGTGGAAACGAGAGGGAAGATATATCATATGGCTCAAACTGTTTGGACATCTATCATTGGAAAGTTTTAATTGAAATGAAAGTAGTACACATACTCTCAGGACCACCTCGGAAGCGAGTTTAATTAAAAGAACTAAACACAGTGACGGATTTATGAAATTTAAGGGTAGATCTAGCATTTTGCATTGGGTAAGATAATTTTAGTTTAACTATATCAGTCGAAATCAAACTAGTTTCATATATTATATATATGTATATATTGAATTTAATTCCCCTCAATACTAAAATAAGGAAAAAAAATCATCTTTCTTCTATAGATTTTGTGATCTCTGCATTATTTCATTGTCGTTTATGCGTGTTCTTAAACTTATTTGCCCTTTGACATCGTTTCTATATTTCCAAAGCTGTTGCACGAAATCTACTCTATAAAAATTTCATCTGCCTTTTCTTAACCCGATTTTAGACTCTTTCTAAGTCACATCAATTATTAAAATTCTAAATTCTATGTAAAAGCTATATCTATATCTTTGTTAACTCTTTTCCGATAACTTTTACAACTAGCTTGCTTTGAAATCTTCTTGATATTGGGCTGTATAAATGCATAAATTCAAGTGATTTGGCCACAGTGAAACAAAAAAAAAAAAATCAAACCCATTGAAGTGGGATCAGAAAGAAAACGTTCAACAAAGGAAACGAATGCCAAACGCACACAAAACTCAACCCCAAAAACCATACCAGCAGGGACCAGAGACCAAGGAACATGCGGAAACGGATGCAGTGGCACACAACATCCGGTTGTCAGGGCAGTAAAAACAGGACAAAAACGACAATATAGTACAGGACACGATACTAGAGTAACATTGGAGGCAAAGAGACGGACCCAACAACAACAACAAAAACACATTTTGTGTATGCTAAAAAGTTATTGTGGCAACAGCTGCCAGACGACGGAGTGAGTGTTTAGAACAAAAACGAAGCCATGAAAGATGGCAAGAAACAAAAAAAATAAATATAACAAAAAAAAAAAAAAAAACTGAGCAATTCTCAATTGAGGAGCAAAAGTTGCCGTTCCCAAAACAGAAATCAAAAATCAAAACAATTGACAGCAATCAGCGCGAGCACACACGCACACACCCTCTAAGGCACACACACACAGACATTCAGACACCGACACATAGACCCACATTTTGTACTCACCTCGAGAACAACACCCTCCAGAGCAGGCTGGGAAATATTCTTTAGATTGCTGTGATTCAATTTGGGCGCACTGTCGGCACGATTGCGACCCAGTGATTGATTTGACGTTTTGTTATCGGCTTTACTCAGCATCGAATTGTTCGATGACTTGTGATTAATTTCAAGCGCTGAACGCAGTATATCCACCTTGGAGGCACTGCTACCAATGTTACCATGCTTTGGCACACCCCTTAATGATTCCACATTGTAGCTGCTACGTCGCACTGACAAATGGTCATGAATGTCAGCCTGCAACAAGAAAAATGAAAAAAAAAACAAAATAACAAAAAAAAAAATAAGGAGTTAAGGTCTTTTAGTATTATTGGTTGGTTTTTCTTTCTTTTTGTTATATTTTATTTTTTTTTTTTCAATTAAAAATACAAGTGAAAGCTCAGATAAAGCTTTTTCTGAAGGGTCACTGTCGCTATAACTGATATATAACTGATAGATAGATAGCCAGAAAGATAGATCGTGATTCATGAGCAACATTTACTTATGCCTTTCCTTTTATTAAATAAATTTCTGGTTTAAATTGGACAAGTAATGCCTCTTAATTTAATCTTGTTTATATTGTTAAAAACGAAAATTATTAATTTAAAAATTCTTTAAAATGAAGGACATATTAGGAGCGTTGGCCATTCTTTCTTAATGTATTCTCAGATGCAGTTAAATGAAGGACAAAGTTTTTTAAAGGACAAAGCTTTTTATCAAGAATTTTTTAACCTTTTCTCCGTTTGTTATATTACTCAGTCCATATTCATACCCAAAAAGTTTGAACATTTAAACATTAATGATTAATCAAATCAATTAGATTTTGATTTTCATTGTATTATTTTAAACATATCAAAAGTTTCACAGATAGAAAATAGTTATCGAAAAATGAATAATTTTTATTTAATTATTTTAAAAATTTGAAAATGGAATTTAGAATTAAATATTTAGAAAAAATATTAATGAAAAGTGAAATATCTTTTGATTCTAATTAAATGTTCATAAGGAAATTATGAATAATTTTTTTTATACTCACCCGAGAGCCACGTGGCAAAGATGACAAACTGCCAATTTGATTATATTTGATCATTAGACTCAAACGCTCCAATGACATTGAAGTACCCTGCTCCTTGGTAGCCGGTTCTGTAAGCTTTTCTGTTTCACCGCCAGCTTCAACAGTTTCCACATCCTCCTCGGATTCCTCTGTGGTATGATCAAATTTACGCAACCAAATAAGGTGTAACAAGCCATAGGCAATGCCACCAACCACAGCCAATAATCCCATATAACGAAAGGCGTCTCGAGTGCCAAACTGACCAATAAGTAGACCACCAGTAAAGCTACCACTACCGCGACCTACGTGTAGAAACGTAAATGTGATTACATGTTGTTACCAAAGCAGAGTACTCATTAGACAAAGAGTGGTGAGAGAGAGAGGGGGGGGACACCACTCACCCAAGCTAAAGTGAGCCATTCCCAGTACACCAATCAATGTGGCCAACAGACTTTTTGGTGCCAATATCGAACAGTATGTGGCAGCTGCCACCCACATTAGATGACAAGAAAGCGATTCCATGGCCTCAAATGGAAAGCACCACCAAGCATTTCTATATTTAGTTACAAGAGTGATGATAGAAGAAGAGATACTCAAATTACATTACAACGAACATGTCCTGAATACACTCACTCGATGAATGAATAGCCCACCAGTCGACCGGCATGCGAGAAGAAGGCAATGATAATCAAATTAACGTGCCCAAAGATGCGTGTAATTTTCTCAGCGCCATATAAAAATGGTATACTGCTAACAGTACCCACTGTAATTGTGATGCCTTGGGTTGAGAATGAAATAATGTAACATATAGAATAGATTAGTTAATAAAATAATATTGTAACGGCTCCACCGACAACAAACAGCCCATCGTTAAATTAGTTGAAAATCTTTTTAAATTATTTTTGTTATTTCCTGGAAAGGTAATTCCTCGAAATTATGGCCAATTTGTGTTTGTATCAAAAAGGCTCAAGGAACCTTTCGTAGAATCTTTCCTTTTCCTTCGCATTATAAAAAAAATGTTTAGATTTAGCACTAATTTCAAGAGTTTTTTGTTATATAAATATTAAAGTATCTAAATAATATATTTTTAAATATTTTTGAGAACTTTTTTATCAATATATGAAATATTTGAGAAATAGAATAAAATATGAGATTATATTCTATCACATATTGGATATTATTTACTGGATACTTTTGAAGTCATTTTATAAAAATTAATCGGAGGTAGAAAATCAAATAACTCAAAAATTTAAATTCTATATGAATTTGAAAGAAAACTAAGAATTTCAATGTAATATTTCTTGGGATGGGTTTAATTTTTTATTGATCTGCTTCAATTGATGGCCTTTTAAAGCTTAGATAAAGTTAGAAACAGATAACAGACCAATAAAGAAAACACTTAATAAAAGTACTTTTATTTAAGAGAAAGAAACCCATTTTTCTTAAGAGCTAGTTAAAAGAATAATCCAATTCATAAGACACTGGTCAGGATAATGCTCCATAGTAAAAAAAAAAACAGGGTATATGCAAATTCCACTTCTTTTAGAAAGGCTTAAAAATCAGACTCAATCTACAAAAAATATAATCAAAATGTAATTTACTGTGTCTAAACTTATAAGATTTGCTATACTAAGAATCGTATTCTATATAAAGTTAAAACCAAATAATCAGCTGCACATTTTCCAACTGTTTCTCTTACAATATCTTTAAATGGATTTCACTTTTCGATTCTATTAAAGACTTACCCAGTAAATAATTGGGTGCTCCCAGCTCCTTAAGATACAGAAACAGAAAACTCTCAATGAAACCCCAGAAATTGCCAAGGACAAATAGAAATATGATGAATGCAATCACATGAGGCATTTTCAATAGATTCCATAAATCCCTAAATACATTATCCGCTGGCAACTTTTCGCCCAATGGCATCATTAGCACGGACATTGTCGATATAACCAACAGGACATCGTATGTGTAAAAGGCAGCCGAATAATCCGTATAGCCCAGACCACGTGATGAATAATCAATCATAATGCCAGTGATGGGTGAAAAAATTGCCATGCCAATGCTTGAAAATAAACGTTCACGACCAAAATCACCGCCAAATTTCTCAATCATTGTAAGAGCAATCGGATCCATAATGGTAACGCCAGCGGATAACATGGTGGTGGCCAGGAATCTGAAAAAAAAATGAAATAAAACACTTTAAGAAAATAGAAATAAACATTAACTTTAAAAACTTACCTTAAAAGAAAATATATCCAAAAAATAGTATCATCTGTCTCTTTATAATCTGGTGGACATATCTCTGGTGCATTCATTGTGAAAGTGCAACGTTGCATCATACATTTAACCGATCCGCTATTAACATAAGAGATATTTGTACGTCTCACGAGACCACCGCAACGTAAATCCAAATCATCCATATTGGTAAGATTAATTTTTTCATTAATCAATCGCCCCTCACCGAAACGTTGTCGTATATCGGTGACTGTCTCATTGTCATCCTGTTCAATTTCCATGCCCAACTGTTCCGTGGGATCGGCTAGATCTGGATGCATTTGCAGCATGAAATATGTGGCATCAGAATTATCCGAATGTACCCAACTACTAGGAGGTGTTTGTATATCGTTGATGCTGCCATCCGTTGATACTGTCAAAGAGAGAATGAGGGGAAGGGAGTGGAACTAAGTGAGTTTTTCACATAAACAGACAGGCAAGCAAATTGCTTTGGCTTTGCCTTGGTCATATATGGTCAAACAGACGACCATAGACAGAAGTATTGTACTTATCCTATATAGTTGCCTCCCGGGGACAGGCAAAGTTTAGCTAGAGAGCAGCAGAGAGGACCAGGTCCTTGTTTCTCTCTCTCTCTATCTCTCTCTCTCTGAGCTCATGCATGACCAATTTCCAATTGTGCAAGTGTCAAGTGTACAAAGTAATGCCATCATGTTGGTTAGTTAGTTATATAGTTTTGTTTTTGCTTTTGGCTTTTGCGTGTTCTCGATTGTCTCTTTCCTTGAGAATTCCCAGGACTTTGTTAACATTAGCAAAATGTTTATATTTTGATTTAACTTTTAGTTGTTCTTAGTTATGAATGCAAAAGGGGTTTTAATGTTGATAAATGTTGCAGAAAGTTTACGTCTATATACATATATATAAATATATAAGTATATATAAACATTTCATCACTAACTAGACTACTGTAAAAAATCTTGCCAAAAAATGGTTTATATCAGAGAGATTTAAAGGATCGAGAGATAAACAGTATAGAGAAATTTTAGTAAAAAATTTACAGATAAACAATTGTGAAAAACGACGCAGCAATTGGCTGCGCCTGATAATAATATAATCAATAATCAATTTACTTTATAATTTAATTCATTTGATTAGTTTAAAAATCTCTCAGTATATAATAAGAAAGGAGAACTAAATTAAATATGTTTAGGAAATAGTTTTCTGCACATTTTGGACATCTAAATATATAGAAAACAATTTACCAAACATATTTAATTTAGTATGTATTTCAAATCAATTTTACTTCTCAACTTTGTGACCTTGGCATAGATGGCAAAATATAAAATTTATACATCGAAAAACAATCAAAAAATGAAAATTTCTAAAATACAAAATTCTTTTTTTTCCATTGGTTTTCTAATTTCCTCAAGTTTAAATTAAGTTTCCACCCAATTATAAAAATAAATATATGCTTTTGTGTGTGATTTTTCCTCACATCTCTTTACTCTGAAAAATTTTTAAATAGAATTTCAACTTTGCCTTTTGCATTTTCTTTCTTTTAAGAATGAGCAAAAAGATGGAGAAGAAAAAATAATCCCTTTTCAACTTTCACAGAAGAGGATGGTGAAAAGTTTAACCAACTTTTCAGTGTAGACTGTGAGGAGAGGCTTTAATGAGAACCACACATACAGGTTGAGATATTCTTATTATTATTATTTTCCTTTTTCCTGTTTTTGTATTTTCATATACGGACATAGCCGAGACCGAGACTCGAGCTTAACTCGCTCCCTCTTTGGCTTTTATGGTGCAAGTTTCTCGATGGCAATGGACGCACAAAAGACGGTAAAAACAAACTAATAAAAGTAAAATACACACATGGACTTGTGAAATGGACATGGAAACGGACACGGACATGGATTGTGTATGCGGACATGAATACAGACACGGACATGGACATGAGCATCGATGAATGGCTGAACCAAGACCAGTACGTTTCCAAAGTTGACAAGAAAACTAAAAAGGGAGGGGGGGGGACTAACAACGAACACGAGTTAGCAACTAGAACAGAGCAGAACGATGATATTAATGGTGTGGTTATTGGGGTGGGGTCGGGGAATGGGTCTCGAAAATGAAAGAGTGGATTATGGCTTGAGAAAGATTTGGGGCTCTCTAAATGAAATGATCTCTTAAGGATCTCGGAAAAATGCAGTAACTAATCATAATAGAATTTATTTTAAAGGTTATAGAAAGAACTCTTGTCTATCAAAATTTAAAAATATATTTTTAATTTTATATCAGAATTCTGAAACGTAGTTAAAAAAAAAGGGAGAGAAGCCTGGATTAGATTTGAGATTCTGGCTTTTAGAGAAGTTTTTTAAAATTTCATTTTTTACTTCTATTTAAGTAACAAAAATAAATTTTCTACACATTTTTTCTACTTTTATAAAAGACACCTATACATATGCAAGCTCCAAAATATAACATATGTATGTATATATGTTCAATATTTGATGGATTTAAAAGGAATTCCCTTATTTGAATTTAATCTTTAGATTTTAGACCCTTTCCCAAATAAGTAGAAAGTTGCTCAAGAAATTATTCTCCTAATCAACGAAATTACAATGGAAGGAACAAAAAATAATTTTAATTAGTTTAATTGAAAATTATCACTCATATTTAGGCTTACAACGACTAAACAATCTTTATAAGCATTAAGTATTTTTTTCAGAATTAAAACAACTTGAAACTGTTAAATTCGAAATTGAAAAACATAATTTTTTTGAACTTTTTGTAGTTCATATATTATACCCACATTTTGGAGAGAATTTCTATCGATTAATTTAGTAATTAATTAAAGAGAAGGTCTTTGGAAGAGGGAACATTATTAATTCTACACTTTCATTGAACCAATTCCAAAATTCCGGTCTGCTGTATATATGTAAATATAATAATAATATAAAAAAAAACAATATAAATTTTAATATATGTAAACGCAATGAGTAAATTGAAAACCAACTTAAAATCAAGGACTTTCGAAATGTTAGATTCTCAGACTTGGATTATGAACTAATATAGTTATTTTTGATATTTTTTTTGAACTGTGAGGCTAACCTTCATTGCACTTATAATGCGCCCCTGTTAAGAAAGGTTCGTCGTCACTTACAATTCAATCCCTGCATGGACATTGCAAATAGTTCAGCTGACGATGCTCCTGCTGCTGATGATGATGATGATGATGATGGTGGTGGCTCCTGATTCTGCTGCTGTTGCTGTTGCTCCACCAACGATATGGCTGATACGTTCTCCAATGGCGGGAACATGGTCAATGACATATTAAGTACGCTTTGATATCTACTTCTCGTTTGCGTTGCGAATAATGCTGGTAATGATGATGCTGGTGATGCAGTGGTCGATGTGGTTACTGGGCTTGATGTTGTCGACTCTGCATTCTCCATTGTGGTACCCAATGTACTTGTACCCATTGTTGTTCTTGTCGTTGTCGTTGTTGTTGTTGTTGTTATTGCTGTTCTCCTTGTTGTCGTTGGCATCTTGTCATATGCTGGTATATCGGTGTAAAGCTGAGGATTAAGTTGTTCCTGCATCAGACAATAGTCAACACATTGATGCACAGCTAATTCCAGAGCCGGTTCCTCAGGACACTCACGACTGGGACATGGCGACCACCAGACCTAAATGAAAATTTTACAACAACAACAAAAAAAAAGAAGAAAAAATTTAAATTAGAAACGGAATGAATTTATCAAAGATAAAAGAAAAGAAAACGAAACTTATATCCTTTCCCCCCTCCGCTTTCAGTTCTGTAGCCATCAGTAGGCCATAAAATTAATGTCAATTAGTTTTTTGTTGTTCCCTTCACTAAAGGAAACTGATAAGCTAAAAACACATAAAACAAGTTTTAGTTTTTTCATCACAATTTTTATTTAAAAACTTTGAAAAAAAAAAGAAGACAGACATTTTTTCAAAAATGTCTTCAATGCCAACGAAAGGCTGGAATACCCAATTGAGAGAATTGGTTACTTCACCACTTGTCGTTATAGCAATGACCTGTATGATTGGATATTTTGCCTATATCCGTACCTTTCGGCAAACGCCCACATACGATGATGAGGACTATGAGCAGGAGGGACATGTGGAATTACCGATACCGCTAAGCGATCTTAAATTGAATCTGGAAGAGTTGGCCAAATATGGTTGTAATCATCCAGATAGTACATATTTGGTTGCCCTTCATGGCATTCTATATGATGTATCTAGTGCTCCGCATGATTTTGGACCAGATGGAAAATTTCATATGTTATCGGGTACAGATCTTGGAAAATATATTGAAAATACGACTGCCTATGATAGTCGTGATAAGATTACCATTATCAAGGAATGGAAAATAATGTTAGAGGATTATTTCTATGTGGCTGGTATACTAGTTGATGAACCAGAGGAACCAAAAACTAATGAGGAGCAGCATCAAGCTAATATAACTTTGGTAATAATTTAGTTCATTTATATTTAGAATTTAAATCTAATATCTCAAGCTAAAAAAAGGAAAATAATTTTCTTTTCCATTCAGTTGGAAGACAACATTAAGATTCAGAAGGAGGAGGAGGAGGAAAAGAAGGTAGAGGAGGTGGTGGTTGTACAAAAAGAGGAAGTGCCTGTTCCCGAACCAACTCCATCTGATGATAATGACTCGTTGCGCACAGCATACGATTGCTTGAATGATAAGGAAGATGAGAATGAATCCATCGAGATGGGCCAAGGTGACGGGAATAGTACTGTATCCAATCGTTCGATCTATAATGATGCCGGTGATGACACACTTGTGTGGAATGAAACGGATCAAACTGTGGTCGGTCTGTAAGGATGTATTAAGCTTCCTTAAACCATCAATTTCCACCATACATTTTAGCTCTAGCTCTCTGTCTCTCTCTCTGTTCATACATATATCTCTTCAATACAATAACAAAAATAACAACAACAACAACAACTAACTAAATCCGACCAAAGTGGCACTTAACCTATCATAAGCCTCATATATGAACTTAAGCCCTTGGCCATAATAACAAAAACATAAATAAATATCTGTCGGATTTTATGTATCTGCATCTGCTGCCGGTTTTCTGTCTTGTTATTGTTGTTGTTTATGCTTCGTGTATATGCATGCATATATATCCATTACCAATTTTAATGCGAATTCAATAAGGCCATGTGGTCGAAGGCACAAGTGATAGTGGTATAGGAGATGGAAATGATATGGCTACGAGAGTAGAGTGTAGACGGGGGGCGGGGGATATTAGGGGGTGTGGTATAGCATCCATGACCGAACGCCTGCAATAATAAAATGGTAATTTCCGTTGCCGCCGTTGCCGACGACCGTCGACCGACGACTGCAAATAAATTTATGCCAAACGGCAACCGAACTCTCTCTCGCCTATAATGGCATAAAATAGTAAACCGTAAGCAAGGTCCTCCCATATAGTAGAAATGACAGCAATGCCAATAGCAACAGCTTCAGTTGAAATACCAGCAACAGGACTGAGCAAGGACACGGCCAAAAAGAAAATGGAGCAGCAGCATAACGGACGTGCAGGATATACACAAATGTAGCCATAAGATACCATTTATTTAGGGTATGCCAGTCTATACGACTTTTATGGATTGGATTTGTTTAAAATTTTACCCTCTATTATGTTTTTTAACTAAAGTAGTTTTTGATGTTTTTCTAAAATTTTGTTTGCTTTATATATGGGAAATCTAATCTTTGAATTATTTCTTTATGTTATAACTACAATCAGTAAAAGTATAAGATTACTGTACATATATCATAAGGATCATTAAGGATTTTCTATGTAACAATCAACAGAATCAATTGGAAACCTGTTCAGCTCTTTTTATAGTAATCTAATTGCGTTTATTCCTTAGTTTTTGGTTTTGTTCTGATATAAAAATTATCTATCATAAGTATACTAGATTTTCTGCATATATTTAAACAATTATAGATTACGAGTTTGTTCGAGAGATTACGTATTTATTATTTTAATTTTTAATTATTTCTTTCAATAGAAATCAAACCAATGAAATGATTTGATTTAATTACTATAATTCGACAATTCTACTTAAAATCGTCCAAAATATTTCTTAATATAAACAACTGCCTCTTGTCATTGGAAAAAGAACAATTAAACTTCAGGAATAAATTAATGTATTATTTAATTATTAGTAATAAATATATCCGTTAAGATATATTATTATTTACATTATTTGATTGATTTCTTGTTTTGATTTATTTGTTTCCAATTTTCTTTACTGATTTATTTCTTGCTAGTTTTCTTTAATGATTTTTTTGATGCAGAATAGAACCCCTCAATACCTCGTATTATTATACAGATTACTCATTCCTTATATTAAGACATAATATTCACTTTATTCTTGAATATATCTCAAATAGCCACCTATACTTATGAAGATTGCATTTATAGTTCTTTATCTATTTTTAAATAATACAAATTTTTTAAACTTCATAAGAAAGTTAAATTTAGTTTTAAGTTCTTTTAGAATTGGTAAACTCCAAAAGGTATGAAAATTTTTACTAAGTAATAAATAAAGTCTTTATACCTAAACTAGGTTAGATATAGTTCCATTTAAAATTATAAATTTTCCTTCGAAAGCTGATTGAATAATGATATCATAGAATTTGCATCTAAATCAGTTTAGAATCTAATTATTTAATCAATATTCAAACCATCAATAAAAAGATCATAATCAAAACTGTACAAAAGTTCTATGAATGATTATTTTATATATAAATATCTCAATTTCCTGTCAAATTCATTAGGGTGTATTATAATATATATATATATATGTTGAAGAAAATTAATGGCCTGGAAAATTATATTGAATTTATATTCATTTCCTTATCATTTATTATTCTTTTTTTTGTTAGTAATAAGAAATATTTATATATTGGAATGGTTTTATAAAATTCTTTTGTCCTCGATTGTTACAAGTTCTCTAATAATAATTTTCACCTTTGATATAGACTTATACCTGAATATTTAAACCTCCTTTAAAAAGGAAGAATTTTATTTTCTTAAGAGTATATAATATTCGTTTCTCCTCTCTGTTCTTTTGTCAGTTTTGTATTGCTGCAGCTATTTTAATGGTGTTATTGTATTTTATGTGCACATCATAAATACAAATTCAATATACGCCCGCCCATGCTCGGGGTTTCTGAGTGTGCGTAAGATACTTTCTGGTTTTCTGTATTTTTTTGTTGTTATTGTTGTTGTTGTTATTTTGTTTCTTGTTTTTGGTATGTGCCCAAAATAAGGACATGCTCGAATACTACTATGGATACTGGCCAAGGGCCAAAAATCTTCATCCCTCCCCATCTTCCCCATCGCTTCCAGAAACTGAAATCGCAGTTCCATTGCGTTTCATTACGGCTAACGGCGATGGCTCTTATGATGCTCACAAGATTTTAATGTAACTGTGTGTGTGTGTGTGTGTGTGTCAGTGTGTGCGTGTATGTAAGTGTAACTGTGTATGGGTGAGTGTATGTTGGTGTTTTAGTGTGGCTTAAGTGCTGGCAAAACGACACAAAGATAAATGTACGTGAGGCATATACTCACATCCATACATACACACATACATACATACATACATACGTACACACATACATACATACATACATACATATGTATATACAACCTGACGTGCACTCGCATTTAAGTGGATTTTTCGGCATTGCCACCCTGTTTAGAAGTTCTTGTAGGGCTTGCTCCCCCCTCCCCTTCCTTTGCCTACTCCATTCCTCTTTATAGAACACAGGGGCCCCCCTCCAAGCACTTTGTTGCCTTCTTGCAAAAACCCCGCCTGTATCTTGTAGTTGGTTGTGAACTGGCTCTAATGCGTTTCGTTTGCTTGTTAACTGTCAAGAACGTTCGGTAGTAGCTTCTGCTTCTGTCATTTTCTATTTTCCATTTGAATTTGTTTTGCCTGCTCAATAGTGGAAGTGCCTTTTGCCTTGGTTTTAGCATAATATCATCTACAATGATGTGTGTGTGTGTGTGTGTGTGTGTCTATATATGTGCACCCATAATTCGATTTATGTAAAACTCATCTTAGCTGCCTCAAACTGACTCGACTGCATCTGCAATTTGTTCATGTTGCCTGAGACTCTTCTGATGATGCTTTCCCATTGCCAAAAGGTGTGACTGTCAGTTTCTTTCATAAAATATGCAATTTCTAGAGCTGTTTCTGCTTTCATTTCTTTCGTTTTTCTTTTTTTTTTTTTTTTTTTGAAAAGGAACCAAAGCGACTGCAAGAGCACGAGCAAAAAACGGAATAGAAAAAGAAAAAAAGAGATACTCAAATGCAGAATCATCTCATTTTGGTCAATGGCTAACGATTCTCAAGTGGTAACCAAGTTCAAGTTGGACAAGTGTATAGTTGAAGTATTTATGACTAAAATAGAGACCCATTCACTAAAAAATACTTGATGGGAAAAAAATAGAGAGACAGACCATTAAAAATTGTTGTATAAATATATAATTTCCGTTTCTATAACTTAATTACGAGACTGTAAATAGAAGAAGAAATCCTTCATCGATGTTCAACAAGAATAATGATTTTGTTTCCTTTTATTCTCAACTATATGACATTCTATTAGTTTCAATGGATTATTATAAAAGAAAATCGAAAAGTTTTTATTTTAGATAAAGGAGAAGAAATTAAGAGAATATAAATAATAAGGAATAAGGAATATATATATATAAACTTTTACCTTTATTCAACTAATATTATTTGTCAACTTTTTTGTTAAAAAATATCTCCATCATATTTAAACAAACAGGGGGTTGGGTTTACCTGAAACAGTTATTTCTACAGTTATTTCAAGAGCATTTCTAAAAAATTTTTTATATATATATGGCTAACTCTGAACATGGTTTAGGAATTAAGACAATCGATCGATCGTTTCAAATGTTTGCTTTATAATAATGATTTTTAAGTCTAGTTTAGTATTAGCTAAGCTAAAACTATTCCATATTTTTATTACCTATATGTCTTACGTCTAGATTAAAAGACAGAAACTATATACTAGCAATCTCTACTATATTTAAGAAAAATGATTATTCAAAACAATAATATAACACGGCATTATCAGTAGAAATTTCATATACCTCTAATTAGAATGATTTTTTAGGAATTAAAAAAACGATAGTCTCAGATGCATAGTCAATCTAATAAATATTGTATAAATGTACATAATAAATATATATAATATAATATACTTTCCAGACTTCAATAATATTATTTATAAACAAAATAAATGCAACAAATGGAACTGTAAAAAAAACTTCTGTGCTACCTAACCAATTAATATATTTACTACAGAAATAGTAGAGCCTTTAAAATATAAGCCATTTTTTAATGGTTCAAATTATTTAACACTATTAGCGATTGCCAGATTAAATTTATATATATGTACATATATATATATATATAATTCCACAATTGTGCTAAAAGTTATAAAATTTTCATTCAGTGCCGCCACGAAAAGTAAAGATTTCTTGATGGCGTCTGGTCTAAAGAAGGAGCACAATGGCAAGCCATACAATTTCAATTGTAATTGTAATATTTGCATTGCCAAAAATGCTGCCACACATAACAATCCTGCCACTACGCCCTAAACCATGCCACACCCTTTAACAATGGCTTCTCGACAGTCATAGCATGTCTCTATTTGGCGAGACGTGGCGAAGGAAAAAAAAATGTAGAAATGGAAAAATGTAGAAAGAAAACTACATAAAAACTCGGCATTTATATGAGAGGCAGCAGCAGCATAATATTGCCACATGCAACACAGACACACACACTTTACGCACGTAGACACAGAGACGCACACACACACACACACACACACATAGTATGAGCAAAAGAGATGTAAGACAAAATAGATAGAGACAGAGAAATCGTCACAGTGTAACATGAAACTCAAACCGTTGTAATCGATGATAGAAAAAGGAAAAATTTACCTGTTTTCACAAGTTCTGGGAAAACAAAAATCACCACACAAAAGTTTTGAACTTTGGTATAGTGGTGGAAATTGTGTTGAAACTAGAGTTTATTGAAATAATTTTTTATTTTATATTAATTAGGAATGTGAAAGAGAACTTTTCTGTAAAAAAAAACACATTACTTTCTCATATGTATTGAGTGAGGAAGAGTGAGACGAAGAGAAAGAAATTTTTCAGAATTTTCTGTACTCTAGACTAACAATATATAACGATATTTACCGAGTTTATTAATTGTTTATAACCTCAAAGAGAAATTTAAGCAAATGTTAATGCAGATGTGTATAATATGAAAATATTAAAATTTAAAGTGTGAAAGGAACTTTAAAATAAGGCCCTATTTAAAAAAGAAATTTGAAGACTCGTAAAATTATATATATTAATAAATACATTTAAATAATAAAACATATATTTAATTCACAAAAATATATTTCTGCTTAATAAATTCATAAGCAAAAAGATTGTTCAGATTCTACTTAATAAAATATATATTGAAAAGCAAGTCATTTCATGACTGCGAAAGTCCTTTCTTATTCCTTTCTCTCACATGCGTACAGTATGGACTGTATGCTTTGTTATGTGCCTATTTCCAACAGGGTTTTGTGTGCGTCTGCATACAACACACACATACATATTTATATATATATATATATATCTATATACACATACATATATCTCTCTCTTTGTATATGTGTATATTTGTGTATCTAATGCGTGGCTCGACGCCATTTAAAGCGACACTCGCGAGTCTGAGTGAGATGAAGATAGCCTTAACATTCAGCTTGCTACAATTTGCTGGGCTCCCAGCAGCCTGCCACATGCTGGCACACACACAAACGCGTGCCATACACGAACACGGACACGGACACCGACACGTACATGTGTACATGTGTACATGTACATGAGCATAATACGTATACGCCATGTTCTATGCGTGTGTATCCCAATTGCAGCCATTCAAAGCAGCACATCTTTTACCTCCTGCCTCCCCTCCCCTTCTCACTCTCTCTTTCTCTGATTTTGGTTATCCTTTTTGCAGCTTCTTTTGCATGTGCATAAATTCGTCTTTTTTATTTTTTTTTTTTTTTGGTGTCAAGTAAAATCATCGAAATAAAGCAAATAACTGTCACATGTGGCACGCTCTGCATATCCTGATTGAGAGAAATTTGTTGGCAGAGCATTTTATGTTTTTTTTCGCATATTTGTCTTTTTGCTCTATCTCCCTCTCTCTCTCTCATTCTCTTTCTTTTTTGCTTTTCTTTTTTTGTTGCATTTTACTATATATTTTATGCTTATGAAGATATCAATGCAAACGTTTTGGATTGATTGTTGCTATTGTGGTTCAGAGTTATCCTTGCCTCTTGCCACTTGCCCTTTTCATCTTGGTGGCCGTTATAAAAGTTTTAGTATTTGGACTTAAAGGAAAATTGAAAAAAAGAACTTTCTTAAAGCATGTGAACTCTGAAATTGATTGAAAGTGGCATCGTCTGTATTGGGGTTAACTATATTGCCATACCTTAAGATAAGTCCAACTATGTGAATATAAAAATGGAAATTCAATAGAGCTGACACTCTTGATTTCAAATAGTTGTGAAAGATTTTTGAACTTCTAGATTTAACACTAAGATAAAATTCTTTGAATAAAGCACATTTGAAATCCTTCTCAAAAAAGAATCTTTTAGAATGAAAATATTCTATTGATATATGTTTTTTGGAAGATTTGAACATTTGATCAAAATTGTTTTAGAATAAAATTTGTATCTTCATTTACTAGCTAGATTTATATATTATTATTCGTACTAGTACATTCTTTTAACTAATATTTTCCATTCATTTTCCAACTTTTCTATATATATCACACAGAAGGGTGAAATAAGATTTAAATTTGGGAAGTATTCAAAAAAAAATCTAACAATATTTTTCCAGTAGATTCTCAAATACCAGAAAGAAATTGAAGGATCTTATAGGGTATTCAATTTCGAATTAAAAATTTAGTTAAAAATTTATGTATTAATATTTTCCTTATTTAGGATTTTGTATTATTTTTTAATTAGTTTGAAATTGATATTTGTTGACAATTAAAGATTTAAATATTTAATAAATTATTCTCTCCTTGTTATTTAAGAAATGAGGTTTCCCTTTGATTAATCTAAATAATCTTAGTTTGATTTAAACATTGACAAATTAATCTCAGAGGCGGCTTTCTATGATATAAAATCAATATCTCCGACTGTATCCATATATTCAAATTTAGTTCCAATTTACCAAATCAATATTTAAATAATATAATCACAAGTAAATTTGTGGTCTTAAATAACCCACAAATTTTAAACATTTCTGTTACGTGCATTACTCAAAAGAGATGTAATTTCTTAATCAATTACTAGTTTTATGTTAACTGGTGTCTATATCTGGGCAACCAGTTAACTTTACTCAATATGCAGACATCATCATCATCATTATCATCATCGTGTTTCAGGTAAGAAGTAACCGCATTAAAACTGAAGTGCAACATCTGTGCACTGTCAGGTAGAAGGAAATTTGAGTTCCCAGTAAATTTTTGTATATATGTACATATATATATTTTTGTATCTCCGAGTCTGTATATGTCTGAGTATGTGACTATGAAATGAATGCAAGGCCCAAGGAAAAACCGCAATGGCAACATTTTTAGCTTTTAACGAAAAACAAGTGTGGAAAGTAGTTTTATGTGTATCGCATAGGGCACACCCCTAATCACATTTTTACAGGTTGATTTTAATATCATACCCCCTCAATAGCCAGCCTTCAATTCAAATATAGGAGTGGAAATATGCAACCTAATTAGCTTAGGGAGTCTCCTTTTTGCCATCCAACTAATTTGTAATTAAACTGGATAAAAATTTCCACATCGAAATTTTTCCCTTCCACTTCCATTTTAATTTATTTTTTTCCTCTTATATTTTTGATGATTACTTACCTCAATGTCACCATTATCCGGATGCCTTAATACAAATGCCGATGGCACCACACCCGGTATCTCCTGTTGTGGTATAAAGAGCAACGAATGATGAAAGATTGCATTTAAGAGCAAACTCATCACAACTACTGGTTTATATTTTCCAAATTTGTCAACAAGAAAACCTGAATAGAAAAATATAGATAAAGGGAGACAGAGAGAGAGAGATAGAATAATGGGAGTTAGTTAGATAGAGAGTGGAAAAAAGTTTACTAAAGACAAGTTGAATGCGAGCTTTACTCTCAGCATCATCACCATTGATAAGTTGCACACAGTTTGAATGCAGCTTAAGATGGATTTTCTTTTAGGGGGCAAGATTAAACAAGTGTATGTAAGTGTGCGGTGGGGGAGGGAGAGAAATTGTAAGCGATTGCGGTTGG
Organism: Drosophila sturtevanti; assembly: GCA_018150375.1. Classification (NCBI taxonomy): domain Eukaryota; kingdom Metazoa; phylum Arthropoda; class Insecta; order Diptera; family Drosophilidae; genus Drosophila; species Drosophila sturtevanti. Next base: position 1,496,153 of record JAECWJ010000341.1, on the reverse strand, counting down.
TAATATTTACTCATGGGTATACTTAAATCAAATGACAAAAATTGTTACAACTTAAAGGGAATAGCATTCAACACAAATGTGCACTTAAAAGTTAACTAAACTAAAGTAAGCAACTAAACTAAAGTTATTTAAAATTAGATAATTGGGGGGATAAGTAAGAAAAGATGAATGTTGTATGTATATTGGCAATTATTTAAGTAGACTAAAATTTATTCTTAAAAAAAATTATTCAAAAAAAAATATTCGTGGAAAACAGTTTTAATATTAACAGTGATAATATTTTTTATAGAAAGTTACTAATTAACGATAGTTTAATTTCGTTATAGAAACTCTTCAAAGTCTTATTCTAGTTGGAATATTCTTATGTATATAAATATATATTTTCATTCGTAATTTGAATTTTATTTTATTAATACTTAGGAAATGGTCTGACTTATAATAACAATTTTTAAATTGTCTTGGTAGTCTAATTTATATTTTTTTAATATTCTATAAGTTAATCCAAATTACTATTAGAATTTAAATAAATAAAGTAAATATATTTAGTCTACATTGATAATATTTTTTAAAATTGTATTAGTAGAACCCAGACACTTTTAAAAATTTTAATAAATATAGTAAATAAGTTTAGTCTAGATTGATATTTTTTAAACAATTTACAAGTTAAACTAAAATACTCTTTAAATTTAAATAAATATAATAAATATGCCTCTTCTTCTTTGATATTTTGCAAAATTCTATTAGTGGAATCTCTTGATACCCTTTAAATTCATGGAACAAAATTTGTTTTAAATATTTGATATATAAAAAATAATAAAATAATTTTTTAAGGTTTTCTCAGATTTTTGTATAACGTTCCTTGTAGAACAAATATGGAAAGTAAGTTTAATTAGATTAAATTAATTTCGTTATTTCCCATCATGGGTAGATATTCCTTTCTAGATACTTTTTAAAGATTAGTAAATATTTTATATAATAATATAAATATTTTAGTAGTTTTATATAATAATATGATAATATAAGATATAAGGTATATTATGGAAATATTTTTAAAATATTGTATAGCTAAAATTCATTAAACATGTTATATAAGAATCCAATATTGATTAGAATATAGTTTCGCTTCAACTAACGTCTACAAAATAATTTTCTATAGAGATTTGAGCCCATTCAGCAACAGATCGAGCAGATGTATGAGAAAATAACTTTTTGTTAATTTCATTTTAAATTCTATTCTGTATACCGAGATAATATATATAAAGGATAAGAAAAGAATCTAAATACAATTATTGGTTAAATAAAACCTTCAGCTAATTCTTCTTTTTGATTAAATTTTATAACTAATTAATTGAAACTTTTAGAAGCAAATGTTCTCTGTAAAGTTTTGACTCTTGTTCAAGTAGTTTGTATATAAGTATATAGAACGTACAATAATAATGATAATAATAAACCTTTTTGGTTTTATGATTAAATTCGATGTCACATCTTTATGCGAGTGTTTTCACTTAGCTGACATTTTATGCTTCAGCTTTATGTCGGACAATTTCCCCGGTTTTATGCACTTGTCTCATTTTTGCTCTCTACATTTTTAAAATATAACATTTTTATCCACCCTGGCTCTTCCACCTACCATCAACTCTTATTTTTCCTTCTTGTATATATATATATATATATATGTATATGTATATATGTTTTAAAACCGCTCACGTCGCCAACATTCCACACCGCAATGCATTTTAAAAATGCAAGGCAAATATAAGAACTGGAAAAAATGTGCATATATAAAAATATTTAACAAAAAAAAAAAATAAATAAAACAAAAAGGAGGTAAAAAAAAGAAAAATAAAAGAAAAAAAAAAAAAAATAACATTACTGCACTTAAACAAAACGAATGGAAAAAAATGCAAAACACCCGCGCAACGTGATGGCACTCTGAAAATGTGGCATAAATGCGACAAGAGAAAAAGCCAAAAGAAACAATGAAATTTTTAATTGTCATTTAAACTGCAAGTGAATTAAATTATTCGCTCTCATCCCGGAAAGTGGACCCGAACCTCCTGACTATATGAACCGCAACCAAAAAAAAATATTCTCCTGCAGTTGAAAGGCAGCGATGCATAAAAATATGTACAATAGAAAATAAATAACACAAACGAGAAATAAAAAAATAAGAAAAAAGTATTCCACTTTTATGCATATTTACTTATGATGGAGAAGAACTAAAAAGCAGATGAAAAAAAATATACGATGAAAGTTGGCACTAAAACAAAATCAGAATGTAAGACTAGCGAGAGAACCGACTTTGAGATACCTAATAGGATACCTAATGGATTAGGATCAAGAACGCTTTGCTGAACTACTAATATTTAATATATATATATCAATGTCACCTAAAAGAAAAAGATTACTTTTGAGTCTCTTTCTTTTCCTTTCGGATGGAACTACCTTTTCAAGATTAGCCCAAAATCAGCTTAAGATTAGCCATCTGATGCAGAATGCAATCAGCATTCAATATTAAAGGCAATATTAAAGACTTGTTTTAACAAAATTCTCAAATGAAGGCTAAAGATATTGTAAAAATAATAAAGATATTGTAACAATAATAAAAAACTAAAGATATTGTAAAAATAATAATAATAATATAATATAAATAAAATTATGTAGTGTGTAAATGAAAGCCTTGCACAGCTTTGAGTTCTTTTAATCTGAGCTTAAAATGTTAAATATGAGTTAATTGTTATTATAAAATTTATGATTTATTTGCAAAGAAAACAATGCCTGTGAAAACAAAAAGAAAAATTTTCACATATATGTATGTTTAGAAATTGGATCTGACTAAAAAAGGGAAAACTATTCAATTAAGGAAGGATACGAGATTGGAGCCAAAGACATGTTTAATTTGCTTCACTGTGAAACTTTGTCAATAGAGTCCAAGATGAACTTGTAGATGATGCGGACCAGATGGAATCGGCTGGGGATATAGTGCATCTCTTTTAACACTTCGCTATTCAACACTGATCTAATTAATAATATTAATAGTAATACAATCAACTATAAATATGCATAATGTTAAAGCTAATCTGGAAATTCATTTCTATATTATGACCATAACTAATACCAGTAAATGTATATTAACAAAACTCTGTATAAATAATTTCAAATAAGCATCAAAGCCTATAGCATTGTTCTAGCTTCTGAACACAATATCGACCAATAATTGTATGTTAATATATATATATCTGCATTTGGTGATCTTATAATTATATATAATATAGTTAATATAATGCATAATTTATTTGTATTTACACATATTTTACTTGCTTAACTATAACTTATTCTCTTTAAAAATATTTACTAATGGTTATACAAATGCAATAAAAATAATTTTAAAAAATACCTTAAAATTGTTAAATATGTTTATCTTTATCTGCTATTCACATTGAAAAAGAAAAAACTTTTAATTAAAATATTGTCAGGATGAGACAAGATAATTAAATCCAATTCCATGCCATATCATACCATCTTCATCGCATTTCAATTACACACTCACAGTCATACCCACACTCACACTCACACTCACTCACCTGTTATGGGCGGGCTAAGAAAGGTGGTAAAAGGCAAGGCCAAATATATTATCGCAATTTCTTCCACCGTCAAGCCAATCGATTGCATGTGTATCGTCAAATAGGGTAGCAAGGATGAAGTGGCTATAAAAAAATCAAAAAAACAAAGAAAAGGAAAATAGAATGAGATATTTTCAAAAAAAATGCATTAATTAAATTTCTCCAATTAACAAAAGAAGGAAATTTCTTTTGTCAAAGATAATTCTAACAGAATTTTAATTTAACTATTTTTATGAAATGGTTAAATAAATAAAAATACATATAATTTGAATCAATTTGTTTGCATTCAGCTTCTAAATCGAAGTTCAACTTTAGAATTGAAATAAATTTAACTTTAACTTTCAAGTTTAAATTAAACTTTCAACTGTAGGATTTGAATGGAATTTTCGACTTGACATTTTTACTTAAATTGTTAATCCTAACGGATATTCATTACTTTGAATTTTAATTTCAACTTTCCTTTTTAACTTGCAACCTTGAACCTCAACTTTCAAATTTAACCTTCAATTGTGAACCTTAACTGTAATTTTTAACATAATCGATTGTTCGCACTTTATCTTTAATTTTAAACTATATAATAGAAATAGATTTTTTTAAATTTTTTTAATAGATTGATGTTACTTTTGACTTGATCTTAACTATTAATCAAAAGTCTAACCTTGAATTTTTAGTTTCAATTGAACTTGATCAATTTATTTCAGCATTTTTCTGCAATTTTCAAATTCAACATTCAACTTGAAATTTCAACTTGATCTTAACTTTCATCTTTCCCATTCAATTTTAAAATTCAAATTCATCTTTTCACTTCAATTTTTGAATTTCTTAATTTTTTTTTGGAACGTGTATAACTCATTATTATGAGAAATGGGAACAGGATATTTATAAAGCTAAAGTATGATGCCTTAATACACAATGCATTCGCCTTTCTCCCAACACAGTGCCTGTTAATTATATACACTTAAATGTACAATGGGTACCGTGTTGTGAAAGCTACTTAAAACGCATTACAGGCAACAGCAACAGAGAGAGAGAGAACAACAATATGAAGATAAGTTCCAAGGACAAAGCCAAATGGGAAATAATCCTCATCGCCAACCCCTCTGAGCCCTACATACATACATCCATGTGTTCGTACTGTCATTCCATCAATAATTTATGAACATTAAAAACACGAGCACGTGCTGGTCACATGAATGCAACAAAATGATGCACCAAATTGGGCGAAACGAAAGAAAAAAAAACCCCCATTGGTTGGACCGGACCGTAGCCGCAGCCTTGACCAATTTAAGAGCAAACAGCAAATGTGCATCTGTGTGTGTGTGTGCATATGTGTGTGTGCGTGTCTTGAATAAAAATTGATGTTAAAGTGCATTTAACACTTTTTCTCCTTCTTTCAGTTTGATTTCGTTTTTACAGCCTTGCCATTTGTATCGCCTCAGATAATTAACAAGCACATTCAGTTTATATGTATATATTTATATATATATATGTATATATATTTGTTCAATGCAATAACAATTAATTGTTCTCTCTTTATGCCTGGCAGTGTGTGTGTGTGTGTGTGTTTGTGTGGGCATGTGCGGAAACGGAAATGCAAGCATGTCAGGGCTGTTTGGCTTGGCGGCCATTCCATTGCGGCAACTGGCTTTGACTCTGACTCTCCCTCTCCCCCACCCACCCCCTGCCACTTGCTGTCATTCGTAATTAATGCCAACAACACCAGGCGGGTGGAAGGCAGATTTGTGGGGAGTGGGGAGTGGGGAGGGGGGTTGTAAAAGTGCTAGACCTTTGCTGTTATATGTGGCAAGAGTCCAACTGAGCTTCTCTTCCAGTAGCTATCCTCAACCATGTAAATTTTAATTGTATATTGCAAAATTTAATTTCATTCAACATTTCTCCTGTGTGTACAACTCGTGTATATATTTTTAAATATGCATCAAGTTTTTGTTTTTAACATTGCCATGTTATCTATTAGCAACACATTTTACACCTATATACACACACACACCCATAAGTAAATATACAGTCTGTAAAACTTATAGATGAAGATCATAGCGAAGTTTCTATATACTTTCAAGGTTATAATCATTATACACTAAAACTTTATATTTATGGTATATATATTTTTTATTCTATGTATTTTTATATAAAATTTTTTTCAATTAATAAGCTTAAACGCGTTTGTTATGGAAGTTTTCACTGTAATAATTAATAGGAACGGTAGCAGTTTTACTTAGAAGGATTTGAGTAATACTCTTTTTAACAATTATTTTTTAAATTTTATAAATTTCTGACTTATATTGCATATTTAAAAATCGATTAGAAGCTATATTTCAAATGGAAAACATCTTCAGAACTAAGTAGCCAAAAACTAATCAAAACCGAAGCAGTTGAGATGCAAATCGAATAAAAATCCGTATATATATGTATGTATATTCTTTGTATATATTCCTTTTGCATATACAAATTTCTGTATATATCTATATCCATTTTATATTCATAATATCTGTACCCTCTCCACTTCTTTTCATAGTTCAAACACACCAATTTAAAGGGTATATAAATCCATATATTTTTTCACTTTGTATACAATTTTGTTTATGAATCCTTAATCGTGCGTTCTTGCACAAATAGAAATGTTGCAAAAAAAAAAAATAATTAATGAAAAAAATATGACTTGTTTATTTATGAGTTTTCATATACTTTTCCAACATATCGCATTTTTTTATTCACAATGCAGATAACTCAATTATATCGGCATTTACATAAATTTATTTGTAAAAAATATGCATGCCATTGAATAAAGTGAGATACTTCGAAATTACTTTAAATTGTTTTAAAATAAAATATAAATAAAAAGTAATAAAAAACAAATTTTTGATATAATACTTAGTGAATGGATGACAGTGTTTGATATTACAGTAAAACCTTCCATAACATAAACATCTATTAATTAGGAGAGATTTATCTGTCTATCAAGAGAAGAAGTTTATGCGAAATATTATAATTAAAATCCTCCCGTTGAGGAAGGATACCTAGAGAGTTTACACTGTACTTTCATCAAAAAGAGAAATTAGTTTCACATTAAGGCAAAAAATTTCAAATTGTTTAATGCCAGGATATTTTTATACAGGGTAAAAGGGTATATTAAAGTCGCTAAAATGTATGTAACAGACAGAAGGAAAATTTTCCGACCCCATAAAGTATATATATACTCTTGATCAGCATCAACAGCCGGTTCGATATAGCCAAGATTTTCCAAATCGGCCAAAAGATGGCCAACTTAGAGTCTATAGAACATTGGTAAAATCCTTCAAAAGAAGGACAACGGACAAATCCTTCGAAGGAACCTCTACTCCGAAGGGCTCCGATTCAGTCAAACATCGTCTGATTTTAAAAAACTGTGTCTTTATTTGCTTTTTAAAATCGCCATTTTTAATTAGCATAAAAATCTGGAAAACTAATTTAAATACAAGAAAAGTATATTAATATAAAGAAAATTAATATTCAATTAATAAGGTATCGACGGAGTCTGATTTTATGAAATATCTCTGATTAATACAGGGTATACTCCAAGTCGGCAGGGACGAATTGCATACTTCATTATATTTTCTTCTATATGTTAATATATCTGTATGTAAATCCTTAAGATCAACTAATTGATATATAAAAGATATACTTTTAGAAATCAGAATAAACCGACATAACTTTTATTTATACATTTAAACAAAAAATAACAACCAAATTTATACCAAATCAAATAAGCAACAAGAAACCGAAAAAAAAGAAGAAATCCGTAGACATCAAGCCAAATAAAAAACACATTAATACTAATTTTTGCGACAATTTGACTTTAATGGCAAAAAGACAACAAGCGTCCAATGGCCCAACCCCTGGACTAGAGATGGGAGGAATGAGTAGAGAGAGGAGTGGGGTGGTGGTGGTGGGGGGACAATGGCAAAATGTTTTTGTCATTGACCGCCAGCAAATGAAAATGGCGCACGGTCAGTTGAGTTGACTTGAGTTGAGGATAAAATAAACAGTGTGACCGACAGACAGACAGACGGACGGACAGACGGATGGACGGACAAGGCGAATCAAACTAAACCTTTCTCAAACTTAGATCTTATAAGCTAGATTTATTTACAAAAGACGCACATAGATATAAATTCATGTGTATGAGTGTGTGTGTGTGTGTCTTAATTGCCACATGCTGGGAAAATGTTGGGACTAACCCATCATATATATGCATCATTTTCATATGTATGTATGCCTGTGTGTGTGTGTGTGTGTGTGTGTTTAGTTTGTGTAACTAAATTTATACAAATGTGTAACATATTTTGTGCCTAATTGATAACTTCCGACCAGCCCCAGTCCTCCAATTTCATTTCTACGCACACGAAAGCCTACTCAATGGAAAACTCTGATGATTACCATAGGTTTGTCCAGTGCGGTGGTGCGGAGGTGGTGGGTGAGGTGGGGGAGGAATGAGGGGTAGGTAAGGGGTGGAGGTAAGGTTGTAGCATTGTGTGATAATGAATTCAAAGATTCACTGCCAGCCGCCTAACTCAGTCTCGGACTGTGTGTGTGTGTGTCAAATTTCTAACTGCAGCTATATACCTGTGTGTAAGTGGGTATATCTATGTAAATATCTATAAGTGTGTGTGTGTGTGTGTGTGTGTGTGAGTATTGTGAACACTTTGTTAGGGTTAGTTTTGATTTTGCATTTTCCTTTTTATCTTTTGTTGAATATATAATATAAACTTGTGTTATCTACACTGTCATTTTGATAACACTTGTATGGGTATCCTTCTATTTTAGGATATCCTTTGATTAAGTAAATGCTTGACAATATATGTAGTATATAAATATATATATACACATACAACTAACGATACGTTGTACAGAAATCATTCGCCACAGTTGATCTAGCAACCTAAGCCACATAATAAATTTGTTAAAATTTGATATTTAACTTTGTTTTCTGTATTCTAAAATATATAACCAGCAACAAATATTCATACAAGAGATATTTCCTAGTTGAAATATTGTGTCTAAATTTATAATATGCAATTATATATTAAACATTCGATTACTAATTTAATAAAGGAAAACTTTAATATTCCTTTTATTTATTTATTTATATTCCATTCGAACGCAATATTTAGTTATATAAGTCTATGTCAGAGATCAATTTTATGTATTTCTTGGAAAACAAAAAACGGCCACACTATAAATGTCGTATTGGTGTTTCTTGGAGATCTTTATCCTGCTTTATCCAGCTGCTTCTGTCTTTTAATTTTAGCCTTATCTACCACCCAAATTTCTTAAATAAAACAATGCTTAAATTTACAATTCCTTAAGTATAAAAACAAATAATTTTTATATTGGTTGAGGAAAAAATGAGTTTCTTTTTAACAAAATGGTCCAAGTGGCTTTTAAACTTGCACAACGCCACATTGAAACTTTCAAATATGTTTAGTTAATTGCTTTTTAAAGTGATATTGATAATGATTGAGATCATTTTTTTAGAAATTATTTGATCATGAATCTAAGGAAACTAAAAAATCAAGAATAATTCCAATTCTTCTGAAGCTTAATCGGGAAAAGTATATCATCTTATAAATGGATATAACCTTAAACATTCCTTTAAAGTTGAAACTGTCATCAAAGAAAAAAATATATGTATATATCTATATATAATACCGTACTGAATTTGGTGCAAAATATATATAAGTAAAACCTGGTAAACAATATAATACTGTAGTACGTAAATCCCATAAAACTATATATAATCCCTTAATTTTTATAATCTGCAACCGTAGACAATGCATTACCCGATAAACTTTGTTTTTTATCTTTTAAGTTCAAATTTCATTCGTGATATCCAGATATAAATCTTTTTATTAAATACGTCATCTTTTTAAAACTTGTTCCTTTATATATAAAATATATATAAAATATTTTAAATTATTCATTTTCTTTTAACTCCGCCACTGATGTGAGTTCCTTGTAATCAGTATCGCACAACGTGTCGTATGAGTGATATACAAAGTATATATACCTATATATTTAAATCATATTTTATCTTAAATAACAACATATGGCAAAGAATCGTAAATGGCTTTAGAACGAGCCATGAACTCATATTCTTAATACCATAAACAGATTGCACATCACGTTTTTGCAAGCGCCAAGTTAATAAAATTAATAAAAGAAGACCCAAAAAAAATAATCCCAAATGAAAGTTATAAGACTTGAACTGATAACTCTGATAAACGAATTCTAATTGATTTTTAATCACATTTATGTAAGGTTTTGCATTGGTGTGTTTGGGGTGGTGGTGGGGTAGGATGGATGGTCGAATGGTTGGGTGTTGGAATTAATAATGCTTTGTTTGTTGGTTAATGTACACTCACCTCCGTACATGACAAATAGCGTTATCTTGAGCATAATCAAATTGGGATTTATGCCTCGACGTTGACAGAATTCACCAAAGCGCGACAATTCGATTTTCTCTGTGCGAACGGCCTCGGTTACCGTGTCCGTCTCTTCGCTGACCATTTTGCCCATTGCTACTGTATACACAGACACACACACACACACACACTCTCTAACACACAATTGCACTAAAATATACTGGATAGATAGCAGCACTAATACTTGTTTATTTGCATAAGTTTCTCGCTGACAGTTTGAAGTTCGTTTCAATGAAATTGCAGCTAATCGCTGACAACGAAGATGCCTTTAGTTAAGTTTCTCGGTCAGCGGACACTGGGACAAATTTGTACATACACACACACACACACACGCATAGAGAGAGAGGTACACAGACGTATATATATATATATATTTACACACTAATACTAATTCACATTGCATTGGCACTCTCAAAATTAAATCTCTCTATGTATGTGATTTATTTTATTTAATTCAATTGAAATTTGTGATCATCATCAAAAGCATAGTTGTTGTTGTTGTTGTTAAATATTTGTAATCCATAATCTTGATTTTTAATGTATCTGAAATTATATATTCAATATATATATATATATATTATCAAACACATTTAGATTTAATTAAATTGATTTTTCGGCCATTTTTTTTCTTTATTGTATTTTACTTTCACCCGATTTTTTTTTTTTTTTGGTTTAATATAGAACTTTCGCACTCGTCGTTCGTCTCGAGACTGAGATCTGAGAAAAATATATCTTTTCAAGACTGACAAAAATTATTTTGTCTTGTGTATCTTTTGCAATCTCTGTATCTCTCCATATACATGGATTTAATCTATCCAATCTCACTCAGATAGATATAATGCTCAAAGAGCAAATCTCTCCTCAAGACGATGATTGTAATAACTTTGATCATTATGATTATATTCTAACTTAAATTGGTCCATATATATATATATTTATGTATATTAGTGACAGTTCTTCAGATGCCGCTCTTCTATATATGAATAAATGACTGAGTGTCTGTGTGTATGTGCCTGTGCCTGTGTGTGTAAATGCGGCGTTGTGATGCGAGAGATAAAGTCCGTGTTTTTTTTTTTTCTTGAATGAAGATAAAGAAAACCTGAGCGACAACTGACGTGCGACAATGTCGCGATCTTTATGAGTGACAGGGCAACAGAAACAGTTGCTTGGATAGACGACAGCTGAAAGATCTGTCTGTCGGTGGGCCAAGATTCAATGGGATTTTAAAAACATATAAAACGAATATAAGACCAGAAGCAACTAGATCGTTAAAAAAATAAAAATAAACAGAAATATCATCTTTCAAAAAAAAACAATAAGAAGAACTTTTTGATCATCTATCAACATTATATGACAAAATTTTTAAGAAATAAATTGTAGAATCATGACAAAGTATATAAAGGATCAAATCCTTCTTTGAACCAACTAAGAAATTAGTATAAATATTTATGTTTAGAACGTTAAATAAGTTAATCTATATCTAGATTCTGAATTCTAGACTCAGTTCAAAGACTTGTCTTTAACATGTTGGAATAGCATCTATTCTATAAAATTGATTTGTTTCTTTAGGAGACCAAATTATTTATTATTTTTTGTTAAATTATTATTTTAGTTCAATGTATGTTTGCCTTCCTTTCCCTTTGGAAACAAATTTTTAACCTTTCAGTCACGAAACAAATAAGTAAAGCCCAACCAACTGATAGATTGGGCATATGAATTATTTCGAATGCGAAAAGAAAACCATTTCGATGTTAATATCGAAAAGAAAGGCTACGAGGGTTTTCACTCAAAAACGTGGACACCAAATTAGAAATAATGTCAAATTGATATGTCGATATATTCCAAAAAGTATTAAAAAAACAGAAATAGGACTGGGTATTTCAGTTCAAAATTTCCCCTTATTTAAAATATGGCAAAGTCCTAAATTTATTTCACGAATAAACAAAACAATTTAATTAAATCTTTTACTTTTTTTAAGCTTTTAAAACATTTTATTAGAAAGGTTATAAAATGTTTCTGATTAGGTCGATTTATCTCAGTCCTAAAACACACAAAAGAAATTGATTTTTCTAACTGTAAACTGAATAAGAAACTAATCGATTCTATTATAATAATCAAATATCTTATAATTCGAAATTTCACTACATATATCACTACCAACTCGAATTCCTAGATTAAACAACTCTCTTTCAAGTTCATGGATAATACTGTGGAAAATATATATTTTGTAATTCATTATATCTGAACATACATCAACCATATTCATATGCCGTTTCACAATCTAATTTTGCTGCATAATGCTTGTCATTCACACGATTTGAACACTTATTGATTTTGGGGCACAGAAATTCTTTTTGTAATACAAAAGTTTTATGCATTTCGTTTCAAAAACTCTTCACAATTTTTAAAAATTCGTCGGCGTGCCAAATGGTTGAAAATCTGAATATTAACTGAATGTCAAATCGATTTGAATAAACGAGCATGTAAGTAAAAAAAAAAAAGGTGGCTGAAAATGTACGTTAACAATTTGCTGATAAAGTAAATCACCACCGCAAATTGATTGATATGAGTGACACGTGTTAGAAGTTGATATAGGTATGTTCCTATACATATATATATACACATATATACATATATGGGTTGGGTGGCAACATGCGTTTTGCATTGCGTTAATAAAGCGCGTGTTTGATGTTGCCCTGGAATATTTATTATATTTTGCTGACCTGTTGAAATCCATCTCATCCAAAATTCAAAATAAAAAAAACAAATTCTATTTAGATAACATTAAACTGCTTCCTGAATAGAGTTCATAATTTTTCGTCTTTTATTTGATGACTTTTTAGCTGCCTAATTAACTGGATAAGATAAGATGCATCTCTCCCTTCACATCTCCCATATCATGTGAGTGCCAACAAGTTTGTTAAACAGAATGTGAAGTAAATAGATATATCGTACATAATATGATCTCTAACCCATTAGTGTTGAAATAATTATAAACTAATTACCGACTTTTATATATGTATATATACACACATATATATAGAGTATAGGACACTAAAAATCTGTCCTTCTTTATGCACATTCACAGACAGAACAGATGAAAATAATAATAACTTGGCATAATTCTGAAGAACTGTGAACAGAAGTTGTCATATACATATAAGACTTATTGCCGTACTTATTTTTAGCGATCCACCTGCAATATATATAGTGTTATATAGCATATCGTATACTGGATAAACACAAACATGCTGTAAAACAAAATACGTAAGCAATGCCGTGGGCCTAGACAGCGGCGCTCTTCACTTATCACATCGTCCACAAAGATTAAACCCGTCCCCGACCTAAGAGTCACCTACTCCTGATCCAGCATCTGTATACTCAATGAAATTGAAGTTTATATACTCTTTCAAAAATGGCAAAGGATTTCTTTTTCGTGCATGTCGGAACCTGCCGCATTGAACAAGTAAATCCCATCACAGATCTGTTATAGGTTAAAATCGAAAATTTCTATTTTTTTTTAAGAAAATATAATTAAACTTGTTAATATTAAGGGTCTGCTTAAATTTTGAGTGACCAAATATATATGTAGATTACCTTGTATAAAACCTTATCGGTCTTCAAAACAGCTTTAATATGATTTTTATTTCCTAAACCATTGCACATTCTGTTCGTATTTGATTATAATTATATTATTATATAAATAAACTTGGAAAAATGGTCAGAAATATAAAGAATTAAAACTACCAATTAAACTACTTTTTCATTTACGTTTTCTGAATTATATGCTATTAAAATTGTTCAATATTTATTTTTCTAATGTAAAAATAATGTAATGTAAAATAAAATATATTCCAATTATGTATAATAGAAATAAAAATGGAAAGAATTTGTAACGTCTTCGTAAACAAGAAAATTTTTGAATTTAATTAGAAATTGTTCAACACTACTCAAGCCAGAACTCTGTAGAAATAAATATATACATACCTTAAATTTCAAAATTTTTATATAGTATATGCCATTTCAAATCCAAACTAAAACAAAGATTAATTTAAATGTATAAGTATAACCGACTAAATTAGTGATAAAACTGAAATATTCTAATTACTTTCAGCAGTATAAAACAACTTCTGACGCCCTCTTTGGAACACTTTAGCGACATCTGAAGGAAATAGTCGGCAATTGTCAATGTGCAAAATGGCGCTAGTGTGCAAATTATTATTCTTTTAGCGCGGAAATTTGAATTTGGTTTTCTCAACTAATGGCTTAAATTTAAAGTATTTGTTTTAGTTCCGTTTTTCGTTTCTTCTTGTTCAACAATATTGTCCGAAAAGCTTATATAAATATCATATCATTTTAGTATTTCCCATCAAATGACACTTTATATTAATTCTTTCAATTGTAAACTTTTTCATAATTAACAATGACAATTGTGTGTGAATTTGTATATTGTACTGGCATACTAGCTGCCATTATAGCCCGACCACACTTGAAATTTCAATGGGGGTTTGGTGACATGATGCCCGAATTGTATATTGATTATTATCAAATGTTAAGAACTATTTTAATATCGGCATTGCTAAGTGGACTTGCCCTATTGCCAAGTTTATATTGTCAGCTCATGCATCTTAATGTAATCCAGCAAAGACGCCGAAGGATTCAATTATCTATACTGTCTCTACCCTGGGTCATCATTTGCTGTGTTATGTTCGTGCATAATCTTCTCTTGAAATTGGTGGCCATACACTATACCGAATTACCTGATGCTAAACGGGCTCTATATATAGGTACCTTGGTATACTGTGCTATATTTTGTTTGGCAACGGAAATAATGCTTCACTGGCTGGTTATATATTTTCTGGAAAAGGATAATGTCATAACATATATAAAAAATCCACCAAATGATTTCATTTTTAATTAAGAAATACAAAAGTCTTTGTAATTACTTGATAATCATACATTCTACATATAGGAGCATAAAAAGTGGGTAGAACTTTAAGGTGTTCCATTTCATTGGTATATATAAAATACATAGTTAAAAATTTCCGAAATTCAGTATTTAAATTTAAAAAAGGTACCGCAAAAAATTTGACAGTATTAGGAAACTTCATATATGTGTCAGCCTAACACTGATAACGCAAATTCCAACACCACAACCAAAATTGATCGTGTATAATATTCACAAAATGGTTAGATCAAGTTTAGAAAAATTCAAATTTGTTTTATAGCGGTCATTGATTAAAAAAAAAGATATTTTAACGAACATCTGAATTTAAAGCTACCAATCAAATAGCGTGAAATGTGCTCCAAATGAGATTAACAGAACCAAATGAGTTTAACAGAACCAAATGAGTCTAACAGAACCAAAGAGACTAACAGGAGATTAACAGAAGAAAATAACAGAACCAAGTTGAGCAACGGTTTATTGTTTATTTAAAATTTATTTGTGTTTTAATACATTTAATGTTATTTTCTTACAAGAAAAGTTTAAATTTAAACATATTAGAGTGTTTATTTTTCAACGCATTAGTTAATTTTATTAAACAAAAATTTCAATTTCAAGTTATTATTTTCAGCGTACTTTTTTCTCAGTGTTGTTTTTGTTTTCGAAGTGTGCAGACGTACGGTCGGTTGTTTTTCGTTTTTCCGGCATCAAAGAAAGAGAGAAATACAAAATATTATTAATTTATATCGAATTGGTGAAGTGTGTGTCTGTGTGAAAGGGAGAGAGGGAAAGCGATAAGCGTCAATTAGGCATTATCTAAATGCAAAAAAAATAAATAACACCGATTAGATAAAAAGCCAAAAGAAAGGCAGCGCGCAAGTAAAGAAAAAAAAAAGCTGCAAAAATAAAAAGTAAAGAAGAAGTTCAGTGCCAACATTTCGCGTCCCTCCAGTTGTCGTTGTATTAGTAAGCGTCTCGCCGCCTCGTATCATATTCTGCGTGTGTGTGTGTGCAAGTGTGCCTAAGAGTGCGCGTGTGTGTGTGTTGCAAGTTGTTTTTATTGTTGTTTTGTTGCTTAGTGCACCTGTCTTTTAGTGGCAAGAACCACCGAACTACAACAACATCAACAACAACAAGGAAAATAAAAGCAAATAAAAGCAAAGCAAAGCAAATGTTCATTGGCAGCTTGAATTGGACTGCAAATAAATAACACGATATTATTTATAAAAAAAAAAAAAAAAAAAAAAAAAAAAAAGGGATAACAAAAGGATCAACATAACTACAAACACATCATAATCTCAAGGAATTTCATTTAAGGATCACAAAACACACAAAAACAAAATTAAAGGAAATTTTAAAGGTTTGTGACACAGATTTCAATTTCAATTCTATTCCTAGGGATGAAATTCCTTTGGATGCTGTATCGAAATTTTGGTAGCCATCCAATCTCTCTCCACACATACATACATACATACATACGAGTACATGCTACAAGGTTGGGTAGGTGGTTGCGGTGGGTGGCAGTGGGTGGTCTCTTGGTTCAGTATGCCCTTCTTCACAAGGGTGGTTTTTGTTGTTACACAGACAAGCAGCTGAGTTTCTTCTCTCTGCACATAGATTTTTGAAGGCCATTTGTGACATTAATTCTAGGGTCCAAGTGATTATTAAAACACATAAAAACCCCTTAACAAAGGTGCCATAAAAACTCTCGACCGAAAATATAAATCAAAATAGTTGTGAGATGTTTGCAAAACTATTGAAAATTGTACTAAAAAATATCAAGAGTTTTAGCAAAATTTTATCAAATTATTAGTTGATATCAAAGAAAGATTTGAATATGCTCTGTAATCAGTCAAAGTCTGTTTTAATTATGTATTTAATTCTATTAATATTGATTACTAGGTGGCTAAATAATTTAATTTATTACTTAAAAAGATTGTTTAATCGATTCTATATACAAATCTTAATATGCAAATATAAATATTAAGTCTTGATTAGTATTTTGAGTGACAATTTAATGAAAATCTATTCAGTTAAATTTGTAACCCTTTCAGAACCAAGGCTAAACTTATGAAAATTTTAGTCATTTTTGGAATATTTATTTATTTTATTTCTAATACAGATAGACTTAAATAAAATTAAACCTAACTTATGATTAGAGGCTGCCAAGGCGTTCGGCTCGTATGGAATATTTATATTAGCTTTAGATCATATAAAACTATAAGCAATTTTTAGAATTTTAACATTTTTATATACTTCATCGTTTATTGGAAAACTAACAAATTCCTCTGAAAGGAATAAAAACTTCTTTTAATCCAATTGATTTCGTATTTGCATGTACAACTAACACTTTATAGTAAATCTATATTTTTATTCTGTAGAGAATTTTTGCCAACTAAATGGACTTTTAGTTACATTTTCTTAAGAATAACAATCAAAAATAAATCTGTTTTTATTTATACCATAAATAGCTAAAGCTGTGAAGCAATTATGAATTGCCAAAAAAGTAAACAACATTTAATTGATTTCATTAATATATTTAATTAATCAAACTGTAGAGTTCGGCAAATTCACATCATGTGAGAATCGGTTACTTGTATCCTATATCTACACATACCCGATATTAGACATTAGTGACTAGAAGTTTTGTCTTGTAAATCAACAATGGTCTTTTAATTTAATGTAAAATGATTTTGACTAATTGCTTGAAATATATAGCAATAATTTTCAATAAAATTTCCTAATATAGAAGTATTAAGTATGGTTTAGTATATTGAAAAACTTAGCATCTTTTTACAGTTTGTATCATCTAAAACCATATCAGCATTATCTATAGTAAAGGTTATAAACATTTTAAAGTTTCCTGTTAAATTAAATAGTTTGCCTTCCATCAGGGTTAACTAGTATATACTAATTCATAGAGTGAATCGAATGCATTATTTATTAAATGCCATTTAGTAACTTTGGCTTATTTATCTCGTTTATTTGTAATGTGTTGAACTTGACCCAAACACATACATACATACATGAGCGTTATAAAGATCTATGATCTATTCGACTGACTTCTTCAAACACCTCTTTGTACCACCTCATTGAGGCATTGAGACTCGCTCGACTGATCTAGATAAATGCCCCGACTAGGAGAAGCAGAAGGAGGAGGAGGAGTAGCGGTTGCCACGTGAATTACACAACTTCCCGCCATATGAAAACAATACCACAATATACATAGTAGATATACTATATGTACATACGTATCGTATATGTATATAAATACATATATGTATTTACTTCAAACTCTATAATCATTTTCAACAGCAAAAAATAACTCACACGAAATAAATCAGCACAACTTAGAGTAACATCGTCTGCGGCTTCACATTTGCTCATTAATCACAATGACTAATTTGTAGAGTTGGTAAATTTTTTCGGTTTTTTTTTCTTTCTTTTCTTCCTTCTTTTTTAAAATTAATTTTGTGTTTTTTAAAGCCGACAAAGTTGGTCAGTCAATTTAAGCCCATTAAAAATTACACACAAAGGGTCAAATATAAAATTTGGTACAGAGGGATCAGACAGACAGAGAGAGAGAGAGAGGAGGAGAGAATAGAGAAGACCCTTTGATCAATGTTAAATAAAATAAACTCCTGTCGTATATAAACATAAACCAATATAACTAATAAAAATAATTAAAAGCTTCATATATGAGATATTTTAGTTAGGAAACAGACATAAATTTGTAATGTATACTACATTAAAATTCTATACTCTATAGTCTATAACTTTACACAGAATATAAGACAAACGAATATAACTCATATTTAGATTAATCTAAATAAATACATAAATACAATTGAATAAAATAATTATAATAAATACGATTATCGAGTTTTTACAGTCTCGATTTCGTTAAAATATTTTAAAAATATATAATTATAGCTTTTTAAATAAAATAAGCAACAAATGTTTTAAAATGTATTTAAAACAATTAACTCTTAGAAAAACATTCATAATAATAATTAAATAAAGAATTTAAATAAAATTTTTGTGAACAATTTAAATAGTTAGTTTAGTAGTTAGTTAAAATATTGAAGATAGAATTTCTAGATTTCAAATTGCTTTTAAAAATGTTTATAACCGCATTGCAAGGGTATAATTAATCCAAAATATTAGCAACTCACGATCAAATGTCAAATAATTTAGGGAAAGAAAATGAAAGAAAAAAATGTATACTGAACTCCCGTCTCGCCCTAGACTTTTACGATTCTACTAAAGCTCGTGACAGGTGATTTTTTCGTTTTTTTTTTATTATTTAGTTTTCTATCCATGCCACTTCTCCTATTCCACTTTGTGTTCTTTATTCTTCTTTCCCACTGTCTGTTTTCTTCTCAGTCTCATTTTCCGTTTACACTGAGATTTTTCGTTTATTTGTTTTCTACCTGCTGCGTGGTGTGTGTATTTTGTGTGTGTGTGTGTGAGTGAGTGAGTGTTTGTATATGTATTTTGTTATTTGTTTTTTTTTATTTTATTTTATGTTTTCCTACGTTTCTTCCCTCTTTTTCTTTTGCTTCTCATTTGCCGCTGCTGACTAAGACGTTTACCGGCTCGTCTTCGTTTACCTGCGGCAGGTGTGTGCAGGTGTTGGTCGGTTTTCTAGTCAAAGATTGCTTTGAATTCAACTCGTTTTTCTCATGCTATTTCAGGCATTCTTGTTGAGGATCCTCCACCCCATACCAACTGCCTCCCAATTCCCCCCATCCTTCCCCTGCCCCTACATATTATGCCATGCAAATGCCAATGTCACTCGATGGACATGCGCAAGGCATGACGATTTTTGCCCATATATTTTATGTTTTTCTTAACATCGGAAGGCATTTCTTTATGCACGTCTGACTGTGTCAAGATGCTCACGTATCTCATAGATGGCATATGGAAAAAAATAAATATATTTATATACTATATACATACGTTTGTACATATATTCCTTCCTTTTTACCCCTTTATATATATCTTGTTTGAAAATCATGCTACATACCGATTCTTTCCATTCCCTATCTACATACCATCATTGCCAACTTTTATTACCATCTGCCGTTTGGTCGGTAACTCTTTCATGTTGGCCAACGAGTTTAAACTGGACCTATTAAATATTATATTTCTTCTTGTCTAATGACGCATTTCTTAATTGGTAATGAAGTCTCCTGCCATTCGATATGAACCCTTCTCATTAAATTAAATATAGAGCCATTAATTAAAAAGCAAATTCCCATTTACAGTCGAATTATTGTGAGTTCTGGCGATACAGTGCAGATAATAAATAGAGTCCTAGGGTCCCTAAAATGTTAAGATTTCCATTGTAAAATTATTTGATTGCTTCTTATAGATTACATTACAGTTAGGATGCCTGCATAGCAATAGAACACATACTTTATTTTGAAGCGATCGTTTCTCTAGTATCTATATTATATAGTGGTTCGATTGAACCAATTTAAAAACTTAATCTACCTACATATATACCTAAAATGCTCATATATCGATTTTCATCTATATAGCTCAAAAACTATCTTCTAAAAGATGCATAGAAACAAACAGAGAGGCGAATATTAGAGATCGAATCGGCTATTGATGCTAAACTAGCTAGTTTCGAAAACCAAACAAAGTGAAGGGAATTACCCCCGTCCCCTCCATACATAAATATGTATGAATATATTCAAATACAGTGAAAACTCTCTTGGATGGACAGAGTCTTGAATGAAAGGATACAATTAATATAGATAATTTAAAATGATGGTCGCCGATAAATTTTCCGAAATGTCTGTCCAATAGCGATGCTTGTTAAGGGAGATTTCACTGTACATACATATATATAAATACATATACAAAATCTCTCTGTTGTCCCAATTAAATGCAATTTTGTTGCTTGTGAGCTTAAATCATGCTTTCATTAAGAATTCAAGTAAGATTAAGATTCTTCATTCATTCAATCACATGATGAATAAATAACTTTACCTTTTTTTTGGTTTTTTTGATTTTTTGGCATAATCAAACATTCCGGTTCCCGGATGCAAACCAAAAAAACAACAAAGATAACTGTAAATTTGCCACAAGAAAGAAAAAGAAAAAGTAAAGCCAAAATAATAAGAAACAATGCAAAAACCAAAAATTTCACATAACATACACACATACACACACCACACACACACACACACATACATATGTACATCCCATGAAAATGTGGCAATCGAGGGAATATGGTAGGTGTAAAGTAAAACAAATTGCCATTGTCTGCACTCACCTGTTCTGCAGTATTTTTATTTAGTTTTTTTTTTGTTTTTGCTGTTTTTTTGGTAATTTGCAATATGCGTTGCATATCCATTAACCTGGGTCGACAGTCAAGAGTTGGTTGTTGGAACGGCAGCCACAGACACATTTACAGAAGAGGTGCCACATTCTTGAAGAGCCTTTCACCCATTCCACACTGCTCTGCCCTTCCATTGACAGCAACTAGTTTTCTTTTTTTCTTTTTTTTGCTGTTGTTGTTGTTCTTTTGGCCTTCCTTTGTGCTTCTCTTTTTTATGTTTGCCTTTTGCCTTCAGTTTATCTTTGGCTCTGCACTTTTATTGATATCATGTAACTCTTGGCGCTTCCTCAGACATAGCAGGGAGGGACGAAAAGAGGGAATGATGTTGAGGTAGAATGCAGCTTCTTGGAGTATTCCCGGAATGCAGTTGCTTCGCTTGCCAAGTTAATGGCAAACTCGACTCGATAAGACATGGCTGCTGAACACACTCACTTACACACACACACACAGGCACACACTCACCCTAGGGAGTGCTCGTAACTCGCTTACCATACCTATACCTATACATACATACATATATGTTTATGTTTATGCCGGGGCAACACCCACTTTTGAGAGGTAGGCACTTCACTTGGCTCTGCTCCTGTTCACAGCTTTCTTTTCCATTGTTGTTGTTCTTGTCTTTTTGTTTTATTTTTATTTTTTTTGCATTTTACGGTTTGAGGTCGTTTCTAATGAGCCGCATTTCATTGTACTTTAATTAGAATTCGCTTTTCCATTATTAGCAATTTTCTGTATATTCCTCCTCATCATTCTTTATTCCCATTTTGTTTTGTTTTACGTGGGAGCTTGGTTGCTCGGTTGTAAGAGGAAATCTATAAATTATCTAAAATGTAGTCTCAATGGCTAAAACAGTTACTAGAGAAAATAATTTGATTTTAATTGCAGGGTATAATATAATTCAATCACATTAAAGTAGAATGAGTAAAGAATTTTATTACATTTTACAAAACATTAGGTGGAGAATTATTTCTTTGAAAAATTATTATTTTCATTCAAAATAATTAAAATTATTGTCAAATTACAACAAATTATCTTGGTTTAATACTCAGAAAAAATTTGTTCGAGAACTTATTTAAATTTATTTTTATATTATAGATTTTTATCCAATATCTAATGTATACATATATGTATATTTTATATTAGATGATTAGGCTTAAATATCTGCAGAGAAAAGTAAAAGTAAAAACATCATTTTTCTTGTTCAATTACTATGAAATAATTTGATCGTGATTGAACACCTTTTTTTTGGGATTTTTTCACCACAAATTTCCACTTACTTATTGATCGTCTCCCTCTCTCTCCCTCTTTTCTAGTTTCCTGAAAATGCCATTACAAATTGACGATGGCATTTTCTTCACATTTTTTTCGTATATATTTTTTGCATGTCATGAATACGAAAAGCATCTTTTGCACATCCTCCCTCCTCCCCCTTTTCTCACCCACACCTTTCAGCTGTCGTTTCATCTGTTGCTGTCATAAGTTTTCCATAATGTTGAGGTTAATCGCCTACGTTAAACAAACTTTTATTTACTTAACTAACGAACTATGTACATATGTACATATATACATATACATATATGTATGTATTATGTGTATTGTAAGCAAGTGCTTTGTCCCTTAATTAAGTAAAAATGACATAAGTGAGACGTTTTTTCTGCTATGGGGATTACAACTTTAGTTGCCTCAAAAAAAAGGGTATAATAGAGTTCAGAGGGAGAACTAGAAATTGAAAATAATAATATGTATTGACTTGCAACATCTTCTTTACAACTTATGGAATATGAAATGGTAAAGTGTATACAGAATTCGGTGTGCCCTTTTCATATATTTTTTTCCAATTCTTTAAAGAACTTTTTTTACGTTCCGTTTTACTGTCATAAACCATTAAGTCGAATTGTTATAGAGAATTTGCCAGTGGACTGCATTGTCAATTGGCTTGGCACTGACCAAGCACTTGCCAACTTTTCCCCCCTCTACTTCCCTTCTCATGGTTTTGCCCTCTTTTTGCCAAAGGAGGAAATATTATGCAGTCCTTCACCAATAAAAATGTCTAGCTAACTGGCCAAAGTTGTTTCAGACAACAATTTTTTTTTCTATTTTGTATTTTGTTTCGTTTTTTTTTAGTTTGACAAATTTGTCTGCTTGACTGGCAATAAAAAAATAAAAATAAAAATAATAAAAAAAAAAAAGCCAAAGAAAATAAAAAGAAAAACTTTTATGCGGCTCGTCGCTGTCTCTTCCATGTCTGTGCATAATTTTGTTGAACAGTTTTAGGTAAAAACTTGTTGTCAGCTAACTATGGAGGAGAATCCATAGCAGGAATATGCAACCCGGAGGCAACTTGTTTTTGAAAAAATTAAAATTAAAAATTGCCTTGTCTATACTATGTACAGTCGCCTGATATCCGTGACCAACCCAGATTAACCGTGAGTGGCCAAAGATCAGTTTTTGGTTTTTCAAGGTAATTTGTCTATTAACCGTGATTACCTCTATTATCCGTTATGGCAGAATTTTTTATTACTCAACTCATACATTTAATACAATAAAGATCAAAACGGGAATTCCCTTGTTACACGACTAACTTTTTGTCTCATGATTCAGTAAAAATTAAATAAAATACATTCGATTAACCGTGAAAATTGATTATCCGTAATTCCTGGTCCCGACCATCACGGATAGATCGAGGCCCGACTTATATACATGTGAGTTGCTGCCATAGGAATACCAGTGCCTCATACTAACTGCTCATAATTATAATACATTGTTACGAGTATATACATACATAGATACCACCAACAGAATCGCAAGGGAATAATTAGTTTGTGATAAATTAAGTTACTTCAAATGGCATTCTTTATATGCATATTTATAATTATTTTCTAGTCAATTGATGAAGCAAATGTCCATAGAATCATATGCTTATGAATATTTTTTCGAAATAAAAACTGAGGTTTTAATTCTTTAGACTAGGATATCTATAGAGCTATATAGATGATATTCCTACCTCTAAAAAAAATCCTCTGGAGTCAGACACCCGAAACCTTGTGTCGGAACATTTCTGAATTTTTGTTGCTAAGAAACATTAAATGGGTTAATGTGTGGTAATAATGGTTACAATTACCTCATTTACTTTAGTTAGATCATCTGATAAATATTAAAATGTTAAATATTAAATTATAATATAAATATAAATAATAATATAAATAACTTTATTTCTTTTAAATATTAAAAAAATATAAATTTCGAATTTGCTTGAACAATGTAAATGTTTTACTTATTGAAGTCTCTTCATATAAATTTTTTCCGAATTAATTTAGTCGAAATCTATATCAGCTGATTGGTGGCTCTCTTTCGCCTTATTTCATAATAGAATATATATGTATAATAAATTGAACTTCCTTTCGAATTTTACCTATAGAAAGAGCAGTTTCAGATTCCTCCCCTCAAATTTATTTTATGGCTTGGCAATGAATGGAAAAAAAAGTTCTCATAAATGTGAAAAATTTCCAATTAAAATTTCCCATCAATTAATGATTTTTTGTTTAAATTATTTTTCCTTCTTTTTATATTTGATTGCTACCTTTTGGTCAAGGTGCCCCTTAGGCACTCGAGAATTTTACTTTCAAAAATTGAATTTTGTTCATTTTCACATTTCGTTCTGCCTCGGCCACTTGGCATTCATACTTTCATTTCGTATTTCTTTCCCCCCTCCACGTTTTTGCTTATCTGGTTCTTGGTTTTTTGTTGTTTTTACTTTTGCAGAATTGTTTTAATTTTAGTTGGTGAGTAATACATAGTTTAATTGTTGTTGTTATTGACTATCTTACATATTCGCAAAAATTGGTGAATATTATTTGATTCCCGTTGCTTATCTATAATAATTAACTTTCTTTTTTGTATATATTTTAAATTATTGATTATGGATTTAATACATCATGATAATATCAATAATGAATAGATTAATTAATTGTGTGAATGGTGTTAACAATTCTATTTAATGGAATATTACAAGATCAATAATGGGATTCTGAAAATACATATCTATAAATGAAATTGAAAACAAAAATACGATACGATAACAAATGTTGAAATGAAAAAAAGATTAAACAAGGTGCATTAAGTTTTTTGGAACTGATTAGTTTAAAATAATTCTAAGTATTAAAAAATTTGAATTTATCGTTGCTACAAATTTTGATTAAATATTAATTGGCATATGGACTTTTGTTTATATAACGTATGAATCTACATGTTATATTCATTTATTCAATATAAAATAATATATATATAATACATAATATAAAATATATTCAATATAAAATATATATGAAATTAATCTTTGTGTTCTCTAGTAAAGTGTTAATCTTAAAAATTTGTTTAAAAAAATTATAAAACTAAAGTATCACAACAGTTTCTGTTGATTATTCACACAGCCAAGCAAACATATATGTAGGTACATATGTACATATGTATGTGTGTACATCCATACATACATATGTACGTATGTATGTATAGCATTACGTGTGTATTGGTATGCGTGTGTATATAATATCTTTCTTGTTTTTGGTTTGCTTTTTATTTTTGTGGTTTATGCGAATTAAGGTCAAATCTCTTTCACATGTGCAAAATACTTTGTTTACACTTAATGCACGTGCCGATAGACGTTTTGATAGAAAACGAGACAGAGATGGCAATATCAAAGAGATACAGAGGGAGAAAGAAAGACAGACACATATAATGAGATGTGTATATAGAGGGGGAAGGGTGGGGGTAGGCGGTATACGGTAAGACCATCAAGATCAAGGTGCAATAACATAAATCAAACGTTTCGGTTGCACAACAAGAAACAAAAATCAATGACAACAACAATTGCCAACAAATAAATTTTTTTTTTGATTTCATTTTATCGGTGTATGTGAGTGTGTGTGTCTGTGTGTTTGCAAGGGAACAAAAGGAAATGACCATTAAAAATAGAGAAATAGAGAGAGAATGCGATAAATGTACAATAAAACATGCTCAAAGCATAAAAGTGGCAAACCAAACAAAATAATCAATGACGCACATAGCATAAAAGAAAGACAAAGATAAAGATAAAGAAGAAGAAACAATAGAAACAGAGAGAAAATGGCAACTAATTAAGCAAAAAGCTCTATTGCGGAAAAATAGTTACATACACACACACACACACACACATACATAGGTAAATTGAAAGGGGGACAAGCAAAACGGTTAAATGGCACAAAACAAAATCACCAATAAATAATTTTTTTTTTTGCTTTTCTAATTGTTTTTACAGAAATTTTTGCCTCTTTTCGGGGTCGTTTTCTAATTGCAAGAAAATCTTGCGAGGGTCAGCAGCACATTAATTGTGTTATCTGTTGAGTGGCTGGGGTGGGGGGCAAATCGCTTGACCATGGCCAAGTCAATGGTTATACCCATTGCTACTTGTGATTTGCCAATTGACTGAATGATGACAACAACAAACAATTTGTCTCGTTATTAAAAGTGTGGGTAGCGCGTGGATATCTGTCGGTCTGTCTGTCTGTTTGACTAGGCGCCGACAGATAAGATAACAACGAGACAGAAACTATATAATTGGGATAAATGGGTGGCAAAACAGAGGCAAGTGAAAGTGGAAGCTATTTAGTGGAGTTTGATTTACATTTAGATATTCAAAATTATGTAGAAGGGTATAAAATATTTAGAATTAAAATGTTTAAACAGTTTTGTTAGATTTTAATGTGTATTAAAAGACACTTGATAATAATATAAAGATAAATGTAGATAATAATTAAATATAATAAATTAATTTATTCAAACTAAGAGCCTAAAATAACTAAAATGACCTAACAATAAATAAATAAACAATTTAAAGCAAAATTTAGGAATTTATTGAATATTTTTTTAAGACCAGTTTAAAGCATCAGTAGTTGTGGTTAACACCCGTAGCCTTATACTGCCTACTGATCTAGAAAAATACAGAAAAAATTATTTTAAAAATCATTTAATGGAGTATTACGAACTTGAATAAAATTTATGAAGCAAAGTTAATTAATTTATGCTTTCATTGTAGCAAAATAAAGTCGATTTATTTGCATTCTATTGAAATACCCTACAAATATGAGGTAGGAGAAAGCCCTAAGACTTAATTTAAAATTAAATTAACTTTGCGTTTTTTTAAATTAAATATTGTATGTATTTTATTTAATTATGCTTTGTGAGTTTTACAACGATGTTGTAATTATTCCTGGAATCTTCAGTGAACCAAAACGTTACCCATAAAGGGTGCAATTTAATGCCGCCTCCATATCTTGATTTTTAATTAAGTATTCTGAGAAATAACAAGTTAATTAACCATATGTTGATTGTGTCAAAATTCCAGGAACGCTTTTAAGCTATTACAACTTGTAATTAAGTATTAACAATTAACAAATACGTAAGTAATTTTAAATTGTCCCCAAATTGATGAATTTTAAAATCAAATCATACATACATACATACATACATATGTACATATGTACATATGTACATACATACATGCATACATATTTACTGCTACGTTAATTTTTTGATAACAAGATTCTAAATTTAAGGCTAATAGTAGGAGGCGTGCAAATAATTTGTAAGAAAATATAAAAAATATTTTATTGACATAATAACCAAATGAATGACGACATTTTTAGAGAATTCTCTAAATTTAAAATATGCCCAATTCAAGTCGAAAGGATAAAACAATGAGTATAGAAAATACTTACTTTAATAGACCAGAATGAATGTCAGAGTCAATTGTCGGTGTATGTATGTATGTATGTACATATGTATGTACATATCCGTATGTACATACAAACATTCATACATACATATGTATGTATGTATGTATATATACATACATATAGCAAATGGAAGAATGGGGAAATGGATGATGCCAACCGAAACTACTACTGTCGAATTAACTGTAAAAATTTCAAATTTATTGAATGGCCTCTTGTTTGCTTTGTTTTTGTTTTTGTTTCTTTTTCAGAATTGTTATTGCCAAATGAATTGGAACAAAACACATGACGTCGTTCTTGCTCTTCTCTCTCACTCTTTCTCTTGTATTTCCATTATTCTCAACGTTACCCGTTGATAATGACAGTTGGTGAGGGCCAGCCAGCATTTCCTTTCTCCTTCTTCTCCTCCTTTACTCTATTGTCTACTAATTCTGCTTGACCTGTAGCAATAAAATGTTAACTCCTCGTTCATTTTAATCTCGTTCGTCGTTTTTTTTGGTACCTTCAGTAGATGGTATGCCAATTTAAATTTCTGTTGTATTTTATTTTGCTAAGAAAGATGAGGAAAGTGGAAATGAAAAAAATGTTTCAACTTTGACTTGTTTGAATTTTTTTGTTTGAGTTTATTGAACTCGGTTTTCATTTGGTAGCGGGACGTAGCACAGTGACGCTTAATAGAGTGTGAAAGGTTAAGGTAATTTCAACAGTTAGAAAAGTCTTATATATGTATGTATAGTATTTTCTCATTTAACAATTTCAAAGTGCAAAACTTGTTTAAATATGTATTAAGTTATGGGCTAATAGATTTCATGCCGCATTAAAATGAAATTTACAATTTTTTGTTTCATTTTCTTCAATTTTAGTTTCGTTTGCTTATTGTGGAAATGAATTAACAAAAAGTTTATATATAAACACGACCATTAGAACTTTCAACGGGCCACTTGAAGGTGCCTCGAAAACTCCTCAAACAAATAAACAATCCATTGAAGATAAGGAAAAAGTTATCGGGATCGACTTTGTCATACCCTAACATTGTTTAATTGCTAAACTAAAAGAAACTTCAAAATTGATAGATTACCCTAAATATCTTAATTAAAGTTGCTAATCCCTCTTTAAGAATAAATTATAAACATTATCGTATTGTTCAAGTCACCCTTTTTTTCTACATTTGCAAAGGGTAGCAGATATGCACTATCTTTTGTTCATTTTTTTCACACTTTACTTTATGTTAAATAAACTGCATTTGCATGATGAAAAAGTTGAAATCAGAAATGACCGATTTGTATAATTAATTGCCTCCGGACTAGGTCAGATAATTCTGTTTAATTAAAAGATATTTTTTTTTATAGAGAATGAAACATGAAAGCGTAGTATTTATTATCTGTGTATATATCACGTGCTTAAGTATTTGGCACGCGATGTCAATATAATTGCATTGCCATTGCACTTAGCCAGCGGATAATTGGTGGCACACCTTTAACCCATGATTGCCATTTGGTCAATTAGTAGCAATTATCAACTAAACCAAAGTGAGTTTTTTCTTCTTCATCTTTCTCCTTGGCTAACTTTTACTACGGTTATTTTTTTGTGGTTTTCCAATTTCTAATCCGATAGAAAGTCATTGAATTCAAGGCTTATCAATTATGATTATATAATGTTTAAGTAAGAGTGGTGACTATTTGGTCTAGACGAAATTGAAATGCCCTTACAAATAACCATTCGACATTTACTTTAAACTGTAATAACTAGTTGGGAATTATAAAATCAATTATCAACATTTATTGCCTAACTTTCGACGATGGAATTGAAATATAAAATTAGTTTTTAACGATGCACTTCCACAAATATGTTTTCCAACTAGTTGGGAATCATGAAAGCAGATTCCGAAATCGCTAATTGTGAGTGCAGTACTTTCTATACAAACCCACTGATAAACTGCAAAACGCCCATTGCATTAGGCAGAGTATACATAGTTGTTAACGAATAACAACTTCATTTTTTTTTTTTGTTTTTTTTTTATTTCATTTTTGTTGTTGAGGGGCGTTTGCTGTGCCTCATTAAATGCGCTCTGACGATGAGAAATACATAAATGCTTTGACTTTTACTCGTCTATATGAATGTATGTATGTATATATACCTCCTAACTTGTATTTTTCAGTCGTTTTGTCGTTTGTTAGTCGCATTAAATTATTTTCACATATTAATGAAGCGCACGTTTTGTCGATTTTGCTTTAACGTATACATACATACTTCTTTTTTTTGTACCCTCCTCCCATTTCTATTTATGTATGTTTTTTTTCTCTTCTTTTTGTGTGTTATTGTTGTAATGTTTAAATTATGATTAGCGGTTTGTCATTGTCATCAAGTGGTTAGTGGTAAAAGCAGCACCGGAATGGCCCCCAAGTCATCCAAAACATTTAAACGCAATATCTTACTTTATGTTGATCATCATGATTATCATCGCTGCTATGTCGCCCCATGTTCCGATTCCCATTCCCATTCCCATTCCAATTTGAAGTGGGCAAACGTGACGAGAGCTCAGTTCAATTGATTTTACCTTTACCTCAAAAGAAAAGAAAGAAGAAAAAAAAACAAACTACGTGTGCTCCTCTCTATTGGTCAGGTCAACTGCTTTGCTGGTTGAATTGCTGTTGTTTGGTTGGATTTCTTCAGCACTTTCCCAAGCGAAAGTTTTTCACACTTTTCACATAGCTCAATTAGTGGGATCAGGCACAAGGAGGGCAAAAAGTGGGTGAGGCTTGCATAATTCCAATTTGAGGTTTTTTGTTTTTATTTCTATTTTTTGCAATTTGCCTTTCAAAGTCTCCTTCAGCATTCACCTTGTCATCCTTTTAGATTTGCAATCAACCAAATTGCTGCCAGAATTCTACTAAATGTTATTTAATTTAATCATTTTTTTTTTTTTTTGGTTTTCAATTTAAATGTTATCATGGATTTCTATACATTTGGTTATTTCATGGCCATTTTCACGCATTTCAATTCAATCAAACTAAAAGTTTTTCTTTCGTGTCCAATTGCCATTAATATAATGCCATTCCATTTACTAAATACAAAATCATTATTTATACGCATCGAAAAGTTTTCCACCTTTTATACATAATTTCTTTGTATTGGTGAATATATACTTTATATACTGATACTAATATATAAATACATACATAAATGAATTTCGATTTTCTACTGGGAATGCGCCATAAAATATAAACATTTCCGTTATGGCAAATCGAACGCATATTAATTGTATTTTCCAAATATATGCAATAATACACTTTATTTGGGTATTTGAAATATTTCAAAGCGGAAAAACACAATTAAGCAATATTTTGTTATATCTTGTATTTTCTTTTAAAATGTGGTAAAGTTGCTAAATTTTGTATTATCTCAACAACATTTACGATTAGCTTTAACTTGTTTGCGGTTGAATTATATTAAAATGGGTTTTCTATTATGACTCAGAGTTTAAGAATTGTCGGAATATCTATTGCGTTTCGAGTTCCTTGGTCCATATGGATATTCTCTTTACTGATATACTATAATGAATCTATTGTGATTCATAAGTGGATTATTAAAATATTACTACTGTATATATGTATACATATGTTTATCAATTACAGATAGCTTTGTGTTTGACAGTATTGAGATTAACTTTAGTTTCTTGGTTTCATTATATAGAAGTTAAGCAACATCCCAAAGTGAAGCTTGAGAAGAATAGTACTTATTAAAATTGTGAAAGATCTGTAAAAATTTAAAAATAAAATTGATCTTAGCATTATTTTTATTATTACTTATTAAATAAATATTATTAATTATAAAGGTTTTATTATTAAAAGATTTCACTCCTTTTCAAGCAATAACAATAAAGACTAGACAGAAACCAATCCCATAGCATAGAATACTTCTATAATTTACTGTATGAATTAAATTTGAAGTATAAGTATATATTAAACATGCTAATTCCTAAAAAAAGGAAATAAATGGTAATAAAAATTAAAAAAATATTAGAAGTATCTAAAAAGCCTCAACATTAAAAAGAAAACAATTTGGGGCTAAAGTTACTATTAAGATCATTGATAATGTAGAAATGGTAAAATACAACAACAAAAAAAATCACAGATTACATAGTAAGAATAACATTTATTAACAATTTTAAATTAATATTTCAGAAGTTCTGTTT
The DNA here is from genome assembly GCA_018150375.1 of Drosophila sturtevanti. Lineage (NCBI taxonomy): Eukaryota > Metazoa > Arthropoda > Insecta > Diptera > Drosophilidae > Drosophila > Drosophila sturtevanti. The sequence continues at coordinate 1,463,786 of JAECWJ010000341.1, read as the reverse complement.
TTCCTTAACGAAGTAAATTACTTTTAAATTCTATGAAAAGGTCACAAAAGTTACATAAAGTTGCATATGATATGCACACGTGCCATTAATTTAAATGAGATCGTTAAAAAAGCTTTAAAAAAATCTTTCAAAATTAGTTCAGTCTTTAACTTAAGACCTTTAAAAATATTACTAAACAATAGAAACTAAGAAAATAAAAATAACTAGAAAGATGGACTAACTTGCGGCGGAGTCGTATACCCTTGCAGATTTTTTCTATATAATTCACCAGAAGCATTATTGTAAATTAAACATACCAAATTTACAAATTCAAAATTTTGAGCTGGAGAAAAAAATTTTTCATACAAAATTTTTTTTGTACCGATTGTTCCTATAGCAGCTATATGATATAGCCAACCGATTCTGATCAGACTTGGTGGAAGTATCAAGAAGCATATTAAACTCATAAATATCAAATTTCGTGGCATTCGGTTGAAAAACAACAAAGTTATTGAGGATAAGCCTTATTCATGACCGATCGGTCCTATGGGAGCTATATGATATAGTCGTCCGATTCAGATCAAACTTGGTTGAAGTATCAAGAAGCATATTAAACTCATAAATATCAAATTTCGTGGCATTCGGTTGAAAAACAACAGTTATTGAGGATAATCCTTATTTATGACCGATCGTTCCTATGGGAGCTATATGATATAGTCGTCCGATTCTGATCAAACTTGGTTGAAGTATCAAGAAGCATATTAAACTCATAAATATCAAATTTCGTGGGCATTCGGTTAAAAAACAACAGAGTTATTGAGGATAAAGCTTATTCCTGACCGATCGTTCCTATGGGAGCTATATGATATAGTCGTCCGATCGTGATGATTCCGAGATATACAATGCCTGCAGCAAAAAGGAGCCTATGCTGAAAATTTCAGCTCTGTAGCTCTTATGGTCTCGGAGGAGAAGCTGTTGATCCAGACAGACGGACAGACGGACAGACGGACATGGTCATATCGACTCGGCTATTCATGCTGATCAAGAATATATATACTTTATATAGTCGGAGATGCTTCCTTCTGTGCGTTGCAAACTTCTGACCAAAATTAATATACCCTCTGCAAGGGTATAAAAATGTAGATTATTTCATCTAAAACAAGAATAGATAGTGAAGAAGATTTTAAGCAATATTTGACTATAGTTTAATAGTTTAACGTGATGTTATATTAAAGATTGATCTATATTAAAATTAGATATTCATTAAGTTTCCAGAAGCACGAGATATAGAAAGTATTTACAAATCGAATAATCTCTTATAAATTATTTGCCAATTAATTATTAAAAATTAAAGGAAATTACTTGGCGATTTTAAGATTCTTCTTATTATTATTCTTTCTTTAAAAAAACCATAAAATTTGGACTTTAGTTAGTTGTTAACTATCCCCTCAGAATTCGTTCTATTATTTGAGATTTTGTAAACTGGGATTTATTAAAATTTTTAAACAATTTAATTGAATGAAGATTAAACTCGATACACAAACTGGATACAGGCTTGTTCCGTTTGACAACAAGCGTTTCATGTATGTGGGAAATTGTTGGTATTTGTAGGGCATACAATATTCGTTCAACTTTTATTCCTCGATTGTTATATTACATAGTTTTTGTATAATTAAATTGCACGCTAACTAAATAATAGTATCAATACACTAAACTATACACATTTATTGATTAAAGATAGTGTAACTTTAGTACACAATAATAAACTAAATGCGTAAGGTATGAGTGCGTGTGTGAGTGTATATAGCTGATAAGACGAGGGTGTGTGTGTGTGTGTGGGTGTATGTCTATTATTATTGCCCTAACCACCCCCCCTTTTCGCATACACAATGCCACATAGATAGTTTGCCTTTTAGTTGTTATTAATGTTATCTACATATGGCCAGATGTTTGCTAACTGCAGTTATAAAATTTCACACATTCTTGTCTAAAAGTTTTGTGCCAAATTACAGTTATAAACAATGCTAGCCAGCCGGTAGCCTGGTAGCTGGTAAGCTTAGCTGCCAAGTTAAGCTAAGCTTTGTGCCACATGGCCAAATTGCAATTGTCAGAGAGGCATTAATAATGCATGTAGCAGCAGCAGCAGCAGCAGCAGCAGAGGCAGCAGGAAAACAGGTTGCTCACGTTTTATTGGTCTGCTAAACAGAAACAAGCAATTTATGATTGTTTCTACTAGTCAGTTAGTCAGTTAGTCTATGCTGTGGTCAAATGACAACTGACTTTCTAGCCATAAAAGAAAGAAGGAAAAAGAGGAAAAAAACAACAAAACAAAACGTAAATTGCCTTATAGAAAGTCAAAGTCATACATAGGTGAAATGATTCGAATTGTCTCTGTATTCGGCATTGTCGAGGTCAATGTCGAAGTTGAAAGTCAGCTGGTTAAGGTAAACTAGAAATTGTTGTTGTTGTTGTTGTTGCCGAGACGCTTCCTTATTCAAAGTCTGGGAATGGAAAATAACGACTTTTCGATAGAGTTAGAGAAAGAGAGACAGAGAAAGAGAGAGAGAGAGAGAGAGAAAAAAAGAGAGTTCCACTAAAAAGTGAATGATTTAGAAAGTAAAATCTGCTGCAATATTAATTTTTCTATATCTGTAGTATTGCCATATAGTATAGGTGGCAAATCGAAATTGAATCATTAACTCTGAGTTTCCCCCCAAATGATCTAATTCGTTTACAAACAAATAAATAATGAAATGAAATTAAATAAAAACCGTTTTCGATTTCATAATCATAGCCCGGTAATGTTGATTTTGTTGGTGGTGTTGGTGGTTGTGTCTGTGTCTGCTTGTGTTTATTGTGGTGGTGGTGGTGGTGGTGGTGGCGGCGGTGTGAATGGGAACAAAAGTGGGTTAATTTGTGTGAACATAGACATCATATCAGACAACAAGAAAAACAGAAATGCGAATAACTACACTGAGAGAAATGTTCGAAATGTTGGGAAATATATTTTATTTAAATTGAAAAATATTTTCTATGTAATATACTTAAAAAAATGTTCCAAAAGGAAAGTGAAGGAACACAAACTTAACTTAAACTTAGGATATTTAAAAGATTAATCAAAAGATAAATTTCTGTTATTTCTCTCAATTAGCTCTCTGTCTCTCACTCTCTCTCTCTCTCTCTCTTCTGCCTCTCTCTTTGGTCTTTTAACTCATCACGCGAATGTGTGGAGCGTTTACATATTCATATCTTGATTAACTGTCTTACAATCTATGACAATAGCATAATGCCATATCTTGGTTGTACAAATATTTGACCACATTAATGATGACTATTATTTGCGTACATATGTCTAATATACATACATACATCTATTACCTAATATTGTTTCATTAATTTCTATATATATATTTTTCTTATCTCTTTCCAGGTAAACATAAAATAAACACAAAACTCTCTGAAATCAACATTAAGTAATTAAGGCAAGTTGAAATCTCGCAATAAAGGAAACCATCATATGTCTGACAACGCCCATCATTTATATGATTTAATTATAGTCCAAAACAACCGATATATAGAGTATATAAAAACTTTTAAAAGCTTTATAGTTAAGTTCGAGTATTGCACAAGAAGCAGATATCCAAATTCTTTTTATCAGTAAAACATAAAACAAGTAAGATATAAATAAATAAAAGGAAGTTCATCCACTTTTTTCTTATCACTAAAAAACTGTTGACTAAGTAGTTTTATTTTGATGTCCACAGAACTATAGATAAAGGTAAACTGAAAGGGATTTTAACTGCGTAGATGATGTTTTGTTTTCAAATAGAACTCTGAATAGAATAAAAGAATTAAATTGTCTTTTATTTTAGATTATTAAATAAAGACATTTTCAATAAAATAATCTAATCTAAAAGTATTTTAACCCAATTCGCATCTTTGTTTTATCAAACTACTTGTATGTACATATATAAACCCAAATCAACATATTAATTTTCTTTTTGCATTTCTCCGTCTCAAAATTGTTTAATTTTATTTATCTCAAATTCTAAAATATTCGTTTATTAGGTTCAATTTTGAATATAGTCAAATATTCCAATATTGAAGTTCCATAAAATGAAATTGAAAGCTTTTCAATAAAATTTCAATATACTTGGTATGGTTTTTAAATATTTAATTTAAAAATTATAATATTCGAATCAAAGTAATAGATCAATTAAAACCAAAATCTTTCCCTGTAAAAGGTATTAATATACTTTAATTTCGAAAAATTCCTCTATTAATTATCGTTTATATAACTAATGCATATAAGTAATATCTCTTCTAACCTCTTAGTTTTATTTGTAGTTAGAGTATATAGTATTCATATTGAAAATTCTTAAAACTATGCAAAGTTGTTGGCGACAAAAATTTATTTATGCAACTTTGGCATTATTTTTTTTTTTTTGGAACCAACCCTCGATGAATGCTTACAATTCCAACAAGTTTAATGCTCCAGTTTTTTCGAGTCCCCAAAAATTGGTTTCCAGGTGGTTTGTTCGGCTTTGCATATCCATCTAAATTAGCAGCAATGATATGTGGCAGTAGTTGTTGTTGTTGTTGTTGTTTCTGTAATGTGTGGGCGCACCTTCAACATCGTTGACTGGCCTGAAAAACTGAAGTTGCACTTAGAAAATTACACAGTTGGGGGTTTTTATTTTTTATATATTTTTATTTTTTTTTTATTTTGAAGAAACAACGCCTCTTCCCAGTTGGGGGAGACTCGTAACTCACGTTCCGTTCCGCATTACATACAACTCCCACCCACAAACCAGTTTTGGTTTTATTTTCTGTTTTTTGTTTATTTTTTTTTTTTTTTGGTTTTCTCTGTCTTCGGTTGAACATGCAACTTCATAAAACACGTCGCGATATTTAGAACCAGGGCCCAGACCAGACATTTTCTTTTTGTCTCCTCAATCCCTCAGCACACTCCACATGGCACACCTATTTGTTTTTGTTGTTGTGGTTGTTGTTATTGTTGTTGTAGATGTTGTGTTATATTGTCCACTAGCTTCCGTCTGGGGGCCGCCACGTGCTCACCACAAAAAAACCCACGGGTCTAACTTGGTTTTCATGTCTGACTGCAGTCGGAAATGCCATTTGACTGTTTGACTGCGTTTTATGCGCTCGACGCGTCTCGATTGCGTTTTCCAAGTTTCAAATTATTCACATTCGTATTTTGTTGCTGTTGTTTTTTGTTGGTTTGTTTGTTTATTTATTAACTACACTAACCAAGCAACGGACAATTGAACCATTTCCAGACTGAAATTGATTACACTGCATCAGTTTGTATATAGATGTTCGATTTTCGATAATATATTTTAATGATAAGTTTGATAAACTATTGGAATTTGAGTAATTCGAAGCTGTTGGTCATATAGGACAAATTTTCTGATGATAATATAAATATGAATTATTGTAAATTAATGATACATTTCCTAAACGGTTTTCATTTTATAGATAGACTTGGGATCCATAGAGATTCCCATTTATTTGAGAAGCATTTGAGGAATGCGTCGAGGAAGAAGTGTTTTGTAGAGATTCTTTTAAAGGAATTATCAGGAACAAAATACAGAGAATTTGTACGATAAACTATAACAGAAAATAATTATAAAAAGTTATTTTTAAATTTGTATAATTAAAACTAAAAATATATATATATATTGTATATGAAATAAATAATATTTGGAAATTAAAGGAACTGATGTGCTGCGGATTGTTTCCGGAATAGAAGATCCTGACTGGGTCATTCTATAGTCATTTTGGTGCAACTGCCACTTAGGGTCTTCAGAACTATCTTGATATAATTTCCGACTGAGTTTACTATTTTAAAAATGATTTAAAAATGATAATTATAACTGTTAAGTTTGCTTTCTTTATATTACCTTTTATTATACAATTATCTTAAATCAGGTACACATAACTGTTAGAAACAGCATTAACTACTTAGAGTAGTGTATTAGTTAGTAAGTAAAACTTTTAGTATTTAATTTCCTACTTTCTTAATTTATAGTGAGACGACAAGCAGAAAATAGTTTTATAGACTTTTTCTATATACTTTTCCATTGCAAATGCAAATTCCTTTGTCCTTTGATATTCCATCATCTGCATGTCTTTTACAACTTTTCCATGTTCATTTCCTGTCAGACAATTCCCTGCGAGATCTACATTTGGTGGGCCCCCTTGTACATTTTCACAAATTTTCCAAGTTCTCGCTTTGTTGAAAACTTTTGGCGCTCTTAACGCAAATATTTTTATTTGCTGTCAATAAAGAGAGAGAGATAGAGAGGTAAAGGCATATATAAACATATGTGCATACTACTATATATATACTTATGTATATATCTCTATCATATGAAAATCCTGACATGTGAGTTCACCAAATAGTGCGCGTTTCTGTCTGCCGAATGTCGAATGTTGCAAGTAGAAAAAAAGTAGAAAAAAAATTTTGTAGCAACATATGTGCTGACAATGAAGCTGGAGCGTGAGAAGCAGAACACGTAACAAAAAAAAAAAAACAAAAAAAGCAAAAAAGTAAGAAAAAATTAATATACTTAGCCCATTTCTGTGTGAGTTTGGGTGTATCTGTGTGGAAAATGAAAGACAGACAATTTAGTTGCCCGACTATTTTCCCCCCCAATTTTTGCCCGACTTCTCTCCCTGCACTTATGATGATTTACTATTTACTACCAAGCATTTTAAGGGCTTCTTCTAGACAATCCTTAGTTTGACTAATGCTAACTCAATTTAGCCACAACGACAACCACAACGACTACGACGACGATGATACTGAGTAGAAATAGTTACTAAGTATTTTTAGTTGTTTTTCCTTTTCTCGTTTTTGTTTTTGGTTTTGTTACTTTTTTTGTGGTTTGTCTGCGGCTTGAACATTTTACTACGTCTACATTGACAACGCCCACAGGTTATGCCCAGCCCTCCCGATCTCCCCCTGTCTACTATCCCGTGTCCCGTGTCTTGTGTCTTGTATCCTGTGGATATTTAGTGGTTGTTTATCTTTGTCTGCATTTTTCGGTTAGACATTGTCATTGTTGCTTCCTGACAGACTTCTGGGTGGCTACCAAAGGTAAACCAAATTGCTGGGCAAAAAGTTCGAGTTTCAGTTTGCAACTATTTAAAAGCCAACAAGAGTTTTTTTCTCCAATTCTGTAGCAATAAATTTGTCATATGAAATTGTTTAACTAAAAAAAAGGAAGAAATAGAACTTAGTCACAAATTTCACTTTAAGTAATTTCATATTTAATATTTATGAAAGTTAAAGAGTTTTAGCCATAAATAATTTGCTTTATCTATTGTTAATGGCTAATATTCCGTTTATGAATTTGGAATGACAATTAAAAAATTAAGTTGATATTTAATGGATGAGATTAAAAACTTTAGATGTCATTTCAATTAGCTAAAACATAATACATTTTATATTAATATTGAAAAGGAATTAGCTGATTGAATAATGGCATGATTTGAGCTAAGTCCAAGCTTTGCTTCTCCTGGTGATGGTTCATAATCAATATAAATATAATATTTTGTATCCCTTTTGGGTATCTTTTAAAAAGTGCACGAAATAGTGTTGTGTTATATTTATATTGACAATACTTCAAAAAATTGATATTTTAAATGTTATTTTATTCCCTTTTCAAAAGAAATGCAAAATAAATTTAAGGTATTTATAAAAGTCTCCTTGGTTAGGAGTAGAACAATTTTTCAATTGATTATTAATTATACTTTTAAAAGCATAAAATAGAAATTTAAACAAAATGCTAAATGCTAATTTTATCATATAATATATTCTAAATAACTAACATATTGTTCTTTCATCTTAAGAAAAGAATCGTTCATTTATTGATTAGAATATTTAAATTCTTTCATTTCTTTTGAAGTGAATTATGTATTATATTTCTATTCATTTATTTCAAATCCTTAAGGTTCTAAAAATAGGCTTCTAATGCGACATAATCTTTGTATGGAATTTGAATAATTTGAATGGAATGACTATAACATAGTTATCATATACATATGAACATTAAAATCCCTAACCTCAATGACTAATTGAAAATTTTTAAATATGTTTTCTTTTTATATTTCATAAATGAAGATAAATAAAAAATTTTTATTTAACCGCATGTAGAAAAAGAGCATTTAATATTTACATAAGTGCCAATTACATACTTATAAGTTATGGCTATAATAAGCCTCTTGAAAAATGTTTCGATTTACGATTAAATTCTTTTAAAATATATAATTAAGATATATAGACATTATAAAGAAGAACAGGATAAGTTTTTCCCTCACCTATAAATTCTTTATTAGAGTCAATAAACAAAGGGTAAATAAACGTCGGTTATTGAGCTTCCGGTACGTTTAATATTTCATTCGTGCAAATATGAAGAGGTCCCTGTCCCTGTTAATACCTAAGCTACCTGTACCTGTACCTGTAACTGTACATAAAACACATAAAAAAGTGAAGTTGTTTGCTGCTCAGCTAAAAAGGTGCCCGGTGGTAGGTAAATACTATACACATACATACATACATAAGTAAGGTTTGGTGGCAGTTCTGTTTCCTTTGTTACCACAAAGACATTGAAGACAACTCTTCAGACCAAGTTAATGACTCACTTGAGCAATTTTTTTTTGCATTAATTTGTGCTGTCATTATTATTATATTTTTTTTCTTCTGCCGGCTTCCTGCTCGTTCTTCAGTTGAACTTTCTTCTTTTCCAACGAATTTGTCGAAACAAAACCAAAAAAAAAACTTCGAAAATTCTAAACTAGAAAGGTATTTGCTTTGTCTTTGTCTCTCCATCTCTCTTTCTCTTTTTTCTTTTTTTTTTCTGGTGTTCACTAGTCTATGCAAATTAAAATAGCGTGATCTATGTTTTCTCTTCTGTTAGATTTTATATAGTATGTAAATAAAGTCATCTCGCGTGCAAATGCTTAACAAAACTAGGTTAAAACCACCAAAGCTAACAAAGGCAAAATCCACAAAAGAAAAAACAACAAAAACAAAAAATACAAAAATTATGAAAAACTATTCTTTCATCTTGACGCTCATTTAAGCCAAGTCAAGTGACAATTGCACAATTGTGTTAATGTTAAACTCGCTGTGACATTTAATTAAGGGAAAGCAGATTGTTCACTACATTTCCCATTTTTTTTTTTTTTTTTTTTATGAAATTCGTGGCTTACATATTTACCCAGGAAAAGTAGTAAGTAAGTGACGAATGGCTGTGACCCAAAAAATTGAGGAAAAAACCATGAAAAATGCTTACTACAAAAATGAAACATCAAAAAAACAACAACAACAAAAAAAACGCCAATGACCTTCAGATTTGATATACGAGTGTGCGGCTTTACGGTTCAGAGACCAGGCAAGAGGCACTTAAACTTGAAATTTTGTAAGAAAAGCAAACTTCACGCACACACAAAGTTCAGTGGCCAAATTGAAACTTTTAATTGATATTTATGTATACATATATGTATATGCATTTAAATGGTTTTTGTATGTTTCTTTTATATTATTTACAAATCCCACACACACAGTAAGCCAGAGACAAGGCGACAAGACATCCATCAACTCGAGAGATTATTAACCAAACAGCAGCCAATGACTAAGAATTGTGAGACAGACACAAGGCCCTTCAAAAAGCCGCAATTGAAACTGGAATTTCCTTAAAGTGTTTGCATACCCTATAGCCAGAAGGTACATGATATATGTATGTACATATGTACATATCTAACACTTGCAGAGTAGTATGTGTTTGCGATCTCTTAATGGACATATGGTATATGTATTCTTGATCAGCTACAACACAGAATTTTAATAGATACTTTTATTTTTTAGCTGTGAAAATAAATAGATTTCGGAATCTTTGGAAATATTTAAACTATTTTGTTACTATTTGTCAAATACATTTATATATTTGTTTAAATTTTTTAGAAATGAAATAAAAAGTATTTCAGTATATTCTTCTATTACTATTCTATCTCGATAGCTATATATCTTTCTATCTTTTAAGCTCAGCTGTGTGTCAGACTAATATCACAGGAAGGCTTATAAGAAAATAGGCCTAACCACATCTAAATTAGTTATAGATATAAAAGCAATTAACTTTATGCAGCCTGTCTATCGGTTATAAAATAATAACTGACAAATTGTGGAAAGATAGTAAAAATAGTGAAAGGTTGTCATCGCGCCATTAAAAAGAAAAATTGTGGGTACTAAAAATAGATTGACACATCAATCGCCAAGTAATAATTCAAGCGAAAATTATTTCATATTAGGAAATGACAGGGGATAGCTATAAAATTGAATGATGAAAAGATTTAGAGTTTTTCTATATAATCTGTACATAGATGCTAAGTCTGGGAGACCAGAAACCTTATAATATGAGCTAAACGTGAATTGATATATTATATGACGAATATTTGTTTGAATTACTGATACTTTCATAAGGCTAAGAAAATGTTAAAGCCTTACTCAACACTGTTTAAAAAACTTATTTTTACAATACTATTAAAGCCTTGTGTAGATGTGATGGGTAAGAATAATTGTATATAAGTATTATTGACAGTTATCACCCAAATATCTTAAAAACTTTTTCTCAATTTTTTTTTGATTTCTCATAATTATTATATGACTTTCTTTATATTTCTTTAATTTATAAATGGGATGCTTAGCTAACACAAAATTTAATACTTTTCTCCACTCAAAAGTGATGTTATGATTAATAAAAGAATTTTCTTTTAAAAGCGTTTTGCAACACTATTTCTTTTGTGAGTAAGGTGTTTCTTTGGATAAAACTTGGTCATAATAGAAGAGTTTAACTTAAGAGAAGAATTACTGGTTATACAGGATATACCAATGTCTACTCTCGGACTTAATTTAAGCTAGTCTTTTGTTTATATCTTTCTTTGTGCTTTCGTTTTGAGTATTTTTTTTTTGTGTTCTCCGAGAGTGCGTCATGATCCAATTGCGGTCTTAGTGAAGTCGCATTGTGCCACAATCGTAAAATGCAAAATTCATGAAATGTTTTCAATTGTCTTTTAGACAAGTTAATGAATGATTTGGCTTTAGGCTGGGATCGGCACTCGTGTTGATTGAAATCATTTGTATGGGGAACGACCTTGTCTGTTTACAAACGATCAGTCGATCCCTCCCCCTCTCCTCTGATTGTGAAGGTGTCAATAATTAGTAGTCGATTGTTTGCAAATTTTCATGTCAATGGAAAAAATTAAAAAATAAATTATATAGTAAACTTTATTCGATTTAATCAGAATCAAAAATTTCGTGAAAATGGATAAGATAATTAAGGCTGTTGCCTAGATTCCATTTTATTGGAAATTCCTTTATAAAAAATACCCTAATATATAATTGAAATGAAAATGAAAATTTTAAACTTAATTCTTCACGTAGATCAAGAATATATAAATACCTAAATGAATTTAAAACATTTCCTTTTCAAAAGAAAAAGTTCTAGTTCAAATAAAATGCGTCTGGATAAATGTAAATATCTTAATATAGAATGAAACTATGTCAATATCAAAGAAATAAACTCCACATGAAATAAAATCGAAGCTATAGTATAAGAAGATGTACATACATTGTTTAAAGAATAGCAAAATCGGATGCCTTAATGTAGATAATTAATCAAACTGTCAGATGAAAAAGCTAAAAGGAAACTCCCCAAGAAACTTAGATTTTCTTATTTTATAGAAAATGTTGCAAACATTTTCATGTCTTTGTTGATGAATAACGATAATAATATAAAAACTATGCCAAACATTTATATCGTTTATATTATATGACTTTGGTGCAGATAAATAAAATCAATGTTTGGTTATATAGTTATAAAATTACCAACAAATTATAATGACGTTTAGATTTCAGTGGCTCATGCCAGTCATATCCATAAAAAGCAATTTGAATTTATCACATGTTTTACCCCACATCTGCATCTCCCCCACCTCTGCCACAAACCAACACATACATATGTACATATGTCAAGTGCCAAGAAATGGCTTGCAGGTGATGTGAGAGAGATTCTAACTACCAAGAGCAACAGCAGCCAACAAACATGGCCAACAGTTTGCTAAATAGTTTCCGCTCTGCTGCAGCTTTTGGTTGACTGTTGGGACTGTTGATGGGTTTGGGTGGTGGATAGTTAAATGGGATGCCATAAGGGAGGAAGGGGTGTGGAATTACTGCTGCATTTTCTAATTTTATTATACATAACTAATGTAAGTCTGTGTGTATGTGTGTGTTTGTATTTCTTTACATTTGTGTGTGGCATTCAACCGGTTAGCTGACTGACTGACAGTTTGCTGTTTCTGTTTGTTTGTACTTGAAGGTTATATGATATGAGCAGCATTTGGCTCCGAATGGGGATTCTGGGCACCAACTGCCATTGACGTGCAACCGCCTAAATGACTGAATGACTAACTGACTGAATGACTGACAGGCAGGCTATAAACCAGAAGCGTTTGCTATTCTCTGCCTTTGTTACACTTGCTGCCCGTCAACTTGTCCGCATATTAATTACATTTAGAATTATGCAGGCAATGTTTCGAATCGCTAGAGATTTTCTTACAATTCTCAGCCAAATATAAGAGCTGTAATTTATTTGCTAAATTTATTATTTTAAAATGTTTTATATTTATTCTAATATTAGTTAATTAAAAGAATATTTAAGTCAATGAACTTGTGTTCCTTTTAAATTATGGATCACTAAGAATGATGAGGGCTAGGTGTATGTACATATGCATGTATTTATTTATTTTTAGTTTATCTATAACGAATATGGTAATACGATATTAATTTAGAAATATTTTTCAGAATATTTTTTTGGGAATACCTTTTCAAATTTAATTTTATTTTGTCTTGTTAATTTCAAGTTTTAAGTTAAAGATCCCAAGTAGTGTTGGAAAATACATAATGTTTATTATTATATAGTATAAACTTAGTTTTTTAATTATTCTAATTAAGTAGTTTCATTATTATAATGAAACCTTTTCTAAAATACAGTCTTTAGTTTTTAGCATATATTTTATAGATTATAAAGAACTTAACTTTTTACTCTTAGTTCGGCTCAAAATTTATTTTTAACAAGAATAAGTCTTAGTGAATGTCAAAAACTGTCAGACAATTGACTTTTATTACCATTTTAAACATCTTTAGGAATTTTTTCTTCTTTCTTATATTTTTGCATAAATTTATCATTTGCCTTCCCTCGATTGCGATTATGTAAGCTTTCTATTATTACAATTTCCATTTATCAAAGTTGTTTGTCAACTTGTTTTCTTTCATCAAACATCTAACTCATGGCATAACTGGCCCGATCATATCTCAAATGGCAACAGCCGATAACGGTTTATTGCCAGAAACAAAATACACATTGTACAATCGCAAAGAAAGAAGAAAACAAAAAATTAAAAAAAAGGGAAAAAAACAAATCAACAACTAAATGATGCCAGAGGCGCCACAATACATTTTGTATATGTATACATATGTATATAGGTATATGTATAATGAGGGTCTATAAACGATCGAACTCGCATGACACATCTTTATTTTACCGTTTTACCTTATTTCTTCCCTCTTTCTTTCTTTTTTTCTGCCTCTTTCCAAGTTGGCCATTTCGCGACTTTTCCATATAATTTTTACAGTTTAACAAATGGTGTTTTCTTCTTTTTTTGCCTGCTGCCACTTGATAAATAATAAGAAGATAATAAATATACTACCTATAATTAACACATTTTGATAACTTTAAATGGAACCATATCATGATGTCATGATATTAACTTTATATGCATATGTGTGTATATACATATGTATGTACATATGTATGCATATTATAGTGGCTTCATCGCGCTATTATATAAATATGTACATATGTACATATGTAATATTAATGTATTATCTATCCCACATTTACAAAAATACATACATATGTACGTACATACATAAATATAGCAAACAAGTTGCGAAAATCCGTTATTGAGTTGTCAAAACCTTGATTGGTTTTTGTTTAAAATTCTTCAAGTTATTAAATTTTACATATTTTATATTATTATTATATATGTTCTTGGTAGGTGTAGGTTGACAAAGTCGACCGAATATATATGTATATATGTACATATAAACTTCTTGAAAATAAATTGGTTTAAAGACGGCAAAAGCAAATGGCAAAAGTCACTTACCATATTTTCTCTCTAAGCTGAAATTAAAAAACAAATACGTAAGAAAAATATATCCAAAATGTTCATATTTGCCTGAGATTTTTGTTTTAAATTATTTATTATACAAATATTAAAGTAAAGACAATATTTCTTTATTCGTTTCTTTCTCTTCCCAATGGAAGAATATACCTTCCAATATTGCTTAACTTAAAAGTAAGTTAATCCTCAAATTTGTCAAACAACTTAAAAAAAGAAATGTAAGCCAATATTATTATTATTATTATTATTATTATTATTATTTATTAAAGTATAGGATATAGTTGTAAACTATCAACCTAACTATATTTTACAAGCACTGGCAACTAAGGCCTTCGGCTTAGACGAAAACAACATCCATGCACTAGCCTGGGATTCGAACCCGGGTCCGAATCGTTGTTCAGTTGTAAGCCAATAAATGACAGTCAATGTAAAGAATTCCCTTCGTTTATTTAAGATAATCATGTTTGTCCAATAATTAGATGTAAAGTGATATCTAAATTGAATCAAAAGCTATAATTTTTGCAACCACAAATCACATTGTTGATATATATAAAAACTACTGATAATATAGTAACTACGTCACATCATCCGTATTTAATCTGGCCCTCAGATTATCTGTTAACTTTATAAGGTAGCTCGCTATTTTCTTATTTTTATTGTTGTTGGTGTGAAGTTTGCTTTAACATTTGTTTATTTTTTTTATTTTTATTTTTTTTATTATTCAACATTTCATTATTCTCAGCATCTGCTCAACGTTGCGTCTTTTGTTTTATATGCGCAAAAAATTGCGTCAGTTGGCAAAAGATTTTTCTTTTCTTTTTGTTGTGTGTGTGTGTGTGTGTGTGTGTATGTTTTTCTCTTCTTTGTGTTGAGGAGTTGTGCTAAGTTGGTCTTTAGTGAGTGCATTGAACTTCCTGGCAAACTATATGCAGCATTATTATGCTAAATAGTCAACAATAATTGTAACCAAGTCCGGCTATTTAGCAATTCCATTAAGCTCTTAATAGGCCCTATATCATTTAGCATATTTAATGATTTTTTAACGCTTACTTACGTTTTTGCACTTTCGAAATTCACTGAAAAGTGCATACAAGGTGTCGAAGGGAAAGAGATATAGAGATCGGATGAGAGAATGAGAGAGGGGGGAGAGAGATGTCTGAAATATTCATAGTACATACATATGTCTGACTTCTTTTTCGCTTGTCTTCCGTGTAATTTTTTAATCGTTTCCATTCACTCATTTGCAGCCTCATTGTCTGGTAGGTTTTTTCATTTGGCATTTCATATCAAAATATTTTTTACTTTTCTTTTTGAAGTTTTCATTTTTGCATATACTGTATGCTTTTGCAAAGGCAACACCTAGCAGCAAAATGAATACATACATATTTGTATTACACTGACAGAAAATAATGGTAGCAAAAAAAACTTAATCATATTAAAAATTAAAAAATGTTTGATATTATTTGTCAAAAATAGGAGAAAACTATTCATTTGAAGCCATTTATCAAATGTATTACATAAACTCGAAATACTAGAAATAAATATATTTGATATAATATAAATATTTGATATATAATACAATATAAATATATAGCACATCTTCACTCTCAACCATAATCATCCCTAAATGCCAAAATATTTAAATAGTTTAACTTGAATATTATTTAAAGAATCGGTTTAAGTAATTTATTTTAGTTAATTTCTGCTTTAAATAATTTTTTGTAAAGATTATTTTCTGATGGCACTAACTTTAATTTGATATAGTTTTTCTCTAAGTGTATTAGAAATATTTACATATGGTTAACATATCATGCAAATTCATATGACTGCCTTTTTTTTCGTCTGTCTGTGTTGCATGTGTGTGATGTGGCTCGCCATCGGGCCCAGATCGGTTGAAAAGTTTTATGCTGGAGATGCTCTTGGTTGGATTCCGTTTGGCAATCATTGAAAAGAAAGAAATCCAATCACCTTTTGCCCAATTCCACATTTGGTTGCAATTTATTTTGCATTGAATTTTGCGAATGTCTGCGGCAAAATGCCAGCCAGCCACGCCTCCATCATCCCTCCACCCCCTTCTGCAACATACGTATCATGCTTCACGTGTGATGCGGCAACTTAACTGTAACATTTTATTAACACTTGAGGCGCCAAAAAACGCGCAACATACAGCAGCTTGCAGCGTGCAACCAGCAGCAACAGCAACAGCAACAGCAACAACAACAACAACAGCTGCAGCTTTGCGTCGTCTTTACGGCTCAAAATTGTTGCAAGCTGAATGCCTCCTCTTCTGTCTCTATTTTTTTTTTTTCGTATTTTGATTGCATTTTTGCCACCAGGGCCTCCGACATTTGGATTGTAGGCGTTCTTCCCCTCGTATTTCACTATATTTTACCTCCTTTCACTGTGAAAAGATATTTGTGTGTGTTTTAGTGGGCGTTTTGTTTATAGCAAAGTTTGTATTTTAATTACACTACACAACAACGATTAAGTCTAGCTTAAATGTATAAGGGTGCTTAATGCATTTCTCTTGGGGAGATGGGATGATTGTAAACGAATACAAATATTTTCAGATATGAAGTGTCTACATATAATATATAGGAAAATGATTTCCAACATTCGAATAACTTATGTTTTGAATATGCTTAATCTAGGTATAAATAACTAACTATCTATATTGTCTTTAATTTTAGGCAATACAAATTTAATATAATACTTTCTGATGTTCGCCTTTGAAAAAGGCACTGGAAGCAGTAAAAGCTAGACTAATTTATAAGGGAATAGGATTCATTATTATACATTCTTTAAATCAACTTGTAAATGACAGGCAAAATTGATTACCGACTTACTTGATCTAGTTTTTTAGAAGAAATGGTTTAGAAATATCCAAATATGGATTAAACAATAATTAATGTGTAGACAACGACTATTTAAAGTTTTTTTAAATCTTTCTCCCTGCCATAAAATCATTAAATATTTAAGAATCTAAGGCTTATAAAATGCGTTTTTTATTAAAATATAAATTGGTGTTAAATTTGTTTAAAACCAAGTTTTATCTATATTTTTAAAGCGATTACGTAAGTAGTTGAGATTTAAGTTTAAGATTAAAGGGAACAATATTGAATTAAAGGAGAAATATAAGTTCTTTTAAGCTATGAAAATTAGTATTGGTAACATTTTGTTTAATTAAGTTAATAACACAATTAAATAGTTCCAATATTAAATAGAATAACAAAAGACTACTGATAATTTTCAGCCGATTTTTATATACCATTTGCATGTGATCAATAATGAACACATGTTGGACCTATCCTTTACCTAAGTAATAGTAGCAACCTTTCTTTTATGGCACGAATGTTCAGACAAAGTGGTGTAGTAACAACTTCAACTCGAATTTCTTGAACAAAAACTATCTTTTGTTGCATAGTGTGATTGGCTTTTTCATTGCAGAGATTTTTATCGCTTGTGAAAAGTCATTAGAGCAGCGTTTGAAGCGGTAAGCCTAGCCTCCCTCTGTGCAACACGGGATGCCTCCTCTTAGAGTTTATATAGTATATTTCTACATATACATTTATATCTATATCTTGTATGTTTTCACATAGATTGTCAGGACCATAAAAAAAAAGTTATTAAAACTTTCCACTTCATTTAATTATATTTTTGGCTTCATTGATTGCATTAAGTGGACTCATTAAAATAAATGAAAAAAAAGAAACTGCTAAACTGTTGACACAGAAATTCATTGAACCTCGATTTTCGCACATTCTTCTCAAAGCAAAAAGTCAAAAGCCTCAGTCTCAAGTGAGAGATAGAGAAAAAGTTTACAATTTTACGATGCTTAGTTTTTTTTTTCTACTTCTTCTTTTTATGGTTTTTTGCTTTTCATAGGCATTTTGCTGATGCCTCTGTGCTAAATGATCCATAAATTCATTTTGGAGACCCGACTCGTCGACTTTTCGGAAATTGCATTTTCAGCACAAATGAGGGACATACATATACATATATATTTATTTAGCTTAAAATTGGTTGCAAAGTTATAAATATATACTTATTTATCTATATATACTTATATGTATATGCATATATATATGTGGGTATGTCTCTTTGCCCTTGAACAGTTATTCGAGTTCGTGTTGACAACATCTGCTTCTTGAGGCTATAAACTGTGTTTTTGGGTTCCACAAAAACAAAAAAAAAAAAAGAAAAGAAAATGAGAAATTGCCAAAAATATTGCGCAAATATGCGGCCAAGCAGAACGATTTTAATTATTTACAATTTGGTTAGATTATTATTATTATTAAATTTTAGCATATTCGGCTTTATAGCTATAAGAAAAATTGATTGATTTTTTGAGAATTCCTTGTTTATTTGTTATTTGTTTAAATTTTGATTCACTTTTCCCAATCATGAATTTTTTCTAAATCATTTTATCTCTGTTCTTTAAGAGTTATTTCTTTTTAAGAGATAAACTTTTCTATTCATTTTCAGTTATTCATTTATTTTTAACTGCTTTTTCTTTTGTTTACCATAAACAACATGGATTTGTCTTAGTTTTGTTGCTTATTATTTTTTTGGTTTTTTTTATTTTATTTCCTTTTTTAGTAGTGTTTTTATGGACATTTGTATCTTTTGTCTGTCATTTGAATATCCGTTTCAATTATATAATTTTTTTATTTTCCCACTTATTTCAGAAAAATAGTTTTCAGTTCTTTCGTTCTTTCCCGAGACCAATTGTTTTTCCTTTTCTTTTGTTAATGATCATTTATATTCTTATTATTCCTTCCTGGTTAAAAGTTTTATAGTATGCATAGTGAGAGGATTTGAATATATGCATGTATATATATCTGTTTGGGTCTCTATATAAGCAACATCCTTTTGTTCTTTTAACTTTATTCTGCTTTCTTTTCTTTAAATAAATTTCTTTCCATTGTTCTGTTAATTGTTTCATTTCTAAAAAAAGTAAGAAAACTGTTTATGACTACATTTGCTAAAAGAGTTTTTTCCTGATTTGCCGCCGCATTTCCCCCCTCCTTTTGCTAACTAACTAAACACTAACTGCGTAATTATATATATATATATATATTTAATGATATATAATGCCACTCAACTGACAATATTATCAATTTGTTAACTTATTTCATTGCCCTTGTCATGTTTAACTAAAATTGTCTATAAATAAATACCATGTATTGTCAATAAAACCCAGCAATTTATCAATATCGTGCCTTTAAAGACCTGTATTGCCCACATATGGGATCTGTTGTTGCGGATCCTCCGCGGATGATATTAAACGATTTCCACTAGTAGTAGCTCACGCTTTCTCGCCCACGTTTTTAGATCGCAATTATATCATTATCTTAACATTCAACAAGTTGCCATAAAATTGTTAAACGATTAGGAAGATCTTTAATGAGTGTTTACTCTCTATGTGTATAGTGTGTGTGCGTGTGTGTGTGTGTGTGTGTGTTGATTTGTTGTAAAGTGGTTTGGTCACTTATTTCTTATCCTCTAGAGATCTGTTTTGCTCTGGTCATAAATTCATTTGTTTGCCACATTTGAGTGATTTATGCGACAATTTATTCAATTTGATTTTCATTTCGTTTCACATCCGTTTCCTTACCCTTCCACTTGCCTTTGGTTTTATTGATTAGATTGCATATTGCAGGCTCCTTTCATCGGTGTATATATATATATAGATAGATGTATATGTATATATCATAGTTTGTTTTTCATTCTTTATCGCTGGCCATCTTGTGCCTTTTGTCTGGCATTGTGTGTGGTTATTATTGTCAGCGCTTTGAGAACAAGTTTTTTTTTTTTATATTTTTATAAAAATTTGCTTCTTTTTTTTTTGCTGTGAGTCAATTGACCCAAATATTTTACTCCGGCTTTTGTGCCTGATCTGACTTACTGACTGGCTGGCGTGTTGGCTGGCTGGCTGACTCTTGTAGTAGACGTGTCGTTATTGCCGCTCTCAAGATTTTTTTATTCTTGCGAAAAAGTATATTAATTTTAGTATAATAAAGAAATTCTTTATATGTTTTAAGTATGTACATGCATATATAGTATTCTTGATCTATTTATTCTAAAAGGGAAGCTCATTGCGGAAAATTAGCTGACTGGATTAATGAAGCTGTCAAGAAAATGAACTTAAAGTCTATTACTAATTCATTAAAATTGTTTAAAAATTTACCTCTCATAAGAATTGTTCTTAATCTAGTATTAGTTGGGAGTTTTTTCTTATTTACTTTAAATATTACATTAAACCTGACTGTAGTATATCTAATTATAAGGTACTTCTTTTTAAATTGGATTAATCGATGCCTAAAATAGTGGAAAAAACTTGTACAATATTTAGTCTTCTCATATTATATTCAAATGCAGTAATTTAGCTTGTTAATTATTCTTATATTGAGTTACTATTATCTACATCGATTATTTCAAAGGGTATACCAATATCGGTGTAACAAAACTTAGCTTAACCCTCTGGATATTTCTTCTCTTGTTTTTATTTTAGTGGGTCGCATTCAAGAAAAAGGCAGTTGAACTCTGCGAAAAAACAATGCTCATGATGATGATGGTGATGATGAAGAGTTTGGCAAAAGGTTTTTGTCCAGAATATGGGCACGTGTTGTCTGTATGTATGTGTGTGTGTGTGTGCGTGTGTGTTAGCCTATATATGAGAGATTTGTAATCTTCAAATTAAGCCTCTTATCTTAGACGGGGTTATCTTTATGGTCAGTAACTAATGAATGGTTAAAGTTAAGCTTAGGAAATCTCTTCATTAAGCAACTGACCTGAAACTTTAGCTAATTTGTTGATTTAGTAACAAAAGACGATACCCAATAATGATGTCAGCACAATATATAGAATCAATTTGAAAAAAGCATAAAAAAAACTTTGCAAATTGTATAAAAGTATTAAAAAAAATTTTAAAATAGTGCAAAGAAAATTGGTAAATGTTTTATTTTGTTACCTTTCGCTTTTATTTGTCTTATCTATTTTTTGTGCCTTTATCAGAATTTTTCTTTATCCTCTTCTATTGCTTTATTTTTAATGTTTTTATTTAAAATTTTCTTCTTTTTGTTAAATCTTTTAAGTATTCACTTTAGAACAAAATTATTTTTATGAAGTTTTGTTAAAACCTAAACTAGTTCAAGAGGCATGACTTCTCGTTCGGGGCATGACTTAAGGAGCTAGTGTCCTTATGCCTCTTGTCTTTGTTTGCGGCATTTATTTTTATGCATTTTGCAACTTATGCAAAAAACTTTAAAAATTGTATTTATCAAGAAATTTAATTTGCATCTAAAGCTTTTAGCTTCATTTTGTTAGTGTTTCAGTTTTCCATCAGTGTTTCCACGCTTTTTCGCTACACTTTTTCTGCTTTTTTTTGGCTTTATTGAAGCGGTGGGTCTTAAAGTTCGTCGTCGTTTCGCCCGCTTTGGTGTATTTGTAATCACTTAGTCATAGATGTTGTTGTTGTTGTTGCTGATATTGTTGCTGCGCATTAATTACGAGCATTTCCTTGTTTTTTTTTAATTAACGACGCCAACACCTGCCGCCGAGTCTCCAGGTAGTGAGACAGGGGGGCAGGCAGGCAGCAATACCAGTCGAATAGAGCGACCCACTAACATTTCCAACGATAAACTTGACTGATGAAATTGTTTACTTAAATCCAGAGCAACAATTGCTGACTGTGTCGCACGTATTTACAATACCCGCCCATATGTCTCCCATTCTTCAAGATGGATATCAATCCGACAGACAGAGAGATAGTCATTATCTTTTGCCAAGGCATTGTCTGGTGAAACTCAATGCCTTAAATTTATCTAATTGTAAGAATTATTATTCAGCGTATTCAGTTTGGAACTCCCTCTTAAGTAATTATAGTATTAAAAAGTGTTGTTAGCGTTAAAAAATTAATTGTCATCGAAACATTTAAATGTTGAAAATTAAGTGTTGCCAAATTTCGTAAAAAAAACTTTAATTTTGTAATCTTTTGCACTGAAATTGGTTTCAATGATATCGAAAGTAAAACCGGATTCAGGGAAAAAGTTGATAATTTCTAATATTATAAAACTGATTGACCAATTACAAAATTTTCTTTTCAAATTATATATACCTATAAATGTTAACAGTTTATGAATATATATAAGGATCTATTATTACTTTTTTCTCAATTCACATTTCAAATTCTCATTCAACTGTTCATATATGGTGTTTGCAATTCCCCACTTTAATCTCTGTATTAAAGTATTACCCAATAATCCTTTTCTTTTGACTTATACGATGATCCGCATCAGTTTATTTTATAAACCAGGATAAATATATACACGAGTATATTGTAGTACTCGAAGTTATAGTGTTCTGGGCTATCAGGCTACAAATTTCTCACAATCGTTAAAAAGAATTTTTATTGAATTTTGTTTGCCTAAGCAGATGTCTAACTACCTAAACGTTTTGTACACATCATTACAAAGCCAATAAGCGAGTTACAAATACTAAAGAAATGTAAGCATTTAATTGGATACACTGTTTGGTAGTATGAACATGGGTAAAATACCTACTTAAATCGTAAGCCAAAACAAGACGTTTCAATAAATTTTCTACTTTACCTACCACACGACAAAAGTCGACAAAGTGAACTTACCAACACTACTCGAGTTGTTAGCACGGAAAACAATGCACTTGAAGCAGCAAATTGTCCTTGTGGACTTTTAGAGAGAAGCTCATCATTTTTTATTCAACGAAACTGCAATAGAAAAACTTTTCTTCCTTAGAGAAACCGAGGGTAAAAGAGGAAACGTGAAAATGTGAAATAGGGCGGCCTTATAAATTTTCACTTTTGCCATGAAACCTGAAGTTTACTCTGTGGACATGGTTTAATAAAACTTTTAACTCAATTCACTTTCAAAGCACTTTACATTTATATTGATTTTCCTTTTTTCTTTTGTTTAATTCCAGTTCGTGCTGACTCCTGCTAGATATTATATATAGCTTTTGCAACTTAAACGCTTAAGGAATTACGAATTTTCAATCAAAAACTAACTGCCAAACTCGAACTAATTAAATACCTAAATGCATCAGCCGACAAGTATGCAACGATATCTGTAAATTGTACAAAATAAAAGCTTTCGAATTTGAAAGCTGAATGCCCAAAGCTGTGAATAAAAACTTGAGCGGAGCTTTAGACGTAAAGTGGAACAAAGATCATGGACGCTCCAGATGTGGGACGCATTATAAGAGCTCCAGCACGACGCAAACGCAACGATGAACAGCTTATGGATCGGGTAAGTTCATTTTCACCTTCTCTCTAGACCCTGAACACTTTTCCATGATCGTTTTTATCGATAAGAGACTGTTCTATGCGATTAGTTGGCAATTATCTTTACGATAATATTTTCAAGGATATTCTTTAGATGAATGTTGTAAAACTTGAAAACTTTGTTTTAGGTCTTAGGTGTTTAATAATAATCTGATTATTATCAGACACAATCTGTCGTTATACTATCGTTTTCTTCATGGTCTTAACTTCTTTCAAAGTTATTGCAAACCATTATTTTGATACGCAAGTTGGTTTAGTTCGATTTTGGTTTCCATTTCGCTTGCCCTGACAACTTTTCCAACTTTTCCATTCCATTGAACTCCCCGATTGTTGCAGTTGTCGTCGTTGCCGTCATCGTCGTCTTCAACTTATTCGTCAATTTTTTGTTTATATTATTTATTTATTTTTTTTTTTATTACATATATACATACATACATACATAGTTACCCATTTACGACCGCCTGCAGCGTGTGATCCAGTTTCAAAGTCTTTGCTGCATTTTTTTGTCTATCATATTTCACATAATATTTTAAGGAAAAATGAAAGTTTTACTGCATTGAAATAAATAATTCAGCCCACCACAAAACTGAATGCAACTCCAATTCAATGTGTCATTTGTTATATTTCTATTTTTTATTTTGTATTTTTTTGTCCATTTGTTTCGATTGTAACCGTGGTTTTTGTTCAAATCTATAGAGTCTGCATTTTGATTAATTTTCCCAATAGTCGCATGAGTTGGCGTGTTGATAAAGCATTTAATTGAATTGATCTATAGACTACAACAATGGAAACATATTGCCGCATTTTCTTTGTAATCTAAGAAAGAAAAGAAAATTCAGAAAAAAATTCCA
This sequence comes from Drosophila sturtevanti, assembly GCA_018150375.1. Taxonomy (NCBI): domain Eukaryota; kingdom Metazoa; phylum Arthropoda; class Insecta; order Diptera; family Drosophilidae; genus Drosophila; species Drosophila sturtevanti. Next base: position 1,439,366 of record JAECWJ010000341.1, on the reverse strand, counting down.
TTTGGTCATCATCATTTGGAAAAATATAAAACAGTTGTATTGTGAAATACAATTTCTTAGTAACCCTCAAAGCAAATTCAGTTCGTAATAAGTTATTTTAATGCAATATTTCCCTTTTATTATTTGGAAATTGTTGAGTGAAAAAAAATCAATTAAAGATTATCTTAGAACTTACTTGTATTCGGACTAAGAAATCTCTAACAACTTGATTTCAGTTGGTCACAAGTAAGCAAACGAATTATTTGCTGCTTTTATTTAACTCTGCTAATTTAATTTTGTTAATTAAAACAGAAAAACGCTTACCGTTTGCCCTCTTTTGCATATTTTCCAAGCTTGGAGTATTAGCACTTGACCCACTTTCTATCTGGTCCTACCTTACACTACGCCATACCACAAAATTTGCCGCCTACAATAACAATTAATACACAACAAGTTCATTAACCAACGCGGCAAAGACTGCCGAACTCAAGTTCCACATAAAGAGCAACAAAAAAAAAAAACAACAAACGTAACCCACAATTAAAGCATCTGAAATTTCACGCAATTAAAATAACACCCAACAATAACAATAGCAACTATTAGATTGTTTTATGTCAAGTTCAATGCACGCAGACAGAAGACATAATTTACAAGTTGGGTTTGGAAAATTCTTATATAAAATAAATCTTAAAAAGAAAAACATCCATGGTCACTACTAAAATTCGATAGTATTTCTAAAGTTTATTGATTTTACGGACCTAATAACTTTAAACTGACGTTACAAACTTTACCTAAAATTAATTTCATAGGCAATCTTACACTTTTTTTAACCATTAAAAGCAATTGTCTTTTATTTTGTGTTAAGATCTATTCTAATTTTCTTGTCGTTTAATTCATGTTATAGTTATAGTTAAAAGTGGGATTTAAATAATTTTGTCAAGTTCATATAGACTGATAACTTGTTTATGATTCAGAAAATACATTTACATATACATATGCAAATGTTGCAGTCTTAGTTTTCTACCAAAATTAAAGATTTTCGCATTTAAAATATCCATAAGAAATCCATTAGTTCATCCAGCAAATTTTTCGATTAGCCCTCGTACGCCCACACTGAATATGGCGTCTCAAGTCATATTCAAAAAATCGTATTAAATAATAAACTGAATCAAATATAATTACCACAGAGGAATAGACCGTGTGATAGAGAAAGAGAGCGCAAGAGCTTCAGCGAAAGACTTTCACGCTCAGCAAAAAGCTTTTAATCAACTCCCCAACAGCTGTTGGAGTTTTAGAGAGAAAGAGAGTCACAATCTTGTTTTTCTATTCCTGCTCTTTGTTGTTATTGTTGTTGCTGTTTCTGCTCTCCCTCTCTGAGCTTTAGTCGGCCTGCGCCGCTGGCTTTGGTACCGTCTATAGTAGCTATCGCTGGCTACGTTTTAGTTACAATTTGTATTCCAATTGGTGCGCGGTTTTCCTCAAGATACGACGCCGCATTTTCTCGTTTTCGTTTCTTATATCGTTTCGTCACGCTGCGCATTTTCGCATGCAATTTTACATTTTGCAATAGAAAATTATGAAAAATAATAACAACACAAGGAAAACAGCAAAAAGAAAGAAAAAAAATAAAATAAAATAAATGGAAAATGTGGTTGAAAAACAAATTGAATTTGTTTGTGGTACACGACCCGCTTTAATCTTTGGTGCTTAAACATACACATATACATAATTACATACACACATACGCGTATATCTATGTACAAAGTTATTTGCCCAAAAAATAAAAAAAAGCAAAAAACTACGCGCCAGCTTCTCTAAACGACCTTCGGTGCGCTTTTTGTACATTTTCGGTGCGTGTAATTCGGTCGAAGTCGACAAAAAAAAACACACACACACAAAAAAAAAGAATACTGAAAACCAGACACTTGATTTTTAATGTTGAAAAATTATTTTATATAACATCATCATCCCCCTCTATGAACTCATCAGCAGAAAGTACTTTCAATTAGCAGCTCTCAGATTCATCAGATTCATTTTTTAACAGTCCCCTCCCCAATTTGCATTTGGTTATATCAAGCACTTGCTATTCATTATAAAATTTGTAGTTATTCTTTATCAACTGAACAATTAAAGTATCTGGAATAATAAAAATCTAAGAAAAAAACATAGCAAAGTGAGATCACTAGAATTATGTATTAGAATTTCCATAGGATACTGCCAACCCCGAACTTGAGTATTTATCTAACTTACGGCTTTTCATTTCTCTGATATACAGTTACTTATCATAAAAAACGATAGAAACTGATATGCTCTATGAAAAAGATAAAGAGGTAACTGAAAAACGAACTTTACCTTAGAACGGCCTGAAAGTGTCAATTAAAAATTCATTCAATTCAATTAATTTTTCGCCTATGCATAAAATTGGCAGAAAAAAAAAAAAAGAAGTAGGCAACAGAACCACATAGAATTGCAAATATATATACATATATGCATAGTGTATTTTTTTCCTCATTTCGGTGGGCGTATCAGTCTCTCCTTCTCTCTCTCTCATACCCTCCCTCTCCCTCTAACATTACTGATAAGGTGCTAGAGACTCACGTCAGCCGCCATATAAAAGTAAATAGCGTAATAGAGCGCAAAACTTAACTGAAACTGAAAAATTGAAATAATAATAGAAAATATGATAAGCAAGGCAAATTTGTGTGTGAAAAAAAATGATGATAAAAATAAAGGCAAATTACAACAACAAAAAACCCTAGAAAGAAATGGCAAAAACAAATTAAACAGAAATCGACAAGGTAATAGGGAAAATTTTATATTACTTTGAGAAGCTACAATTGAACAAATACTGATAATAACAACAGCTGTTTATTAACTATTTTATATATACTTTTATATATACTTATACATTATTCAACTAAAAAACGGGAAAATATTTTACTATTTCCCATAAAATTCAAAGTATGCGGTATTTATTATAGTTGACTGTAAAATTAGATGAATTTCTGAAATGTAATGAAAGACTTTACAGTTAAACAACATTTTTCATTGGCAAAGTTTTTACCTAGAAGATATTGTAGGAAAAACAGCTGATTTTAGTTTACCGTTTCTAACGATAAACGGAAAGTGCATAGTTCTATAATTTTTAAATTTTAAGCAAAATGTGTGAGCAACAATTAAACATAGAAAGGCAAAGTGCAGAATAAAACAAGAGAGCAAAAGTAGATGAAACAAGGAGACAGCGAGAAAAAGACACCTCATCTCGCTGTTTGTGAGAGAGAGAGAGAGCGAGTCCAAGAGAGGTTAAGAAAGAGAACTAACGATAGAGAATGAGGGAAAGTTTTCATTAGCTTTTATTTAAATTATTTAGAACGTAACCCATTTTTAATGCCATTTATCCATTATCATCCGCAACAGCTGCTTACTACACGCCCCCTAAATACGCCCCTAAAATTAGTCTTTTATTTTAATTTTTGTTTTTTTATTTTTGTTATTGTGTTTTGGCCCACAAAAGCAATTGACATTTACAACAAATAGACGGCAAACGCAAACAATGTAAAACAAGCAAATCAAAAAGCATTATAATAATAAACCAACAAAAACAGCAAAATACAAAACAAAAAAAAAAAAAAAACAAAGTAAAGTGAGAAAAATTAGTTCATTGTTTTTGCTGAATGTTTAAACAAAAGGCAAGCCCCGGCAAAAATTTTAAAGCCATGCGGCATTTAATCATGACCCCAGCATCGCTGTCGATGTCAACGCCAACGCTCTCGACTCTGCATCATCAGCGCAGGTCGTTGCAAATGCAACTGCATTCACAGTCGCCGTCCCCATCGCCATCCCCATCGTCCGCATCACTGACAACATATTTCAGTTCACCGAAATTCCCAGCGAATTATGAGCGTAGTGAAAAAGTGAGTAAAATACAAAAAAAAAAAACATAGCGAATAACTACAAAAACAAACAAATAACTCAACCCAACTCGACTCGACCCGACCCTCTCCCCTTTATCATAAATTGCTCTATATTGTTCATGAATGGGATTGCATTTAAGCCGGCCAGCCGTAAAAGGGGGGCGACGGAGAGAGGGCTTGTTGTTTTGCCTTAATTATGCTAATTATGTACCCTGTGAATGAAGATGGGCATATTTAAATAGTTAAAATATGTAAAAAACTCTATCAATAAATTCCTAATCGAATATTAAACTTATAACAAATACATAGATCCCTAATGTATTTATTTTTTTTGCCTCTTTAATTATACAAAAAAAAGAAACTCAAAAATTATGGAATACGTAATTTTATTTGCAAAGTTTACAATAAATAATATTTTTGAGCTTACGTTTTTTTTTTTTTTTTAGATAAAAAGGCATTTTTTTAAAAATATTTTATTTATTTATATATTTCTCATTTATTTAAAAGGTATCTCGAATTCGATTTTGTAGACAAAATTGCATGAATTTCCATTGATGTCATTTTTATGCAAATTTCTAACAAACCCAAATGCAAATTGGTTTTTTTTCGGCTTTGCTTATGACATTTCAATTAAAGTTTTCTTTCATTCATTTCTAGGCTTTCTTACATAAAATACCAAAAAAAAAAATATGTACATATGTATATGTATGTATATACAAATGACAGCGTAAAACTTTTGTTGCTTTTAGTTTAAATATTTTTCAACTGTTTGTGCCACAACTGAAATGTCGTATGACACATAAATAAACATGCATACTAACTCATACTTATTTTTTTTGGTTCACAAGTTGACCACAAAACAAGAAGACAGGACCTAAGGCACTTTTGCAAAGGAAGCAGATTTGTTATTCTTCAACATAATCCTCTTATTATAATAACGTTTAAAATAAACCGACCGATTGCAGAAAGGTTGGTGAGTCGTTCTTCTATTCAGAATTCAGCCTATATTAAGGAGTATATGGAAGAGTGTGGTTTATATTTGCTACCCATTTAAATAAATCCAATTATGTCAAAATTCGTCATTTATTTTCTGAAACAAATTATAAAATTAAACAATTAAATATATAGAAACTAGGCTGTTTCTAATCTAATTTAAACTTTAGATTATGACCAGAGAGGAGGATAGAGTAAATACTGCTTATAAGAATTTTTAACATAGACTCATATATATTTTATAGAAATTTTTCAATAAAGAAGAAAAATCAATTTTTCTGTAATAAGAAAATGTCATTATTACTTTTGTTGATAAGAATAAATAACTTGTTTCGAATTCACAACTAATATCATTAATTTTATTTGCTTCATAGAACTATAATCCAATTTTTTCATTTAGTCTGCTGGTGATAAAAACAATTAATCAATTATAATATAGATATAAATCAACAATAACGACTAGATTTATGAGAACTATTTAATTGTTTAAGAACTATTTAATATATATATATATATATATTTAATATATCATAAATTATATAAAATCGGTAGTTCATTTCAAACCATTCATGAAGCTTAAAACTTTTCAAATTAAAAACCATTCGACGTGCAAACAATAAATTCACTTTTGTAATTAACGAAATCTAGCCATAAGGTTAAAGTTCAAGTTCGAAATATTATATTTAAAATTGGTTACATTCATGTCTCTTTCTCTTACCCCTTCCATCACAGTTAGATTGTTTCATTACCTTAATTTGTCCTTCATTAGACCATTTACAAAAAGCCAACGAAAATGATCTCTTAATTATTATTCAAGTTCATTTTATGCGCATGCAAAAAAAATAAAACTACTTTTATTCATGTTTATTTTTTTTTGTTCGTTATTTTGTTGCATTGTAAGAAAAGTTTTTCAAATGTCAGCAACGGCAATTTTCTAATTTGTTTTCCCATTTGGCGTAAAACTTTAGCCACAATGTCTTGCGTAATGCGCAATAATTAATCAGAAAACATCAACAATAATCGGCCTAGGCATTTGATTTAACAAGTTTAGTGATAACTTTTTGCCTTCAATTAGCGTAGCGGAATGGGTGGTAGGTAGTTAGGGAGGGAAGTGGAGAGAGGCTGGTGGATGTCAAAGTTCAAGGTGATGACTGTGTTTGAAAACAGCATTTTCACACGCAATTTTTGCATTTTTACAAAAAGAAAACAAACAAACCTTTCGTTTTCATTTTGGCGAAATAAAACAAAAGTTTTTTGCTGCACACATATCTTATTTTTGCTTTACGAGTGAACAAAAGAAAAATCATTTTCCAGCCGCTTTGCGCTTTTTGGAGCAGAAAACACATCTGGTTGAGTGAAATAAAAAAGATGCATTTTCCTGCATTTTTCTTGTCTATATGCAGATGGAAACTGAAGCTCTTTCTACACGAATGATGGACATAATTGCCCACTGCCACGCCCCTACCACCCGCAGCAGCAGCAGCAGCAGCAACTTCATTTGCAGTTGTAATTATTTTGGCCCATATGCCACAAAACATGGCATTGGCTACTTTGCAATGAAAGCAAAATCCATGGCAACTGCATGAGGAAAAACTATCATGGAAATGCCTACGAGATCTATTCATGTGTGTGTGTGTGTGTAAGGAAAAACTAGTCGCCGTCGTTGTTGGCGGCGGCAACGACTTTGTCTCGATTTTCCTTATGTTATGTTCTACTTTTTTTTGCCCGCAAACGCAAAAAATTCCAAGTAAAGTCGTTTTGCCGGTTGGTGGCAAATGTTTTGTCTTCTAATGACCCCCGCCCTCTCTTCCCCTTTTCCTCGCTCTTTCTCTCTCTTTCTCACTCTTGGACCTCAACACTATTCCACCACTTCTGGTCCCCTGACCACACTTTTTTCCCCGCCCCCCCTGGGAAAGTGTTCAACTCATCTGGCTGTCTCTTCTATCGTTTATCATATTTTCCTATTAGTCGAGAGCGGGACTTTCTAACTGCCACAGATTGTGTGGCAAGAAGAAAGAAAAGTGTCGTTTGCCGATTTGTTGGCATTTATCAAGTAAATGTGACAAATATAATGGAACTTTCCTACGACTTCAGCTGACAGTCATATACATAGATTGAGTCTAAAAAAGGAATAATCACAATAGTTCTTCTCTTTAAATGGCAAAACTAAAGTGAAAATTCATGTTAAAGGTTTTTCAATGGGGGGAAAGTCTCTATTTAGTCTATATGCTTTTGTTTTAATTTGAATGAATAGAAAAAAAATTGATTTGTCATAGTATCACTATTAAGTATGGCCACGATGAAAAAAAAATCATATATGTATCCCAAGTCTGGGCTTATGATTTGTCATCATGAATAGTTCAAAAGAAAAAGAGTTATCTAAATTATCATAAAAATGCATTGTCAGTTTAGGTAATTAAATATGTATATATTCGCATGGAATTTCGATTTCAATTAAGGAGACTAATTATATCTATTATTGAAATTTTCTTTGGTTTTCTCTAAAATATTTTCATTTCTCATTTTATATTTTGCTTTCAAAAACTTCGAATGAATTTATCGAATTTTACTTTTTCGATTATCATGAATACTGCAATGAGATTAGGGATTCATAGAAATGTTTTATTAAGCATTTGTGAATTTTAAAAAGGGGGAAATATCTTCTCTAATAATAACTAAATTAGTCATTAACCATAAATTTGTTTAAAGGAAATAATTAGCCACTTTTCTTCAGTTTTTTGTGGTAATGGTCGTGCTGTGTCAATGACAATAAAAATGTTAAAAAAAAAAGCTAATCCTGAAGATGATTTTTATGGGTTTTCGAAGTGCCAAATAAATAGTAATTGTGCTTTAAACTTATGTGAGCTTCGAAGCAAATTGTTTGAAAGGGTTACCAACATTAATTTTAGACTTTTGCAAGAGGTCTTAACTTTTTTAGATAGCTGCCATTCAGCGCCCGTATGCGAAGGTATTATTTATCTGAAAACTTGTTTGATTTGCAGACTGACATCATGTAATTATTTTAGTACAAAAATGATCGTTTAATGAGTGCTTAACACAATATGTTGGTAGGTGGGTCTTATCATGCTGTCTTTCCTGATTGTACAGTTGAGTTTTTTTTATTTTTATTTTTGTTTTCGCTTGGTTAATATTCGTGCTGTTATTTCTTCTAATTTCACTTGACACAGATTGAGAGATTTAATGAAAATGGAAGTAAATCAACCCGAAAAACGACTACAAAATGTCAAATAACAAACTTTAACATTTTAATCAAGTGGTAGAAGATTGCAAAACCAGACGAAGAAAAAGAAATAAAAACTAAAAAGAAAGAAGAAAAGTTAATTAAGTTGCAATCAGTGTAAATCTTGGAAAAACTGAGACACAGTGGTTGTAACTCTGGTTTTCTTGTGGTAGTTCCCGTTGTTGAGTATCTGTTTTTATTTTGGTGGAAAATTGTCTCTCTTGGCATTGGCCAGAGAGTTTTTTATCTTCTTGTTTTTGTTTTTGTTTTTTTTTTTTATATTTTGTTTTTTTGTGAAAGGAAATGACGATCCATGTATTGCCTTCAGTCCCTCATTTGCCTCCTTTCTTTCTTCATACTTATCTTTAGTTTCTGTTGCATATATCCGTGTTTGGTGTGCCACACTTTCAACTTTCCATGCCGACAGGAAAAAGTAAACGCATTGAAAAATATTACCATTCAAATGATTAATTAAATTTGAATTAAATATTATAAGGCAAATCGAGAAAAACTTTGATTTTTCCGCCATCGCGTTCAATTGAATGACTGTGAATAGAGATTGTCTTTGTCAAAGCATATTGTGTTGCCCCGCCCAATTAAATTTTCTTATTTCCATTATAAATTGTGTCCAGTTTGTGCCCTATTCTGCCAACGTCATACATCATTTAGTTGCATGAACATACATAGATACGTATGTATATCTATATATATACATATATATATATATCTTGTTATGGACGGTTTTTCATTTTTGCAAGAAAAAATAACAGAGAATCGGATCAATATGCACCATGTCATGAGTCAGGCATACAGCAGCCAGTTTCAGAGTCAGTTGCCCCAACCCAATTTGGCCTCAAAATCACAAAGCAAACAAAAAGCAGAAACAACACTGAATACAGTGGAGATTGCATATAAAAGAAACACCAGAATATTTGGGAAAACGAATGGAAATGAATATTACTTCCTGTCACAAATCAATCAAATTATTGCATATTTCAAGGGCTAGAACCATGATTTTTCGTGACTTAAAATAACAATTAATTTAGCGAAAGTTCACCTAATGGAAATTCAAATATATCTGCAATAAAATGGAAAATCATTAAAGGAAAGTAGAGGTTGAATAATGCTAATCACAATGGTTTAGAACTGATCTGAAATTAAATATTTCTTTTGACCAAATTCGTAAAATAAATTGGTTAACTATCTCTAAAAGGCAAAGACATTGATTGAGAATTAAAATGCAAAAATCTATAAATATTTGAAAATGTGAAAAGCTTTTTTATAATTTATTTGAAACTATAAATTATATTTAATGAAATGCATAATTCAAAATGTTGACCACTTTTATTGAACAATTTATTTGAAATGATGATATAGTGGTTCCAATATTAAGGTAGCCTTAAAAAGAAACCATCACAAGTAACAAAATGTGACTTCTTATTAAATTATATATATAAAATTCGTCCTGAGGGTAGACCTTAATTGTTAATGATCGTTTCTTCCAGATAGTTTTTTCTTTTTTTGATAATTCCTATTAAAAATAGATGTTGTAAAATTTATATTTCTTATATATTTCTATTCTGATTATTACTCTTCTGATTTATCCGAATCATAGCTAAAATTCAATGAAAATGCCGTTGCCATTGAGGCTATAGTAGGTGTTCGACGTTCTCCAGCTCGTGCAGGTTTCGAAGTGCTTCCCGCTGTTTCAATGAAATTATAATTACTATCGACAGCAACAAAATAAGTTGGCATTAAGCCACGCCCTTTGACATAAGTCATCCCACGATAAATGCATTCGACACCAAATTCCTTAAGTATATTTGCAGTCTCTTCGGTAACTTGTATATGGCCAATTAATCCGGTCGAATCCATGCGTGAGGCCATATTCACTGGATTACCCCAAATATCGTAATGAGGTTGTGAAGCGCCCACAACACCGGCCATTACCTGGCCACTGGATATACCGATGCTTATGTCACCACTGGTGATTGCCCGCTCATATGGTAACTCCTTATACGAATTATTAAAGCTCCATAAGGTACGCATTAAGTCCAATGCAAAGGTTGTCATTACAAAAACAACCTCATCATGGTTATCGATATCGCCATTAGCTGATTCCGAATCCGATACATTGGCAGCAGCTCTAGCTGTACGGGCACGTTCCACTTACGAAGATGATATGTGTATATAAATTAATAGAAATCATATAGTCGATATAATATTTTATATCTTACCTTCCTCCACAAGTGATATAGAATGATTTTCCGATGGTCTGCTTATAGAACCGGCAAAATTTAAATCCAATCCACAAGCTGCCATATAAGTACAACCGACAACTTTAATTTTTTCTACAACAAAATATTCCTTGTAATGTAAAAGCTTAAAAGGAATTACAGATTACAGAAAGAATTAGTAAGAGAGATTTTAGTTAGATGAAAAAATATAAAATTTACCAATCTATCGAATTCTGTAATGATCTCATTCAAAACTCGCAATCTATGCAGATCCATTTGAAAATTATGAAGTGAGGCAAACATAACAGCAACCATACTATAATTCTCATAATAAAGTTCATGTTTGGCCAATGATGTTAAATATAGATTAACTATAAGTAGATGTGATATATGTAGATAGATATAAAACTAAAATTAAATATTAAAATAATCTTACCCACATGAGCTGGTAGAATATTATTCAATAGAACTGTTATCGATACATTGGTTAAATGGGCATCACGTTGCTTCTTTTTCAATTCTGTGCGCCAACTAAAATAAGATGGAGAGAGAAAGTGAGAGAGAGAGAGAGAGAGAAATAATAGAAATAATCCAAGTTCTAGTAAATTGACTTACTGGAAATTGATTTTACTATTAAATTCAGTTTGCCTCTCTTTAAGATATAAAGTTATTAAAGCTGTTATTATGGTCATACTATGAGCATATTCTGCAAAAAAGTACGGATTTGTCGTAGAACTATGATGAAAGATATATTCATATTGAAAGAATAATATGACCAAATAGGCTGAAGCCTCCAAACAGCTAATCAATGTCTTCACCATGAAGGGTATACGAGTAAATGTATAACTCATACCCATAATTAATGCAACCATATTGGTAAGAACCCAGGGATGGAAACACATATTGATATCCATTTCATATTGATAAAGTTTACTATCTACATGAAGTACAGCAAACTCTTCGCGATCACAATCGACCTAAAAGAATTGAAAATTAATATATATATGTATATATCTGATATTTTAAATGATTACTTACCAATATGACACCAATAACCTGATAATATGATATTATAATTAACATATAAACTAAAATGCGTAATGTTAGACTAGCTTGCACTCTATCGACTATGTGAAACATCATGCAGCTAAATGTGGAATATCTACAAGAATTATTAGAAATTTAAAAAAATAAATAACAATTGGCATTTTAATGAATCAGAAATTTCTCTACCTAACAGGTGTATCTCTTCTGTCACCATATTTCCACCAGAAAAATTTCTTATACCAGGCAATGCAGAGAAATGCGGTTAGAACGATTATCACGCCTGTATCTAATATATAGCCATAAAAGCCGGAACCATTATGATCTACAATTTGTATATAGATTAGGCTAATTCCTATAGTCCATGCTAATAAAATGCTATATTTAAACATATAATCCGGTTGTCTCATATAATTCCATTCCAATTTTGGATCACGAAAATGCAGAAAATACAGGGTCAATAAATTTTGTTCATGTGTCTGGTGGTCTGCTGTCTGATTTCGACATGTGAGAATATGTCCAATGCTGGATTATTAAAAGAGAATTAAAGAGAATCATATACATATATATATATATACATATATAAAAGATAATTACCCTCTAGCTCCCAAGGGCATTTTGCGAAACTCTTCATGCAATTCCTTATTCTGCGTATTATCCAACGCAAATGTATCGGCATCGATTCGGGAACGCAAATTAATCATAGAAACCGATTCTACCACATCAATAGATTGTTTACTAGTCCTGTGACTGGTATCTGCCGGCAATAGAAATGTGGTTATATTGTGTTTTTGTAGAAATGGATCTTTGGCAGCCTCAGGTGTTCCAGGTAACACGACATAATCATCGGCATCAAGATTTACCAAAGTGCTACTACTTATATGCACATGTCCTTTCAATCCGGTTGACTCCAATCGATTAGCTATGGCCACATCCTGACCCCAGATATCATATTGTAATTTTGCCTCACCAATGACACCAGCAAAAAGATTACCCGAATGTACACCAATTCGCATACCAATATCCAATTGACGTTCCTGCCTCACATCCCTAATGTGTGAGATCATGGAAAGACCTAAATTTACACAGCATTTGGCATGATCGGGATTTGGACGGGTTAAACCTGCTACACAATAGTAGCAATCGCCTAAAAATTTAATACGCTGCACACGGAAATGTGAAGCAGCCATATCGAATCTGCCATATAGATCATGCAACAGTGTGACCAGTTTTTCAACAGTCAATGTTGTCGTCAATTGAGTATAGTTAACCACATCCGCATAGAGTATACTAACTTCTGGATGAATTTGAATTGCCATTACACGATCCGATATAGCAGTTATACGCTGATGCATATTTGCCAACTTTTTGGCCTGGGCAATGCGATTCCTTAACTCATCCTGTATGGGCCGGGCAATCTGTGGCGGTAAAATGCTATGGAGAAGCATCTTCTCCTGCTGTCTGGCAGTACGTAACCAAATGGCTTCCATTACATATTGATGACGATCCAAAAATGATGATCGTACAATTATATCACTCATTAGGCGAAAGAATGTGCCCAACAGGTTAAAGCAAATATAATGGGATATATCAACACTCATATAATTATATGTGTAAAGATTTGATAGTTCATATTGAAATTTAGATGCAATATAATTCATGAAATATGAAATATATAGAAGCGATACCAATGTGCCTAACAATAAAGGTCCCACTAAAAATGGCAGGGGCAAGAACATATAGATTATATATAGCACATAGGTATCATACATTGATGTTAATACCCAATCATTTGTATAAAAATGATAGATATTCACAGTCAGATCGACAGCTACCCATATAAGGGCGGCAACCAGTGATGATACATACATTATCCAGGTTCGTTCTGCCACAAAATCCTCAAAGAAATTAATACTCAACGCTAATATAAAAAGAACATATGCAATTAAATAGCAAACAACATCAATATATATCAAACTGAGATGCTGTTAAAAGAAATAAATTCTAGATATTTAGCTTAGTAAGAATCAATAATCATTCCGAACCTACATCACATGTGGCTAACAGCAGTATGCAATGCATCAATGTTACTCCAGTGTGTAGCACAATAAATACACTCAAAGCTCTGAGACGTAAACGTATTACATAACTATTATATTCTTTTTCTAAACCCAATTCCTTACACTTGGCCTGAATTTATATAGAGAATCAATCAGAATAATATATTTATAAAAACAGTTCTTAGATCGTTTTAACTCACCGTAAGATTGGCACTCTCCCAAAGCCATTCTTTGGCATAATTGAAACGACAACGTTCAAAACGATTCGCCATTAAAATATCATTTTCTAGAGAAAAAAAAACTTAGGAATATATGTATATTTTATAGGAGGACAACAAATTCAATGAGCTTCATGATATTTAAATAGGATTTCCCCTTAGATCAAATTTTTTATCTTTCAAATCGGAGATTCAGTTAAACAAAATATTCTAGTCCTCTGGTGAGGGAAATAACATCAATCAGAAATCAAAAAGTGAAATAATTAAAAAAAAAAATTAAATATAATTATTATTTATTAAATTATGAATAAATAGATATTGTTAAATATACAAAAAATTATATAACATATATAACTATACGTCTTACGATTATATTATATTGTTATATGATATATTAACGTATTTGTATATGAATATAATTATTCATACAGCCAGGTATAGTTTTATAAAGTGTCTATATTATCATTTGATAAAATTTAAAACAGATAGAAATAAATTCCATTTATATATGCATAGATGGAATGGTTATATACATATACATAAATATGGATTCCTTGCGAAATTCACTGAAATTAAATTAAATAATAATTAATTAATTAGTCGCAGCAAAAAAAAAATCACACAGAAATACTGAAAAATCGCTGATACGAACTTTGATTCCAACCGTTTTTAATATGTTTTTTGATATCAACAAAAATACATTTAATTTAACATATTTTGAAGTTCGTTTTATTTAGAGTCCACTGTGGTTCGTCCCATATTTACTCCATATATATAAATTGCAACATTGTTTTGATGTTTGTTGTTATTTAATGTCTGTTTCTGTCTGTGTGTGTGTATGTGTGTGTGTCTGGGTGTGTATGTGTGTGTCTACTATGGTTTTGTTTTCTGTTCGTTTTTTGTTTTTTGTTTTGTTGTATTTTAGCGCTGTCGAACTTTGGCGTTAAAATGCATTTTTCACTGACTTGAATGAAAAACAAAAACGTGCGCCTTGTTTAATTGAAAGGCTTTTGGGCATGCGACAAAACACGACCAACAAAATGTCTATTGAAAGTGTAGTCTTATCCTATCCTATCCCCCCTCAACCCACCCTCAACTTCATGCTTCTCCTCCAACTCTAAGGTAGATTGTAGACTTTAAGATTAGAGAAAAGCCAAACCAAAGTCAAATTTATATATGCTTAATTTATGCCAAAGCTTAAACTGAGTTTAATTTAAAAACCAAGAAATTAAACAATGAAAAACCCAGGCAACTTCTCATCCAAAAATGGTAAGAAAACAAAAAAAAAAATTGCTGGCTATTCAATGCACTTTGACTGCTGTGGCTGCTGCTGTTGGTGCTGGTGGTATTCCATTTGCCTTAGGGGCTAATATATGCTAATCCCCTTGAATGCGCTTTTGGAGCAAACACACCCACGCCACATAGCAGAGAGACCATTGAGATAGACCAGACCGACCCAGACCGGACCAGACCAGACCAGATCAAACCAAGACCAGTCTAAAAGTAGTCTGCTGCTGCTACTGCAGTTGTTTGGTAGTGGTGCCTCCGTTTGGGAAAGTCATCGTTTGCTTTCCTTTTACTTTCAACTTTTCCATGTCGCGTTTTTTTTCTCTCTCCCTCGAAATTTACATTTTTAGCCGGTGCAGCTTTTTTGCTTTATTGAAAATCACTAAGCTAATATATATATATATATATATATATATATATATTATATATGTAAATCTAGTATATAAGGAGTTTGTAATTTTTCTTGGACTGATCTCTTTTTTGTTTCTTTTTTTCCACTGCTAATTTTTTGTGCGCCGATGTGGAAAACTCGTGGCCGCTTGGCCGCCTGAAAATTGTTTTCCCTTTGGGCGTTCAGTCACCCATGCATCTGCCACGGGGTCTTTCTTATTATTTTCTACTGAATTATAAGCGAGAGAAAAAGTGTTGGCCCATTAGTATGATTAATGTTTCTTTCGGTGGGAGTATACTGATTTAGACACCTTTTTTACATAATATATAGAAATGTATACTCGTATGTTGGGTGTTGTAGGGCGTGCCATCTTTTACATATTAGCTAGACGATTAATTTTGAATTAAAATTGCATTTATTTCAATTAACATTCAAGGCTGAAAAAAAAACAATGATTATATAGTAGGGAAATATAGGGCAAAGACATTGCAGAAGGTGAAAACTATTAGCCTAGTTATGGGGGCAATTTTAGCAATGAGCTGAAATTGATTATACAATTTATGCTTGTTTCCTGAAACACTAAATGTACATTTAATTAAATCAGAGAAATCAGGTGTTACACAGTCAAATTAATTAGTCGTTAGGCATATTAAATGTATTTAGCAATATCCTTAGTATATTAAATTTCACTTTATATAAAAAAGACAGAACACAAAACATAACAAAAACATGACCATTTTCAGTTTGAATTAAATATATAGATTAGAATATAAATAAATTAAATTCTAAATCAGTTTTTTCCATTTTCACTGCCGGAATAACATTAAAATTTCATATTTCTGCTATCAGTGCTTAAAGCAAACTAAACTAATTAAACGAATTTTGTTTACATTCTTTAAAAATTCATTTCCAATTAACAGTTTTCACATGTTTACCTGTCAAAGACTACATAAATATTTCACGGTTGGAATAACTAACTCGCTGAACAAGACAAAATTACGATAAAAACGTGACAAAGAACTTTCCTGACAAATCGCCCAAAGGCTAATTACAAGAACATTATATAGAGCACATGAATTTCCACACTTACTCTATATACATACACACATACATACACATCTATATGGGATGTGTATGTATGTGTGTGCGTGTAAGTGCCGGCATTTCTTTATTACCAAAGAAAAACAAGGAAATTACGACTGGTTACATTAAATGAACGAACCGGTAAATGTTGAGATCTGACCGTGCAATGAAACAACTTTTCTAACCCTAACCCCTTGTGTCACCTTTTCATTAAATGGAAACTGTTGCAGCACATCGTATACATTATATACATATATCTGTCTGTATGTGTGTGTATATATATCTATGTATATATAGCTATGGCGTTGGTTCCCATGTGTGAACAAAAGTCATGTTGTCCATAAAACAATGCAAAACAGTTAGACCAACAAATGATAGACAGTCAGTCAGAGAGAGAGAGAGAAAGAAAGAGAGAGAGAGAGAGAGAGAGAGAGGGAGACAGACAGGCAACATACATATAAAATCATGAAAAATGTCAATGAACTGAATTGCGCAAAAAAAAAAAAAAAAAAAAGAAAAAAATACACACAAAATGAAGGCATTTTTGAGATACTGGTGAACTAAATATCGTGCATATATGCTGGTAGTGTCGGTCAGGTTATAATGCTAACAATATGGTGATTAGCCAGGTAAGCGTGACGAACTTTGTTTTGGTGGATTTGAATTTTTTTTTTTTTGGCCTAGCAGGAAAAGCCTCATCCCAAGCATATCAATGAAGTTCTTGAACTTCAGGTAACTGACTGGACCCTCCCCCCCCCCCCCCCCAATTAATTTTTTTATTCTTTCCAATCTACTGGACTGTCCTAGAATATCAATGGTTATTTATAAAAACTTTTTTTTTTTTTTTTATAAAATACCAAATCCAAAAGAAAAAATTTTTTTTTTTTTTTTTTTTTTTTTTTTATTTTTTTTTTTTTTTTTTCTTACAAGAAAAACCCTCTCCCCAATCATATCAATGAAGTTCTTGAACTTCAGGTAACTACTGGAACTACATACAAAATTTTGGCCCTGTGATTGAAATGAAAGCGAAAACTTTAAAAATCAAATCAAATAGTTTTGGATCATAAGAGAAAATCTACTAAAAAAACTGATTTCAGTTTACCATATTTGTTTTAGAATCGATAATTATATATGGTTTCAGTCTACGATCATAAATGTGTAATATATCATTCTCAATTCATACCTTTTACAATCTGCATAATTTTCAATTTGGCATTGAGCACAGGAAAAACGTGACTGGTATTTGCTTCCCTTCTAAGTCAAAATATTTGTGAACAAACATATATATATATGTATATATATACTCTTATATATGTATGTATGCATATTTGCCATAGATTAAGGCGTAGCATGCAATTTGATTTGTTTCTTTTATTCATTTAATATGCTTATCGTGGTTTCGACTAATTTGAATAACTGGACAAGCTTAAAAAAGCTCTATATGTTTGTTTGATTTCCGATAAGCTTTCATGATTTAGATATAAAATGTAGCCAGTGAGAAGAAAGCTTTTTGTTCTTACTCTACTTTGATGTAGAGTGTGAGTTAAGCATTATTTTTAACTTATTTGTTAACTTATCAAATGCATACGTAATACCTTAAAAATTATTCTTAGAAATAAACAAAATAAGTATAGAAATTATAATTCAAATGGACTGCCGCTTGGGATTGATTAAGATCTGTGTTTACTTATATTTGTAAAAATGATATCACTAATATCAGATCGAACTAAAGCTTTAATATAGTTAAAAATAAAGATCCGTATCAACTTATGAGTCTTAGCTAAAGATTAAAATTAGAAAGTTTTAAAATAATTTTCAATTACTCTTCATATAAGTATGCTTAGATTAAGTGGATAATCCTAATAAAAATCTGTATGTTTACCTGAATTTTTATTAACTCCAGCAAAAGTTAAGTCTTTTCATTTTTTGCCGTTTTTGAAGCTAGAAAAATGCTGTTAAATAGTTACTAAACTTATTGATACTAATCATAAACAAGGGAGAAATCATTGAGCCGCTTTTTAAGTGTTTAATAATTAGTAAATAATAAAGTAAACATATATTAACTCCTCTGAAGAAACAATAAATCGTATTATGTCTTAAGCGACTGTTCGTTTTAAAGATATAACCCTAAGTTAGTATTAAGCACTTCGATTTAATGGATTTTGCAC
Source organism: Drosophila sturtevanti (assembly GCA_018150375.1). NCBI lineage: Eukaryota > Metazoa > Arthropoda > Insecta > Diptera > Drosophilidae > Drosophila > Drosophila sturtevanti. The sequence continues at coordinate 1,420,751 of JAECWJ010000341.1, read as the reverse complement.
CTTTTTCGAAACTTGCATTGGTAAATCTTGTACTCTGAACCTGAAGTTGATTAACAGCTGTCAGTTTGACAGTTTTACTAGACCAGCGACTAAATTGATGGCCAAATATTTTGTAACCGATTCATTTTATTTTCCCAACACTTGCAACTTCTTGACTCTATCACTCTCTCTCTTTCTCTCTCTCTCGATTTTCTCTCTCTTTTGAAACTCGAAGCGACTCTAAAGTTTTATGCAATCGCTAAGCTCAATTTGACAGCAACAAACGGCAAAGGCACTCGGGGAAGAAATGAGAGGATTTTGGCAACATTTGCCGTGGCACCCCTCCTCACACACACACACACAAACACACATCTTGGTCTGACAGTTTGCTGCCGCCGTTAACCGCACAATGAAAATGTAGTTAACACTTTTTATTTTCATGACTCTCTTTCTTTTGTTGCTGATCTGCTGCTGCTGCTGTTGCTGTTGCTGTTGCTGTTGCTGTTGTCTGGCGTGTCATTCATTCGTTCATTCATTCGTTCACACCAAGTGAGTGTGAGTGTGAGTGTTGAGCAATTTTAAAATGCAGTAAGCATTTTATTTCTTTTTTTTTCCATTATTCTCTCTTCTCTGCTCTTATTTTTGTTGTTGTTGTTGTGCGTTCTGTTGTGCATTTTAAATGCGGCTAAAGCCGGCCGGCCGGCAACAACAACAACAACATATTCCAATTGTTTGAATATATATATGTATGTATATAGTCAAAGCATTTATCAGAGCTTAGAATTAAACACGTCTAGTATAATATATGAATCTGGTCGTATTTTTTTTTCGTTGTTCAACATTTCGACACGCGCAATTACATTTGTGTTTTATTTTCCAACCACAAGCAACATTTTATTTGTTGTAAATAATTTGTTTAGTTTTGGTTGTTGTTGTTGTTATTTATTCATGTTTGTAGGTGTATGTGTGTGTATGTGTATGTATGTACACGTACTCAAGTCCAATTCGTGTTGGTCCAAAACGAAAACGTTTTTATTCTCGGCGGAATCTTTTGAAGTTGCCAAATGTTGGCTTTGTCATCGGCGGTTTGGGAAGTGTCAGAAAAGCTGTCAAAATTTACTTTGATTATTATTATGCTGCCTAAATAATTTAAAAAATGTTAGCGTAAAAGTAAAAAATAAAATTAGAAGAATGTGAGATAAAGGAAATCTTGGTTAAAATATAAATGAATAAACTATGATTTGTTTGTCTTAAAGAAAAATAGAAAATGAACACCTGGACCCTAAAAATCTAAAAATTGGAACGCTATTTCAAAAGTTTTTTACTATTCAAAGTAGAAGCTGAACAATAAATTAAAATAAATTGAAAAACCAAATCCAATTCTTAAAATAAATATACTTATTTAAGATATCCTCCCCCATTTATACATGAAATGTTAATCAATTCGACAAATTTCATTGATAACGGATCTAAGTAAAAAGAATGTTTTATACATTTTAAAAAAATACTTGGCGAAATAATACAGGGTGCGTCATACTAAATTTGCGCTAACCAAAAATAAAAACTTTTAAAGTCCTTGATTTTTGGTATTTTAGTTAAAAAAGAAACGGAATATTTGATTATTCCTTTGATCAAATATTCTATTTATTCTTAAATTCTTAAATTCTTGCTTTGATTTTTGCCACTTTTTGTTTTAACATTTGAAGTTTTTATATTTTGTTTGTTATGCTCCTCATCAGTCAATATTGTTATTGCTTTTATTGTTGTTGCTTTGTGTGTATTTTTCAGTACCCAACCCACATGATTACCATTTGATTGATGTGTGGGCACTCCTAAATGTTTTTTGTTTGCAATATGCTCAGATATTATATCTATAAAGCTACCGAAAAACAAAAAAAAAAAAAATACCTGCCAGCCAATCTGACGCTCTCGGCACTCAACTCAACTCAACATCACTCAACAACAATATAGCGTATATTTTTTTAAAAGAAATATATATATATATTTTGTAATGATATAGAACTAATCGGCTGGACAAAAGACAATGGCAAAGGTTAAGTGTGGCATTTGTCTTTGGATAAGATTTAACTAATTTGCATTAAGATGAGTGTAAAGCATTTCCATTCGATGATAATCGGTCTGTTGATCATATACCATTAGCAGTTAACGCCCACAGATTTCGACATTGAGGTTAAAGAAAGTTTTTACAGTGCACACAGGTCACAGCCCACGTAGTTCCTAATGTAGTTAAGTTAATTTGTGGCTGACAATTTATCTGCTTGTTTTTTCTGCTTTTTATTTTTAAATTTATTTTGTTTTTTTTTTTTTTGCTTAGTCAGTTGTTTAACTGGTTGATTTATTAATTAGTTGCACGACAAAAATCGTTGGAACTGATATCACCCTCTATACTCTTCAAGTAGAAGGTATATTGGGTTAGACAACATGTTTGAATATATACTATTTATGATGAATTGAATAAGAAGAATCAATTGTCTTGATCAAGATAAGTTTTCTATGGTAAATGTATATATATTCTTTAGATTTTATATAGAAATTTAAATTATTTTCCATTCCAGGGTATATCTTGTTGTCGACTTTCTTTCCAAATTTTGTATATATTTTTAACTTTGTTTTGTTATTCGTTTCAATTCGTCAAATGCATTTCTAATGAGATTCGGAGATACTTAAGCTTTTTTTCCAAGCTTTTGATGTCGACAGAGATGATGTCAGTTTTATTATCGTTCTTGTTCTGAAATCTCTCTGTTTTGTTTGTGGTTCTTATATTCTTTTTCTGTTTTTTCTTTTTTTGTTAACTCTTTTTGCAATTGCGTGTTGTGAAATGCATTAATAAAACATTTGTTAAATCTTCTTGAAGCCTCAGAGAGTTTTCTACAGAACGTTTTGTTAGAAGCTCAGTCCGATAAAGATGATAATAAATCATAGAAAATACTCGTATATATATATACAGAGGTATATTACTTATTCTTCTACCCTTTCCTACCCTTAGACTTAAGAGTTGGTTAGTGTTAGAATCAAACCTAATCTTAATCTTAAAGTCGATTAATTTTCATTTAACTAAAGTAAACTTCCACTCCAATTCGAACAAGTATATCTGAAAGTAAAGCTAAATTACTAATTCATTTACACTTTTTTCTTTTGGTAATTTTTTATTAGCGGAAGTTTATTGAAATGTTTCCCCCAAATTGGTTTATTTCATTTTCTCTTTCCGTTGACCCCTTCCGAATTAAAATTGCTTATTCAAAGTTTACTCAACATCGGTTATTACCAGATTGAGTTGCATTTTATGGTAGTCATGCAGTCTGGCACATAAAAGATTGTTCAACAAGCTGTAAAAATCAAAGTAACAACAGACATAACAATTTGTTGACTGTTTTTTTTTTTTTTGTTTTTTTTTGAATCGGCCACCCACACTTATTCCACTTTGTGCAAATGAAAATACTTGAAGCAAAATATGCAAATTAAGGTTGCCACAATAACTTGAAAAATTGGTAACTTAATCCAAGAATTAATTGTAGTGATTTTGCCATTTTAACCTGAATGAGTAATCCATGTCTTCTTTGTGGGGTTTTGGGGATGTGTTGTTTATCTAATCTCTTCTCTATTGGTTGTTTATCTAATCTCTTCTCTATAGAGGTTACTTTACACCTCCTTTCTTTAGCTATCCACAAGTTAACTCATTTGCATAACTCTTTACCATATCTTTTGTTTGCCAATCACAAGCATATTCAACTTTTGTGTGGTCCTAAATGATGTCTTTGTTTATGCAATTGTTCTTTTTTTTTTTTAAGCTATAACAAAATTAACATATACTGAGGAATAATCGATATTTAATATTTTCTTTTTGACTTTGCCTCAAAAAATTTTAATTAATTTATTATGCGGAAATAATCTATTAAATATGTATGTTGGTTATATATTTTAAAGCATTTTAAAAGACTTAAAGTTTCATTTAAACTTCATATGTAGTATATACATATATCTCTGATGTTTTAATAAGTCCTTTACATTTTGCTGACTTATCAGATAACAGGGATTAATTTTAATATTTAGTTTACTGTATGAATTAGTCTGCCTATAGTTGTAAGGAACATTCTAAAAGAAGATTTAAAAGTTGTAATTAATTGGACCAAAATTTATTGACTTATTTATTTAGTAGTTTTATTTAAATATTTGAACCAATTTGTTACATATCTATAAAGCTTTAAAATTCTACAACTCTATAAAAATAAAATTTCCAATTGTTATTTTTATAAAATTTTCGTTTCTTTTTACATAAATTTTATATATTTAAAATACCAAGATGATAGAATAGAATGTTTCCCCTTTCTATATATTTGCTTAAATTTGTATAAATGCAATCTTTATTTGATTTTAATAACCATCTATGACTATCTTATCTGCATCTAAAATAGGTGAAAATGAAATAGATTTTAATAATGAAATAAATTTGATAATTCCAAGTCTATCTGCCAGAAAAGATACTTATAAAACATTTAAACTATATACGTGGATATATATATATATATATATCTGAGTTTTTCGACACATCGTTTGCCCATTTCATTATCAATCAAATTGATATTTTTTGGCTCTTATCTCATTTCCATTTTGTTCATATCATCTTACACTCCATTCGACGTGATTACCATAATAACTATTTCAAATTTTAATTTTCTGGCCCCATTAAAGATATTGATTACATAATGCGCAATCGATTTCGTGTGGTCACAAAACAGATTTTTGGTTGCATTTTAAAGATTTAATTATATACACATAGGATGATGATGATGATGATGATGATGATGATGAAGGAGGAGTGATGGAAGGAAAGGAAACACAGGGGGGGTAAAGATAGAGGTAACATTTTTTATGTACTGCTAAATGATGCAGAGGAGTTTGTTTTTTTTTTTTAGTTTAACTTTATGACAGCCGAAAACCACTCGAAAAAAAATGCGTTTTAAATTGAGCCGCCAAGAAAAATAACCGTCGCCCACATGAAATACCCTGAAATGACTGTCTGACTGAGTGACCGTCCGACGTGACTGCCTGCCTGTCTGTCTGTCAGGCTAAATGACAGACGCATATATACCTATACTCGTATTTAAGTATTTTCAGTCTGCTTGGGCATTTATTCAAATGTATCTCAACAGCAGCAGCATTCGCTCGCTACGGTTGCAACGCACTTAACAAAATTGCTACAATTTGACGTTCATGCAACTGCAACTCGAACTCTTACACACACACACACATACACACACATACATATATATTTACATTTACATGTATGCAACACCCAAACGAAAAAGTGTTGCTTCTAATAACAGGTGTCAGCTGTCAGTTGCCAGCCCCCAAAATGCATCCCACAGATTTATTTCATTTTTTTTTTTTTATTTCATATATTTACCTCATTTTGCATAAATTTTCAATTTTTGGTTATAAATTTTAAGTATTTAATTTTAAGCTTTATGTCTCATTGTTTCATTTAGTAATCACATTTTATGACATTAGTTATGATTTAATTAGAGGTCGGTTTTGTTTTCTATATAAATTAAGAATTGTTTCCGGCATTTGTGCTAAAATCTATCTCAAATGCCAATTTACAATAGAAAAAAAAAACAATGTTGGCTCTCTCTACCCACACGATGCTACTTTGAGATTTTTTTTGTGTTTGTTTCTATGTTAGTTTTTTAATTATAAATTGCGATGTCTGGCAAAATCTCAAGACTTTGGCACAAATATCTTGACGCCTTAGCTCTGGTTTAGTTGCTTCTTTGTTTCCATGTCCAAAATGTGCAAACGGACATAAATTATAATGGCCAACCCAAACTGACTTACTACTAAAAAAAATTATTTATATACGAGGGTAAGCCAAAAGGTTATTGCAAATAAATAATAAAGTATGTACTTAGCAAATGTTTGATCACAAGAGAACAGAATTTCAATCGTTTTGTCAACTAAAATTTGTTAATTTGAGTGAGCAACTTAACAATAATATATATAATTCCAGTTAGTAAATATATATACTTATACCAAGTTATATGTACTTTCTTCTAAGAATTTTTGCAACTATTGACGCAAGTTATTTATATTTCCGATCAATTTATTAGGTTATTAAAAAATTGATCTAATCATCGCAAACACAACAGACAATTATTTGATTAATAGAAATGAAACTTTCAATTATTCAGCATTATTCAGCAAAATAAAGATTGAAAATTTTTCCCTCCATATTGTAGTTATTCTCATTCATTTAAATTTTATCTATTCGATATCCATTTTAGACGATCCATGGGCTGATTTTCTATTTAATAAATTAGCTCCTCCGATTCTCTTATAATAACCATAACAATTAGAAATAGTTTAAGAACTTGAAGTGAATCTAGTAAACACTAGTAGAAGTAGTAGTAAGATATATGTATGTATTATCTTATACGAAACTATTTTAATTCGAGTTCTTATACTATTCATTAATTCTAGTTCTGCTACCAATTTTATTTCTAGTTTGTGGTTTCCATCATTATGTTTTATTTTTCAAATGTTTAGTCCCACTCTCGCAAATGGTCAACTGACAGAAAAACTTACAACGTAATTCATGTTTAACTATAATTTAGTATATATATTTTTTAGTCTCACAATTTCGGAGTTCTTTCTGCGTGTTTGGATTGGCTTTTTTTTGTATTTGTCGCGTCTCATGGCCAACACGACAACGTTGACGGCTTCGGTGATTTCCGTAGCTCATTAAACGCATTAAATTCGCACTTAAACTAACTAACTGAGAAAATGAATGACTGACAAACTGACTGACTGACTGAGTGACCAACTTAAAAAGTAAGCCAACAAAAAAAAAACTAGAAAGATGGACAATCGTAGATGTTTTCATATAATTCACCACATTATTGTAAATTAAACATACCAAATTTACAAATTCTATTAGGAAAAAAATTTTCATACAAATTTTTTTGTACTTCTCACTATATATACCAACCGATTCTGATCAGACTTGGTTGAAGTATCAAAAACTATATCTAAATATCAAATTTCGATTAAAAGTTATCCTATTCATGACCGATCCCTTATATGTCGTCCGATTCAGATCAAACTTTATATCAAGAAGCATATTAAACTCATAAATATCAAATTTCGTGGCATTCGGTTGAAAAACAGCAGAGTTATTGAGGATAAGCCTTATTCATGACCGATCGTTCCTATGGGAGCTATATGATATAGTCGTCCGATTCTTCTTTCAAACACATTAAACTCATAAATACAAATTCGTGCATCTTAAAAAACAAAATTATTAATAATGATAATACAATCCTGCAGCAAAAGGAGCCTATGCTGAAAATCTCAGCTCTGTAGCTCTTATGGTCTCGGAGGAGAAGCTGTTGATCCAGACAGACGGACAGACCAGACGGACATGGTAATTTTTTATTATATTTTTTTTTTTTTTGCTCTGCCAACAAAAAAAATACCCTCTGCAAGGGTATAATAAACTCACACTCACTTTTATTATTCTGAAGGTGATTTAGTAGGGAGAGTTTTGTCAAATTTTTTATAAAAGAACAGGAAATGGAATGATTTTAAATATTTGATTAATTAGAGTCAAATTGGCTTAATACCAAATATAGAACTATCGATTTAACACTAGAGCCTTGAATGAAGATTTTTTACGAAAATATTTGGTAAAAAAAAGAAATAAATAAAATTAATGTTTATTTTCTTTGTCAATTAACTAAAGCAACCACTCACATGAAAAACGTTTTAAGCTGGCTATAGTATATTTAGATAGTATGTGTATATCGGAAGTTTATCTATATAATTAACACTTATAATCGAGAGAAAAAGACATTGTTGCACCCTCGCCCCCCTGCGCGTCTTTGCCATTCGAGTGAGTACCCATCTTAGTTGGTATTTTCATTTGCTCAGCAGTCACAAATTACTTGCACAAATAGCAATCATTAGATAAATTGCGCGGGCATTAGAGTGCATTACGTGCCATCACTAGCAGCAACAACAACAACATAACAACTGCAACAACAATAACAACACCACCACCAACATTAACAACAACAGCAATAAAAGCAAAGACAACGAACATTGACCAAAAGCCTTTTAACTAACACTAATACCGCATTAAACTTTCAAATCAACTAAAGCCGGCATTTTACTATAGACCGACCTGAGACCTAAGAGATTGAAAACTCTATTCCATTTGCACTAACTTTTATGGCTGAGATTGCTTAAAGAGAAGATTGATGAAGGGTGGTGGGGAGGGGAGGGAAGTAAGTATGGAGTAGATGGTAGTATATCGGGTAGGCCAAGCAAAAGTTAAATAGATTTTAGGAGCCGCCATGTCTTTCATCAACTTTGACACCCCAAACCCAGACCGAAGCCTTTGGCAAATTTTTTTCGCTGGAGTTTTCTTTCCTATTTACTTTCCATAAACTTTTTGCATACTCTGTTGTCTTACAATCGAACAAAATATAAAAGCATGTTGGTAAATTGGTGGAGAATTTTTGAATTAATATTTATGAAATATTTTAGCGACATATTCTGAAGGAAAATTCTTAAACGAGTTTATAGTAGCTAAATTTGTTCTGATTTATTATTATTAATACTCTTTTTCCTTGAGGAACCCTTAAAATATTCTCTTAAGTCATTATATCAAAAGTTCTAAAAGAACTAATAATTCTAATATCCAAATATTTGTGTTTTTGTATTGGAGTTATAGATGAGTAATTTACATAGTCTTACAATAGAAATATTTTCCATTGTTTATTTAATTTTACATTAGAAATATTCCCCATTATTTTGGGATCCACTGACACATCGTTATTGCGGCTTTATAACATTATAACAATGAAGATTCTCAACTCAAGAAAAGGAAAATGAATTTAGAAACCACTTTAGAAATTAAACTCATTTCGATTTAAATAATCTAAGTATCTCCATAAAAGGGTATCCTTAAATCGTTGCCACGAGGAATGGAATTTAGCTAATTTTTTGTTTTTTTTGTTTTTCGTGTCGACCACAGAAAATGTTCAGATTTATGATGAGGAGTTCCCAGAGTTATTTCCCCCGAGAGTCATCACGCTTGTCACGTAGTCGTCCGGAGAGTGTCTGGGCAAGTAAATTGCGGAACTTTTCTTTTTCATTGAATTATGTTGTCGTTGTCTTTTCATAGATTTTCCGTTAGTGGGATTATTATTTATATGCAACTTAGTTTTAACACCATTTTTGAATGAGTTTATTGAATCCGAATTAATTGCAGAGCTTTAAATGTTTGTAATTATCATGTCATGCAAGAAATATGCCCCAATAACCTGTTATTATTATTAATATTTGTAACACACCAAAAAAAAAAAAGAAAAAATTGCAGTGACTGGCAAGCAAGAGTTAGCCAGAGTGTTAACCAAGTTTGCAAAAATTAACTATAAATTGAGATTTGAATGCAAAGCAAAGCTAAGCTTGTTGTGAGAGGGATGAGGGGAAAGGGGGGTTTTTTTAATTCGCTTGGCAATTTATTGACATATTGACAAATGTGCGCAGAATCAAAGAGTGGAAAGGATTGATTGACAGTTGTGTTGACTAGTTGAATGCATGATTGAACTGGAGTTGGTCATTGATTGACACTTTTTCTCTTTGCTTTTCAACTAAAAGGGATTGCCCATTTGGTCTCAAAGGTGTGTTTAAATTTCAAAGAATTAAAGACATAAAAAATATGAACAGAAATTGTAAAGGGTATCAAGGCTCTTATTAAATTATTTATTTATTAAACTATTACTATTTTATATTATTAAAATAATAATTTTAATTTATATTTTTATTTCCGATTAAACAACTTGCCATATATCTCCATTTACAATATGGAAACATTTTCTCTTTATAATATACATATACATACATATATCAATTGCCTTTTGCAAATAAATCAAATAATTAATTATTATTAATAATGCCCACATGCCTGTCACTTAAAGCGTCATAACCCATTCAAATGTTATAAAAATTATGTCCAATAAGACAAAAGTACATAGTTTTAATTACAATATGGAAAACAATGGGGAAAAAAAAAAATTATAGACAAAAGAAGGTGGTGGATAGAGTAATAATAGGCGAGATTCATTTAAATGGCCAGATACTTGTAAATAGTGCAACAATTTTGAACGGCGCAAATCAAAGGCCAGGAGAGAAAAAAAGGCAGCCAAGTGGCACAACTTTTGGTCTGCATTCATTTGAATACGACAAGTATGCCTTGCTTGCAGGCGGAGACTATAGATATATATATGTATGTATCTTATGTATCCATACGACTATCTATCTATCTATCTATCTGCCTAGTATCTGTCAGAGCAGCCAGTCAGTCAGTCAGTCAGACAGTCGCTTGTAACTTTCCCCCATAAACTAGAGACGTTTGCCGTGGCAAGATAAAGAAATTGGTTAAACAATTGGCCCCGGTTTCAGTCGGCCCCGGGTCTCGGCTCTCAGCTCTCGGATTTGATCTGGCCTAGCCTGGTCTGGCCTCTTTGGCATTCAAGTGCGTTGCGTCTTTCACTTTACATGTAGATAGAGATTGAATGTGGAGTGGATGGTTATGGGGGAAAGAGTGTGAGGAGGGGCGAGGAGGGGGGAGTGTATGTCAGCAATGCATTTGTTTGTTTGTCAATCTGTCGTTGCAATGTTGACTATGCGTTTGGTTTCGGTTGCCGCCTGATTATTTCACTTGATTTGTGTTATGCAAATTGATTTTCTTTTCTTTTTCTTTTTCTTCCATCATCTCTCTGTTTGTATTTACTCTAGTCAATGAGTTGTTTATGGCAAGGTAGCTACAATTTTGATTGGGGCCTTTTGTGCATTTGTTAAATTTATGATTACATTTTGTGGATTTGCACTCAGTTTGGATTGGGAAAGTCAAAGTCAATATAATAGCTTTGTGGTGCAAGTAAATAAGATTTGATTTTTCCCCACAAAGAAACTAAATATAATTTTAAATAAAACTAATGCTAGAATTTGTATACTAAAATGAGTTCTATTACAATAATTTGCTTCTATTTTTTGAATGTTTTTGCCTTCAAAGTATTTCCCAAATAAATGTTGTAAAACTGAATAGCTTTTGAGATTACTCAGTAAAGTTAATGCAAAAAATGATTAAATTATGTATTTGAATTTACCAAAAAGGCTTTGACATTATTCATAAATTAAAAATGCATTAAGTATAAATTCCTCCTCTTGTCAAAACTAATTTTTGACATATTTCCTTGGTGGCTTGTGTTCTAACAATTTTAAAGAAATGTTAATTAATATAGAAACTATCAGTTGATGGGTCTCAATTCAGTCTGCTTAATTATGTATAAAAAATATATTTAAACATTTCAAAATAATTTTAAGAAATAGGATTCAAATCTAGGTATCCACCCATATGTGCATATGGAAATAATTTGTGTAAATTTTATATATAATATTTTATTTAATATGTCATCCTACCAGTCCATCAGTTTCTTACCTAAAATTGTAACCTTAACCTTGAGCCTTGTTTTAAAGATCTAAGAATCTAAATTTAGATCTTCTATAATAGAATACATTTATTAGGATCTTTAAGATACTTAAACTAAGTTTCTAAATTTAAATCTTGTCTAATAGAATCCATCTATTATCATCGCTAAAGCACTTAAACTAAGTTTTTAGCACATCAGTAAATGACTTTGTAAAACTTTGTTGTAAATTAATCAATAGATCTCTTTGTAATGGCTTCAACAACTGATCGATCGAATAGCTTGAAAGATCATATTTAATAATTCTTTGTTAATTTTTATTTTTTTGCATATTTTGTGCATAAATCTAATTGTAAAATTATATTGCTTTATTTGGCAATTGCCACAGTGGCTATTCATCCATCCATCTATCTATATATCTATCTATTAGATATCCGTGTGTGTGTTGTGCTTATGGAATGGCACCTAAATATGTTCCAGTTGCTTGACTTGTCTGCTCCGGTTGACTGCTCCATTGCCCCACCAGTGCCCGCTCTACTCCTCTTTTCCACTTGCTCTGTGCTGTTGATTTGCCTAATTTTGTGGTTGTTTACAGCATTTGGAGGCAACGTGTACGCCTACAATTCAATATGGATTGTGGATTGCTTATTCTTTTTTTTTTTGCTCTGCCAACAATTTATTGCATTTTGTGGGCAGTGCAGACAGACATAGACAGATACAGATACATTTACACACAGATACAGATACCTGCCAATAGGCTGGCTGCTAGTTATTATAATGAGCTCTAAACACTTTCAACTTAACTATTCATATATGTAGATTATTAAACTATTGTGGGTGCCACCGACATCAGAAAGCAATATCAATTGATAAATTGTTCTATAGGTTAAAGTCATTGGTTAAGTTGCATTAATTTGAAGTTCTTTGGCAATTGTCATATGTCAATGGATTTGATCTTAGTTATAGCTGAGATGTGGGATGAGAGATGAGAGGGCGAAGAAATCGCATGATCGATAGAACAATTTCAATATGTTTTTTGTTTTTGTTTTAGAGATTGCTGTAAAAACGTGTTTCTTTCAAATATGCAAATTAATGAGCGAAGCTGGAACTGAAACTGAGATTGAGTATCTAACAGATACTCGTTGGACTTGTGTGCGTGTTTTCAAATATATATACGAGTATACATTTCATTTGCCCCGTCTCTCAAAAACTCAATCGCCTTACTCTCTCTGTCTCTCTCTCTATCTCTATCTGCCCCTCTACCTACCTCTCTTTCTTTCTCTCTGTCTTTTGTGTTAACTCAACTACTCAACAATGTTGTCTCGAAATCTCGACAGTTTCATTTGAGCCGCGGTAACAAAACGATACGCGACGACGGCTGACAAACGCCGATAATAATAATAACCAAAACGACTCTGGGCCACTAAGCGAAAAAAAATTCATAATAATTATAACGCTTCGGCCAATTTGTGACACACAAAAAGCAGGAAGAAAAAAATGAGATAAATGAAAAAATAAAAAATATAAAAAATTAAAGAAATTAGTGCCACGAAAAAAAAAGTTAATAGAATATGAAGTAGGCAAAAAAAAAAAAGAAATACCGCAACGAATTCAGTCAACACTGAAAGATACAACGAACCTCTTAGCGAGTCAAAAGGAGTGAGAGAAACAGAGAGTGTGTGAGAGAGAGAAAAAGAAAGACACAGAGATTCCAGCCACGACCTTGACAAAGTCGCAAAACAACCAAACAAAAAGCCAAAAAAAAAAAACAACAAAAATTGATGTAAAAAAAGAAGCATAAAAGCAACAAATATAACGCAATTTACGAATCAAAGTTAAATACTCAGACCGCAAAAAGTATTATTTTCATGTGTATTTATTATTAATTATATAAAAAACGAACGCCCCCAAAGCAACAAAACAGAAACGGAAAACAAAAAAAAAGAGAAATATATATCTATATGAATGGAACAAAATATTCACGAATTTATAAATATATAAAAATATATATTTAATCTACAAATTACATAGTGAAGATAGAGTGGGCGTTTCTCAGTGCCATATAAATATATATACCTAGTTATCGTAAGATATATACACTTATATAGTATATATCTTCAAGGAATGTGTTGTGTAAAACAATGTTCGCTCCAAGAAACTCATCGCCAGTTGCCATTTATGGCAAAGAGGATGTTGCAGCCTATGAGGTAAAAGTTATTTCAACAAATTATGGATTTAAAATTGGATCAAAATCCTTAGTCTTCAATTCGAATGGAATGTGGGTTTATAATATAAATTGAATACTTAATCCTAACAAAATGATTTGAGATGATCTTCAAATGTCTTGAAGCAAGAATACGAATGTTGTACCTATAACTTCTTTCTCTGACATTTGAAATGAACATACGATGAGATCTTCTTAGGCCCTAGAAACTGAATTGAATGAATACTATATAAACTAAGAAACTCTTCGTTAAGGGTATTCAACTAAAATCAAAGATTTTGTAAACTTTGTTTTTTGTTTTCTGTTGTTGTAATTTTGACCAACCGAAGACAACTTTCATTCGGTTAGTTAGTTAAGGCCATTTACATTACATTCTCTGTCCCCAATAGAAAGCAAGTTCTGCGCTTGTTTGGCTTTTCCTTCATTTCATTTCTTTCTTTTTGTGCTTTTGCACAGCAATATCCGTTGAAATATAGATAGATATGTATGTACATATATATGTATGTACATATATGTATATATACATATATATTGCTGCCCACATTTGTCTTGCTTTGTGAGTTGGTCAAATATTCACTCTGTGGCATGATTCATGTGGCAAAAACTTTTGTCTCCACAATTGTAATGAGTTTCTGTGGTTAAGACAAGTTCTATTCAAGTCTTATTCATCTCTACCCGCAAGCAATTATTGGCAATTAGTTAGCTGCTGATCTTGGGTCGGTATTTTCCAAAGCATCGAAAGGAATTTAGAGTTATTGTTTTAGACAATGTCAAGGAGACTTGAAGAAAAACAAAAAAAATAAATAAATAAAAATCAATGTACACACTTTGTATATTTTTGTTGTTTTTTTCGCTCTGTCTCTCTCTCTCTCTCTCTCTCTTTTATTTTGCCAAAGTAACTTGAACCGCATATTCACAGCCATAAAGATTTTGCTCACGTAAGCATATTGTAGATACAAATGTATCTTTATGTATTTCTATTTTTTTTTTGTTTTTTTTGTTGCTGTTATGAGGGCCATGTACATAGAGGGGGCCCCCACCCCCAAAATAAGCCGATGAAAGCCAATTGGAAATGCACAAAACGTGGCTGAAAGGCAAAAGCAAAAAAAACAAAATAGAAAATGTGATATAAGATAACCAGAATCGAAAGAGTGTGTGGCATTAGACAACAAAGAGGAATATCAATAATCAAAAAAAAAAAGAAAAAGACCAATGATTCTATTTGCCATAAAAAAAAAAAACAGCAGCAAAAATCAAACGAAAGGCAAACATATCGAATGATTTTATTGGAATTCAACTTTTATTGAGAAAATAATGGAAAACATTACTGATGAAATGTTTGAACTTTAAATAGTGAACTATCTACATAAATGTATATTTATAAAGTTTGTTAACTGATCGGACTTTAAATAATACAAATAATGTGAAAAATCTTAGATTAGATTAGATTAGATAGATACATATACATATACCTTTTTAATAGTTAAACAAAAAACGAAAGCTTATTTGAAATACATAATTGAAAACTGTTGTGAACTAAATGAATTTGTTTAATATTCTGAATAAAATTGTTACAAAATTTTGAATAAAATATATGTATATCCAATCAATTTACATAACTTTCTGCTTTCATGGTAATGTTCTATTTAGCCATCTGGTAAACTTCCATAAACCTTTTTAGTTTATATTTATATAAAATTCAAGAAGATCTTTCATTTCGAAGAATCTTTGTATAACCAACAAAATACTTAATTTTAAAAAATTAAGAAAAACATTAATACAAAATTTGGTTGAATAGTTTCTAAGAAAAACTCAGAATATTTGAATAGTCACCAAACCAGAATTCGGTTTAAAATGACTTTCAAAACAAATTTATGTTCTTTAACTACTTTTAAAGATTCTTTTTATTATACGAAACATTTATTGGAGCTAAACACAAAAAGAAATTCTAACATCTTCAATTTGTTAGATTTTTATCATATATCGATTTGATCATGAATAGTTCTATTTTCCATTGATTTAAAAATTCCCTTACCTGTGCGTTACAAACATCTGACTATAATCATTATACCCTATGCAAGAGTATGCAAATGTATATCATCTTTATATGCTAATAAACCTTAGATCAAGTTTATTGTATTAATAATTTTGTTATTAATTACGAAATCTTAACTAAAATTGATTTCAAATTAATGCATAATCTTTAAGAATTTCACACACACAAAATTCAAAGAAATTTCCTGTTTAAATATATATTGATTGGTATATATGTACATATGTATGGCAAGAGGTTGCGGTAGGGGGGAAACTGGTAGCCAATTAAGTTTTAGTTTTTATGCCTAATAGTGGCTTAAAACTTGATGCTGTGATTATAAATTGATTTGTACGGCGCCAGCTTTGCCTGCTGGACTGTAACCAAATACATATTTTGGCTGGCATGTTATGGCCATCATCAACAACATCATTATCATCATTATCATTATCATCTATATCATCATCATCATGACGAGGCCTAAAGACGAGAGAGTTCATGTTAAAACTAATTATTTATAACATGTTCAATTTATTAATATTAATTATTTAACTTAAACAAAATGCAATTAGAGTCATGAAAATTACTCGACATACAGAAAAAGATGCCGGGAATGGGTAGTGGAAGCCGATTGTGGGAGAGATGAAGCGATGGGGCGATGGGACGTTGTTAGCCTGGTAAAAACTTCCTCATTTGAAAAGAAATATAAAACTCTGAATAAATCTTCACTCGACGACCTCGTTTTTGGTTAGGTTGTTGGCTTTTTACCTGATACTGAGCTTGACACCTGTCGCATAAAAATGTTTAAAAAGAATTCACAACAAAAATGTTCATATAATCTTCTTTGAGAGTTTTTTTTTTACTCTTTCTTTTTTGTCACTTGACTGTGGGAGTGTTCAGCCCACAATGAGTTATTTGTTTTATTGTTTTTAAACATTTTAATTTATTTATTAGTAAGACAAGGTTTACTTCCCATATAACCAATAACTGAAATGAAGGGTCAACTTGAAGTAAAGAAAAACTTGCCAGTTGAAGATAAGAGTTATTTGTATTTCATTTGGGAAAGATTGAATAGATTGTACCTCAGTGAAATAAGTATATGTGCATTCTCATTTTTAACAAAAAATGAATAAAAACAGAAAAAAAAATTTTTCATTTTTTAAACTTATTATGAACAAATGTGTTGTTAAAGATATATAACATTTTTTTAAAATTATCTTTTAGAAACTTAAAATATTTCATTAACAAAGTTCATTTCATATGAAATAAGTATATGTGCAACTTGACAATAAGAAAGAAAAAAAAATAATTTGTTGACTTAACCAATGAATTTTGTTATTTAATAGTTAATATGGTTTCCCTTATTAACAAGCATTTGATTAATTCGACTTGCCATTGAATTAGACAAGTTTTGGAGAGTAGAAGGGTCAATTTGATCCCATTCTTCCATTAGTGCTTTTTTAAGGTCCTTTACTGTATCAAACTGGCGGTTATTCCTGTAAACCTTGCGAGATAATATTCCCCCATAGATCTTCAATCGGGTTTAGGTCCGGACTAATTGCTGGCCATTCTAAAAGAGGTATTTTCCTATCACTGAAAAATTTTTTGTTTTTCGCGCAGTATGAATTGGCGCGTTGTCCTGCTGGAAAATCCAGTCATCTGCGTACAGTTCTCCAGCAAATTCAATAAGTATTGTGTCTAACAACTCTATATATATATCCGCATTTATTTTCGTGGGTATAAAACATAGAGGAGACTTTCCTGCATATCCAAATGCTGCCCATATCATCAAGGATCCTCCACCGTGGTTGCGCTTATGGCATGTTTTACGTGGTTGCCTTGTATCCCACCAATACTTTTTGAAACAGTCTGGCCCGTCTAATTTACATTTTTTTACGTCGGAAAAAATAACTTGTTGAACTCTTCAGACCAAAATTTGTCTTTCTCTCCAAATGTGTGGCGCGCTGTTATGTGGCGTTTCAGTAGCCTGGGTATGTCCTTGCGGGAAACATGTTTAACCGTGTCGTTCTCGTGTAATATCTGATTAACCCGTCTACTGGATACATTTAGCTGTAGCTGACGTTTGATTGCCATACATGACATGTTGTCTTCCACGGCGAGTCGCCGAATTTGCTTCCCTACGGCGATTATCAATATCGGTAGGTCGTCCTGTCCGCTTATATTTCCCGTAGTTATCTGGATTTCTGAGGAAATTGGCTACAGCGTTTCTGTGCCTATTAACTCTAGCAGCAATATAAGTTATGTTTTTTCCAGCTTCGGCTAATCCTGTAATTAGGCTTTGGTCCTTGTCCGACAAATGTGATCCCCGTGGCATTCTAACGTAAAATTATATTAACAACAAAATTGTTGAACTCAAATACAATTAAAATTGTTTTACCCACTTTCTAATTCAAAAAAAACTTGTATTCTGTACACTTCAACGCTTGACCGTACACTAATGCATAATATTAGCAGAATGCACATATACTTATTTCATAAGAAACCGACGATCCGCCTCGCAAATTTAAGATAACGGTACTAAGAAAGAAGTCCAACGAGATGTTTTGGAATATGTACATATGCTATATGTATGCATTCAAAAACATGCATACTTTAAAACAATGTACCACAAGATTTTAATAAAATACAAGGTAAAAAAAAAATGCACATATACTTATTTCACTGAGGTATGTATGAATATTCATTAATAGTTTAATTCCTAAATGACCGCACCCTGTATACGAGTGGATGTTTATTGTCTAACTTAATGATCATTGCATAAGAGTACCCATATGTTAGATCAGATTATCATTTATTTGCCTGCCTTTAGAAATGTTTTATGTAGGTGTCGAGTAAAGATAAGCACATGCATTTTGGCATCCATTTGTATTTCATTTTGTTTTTACTATTTGAACATTGACCAATTGCGTGCATTGAACTTAGCCAAGAAGCAGCAAATGGCCAACAACATCATTATTATGCAAAAATACACTCGCATACACATGATCATCATTATATGCATTTCATTAACAATAAACTGGCAATGATCCAGCAAGACACTCGACATAAATTGATTTGCTTATGGTAAGAAGTTTTGTTGCCAAGTTGTTGTTGTTGTTTGTGCAATTTTTTTTTTTGTCTCAGTCTGTGTTTTTGGTCATGGTCAAGACGCGCTATCAAGTACGAGTACGCCCTGTCTTGTTTTTGAGAAGTGTTCTCGTTTGTCATAATACAAATTAAATAATAATTTATTATTGTTTAACTGCCGCATCTGTCATGGGGAGACAACCTGGAAGTTACTTTACCTTATTCGACTCAACAAAATGCGCAGAAAATCAATTTCGCTACTCAACCAAATTTGTATTTTGAAAACAGCAACAGAAAACTGAAACTTTTGTGTTGTGTTGTTTTTTTTTTTGTTTTACTTTTTTTTTTTTTTTTTTTTGGTAAATCCAAATGTGGCTTTGATGAATGACGTGTGTCGACTTCCGTTTGTTGACAGTAAAATGAGACAATAGAAAATAAAGAAGAAAGACGACAAAAAAAAAAACGGAAGGCAAATGTGTAAAAACAAATTGAAATGGATTGATATCATCAGCCAGAGGAATCTCCTCTTTTTTTTTTTTTTTTTAAAGCCCTATTTAGAGTTTGACTGGAATTCCGCAGGCTGACAGCAGCTATTATTTAGCCTAAGAATGTTAATCAGTGTGACAGTAAATTGTGTGTGACTTGGGATTGAATTTCCAAAGTTGGAGAGAAAGGAATCTTTCTTAAAATTAAAAAAAAAGAAATATTGTTGCTAAAATTAATCGGGGCTTAAGCACACAAATTAAGACGATCAAAGATCCATCACTGGCCACTTAGGAATAACTTAATCAACAAACCAATAAATGATTGAAAAATTCATGGCAATTAATAGTATTCGAGAACTAATCATTTAATTACTGTAAACATTATATAAAAATGTTGGCTAGAACAAACTAATTCATGAATTATTAATATTAACAATAGGCTTACCCGTTTTGATAGAATTATAAAGGTCTTACATTTTGGAATACTCTTTCTTGAACTTTAAATGTATTTAAAAGAAGGAAATTTATATAAATTAAATGATTTAAAATTAAATTCCAAAAATAAATATAGTTCAACAAAAAGTCAAGCTTTGTAACCTTGTTTCTATATCTTGGATATGCTGCACTTATAAGGTCTATTATATATAAATTTAACTACAGATTTAAAAAGGCATTAATTAATTAACAACTTACATTAAAGCTAAAAAGTATGATGCAAATTCGTATATTTTTAATAAATTATACTAATAGCTATTTCATATAACAAATATTCTGTATTATAAAGCTACATTGCGTCTTCTAAAAGTCCAGATTGAATAGAAACAGTTAAAAATTGAATACAGAAATATTGCAGAATATATAGCAGAAGAAGATAGCAAATTTATTTTGATTTTAAACTACAATTTCTATTTATATTTAATGCCAAACTAATATCTCTGGATCACCTGCTCATCTTTTGACTCTAATTAAAATTTATTAAGCTGTAGATAGACAAATGATTCTTTTCTTTTACATATATACATTCACAACTTTAATAATTCTCCACTTTGTCTTACGGGAATCACCATGATTATGATCACAAAATGTTAAGGGGATATCCCTCAATAAAGAATTTCAACTCTTATATTTATAATACATCACAATTCAATTTTCTACTAAAACAAAAAAAATGTTACAGACACGTTTTTTCATGCTGACAAATCAATTAACAATTAATGCCTAATTATTAATTATTTGCAAACAGAAATAAAATTCGACGTTTTTGCATCTCACGAACTGTATTGCGCATACGACCTGTCGAACACTGTGCAAATTTTTATACCACTTAGTTCAATCATGATTGTATGCATGATTATTCAAATTTGCTGGCTTTAACTTTGGCAATTTTCTAGCCACGCTAAAAAAAAAACTAATATTTGTTTACAATTTCACGGCATATTTGTGGCATTAAAAATTCAGCGAATAGTAGCTGCCAGATAAGTCAGCTATAGAATTGAAACCGGTTTCATATAGCGACCTTTGCATTAAAAAAAAACACACACATAAATATACTATATAAACAATGCTACATATGTATATACATATATATGTATATATATACATATATGCATGTTTATTTATATTTATGTGTTTTTTCGCGTTGGTGGCAAAATTGAAACAAACCGATCAAATAATTCTCATAGTAAAAATTTAAGTGTAAAAAGTCTCCTTAGTTAATTCTCTCGAGATGATCTCAGCTTAGTTGTATTTGCGACGCAGAAAACTTATAGCTAAAAAGCATCATTTTTGATTCTGTTGCCTCGCCCACACAATTTGGCTAAAGTCATTATACAAATACCTATATATTTTATATATATGGGGAAGGAATTTATAAAATATACATACCTATATCTATATCTTTGCAAGTGCAAGTCAATTAAAATTGAACTGTGCCTCCATCAGACTGGAGACTTGAATGCGGCAGTAGATAAAAAGCACTTGACTAACACTTCCTTTCTTTGTGGATATGATGTATTGCTTTGTTTTGAGTGAGTGTTTGTGTGGCAACCTGTTTTTAGTTTTATTTTTCTTTAATGTAGTATTATTGTTATTAATATTGCCCCGTAATTGTTGTATTTTTTCTCTTTTTTTGTTGTTGTTCGTTGTTCGTTGTTTTAAGTATAACACACAAGATCAAGGTGATTCTCTAATGAGGCGTAACCAAACGCTATGAATGAAGTCATGGCTAAGAACTAGGCAACCAAATGAATATTTGAATGAATATTTTACGTAATTTGATGCTTAACAAACTGAAACTGATCTTAAAGTAAATATCAATAATATGTATGACCTTCGTTATGATATCAAAAATTATATTTTATGGGCAATAAAAATATTAAAAATATAACCAGAATCAAAATTAAAACTGGTTATTATTATATACTACTAATATATCTATAATCTATTGACAATTGACTTCACATATATAGTATTTAAGTAAAATTAATTTGATTTATTATTTATAAATGAAGAGAAGTGAAACTAAGAGAAAGTAAATTAGAAGCAAGAGAACGTAAAAGTACTATATGTAAAGAGAAATCAGAATTATTATATTTATATAATAATATTAATGCCACTTGACTTTTACTTTAAAATTGTTAATAGTTTTTAATTGATGTTATTTTTAAACCAGATATATTTAATGATCCAGCTTAGTTCATTTCATTTTGTCAATTTATATGTTCTTAGTCAAAAAAGCAAAAATTTAAGAATGGCTAAAAGAACTGAATTCTTATTTTTCAACACTCAAAAACGTTGATTAATAATTTTTGATCATTTACAACACTCTTCTTTGGCAAACTAATGCCGAATATAGTAATAAATTAATATCTCAGTTTTCTGAATCGTATAAAATTAGCCATAAAACATATCTAACCATGTTCTGATATTTTATCACATTTATTAGCAATTTTTCTCAGTGTATGTTTATGCAAAACTAGCATATATTGAAATATGGTGTTAACAACAATGTTGTATGTAGTTAACACAGATAAGGCTTGGTTTGTCTTGGCTTGGCTTGGCTTGGCTTATAAGCAAATAAATACCACACAAGTGTGCGAATTGTGTGCGTAAACATTTAACACTAATGTCTAATATCTAATTTTTTTTTGGCGTTTTTTTAAATTTTTTTTTATATATTTTTTATCTTGTTTATTTGTTGTGTTGCGCAATTGTTTTATAAGCCGACCTTGCCCAAAAAAACAAAAAGTGATAGTGATGTAATAGCTAATGATTTGAAAATGTTTTCTTTTATTTTCATTGCAGATAAAACTCAAAAAGGTTTTGGGTCTGACTGTGTGCAGTAATGCAGCATTGGATGTATCACCAATCAGTGGCCTTTTGGCCTATCCGGCAGGGTAAGCATTGAAATTATTATTTATGGAAAAACGCTTTAAGTGAAACTCAAAAACCCTCATCATCGTATATCTACATTAGCTCTGAGCAGATTTCCGCAAAATAGAAAAAAAGAAACTATACACATAAATGCATTGTAGATATTAAAGTTGACAAAATGATTTTTTGATTGAATCTCCCTTGAAGCATGCATAGCCATCAGTGGCTTCTCCTCCTGCTGCTGTGTTGTTGCATCATATGACACGACTGCATGCTTCTATACATAACTTTGTTGGTGCAACAAATTTGTTACAGACGTTTTGCCTCAGCTAACAAATTGCCTCAAATGGCAGGCCCAGATGCCTGATGGGCCAACAGAGGTGTAGAATATAGGGGATAGGTAGGCAGTGGGTGGTTGGTGGTGGGTGGTTGGTGATGGTGACTCTTGACAGACATAACCGTCAGCTGGTTACACATTTAATGTCAATGCAATTGCAATTTCACAGAGTTGAGGATTTGCATATGTCACTGAGTTTTATTTTTTACTCATATTTTCCTACATAACTTTTAGTGTGGGAACTACATGACGTATACGTAATAACGAACAGTAATTGAATGTAAAATTATTAAGGCTAATGGAATTTGAATGCTGCTTAATAGATGAAATCTATTAACTGATTTTATTAATAATGATAACATTTGGACACATTTTTTTAAAGATAAGTTTTTGTTGTAGGCAAACATCGACATTAAAATCAATAATTAATATGTGAAAACAGAACCTTCTTTGCTATAAAAAATTTATAAATTAAGCTGAGTCATGTTCATTTTTACACATATGTATTTTATGTTCGATTAGTTCAAGCTTATCTTTGAAGTTTCAGTAAGAGTCAAAAATCTGTGTTAAGTATTCTCCAGTAATAATTATAGGAAAATTCAATATAATTTAGCTAGAATTAATGTTGATTATAAATTCATAAGTTTTGATCCATCAAACAGATTAAGCAAAACCGTCCAATAAAATTGAAATACATATATAGAATTCTGTCTATATCTACTGATGATCCAAAAGATTGATTAATTGTGTAGCACATTTTGTCAACTCTTTTGTCTTAAAGCGGCTTAGTCCTTATAGCTATGAGAAAAGAGTTGCCAAGATTAATCTGAAACTATATTCCTAAGGATCCTCTTTATCCCTTAAGTCATAGGTAGATAGTTTTTATTGGTGGTAATATTTGATATGAATAGGATAATGAAATTGAATATACCTTAAAGAGCGATACTATTACATTTATATTCAAATCTAAGTCGGTGTCTTGACACCACTTGACCCCATACATGACAATTGAATTTCTATTCAAATTCAATTTCAAATTTAGAAACTCTTTTATTTGAATGATTCGTTGTACTTTCCACTATATATAATATATAAACTAATTCATTCAATTATAACCATTTAGTAATACATATTTAATAAACAAAGATTACGATTTGCTCTTGGTCTGTTTAATAAACATTATTAAAGTGCAATGTCAGACTGAAAGAGCATATTATATCCAAGATCTAATTATGTAAGGGAATTCAGGCAGAAAACTGTAAGGCAACCATTAATGGGGACAACCATAATACGTGAAGCTCGACTAACTGCCATAGAATTGGCAACCCAAAGAGCAGTCAGTTTCCGGAAGGAAGGGAAAAAGGGAATGAGCTTAAAACGAACAACTAGCAGAGGCGACAGGGCATGAGGTCAAAGGCAGTCAGAGTAAAATAAAGGCAGAGAGAGAGAGAGAGAGAGAGAAAGAGAGAGAGAGAAAGAGAGAGCTAAAGAGGTAAAGCCAGAGAAGGGAGAAGGTTAAATGGAACCGACCTTTTCTTGTGACGCCCTCAATGAGATGCATGTGTCTGCGTTTGTGTGTGTGTAATATCCTTGTGCATTTTAAATAAGTATACATACAATGTACGAGGTAACTTTCTTCCCCCTTGCCCTCTGGCATTGACAAGTCTTGGTCAAGGACATTGGCTTAATGTTCCAGTTAAATGTGTTGGTTAACTTTAACTTTGTTTTTTCTCCATTTTCTTAATTTTGTTGCAGCTGCACAGTGGTACTGTTCAATGCGAAACGTCAAACGCAAGCCTATCTGGTCAATACCTCCCGCAAAGCATTCACATCCGTTGCCTTCTCTCGATGCGGCCGTTATGTGGCCACTGGTGAGTGTGGCATCAATCCTGCCATTAAAGTCTGGGAATTGGAAACGCCCAATGGCAATTTAGAGCATTGCAGTGGTGGCAATGTTGTTGCCGAATTTGTGGATCACAAATATGCCGTCACCTGTGTGGTAAGAGCATAGATTTGATATTTCCATTCATGCATTAATTCATCCATTCAATGATTCAATGATTCAATGGTTAAACCGTTTCTCTCTTTCTTTTTTCTTTTCTGTAGGCCTTCTCGCCCACGGGCAAGTATTTGGTATCGGTTGGTTCGCAGCATGACATGATTGTCAATGTGTTCGATTGGCGTGCCAATCTGAAAATGGCCTCGAATAAGATTAGCTCTAAAGTGGCTGCCGTTTGTTTTGCCGAGGATGGCAGCTATTTTGTCACTGTGGGCAATCGTCATGTTAAATATTGGTACTTGGAAGGCGGACGAAAGGTAAGTTGATTGAAAGAAAGAGCATGCCTGTCTCTGTGTGTCTCTTTACTCACATTTTTTATTTTTGTGGTCTTTTTGCAGTACAAGGATCCCATTCCTTTAATGGGACGAAGCGCCATTTTGGGTGATTTACGCGATAATGATTTCTGTGCCGTTGCTTGCGGTAAAGGTATCTGCGCGGAAAGCACATATGCCATCACTAGACAGGGTCATCTTGTTGAATTTAGTTCACGACGTTTGCTTGATAAATGGGTGCAATGTCGCACCACAAACGCCAATTGCATTTGCGTTAATGAACGCTTTATACTTGTCGGTTGTGCCGAGTCCATAATACGCATTTTTAATGCGGCCACATTGGAATATGTTACGACATTGCCAAGGACTCATTATCTTGGTGTCGATGTTGCCCAGGGTATACAAATAAATCATATTATGTCTGTGCCACAGCAGGCCAAATTTCCTGATTGCATTGCCATGGTTTTTGATGAGCAGCGATCCAAGGTAAATCCCTGCAAAACTTTCATTTGAAATATTCCCTTAACTAAAAAAAATTCCTTTTTCCTGATTCAGGTGAGCTGCGTCTATAATGATCATTCGCTATATATTTGGGATCTACGTGATATATCGCGTGTGGGTAAATCGCATTCCTTCCTCTATCCTCCCACGTGCATTTGGGGCGTGGAGACAGTGCCATATAATTTGGATCGTGAATTGTCCCATACATTTGCCAGAGGATTGCTTTGTCACCTGCTCTTCGGATGATACCATACGCGTCTGGGGTCTAGATGGTTGTGCAAATAATGAGATCTATAGGAAGAATATCTACTCAAGGATCTACTTAAAATCATTTATAGCGATGAAGAGTTGCAGTTCATCAAGGATCAGGGTTCATCTCTATTCGATAAGACTGGCAATTCCACCTATGATGGTCGAAATGGTGTCCGCTGCATCAAGATTAGTCCGGAATTGCAGCATTTGGCCAGTGGTGATCGTTGTGGCAATATACGTGTCTATAGTCTGGTCAATCTGAAGCTATTGACCACCATTGAAGCCCATGAATCGGAGGTGCTCTGTCTGGAGTACTCCAATGAGAAGATTGAACGTAATCTTCTGGCCAGTGCCAGTCGTGATCGTTTGATTCATGTATTCGATGTGGCACAGGATTATCTATTACTGCAAACTCTCGACGATCACAGCTCATCGATAACTTCCATTAAATTTGTCGGTGCAGGATTAAATTTCCAGATGATTAGCTGTGGAGCGGACAAGTCCATTATGTTTAGAAGTTTTCAGGTAGGGATTTCTATATGAAATTACGTATAATTAATATAAATTATTAAATTATTTAATTTCCATTCTTAGGGTAACATATTCATGAGAGGCACCAATACCTCGGGTAAAACCACGCTCTACGACATGGAAGTCGATTCCAATGCCAAACATATCCTTACCGCCTGCCAAGATCGAAATGTTCGCGTCTATGGCACACAGAATGCCAAGCAAACGAAAACCTTTAAGGGTTCCCACTCCGATGAGGGTAGTCTAATCAAATTGAGTTTAGATCCAAGTGGCATCTATGTGGCCACCTCGTGCACGGACAAGACTCTGGCTGTCTATGACTATTACTCCAGCGAATGCATGGCCAGAATGTATGGACACAGTGAATTGGTTACGGGTCTGAAATTTACCAACGATTGTCGCCATCTAATTTCCGCTAGTGGCGATGGCTGCATCTTCATATGGCAAGTGCCACACGATATGATCGTAACCATGCAGGCAAGAATGTCCCAGCAGCGGTTACGTTCCGGTCATGCTCCACTGCAACGTCCATTGTCGGCTATATCGCCACCAGAGGGTGTTGAGACACCAAATAGTGAATTGGAATCACACCAAATGGCTCCTAAATTTGTGGTCTCTGATAGATTATCGGATGTGGGTCAATTGCCACAGTGGGCTATGCGTAAGGCAGCTGCAGGTGGTGAATCTGATAGCGGCGCTTTGTCCATACCAACACCAAGTGTTGGATCTTCTGTGCCTGCTATGCATGCTGCCTCCTCGATGGGCAATCTCAGCTCATCGCCCAGTCAACAGTTTGCACCACGCGCTCGTGGACGATGGGCACAACGCAGTAGTCAATTGGAGGCCGATGATCTGCGCTCCAATTCGGAGAGTCCATTGGGCACAGTCTCGTCGGTGGGTGGACATAGTACGGTCAATGTACAAACCTCGGACTATAATAGCGCCTCATCCAAGGACATAATGTACAATCAAACATATCTGAGCGAAGATTCGTCTATTGATTCGGGAATGGAAACACGTCGAGAGCTCAAATTTATTGGTAGTAATAACAATGGAACGGTGACTACATTGGCCACAGCGGCCGTATCCAGTAATGGTGCCATGACGAATGCTGTACAGCAGCAGCGTCTATCTCTGCCTACGGCGGATAAACGTAAGCCAGGATTACGCTTCGATACACCTCATACCCATGATCATGATGGCGATGTTGAGGATATATCCGATGGCGAGAGAACAAGTTCCGATCATGGAATGTTCTACAATAATCTGGCACCAAGTACGCCAACGTAAGTAATGAAACTGCAACCCAATTGCAATCCCATTTAATGGTTTTCCCCCCCATCCGCAGTGATTTCAAAGTGACCGCCATGAACGAGGACGAATTGCGTAAATCTGTGCGACGACAAAAGTTCGAGAAATCTGGCCTGCAATTACCCCCAGCCAGTGGTAATGGAAGCACCCATACAGCCAGCACTGGCACAGGAACTGGTACATCCGATACCGAGGATGAGGGCTCCACACCCAGTGCCGAAAATGCTGAACGTTCACTGGCATCCACACTGGGTGGCAGCTCAGAGAATCTGCCACAGACTGCTAATAGTTTTCTACATGCTGCCCTGCCAGAGGGACCCGGCACAACCGCACTGGAGCGTGGCACAAGTAGTAAGGAAACAAACGCATTAACATTTTGTACATTTTGTATATAACCATGTCATTCATCTAATTTCTCATCTCGATTCTCTGCAGGTCGTCGTAGCATCAGTGCCAAGCACAATACAGAGAATGGAAAAGGCGTCGCAGCACCGCCCACCATAACTAAGTCATATACCAGCACCAAGAAGGAGGAACTGTTGCAGGTCATCAACAAGGTCAAACAGCAACTGGAGAATGTGAGTATATATACAACTTAAAATATATATACTTATATATATAGTGGAATAGCCTTGCCCTGACCTTGCCTCAATGGTTATGTTTTAATTTTGTATTTTTCGTTTTGCTTTTTTTCCATTTTTGACTTTTATTTTTTTTCTTTCTTTCTTTCTTATGTGTTTTACTTTTTTTGTATGTGTTTCATCATTTATTTTGGTGTCTGTCCCTCCACTTCCCTCTACACAAAACGAACAAACCAAAACCAAAAAATAAAAAAAAAAATACAAAATCAAAAAATCCTTTCCCCTATATAAATAGGGCACATCAAAACTAAGTGCCATAGCCGAGGTGAGCCTAGTGAGTTGACTATAAAGAATTTTCTTTTTTGGATTGACGCTTTAAAAAAACTGATATAACATAAATCAAGTGGATATCACTTAACCACATGACCAGCTTAGCTGCAGACTAACATTAACAAATGAGTTTTAAACATTAAAACTTTTAAATATAGATATATATTGATATTTCATTTATACATATATTCCTTGTTGGAATTCATACCGCTACTGACTGCTTCAAAATGTACAAATTTCAAATGAATTTCATTATCATTATTCATTTCCCAAAATACTAAAATATAACATTTTTAAAAAAACACTTTTTCACAAATATTATTCAACATTATAAGTATCTCAGTATGAAAATAATTTTTTGGAAATAAAAATTATCCTGGATTAAGCGAATCAATAAAAAATAGTTAAAGTTTTTAAAGTTCTTTAGAAATTTCAATGTAAATGTGGAAATTATATTCAGTGTAAATATCGAAATTATATATTTCTATACATTATTATTATTAGAAGTCATCTTATAGGCATCGAAATATCAGAGCTGACTTAACTTATTTATTAACTGTTATAAACTATTGGCATCCATTCGAATATTTATGGCCCAAAAAAGGTGATACCTACGAACTTTGTATAGATTCTTTTCCTTTCCTTTAATTTTATAATTGAATGACAATGTATTCTTAGGGTCTGATTAGTCTTAGTACTAAACAATTACCATGGTTTCTTATTAGAACGTTGTTTTACACTATTTCTTCGGCTATACTTTTAATAGATTTCCTTTAAATATTTTTGACTGATCCAAAATAACTGATTATTTGTCTATAAAAGACTTAATTTACTTTTAGTTCATCAACTATTATAATCATTCAATTATTAGAAGTGCTAAAAGAAAGGAGATCAGAATCTTGATATAAGTAATTAAAGTTATTTAAGCAAATCGAATTGATTTGAAATTAATTAAAGATCTAATTTTAAATAAGTTAAATTTAAAAGAAATTATGGAGATAAATCTCTATATATTTGCAACGAAACTTGATTGAAAATTTATAAGAACAGAAGCAACGATAGTTAATATTATAAAACAATTATTATGCAAAATTGAAGTAGTATAAGAAAAATATAGGATTAAATATTTCCTTACACTTATAAGTTATAAATATTTCTAAAAAATTTGTATTTAGCATTCATTTATGAAAAAATATTTAATACTAAAATCAAAAAAAATTGAATTATGCATCGGCCGGGAATCGAACCCGGGCCGCCCGCGTGGCAGGCGAGCATTCTACCACTGAACCACCGATGCTTGATGTATTTCATCTCTCAGACTCCTAAGTTTTTCTTCGTCTTGCTAAAAGATACTATATGGAAATCTAAAAATAAACCTAACAATCGAAAAACTGACAAAAACAATACACTAACAAAACACAAAACTTGCTTGACAAGATAACCCTTGCCTCATGCCACCACCACACTGAATGGAAAACTGCTGAAAAGCGGCGGGGAAAGCTCTTGGGGCATAAGCTTAATCTTCTTCCACTAATATGCAACTCATTTAGAGATATGAATTAAAGCTTTGTTTAATGCATTAATATGAATCTTAACTAATTCCCATGATCGATCGATTCTACAGGTTGGCCATAGACCCTTGCGTGGTAGTCGCAGCATCTCAGACTTGAGTTTGGCTGGAAATTTGGATAATTCGAGGACAACAGTCGGGGTCCGGGACGTTACACAAAGCCAGGTGAGATATTATAATTAGAATTTTCCTTTTTATAGTTTGGTTTGCAGACATCTTTTATTTTTGTTTAAATGCTGTAGGCTAATTTGATTGATCGAGAATCTCTCCTGTTGTTTGCTATCAATATATACAAATCTATATCTACATATATATATATCTATCTCTTTTAAATTATTGCTGTCCTTTGCGCTCAATATTGTGGTAAACCAAATCTGTATTACTTGAATTCCCGAAATTTTGTATTATTACTAACCCAATCAAGTTGCTTCCCATGAAAGTTCACAGTATATTAGCCCCACCATAACCACCACTACCAACCAGCAACCACCAACTCCACCACCTCCATCTCTACCTCCTGTGTATGGTCCGTCATCCCAACAATTCTTCAATTGTGCCGCACCCAAATCAAAGTTGCAACAGAATTTTCAAACAATGCGACAAGTGCAACAACATTATCCACCCTATCCCCATCATGTGGGTGTACATCAGATACATCCACCACCTGGTGTACCATTCGGTGGATCAAACTATTCTCGGGGAGCTCAAACTGCTCCCCGACTGGGTGTAAAACGGAATCCGGCAGGCAATAATCGTCGTACTCCCAGTATACTGAAACATTACAAATCCTGTCCAGTGTCGCCAGTGCATGAGGAAGTGGAATGGTCGGCAGAAACGGACAGATGTCCGGGGGGAGTGAATGCCGAACCCAAACGTCATTCGGTCTATGCGGATGATGCACGAACAATCCTAGACATGATTCATGCCGATACCGAGAAGATGATCGATGAGATAACACAGAAATATGGTGATATGGATGATATACCAACAAGTGCCGCCTTTCCCTCATCCTGTTCAATGCCAGCTAATCTAAGGGGGCTTGGATCGACCGGTGAATCAACACCGACAGCTACTCCCCCACGGGGGCGTACCCAGTATTATGTCTACAGAGAGATCTATCAATGTGAACGTAAGGTATCTCTGTCGGATATACTACAACCCGAACAATATGCTGCCAATCAACAGAGAATGGATGAAGCTAGATTTCTGGAGACTCAACGTCATTCCAGTGCCAGTTTCTTTTTGAGCAGCTCTGGCCAATTGCCACACGAACAGAGTCAGGAATCCCTGCTGTCCGATGGCGGCAGCTATTGCAATAGCTTGGAGAGTGTTCTATCCGATGAAAGCGATTGCAAGAGTGCCCCCTTGGAGCAGGCCCTTCTAGACCAGAGACCCATACCACATGCTATGCAGCGACATGCGGGCATAAGGAATTTTATCATACATGGACCCGTATCCAAGTCCTATGGCAATAGTCCCAATTCATATGGAAGCTTTGATTACTATATGAGGCAAGCAGCAGCAGCCACATATGATAGCTTTGATGTCACTGGCTATAATCTGGAACCATTGAAACCCATACCCAATTCCAAGACCTATCCAAGAATAGCACAAGCCCCTGCCCCTCAACCCATGGAGCATATTCCGACACTACGTTCCAAGAATAAGCAATACAATTCCGGAGTGAATAAATCACTGAGCACTGATTTTGCTCAGCAGCGACATCAACGTAATTCCAATCCCATACAGAATCATCCCCGGGGAGGAGAACATCTCTTTGTGCGTAAATCTCTTAAACCCAAGCCACCAGTTCCGGCAAAACCACAAAATCTAATGAGTACTCTTAGCTGTTTGGAGCAGCAAAAGCAGCAGCCGCAACAGGTGCAGCCCCAGCCGCAGCGACAGAAGAATCACTGCCAATCAAGAACCGCCAGTGTGGTACAACAATTTGAACATAATCTTCAGAAATTTGAGAGGGAAAAACAAAGAGAATATCAGCAACGTCGTCCAGCCATGAGGAGTAGTGTCAGTAGTGGAGCTCTGGCCACTCAGAGTTGCCTTAAGAAGGTCTCCCGTTTCGATACCAGTGAGAGTAGCCGTCGAGCAACAAGTATGCGTCAACGTGGCCGTCCAATGATCAGTGTCCGTTTCAATACAGTTTCCCAAATCAAATATACGCCAAGGGCTAAAAGGGACCAGGCTAAGTTAGTGAATGAAGAGGATAAACTGGAAGTTGGGAGTTTACCCTCAAGTGATTACGGGGAACGTAGCTTTGAAATGTATTTTGCGGAGAATGGAAATGCTCCGGAGAATCTGGAGCATATGCAATCCCTTAAATTGTACACTAAACCCCAATTGCAGGCTGTGGTCGATGAGATCCAACAGGAGCGAGAGAAATATCGTAAGAATATGGATAATAATAAGGAAAGATTCGGTGGTAATGGCCATTCCACGAGTCATCAGTGTCATAATATAGCAAAGAAAATTGATATAATTGAGAAATTGATAGCCATGGAGGAGCGTAAAATGGAACAGATACGAATGGCCACTGAGACTCGTTTACGTCCATTTAATTGTAACTCAAAGGAAAAGGGTTATGTCAAGAGTCTAACGATGAATTTTGATATGCTGGCCAAGAGTGGACAGGAGCAACAGCAGCTGGATGATGAACAATTGTCCACAAGTGATGCTGATTTGTGTGCCTATGCCAGGAATATAAGGCGCAATTGCAGTTTACCCGATGTCCTGGAGAGCGCTGATTTTGCCTATCATCATCATGGAAACGCTGGCAACGATGTGGAATTGGCCAAAGAAGTAGTTGCCGATGATGATCAGCAAATGAATCATAACAACAATGATGACGATGACGATAATGATGAGGAAGAGGATGATGAAGGTTTGATACCGATACTGCCTTGGTTGTTGTACGATCGCCTCTTGAGTTTCCACTATCATTTTTTGTATTCCTCGATATTTTTGCACCAAAAAAAAAAGAAAAGAAAAGAAAAGAAATTCAATTTTTTTATTTTCGTATTGTTTGTTTTTTGAATCACTCTACATTCGTATTATCAATATAAAGCACTAAGAGATTATAAATACCTTTTACCAGCATGTGCAATCCATTACTAATATTCTACCCCGTTTAACAAATTTTCAGGTAATCCCAAAACGATCAATCCCATGCCCATTGAGGAATCGTCATCCATACGTCGAGCATGCTCCCTAAGTGATTTGCACATGGGCAACTTTGGCAAACGTAAGAGTTCCCAAATGAAACAATCCATTCTCACCCGGCATTCACAAGATCTTTTAACCCCTCCCCCTCCTCATTTACTTATAGCAAACAAAACAAATGGAACACCACAAAAACCACAGGCCCAGCATCGCAATGGCAATGTATCAAGATCGGCAAGCAAACGTAATAGCCTACAGGGTAAAACAGGTCTCGGAGCCTCCAGCAATTCCATGAATGTGCTTAATCAGGGCGTAAGTAAAGAAATCTTATTCAATTTAAATACCCACATTATTTAATGGAATATATTTGCATTACACAGAGCGACTCCGAGGATAGCAATCGCTTGCGTGGCGCTAGCAATGGACAAGGTAGAAGCAATGGACCTATTGGTAGGTTTAAGATAAAATCCCTATATAGAGTTCATGGATTAATATCATATTTATTTTCTTATAGCTGCCAATCGACAATATAGCAGCAAAAATAACAATGTTAATAACAATCGCCGTAAGACTTCTAACTTTAGTAATGGTAAGTAGATTGTATACTAAATCGGATCTGCCTTTATAATAGATGAGGATTAGATTATAGATTGAATAAAGGTTCCCCAATAAGTTTAAACAGATCTGAAATAAACGCTGTACATGTTTTACGTTTTATATACTTGTAATTCTCAACTAGTTGAAGCCTTGAGGAAAGTTAGTGAACTATTTAAAGATCTTGAAACATTACTGCTCACTTTTTAAGCCTTTAACTATTATATCACTATATATCAAATATATATGTATATATATATACTTCCATTCTCAATTCTAGCTGCACCCCTACAAGACGATTCCAGTTCTGAAGAGACACCCAATAGTGCGACTAATAACAAACCAATTGTACCCCCAAGACCAAGAAATTTGGCATTTGATCACAAAAGTAAATTGATCAATAGCAACAGTCCCAACAATCTTACAAGACAACGTGGCGGATCAACAGAGGATTATGAAGGTGTAGATTGTAAGTGTAGATAAACTGTTATATATGTGTACATATATCAAATGGATTTACTTTACTTTCCATTTTATTTTAGCTGAAGCCGATGTCAAGAATCTGTGCATGAAACTCTATTCAACAACACAGGCAATTGTGCAATTACATTCAAGAGTGAAGAATCCCTTGTTGGTCAAGGAATTGGAGAACGCTTTAATTATGTCTAGGAATATGTTGAGCAGCGTGGCACCAAATCGGTGAGTTAACAAATACAGGATGGAAGAGGAACATAATATACACGAAAGTCTTCTAGACATCTATTAAACTATAATTTAAACTTCGATAAACAATATTGACATGCCAAAGATATATATACCTATCCCTATAATACCTTCAATTCTCAATTGCAGACAAATTGACAGAGTCAACAATGGTGTTGTAGCTGGAGTTACCGGTGGCGGCAGTAATCATGAGCAATTGGCAACTGCCGCTGGAAATCTTGACAATGGTGACTATCTGATGATGGTCAATAACTGTGCCGATCTATTGAGCAATTTAGGCACTTAGCACAAATCCGATGACTGTGAGAATAACTCCTAGTGTGTAGATTAACGATGCAAACAAACAAACAAACAAAAACAAAAAACAAGAAAGAAAAAAGAAATGCAAAACAAAAACAGAAAAAAAAAAACTAAATCATTGGGCGGGATAACAAAATACTAAACTAATATTTATTTGAAACAATAACCAACAAAAACAACAACAACAACAACTGGCAAATGGCAAATCACATTAACTAATTTGTAATTTGTGTGTGTATTAACAACTAATGTAAAGATATATATTACTACATATTATTAGTTTATGTAATTAGTTTAAGTTATCTCTCTTGTGTTTCTTATGTGCGCATGTTATAGTTATTATCATTATAATAGTTTTTTTTTTTCTCTTTCTCTTTTGTCTAATTTTTATGGCAATAATGTATTTTGTTTAGCCTGAATTAAATTCTTAAAATGTTAAGTTTAATAAGCAATTTTTGTATGTGTTAAGTGTTATATATTTGAGTTTAAGGCGTGTGATGAGAACGATATTGATGAATATTGAATGATGATGTTAATGGAAAAGAGAATGCAAATGCAAAGTGCGCTTAGTTTATGCCTTGTTTTTCTTTTCTTTTTTCTCCCAAAATACTTTCATTGAACAATTAGTCAAAATATTAAGTAAAGAAGGCAATAAAAACTAAAAAAAAATGTCTTCGATATAAAATATATGTAAACAGAAGAAAAAGTAAATATGTTTTCCAAATTTTGTGTCAAAGTTGCATATTCCAAAATTTAAATTTATAAAAATTTATTCAACCTATGTATTTCCCTAATCACATTATATATATATACATATATATATATATATATATATATGCACACACATTTATATATTGGACACCCAATCGTAAAAAAAGTGCTTCGAAAATGAATCGGATTTGAATATTTAGTAATTTCCCTAGCACTTTCTTTCTGTAATTAAATAGTTAAATATTTAATTGTATTTACAACAATTATATAATTCTATATATATATATATACGTATAAACTTATATATTCGTATAATCTATGAACATATAAACTTCTTATATTAGTCCTAAAAATTTACAATAATTTACAACTAAATGAATTGTATTAAAATTAACTTACAATAGAACAAAACCAACAACAACAACAACAAAACAACAACACCTATAATTAATTAATTATGCTA
The DNA here is from genome assembly GCA_018150375.1 of Drosophila sturtevanti. NCBI lineage: Eukaryota > Metazoa > Arthropoda > Insecta > Diptera > Drosophilidae > Drosophila > Drosophila sturtevanti. The sequence goes on along the minus strand of JAECWJ010000341.1, from coordinate 1,384,350 downwards.
TTTAAACTCTAACTAAACGACAAACAAAACTAATTCAAAGCAAAAACAAAAAAGCAAAAAAAAAAAACAAAAACATTATAATACATAATGCATAATTTTTGAAAATTTTAAAACAACTCGCTTGTGTGTTTTTCTTTCTTTTACTAAATCCCATTCTTCTCGTCTTTTTCACAATTTTCTGCTAAATTTCTTTGATTTATTTAGCATACAAGTTGTAACTGGCGATGTAACCTTGCAATGACCTTGTCATATGCATCCGGCATATGGCAACAGGTACCTTCATACATATATATACACTATGTATATAGTAATCGACGTGTGGGTAGTGGCAAATCACCAAATAATATTAATAAATATTAATATACTGAAAACTAACAGCGAAATCTATTGTGTTTGATTGTACATTTCGAATTTATTTTAAACACACAATAAATATTTAATTGAACAAACATTTAAATTGGTGAAGTCAAAGCTCTTTAGTTTCTTTTTATACTTTAACAAGAAGAGAAAGAAAATTATTCTAAAAAAAACTTTTCATTTTCTAGATTCAGATGTACTTCTATATAAATTAAGATCAAGAAAAGAGTTTCTTAAAGGTTTAGCATCTGAATTGGCTTTTATGGGTTGATTTTGTGCAAAACTGCTTCAGATATTGCTGGCAATCTGAATATGAACTTTGATTAGGAAATTACTATAAAAATAGTAATATTACGTGCAATCAATAATGCTGAGAATATAGAAATACTCGTAGCAATTAAATAGTGTTTATTATCTCCTATTAGTCAACGAGTAAATAAAAAATTTAGGAAGAAATATACAAGTTGCATCGGCCGGGAATCGAACCCGGGCCGCCCGCGTGGCAGGCGAGCATTCTACCACTGAACCACCGATGCTTGATGTTCGATCGAATACAAATTCACTACACAAACTTCATGAAACTATTCCTGGCTAAAAATAGATTTACTTTTACACCGCAACAACAGTTCACTTCGAAAAAAAAAACTCGTCAAGCCGGATAAGCCACCAAGAGGTTAAAGTGCTAAAACTGAAAAACTACTTAAAAGAAAATGCAATGCGTTTGATGAGGCTTTGCACCTTTCCCAAATTATAAAGTCATTTTTATGTTTGTGCCACTCCGAAACTTATACACCCTATCAGCTCAATAATGATAGTTATGAGAGTTTTTGCTCGTTTAAATCGGATTAAAGCAACATTGGTATTTCAAGAAAGGAAAATTTTAAATCAATATTATCCAGGGTTACAATTAAGCAAGAACAATTGAAATGCTGTGCATCTTTAAGATACATTTTCTAAGAGGCTAAAATTCTGTTGCCTACTTTGCGGCACTAATAATAATTCTTGATCCCATCCCCCAGCTCAGCTGAAACGAAGAAAGAGAATTCTTATTCGAGAATTACTATAAAAATAATTTATAAGAATAAAAATATTCCGACGAATATTTCCTCGTTTGAATTAAAAGAGTTTGCTTCTACAAACTTTGTAAGAGTATATCACTATTTATTGACTGTGTTAAGACTGCACAATAACTTAATACCTAAAGCGAAAATATCATAAGATCACAAATTTCACATTCGTTTCTTTTCTTCAGAAACTTTTGTAGCTACATTCCCTGCCGTCCACCATCTATAGGTTCGTCTCAGCATACGCCATGGTAGCCAAATAGTTAGCCACAGGGCCAAAAGGACACACGAAATGACATCAAGTAACAAATATTGATATAATGGCAAGAAGGCTCCATTTGACTTTAAATGTGTGGCACCATTATGCCTAATGATGTACTCAATCCAGAAGCTAGCCTCATCCAAAGGATGTATGGGATTGTCACGGAATCGCTGAGACACTTCCAAAGCACTTCGCTTATATTGGGGCTCATAGATAAGTGTTTCGATATTCTGAACCAAATCATCTATTGTGAATTTCGAAAATACCAAGGAACGTGCATAGCCCTCTCGAACTGACTTGATCGTATTCCTATGCTGATCTCCATAGAGGGGAATGCACAACATTGGCACACCCCAATAGATACCCTCCTGTGTGCCAAAGATGCCCCCGTGAGTAATGAATAGTTTCACATTCGGATGGGCCAGTATATCATTTTGGGGCATCCATTGCTTAATCATTACATTCGAAGGCAACTGACCGATCGATTCATTTTCATATTTCCATAAAACCTTTTGCTTCAACTGACCAAATGCTTTCAATATGATGGCAGTCTTCTCTGGTGGCATATCCGTGCTCTTCATATAGGAGCCCAGACTGAAGTAGACAACTCCATTCGTGGCATTGTCCAGGAATGATTGTAATTCTGTTGGCAACTTTTTGGCTTTTTGAATATGAGCACCACCCACATCAATAAGACCCGGCATGCTGGGTCGTGGCAGATCTACACTACGATGGCTATTGATGAGCATCAGAGAGATATTTCTCTCCAGCTGATGAACATGAGGTAGATCACCTGAAAAGGAGATACAATACAGGTTTTGGGAATATTATTAATTCCGTTTTCAGGAACTTACCCTCTATATAGCCACTGAAATACTTTTCCGCTAACTTCTGCATTTGAGGAAGATAAAACCAACGTCGCATTACTGCATCGTATAATGAGAGATATGTATTATAGGCGCGCTGTTTGAAGGTCATCTGATCAGTATGAGACAGTAAAAGATGCGGTATAACCGACCAGGGAGTTAAAATTCCCATGGCATGATCCATATTATCGGCATAACCCATTGTACCTGTCATAATATTATTGGGTGAGTTTTGTTCTGAGTTTCAATTAATCCTTAATATTTTTTTACCTATTGTGACTACTGGACAATTAAACTTTTTGCCAAACATAAGAAAAGCTTCATGGAAGAACTGCTCTAGAATTACTAGATCATATTGCTCATCTTTAGATTGGATTAGCTTCTGCAATTTCTTATCTTGGAATGCATGCTCTGTGGTCAATAATCCAAGATGCCACCACATTTGCAGATTCTGAAAATCGCTCGCGAATCTCATGGTGAAAATATTTTTCTTTGGATCTGAAAAGATAAATGAAAATCATAATGAATTATTCAATAATCTGTAGGCCACTTTATATTGGTTTATACTAACAGTGTTTGGGTATATCAAATGATGGATTGAGTATGATCTCTGTTAGGTTCTCATGTGGCTTCTTCGTTGGATGATTGTTGACACTGGTCACATGGTGACCACGTCTCAGTAGATCCCGCTGAAAATGTTCTAGCCACATCCAATGACTAGGCGCCGGAAATGGTCCCATAAAAAGTATACGATAACCCGCACCCAGTCCGGGCAGAAAGATTAAGAATATGCATATCCAATGCAGCTGCATCTGTATATACATTAATATTATTAGTAAGTTATATTAAGTTTAGCATAAACAAGATGTAGTTTAGATCAGATTAACTGATGATCACTATTTTATTCACATAATGCATAAATGATATGCACAATTTACATAAATCGGTTTGCGTTTTGTATGAAAAAATTTAGAATTATATTTATAACTTAAAATATAATCCGTTTTATGTCCTGAAAGTCTGTTAAATTTTTCTAAAATAATTAAACAAATTATGACTTTAATTAGTCAAAATATTCTTTTCTATTTTTATTTATAGTTTATATTATTTAAATTAAACATATTCCGATATTTGTTGTTTTGAAGGTTAATATGCATTTTCTATTATTTTTTGGGTATTTATGTTAAGTTAATTATTTCTTTAGTTTTCTTTTTTCACTTGTTCATGTTCAAGCTATTTTTTGGTTTTTTTGTTGGATGAATCACCTCGTTTTGTTTAATTCACTGTTATTTTTACAAGAAAATAATTTTTTTTTTTTATTTTGGTTTTTATATATGTATATGTTTAGATTTTTGAACGAATTAAATGCCGCGAGTATCAACCGCTTTGTAGGAAAGTATTCTTATCACTGGCAATCCCAAACACGAACGGATGAACGAATAGCTCAACTTAATCAGTAATGTTACCGAAAAATACGTATATACATATGTTTATATACATATATATATAAAAAAAATATATATATATATATATATATAGCTTCAACAAACGCCGACATCTAAGCTAAATAGAGCAAGGGAATGTGCAAATTATAAATTATGACCAGCGGATTTAATACCTCAACTTGAAATTAAATTTCTTTTTACTTCACTTAAAACATAAAACTGCAAATTAATTATTTCGTAGTGCAATTATTCACAATGTTTAAGTGTTATATTCATATGTTTCAATTACATAAGATTTTACATGGCTACATAATTATATATTCACCATATTTGTGAAAATCAAAACAAAAACTCAACAAAATCTTTATGTTGGTTATATTAGGAACGGAGAAAGCAAAAGTCGCATTTATAACTAATATACCTAAAGTATAAAGTAAAGTCTAGTCGATCTATCTAATCATATAATCATTTGTATATAACAACATTCGCTTTCATTCGGTGTATTCTATTATACTTGCAAAATAATGTGAATGGTAATGAAATTTATCTGCTTGTTTGACACTAAGACAAAAGTTTTTTGCAAGATAACATAAAAGTATATAGGTATGAATTATAAAAGATATATTATCTATATATGTCATTCGGCGCCTCAGTAAAGAAATTTTGATAACGCTGATCAAGTACTTATTAATCAAACCAAAAGTAAAATTTTTTATGCGATAGGAAAGTGATAAGAATCTACTTGACCTTCATTATATACTTTTAGTTGTGTGAATAAAAGTGTAAGACGTATAAATTGGGAAGGTTTCCTTTCGGAGCAATGACCTTCTAAGCGGTGACAGACAAAAGTTATAGATAATTAAATAATTTGATGGCCAAATGATCATGCCGAACTTTCAAATAAATAGACTAAACAGAAGTACATGCCTAAGAATTAATTATATTAATTTTTCAGAATTAAATTTTACCCCCAATTTAAGGTAGTAATGACATTTTTTGTGAATTCATATCGAGAGGATTATTCGGATTAACCATGCTTTATAAAAATCTAAAAAAAAATTTGACCAATCTTCTTTGAAATAAAATTTATGTACAAATGAAATTTTATCTGATTTTACTGCAGAATTGAAGATAGAAAAATATTAATTTACACATCCTATTAAACTACTAATAAAATTTATTGATAGTTTTATGAATATATTTTAAATACCTTGTAATTTGGATTATTACCTTTGACTTCTTAAATTTTTTCTTTTTATAATTAATTTGTCTTTATTCTATTTAAATATTAAGAGCTACTCGGTTTCAATTCACACTCTGTAGTGTTAAAGTTAAGCAATGAACAATTCAAATGCTTTGCATCTTTTGGATACATTATTTTTAATGTATAAATTGTGTTGCCTACTTTGCAGCGCCATTATTATGGTTGGAAACCCGACTACCCGCTTATCCGACAAATAATCATTAAAAAGGTACACAAAATCAAATGAAATCCGTTTTCATATAAAAAATTTTATTTCTATGGACTTTGTAAGAATACCTATATGACTATTTATTGGCTGTGTTGAGACTGCTCAATAACTTAAAAACTAAAGCAGAAATATCATAAGATCACAAATTTCACATTCGTTTCTTTTCTTCAGCAACTTTAGCAGCTACATTCCCTGCCGCCCACCATCTATAGGTTCGTCTCATCATACGCCATGGTAGCCAAATAGTTAGCCACAGGGCCAAAAGAACACACGAAATGACATCAAGTAACAAATATTGATATAATGGCAAGAAGGCTCCATTTGACTTTAAATGTGTGGCACCATTATGCCTAATGATGTACTCAATCCAAAAGCTAGCCTCATCCAGAGGATGTATGGGATTGTCACGGAATCGTTGAGACACTTCCAACGCACTTCGCTTGTATTGGGGCTCATAGATAAGTGTTTCAATATTCTGAACCAAATCATCTATTGTGAATTTGGAAAATACCAAGGAACGTGCATAGCCCTCTCGAACTGACTTGATCGTATTCCTATGCTGATCTCCGTAGAGGGGAATGCACAACATTGGCACACCCCAATAGATACCCTCCTGTGTGCCAAAGATGCCGCCGTGAGTAATGAATAGTTTCACATTCGGATGGGCCAGAATATCATTTTGGGGCATCCACTGCTTAATCATTACATTCGAAGGCAACTGACCGATCGATTCATTTTCATATTTCCATAAAACCTTTTGCTTTAACTGACCAAAAGCTTTCAATATGATGGCAGTCTTCTCTGGTGGCATATCCGTGCTCTTCATATAGGAGCCCAGACTGAAGTAGACTACTCCATTCGTGGCATTGTCCAGGAATGATTGTAATTCTGTTGGCAACTTTTTGGCTTTTTGAATATGAGCACCACCCACATCAATAAGACCCGGCATGCTGGGTCGTGGCAGATCTACACTACGATGGCTATTGATGAGCATCAAAGAGATATTTCTCTCCAGCTGATGAACATGAGGTAGATCACCTGAAAAGGAGATACAATATAGATTTTGGGAATATTATTAATTCCGTTTTCAGGAATTTACCCTCTATATAGCCACTGAAATACTTTTCCGCTAACTTCTGCATTTGAGGAAGATAAAACCAACGTCGCATTACTGCATCGTATAATGAAAGATATGTATTATAGGCGCGCTGTTTGAAGGTCATCTGATCAGTATGAGACAGTAAAAGATGCGGTATAACCGACCAGGGAGTTAAAATTCCCATGGCATGATCCATATTATCGGCATAACCCATTGTACCTAAGATAATATTATTGGATGAGTTTTGTTCTGAGTTTTAATTAATCCTTAATATTTTTTTTACCTATTGTGACTACTGGACAATTAAACTTTTTGCCAAACATAAGAAAAGCTTCATGGAAGAACTGCTCTAGAATTACTAGATCATATTGCTCATCTTTAGATTGGATTAGCTTCTGCAATTTCTTATCTTGGAATGCATGCTCTGTGGTCATTAATCCAATTTTCCACCACAGTTGCAGATTCTGAAAATCGCTCGCGAATCTCATGGTGAAAATATTTTTCTTGGGAACTGGAAAAATTAATGAAAATTATAATGAATTTTTCAATAATCTGTAGGCTACTTTATATTGGTTTATACTCACAGTGTTTGGGTATATCAAATGATGGATTGAGGATAATCTCTGTAAGGTTCTCATGTGGCTTCTTTGTTGGATGATTATTGACACTGGTCACATGGTGTCCACGTCTCAGTAGATCCCGCTGAAAGTGCTCCAGCCACATCCAATGACTAGGGGCCGGAAAAGGTCCCATAAAAAGTATACGATAACCCGCACCCAGTCCGGGCAGAAAGATTAAGAATATGCATATCCAATGCAGCTGCATCTGTATATACATTAATTAATATTAGTTAGTTATATTAACTTTAGCATTGACAATTAAATTGTCAGTCTCGAGACTGGCAAGATGTAGTTTAATTAGCGTCGGATTATCATTAAGTTTAGTTTATGTTCGGTATCATATTTACATATTTGCATAAATGAGATTGCGTTTCGTTCATAGATTAAATGTAACTTTTATAAATGACATTTTATTATACATATTAACCAACATTGAGTTATGGAAATTTATTTACGTTTCCTCATTAGCCGGTTATCGCTAGACATTTACAAAATAAATATTTAATTTCATTCTCTACCCATTGATTTTCATTTACGTATTCAACTACATTTCGAATTTAGAACAAAAACAACTTTATTTAAACAAAAATATTCTAAAAGATAGATTACAACTAATCTAATAAAATATAATTAAATACGAATATAAAATGTGTTTAAACAGATTTAAATGAACTTTCTATTAAATTTTTTTGCAAAATCGTGTGTTGACAAATTTAAAAATTTGAAATTTTTATAATCTATATTGAAATCAAAAACTTAAAACTTGAGGGAATGCATATTGAAATAATAACCCAGTAGAAATTGGTGTTAAAAGTGAAATCTATAGATAATTCAGTTTTGTGTCTTAAAGAAAATTATAGAAGAATAAATTTATAGAGGCAATAAAATAAAAAAATTAACTATGACAATACTATAATTAAGAAAAAAAAATATAATAGAAGCTTGAAGCCGTCAAAGAAAATTTTTTTGCATATTTTTTTGTTAGCTTCTAAATCGGTAATTTATCATCTAATTTTAAAAAGATTTATCCTATTTGTTTTGCTAATTTACGTAGTCTTAAATTCAATTTTATAAATTTATTAAATGTAATAAAAATAAAATAAGAGATATTCCATAAAATCAGACTCCCTCGAAACCCTCATAAATTGAATATGAATTTTCTTTATATTAAATTATATTTATATATTATAATATTTAAATTAGTTTTCCAGATTTGTTTGTTTTTATTTTATAACGGCGATTCTAAAAAGCGAATAAAGACATAGTTTTTTAAAAACAGATTTGACTGAATTGGAATCCTCTGATGTAAAGATTCCTTCGAAGGATTTCTCCGTTGACCTTCTTTTGAAGGATGTTCTATAGACTCTAAGTTGGCCATTTTTTGGCCGATTTGGAAAAGTTTTACATCAATCTTCTGGATAATTTCCGCATTAAAAAACTGCATTAAGAGTAGAAAAAAGTTGGAAAAATAATTTTGACCCGATTTTCGTAAGTTTTTGCAGTGTCGTTAAAATTTGCGAAAATCGAGTTGAAAATTAGTTTCCCAGATTTTTATGCTAATTAAAAATATGGATTCTAAAATGCAAATAAAGACATAGTTTTCAAAAATTCGACGAGATTTGACTGAATTGGAGCCCTCTGAAGTAGAGGGCTTTGGCCGATTTGGAAAAGTTTTACACCAGTCTTCTGGCTATATCGACTCGGCTGTTGATGTTGATCAAGAATATATATACTTTATGTGGTCGAAAAATTTTCCTTCTGCCTCTTACATATATTTTAACGACTTTAATATACAATTTTACTCTATGGGTACAGGGTATAAAAATCGGAACAGTTTTTCTCAATTTTAACGATAGTTACATGATTGAAAATTTCCAAAATTATTTAAAAAAGTGTTTCTAAATTCTTATGCCTATAGAAAGATGAAATTCTATAGAGCAATACAAGATATGGTTCGTCGCAAATTGTAATAATTTCAATGAATCTATGAAATATATTTCGAAAACTATAGCAACCTTATGATTTCCAACATAAAATTTTAATAATATTCATTTTAACGTGCTTTGATAGTTTTAATTAAAAGTTTTATAAGTTTTATATCAATTATCCAAGCACTTTAAACCTCTTTAATTAGAAACTGGGCTAAAACTATTGAAATGCAGCAAGTTAATTTCATCATTATTTTATTAATAATTGATTAATTTATAAATTCTGAATTATTAAGTGGATTAGACAGCATTCTTTCGAGTCTTTGAGACCGACATATATGTGTACATATGGTGTAGTTGGCCTCTATTGGGTGTGTTAATATATCTATCTATCATATTATGTCCAACTTTGCAATTTATGCATATGAGTTTTTCATTGTATTCTAAATAAGTTAACCCTCCCCAAATAAAATACTTATTTATGTTTCTAATTAAATTTTGTTATTGAAATTCACCTGTCGTCCGTCTCTAGTCCCATTTGTCATTTGTATTTCTTCTTCTGTTTGTTAACTAAACTATAGATTAAACAAAACGATTCGTGTCATTGAGATATATTGATAAAGTGCATGTGGAAGTAAAATTGTCATTATATACTATAGTATTGCATTTCTAGTATTTACTGTTATATTTATATATGCATTTTTTCACATGCTTCGTTGTTATTGTTGCTGAAATTACACCTGGCCAGTTTTCGGATTAGTCAAGGTTTTTGCCATTTGAAACTTGAAGCATTAAACATAATTGTGTAAAAAATAGAATTCAATTACTAATTTATTTAATAATTAAAAAAAGAAGCAATTAAATTCATTGTTATAAAAAATCATTAAGTAATAAAGAACTTTACAAATTTTTATTATTATCAAAATGATATGCAGTTAATAGTTTGTTTTGAAAATTTCTATATTTCTTTAGTATCTTTTATTTTCTATAACTATTTTTTCACTATTTTATTATAGAATTTACATACGTAAGCATGTAATTTATATATAATTTTTCAAGTCATTGCATTTTAGGTTTAAACGTTCTTGCACATGATATATGTACATATATATACATATATTTTATGAAATTCGGCCAAACTGACAGATGTAAACACTTCAATTTGAATACTGTGGGTGGGGCAAGATTTGGCAAATTGTTAAAAATGAATTTGGTTACAAATTAAACCAGTTATCATACCAAAGATAAGCAACTTTGGGCTCTAAAAGATGCAAGTTCTTGAACTCATATTCAAATCGAAAAGCCTAGTTAAAACCAGCTATAATGATTAACATTAACATCTATATTCAGTATATATTATATTAAAATTTTATGGCATAAAGTCGTAAAACAAATCCATCAAAAAAATATCAAAGAAGCTAACTTCGGCCGTGCCGAAGTTTGTATACCCTTGCAGATTAATTGATTACTTTCTCCGTCATATCGGATTCAATATATTTTAAAAATTGGAAATATAAAATTTAAAAAAATTTGAACCAAGAAAAGAATCAGTAACAAAAATTTCGAGTTTGCCAACGGCCGGAGTTGAACCTCCGCTCCCATCACTCCCAGAAACGATCTCTACCTATTGCGCTACCAAACTTTAAATTCGGGGCCACGCTATTTCGGTATACATTGCAAGCGTCCAGCTTCTCGCTCTCTAAAGTTTCTGACGAATTCCTAGAAAACAACAACACAATACAAATAGTTTTCCGTCTCTTTCTGTTTCCGCACTCAGCTTGTAGTTTTTTCAAGCACGTGTTCGCATATATGTATGTATGTATGTTTGTATGTTTCCATGTATGTTGTTTGTGTACGCATATATAAAAGCAAATATAAACGTATTTAATTGGCTGCATATGCAAACATACTGATGCTGATGGGGTTGATTCATTGATTTTATTGATTTATGTCGGTGTTTATTATCCGATCTGAATCAAACTTGCTGGTAAGGTGTAAAAGTAGAATTGTCATCTATGTGCCAAATTTGGTTGAGATATCTTAAAAAACAAAAAAGTTTTTCTCACAAGAACTGTTTTGAACAACTCACATTTTGACCGAGGTACCTCTGATCTTTCCTATTTTTCTATAACTTATAGTTGTCCAATTCTACCAACTCTTAAACTTGTGTCAGATAAATCATCAATGAAGAGAATGATATGACTTTTATTCATGTAGCTCAAAATTTAAGTTCGATTCCTTGCGAAGAAACAGACAGACGGACAGACGGACAGACGGACAGACGGACAGACGGACAGACGGACAGACGGACATGGTCATATCGACTCGGCTTTCGATGCTGATCAAGAATATATATACTTTATGGGGTCGGAAACGATTATTTCTATGCGTTACAAACATCTGACCAATTTTATTATACCCTCTGCAAGGGTATAATTAAACCCAAACACGTTTTTTTTTGTTTGAAACAAAATGTACAACGTAAAAAGTAAGTACTATATACAATATATAAAAAAGAAGCTGATCCAGTTTTGTTTTATTTTTTTTGATTGAAAATTAAAATTTGAAGTTTAAAAGTTTAGGCAACAATTTGGGAAAATTAATTAGTTTAAATCGATTTGTTATCCCTTTTATATCCTGAAAATTTATTTTTACTTTTCTTAGTTATTCAAGTAATTATTATTTCAACAAGTTATAAGATTCTGTTATTTTTTTTAAAGGTTTTAGTTATTAAATCCATAAGTTATAAGGCAAATACATATGCCTAAATTAGACAAGCTCAATAATATTGCTTTTGAAGGCCACAAAATATTTTTTTTTTTGTTGAGATTTTTTAACATTTATGTAAAGTTGATTAATATGGCGTTCATTTAATATTTATATATGTATGTATATATAATTATTTTTGGCACTTTTTTGTAATCTCCAAACTGGTTTTTTGAGTAATCACCTTTTTTTTATTTCTTCAATTCACTCTAATTTTTTTTTTCAATATAATATTGTTTTTGGTCTTTGATTTTAACGTTTCAAATTGTTTTAAAAATTATTTGAATGGAGCGAGTATCGACCGCTTTGTAGGAAAGTGCAGTTATCACTGACACTTGGAAACACGAATGCATGAACGAATACCTCAATTTAATCAGTAATATTCACAAAAGCTATGTATATATATATACATATGTATATATGTATACATATGCATCTATATAGCTTTAGCCGACGCCGACAGCTAAGCAAAATAAAGCAACAAATACCGACGCCAACGCTGGCAGAGGTAATGTGCGAATAACAAATTATGATCATTAGATTTATACCGATATTTTAATACCTTAACTTGTTATTGAAATGCAGAGATACATATTGTTTTAGGATTAATTATTACATAAATTATTATAAATTAATTATTTCTTGATGCAATTATTTATATTGCCTGAGTTTTACACTTTTTATTATCATTTTCTCGATCATATATTTGCTATATTCGTGAAGATCTGAAGAAAAAGTTAACTATATTCATAAAGATCTTAAGAAAAAAGGTAACCAAAACTTGTTAAAAATGGGTAGTTCTATGGAGAACGAAGAAATCGAAAGTAATATTACATATATAATAATTATATATTAATATATAACATATTTAATATATATATATTATATATACATACATATCAAAATGACTATCTGAACGATTAAAAAGTAACATTTAAATTGGTGATTGTTATTAAGAAGAGAAGCCTTTAGATTAATCTATATTTGTTTTTCAGAATATTAAAGATAGGGTATTAAAACAATGAAAGAGAAACAAAATATGACAACAGCTGTTGAGACTTTTGCGTATTTTGTTTCTTGTCTTTAAATTTTAGCGAATTTTACCTACATACATGGATATACTGTATACATTATTTATATGATTGTATTTATATATATATATATATATACCTATGTACATAACACATTCACATTCAATTGACGAATTCTCATGTTCTCGCAAAATGACAATATTATATTAATTATGTTATACATATATTATAAAATAGCTATATTTTTTTGATATTTGTTTGACGGTTTAGACAAAGAAATTTAAAAGTATAATACGAACTTTAGAAGTCTTAAAAAAAAATATTATCTATCTTAGAATCTATTCGATATTTATTAATTACTTTCAGTTTTATAATCATAAGACAATCAGTATATAAATAAGAAAAATTATCTCAGATCAAAAATCTACTTGAGGGTGACTACAGTCTGAAATTATAGTTAAATGATTAAAATAGTAAGTAATTAAATAATTTCCTCAGAGTTACAAATGGTCTTGCCAAGCGAGTATACTCAAATTTCAAGGGTATAAAAAGTTTACATGCAGTTATTGCATCCCTGGCATTGACATATGTCAATCTTGAAATCAAAGTTATATTTATTGTTTTCTTGATCTTAATTTTGTGTAAATTTGTGCCTGTATTTAGTTAGTATCTAATTGCAAATACTTTAACAATTGATTCGCAACAGACAGTAAAATAATTGCTACTAATGCCATGATTAATATCTATAGAACTCCGAATGTGACTGATGTTCACGTGTTGTTGAACTTGTACAAATTGTATGTATATATATTATATATGCATGTATTGTATATACTATATATACACAAATCGGTTAAGCAAACAATTATAAAACTTAATGACTATATGCATATGGCTAATGCCGTCTGTTTGGTGTCATAAAAAGTAGATTTTTGGCAAGTCAATGAACCCAAATATAATAAATGATAATGCAAAATGATGAAGATATATGTATGTATGTATAAAAGAAATCTTGTTAATGAAAAGATTATTTAGAAAATTTCAATTACACCAAACAGGATTAAGTGAAAACCAATTATTAATTTGTTTAAATTGGAATTACCCATTGAAAATCACTTTAAGCATTTCCTTATTAAACAGAAATTGATTAAGAAAAAGGCAAAAAAAAAGAATGAATTTCTGGCAAATAAAACAATGAACTTACTAATTGCATAAGTTATGTGAGAAGAACGTGTTTAATCGTTACACGTAATATTATAATTTATTTTATATATGTAAAAACAAAAAAGGAAGGGGAGAAAACACAAACATTTTCACAAGCGACATTTTTTTCTTCATATTCAATGAAATTCAAATGGCTGATAAGATGGGCTCAAGGTCGCCTTAAGTCGGTTGTTGTTATACTTTTAGCAAATATGTACATACATGTTTATATCTATGTTCATAAGTAATGTCTACATCATAAAATAATAATTATTAAAGAGGAAGGAAGAGAAGACTTTGGTGACCATGTCATGAGCAGCATGTGAACATGCAACAAATTAAGCAAAAGAAATGCCACACAACTGTGAGGAAAGCTCCATTCAATGTGGTAAAATGTCGAACTACAGAAGAAAATGCCGAAACATTTCATTGAAAATTGGCACGCTTCATTGAAGCGGAGCAGAAAGCTGCAACGGAGTCAAATTGTGGGCGTAGGCGTGCCGCCAGCCCTGCTGCTGTTCCTGCCCCTGCCACCAATGATGATGATGATGATGATGACGATGATGGACTGCCCTGCCCAGCCCTGTAGACAAGCCAAGACATGGCCAAGAACGGCACTTTTGAAGCTTAATCGTACTTTGTGCCTGGCATGGCCACCAAACACACAGAAACCAAAAAAAAAAAAAAAATTGTAGGAGGAAAAAAAAACTACATAAAAACTCATTCACAAAGTTAAACAGGGAAACGACCAAACAGTGGACATGGCCCAATGAGATTGAATGGTCTATAACGAACTGCTTCAAACGAGATCATGAAGATAACAATAAAAAAATATTAAAAAAAAAAAAACATGACAAAAGCAAGAAAAATAAATACTTTTCTTTTGTGGATATATGTAGATCAACTAAACCAACTAAAGAAAGTCGAACAGATTTGATCACATTAAGTTGAATGTTATTTTTAGTTATGGTAATCTTTTCGAGAAATCTTACTAGTTACACTAACTTCAGTGACTCATTCTCCATATTTTGAAGGATTAGGTGATTTCGAAGGCCAATATAAACACGATCAACATTATCCTTAGTCCCGGCGAGTTGAATTATGAATTATGAATTACTTCCACAGGAAGCGTTGACGTTCTGCGATTTTATAAGATACGATCGAAAATATTGAAAAAAGAAAACTAAAGTTTTCTTTCTTAGTTTTTTCATTCCTTGTTTCTAAAATCATTAATATCACAAATCGATGTAGGTCCTAAGAAGTGCCACGAGGATCAATATAATTCAGAGTATGAAGCAAAAATGTGATAAAAATAGAATTTCCGACAGGAACTTGCTACTAAAACAATTTTGATCAAAGGAGGACAAATTATAAGAAAACGGAAAAGTGAAAAAGCTCGAAATTGGATAGTTTTGGTGTTATTGTTTCTTAGTTTAAATACTTTTTCTTAAAGCTTTTTTTAAGACTTTCAATCCTTTTTATAAATTATGAGTTGCTGATGTCCGACTTGTCGCCTTATCTCCCTCCTTTTAAGTACAATCGAAAAGTCCTTTAATTACTTTGAAGTGTGAGAAACTAAGATTTTTCCTTTTTGTGTAGAGAAAAGTTACTTTAACCTGCTTCTAGGTCATAGATGCAAACTATCTTAGGAAGGACTAGCATCTGGACCAGATATCTGACTATCGTGCTGCAGATTTCCAAGTTTTTAAAAATTTTATGTTTTTCATCATTTTTACGATAGCGAAAAAATAGCAAAAATTTATACAAAATCGTGCATCAAGTATCCATACATATATATTTAATATAATAATCTTGAAATAGCTCATAATGTCCATTCTTAGAAACAGAAGAGATTAACCTTTTTCTTCACCTTTTCTACGTTTAACATTGATCTAATAGACCGCCCCCTGATCTTTCAGAATTGAATATCTTTTATGAGGTGTAAACTACAAATTGCCAAAAAGAAAAAAATAAATATATATATTCGAGTCAATGCCATAAATTGAATGCTTCCTATTCATCCCACACACACCTTAGCCAATCCGTGTAACCCAACCCATATGAACACAATCAAACACTAGCCCCCAAAAATTTTGTTAGTTTGCGCCAATTTAATTGTGACTTTGCACTTCCAATTCAATATCCACTCTCATTCAGCCAAAGCAAAACAAATTTGGTGAAATCAAATAGATATAGACATACTCATAGAACCATTAAATGAGAATAACAACAGAAGCGAACCTTTTGTATATAACCATCAATTAACTAATCGTGCGTTTTCCCAGATAGAGGCAAACAAAAAAAAAAAGAAGCACCACCGAAACGATGATGACACTGATGATTTTCACGGAACTGGGAACCGGAGTAAGTTCTTCCATTTTTCAATTGCGTTACGTAGGGCAATTAAAAATCCAAAATAAAAAGCGAACGTTGCGCATGATTAGACCACGAATTTGAGAATATTGAGACGGATTCTTTGTCGATCACAATTTGTCTGTTTGCCCGCATCTGATGAGTGTGTGTCTCGAACTGAACCAGTCAGCGGGTGGTCGCTGATGACTTTGATACAGTTTGTAATGGGTTGTTCGAGGACAGCATGGACCAGGGGGCAGGGTGGCAGAAGGAGGGTTAGTTTGTTTTGGCAGCCCATCAGCCTGATGAAATAGGCAGCTGTCAATGTGTCAATATTAATTTAATATGTCAAATACATACAAACATCAATTCAAAAAGGAACAATTTCAAATTGAGTTATCAGAGAGAGAGTGAGAATGAGATTGAGAAAAGAAAAACACTTGAGACGAGCTACATATGATTAAGGGTTGGTCACTCTCAAGGCTCTAAGGATCTATTTCAATGTCCAAATGGCTCATATATTAAAGAATTTTTCACTATCTTGTAACAATTTGTTAATGAGCAAATTACATGGTATTTACTTAAATAGATTTCAAGTTCATTACCTTGACATGACTTATCACATGGACACGCCCAACACACACACACACACACACGAAAAAAAAAGAAAAAGAAATCATTAACTAAAAACACAGGAAACCCAAAACCAGAGTTACCCTTGGGGGAGTTCTAAAGAAAATTCCCAAATATATTTCAAAGTGATAAGCAAACAACTATTAAAACTGTTCAAGCGTAAAAGGATCCCCCTAGGAAGAACTTTAGTAAGTGCATAGTGCATTTATTTAACATCTGATAGGGTTGTCATGTTCATTAAAGATATCATTGAAAGAAAAATATTTTATTGGATTGTGTATTAAATAAAAATTAGTTTAATGTTAGTAGTTTATAAGTAATAATTTGATTACAAAGACATATTTACATATACAAATAAATAAGTAAAAATATATAAACAGAAAATAAATAAATCTCTATGTTTCATGTTATTATATATATTATAAAATATAAGTATATCCTACAAGCTTGGGAATGTAAACATTTGAACATTTGTACCAGTAAATAATTGAATTAATTTAATTTTAAGAAAAATAATATATAACCTTTTTTGATGAAATCATCTATAAAATATATAACCTTTTTTGATTTCATAAGCATAATGATATTTAAATGATTGTAATATTTATGTTTGTAAGAAATTATAAACAATTTATTTTATATTTATAATGCATATTAATGATTTCATATTGAGTGACTAAGGTGATAAATTATTCATGTGATCATATCAGCATAATAATAAGTTAATGATTGATATACTTATGAAACAATTGTTTAATTTAATATATTACACATATGTTTATAAATTTTTTTAAAAATTTAATTTGAATTTTTTCATAATTTTTTTAATAAGTAATTTTCTTTATTTTGCAAGTACTTTAGGTGCATTAATCAAAGGCTGCAAATAATAAATATATTTATTTTTTAATCAAATGAAGATAATCATTATCACAGTACAATTAATACTAAATGTATAAAATTTAAAATGCATAAAACATTCTCTTGTCTGATCTTAAATTATAAATAATAAAACTTGTTCGAAGAAAACAAAAATCCAAACATAATAATTAAAAATTGTTTATGCCAAAGATAATAAAGTAATTTACCTTTGTCATACATATAAATGCATTTCAAAAATAACTAGAAAGATGGACTAACTTCGGCCGTGCCGAAGTTCGTATACCCTTGCAGATTTTCTCTTTATAATTCACCAGAAGCATTATTGTAAATTAAACATACCAAATTTACAAATTCAAAATTTTGAGCTTGAGGAAAAAAATTTTTCATACAAAATTTTTTTTTGTACCGATTGTTCCTATAGCAGCTATATGATATAGCCAACCGATTCTGATAAAACTTGATTGAAGTATTAAGAAGTTTATTAAACTCACAAATATCAAATTTCGTGGCATTCGGTTGAAAAACAACAGTTATTGTGGATAATCCTTATTTATGACCGATCGTTCCTATGGGAGCTCTATGATATAGTCGTCCGATTCTGATCAAACTTGGTCGAAGTATCAAGAAGCATATTAAACTCATAAATATCAAATTTCGTGGCATTCGGTTAAAAAACAACAGAGTTATTGAGGATAAAGCTTATTCCTGACCGATCGTTCCTATGGGAGCTATATGATATAGTAGTCCGATCGGGATGATTCCGAGATATACAATGCCTGCAGCAAAAAGGAGCCTATGCTGAAAATTTCAGCTCTGTAGCTCTTATGGTCTCGGAGGAGAAGCTGTTGATCCAGACAGACGGACAGACGGACAGACGGACAGACGGACATGGTCATATCGACTCGGCTATTCATGCTGATCAAGAATATATATACTTTATATAGTCGGAGATGCTTTTTTCTGTGCGTTGCAAAATTCTGACCAAAATTAATATACCCTCTGCAAGGGTATAAAAATATTACACTCTGAATAAATTTACAATCTGAAGAACTTCCAACTACCGGAACTTGCACGTGTTCTGGCCTAATATCTAGATATATCTTTTTAATCTATGTACGGATAGGTATATTGGACTGGAACATTTGTACCGTGTATATATTATCTCCGACGCTTAACGTTTATCGGCGTTTTGGTTTTCGTATGTTTCATTTTATTCGTCGGGGTTTTTTTTCTTACTTTTTGGGATTGCATTAGAGGGAATCATTTTTGTCGGTTGGGCCCCCTTGAGCAATTAGTAAGAGTGCAGTTTTATGTGTTTATTTTTACATATGTATGCCACACAGCTGCCACAGTGTGGCCTAACCTAGATAGTCGGCCCTTCACTGGCACTCCTACCAGTTCTGTCCATCAACTCCTGGTCTCAAAAAAAAAGAAGAAGAAGAAGAAAAATCGGTAATGGGTAAGAGGAAAACACAAATTGTGCGTGATATGAAGTCGTTGTTTGTGTGTTATCAGGAATGTTCCCTAAGGGTTGCTTGCAGCAAATATAGAGCCTTGAATGGGAAGGGTATTTTGAAGGGGGGCGTGTAACTGATATGAATATAACACTCTCACACAAACAGACAGGCACACACACACACTTATGCAGCTGATAGTTTTTCTCTTTTTTTTTTTAAGGGCTTCGATGACTTTTCCTTTTGTATTATTTTCTAGGTGTTTTGTGTGATTTTATGCATTTAATTTATTAATGAACTAACCGCAGCGAATTTTTCTACTGATTTATGAGGCATCTACTGTCAGTTGGAATTTTTGATGAATGTTTGTGGGTGCGAGACATGCTTCGTCTCTCTCTCTCTGTCTCTATCTCTCCCTCTCTAGCTCAGTCTATCTTTTATTTGGTTAAAGTCAAAGGGTTCATTAACACGGCAAAAGGATATTCACACGACAAAAATTCATTCAAACTATGGTGTGACTTATGTAACTTAATAGGCTGATGAAAAATGGTTAACAGATTTTTATCACTCAACATGCCCACACCGAAATTAAAACGAATGAAAGAGCGCTGACAACAAACGTTGCAACAACATGTGGCAAAGCCAATGCCCAGCCAAATTGTATCCACATGTGTATGACCCTTGTGTCCCCCTTCATCACAACAACAGATGATCATCATGATCATCATCATCATCAACAGCAGCAGCAGCAGAAGCACCGCTAAGCAAATTGAAAAATTTCAAGTCCTCAGCCTCTTGGCGCTCGCAATTGCTCAATCGCACATTTTCGCGTGCTCAGAGCATTCGCAGAACCATGAGCAGACACAGAGACCGAAGGAACGTCAGACGGACGGACGGACGGAAGGGCCAAGATAACTTTGAGCACCCAGATGCAGATGCAGTCAGTGCTCATCAGTGAGGGACAGAGATGAGCAAAAAGCAACATAAATATCTTTGATATTTTAGTAGCTTTAATTTCTTTCTCTTGGAGTTCTAGTAGATAAAGTATTGATATAATTTTAAAAACAATTTTATATTTAGTAAAAATAAAACAAATTTATATATACTTGATTACCATTATGAGGTAGAAAGGCAGCTAATAAAAACAATTTTTTTAAATAAATATAAAGTGTTTCATTAATCATTTGTTGAATGGGTAATATTTAGTTTTATACTTAAGCAAGGTATACTCATTTCTATGTATATTTAGTATATTACATATGGAAGAGAACTTTATTTAAATCTAGATTTTAGGATACAAATTACACATAAAGTTTGCATAGATTTATTTTTACTTAAACAGTTTTAAATGATTTGTGAACAAATGATTATGTGGCATCCTTCTTTGTCATGTGGTTTATTTGTATTTCTAAATTAAGAATTTTTATTAAAATCAATATACAAATTAAAGCCAGAAATTTTTGATCTTGAAAGGTATGAAGAAAATAATATAAAAGTATAAGACTATACATAGATAGCGTTTATAAAGTAAATATTTTTCAATTTCAATTTATTTCACTCTTTGTTATAATTACAGATTTTTTGTGAATGGTATCTTACAGTAGTTTCAGAGTTTAGACAAGGAATTAGGTCTTTTCTACTTAGATATTTATTTAGAAACATGACATGTGGCATATAAGATGACATAATTATTTGGGGAAAAAATCAAAGAAGTAGAAAACCCCAATAAAGTAAATAAAATAATTGCATATTAGGTCGTTTCGAATTTTGTATTCTGAGATTTAATAAAGTAAAAACAAACTTTTTCCAAAGCTTATTGCATTCAAAAAATTTAATTAAACCTACTAGAAATATTTGAAAATACATCTTTTTACAATAGGAGAATATTCCTAAATTGGTTTAATTTCAATAAAAATAGTTTCAAAACTATTTTAAGGATTTTGCTTTAATACTTTGACAACAATAGAAGTAGTTTTTCTATTATGCCTTCCATAAAAAAGTCTTTATATGTATTTTTTAACATTTTAAATTTTTTCTTTAATATTTTGATGATAAAATACAGAAATAACTTATTTTTCTGTGAGTTATGGAAGAACATAACTTTCTTCTTTTATAAATTAGTTAAATAACTAGATGAAAAAGTATTCGAACAAATTGTTGAGTTGTTAATTTCAGGATTAAAAGAAAGTTTCACTTGACATTTTTGGTTCCATATATTAAATTATTTTTCTCCTTTCCTTTTTTTTGGGTCTGCTCATCACTAAAATTGTATCTATGTATGCATGCATGTAGATACAGATACAGATACATTTTATAGCTATTGGGCTGGCAGCATTCGCGCGGCAGTTCGCTGAGCGGACCGCGTCGCATAAAAGTCACTCGCGGGTGCGCCTCAGTCTTATGTTGTTGCTGCCACTTCTGCTCATGAAGGGGGCACGCGGGCATCGACAATAGCAACAACAACAACAACAACAACAGGCGACAACAACAACAAGCGACAACCAAAAAGGCCTCCTCATTGAGCGAACTGCGTACGAAATTTTCTTTATTTTTTTTCGAGTTCCGTTCAGTCTGTGAGAAATCGTCGTGGTGTTTGGTTCGTTCGTTGTTCGTTATTTACCGATACCGATACCGTTTGCCGATATCAAACGAAAATTTATTTCTTGTTGCGGGTGGCGGCAAAAAGGAAAACTCGGCAGCGAGTTTTCCATGCGAGTTTTTGTTCTTGTCTGTGCGTGTGTGCGCGTGTGTGTGTGCAGTAAGTGGAAAAGCGCACATTTTCAGAAAAATATAAAGAAAAGAAATGAAAGAAAAAATTTAATTTATTTTTAAGTTTTCCCTTTTTCCTCTATATATCTTACGGTGGTGTATTTTGTGGTATTTTGTCGGCACTTTTTTGTCGCTTATCCAGTGAATTCTGGCTAAGAGAAAAACAGAAACAAAATTAAGAAGAAAAGTTTGTGAATGGAAACGTTTGTGCGAAAGTCTAGAAACGCTTAAGAAAATGTGCGTAAATCAGATTTGTATATCTTTTCCTAATTGACCGTGAATTATGGCAAAGAGTGGCTACCACATGTGCGGAAAAATAGAAAAATAAAGGCATCAAATAAAATCAGAGAATTTAAACAAATATAGCAAGTGGATAAATTAAAAGAAAATATGTGAAATTATAGTGGAAAAATATAAGTACAATAAAATCACAATAAAATCTATTTTAATATATTAAAATATAGATTGAAATAAATTTAAATAAAATATGATTATCAACTCTAAGATGCAGCGAAAACTTTAACTATTATTAAACTTATATAAAAAATTTCTATTTTAAACTAATCTAAATCTCTTAACAATAAGCAAAAACTTGAAATAAGTTGTTATTATCGATTTCCAAATGATCAAATCAAATCTAATCTAAATCTTTCAATAATGAGGATAAAGCATAATATTATGACATTTACACAGAAGATCAATTCCCATTCATCAATGGCGTTACTTGAACAAAAGTGTTTAAATCGTAAATCAAAGAAAAATAAAAATAAAAAATTCAATCCCTCTTAAATAGTGTGACTAACTAAGCCACCAACACATCTTTGGAGTGGAGTGGAAAGCGTTTAAATTGGCGTGGGCTTCAACGCCTACCAATTTTTCCCCAAAATTTTTGTTACCCCGACCAGAAACCATTTTGGCTTATCAAATCAATTTTTTTTCTTTTTAGTAGCGAGTGGGGCGAGGGGGGGGCTACTAAAGGAGACCCTAAGATGTGGAGGTCTTTTGTCTACAGTGTCTCAATGGACACTAATTTTAATAATTATCATAAAATGGAAATATATGTATATACATACCATTTATATATTGGTAGTCGTATCTACAAAAGAACTTTCCACATAAGTGCATTAGGATTGGAAGGGGGGGTGGAGAGAGATCGGAGTTGGGGTATAGTTAAGGTAAAATTGCCGAACAATTCTGACAGATACATTTATTAAATTTTATTGTAAATGCCGCTATGGAGAGAGAATAACACGCGCCCATCATAAAATGCGTCACATTGCTGCTTGCAACATGGATGAATGTGGCAAGTTGTATCGTCTGGTGCAAGGCGTCTCGAATTGTATTTTGACTAGCCTCCCTCCATTTTGGAGCCATAAAAATATACTTAATGGCCACAGGAACTTTTACATATACAATATTAAAATTAACAAGCAAAATTAGCACAGAACGAAAATTTAACAAGAGGACGAAAAAGATGCCCAAGGCAAAGCATTTTACTCTATGCAATTGACCTCATGATGTCGAACCTGCCGTTGTCGTTCCCTCGAAATATAGTATATATATATATGTACAAGGGATAGGGACCCGACGGCGACCAAGTTAATTTTAGATATCCAAGCGTAAATAATTCATTTTCCAGTCACAGTTGTTGACGCTCGTCGCACGATATTCAAAGTGACGGCACTGGCACAGGAATATTTTCCGTTTCTCATACCCAAGAGAGAGAGAGAGAGAGGGGGGGGAGGAATGGATGGATCTTTTTGATTTCACCCAAGGGATCGGTGGGGCACTCTAAACATACTCATAGCCATACCCATACCACTAGCATTTGCATTTTAAACTTGAATGTATTTTCGATCTAATTTTGGTATTTTGAACTTTGACTGCTGTTGCGAAACTTGAACTAGAAATTCCACTTTAGCCAATTTAGATGCAGTAAAAACAAAAAAACAAAACCCAAAAAAAAAAGAAAACAAAAATCTTTCATTCCAAGCTATATGGCTTAAGTTGCTCGAGCCATTCCACTTAAGTTTCTTTTTATGGGCGTCCCAAAAATACAATAAATTTTACTCAGCGCCACAGACACTGACCAATATAAGATCACATTGAAGAAGTGGAGGAATTGTGGCCAGTCCAAGCTCAGGAGCACAAAAAGGAATTCTCTATAGCAACTCAATTAAGTGTCCATAAAGATATGCTTTATACGCTAATCAATGATATATGTTCAACTGAATCAAGTCACTTGATATCTTAGCTATAAAAAATGGACTCTATACTCAGAGTTGATGTACTCGAATGCAATCACTGGGAATTTGTTTGTCAAATTAAAGAGATTTGTTTTCTTTAGCAATTAAAGCAAACAATGTTGTTTTTTGATCCATAAATCGGATAGGACACAATTCAATTTGCAATTGTTAAAGTAATAATTAATAGAACTTTTGTGTAGTAACCATATGTTAATCAAAGAGTCATCGAATTTGAACTGGAGAATGATTAGAAGATTAAACTTGTATTAATATATTATTTTATTCATATAAAAACAATAGAAATCATATACAGCTTATATGGGAAATGATTTCTTTGCATTTAAATATTTTCAATTTTAATTCAATCAATCGAGCCATTATTTTTTACATTCTGCTTCGTTAATTAAAGAATTATAACAACTTTGGTGACTAAAAAATATTCAAAATTTGCCAATTTTCAAATCTACGACTACTTTTTCAATTTTAAAAGAGAGCCTTATATTATGATTTATTATTATTATTATATTATGATCATTATATTCATTATTATAATTTTAAATATTTTACTAGTTGTCCTGGAATATATTTGAATATTAAATCTAAAAGGAAATGCGAAAAAATGATATTGTTTTAACTTGCAAAGTTTTCCTACTTCAATTCAGATTGAAATTTAATTTAATTGACTATAATTTACTATTGAAAATTAGCTTATTTAAGCTTAAGCAAAACAAATAAGTAATTTGTTTTATTTATATATGTTTTTTTGTATTTATTTTGTTTTAAAAGTTTAACTTCTTTAAAACTGAAATTTATTGTAGTAACTAAAATGGCTTATATTAAAAAGCTTTAAACAAAATAATTACATAAACAAAACAAAACAAATAATGACAAATAAAACAATATTAAATTCAAATCAAACAAAATATTATTGAAATTATTAATTATTATTATAAAATTTATAACAATGTGATAACAATAAATTAAAATTTCAATCTATATTGAAAATTTTCAATTAAATTGTGAAATAAATTAAATATTTACGTTTATAAAGTTCAACTGAAACAAAAATACACAAACTAAGACAATGTGATCAAATTCAAAATAAACTAAAACTGTTAAAATAATCATTAATGCAATCTGATCCACAATTTAAAACCCGATAGCTACTGTAACCGTTACATCTTATAGATATATTCTTCCACTCTCTGTGTGTGCTCCCATTTAAAGTGTCAATTTACCAAATTGAAAGAAATAAATCCATTTTTAATTACAGTGTAAAGTAATCAGAAAAAAAAAGAAAAAAGAAAAGAAGAAAGAGAGAAATAAACGCTTCGACTCATCATTCGTCATCTGGCAAAAAGAAAAACGAATAAGAAATGAATATAAAAGAAGTTTCCAATGTGTTTATGAAAACTTCAACAAATTGAAACGTAATCAGGCGAAAGCTGACTGGCAAGTGGCACAAACGAACATATACATAGATAGATAGAGAGGGAAAGAGGGAAAGAGAGCTTCAAAGGAAGCTAGCCTAAGATCTTCAAACTATTCCTCTATATGTATGTATGTATATATGTGTATGTGTGTATGTGTGCCTCCGCCCTCTTAAAATGCTACCGTCAGTGAAAACGCATGAGTTCTGTCAACGAAATGACATGCAACATCTGTCTATGTAGGAACTGTGCGTAAACTTAGGACGTGGACCAGGACGTGCTGCTGTGCTGCTGTGCTGTCGCAGCTATTTTTATGAGGCCCCCAGCCTCCAAGGCAACGTAGACAACGACGACGGATGCGTGGCCCCATGAAAAATCAATTAACACGCAAAATTATTAAAAGACGAAAAACAGAAAAACGAAACGAAACAAAACGAAACGAAACTCTTGCGCCGAGTACTCTGGGGTACTCTTTTTCTTGACTTGTTTTATAATTTTGTTGTTGTTGTTGTTGTTGTTGTTCCTCCTTCAACGGAACGGAACGGATCTGTATCAAGAACTGCAACTACATATAATCTATATCTCAACTGGCTGGCAATATCTTCTCATCTTATAACTTCAAAGCAGCTGCAACGGAATGTCGCGCCTCTATGGATTAGGATTTCTATTTGCCGTGCTGCAATTGCTACATGGCGGCTGCCAAACTGCCACAGCCATGAAAGGTGAGTAACTAAGGGGTAAGAGATGTCTGGGGAGAGACATGATGGGGGGGAGGAGGGGAAAAACATCAGAACTTACAGTTAATTAAATGTTACGACTCGAATTCGAACAGAGACTACGGTAGCTACTATGGGGACAGACACACACACACACACACACTCAATCACACACACACAGAACAGAACAGAACAGAACTTAATACCGCACATAAACATGAGATTTATCATGGCAAATGATCAACGCACGATTTATGCTCATTACAAATATGGCCAAACACGAATCGACCAGGGTAACAGCATCTTTGGTAACAGCAGAAGTCCACTCTTTCCTCTCGCCAATTGCATTTACTTTACCCAAACAACAAATACATAAATAAATGTCAAAATAAAGATTTGCAAATGGTCCAACGTGGATTTACATTCAGATGAGTGACCATTTGTAACAGCCTTCAGCCGTACCCCAAACAAAAAAAAAGGAAAACAGGAAAAATGATAGCAACAGATCTATGGCAATTTAACTTTAACTAAAAGCTTTTCAAATTTCACTAAATATTATCTTTAATAAATTGTTACTATCTTCCTTTTACTTTTCGCACTTACTGCTGATTAATATAGAAAAAGGAAAAATGAAGTAGTTTTATCAGAAATATTTTTCAATTTGTTTAGTCTTTAAAATAGATTTTTCTTATAATCCAGCAAATTAAATTATTTCTTTCTTAATTTATCCATTTTATTTATGTTTATTTTCTTATCAAAAATATGTGAATTTTTCGATTAATTAGTGGAGGAAGACTAAGTGTACTAAGTGTAATAAGGAATTGAGATTATCCTTATGTTAGGGTTTTTTCTTGGATTGCAGGATATTGTATTGATATATTTGTTTTTTAAGGATTTTAAAACTATATGATCATTGTTGTTCATAGCGACTGCGATTTATTAGAAATTATTGCCAAATCTTCCATCAATGCAAAACTTTGAAATTTTATACTTTATTCAATTATTTAATAAGTTTTTACTATAATATAAATCAAAAATAAATTATTAAAAAGGTATTTAATAGAAATAGAAATAATTTTTGAAAATGAGAATCCCATTTCAGGTGTAATAACTGTCCAAAATGAAATACAAATAAAATAAATCAATTAAATAAAATTAATTAAGAAATGAGAAATTTAGTATTAAACGCAGAACCAAAAGTTGAGGTGAATACCTTTATTATTTATTATTAAAAAGTATTTATTAACTACTATTATTAAATACATATGTGGTATGTATACTAGTATATAGTGCCCAGATATATACATAATTATATAGTGTGCATATATGTATATGCATATAGCATATATATATACAGTATATTATATCATGATTAGCTTTATTTGCAAATTTAATTAATATTTAAAGCTTTAATGTCAGTTGCTACTGCACTTTCT
The DNA here is from genome assembly GCA_018150375.1 of Drosophila sturtevanti. NCBI lineage: Eukaryota > Metazoa > Arthropoda > Insecta > Diptera > Drosophilidae > Drosophila > Drosophila sturtevanti. Next base: position 1,356,322 of record JAECWJ010000341.1, on the reverse strand, counting down.
TGAAACTCTTTCATTAAATATCCACCCCAAGGAATCTATGTTAAATTGAAGAATTTTATAAAAGCTTCCTATGGAATTTGAATAAAATAATTGTTCATTAGTTTATCAACATATATCTATGCATAATCAATCGTTATGTGGTAATCAACCACAATCAGGACTCCATAATAAAATGTGACTTCCCTACTAAAACATTTATTGAAATGGGGGTTTTTAACATATTTTTCCAATATTTACTATACCAACAAAAGCCATAAATGAATTGCTTAACTAATTTGAGTGAATGCTTTCTGGCAAAAGTTATATATACATATGTATGTACATATGCATGTACTTCCCGTCATGTTACCTCAACTGAAATGGCAACTTTCCCATTGGCAATGCTCCATAGAGTAACCTCTCCCGGTGCCCATAAAAAATTCGACTCTACTTAACGTACGAGTACAATGCGCCGTCGCACTGCACTTAACGCATTTTTCACGCTTGACATTTGACTTGGGGCGCACTTTTGTCGTCTATGTCTTTCTCTTTCACACACACACACACCCAAACACACATAATGCTGTGTTTTTTGAACGATGGTGTACCGCAAAATAATGTTGCCGCCATTTATTTGGTGCCAAGGCACGCACACAGAAAGCAAAAAAAAAACATGCTCTTAATTTTTCATACACACACAAAGTGAGAGTATATACACATATATATATACAGTATATAGTATTGTATGTAGATAGATTTATTTTGGTTTTTTTTTCGTCTTCAGCATAAATGTATTTTTAATGATATTTTTAGTTTTTATGTGACGTCACTTGGTTTTCTAGATGATAGTGAATCATCAGCTCACAGTAGAAGCAAAATTTTCACTTTTTTGCTTCATTAAATACATATACACAAGCATATATCTATATATGTATATAGTTTATTTTATTTCTTAACGAAACGTTGTGCCAAATTTGAGAAACAGCCTACATATGTATGTATGTACATACAGACATGCAGATACAAATGTATCTCTAGATCTGTGCATTGTCAATGTGCCATATGCTCGCCTGTGTGTCGTCTTGATTATTCATTATTTTTTCAATATAAATATCAACACATGCTCCACACTACCCCGACTAACTGCAGGCAAAAAAAAAAAAAAAAAAAAAAAAGGAAAAAACGCAAGAAAACAAAAAAGGAAAAATTAAATGAAATAAAAACGTAAATTTATTTTGCCGACATTTGTTTGTCATCGTTCGTCGTTCGTTTATTTTTCCCCTAAATTTCCTCTTACATTTGCATTCACGCTACCAGAATTGAGTCATGTGAAAATTTGTCTATATAACTTGTCGATTTTCGATCGCCAATTGACTATAGTTGGTTGCATTGCAAAGGGAGAAGGACCATTTGCTCATAATTGAATTTTATGTGACCCCGGAGTCTAATTAGGGGAAGATAGCGACCAAGAGAACTGAAATTGACATCCACTTTCACATGTTACAGCTTTGAGGGTTTAAGAGAGAGAGAGAGAGAGAGATCGATAGAGAGGGAGAGAGAGAGAGATGCCATAAAACCAAGAAAATGTGGAAAAAATTCCATTTCAAATGGGGTTCCTCTACAATCTTCAAAGCGGTCTTTTTTCCCTTTTTTTTATTTGATTTAGATTGATCTCTTAAGCTGTTAAATGAGGCTCTAGAATGTTGGGAAATGTGCGAGTTTCTGTAGTTGAGGAAATGTTTTTTACTTGCTGGTAAAGATATCATTAAAATAGGGAGTGTATTCCAAGTAATGCCCGATTTTTTATGATTATGGAATGGAAAAAATGATTAAGTAATAATTAAACGAAAAAGATATAAAGATGCATTTCAGTTGATATTCTGCATATACTAATAAAAAATGTGTTTATTGATCTGTTTAAATAGGTCATTAATCATTTATAAAACCTTTCGCACTCATCCAAATGTTTTTAAGTCACCTTCAACATTAAACAGGTTGATTAATAAGATTCTAACTAATTAATTAGAATCTTTTTGACATTTATTTAGTTCTCTTATATACGTTTATTTTAGATCTAGTTTTCTGGGCTATAGATACTTTCTAAAATGAACACTTTATATTAGAATAAATACTTTAATTTACTCTATTTTAAATGATCTATAATTTTATAATATTTAAACCCTGTACCCATAGGGTAAAATCCTTCAAAGGAACCTCTACTTCAAGGGGCTCCAATTCAGTCAAATCTCGTCCGATTTTGGAAAACTATGTCTTTATTTGCTTTTTAAAATCGCCATTTTTAATTAGCATAAAAATGTGGAAAACTAATTTTCAACTCGATTTTCGCAAATTTTAACGATGGTTACACTGCCAAAATTGACGAAAATCCGGTAAAAATTATTTTTCCAACTTTTTTCAACTTTTAATGCAGTTTTTTAATTCGGAAATTATCAAGAAGATTGATATAAAACTTTTCCAAATCGGCCAAAAGATGGCCAACTGAGAGCCTATAGAATATTGGTAAAATCCTTCAAAAGAAGGACAACGGACAAATCCTTTGAAGGAACCTTTACTTCAGAAGACTCCAAATTTAGTCAAATCTGATTTAAAAGTATTATATCTTTATTTGTTTTTTACAATGGGAAAGCTTTAAGAATTGGAAAACTAATTTAAATATAAGAAAATTAATTTAATATAAAGAAAATATAATTCAATATAAAAAAATATATATTCAATTAATGAGGATTTTGACGGAGTCTGATTTTATGAAATACATATCTCTTATTGCTTACTTCATTTTGTTTCATTTTATTTGTTATTTCAAAATATAAAAAAATAATATATCCAATTTATGATTAAAAATAGTTTCTTTAGTTTTCGAAAACGCTTAGTAGTTGGCACGTTTTTCAATTTAATTCAGCACAAATATATAAATATATGTACTATATACAAACGATATAGTATTTTTATAAACATATAAAAACTCACCTTGGATCTTTTAACTTTTCGGAATTAGAATGCATTAAATATAAACAAGATTCCCAAATATGTATTGTCTCAAATAATAAAACAACATACATATACTATAATATGTTATAAAAAGTTATAAAAATTGTTCATATATCACACAGGGCAATAATTGTTTCACATAAAAAAATATGCTCAGCCGAAAATTAATAATTCTCTCATTAATGTACAACAAAACATAGAAAAAACTATAATAAATTTACACAATTCAATGAAATCGGGCAACATTAATAAGTTCATAAAATTCATTGAATGTCCATTAATATTGAAAATCGGAACTTGGAACAAATCTAGTCAGCGTCACGTATTAAGACCACAAATCACATACAATGGTAATAAACTGTGACATTATTAGTGAAATTAACCGACTGAAAACTTCACATTCATATAAAATTATAAATTGCCAATGTCAGATAAAATTTTTAATGAATGGCATCGCAACATGGAAATATGTAGCCCGATTCGGCCCACCAAAAGAGCATTAATTAAGGAGATACCAAAAAAAAAAACAAAAAAGAGGAGAAAGACGAGGAAAACTGATGCCGTTGCTGCTGCATCAGTTGCAGTTGCTGCCGTTGCTGCCATCGCTGTGGCATAAAATATATAAAACCAAATATCTATCTGAAAGAAACGAGAGGCGACATATAACTCAAATAAAATAAACATTGGCCATAACATAAATATTCGCTGGCTACCTTCTGCCATTGCTGCTGCTGCATAAAAGATAAACATAAATTTAGCATTTCTATCTGAGTTGGGGTAAATGTGTAGCGGGTGGGTCTCTTTTCTCTGCCCGTATATATTTATAGTCTATTCGAAATGTCTTCGCACAGAAAATAAGTTTTTGTTCAAATCGATTGATGGATGGAACATTTACATATACGGGAAAGACATTAACATCAAGACTTAAATTCTAAAATAACCCAACAATCAACATCAAGATAAAATCTTATAAAGATTTACTCCAATATGTCAAGGAATGAATATCATTAACGTTTTAGGGAGTAATAAGAAAGAAAAATATATATTCTATCAAGAATCTTTTCAATCGTTTATGTAAACTTAAATATTTAAATTTGGGAATCATAATTTTAAATCAATTTAGAGGTTTTATTTACAAGAATTTATATAATTTTATTGTTTAATTTTCAACTTGAAAATCAAAATACTTTGTATTCCTTTCATAAGTTTCAAAATCTGGAAACGTAAACTATGAAGGCACCAGTTGTAACTGAAAATTAAAACAAATATATTCTTTGAGATTATATAATTAATCAAATATTTTAATTAAGTATACAAATATATTTTATCTAGTATCATAATCAATAAAGTTAAACACGTATATATATAGATATATACTTAATTATACAATGATTCTACCATTTTCTTCAGCTATCGACTTTTACTCAATCTTCAAGCATATACTAGCTAATAGTACAAATTATGTATATTTGTAGATCATGAGTAAACAAATGTGTTAGCAGGAATATGATATACAATATTTCATTTAAATCTATTATTCTATTGTTATTTAAAAAAAATTACTTAAGCTACATAATGTTAAATCTAATCGACTCTCTAGAAATTATTTAACGAGCTGCATCCTTTCTTTTGGTGTTTTGGTTAACATTTTGATTGCTGTACAAAGACTTTGTTGTTCAACTGTGAAGATACATGCTTGGCTGACTTGTCGCTTGCCTGCCCATTTGCCTGCCTTTCTGTTGCATTCAATGTTCAAGTTGCAACGCATCTGTTGCCATAATTCTTGCAACGTGTGTGCCCTCTCTGTTTTCGGGGCGTTGGCTGATGATGTCTCATTTGTTTTTTGGTCAACATTTGACGCTGACGCTGACGCTGCCACAGTTTCTTGTTGATGCAAATTGCATTTATTAAACATGCAACCAACTTCCTGAAAGATGCATTTTTTTCATTTCATTTTGTTTTGTTATGTTTTTTTTTTTTTGATGTTGTTTAACCAACGATAATGCCTCTGTTGACCGCCTCCGCATTTTCCGTGGCATCTTTTGTTTTTCCCTTTTGTGTTTTGCTTTAGGGCACGCGCAGCCCACCAATAACAACAATAACGACAACAAGATGAGTCTCTTAATGTAGGTCAAACTGGCAACTCTTGCAAGTTGGGAAAGTGTTTTTTAGGTTTTCCGCCTTTTGACGCCTGATTGCTGCTAATTGGCGTCAAAATGCCTCAGTCAACTCAGACGACGACGACGACGACGCCAAAAAAAAAAACAAACAACAACAAAAAAAATAAAAACAAAAACCAAAACCAAACCAAATATCGGATCATCAATAGTTGCCCCATTTGTTGCTCATTTCGCCTTGTTTATCTTGGCTTATCTTGTTGTCTGCCATTTGTATGCAACTGTTACATATATTTTATTTTTCTTTGTTTTTAATTATACTATATGGGTTAGGTCAATACCCAAATATATTTATGTATTTTGTATACATTTGGGCCACAAAATTTCCTTAAAGATTTTTGTAATTCTTGAAATATTTTTAAGAGAAAATATATGTATGTATGTATGTATATATTATTGTGACTAAGATCTGGGAATGTGACAAATTTAGATTTAAACAAACAATAAATCATGCAATTTGTATATGTATATGTATATGTACAGTGAAAAGTCAAAAGTGCGAACCATTATTCTTTGTGTGATCGCCTTGAAATGACCCAGAATGAACTCTATACGAAAAGTGTATTTTAATTATTCTGTTAAATAAAAAAAATATCAAAGAAGCTAACTTCGGCCGTGCCGAAGTTTGTATACCCTTGCAGATTAATTGATTACTTTCTCCGTCATATCGGATTCAATATATTTTAAAAATTGGAAATATAAAATTTAAAAAAATTTGAACCAAGAAATGAATCAGTAACAAAAATTTCGAGTTTGCCAACGGCCGGAGTTGAACCTCCGCTCCCATCACCTCCCAGAAACGATCTCTACCTATTGCGCTACCAAACTTAAATTCGGGGCCACGCTATTTCGGTATACATTGCAAGCGTCCAGCTTCCGCTCTCTAAAGTTTCGACGAATTCTAGAAAACAACAACACAATACAAATAGTTTTCCGTCTCTTTCTGTTTCGCACTCAGCTTGTAGTTTTTTCAAGCACGTGTTCGCATATATGTATGTATGTATGTTTGTATGTTTCCATGTATGTTGTTTGTGTACGCATATATAAAAGCAAATATAAACGTATTTAATTGGCTGCATATGCAAACATACTGATGCTGATGGGGTTGATTCATTGATTTTATTGATTTATGTCGGTGTTTATTATCCGATCTGATTCAAACTTACTGATATGATGTAAAAGTATAATTCTCATCTGCTCACCAAATTTGGTTGAGATATCTTAAAAAACAAAAGTTTTTCTCAAAAAACATACTTTTTCTGATGGGGGTTAATTATTGATTTTATTGATTTATGTCGGTGTTTATTATCCGATCTGAATCAAACTTGCTGGTAAGGTGTAAAAGTAGAATTGTCATCTATGTGCCAAATTTGGTTGAGATATCTTAAAAAAAAAAAGTTTTCTCACAAGAACTGTTTGAACAACTCACATTTTGACCGAGGTACCTCTGATCTTTCCTATTTTTCTATAACTTATAGTTGTCCGATTCTACCAACTCTTAAACTTGTGTCAGATAAATCATCAATGAAGAGAATGATATGACTTTTATTCATGTAGCTCAAAATTTAAGTTCGATTCCTTGCGAAGAAACAGACAGACGGACAGACGGACAGAACAGACGGACAGACGGACATGGTCATATCGACTCGGCTTTCGATGCTGATCAAGAATATATATACTTTATGGGTCGAAACGATTATTTCTATGCGTTACAAACATCTGACCAATTTTATTATACCCTCTGCAAGGGTATAACAAGACGCAAAATAAGTTGGGTATTCCCCCAATAAGATTTTCGGTATTATATCTTTGTCTATTTTTTACTCATTAACTTCAGCTAAATTTCTAGAAATGCCAACGACTCAAAATCCAGAGAATGAGACTAGTAATAATTTTTAAAAAGACTTTAACTTGTTATAAATAAAATTACGTTGCAATCCATTTCGAACTTGGAAAATTCTATGAAACATTTGAAAGATATAGAAACTTAACAAAAAATTATATTGTCAGGAAGAAATATAAGCAAACAGGTTCCGAATATATTTTAAAACTGAATTGCATTTTCTTAATTGATACTTAAACTTGAATTTTCGATTTAATAAAGATCTAATTCTTTTTTAAATTTGACCATCGTAGGGACTATTCAACAGATTTTAATCATATCTCCCCTTGAGAAAACCAAAAATTGTTCGGCTATCGATGAGCCCTATTGAGAGTTTCCACTGTACTTGTATGACAAGGGCGTGTCATGAAACAAAACTGAAGTAATCAGTAGTGAAATATATCTCAACGAATTTTTGATACTCTTATCTTAAGTTTGGAAAGCAATAGCAATAAGCAGCGATCAATTATTATTATTCCCAAAAAAAGTGCCACAATTCATTGGACGTCATTTAAAAATTTTAACTTTTTGATAAAAAAGTTAATAAAGTTGATAAAAAAGACTAATAATTTCTTAATATTATTAAGAATTTATTAATTAATAAAAATAAGAATTAAATAAGGCCCCTGCTATAATTATATTTTTTTTAAACATAATGTAACTAATGTCCATTTTCCCACTAATATATCTTAACTTAAAATTGTTCAAATGAACTTGAAATGGAGAAGTTCTTTATAGTCAATCAATATACTCAATCTATAGTGTATAAGTTATAAGGGAGACCTAAGATAATTATACCTCTTAAATAACGAAATTCTAAAGAAATTCATTTTTTATAGATACATGTATGCATACATATACATACATATATATCTCTGTAGAATTGAGGGCAAAATATATTGGCAAATAGGAGGCAAACAAGGCGCATAGCTAATTAAGCAAATCAAGATACAAGATGGATCTCAATAGCTAGATAAATGACTGACAGGTCGACCTCGACAGATATGCATAGTGACTGACTGACTGACTGACTGACAAGCTATTGAGCAATCTGACAGCTCTCTGGACCTGGACAAATGAATACTCGTTTTTAGAATTTGGATCTAAATTGCCAAACAAATTGAAATAGTTAAAGTACATGTCGGATAGTAGGTGTATCTCTCCATTGGATCTTGTGATTGTATCTCGTGGCATGCCAATTTTAATTTCTCTCTCTCTCTCTATATGTACTTATGTATATATATAGTTTCACTATTCGGCGATGGCTATGTATCAATGCCACTCCAGGAGGCCAAAATGTCAACAAACATACGTGTCAAATTTCGCACCAAACAGGAGGATGCATTTCTTTTTCTTGCCGCTGGACGTACCGATTATTGCCTGCTGCGACTAGAGAGCGGACTGATCAGTTTAAGCTATAAAATCGAACGGGATATGATACAGGTAAAAACATAAGCAGCAATTGCCAATTCACATACAGATACACATAGATACTGACTGCTGATATATGATTCTTATAATTTGATTTTCAAGTTACGATCACCAAAGAAACAGAAACTTAATGACTTGGAGTGGCACGATGTGGCTGTGCAACGATTCGAGAATAATATAACTTTGCAGGTGGATGGTCATTTAATGCGTAAACAGCTGCCAGGTGAGTTGCCACCATTGAATATACATTTCGGTACCTTTCTTGGTGGAGTTGGTGATTTTACGGCCGAATATTTGAATGATATAATCGGCTTTCGTGGCTGCATATCAGATGTGAGTATATACATACATATATATACAATAATATCTATGATTTGCACTTAATTTTTTCTCAATAATGATTTAATCTCTTTTTCATTTCATAGGTTTTTTACAACAATATTAATATCATAAAACGTGCCAAGGATCGAACTGGTCATACAACTAGTACTGCAGTATCTTGGATATGTAGCAGTGAATTTGATGGCAAAATTCAAGATAGTATTAGTTATTTAAATAATGATTCATTTGCTCTAATGCTAAAGGAATCTCATGCGACGGGTGAAAGGTATGTATAAATCGGTTTACTTATTCAGATAAGAATCCTTACCGGATTCGAACTATTTCAATTTACAGTCTATCTTTACAATTCCGAACCATGGCCAATTCGGGTGTAATTTATTTTAATGGCGGCTATGATTTTATATTGTTGGAGATCGAGGATGAGCATATGAAACTGACCTTCAACAAGGCTGGCAGTCTGGTGCAATTCATGACAAATGAGTCCATCTCAGATGGCAAATGGCATCGTGTTGCCTTGCATTATAATGCTGCCGGGGCAGAGATGTTTCTGGATGATGCCACAATTGCTTATAGGGGTGAACATGCTAATGATACCAAGGCCAGCATAAATCTTGAGAAGAGTGTCTTCTTTGGCGGCGTTCAGGAGGAGATGCGCCGACGGCTAATCAACAAGGGATTGCGTATCAATGAGATTAGTTTCAAAGGCTGTATGCGTGGACTTCATGTTAATGACATGGCATTGGGTTTCGGTGAGATGATAATCTCGCGGCATTTGGCTTTGAACTGCCTATGGAAATATCCTTGTGTGGAGTTTAGTCCTTGTCTCAAAAGTGGTGTCTGCAGTCAACATGGTGTGGATGAGTTTATATGTTATTGTGATCAATCCTATTGCATTAAGGCAGATTTCCAAGGTCCCTTCAAGGTGGGTTAAGAGTGGCAAGATAATGGATTGTAAATCTATATATATTTTCTTATCAATAATGTTTAGATATTTACCGAAATCAGTCCGGAATTGGAGCTACTGTATGTCTCACCCATGCAATTGCTAGAGGGCGGCACAGCCTTTCTCTCCCCACATATTATAGACATTTTGCTGGATACACGTCGTTATCCCAGCCTCAATGAGCAATCGATTGCTTTTCATGTTGTACATCAACCAAAATATGGACAACTTTTACAATATTCCACAGAGAAGGCCAGTTTTGTCCCTTGTCGTACATTTAATCTTGTTGATCTGGCTACAGATAAGATTAAATATGTCCACAATGGGATGGAGAATTTTAATGATCATGCCACATTGGATATGCAAGTATATGGCGATGTTCATAAGGTACCCGAAAATATTTATGGAAAGCATCGTTTTTTACTCCATGCGAATATTACCCAAGTGAATGATCCTCCCCAGCTTCAGTTGCATTCGCATAAAATTCTACGTGTTATCGAGGGTATTGAACGTATTTTGGATGTGGATTTATTTAATATAGATGATCCGGATAGTGAACCAAACGATTTAATTTATACAATTCTACCAACGACCAATTCTCAAGAGGCTTATGGACGTTTCACAGTGAATGGAATGCCAACAATGACCTTCTCCCAGGCCGAAGTCAATGTGGGCAAAGTGTCATATCTATATAACTCGACAACAACTGAATCTTTTAGCTATCAACTATTGCTACAGGTTTCCGATGGCATAGAAACTAGCGATACTGTCTATTTGCCCGTCTCAGTACATCCTTTGGAATTGCGTTTGGTTAACAACACGGGACTGATCATGATACACAAGAGTTCACTGTTGCTGACACAGGCAAATCTTTCCATCGGAACAAATGCTGTCGACGAGCATATAGACATTCGGTATGATATTGTTAAGGCACCACAGCATGGAGTATTGCAACGTCTGCGACAGATCGATGGCTCCTGGGTAAATGTGGACTGGTTCAGCGATAGCCAGCTGCTCTTGGGACACATACGGTATCTGCACAACAGCGATTTCCCTTGGCAAGATGAATTTAAGGTGTGTATGTGGGTTGGGAGTTAACTAAAGCACACTACACTAGACAACAAATAATCAGATCTCTAAGTGAACTTTTGATAAATCAAAGCTGGCTTATCCTCACGAATATTAATTCTTCTAAAATTTGTTTTTTTATGGACTTACAAAATCTGTTTTAATTGGGAATTTAAAAATTCATATTGGAACTGTATAGCACTTATATATGTACGTTTTATTAGATTTAGCATAAATATATAGATAAAACTTTTAGCTATATTTTTAGAATACAAGGAGATTTTTATGAATTTTAATGGAATCATAAAAGAGTATATAAAACTAATAAAAACTAAATTTAGTATTATTAGCTAAGGAATTATAAAAGAAAAGACATGATAATTCTTTTGAAGCGATCTGGAAACTACATTGATATACATATATATACATATGTGTCTAATAATATGTATAATGTATGACTATTAGCTCAAGAGATTTATATTAAATTAGTTATAATTACTAAAAAGTACATATACACATATACATATATAACTTGAATATTAGAAAGTTTGGTATTAACAGCTTAAGATATAAAAAGTTTCCCCTAAGAAAGTAATTCCATGGCTTTCAGTTGCCATCAAAACTATATGATATAGTCTACCGATTCTGTTAAATTTTGATGAAACTATTTATATGCTTACCATAAACGCAAATACCTAATTTTATAACAATCGCAATAAAAACAAACTAGTTTTCAATCTAAAACCCTACTCTTAAACGATCCTTCTAGAATATGATAGTCTGATTCGATATATAAGCGAAATTTTCTAACAGAATAACTTCCAAATTGAGGGACATCGCTAGGGCTTTCCCCTTCTTTTCCGATCCGCTACTGGTGAGGATTGCGCTTCTCTACGAATATTAAAGACCAATTAATTATCTCAATTCCTGCTATATAGTGTACTCAATAAATTTGCATTGATTTCACTTTCACAGTTTATTGCCTCGTTTGGCTTTGTGACCACGCAAACATTCGATTTCCGCATAACATTTACGCGCCTTCGCATTACAAATACAACGCCTTCATTGATTGTGATCAATGGGACTCGTGAGATTCAGTTAACTAAGGAATTGTTGTCCTATGAGACCATACCCATTGGTAGTTTTCCACGTAGCATTATCTATAAGATCAGTAAAACTACCCGTTATGGTGGCATCTATGTGGAGGGTTCAAAGAAGGCTGCAAAACCGATGGACTCATTCACACAATTGGATATAGATAAGCGACGCATAAGTTATAGGACATATCATACCAGTTACTCGAGTTTCACAGATCAATTGGATTTTGTGGTCTCAGTGGATGAGTGTGATGATGTTGTGGGCACATTAAGGATAGCCTATAGACCCGAAAAGGATTTGATCAGTAAGCTGAGCTATCAAACCCATGAGGTACTTCAGGTGCAAGAGGGCGAACGTGCTCTGATTACCAAGAATCATTTTGAAATCCTATTTAATATCTATGAGAGTTTGGAATTCCAAGTATCGGTGGCTCCGAATCATGGTGTGATATGTAAATACGATGAACAAACTGGTTTAACCACACCCATTGAACTATTTACCCTGGATCAGTTATTCCGAAATGATATATACTATTGTCACGATGACACTGAATCGACTAATGATAGCTTTCAATTATTGATACTATCTGGCGATGAAACAGATTTACAATTTGTCTCCAATATGGATGTTCGCATTAAACTGGTCAACGACAATGAACCCTATCGAACTGGCGGAGAACGGATCTTCCATGTGGTTAGGAATGGCATAAGAACACTCAATCCCATAGTTTTACAATATCTTGATGCGGATGTTAATACAAATCACACGGACATACATTTTGTTCATGTCTCAAGCACCAATGGAGCTTTTTACAAGTCGGGACATTATATTGATACCTTCAGTCAGGATGATATAGCCAATCGTAGAATAATGTTCCAACATACTGGAGCCGATGTTGGTTCAGCCTCATTTATAGTCACCGATCGGCAACATGAAGTTAATGGTTTATTGGAAATAAAAGCTTCAGATCCATTTGTCTCCATGTTACCCACAAATGCCTCAATTGTACAGGAGGGGAAATTTGTGATATTAAAGAATAAAGATTTTGTATTGGAAACAAATTTGGATATGAAATTAGATGAAATATTCTATGAGGTAATTAAACCTCCATCCTATGGCATTTTAATGTATTTGGGTAGACAACGCAGTGGAAATACAGATAATGATAATGGCACCATATCCTCCTATAAGACAACCAATTATACTTCATTAACCAATTACACACATATGGATATTGAACGGGAGAGATTGGTTTATTGGAATACGGAAATTGCCTCCATGGATAAAGTGAAGTGAGTTCGATATAAAAAAAAAAAAAATAATGGCAGGAAAATCTAACGCAATAATTCCTTATTTAACAGATATCGTGTACATATCAAGAATATAACCACTGAGGGTGAGATAATGTTTAGGATATATCCCTCAGCATATTGGGAACCATTGCAAGTGAAACAGAATCATACTCTCTATGTGGAGGAATCAACAAGTGTCCTAATCTCAAGGGATGTTTTAGAGGTAAGGGATATTATTATGATCCTTTATATCCTTGATTGAATTCATTGTTTTTTGTTCCTAGGTGGTTCATCCAAATATTTCCCCTGGAGATATAACATTCCTGGTCACATCGTCACCCATGCATGGTTATCTTGAAATGCAATCCATGTCCTTTGACGATGAATACAATTGCAAAGTTTTCGATCAGTCATCGGTGAATACCGAAAAAATGTTCTATATACAAGCAGGTGTTAATCAATCCACCGATTATTTTATATTCGATGTAACAAATGGCATTACCTGGCTACGTCAATTGATGTTAAAGATCGTTATAATACCCGAGAAACTATATATGCATACAAATATCCTTTCTGTTGTCGAGGGTAAAACAGTTCAGTTAAATCCCACAGATATACAACCATATTCGGAATATTATCGTGGCAAAATATTGGAATATATTTTAACCATAACACCAAATTCTGGTCATATAGTGGCTGGTAATTCAAAGGTGAAACGTTTTACACAAAAACAATTGGAACAGGGTAGCATTCAGTATGTCCACAATGGAAGTGAGAATGCCACCGATACCATCACATTGGTGGCCATGGCCAGGAATAAAGGAGAGTGTGCCATTTGAATTGGAAGTTGCTGTGGTGCCCGTTAACGATGAGGAACCCATGATGGTCACCAATACGGGTCTGCAAGTATGGAATGGTGGTCGTTATATCCTAAAGAATACCGATTTAAGTAAGTTACTTATAGATGATATATTTAATCTATTCGCTTGTATTTGATTCATTTTTTTTATCTTTAATAGTGGTTCAGGATTATGATTCACCACCAGAGAATCTTACCTACATTATCCATCATATCTATGGCGGTTATTTGAGTGAAAAGCGTTCCAGTTCACATAAAATCGATCACTTTACCCAAGCTCAAATAAATAATGAGGAAATCTATTTTATGCACGATAGTAATTCACGTAAAAATGAATTATCCTTTATAGTAACCGATGGTCTCTTCAACACAAGCACTCAATTATTGAATATCGAAATCAAACCCATTGAGATTCTGGCCGAAAAGAATGAGAATTTACATGTCTTTCCATTGACCAAGAAACAAATCCTGCGAGATCATTTGCATTTCAAGTGTTCGGATGAGGAACGAGAGATACGCTATAATATAACAGTTCCCCCGAGTCTGGGTCGCATAGTGAATGAATATTTGGATAATGCCTATACCAAGGAGATAACAGAATTTACACAAACCGATGTCGATAATGGTCATATCTTTTATGAACACACGGCTGTTATAATGGAGTTCCGTATCAATGATTCCTTCTATTTTGATGTGGTAGCCGAGCGGAGTGATCGTTTATTGGATCAGAAATTTAATATAGAAATATCTGTATCCTCTGGCGGTTTATTGAGATTCTTGCCTGTATCAAAACTAACTGTAGATGAGGGTGGATCGGTGCCCATCAAATTGGACTTTTCCAAAATATTGGAATATTTAAAAACCCGTGCTGGCATAAATAATCCAGAACTATATATAGAGACAGCCCAGAAGCCCACACATGGTAACATTGGTTTGGGTCATGAATTCAAATCCATGATGAGATATCATCCAAGTGATTTCTTTACCAAAAAAGTTTACTATATACACGATCACACAGATACCTTAGAGGATACCATATTGATGTCTGTCTTCCTGACTCAGGGGTAAGTTATGAAGAAGTGACTTGACAATTGGTTTTAAAAATTAATTTTCTTCTATTTGTAGAAACATTTTCCTATGCAATTTAACCATACCGGTTTCGATAAATCCCATTAATGATCAACCCTTTCAATTGATCACACATTTACCACAAATGACTGTTGTTGAGGGTGAGAATCGTACTATAACCCGCAATTTTCTACTCACCGAGGATAAGGATACACCACCAGAGGAGATCATTTATGATGTGATGAGTGGTCCAACTTTGGGAGTCCTTAAAAAACTGAACAACGATGGTCAAGCCGAAGAGCTGTTGGCATTTTCCAATCAATTCACGCAGGCCGATATCAATAATGATCGGATTATTTATGTTCATTTTGGAACTCCTCAGTCAACCACATTTTGTTTCACTGTATTCGATGGCCAGTTTAATCCGGCCTATGAGATTTTTACCATCAAAGTGGAGCCCATAAGTTTGATGCCAGCAAATATGCAAATTTCAGTGAGTGTGCCACAAGGTGCCACAAGTGCCACCATGAAATTGGAGCACATTGGCTTAAAGACCAATGTCCAAGTGGATAGATTATCATACAATATAACCAACTCTCCACTATATGGTATCATTGTGTATAAACATCAGCCGACATTAAGATTTAATCATCAACAATTGGAGACATCACAGATAAGTTATATGCAAACGGATCTAAATCGTTCGAATGATACATTTCAGGTTAGTGCCTATGTACCGGGCACTAACTATAATGCACAAGTGGATGTTGTTGTTGCTGTGGAACCAGTCATTCAGATCAATGATATATCCATGAGTGAGGCGGAACCATTCTCATCTGGAAATAAAATCAAATTGTGTACATCTCTGGTCAGTGATAATGTTTTATCCCTAAAACTGAATAAATTTAATCCGAAATTTGTGATCACACGAATGCCAGTGACTGGACAGATACGTAAGATTATACGCAGTACGGGACTGAACAATGATGGGCAAAATGAAAGATCCACCAATATATTCTCATACAAGGAATTGCGGAGTGGTGTTGTCTACTTTGTGCCAAATGAATCTGTAGATGAGACAGAGGCTGATAATGATAGCTTTGATTATCAATTGCTTATCAAAACAGTCCAACCGGCACAGGCATCAGTCAATATAGAGTACCGTAGTCCGGTAAAGGAGAGGGAAACCATACATCTTGGAGGATCAGCAATCTCCATCAATTATCTGGCTGTTGGTTGTGCAATATTTATTCTGATCATATGTCTGCTAATTGTTTTACTTATTTTAAAATTACACAAATTGCGGAAACATAAAGCGGATATATCCAAAGATCAGCCACCTGCTTTGCCCTGTCCACCAGACTTGACCTCGGTCAGTCCATTGCATCATCATCAGCATCATAATAGTCATCATTATGCCAGCTCGGAGGCGGATTCAGTGCCAGCAACAGGTAACTCAACACCTTTGCCTGGCTTTAGCAATATTCCACATTGCAAGATAATTCCCGTGGAGTCATATAAACATGAATTTCCCGATTATGATCCCGATGAGGATGAGACCGATGATCAATGTGATCCACAGCAAATGATGCTACCGCAACGTTATAATCCCTATCATTTGGATCACGATGCATGGAGCTCATCCTGTGACATGGCAAACGATTTTGCTGGCTATGCCTCAGTGCCTCAGAGTATTTCAGGATCTGTCAGTTCACCGCCTTCGGCACCGCCCACAAATCCTCTACTGCGTCGAAATCAGTATTGGGTGTGAGCCTAACTAAAATGCAGTTAGTCCTAGATTATTTATTTCTATTTATACATTTAGAGAGAAAGGATTACGTTTAAGGCTGATTTTTAATGAGATTTGCACTTATATATAAAAAAGGACTTTTTAGGCTAAAAAAAAGAGAAACAATTGAACGATTGAATTGAAGCAAGAATTTGCCATAAAAATTAAACAGATAACTATATATATATATATATATATATATATATTTAGTATATGAGATTTAAGCCAACATACAGGAGTTATACTCAAATTAGTTTTATACCATTTTGCCAACTTTTGACACAACAAATACTTATTAAATAAATGACAATATTTTTAAGCTATATCCAAAGTGTTTTTTTTTAATTTTACTATGATAAGCAACTTTCAAATTTACAGGATGAAAATGTTTTAAATTTAAATATTGATAAATTATCCAATCTGGGAAGTCTTTTTTAAGGTTTCTGATATTTGAACAAATATTTGAATTATTTCAAAGACTTTCAAATTCGAGGCTTAAATTTTCTAATTTAGGAACCTTTTCCCACTAACTTCTAATGATTTTTACGATGGAAAAACGCCTTCCAATTATTTTTTTATAAAGATGTCTGATTTACAATACCGAAGGATATATATCAAGGTAAGGTATATATATGATTTTTATATGATTCTTCTGTCTGCCCCCTTGAGCAAATTTCTCTTTAAATGAAACTCCAATGAGACTATTGTTAAATAATAGTTTAGTAAATTTTGTAATAATAACATTAAAAAAATTTTATAATAAACGTAACAATTTCGGTATTCTTCCATTAATGATAATGTCCGAAAATAATAATTTCTATTAAAAAATATAAATTAATCCAACTGGAACATTTGGCATAGAAAGCATAAACTGAAAATACAAATAGAATATTTTAAGTAAATATTTTTTAAATAGATTTAAAAAAATATTTTTTTAGACCGATCGACGTACCTTGCATTGGGTATCACGTTTAAGAGGGTTCCGAATAGCATCTATTTTTGGACATTGTTATGGAAGGCGATTTGATACCCTTCCTGATATTCATAATATCATAATCACCATCGTCGTTATCATCGTTATTTGAGATCTTTGGACGCATGGAAAGAATACTAACCGATAGTCGACCTAATTGTTCAGTTAATTCCGTTATTCTGTCCTGTTTTGTTCTAATAACACTCTCCAGATATTCGGCTTTCTGACTTACAGAAGTAATGTAAGTATCTTTCTCATGACATTCACGTAAGGCATCCTGATAATCCTCATAAGCCACAACACTTTTAGGGACTTTAACCATTTTACCATTCACCATCTCCTTTACATCCAAGGTCAAAACTTCCGGCGGCAATTTCTCAACGAGAGCCTGCTTCGGGACATGTGTGAGAGATATGGATGTAGGTCGATGATCAACCAATTGAGGTGGCGAATCTTGTGGTGTACTTTGTGGGGTTAATTTTAGTGAACGCGATCTTGATATTGGTTGCAAGGTTTCCTTATTCATAGCCATTAGATCGTAGAGTAAAGATTCTATGGCTCCCGCACTGCCATTGGCCAATTGTTCTAGAGCGGATTTCGTAAGATTTAAGCCCAATTTGCGTAAAACTTTTGAATTAAAAGTCTGCCAGTTCTGTAATTTGAGAGCCAAACTATTTCGCGGTGTATAATTATGCAAATCGACTAGTTTTGGATGGACTTTTTTAAAAATTTTTGCAACTGGCACCACATCTGTAAGATCGCGACGAGTACGAACATTTAATTCCAATTTATGAAGTTTTAAAAACTCCTGCAGCTCTTTATGTTCCTCGATGCTTAAAGTGCGGCAATGTAACATAATTGCTTGGTGTATTCCTCTTTTCGAATTTCTGACAAAATAAAACGAAACACTAAGCCAAAATTTATTGTTATTTCTGCTTTAATTATAGAGCAGTTTACACAAAGTTCCAAATGTTGAATGGGAAAGTTTTGAGAAAAATTGAGTAAGAAATATATATAGTAAGTGGCAATTGTGTTTGGAAAAGAAAAGTTGATACGATTTTGTTGAAAGATTTTTTGAACTTCTCTAAAGTTACCTGACTTAAATAGCCTGACTAAAGATCTTGGTAGTTGTATCTAAAAGATAAAAATTTGAAATGCTTAAACCATTTGACAATAAAAATCAGAAAAGTGACATACTATATGCTGAAAATAATAGTTTAGCTTCGTTCAGAACTAAACTTTTGTATTTTATATTATAATCAAAATCAGAAAGCTTCGTTCATTAAGACACGGCAGTTTAATAAATTCTACTTTCAAATTATGTGCCAGTTTCAAATTGGAACTAGTTCAGAATCAACAGGTTTCGTTTAGTGGTCCCGATGATTTTCTATGAGTAATTCGACGCAAATTTGAGTAACTGAGTAAATTTAAATTGAAGATCGTAAAGAAAACGTTATTTATGTTAAATTATTTGTTTATTTATGGATCATAACTATATATCCATCAATAAAATATCAATTGTTGTTGCATTTTGCTTAAAATGTCTAATATATGTGTATGTATATAGATATATCACTAGTTTCAATGTGATGCACACTGTTTCGATGCCATTTTTTTTTTAGCCTGTAATCTTTAAGTACAAAATAAATATGCTTAAAAGGCACCCGCTGTTCCTGTATTTGTTGGCTTTTCAGAAACTGGCGTCACTACCATGGCCTGATTATCATATCCATAACCAATTTCGGTAACCACTGTAGTTGGAGTTGTGCTATTCTCAGCCGGATAACGTGTACTAACCGGCGTCGTCATGGTCAATACTGAACCCTCAGCAGCGCCTGGTTCGGAAAAAGATTTTGTATTATTGAATGGATTGCAGGTAGAAATGAAATCCTCTGCTTACCTGCCACACTATAAATTTGAGACGGTGCACGTTCAATGTCACTGCCATGACGATTAATGGCATTGAGATTCTGTATGGTGGTGGCATTGAGATCCTTGCCATTAGCATTGCTGTGATGCGGATATGATTTGGGCTGCAATTTCTGCAAGATCTGTTGGACACAGCGTTTCCTACGCAGCCAACACAGACATTTGAATAGATAACGAATGGCAATCAGAATTAATAAAATTGTTAGCAATAACAAAATAAGCCGCTGTGTGCTTTGTATATTGTGTATCTCCTCCTTAAGGGGTTCATATCGGTTATAGGCTGAAGAAGAAGAAACAGAAATTATTGAGAAGTGTGAAGAAGAAGATGGAACTGAATCGATATATGTATGTAATATATTGATTATCTCCCTATGAAAAAACTTAGATTAGGGAAGGTTTATTATGATATAATACTAAAACTTATTAAGAAATGAGGGAATAAAATAGTTTTCAACTGTCCCAATTAACAATTAATAAAGATTAAATTAGATCTTTAATTTTCTACCAATATTTGAAACCTTTGTTAAGTCACTCTTTCAATGTAATTTCCAGCAGAAAATTTCAAGAACACATTTTGAATATGATTTGTTTTGAAGTGTATGTAAATCTGTATAATAGTTTATTTTTATGCAAACAATAATTTACATTATTTTCTCGAGTCATGAGATGAGCTAATCGATTGCTAAAAGACGTTAATTAAATGCTATTTAAAAAGTACCCCTTGAAATACCCACAAAACGATAAGTACAAAACGTTTAATAAGAATGTCGATCCAAAGATACCCTGTATTAAAGAATTTGCCATGCAATTTGTTACATTAAGCCTTATTTATCCATATGATTTTAATAGTAGATTTTAATCTGAATAACCGAGGATAACTTTAAAGTTTCAAAAATATAAAGGCTTCATCTATTACAAAATATCTTTAGGGCCAATTCTAGCTACTGATCACAAATCCATATGCTTTTTAAGGGTCTTTTAATTGTTGAACATTTGAAATACTTGGGGCATGATTTTCCCCTAATAAACCGCCAAGTACAAGGTACTAAGCAACTCACTTCAATACCTCAATAATTAAGCTAAGTTGAGAATACTTGTTCAAGTAATTTGTTGTTATGTCTGATGTAATTATTGTGGTATTTGCATTGTTCATACCTGCACACTCTTTGGAGCACATTTCGGCCTGATAATTGTGAGAGTTGGTGTCACAAATCGATGAACAGGAATCACAGGTTTCGGCAAAAGTCGAACAATATTCATCAACAGGATGACAGATCTTGCCATGACAATCCTGTCCAGAGGCACTTATCTGGCCATTTGCCCCCGTGATCAGGGAGAAACTGGGCAGCAATGAAGCTCCAATAGATAGAGTTAAGGGTCTCATTTCTTTGCCGGGCATCATAAAATTTAGTAAGTATTTTTGCAAAGACTTATTTATTTATATATAGTTTATTGAAAGGTGTTTACATAACGTTTTATAGCGAAGATTAAGTTGTATTTGTTTTTTTTTTCTTTTTATTTTGTAGCTAAGTTAATGTTAGTTGGCTATGATTCATAACTCTCGACGGACTCTGGTTGGGCTTCTTTTTTTAATTGGTGGCTTCGTTGGAGTGGAGTCTGTTTTGGGTGTACGCACATACACATATACAATATATATATATATGTGTGTGTGTATTTGTATATGTATGTATACAAACGGGTTTATCTTGGCCAAATTCCTTGTATTTAAGCCCCCTTTGTCAGCCTTTCAGCCTTTTCTTTACACATTTTCGCACAAATTTTTGTTTATTTGAAAATTATTATTTAAACATTTGATTTTTTACTACTTTTGTTTAATTAACAGCAACAAAATTATGGTATATTAATAGATTTCAACAAATTTCTCTCAGCTTTCAAATGTTTTTTTTTTCCGTTTACGACTCGCTTTCAACCAGACTCAACTCGTTACTGGCAAGAGCGTTGATCGGTCTTCGGAGTGTTACCAACCAACCAGTCAGTCTACCTAACTATCCATACACACTCTCTCACCCTACACACACACACACACACACATCCACTCACACTGATACAGTGGCATTCACCTATACAAATACACCTTGTGCAAAATGCGCTCCAACAACTTTGCTTTTGACTTGACTTTTGTTTATTTTCTGTTTACTGATTTTCACACAATTGCAATGAACGATCGTCAAATACGTCATGCTATAATATTTTTGCTATAGTGTGTATGTAGATACGAAAGTATCTTGTATCTGTTGCCCTGCCTGAGAGTCAGCGTCAGGTAACCGACATTATTCCAAGTAATCTATGAGAGTGTGTGAGAGTCTGTCTGTGTGTGTTTATATAGACATCTCTCTATATGTATATATATACATATGACTTTGTTTGATTTTAGTTTGAGTTGAATATTTGGGTAAGCGGCTAGAGAATACTTTGAACCTGTCTTGGGTGTTGCATCGCTTGGAATTTGTATTGATTTTCCGCTAATAAAGGTTAAGATCAATTCAAATGGCTAAAGGTGGCAGTAACTGCAGTTACCTGAACAGGAAATGTAAAGTAAACTACATGATGTATATAGGGCAAAAAACCATAACCTATCCATAACCACCTGTCCTTAACCTATCCATATAATGTTTGAATTGGAAAAGAATTTTTTTTATCATACTTTTCGCATTATCATATTTTTTTATATAGGTTTTTATATTTGTATACTTAACCCTTATTCTATTAATCATTAAAATAGATTATATATCTCATTCTTTTTTTTTAAAGACCTTATTAAATTTATGTATTATTTATTATATTTTATTATATTATTTAAATATTATAATTTATTTTTTAAAGACTCATTACATTATATTAAAGAGTTATATTTAGTTTTACTTAGCTTAGTATTTTGTGTCTCTTGTATTAGTTTTTTTATTTTATAATATGTATTTATAATATTGCTTCATAAACTCTATGAATTTCTCACAGTGTAGAAACTGAAATTGACACTCACATTAGCTCCCTTGCTGCCGTTCTCTCTTTTATTTCTTTACCTAATGGCAAATCTTTTGATATTCAAAAACGCTTATCAATTCTGAGAATAATTTGAATCATCAGTTTTAATGGAGTGTTATTATTTTATCATTTTGTTATTTTATGAATGAAAACAAACATCTTGACATACTAACAAAAATAAATTTGTTAATTAAAAAGTCACGAAGTTTGAATTCCATGTTTAATATGAGTAAATATAAGTTTTGATATTGATAAATTTCTAGAAACAATATTTAAGTATTTGTAATTTCTTCCTATAAGACTTATTTGCAAATACCAGTCATATATATTTACATACACTTTACATGAATAATATAACTTATTTTTCATATTTAAATTAATATATAATTATTCATTACTTCTATTAGCTTATTTAATTTAACATCATCGACTATTGGATGGGCGTTTATCAATCCATATCTCAATTTATTGACCTTCTGCAACCTACTTAATTATGGGCTGAGTATACGTGATTTGTAAGATAAGTAATAGGGCTAATTTTGTTAAAAAACAAATTGTGATTGAACTGAATTACAATTGAACTTTATTTACGTCAATCTAAATTTGTTTGCGAGTTGTTTAGCCTTGAAAATTGTCTTTTCATTCATTTTAGCATTGCTGGAACTCTTTAAATGACTAACTATTAATCTCTCTACATTTATTCTAGATGTCATTCAATGGCATTGCACTTCCAACACATGTCACAATTTAATGTGATAGCTTTCGACACTATGCAATTTGCACAAACACTAACCGTAACTGATTTCAGTAAAAATATCAACAGGGTAATTCTGATAATACTTATAGAATTGGAAATTATATTGCAAAATATCCTAAATGCAACAAGCCACTTTAACATTTTTATGAGACTCATAATGGATCTCTAAAGACTGATATACATATGTTAGAATCTTCAAAATCAATCTTTAAAGTGAATCTAAAATATGCTAAAATAATCTTATAAAGACATAAATTGTTGGTATGTACATGTATTAATTTTCTTCTTCCCTACTTTAAAAATGTTAAAACATATAGCAGCTCATAAATTATAGATTCTTATGGTTCAAAAACCTTAAAAAATAAATAGAAATTGGAAATATCAACTATGAAAATACAACATTTATTTAATAGCTTATTGAACTAAATTTTTCTTTTTATTTAAAACTTTCTAAAAATTCCAAATCTTTTAAGTTTTAAAAAGCAAAAGCAAAAAGTTTCAAAATCGAAAAGTAGAAATTTGTACAAAATGAAATTTAATTGATATTGTGATTACTTTTTAAAACTAGCACTAATTACTTACTAGTTCGAATAGTTTTAGTTGCTTTACCTAAGAGAGGGCAGAGTTAGCATTTATGGATTAATGACTAACAATTTCAATGGCAAGATTTAATTTTTTTAATGTTTCTTAAGATTAATATTTATATATATATATATATATATATATGTATATCATTAATATATTTGTATGAAATTATATTACTTGATTATCCTAAACTCTCCTAAAGGTATTACTTAGTCACTGATAAAGCTGCCACTTTTAGATTTTCCAATTTCATTGCAGATCTTCAAAATGTATCTTGCAGATACATTTGAATTTCGCTCCCATTTAAGCTGCTGGCTCAGTGGCGCCAATACTTACATTTGACGCTACACTCATATTATTTGGCCACACTATTTTCCAGATTCCAGATATCTGACAGATACTATGTGTGTGTGTTTCGTTTCAGCTCAATACCAATGCAAATATGCTAGCGTCTTTGTATCTCTGTGAGTGAGAGTCGCTTTCCAGTGCCGCTGCCGTTGCCGCTTGCATTGTTATTGTTGTTTTCCGAGTGCTGGATAGCCAGCCATCCATCCATCCATCCATCCGTCGCCATTCGTGGAGCGGCTTTCGCTGTTGAATGAGCTGCAAACGCGTTGTTTGAAGCATTTCTGCCCGTCACTCAATCGAACTCGAGCCTTTGAAGTGCGTTCTATTGAGCAGAGGGAAAGAAGAAATATAAAAAGTATCTAACAGATACGCAACTGCAGCAGCTGCTGCTTCAGATTGCAAGATTGCCGCGCGAGTTAATGTGCAGTTTGTTTGATTATTTTTTAGTGTTTTTTTTACACATAATTGGTAACGCGGTGTGAAAGTAAAATTTTTTAAATTGGTTTCTGTGCCCAGCCAAAACGACGCAATTAAATGAAAATATTTTTTTTAGAAATTTAAGCTACGTTTTGTTTTGCTCTTTCGTTTGCTATCGCCCTCTTGCTCACGCTCTCTCTCTCTCTCTATCAACATTATTCTCAACGGTTGCGACAAACAAAATTTCAACAAGTAACCGAAATAATAGTAATACAGAACACGATCCATGGAATTGGAAGCCGGGACAGCATTAACAATATCAACAAAAACACCAACAATCACAACAATTGCAACAAAAATCACTCCAAAGATAAATCTGTCCTTGAGTTGAAAATATTTTAAACACCTGTTTTTGTTGTTGTTGTTGTTTTTCTTTTTGGACCACAAACACATTTTGGAGTTGAGTGAATAATTTTGTATTCCGGTATTCGGTTTCAATTTTGGGGTTCAGCAAAATGAATAATTTCACAACCACAACAGCAGCAGCACCACCACCAGGCACAAAGGAATCACTACCCAGATCAGGACATGTTAATGAGGGTAAGCATTGATGGCTCTCCATGTGAATGGAATTGGTTTTTTTAAGTATCACCAACCGATTGAACATGAACAATTTTCGAAGAGGCAGCTCTCGCTCGGTTGCTTGTTTTTAGATAATTGGAAATTGATTTGAGGTTGAATTGGTCTGAAAAGTAAAGGTATGAGAAGGGCTCTTTATGTGGTTAGACCTGGCCATGGCTCAGGTGAGGGTAAAATCCAAAATGGAAATTCATCTAAAGGAAGAGCATAGAGTGCGTGTTTTTGTTGAAAAGATTTCATTCTCAAAAATTAACATTCATTTACAATTTATTTTCATCTCGAGTGAAATTGTATAATGTAGAGTTGCAGAAGGTTTTTCTACCCTGTACCCATAGGGTGAAATGTGATATTATATGAGTGAACTTCCAACTTTTTTTAAATTTCAATCCATTTTTTTAATACGGAAATTATCCAGAAGATTGATGTAAAATTTAGAGCCCATAGAACATTGGTGAAATCCTTTAAAAGAAGGACAGCGGACAAATCCTTCGAAGAAACCTCTACTTCAGAGGGCTCCAATTCAGTCAAATCTCGTCTGATTTTGGAAAACTATATATTTATTTGCATTTTAGAATCGCCATTTTTAATTAGCATAAAAATCTGGAAAACTAATTTTCAACTCGATTTTCGCAAATTTTAACGATGGTTACACTGCAAAAATTTACGAAAATCGGGTCAAAATTTTTTTCCAACTTTTTCAACTTTTAATGCAGTTTTTTAATACGGAAATTATCCAAAAGATTGATGTAAAACTTTTCGAAATCGGGCAAAAGATGCCCAACTTAGAGCCTATAGAACATTGGTGAAATCCTTCAAAAGGAGGACAACAGACAAATCCTTCGAAGAAACCTCTACTTCAAAGGGCTCCAATTTAGTCAAATCTGTTTTTAAAGTACTATGACTTTATTTGTTTTTTAGAATCGCCATTTTAATTAGCATAAAAATCTGGAAAACTAATTTAAATATAAGAAAATATAATTTTATATAAAGAAAATTTATATTCAATTAATGAGCGGGGTTATACATATTTTAGAGATGTATCTTTGGAAATTTTTGGTCATTAAGACTGTTTCACTGTATCATATTATTAGCCAGATATCTGTATTATAATGGTTATTATCTTATTTCTGTTATAGTGAAATTATGTATCAATAGTTTGCCATCATTTTAAAGAACTTAAGGAAAATATGTTGTTTTATAATCATATTCTATTTAAGAGATATATATTAACATATTATTATTGCATGTGGGATAATGATTTGATTAATATATGTGATATCAGTAGACTAATTATTCTTTAGATTTACACTTTTGATTTTTAGACCAACTTTAATATATAAAACAATCTCCAAAATATATATATATATTACATCCAAATAGTTTGCTTATAGTTAGCTATGAACTGAAGAGATTTCCACATATAATTATCTCGTTATTTTCCATTTGCAATACATTTCATCATTCACTCAATTCAGCAAGATTTATTCAAAATGAAAAACTGCAAAGGAAAGCTGAAAAAGAATGCTTCCTAGTATCGAAATACACTTACGAAACAATCAAATAACAAACGTCTCGAATTATGTATGAATGTTTGTATGAATGTTTGTATGAATGTTTGTATGAATGTTTGTATAATTTAAGAGTCGAGTCGCACCCCAAAGTGCAAATGATTTTCATTCTTATGGTCGAGATATAATGAGTCAAGTCACTTACAATATGTAAACAATTAAATAGAACCAGCACGTTTTTCCTTACTTTTTGCCTTTGGGGTTCTTTCTCTCTTATCGGTCTTATATAACAATAATAATAATATATACATACATATGTATGTGTATGCATATACCAAGCTGCGGTTACCTCATACAATCACTAAAGAAAGGAAAAGAAGCCCTCGAGCTGGTTAATTAAAACTTAATAAAAACTTGTGATATGTGTGACAAAAGAGCCATTGTTAGGCAAATTATCGTATAAACATTTTGTTATGCTAATGAACAAAAATATTGCATGAAACTTTCTCAAAAGATGGCAGAGAGAGAGAGAGAGAGAGAGAAAAGAAGTTGCCTTCCGTTCGAATTTTGTTAGCTTTTTTTGTTAGTTTGGATTTTGATTTGAAAGTCTTCATGAAACGATAAACAAAAACAAAAACTGGCGGCAGATCTCAGACCAACGACCGAAAGCAAATTGAACATAAAGAAGAAATTTCTGTTGAAAAATAAACAAATGTTAAAGTTTTGTTGTATATATGTATATATGTATATATGTACACATATAGTTAACATTTTAAAAGACTATGCGAAGACGAAAGGGAAAATGTGAGTATTTCTTCTTTTGAGGTGCAAAAAATAATTGCCGCCAGCACTTTCCATTTAATGACTAGACATGCAAAAAAGCAAACGGCAGGCAGTCAACAACAAGCCGCACTCTTGTTATATTGTATCTTTAAGATACTTCGTATGTATGTATCTATATGTATGTACATATGGCCGCGCGTGCATTGGCAAACAGCTGACACTGGGGGATTTGATGCCGCTTCATTTGCGGCCAAGCACGCATGACAAAAGACCCCCACAAAGTTCCTTAGTTTCAAAATAGCCAGGCCTCAACTTTACTCACTCAACTGCTGGCCTCTTTTTTTTTGCCGTTGCCTTTGCCGCCGACTGACAGAGTGCCTAGGGTGGATGTGGATGTGGACATGAATGTGAATGTGAATGGTATGCTATAGTATGGAGCGGGGCCAAGTGCTGGAGGTGAGATGGAGCGACAGTTGCATGACGAGCTGCTGGGCTGGATGCCTGACTGCAGTTTATTTCACTTTTTTGTTTTTTGCTTTCCTTCTCCTTCTCCTTTGTTGCTGATGCTGCTGCTGCTGCTGCATGCCAAGAATGATTCACTTGCCAACGACAGGATGTGGAAGTGCCAGAAAAGAGGTCTCCTCCACTTGGATTTAGGCTCTCATCATTTGTATGGGGAATAGCACTTAAAAATAGTTAGAACGAAACAATTTTTCCTTCGTTTTTTTTTTTACTTTTATTGTCAATGTCTTTAGAAAATGCAAGAGTTGCTTGACCCATTAAAAAAAAAAGGAATTAGTATGAATATGGTTTAAGTAGAACGTTTAGGCATTCCATTAGACTGAGTCAGGTATACTACTATTCATAGTTGAGGTATATATCGTGCATACATATATGTACATATACATCTATGTATATTATATATGAGCTATATTCAAAGAATACAAAAACAAAAACATTTTTGTTTATTTGATTAAACTTGTTAAATGGCATAATTAATTACTAATTTTGAATGACTCATTGTAGGTGAAAGTTGATTTATTCCGATTTTTAATATTGATTTATCTTTAGTGATTTCCTAAAAATGTTTTAATCGATTAGAATTGCACGTTTTGATTAGTTTTTTAAAATAGAAAATATAAAAAGTATTGATTCCAAATCAAATATTTCGCTTTATTTAAGCGCAGTTCTATAAATTGATTTGTTTCATCAATTTCAAAGTCGTCGGTTTATGTTTCTCAAAAAATTTATTTAAAATAATAAACTACATAAAAAACAAACAAATTTTTTTTTATACTAACTAAAGATGGAATTTCTTAGGTTTTATTATTACCTTAACAAAATTTTTAATCGACCTATAAAAAGGCAACCTATAAGATTAAACAAACAAACCAATTGAAATATATGATAATTAATGTATATAAAAACTTCTACAACTTCTAGTCAATCAATAAAAAAATCTGATTAATTATTGTTTACATGATAATATATGTATATCTATCCCAAAATACCTTTGTCAAGAAATAAAAGATACGTTTGAGTTAAATTTATTAATTTAATATGTTTAAAAACATTATTAATTATTAGACAGCCTTTCAACTGCTCGCCAGAATTATTCAGTAGGAAATGCAAGTTTTTTTTTTCCATTTAACAAAAGATTAATTGACTTCAAACCCTTAATGAAAACTTTAGATACAATTTCCAAATAATTAATGAATAAATTTATAATTAGTTCTTATGATGATTCGATCCCAAAATGCATTCAATCAGTTGAATCGTTAGAGCTAATAAGCGAACTTCCTCCTAATTCAGTGAAAGCTGCTTCATCATTATCATCATTCGAAATGAGTAACTTTTTTAAACGCTTCGCTTCGTGCTATAAACAAATGAAATTGCGCTAATTTTCTGTATATTTATTATAATCATTTTTTTTCACCTAATACAGTCAAATGCACTATTATTGGCTATTCTCTTATGAATATTTTGTATAAAGTATTTGTTTTCAATGGCTCATTCAATCAATCAATGAAAATGTATCTGAACCTGAACCTGAACCCGAACCACTGGCCACCATTTGCCACAACCTTTTTTTCTTTCTTTCTTTTTTTTTTTTTTGGGTTTTTTATTTTGTTTTTCGTTTTTGGAATTCATTCAAGTTAGCTTGTTGCCTCATAATGAGGTGAATTTTATTTGACAGCTGCTGCTGCTGCTCATCATTATCACCTGCATCATTATGATCTTATACCGATGACTAAGGTCAATGTAAGGCAACATATTTATATACACATACATATCTATACATATATATATATATATATGTATATACACACACGATTATGTGTACCTATAAGTAGCCATTGTGCCTGGTCGCATCTTCAGTGTGTGTATCTGTCAGATGGAAGATTCAAATAGTCAGCATTGTTGGCGTTGCAGCTACATTTCTGGTCTCCATCTACATTTATCCCAAACCCCTCCACACTCATCCATACCCCCCCCATTCACCCTCCTGCCGCTCTCATGTCTTGTGGCATGTTCAACAACCTTGAGTCAGGTTTTTCCACTTTCGGCGCCGACGCCCGCTGCTGCTACTCCTGCGCTACCACTGCAGCCGCTAATCAATGCAAGCGTCAACTGCATTTTTTCTTTACATGCCGCTCTCACACACACACACACACACACACAGATAGATAAATAGATAGATAGATACATATACATGCATAACAATTTTCCTGTTGGTTTTTTCTTTTTGTTCATCTGTTTTTGGGCTCGCATAAATTTTCTCGACGAACGGCTTTCTAATTTAGTTTTCCACTCTCGATTATGTCTACCATAATATATATATATATATATGTGCATTTCCAGCAATTCCATATCTCATCCCGATCCCCGATCTCATACCATTGTATAACTATTCACGCGTTCGAGCTATTCATGCGTAGATGTGAATGTGAATATGAACTTGAGTCTCTTAGTCATTTTAAGAAAATGAGTGAAATAACTGTGCAACGGGGGAGGGGAAAAACAAGGTGGAAAAAGTCATTGATGGAAACCAAAAAAGTGTCAGTGCAAAAGTGTTGGCGGTTGGAAAATGCTTTCAACTGGAAATTGAATGGCCCGGCAAGGTTAATTGAGTATGTGGGGTGCGGTGGGGGTATGGATAATGGGTAATGGAAAATCTATTTACATTTAAACAGGTGTGGGCTGATGATATGTATCTTCGCGGCATCTTTTTGTGGTTTTACAAATCTGCCCTTATACCAATTTATGTCAGTGACACGGAAAAGACTTTACATCACTTTAATCGCGGTTACTTTGTTCTGCGGGGCCTTTTCACCACAAGCCGTTATGACTAGCTACTAACCTGTTCAAGACAACAAAAAAAACAAGAAGAAAAATAGTTTGCAAACCAGTTTTTGTCTTGATATACTAAAAACCTAAATAGCATCATACACCCAATTTAAATTTTATTGCTAAACAAGTTTTTGATATGTGGTATAATATTGCAAATCATATTTCAACTACTGTTCGTTTAGATTCGATTCCAGTTTCATATTTTGCTATATAAGAAGATATGGGAAAATATATGCAATGGATATAGAAAATGTTTAAGAAGATAAATGTGAGAAACTATCTAAATATATATAAGATATACATATATAACATATTCACAACGGAGGTAGATATTTAAAAGATATAAAAAAAATAGGCAGTCAAAATTTATGTGATAAAAATTTTAAATGCGTTTCGATAATATTTTAGAAATCTCAATTACATACAAATATGTAAAATGAAGAATACAAAAAAATATAAATTAGATATAGCCGAAGGCTTTAGCAGCCTTTCTTTATTTTAACTAAGTCTATCTGTATTATAAATAAATAAATAAATAAATTAGATAAAAAAAAAATTTTTTTTAGTTTAAAAATATTATTCTGGTTAATATGTATATGTTTTAGTCTGTTATTTTAGAATATGTAAAAAACGACAAGTATTTTGCCCATTTGATATACCAAAGTTAAAATGCTGTAGTAATATTTCTAACTAATTTAATCGACCTTCTTGAGTTTTATTAAACCCTTTTCTTTAGCCGACTCGAGATCAGCAAAGGAAAGGTAATATTTCTCTTCAAAAATAGAAATGTTTCTAAGACCAAATAAAAGTATGTGAAAAACTCTCATATTCTTATATTCATATATATATATATATAAGAGTTTTAAATCATATATATATATATATATATATATATTATTACAGAATTTAAATAATATTTCCTTTTATTCTTTAAGTTTTAAATGAAAACTTCTTTAAAATTAGTACCTATATAATTTTGATGAAAGAGTGATACTAACAGATTTTTGAACGTTTAAATACAGAAGTTCCTTAAAAATCATTATTATGATATGTGATCTATGTATATCCATACATAAACAAAGATTTCCTCGGAATGATTAGTAAATTTTAGCAATTATAAACATATAGAAACATATTTCTATTACATTACTCTAATATTCTTATAGATTGTTTATATTTATTTCGAATAGCTAAGATTTACTTTTGAATTTAAGGATATGTCTAAATATATTGCCAACAAATATCCACAAATAATTCCCAATTTTGCATACATACATATATTATTATTTTTTATCATGCATCAAAATTCGAATTTATTCGATAAAATTCTTTTGAATTAATGACGCATGCGTGAAATACTTTACTGACTTACTAACCCGTTCAGAGATCTTGTCTGTTTTTTGAACAAGTCAATAAAATGCGATACTTCTGACCCATATTGCACCTCACACATACACACACTCACCTCACACACACACACATATGACTTTTTTGTTTGCAAAGGTTAACAGTTATTTGGTGCAAAAAAAAAAAAAATAAAACTGAAAAAAAAACAACTAAAAATAAAGAGAAACCTGTTCTCCTCTGGGGACAAGTTAAATATATTATTGCACAAATATTTGTCACACGGATGAACAAACAAAAATAAATCAGCTGTCCGAGACATTTGGTTAACCGGAAATTGAAGGAATTTTCAACTTTATTTTTTATTTGGTGACAACTGGAAATCAATGATTGGATTGTGTAATTTCAATTACAATTACAACGTCTCCATTTCCCCCCGGGCACATTTGCAACATTTTTTTATTAGTATTTTTATTTTCTTTTCTGTTTAACTGCCCAGCCCATTTCCTATACTAAAAAAAGCTGAAAATGGAAAAATGTAATTTAACGGCTGCCAGACAAAGAAACAAAATATATACATATACAGTAAGTTAATTTCCACATTTGTTGGACTGGCCAACAGCAGTAGCAACTTTAGTTTATTATTTCTTATTCTGTTCGCTCTCCGTTGTGCATAATAAAAAGCTGCACTTTGCCAGGTATTATAAAGCAAAGCGCAGAGACCAAAGAACAACACAACGCAAGACTTTGTAAGTAATATGCTGTTGAAAGCACAAATATATAAGTATATATATATATATATATCCAAAAAAGGGGTAGCAGATACAATACACACATATGTACATATACTATATATGTATATGCATATAGATATATGCATTGATACATATGGACGTAACAAAGATATCGCTACAGTACTAGATACTTGAATAGACATGGTTAAAGTTCTACAAAATAAAACCAGTTTAATTGATGAGCTTAAGCTAAAGTTCTTTTTAATTAGTTATATTTAATTATATTTATATAAGTAGCTATATTGTAGTGAATAGAAGATAACTAAAGAATTGGATACATATTTATTAATTTTTATACTTTAAAATCTAAAATGAAGTAATATTCTGATAACATTCTTACATACGATATATGTATATAGTTACTCCACATATTTACACAATGTACCTACATAAATTTAAAACTGTTTAGATTATTTTTGCATTCTTGCAAATATTCTTGGAAATATATATTAAAGATATGGTAAAACTATTGAAAAATAAGTATTTGAGAAAATTGAAAAACAATTAAGTTTCAAATATATTGCTCTTATTGAAAAAAATTTTAAATATAAATTAGAATGACATATATCTTTTCTTAAGATATATATTTAAAGTTATTCTGACTCTTGGTCTTTATTAAGATTATGTACATATAAAATTTATTTTATTTTTTAAAATTAGCTATAATATACGTTAACATTAGACGAAGTGAATAAGCCGACTTTTTTAGCTTTTTAAAATTTATAAAATAAAATACTATTGAAATGTAAAATAAATATTTTTAAAAGAAGATTTTATTGAGCTTGACTCTTTTGATAATTCAGATCATGAAAATATATGTTATGCAAATTTATTAACAACTAGTTTTTATTAGAGAGCTACTAAGTAAGCCAAAGAAATCATAGATTGCTAAAGTATCACAACTATACCGACAGTTATACCATTTGCATACCAACAACCCATCTACTAAAGCAGATCACGAATATGTCAGATCTTAAATTTCCATGAATATTATATATACATAAATGCGTCTAGCCACCTGACGAGTATCGTATGTATGTATGTATGTATGTAAGTGACTGAACAGACAAACCTGAGTAATCACGCTGAACCAGCACGAATGGGGATACAAAGATACTTTTCTTGTTGTTGTTGCTGTTGTTTTGTTTTGAGTTTATGTGCCAGCACAAGATACAAATACAAATTTTTGTAGTTAAACTACCATGTGTATGCATATACACGTACACACATATATTCTTGTTTATTTCTCTGTCTCCCCTCTTCATTTCATTTTTTTTTTTTTTTATTTTTTTTGCTTGGTCAGTCAGAATTCAAATGGAAAAGCAAACAACTAAATTGATTACAAGTGCAACTTTTCCGTCTTTGCCAAGTCGCTGCAATTTTTTTTTTTTTTTTGTAAAACTTTGCTCCTTTTTTCTTTTCATATTTTTTCTTCTTTCGTTTCATTTTTGTCCCCAGTTTCCACAAATTGCTATTAATTAAGAACTGTCGCCGTGGCTGTCAACTCTAAATGCATCAGAGTTGACCCCATAATTCAGTCAAGTTTTCTAATTGCTGACAGACTGGTAACAAATTGTATTCCCCCCCCTCGCTAAACAACAACAAATACACACAATGAGAACAAATCTATGGTCAGAGTTCAACTAATTGCTGTAGTTGACAGTTTAAAGTCAAGGAACCTTTAAATTAAAGTGATTACAGTGGATAGTGTAAATTAGAGCGAGGGGAACATAAATTATAGTAAATGTATACTGATAGTTGTAGATAAGAAATTTTCTTATGGGAAACAAGATTTAAAATAGGAAATGAAAAGTGACAATTAAAATGGTAGATAATTCAATATAATGCATATTTAAGTGTCAAAAGATAATTCAGTTAAATATGGATTTGGGTCCTTAGAAGACATAAATTATGTGATATACTAATTATTCGAACTCAGTATAGAGAAAACTTTGTAATTTGAATTCTATAAGTTTGGTAATTAAAACTTATCAAACTTTGTACAAAGTATATATAGATCAAGAACTCATAATGTGCGTTTTGTATCTTTAGGTTGCACGGATAATTAATATTCAATGATGATTCAATATCTTTCTTTTCTTTGGTGTCTTTATAACCCGTTTATTTTTAAAACTTGAATTTGTCGATACTTTAACTATATATTAATGTTGGGCAAATTAAGGCAGCTTCTCTTTCTCTTCTGCTGATTCACGTTGTTAATTAAAAGCTTTTATTTCTACCTTTAACTGATTCCCGCTGACTATCTGTATGATATAGTAAACAAACTTTATTTTATTGCCCAATTTGATTATTCTCAATTGAAAAATATAATCAAAGAAATTATTATTCATAATAGTAAACAGAATTGTGGTTTGTTTCGCATGATTAACTTTTTCTTTTGAGAGCAATAAACGATTTAATTTGATTTCGTCAGTTTTTCCAGGAAAAAAGAATAAACATTTTTAAAATGTTTTATAGTAAATTATGCAGTTGAACGTTATACCTACCTGTATATAAATTAAAAGACTTTTAAATAAATGTTTGGCTTAAATTTGAGACCTTTAATAAAATTTCCTTATTTTAATCTATAAATCAGTAAAATTATATTCTTGACTGTTTGAATTTTCATACCAATTTTAATTGATTATGAACCGCATTAAAAACTTCCACAATCAAAAATTTAAAGTGTTTATAATGTACATCTTCGTGAACATTTATTGCTTAAGTAACTATACAATATATACATATAATAATCCAATTCTTATATATATATATATGAACAATGTTCTCTTTTGCATAACTCTGCATTCATTTATTCAAGAATTGTCATTCATTGGGCATTGGACATAAATAATCTACTGTAATTGTAAATTTGTAAAATTTATGGCATTCAATTATAGAAATTCAATAAAATTGATGTGGAAATAACCATACAATACTTGCCATATATCGTAGGCAGAAAATGAATTTATCATACAATTGTATAGATATCAAAATAATCAGACACAAACATTTACCACTTTGCCACACTTCCGTCTGTTAAATGTATCTGATCGAGAGGCCAATTTATACATAGATATACATACATATATATAGTATATATGTATTTCTTTCTATGACTAAATGATAAATGACATAAACAAAGAGGGCAAAAGGGGATCGAATGTTAAATAGTAGACAGACGCTTGAAAACGAACCACAAAAAAAAAACAAAAAAAAAAACCGAAAACAACCTCAAACGAAATTTAACACAGACAATTAAAATGAAATTTTTACCACGCTTTCGCTTATCAAGAAATAAAGATCACAACGCTCGATCAAAACTCCGATCCATGTGTTTTTTTTTCTCTTTCTTTCTTTTTTACCCCCATCCCCGGCACCTAGTTCCCCTGAAATGGAGCGAGTGCATCAAATGTGCATCTTCAATGGAATTTCTTTGTTCGAATTGCTTTTGCTTTTGCCCCCAATCTATAGGATGCAGTTTGGTTACTTCTGACTCATCGAATTTCCAATCTTATGGAATTTAAAGTTGGTATTCTTCTTTGTTGAGTTTCTTGTGGGGCTTCATTAGATTTGGCTTGTAATTTGATAGGCTTAAAAATATTGCCCATCATGGGGACAGAGCACATTATATATCACTTGTCATTAGAGGTTTCTGTTTTTATGACATTCAATTAAAAGAGTAAGAGAAACGTAGACTTCCTCCTTATGAAGCATTAAAACAAACGATTCAACAAATTTAATTTTTTTATTATTTCATTTATTTTAACCATTTTCAGTGTGTAAGGAATGGCTCGTGCGTGAGGACGGCGCTCTGGCCTATAAGTTGCAGTCCCAGGAGAGTAAGTCACACACACATATTATGAGTAATAAACAATAACTGCAAGTGCTGGTTAAATAATCTTTTCGATCTCTCTTACAGTTAATGACTTTTATAAGGGTAATCGCTATAGAAATGCTGTGGTCCGGGAAGATTTCCCCACAGCTCTCCATGAACAGATCAAAGAGAAGGAGCATGCGCAACGGCAAGTAGATGACTATAGGAGACGTCTAACTGAACAGTAAGTATATATTATTACTTGGTCGTCTATTAATTTGATTTTAATAATATATTGCATATATATTTTTTCCCACTACCCTTCCCCTTACTCTAGAGAGGAGCATGACAAGCGTGTAGCCAAAGAAATAGCCGATAAACTTGAACGTGATCTGCAGGAACAACAGCAAAAAGAACTCGATCAGAGTGAATTAATTGCCAAACAAATGCAGGTGGGTCATCAATTTGGCAAATAACAATCTAATATGTTTGTATACATATACATACATATATGTAAATAGATCAAGTTTAGAAGTCTCAATCATAACTTGATTCGAATAATAGAAAGAAATTTAAGCTATTGCAATCGATTTAGTTTTCTTTTTGTTTATTTTTGCAGTCAAATATACGAATTTGTATTCTAAATATTAGCTTATCAGATATAGTAAACTTTGTTACATAAAATCGAACATATATATGTGTAATAGATAGTAAAATAATCCACTAGCTTATGTGCATATCAAAGATCTTTTTTTAAATCTCAATCATTTTTAATAATTTATGTTTGTCATTTACATTTTAATATTTTATTGAAAAGATCTTCAAATATACTCATATTTTAAATTCCATTTTACTTCTGTTGATAATTGTAAATAAATTTTGTTCTTTCCCTAAATCTTATTCTAAGTTCATATTGTAATTACATAATGATACTAAAGCATATTAAATGCTAAACGTTTATTTAAAATTCAAAGTTAATACTAAAAGTTAAAAATTTTTATCCAAAAATGTTTTAAAATGTTATAACATTATGTGTTCATTATTATCAGAGATTCAAATTTTAAAATCAGACCGAATTACCTTTGATATTTTAGATGCAGTCAAATATTGCATTAAATATCTAATAACATTTATACTATGGAATAATACGCAGGTTTTCTATTCCAAAACCTTATAATTTTCAAATGAATTTAAAACTGTTTTGTTATTGAGTCTTCATGCCAAAATATTACATCTAATTTTATAGAAATATTACTGAAAAATAATAAACTAAAAATTAAATTTTTCAACAAATTGTTTAAACACCATAGTCTATACTTAAGTTTGAATCATATTTATTTATAAGAAAACGGAAATGAAACTTAAATATTATTGTACAATACAAACACAAATATTAAAGGCACGAATACTATAATTATATTTAAATTGATCTAACTTTTATGGTTTCTTTGTTTTTACATTGAATTTTAACATATGTAAGCATTCAATTTAATTACAGGAAATCTATGTGAATTTACCGCCCGTGCCTCCGCCAGCAACACGCGACACAAGTCGTCCGCCGCCACGGCCAGCCAAAGCAAGTATACGTCAGCAACAACTCCCACAACAACAGCAACAACAACAACATCTTAGCAATGGCCATCATGAGCCGAGTACATCGCAGCAGTCTAGATATCAACAAGAGCAACAGCAACATCAACCATTGCAGCTACAGCAGAAACATTTCTCACAGACAGACAATTATGTAGGATTATCGCTTATACCAAATATTGTAGATATGCCAGCAGCAGCCGCTATAACAGCAGCAGCAGCAGCAGCAACAAAAACAGCAACAACTACACATAACACACCAAGTAGAAACACACAGACACACAATCAGATGTTGGTGAGTGATGCTACATCATCTCAACAGCATCAACAACAA
The DNA here is from genome assembly GCA_018150375.1 of Drosophila sturtevanti. Taxonomy (NCBI): domain Eukaryota; kingdom Metazoa; phylum Arthropoda; class Insecta; order Diptera; family Drosophilidae; genus Drosophila; species Drosophila sturtevanti. The sequence continues at coordinate 1,317,213 of JAECWJ010000341.1, read as the reverse complement.
CAACAACAACATCAACAACAACAACAACAGCATTCACGTTTTCATCATGCACATCAGCAACATCAATCATCATCGTCACGTCGCTATGTATATGAACCATTCAACATACCCAGCACTGCACCAACAACATCCCAGCACACACCTACACATTCAAATCAGGGCTCAACTATAGATGAGCTAGTCGACTATGCGGATGTTGCTGACAGTATACGCAACTATAATATATCGACATCAACAACAACAACAACAACAACAACATCATCATCATCACCAACATCATCAGCAACTGCAGCAACATCAGCAACTGTTGTCGATGCAGCAATAGCAATATCTAAACAACATTCACCATCACATGAGAATTTACTACGTACCGAACATAAATTTCAGAAATTATCACCAGAGAAATATGATCAACTAGTGGGTAACTTTGGTCTACCCAATACTGGAGTAAATAGCAAAGCAGCTGAACGACATATGCAACAACATGCCGATGATATAGAACTCTATGTGGATCCCTGTGATTATGCCAGTCTACGTGAAATTGGTCTACCAATGGACGAAATTAAGGAAATGAGCAAGAAAATCAAGCAGGAACAAAAAGATGAAGTGAGTTTTGGAAAAAAAAAGTGTAATTTCTTTGAAAATTCTTATTAATTTATTTAAATTTTTATTGCAGTTGCTCGCTCGACGCTTGCAGGCCATTGAATCAAAGGATTCCGTGCGCCAGGAGCAACGTGATCGTATGTTGGCCATTGAAGCACAGGACAAAGAGTTGGCCAAAATGCTGCAGGAAAGGGTAAGAGGGAGCTTTAAAATCGAGAGTAAACTTTGTGAAAATAGACTGTATAGGACGTTTGCGTAATATAGTTTGATATTTGGGCAATATGTATATATAAAAAATGAAATTTAATTTTACATTTTCAAATTAATGTAGATCTAGACCGCATTCCCAATATTGTTTTAACTCGAAATCTCTCTCCGATATATTTATAGAATCTTAATCCCGTAGAGACAACAGAAATCAGAGCATACAACACAATTCAGAAATCCATCATATAGTTTTAGTTTCTTAGTTCTTGTAAATATTTTGTCATACTTTCTAATTTTGATGTAATATTTGTGGTTCACAGAATAGAACTTTAAAAATCTATTCAAAGAGTTTACAGAAGTAATCTCAAAGAAACTTCCCCCGAAAATAATCTTAAAAATTAAAATAAACTTTTCTTGGATAATTAATAGGTTATGATTAATAGTTGTTCATTTATCTAAGTAATTGCTATTATTTATTTATATATATTTATTTATATATCTTTTTCATCAGCAACTTTAATGCAAAAATTCGAACTAGTTTGATTATCTATACGATATATATATAATTTTTAGTGAGAGGCAATAACTTCGAGTTTCCAACAAAAGTTTTAAACCAAATAAAATAAAATCTGAGTTTTTTATAATAGTTACTATTGATATTATATTAATAATATCCATGATAACTTTTTCGAAAAATATTTAAAATAATATTTATAGTTATTAACATTAAATAGTTGCTTATTTGAATCAATTGATGATGGCATATGTATATATGTATATATATTTCATAACTGATTAATAATATATACAAAATATATTCCTTTACACAGGAGAAAGCCAAGGCCAAGCGAGCCAAGGAAAAGGCCCGTCTACGCAAGACCCAGCAAAAGGAAGCGGCTGCAGCGGCAGCTGCCAATGGAGGAGGATCTAGTAATGGCAGTCTTCTATGTGGCACAAATTCACATTGTGGACCCCTCTTAGCACTGCCCCAAGACTGTATGGCGACGTCACAATCAACGCATTCCCAAATAGACATCGATGTGGAGGCCTATTCCAATCCCATAGATGTCTTAAATAATAGTCGTGAACAGCGACAACCAAATGGGACTCTGACCAATGGTAGTCTAACTCGAGATGGTAGCTCCAATCATAGCTCTATGCAAAGACAACAAAGACTGGCAGCTACCACTAGCCTTAGTCGTGGGGAAGATGATATATATACCTTGCCGGTGGATAGTTGTCGACCTGGTCAACCGCGTCCAGTCTCCTTGCATATGGCAGCAGAAACAGTTCAACAATTGGAGGCACATAATTCCATGACGCGGTAATAAATATAAATTTAACTTTTCTCCAACATATTTCTAATATTCGTTTCTCTTTTAAACAGATCTGAACACTATGGATCGGAAGCGGGATCCCATGACAGTTCGATACATAATGGTCATGATATATCCCCACACATGAAATACTCCAAATCGGGCAATTTTGGTATATATGTATTAAAAAATGTCAATGAATTTTATTCGTCTATATTGATATAATTTTATTTAATAGATCAAAGCGCCAGCCCCACGCCACCTTACATGCCAATTCAAGGTACACGACGATCAAATTCTAGTGAAGATCGTAAAAAGAAATCAAAGGACAACAAATGCACGCATCAGTAGAGCCTAAATAATAAACATATTATTAAATTAATCCATTTGATTGAAATACAATAACTTTTATTACTGCAAATTGACAATGAAATTGTTTAGATCATATACTATATACACTTTTTTAGATATTTCCATTTTAAGTATGTACTTATATATATCTAGCTTAAACGTAGATTATAAAAAACAAACACAACTTATGAATTTGTTTTACAATATCAAAAAAAAAAAAAAAAAAAAACAACAATCAATCTAAATCGGGTTTTTCAATAAATATACATTTTTAATGACTAAATGTTTTATTCTATTTTATTTGAAAAGGGAAAACTGAAACAAGTTATTAGAGTTAAAATTATTGATATTTGATCGATTGTTTCAGAAGTTCTTGAAGAAATAAAACTAATATATTATGTCAGCAACTTTTATGGATAACACATTGGATTAAATGATTTGAAATATTAGTCTAAAATTTATCATGGTTTGGATGATTTACAACTTATTTAAAATTAACTTGAATAAGTAGATTTTAATATTTATATTTATTTTAGGTCATCAGAAATAGGCTGAGATAAAGTATAAAATGAATAAAAGATAATTAAAAATAATAACTTTTTAGATTCAGATATCCATTCTTAAATCAATAATTATCACGGATTTCAGGCATTTTCGAAAGATAAATTACTTTATTGAAAATTACACATTTTTATGATGAAAAACCGAAATTAAACTTTTATTTGAGTCTTTCCAATTGCAAATGGAAATGTAAGTTAAAATCTTCCTTAAATTTGAATCTCTAGATAAAGCTCTTACATCTTTGATTTTCTGTTAGATAAATCAAATTTACATTTTAGAAAATTTTGAAAATTTGAGAAATTCAAAAAAGAACAATATAATTTTAAATTAAATATTTAACATTTCTTTTCTTTCGAATGACATTCCTTTCAAAATCACATTTATCAATAATGTGAGTTTATTATGAAACATTTTTCTATCCAAACGATATTATTTAAACTATGATCAATGAAGCTCGATCACTATTATTTTGGTTTCAGAAAATTTTAAATTATATATTTTTGATACACTAAATCTTATTATATTCTAATTTAAAATTATCCGTGAATCGGAGGGTCATTATTCTTTATCCAGCTCCTCATTGATTCCAAAATAAGTTATTGTTTATTTCTAATATGATTTTTGGGTGGTTCTAGGAGGATTTAGCAAACTATATATTATAGTGATATATATATATATTATATATTAGTGGGATTTATAAAATATATTAATTGACAATTTATTGGTAAAATATGATTTCTATAAAACACTTTATTAAGTCTTATATTAGAAGAGAAGTATTGCAAGCAATTAAAGTAATCAATTAATGGCATAAAAATTCCAACTTATCAATTAATCAATTCTGGGTAACTTATGAGCATCTAATTATATTTTAGAATACTTAATGAATTACTAATAATCAATTAAGAAACAAAAAAAATGCAAGTGACTTATTTAGTGGTTGCAAAAGATAGTTAAAATAACATAAGAGTTAGTTTAATCCTTTAACTTTCTTCAGCTTCTAACAGAGTAAAAATTCATAAAAGAATTGTATTTTTAGAATATGAAAATTTGGATTTTTTGATTATACTATAGAAATAAGAGTGTACTATAGTCCTCTTTATCTTAAATTAAAGACTTCAACTGTACATCCTTATCCTTGCAGCCTCCATTGACTTTACCATGTGATAATCTCTTTCGATCCAAAGAAAAATGCAAAAACATAATTACAGCAAAGGCGTAGAGTATCTTAGGGAAAAACAAAGTTAAGTATTAATTACTTTTAGAGTGCTTTTATATTTCAGAATTATTGTTGGGAATAAACTGGCTGAACTTTCATTATTTTTAGAATTATGTATAGCAACTTTATGGCATCTGTTACTAAAAAAAAAATAAAGAATAATAAATAAAAAATTGTGATAAAATTATTTTACTCTTTATATGAAAAATGAATTACCTTTTAGTTAATTTTCAAATTGATTGATGAATTGTTATGATTTTGTTTCTTTTTACTAACATCAGCAAGTTTGCGTCCAATACCGGAGATCAAAACTTGTGAAACTGGTATTAAAAGTCACAAGTTAGGGTCTCAGGGAATCAGCCATACAAACATTTGCACATGTCACTAATACCAATATTGATAACTGATCTTAACATTTACTATATACAATGCACTTTTCACAATTTTATCATATACAATATACTATAAATACTATTTATATATATATATGTATATGTAATTGGATGTATATATGGCTGGTATCGTGTTGATAATTTAGATAATTACTGTGGCTAATAGTCAAGCAAAGAAAGCTAGCACATTGTATAGTATGATATATAATTACTACTATACAACCTACTACCTCAATTTGCCAGAGAGAAAAAGGTCCTTGAATTAGTCCTTTTTGCAGTTTAGGTTTTCAATTGAGGTTTTAGGTTGAGGTTTCTTTTTATTTTTTTTTTTTGTTGGTTGTTTTAGTATTTCTCGTTTTTCTTATGATTTGGTTTGGCAAATTTTGATTTGATGGAGATTGAAACTCATAATGGTTAATAAATGATTGATATAATTGTTGTGAATGGATATATTTATATTATTTTGTAATTTATTTTGTTTGATTTGATTGTTTATTGTTGGCCAAAAACCAGTTGTTTGCATTGACAGACTCCCATAATGCCAATCTTGTAACAGATATAAAACAGCACAAGTTCGGATTTACGGGTTTCTGTTAATGGTCCATATGTGACTATGCACCATTTTCTATTCAAATTTCCATCATTTATTTAATTTTGGGTAGAAATTTATGCGTTGTGAAATTCCTTTTAAAGATTGTGAAATTCCGAAAATCCTCGAAAAGGCAACAGCATCTGAAATAAAATTAAAAACTTTTATTATCTATGTTTATACAAATTAAAGGTATATGCCATTACATACACAGATTCCGTAAACATAAAATAATCCACTTGATTCCAAAAAGGGTTTTTATTAGTTTCTGTAGCACCTGCAAAAAGAAAAAAAGACGCGAAAGAGAAGATAAAATTAAATTTAATTAAATGCAACAACTTTTCAATCGTTCAGCAGCAAGCAGCATTGTCTAGCCATGTTTTTACTTGGCCTAATCCTTAATAGATTTACTCGTTGGCCACGTAAGCCCCGTACATACAGTGGCATTCAATTCAATTTGCAACAAAGAAAAACTGCATTACATATTCATGCGGGAGGGCAACAAAATCTTTGCAACACAGACAACACAACAAAAAATAAAATAAAAAAAACACACACAAATTTTACCAACAGAAAAATGCTATAGCGAAGGTAAATAATCAAAACCTATAGATATATATATATATATTTATATAGCTAGACCATATATATATATATATATATAGATTTCTTGGTAACGTTGTCGTTGCGCTTCCTGAACGGCAACAAACTGAGACTGAATTGCAGAGGGCAGCAGCTGAAGCTGAAGCTGAAGTAGTAGAAACAGAAACCAGAAGAGTAGATGCCTCAACTGAGAAGCTCAGAGCTCTGAGCCCGAACCATGGCAGAGCTGCCACGACTGCGGCTGTATCTATCGAGTCTGTTTTGGCTATATGTTGCTCATGTTTGTTGTGCCATTGCAGCAGCAGCAGCAGCAGCAGCAGCAGCAGCACAAGCACAAGCAACACCAGCAACATTACCAGCACCAGCCAGTCGCATACATATGTATAACAGACGCTGCCCGTCTTCTTCACCCATTGGCCCTGCTGTTGCCATTGCCACTTTTCCACATGTTTCATGTTGTTGCCTGCCATTGCTGCTGTTGCCGCTGCTGCTGTTGTCGCTGCTGCTGCTGCTTCTTTCGGTGGTAGAACTCTGTCTGGAGCGCAGTTCGTTGGCTGTACCTATTTTCGCGTATTTTAGCCAGGACCAGGACCTGCCTCAACAAATTTCACAAGCACACACATGCACCCAAAACATACACACACACAAACAACACACACACACACAAACACACACATGCATATACAATCGTTTGGTGGCTGCTGCTTTTCTGGTTTCCTTCCTACTTCTCCTATCGACGCTGGCACCAAAAACCGGTACCAGAGTCAGTCACTCCATACCGACTAAGAGAGCTTTTTGCAAAAATGTTTGCTCTTTTTTTCTCACAAAATTTATTTGCTCTCTTTGTTTGATTTTCTTCTTATTTTGTTTTTGCTCTGTTGATTTTCTCTTTCAATGTCATTGTTTACTTTTTGATTTAGTTGCAATTCATTCATAATCTCTATAGATATCTTAATTTAAATGAAAATTACCAATTTAAATAAATAATAGAAAATCACTCATACGCCATGTAAGCTGGGAATTTTTGTGATATGATTCTCATTAATCAAAAATTTGCAAATTTCTGCTGACCACAAGCTGCAAAAGCAAATGTAGCGGAAATTGTACAATTTTTTTTTCTGCTCATGTTGAATGAGTTTTGTAATTAATTAAATCAATGACAAAAACAAAACTATAGAATTGAGTATAAATAATGTAAATGCAATTGAATGTTCAAGAGATATGTATAATTTGAAGCGATGAAGCAGAAATAAAGTTTTCTATATTGCAATGGCAATAGGAGAAATAAATATACGACTTATATATACCCTTTAAACTGTTTTAAGCCTGACAAAACAATGTTATCGAATTTTCTATATCCTATAAATAAGATTAATATGGTCTAGCGAAAATTTCTTCATTTTGACATCTTACCCGAAATGAAAAAAAACTTAAAAATTTTGAAATTCCTGTATTTTTCTGCTTCTCATAAAACGAAAGTTTACTCTGGCAATTCAAATATCCTTTTTATCCTTTATTGAAAATACAAGTTCAGAAATAAGTCAATCATCTATTTTCTCAAGAGAGAGAAACTCTCCAGTTATAAAGGAAATCTTTTCTTCTTCAAGTTAATCGCGTTTTTAAAAAATAACATCTGTCGGAAGGCTATATATACCATTCTTATTTTGGTTTCTTTTACGTAAATATAAAATACTATAAGTAAAAGGTAAATTTATGAAATTTATATATCTGAAACAAAGCATTTGCAACTGTTTTCTTCACATAATGATACTAACTAAGCTGTTAATCCTTAATTCATTGAAGGATCGTCTGAACCTTAATATTATGTAGTAGCAAAACCATTTTTCTTTATTACTAGATAAATCGTACGATTGTTATGCAAATTATAAATTATATTGAATTTGTGCAAAGAATTTCAAAAGGTATTAAAGGATATCAGATGGGTATTAGAATTTAAATTCCCATTAATATAAGGTACTTCAAGTGGATACTGCAGGGGAATCACACATTGAACTGATGGAGTCTCTACTGATATGAATGAGTTTATATAGAAAATGCTACACATTTCAAAATTTAATGTCAAGAAGCTTCATGAGTTTAGTTTAGGTCCCCATAAAATTTTTTTTTTTCCTTTTTTTTATTATAAAAATTTTTTTGAGTGAGGGTAATTATACTAATGAGTTATAGAAAAACAAGAGTTCCAAATTAAATTTTAACAAAGTTGCAATCAGAAATGGAACTAAAAACAAAGTTGAATTTAAACTTCACTTTATGCTTGAGTTTGTATCGAATAACCGATGCATTTCTGGTTCAAATGGCAGACTGCAAAAAAAAGGCCATTCAGTTCGATTCTAAAGAATGGACATGACCCCTTCTCACGGATGTCCCTTTTGGTTGTCCCTATTTAAACACCAAGGCCAATGTTTCAACCCACACAAAAGCCAATGCCATCACATACACACACACACAGACACATATACACATACATATACTCGCAGTTGCACAAAATTATGCAATACACGGATTGGCACTCTCTTAAGCTAGAGTTCTCTTGTTCTCTCTCTCTCTCTCTCTCTTTTTATCTCTCTTTGGAAAGCTCTTGGCTTGAACTCTCCGTCAATGCCATTGTCATGGGAGCAGCAAGAGCAACAACAAGAACATCAACAACAGGAACAGCAACAATAACAACAGCAACATAAAGCGGTAACATGCAACCAATTCAATTAGATGCCGCAGGCCTTCGCTGTTGGTGTTGGTTTTGTATTGCTGCCTACTCCTTTGCCATTTATGCATACACGTACATATAGCCACAGACAACATGGGAGCATAAAATTGTTGCTGGAACAACTCCAATGGAGTTGCGCGAATGGGAAGAGAAAGAGAGAGAGAGAGAGAGAGTGAGAAAGAGAGAGCATACAACCACGACAACGATAACCGGCAGAGTTGATTAACCTTTGGACGTTCTGTTTTGCAACTCCATTCGTGGAGCGTTTGGATGCTACTACTACAACTACTACACTTTGGCACTTTGGAGTTGCTCCGATTTAAATGCCACTGCCAGCCACTAAAATAGTGTGGAGCTAACTTTTGGAGTATAGTAGCGTGTAGTTATATAGGATGTGGATACGGATTTTAGAGTTGTCTGTTGCTCTTAGGGATTTTGCCATCTTTTGCATGTTCGCAGTGATGTTAGCAGCCATTTTTAATGGCATATACGTTTGTCTACGGGATATCAACCAAAAAAGAGAAAAAAAAATATTTCAACTCTTACTCTAATTTGTTATGGAGTGAGGTATTTGGAGTGACGGAGCTGGGAAGTAGTTTACGCTTCATTCACACACTGGCACACACTCACACTCACACACATACACACACTCTACTCCGATCCTTTTCTTTGTCTACATCATATGAAAGAAACATAGGTTTCATATGCTTTTGTCCCCTTTTTGTGTGCTTGTGTTGGTAATTGTAATTGAAATTTGGCGTTGAAGCGAGTAAATGCTCTCCCAAATGCTCTCTCTCTCTCTCTCTCTTGCTCTATCTCTCTCTTTCTCTGTTTCGTTTACTCTATGCATGTATTTTTATTACAGTTGCAAAAGTTGTTTTTGGCAATTTTTTCGCTTTTTTCATTCCTTCCTGTTTGTTGGTGTGGGTCATGGTTGTTGCTGCGTCATGCTGCCACGGCTCTGTTTTTGGGAACGAACATTGACTGTTCCTTTTTATGGCCCAATATATTGGGTGGACTGGGTCTGGGTCGGGGTCTGGTCGGTCTGTCTCTGAGACTGGGGACTGGGGTCTGGGGACTGGGCTTAGACTTGTTTTGACTGCTCGCCTTTTGTTGGCCGTACAAAAAATTGTGTAATAATTTTATAGAATATACAAAAGGGACTACTTCTCTTCTCATAATGTTATACAAGCGATAAAATCGGAAATTCTTAAGTGAATCGAAATGTATGGAATGTTATAAAGGAAAAAAATCTTTGTTTATAACATAACTCTAATAAACTTGTATAGTTAAAAGGTTTTTTTTTAAGTGCCAACTAACTTTTTATAGATACCTTTTAAAGGCTTTAATTTGTTTTATATACATTCCATAGTTTATTTAAAGGAATTAAATAGATCTTTCTACGAGTACAATAAATATTAATGCTTTCTAATGAAATGTACGAAAAAGGATAATAAAATTTACGTAAACCATAGAAGCACATCCATATAGCATGAAAAATAGGATAATACTAATAGGATAGATCAACATATGTAGGTCCTGCTACTTATTGGATTCTGCCGATATTCTTTTTTGAGAGTTATATATATAACTACATTTTCACAAAGTATTGATAGGGTATTGATAAATCCTTATCTAAATAGAAATTTATTATATACATATAGAGTCAAATTCTTAAATGCTTTAATATTACTGATAAAACAGATTCATATATCTATTCTTTTTGAATAAAAATAATTAAAATTTCTTCATAGGTATAATCTTCATGAAGTTTCCTAGAAATTCTACACCTAATTTAATTTCTTTAATTTCTTTCTTTAATTGCTTTATAATAATAAGATAAAGCCAATGTATATAGTCATATTCATATAAATACTTTAGCTTATAAAAAAAGGATAGATTCATTTGAAATATTTTCTAAAAATGTTTAGATTGGAGCAATTGGAGAATTTCTTGCAATTTAAAAGATAAGCAAAAGATCGTGTAGAAGAGATTTACAAGGATATACATAAATATCATTTTAATTCCTTGTATACTATTGAGAACTTAGATTTTAAATATTATCATTTTCCTTTCTTTTTGAATTCGACACTTTTTAATTTAGAATAATCCTGTATATAAGATCTAACAATCTTTATGATTTCCGCTTTGTTTGAAACTTTTTGTTAGTAAAATCTATAGCTTTCTTTTGAAGAAATCTTTCTATTCTACAGTATTCTACAGAATTTCTTTACAAATATTCTGATGATCATTTGAGTTTTATGATCATTTTGTATGAATATATACAAAGATTGTTTTACAGTATAAATCAGTTTGTATGATCATTTGTTTGTCTGTATGTATGTAGCATTTTGTATATATCTTTTACTATATATGTTTATGTAGATATATGTATATATGTATGTATATGGCACCCTTAGGTCTTAATTGTTGGGCCCTGGGCCTTGGCCTGCCTTTTGTATACATATCTGTTCGTTGTCGTCATTGTCGTTGTCGTGTTGTTGTTGTTGTTGCTGTTAATGTTGTTGTTGTCGTCTTGGGTCGCATCTTCTTTCTTTTTTTTTTTTTACCCGATTTTGTATCTGCACATTCGCATTTCTTATTGGCTGCTGTTTATTTGCCCTGCGTTCGTTTATTGAGTTTGCTTTATGTCTGGCAGGGCGTTCAATGAACTCAAAAAGAAGGCACCGCAGACTGTCGTTGAGAGTTTTTCTTTTCTTTTCTTTTTCACATTTTTTCTTTTTTTTTTTTTGGAGTTTGTCGCTGAAGATGAAGATGATGATGGAGATGGAGCTGAAGATGTGGCTGGCTGGTGATTGCGGTAAAGCAGTTGTTACAGAGATTAGCAGAAATGTCGAACGCATTTGGCAATTTAATCGAAAAATCACAGTGAGAAGGAACAAAGAGGAAGAAAAGAAGAAAGCAAGTGAATTACTTATTGAAGAAAGTCAGCAAAGTGCAAGTTGAAGATGAGTATGAACCAGAAGAAGAAGAAGACGAACAAGAAGATATTAAAATAACTTTCAGCATCAGAGACACAACGGGTGGGTGAGGTGAGGGAAGAGGACGAGCAGCAGCAGCAGCACCAGCACCAGATAAGCAGCAAATGTATTCTTTTTTTTTCTTTAATATAATTTCATACAAACAAACACAAACATATACACACACACAAACACACTCACACACACACTCACTGTACGCATATACACACACATTCACACGTGACTGTATGCGGTTTGATGACGAAGGCAGACCGAGGCAGACATCAGGCTGCCTAGTGTGCCTTGCCTCAGACTCGGCCTCAGCCTGGGCATGTGGCAATACCAAAATGCGAAATATCGTAGAATGACGTAGCCGGAGAAAAGGCAGCTAACAGCAGCGGCACATACATAAGCAGCGTCGGCAGCGCCACATGCAATGCAATTTTCAAAGGTCAATGACACGCAACGTGCAGCAGCAGTAGCAGCAGCACCAGCACCAGCACAAAAACAACATCAGCTAGCAGCGCTGTTGAGAGCGGAGAGAGCAAACACGGTTCCCGTTTGTCAAACAAAAGCTTACCCCTGTGTTTTGCAAAAATTTTACTCTTTGGCAAGCTTAAATACTCTCGCTCTCTCTCTATCTTTCACGCTCTTTCTCTTGTACTCTCTTCTCGTTTCGTACACTCATTGCACAATTGTTCAATTGAGATGGCAACTTGGCCATCAACAGCTGCAATTTTCAAGCACCATGACTAAAAGTTATCCTAGTCTATTTCCTAACTACATAGATTATTTGTTTTCTTTTTTGTCAATATTTATTATTTTAAACTTTAAGTTTTTATTTTTATCCATAAACAAAATTAAATATACAGTTTTTGCTTTTTACAAATTTTCTAAGCTTAGTTACTTTAATAGAAAATATTTCGCCATTTTAAAAACGTTCCTGAAAGTATGCTACATAAAAATTTGTGAAATACTGAAAACTCTTTCATTCATTTTTTGAATCTTTTGAATAATTTAGTAAAACATTATCCCTATATTTTGTTGTATTTTAAACATTTACCAAATAAATGACATTCTTATCCTAACTTGACCTATATCATAAATTTTCGTATTCATTATCCATTATAAATTGAATTATTAACTAGTTCTTTAAGACTTTTTATTAATATTAATTTCTGAAAAATGTACAAATATTCTAAATTAATTAAATTCTACAAATTCAATTAGCATTACATAAGTATTTTATGTGTAGAGCTATAAACTGAAAATGCTGAAAAATTTCTATGGAAAACGTATTTCCTACCAGAACTTTCTCCAGACTATTAAAAGAGATTTGCTATACCATTACCCATTACCCAGAGGAATTTTAAATACAGCCATCATAAAAGTTTATTACATACATACTTTTCAAATTAGCTATTTTCATTTTTATTTCTCTTAGCTCTAATCGAAAGAATTTTAATAATTTCCAAAGGTATGCCAACGAGGAGATTAAATCAATTTAACTAACTTGCTTTAAGTTTACTATATATATATTTTTTTCACTATTAGTTGTAGTTATTTTCATTGGTTTATTAAATATTTTCTTTTATTTAAGTTTCGTTTTATTGCACTTCCCACTTATTTGCTGTCAATCTTTTTCTGGATTTTTCTTTCTTCAATTTTTTGATGTATTTGCATTGCAGAATATTCAATTAAATTTTTTCCCCTTTATTTATTTTTTTTTTTTTTTACGCTGGCTTTCATTCATTTTGCACATACACACACACACACAGGAAATACGTTTGTTGCTGCTATTGTTGCATGTAATTTTTCATTGTTGTTGATTGCAATGAAAAGCGATGCAAAAGAAAACGAAAGAGTGCAACCTAGTCAAGTCAAGTTTTATTCAAGCCACCCACATGTGCCACAAATTGCTTCATCTTCGCCATATTTCAGCACACCACAATTGCAAGAAAGAGCAAGAGAGAGAGACAGAGACAGAAACAGAGACAGATAGAGAGAGAGAGAGAGAGAGTGAAGTATGCAACGCATCGCCGTTGTCTTTGGCTTGAGTGAGTTATGAGTACAACTTAAAGGAAAAAAAAGGGAACAAAAACGAATCTCGAGTCTTTTATGTGGGTGCAGTCATAAATTATGCAAAAATTGCAATTATTTTCATTAAAAAAAATCTTTTCTCTCCAAACGCCAAACCTTATAAAAGATTATAAGAAAACTTGTCAAAGTTGCTAAACTTGAAAATTAATATCAAGAAAACCTGGTTAAAGATTTTTTAGTCCTAATAAATTATGCAAACAGTTGTTGAAAGAAATTCCAAAGAAGACTAAAACTGGTACCTTATTCTCTATAAGAAATGGAAGATCTTTGTACATACATATGAAGATTTCAACAAGAATAGCATAATTTTTTCAAAGATTATAATGTGTTATACAATTTTTAAAGGTTTTAAGTTTAGGAAATAAAGCGTATCAGATATATATACGATATATGTATGTATGTAAATACATATACCACATTATCTAGTGTTTTCCAATTCTTAGACATATTTTATTATTGTATCTTCTAATACTTAAATGACTAAAATATTTTCTATGTATACATATATTAATATGTTTTGCATATCCTTGCTGCTTCATCTAAATAAAAGAAATCCTAACGAACTAAAAATATTAAATGATTGAATATTTATTTTAAATCTTAAATATTTCCTATATTTCAACACCTTGTTAAATTTTTTTTCTTTGTAATAATTTAACACTTGTCATTATGAAAGATAAGGATCTCCATTAAAACGTTAATTGCTTGACATAAATAATGAATTCATGGCGAATTGTCAACAGTTTTCAAATAAATAAAGTTAATTTAACAATTAACACACACACATACATACATACACAGAGGGAGAGGGAGAGAGAGAGAGGAGAGGGAGAGATATACACATGTACACACATTAGAGAGGAAGATATCATCAATTGCATTAACAATAGTTGAATACAATAAGCAATATATGTACATATGTCCATATATTTTTCAGTCATCACAAATCGGCAAAACAAAACAGAGCAACAACAACAACAACAAAAAGCAATGGCCACAACAACAATCGCCTGACAAAACATTTGAACTGAACCGGAGAAGACAAAACGTTTAACACGATGACGACGACGACGACGACGACGACGACGACGACGACGACGACGGCAACGGTGACAGAGGCAGAGGCAGCAGCAACGACAACGGCGGCAGTGGCTTTTAGCAAAAAAAAGTTAGGTTAGGTTATGGATGACGACGCTGCCACATGCAGCGTACAGAGAATTGAGAGTGGAGAGTCAAAGAGAACGGGTTCAAAATCCTATACAACTACAACATAGCATACATAGCAACAACAACTAACTAAGCAATAATAACAACAAAACCAACAGGAAAAAAGCCCCAGAAGGTAGACGGACCAAAGTCGGCATCGAGAACCCAATAGAGCGTGCTCTGTAGCATATGTATACACACATACATATATAAAAACAAACATACAAACAAACATTTATTTGTATGTATACATATATAAATGTATTTGTGTATTATAACTTTTGGGTATAGTGGGGGGGAGGAGGGGGAACAGTGGCAAAAGAAAAAAAAACTCGTTTATTGCGGAAAAATGCAACGTCATTGTGTAGACAGAACCACATTTTCGAGAAGGGGGAAACTGCCTCTCTGTATACACCCTTGGGTGAAGGATCGCTCTTTTTTCTCGCAATCCTCGTTGCCGTTGTTGTTGTTGTTGCTGTTGTTGTTGTTATTCTTGAACGTTGCCAAACCTGAATTTCATCATTAATGCAATGCAATGCCAATGGCAATGGCAATGGCAATGGCAATGTCTATCTGTACAGAAAGAAAAGAATCGCACCAACTATCAAGAGGACTAGCATAATCTAAAGATAAAACGAAATCAAAAATTTTGTCCTATTCGAAGAGTAACTATAAGTATATTTCTTATTAATAATATATATTACTTAAGGCAACATTATTTTTTAAAAACAAATCTCATAGAAGTTTGAATTATAATTAAAATGAAATTATTTATTTAAATTTTGTAGAAGTTTGAATTATGTACATATATATAATTATGTAAAATGTTTTTTAACTATTAATTTTAAGTAATTTAATGTTAAGTAACTTTTGTAATATTCAAGTAATATTAATAAAAATGTTTTCAAAATCATTTATTAGATATACTAAATAATAACGATCTTGCTTATATTAGGAAAGTGTGTCCTTTTGTGGAATTGGTAAGATAATTTGCCAAAACCACTCAAAATATGATAAAATTGCACTTTAGGTAAAAGCATTATATTTTCTTGATTCCAGAACTCACTTAAGTAGTTTCATTTGACATAATTTCATCTGACTAAATTAAAAAATACGTCAAAGCCAAAAATTTCAGAATTTTAAATATATTTTCATGATTCCATTACGAATTAAATTATATTAATAGTAAATTTTCATTTAATAAAAATTAATCATTTCAGAATTTGAATTAATAATATTACACGAGATTTGTAATAAATCTCTACTTCAGAGGGCTCCAATTCAGTCAAATCTCGTCTGATTTTGGAAAACGATGTCTTTATTTGCTTTTTGGAATTGCCATTTTTAATTAGCATAAAAATCTGGAAAACTAATTTTCAACTCGATTTTCGCAAATTTTAACGATGGTTACACTGCAAAAATTTAAGAAAATCGGGTCAAAATTTTTTTCCAACTTTTTCAACTTTTAATGCAGTTTTTTAATACGGAAATTATCCAGAAGATTGATGTAAAATTTTTACAAATCGGCCAAAAGATGGCCAACCTAGAGCCTATAGAACATTGGTAAGATCCTTCAAAAGAAGGACAACGGACAAATCCTTCGAAGGAACCTCTACTTTAAAAGGCTCCAATTCAATCTGATTTAAAAAAACTATGTCTTTATTTGCTGTTTAGAATCCACTCCACTAATCTAAAAAGAAAGTTAAGATAAAAACTATTTTTAAAAACAAAATTTTAGAAAGCAAAACAAGACACTAAATCAAACTTAACCTGAATTTAAACTGACACTCCTAAAAAGAAATTCCAATCACAGCAATGTTTTCAAAACGATTGTCAGTCATATTACTTAATTTAAGCAGCATATGAATGCAGTAAGTTCACTATATATATATACATATATACGTATATACATATGCATCATCTGATTAAATAAACGGACTAGCCCCTTGACACTAATAACCGTGGAAAATAAATTGGAACTTTGAGTGTCGAAATGCATTCCTTTTGGATTACAGATATTATTACGAAATAGATAGTAGAAACGATTCAGGACTGAATTCTTTTTAGTCTTAGTTAGATTTTAAAGTTCCCTAAAGTATACTATAAACTACAAATTAACAAGGTAGCTAAGTAAGCTACACAGTTATTTAAACTCAAATTAGTATATCAATATAATATATATCTTATAATAATATAAGTTGAAAGCAAAAGTCAATATTCTGCTCACCTTTAAGTACATATATGTATAATGTAGGTAAGGAACCGATATATACACTTATTTATGCATGATATACATTTTTATAATTTGTAAGAATTTCATTCAACCAATCAATCTCGTAAAAATCTTTTCTTTTTTTTAACTTTATTGTAAATTGCTGAAAAATTATATAGCCATGCCTGCTATTTCGTTTTATTCTCTGTCTCTGTTTCTCTATCTCTCTTTCTCTCTCTTGAAAATTTTAACGGTAAAGCTAATTTATGCCACCAAACTAAAAGTTTGAAGAACTTCTAAAGAATTGGCCCGAAACCGAAACACAAGGCGGAAGTTAGTCAAAGAAGCCAATTGAATGCAACAACAAGAATTGGGGAACAAGTGCAACTAACCGAAGCTGAAGCTGAAGCTTCAACTTGGTGAAAGGGGCAAAAATCATAAAAATACAGATAGACAGACAGAGAGTGAAGAGAGGGGGGAAATAAAAAAGAAAAAGAAAAAGAAAAGAAAAAAAGAAAAGAAAAGGAAAAGGAAAAGAAACTAACTATCAACTGTGCTGACTGTCTGTTGTTTTGGCCAATCATTTACCCGCGAGAGAAAAGAGAGTACAGAGTGTCAGAGAGAGAGAGAGAGAGGCAGAGAGGGGGAGTGAAAGAGACAGCAGTTAATTGTCAGCTGCCTTGAACTGAATGAAGTGAAAAAATGGAAGTACTAACAGAAAGAAGAAATGCAACCGGTTTTTTCTTCTTTTTCTCTTTTCCCTCTTATTTTTTTTTTTTTGCACTTTATACTCTTTTTTTAGTTTCTTTTTTTTTGGACCACGAGGCGTATGCGTAATTAGATTTGTTGTGTTTGCTGGCTATCGACACACTAATTGGACTAAAGTTTCATAGCGCATTGCACTCATATGAGGAAAAATAGAAGGAAAAAGAAATCTACATATATATATATATATATATAATTTGCATCAGAGTCGTAAATTTAACAGCTTCCTTATTTGTATATGGTTATGAGGCATTTGTTCATAAAATTTAAATATATGTATCGAATAATTTCCCTAATATGTATATACGGATCCATATATTTAAGAAAAAGGAAGAATATAAAGTTAAGCCGAAATTATGAAAGCTAAACTTATATGGTAATTTCTTGTAATTAAACTACATATAATATAAACATTAAATCAATACTAAAACATAAATTAAATAACTTCATATCCTTTCCATATTTTGTTAATATAACAAAACCGATTATCTCTGTTTTAAACTCTGTAATTTTCAATTCCTCATCGTCTCGACATTAAACAATTTGAAAATTTAATGACATTTAATAACGTTTCTTTATGAACAATTAAATAATGTTATAAAATTTGCTATTAGCCTTAAATACCTCCTATAAAGTTAGTTATTAGGTTCTTAATGGGTGTGTATTTAATTTTAACACGCCTTCTGCCAGCTATATAATATATATAATGGCGGTTATTTTATTTTATATTGATATAAAAGAAGTGCATATTTATACATACATAAACAGCATGCGGATGATAAATATTTTAACAAAAAGTTTTCTTTATGATCAATAAGTACAAAAGATCATTATCATGAATTCTTCTCTGATCCATTTTCTTCAATTTAATATTTTGTATAAAAAGTTTCTGTAGAAACTGCTACAAATTAGAGACTTATCAAAAGAGTAAATATATGTTTATAAGAATAAGCAAAACCCTTTCAAAATGTCTTTAAGAAGGCATCAATATTCTAATAAAACATTTTACAAAAGCTAAAAATACCCTTTCTAGAATAATTGATGTAAGATATATCAATAACTAATTGTATTCTCGACCCAGACTATTGCAAGAGTTTGATTAAAATTTATTGTAATATTAATATAGATAAATTAATTTGATTACTTTATAATAATTATTAATAAACATTTTTACTAAATGTAATAGTTATTAAGGACAATAATATTGATAAAGATCAGAAAGTGATATGTTTTATTGATTCATTCAAAGATCAACTGAACAACTCCAAACAAGAACTAATGAAAAACAAAACATTAATAAAAAGAAAATGCGTATGACAATTGGAAAATTGTTAATAGTAATGATAGAAAATAAATAAAATAACTATAAATTTGCTATCGCCCTTTGCGGATTATAATTCACTCAGAGAAAAGGCTTTTCGTCAGATAGAAACCGCTTTTAACTAAGTTTACTACATTTCAATATCATATATAGCCAAACAAGGTTTAAGCCAAGATTTAAATCAATGTTAATAATCTACAGATAATATTGAATGATTCTTGCCAAGATCAGTTCAGATCAATACAGAAATTCCATGAATTAGAATAAACTAAAAACATTTCATATTTTTTTTTACCATTTTATCCAAATGGCTAACAATTACGTCATTACTGATGCATTTTTTTAGGATGGAGTACAAACTATAAACTGAATTATAAGTATATGTATGTATATATACCCGATTTGACATACGTACATACTTCTCAAACAACCCACGTAAGAACAAAGATTATTGTTAATTTAGAATGGATCTCATGCCTTAATTTTAATATTCAGCTATATATAAATAGTTTGCCATTGAAATCTATTACTCACTTGTTAATTTGCATATATAGTCACACGCTCTATTCTCTCTCTCTCTCTCTCACACACACGCACACATATATTTAAACAGTCTTTCTCCCTCTTTGTCTTAGCTTATTCTTTTGTTATTTTCTCTCCCTCTCTCTCTCTCACTCTCTCTCCATTCTCTATGCCAAAATGGCCGTCAATAATCGTATGTCACTTCGTTTAATGCAGCATTTTTCGTGTATGTATGTATTTAGTTATAGGTATATACTTATATATATATATATATATGTATGTATATATTATATTTTTGTTGCTAAGGCATTAATAATGATTGTTTTTTTATTGTTTTTCGCATTAATTGCTATTTGCTATTTAAAATAGTTTAAACAATGGCTGCGTCACATTTTTGTTTGCAATGAGCATAATAAATATGAAAATTTTCTTTTTATGAATAATATTTAATAACTTAATCATTCACTTTTCCCTCTGTCGGAGTATTCATTTTCTTCTAATCATTCATTGGTCAGCAAGTGAAACTTATGAAATGGCAAAACGGAAACAAAGACTCAATGGATGAATAACTATTTGTATGTGTGTGTCTGTGTGTCTATGTGTGTGTGTGCGCATATCTATGATGAGTTTAGGGAAAGGGGGGATGGCACATGGAGAGGGGCATTGTATTGCTAATGAGAAACAGTTGTTTAGATACTTTCGCATGTGTGCAAAAACTGTGAGCTGTCTCTGAGCCCGAATGTGTGCCAGGGGTAGATGACATAATTCAAATGAACGGATGACATTCATTACACTGCATTCGCTGGGGTATAGAAAAAGAGCAGACAAAAAAAAAAAAAAAAAAAAAATATGCAAAAAAAAAAAAAAAAAAAATGAGAAAAATTTCAATTGTAGACAATAAGCTCCCTTTTTACACTATTTCTATGCGAATTTACCCCTTGCATTATCTCCACCACGGACGTAGACACACATACATATATAGGGGCTGATCTAGTTGGAAATTCTTGAAATATCTCTTAAATTAATTGATCCTTGAAATTCTTTGACATCATTTAATAAGTGTCCGCTTTGGTTAACAAAGTGATCAACTTGAAAATATATATTAATAATTATGAAAATTTTATATGTACAACTAATTATTTGAATAGATTTAGCCATCTTCACCATCGACAAATTACAGAAATTTAATTAAAATAAATTAAACTAAAATAAATTAATCTATAAATCGATTAACTTATTGAAATTTAATTAACTTATATTTTGAATAATTTCTGAAGTTGAGAAAAATGAAAAAAAACATATTTTGACTTAAACAAAATTTATTTATTTATAAATACTCGTTGAATAACTTTTTACTATTTTTTTAACTAATATTTTTAACTTGAATAATTTCACTTATATAAAAACTTCTTCTAGCATTTTTGAATTAATAATCTTTTATATTTTTCGTCACTTAGCAAGCTGGTTAACAAACCCTTTCGGTTGTAACCATGTTTTCCATTTAACGTTTCACTTCTTTTTTCCTTCTTTCGTTTTATTCAGACCATATTAAATTTTGTTAAAGTTTTTTTTTTTTTTTTTTTTTTGTTGTACACAATGACTCGCTTAATCGTTGTTCCTTGTTTTCTTTGATGGTTCCTCCCTTTTCTCTTATGTCTTCTTTTTACGTATTACTTATATTCCTTTTTTGATTCCATCAGAAAACAATTTTGACCCGGGCAATGTTTGAATTTTATGGAGTTCCCCCCTTATTCGCAATTTATTCGTTACGCTCTAAATACGAACTCATTTTCATTTCCTTTCACTTCGATATTTCATGACCCTTTTTTTTTTTTGTTGAAAACAGATCGGAAAAAAAAAACAAATTTAACAACATATATGAATGAAGATAGACATTTCGTTTCCTGCTTTGATCTTTCAGCATGTTGCACAAGCGCAGAAATGTAAAGTTAAAAAATCAGTCAACCATTAGTCCTAACCCATACCTATGGCAAAGGGGTCCAAAAACACACCTCAATAAAATTGCTGACAAACACACACATGCACACAAACAGAGAAACGCACACAAATCCTGGCTAGTTGAAATTCATCTCCGGTCTTTGTGGGATGGTTTTATCTCCATGGCAACTAAGCGGCATTAGAAAAGACCATTTGCCATTCAAAACATGGTAGGAAGCTGGGTGGAGGGTGAGGGGGATGGATTGAAGGAAGGAACCTAAAAGGCCAGGATTATACTTGTTAGTTATTGATGGCACAATGGTAGGATGTGCCTACTGTACACAGTATTTGCAATTTGTCTGCGGTTTCTATATGAATTCGAATTTCACATAAATATTTATCTGTGTCGATATGGAATTTGTATGTCTTTCATAAATGAATGGAGCCGGTTTTTTTTTTTGCTCTTCTTTCCTAATGAGCATGTGGTTATTATACTGAGAACTAAATAGAAAAATTCAACGGAAGTGAGTGTAAATAATTATCAAAGTAATTGCAAGTTTTCAAATAATTTAATTAGACTGAAATTCAATTGAGAATGTTTAACGATGCTTGGTAGAAATTTTGGTTTAACCGAAAGGAACATTATAAGTATCCTGTAGCATACTTTAAGGAACTTCTGAATTTAGTTACTTTACTAAACGAATAGTTTGAGTTTTGCATGATTGAAAAATCAATTTTGTGCAAGGACCTTTTTTTTTTAATTTTAATAGGTCTTTCACCTGAACCAAACATCAAATCAATTATATTATACCCTCAGCAAGGGCATAAAAGTCAAGAAATAAATCCACATTTTTATAAATTTATGAGTTTTATTCATTTCCTCACAAAATAATGATTACCTTTGCGCTATGTTTTATAACTGAAATAATAATAAATAAATTTGATTTGAGACTTCTTAGTATATACTATAACACTAAGTCCATTATTTTATTTTTCTTTTTAAAGTACAATTATTCCAAAAGAATGCCGCAAATTTTTAATTTATTAGTTAGAGAATGAATGATGAAATTTTGTATGTTAATTTTAATATATTTTACTTTTACAAATTTATTCAGTTGAGTTTGATTGTTTTATCGTTCTTAGAAGAGCTCCGACTTCGTCTTCTTTGTTAATTTATAAGATGTCAGAAACTTAAAAAGTTGCAACATTTTATTGTTTTTATACCTAATATTCTGTAGAATATGTTTATTTCCATAAAAATATATATTTTGTATACATATCTAATGGTAACACTTTGAGGCGAGTTGAAGGCCTTTAAGCTATCTCCCTTTCCTACAATATTTAGTCATAATATTGTTTGTTCTTATATCATTATATATAGTAGATAAATCTAATATATAACTACTTCTCCTGTGTGTTAAAGCCCTTAAATAAAGCCCACGTCATATACAGATTTCCCTCATTTTCGTTTTACTCATAAATTTTTCACTTCTTTTCAGTCAGTCAACCACTTTTGCATTATAAGTTCATCTGCAACCTTGTACCTAAATACCTAGAATATCTAATTTAATATAAAATTGAGTATCTTCTTCTTCTCTCTTTTTCTACTCAAAGCACTTGTCAATTCAGTTTTCTCATTCAACCGCTTGGCACAATGTGCGTATGCGTAATAATTGTTGTTGAGATGAAAAACACAGCAGCTTTTCATAATTGAAATCATTTCCAAGAAAGTTGACTATATAAAAAGAGAGAAAGAGAGAGAGAGAGAGAGAAAGATAGAGAGAGAATAGTTTGGATATGCCAAGACAAGGCTTTAATTGTGCACTAAGCTGCTTATAACGCCACCTCGCTCACCTCCCCACCACCATCCCATCTATCCATCTATTTTTCCATTTCTTTTTTTCTCTTTCTTTTTGTTGTTGCTTTTACTAT
This sequence comes from Drosophila sturtevanti, assembly GCA_018150375.1. Lineage (NCBI taxonomy): Eukaryota > Metazoa > Arthropoda > Insecta > Diptera > Drosophilidae > Drosophila > Drosophila sturtevanti. Next base: position 1,293,670 of record JAECWJ010000341.1, on the reverse strand, counting down.
ACAATCCTGGGCACGTCTTGGCCAAAGAATGAGCAACCAGCCGGAAGATGCAGCTGGCAATGTAGAGGCAAAGAGGAAAGAGAGAGGATAGTTTGGAACCAAGAAGTATAAGACGAAGAAGAGGAAGAAGAAGCAGAAGAAGAGGCGATAACAAGAAGAAAAAGTATTTTATAGATACACAAAGAGACCAAGACCATGGACTTGACTCAAAGTCAGAGACGAAGAGGTAGCAACAGCACCATCATCAGCAGCACCACCAGCACTAGCAACAGCAACAGCAGCAGCAACAACAACAGCAACAGCAGTTGCATTGTTGTTGAGGCTAGTTTTTTCTTTCAGTTTATACACATAGAGAAAACACACGAGACTTACGTACATACATACGTATAGAGGTATAGAGAGGCAGGGAACATGCCGCCATTGCTGGCTATGGATGATGACGATGATGATGATGATGATTATGATGATGAAGATGATAATGATGATGTTGCCATGGTTGCCAGAGTACAGTCATAGAATAGCACAGCACAACAGCCGACGAACGCAAAGGCACTTTATATAGTCGACGTCGCATGCATAAACTACAAAATTCCTTTTAAAGCGTAAAATGCATTCGATAGATACACACACACACACAGACACATACAAAACGCAACCCAACACATGGAAAGAGGCACAAATCTACAGAGCATCGGATATACAATGTTCTGACTTTGAATCGTTTGCTACCTCTGACTCTTTCCAACAAAAATTCTGACTTGTCTCTCTATCTATCTATCTATCTATCTTTCTATATATCTATCTATCTATCTATCCGTATATGTAACCACAATTGCATCTGTATCTCAGTCTCCAACTGTATCTGAGTGAGTGTGCACTTGTGTGTGTGTGTGTATGTGTACACACACATTTTACATTGCATCTGCTCGCTCATATTTACTCAAAAATTCAATTTGCCAACAAATTACACTGTCTTTTGTTTGCAAAAAAAAAAGAAGGAAAAATTCAATTGTTATTATCACAGATACATTTTTTGAAATACACTATTACCTGGTTTATTTTTTTTTTAGATATTTTTCGTTCATTTGCTATGTCTTATATTATTTTGTAAGCAAAATAAAATAATACATATTTTATTGATTTTATTTTTGTGCTTTATAGGTTAAATATTATAATCTCAAATAGAAATGTGTTTTGTATACGTTTTTCAAAATTTCCTATAAAATTATTAATAATTTGTATAACTAATTCTATTTAAAGGTTAAAAAGCTATCTTTGTTCTAATCAACTAACTACATAAATTTAAATTGAAAAAATTTATTTGATTATGTAATATAATTATTTTTTGAGGAAAACTATTGATTTTTATTTCTAAAGAAAATTTCAAAAAAGATAATTATTTTCGATCACTGATATTACAGCTTTGTCTACGCATTGCATGTTTTTCTATATTATTTTTCATTAATTGATTTTTATTTATAAATATTATTTAAATTTTATTACCCGAATTTATCATTGCAAAATATATAAATTATTTTATTTCCCCTAAATCCCTTTATCTTTAGTATTTTGTATGTAGAATCCTTAATAAATCTTTTATGCTAAAATAAGGTATAACAATCTTTAATATAAATTAGTTTTCTACACTATATACTAAAATCGGTTAAAGTATAAAGGGAAATACCCCACATATATTCCGCAAAGTATTCGAAATGCAATTCAACAATCTCTTTCATCATCTGGAAAACGTAGCTAACATTATTTTTTTTTTTGTGTCAGAACGTTATCAAAATATGTAGTTTCCATATTTGACTTAGATAAGGTAATACCAAGAAAAAAAAAAGAGAATGTGTAACTTGTTAAATCAATTGGGTTGCCTTTAATATAAATTGTAGTTTCTACTTTGATGCGTCAGAACATTAACTATTATTTGTATCTTACAACTTTATTTAGATATCATAAAAAATTACTCATATCTGAACAGATATAAACTGCTAGCTACTCTACACATCCGGAACCATTGTGGGTCCTATCTCCATGGGATCCACCGTCTTTATTTAATCAAAAGTCATAAGACCTAAAGTCATAAGAACAATTCAAAAAAAGTTTAAGATAAAAGAGAAGAGTACCACATCCTGAATTATAGTTATTCTATACTTAAGCTATATTCATTATAACTTGTTAGAAATATCAATGAAAATTTTAGAATAAAATCATTTTCCCGTACCCTCAATAAAAATATTGCAACTAAATGACAATGCAGAGCAGATGAGAGGAAAAATTGCAAAGGGAAATCATCCGAATGCGTTGAATAAATTATATATAACACAAATATATATACACATATCTACATACACAATTAAACCCATTTCAATATAATCGCTTACAAATGACTAATACAATATACATATATAATATAATTAATTACAAAATACTATAGTAATATAGATCAATTGCTGACTATAGAATTAATATCATGTTCATCGGCTGATTCATCTGTAAGTGTTTAACTTAAATTAGTTAAATAATTTTAAATTACTACTACATTCCATAGCTAATATATAGATGATGATCCAAATTTATGATATTATCATATCTCTAATAAATCTGATGGTAAATAGTTCTAGAGATATGTTTACCTGAACTTATCTATATTATATATTATATGATGATTGTTTTAGATATCTGAACTATGAGTAAATGTAATCACAAAAACAAATCAGTTCTAATATCAATGTTATTTGTTTGTGTGCCATCAGGTAACTTAATTTGTTTATTTAGTGGTTTCATAAACAATTGTGAAAATAAATTTATTGGAAATTTGATTTTTATTGGTTTAATAAATAGGTAAGCCAAAATAAAATCAAGTGAAATGCCATGACATAAGCAAACAAAAATGACAACTGAGACCATTGTGGGGACACCAAAAGCAATTGGAAACCGCAACAACATACACACACACACACACACAGAGTCATTTAAAACACACTCACATGCAGACAGAATCAATGTCAAAGCCTGGACTAATATAATTTTGAGCAAGGACATACATATACATACATATATGTACATATGTGGTAGAAGGAACCACCATTTGGTGAATAGATAACCGAATATGAACGCTTCACTGGCAACACATGCAGCTGGCATGCATCCCGCTGGCGCCCACATTCCTATAAACCCTCCACTTGCTCCCCCCGCCCCAATACCCCTACACCTACCCCTATTGGGCCAACTGGTTTCCAGCTGTGAAATGAAGCCAAGTGTAAAACGTAGACTGGTATACGAATGGAATAGTGGGCGACATGCAGGCATCATCATTGCCATCTCCGGTGTCATTATTATCAACATCACCATCATCATCATCATCATCATCATCATTATCATCGTCATCATCATTATTATCTTTGTTCTGTAGCGTCTGAATGTTAGTTCAAGGGCGGAATCAAGGCTGTGCTCTGTTTGGGAGTTCCCGATTTCTCTATAAATAGCTGACCAAGCAGGGACAACTTGTCAATCCTACCACATGTCGTATACGCAATATGGGTAAAAAACTCACCATAGTCACCAACATGTATGCACTTCCTTTGCGACTTATTGTGGGTGTGTGTGTGTAGTGAGTGAGTGTAGTGAGTGTGTTAGTGTATGTTGCTATTGCAACATCCTCTTTGCACTTGAACCATTGTCCTTTGGCCAAACATTCGCCATCTCCTTCTTAAATTCCATTTTCAAGCACATTTTCTTTGGCATTTTCCTTCGTTCTAATTTTTTTTTTATCGTTTACCTTTCCCGAGGCTTTTTCTCTTTTTTACCAATTTGTTAATTTTGTCTTTATTTTTTGATTTAGTAAAAAGCAAAAAAAAAAAAAAATAACAAAATAAATAAAAACAAAATAAATGCAACGCGTGCGCAGTTTCACATGTCTTAAAGTTTTTTTTTTTCTTTTTTGTTAATTTTTATTTGTAGTTTTTTTTTTTTTTATTTATGTAATTGTTTTCATTTTCATTTTTGTTTTTTTGTTTTTGCAATAGTTTGTGTTTTGATTTCTTTGGAAATGTTGCTGAGTAATTTGTGTATCTAACTATATGAATAGAGTGACGGAATAACGGAATGGAAGGGGAAAGCGGATAGGGGGGGGGATTGCATTTTCTTTCACTTGATATTATATTCAAGGTCAAAGAGAAAAAAAACTAACAAAACAAAATGTAGAATAAAAAAATGATTCACAATGGCAAAAACTTAAACAAATTGAGATCATCCAACTAAAATGGATAATTTTTGTAGGATATATGTTGATGGATATATAATTGGAATAGATAATGAAATAATCTTGTAAATGATTGAGATTTTCTTATTAAAATTAATTTTGGTTATATATTTTTTTTGTATATAGTTGTAAAACCGATCATTTTGAATGTTGATTGAAATTTCATGTAGACGAACACGTGTTTTTATATATCAAAACTAAATTCTAAACTTCTATAAGTAAGATTTGACTGCATTTTGTCTCATAAAACGAGATAATGTATATTTAAAAAAAAAAAAAAAAAAAGAAAACTTGTATATTTGTATGTATATATCTACCACATTAGTTATATAATAACTGAGATCAATTTTTACCAACTTGACAAAATCATGAAAAATTTGCTGAGGTTTACAAATTTCTAGAATAGTATAAAAAAGATAGAAGGCAATTATATAAGGACTACTTATTACTTAATAAATATAAATCCTTGAAAAACTAAGACACTAATTTTAAAAAAAGATTATTAATCACGTATTTAAGGCGTAAAACTTGGAAAAATATGTATATATTTAAATGAAAAATGAATATTTAAAAAGATTTTCAAATACTTTTTGCATTTACATACAATCTTAAATGCATTTGCATATAAGCATCGGTCATAGCTATGAAAGATTTTGTTAAACAAAGATTTATTGGATAGTTAACATTGTTTTTTAAGGATCTTAAAACTCAAACATTCCCCAAAAATTTGATTTCGTTATGGTTTGAAAAACTAAATAAAACTTTTATATACCCATTAATAACTTTTATATACCCATTAAGAATAAGAATTTCACTAAGTCTGTATATTCATGTATATTGGGCATATATGTATTAAAAGAATGATTGTATTTGTACAAAGTTAATTAAGCTTTCACAGTATGGAGTTACAATTAGTTGAATTCACTTAAATGAATTGAATTGTAATTCATTTTAAAAACATATTTTAAAATATTAAGTTTATCAAATGAAAAACAACTTTCTAAAAACAAAACCCCTTGTATTATAGTATCCCATAGTAAAATAATGAAAAACTACGATCTTTTCCATTTATGTATGTATGTATGTATGTATGTTTGGGAGCCTTCAAAATGATGTGCTTGGCAAACAAGGAAGAGAGCAAATCTCCTCTCATTATCAGCGGTGAAGTCGTGTAAAAAGACGCGAGTGCATTCAACTGCCTTTAACATGACGCGCAAAAAAAATGCAAAAAATTAAAACAGAAAAAAAAAAAAAAAAAAAAAAAAAATAAAAATGAAAAGAAAATTGAAAAATGCTTAGGAGCAGAACCAAAGTAGTAGTTGAGACGAAATACAACTAAAGTATTTTGTTAAGTACTTGAAATATTCGTAAAATGTTAATTGATACATTTGGAAATTTAGTTCAAAGTTTTCTTTTCGCCTTTTATATGCGTTTTTTTTCCTTCTCTTTTTAATTTTTTTCCTTCTTCTCTCGATGAACAAAGCGCACTAATACATTCAATGAATGTACATATGTATGTAGCATTTGCATTTGTGTTGGTGTGCATGTGCATGCGCAGTGCAGTGAACGTTCAAGTTGTTGTTGTTGTTGCCGTTGTCGTAATTGTTGTTGGTAGTGGTGTTGTTTGGTAGGGCCCGCTGCACTTTGAATATCTGTATGTGAATAAGAGTATGTGTGTGTGTGTGTGTGTATGCGTGTATGTGTGCATGTACATACATACATATGTACATACATACATATGTGTGCCTTCGGTGTATTGGTATGACTTCATTTCCTTTGTCGTAGGTCATCATCAAATGTAAGGAAATTGCGATTCAATGAAGTTAAAAAATTTTCGTCTATGTGTCACCTTAGTCAGCCATTTTGTTTGGACTTATTTTATTTTTTATTTTTTTGAACTTTTATTAATTTATTTCATTTGAAATTTTTTATTAAATTATAGAATTTTTTAAATAATTATTATTTTTTTTTAGTTTAAACACTTTTATTTGAACACGCTTTTACTATACTTTTTTTTTTACTTCAGAGAGTCTTCTGTTTCGTTGTTTCTAGAATTTTGTATAAATTATTGAAATTTTTAGCTTAATTACGAAACTGCACTTGAAGTTAGTTAGTGTTCCATGCATTTCAAAGTCGCGCTCCATACTGAGAAAAGGGTAGAGAACTTTTTTCACCAACGCATTTCTGTGGATCCAGGGTTGCCATGTTTTAGCAAAAACCGAAAGACCCCCAGCCCAGAGACCGAGACCCGAGACAACAACGGAACAACGGCGAAACGACGCCAACGCAGCGGCAGCAAAAATGGTAATAAAATCAAATGAATCGCACCAAGTGCATCCAATGGACACAGAGAAACAATCAGACACTATATATATATATATATATGTATATGTATATACAAGTATTTATACATATGTATATGTACTTATAAGTACATTATATGTGTGGGAGAGGGGGTTAGGGCAGTGGGAACTGTCAATGGGGGGCTATGAGCCGGCCGCCTTTTGCGTGGCAATTTGTTTGTGTGTATTGCAATTTTTTGTCGGCTCTCTCTCACTCCGCTTTTTGCGCTCTCTCTCTCTCTCTCGGTCGGTGTACTTCTGCCTCTTGCACTGGTTCTCCCTCTCATTTGTAATGCAGGCAGAGCGCACTTGCTAAAAAAGTACACACATACGTACATACATACATATGTATGTACATTCATATGTACATAAATATTTCATACATATGCGTATATATGAATGTTTATATGCAATCATATGTACATATATATGTAATCATCGCTCTTTTTCGTTGTTGAGATGACAGTGTGGATGATGATGCTTACCAGTGTTGGAATTGATCCTACAACGCACCTGTCATGCAAATTGACTGCTGCACATTAGCAACATGCCAACAGCAGCAGCAGCAGGAGCAGCAGCAGCAGCAGCAACGGCAACAGCAACAAACATCATTAGCAACATCGACAGCAGTACCAATGACAATGACTTATTAAAGGCCAGGGCAAAAAATCCGACGGCGAAATGCAATGTAACGGACAATGACGCGTAAACCGCAAAGAAATATGTACTTGTACCGTGGAACAAGAAATTATGCACATACACAACCACAGCAACGGCGACAACAACAACAGCAGCAAGTAGCAACACCAACAACAGCAGCAACAATGACGACAATTAACGTCCGCGTACCCGTGCTCTCGACCCGCAATGTGCAACGAAACTTTTGCAAATGAAATGCAGCCAACGGCGAATGGCCGGACACAAAAGAAAGCTACGTCGTCGTCGTCATCGTCGTCATTATTGTGAGCAGAGTCGTCGACTGCAGCAGTAGCAGAAACAGAAATGCAAAAAAAAAATGAATATACAGGAAAAGTTGCTAAATTCAACACTGTTTCTCTCTCTTTCGCTCTCTCTCTCTCTCGCTCAGTCTCTCAATCTCTCTATCTCTGTTGAACGGGGTAAAATCAAAGAGAACTTGTGCTAATGTTTGCTCTTTATCAGGTGAACTTGTATTAGTTGCAGTTGCATTTCTTGGAATGACCGTGAAATCACTGAAAGCCATGGTTGCAGCAGCAATTTGAAAACCAAAGCATACTTTATGTTGTTTTTCCATAAATTTAATTATTTAAAATTACTTAAAATATTACTATACTTACAACTGTAATCAAATAACAGTTCATACAAACAAAAACAAATATTCATTTGTATGAAAACTACTAATTTTAATATGGTATATTTCTCCTTTTAAAATAATAGACATGCACTGTTAAGAATTATTTACTTAGTTTATCTTAGAAAGTATAAATGAAAAATTTATTTTAATAAATCTTATAGTGATCTGCTGTTTCATCAGCTTCATATAAGTGCGCAGTGCTTTGAATTTGAGTTGGGTTAAAAATTTAATATATGTATGTCTATAAAGGATTTGCTAATATTAATGACGTTTAATTAGATTTTTAAAAACTTTATGGAAATAAACAGCAATGAAACATATTATAATGAATAATATTATATAGTTTATTTAGCAGCTAAACGGAGAACAAATAAAAAACGAGTTCATATTTCTTTTAGTAATTGTGATGCCAACAAAGCTATAAGACTTTTTTATTTCAAAATATTTAAATACATGTTTTCTGAAGTATTTTAAGCCATTGGAAGCCATCATCACTCAAATTTATATCAAGGCACTTATGCCGAGGAGCGATTACTCTGTACATTTATCAGTGTAGAGTTTATCAGCTAAAGATGAGTTATTATATTTTGACTATGACAGTTTCAAATGACAAGTGACAACAATAACCATCACATTTGAGTAGCTTATTTAAAAAATATATATTTAAAAAGTGTAAGGTATTCAAATTTCAAACCAACCGCTTTTTACTCCTATCCCTGGTTCTTCATGCAGGTCTCGATTTCAATATATCGATAAATCGATTCACTGATTAATTTTGCATAACTTAAGCTATGTCGATAAGTATTGGTTAACAGAAAAATGTGACTTTTACAGTTATTTAACAGACAAAATTGGACCTTAACAGAATAAAGTGATTTACAGAGCCTTTATAGAGGCAAAATTAATATTACAGAGCCAGATTTTAACATTACACTAGAAGAAATGTACTTATTTTCAAAAAAATAATATAAAAATAAATAATAATAAATTATTAATAATTAATTTACTTAATAAATTTATAAGCTTAACATAAAACTTGACTGATTATTTTGCCATTTGTTACATGTATAGTAAATTTTATCTTAACCCGATCGATTTGAATTTTTAACAGCGCGTTAGCAGTACACTTTGAAAAATTCCCGAGGTAGCACGTTGACTTAAAGTTAAATTAAGATTAAATTAAATTAAATTTATTAAATAAAAGGTAAACCATGGCTTCCATATTGCGAACGGGGAAATTGCTGCGCTACTTTGCCGGCTTCACGAGGAACGTGGTGGTGAACACGGTGCGAGAGAACGAGGGAAACAATCTGGTGACCAATGCCCCATGCATTTGCGGCCAATTCCAAAAGTAAGTAGAGCCGGCATTACGCAATAAACGAAGACTTCGATGTAATTATGGATGTGACTGGAAGGATGTTCCTAGGCAGCGTGTCTTATGACCAGTTGGTGCCTCATTGAGAGCACCAGGGCCTGAAGTTTGAACAGGTAGAGATGTTTACATAACCTAATAAAGCATGTTTTTCCCATTCCCCAGCGGATTTGCTAGCAATGCGGCAGCACCCAAGGCGGAGTTAAGTCTGGATAGGCAGATTAGGCGACTCGATCACGATGTGAGACGCATTGGACGCATCTCTCGACGGGATCTGGAAGAAGTCCTCGACGAGATACGCACACACCGTACGGCAACCAGTTCGCAGTCGCTCCTGGTGATACGTTGCTGTGGTAATTTGGTGCCCGAGGAGTTGCCCGAGGTGCGCACTGCTTTGGTGCAGGAAATATGGAAAACACTGAACGCCTTAAATGTGCCCATGGATATCTCACACTATAATGCCTTGTTGCGTGTTTACCTCGAGAATGAACATCAATTTGCTCCAACCGATTTCCTGGCTGAGATCGAGGCCAAAGGCATTGAGCCGAATCGTGTTACCTATCAAAGATTAATTGCTCGTTATTGCCAGCAGGGTGATATTGAGGGTGCCACAAGGATTTTGGAATTCATGCGGGGCAAGAGTTTGCCAGTGAATGAGAATGTCTTTAACTCCTTGATACTGGGACACTCACAGGTGAGGACACCGTAGATTGATACATATATATCCATTCCACTGATTTCCATTTCCAGGCGAATGATTTAGAATCAGCAAGGGGAATTTTGGGTGTAATGAAGCAAGCAGGATTGGAACCCAGTGGCGATACCTATACCACTTTGCTATGTGCCTTTGCCCGTCATGGTGATTTGACAGCTTTGCACGAAACTCTGGCCGAATGTGAGAAAAATGAGATAATCTTGCTGGACAAGGATTTGCTGGATATTGTTTATACTCTAACTGTTCATGGCAATGGCGAAAAGACGGATGAAGTTCTAAGCAAATTGCGCATCTCACCTGGTTTCAATCAGGATGCTGTCAATATTATATTACGTCTGGTCAACAAGGGCTATGAAGATGTGGCCCTAAAATTGTTGCGTCTTATGCCCAGATCCACTCGTGTGAATGGCGAACAAGTTGATGTGGGAGCATTCTTTGTCCGCCAGCTGGTGAAGGCAAATCGACCGGTGGAGAAGATCTTGAGCATTTGCAAAACTCTGCAGGCAGAGGGTCTAAATCCCAAGGCTTTGACCATAGCCACCGAAGCTGGTCTAACCAATGGTGTGGTTAACAATGCTCTGCCCCTGCTCCAGGAGATGAAGAATGCCGGCTTACCCATCAGGCAGCATTATTTCTGGCCTCTGATCTGCTCGGTGGAGTCCAATAAGGTGTTGGATATTGTGCGTCGCATGCAACATGAATTCTCTCTGTACCCCAATTCGGAAACCATTCGAGATTATGTTATACCCAATCTGAAGGAGAAGAACTGGGATCGCATAGTGACTGCTCTAAGGGATGCCGGAGTACCCAATTCCACGGCAGTCACTTCAGCCGTGTATTCCGCTTTGGTTAACCATCAATTGGCGGATGCAGCCAAAATTATGGAACAGAGTCGTGCCTACTATGTGCCCATACTCTTCCGTCAGCCCTTGATTTTGGCTCTAAGTCATACCATGGATTTCTCCTCATTTATACGCTGCGTGAGGCAAATTCATGAAGGATTGCAGCTACGTGCCAATAAAGTCGAAGATGATGCCGATCAGGTGGCCAGCGAAGGAGAAGCACCAACTGCCACTAGTACTGGCAGCAGTGGAGGTGCCACGCCCGATGTGGTGGGCAGCATTGTTCAAGAGGCAGCCATTTACTTTAAGAGAGATCGTGTTCCCATACTGGAGAAGATTCTAGACGGATTGGTTAAACAAGGACTATCAATAAGCAGTAACAAAGCCACAATTCTATCTGAATTAATTGGCTCTGAGATGACACCAAAGCTATCCGAACTCTTGGGCAAACTAAGCTCTGGTGAATTGGAACCCAAACCCTTACCCAACAGTGGTAAACGTTCCTTGGATTCCCTGTCTATTGATGGTATAGTATAAGATGTAAATGAGATGATGGGAATTAATATTAATCTTTCTGTTTGTTCTCTTTCCATTTATAGAACTGGAACGCTTTATAGTCAATGTGGAGGCCAAGGGTGAAAATGCCAATAATATTAAACGACAATTGTTGAATGCCTGTTTCCGTTCCCATAATCTTGAGAAGACCCTACAGGTCATTGATAAATTGGAGAATGAGAAATTCCAAATTCCCATTGGCATCTATGCCCAATTGATTGATCTTTATACTGATCATAAACGGAGCTCTGATGCTTTGGCCTTTAATGCCAAACTAAAAGAGAAGGAACCAAATTTCAAATTAGATAACTTTAAGGCTGTTCGTCTAGCCGATTTGCTTATCCAGGAAGAACGAATTGAAGAGGCATTCAAAGTGCTGGAGGAGAATAAAAAGGAATCGGTCTATAATGAGACTGATGGTAGCTTCAATTATGTTAGCACTGTATGGCGTTCCCTTAATGCTTTGGCCGAATCTGGTCTAACAGAGAGATTGCAACGTCTGTTCGATGCCCTTGTGGCTGGTAATTATATTGTGCCCAATAATATTATCCTGGGACCACTTATCAAAGTTCATTTGACCAAGGATGATATATCGAAAGCTATTGATACTTTTGAAGAGATTTGTCAGAAATATAAGTCTACGCCTTGGAAGAATGAATTGGCCTGTCGTCTCATCCAAAAGGAAGATGCTGCCAATCTGCAACGTTTAACCGATCTGAGCACTAGTATTCATGGCGAGGTTAATAGTTTATACGATTTGGTCTTCTCATTTGTGGAATGTGGTCGTGTGCGTCAGGCCCGTAAGATACTGGAGACACCCGGTTTACGGACACGTCCTCAAAGGATTAGTACTGCCTGCGATCGTTATCGTAGCGAGGGTATGCTACAGCCCCTAGAAGGATTAATTGAAGCCACCAAAGATTTGGGACACATTGATAGAAATAAAATATACTACACTCTTCTGCTCAGCTATGACAAGGCTGATGAGGCGGAAAAGGCATTGGGTTTGTGGACAAAAATGCAAGAAGAGGGTGTACAACCCGCTGATAGTTTCCTCTTAAAATTGGCCGAATTGCTGAAGCGTAAGAATATTGAAGTGCCATTTGTAGTCCCAGAGGTACAACGTTCCAATGACAAAACGAAACGTGGGAAGCGGGAGACCAATGCTGAGTTGGTTAAGGAGCAAGCAGCCGCAAAGCCAGAATCAGAGATTGCCCCAAAGAAACCGGCTGCAGCCACACCCAAACCCCCATCAAATTTAAGTGGCTTCCGCAAGGCAATCCAAGCCAATGATTTGGATGCCGCAATTGGATATAAACATAAATTGAATAGTGGGGAAAAGATCAGCACTCTGGATACATCACGACTCATTGAACTATTGGTTCGTGCTGATCGTCTTGTTGAGGCCACCAAATATGTTGATGAACTTCTTGCAGAGAAACTTCATCCACAGCCAAAAGTTTTCAAATATTATTTAAATAAAATTGCCGCTTCCGGAGATTTGGATAAACTACGTAAAATTGGCGAACAACTGAACGATGAACAGAAGCGTCTCGTATCCTTTGATAATCGTTATTGTCATGCCAATATAGTGGCCGGAAAGGCAGAGGAATTCCTTAAAGAATTGACAAATGATATTGATGCAGCAAAAACTCCCGAAGAGGCCGCTAAACGAGCTGAGAAATTCCCACGTGGTGGTGCTGTCGGTATACTTGAGAAGCATCCCGAATTGGTACCCCAATGTGAGTAGAAGATTTCGTTTTTCTCTTTAATTTAAGAGTTTTCTAAAATAATATAATTTTTCCTTTCAATTTCAAGATGAACTGTTAGCGGAGAAATATGCTGCCCATAATCAATTGGGTCCCATGAATGTACTCTGGATGCATTTGATATCGAATGGCCAGGAAGTGGCATCTAAACAAATCTGGGATAAATATCTATCAAGTGCACCACGTCTCATGTTCCAACGTGTTTTGCAAACGGCTCGCGAACAGCAGGATGAGAAATTGGCATCAACAGTGATCTCTCAGCTGAGAGGTAGTAAAATATCCGAGGGTGCCATTGGCAATGCCTATTCCTGTCTGATTGACATACAAACGAACAAGGGCAATACAGACAAGGCACTGGATGTATTATCCAATGCCATTAAGGATGTTTCCCTAGAGAATATCAATCGTACCGCTTTGTTGCGCTTGAAGCAATCTGTTGAGGAGAAATCACAAAAATTCCCCTATACAATACCCGAGAAGAAGACAAAAGCAAATGATTCTAGTTCATCATCCTCATCATCAAGCAGCAGCGATGATGATGATGTCTCACCCAAAATACCTGAAACTGTTCCACCCAAACCAGGACAAACTTAGAAGTTTTTTTTTGTATCCAAACGAACCCACGAGTCTTTTTCTAATTTAATCCTTAACATAATTACTTATAATTTTTAAAGTATTTACATATGGATAATGTTGCAAGAAATACAAATTATAATAAATTTAATTGTTTTCATTATAATTTGATTTTGTCAAATTGATAATTATTTTATTGTTTTGTAATCTGATTACCACACAATATATGTATGTATAAAAAAGTTTACCAAAAAAAAAAAGAAAAAGAATATTGTTAAAGTAATTGTTTGACTGGCTATTTAAATTAATCTCATCAATTTAAAATATTTTAAATATTCTCCATCACAATATCATATAATATTAAAAAAAAATTGTCCTATTTTATGTATATGACTCGAACCACTCGTCATTAGTTTATTGTGTGTTTAATGGCGATTGTCGTGCTGTCAGAATCCTTCAACAAGGACTACAGTCTCCAAGTGAAGTCTTCTGGAGTTTTCAGTCTGAGCATAAAGTGCTCCGATTAAAATGACCGTTTCTTGTGATTTTTACTCCATCTTTAATGGGGAGATCTAAAGGTTACAATCTTCTCTTCTTATGGAATCCATATAGCAATTCTTGCAATAAAAACTAATTTTCAGTTCAATGATTGAACTGGAATGACTAAAAGTCGACATCTGAATGGTGACGCCTCATCGTATTCACGGATCAACCAATGCTCCTGGGGCAGCTCGTGAAAAATAAAAATTGAGTTACCTGTCTTGATTTCACCACGTATCCGTGTGTTATTGGAGGACTTGTCCCTAAGTTAATCTAAATTAGTTCCAAAAGGGAGAAATAGCGACTACAAGATCCCTTACTGCTGCAGGTGGCGTAAATGCTACTCCAAGGGATAGCAACGTAGCTAAATTGAAGGCGTTAGCTCAAACGGTGTGAATTTGGAGCATGCTGAAAGCAACCAGGAAGTCATGGATTCATTGCATTTTAGGACACATTCCTCTACGGAAGACCGCATCATTTCACATAGTATGCGCTTAGTTAATGTAAATAGATTAGAACCGCTGGAAAATATTTGAAACAAAGTTTTTGCCATGATATTTTTATTTCTTCTATATTTCATATAGAAGTCTCATATGGGTAGAATTATATAGTTTACATATAGCTAAGTCGAAAGAATTTCTAGCGTGATACTGCTTATCGTTGATGTCTTCGTGGCCATCTCAAGTTATTCCAGTCTCGTTGACGATGGTAATAATGATCCCTTTCTGGTTCCCTCTTAATCTTCGTGTGAAAATTCCTTATATTTTGCCCGCGAGTTCTTCCTCTGCCATTGAAATGGGAGTTCCACTTGCTTCTCATTTTAGTATGTTGTTCCATCCATTTATATTGTTCCTTGGGCACGATTTTATGGATAACCTTATCGTTCTCAGCTAATCCATTGGAATAATTATTCCTTCCATTTTTAGCTCTTATCATGAAATAGTTGGGATCATTAATATATGGAAATGGATTTCCGCGAAAGTCCTTTGAACACAATAATGCCATTGGGAAGATTTGGTTCTGGTGGTTGCCACATAGAGCCATCTGATGTATCACGATTAACCACCTTGAAGTGTAGCATGAGTGCCAACAGTTCCTCCTCCACAGTACTGCGATCCTCCCAATCTTCCATGGAGGTAACCCAATCAGATGATTTAGTTTTTGATATTTTCTGTATAAATTTCATAGCTCTAATATCATTTTCACGTGTCTCCTCCAAAGTCCTCACAGGAGTAGCGTCACCAGCTATAGCATCAGCTATATCAGTGGCCCAAAATTGCTTAGACATTTTCTCGTTCTAATCAATTCCAAAAGTAAATTATATCTATTGGACAGTAAAATAGATGGCAATGTTTGCTTTTTTCAAGATTTTCAGAATATATTTATACAGTGCTAGTCATCCGAATAGCACCACCTTCTCGATTCTTATGTAAATCAAAAACTTGAAGATAAAATAAATATCATAATTTCAAATTTTTACTTTGCTGAAAATTATTTTTTTTGGAGGTTAAGGGTTAGGTTAAGAAACGAGGGTTTTTCTACTTAGATTGTTTTGTACCGATCGTTCATAAAATAAAGTCAACCGATTCTTATAAATTCTGTTAGGCATATTGAGTGCATTAAACTTACGAATACCAAATTTCGTAACATTTGCATAAAAAACAAGATTGTTGAGATATATTGAGATTAAACTTTATTTTTAACCGATCGTTCCCATAAGAGAAATATAATATAGTCGCCCGATTCAGATGATTCCTAGATATAGAATGTCGTAGAATATGTAGAAAAATTCGGATCTTTAGATAAGGTGTTTCAGAGGATATTGCGTTGATTCATACGTACGGAAAGATTTGGCTATCTATATCAACTGAGCACGTCATTCTGATTAAGTGTTAATTATATATTATATGGCAGGAGATGTTTCCTTCTATATGTTTCAAGTTTCTGATCAAAATTAATATATCCTCAGCAAGGATATAGAACTACCCATTGCAGCAAGCAGTAAATATTGCGATCACTGTATTAAGTGAACCATATTAATAATATATATATACTTTGTTACTATATTTATGTATACCATATTTATGTATACATTCAAGTGTCATGCCATAAGTGCATGGCACTGGATATTGCTGAGTCCGCAGAACTTACAAGCAGACCGCTCCTCTGCCGGAGTCACTGGCAGCGCAGCTACGCGGTTTTAGCTATAAGAAAATATTGTTAAAGAATTAAGATTCATTGAATAAATGTGACTCAGAAGGCAAAGATCTACTTTTGGATTTATGGGCGGATAGGAATTACAAAACCAAAAGCATACAAAAACCCAAATGAATGTTACTGGTTGAATCCTTCTCATTAAACTTTACAATCTAAACTGACATATCTCCAAATTCCTGATCGATATATACTACTTATATATTATAATGTATAAAATAATTAATCATTTCCAATGTTAATTAAAAAATGTTTTCGGAGAAATGAGGAACTAAAATTAATAATTTAATTAAAATAAAAATACTCAACTTAAACACTTAATTTAAATAAATAAATCCCAATTAAAATATAATTATTTTTTTTTTGCTTTGATATTTTGTACATTTATAATTGTTATAGAAATTTTAGATCGGTTCTTTGTACACAGTTTACATACAATATAAGAAAAAATTTGTATACATATATTTAATGTATATATATATATATATATATATATATATATATATATTCACTGATGCAGTCTGAAGGGTCTTAAGCGCGACCCTTGGACACGCTACGTCGCCGATGTCCTCCTCTTTGTGGACTACGTTCTCGTTCCCTTCTGGAATTATTTCGATCACGTTGTTGATCACGATAATGACGATCCCGATCCCGATCGCGATTTCGATCTCGATCCCTCTCCGGTTCCCGCTCTGGTCTTCTGTTACGATCTCTGTCGTTTTCTCTCTCAGTCACTTTATTGCGATCCCTCTCGTTGTTCCTACCAGCTCCTCGATCACGATCCCTTTCTCTGTCGTTTCCTCGATCACGATCCCTTTCTCGATCAATTCCTCTATCGCGATCATTATTGCGAGGTGGTCTACGGTCTTCTCCAGGTCGCCGTTGATCCCTTTCGCTGGTATCTCGTTCCTGGAGATGCTGATGTCTCCCATTACCATGTCCATTTGGATGCTGTGATGGTACAACAGGTTCATCCAAATTAAAGTCATCTCTGTCACGGGATTTAGCTTTGGATTTATTATTAATTATTTTATTATTTTTCTCCTTTCGCTGAATTTTGGCCTTGGGTTCGGCTCGATCGCTATCCTCACTTGATGAGGAGGTGGAGGATGAGGATTGCGAGGTGGTGTCACTGCTAGAACTGCTGCTTGATTGTTCACGCTTCCGTTTCCTCTTTGACTTCTTTTTAGCTGCTTTTTTCTCCTTCTTTTCTTTCTTCTCGGCTCTCTTTTTCTCCTTTTTCGATTTTTGCAATTCGCGCAATTTTTGTTTTTTCTGTTTCTTCTTTTTATGCTTATCCTGACGTTTTCTCTTCCGTTGCGGTTCACCAGACGATTCCGAACTGGATGATTCACTATCGCTATCCTCATCGCTAGAAGTTGACTTTCGTTTGTCCTCCTCATCGCTGGAATCGCTGCTGCTGCTGCTGCTCGATGAAGAGGAAGAGGAGGAGGATGAACTGGAAGAGCCTTTATCCTTTGTCGTTTTATCCTTGAATGGATTTTTACCACCCACATCCGCATTAACAGCAGCTGCAGTGGCAGCCAAAATTTCAGCATTAATGGCAGGAACTTGCTTTGGAGCATTCTTTAGGAAACGTCTCAAATCATCGGTCAATCCACCAAGACCAATCGATGTAAAGAAATTAATAGAGAATCGTGTATTCCTTGGATTATCCTTGGGAAATAAACCAGCTAAACTCTCCACCAGTACCTCCTCCTTTAATTTGTTATTGAGTTTACCCAATCCCATATATTCGGCCAATTCTTGGAATAGAATCTTAATAAATATTCTACTCGATGATGTTGTATCATCCTCATTCAATTGGATGCATTCCAGGACATCCCAACTGATGGCATCGGTAAATAGTAAATGTGCAAAGAATTTACTAACATTCCTTAAACGATTCGTATCCAAACGATGTGTCGTCTGGTATGTATCCTTAAAGATCTCCTCAAATGGCGGCACATAAATTTTATTGATACTACAGAAACGTTGCGCCAACAGGCCATAGAATTTCTCATAGGTACGCTGCTCCGCACAGCAATCGAGAAACATGTGACACAGTTCCACCTCTTGACCCGGTTTCAATTGCATTTTCATTAACTTATGGGCACATTCCTCATAATCCAAACTTGAGTTAATGGTCAAATAAATGGTACGACGCAGGGCAATTAAATTCGTTTCCGTATTATCAATAATATCGCCGGCTTCCGGTTTGCCTTCACCTTGCTGATCACCACCTGAACCGGATTCGCCATTTGAATTCGAATCAGAATTGGAATCCGAATCAGAGCCAGAACCACTGCCATCGGAACCACTGGCATCACTGCCTAATATCTCACGGCTCAGTCCCTTGTATTTCTCTTCATTTTCAGCAAAATTCTCATCGAATTTGAAAAACATCTGAAAAGTAATTGAAAAATAATTAGTATATATATAACCGATATAGAAGTAATATTACTTTTAAAGGGAACATTGGATTATATATAAGTATATATAAATGTATAGATAAGATAAGGATAATACAAGTAGATTCTCTTTCAAGTATAAATACCAAAGAAACGAACTTGCACCTCATGATTCATATGGAAGCTATACCTTATAGTTGTCCGATCTGAACGAAATTTCGGGAAATGATGTAAATTTATATAAAACTTATTAATATCGAATATCATTATGTTTGGTTTAAAAACTAAAGATTTTTTATGACAGACACTTTTTTTGTCATTTCGTCTTTTGATATATCCTATATAGCTATGTCTTATAGTAGTTCGATCTGAATAATCCTTATACATGATAACCCTGCATATCTAAGAAGCTTATCTACCGAGTCTCATTGTCACAGCTCAAAATTAAAGGTATATTAGATAAGAAGAAACAGACAGATGGACAGGATTGGATTAATACAGAAAAACACATGAGTCTAACTTATTGTAATGATCAAGAATATATGCAAATAAACTTCCCAATACAGACCGATACTTCGGAATATAATATACAAATAAACTACCCGATACAGACCGATATTTCGGTATATATATATATTCCAATACCTCCCGCATCGTCACTTACTCAATATGTCCTCCGTTTCGGTGGCTTCGTCAAGCATCATGAGATGTGTGAATTGATCATCCTCCTCAACCAGCTCCAGTTCATCCACAATGGCTTGATGATCCTTGAAGCCATCTTTGCGTATTTGGAATAATACTTCAATCATATATTGAACACGTTTATCCAGTTTTCCCTCATGCAAGATGTTCCTAAGCATTTCGAAAATGGCTCCGATACCTTTGGAGGAAACTTCTGTCAATTTCATGCCACATTCCTTAAGGAATGCAATGGCCACTTCCACGGAATCATCGGTGGGTGTTTCCACCAGAAGAGTAAGTATCTCTAAAGCCAAGATCTCATGGGCTACTCGCTGATTGACCAAATGGGCAATAAATCGTGTGGCCGACATGCAAACCAATTTATCATTTCGCCGGAATGCACGACGGAATTGTATGACCAGACGCTTGAGTAGCAATTCACCAATATTTGGAAACTTCGAGTTAATGATGGCCACAAGAGCGGCATAGACATGGGTAAATGTGGGCGAGGCAGCCTGAGCCTGGATAATGCTACGGCTCAACAAACCACGCCCACGGACAATATTCTCGCCCAGCAGTTCTCGGGTAATGATGGCAATATTAGTGACATTCACCTTATTGATGAAACCATGAATGGATTTTTTAAGCGCCTCCCAGGCGATTCTCTGATAGGCAGCCGATGCCTTGTCCGTGATCTCGGCCTGCATGAGACGCAGCTTAGCCGGTGGTATATATGCGCCGCCAGTTCGTGACGTTAGCAAATCTACAGTGCGACGCTGGCGATCAGTGATCTTGGCCTTGGGATCGGTGACTGTGGCATTATCTGGCGTGGGTTGAGGTGGGTCAGATGTTTTGGAAACGGGGCTGGAAGAACGAGAACGAGATCGGGAACGTTCACCTCTACGACGATGTCGTTTCTCACGCTCCTTGGCTCGCTCTTCGTCTCGTTTCTCGCGCTCCTCATGACGCTTCAGACGCTCCACTCGACGACGTTCCAATGAACTAGATCGTCGACGTATGGGACTAATGCTAAGGCTGCGTGTTCGACTTCTGGTCCTTCGTCGACGTCGACTGGAGCTACGACGACGTCTTCGTCTCTCCTCCTGGGGACTAGGCTTACGGATTGCACTAGCAATGGATACTGGTGGCTTTTCCTTTTCTGGTGGTGGCAATTCATCATCTTCGTTGTCGTCATCCTTCTAAAAATTAATAACACCATTAACTCTTGAAAGGATTAAGGGATCTTTGGCACTTACATCGGTTATTTCACCTTCTTCTATGTGATTGGGAGAATCTGTGCCTTTGGCATTTTTATTGCCATTGCCATTGGTGGTCACCACTTCTTCATTTGTCACACTTGTTAGCATTTCTCCAGCTGCTTCAGATGTTTTAGCTTCTTCTTCTTTTTCTACCACATCGGCATTAGACGTGGCTACTGCAGTGTCTTTGCCCTCTTGTTTCTCATCCTCCTCTTTGAGGTCGCTTTTACTTTCCTTATTTGGCTCCCCATCTTTGCTCTCCTTCTCCTGTTTCGTCTCATTTTCTTTTGACTCCACCTCCTTCTCCTTTGCTACTGGTTCAACCACTGCCTCTGCCACTGGTTCGGCAGCAGCTGCAACTGGCTTCTCTACCTCTTTTTTCCCCCGCTCAGAATCGTCTTTTGCACTATGCCGACTGTGGATGCTGCCAGTATCACTTGGACTGGCGCTCCCGCTGCCACTACTGGAACTGGAGGAGGAACTATTGCTGCTACCGCTACTACTACCATCGGAGCTGCTACTTGAGTCACTTTCTGCACCGCTTTCCACCATTTTACATTCAAAAATCCAGTTTAAAAAAAATAGTGAAAATCTTGTATAGCTAAACGTTGGCAGAGCTGCCACTAGCCAAACCGCGGTTTTACTTTTTGGCAACGCTGCGAGGAATGCAAACGCGGCCGATAAGTATCGATGACGCACGGTATGCGACCACGGTTAGAGATGGTCATTGTGCAAATATCGTATCGCAAGTGCAAGATATATCTTTCGATTTAAATTAATATACTTTGTTTCGGATTACTTTTTATATCTGTACTTTATACTATTTTTAATTTGATGCTTACCCAAAATTAATTAAACAACCTTACAGATATAATTGATTAAATTTTGTTTAACAAGTAGGCCAGGTGCAGATTCAATGAATTTTAATCGGTTCTCCACACCATGATATTCGAGTTACTATATCATAAAATATAGTAAATGTAAAATAAAATGGATTATGTATCCTAAAATATATGTGACAGTAATCAATGTCAGATTATACTATTTTAGATTAAAGAATTTTGAACTATAATTTAATAAGTTTAGCATTCAACAGGAGCTGTTGCGGTATAAAGTAATACAGTTTTTCTAGAAGAAAGTTATAATGTTTTAATGATTTTAAACCTTTCAAAGTTAAAACAAATCAAATATAAATTTGCCTCTCAACCTTATTTTGGGAACAGTTCTGCCACAGTTGAAATCTTATCGATACCATCAAATCAACCTTAGCAGTGTGGCAAAACGGTAGAAAATCGCGCCAGTGGCTACTCTCCACGTACCGAAAAATTTCAGCTGGCAACTCCCTTTTCGCATAAGTGTCGCCTGGCGTGAACACGCGGATTTCGCTGGTGTATTTTAGAAATTGTTAAATAAGGTAATTATAAGTGCCATCCAGTGATAAAAATATAATAAAAATGCTAATGCATCTACCCTAAATCATATGCAGTTGAAGCAAGATGACCAAGAAGCGTCGTAATGGAGGACGGAACAAGCACAATCGTGGCCATGTGAAGCCCGTCCGTTGCACCAACTGTGCCCGCTGTGTGCCCAAGGATAAGGCGATCAAGAAATTCGTTATCCGCAATATTGTTGAGGCGGCAGCTGTGCGTGACATATCTGAGGCCAGCATCTGGGACTCGTATGTTCTGCCCAAACTCTATGCCAAATTGCACTACTGTGTCTCTTGCGCCATCCATTCCAAGGTGGTGCGCAATCGTTCCCGTGAGGCCCGTCGCATTCGTACACCTCCATTGCGCTCCTTCCCCAAGGATATGGCACGCAACAACCAGAATAGAAAGTAAATTTCATTTGTCGAATTGCTTATAAAAAAAGCATAACCAAGAATCAACTGAAAGATTTTGATATGGCGATTATTTGTGTGCAACCGGCAAGAATCAGAAATATATAAGCATTCGGGTGTTTTTTTAAACAATTAACAAACAAAATATAATTCTCCTACTGTGGGCTATTTGATTTGATGTTGTAAGCGGGGAGAAGGGCTCGGCCCGATCGATGATTCCACTTTGATGAACATTTACCAACCACCCTCACACTTAAAAATGCTTCTCAGGATGCTTAATGCATTAAGTCGTGTGTAATATCTCATTTCCGGTTACCAAACATCCTGGATTCCCATCTGTTACCCCAATCATAACGTGAAGGGTAGGACCTATCTGCTACAGGTAGTATGAATCTGGAATGGTGCCAAAATCTTGGCAAGTGTGGGAGTGCAACTTTATATTTGAATACATGGAGTTGTTCCTAAGGAACTTATTGGAGCGCTCTCAACGTTTTTTTTGTAGGTTTGTCTCCATGGTTATTTTTTTCTAAAGATAATTTTAAAGGAAATTTGTTGATTTTGTATCTAAATTTGTTCTACAAATTTCTCTTCGAAGCGAATGAAGAAGATTCTATAGCTCTGTTTGTTCCAATATGTAGAATTTGGTATTTTTTTTTTTTTTGGTTTTTTATTATGACATCTCTAAGACAGAGCAGCCCAGATAATTAGTTAATTTTTATTTTTTATATTTACTGAATATTCTGATGGCGCTTTAATCATTCGAAAATTCTTTTTTAAAAGTCAATTGATTAAGTTTTAGTTTATTTAGGTAAAACTTTATCCTATATTTCATATATTTCATAAATTTTCAGTTTTCTAATAGCTTGATTTATTTGACATAGGGAAACTTTATTAAAAGTACTGAGAAAATGATATAATCTCACATTAATCATGCAAAATGGAAAGGATTTGCAGAATCTATGTGGAAACTCAGAGCTCCAGGGTGTTTTCGATCAAGAATAAACTTATGGTATGGAATCAAGTAAGTTGAAGGATCAGACAGTTTAAGATGATGACATCTGCTATATATATACAGTTGAACTGCCCAATATAGAATTTCTATACATATAATAAAAAAACTTCTTTATATAGAAATTTCCTGATATAAAAGTTCTGATATTATTATTAAGACTGTGTAGATTAATCTAAAGCCGCAGAGGAATAGACATCCATAGCTACTTTGGCTGGTTTCTTACTTTAAACATAAAGATTTCCTTTATCTTGCTCTCATTATATACCTAATTATTTTATGATTTATAATACAGATAGATTTAATTGAAAATGAAAACCCAACTTATGATTTAAGCATTGACTGCAAAGGCCTTCGGCTGTAGTATTATTTCATGAAATCCTGCATTCTTTAGTTGGTTTATTATATTTGCCTCATTCATGTAGTTTAAAAGTTATCTGAGAGGGTTAGATATGAGAGTGATCAAAATTATGATATACATATAGAATATATATACATATAAAAGATATGTACACATATAATGTATGTACAAAAGTATAATGAGAAAGTTGAGTCTGCGTAATTGATTGCTCATGCGTAGAGCTTCTTTATACAAAAACTCACTAAAAGAAATTTCGACTGTATATATCAACGACTTTTGAATAGAAGAAATTGCAATACATTTTGTACTTTCAGGTCAAAGATTATTTAAAAATATATTTCACCATACAGACAAACAATCTTAGAACGCGATTTTTAAACTTTGAAAGTCTGCTGAAGTCTGGAGTTACATGTATAATAGTTCTGAGCTTTATACCCTGGTAGACTCTACTCGTATATCAACTATATTTTTTCCTAAGAATCAAAAGTCGGTAAGTAAACCTCCATAAATAATCCCTAACTAAATAAATGAAGCAATATAAAACATTATTTTAAGCTATCTTTGTGAAAGATTTATCTGCATTTAAAAATGTGATAAAATTTTAATTCATTATGTATTCGTGTATAATGTCGAGAACATTTGCATGTACATATGTACATACATACATACACATATACATAGAATTATTCTTTAATATTCCATTTTATATATGAGCTGCATATATTTTCATATGTAAATGTAGGTACTGGGATCGAAAATAGCAAGATTACTTTTTCTGCCATTTGATTTAAATCCAAATATGTTATGACAGGAATAAGAGATTTTTGAAATCTAATTTTTAACTGGTTAATATCCATTTTCAAATATGTTTTCAAATTATTTATAATTTAAAAATGTATATACATATATACAATATATACATATATATATAACCTCTTATTATTTTTTATAAGGATTTAGAGAATTAAATAAAATACTTGAAGAATTCCTAAATTTCAATTTCTAAGTTCACAAAATGAATAACGATGAGATCTGAAAGAATACATACATACTTATGTATCATTCTTTTTCGCCAACCATTATTAAGAGGATTTACTGTAGAAAACATTCCAAAATCAGTTCTGTCAGCCTTAACACAAAATAAATGGGCCAAAATTAGATATTTAAAACAAAACGAAATCTACATAATTTCGAGACATTAAAAAAGAAAACAATAAATGTCAAAAGAATACAAATATTTATATTATAACATACTCGTCGTACATGTGGATCCTACCTACTATTTAGTCACACACACACACACACACACGAGTAACATAATATAAGGAAAAAGAAAAACATTTCTCCCAAGGCTTATGAGACGCTGACGAACTGAAAAAATTGCATACAGTAATGCATACCCTATTGCAGAAAGGGTATATTAAACTAGGGAAGAAGTTTGAAACGCATAAAAGGAATTGGCTTTCCTGTTTAGTATACTTATACTTATGTATGCATATTTGGTTGGCATTAAAAAGAAGATCTTTTGGCTATAGCTAATATAGATATCTATATATATAGTTTAAGGTATGGACTTGAGATAGATAATTTTATCTCTTAAGATTATTAGGAACAAGTAAATTGTAAATATATTAGGTAGAGCCTTTCTCTTATTGCATTCTGATCCACAGCTGAACCTTTATAAAACGACTGAAGCTGGAATTCCTCGACTAAAACCTTGTTTTACAAGATTACCATCAATTGTATTTTTCTTTGTAGAAGAATCAGAGGTCTTTAAGGGAATTTTTAAAAACTACGTAACGCAATGTCATTGGGACTTGTGTAACGTTAGGAACTACGTTTTGTTACGCAACGTTTCGTTTTCAACTGAAACTTAGAATTTTTTGAATTGATTGAATTCAAAAATACTATATTATTTTATGAAAAACTGAAGTACACAGAATAATTAATAACATTCTAGTAATTACATAATACTTGAGTGGTTTTTAAATACTTATAAATTATATTATTTCCGATTTGGCTAAAAACTAACTTCAATTAAAGAAAAGAACGCGTCCTTAAGGGAGTTTCCTTCACTAATTTTTCGTATATTGGTATTATGTTCTACTTAATTTTTGATAGTCTACTTATTATTTTTATTAAGATTTTTATTTATTATTTATTATTGATGTCTTGTAGAAATTGTTATAGTACAAATGATATAGATCTGTAACTCAAATGCCACCGAATCCAAGCTTTTAAAACATTGTTCATAAGTAAAAATTCATTAAAAACTTGAAGCATACTTTTAAGGCTTTTAATTCAGAACCCTTTTTTGAGGAGAAAACTTTTTATTTTTCACCTTTCTACGAGATCTAATAAAATTTCTTCAAAATAGAAACAACGTGATTTTAACATAATCTTCTTTTACTAAATTTTTTCATAATATAACCTTATTCAGAATGAAATCTTTATAATAAGAATGATATTGATCTATAATATAGTTCATAACCAAAGTTTCTTCATAGTTTTATAACTGAGAAAGTGTTCATCAAATTTTATAGAAATCGGTTGACTAAATTATATTATATATATAAAGTAGGTACTACATGGTATTATAGGGTATATCAATAACTGCCTAACTGAATGTTATCCCATTCCTCTGCCCTTTTTTTTTTGGCATAAATTACGTAGACGTGAGCGCAAAGGCAAATGAGTTCGAGAGTTTAAGGAGAATGGAGAGTGAGTCCTTCTCCAACTCCTGCGGGTTTTGCCCTCTTCAATGGTTCGTCGCATGCATACATGTGTGGGTGTGTGTATGTATGCGTGTGTGTGTGTGCTGTTGTGTGTACTTCCGTTTCCTGTTTACCCTTTTTTTTTTCATCTTCTGGTTTCGTTTTTTCTTTGCTTTTTGTTGTTCCTTGAGCTGCCTTCAGTTGTGATACATTTTTTTCTGCTTGTGCAGCAGTTCGCCGTGCTAAATTATTGTTTTCGTTTTGCTTGGCAAATAAAACGTAGACGTAAGCAGCTGCCGTTGATCATTTAGCATAAATTCCAGAAGAGAAAGAGAGAGGGGGAGGAGAGCACACAAAATGTTAATGAAAGTTATGACTTATGCCATTTGGACAAGTTGAACAAGTAAAAAAAAGAAAAAGTTAAAGTTAAGATAAACCAAAAACTTTAACACAGCAATGAAAATTTCAGCACCAGATGAAATAGTTTGTATTAATCAAAGAACTTGTTTAGAATGGGAAATAATTTTCTTTTGCAAAATCAGCAAATATCCTGAGAGGATTCGTTAAAGCACTGCGGCATTTCAAGATTTGCAGGACTACTTGGAAGGGCTGTTAAAGTCCTTATTATCTTGTAATCATTATTGTTTAATTGTATCAATTAAATTGAGATCTAATGCATTTGTAGAAACTTAATGCATTTATGGTAAATTTTTTTTAGGAATTTATTATTCTATTTTCTTATTTATAGAATTTAGATTAAATCAAAAGATTTGTCTTTGATAAGACAATGTAAAATGTGGAGTATGTAAAATTTTAAAAAAATAACTTTGACAGCTAAAAATAATTTTCCTTGGAGCTTCTTAAACATTTCACAAACCGCGTTAAGTTTTTTTTGGATTTAAAATTTATAAATAAATTAATCCGTATCTAATTAAGGCTGAGAAACGAGAATAGTCCGGAAAAATATGTTATTGTCCTAGAAATTGTTTGCTTAAGAGAGGGGGTTCCATTATCCATAGTTTTTACTGTACTATAAAAGAATTGAAAGCTTTATTAAAGAATATTGTGAAAACGAATTGTGAAATTGCTCAGTTAAATGAGATTTAAATTCTGAATGTGTGATCATTTGCGAATTTGAATTTTCATAATGAGTATATTAGGTATAGATATCGGGCTTGCTTCTAATATGCTTCAAATTATAGCCCTGAACACCACGTAAATTGCCTTCATGATGACCAGCATAGACATCGCTACAAAGATATGTTAGTGGCAATTCGTTATCGTTTTTGGCCTGTTTTACGGCTGTATTTATCTCGTTACGGACATCGTCATCGATTTCTTTAAAATCGGTCTTCGATAAGAGTACTTGACCCAGGCAAATGTGACGAAAGGTATTGATGGGATCACAATTGATGCGTACATCTTGAATCTCATCATGTGAACGATAACTAGTGCCCGGATCGGACATGGAATGACCATGATAACGATAGGTAGCCAGCTCTAATAGCAATGGACCTTTCGCCTGGGCATAATCAATGGCGAATTCAGTGGCACTTCGTACTGCCAAAACATCTTGACCATTCACATAGATCCCGGGTATATTATCTCCACGTGTATAATATTTATTATTACACGTGGCACGTTCGGCACTTGTACCCATGCCATAGTTATTATTCTCACAGATAAATACAATGGGCAATTTCCATAGGGATGCCATGTTAAAACATTCAAAGATCTGGCCCTGATTAGCTGCTCCATCGCCGTATAAGGCCAAACAGACGCCGTCATCTTTACGATATTTTTTGGCCAAAGCTATGCCAGCACCCAATGGTACTTGATCACCAACTATACCATTACCACCATAGAATCCCTGACCATACATATGCATTGAACCACCTTTACCTCTGGCACAACCACTCTGACGGCCAGTTAACTCTGCCAGGATACCCAGAGGTGATACACCCATCAGATAGGCCCAGCCATGTACACGATAACCGGCAATTAGTGAATCTTCTGACCTCATGGCTGCCTTAATACCCACAGCACAGGCTTCCTGACCCGTGTACAGGTGACAGAATCCTCTAATTAAACGTTCCCTGTACAATTGTGAGGCAGCCGCTTCAAGGCTTCTAATGGCAGCCATTTGACGATAATATTCTTTGGCATCTTGTTTACATAATGCTACTAATGTATTTGGTCCATGCGCCAAACGATGCAGATGGTATTCCCTTTGTATTCGCACCAGACGCACTTCCTCCCTTGATTCTGTTATGGCATCACTCTCAATTGGTACGTCTATTTTGGGTAGTGGCAATCCAACCGCTGCCATCGGTTCATTGTATGAAACTTTTGTGTTAGCTACCTCATTATCACGGCTTATGGCATTTGGTGCCAATGGGCGTGGCAGTTGGGCAGGCGTAAAATGAAATAGACGTTTCAATGATCTTCTGGCATTGATCAACACATTTTTGTACATGTTTCTACAATAGAATTTGAACGGTTTGTTAGGAAATAAAATAACGAACACTACTGGAACGGTGAATATCCAACTACATTATTTTATAAAATATTATTTTGAATTCGATTTAGACTGCTAGATCGTTCACTAGAGTGGGGGGAAATAATAGAGACGAGAGAAATCTTTATTTGCCTTAAAGAATCAACACAATATTCTTTGATTTCTCTGATTTTTTAAGCATAAAGAATTTTCTTCGATTTGTCTCATTCGTAGAATTGATTTTATAAAAAGGTAAATTTTAACAATTATCTTAAATTTTTCAGTTATTTTTTAGGTTTTGCATATTTTAGAATTTATCAGATAGATATGTATTGTAAATTGAATTGAATAATTTGTGTGAATATCAATTGCATCCTTTATGGTCTCTCAACTTACTATACTTCCATGTATCCTGTTATGTTATATATGTACATCCTTTATACCATTTGCTTATTGTCAATCTAGGATAGATTGCAAGTTTATTTGCCCAAGAGACAAAAAAAAAAGAATAATTCGTGACCAAAATCTTTTTTCAAAATTATTTATTGTACCTGAAAACGAATGGGAAATTCTTCTATATTTCACATAACTATTTCGAATCGATTTACAACTTTTCTATTTTTACAAAAAGAAATAGAAAGTTCTTACCTAAATTGGAGGCGATTATAAACCTATGGGAGGGTTAAGTCTCTGGCATTGAATAGACGCTTCTATACACTAAGTGGAGGAGAAGTGGAGGTAAACGAATCAAGATATTTACTCATAATTTCAACCTAATTCATATACCGAAGATTCCTGCATCTCTCCTGCAGAACTAAATGCCAATAAATTGCGAAAAAACTCTCAAAGATCTTCAATCATTTTAACCCACAACAAATCAATGTTAACCTTGAAGTACATAAGTGCTTCGAAATGGCTCCACATGAAGGATTCAATCCTTTTGAATTACCCAAAAAAAAAAAAAAGATCTGCACTTGCACTTTTGACTTTTCACTATGTTTTCCATTAGGCATGATTTTTTCCACTTTTTGATTTCCCATTTCGCTTTTCTATATTTTTACTTTAATTTCCGTTTTTGTGGGTCGTCCATTCACTTTCAATTCCAATATCCTTTTTCTCTTTTTTTCCCTTTTTTTTATTTTTTTTTTTCGTGCGGTTCTGAACAAAACATTTTCACCCAAAAACCCACACACACACGCACACGCACACGCACACACATTCGAACACTGGAAATGGAGCCTTTTTTGTTGCCAATTTTGTTTTGATTTTGTTTTGTTTTATTTTTATCGTAAATAAAAACGTTAAATGTTTTTTTAACGTGAGCCCACTTAACACTCGCTACAATTTTAAGGCAATTGGGCACAACAGAAACGGCCAAAAGCAACAGCATCAACAACAATGGCCACAAAGGATACAAACAAAAAACCGGGCTAAGGTCCTTGTTAACGGGTTCTATGTGAAACATTTTATGCCCTAACAAAAAAACAGAAAATTTATGTTAATCTGAGTTAAATAATATAAAAGTGTTAATTTGCCATGGAACGAGAGAGTAAGAGAACAATTTACATAAATTGAAATTTTGTAGAATTTTGGGAAATTACCATTTAAAAATGGAAACTATGAAGATCCATTAATTATTCTGTATACTAATTTCACTATTAAGTATAGCTAAAGTAGTTATAAGTAAGTCCTTTCCCAATGTGTTTTCCTTGTTAGACATTATTTTTCTTCATTTTTTATAAACCTATTTTCCCTTTTTCTATTTTCAAAGTTCTTCCATTTCCAAATCTTCCTTCTTTTCTGTACAAATGCTTACATAATCTAATATTATAATTCTAATTATAATTCTTTAGATTTTCGCAAATATTTTTCTCGCAGATTAATACCTTAACTATTTAACACATTATTTTCCAAATTATTCTCTATAATTAATATTTTGACATTATTTGCATTCCCTAATTATAACAACAAGTATGTTTAATTCCTTATAATGTCTGAGTATTTCAATTGATTATTTCCTTCATTATTCTTTTGATTCTTCTTTTTCTGGATTCTTCTAAAATTTCCCATTTCTTTTCCCAACTAAAATAAAGGACTATTTAACCTTTTTTAAGGATTATGTTGGCGAAGGAGCGAAGATTAATCACACAGAGTTACAATATTAGATCTATCGATACATTCGTGGCGGGTAACAATCGATAAAAAGCGGGTTACAGACGAATTAGTTTTTTTAACATTAACAAATTTTAATAAAAATTTTAACAAAATTTAAAAAAAAATATTACAAAGAAACATGTGACTAAAACTAAGGATTCTTATGTAAGGGTATTAAAGGCATATAGATGTATATATGCCGATATAGTGTAGCATATACATATATACCTATATACATATGTATGTATGTAATCCATAGCTTTTCTCTGTCCATTTGTCCGTTTGTGTGTGTGTGTGTGATTTTATTATTATTATTTTGCCATTTTGTTAGCTGGGTCGTAATTTAATATAGATTTCTCGCCAACCGACTCCGCCGCCTCCATCTCCACCTCTACCTACGCCTCCGCCTTCGTTTTCATTCTCTCATTTTTTATGCTTTCAACAATATAAATTGTCAATTGATTTTGCGCTCGTATTTATGAGTCTGGCCCAAATATATATGTATATATATTATATATATTTATATATGTACGTATTTACTTACTTCTTTTCATTTTGCTTTCTTGTTCGTTTTGTTTTTTGTTTTTTTTTTATTTTTGTCAACAAAAGCTTTTCCATGGAAAACGACATGGAAAATGAAAAATTGCCTTTACTGAAAAATTATGTTGAACATGTTTCAGGTTTGAATTTCTCCTTAACATTTTCCGTTTTCTGTTTTCTTGGCCATTGTCAAACAAATCATAAAAATAGCAATTTTTATGGCCATTACTTTTATTTCAATTATGATTTCTCTTGTTTTTCTCCTCTCATGTTAGAGGGAATTGGGAAAATTGAGGGTTGAGCGGAAAAGCAAAAAAAAACTGTGAAAATTAAAATACATTTTATGCATGTACAACATTTTATTTTTATTTTGTTTTGTGATATCGCAGAGGCGCATATAATACCTACAAATAAATATTGTAATAAAAAATTGTTTGCATTGTAAGCAGCGGCATAAAAAAATATACCAAATACCTTTCTTCTTCCGCATCCATCATTCTCAATTTCACCCTCAGGAGTGCATCAAGTCACCCACTTTTGGTATACAATTCTAGAGAGGAGAGTGAAATGTTTATTTTCTGATTGATAAACAAAATCAAATCGATGCGACTTTAAGTTACCCAGTAGTAAGAGTAGGCGAATGACAGCTTTAATCATGTCAACTGTAATTTAATATCTTTTAAAAAATATCAAATTTTCAATTTTTATGTTTTCTGATTACATTTTCATCATGGGACACTTTATTACATTTCCATTCTTTGTTTTTTTTTTTGGTCTTTCTTAAGGTAATAGAGATAGATACCTGTTCCATAGATTGGAATGATAAGTATAAAAATTATTAAATATATATATATGTATATTAACGGATTTAAATATAGATACATACCATTTTTATGTTTTTTTTTAAATAAGATTTTCATCTCATTTATTATAAAATATCTAACAAGTGAGACGAATTGAGGGGGTTGTTCCTCTTGGCTATTGAAATAATATAAAATATAAATACTTTTTATTTAATATTCAAGCTATAAAATACTTAACATTATATATATAAACATTGTATAATTGCGAGTCACTTAATCGCATTTAGGTCAGAAGAACAAGTCATAAAGTATAGTATACATATATATAATTTTAAATCACCCCAAGAATGTAAGTTTCTCTTTATCATTCTTTCATTATTTTTCAAGTACGGAGAACATTTCTCTTATCTACTTACTTCTTATCTATAACGCACATTATGTAATGGAGTTTATAATAATTATAAATAGATCTTTATTCTACTTATTGCTACAATAAATATATGTACATAATCAGTTTTATATATAGTCATTATAGACAGCTGACTTGAACTTTCTCATCTCCATTGCCCTTTAAATGATAACCAATTTAAAGCAAATTAAAATAAAATATTAAAAATTTATAAAATGTTCATTTTAAATAAAAAAACATCAAACCTATAACACAATTTTCATTATATAACTTTCATAGATAAAATCAAAACAAAACAAAATAAACAACCGGAAGGCTTAGAATTTTTATTTTTTAACC
This sequence comes from Drosophila sturtevanti, assembly GCA_018150375.1. Taxonomy (NCBI): domain Eukaryota; kingdom Metazoa; phylum Arthropoda; class Insecta; order Diptera; family Drosophilidae; genus Drosophila; species Drosophila sturtevanti. The sequence continues at coordinate 1,260,131 of JAECWJ010000341.1, read as the reverse complement.
CATTATGGAATATCTTTTAAAGATTTTTAAAGAATTCTTTTAAAGAGTTATATATAGTGAAGATGTAATAGGGGAATATGCCTTAACATTGGTACAAAGAATCAGGATTATAAAAGATATCACATATCTGAAGAGTCTATACTTACTTTTGAGTGGCATTCCAATTACAATGATAGATGCCGATGTGACTTAAGAATATACTATATAACATATATGCTCCAAAACTTACATTAGAGTATTTTCAAATATCACATAGACCCCATTTCAAATTATCGTTAAAGGGTATAAAAATGTTTGATTGTTGTTCCTGTTAAATGTTCATGGGGTGTTATTATTTTTATTGTCAATGACATCTGCGGGTTGTATGATGCATATGGCCTTGGGCTTCCTCATTTTATACTCTCACCACTATGGGAAAATCACCATGTGTTATATATACAAAACATATATATAAATATATATGTATATATATATAAATAAAAAGAAAAAGGATAAAAATGGGGGAAAAATGAGAAAAGAAAGAAAAATAAGTAAGTAGAGCAAATGATAAAAAGGAAATTTGCATATAAAAATTAAGCCTTTATTTATAATTGAATACACACACACAGATACACAAAAACACACCCATATATATTTTTGTATGTGTTGTAGTTGTGACTTGAAAGGATTTAAATAGGCCACTAGGCATGAATTTATTGATTTTGAAATAAAATAACTAAGATATAGATAACTAAGTGTGAGTTCGAGTGACATTCCAATTTTTATTTTAAATATTTGGAAATTATTAAATAATTATTTATTATTAAGAAATATCTTCTGCACATAAATAGCCAACCCATCCAATGTATGTCTTAGCATTTCGATGACTTGAAAACTATTTTAAAATCAATTTTTTCTTAAAATATAATTGGTTTATTTATTGTTCTTTTAATATAAAATATTTGTTTCAGATATTCAATTTTATATAGTTTTATTTTAATTTTTCGAGTTTTATGTAGGAACTATGTATAATAACCTTTCCTATCTTATATTAACTCACAGTCTCTCTTTAACTTATTTACTGCTTGTCCATTATCTTACTATTATTCTTCTCGATCTTTCTTTAACTTTTAGTTTATCTCTTCTTTTTATTCTATTTACTTTCCTTTTTTCTGTTTTTTTTTTTAAGTTGGTTTAATTTTATTAAATTTATAATGTGTATTAAATATACATATATATATATATATATATAAGTATATTGTAATTTCATAAAAAATATTTTAATTGAAAATTTTGAAAATTTTTCTCATTGTTATAGTCAATTGCTATTGTTTAGCTGACTTAAATATTTATTCCATGTATGTTTTTTAGTCAAATTATGTATTATTAGCCAAGTTCCTTAAAGTATGCTACACACTATTTCATTATTAGTAAAAATTTATATTCAATCACGAAATACAATATGAAAGTTGAAATTCTTTATAAATATAACTCAAATCTAACCATAGCATAAATGGTATATATTTAGATAGCAAAAAGAAAACTTAACTGCAACTTGTCTATATCTAAGTTCAGATTTTCTTGCAAGCAACAAAATGATAATGAATCAATCAATTGTTGAAAATTTTTCTTATTCTGTTTTTCTTTATCCTTTTTTTTACATAAGCAGCTCAGATTGTAAACTGTTGCTGTTGTTGTTGTCGGAAAATTCCATGGAAAAGTGCACAATTATAGTTGTTTTCCTCATTATTTTTCTTAAGCTTTTCAAATTCAGGTCATTTGTTGAGTTCTTTTTACCTTTTTTTTGTACTTTTTTTTTGATCAATTGCATCGAATGATGTGTTTTTGTTTTCTATTTTCCCCCTCGTTTTTTTTTATTGTTTGTTTGTCTCAGTATGAAAATTCATTTGTTGTCACAGAAATTGTATGCAATTCATAATGTTATATTAATATCTCATGGGATCCATCAATACAATTAAATTTCCACGCCGATTGATTTTGAACGCTTGACGCATTTTAATTATTTTCAATGGAAAAATGCCTTATGAAATACGATGAGAGCGTTCCAATGGCTCATCCGCCCCGTTCGCCCCCATTGAGAAAAACAAAAAAAAAAGAAGAAGTATGAAAATTGATTCTTTTTATGCAGGTTCATTGTTTGTCCCCCCCATCCCCCCATCCCCCTTTTCTTCTTCTTCTTTTTCTCTGTTTCTCTTGTTTTTTTTTTTTATCAAGCCTTTAACTCGCTGGGCACCTTCATACCTTGCGTACCTTCTTCCGGTGTGGCAAACGGAAGTGCATCAGCAGCAAAAGATGGCGCATACGAAAAATGAATGTCATTCATTCATTTAGTCATTCATTCATTCGTTCGTTCGTTCACTTTGGTACCTGCTTCACATTTTGTGCATGCAATTAAGCCACCTTCCTTCTACCTGGTAGCTGGTCAAGTTAATTACAATCTACATTGTTTATCGGCCATGTTTCAGCTACCAACTTCAGTTCGGTCTCCATTTACCTGGTCTTTTCGCATTTTCCCCATCTTTATTATACTTTTTTCTTTTTTTTTTTTTGCTTTTTCTTCACCTGGTAAATTAATTCCACGCTGTTTAATAGCATTTTTAAATATTTTACACCCCAAGTCCTTTTGCCTGCCTTATACTCTGAAAAGTAGCCAAGGTCTGGTTTAATTATGTGAACTCCCTTTTCTTTTTTTTTTTGTTTGGTTTCTGTTAAAACATTTCACTTTTAATTGTTTGAGGTTAATTAATAATTTAGTAAATTCACTGCAGAGAAATTCACTTTTTGTGTGTGTGTGTGTGTGAGTGTGTTTTAGCTGCAGTTGTCCAAGGAGTTTGAAAGTCCTTTAAAAATCATCTCTCTTTTGCTCTCTGCGGTGTTCCCTTTGCACATTGTTAAAGCCAAAGGTGAAGGTTTATGTACTGTGTGCAGTTTTAATGGACTTTGGGTCTGAGGTTATGCTAATGGCCAAGGCTTTTATAGGCTTCACATTTCTACATCTTTTCTCTCTCGTTTTTTTTTTTTTTGCGCCCCTCATTATTGAAGTCTAGTCTGAGGTAATGGAAAGGATCGGGGTGTGTGTGAGGGCCATCATCTGCATAACTCTTCATTAACGCGAACGTAATGTGTTTATGGTATCGCAAACTGTAAAAATAATGTTTCATAATTGAATTATCATTGCTGATGTGTTGTCTGATGTGATGAGTGGTTAAATAGAGGTAAAAGGCATACCAAAGATTTGAAATACACACATATATAGTTACATTTGGGTCACTGTGGTTACATTGCGTTGCCATGAGAGCAATGAAATCATTTTAAATTATAGAAAACCTGACAGAAATTGTTAAATCAACAGAATGTTAAGGTAAAGCTTTAACTTTTTTTTTTTTGGGCATGAGATCTCCAATAAACGAAAATATATCAAATTTTCCAAAATATTGCCTAATGTTAAGCAAAGGTTAGTTTTCCCTTGGAGTCCTTTAATTCGGCTGTGTATCTAAAGATTCTTGTAAAAACTTATACTTTAGCATTATTTTAGTTAATTTTATACTTCTTATTATGGTTTACCTTATTTTAGCATTATTTTATAGTTATTTTTTTTACTTTTTATTTTAGTTTACCTTACATTATTTTTATTATTTTATTTTATTTTATTGTGTTGCTGTCTAAATGTTTTAAATTATTTCTTCGTTATATTTTATCTTATATTTATATCTGACATTTTGTTAGTGACTCAAACGACAACAATCCAAAAATTGGGCGTGGTCGTTTCGATGAAGGGAAGTCCTTTTTGTATGTAAAATAGCAAGAGCCACTTAGGATTAAAGACACTCAGATTTCTCTCTCTGTGGATATTAACAGCCGCTCCTTTTTGAATAAACAAGTAAAGGATATATAGTAAAAGTTCGATATAAAAATCCTTTCTTTTATCTATGCAAAGAAGTATTTATGAATTTATTCAGTTTGTTTTTGGGGGGTGGAAAATTCCAAACTACAATAAACAACTTTCTCTTTTCATTTATTTTCAAATATTTTTGCAAGTTGCAAAATGAACTAAAAATTCAAAAAAATTATTTTTTTTGCTTTATTGCGTTTTCCATATATAGAGGTATTTGAATAAATGATTTTCTGTATACATATGAATGGATATTTAAGTCTCTGAATTTCTATGGAAATTTCCTGTGAAAAATTGTGTAAAAGCACATAAAATTCCTTCAATTTCCTTCAATTGACATTTTCATTGTAGAGAAGGTTCGTAATATCGTAGTTTCACTGTATATGAATAAACGAATGTGGAACTTAGTTTCATGAGTAATCTACATAAATCACTTTTGATTGTTTTAGTTTAGTTTTTACCCCACAAAAAATAAAAGTGGTCCAAATATTTACTCAACCCACTTCGAAAATAAAATATCGACAAATAAACACAAAAAAAAAAGTATGTGATGGATGATAAAACATAAAATCTATACGAAAGATTAAACTCTTGAAATTTGCTTTGATTATCGATGTAATCATGGACCAAAAAAGAAGAGGAAACCACGTGAAATGAAGTCATTATCTCATCTACAGTTATCGGTTGGCATAGCCCACGCATGATTGTTGCCTTCTAGGCCGCAAATCAAATACGCCCAATTAAACAACGTTAAATTTCCACAATAATGTTATCCAACCAACGAACCACCCACACCCCCATCTAACTCAAGAGCCACCCCTTCCTCCCCTAAAAGTATAAAAAAAATACGTACGACCAACCTTGGCAAATATTTTTTTTTCCTTTTCTTTTTTTTTTGTAATTATTTTTCAGAGTAAAATAAAATGGAAAATGCTTTCACATGTGTGTGGATGTGCGTGTGTGTGTGTGACTGTGTGTGTGTGTGTGTGTGTATAGAGGGAAATAGATTGTGTGAAATCAGCGCTAACCAATTTCAAATCAATCACTAAACGTTTCAAACGCCCAAAGAGAAAGAGACAGAGACAAGAAACAAAGAGATAGAAAAGAGGGGAAAAGAGAGGGGAGGTAGAGGAGAAAGTGGATAAAAACGAATTGAGAATTTAATCGAGCGTAATGATTGCGCTTATCAGCTTCAGCTAACCCAATGTTTCTACTATATAGTAATCAATAGATATATTGGATATATATATATATATATATATATATATATATATATATATATATTCCAACTTTTGCCTTTTCAAGTTGTGAATTTTGTGTTAAATAAAGTTCTTCTCATTATTTTAAGTGTGAGACGATTGAAATCAAACAAAATTGCCTCTAATTGATGTTGATAACCTTTTCAAAATTAAAGTCAATGCGAAAGGAAAAACAAAAAAAAAACAAAAAATTAAGTTTACCTAAAAACTTACCAAAAAACCTTTGTTGGGTCAGAAAAAATACCTTAATGAACACATGTTGGCAAAACATTAAAATTAAATGTGCCGCTCATTAAAATTTTAAACATACATATTTGTCCAAAAACCCAAAAATCATCCGAACGCAAATGTTGCTTGACATAGTTTTTCCTCTGTCCCACCCTTCCTCCCTCCCTCTCCATCCCTCTCACTGTCACTGGGTAAAAGGTTAAACAAAACACTAAAAGTGCCCTTCCTCCAACCTCTATATATGTATATAACTTTGACAGTTGGGTCCCTGGTATATTCCGTATTCCGTATTCCGTATTCCGTAGTGCTGTGTGACATGCGTCATATAACAATAATAACGAAAGCATTTACGTTAAATGTCAAAAAGGGGTTTCATCATCATCATCATTATCATCATTTCGATATGACCAGAAGGTTTATCTTGATAAAACCAAAGTGTTTGGCCATTCATAGTCAGGGCCAGGGCCTTGGCGAGGGCATGGGGGGGTCAATGTTGTTTGGTAGCCTTCCTTTAGGCATGCCACAGTCATAAAACAAAACCGACATATTGCTAAAGAGACCAGGGTATAAGAGAGAAGGAACTCGCTGCCACCGACTGAAAGACTGACGGACTGATGGACTGATGGACTGATAGACTGAAGGACTGTCTGACTGAGTGACATGGACATGGACACAAGTTCAATTCAATTTTTCGGCCATGTTTTTGGCATTTCCATATATGCAAATGAATATGTTGAAAACCGGAAAATCAGACATACAATCAATCAAAACAAGAGTGAGTGAGAAAGGTATACAAAGAAAGATAGAGACAGAGAGAGAGTGAGAGAGCAAGAGAGAGCGAGATAGATGGTACAAGATTGAAAGCTAAGAGGGCGTCGGTTAAACTCCGTTCATAAACAATTGATAAATCGAATGGGATATAAAATGGAAGTGGAATAAAATAGAAATTGAAAGGTAGAAAATTAAAGGGAAATTAAAGAGAAATTGAAACTGAAATTGTTGTGTAAATGAGAGTAAATAGAAGAATAGCAACAATTGGGATATAATTTCACAACAAAACAAATTAAACAGAAATGAACTGAAATGATAACAGAGAAGAATATTAAAGTTGTATGTAAATGGAATGAAAAATTAAATGGAAATAGAAAAGGAAGAAAAATTAATTAAATTTAAATACATAGTAAATTAAACAGAATAAGCAAAAATATAAGTGAAAGCGAAGAGAGAGTCAAGTGAAGTGGAAATGGAAAGTTTCTATAGATTTCAAAAACAAAACAAAATAATATTAAATAAATAATAGCAAAAAGGAAACTAATTAAAATAAAATATATAATAGTGAGATAGAAATTAAACTACAAACAAAGAAAAAAAAAACATTTAAAAAAAATTGAAACTCTGTTTACATACAATTAAATAAATTAATGTTTAATAAGATAAAAATAGTATGTGAAAAAAGTGTATTCAATATAAATAAAATTAACTAAGGATAAATAAAGGAATTTAACTAAAACTGAATAGTCAATGGAATTGAAATAAAAAAAACGTTAATATAAATTAAACAAATACTATAAAAAAAATGGAAATACATATTAAAGAAGAGTTAATAGTAAGAGAAAGATAATATAGTTTAAAATTGATATTGAAATTGATTAAATTTAATTAATTAAATTTTGCTGATATATATATATAGATAAAGTAATATATATAATATTCATAGATAAACGAAAATGATAAAAAGTTCCAGAAGAAAAGAAAAATACTATATAGTTTAAACCCAAATAGGTAGAAAAGAATTATATTGAAACTGAATAAATGTTTAATCAAAATCAAACAAAAATAAATTGAAAATAAATTTAAATTTAGTGAAATTGAAATCTAAAAAGAATTAAATAATTGTCTGTTACTAATTGAGAAAAATATATAAGTATATATATAAATATAGAACTATATAACTAGAATCCAGCTAAAAATAAATAATTATATTAGAATTAAATAGAAGACCAATAAAAGTAAAAATAAAATGTAAAATAAACTAAAACTAAATATAAATCAAGTAAAATTAAAATTAATATGAATTGGTTAAATTTTAACAAAAAAAAAAAATTTAGATATGAATTGTTTAAATTTTAAATAACATAAAAATTAATTATTATTAAGAAATGAAAAGTATATAATACAGGAATCATCAAATGAAAGGCAAACAAAAATATGTTGAACATGTTAATAGAAATAAAATTGAAATGGATAGGAAACACATATAAGTATAAAGCTCTGGAAGTTATATCATTACGAAAAAAGGAAAAAATAAATTACTCCCCTTACCAAAAAGATCCCCAGAGTCAATTATGTAGTTCAATATTGTCAGACCAATAAATAGCTGAAAGCGAATGGAATTCGGAGTAACTCCTCATCGACTGTAGGTAAACATTTCGCGTTGTTAAATGATTGCCAGTTGATGAAAAGGCCAGAAAACAGGAGTTGTGGCAGAACAAGATGCACGATGCGACATGAATACGACTGAGACAAGGATAGTCATAGAAAATTTAAATGAATAGACACAGTGGGGCAATCAAAAGCCAACACGCACACACGACATTGTAGAATGTAGGAGAGTTGCCCAGAAGAAGGACATCCGGTCTTGCCTCTAGCAACGACAAATGTCATCAAGCAGTCCAAATAATAATAAAATATACACTTAAGCCTCATTCTGTGTGTCTTTTGGTCACATGTGTGTGTGTGTGTCTGTGTGTGTGTGTGTGTGTGGGGGGGACTTCAGACACTGCACCCTTACTTCTTCAGTACTGTGCGTGGATTTAAATAAAACGGAAATTTATTTCGACAAATGGCATTTACTTGCAACGGATGTGCCGCCATTACAATGACACGGAAAGGCTACATTTCTATACTCCACACGACTTCCAGAATTCAACCAAGACTGACATTCACTTGCCGTTTCCCCCTCTCTCTCTCTCACACTCTTTCTCTCTCTCTGGATGTCTCTTTGGCCTCTGGACCCATCTCTACTCGTGCGCAATTCAAAATGGCAGCTCAGCATGTGAATTCTACTTACTGACTAACTGACTAACTGACTCAACGACTCACTGACTGACTGCCTTCAATGTGAATAAGTGGAATAATGGGTCAGGCTAAGCCGCAAGCAACCAAGTGGCTGCGATGATGACGATGACGATGACGATGTCTCCCTACCGGAAAACCCTCACGCACCATGGGGGTCGTTCCCATACACCACACATACACACACACACACACATACATATAAACAAGCGACAGTTGTATGATAAATTGTATAACATTTTATTCCTTTTTTTTCTTTTTTTTTTTTGTCTTGTTCTCCCTTTCTATACACTAAAACAAAACTAAACTCTCGTAAAAATCTAAATGCAGTGATTGAAATACCCTTTACACAAATTGATGAGGTCCTTCTGAATGAGTCTGCTGAGTTACTCAGTTTTGTTGCAATTTAGGAACTGCTCAATAGTCAGCTGCTGTAGGGATAAAGGATTTTCAAGGTTTTATTTTTTGGTTTTTGAATTTAGTTTTTGTATTTGAAGTGTATTTTGATTAATTGTGATCATTAAAAATTTATTTAGTAATTTACTTCTTAAGTTTTCTTTAGTTAAATTTCACAACATATTGCTAGAAATTATCAGAGTTCAAAATTTTTTATTAATCTCCGTTTTAGAATTATTTAAAAAGGGTCGAATATATATATAAAAACGTTTCACAATAATTGGAAAAAAATATAGAAGACTTAAATTGATTTTGATAGATATTTTTCTAGTATCCTCTTGAGCTGATTTTAGCAATCAATAAAAGTTATATATGTATATGACTTTCATCTCCATATTATATTACATTAACTTATACAATAATTAGAAAGAAAATTTAATGATTCAAATAGCTTTAAATAGAAACTAATTGATGAAAATATGTATTTTACATCTTAATTTTTTAACACAATATTTTATAACAACAATTATCTAAATATTTTTTATATTGCTGTTTCAATTGAATGTAGAAACTGGTTTTAAACTGATAATTTTTATGAGGTCAATCAAAAAGACTTTACAATTTAGCTTAATATTTAATTTTGATCTCTTTTTGACTAAGCTTTCTAACCCTAATCACAAAGATTCCATTATATAGCTATATTTTCGTTTTCCACCTTCATATTATCTTAAGATAATATCTAGAAAATGTCTAGTTCTTTGACTCTTTTAATACACCCTAAACTGTGATATTTCTCAGTTAAATTGGACTTGTAATATATGTGTATATAAATACATACACATGTACTCTTATAATTAGCAACATTAAAAATTTTGTATATAATTTGTATTAAATGAACGTTCGTTTTACTTTTTTCAAGTAATAAATTGTATTGGGGATCAGCGGCGATTATTATTTTTCCACTTATTGTATTCATTTTTTTGTTTCTGTGTATTTAACTGGGAGGCAAAAGGCTGCAGATTGAGGCTTTATATTATCCCCAGACTCTGGCCATTTAGCATTCATGAGATAATAAAGCAAAAAACAAAAAAATAACAAAAAGAGGAAAAAAGTGGACAACAACAAACGATTTCGAGGCCATGCAAAATCATGTCATGTTTTTTAAAGCTCGGCAACATTGCGTATACGCAATCGTAAGTGAAAGTCAGTGTTTCATGCCTCAAGCTGTGGATAATTTGGGTTCACACAGACACACACACACGGACACTCACTCATAGACCCCGAAAACACAGCCAGATACTCTGAAACATTTGTGTAGATATTATACTCCACACACACACACACATTTATAGTATGTATGTAGTATATATACATATATTTTGGCAATTTTTACTTTGATCAGTGTTGTGTATTTTCTTTTTCTTTTTTTTTTTTGCTTTTTGTTTTGTTCTTTCCCAGGGTCTGTTTTTTTATGCCGGCAGATTGTTTGTTTGGCTTTTGATTTTTTATTTTTATTAAAAACAAAATGTTTTATATGTGCAGCTAGTCATTTGACTTGTTTATGCTTGTCCTTAAAGTTGAGGTCCCAAAAGGGTCACCCAGTACAACAAGAGAAACAACAACAACAGAAAAGGGTTCTACCCCATCTCCGAGTATCAATTTTTATTGAATGGGTTGGCGAGTGGGAGTCTTTTCGGGGGGGATGCGACTGGAGCGTGTGATAGGCAAACGGGAAATGAAATTGTTATCAAGTCTGTTATTGGGAATCCCCTTAGAGCATTTTGACAAGAATCTAAATATTTTAAATTATGGCCATTTAATAATGATTTAAGGAAAATGTTAAAGTTAATCCAATTCAAAGATGAATAATAAGTGAGTAATATTCTGAATCAATTTGTAAAATCACTAAATAAAAAATAGTGTTTTTTGAAAAATGTTCAAATACTTTAAGCAAGTCTTTTACCACACTGAAAAGAGTTAGGCTTCGGTTATAAGAGTTGCCATATTTTTGAGCTATGATGTTGCAAGCATTCCTTCAGGTAGGTATCGAATTCTATCTCACTCATCAAAAATCCTTTTCTTGTGGAAGCTGCCAAAGTCAATCATGACTCTTTTAAGAATTTACCTTATTACCTGGGTTGCTCTCTATGATCTAATTATTAGAGTGAGAAACATGAGCAGTTCTTTGAATTTGTTGAAGTTTCTATTAATGTTGCTCAAAGACTATGGCAGAATGCTTCAAAGGATTAAAAATTGTAAGCAATGCACTCACAAAAACTCAAAATTGTCATTTATTATTTTCCAATTTACCAGTTTAATCAACGAATTTCCGTCCGTTTTGGTGTGTGGACACAAGTCGGCAGCCTTTTTCTTTCTACCAACAGATCAACTTGAACTTAAATTGCTAAAGACTTCTTCATTCACATATAAAAATTTTTGCTACAAAAATAAAAATATGTTTAAGTAAACTAACTAAACGCATTACTAAATACTAGTGTAGTTAGCCGATAGTCCACTAGTATGTGGATTTCGTTCTAATACATCGATAGTTTGTGCTGTTCTTTTCCTTTTATTCGATTACCCACCAGGCATGCTAATTATAAATTACAAATTTTTGCGTAATTTGAAATATCAACTTCGCAAAAATTACAAAGTCTTAAGATAAATTTAATTTTTTTTTAATATATTACAACATTTTCAAGCCAAACCTTATACTCTAAATTTTACCTTCCCTGAAGTGGCCTATCGATAAAGTCATCGATGGTCTTGCAACCCTAGTTCAAATTCGAAGCTTTTAAAAGTCGTTTGTCAAAAATAATTTATCCAGTATTAATAGCCGTATGTGTTAAATGAAAATCGTCAAAAAAAAGTGACAATATATAAAAAGAAATCCGTTTAGTGCTAATAATATGATAATTGGTTAATTATTTCTATCGTGTGTATTAAAGCTGAAGCGACCGTCGCGTCTATTATTTTTGTCTTATGTGCGAGTGAGATGCAGTCATTTCGGAGACAGCGCCAGCGCAGCCTCCATCTATTTTTTACCTTGCGCGTGTGTGGGTGTATACATAAGTGCATGAGTGAAGTGAATATTTTTTTTTGTGAATTTTTTCAAAGTTAGCTGTAAAATTTGAGAGAGGTGTAAAATTTGAGAGAGAAGATAAGAGCAGCTCTGGATGGAAAATTGTGAGGTAGGTGAGAGAGAATAACGGAGATATTTGGTATGCCTGTAATATATATGTATGTACATATGTATAGTAAGTACAAAAAGTATTGCACAATCCATATTCAAGTTCAAGCCGCAATATTTGTTCCCATCCCATAAATTAAAAAAAAAAGAAAACAAAAATAATAGTTCTGTTTCACAGATTAGGTATTTAATAAGATCAATTTAAATACTTATTTATATTTAGATTATAATGAGAGAGCACAAAAATAATACATAAGTTTATATTTTTCTAGATTAGATATACGTTTCTTAGAAAATATTATATAAATATATTTATTATATTGTGTATCTTTGGGGATTCTCTAATGCCTTTAATCTTTATATGTTCCCATTTATTTGGGATAATCTACATCCTTTTCAAAGAGATAACATTGCAACCATTTAGAATCTTTCACTTTGCCAGTAAAAACTTGTTGCCAGTTATAGATCAGATGGCGTGACTTTTCTTCATTGTCGGCAAAATGCGATTTATTCCGTCGACAGGCATCCACAAATTTATGGCCCAATAATTGTGCCAATTCCATGGATACCCGATTATGAGAAAATTTCCATGAATCCGTTGTTGTATAGAGCTGTTCAAAGGCTGACTTTTCCGGATGAAATTGGCATCCAAACATGGGCCACTGACGATGCTCGATCAAATTAATCAATTCTTTGCCATTGGCATCAGTGTGAGTTGCCAGGACGTGCCAATCTTCCATTATTTTAAATTGAGCCATTTCACTAGTCGTAATGCAATATTTATGATTATGACAAGCAAATGGTATTCGACCCATCTCTTCGGCCAAATTCTCTGGTAATTGTTTAAGCAATTTGGAATCCCTAAAATCTTTGGTTAGTTGTAATGGTAAGGCAGTTTGGATATTTTCACAGTCAGTTCGTATCTCCGAATTCTTGGCAGCACGTATCATCATTAACTGGAAACCCAGACATGTACCCCAAACGGGAAAATAGTTTCCATTACGGTTCATCTTCTCGGCCAGATCGATAATATGATACGCACTTTGTACACAGTCATTTGTTAGTCCCGTTTTATCTATTATATCCGCATCATGGATAAAAACAGCTCCTCCAGGCAATAGAATTCCATTAATTTTACTCATTATCTCCTCATAATAAGAAAGATCACGTCCAATCCTGCAATACAAGAGATGGGGAAGGGGGTGGGGGTGGATTCTTAAGATATTTTTGTTATTTTTCAAATTATTGTTACCAAATGGGCACAACGAAAGCACCAGCTGCCTCCAAATGCTTAACATATGATGAGGGTATAAAACTATGAAAATTTTTCCCAAAATCCGAGGACAATTGAACAGCCAAATCGACGCTCATGACGCCAATGCAAGGAGCATTGTCCTTAGACATCTCAATATTCATTTCATCCATTTTAATGTTTTACTATCTAAAATAGTTTAAAAAAAGAAAGAGAAGAATATTACTCATACTTTACGTATATTTAGATAATTCTATTTGAAAAAGGATTTAAATTTTTGACAAATAAAAAAAAAAAATAATACTGACAAAAATAAATATAATAAATTTTCCAAAAAAATAGGCTTTTGGCTTCCAAATAGAGTTGGCCAAGTACAATTGACCAAAAATAGCTTTCTTTCTCTACCCCCCCTCCATTCCCTTTTGTGAGTCACAATTCGCATCTTTTAGATTCAAATGAATGATAGCAATTTGAGATCAAGATTAAACAAGTATTTGAAAAACTTTTAACTTTTAACTGCGAACTTAGTCACTTAGTCTTATTCCTTGTCATCTGTCATGGCTAAGCTGGCCCTAGACCAGCATAAGATATACTATATAAAACTATTTTGACTCTTTGTTCTTTAGAAAATGAAAGTCATGTATGTGCAGTCACTCAAATATGCAAATTAGCTTGTGAAACTTAAACTTAAACTGAACTGAACTGGCCTGGCCTGGCCTAGGCCGACGATAGTCTTATACTTTCCATATATGTATGCCCAACTCCTCCTTCGCCTCAACATCCATCATCCCCAATCCCCTCGTGCTGTAAGATCATGTATTTAGGTTAATGAATAGACAAACTTTCGACAAACTGAATGTGCAAACTTGTGCCCCAGAATAACCAAACGACGACATTTTTTTGGCGACATTTTTAAACCACTGCGCAGCGCTGCGCTGTGCACGGCAAAGGTAAAATGCAATTCAACAGTGAAGGAATATGATAGGAAAAAGGATAATAATATGTATATATGTATGTATGTGTGTATGTAAGAAAGATGGCCTAGACAGGAGCGGTTTATGTTAGTATAAGGTTCAAATCACACATATAAATTGTAATCTAAAATTTATTATATAAAATATGTAAGGTCTGCTGTTTAGTTAATGTACTTCCGTCCCCAAAGAGTAAGCTAGTTTACCCACTGTATTTGTCGCCCTTTTTATGCTCTTCCGATCTCTTAAGTTCTTCGCTTTTCGTTACTGACGAAGAAAGAGAGAGAACAAAAGACGCGTGCTTGCAACGGTAAATGAACTTACAAGTGGTCAAGCTTGAGCCGCATCGCCTTTTTGTTCTGTGTCTATCAGTTTATTCTTTTTTGGTCAGTCATTGAGAACGCATCGTTTATATATATAATATATATGAAAATATTTTTACCATCTGATTTTTCTTTCATTATCTGCTTTTTCTTTCATTAATTTAGCATTTGTAACAAAAGTATAAAATTAGAAACAATTTCTAAAGCAAAAGACAAAAAACAATCGTGATCAGGTCTTCAGTCTTCATTCAATGAATTCCAAATGTGAACTGATTTTATTTACAAAATATTTGTTTCATTTAGTTATATCTGCAGAGAGTTTAGGTGGGAGCTTAGATGCAGCGTTTTGGGGTTAAATCTATTTTAATTTATAATCTAATTATAAATATGGTACACTACGTGTGAGCTAGAGTGTATTCAAATTATACTTTACTTTAATTGTGCTTTAAGTATTAAAAATATATTAATAAGGAATGCGGGACAGAAGCTCAAGAATTTTACAGACATATTTTCCAAAATCTAAATTTTAAAAATATATAGAAACAGAAAATTGGATTTTGCAAATATCTATACTAAAAATTACTAAATGAATTTAAAGTAATATTCTTATAGAAATAATAATTAAAGGAAATGATAACGAAAAATGGGCTAAACTCTTATACTGAATGACAACAAAAGATTTTTGATCTTTTTTGGAAGTTCATGGACATATATACATACATATGTAGATTTGTTTGTAGTTTTAGATATTATTTAATATATAAATGTATGTAATGTAGTGTATAAAAGAACAAAAGTAATCAGTCTAGGATACAACTTCAACTTAATTCAAATTATGACAACTTAATAAGATGCGACTTCAACTTATTACGACTTTACTTATTATGACTTTATTCAACAACTAACTCGATCGAAATACGACTGACTGTCCGGCACTACCAGGGTTGCCATATATATTAGAATATAATTTATATTTTTTATCGTCATCAAAGTAATCCTCCTACTCCAGCATTATAATGTATTATTATTATTATATTAAAAAAAAAAAGGGATTAAAGGATTAATGTATTTATATTTATTCGTGGGGAATTCCTCAAAGTTGTTGATATTTAGAGCAGCTGCCCGCAATCCCGTACTCCCATTTTGTACTTTCATATTTCGTACCTGGACATGCCATATCATCCATTGGTCCTGTTTGCTGTCGGTGTGGGGGCATTATCAAATGATATATGCAAGAAATGAGAAACTTGTGTTTGACTTGCAGCTTTTCTTAACCGAAAACTTGTTCATCGTCTTTTAGGTTCGTTCCTCTTCTTATACAGTTTGGGCAACCCCTCCTCCTCCTCCTCCTCCTCCTCCCTTTCACATTCCCTTTGAATATTTCATCATTTTTTATTTTTTATTTTATTTTCTGGTTGCATGGCAAGAAGGCAAGGCAAAGCAAGGCAAGGTAGGTTGCTTAGTAGGTAGCATCTCGTCGTCTCTAAGCCTATTAAGGGCATCAAACAAACATTTTGCAAAATTAAATGGGCATGCAAGGCAAGCACATGTCCTTCGTTTGCTTCCTTTTGCTGCGCCTTCTTTCTTTCCCATTTGCCTTAGCCTTACCCTTGCTCCCCCCCCCCCCTCAACCGGTTGCCTTTTGTGTGTAACTTTGCTTAAAATATTTCACATATTATGTCACACTTAAGGGATGTGCTGCTGCTGCTGCTTGTGTGTCCTCCATTTATGACCGCACACACACACACACACGCACACAAACAGAACTCCTTTTTTGGCTTTCTAAAAAGGATTCCTCCTCCTTCAGTCTGTGGGGATTTCGTTTGCCAAGAAAATGCTAAGCATTTTCAAATATTTATGAGCTATTAACACTTGGGCAAATCTCTCTTAAGGAAATGAAAAAAAAAAAAAAACGCAACCAAACACACACACACAAACACACACACATACATACATAGCTGCCATTAAATCTATGGAAAATTTCAAATGATATATGAACTCTTGCGGTCATTCTCAAAAATTATTTATGTTCTAATATACTCTATACTATATAGTATGTATGATCTGCTTTAACATATGATTAGTGTATTTATGGTTGGCATACAATAAAATATACTAAAATACATCATTAAAAACTGCCCAATGTCGCAAAATAATTTAATAGTCTAATTAAAATATTTAATTAAGCTGATTTTAAACTCAAATTTAATTATTTTGATATATTTTTGATCTAAAATGATTTTATGTTGCTAATGTAATCAAATTTATGCGGATATTATTTTCTAGTCCTCTAAAATTTAAGCCATTTATCGGAATATCATAGATCATGATCAAAAAATCGAAAGAAAATTATTTTGTACGCAAATTCAATATAAAAATATATAATCAATTATACGATTAGCAATTGATAAGGTCTCATTCATATATGAAATCATTTTATAATTGGGCATTTGGATTAATATTATTAATTAATGTCTTTTCGCTTCATTTGAGTTCTAATACCTTCTTAAAGAAAACACTTTCTTTTGACTTGAAAAGAAAAAAAAAAGAAAAGGATTTCACTTACATTTATTTATTGAAAGTTTCTGACAACATTTTTTGAAACTTCTTTAATAAATATTATTTGAAGCACTTTACCTTTGACTTTTACCTTCTCGACGTTCCCTCCTGTCATAACTTATGGCTTTCGGCAAAAGTTCGCATTGGGTCTACTTTAAGATCTTAAGCACTTGGCAACTTGGTTGGTATTCCCCTATCCCCCATTCCCCATCCCCACTACCCACCACTCCACTCCATCCAACCCATAAACGAAATCACCCGCTCTGCGTTTTGGCAACGGACTAAAGTTTTTGGTTTTTTTCCTTTTTTTTTTTAGTTGTTTGTTTGTCATGTGCAACGAGCCCACAAAACATATTTCCGTTTCATTTACTAGGCAACAGAAAAATAAAAGCGGACAAAAATCGAAATACTTATATATATATATATATGTATATATACATATATAAAAAAAGAAAAGGGAAAAGAAAAATGTTGGCCAAAATGCCACAGCAAGAACAACAAACAAATAGAAAAAAAAGAAATTTTTTTCACTAAGGACCGGGCGACACACGACCACACACAACTTCGACTCCATAAACTGGCGCGGGACCCAAGTCAAAAATTGTTTGTAACCTATTTGGCAGCAAATTTCATCGAAGGCCAAAAATTTGCTCGACCACAAAAATGTTCGCCCATCGCCAGAGAACTCGCGTAGAGAACTTTCTTTGGTGTGTGTTCTTCTTCTACTTCTTGCAACGTTTGCATGTCCTGGTCCCAGTCCCAGTCCCAGTCCCAGTCCCAGTCCTAGTCCAAGTCCTAGTCCTGTTTTGGAGCTGGAACTGAACTGAAAACTGGAAGCTGCTTTGCTTGTTAGCCAAAAAATGTGCAACCTAAAACGGGCTACTTCATTTTCTGCTTCATATTTTGGGCAAAAGTCTGCCAGACATTGAACGACGCCAGCAAAACGGACAACATTTCAATACCCTGTATAAGAAACTTGAATTTGGTCATATTCGTTTGATAGGTAAATTTATCTATTAGCGAGACATATATAGAATTAATTCCTTTCTGTTTTGATGGAAGAACACTTACTCTAGACATATGTGATAATATAAAAGAAATTATTTCAACTATTTGTGGACTAAAACGAGTCCATATTTTAGATCTTGCGAATAGACTTTGAATTTAATATATAAAATTTCAATTAAGCTCATATAATAATGTGCATAGCAATCAAGTAGATTTAATAACTTAATTGTAAAACCTAGAGTTTATATATAATAGTTTGGCTTGAGCTAACTATTCCTGTTAAAAACAATGTATCTTCAAATTTACTTATTGTCCCAGGACAGATTTTGAATGCAAATAAATATAAAAAAAAAAAAAAACTTTCAATCCTACCTACGTTGCAGCTTTGGGGAACAGCCAGCAAATCAAATATTGTAATCATTCAGCGTTACCAGTCTAAAACCTTTAGAAAAATAACAGGTGCTCCTTGGTACATGACATACTTTTACATCCATAAAGATCCCAAATTTCCTCTTATCAATGAGGAAATACAAAATACCGTTGAAAGATATTTAAATAGGCTCAATTACCACAGCAATATTCTAGCTTTGAGACTCCTCGACAATACAAATATCACCCGACGGCGCTTTAAAAGATTTCACGTTCAGGATTTGCGAAATAGACAGTAGATTTAGTTATTAATATGTCAAAATGTTAATATATATGGATTGATCTCATTGAAGTTATTGATAGTTATTGTTAATACATTTGCTTATTGTTAGTACAAGACAGATTGCAAATAAAAAAAAATATTAAAAAAAAATCCTTCATTCCGAATTATATAGAAGTTGATTAAATGAAAGTATAAATATATATATATATATATATAATATATATATTGCTAAGGTTATCGTTTTAAAACATTATTCGAATAAGGGTGCAAAATCTGTCTAACAATTTCATTGATGTTAATTTATTTTTTTGTTCAACTGGATATCACCATTGGGATTGGGAAAATGGGATTGGGACGTGCAAAATGGAAGGCGAAGCTGAAAATGTATCTATAAGGTGGCATTGTTGTTTTTGTTTGTTTCGCTTTGTAAAATACTCGAATGTATTCAAAATACTCATCATATCATTACTTCGACTACTCTCTCACTCACTCACTTTCTTTCTCTTCGGACTAATTGTTGTGAAACTCATTCATTCACTCATTCAATCGTACTCATTTGGTTTATTTACTTGTATTCACTCAATTCAATTTTTACATTATACATTCGAATGTCATTTTTCATGCATTCATGGAGTGCTCCATTATCTAAGCACCAACGCTTTAAATTATATTATTATACAAGTTTCATATCGCAAGTCCGTTTAAGTCATTCTTTAAGTCATTCGATTTTGAAGAATCCGCAAATATGAATTAAATTTAATTTAGAAAAAACTTTTAAACTTTGATAAATTGAATCTCCTATAGTTTCTCTTACATAGTATACACCCACCATTTATCCGTATATTTATTTATGCAGGGTATATGAAGGCCTAAACAAAGGCTTTCAAACTGAGCATAGTTGGCACTGGCTAGGATTTTCACTATCTTTCTCTGTCGTCTCCCTTCTCTCTCTCTCTCTCTTGGTTTCCCTATCTCTGTCTAATTCGACGGTCGACAAGATAAACAGCGTTTTAGGCAAAGGTCTTGCTGTGCTCACCCGATGTACGAGTATATATGTATGGATATGTAAGAGCAGCAGTTTTTGGGGCTGCCTCGCGATAACTGAAACGATTTTTCGTTTTTGCTTTTTCATTTCTATTTCTTCTCATATCGTTCGGCCTTCCCTCACCCCTCCCTCCACACCTCTCACCCATTCACCATGTATGCATGTGTTCATTGACCGCATTTTTTTTTTGCTAAATTTTTTGTTTGCATTTTTTCAGTATCATAAAAATGCATTGGGAAAGTGCACTAGTATGGGTAGATTCACATTGATTTTGTTTCGCATAAAGTTTCAATGAGTTTGTAGAACCAAAACGGAAGCCTTGTCAATATTGCAAAGTTCACAACAGAAAATTCTAAAGTAACGAAATATTTTATTTAAAAAAATATATAATTAAACTAATTTAATATTTTGATTAAAATATTAAAAACAAATTAAATGTAACCTGAAGTAAAGTATTACATTTAATATAATAAATAAATAATAATATTTAAACAAAGTTAATATTCATCAATAAATTAGAAGATTTTAATATTAAAGATTATTTAACATATTAGCAAAAGTTCTATTCAAAATGTTATTAATATTAATAGTTACTGAAATCGGTGTAATAACGATTAATCACGAATTAAAGTTTAATTTTCAAAAATTAATTAATTAACTTGATTATTTTTTTTCCTTTTATATTCAATTTTAAGATTTATCGAAATATTTAAAAAAAAAAGGGATTAACAAAAGAAAATGGAAAACAAAAGGAAAACCAGGGCAATATTTTTCATAAAAAGCTACAAATTTAAAAGCAATTAAATTGAGAATATCAAATACTTATTTGATTTATTTCTGAATAAGAAAGTTAGAATTAATTTAATTACAGTTGTTCCGTTTAAAAAATCAAAATCCAAAGTTTTCACTCTTTTTTCTTATTATTTTTCAATATTCTCAAATGAATTAAAAATATTTTATTCTATGATATATGTATTTTGATATAGCATAATGAATACAAACATTTAGTTAATCGCTTCCGTTCACTAAATATCCTATGAGCAAAGGATATGTATAAATATCCATTTGTACATATGTATATACTTTTATATATATACGTCTGTGTATATGTATGTGTGTGTGTGTGTCTGTGTGGTTTTACCAAAACTTGCGAATTTATAATTTCTATTAGCGGAAATGTTTTCGCTCATATCGTAAAAATGCCGCCAACTGACATTTGACAGTCCACTCTGACTGCACTTAGGCTAATTCAACCACTAAACCAGTCGCAAAAATGTACGTTCATATATATGTATATATATATATATATATATATACATATATACTTATATTTGTCCATTGCCATATGCAAACACACACACTCAAATACATTTTGTCAGTCAGTCTTTTTGGCATTGTCGACCATTGTCACAACATTTTGATTTCATTGTTGTTGTTGTTGTTTTTAAAGTCAGGCAAAACCGAAATTACCGCAAAATATTTACATTCAGCTATAAATTTATTTGATTTGTTCTAAAAAAAAAAAAAAAAAACAAAAATGAGAGAATATATACATATATATACACACACATATATACACACATATATATATATATATAAGAAGAAAAAAAAGCGACAAAAATCATTGGGCACAAGATTATTTTGCAGGAAATTAAAAACCACAAATCTAAAATGTTTGAAATATCCGGTAGAACAATTAATTCATTAATGTACATCGAAAAATGAGACAGTAAACCATTGCCGAGCCCTCCCCCCCCCCTTATTATCATGATGCCCAGGTACATGAAAACGGAAGTGTAATCAGTGTGGCGGTAAAAAGAAATCAGATGATAAATCTTAGATAAAAGCAACGACCCAGTAATACCCTTGAATCAATGAAGAACTCTTGTAAAAAATAATATTTTAATAATAGGAAGAACATAAGAGAACTTAAGGGGGGTAACACCATGGAAAGATATAGACTATCCACTTTATATCAATCTAAATTAATAATAAAAGATATTAATCTGTAAATAATATGTATATAACAGTCTACTTGTTTTGTATAACAATTTAATGAATAATGAATAGATTGTATTTTCTTTTTGCATTTGCTGTTTGTAGTTGGCCTTGTTGGAGATCTGCCAACATACTATGTACATATAACTATACATATAAAAACAGATAAAAATACATTCGAATGTATTCTTGTCATACCTGTTATGATTATATAATCATAAGCCCAATTCGTTTGACTATAAAAAACAGATTTAGTTTCATTTATACATGGAATTACTTTAATCTTGGTTTACACACACACACACACTTAGATAACTAAGCTTAGCTTTGATTTAATAATAATTTAATCTTGGTTTACTTACAGAAAAATTGAATATCTTTTGTTTAAAAATACTTAACAATTGGTTCGCCCACGTCAAGACGTTGCTTATCTCTTTTCTAGAGTGACCATAGTGCTTCGATTGCATTAATACCTTAAAACTCATTTACGACCCTTTAAAATCCCTTTTAATTTAAATTTTTTAAAATATTTCGTTACATTTCAAATAAAAATATACTAAGTTGTAGAAGAAACAGGGGAACAAATATATAAAGTACTTGATTCTGTAGATTTATGAGCGATCAATTTTCAAAAATCAAATTGTTCTAGAATCGCTTTAAAGAATTTTGAATTTTGAACAAAGTGTTTTTCGAGATTTAATGCATAGATGTGTAAATACTTAACAAAAAACAAAATGGCGGCGCTAATTTCATACTAGTCTCTTAGTCATTGTAT
This sequence comes from Drosophila sturtevanti, assembly GCA_018150375.1. Lineage (NCBI taxonomy): Eukaryota > Metazoa > Arthropoda > Insecta > Diptera > Drosophilidae > Drosophila > Drosophila sturtevanti. The sequence goes on along the minus strand of JAECWJ010000341.1, from coordinate 1,237,508 downwards.
TTATTTGAAATTAGTAAATTAATTTTTTTTTGCAATTAAACTATAAATTTCACCTATTTCCGCCATAAATTTTTTCAAATTTGCAGGTTGAACCTTTTTTCAAGCAAATTTTTTATTATCAACTTTAAACGGCTTTAAATTTTGAGAATCTATTCTATATAAGGAAATTTAAACATCCAAATAAATTTTAAAATAAATTTTAATAATAATTAATACACATATCTAAATTAAATTTTAAAGCAAAAAAATATCATTAAGGTATTTCCAGCTCTTATCTTTGGCGTTCTACTGAGAAACGCATTGAAAGAAATCCCTGAATCTTTATCAGTTCTTTTTTTCCGAATCGGCTTAAGATTTTGAAATGCAATCTGGAAATGTTGTAGAATTTAAAAATCGAAAAAATTCTTTGCCCTTGCTTAATAGATAGATATAGTCTCATCCGTATTTACTTTTCAATCGGGCTATTATATTGAAAATATTTTAAAGTTTGATACTTTTCATTTATCAAATTGTTGGTTGCTTAATAAACCTCATTTTTTACATAGTATATATTTCTGATGAATTAAATATATGTATACATTGATTTGAATATCCATAGGAAACACTCTCTGATTATAGGGTATAGAAAAATTCAAATGGCGCGGCTGTTTACATCGATAACGTGTAACGGTAAATGTTGTTGGCGTTGTTATTGTTGTTGTTACTGGTGTATTATATTTTTTTTTTACTTGTTTTTATTTTTTTATTTATTCCATTTCCATTTCATTTCAATTCGAATCAATTCGCTAGCGTTCATTATGTGCGCATTATTAATTTAAATATTTGTTGCATATGTAAAATTCGATGCCTCTGAACGCATATTGATGATGCTTTAAATGCGTTCCCTCCCTCCATCCATCCATCCATCCATCCATCCTTACCACCCTCCCTACTTCACTCCCTCCCTCCCCCTCTTAAGTTATAAGCACCGCACTTGCCGCGTATGCCTCCTCTATGCCATTGAATCATATTCAGACATTTGATTAACGTATATATAATGTAATTTAGCGCGTATATTCGGTTGGCAGATTTAGCAGATAGTCCATCGATTATATATAACTTTCTCGCTCTGTCTCTTTCTATATTGTTCACATTTTTATTCATATATATATGTATATATATGTACATTATAATTATTTAATGACTTTTGTGCATTGCGCACATTGTTTATTAACAATTTTCATATTGGATTGCTGCCAATTGGTTGGTTGGTTGCTTGGTTGGCCATTGAAATGTTTACGCTTCAATTAGTCGACAATTTCAAATCCGTGTGGTAATCGAAGCGCAGGTATGGACGAACAGATGTGCGGGGGAGGACAGGTGGACAGGTGGACCGGTGGATAGGTGGAGACGGATTGTGCTTACAAATATAAAAAATTAATTGCACATTAATGCAGCAAAACAGTTTCAGAATATAAAATAACAATTAATAAAAAATACTCGTACTTAACGGGGCCTTATCAATATCAATAGAATTGTTCATTGTGCAAATATAATAAAAGTTATGTTAATTGCTGCTCCATTCATTGTCAATATGTTATTAATTAATTCAACATTCTTTTGTCCAACATTAAGAGCTTAAAAATTGTTTAATTTCTTTCGGATAGATTTACATACATGCATACATAATCAATTTGTTCAATGAATATTCAATTTCTTTAAGATCTTATTAGTTTATAAAAGGACGATATGTAGAAAAAAAATGATAAAGGTCAGGGACTGACACTAAGAAAAACCACTAAAAAAGGCTTAAACATCTATTCTAATCTATAATATACATTCTATCTTCAGCGAAAACATCGATCAAGAAATAAAAAATATTTTAAAAATTCTTCTTCAATTTTAATTTTACTTTTTTTCGTGTTTTTTTTCTCCCTTATTTTGTGGGAAGAAAGTATATTAAATATAATATATTTAGTTTAAAAATTAAAACTTGGAAAAAATGGATTAGAATCCGAAATTAGTTTTATTTGAGTAATTTTTTAATTTAGTTTTAAATGGATTGCACATTTTTTTAAATGCCAAATGAAATAATTGTTTTCTTATAAATATCTCTGAATAATAATGAAATACTATTAATTAATTAATAAAGAATAAAGTATTTGATCGATAATTAAGGGATATATAGCCCATATATAAAAGTAATATATAAATAAGTGTTTTAAAGCCATTAAGAAAATATGAGAACTAATATTGTAAAATATAGAAAAATTATAATAACAACAATTCTACAATTAATCTATAATTTATCAAAATTAATCAATATTTTAAAAAGGTAGTCAAATTACTATATATTTAAATTGATTTGACCACTCAGTATTTCCACTTAAGGGAAGGAGGAGGTGGGGAGGTCAATACTTTTATTGTTCAAAATCAATTAAGCATTGTTAAAGTTGACTGAACAGTTGAACGAACACACACACACACACACACAAAGAAAAAAAGAAAATTGAAGTAGAAAATTGTTGGAATGAGACAATATATGAGGCACTAATTGTGATAATAATGCGAATTTAATGGATTCGCTGATAAATCCAAATTCATCCGAGTGTGGGAGAATATTTTAACATTAATTATGAATGGAATTCAACACTTTAACTGGTATTAAGGCAATCATGCAATCAATAAACATAAAAAATAATACAACATATGCATATATGTATAAAAAGAGTGATTAACATTCAGTTAATAAAAAAAAAATGCATATTTGAGATGTTTGTGAAATCATGAATTATTTATGACTAAGCAATGTCAATGCGATGTCCTCTTGAGTAAACAGGATCTAAAGATCTGCCTGTCCGTTATATTGTCTCACATAGGTATATCGACCCTCCTCTTTGCCAAACATAAAACCATTTATTTTATTTTCCAAGTCACCAAAGCCAATTCAATGCCTACCATAATAAAAATCTCACAAATAGAAATCAAAATAAATTTTCAAACATTTTCTTTACGAGAATATGGACCCAAACAATTGTTGTCCTCGACAATCCATTCGGATGCATTCGGCAGTGGATGATGCCAAGAAAGTAAGCTTTGAATTTTTATATGCTGACGTTTGATTATCGACACGCCACAATGCGTTCTAGATTTTCATTCTCATTGTAAAGAAAATGTATATATACTATATATATATATATATATATATATATATTGAGTAAAATCTATGCGAACAAGATATACCACGTACAAAGTTGGTTCGTCTTGGATAACATCAAATAATATAATTTATTTTCACTTATTTAAACGTTTATCTTAGCAAAATTTATTGATAGGCTGCAGTCTCAAATAAAATTAATTATTTTTAATTATTTCTCTAATTATAAATACAGTAAGAGCTCCTTTAAAACGAAAATTATTCACACAGACTCGCACTTTGGTTTCCATATTCAATTTTTGAGGGCCATGAAATTTTATACATTTAACAAGTACTTAAAATTATTTTAATTATATTTATATTATTATATTATATTATGAGGAACACTTTGTTTCAGTTAAGTTTTCATATTTCAACATTATAAGTATGAAGGGGAAAAATATGCGAAAACCCCATAAACTATACTCTAACTCAAAATCTAAAACTTAAACTAGACTAATGACTCAGTTGAGAGTATTTAATTATTTCATTATTATTTTAATTACTTTCAAAATTTTGATTGCAAGCAGTCAAGCTCTTGTGCAATTTTGTTTTCTTCAAATTTTTATTAGGAAGTAAAAAAAGTTAGAGCTAAATTACAAAATTTATTGAAACCGATTAATTTTTTTTTGGGATAGAACTGTTTTTTTTTGTTTTTTTTGAGTTATTTCTTCCTATACCAATATTCGATTAGTAAACCGATATGTGATTACATTGATTCGTCTAATCGATTGTTTGGTGTTCGGGGAATGATCTCTATCCCCTTTAATTTTTGAGAACCTTTCTAGGAAACCTATATACTCTTATTTATGAATGATAATCAATGGGCATAGAAAGTAAAAAAGTGCTGCCATGTGGCCCAAGTAAAACAACTTCCTGGTGATGGTAAAAAAAAAAAAAAAAAAAAAGAGAACAAAAAGGCATTGTATATGTGTGTGTGCCACACATATAAAAATGAAACCCAAAGATGCCAAACATTTTGTGCTGGAAAATATGTTGAGATGCTGCTGCTTTTGGTGCTGGTGCTGGTGCTGCTTACTACTTTGCTCTGCCCTGATTTTCTTTCTTTGCTCTCTTGTTGGCCGAGCTGTTGGCCGTTTGCTTGACAGTCATTTCCAATAACTTCATTTTTCCGTAGTTGAGCAGAGATTGTGTTGCAGATTGCAGAGATTGGATGCAACAACAGAAAACAGAAGTCGTAGCAACCCAGCAATGTGGGCATCATCAACCGAAAACCCAGACCCATATCCAGTGCTCAGGCCTTGTCATGTGGCTGCCAGGACCACAAGAAAAAAAAAAAAAAAAAAGAAGAGACCAACAACAAAAAAAAAAAGCATTGCATTGATAAGGCAAAATCAGGTCAAAAGTGTGCGACACGACGTATACGTAATATGAAAAGTATTTTCGTTTGTTTGTTTAAGAAAATTTTCATTCCTTTGTGTGACTCTCTGTCTCTCTCTCTCTCTTTCTCTCTATATCATTTTCCATGTGTGCATTGCTATGCGGATTCAATTTATTTGTGTGTGTGTGTGACTTGTTTTTATGATTTGTTTGTTTGATGCTCAAGTATTATGGAAGCTGACAAAATAAATGTCGAAAACGCCTTCCATTGAGTTTTTCAGATACCATTTCAGATAGATGCAAAAAATAAATCTACAAAAAGGATTTCATTTATTTTTAGTAATTGAATAACAAATTTTTCCTTTAATTTTTTTATAGCATTTTTGGTAAGTTCGAAAAGTAGCCGCTAAACTACATAGATATATGTGGGAACCGGTGAGTCGTTTTGCTTTTCTTTTAATTTTATTAATTTTAATTTGATTTTGGGCTTTTCGGTTAATATTTATGCAGATAACTTGTCTTTAAATATTCAAAAATAATTATTTAATACTCGAAGGGGGAGGGGTAAATGAAGCCTAGTTCTAAATAACTTCTAAGAGTGAATGTAAAGAATATGACCAGGAACCAATTTGCCATAATCCAGGATTCGATAGACAAACAAATTTTTCAAAAGAGGAACCTTTTTTAGAAAGATCATTTAATTTTTATTCTTCTTTCGCATACAATCGATCAAATATTTTCGGTTAATTTTCCATGGCTTTTTAAATATATTAATAAATATATATAACAAAAAAAAAAGAAGATCAATAACACATTCAGAATTAAATTAGCGCTTTTAAGATGTTAAAATGAAGAGAACAGGTAAAAACATATCCTACATGTGGAACTTAAATATTTTATTCATATGCAGGATACGAAGGGAAAAGGAAAAACTGAAAAATTGATCTAAATTGTAGTTTTTGTCTCTTAACTGTTAATTAAAATACTTATAATTCGTTTGTTTTATTCTATATATACTTACATGAACTTGAGTTCAACAACTGAAGATTGCGTAAATATATATGTATATATCGGCAATGTATATATATGAATGTATACATATATATGTATATATATATGTATACATATATATCGGCAATATTTTGTTTTATTTTGACAAGTGAAATTACCAAAAAAATTTCTCTCCTCCGCCAGCCAACAAATATCATAATATTTGAGAAAAGGAATCTGTCTCGCAATAGTAAATTCATTTTTGCCTTTCGTTAGTACATATATCGCATTTAGTTGTTTTCATACACATGCATTTTGGTTTACACACACAGAGACATATTCAACCACCCACGCATACGCACACACACACAGACGGACCGGTGGCATCTAACCAGCTCTTATTCCATTTCCTTCTCTCAGGTTTCCGCCCCAAAAACTAGAATCCAAATAATATTCTGACATTCAATTCGACATTTGTTTTCTGGCTATAGAGATGAGTGTTGAATGTATGTATGTACATATGTGTGATGGTGAAAGGATAATGGCGGGAGGGGGGTCTAAGGAGGAGGATTTTGGTTGTTGCAATTCTAAGCGTAGCCGCCACCGGATGTTGCATGCCAATTTCTTGTTGAAGTATGTGTATTTGTTGGCTGTTTTTTTTGTTTGCTTTGTATTCCAAATAAGTGAGTAAAGGGAGGAGGAGTAAAGGGAGGAGGAGTAAAGGGTGTTTTGATGTGAGAGTGAAGAGTGGTGAGGAGGTGTAGGTGGGGGGAAACATTTCAGATAATTTATTTTGGCGTCGGCGGCTGCTGCGTGTATTTATGGGATTTGCGTGTGAAATTTTCGGTTTTGCCTGCATGCCTTCTCTTTCTTTTCCCCTCTTTTTTTCTCTCCCTCTTTCCTTTTCTCTTTTCATTTTTCTATCTGACTGTTTCTACATCTCTTATTGCGCGAATTTAAATGAAAAACTCGTTGAGAATTTAAGTTAAAAAAGGAATGTTTTCAGGTTTTAAATTTCAGTTACGTGTTGTTGTTGTTGTTGGGGTAATTTTCGGGAATATATCTCATGTTAAATGCTTCAAATGGAATCAATTTATGGAATGGCACATTGTTATATCACATATGAGTTGGTGGTTTCACGATTGATAAATGTGTGTATATATATACATATATCTATATTCATTAGATTTCCTAAATAAGTTAAAGTCAAGTTAAAGTTGTATATTCAAGTTTTATATTTAATTAGTGATGATTAGTGAATGTTGGTTAATGTTTTAGATATAAAAATTATTCAAGTAGTTGGCAGAAAGATAAGACCAATCTGAATGATGCTTTGTGATAAGCGATATCAAGAAGATAACACAGACCAGAGTCCAAATTTCATCTAAAAATAAATTTAATAAATCGACATTTAATATCGTTAAATTGAAGTTGTCACGTTTTTTTCAGAAGTTTGAGAAAAATAAAGTATGTATATATAAAAATATATTTTTGAGATAAATTGAAAAAAAGAAATATAAATAATCATATTTAGTATTTCTTGAAGCCGCTCAATTTTTTTAGTAAATATCCAAAATGTCTGATAAGCTCTTTTCCCCAGTAAGAAATTTATAAAAATATATATGTAGAAATTATAGATATAAAAATATCGATATCTGTGGTCGTCATAAACTAATATAAAATGTCGCATGAAAGATTAAAATATATATTATGTTTGTACAACATTTATTTCAATTAAATTTAACCAAGCTTTCCTCTTAGTATTAATCTATAGTTAAAATATATATGTATATGCATTTAGATTAAACAAATCTGTAGCTTTAGTTTGATAAAGCATTTATTTATTTATTTTTAGTCTTCTTTCTAACTTATATTTTGTCCTCTCATTGCTATTGCAAGAACCATTGAATTTTAGTCTCTTTCTCATTTAGTTGCAAATCACGAAACATTGTAAACATTTGTAAAAACAGCTTTAAAAAAAAAATAAAAAAAGAAAAGAAAAAAAATTTCGAGTTGTGCCAGTTGAACGATGAGACATCAATCACGAACAAGCACGTTTGTCAAGCCCTCCTACCCCCACACCACCCCAGAAAACCCACTGTCAAATTCACTGAATACCATCCCTAGCCACGCCTTCTCCTTACATTCCTACAAATATATACATATATATATATATATATATATATGTTTGTACATATGTCCAACCTTGTACAAATAAATATACAACAACAACAAAAAAAATCCCCCCGCTTAAAGTTTTCGCATTTCGATTTTTCTTTTCCTTGTGAACTGACAAAAGTTTTCCTGTAGCTCGGCTTGACTTTCCCCCTGGAATCTCTCTGAACCTCGAATCAAATATCCCCCTTAACAAAACTTGAGAATGGATCGCAAGCATTCATTTACCTGCAACATTTTCTAATGACATCAAAAGCAACAAAGTAAAAAAGAAAAAAAAAACAAAATTTGTTGCTTGTTGCGACATTAAGATTGATTAGTTTCACTCAACCCAGAAACGAACTTTGGTCCAAAATTTATGCGCTTCAACCTGATGATGGAGGAGTGTTTGTCATGTTTTATGTTTTTCTTCTTTTTTTTTTTATTTGCAGTTTCACAAATAATTACAAATTTTTTTCTTATCGTTTACATACGTTTACATATTTTGTACGAGTGTGAGCGCGAAAAAAATGGAATAAGATTGAATAATTTGTTTTTAATAACTATAAAAATAGTTTGTTAGATGAATGAAGAAAAAGAAATACTATAAAAATAAATGTAATGCTGTAACCAAGTTTCTGTATCCTTACTATTTAAGTTTCTTTGGTCTGTAAAACTAAAAAAAAAAAGGTTAAATCAGTATTAGAAAACATTTGGTGATTTATTTTTAGTTAGTATTTAACTGCAGCAAAGAATTTACGAAAATAGCCAAAAATGTATACTAACCCTATGTAAGAAAGGGTAGTTGAAAACGCTTAATCATTTCGCATTACACTTCAGAATAATTGGTCGAACTCAGCAGAGGGGGGGAAAGCATCATTAACTTGAGTGTTGTTTGACTACATAAATGAAACATTTGTTGCTTGTTCTCTGGTCGGTCTGTCTCTTCTTCTTCTTTACTGTGCCTCTTTCTCTGTCGTTTAAATGTGTTACATTTACAAAGGATGGGCAAATGTTCAGGATATTTAATAAACAAATACACAGTAGTTTTTGCCATTTCATAGTCCATCCCTTTCCGCATACATTTATTGCACACGCATTTGTGCCAAAGTTATTAAGTTGCAAAAGCGTTGAAGTGCCCCATAAACTAACTAAGGGTGGTGGGGGGGAGGAGATGGTCGTACTTATACATACATACATGTGTTTCATATAATTGTGCAAGCATTGAAGTATTGTGTTGTGTGTCTATTTGAATACATAGTTTGATCCACACTTATGTGTGTCTGTGTGTGTGTGTGACCACTACAAAGAGTAACTGTAAATTGTGTGTTACAAGGTCAATGGATATGAGAGAAAAATATATCTTAAGTCTGCTTACGGTTCACTCTAATCAATGTTTACTTTGAGGCTGTGTTTATTCACTTTATTTCTACAAATTTTTTATCTGCGATATGTGCACTAAGAAAGCTTCACCCTGACTGAAATAATCAAATGTTTTCTTCGCTTCTTATATGATGTATATATGTATGTATATAACTGAAGGAGATACGTGAATATATACATATATAGTGCAGTGTGGTGAGACGTTCTTGTTTTTTGCGACTTTTTTGTTGTTAACATAGATTTGTTGTTGCTTTTGTAGAATTGTCACCTGCAAAAATTATGCATTATCAAGCTTTAAAAATAAATAATCGTAAAATGTTATTAGCAACTTATTTTGTCCATATATATTATTTTAAAAATTGTATTAAAAATTTTATTATTATATATATGCTGATAACCATAAAATGTTGGATAAAATATTTTGAAATATTTTAGACATTCGGAAACTGGACAAGGTATTATATTCCGTTCCATTCGATTTTAGATATAATTTTATATTTAATGTTGTAGAAAAAAGTACTATACATTTATTGTTATCAAATAATGTTTCTTTATTGGATTAGAAAACTTTCGTTTTATTTCTCACAATTAATGAGGATTCGAAACCGGGAACCGTCCCCAGCGAAGCTAATTTTCAAATCGTTACATGCTGTTTTTCAAATCCCCAGCTGCCTTTGTTCGTGTAACTAAGCAGAAAAATATATATTTTATAAATATATTTGTAGAAATCGTTTCATCTTTTAATCGTTCATCGCGAAACAAGAGATTTTGTGAGCAAGCTTGAAAAAATGGATTAGTAATTGAATGTATCAAAGTTTATCGATATTTTTATCGAAAAACTTTATATTAGCATTCTAGGTAATTCTATATTGTAGTAATTTTATATTGTCATAATTGGAATTGCATTATATTCTATTTATAGACAACCATCTAAATTTAAATTTTTGTCCGATCAGTCGATCCAATAATTTCAATGACTAGTCTGCATTATAATATATAACTTGTGTACTTCTTCAACAAAATGTTGTATTATTAAAAAATGACAAATCTAATAAATTAGTCAACGACTAATTATTTGTTTGAGCAGTGAGCAGTGAGCCATATCCACATACGAAAATAAGTACATTCATATATATGTATGTATTAAAATCTAAAAAAAAATTTGTGCGGCATAATCAACAAAAAGAAGAAAAACAATTAGTAATACTTTCGCTCTTATCTACATAGTATGAAGTCCAATTGCACTCTTTGTGTTCGAAGACAAAGCTATAAACGGAACTCTTTGTGCTAGGTTATGCCTTTGTTTCGTGTGTGGGTGTGTGTGTGTGTGTGTTTATAAAGGTGAATGTATACAAAATTAATTAATAAATTGAATCTAAACCCTGAACAAATTGATTAAAATCGATTGCATTTACAAGTGAGCCATGTGCAACACTTGAGGGCGTCATTTTGCAAAGAAAAGAAACAAAATAAACAAAAATCAAAAAGAAAAAAAAAACAGAAGTAAAAAGATGTAAAACGGAAAAATAATATTGGATCACGGTGTGATGGAGAAAGAAGAGAGAGAGGGAGAGAGCGGGAGTGAGAGAGCGGGAGTGAGAGGAGAGGGGTGACACAAGTGTAAAGTTTTACGCTCAAATGAATTACAACCAAATAGAAGAACAAACCAAACAATGGAAACAATTTCCCCCCCAAGGGAAAAACAGAAAAATGTATTGTTCAGGGAGAGAGTTTTTCCTACTGTAAAATTAAAACTCGCGCGCGAAAGCATTTTTTATGGCCAAGATATAAAAAAAGAGAAAAAAAAAAACACACACACACAATAAAGAAACGTTGTGAGGGGAAAATTGCAACTATAATGGAGCGGTAGAAGTGTGAGGGGTGGGGTACAAAGAGGGGTTAGGGCAACTAATTTGCTCATCACATTGTGAGCAAATCAAAGAAACATTTTGCGTTTGTCGTAGCTCAAACTCTGCGATTTTTATTGGGCCATTTTCCAAAGAACGAGGCGATGAGAACGTGACTTAGTCCCTGGATACGAAATCAATTTCCTGCTACTTTTGCTCTAAATCGATTTCAGTTTGGTTAACCTGCCAAAGTTAAGTCTTGGCCAAAAACTTTTCACGATTGAAACAAACAAATTTTAACAGGATTATCGTAGGTGGTGTAAGTATCAGAATAGAAGGCAGAGTCAGCCTACAATTGTTCTATGTTAGGATAAAGTTTTCGCTTTTCCCTTTGTGTGAGTGTGTGTGTGTTTGTTCCGTTTATATGCTCAAATAAATCAAAAACATACATATATATTTATATATTGTTGGCGTGTTGTGTTGCGGCTTATTTGTTGCATAATCAAATCGAAAGACAAGAGGGATAAACCGAGGACAGCACAACACAAATAATATTACGCATACGTCCCATTGCCGCTATTGTGTTGGCCAAACTCATTTGTTGGCCTTACTTTTTACTCTTTGGGAACAAAAAAAGTTGGCCCCTCCTCCCCCCGCTATCCCCATCATCATGCCTCCATTTGCCTTTCTTTATTTATTTGTTTGTTTGTTTGTTCGCTGTTTGTTGCTTTTGCCTTTTAGGGCATATACCTTATCTATGGCACTATGTCAGGGCTGGCCAACAATTATGTGCATAGCGTAAATAAGAAGAAGAAGAACAGTAAACGGAGAAAATTAGTAACATTTTCTTGTCCCCTCATTTCCTTGTTGTTGTGTCATCATTATCATTATCATCATCATTATTATCAGTGTCATCGTCATCATATTGTTTTCATTATTTGCCCAAAGAACTTGGTTTCTCTTTTTTCTAATAAAGACAAAACCAGGACACACTAATAATGTCGAGCTTTCTTTCATTTTTTTGTACTTTTTGTTTTTGTTTTGTCCCCTTTGCTCGGTCAATCATCATCATTTTAGAATTTTTGTCGGCCTCGTTTTTTAAATTTATGCTTTGTTGATCTAGTTAACGAAATATTTGTTAGTTAGCTATTAAGGAAATTATAATGGAAATTTAACAAAAAAAAAAAAAGAGTAAATATAAAAAAAATTCTATATCAATCGAGTTAGTTACTATGTATGAGAATAAGTATTTTTGCTTATATCACATTTGTATGTTAATTTGAATTGTTTATTATGTTTGCAATATTTATTTGTTGCATTTAAATTATTTATTATTAGAAAATACTTATAAAGTACTACTATAATTTATTTGATTTTTCGTTTTAAATTATTCAGTGATAAGTTAAGAACTTATAATAAATGAAATTTTTATACAATTTAATAATAAATTGAATAATTAAAAAAAATAATATATAATTATTGATAAATAACTAATTTAAATAAATTCGATTATATTAAATCAGTTCGCCAATTAAAATTGATAAGAACTTATAAGAAGTGAAACTGTTATGCAATTTAATAATAAATAAATAATATTATATTTTATTATTGAGAAAAAATTAATTTAAATAAATTCGATTATATTAACGAGTTCGCCAATTAAAATTTGATAAATATATATGTGACTTACAATAGGTTTCGGTAGTGATAGAGTTAGATGAAAATTATATGATAAATCATTTTCACCGATGCCAATAATGTTTAAGTAAACCTCGTAATAATTAATTTTTTTTTAAATATTACCCACTGTAAATGCTAAATTGTTGTATATAAATTTGCTGGTCAAAACTTTGGTATTCTAATATTTATGAATACCTCGTGATGATTTTTCTTTTGCTCTCGCCCCCTCTCTTACACTCTTTTGTTTGTTTTCCTTCTCATGAATATTCAATTATATTTGACCTTTTTTGTCCTTTTTTGAAACAGCTGAATAGACAGTTCACTTGAGTCCTTTTCAAATGCAATTGAACAGTTTGGCTCCACTAAATGGCATACAATTTTGTTTTTAGAATGCAATTAAAATTTTCAGCCCCAAGAGCCAATGAACTTCGCACTTTTTCACTTCATTTTTTTTTGTTTTTTTTGTTTTGTTTTTGGCAAACTTTTCTACAGCAGAGCCCTACTTATTTCCATTCGTTCATAGTGATAACGATGCTGGTTCTTGGTATCGTTAGAGTTGGAAAAGATGAGAAGCGGTTAGGCAAGATGTCTGTGTTTGATTTATGAGAGTTTTGCCTCGGCGTTGCAAAATTAAGCAAAGCGTAATACAATATATATACAAAAATATGCAGCGAAAAATTTCATAAACACATTATGCTGACAGGCCGTAATACACTGTAAGAAAAAACGTAATACAAGAAGCTATATTCAGAGTAGCTTTTTACGATTATTTGGAATATATGCAAATACTACAAGATTTGCCAAATTTATCAACTGAAAACTATGTCTAGGTAAAAAGGTAAAAAGCTCGATCGAAATTCTATAAAATAACACATTTTCACGTGATGGGAAATGGAACAAAAATTGGGAAAAGGCACAAGATAATGAAACAGTGAAATGAATGAAAAGCGGAACAGATTAGGAATCAAAATCAAATAAAACAGTTAAAATATGGAAAGGAACAGAAAATTTAATGTAAAACAGAACAAAAAAGTAAAAAAATTTATATAAATAGAAAATAGAATATAATATAAAAAGAGAGAAACCAATAAGAATATAAATGTGGAAAAAAAGCGAGTTACTATTAAAAGGTTGGAAAAGGTTTGGAAAATATTTATCTTCTTTAAAAAACACACACATGTAATTTTACCTAAGCAAGTTGGATTGGATGTTTCTTCTTTTCTTGCTGGAAACAGTGTTGTAAAATGCTTTAACATGATCATAGATAAGAAAATCTATTCGATTACAAGATAGATTTTTGTAGATTGACTTGTTTAAATTTATAATGATTTTTTCTTCAAAACTTGTTGATGTAAATTAATCGTCAGTGTATGAAATGTAAGGGGAGAAAATATAACTGCAGCTTGTGCTGCACGTCTTATAAACAGAAAATTGTGAAAAGCGGCTTTTCGAAAAGAAAAAAAAAATGAGAACAACAACAAGTACACGAGTAGCTGGTTGGCTGGGTGTTTGTGAAAAATGACGAAGCACAGACAGTGACTGCAAAATGTATACATAAATATATACATATCTATATATGTATATATATATATATATAAAGTACATATCGTTTATATGTATGGGTTGTTCATGAATATTAGATGAATGGTAGAACACCCTATTACCCCGAACTCGAGAACTAAAGGACAGTTGTGGAAGGCTTAACTGGAAACGCTGAAAATGAAATGAAATAAAATGCTTCCTGATGCCCATCTCTATGGTTTTAGAAAGACGATGAAGTAGCAGAGAAATGAAGAAGAAGAAGGAGATCCAGGCTATAGCAAAAAACGACTATGCTACACTCCACTTCACTCACAGTCTCTATATAGACTTTAGTCTCTGGACTGGAGGCCATGCGGTCGGCATAATAAATAATGACCGGCATTCCTTTGTTGTAATTGAAAATGTTGGTCATTCCGGTGGAGGAGCTCAACGCGCCTTAAAGCAAAAATGATTGCCATACTTTGGTGCAGTTCTTTCGTGTCCCGAGACTCAGCAATGCAATCTGTGGTTGGGGGGAGGAGGGGGGTTTGGGGGGCTACGGTAGGTATAGCGAATGGGGAGGATTGGGGACTGATTCACGTACTTTTTCAAAATTCAAAACAGGCATCATCCGTGTTGGCATTAGCCAGGCGAACAACTGGAGCCAGACTTTTCTGCTCGTGACGCTGATTGGTGGCTTAAATGCGGCCGGATTGGTGGATGGTAAATGTTTCAAGGTGGGTGTGGGAGTGCGGCAGTCGCCCGCGGATCATGCATAATTATGCAGGCACGCTGTCGTCGCGCATTAAAAATGAGAGCCAACAGGCAACACTTGTTCAAAGAATGAAATTGATATTGGTGCGATGAGATGCCATCGATGATGCTGGAGAGGGAATAAGGGCAGAACATCATCTTAACAGTGATAAATTGCAGTTCCTGAAAATGTTTTTTTTATTGTTGGGGTTTATTGATTGCCAATACCAATGCAAAGCGATTTGATTGATTCCTTTTTCATTTCCTTCTTTTTCTAAAAAGATTCCACGCAAATTAGATAATACCTTAAAAATGAGTTCAAGGGCAAGCTTTCAAAGTCCTTTACGTGAGTGGATAAATTGGAAAATCTGAGTACTTTTAAAAAATATATATATTTATATATATATATTTTTCTGTTCGTCAAAAAAAAAAGGAAATGTATGTAAATGTAAATTAAGCAAATTAAAAACAAGAAAATCACACACAAAATTCGCAGGTTTGTTTGTAAAGCAGTTTTCGACCTTTCACCAAACCCAAATCGTAAATCAGCTATATCACCGTATATAACAAGAAAATTATTATTATTCTTAAACTTGATCCGAGCTACTTATCTGAATAGCTTATCTATCAAGTTTTATCCTCATAACTTAAAATTAAGCTTCTGGAAGCTGCGAAGAAACAGACAGACGGACGACACTTGAAAAACGTACATGGATTCGCTTTATTCTAATATTTGATCCATTGACCCAATAAAGTGGCATTTATTGATGATTTGTATTACATTCGCAAAGTTGTTGTGTGGAAGGAAGTTCGTTTTATTTATTCACATGACACTTTGTCTAGCGTAATTTCTCCAAATAGAATTGAATTCAATCTCAAACATTCTTCACATAGCCGTCTTGAAAAATCAAATAAACCTTAGCTAATTGTGTTTGTAATCAACTAAATGACAGACATTTGCCTTTTTGCGAGAAAATGCTTCGACCCAAATACAAATACTACAAAATGTTATTTTCCCTGCCTGAATGATTTTTGTTGGTTGGTCGGTCGGTTGGTTGGTTGTTCGGTTGGTTGGCTGGTCCGGTGTACATAACCTCACTTAACCTGAAACGTCTGGCATTTTGTGCTACGGACGACCGTGTAATTAATGAGGTTGAAAAAAAAAGAAAAGAAAAACAAAAATTTACATCCCACAGCAAGCAAAGTCAACAAAACAAAGAAAAGTTGATTCCACCTTTACCACCATCATCAACATCATCAGCATCACTAGATTTGAGGGCACCAACCATCATCCACCATCGTCACCATCATCAACTGTGGCTATCATCGCGTAGCTAGCTTTGTCATCATTTCATTACCGTGCAGAAAGTTGAAGCTATTGCTTGTTGGCCGCCTTCCTTCTTGTATTTTAGCTACCAATTTTTTTTTTCTGTTTTTGCTTTTCCTTTCGCTTTGATAATTTATCTTCCAGGTGCGCCTTGAAATTTGTCAACAATTTGGCCCAAAACGAAACTTGTGATTCTTTCTCTTGGCCCTGGGACATAACAAACACACACACACACACAAACAAACAACAAAGTGGCATCTATTAGTGATAAAAATAGTCCCCAGCAGCAGGAGAACAAATGAGCCAGCAGCTGTCTGATGACTCAGCAGCTGCTCTCGAGGGCTTGTCTAATGGGCTGAAGAGGACGATAACAACGACGAAAAAGTACCTACTAATACTACTACTACGACAATGGGTAGTAGAATTGAGAGGCTTTCCAAGAAATATTCTATAAAAATTATTGGCATTTTAAATCAGAATTCGTGCAACATTTTCAAAAGACTCCGGTAGGGGTAGGGGGGACGGAGGGGACATTTTTCGTTTGATTGGCCAAAGTGGCAAAGCAGAGGTTTTTATGTTGACAAAGCATTGGAAAATTCTTCCCCTAATAACATAAATTTATGGCTACCACCATTAAGACAAGGCCACCAAAGCCCTAGGCCAGGTTATGACCGACCCAACTCTCACTTTGTCCGCCGTTCACATTGGCAACATTAAATTATGACTTAAATCATTTGGTGGTCATAAATGGCAATGGTTTCTTCTTTTCTTTTTTTTTTTTCGTGGGCAAAGGATTTTCCCTAATAAACTAAGCTGTTGTAACAGGCAGCATAATTTTACCCTCAGGACCTGTCGCCTACCCCCTTTTTTTTTTTGCTCTAACTTGACAAGGATAAAATGGTGGCAAAGATTGACAGCGTTTGGCACCATTCAACTTTGGCTCAAATTGTTATTGAATTTCATTCAATCGATTTCAAGAATTGGTACAATTGGACAATGATATGTGCTTAGATTAATCTCCGATTAATGTTGTTTAACTGGCGATCGAACTTTTATTTGTATTCTAAAAATAGAAAAATATTCATTCTCTTTTTAAAATGAATTGATGATGAATTGACTAAATCGAAATATTTTTAATATTGCTCAGTTGTCAAGTTTATATAATTGTTATAGAATGCAGCAATCCAAAAAAATGTAAATATAAATTGCAAATAGATAATAAGACTATTGAAATAAACTATATTAAATTAATTTGAACATATTACTGTTTAATATAATTTTTTGGTTTAGCTTAATGCAAATTTCGTGTTTTGTCTAAAATATATTATAAAAACAAAGCCTAACATTAATTGCTAGCCATGTAATATAGATTATATCGAAATATGAATTTAATTAAATCGACTGCTTAAATTGACAACAATAACAAATAATAATAACAATAAAAGACATTTTTTCTATTCATACATGATTATTGCGTTTGTTAAATTAAAAAAAAAAAAACGAAAACTGTTATATAAATAAAGCCAACAACAACAAGTGCTGTCTGACATATGCAAATTGCGGTTAGTAAATTATGAAATTTCATTAAAAATTAAATTAAAATGGAATAACGGAAATTGTGTTTGTTTGTCTTATGTTTTATTTTTTGTTGTTGTTTTTGATAGTTTAAATAGGGGGTTTGAATAAAAGAACTTGTTTAAATAAACACTGATTAACATAATGATGAAATTATTATGTTAATATTGATTTAAACTGTAACTTATTTGACTTAATTTTTTTTTTTATTAATTATCTGGTTTAAAGAGTCACTTGACTTATTAACATTTTCTAAACTTTATTTGTATTTAAATTCCGATTTTAATTTCTGTAACAACTTAAAGAACTTTTTGCCACAAGTTCGTCTGGCTCTCCAAAAATTTTTATCTATTTTCATTATCTTTCGACATTTCATTTGGTAAATCGATTCCGTTTGAGGTTCATCACATGTCAGTTTCTAGATACTTGTTGAATCTGCATCCTTTTTGCTTTGTGCAAAGAAGAGATGGAAGCAGGGTCCCTTCTACCACATACATATATAGGCTTTTAGCCAGGTAACAGCCAAATAATGCTTTCTTTTTGTCAATTTCCTGTCTGTAACCAAAAAAAGTAGAGAAGAAAAATTTGGAAATTTCTTTCTCTTTCTCCTTTTTTTTTTATTTCTCTTTTTTATTTTTGGATGCTTTCTCACAATTCGCCTAATGTGAAGTCTTTTCACGCAACTCTCACAAAGAGTATGGATGGAGTGAGAAATGAGAAAGAGACAGCACTAGAGGGAATGTGGCTGCTTCATCATTATCTTCTTCGCAGGAAGAGGCTTGGCCCACAAACAAAAAAAAAAAAAAAAAAAAGGGAGAAACGAAAAAAAAACGTAATATTTGCAGCTGATGTAGATAAATGCGTAGACTTCGTGTTTCAATTAAAGTGATTGAAGTGAAGGTGTGTGAGTGTGCGTGTTAGTATGTGTGCGTTTCATATATATTTCTTTGAGTGTGTTTGTATGTGTGTGTGTGTGTGTCTCTCTACACTTCTTAGCCGTTTCTGACAGGGTGCAAAACGTTTTAGCTGACGAAAACTTTACCTGCCGCCATCTCAACGCCATTTAAACTTTCCCCTGCAGATGCTGCTGATGCCACCTCGATAGTTTTTAGTTGTTATTGTTGTTGTTGCTTTTGGCTGCTGCAGCAAATTAATAAGCCAGCTTCTCTTTTAGATCAATCTAAATTTGTTTAGCCTCAGCCGGCTGGCTGTCTGGCTGGAGCTGGAGCTGGAGCTGACTGCATGGAAAACTTTGTGTTTTGTTCATCTTCAACTTGGCCTTAATAGTTGTGTCAAATAGTTTTCGAAAAGTTAAAAGACATCTTTTTGCCTACATGGTTTTGCATTTTCGCTTAAACGGCGATAACAATCCATCAATGGTACGGTCTAAGAATTTCGAAATATCTTTGAATGCAATGGGAAAACTTTTGCACCTGCGCTCTGCTCCCACTTTCACCTAAAGTGAAAGAAACTTTTAGTAAACTATTTACTACATACACACACACACACACACACACACACACACAGGAAGACACGAAAATTGAAGATGAAATACTAGTTAACACTAGTTAGCAAATATTTGTATTAATATTAAATTAGTAGAAATAAATCAAATAATGTTTGAATGATCGATCAAATAAGAATAAATCTCCAATGGAATATGTATTACATTAATAATTTAATACTTATTGACTTATATAGTATGTATGATTAGTTTTTTGATTTTAAACAGTTTAATGTATGAGTAAGCAATAGTGTGACCGTATATGGATCGGCTATGTTGAGTTTTAAGTAAACTTAATAAAAACTGCGGATGATTAACGAACAATACAAATTTAGTTTAGATAACAAATTTTGTCCGACTTTTTTCTGTTTTTCTTTACCTTTTTGATATCCGATCTGATTATTTAAAATTTAATTTCGAAAAGCTGCGAAGAAACAGATAGGCGGACATATTATATTACCCTCTGGAAGGGTATAATATTGAGCAATTCTTATTGCATCGTTAGAGCCAAAGAATAAACTTAATTTTTGCATTATATTATTTATTTTTTAAACTAATTATGGCTAGTGTCCATTCCTTTAGCCATATAGTCTTATAATTATAAATTTAGTATATGTGTTTATAAGTAGTATTCATGCTAGTACAGCTTACTCTTAGATTTATTTAACTGAATCCATTATTATTATTATTTTTCCCCTTTTTTCGCTATTGTTGCCTTTAAACTAAATATGGATTTCCAAATTATAAATATTTAATGCAATAGTACTTAATTTATTGTAATTTAACTATGCTAGATTGATAGTATTTTAGTGTACAGTGTAATTTAAGATACCATTTAAATGTAGTTGAGTGTAAAGCTTTTATAGCCAGCATTGTACACCATTTTGTCAGATCTTATCTCGTATTTTCGATTTCTTGGATAGAAAACTTTCTAATTGTCTACGAAAAAGTTGTACATTTTACGATTTTCAGTTTCTTTTTGTATCTCAATGATTTGGTGCACGGATCATTGGTCTCGATATGGGTACGGGGGTACGGGTTAAGGGTAAGGTGCAGCATCAGGAGCAGCTGATGCCTATACATTCTTCTCTTCATCATCATTGTCATCATTGTAGTTGGACTTTAGGTTATTGCATCACCTGCATTTTTGGTGCTTTTTCTTTCCCTTTCTCACTTTCTCTATTTTCTGTTGTCTCTGTCTCTGTCTTGCTTATTTTTATCTGACATGGCCAACATTTGCATGAAAATGCTTGAAAATTCTTCGTCTTTTCACTCATTTCGTTGTCTGCTCCATTGCAGTCATCGCCGTTGTCATTATTACCCTGCTGCTGTCATCATGCATCAAGTGTCGTTGTCACTCTTTCACTTGCTGTGTCTCTCCTCCTCGCTCTCTCTCTCTCTCTCTCTGTGTCTCTTCCGTTCTCTACTTTTCCCTTTTTCTCTACGTAATAAATGAACGTATTTTCAGTTTCTCTTAGAATTTGTTTTTATTTTTTTTTATGTGTTGTTTCTTTATTTTTGTTTTTTTTTTTTTTTTGTGTTGCGCTTGAAAAACTTTGCACATAATAATAAAATGGCTCTTGGCATTTTTGAGTCGCTAGCGCTTTGGCTTATGCAATAGAAACTGTAGCACAGAGTCGCGTATGTGTCACTGTGTGGGTTACTCTATCTGTGTGTGTGTGTGTGTGTGTGTGTGGGTGGTCGCAGCTGTTTTTGCTCTGATAAGCAAGCCGCGTGTTGAGGTCGCTGTTGTTGTCGTCGTCGTCCTCGACGCCGTCGTCGCCGTTGCCGTCGCCGTCTGTCAGTGTTTTTCCATTCCATTCTTTTTCTTTATTTTTCTTCTTTTCATTTTTTTTTACCCGTGCTTTAAAATTGTTTGAGAACATTTGAAAAACGCTGCCGACGACTGTGGACAGCAAAAAGTGGCAGGTGAAATTCGTGAGTTGTGTATAAAGTGAAGGCATCAAGTTGAAACATTAAAAACCTTGATGAAAACTGAATGTAAAATAATGCAAATGGCTTATGACTCAAGTAAAAGTAAAAGATTAGTTAAGTTTTTTGTCTTTTTTGTTTTTATTTTGTCACATGCAATATTAGAAAAGTAAAGCAATCGAAATGATTATTATTTAAGTTGTCAATGTTTTGAATTTAATTTAAAATAATATTAAACTGAATTGTTAAAGTGTAGAAGAAAACTGGGAATATTATTTGATCAGATAAGCAACTATAAACCCTATAAAATTTGATAGCCAGAAAATTTGATAACACATATTCAAAATTAACAAAGAAGTACTTTGAAATATAGATTTAAATTAACTAAACTCGACTCGGGTTTACAAAAAATACACAGAATATATAGATTTAAGATGAAATTTATGCACATCTATAAAACATAAGGCCAAAGAGCATATAGAAACAACACAAGTTTGTAAATATTAAAAGTCTTTACTTTAACAACAGAAACAATTTAGATTAATTCTAACCTATACGACTTTACGTTTTTAATTTATTTATGTACCCATATCCGTCAAAAGATTTTCAATTAGATTAACTCTTTTTCCTTTCCGGTGGTTAAATATAAGTTTATAGTATATTTAGGTATGTTAATTTACTGCTTGTAAGTACATACTTTGTAATCCTTCAAAAACGCCTGCTTCTTGCCACATAAGAATTCAGTTTAAAATCTCAAAATATTTTTTGGGTAATTTATTTCTTGGGAAAGAAAACGTTTTGGCAGTCCGTACCATATCTTCTTGGGAATTTCTCGCTGTTAAATTTTATTCTGTTGGGATTTTTGCTTTAAGCCAAAATAATCAAACAATCCTTTTTCATTGAATATTTGTAATATTTTATAACTAGATTTTGAATAGAAGTGGGGGATATAAATTGATTCTTCCGTTACTATGAAAATGAAACCGCTTTCCGCGCTTATGAGTTGCGGAAATAATTCAATAAACCTTAAAGAATGGGGAATTTCTCAGCTTTAATTGAAGGCTTTTATATATAGAGAAATGACATTAAACTATTTCTTTTAAGCATTTTCGTATTCATTTCGGTTTCATTTGTTTAAGCATTAACGCATTGTAAATGCCAAAGAGATTTAACACTCGACACTAAATACAAAACTGACCTAATCCATGTTGCGGCACCTCTTGCCGAATAACGTTACCTTTTCTATCTAAACGGTACTACAAATTTTGTAAAAACCTCCGCTTTTAACACAAACATTTGCTTTGTGTCACAATTTTTTTCTTCTCTTTTCTTTTTTTTTTTAGCCCTGTTTTGCTCCTGCTTTCCCTATGCCCGCGCCCCTTTATCATCATCTCGTTGATGCTGGCAAACAATTTTTGCGTTCAAATAGTTTGCTTCAGGGCAATTGCTTGTTGGCTGTTGGTCTGCCGCCTCCAAAGCGGCTCATCTACCCCCGTTCCCCTACCCAACACTTCATCAGTCGTTACCAATTCTGCTTCTGCTTCTGGGCTGATGCCTGGCACATTTACCTTTTTTAAATTGAAAATAAATTAGAATCTGGCTATGTATTTCGCACCGATTTGTGTTGTTAAGTGATAACAGCTCACAGATGCATATACACGTGTGATTCTGTGTGTATGGTGTATACACCCACACAACACACACACACACGTGGGTGCGTTTTGACTGACAAGAAGGCACACAGACAAGGCACAGTGGGAAATCGGGAAGGATGCCTGCGGGGCATCAACATGTGTTGTGTTACATTTCTATTTATGTTGGGGATCTTTCGCTCATTGAGTCCTGGACTTTGAAAAGAAAATTGTTAGAGAGATAGAGAGAGACAGAGAAAGAGTGTGAGAGCGACAGAGAGTGAGAAAAAGAGACACATTTGCTTTTTTTGCGTGTGTGTCTGTGTCTGTGTGTGTGTATGGAGATATGAAAATATGAAATGTTCATTACAGTTGACAAATATTTGCGCTTGCTGTTTGTTGGTTTTTGATTTTTCTGCATTTTATGCCCAGTTTCCTCCTTCCAATTTTTTTTTCCTTGTATTTTCTATTTTTTCTCTTTTTCTTCATATACTTCTCTAATCAAAAGGGGTACATTAGTTTACAGGAGGAATACTTTTCAAACATCAAATAAATTGAGTTCATTAAATCATTTTATTTTGTTCTAAATATGAATGACTGACTTCTTGTTGCATCTAATGAAAGATTCATCTAGTTTCATAGGGTATCAAAAATTCGTTATATGTATTTGCCATTAACTAGTTACTCTTTTTTTCTTCTGTTTTGCAGCAACTAGGTTGAATCGCCCTCGTCCCGATCTTCTACCCTTTGACAACCTCTTGGGTATCAAGCTTTGATTCTCCCCTCTGTTTGGCTTAGGGCTCTTGCATGTTTCATTAAACGCATTTGTTGCTTTTTGACGCGCCTTGTTTGTATGTTTGTTTGTTCGTTTGTTCGTTTGTTCGTTCGTTCGTTTGTTGGTTGATGGAAGGCGTCATCGTCTATTTTGCAGTTCAGCAGCTTGGCTTTACTTTATTTTAATTGAAAGTCCCGCATAGTCGTTAGTTAGTTATTTTGTATATATATATATATATATATGTATTTCATTTTTCAATATTTTCCAAATAGTTGATTGATTAGAGGATTGATTTTGTTATAACAAATATACTAAAATATATATGCAATGATGGGTCTATTCATTTTGATTGACATCAAAGAGAAAGGTTTAGTTTGTGCAACAGTTAAGATAAGTACACTCGGAACTTTGTCCAGCTTAATAGAGGTCAGTTAATCTAGTCCAAGTCTATATTAAAAAGTCTTTCCTTTTTGATACTCTTTATTGGCACTAGAAAGAAACTGAACTCCTTTTTGAAAACAAGAAAATTAGTTTAATTAGAAATTAGAAATATTATATATATTCCTTCGGTGAGGAATAAATTTCTTTGATTTCTATAAAAAAGTACAGATAAGAGATAAGGCATTAACAGATTTTCTCTTAGTTTCATTATTCTTTGTTATATTATTTAGATGATTATATAACAGTTTGACATCTTTTTCAAATCATTAAAAACACACAGAAGGATATCTATATATAGAATTATTGTTTTTACAACAGTTTTCCAACAGTGGGATAGCTAAATATAAGTTTCTGTGTTTAAAACATTTCTATATAATATTGTTAAAAAACTCCTGGAGCTTTTTCCAGAATTGTTACGACATCAAAATTAACAATATTTCTAGCAACCTTTACACAGCAACTATTTACACTAGCAACTCGCAACTAGCAACTCAATCTAGCTTAGGTTCTTCAGGTTGTTTCTCTTATATATATGCTTTTACGGACTACTTATTATTCTACTTATACTATTCTATAATATATTGTATAATACTTATAGTTCCTATATGGTCAAAATAATAAGAGGAAAGGCCAACATTCCATTAAGTTGTAGTGAAATACACATGGCAATCATTTTTATTTTTTTATACGAATATAAAATAAATAAATTTCGATTTACTTTTAAAGAGATTTATTTTCTTATTTTTAGTAGTAAGCCCAATAATGGTAAAGGAAAAATATATTGTATTAAATGTTCTCCAAACTTGTATTCAACTTTGACTGAATTTTAAATAAATCACTTTGGATTTTAGTATTCCTAAATTAGGCTGTATCTATAGATAATGACTGTTGCGTGGCAAACATTCTGAATTGTTCGAATTTGACCTACTTGTAATAAGTTTCAAAAAAAATTTAAATTTATTAAAAAGCTCTCTTTAAGAGAAGGAATATACCCCTTAAGGAGGATGAAATTCTGATGCAACGCATTGTCGAAAGTGTACAAGTAATTTTTAATAGACTTGCAACGCTTGGACGCATAACGCAGTCAACTTTTTTGGCACATACACACATACATATATAAAAACACACACATACACATACATACATACATTTTTCCAGAATATATATACTGAGTTCTGAGGTAGGTAGAGGGGTTCAACTTTTTAATACAACTTCAAAGTTGCATTTGCATGACTTAGGCAAAACTTTTGTTATGGCCCCTCCCTACTACCGATGCCCCGCTCCTCCTCTGCAGTGACGCACCACCAACAGACGCCCCCCGTAGCGTTTCATTGAGGATCTTTTTGAGACTTTTTTTATACCCTGTACCCATAGGGTTCAAGGGTATATTAAAGTCGCTAAAATGTATGTAACAGGCAGAAGGAAAATTTTCCGACCCCATAAAGTATATATATTCTTGATCAGCATCAACAGCCGAGTCGATATAGCCATGTCCGTCTGTCCGTCTGTCCGTCTGTCCGTCCGTCCGTATGAACACCTAGATCTCAGAGACTATAAGAGCTAGAGTAACCAAACTTGGTGTCAACATCCGTCTAGTCCATACGCAGATCAAGTTTGTTTCAAATTTTTGCCACGCCCACTTCCGCCCCCCGCAAATTAGAAAAACTATAACTTGAGTTCTATTAGAGCTATCCTAATTCTTTTTGGCAGACTCAATTATATAGCCAATATGTACCATCTGACCGAATTTGACCGAAATCGGTCAATAAATATCGGAGATAATACGTATATATGTTTTGTACTGAAATTCATTGGGCAGCGGCAGCTGAAATGTGTGAGCGAGATAGCATGCGCACGTTGCGTTCATTTGTACCGAATGACGCATTAGTTTCGTTCACTGAGATGAGTGAGCGAGAAAGCATGAATTTGGTGTTTCGGCTTGCTAGGAGAATTTTGTAAAATAATTTATATTCAATTAATGGGGATTTGGATGGAGTTTGAATTTATAAAATATATCTCTTATTGGTACAGGGTATTCTCCAAGTCGGCAGGGACGACTTGCTTACTTCTTATTTTTTCTTCAACTCGAGCAAATAAACAATTTTTCAATGAAGAAAAGTCACTTGTAGTTTCTGCTGCCAAAATGCAAAAATCTTTATAAATATTCAAATTCTTTTGCAATGCACTTGTACCCCTCCTCCTCTCCCTCTCTTACTATCTCCCTCTCTCTATATTCCACTCTCATAAACTTTAGATTTTACAAGACTTGTGAGATGTTTATTTTAATTCTCGCTCTCCCGGGTCTTTGCAAAATAAGAATTATTTTTATATACATGGACAAATTTTAACAAACATAGATACATGAACATACACACAGATATAAATACATATATACATACATATATATCCTTATATATCTGTGAATATATGTATATATTCTCAAAAAAAATTGTCAACAAAAGAATAGAACTTGAGGCAAAAGTTTTGCTTGGCAATTGAAAAGCTAACTTAAATTTCAATGTGTGAGTGCGTGTATCACTGTGCATGTGAGTGTGTGTATGTGTGTGTTATTTTTGTGTTAGCTGTGCAAGTGCTGGGCAAATAACTTTTTATGCATGTCAAAGGAGGAGGGGGAATAGGTGCTGCGGGGGGGCGGGTAGAGGTCAAAGATGGTGCCAGGTGCAGCATTTTGGCAATTGCATTCTTTAAAAACGTTTTGCAATTTAGTTTAAGACATTCGTTTTGCCCTGATTTATAATCACTCTATAGAATTTTATATAAAAGTATTCTGAAACTAAATCAGTCACGTATTGTGGTTAATTAAAAGTTTTAGGTTTACTTTATAAGAAGTGGAAAAAAAAATGTTTGAAAAGTAAAAGTACAAATTTTTTATTTGAACTAGAAAATTTAATTAAATATTTCTGTAGTTTAATTTGGATAAATAATAAATTTATATTGGACTTTACTTAGGGAAGAAATTTTGAATTTTTTCTTTTCCAAGAAACAAATTTAAGACTAAGCCCGTTGAAGATTTAAAGTGTAACATTTCCTTTTTAGAAAAACACTTAAACCCTTTTAATATAAATTTCTCATGAAAAATATATATAAATTGTATACAATTCTTAAACGATTTGCATCATTCCAACAACTTCTTGGGCAATTTTGTTTACCTTTTGATCACACCAAGGCATTTCGAATTGTCGCTTCATATTTTCATAATCCTTAGAAATGGCGGCAGTCTCATCTTGTTATCATCTTTTTTTCGTTTTCTTTTTTTTTTTCTCGTCCTTGGCAATTCATGGCCCATTTATGAAGTTATGCAACGAGACCTTCCTAACACTTGTGTCTTGTGCCGCACGCGCGTGGCAACCACCTGTCGCGAGAGGGATTCAACAATAAATAAGTCCCAGACACAGGCTCGGCAAACGGAAAGGCAGAATAAAAACGGCCTAGAGAAAAGAGAGAGAGAGAGAGAGGGAGGGGGAGAGAGAAGGACCTCAACTCAAAGCTGGCACATTTTAATAACTTTTTGGTGGCCCGCCGCCCCCAAACACTCTAATAAAGACCAGTTTCTATGTACCCAGAATATGAGTTGGAGGAGTAAAAGTCCTTGCCCCCCATTGCCTGCCACATGAGCGAGTGTTGGCATCGCGTTTCACGTTATTGAAGTCGTAAATAAAAAAAAGGCTGTGCCGCCGCCGCCGCTTGGTGGGGATGCCACAAATATATGCCACATACATTAAACTGTGGCTGCCGTGTAAATAAGATTTCGTGGTAAGTTTTTCGTCAAGCAGTGTGAATATTTAATTAAAAATCTCCCATATGTTTCACCATCTTTCAATTATATCAAATTGGTTTACTTTAATTTTGCCACGTTAACGAAATAAATTTCAAAGTTTACCATTTCACGGACAGAAACTAGTTTTTCAATACAAAAGTATTTCAAACTTTCTTTCACTATGCAAAAGTGAACTTAATTTAACAGATTTAGCTAATGTTTAATACTTTATAAATCAATTTTAAAATAGTTTTTTTTACTGATTTGTAAACAGGATCCATTAATTGAAGTAGATAACTTCTTCTTAAAGGAAGATTGCGTAGAATTACTTGAACCCCTGAATGCCAGCTGTCTGACATCACGGGGGCGGGGCATGGGCAGAGTTTGCTGAGAAGCGGTAATATTATTTAAGATTTCGGAGAGTTTACTCGATATTTGAATAAAACCATACAAGTAACATAAAGTAATTTAATAAATTGTCCTTATAATGCATATCCTGGTTTGTATATGGATGCAAGCTGAATTCTGAGTAAATCTCAATCCATATTTTCTATATTGGGTCTAACAAAATTTTCAAACCGATTAGTCAAAAATCACATGGGAATATAACTTTGTTTGGTTCTGAACTTTATTCCTGATTCAATAAAATTTTTTTCCAACTTTATCTTTATCTTCGTATTGTTTAAATTTTTTGAGAGGCGTTATCTACATTTTTTCCAAAATACTTTAAAGATGAACCAATAAAATTCCAAATTATAAATCTCTAATTATTTATATGCTGTAAAATTTATAAATAATAATAGTTCAATCCTGAACTAGAATACAAAGTGTCAATAATTAAATTAAGAAAAATTTTTCAATAGCCTCTGAAATTTCAACCTGTTATCTGGGTAGACTTATTATTTATCCTTCAGAGAATCTAAGAAAATAGACTTAAAGTTTTTCCATTTAAACAATTTTGTATTTATGCGCAACTTTAAGACATTCACTTTGTTGTAGCAACACTTGAAGGACGTAGTTGGCAATTTTCTTCTTTTTTTTGTTCTTCTACTACGGGTAAACTGTTTTTTTGAAATTAATTTATAAAACCCTTGCGCAAGGACGACACTCTGTACATTGATGCGGGCACAAGGCGCTCTCTCCCTTCCTCCTGTTGACTCACAATTGGCTTAAATTGTTCATGAAATGCAATGAAATGAAGCAAGAGGAAAACCATTTTAATATTGCGGCATTGCAAATAAAAACAAAAAGAAAATGTAAAGAAAGGGAAAAAAAGTAGTTGTTGTAGTAAAATATAAGCAAAAATAAAGAAAAATAAAGAAAAAAGAAGAAAAAAACGGGTCAAGGATGCGCGCCTAGTCGAGTCGAGTTGAGTTGAGTCGAGTCGAGTCGAGTGAGAACAACTGCAACGTTGACAAGGCGACCACGTTGGCGGCTTTCTCCCTCTGTGTGTGGGCTCTGCGGATTCGCAATTAATGTTGCCTTCAACTTTTGCCCCATAGTAGTAGTAGTCGGAGTCGTAGTAGTAGCAGACGAAGAAAGTCGTCGAACAACTCGACCAATGAAGCACCCCCTACCCTCCACCCGCATTGCCACCTGCGTATACCCGTCAACCACGCCTACCGCGTTGTAAATTTGCTTAAATGAAAGTGCGAGCGCGAATTTAATTAGAATCGCTGGCACGGCTATCTGGGATCTGGCTACTGGAGCTGCTGTTCCACTTCTCTTTTGACCTGCTGTGACTTTTCCCTTATTCCAATTACACAGACTTCATTTTGTAACTACTGCAATACACGTTGCTTGTTGCTGTTGTTGTTGTTGTTGCTTTTGTTGTTGTTATTTTTACTGCTGTTGCCGTCGACACACAAGGCAAACTTAATGCAAACTTAACGCAATTACGTGATATCTTCGCTTATATCATTCTTTAATGTTTCATTTCTTGAAGGTGTTTTTACGAATTTCTGCTGGGAGATGGAAAAATTTTATATTTGAAATAATGAAAATAAAAATGATTGTTCCTTAACGAAAAAGCTGGATAACTGTATAATAAGGAAAATAATCGGGAATCCTTTAAAAAAACAAATTAAATCTTTTTATATTCATCTTTAAAGAAATTTGCCGAGAGTTAAAAATTCAGTAGCAAAGTTGAAAGTTTTCTACATATAATAAGAAAAATTAAATTTACAAAGATTAGTTAATTTTTAATGGTAATTATATATATACATATATATATTTAATTAACTATAGTAGTTCATGATCATTTTTGAAGAGAACACATTTTCAATGAGGGAAATTCTAAAAAGAAAGCAATTCGAATGCCAAAATGTTGCTAATGGTTAATTGCTCTTATTCTGATCAATTTGCACACAAAAAGAAAGTCGCTCTCTGCTTCTTTTTAATGTCGATACATTTTTCTCTTCTAGTAGCATACACTCCACTCATTGTTAAATTGATATATTGAAGATTGACAATAACATCAATTAGGCAATCCTTTCACTGTGTAAATTTAACTTTTACTGCCACGAGACCGCAAATTGGTTCAAAAAATCGATAGCTTTTAGAGGTAAGAGGGGCAATGTGAGACTTGCATCCTGATCCTGTCGCGTTCGTGGTTATGTGTGTGTGTGTGTGCGATACTCGGTGAAGTGTCAATGGCAAAAGCTGCATGAAGCAACATTGCATAAAACACAACTGACACCTCGAGTTAAAGAAGAGATAGCAGAGATGAGCAATATGTTTGTGGTCAGGAAAAAATCACTTCTAAAGTAAAAAAAAAATCATCAAGTAACTTAAGAGCGAAAAAAAAATCCGTACCAACTTTTTAAATTAAAGCTAATCGATATCACAACAGTTAGTCTAGATAAATTTAGACTCGCACTTTATTAACTATTATTGAAAGATGGAGAAACATTGCGAAATTAAGATTGATTAAGTTTCAAATGTAGTCGGAAACGGGTGCTGAAATCGATTAAAATTTTGGTAGGGACTACTATCCGAGAGCAGAATACTCAATCGTCTATGAATTGTTTGACTTTAAATTTTGCAACAATAATAAAGATTCATTGTAGTATCGAAGATATTATGTATAAGGGAATATAGAATCGATAAGTTTTCTTACTTCGAAAGGATAGAGAAGGATGCTTTTTGAGCAATTTTTATAAATTACCCAATAAGAGATTCCGTTTTTAATAATTATTTACTTAAATATATGATATGATATATTATGATATTAAATATATGATATATAACGATAACTTGATATTTCAATATTAAGCAGAGACACCAGAAAGTTTTCTAAGCGAAACCACAGTTCTGACTGAAATTATAAGGTTATGCCTTAGAAACCATTTCCAATGGATTTTAGCTTAATTCTATTGTCCTAGTCACAGAATCGGCGGGTCGCGACTCATCTCTGTGGAAGAGTTATCCTTGGGAATGAAACTCTGGTGGTAACTGAATTTGATGTAAGGCCAAAAACTACCCAGTAGGGTTTCCCTTAAAAAAAAAAAAAAAAACAGTGATGTGGCGGTTGGAAAGGCGTGAAAAACCGAAACAACTCACAAACACACACACGCACACATACACTCACTCACTCACTAACACACATACTGACACGTCAAAGTCAGTCAAAGCAAAGGCAGAAGAAGAACGTAGGCAAGTTGAAAGATTGATTAGTTTTTAACAACTTGTGACTGCGGCAGAAGGAAAAAGTGCTGGGGCTAGCAGGGGGGAGGTTAAAAAAAAAACGGAAGTTCAACACGTGCAGAGAATTAACACAAGGATCGACTAGGAAATATAGAAGGAGGAGAATGTATGGGTGTGTAAGTGTGCTTGTGTGTGTGGGTGACGCCTGTCTGCCGTTCAGCAGCAATTAGCAAAAGTTGTCAAAGCAAAGCAGAAATCCAATCCCAATATCGCTACATTGAAATGGAAAACCTGTTCAACTTTTCCCAAGGAACTTAAAAATAGTTTTCTCTTTCTATTTTGTTTTTGTTAAACTAAACTATTGACCCATTTACCCCCTCCCCCTTTCCTTCGCAACACTCTCGCACTCCTTCTCTCTCGGCCCATTCCAAAACACATTTCATCTATGCATGGTTTATGTGGCATAGAACTGCATATAGAATCACAATTCATATTTGCATATGAAATGTATTTGCGCTCTGCGAAGCACAACAATAAACATTGTAAATACATTTTTTTTCTCCTTTATTTTGTTTATGTTTTATGTTATTGCTTCTTCTGTTTCTTCTTCTCCTCTACCTCACCTCACTACCACACTGTTCTTTTTTTACCTTCTCTCTTCTTCTGGCCACAATCGTTTTTCTTATTCAACCGTTTATCGGTGTTGTAACCTTCTGGTTTGGTCTTCTAGTTGGTCTCCTAGTTTTAGATATTATAAAATATATTATTTAATTCTCGCTCACGCATTTCAAATTTATGTACCGCCACCATGTTAGCTTGTGTAAATAATTCTTCTCAGCATTTTACATGGTTAAATTACATTTGCATTGTACAAAAACAAAAAAACCATAACCAAAAGGCAAAAAAGAAAACAAAGAAAAAGGGGAAAAAACCAAAACTACAAATATTTTATAACATGTCACAACAAAAATTTTAAATCGAGGTGAATTGTTGCGGCATTCATTTGAAATTCTCATAGGATTTCGTCACTAAAGTAATGAATTTTGTAACGAAAAAATGTTTTTGGTATAAATTTAAAAATCTTTTTTTTTATTTAGATTGGACGATTCCTCCGGCAGGATATGTAGTTAATTATTTCTCGATAACCAAGCTCGTGACTTCTTGATCCGTGATTGCCAAAGGCATGCAAACTTAAGTCGATAGAGAGAGTCTTTAAACTGTAGAAAAATTTGTTACATTCAATTGTAACGTGAATTTGAAGAAGTTAACTTATATTTTTACACAGAACACCTAGAATGTATATGTGAGTAACTCGGTGGCAGTACCAATATGGCAACCCTGGTACTGCCAAAACAGTCGATCGAGTCAGTTGTTTGAAGTTGTTTTTGTCATAAAATTGTAATAAATTAAAGTTGATTTAAGTTGAAATTGCATCCTTTACATATTAGCCTTATCTTTATATACACAACATTACAATTATATCCAAAATTACACACAAATCTACATGTATCTACATATGTATATGTAAGTATAACTCTCTTATGGTTACTTCTGAGGCACATTGCATTATTTAGAAAATTGTTTACAAAGTTTCTTCTTAAAATTAGTTAAGTTAAAAATTTCATTTGACTTACTTTTCTCTTTGAATTAGTTCACAATACTAGAACGAAATAAAGTAAATGATTGGATTATATATTAAATGTATAGTAAGGGATTGAATAATATTAAAACAATTCTATCAAAATCACCATACATACATGTACATATAAAAAAAATGTTCACAACTACAAACATATAAGCCAAGAGTTGATTGTTTGACTTGAACATTAATCCCCATATAAAAAAAAATAATTTTTCACTTAAGATTCAATTCAAAAGCAATTTCAAATTGCATACTTAAGCAACAGCTATTAGCCCTCAGATTAAACATTTAAAAAATATTTTCAATAGCATTAATGAGGCTGATTAATTTTTTCATTATATCTAGTTTTATTAATTGATTCTATTCTATAAATAAAGCAGCTACAACTAACTTTAAATTAAATGACTAAAACAGTTTTAAGTCCAATTCATTGCAACTGCATTAAGATCACATAAATACCACCTGGGATGTAATTTCATAGTATAAATCCAAAGCAAAATCATTATTAAGTTGCTCTTAAAAGTATTTTCCTGTCATATTCATAAAATTTTATAACCCAATGGAACTTTGCACTTTGTTAGTTGAACAAATATCCAACTGTGCACCATAATTGATTAAAAAGAGAATCCAATCAGATGGCTAGAAAATATTTATACTGAGATTCAAGATATTAAAAATACTTAGATATATATATATATACCCAATAAATATACATACATACGTGTGTGTATATATAGGTTGAAGTGCTTTGAATTTGCTTTCAACTTCTGGTTCAATCTTGGCTTTTTCTTCATAGTGCAATTGGCCCGAAAATACATACATATATGTATGTATATTTTCGCATATTGCAAATTGTTCAGTGAGCTGCTAAACATTGCCAAACAATGCACAGTTGCAAATTGAATAGATATGAGTATGTACATGCATATGTATGCAAGTTTATCTATTTTTTATATATCAATATGTATATATATGTGTGTGTGTGTGTGTATGTATGTATGCGATGCTAACAGCAGATAAAGAAATCTGGCAACAACATGCGAAATTATTGCCAAAAGCCGCGATTTTCAGTCAGTCAGTCAACCAGTCAGTTGGCCCCCCCCTCGCTCGCTCGCTCGCTTGCTCGCTCGTTCTGGTCTCTCTCTTTTTTGCCTTGGGTGAAACAAAACGAACCTAAAAAACCCAACTTCAAACTCTTCAGTTTGAATTTACTGTGCACATCCTTGAAATAACAAGTTTAAAGGCATTTGGCATTCTCATGCGTATGGAATAGAGTGGGGATTGTCCAAGTATGTATGTATGTGTGTATGTGTGTATGCGTGTGGGTATTAAGGCCGGAGGATGGAGTGTTGATTGAGGGATTGAATGTAAAAATCGAAAACGAAATAGCGGCGGCAATTTTCACGTTGGTTTTTCGGTCCCATTGTCTGTTTTACTCTTCAATACTCTTTCATTTTGTTGATATAAACAGAAACCACCTTAATCGATAAAAGTTTGAATACCCCATCTCAATTCGAATACCACGAGTATCATTCAAATTGAAAAAAATGACTATGAATATTCATTTACATATATTCAGAGAAATCAACTACTAAAATGTAATCGATATCGTTTAATCATTTACTTTGATACTTGTTTTCTATAATTTCCACAAATTTTCGTATTGCTATCTGAAGCGACAGGGAGAGAGGGAGAGAGAGATAGGAGAAATGGATAAGTGGTTTTTGACTTTTGACAATTATCTTAAATTTATATTGAAATATAATAAAATTTAATTAGTTTAGTACTGTTAAAGATAATTAATAGAACAATTTCATAATGGAATCGGCTAATTGATATCTACGCTATATTTTATATATCAATTTATTTATTCGTTTTGTGATTTGTTACCAATTTACATAAATGTTCCATTAGCTTCTAATTTTGTTGAGGTCGTATTAATAGTATTATGATTGCCACACTATTATTAGTCTTGGATTCTTAAAATAATTAATTTGTTTTTATTTTAAATTATTTTAGTTTTAAAATTAAATTAAAGAAAATCAAAAATAAGCCTTGTTTTTAAAAGTACTTAAAAAGAAAACTTTATATTAATTCATATTTATGCAGTAGCTTGCAGCTTTCACTGTAAAATTAAATTTATGATATTTTTTTTGTTATATTCGTAATTATGTTTTGGGTTAAATTAAAAAAATTTTAATTTCCTAACTTTGACTAGTTGACTAGAACTGATTTAAGTATTATTATTATATTAAAAACGAGTACTTATAGATTTAAATCTTCACAAGGTGACAGACTAAACTTTCGAGGCTTTTTGCTCATTATTAATTTAATTTCTTATTTAATGTCAAATTTTTCTTTTGCTTAAAATATAAAAAAAGTATTTGAACATATTTCATAGCAAAAGGTTGTCGTTGAACTTATGAAATTGAACTTTATAAATAAACATGACTAGGGAACTGGAAAGCCGTGCCTATATTTATAATACAAATAGTCTTGCTTATATATATATATATATATATATATATATATATTTGAATTATATATATATAAAATTACATACATATATATAAAATTACATACATAAATGAATTGCGTGGTTTCCACACCATCGGCCACATCTTGCCTTAAAAATATTGCTGATTTGGGAAAGCAAGTTACAAAGCAGATGATATTTTAGTTGCTTTCCATATTCGTATTGAACTATCTTCCTTATAGTACTGCTGCATGCTAAGGATATATATTGATGAAAAGTATAAATTTGATAATGATAATAATACAAGTATGTATATAAATATAATTAATATACATATGAACCTGCTAAAGTTAGTTAACTATGTATGTATGTAATTATAGTTACGTTCATATCATAGTACGAACTTAAAAATAAAATGCAATATCTCAAATTTAATACAAATAAATTCAATAAAACTTTTGCAATTGTTGCCAATGATAGAGTATACAAAATGTTGTAATGCCATTGAAAATTATCCCGATGTCTTCTGTGCCATTTGCCACTGCTTGTTTTCTTTTTTTTTTTTACAATTTTTTCTCCATCGCTTTTTTTCTGTTTTTTTTTTTTTTTAAACAAAAATTACATTTTGTTACCGTTACACTCGCATTGGTTTTTGTGAATGCGTATTGTTCAGATGGTGGGGGAATGAGAGGTGATGGTTGGTTGGTTGGTGGGTTATGGAATATGGGCGATATATTCTGTATACGTATATCGCGTATACGCGATGTGTGTTATTGGTATATTGACAGACAATATTTTTCTGCGACTCAAAAAGTGTAGCATATTTTTCGGCGGCTTTGGTCGTACGTTGTAAAACTACAGAGTACAGAGTCAGTGAGAGCATCGAGAGAATGAAATCAATTTGATGCACGCTGCTTGGTTAAGCGTTTTCAATGCAATTTTTATTGGCAACTGTTTCGCTGGATGGCAACGTCATTGTTGTTGTTGTTGTTGTCTGCATTTTATACGCGTACTTGTGCTCAATTTTTTCCCCTTTTTATTTGTCTTACCCCTTATCCCGGATGAGTCCCCTCTAGTATTCGTCGTCATCGACATCGTCTGTGTTGCCAGCAAATGAAATAAAATCAAAGTATCGCTGCAATTGCGTCAATTGTGTGTGCCCACCGCCTGGCACTGGCCTGGAACATTGGTACTTTCTCATTCCATCTTGCCATACTAACTACGAGGAGGACTTGCAGCGACTTAATTTCAAAAGCTGTTACGGCAATCAGCACAGCTGCCAAAGCCAGGGCCAGAGATCTAGGCCGG
The DNA here is from genome assembly GCA_018150375.1 of Drosophila sturtevanti. Lineage (NCBI taxonomy): Eukaryota > Metazoa > Arthropoda > Insecta > Diptera > Drosophilidae > Drosophila > Drosophila sturtevanti. Next base: position 1,200,630 of record JAECWJ010000341.1, on the reverse strand, counting down.
AGGAAGGGTGAAGGGTTGGTCTATAGGACACACAGATAGATGAGTTTCGTATAGTGTGAAGCTTTAAGCTGTTACGCTCCATCCTTTATTTAGCTATTGTAGGATTTAAATTAATTGAATAGTTGTCCTTTTATTTTTTAATCGCATTGAAATTTAATCTATTTTATTTTTAGAAAATATTTTTTTATTGTTCGTTTTACGTTTTAGTCTTTCAAGCTAAATAAGACTATTTAAGTCTTGCAACTGATTGTCAAGATCAAGTAGGAAATCCAACTGTATACATTTGTATTAGTTAAGTCGATTGGAAAAATGAACTACAGATGCAAGTTAAAGATGAATTTCGCTAATAAAAATTGCGATTACATGGAAGCCGATATTTGTGATATATAATGAATTATTCAAAGTCAGGGCTATAAAGAGCAAATCTAGTCTGGTCAGGAAAAACTAGTCTATTGTTCTTGTGACGTGAATTATATATGTTTATAAAAAAAGGGCGACCATTTGATTTTGAGTGGCTCACTCTGCAAACATTACCTAAATGACCCTATATAAATACCCTTTTCCTTTCCCCTCCGTCTACCTAAGTGCTTGTACTATTATAATATATATTAGTGGGAAAATGATTGGCTTGACCCAAGAAGTTAGCTACTGGGAATATATCTTTACCTTAAATCGAGCTACTAGTTTGTGCATTAATAACTGCTCTTTTAGTCTAATCTCCGTGAACGGTAAGGAGGAAGCGAATTTTGTGCAAATTTATTGTGGTTGGTGGTCAACTGTTTGAGGATTATTCGGACGTTGAAGAGTGGGTGGATCATGATGAGGTGCCATTTAAGGGGGAGACAAATTAGAAGAGCAATAAAAAGAATTAAACTATTTGAAATCAAAATCCATCCATTCCATAACCCACATGGCAATATGAGGAGAGAATTAAATCAGAAGTAAACTTTTATGCCATGAATAACAACAAAATACAATAACAACTACTGCTGCCATAACTTTAAGTCTTGAATTTAATTTGACTAAAGTATGTATATTAACATTCTATATTTTACTTTTTCGGTCACGTGTTTCATTTATCATTTGCCATATCTGTTTAGCAGGAATTCTACATATTTTTTTTATAAATCACAACAGTTAATATTATTTTCATACTTAACTATTAACACTTTCACATTTTGAACATCAATCAAGTGCACTATGGTGATACCATAACACCTCGATTCGACCTACCTCATATGTCTTTCTTTCTTTCATTCTTTCTCTATTGCATGGTTTCTCTTTGTCACTCTACAAAATGAAAAGCCATCAGAGCCAATTTTCAAATCAAGCAATTGCGCTTTTGAGTAAAATATATAACATGGCACTATATAACAGTCAACCCCCGACACGACACGACAGACACGACATTCAACCAACCGCAGCAGAAGCATCACCAGCAAGAGAATCCTCTTCAAATCCTCCTACTCTCGTTTTTCTCCAACCCAGCAAAGGTCGAATGACAGTTGTAGTTTGGCTTGGCTTGACTTTGGCTTTGGCTTGGCGCAAGGTGTAAATTATAACGTGCATTGTGGAAGCTGCCACTAACAGATCGCTCCCACACTTACCTCTTTTACTCCACCACCTACCTAACCCCACCCTCCACTCCTTGGCTCACTTCCCCAGCCATCAACAGAGGGTTACTGTTTGCCCTTGTTGTTTGGCCAGGTAAAAAGCCATCCGAACGTCACAAAAAATGACACTTAGCGCACCATGATGCTGATTTATGGCTTAGGCAATGAGAATTTATTGACTTGGCAGCGGGTCAACGTTATTACCACCGCTCCACCCACCACCCAATATCAACCCACAACCATTCCATGCAGACGACATTTTTCATATTCTATAAATATATATAAAATGTTTCGCGTTTTGGATTATCATTGCTTTAAGTGTTTGCCTCAAATTGATTTAAATGCCAACGAAAAAAAAAAAAAAATTCAAATTGCGTAAAGAAGGAAACTTTCACAGATTTCAAAATAATAAAAAAAAACAGGAACTTTCGTTTGACGCTGCATAAAATGCCAAATTTTGCTACTTATATATATATCTCCTTCTCCTCTCCATTCGCCATGACAATGGGGCTTCCGCTCTTTCCACCCCACTGTCATGCTTTCTCCTCCCCTTTTTGGCACTTTCTCTGCACTACTTTGGCCTAAAACGTGACAAAATTAAACTAATAAGCAGACGGAGGTCCTTTTCACTTGCTGGAGAAGTGTTGAGTGAATGAAAAGTGAAAGTAGACTAGTAGATACTCTGTTTTAGGTGTTTTTTTTTTTTGAAATTGTAATAAACTTTCGTTAAGTGAACAAACACCATCGAATCTTTTAGGTTGGAGCAAGCAGATGAAATTATCAATTAAATTCTTTAAAGTGAAATTAACTAGAGTTAATCTTAATCTCTTTTTTTTTAAATTTATAATAACCTCTAGAATTAAGCGTTTTCTGTTCAAATATATAATATTAAAAATACTTTATAATAAAATATATCTGCTCAATCAAAATGACTTTTGAGATCAAGCTAATAGTGGAACAAGCTGATTAAATATATTTAAAGCAACAAACTAAAGACTAAACAAGACAAATCCTATTATTACTTAAACAAAAGTAAATTTAAAGTAAACGGTGTCAAATAAATTTTCAGAATTATTTTATGTACTTGAAAGTAATTAAAATTTAAATACTTGAATACAATTTATACTTTGTTAATCATAATTTAGTTAGCAAATTAAAATTTCAACACTTTAGTGCAATACTAAATACTAAATTTTTAAACTATTTACCACTAATCGCTATAATAAAACGAAGTAAACTAACCAAATATTGCAATAAATGCAACCTATTATTGCTCACATATAGCTTTCAAGAAAACCAATTCACCTTAAAGTCAAAAATTACTTATATAAACTAATGGAAAAAAACGAAACTAATATTACTTAGTTACTTACTTACCACAGTTAGTAAAGTAACTAAATCAAATTTTGTATGAAAATACCATAAATCGATTGTCCAAAAATTGTGTTAGATAACTTTGTAAGGAAAATACCAAGCGATACGTGACGTCTGATTAGCGAAAATGTTACGTGGAAACTATAATGGAAATTCGATGTAACTTTTGGAGTAAAAAGAAGACCAAGGATGAATTTCGTTTTCTCTTTCTTTGGTTTTTTTACTTTCATGGTATTCGTTACCTTTCGCTTTTATGCCTTTTCGTTGCTTTTGCTCATTCTCACTCTGTGTCTCTGTGTCTTTTGGTATTTCATACATTTTTTCTGTCATTTTTTTTTTTTTTGAAGGCGAGTTGAATGGCCCGCAAGCAGCCTTCGCCTTGGCACACATTTAAGGCGGCGGCACCATTCATTGTTTGCTTGGGCGCCTCTGTGTATGCAAGGGAAATTAAATACTTTGCTTGAAATGCTACACTGATGCGCACTGACGAGGATACAACAGCAGCAGCAGCAGCAGCAGCAACAGCAGCAGCTGACAGGCTAGTAGAGGCGAACGGGCGGTCGGGTAGGCAGGCAGCAACTTGTTAGCGCTTCTCCCTTGTTGTTGCTTCTGTATATATTGTTATATGTATATGCATATATATATATATATATATATTTCTTTGCTGTGCAACATTTTACTTCTTCCTTCCTAGCATACTTTCTGGGATGCTTTACATTTCTTGGTTGTTTTTGTTTTATTGTCTGTCCCTCCACTTTGAGTAATTAAAATGCAACAATTTGTGCCTAATTATAAGACCCCATAGACCGACCACCTTCCACCCACTAAATAAGATTTTTTTGTTTACTTTTTCCCCTTTTTTTTTTTTTTTTGTTTGCATACATTAAATAAAATGTCTTTTGTCTGAAAACATATTTTTAGCCACATTTCAGCTGTTGCGTACAGTTTTAGACATAATGTTTTTATTCCGGCGGTTGCAGCAACATTTTCAATTTCCGCGTCAAAGCCACAAAGCATTTTCAGTTGAAAATTGAATGTCAGTGAAATGGCCACAGCAGGACATTCTGCTACTACTAAACCTCTTCTTCTGTCTCTCCATCCCTCTCTCTCTCACTCTCACACTCTCACTGTGTTTCTTCTTTGACGACAGTCCTTGCGAAAAGCATTCTGCTACTCGACATTTAATGTTCTATGCTCTAGATTTGTGGCTGGTTTTTAAGCTGAATGCAACACATCTTTATAAACTTGTGGTCGCAGGACATCTCTGCACCTGCACTACTTCATTATAAATATTTGTGACCTCAAAATGCCATTGCTGTTTGCATTTGTGTGTGCGCGCGTGTGTGTGTGTGTGCTTATATGTATGTAGGTAGGTACAGATGCAAATGTAATTGTGTGCACTTGAATAATACTCTTGGCATTTCCATAAAATATCATTTTACATATGTAATTTGGACCAACGGATAAATCCGTTCGCTAAAACCCTTCCATTTCCACCATTGCATTGCAATTTTGCACCACTCTCGAAAATAAATACCAGAAATTTGCGGTTGGCTAAGGCCAAAATAAAATTTTTATAGATATTAAATGTGGCGTGAACTTTATATATAGGTACATATGTATTTATATATACATATACATATATGTGTGAGTGAGTGTATGGATGAGTGAGTGAGTATGAGATTGTATCATAATAAAGGTAGTACTTTTTTTTCGGATTTTGCCAATAGATAACTAAAGTACCAAACTAATGCAGGACAGTATTTAAAATATACAAATTAAATATCTTAAACAAATTACAATACAGATTAATTGTGACTATATAATGGGGGCTGATATACGGATGTGGGGGTTAGCTTAAAACTACTCAAAACTGTAGGTAATAGTTTTTGCCGCCGATTAACTTAACTTTGACAAATGTGCAACTGAGTTAGTAAATACTTTAAATTATATCATTGAAATATTGCTTTAAATTAGTGCAAACTAATAATGGCATCATCTGGAGGACAACCAATATTTTTAGAATAAAATTATAGTAAAACTACTTTGAAAATCCAGGCAAAAAATATATAAAATAAAGAAGTACCTAGACACATCAATTAAAAAAGGATTTCCTTCCAACACCCCCACAACAAAAGCTGCAGTTGAGTAGAGATGAAAACAAAAGTTTCAATGTCCAGCTTTCAATCAAGATTGAAGTAAAGTCTTTGGGCTATACCAATTACGAACATGTCCAATGCAGATAGAGCGTATCAATTTCATGGCTTCTGAAAATTAAAAACCACGTTATGACCAAAAGGGGGGTCCTAGATTAGTTTTTGGTATTGTTATAAGAGACGACTTTTGTTTTTTCTATCTAGAATGAAAATTTTAGATTCTTTGCAATTATTACTTTACACAATATCAGAAATGATTCGTTAAATTTTTATGTTGAGGTAAGAAATGAGGTGTATCCTGATCTTATTGGGAATTATTTTATGCTTTCGACAATTTCACAGCTGCTTGAATTGTGTTAAGGAATTTCTTAAACAAAAATATTACAATATATAGGGCAATATAAACGGTTATAATGAACACATTTGGATATTTTAGCTTTAAATATTAAGTAGGTTAAAATATTATAGCATTGATTAAATTTTGTTATTAAGATTTAAAGTATTCAATATTGAGCAGTATTTAAACGTGAAAAGTCTCTTTGTATACCGAAAATGTGAATCAATAGATATTTGATATACATATACTTATGTATGAATATAAATTGTTATTTGTTATTCGAAGATATATTTCCGAAATGAAATTTAAAAGGCAAGTCTTTTAAGTTAACATGTGTTAACGTGTATAACTAACTAGATAGCCAAATCATTTTCCCTTAAATATTTAAATAAATTTGTAGTTTTTGATTAATATTTATTTATTTCTTATTTGAGTTATATTTATATATACACAAAAAACACACCCCAATGGGAACCAAGCGCTGGAAAAAGTCAAACATTTAATAGTTTTTCTCGAAGAGAAATGTTTAGCAAGATGAGAAAATATTTAAATTGCTTTTCTTAATCTCTTTAGAAAGTATTTTGTTGGCTATTATTACAAAAAACACTTACGCCATCATTTTGATCTATTTGCTAGCTTAAATGATTAATAAAAAACAAACAAAAAATCTATTTACGTTTGCATGCATATAATTTAAGATATTATAATCCCTTTTAAAGGTTGTAGAACAACATAGGTTTGGATCAGTCAATTATTGCCCAGAAGGCAGCCTGCCTGCCCACAAGCCAACTTTATAGTAGATTAGTTAGTCTGCTGGACAACTCCGAGCATACATGATGATACCTAAGCAGGTATGTTTCAGATTTATTAATTATACTCCAAGAGTATAAGCGACTGAAACCATAAGGAGATTTATTACTCATCCTAGATATGGTTAATAAAATATGGATTCGTCATTATATTTGTAAAGTGGATAATATATGTGTTTAGCTCTACCATAAGTAGATATGGAGAGATATAATGACAGCTTTTATTGATGTTAGTTCTGTTTGCCAATTGTTAATATTGATTGTTTACAGAATTGGTGGTTAAACAGATATTTGTGTACTTGTGTGTGTCTGTGTGTGTGACCTAATCTAAATTATGTAAATAACATTCGATACGATTATTAATATTAAGTAATAGCAATAGCAGTTCAATAGCGGTAGCCATGCCAATATGGACTTACTGGACTGACTGAAAGCCAAGTTTACAAATTTGCTTTAACGCTCATATGGAACATTATATACTTAAGGCGTTAAGCAAATCCATAAACTGGGTTTCAATTCAAATGTTGACTGTCACATTCACACTAACAGCAGAAAGGAGGCAAAAGTAAAAAGCAGCCAAGCGTGACTGTAAAGAAAATGTGTGATATAGCGAAGGGAGTATAAAGTTATCTTCTCCAGTTAAAAAACAAGCATTTTCTAATACTTAAATTGACAAAATAATCTCTTTTTATTAGTTCTAATAAAATTATCCAATGAACTTTGCCAAAGTGACGCAAAATATGCCAAAAAGTAGGCAACAATTTTTTTGTTTTAGATTCAGTAACAAAAATTATTGCGGTGAAGAGCTAAAAGCTGGCAAAATATGAACAAACAAGAAGCAAATCCAATTCAACATTTGTACTTGTTCTTGCTGAAAACTCGACAAAGGTACCACAGAAAGTTTTGCTTATTTTGTTGTTGTTGTTCTTTGTTGTTGTTTTATTTACATATCAATTTCCCTGACCAAACTTTTCCCTCAAAGCTCAACTTGTTGCACAGTTTGTTGTTGTTGTTGTTGTCGTTTTTTTTGTTGGTTTTTCTGCAGTTTATTTTTTCCTCTTTTCTTTTTCGGTTTTTTATTTTGTTTTTGTGTGTCTGTATTACTTTTGTAGCAGTAATTAATTGTGTCCCTTTTGCGCTTTTGGTTTTGGCATAATTTTTAGCTATACTTTTATCTCTGTCTCTTTCGCACTTTCATTGTTTTATTGTGAAAACCACAGAATTTTATAAAAGAAATTTATTTTGATTTTTCCTTTTTTCTTTATTTTTTTTTTTGGTTGAGCAACAGACAGTGAGAAATGTAAACAACGCAAATATAATTAAGTATGCGCACTGTTGCCACCCTTAAAGTCCCCCCTTCCCTAATAAACAGCTAAAAAGTTTTTGAATTTATTTTTCTGTATTTTGCTTTAATATGCGGTTTTCATTTTTCTTTTGTTATTTTTGTTTTATTTCAAGTTTTAATTTACGCATTTTCATAGCAATCAAGCGTAATTGCAACCTGTGGGAAAGGTTAAAATCTACAGACCAATCCTCGGCCCTGAATTCTGTGAATTTGAAAATGGAGTAAAGAAAGAAAACAATGATTCTTTCTACAGCTGGTTAGACGTTTTAGTTAACGTTAAAGTCGCTTGAAGGGATTTCTAAATAAAGTTAACTCTTTATACTCAACTCACTATTATGAAGACTAATTTAAAAGCCAGTCTTCTATTAGAGACTACTTTTGTAACCTTCCTGTTGAGTTGATAATCTAGTTTCTACTTCTGACTAATTTTATTTCGGTATTAAGAGCATGACTGCTTTTCCTATGTAGCTAAAGTTCAACTAAAGCTGACTAATGGCTATATTTTAGTGAATTTATTGTACACAGATCTAAGAATTCATGTCTATGGAGTAGCCAAATGGTTTCTTTTATTTAATAAACTCATTTTTGACTATTTACAGAGACAAACTCAACAAATTTACATAAATAACGAAAAGCTACGATTGCATTTACTTTTAAATAAATTATATATTTGTATCATTTTCTTTTTGCCTTCTTTTGATATAGTGACAAGCCTATATGGTAAATCTTGACCTGTTGCTATTGAAATCTTAGGCAAACGCCTGTTATATACACATATAGAAGACAACACTCACAGATAAGCAGCATTCTCATATACTTTCACACATATAGAATGATAAATACACACGCATGCACACATACAGACATAGATAGACGCACATTTCCAGACCGAATTATGAAGGACACTAGGAAAAGCTTGTTGACTGCTCAATGTGGCTAAGCTCCTTTTCAAATTGTCTTAGCTCTGAGAGTCTCTGTGTATGAGTCATACTCTTAAATAAACCACATTTGCCTTTTAAGAGTGCTTTTTCTTTCAATTCAGTTGTCAAAGTTTATTTTTTCTTTTAAATTGGACAAATGGAATTATACTTGAATATTTCTTTCTCCAAAAGAATTTCTCTTAAAAGCTCTTTTCTAAAGAGAAATTTTGCGCTTGAGCTTACGTACCACAAAAACTCTCTTTCTGCTTTTATTAACTCTTACTTGCTCTCTTAAGAAGCTCTGTTATTCAGCAAAGAGAGCAGGCAACAACTGTTGATAAGGATACGAAAAACAGCTGATTCGGTTGATTAAAGCTTTTCCCTGTGTTTTTCGTTTATTTTCTTTCACTTTTTTTTTTGCTCCATTATTAAATTCAATGGCAAAAGTGGGACAAAAGTTTGATTAGGATATTAATTGTAACGGCATTTGAAAGTTTAAGAAAGCGTTTATTAATTAGTTAATTATATTTTTCGTTTCATTGTTTTTATTTAAAACTTTTTCTTACTTATTTAGCTATATTTCAATTATGATAAAAATATTTCTTTTTAATTGGAAGTAAACTTTGCCACAACAAAGTTTATGTAGCTTTCAACTGACTTTAAATGGTAAATTGATAGCGAATGTGCCAAAAATTTAATTCATTTAGATTGATTTAAAGATAGTGGGTTATGTTATGTGGTTTTTGTTTCAAAATTGGTTTTAAAACTAATCTAAGTTAAGATTAAATTTCAGTCTTTGTAGTAGAGGAATCATTGCTGGTAGCACTAAAGGCACTAAATTAATTAAATTTTATTTGTATAACTTTTTTTGCTTATGTAGAGTAATTAGACGTCCCACAATGCAATACTTAACTTAAGTTACTTGATATGAATTTAAAGGAATTTAAGCAGAAATGGCTCCCTGGAATCTATTAAAAATCAATCATTATTTTATACATATTTTGACGATTTGTCAAAGACAGCGACATATTGTATTTAAAGTTACAGGTGCATAGGTAATATGAGACGAATACTTTAGAAGTTGACGATGTCGTTTTGAGTTTGGCTAATTTAAATAATAGTTATCAAAACACAAAAAATTAAAAAGAAATTTTCCAAATGCGGTTATTTTCAATCTTTCGTTTCAACTACTTCTAGAAAAAATTAGAAAATAATTTAATTTTATATTTTTTCATTTATTTACACCGTGCAGTTACTTTCAGGAACATTTACAAGTTACAGAGGAATGTTGGTTTGGTGTGTCCATCATACAAAAATGTATATTGTATGTGGTGGCTAGAACAATATAAATATAGACACGAAAATTAAATATTTCTTACAGTTTTGTAGAAATAAGTCAAAATGATTTTTCTCCATTTAGAAAAATGTAAACCGACTGTTTATGTAGATAATTAAACATATTAGATAGATATTAATATTATAATATTTAAAACCTTCTACAGGTTTCCGCTGTATTTTGCTCATAAAGAGTTTCTATCAAAATCTTATAAAACTCTTGTTTGATCTTAATTTGTCTTATTCTGCCTTGATTTGGATTCATAATCCTATAATAGCCATAGAACAAATTAATGCCAACGCATAGATCGTTGTTGCTGATCAAAAATATAATCATATTTTAAAACAGTTACATAGTACATATATTTAATTTCAAATAATTTTTAGCTAACTTGCTCATATAGGTAAAACTAACTACAGAATATGGATTGCATTACTCACCAAGTTTTCCCTTGTGTGTTAATTTAATATATGAAATTTTGTATACAAGTGCAATCGTCGGCTTACTAACTGTAATCTATATCCATCCAATTAAAATTTGCTATTTTGTAAATTAATATGTAATCGGGTCTTGAGTGTGCGTGGCATTAATTTCGCTTAATTGGCTGAGTAGCTGGCAATAACTAGGCGATTTTGCGTATGGAATTCACCTCACGATGTCTCCTCTAATTGCATATTAATAAACATTGTCCAGGGCATTGATTCAATTATCGGATTTCCGACTTTGTCCAAGGAGCAAAGTTCATCATCATCATCATCATCTTCAACAGAAATAGTAGCAATAACAACAACAACAACAACAATAACAACATATGGACATTTATTGTTGTTCTCGCCTAACTAACCAAATTCGCATATTTCTCTGTCTCAGGTTTACTTTGCCAAATTGCAGTAACTTACTCTTTCCCCTTCCCCCTTCCTTACTCTAACAACAATAAGTCACAAGTTTTTCCATTCCAAAACAAAAACAACAACACTCATTACACAAACACCTGCAAGGCAAGAGAAAGCCGTATAGGGAAGAGGAGGGGAGTTAGGGAGCGAAGTGAACCAAACTCAAATACAATCAAACAAAAATCAAAAATCAAGAGTCATGTAAACTCAAAAAAAAAAAACAAAATATGCAAAACTAACTACAAGAACTCCAATGATGGATAGTGAAAGAGAGGCAAAGAGAGAGAGAGAGAGAGTGAGCGGGGAAGAAAGTACCGGAGGGTATGCAATGGGTGGACTCCTGAAGCAGGAATAAACAAAATGCCACAACATAAAACAAAGTTTTTCTTGTAGTTAGTTTTCTTTTTTCTTTGTTGGCTTTTATAATGGAAGTCCCTTGAGGTCCGTCAGTGTATATACTTTTAGTATATAAAAACACATTTACTACAAAAAAAACTGTCTCAAATTTCCATTCATACAACAAAAAAGTCTGAATAAACCAAACTCTTCTTTATATAAATATTCAGACATATGTCCGAAACTCTTGTCATAGGCCATATTTTGTGTTAGCTGATTAATTTCTTTTCCTATTGAATTACGTCCCAAACTTCTTTGTCTGTTAAATATTTTACATTCACATAGTTGATTTTGATTCGATAGATATAGCTTAGTATCATTGTAATTTTTGCCATGAAATCAGAATATAAAAAAATTAATTAATGGTTTAACTTTCGAATATAAAGTAAAAACTTTACAATAACACCAAAGAACTTTGGAAGACAAAGTTTTCTTAAGTTTCCATAGTATCGATATTTAATGATAATTTATTAATCATTCAGCTACAATATATGTACATATATCATTTAAAAACCAGAAACAAGTTATAGAAATCTGTTTAATACCTTACTAGACTAGATAATTTTTATAATTTTTTATATAAATTTTTTCGACTTTTGAAGTAATGGAATAAATTCTTAGTTAATTCACAATTATTTAATTGATTGTTCAGATAAATAAGGCTACTATAAGTTCCAAAAAAATGGAATACACATAGATATAAAGTTTAATTGGAAAGATGCTTGGTTCATATCCTAAAGCTTCCTTCGTTAGAAACTTTCAATTTATTAACAATTTTACAAATAGATAAGTTTTTTGCCCATTGTATCTGCTTAGTTGCTGCACCTCTATTATTAGAAAAGAATTCTATTTACAAAACTACAAAAACCCATTAGAGTTAAGGGATTTGATAGAAACTTATAGAATCCTACATTGCCATAGGATTACCTACATGAAATGGATACCCAAGCGCTTTTGTTGTTTAGCTTTTAATATATCTATATCTGGTTTCTTCAACCTGAAAAAAATACTTTATTAATTGTTTTCCATTTTTTCTATTTTTTATTCATTTTACTTGCGTGGATATATTCTATTTTCACTTAAAAATAAAATGCATTTGAAGCCTTTTGCCCTAAACTTGCCTTCATTTCTCTCAAGTCAAATTCAATGTACTGCCGTTGGCATAAAAATGCGAAATTGTATTTCACTTTAACGCTGTCGCCGCAATGGATGACGACAGACACTATAGCGATAGAGAACCCCTAAAAAGAAAGAGTGAAAAAACCTTCGGATCTAGTGGTAAAACATACCCCAAATGCATTCTCTCTGTGTTTTTGCATTTTTATTTTTTTTTTGTCTAATGTAAAATGCGATGCTTCGGGTAACGCGCAGATTTTGAGCTTTATAAATTGAAATGTCAAAAAAAGTTGAGAAAGAAACGCTGAGATACACAGAGGGAGAGAGAGAGATGAGGGAAAGAGAAAGGCCCAGCGCATGATGACTGACAAGCAGCCACAACCAGAAAAGTGAATCAGAATCAGGAGACGACGAGTAACCAACAGCAACCAAGTCAACTGTAAAACTTGGTGAAAAATAAAAGAGAAGAAGAAGAAAAAAGAAAACTATATCTATTATACTTATAGCTTATACACAATATATAATATAAATTGCATTAATAAGAGAAGAACTGTAAAACAAACGACTATAAATAATGAGATACAATTACTGTTTTCTATTTGCTGCTCCTTTTGCCATTTTCCTTGTGGTTAAATATTATTAGCAACAGCTTAGAAGTATGCTACAATTTTGTGTAATTGCCAAAAACCAGCAAAGGATACTCCTCAGTCCCATGTACATAAGTATATGGGGAAAAACACTATAAGTACGTGCCTTCCAGCATTAGACAAAGATAGTAAATGTAAGAGTGACAGAGCTAGGAGATATATAGATATAGACAAAAGTGCTATGGTTCCATTTAGTGACTTTGCTTTGTCGTAAAACTTGAATTCAATTTCAATTTAGTTGTCGTAGATTTGACATTTCATTAAACATTCAAAATAATGCCTGTATATATGTATGTATGTATATAAAAGATGAATGCGGTGGAGAAAGAGCACCTGGTACTGATGCCTCAAAATTCTGTAGTTTTAATTAAACAAATAAAAAGCTATATGTATATATGAATATACGTTTAAGTATATACATTTGTATAAATATATATGTGTATATTGTATTTATTTAAATCTATGTTGTGGGTGCATGTCTTTGACATGTATGTGGGAGTTTAGATGTTTATTGGCTTGATAATTGAAATTAGAAATACGCCTTTTAGCGTTTTTCATTTATTTCTGGTTGCTTATATAATCATTAGTATGATTAAATGACGCAAATGTAACTGAAAAGGCTTCCAATAAACAATCGGAAAGGTCAAAGCAATGACTTTGCTATTGGCAATTACGAAATGGAAATTTCTTCTACTTGTTCAAAATTGAATGAAATCTGTAGAAACAATCATTTTGTTTGATTAAAGTAAAGCAAATAATTTCAAATTTGACATAAGAAATGCTTATGGCGTGCTACTATCATGTGATTAAAAGTGGATGCACTAATATTAATATATATCTATATAAATATATATATGCAAATTTTATGCTTATTGAATTATGTTTTGTTAAAGTAGTTTGTTTTATGATTTATACGATAATATACGATATTCCTATAAGTTCAATATAAACTATAGATGGAAATAGGGAACCTTTCGTAAATCTTAGATGTTCTGAAAAACGAATTTTGGTATACATATGTTTAGATCTTGACAATCTACTTAGACTTACGTTTCATCAATTAAAATATAGATAATTTAGTCTAAGAATCTTTGTTTTGCAGAAAAATTTAATTTGTTAAACAATTAAAATAATATCTGTTTGGTTCGACCGATTTAACCAAAGATACTAAGTAGTTCAGTGTTCTTCTTATGGCAATTTAATATGGATAAAACTGTTGAAGTAATTATTGATTCATGAAAAATACCGCTCTACTCATTTTCTTTAGCTCGTCGTATGATTCATTCCTTTGATTTCTGTTTAGTAAGACATTTCTATTGAATTTCATGGCTAATAATAGTTTAGAATTATTCGAAGAAATTGTCTGTGATGGTAAATTGCATGCGATAAGAGGTCAGCTTTTGGACCATACCTGAATGACCTACTGGTGACCTTTTGGTTATTTACTTTAGAGAGTAATGATTTGTATATCCTGCCATTTGTCTTCAATTGTAGTACCCATTTAAATGGCTCTTTAATCCATTTCAAAAAAGAAAAAAGAAGAAAAGTGAACGCAGTTATTTATGGTAAAGAATTTTATTCAAAAAAGTTGTTGTTCAGCTTAACTTTATACAAATTATAACTTACGAATACGAATAAAATCAATTATCGAAAATACATAATTAATTAATGCACTTAACTGTAGTCATTTGTAAATATATATAAATTGTAAATTGTTTAAATAAAAAAAGCAAAAAGATGAAAAAAAAAACTGAAAACATAAAAATGGATGGAAAAGTTCAGAGTGTTAAAAAAAATAGAACAAAAACCGGAAATGTTATAGAAAATACTTGTCCATTTACTTATTAAATGCTTTCTATCTGGTTTGCCAAAAATGTTTCCAAAAAATTGTTAAGAATTAATGTAAAGGTTTTTTTGTTGTAAATTTATGCTTTCATTTGTTGGTTTTTGCATATTTTTTTTTTTTGTTGTTGTTGTTTTTAGCAGCTTAAACTAAAAATTTTTAGCTTAAACACGAGACATTTATGTAAATAATTGAGATATCTTTTTTTTTGTTTTTAAACGTTTTTATATTTTATCTTTTTTTGTTTTTGTTTTGCCTATTTTTACGTAAATTTAATTTATACTTTTATGCAATATTTAGCTTTTGTTTAAAGAGTTTTTTTGTTTTGTTTTCTTGTAAATTTGATTTAATGTGTGAAGGAGTCTAATAGGGTGGAGTTTTGAGGAATTTTTTTTTTTTGTGTTCTTGTCAAGAGTTTACTGTGCGGAAAAATGTTTTTACTTTTTATAAAGTTTTTTATAATCTTTTTTGTTTGTATTTTTTTTTTCTCGTTTTTTGCTTTTGTTTTAGTTTTCCTTAGATTTTAAATACACACATTTAAGAAGTTTTTGAAAAACCACTTATGAGAGATTCCTTCTTCTATTTCTTTTGCTTTTAATAATTTGAAATATTTTTCTTTTTTTCTGTTGTTTTTGTTTAGTTTATTTTTATTTTATGCATTGGGTTGTGTTTTGTGCTTCCTTTTTATATTTTGTTGTATCTCAGCCTCCTGGGCTCCAAATCTCTTTTACGGGTTTCATATTTTTGATGCTGCATTTCATTTATTTATTTAATATTTTTTTTTTTTTTGTTGTGTTTTACTTTTTACTTTCACCCTTTTGCACATAGACAATTTCGGCATATTCTGTAGTGTTCTTATTTGCTGATCCTTCAGTTGATGCTATAACCGGTATGGGTACATTTGTTGTTGTTGTTGTTGTTGCTGTTGCTGCTGGTGATGTGATAGTTGCTGCATTTACTGCCTCATTGGCTGGCTTTAATACAAGTTCAGCATAGACGAGTTGTTTGTCTTGCTAGAGAAATTGTTTGAATAAAATTAAAATGTAAACATTTTGATTAGTTTATTGTATAAATACTAATGTTTATTAAATAATATCAACACTATTTAATTTGAAGCGAAGTTAGAAATTTTTATTTTGCAAAAGTACCTTTCGATTTTTTACTTAAATGTCCACACAGGTGAAGTGCTCTGCCAAACTATAGACTTTATTACGGTATATACAAATACAAATTGAATAGATTTTACATGCGATTTGCATTATATAGGAAATCAAACAGAAAAAGATTTACGTTTTTTTTTTTTGTTTTTTTGTGTAGACGAGAAAAGAGCAGAAAAAATATTGGCAAAAAGAAAAATACGAAAAATATTATTTTTGCTTTGCTTATAAGCTTTTTCACAGCGCCTAAAAATATGCCGCACACACGCACACAGACACACCATAAAGAGAAAAATTGAGAGTGACATTAGTAGTGTTGGAAAATGCTTTTAATTTGGAAAACTAATCGTCCTTTATTTCTAAAGATTTTTATTTTTAGATAGTTTTTTGAATGAAATTTCAATTTTTGTCGTTGCTTTAGTGGAATAAAATTTTAATAAAATAATATCAGTCTAATATTATTTATATATAATTATTTTAATCTAAAAGAACGACGAAAAAATGATTATGACACAAATAAACAAGAGAAATAGCTCGAACTGAAATGAACGAGCTTGAAAATAACTAAACAATTTCAACTTAATTAATTAAATTTAAAATTTATGAAACTAAACGAAATGAACTAAATTACACAATTCCATAAAAATCGAATGAAAAAATAGAAATAAAAAATGTAATTAAACAATGAATTCGTTCATTTCAGTTCATTGATTCGTTCAGTTGTCCATCAGCTGGGGTGGGTGAGGAGGGTGAGAGAGGAAAAAAAAAATAGATACAGAATGTGGAGGAACTGTGGTGTGGTGGTCTAAAGCTGAGACAGTTTTTTGTATACCTTTGGTTCATTGTCATTGCCATCGATTGTCTCCTGGTCGTTTGGTGTAGCTAATGCTGTCTCGTTTGTCTCCTTGTTGCCCTTATTCCTGTTATCCTTCTCATTGAAACGCTTTAAAATGGCTACAGCAAAGGCTGGTAAACGTTTGGCCTTCTTTTGACTTGGCTCCATCTCACGCTCCTGCTCATGCTGCTGCTGCTGCTGCTGCTGTTGCTCCTGGTCACTGGTGTTAGCCTCTTCTGTGGCATTGCCACCGCCGCCTGTGGCTGTCGTTGTCGCCGTTGTGGCTGTAGCGGTTGAGGTGGCTTTTATGTCGGCGCTTTCAGTGTCGCTGCTGTTGTTGGTTTTTGTTTCGTTTTTCGTTGTATGTATATATATATATATATATTTTTTTTTTTAGTGGTGTTTAAATGGAAGAGGAGTGTGTGTGTGTGTGAGAGAAAAATTGTTCCTTGGGTTCTGCTATTTATTAAATGTGTCAAAATAATTGTTGCTGTGCAGAGCCGGGACAATTAGGAGAGTAAAAGTGGTCGAAGGGTAGTTGAATTCCTTCAAAGATTTAGTTAGTTGCGTGTGCTTGGTGTTAAACATATCTCACTTCTTGGCATATTTGGGGTTAGTGGCTTTTTCATGTGCTGTCAAAAGCATTGTTATAATTATTAAATGGCAATCTTTTTACCCCAACAATAAACCCTTAAGTAAAAAAATTTGTACATTTACAAGATTTTACCTGCCTCTGTTTTTACATAAAAAAGGCGCTACTTACAGAAAGAACTCTATTTATTTTCAAAGTTACTGAATTATCGATTAAATCGATTTCCAGTAATTTTCAAAAATTTCCTTCACAGTCCCAAAGTTTTAGTTATATTATGTATATTAATTTAGCCTAAAATTTTTCCATTAAGTTCTTGGATAATAAATGGGTTAAATTAATTATTATATTCTTTTAGAAGCATTTTTTAATTGAATTTATCAAATCAATCGATCGTCTTGAGATTTCGAAGAAAAAAACTGCTCAAATTTTTGAATATATATTATTATATATATATAGAATTTTGAAAGTTAAACACATTTAACTGATTGTTAGATAAGTTATTCATCAAGTTTTTGAGCTTAAGGGAATAATAATAATTGAAATAATATGCATTGGCATTATGTATATCGACTAAGTAAATTGACTTAGAGATAAGACAAATATTTGATAAATCTCTCATTTATATAAATGAGCACTGAAATTCGCAGAGATAATTGAGCATTGACATTTATCGGACCTGATTTAGTTATACTAACTTAAAATTGGAATTAGTATTTATGAGGTTTTTTGTTAGCTGTTATCCTTTGTCCTTGAATCAAACCTTTAATAATCATTTGTGGAGGTCATGACTTTTAAACTGTATTTACTTGAGCTGGGTAATTTGTTTGCCTAACGCAAGAGCATATGTTGAAGCCGTCTAATCTATATTCTATATATAAATATATATACGTATATTTATTTAAGTATATATATATATATATATATATTGGCTCATTTAAATGTCTGGAAACAGTCTGGCCAAGTATTCATGTGTGAGTGTGTGTGTTTGTGTTTGTGTGGGTGGGTTTTTGTGTGGCTGTGTGTGTGGGTTGGCGTGTGTGTGTGTGTGTGCATGCGTGTTAGTCACTCATATGAATTTTGATTGTTGCTATTGAAAATGCAAAACACGCTGTGCTTAAATAAATGTTTTTTTGGGTAAAATTTCTTTTCAATTTTTTTAGTAAAGTTTTTTTCTTCTATCTTTTACTTGCTTGTTCAGTTTTTGTGTTAAAATTGAAAATTATTTCTTTTGTTCTTTTGCATTAAATTAAACTTTAACACACGTACACACACACACACACACACACACACACACATACACACTCGCATCGCAGACAATAGAAATTTCATTTGAACGATTTTCCATTTTCTTTTTTTCGTTGTTAATTTATTAAAAAATATTTAAAGTAAAAAAATGGATCCCTACCTAAAAACTTATTTATTAACATTTTATTTTCATATATGTTAGTTAAATAATAAAAACATTTTGTTTTGTTTTCATTTTTTTAAATATTTAAAATACTTAAACTTTCATTTGTTTGTATAGAAGAATCATACAAAAAACTTGCATTAAATAATGTTCTTTTACAGTTTTTGGTTGTCTTAAGGAAATAAAAGTAAAAAAAAGCGTACAGTAGGCACACCACAAAATGTACACACCCATTAATTCTGTGTGTACAACTCTTTGATTTTTGTTCTACAATAATTATGTATAAAAGTTAAATACTTGTTTAAAACAACTCATTAAGTTATCGATCATTTAGGATATTTGTCATGCATACGATTCGATGATTATTTGAATGAAATTATCATGCCTAAGAGTTCGCATGCCGACGAAAAAAAAAATAATAATAATAATAATAAATCTCAAGTTAAGGATTATGGAACGATAATTGTGGTGAATTGTGGTGAGAAACTGTCATGACTGATCGTTCTTTGTGTGGTCGTAAATACATACATACTTAAGCTCTAGCTGAAGAAACAGTTTTGCAGCATTCACGGGATAAAATGATTCGATTTGATTCACATGAAGGGCTAAATCTTATCAAATAGTATATTCTTGTGTTAACATGAATATGAAATAAATTCCATGAATGAAATTTAAGAACTGATTTGATTTGAAAATATACTAAAACCATTATTATTCTGTTGAATCGTGGTGAATAATTGTTTAGTGTAGGTAAATTCTTAATTTAGTTCGATTTGTTCGATTAAAATTAATATTTCAGAATTTTTCGGGGTTAGGATACGAAAACTACGAAACTTGTATGAAAATATTATTTCAAATAAAAGATATAGCTTTTATATATTTATATTATTTTTCTTTAGCGAGAAGAATAATCGATTAGAATTCGATCCAGATAATACTTTATTCCCATTCTCTATGAATGCTACAGAACTGTCTCAAATAAATATTATGTGTGGATATGTATATAGAAAACCCTAATCATTTGATTTGATTTCCTTTACCCAAGGAAAGAGGGAAACTACTATATAGAGTATGTACAGTGTGTACAATTGATTTTCGTCTTTAGATTTCCGTTTCCTGTGGTATTTTTGGCGTTGTGGGTGTCGTTGGTGTTGTTGCTGTCGCTGTTGTTTGGTGGTTTGATGGTTTTGCTACAGGTTTTGGTGGCGTTGGTGGTGGAACCTTCGGTTCACTGCGTCCAGATAGAACTTTCGCTTGTTTTTCAAGTAATTCACGCTGATCCTTGGGTAACCAACGTGAGAATCTTGATACAGGTATACCCAATTCATTGCCACGTTGTAATAAATCCGTATTCTCAGTACCATCCGCATCACTTGAAGTGCTAGTGCTGCCCCTGCTCACTGTCTGTTGAGAATTACGTCCACCCGCTTGACCCATTAGAACACTGCGTAATGGTTTTGTGGTTGGATTGTAGACACTGCTCTCACGATCGGTGGCATACTCAAAGGAATCATCCTCATCATGTTGTGGCCTTGGCCGACGTTCGACCAAAGAAATGTGCTCATTGCCATTACCAGCGCCATTACCATTGCCATTCGACTCGCGTAGTTTGCTGGCTCCCAGTAGAGTGATCCCATTGGGAGTTTCAAGGAGTGCCACATTTTGACCGTGCAGCTGCTGGTTGCCACCATTTTCGAGTTGCTTGTCACTAGTGCTGGGGGGGATGGGGCAAAAGCCAGAGAGAGAGAGAGAGATAGAGAGTGTGTGTGTAAGACAAAAGAGAGAAGAAGATGGGAATAGAAACACACAATTTTTGACAGGTTGTTTGAGGTTTTTTTTTTAGACAGTTTTTGACGGAAGGATGTCCATATGAAAGTACAGTACACATGAGAGGTAAATGTAGCAATAGAAGAGAAGACGAAACATGGCAATAGTTTTTTTTTTTTTTTTGTGGTTGTGATGCATTAGCAAAGTGGCTTTAACATTCTATATATATGTATATATGTTTTTGGATGTTGCATGGACGGCGACTTGACGTTTTAGTATATGCAGATTTATATCCTTTGGAGAATGTGTGGTGTTTATATGAGAGAGAGCGAGAGAGCGAGAAGTAGATGCAAATAGACAGAGACAGGAGAAGCGGACGAACAACTTATTTTATTTTATTTGTTTTTTTTTTTGGCGAGCTAGCGAGCGAGCATTTGTGGGCGTGGTAAGGCGGGCAGAGACGAGCAAGTAGTGTATGATAATGTGTATGTGTGTGTGTATGTGGTGGGTGTGGCGCATGTGTGTGTGTGACAACGTGATATTTTTGATTTCAGTCAAGACAAAAGACGAGGACCAAAATGATACGAAAAACAATTTTGACAGTTTAGCATTAAGTTATAGTATGCGTGTGTGTATGGGTGTTTCTGTATATATGTGTGTGTGTGTGTGAGTGAGTGAGTGATATATTGAGTGTGGATTGCGTGTGTGTGTGTGTGTGTGTGTGTGTGTGCATGGTAAATTTCTCTTTATCAGTATGAACTAACCTAGGAATGATGGAAATGTTTGTTATATGGACTAGAGATGGCCTAGAGATATCTTTATTCAAATATCGCCACATTTATAAACGATAATTATCGAAACACTAAATCGTTTACTTATTATATTGATCAACTTTTTGGCTAACTATAATTCATTGAGATTTATATTTTATTTTTTCCAAACTAAATTTCGATCAAACACTAAAAAAAATGCAATAAAAAAAAATCTAAATGATTTCAAAATACTTTGTAGCAAATATATTTTTAAAGTTTGATATTTGAATGGCAATATCCCCTAAATGATAACTACTGATTACTGACTTGTTAATGAAATGATGAAATGTACGAAAATTAGCTAAAATAAATACGAAATGATTAAAAAAGCCACCGAAACATGCAAACAAATTCATACAAATGACAAGCACAGAAAAATTTTTATATTCAAGTAAAATCGTTTTTCGGTTGCAATTTTTATCTTTCATTTTTAAAACAAAACATAAATTCAATTTTAAGAAACTGCAAAAGGAAATATTGCATTTCAAAACGATCTTACGTGAAATTAAAATTTTTCACTAATTAAACCTGAATGAACGGGAAAATTAAGTGATGAATTTAGTCTATGATGTACGTTATTATAATTGAAGCACAGATACCGTGAGGTTGGTTAGTTGTCCAGGAGGGCCCGTGTTTGCACTTTGAACTTATTTTGACATATAATGTATTATAGGTTGGTTTTACTGTACTTACGTTTCATTTGTCGGCGTCTTGATCGATTTGCCTGCGATTAGAAAAGAATAGAAAAAATAGAAAAGAAAAATATATTAGAAATTTGGTTTTTTTTCAAATTTAATTATAAAGAAATCAATATGATTTAGATGAGAAGGCAACCCAGCCAATTATATAAATATATTATATGTATACATATGTCGTCAAGTCATCATCAAATGAAAACATCATTCATATTTAAACCTTTTAAAACATATTTATTTCTCATCGTTTTTCTTTACAAATTACAAAAAAAAATTAAAGGCGAAATTAGAGAAATAAAAATATTTGCATTAAATTTAATCCAATTGATTTTACTGCCTTTATATATACATATATATGTATATATACATATGTACATATATATATTTTTTGTTTTAGTTTTGCTAATTACTAATTTATTTATGATTTGAGCCAAGTTAATTTAAAAATGATTTGAGCAACAACAAAAAAAAATGTTAATTAGAAAATGCATTTTGCTGGCAGGTTTAGAGCTTAAATAAATACATTTTATTTCGTTTTCATTGACAAATTAAACAAAGGCAGAAAAAAAAAATATATATATGTATAAATGTGAATAATTAGAAACAAATATTATACAATACAATAAAAAGTGTGTAAATAATATTTTGTTTTGTTTTGTTTTGTTTTTTGTTTTCGGGTAGAGATTATACATTGCTGGCGAGAGATTTCGATATTACTACTTAAAATTTACTTGGCCTAAGGTAGATTCTTTTTTTGTTTTTTTTTTGTATTGTTTGTAAGACCTCTTTACAGCTTCAGTTTTGAAAAAATTTCCGGTTAGAAAATGATAACTTAAGTATTAGTTTGGGCCATTTTTTTCTTGTCTTATTCCATTTTAGCTGTAAAATTGTTTGGCAAAAGTAAATTTAATATTGTGCGCCTTTTGAGATTTTTTGTTTTGTTCTTATTAGAGAGCAATATTCGTGAGTTAAGTGGTATATATATATATATATATATATGTATGTATATATTTTCATATTCTGTTTTGTTTTGTAAGGAGATATTTCCCATTGCTTTAAGCAACAGGGCGGCACATAGCTAACTGGCCCTCATCTACTCTATTGATATATATATCATCTTAGACCGATGTATTGGGTGGCTTTGGTGCCTCAACATTTCCACTACTGCCATTCTGATGATGTTGCTGAGTGTTGCCAGCGGCAATAACAGCTGCTGCTGTGGCAGCGGCACTTTTCTTTAAATCGGCCTTCTTTTGTGTATCCAATTTATCAGTTACTGGAGGCGTAGCCTCTTCTGTTTGCTGTGTGGTATCAATATGCTCATCGGTATTCACATGACCATCGAGCTCTTCATCGTCCTCATCATGATGTTCGGGATGGATCTGTGCCTCCGAATCGGGACTGATGTCTGTATTCAGAGTGGCGCCTGCAAAAACACAACAACAACAAGAACTAACATTTAGCGTCGTGGGTCGGTGGTGTCACAAACAACAAAAAAAAAGGAAAGCAACCAAACAAAAGATATACCAAATTATTGATCATTGCAGATCAAACTAAACAAAAATTGTTAGTCCATTAACCAGAAAGTAGAAAATAGAAAAGAGTGTTTAAAGCATAAAAATAAAGTTATAAAAAGCATAGAGAATGAAATAAAAGAACTATATATTTTTTAACCCTTTTGGGTTTTTTCTACACGCAAAAAAAAATAATATCAATAAATAATTTAAAATTTAGCACATTTTTTTTTGTGTTAGTTCTTCTTGTTGTTGCCATTTGTAGACACTTTCTGTGTATAGGTGATTATTATATATCTCTATATTGATATATTCAAGAATATCAATATTTTTAATTGATTTGCAAGATTTTAATAAGTTTACAAAGTTTTAGTTAATATTTTTAGACATTTGTTTCAATATATTTTTTTACCACATTTAATTTTTGCACAATTAGAGAACTTAATTTTAAGGCTTTGTGGGTTGTTTGTTGAAGTTTCTCTGAATTTTGTATAATATAAGATTTATAAAATGGTCAATGGAGAATTATTATAAAGCGAAAGATAAATTTTTGGGTGATTTAAAGTGTCATAAAAAAGATTTTTTAATCGGCAAATTTCTTGATTAAAAATTTTACTTTATTGAGGATAAAAGTATTTGAATATGACTAATTTTTTTTTTAAATTTATTTTTAAAATGATATACAGATTATGAATGTAGGTGTATAATAAAATAAATGTATATATCATATTTATTGATATTTTATATTTTACTTGAAATTCATCCAAATTCATCCAAATCTGATATTTAACAAACTTCAATGAATAACTCCAACATGGAAATCAAATTTTAACATGAATTTCAACCAGTTTTCGTATTGGTTTTCTTTTTTAGCCACAGAAAAATAACAAATATTTGTTAATAATTCAAAATAACATTAAAAACTTTAAAATGTTTTGTTTTTGCTCGTGTCACACTTGATTTTTCACTTGTTATCTCATGTATATCTCATGTATCGTTACATGTTTTTTTTTTTTTTTTTTTTTTGTCATTTAAGCACACAATTAAACCGGAAACCACATTTAATTATGTTCGCCAAATTGGCGAAACCACTTCCTTAGACAGCGGGAGACAGCAGAAAGGGTATCCCCCCTCCCCACCCAAAAGTTATCCCTTTTTACAGCATACAAGAATATATAATAATTTATGAAATGCGAGGGGTGTCCAAAAAGTAATCAGATAATATTTATATCAATAAATTTAATCAATATTATCTCGTTTGAAGTATTTGCTTGCTTAAAGCCTTGAGACTAGGGCTAGAAGGTCTGAATTTGTATGGCCATCATAATCATAATGAATGTTTTCTACAGTCCCGAAAATTACTCTGATTCAAAAAGTCCTTTGATGCAAAGTCCTAGGCCTAAGACTCGAGGGTTGAAATCGGCTAAAGGGACATTAAAGAACACCATAAAAATAACCTCACTAAATCTGATCTCACAATAGTTTCCGAAGTTCTTTGGGCACATCCTTTGAAATATATTCAGGACTGTTTTATAATTCTAGTTCTACAGATCTCTAAAGAAATAATAGTACAGCGTTGCCAGATAATTTGTGGGATTATTGCCAGTCTCATTATTTAATTTTCTAATACACCTCGTTAGCATAGGCATACGAGAGAGTGTATATATATATATATATATATATATATTTATATGTATCTTTTTAACGAAAGCCGTGCAAAAGTCAAGTGAAGTTTTTAATTAGAAGAGTTTTTAAGGCTGCTACCGATGCCACTACCACTGCCACGGTTGCTGCTACTGCTACTGCTGCTTGCCCCTTTTGCAGTGTTGCTAAGTTGATGGTAATTAAAATTTAAAAGCCGCACAATGTGTCGAAAGTTAACAACGGGCTGTGGTTGCCGCCGCCATACCCAGCCGCATGTGGTGTGTCTGTCTGTGTGTGTGTGTGTGTATGCAGCATGTGGCAATGATTAGATGATGAGTGGATGGGAATATGAGTATGGCAATGAATTGTGTTTAAGGGAAGAACGGGAGGGAAGAGTGGGGGAGTAAACCTAAAGCCAAAAATTATTGTTAGCATAGCTGATGAGACAATGATGGCAATGATGGCGATGATGGCGATGATGATGATGATGATGATGACATTTGATGATGGCCACCCACGAGAAGCAAAACGAGTATGAATTCGAAATGATTTGATTCTTAGAATTTGTTGTTGTTGTTGTTGTTTTTTTTATTGTTATTCTGTTTACTTACCACCAAAGCACCATCTACCGGTGGCGCGCGCAAACACAATCAAAAGTACAATCAGGACTAAAATAGCAACGGCCACAACAATTCCCACAATGGCAGCCACATCCAAACTGCTGGATGGCGGTTTGCTTGAAGAGCTAATACGCACTAGATAGTCTCTTAGTCCGATTGCATTGCTGGCACGCAAATTGTACGTTTTGGTTGTATCCTCCAGTGTGAGACCGGCAATGGCCAATGTTACATTGTACTCATCGTTGCCCATATATTGGGGCTCATAGGCTGAGAAACGTCCATCGGTGCGGCCTTGAGGAATAGTGACACCATCGACTGTCCATTCAATTGAGGGCTGTGGACTGGCACGTATGGTTATATTCACAATGGCAGTGTGTTCCAAATAGAGACCATAGACCAAAGCTTCTGGCTGAGATACGGGGGCATCTACAAAAAGAAGAAGACAAAATTTAGAATTGAAAAATATCACAAAAATATTTTTTCTAGTCAAAAAAAATGGCTCTAGTTATTGAAATCTTTTTTTGGAATTTTCTTTAATATCGCAAAATATCTGATCTCTGATCGATATCTGAGTTTTAAGTTCAAAGGATTTTGATGAGTGATAGGTGTATCTTATAAATATTAACCAGATTTCTGACTTTCCCTTTTCCCTATCAGACTAATTTTTACCCGTCTGCTCTTTTTCCTTTCTGGTGGAACTACTCGAAAGTGAGGGAACATTCACTTAATCGAATTTATTTATAATCGATCGCTTTGGTTGGAATCATTATAGATCTTCCTTATAGATTGCAATGAGCAATGCGGTTTGAACGGATTGCCGATCTTTACAAAAAAGGATGCGTAGGACACATAGTTCAGATTATCTATTTAAATGTGTTCTAAAAGCTCAAAGTGAAAATATTTTTCATCATCCTGCTTAGTCGTCCTTTTTTTAGGGAATTGCCGCAAAAAATTTTCTTAAACAGTTTTAACACAATTTCAAAAAACTGTGAGCAGTTTTTAAGAGTTAAAGGAATCGGGGATTTTTTTTTTGTACTTACATCGCACATTAATGATATAGGCACCTTCCTGGGGTGGCAGACTTTCGCGATCGGTTTGATGATAGGAACGGCATACCAATTTACGATTGCTATCCTCTGGTGATAAATGCCATTGAATATCTTGAACCGATGTCGTTAGCTCTACATTATCGTTAGTTGGTGTCGGAATAATATCTAATTCGCTAGTTTGCTTATTCGCTGGAAAATTATCAATGAACCAAGAAATATTTGCCGATGGTCGACCGTTACGTACAACGCAACGGGCATTGAAGAGTGTCCCTTCCGGATAGTAACCTTCACGATCTGGTTTCTGGATTAGCTCAATGATTGGCTGCTGGGGACGCACTGCAATTGTGATCGGTAATGATTGAAATGTTAATCCAAAATCTATATCAATATGATAGGATATACTTATAATACTTACATGCCACAACCAGATCAATGGTACCCGATAATTCTTCACCTTCGACACCCAAACTGCATTTGACCTGACCATTATTGCTTGCCTTGACACGCTCAATGCTAACACCGCATTGTCCAGCATTTAAGCCAGTGCCATAATAGGTAAAACCAGGTGTTTTACTCCATTCAGGTGATAAATTGAGTACCTTCTGTTCGCCTGGTATTTCAATGCGGCAATAGTTAATGGGTCGACCATAGCGACAGAGCAATTCGGTCCGATCGCCTTCGTTGAGCAAAGCTGTATTTGGTTCCACATTCACCTGGCCATAGGTGAGCGCATCTGTAAACAAAACAACAACAACAAAAAAAGTGAAGAAGATATCATTAGTTGAGATTGTAAAAATTATGCAATCTATGTACATATCGTATGTATATATATATAAAGTATTTATGGTATGATATCTGATTTCATCATATGGTAAACGTCACGTTACCAACGTCTTGACAATCAACAAAATGACTGTCATATTTTTTCATTTTTCTTTGCAGCTGCATCTACTGCATAGATACAGATATAGATACAGATACATAACTTGACAACAAAAAAAAATACCACTGGCTTTTCTCATTAAGTTTCAATTAAGCTTGGTCTTTTGTTTTTGTCTTTGAGTTTCTAATTTTGATGAAAAACATTTGAAATTTTCCATTTTCTTTCCATTTCATTTCTTTATTTTTTTCTCTACTTAGTTTTACTTAGTAAATTCTCGTTGGTAAACTTTGCCGCAATGGCAAAAAAAAAGAGCAAAAAAAAGTTCCTCATTTTATTTGAGTGTCTTGTTTTTCTCTATCTCTATCTTTTGTTTCCCCATCTTTCTCTATTTGCCAATTAAGACATTTGAGTAATTCTCACAAACGTTTAAGCATCAATGGAAAGGATGAACTTTTTGCTTGCCTTTTGTGTGGCTAACCAATTGATTTCTCGACAGGATGATGGCATGTTTTAAAATCAATTTCCTGTGCAAAATGAAATTGATAAAATCTTAAATGTTGTAGAGATTAACTGATTATTAAATACTCTTGAAATAAATTAAAAAATTTGAGTTTATTAAATTATGAAAATTAGTTAAGTATTCAATTAGTTTCCACTAATAATTTTTGTTATGCTATCTGTTCTTTTTGAGAATCATATAAATCTGTAATAAATGTAATTTTGCTGTATTTATATTGAACCAAATATATACATATATCTAATATAAAGCGTTCAGCAGACATGATTACTTAAATAACTTCCGCTAATATGAACAATTTATAAATATTTTTATGCAATTCTAAATGTTAAAAAAAAAACAATGAGCAACAATTGGCTCTTGTTTTGTTTTATTGCATAGCATTCAATTTTCTTGCTATAGATTATATATATAATAATTTATTAAGTAAAGGATCATTATTTTTTAGTTCGAAGAATTTGTGAATTTCTGCCGAAATGTTTTCTCTAGTCATAGCATTTTTTTTCGCTGCGTGATCATTTGATTGATCTATTATTATTTGTGTTTGCAAACTAATTTTCTGTAAATGGAAACCACAAAAATGAGATCCAGTCCAAGAGGAGTAGGAGGGGTGGGGGCAAGAGCTGCTGCATCTGTCTGTGGCCTGCTTTTTCTGCCTTCAAGTGCAGCTGGCCAAAAATATGCATTGATTTTTTGGTTTGGTTTTTGGTTGCATTGCGCTTTTTGGATTTTGACTGACGGACCGAATGAAGTTTTGTTTGGTCAGCCGCATATGCACACACAAATACACACACACACACACACATACAGGAAACAACAACAAAAACAACAAGAAGCTGGCATTATTGGTTCGTCTTTGATATTTGCATTTGTTTGGCTTTAAAGCGGGTCAGACAGAGGCACAAGGCACAAGCAGCAGCATATCCAGTCAGTCAGCCGATTCGACCAGCTGCTACATATGTAATTTAAGACTATGATATGATCGACCGGCCGTTCCGCTGATTGTCGTCGCTTAACTTTCAACAATTGAGTTGTGAGTGATTTTTTCTGTTCACACTGAAGTTTGTCAGGCAATTGAAACGACACACATATATATATCTATAGCCGACCGACCACTTAAAGCAAACCACAAAAACTAAATTCATGTCTTTTTTTAGTTACCCATTAATAATATATTTAAGAAAGGTATATTAAAAATGTCAAAGTCAGGGAAAGTCTTATTAATCATTTACATATAGATATGTATATATATATATATATATATATATGTATTATATGTATATACTTTTTCCACTATCAATATCCGATTAATAGGTGTTAGTTATCATCCGTAAAATAGGCCTTTATTTGTCTACTTCATTAAATAAATTATATATTAAATATATATTATGTACGTTCAGAACTTAAGGAAATCATTATAAAGAATGTATCTAAAACGAATGAAGTAAATGAGTTCTTTGATTGTTTTGAAGAGTGAATAAAATTAGGTGAACTACTGGGACTTTAATTAGAGATATAGTTGAATTTTCCTATAGTATTATTCTATATAATGAACTCTTAAAATTAAGAGAATTAATTTTAAAGACACAACTTTTTATTAAATAATTTGTAAAAAATAAAGTTCCTCTTTGTTCTCGATCGAATTTAGACGATTGTGTGGTATACCAATATATGGTATGTATTTCAACATAATACCCTGTTCGATTCGTTACAGGGTATCTTAAAGTTACCGCCAATTCATATCTTTCCGGGTTTCTTTTTTTTTTTGAGTCAAAGTTTTTCTGTTTTTTGGTTTATTTTTGTTTCTTTTTTTTCATCCTCGTGAAGTTTGTAGCTTGGATTTCAAGAGTCAGCGAAAATTGTTTCACACTTTTTGAAAAACTCGCCCACACACACACACACAGACATACACATATTATATATGAATGGATGGGGTGACAAAGGGGAAGAAGTGGTAAGGAGTTGTTGGAGAGGGGCGACGGCGAGGGGATATGGCAACAATTGTTAGTCCGGATTCAAACGTTGAAGTTGGACAATGTCACATTGGAGACGATGTGGCGACGTATGTTCAACAATATATACACCCCACCCCCCTACTCGCCCCTCCCTCCTCATCATTCAGTCCCTCTACAAACTTTGGTTTATTCACTGCAAATCTATTTTTTATTTTTTCCCGCGCAATTCTGAGCACCGCTACCACCCTCCCTCTCCCCCTTCCCCTACTCCTTTTCCTCTCCATTGGATTCCCTTTCTGCTCATGATATTTATTTATTTAGCTTTTTCGCAAGCGGAATTTTCAGTGGAACATTTGCTTGTTTCCATAGGATGACGACGTCTCTGGGTCTTTTGGACTTCTTCCCTTCCCTTCTTTCCCCTATATCTCTCTCTCTCTATCTCTCTCTCTCTCTCTCTTCGTCTACCCTTGCATCTGCTAGTGTTTTATTTGATGCCATGTCTGCAGTTTTCAACGTTCGCCTTGTGGCTAGCTGGATGGTTGCGGAATGTGGAATACGTTATACGGGATGTTGTCCAGTTCAGTGGTCATGGGTTTTTAACTTAAAGTCTGTCCTAAAGACTGTATCTGTGTGTGTGTGTGTGTGAGTGAGTGTGCACATGTCTGTGTGAGTGAGAATGTGTCTGTTTGTGTGACTATGTAGCAATCGTTACACTTCACTTTCTTCTCTTTATAAAAATGTACAATAGATTTAATTTAAAGCCCCCCCCAACTCAATAAAAATCAACTTTGCTATTTTGTGCCACGCCTCCTATTTCCATCTAAGTCGCACTCACCCCCAATATCTTAACCCCCCTCTCTTCTCCCCTTCTTCACCTAGTCTTGACTATTGTTTCCATTTGACCACGTTAGCGTCTTTTATGTGAGACGTGATTTTTACTTGAATTTTATTTTTAGTTTTGATATTTGATTTTTTACTTGCCGCATCGACAAATTTCACACACACAATGTTTAAAGTTTCTGCACAGTGGAAGGAAATTGTATGAAATTTTCTTTAAAATTGTAAATCATCAGGAAATTTAATCAATTAAGTGTAAAGGCTAGAAGGCTAGCATATATATATATATAGATTTACAGGATGCATTTAGAAAAGTTTCATGAGTGATTCTTTCCTGTGCTTGGAAAGCCATCGAAATGGCAAATGGAAACACTTTTACACTTGGGTGGACAAGACGTTTTAATTCTTGTGAAATCTTATTTCATTTGAGGATGTTGAAAAGAAATATATATTATTTTTAGTATTAAGCATTAGCCGTCTTGTAATTGCACAATATTGCCTCTTTAAATTAATTAAATTATAAGAGCAGAAGTTTTAAATGTTAATAAAATTATTTCCAAAAAGGACATTCTTTTGCCTTACTAATAATACCGGAAATAAAAACTCCAGCAGATATGACTTCTTAATAAATTTTTACTACACATACATAAAGTATAAACAATTGAAATTTAAAATAAAATATTTCAATTGAAATGTTATTCCAAAGAATATTCTTTTCTTAGATTACCAGAAATATGCCACCCACTTATATGATATTGATGGCTTTTGATTGAGGAAAACAAATAAGTAAAAATAGCTTTCAAATTTATGGTTTCTTTCCCAAAGTTTTTTTCTCTATTTGAAAGATGGATTATCATTTAAAGTGTAGCTGTAGTTACATTATTATAGTTGTCTACTTTGTGGTTGGCCACTCCTAGCTTTATCTGTTTTTATAATAGTCAACCAAACGTGGCTTATTATTGCATCATTGTATTCCTTTTGTAATTTTCAATTTATCTGTGACGATTTATCAACTTTTGTTGCTGCCAACTACAGGTTGTTTGCTACAGGTAAAAAGCGATAATTATTGTTGATTTATGGCAATAGGAAGTCCGACTTTTTGCTAAACAGATAAAG
The DNA here is from genome assembly GCA_018150375.1 of Drosophila sturtevanti. NCBI lineage: Eukaryota > Metazoa > Arthropoda > Insecta > Diptera > Drosophilidae > Drosophila > Drosophila sturtevanti. The sequence continues at coordinate 1,168,444 of JAECWJ010000341.1, read as the reverse complement.
AGAGGGAGGGGGAGTTTGAGTCTTAAGCATTTGAAGTCACTCACCGGTTGACTCTTGAACACGAATTAAACGCAAGGAAAAAAAATAAAAAAGAAAAGAAAAACTTGTTAGATGCTTTTTATAGATACAAGTAGTATGTACAGTGGTTTTCCCTCCCCTCCATAAAATCGCGTGTGTGCAATTTCTTTGGATTTCTGTTTCTTGTTTTTGGCTATTAATAATGATTGGTTGTTACATCAAATTGCCGTGTCGCGGCTTGGCCTTTTACTTTTCTATTATTACTGGTATTATTTATGATCATTAATGAATCAAGTTTAATGTGTAAAGAATTGATAAAAACAAAACAAGTCATATATGGACAACTATACATATGTGATGATTTATGAGGATAATGAAAAGTGTTAAAGCTCAACACAAATTGGTTATGCCATAAAAAAAAAAAAAAGGAAAAGAAAAAGAAAATGAAAATGCCGTCTGGTGGGGACTGCCATTTGCCACAGATGGCACAAGGTTTTGCAGCCTTTTGCCAATATTACCAGTTTTCCTTAAGAGAAAGTAACCAGAAAGTAAAGGGCCAACTCACAACTCTCTGGCATTTTCATCTATGGTATGATTGAGCACTTAATTTTACTAATCGACAGCATAAATCGCAGGTTTCGGCAGTCCAGTGAGAGGAAGGAGGTGGAGGACGAGGAGGAGTGGTTATTTGCCAATTTTCATTTTACATTTTCATTTTCCAAAGTGAAAGTTGCCCAAAAACACAATACCATATGCAATCAAATTTGACTGCAATGCTGCTGCTGCTAAAGTCTCAATTGACCAGCAACTTGCCTGTGATGGCATTATCATCTTGGTTATCCAGCCTTTATAATATGGTATATAGGTAAATATAATCGGTATAGATTTATCCAGGCATTCAATTTTGCCCGCAGTTAATCCATATAGATAATTATTACAAAATAGAGCACCACCGATATCTTGTATGCAAGAATTTTCTGTACGTATAACGCAAATTAGATATTCCATTTCCGCCGATATTTGTTCTTTCTTAATGTGCCGCCTATCATATCTAAGGCATTCCCTATAGGGACGAACTTTCACCTTGACACCATAAAGCCAATTAACTTTGGGATTACGTTTCTATAGGAAATATTCATTAAAGCGCAATTAATATGAATAGTATAAAGATTTATGAACCTACATTGACAAAACTATTCCAACCAACACAATAACATTCAGTATCGATTGTTAAATCTCTTTGTCCAATTTTAGCCGGTTTTATAAATTCATTATCACTATTTAGTGATTTGGTTAGTCTAACTAAACCCACATCATCTTGTTTATTTCGTTCATAGAGAGGATATATAACCATTTTATATACTCGAAAGAGATCCTGTTCTCCAAAATCTTGACGACTTTTGGCTATGACAAAGCGACTTTTATCTATTAAAATGCCCCTTCGGCTAGAGATGAGAATTTAAATTTAAATGAATTTAGATCTTGGTCAGGTATATATATGCATATATATATATAAAGTTACTCAGTAATGCAGTGCGCCGATGTAAGTATATGTATATTAGTTATAATTATTCCTGTACAGAAGTGATTATCTCCAGGTATCTTTATTGATTTCAATGTACGCAGTGATACTATATGGTATTCGAGATTATTCAGTTGAGCATCTGTATCATTAGCATAGTGTATATTGCCAATAACCCAGGAATTGGATAGAAAAAGCAAAGTAAACTGGAGAAAAAATGTGATGAAATAAATTTTGTTAAGCATTTCTAGAAAGGATGAGATGAAGTGAAGGGCTTGCTAATATACATACTAGTATACTTTGCTTTCAAACTTTATATATTTATATGTATGTATATGTATCAGCTATATCAGTCCCTTCTTTTAGTGTTCCAATGTTCAAAATCAAATCGTCCCGTGTAGGTTAAACTTCTTAATTTGATAAAACAGGAAAATTACTCTTGTGATGTTTCGGAAACAATATTTTCCAAAAGAATAATTCATTATATTAATTACTGTATATTTAAGGATAATAAGTTTGAATTTCAATTTTTCTTTTTTTTGCAAAAAGGTCTCAATTTGACTATCAAAAATTGATTTTAGATTGAAAAACTAACATAATTGTGAATAATTTTATAATTAAATAAGGGAACGCTTTTATATATATTCTATATTTTATTCACTATTTGAGTATAAGCACATTTATCTGACAAACACAACTATATGGGGCCTTAAATGATCTTAAATCACCTTCAATCTCAATCTGTCTAGTGTTCTTCCTTCTTAGTTCCCTATCTTTGTGACTATCTCTTACTCTGATTCCCTCCCCTCTCTCTCTTTCTCCTCTCTCTCTCTACTTAGTGTGCTTCTGTTGAGTCAATCCGTGTTTGCCACTTGCTTATATTCGATGAGGTTATAAGCGTCTTATTGTAATTACCTGACAATGTCATCAAGTGGCAGTCTACACATTTTAGAGTATAACAACAGAAAAGCACACAAGGAGGAACAATGAAGATGACGGCGATGACTATACACACACACACATACACACTTGCAAGTGAATGTTGTGCATATTTAAGCAAGGTTCACAGTGCAGCAAACACACACACACACACGCAACACAACAAACAGACACACACATAAACAGACAGCATAGCAAATGCACATTAAAGCCTCAAGAATTATTAACATAATTAATGCACTCACTGACTGCAACTACGTAGGAGTACTATGACTACAATGCTATTGGCCAAGCAACGAGTAGAAAACGCTTAAGGAAATGTACAAAATGAACAAATGTTCATCCTTTTGCAAGTAAAGGAGTAGGCAGGAAGGATGCTGGTACTTCTGACTCCTTTTACTGTATGATGATGGGGCTCTTCCACTCACAGATTTATTGAGAAATTTATGCAAATACGGCTCATTATGCAATATGCCAAAACGATTTGCCAGATGTGGAGAATCCACAAGAATCTGAGAAGGTCACACACACTGTGAGAAGAGAGTGGTGGGAGGGGGGTGGGAATGGTTGCTGGTTTCCAGCGACAAAGTCAGCTTTGGACATGTGATAAATTTTGTGGCACATTCTCCATCATAAATTTTACAAAATGTTGAATTGCAATAGCAATTTATTTTATGGCAACAGCAGCAGCAGCAGCAGCAGCATCAGGCTGTAAATGCATTTTAATACAAAATTTTACACATATTAATTGCGCCAATTTCAGTGACCTGGCATTAATAAATATACTATATACAAAATAGCTATATCCACTTGCAATTTAAAGCTCTTTGTTGCCAGTATTTTACATGTTAACCCTTTAAAAGCAATTTGCTTTATCTAGTCTGTGTCTGGCAACAAAAACAAAAAAATAGAAAACCGACAAGAAACGAAAAAAACATATTCTAAAAGAAGGCAATAAACGGAAAATCCCTTTCCACGATCTCCTCCACACGTTTCCTAATATAAGGCACCAAAAAAAAAAATAGAATGAAGAAAAAGAAAGAAACTGAGAAATAAAAAGAAAAACGCACACGCATGCAAAATGCCATGAACAGAGAATACAAAACAACAAGGACAGAATGAAAAACGCCTACGTGATACCCTAATATTAAAGCTTAAAAATGGAAACTAGAAACTGTTGATGATATCCATTAAATTAAAATCTCTTAAATATAAAATTATTGTGAAAATAATCAATCCAAGATTAAATTACATTGAAATCACATCTGATAATGGAGTTGGAAATATTTGTACAATATATAAAAAAGTCCTTCCATGTAGATCAAATCAATTACTCATTCAAGTAATTTACTTATAATTTATATAAATTATAACTTTATATAAATAAAATTTTAATACTTCATGTTAATTGCCTAGTCGAGCATACCCATTTATGCAAAGCATTAACCACGAGTCACTCACTCTGTCGGGGAGTCTCAGACCATGCCGCCAACTCAGTCAGACATCTCAGCCAGAATTCATTAACATAATTTTTATATACACGCGCCAACTTGGCCACACCTTTTGCTGCCTGTGCCTAGACTATACTCCTTCTCCTTCTCATTTTCTTTTTTTTTTTTTTTTTTTTGTCTTCCATGGAATGAAATATATCAAAAGGAAACGAAATTAAAGGGATGAAGCAATGAGAGACAGTACCTACACAAAATAAATAAAAAAAAAAGTAGGGAGAAAAAAAGAACCGCAACTCTCAAACAAAATGACAGTTATTATTAATATATACAAGAAGGAATGTCTGAAAAGGAAGGACAGAAAAAAAATCGTTGCCTACTTTTAGGTTGCATGGCTAGCCGCCAAATGTCGCCAACGTTTTGCACAACATTTATCAAATAAAAAAAAAAAAAAAAGGCAAAAAATTTTTGTCTGGGTGCTTTTTTTCCTTCTGTTGGTAACCAAATCAGAGCCAAAGGTAAATACGAGACAAATGCCCCGCCTTGACGTCTGACTAGTGGAGTGGGTTTTAATTGTTTTTGCAGGAGTACGTTGACAGAGCACAGGATACAAGGGGGAAGGGCAGGGGGGGCCTATCTGCCTACCATCTAACAGGAGTGGTGAAATGTCGAGTACGTCTTGGCCATGAAATAAATTGATCTGCGGTTTTTCGGTCTCATAATTTATGAGCTATATACTGCAGAAGTTTTGGGGGCGAGACACAGAGGCTGAGAGTGTGGGAGAAAATTGCAAAAATTTGACAAATGGTTGCAAATCAAAAAGTAGCATTCACCCACAAAGACACCCCACCCCATCCCATCCATCCCCCCCAAAAATTCCCCACATATACACAATACACAATGTAACGAAATTGACATTAATTTTATGTTTGTTGCGACAATATCAATTAATTATTTGCCTCTTTACTGTAGGTGGAATTGTACAACAACAAAAAACTGAGTACTATGTACATTTATATTGTTTGTTTAATATGTATGTATTTGTATTTGTTTTTTTGAGGGGCGGGCAAATTGGGCGAAAGCATTATGTATATGGTTAGAGGCTATTGATCCCAATTGGTGTTGACAAGGCCTCCGGGGAGTGTCTGATGACTGTGAATTTCATTTTGTTTAATTTAAATCGAATTGTTTTTGTCTTACGCTCCTGACGCGTCTTGCATTAATTTATCAATAAACAATGATTGGCCTTCAAGGGCATTAATGCATAAATGTTAATTTAAAGATATCAAAAATAAGGTATTCATTTAAGAAATATCTCCAAGGACTTAAACTTTAAGTACTTTTTAATAGTAATTAATATGTAATGGTAATTAATCTATCTTCATTATTTGGTTTAATGATTTACTTTAAAGGTAAATTAATTAATTATATATTTACTTAAAGCTCATAATGGAATATAAAGGAAATACGTATGTAATCTTTTTCCCCTCATTTGCTTGTGCATATACATACATATGTACATAAATATTTTAAATGAAAATAATTTATTTGAAGTTTCAGGACCTTAGATTTTCTTTTAGGCTTATTTGATCGAGTTGTTACCAAACGAATATTTAAAAACTTTGTATTGAATCGTTCTCAAAAAATGGATTTTATTATACATAATTGGTGGAAAACAAACATGAAATAAGAAATTAATTTTTCTTTACTCAGAATATTGATATTATAATATTTCAATATTTTATTGGTTTTGATGCTTTTATCATTTTGAATATAATAATAAAAAAAAGTTCCAAGGCTCTTTAAAAAGTCATTTATTAAAGAGTTTTATTTGCTAGGTAATATTAAACAAATTATTTTCTTTTAGTGGTGCGTGTAGCTATTTTATATTCATTTAGCACATTCTTTTAGTTTGAAAGAGTTTGGGTTAGAGTTTGGGAGATGTTTTTTATAAAAACACAAAAAATGACTAACAACTAACTGCAAATATATTCAATAAATTTATTTGTCAATTTACTATCTAAATCATCCGAATCTGGAATTTAAATTTTAAATTATTATTTTACTTTGACAGGATACAATTTCGGGAATATTTTATTAAGAACACAAAGCTGTTTTTTTTTTTTTTTATATAAATATATATAATTTGTTGTTCCACCATAAGTTTTAAGGGTCCCCCCAACTCCTGTCTTTCAAATGTGGTCCTTTAGCTTGATCAAAATCCAATTGAATGGCTCATGAATATCTATCTGTCTTTGCCGGCTGTCCTTTTGTACTTGAAGTCAATAATTACCCGAATATGGCTACCTAATAAATTTATAATTGACATGTCGCGAATTCCCTCTCCCTCTGTCCACCCCTTTATTCATGTTTGCTTAATCATATGCGAATATGACAAATGTTTCGGCACATTTCACGCATAAAGGGCCGGCTCATTTGTTGCTGCCTCTCCTCATTTACCCAACCCTTTAGTGTGTACATCACTTCAACTCCACCTCTTAGTCGCGCCTCCATGGGTAACTTCCTGTCGAATTGCTACGTTTCCTGCTGCCGCCTTACCACATCCCCTCTCTCTCTCTCTCTCTCACGCTCACTTAAACCCTCTCTCTTTAGAGAAGGGACTCCATTTGTGTGTGTGCTGTGTGCAACCCTTCGGGTAATTGCAAAAACTATTAAACCAAATTATGGGTTTTAATATACGCACATAAAATGCTTGGCCGCTGGCAGATCCCTTCCACACTCGAGCATTAGAAGTGCCGTGAAAATCAAGCGCACGCGAATTTATTATATAGATTTTGAACCCCTTTTATTCTTCTCTTTTTCTCTTTTTTTTTTTTATTTTACTGGTGTGGCCCTTCAGTTTGATTGCAAAATATTTGCACGAGAGGAAAACAAAGCGAAAGCGAAAAATAAGAAGGGGAAAAAAATTGGCAAGAGCTGCCGCATCGAATTATATGAAAAATGCAAGGGTAATATTTGTTTGTCCGCCTCCATTCATTCATTCTGCAAATAATCCGAGCATAGTTTATGCTATTGCCCCCCCTTCCTCCCCTCTTTTCCTTCCTTGTTTTTTCTTTCCACCTCCCATCAGAATGCCGGGGAGAATCTAAAGAGTCCTGTGGCATTCCCATGGCGCTCTTTAAATGGCCCATAAAAAATTGCCAAACCAAAAAATTGTGGCGCCAATTGATGCAATGGCAAATGAACACACACACAACTAGTCCAGCATATATACATATATATATAAACATAAAAAACACTTCATACAATTTACCGATAAAGCAACAACAACAACAACCAACAATCACGAAAATGAAAATAAAAAGTAATTTTCACATATTTCGGTTAAAGAGGGCTAAATGTGAAAGAGTGTGGCCAATTGGGGTACGAAACATTTTTCACTTTTAGTTAGTCGAATTTTTTTGTTGGTGTTTGGGGAGCTTTTCGATTGATGCATAATTTAAGCAGCGTATTTAAGGGGAATTATTGACTGTGAAATGTTTGTGGGCAACTGGCCAAAAAAATAAAAAAAAAAGAGGAAAAAAAAGAATTAAATGAAAACTGAAAGAAAATCAAGTGAGAATTGTGGAAAATGGTAAAGAAAAAGAAATGTAATAGCTTTTTATGTTGTGAGCGGAAGTCATCATTTGGGGTTTTTATAGTGCCAAAGAAAAAACGAACTGAATTTCATATCAAAGAATATTGTTAACTCTACAATCGATTTTGACTACCGTGTAAACGAACTATTTTTATGCCCTGTACCCATAGGGTACAAGGGTATATTAAAGTCGCTAAAATGTATGTAAAAAGGGAAAAGGAAAATTTTCCGACCCTATAAAGTATATATATTCTTGATCAGCATCAACAGCCGAGTCGATATGACCATGTCCGTCTGTCCGTCTGTCCGTCTGTCCGTCCGTCCGTATGAAAATCGAGATCTCAGAGACTATAAGAGCTAGAGCAACCAAATTTGGTGTCAACATCTGTCTAGTGTCTACGCAGATCAAGTTTGTTTCAAATTTTTGCCACGCCCACTTCCGCCCCCAAAATTAGAAAAAACTTTAACTAGAGTACTATTAGAGCTACAGTAATTATTTTTAGTAGACTCAATTATATAGCCAATATGTACCATCTGACCGAATTTGACCGAAATAGGACAATAATTATCGGAGATATACGTATATATGTTTTGTACTGAAATTCTATGGGCAGCAGCAACTGAAATGTGTGAGCGAGATAGCATGCGCATGTTGCTGCCGAATGACGCATTAGTTTCGTTCACTGATGTGAATGAGCAGAAGCATGCATTTGTGTTGCGGTTTGTTAAGAGAATTTTAAAAAATTTTATTCAATTAATGAGGATTGCGGAGGAGTCTGTTTAAATGAAATATCCTTTTTTGGTACAGGGCATACTCCAAGTCGGCATGGACGACTTGCTTACTTCATTTTTATATTTTTTCATTTTTTTTTTAATTTATTGTACATTTTTATGTAAAGAGACAGGAGACTAGGGACAGAAACGTTTTTTATTTTACATATCAGTGCGAAAAATAATTTATATACATACATTTATACCTTTTCAGGATTAAAAAAACACGACATTTTTGGTTTTCGATCAATTCGTTAGTTTTTTACGCAGTATTGCGCCTAACTTTTGTTGATTTTTAATAAAATCTAGATAATTTAATAAATATATGTGTTTATTAACAATCCAACCAATTTACCATATTTATAGAACAAGCAATATATATTATTTATTAGTTTGCTTTTAGTTGCTTATGAAGTCTATATTTAATGCAGAACTTGGAATGGAATTTAAATTTTATTGCTTAGCATATATTGCATATATAAATATCAGATTATTCAACTTATTTCATGGCTAAAATGAAGTGAAAGGAGGAGAGTATCTTTTTCAGTAGATAAAAATATTTTGGAAAATTATTTTGCAATATTATAATCAGGCATCAAACAAATGATTACTTTCTTCTGTTAATAATAAATAATTTAACATTTAAGTTGATCTAAACTATTTTTCCCTTGACCTTGGTTGCAGAAGAGAGATAAATTGTTAAATTGATCGCAGAGATTGAAAGAAAAAGCAGGCCTGAAACCAATTTGATCTTCCAAGGACACTCTACTTGAGTAACGTTCAGTTAAAAATCTCTATAACAGTTCAAGTATTAATAATATCAATGGAAACAAAAAATTTCGATCTAAAACAAAAAATCTAAAAAGTTGCCCTTTGCCCTAAGAGGATGAATTTCTACACACTTGACCATAAATTAAATAAATTTCATTTAATTTATTCTATTTTTAACATTTACATTCTTCTTTTTTTTTTGGTGAACAAATAAAAAAAGGAATTCGCTTGAACGCCTTTTGAAGCATTTGCAAATGAAATACTTTACCGACCTTGCCAAAAATAAAAAAATCAACAAAAAAAAAAGGGTCTTAACTTCCGTCTCCGTCTGTTCGCTGGCTGCTCACTGAAATTTTAATAACTCAATTACGCACACATTTGAATTCATTAGCGCCCTACGCAACTGAAAGGTTAAGGGTAGGTCGTGTAGTTTCGGATCGGTGTTTTTGGGTTGAGAGCAAAAGCAAATATAATAAAATGTATATAAATCAAATTTAGCGCTGAAATGGCAAAAAAGGAGTACCAAGGAGATGGTTTCGGGCATTTTGTTTGCCAAGGCTACAACAACAACACATACCTAGAATGAGAAGCCACAGGGGTGCATACGTATACACGCACACACATACATGAATATATGTACATATATCTTGAACGATGTTGGAAAAATTATTACCTTTGAAAAAACTAATAACCATGTACGGATTTAATAATAAATCAAGTACACCAGGCAGAGTAACATCAAATAGACAAATGGACGCAATTTCAAAATTCCATACATTATATATATATATACATATATGTATGTACAACAATGAATGCTAGAAATATTCAATGCAACACATTCATTATATGGCACAATACCCAAGTGGCAGTTACATATGTTCCATTCATAGAACCAAGGACAATAGATTCATTCGATTTGATCATGAAAAGAGCTGGCTCTTTGTCTCTCTCTCTCTCTCTCTCTCTGTCTCTAGTGACCTCTTATAAGGTCAAATTTTTAGGTAGTCGTTTCGTCTATAATCCGTATTGGCATGAGCCTTCTTTTTCCAATTGAATTGCTTGCAGCGGTTTAGCTGGCCGAGAAGATCGCTTATTGAGCCAGGATTAGGCTCTTCCGGCACAGCTTGACTATTTCGCAAGAGTTCCTCCTACCATTGCTCGAGGCACTAATTAACAGCTAAGCTGAGGGTAGATGAGAGGCTTAAATTGAAATGTGGGATATACCTATTAACAGTTCAACTTTAGACTTGGTTTAGAGTTCTCTTGTTTTATATTTCCAATGCCCGCTTTCTGCATTGATTAATTAAATTATCAATTTCCATTTAATTGTACGACTATTGGGAATTGTAAGAGAGGTTGATGAAGGCCTCCCGCTTATTTTGATAATTGGCTTATACCCAGCCACATGGTACATTTACTTATATAAATGCATTCGTTTTGTGACTCATGTACTTGGCAATGAAATCTTCTCTGTTCCAGATAAGTGGGTTATCTTAGCATTGATGTTGAAATGTGTTTATATATATATATATATGTGTATTTATATAAAATAAATTTTGGTTTTAAAATTTCTTTATCAATTTCTTGATATATATAGCAGAATATCTTGTAGAATTAGTTGACCTTTACAACTTTAAATTTAATCCATAATTAGTTAAGCTATTTCAAAATAAAGATACTGAAACTGATCTTTATCTATTTATAAACTAAAACTGAAGAAACTTATCTAGAAATAAAAATTTCAACCCTATATGATTATATTCCACAAAATCTTGCCAAAGTGCTTACCAAAATAACTGACTCATCATTAACTATATCATTCAATGATAATTGAATAAAATTTCAAAATTTTACCATCTCAAATAACATCGAACAGAGAGAGAGAAATAAAAGCTAAACACCTGTCAATATTTTATTTCTTTTGTTTAAAAGAAAAAAAAATTGCAATTCCACTTTTGCCCGAGGCGATGTATGAACATTTTTTTTTTCATGGCCCGCAAATCTGGCCATAAGTAGCTGTGCGCGTTAAGCCCTCTTGACGTCTCAATTTCCAAATGAACAAACTAATTACAAAGCCTGACAGTTTTTTTCGTATTTTTTTGTGTTTTTCTAATGCCCTCACTCACACTCTAAAACTCGCTTTTACTGCCTGCCTGTCTTTCTGTCTCTTTTTCACTATTCATTCGGATTTGCTTTTGTTATAATTTATAGTGCTCACATTTCTGCAGCTATGACATAATTGGGGTGAATTACCTACCCCTCCCCCCGTGTCGGGTTAGGTAATTTTTCAGGCACACCCCTCGAAAGGAAGCCATGATGAGGACAGCCACCACTTGTATGCACAGCTGGCAGTCGTCTTCCACATCTTGGGGTAGAAATTCAATCAAATGTAAAGGCGTTAGAAATTGTTAAATGAAAAACTTTCATTTTAATATAAAATTATGCAAATTTCCTCATTGCATTTTCACGCATTAGGCAAATGTTTGAGGGAAAAGTTCATGCAACCGCCACAATTGCAACGAAGTGGAAATACACTCAAAATGTTTTATATAAAAATATATGTTAAATTACCTATATTTCATTGAATATGTGTTTTCTTTTGAAAAATTCTTTTTCCCTTTTTTTTTAACATATTCTTATTTTAGTTCAGGTTTTAGTTTTCTTTATTGAAGTGCATTAAATAACATTCGCTGACATTTATTACAAACAGCGAAACCCCTTGGCGAAGAATCCTCCTGTATAAAAATGCAAGACGACAGCAAGTCACCGAAATCCTTAAGGATTTATTCAGCAATATTCTCAATGCTTTGGCTAAAAGGGCTTTCTCACCACACCCCCCCTCCCCGCCCCTTTATGGATAGGGAGTTTTGCTAAATTTTTCCGCTGATTTCTCTAGTGTCGTGATTTTCTTCTCTACTCTTTATGTACTAGCAAATGTAAGGTATATATATTTTGATATGCAGGAGCAGAAGCATATTGATTTCTATATATGGAAATTTGCCCATACGATATAGGCTATATCTCTTGAATATATGGCGTTTATTTCACATATTTCTAAATCTATCTTAATTTAATTTTGGTATCGTTTTTTTTTAAATTAAAACTTTTTCTTTTGTAGCTTTTACATAAAAATAATTTAACTTCTTAATGTAAAGAACTATATATAATACGCATATTATAATGTAAGAACCTATAGATAATCTCTAAAAAAATATCCTTTTTGGTATTCGTTTAAGGAATTTATTTTGAAAAGCTTTTCAGATATTAGCTATCAAGATATTGTCAACTTATTTGATATTTGTAAATTTTCTACCGAGCTTTATATCAGATTTCTATACCATAAAAATAGTTTAGCTTATATAATTTCTTTATCATTGAATTTCTAAATTAGTTTTCACATGAAATACATATGTATATTGAGAGTATTCAACTTATGTCCTAAGTCAAAGTTAGCCCTTCACTTTAGGACCCCTTTCCCCTTTTTTTTCTTTGTGTCTTTCTTCTTTTTTTTTTGTGGCACTCTAAGGACATGACTGACAGGAATATTCGTTTGCGTACATTTTGTGGCTTGTGGAATTTTCATTTCAGCATTATATTTAAGCCCCTATAGAGAACGCGGGGGAAGGCAAAGGTCATGAAATATGCAAAACAATGTTGTGCTATTTTTCTTAAGCTAATCGAAGCGATTATCGCTTAAGTAAAGTGAACATGTACAAACTTACTAACTTATCAATGGTATTGGGATAGTAAGTAACTAAAGCTTTTGCATAGATAATATGTGTGTGTGTGTGTGGGTCAATGCTTTCAATGGAATTGCTTTGGGTCACTTTTGGCTTTGGGCAATTGTTTGAGCCTGCCTGCATGCTAATGAACTTGGATGCTAATCACCAAATTGCCATTTGATTGATAAGCAAAGCCTCAAACTCTACACCCTACACTCCACACTCTGCACTCTACACAGAGGAGTTTCTGAAACAAAGTTCAATCGAAAGCAGCAATTGGAAAGCAAAACCAAAAACCATAATTAAATATTTCCATCTAGCCAAAAACGGTTCGTCGGACAATTAGTGAAGCTTGGCACGAAATCCAAGGCATGACCACAAAACTGAGGATGAGACCAGAATGGTTGAATGTCTGGGTGGTAGGAGTAGTAATAGAGAATGGTAGGTAGGGGGTTGGAGGAGGTTTATCGACAGGGATAACTCATCATCATTAACACCCGACAGAGCAATTGTCGTTGTCAATAGCAATGGCTCGAGGTTCTACAATTCCAGATGCTGTAATTCTGTACTGTGTAGAAATTGTTGCTGTGCCAGCATAATAATGCTACCAGGGAATCGAGAAGGACGTAAATCAATGCAGGATATACACACACACACATCTATACATATATATATATATATATATAAATCTATAATGTGTGTGTGAGTCGAAACAATCATTAATTAATGTCAATCGAAACGAAATGAAATTTTGCGACAAACGTTTTCCGCTTGAAATCAACGCAAATGAGCAGCAGGAGCAGCGTCGTCGTCGTCGTCGTCGTCGTCGTCGTCGTCGTCGTCGCCGTCGCTCTTCTGGTGCGGGTCTTCAGTCAGGTAGCCCCGACTTTCCCTATATTCCTTGTGGTTAATGACATTGGTTGAAAAATGTAATTTGGTTGCCAGCAACTTTTCATTTGCTTTCGCAAAAGAAATAGTTGGCATCTGAGCAACGATAAAACGGAAACGGAAGCATAACGAAAACATGATGACAACTTTTGGTATTCAGAAATCAGCAAATGTCCCATGTAATTAATTATCAGCTATATGACAAGTTTTTTCTTACAAAAAAAAGAAAAATAAATAAAAAAAGATATTTATACAAAAGAACAACTTTAATGGCAAATGAAACTACATGCCATAAATGTATGTTAAATAGATTTGAAAGGAATTTATAATTGGAATTAAATCAAATATGGGCAAATGTGTTCCCAAAAACAAATGTTATATATAATACATAGTTTTTGATTCAATTTAATTGTGCAATTGAAATGACATTCTGTTTTTAATCATGGAAGGTTACTAAATCAATTCTGTGATAAATTTATAAAAATATTTTAATTTAGTAATCTATTTCAATTGACTGTTGCAATTATTACAATCATCTGTGATATTTTATTAAGAAGTTTTTATAGATGAGTCATTATTGTGACCATATTAAAGATTAAATCAGCCAAACCTTTTAAATTGGATTGTCCTCTCTTTAATAAAGCAGATATATAATGTTAATTTTTTATGCTTAACGAAGAATGAGAATAAGTTCTTTTGGATATAAATTAATCTTATCTGTTAATCTTTTTTACAAGTGGAAATCCAAACGGAGTTTGATAGAATTAGATTTATTTTGATTCATTTTCTATATGTACATATGTATGTATAGACATTTATAGATATTTTTCCCCTAAATCATTATATATTAATATTAATTCTATTTCTTAGTTTTTTATGGATTTTGACGGCTTCGTTTGATTTTTTAGAAATAAAAATATTTTTCTTCCTGGCCTTTCATCAACTTTTTTATCCATTTTATTTTATACATTTTTTTTATAACCACTGTAAAAATATTCAAAAATTTTTTACATTCTTTGGCATCTCTAATGATCATTATCGTTTCTCATATTTGCTCTAAATTTGAGATAATTATAATATGTGTCTTATCTCAGAGATGACTAGCTTTGTACTATATTTAATTGTTCGTACTAAAACAAAACCAGCTTTGCTTAGTTATGACTTTAATTTAGTTTTAGCTCTTAATAAAATTTAAATAAAAGAGAACACGTTTTGAAGAACTCAAACTGGTTCCGAAACTGTATTATACATATATGTCAATCTATATATAAATACATAGATTCAGAATTAACTATAAGCTAAACAATTACTAGTTAGAAAAAGTAGATCTGTGGATCGAAAAGCAGATTTTTGAATGATTTACAAGTTTTATAAATACATAGATATGTCTCTATATGTTTACATTATATCAACATTTCTTGATCACTTGATGGCATTTGAAGTAAATGAAATAAAAATAAATCTTATTATAAGTATTCTTTATAGCACTTATAGTTGGTTTGATGTGTAAAGTTCGTTGCCATAATTGGCAGCAAGAAAAACAAAAATGGCCAATATTAAAATACATTTTTAATGCACTTTGCACTTTGTGGTGATTACTGACAAACACACACACACACACATATGCACACCCACACTTACACAGACATTAACTTGCAGCAAGTTGTTTTTGCTTTAATTAAAAACGTTTATAGGAATACATACAAAGAGCATTATCATATATACAACAGTACATTGAATGACTGACGCGAATGAGAGTCTATATACATATATTCCTTGCCATTTATCAGGCTGATGGAGAATACTTCATGTCAGCAAATGCAGCGGCAGTTCCAACAACATAATTGCAATTTAATGCACTTTTTTCATTTATTTTTTTCCCCCCTCTCTTTTTTTTGTTTGTTCGTTATTCATTGTTGTTTTATTGGCATTCAATGGGCTGCGAAAAGGAAGCGTCAGGCATTAATTAAAAACACTTTGCTTGAATGCCTGGTTAAAAGGATACCAAGCTCATGTCGCCTCTCCCCTCCATTTGAACGCCTCTCTCTCTCTCTCTCTCTCTCTCTATCTCTATCTCAGTTTTCCCCCCGACAAAGTCATATTATGGTGGCAGCAAACTGAAAGTTAAACTAAAAACTAAAACAGGATAATGTCTGGCTGGTCGGGATTGGCTAAAGCCTAAAGGCCTGTCAAACAAAATCATAACATTTATTAAAACTGCCCCCAAGCGTCGAGCTTTTAATTAGAGAAAGCGGCTACCAGGTAATCCTCCTGCAACCATCATCTCATACCCTTACCTCTTACCTCTCCCCCTCCATCCCTTCCTTCTACCCTTCTTTTCTTTGGCTGTCCGCAAAACTTATTCCATCATAATAAATCTTGGGTAGCTTTCTTTGCCAGGTTTGCATAATTAGCCTTGGACCAGCTATGACCCCCTTCACTTATCCTGCCTGCCCAGTTTCTTTTAGTGTGAAACACGACTAGGAGAACGAACGAAAAGTAAAAGAAAAGGAAAAAAAGGAACCCTACCTCCCTCTCTCTCTCCCCCCTCCCCTAGAACTCAAGAAACCGTCTTTGTTAGCTTTGCCTCTCCTACTGCTGCTACTGCTGCTGCTGCTGCTGCTGCTGTTGGCTCAACTTTCATAACATAATTCGTTATTTATGACTTCAATTATGTTTGCCCCTGGCCAACAAGCACAGCCACATGCACACACACCCACACACACTTACTCACCTATAAACATGCTATGTATATATATATATACATACATACAAAGGTTAAATGGGCCCAGTGTGGCAAACTTAACCTCAGGCAGTCAACTTTCAACGGTGTGAAGTAAAAGTGCCTGTTGGTATGCTACACATTTGTCGTTGCCGTCACCTCAAAAATGTATATAACGGACACACACACACACATACACAAAGAGCAACTCCCACTCTTAAACAAAAAAAAACGTAACAGAAATAAAGTTAATGCCCTACACTTTTAATTACAGTTTCAATACAAGTGTATAAAAAATTAATGTCCACGAGACTGATAATCCAAAAATATTTCTCACAACGTCGCTTATGATAATTTTGTATGAGATAAATTAGAAGAAAGCAATTGTAGATTTTCAGAAGAGATACTAGATTTGACTGTGAAGTAAGGATTAATAAATCTTATATACTTATGAATTCTTTCAAATTTTATTAAGAAAATGAAGAAAGGAAAGGAATAGCACATAAATTTATTAAACTACAAAGAAATAAGAGCTCTATTTGCCAGGACTTTCAGATCGCATTTCCAGATAAAACACCTTGAATTATTACTTAATTTTCTATTTAGAGAGTCTTCTTTAAAATATATTTTAGAAAATAAATTATTTAACTATTTTATTTACAATATTGGTTTATTGTAAGTAAAATAGAAAACAGAAATTTTGGTTGTTAAATTAGATGAAGATTTTCCCTAGAAATGAATAAATTTCTAACTGATTGTAGTGTTGCTGATAGGAAGTTCAATAAAGGATCTTAAAATATGTAATGGTTTTTAACTTTTTTTTATTAAATATAAAATAGAAGATTGGTCAAGCCAAATTATCCATTTATTATCGAGAAATGTTTACTTAATGCTTATTTTATAATAAAAATTTAAATTCTACAGGAAATTGTTCCGAAAACTAATTAAAAAGAGATCTACGCACCTTACATTATATTAAATTTGGTTAAAGCTAAAATCAAGTAATATTTTTTAAGTCAACTTAATGAAATCGTAAATTGAATCTGATGAAATACTTTGAAAATCAAAACCTTTACCATTTTCTGACTATCAAATTCATGTAATATTTTTAATTTATAGTGACAATTCGTGGCAATTGTTGAGCACATTTGGACCAGATAACGTCAACGGCAGTTCTTTTAGCCATTTACATATATAGTTAGTTATTTTATTATGAATGAATTTGCATAAGTATTTAATATATGTTTGTATATATCTCATTTTTCAATGCATATTAATATGGTATTTATTTTTATTTCTCTCGGTTTTTTTTTCGTTGTTATGCAATATTTATACAGTTAATATTAAAATATATATTTTTTTTATAAACTGTAATTACATTGCGCTAACGTGTTTCTTTTTGTTTTTGCTCTTAATTTTTTTGTTCATTTTGGCGTTAATTCAATGACTGATACAATTTATGTAACAATTTTAAATGGATTTCTGAATGAGTTGTGACAGATGAACTCTGTACAATGCGGGCTACTTAATTAAAATTGTATTTATCGTGAATAAATAGGGATTGCCTCAAGGCTAGATTAAGTTTAAGGTAGCTAAACCACTGCACCCACATAAAAACCAAAACTATATAGAAATAGTTACATTTATCCGTATACTATATGCTATATATATACTTATATATATGTTTATAACAAGTCTTGTCTTGACCAAAAGCAGTTCACCTTGAGTTGTGGTCCAACTGCAGCAGCAATTGCAATACATTGAAAAACCTTGAGTCGCGTTTGACTTAGCCAGTTTCTCACAAACTAACAACTCTGTGTGAACCAAAATAAAGAAAAAATAAAAAAAAAAAGAAAGAAAAACATGTTTCAAAGCCTTTCCACCGCGACTCCCCCCTTTAACAATACAATTTGCATGTGAAAGAAACTAAATTTGAAAAGAAGAAAAACCAAGTCATGGTCAAATGTTTAAATTGTTGATGCATTCAAAAAAGAAACGAATATAAAAAAAAAATGCTGCATTCTTTTATTTTATATTTTATTTGTTATTTTATATAAGAAAATTGTTTTAACTGTTAAACAAATACGCACAAGGCAATTAAATTGAAATAGCAAACAAAGCAAATCAAAATTTTATGCCATTGTGTTTGGATTCAACATCAAAGTCAAAGACAGTTGCAATAAATATTTGTCATACTCTATAATATAAGAGTATATTAAACTGAGCTAAAGCCTATGTATCACATAGTTGAGACTATGTTTGAGATATACCAAAATATATACTAGACATTATTGGTTTATCTAGCATAATGTATCTGGCATTTTTCGAAATCAAGGTAAAAATGTACCAAACATTGAGTCAGTGTTATAATTTGCATATTTGCTTTCAAACTGCTGGTGAATACGAATCAACTCCACTTATTAAAGGGTATCTTAATGTCATTTAACAATTGTGCAAATTAAAAAGACGAAAACTAACACTATATAAAGATTTGGGTCAACAAGTAAATGAAATTTGTCCAAGTTAGTCACATACGTTCTGACTCATTGCGAATCTCTGTCTCTTTCTCTCTCTCTCTATATATATATATATCTCTTCTCATATCAGTTCAACAGATCTGCGCAAAAAAATAAAAAAAAGAAAAGAAAATTGGCAAAATAAGCAAGAAAAAAAAATGTAAGCAAATTTATTTTTGCACATAAACATTTCAAACTTTTAACTTGTTTTCTTTTTTGTTTTTGCAAATTAGCCAAGACCGAGTTCAAAGACATTTATGGGCATGGCTACTAACCGTTATGCTCAAGACCGTTATAAAAAAAGAAGAAAATAAAATAACAATTGCTTATACTTGGTTTTCTTTTTTCTGTTTCTTTTTTTTTTTTTTTTTTTTAATTTATTGTGAATGACAAATTCTGTATGAGTAATCAGTTGGGTTAGCATACAAATTAGTTATGCATATTAATTATGCAATTAAAATTTACCTCACGCAACTGAATGAAATTTTTCATGTGGAAAAAAATGCAAAAACAAATTGCTACGATAATTGAAGTGCAATGAAGTTGATTGACAGACACCAAAGCCAAAATGGATTATATTCAGTAATTATCAATGAGGTAGAAGAGGAGAAGGCGAAGAAGGGGGTTACTTCCAATGCAGATTGCAATCATTTTAGAAGAATTTTAAGCGAAAATTCGAGGAAATTATAAAAAGAAAAATTTATGAAGTGAATTGTGTTGTAAAAAGTGTTTTAAATTTAAAACAATATATTATACTTTTTTACTATATATGTACATGTCTACCATATTACTAAATAGTATAAAGATATTCAACTTCATATAGATAAAATTCTCATTTTAATCGAGAAGTTGAGATATTCCTTAATAAAAAAAGATAAAAGCTGAAAATTTTCATTAAAAAGCTTTTACTTTGCTTTCAATTTTAAAAGAGATCAGACGATAAATTGATAAGTGATCATGATAGATCGACGCTGCAATATTTCTTGCATTTATTTATTAAATCTTTATATTAAATTTATACTAAATTTGCTAGTCTCTTTGTAAGCAAATATTCATTGATAACTCCAAAAAATAAAAAGAAAATGTTTTTGTTTACCTCTTGTTAAACATAAATTTCAGAGTTATATATGTATATAGAATATATATATATATATCTATCTAAAGAGTCCTTCGAACAGTAAACGGTATTCATATTTAGTAACGTTTATCTTATTCATTGATTTTTCTTTCTTGTGGAAAACCATAGGCAAAGATACTCAGAGACTTCAAACTCGTTTCCCTTTCTGCCCTGTTTGCTTGATTTTCATTGTAAACTGTTTGAAGTGGCTCTTGAATGCCTCTTTCCCCTTGATATTTGCCCACTTGCCTCCCCCTCCCCCACCATACTTCAATTTATGTAGATTTTAAGTGGCAAATTGTATTTGCATTTTAACTTTTATAAAAGAGTCGACCACAAGTAGCCCCCTTTTGTGTTTCTTATTGAGAGAGAGAGGGAAACAGAAAGAGGAAGTGGAAGTCATTGTGGCTATGGAAGTTGCAACCGGCAGCAATGGCATGACAGAGGGTCGGTCGGTCGGTCGCTCGGTCGGTTGGTGGAGTGGTTAGGGTCAGGGGTAAATGCTGGAGAAGGGGGGGGTTCACTTGATGATTGCCTATTAATTGAACCAATTCATTGGCTCATATTCTCATTATGTCTCGTCTCTTCTCAACTCGACTTGACTTGACTTGACAGTTTTTCTCATAATTTTTCGTTGCCTTTTGAAGTGTAATGCTTTATTTAATTGGTGGGCGTGGCTCCAATGTGGACGCCCTACTCTACTCACTATATATTTCCTCTTGTGGTTTCAGTGTTTGCTATACTTATGCAGTAACTATTGATAGTTTCTGATTTTTTGTGTGTAATTACCTGTAAAGAAAAGAGATGAAAAATTAATTAGTTAAAGTATTTCATAATTGGAAGAGGAGAACAATTATAATTTTAGTTGAAGGGTTTTATATTTGAATGATGAGAGGGAAATCAATCAACAATTTTAACGGTTGCCTTAGTTACTTTTTGTGATTTTAAATAACTTGTTAGTTTGGTTTATTATTGATTGAAGCCAAAGGCACTTCATATGTATTTAATTCATTATTAATAAAATATTGTAACTATCCTATTAAAATTTTGGTCTAAGAATCTGCGTAATCTGCCTGCTAATATATCCGATGGATGGTTGAATATAATTTTTATAAAAAGTAGCCACTCATTCTCCTCAAAACCCTAAATTTCCTCTTCCTTATTGAAAAGTTTTATTTATGTAAAATGACTTCATAAACTCAATAATTATATTATTTATAAATATTTTATTTTAACAAGGAAATTTCTAAAAGAAATATTGATTGGTTTATATTTATTAACTAACCAAAATCTAAATATTTTAATTTATTTTGGTTTCCTTATTAAGATAGTTCCCCAGCATTTGTCTTTCGATTACATCTTATTACCTTAAAGTCTGATTTCTATATACCAATAAAGTTGTTATGGTTGTTAAGTTCCTGGTTACAAATTGTCTATCATTTTGTTCTATTTTGCACCTAGTGCACCATTTAATTTACCATTAGAGTTTGTTTAACCTTTCATTCATTATAAACTAGAGAATTTATTCCGCATCAGAGAAAAAAAAAAAAGAAAAAGAGATAAGCTTTGGTTTTGCTGTAGTCTGTTGGGGTGAGTTCGGGTTGCCATAATCACACAGAATATGGCAGCTTGGAGAGTGATGCAAAGGATTACCCTACAGACACACACACACACACACACACATATACCACATATGGAATATATTGTATATGCATGGACATTGAGGCTTATTACACTAATTACTATAGGGCATATAACTCTCTCGCTCTCTCCTTCTCTATCTCTGTCGACATATGCAAAAAAGAGATAGAGTCTATGCTTCAGTATGTCCTACGGCATGGAAACCAAAAACAAAACTTTTTGTGGCTGCTAGTTTTTCGGCATGGCTTATTATGCCGCCAACTGTTGTCTACCATATATACTACAGATATACACATACACATATAAATATATATATATATATATATGTTTCTTTATGTGCATGTGTGGGTTAAATGGTATATATACTTAAATAGTATATATATATATATATATATATAGAGTTAGTAAGAGAGTTACTGGGTATATCTGTAGGGGTTTTTGGTAGGGAGTTTTATTTGTTTGTTTCTCCTACTGCTAATGGCTTTCAAGGGAATCGCGTGCATTTATACAATTTTGGTATGGCACAGAGTAACTAACAAAAGAGAGAGCGAGAGAGACGGAGAGAGAGTTAGCGAAAAAGCGACAGATCTTTTGGCTAGTGAATAATATATTTATTTATGTATATACACACATACACATACATACATATATAGTCTGATGGTGCAAAAAAAAAAAATAAAGAAAACAACAAAAAATTCTATGCTTTTAATTTTATTTTATTGCATTTTACTTACAACAAACTACTTGAATGAGAGCGCGGGTGAAAAAAGAGAAGAGCCAACGCGACATTCTTTTTGGCCAGAGATATGCCATGAAAATCCGCACATACCTACCGTGTGCTATATATGCACAGATATATATATATATATAGAGATATACCATATACAGATATAGGTATGTCGGTCTGCTTGTTTGTGTGTAAAGCTAACGCCATTGCGGAATTTTTATTGCCCTTCACCGCTGTCACAGCAGCAGCAGCAACAGCAGCAGGCAGGCAGCACTGAGTGAGTGTGGAGCAGCATGGAGCGCGTGCACCTTATATCCAAAGCTTTAAAGTGCCAGCATGAAATATTTCATAAAAAGGAACAAAAGGAAGTCGCGTAAAAGGAGGGCGAGGGGAGGAGAAGAAAAAGGAATATGCGAAACACTGGGAATTTCCACATAAATACTACTGCAATGGTGTGTGTGTCGTGTGTGTGACTGTGTGTGTGTGTGTTTGGCGCCATAGTCAACTACCGACTGTCTGTGTTTGAGCTGGCTTTCATTACAAATTACGTTATTTACTTTGTAAGCCAAAAAAACATTTATTTCACCAACGACCGCAAACAAGCAAATATTTTTACCCAAATATATATATATATATATATATGCACATTCTTCTATATATTGTATATATAGTTATATATATATATATATATATGTGTAGATGTTTTTATTTCACATTTTGGGTAGTCAATAAACTATAAACGCGCTTGCTCACCTGCTGCGTTTTTTCAACTAATAAAGCCGCAGTTTGACGACTTCTCTTCTTCCTTTTCTTTTTTGAAGGTTCTTAACACATTTCTCTTACACAAATTGCGCTATATTTTTTACCCCTCTCCTCCCACCTATGTCTCATTTCTCTGTCTGCCGATTGAAATATATTTTTTTTTTTTATATATTTTTTTTTAAGATTTTCGAGAGAGATTTTCAACTATGGCGAATGGAATTTTAAATAGCTGTTGAACGGCTGTTGACATGTTGAACGTTTTGGTGCATGGTGCGCGACACAAACCGCGCTCTGATTGCATTTGAATAGAGTATGAAATGTGTAGAAGTGTGTGTGTGTGTGTATGTGTGTGTGCGTAGTATGTTGTGCAGGAATAGAGAAAAATATCTAAAAACTAAACTAAAAAATGCAAATGGAATCAAACCCGAAACCGAAACAAGAAATAGAACCAATGTTGGAAAAAAAACAGAATATTCAGTTACTGTATATATTTATTTTTGAGATTCTCGGTTGTGCAATTTTAAAAGTGATTTTGAGAATTGTGAAAATGTGAGAATTTTCAATTGGAAACGTTGTGAAAATATTTGTTTTATTGTTTATTGAATTGGGGAACTTGCCAAGTTTAACTAAAAATAATCCTTAGTGATTTTTCTTAAGTAAACAGTTATATAGGAGAACAGAAATTTAAATTTAAAATAAATAGAAGTTTTTCATTCTAATTTTTAATTTTGTTTAACTATAAATTTACTAGAGAATGGCTTATAAATATCTAGATATATGTAGAATCATTGATGATACATTTAAGATTCCAAATCCATCAATAAAAATTTAAAATTTAGTTTTTAATTCAAGAAAATTAAATTCAAATATCTAGGAGCTAAATTACTGAATGTGGAGCTAAAAAATGTTTATTATTCAATCAAATATTTATAAAAGAACGATGAAATTTAAATTTCCCCTTAATTGATTGAAATTATTTGATTTGTGATTAAATAAATCTCAGCTTATTTCTCCCCACTAAATCATTGCCATAGTCTAAACCCTCTGTTCTCTCCCACTCACAATAATTTTAATAGCCTGTAGTCGCATTTGAATCTAAAACAAACTCAAAAATATTTCGGGCGGTTTTTTTTTTTTTGGTTTTTTTTTGGGGTATAAAAACCACCAATAAATTTCCATTTTCCCTGTATGTGCGTGGCGTATAAATCAAAAATGGCCGCCAACTGAGCAACAACCTATGACCTCGATGCAAATGTTATACAAATATGCCAAACATTTAGCTGAAATATGTTCCATGGATGGATATTTACACACATATATTTTTTTCTTCCTTTTTACAACCACCAGACCCAAAAACGTAAATAAAAAAAAAAAAAAGAAAAACTAATGCCAACCCCTGTCAAATGGTAAGGAATTGTAAAAATTTCAACTGTGAAATTGTACATTGATGTTGCGTAAAGGTGTGTGCATGTCCCATTTGCCGTGTGTGTGTGTGTGTATGTGTTTGCAGCTTCTTCTAATCGGTGGCAATATTTGGGTGGTGGTGGGTTATATGTATTTGGAACCCTTGTATAGCTTGCCATCCGACCGGGTTTATTAAATTTTGCCAGCTGTAATGAAATTTACGCGTACAAAATTGGGTTTACTTTGGTCTAACATGGCCAACATGGCCAACAGGCGTTTTGTGGCATGCTCGCTCTCCACAGGGTGGTTCACATTATCAACATCCTCATCAACATCAACATCATCATCATCATCATCTATATAGCTTGAGCTTGATTTTTCCGTTTTTCCATTTTTTACTTAGATTTTTATCTTTCCCTTTGCCAACCAATGGTTGATGTGCTGCTCAAAATTGTTAAAACATCCCCCTTTATAAATAAGTTGCTTCAACAAATGTTGCTAGCAACATTATTGCAACCGTTTGGCAACAAACAGCATTTGGTAAAATTTTACATTTTAATTCACTTAAAAGTGCATAAATTCACCTGTCTTCGAATATCTTTGGACAAAAAATATAGTTTACCTACCTAGCAGCAGTAGCAAAATTTCAACACTAGAGACTCATAAATCGCCTCAGCTTCAGTAATTATTCAAATGCCAAGCATAGGTACACCCCGCTACAAATCCTATGGAATGGAGGGAGGCACAACAAGGAGTTGTGTGTTGAGGTGACGAAAAGTGTGTCTGTTTCTAGGGGGAAATTTAAGGTAACTTGGTCACTTGTTTGCTTGCTGTTGACTTGTTGCAAATTTAATTATGGACACAACTTTAACACTTTTTTGTTTTTCCAACGAGGGTAGCTTCATAAGTTAATGGAGAAATCTCCTTAGTCAATAAAAATATGTATGTAGGTTACTCTTTACAGTAAACATCAGCTTGTTGTGTATCTTCTAATTTACATACATATTTCTTGGGGAAATCATATTTACATTTGATACATATTTATTTTAGTCGTTAGGTCACAAACATTTCCCTAAACACTTTTTACACAAACAAATGAAAGTCAAACCCCCAGGAGGGTGTGGTCAATACTGGAACGATCTCTCTCATACCAGTTTTCTGAAGTGATTCACAGAAAGGTTTGCATACTTTTCACACCTTTTGTCAAGATTGAGCGACCTTTCGTAGCAGTGTTTAATATGTAATATAGCCATATAGATGCTTTGTTTATCTTAAAGGCGTTTAAAGTAAATAGTGTCAGTTCAGAATTCTCGATTGAGAAATTGAAATTCCAACTTAAAAGATTATTGAATTTTAATGTTAGTTTTATTTAGTTAGTTAAAAAGTTTCAAAATATCATTCATTTCGATATGAATATATTGTGTTTTTTTTTATGCTTCTTGCTTCTAAATTTTTAAACCAAAACTCAGTCAGAAATATTTAAATATTTTTAGAATTTATACATTATTATATATTCATCTAACCAAAAATAGATTAATTTCCATTGTTGTTGCTGAGTGTACAGTTTTATATTATTTCTATATGTACTCGTATATATCTTTAATACTATCTTTCTGAAGGAAATATAACCGCGGACTTTCTTATATTGGCTTGCGTATACATTGTTAAATTTACTTGACTTCTTCAATATAATGAATTCATCAACATATATATACTTATAATTAATTTTTATTTCCTTTTTATACTTATCGATTAACCCTCCTTTTAACTTAAAATTTACTTAAACACGTGTGCGTGCGACTGTTGGTATGTACAAATATATCTTGTTGTCACTGTACCAAAATTAGTTTGCATTTCTTGTACTTGTCGTGTTCTTGAGTAAATATTTTTGCAAGTTTTAAGTGAATTAAGCTTAAATGAGAAGAAGAAGAAGTAGCAAAAGCTGGCTAAAAACTTGAGTTAAATTGTCTCTAAAAGACTTCCAGCAATTGCACCTCAGGTTCTATCTCCCTCTCCCTCTCTCTCTCTCTCTCTCTCTCTCTCTCTTTCTTTCGTTTTTAGAATTAGTTGAAACTACATTTGAATCTTCTCATTAATTTAACAACAAATGTCACCCTTGTGTGTGTGTGTGCGTTGGTGTGTGTGTGTGTGTGTGTGTGTGTGTGTGTGTGGTTGGGGTATGCATATTATTGTTGCTGATTAAACAAACCACTTTTAGTTAATGTAATTTGAAATTATGTTTATCTTGTTGATGCCAATGCCGCTTTCGGTTCATTTGGGTCTAGTTTTCCCTTGGTTTTGTTTTTGGGGTTTCACTTGAGTTCTCGGACCAGTTTCTCTGGGCACATGAATTATGCACATTTTGTTGACACTTTGAAAGGTTTTAAATGCATTTTGTGTGCCCAAAAGGCACAAACTTGGCAATTGCTAAATGGCTCTTTCACATGAGTCACTTAAAAGTTTTTAGGTTTAGTTGTACAGTTTTATGTAGATTAGTTTAAAGAATGAAAATTAGATGCTCTATACAAAACGAGAGAAAAAAACCAACACTGTGGAAAAATATTAAATAATTGCCCCTCTTGAAAGTTTGCTGGTTTGTTAGTCTACCGAAAATATATAAAATTAAAAAGTATTTTTTCGTATTGCTTTTTATGAATTTGTAAAATCAATTTCGTTTTTAAAAGAAGCTGAAAATTTATTAAATAAATTTAATAACCTTCCACTCCATAAAGACTAAATTTACAGATACTAAATTATTAACTCTAAGAAAATCCAATTAAGTCTTAAACTTTTATAATTGCTGCAATCTTGCTTTAACTTTTATTGTTTCTCTTTTTTGAATAACTCTTTGAAATTTTGCATTCATTTGCAACAAATTAACAAATTTGCCAATCATTTGTACGAAAACGATTAACAGAAATATTCCATATCTGATCATCTATGTATATATTAAGAATAAATCTGATAACTAATTAAAGTGCCAACACTCACGTTCAAACAATAATATTTTTGGCATTTCAATAGGTTGGAAGAGGGGAGGGGGAGACACATTTTGTGGGAACAGAATGAATTTTCGACATTTCTTGTTACTTTAACACGTGTCGTCATCTTCGTCGTCGTCTCTTTTGTTGAAGGTGTTATTTGTTGATTTTCACCGCAAAGATGAAAACTTCTATTGCAATTTCTATAGTTTTCACTTTATTTATTCAACCATTCCATAAATTCTCATTCCCTTTATTCAAACTCCATACATCTTCAACTTCATTTATACAATTTACTTTTAGCTTACGGGCACGTTTTATATATCTAGTTAGATGTGTGTTTTTGTACGTGTGTGGGTGTGTGTGTGTATGTGCCTGTGTTGTCTTTAGTGAAAATTTATGCTTTGATTTAATTAAAATTCAATTCAAATTTTAATGTTGATTACATTTTTGAACTGACAGACTAAAAGTCATCTATGTCTGTGTGTGTGTGTGTGTGTGTGCGTGTAAAATTTCTGATGAAAGTTTTAGTAAACAAAATTTAAT
Source organism: Drosophila sturtevanti (assembly GCA_018150375.1). NCBI lineage: Eukaryota > Metazoa > Arthropoda > Insecta > Diptera > Drosophilidae > Drosophila > Drosophila sturtevanti. The sequence goes on along the minus strand of JAECWJ010000341.1, from coordinate 1,140,348 downwards.
TTACTTGCCCACAAAGTTAACTTGAAATTGTCGTGCTTTGTTGTTGCCTTCACTCACACACATATTGTTTAAATTTTGTGGTCAATTTGTTCATTTATTAGGCATAATTATATTATCAATGTAAAATCAGATATATCATGAATGATTAAAGAGAGGGAAGAGCATTCATGGAAAGTGAATGTGTACGAGCTTGGAATCTTTTTAATTAGTTTGTTTAAGTAAAAATTATGTGGTAAAATATTGGAATGCATTGCATTTATGCCTGATATTTAAATTTATCTTTACCTTCTTTTATTGGAAAATTCTATTGTTCACTTTTATCCCCATAAAACTTAAAAGTTAATAGTCTGTTGTTCATGTTTCTAAAAGAATTCAGTCAGTCATTTATATTCTTATAGAGTTTTACTACCTATCTCAAAGATACAAGCAATCAATTTACTTTATGTTCTTCTGATGTGTCAATCACGTTTTCTTCTTGTACTTTTCTCACTCACACTAAAACTTCTTTACATTGTCATAAATTTGATCGATGATGGAATGATAGATTGATGGAAAGGTGCGTCAAATAAATACATTTATATATAGCTGAGGTCTCATAACTTTTTAATGTGCATTTTATGACAAAAACAATAGAGATGCAGTTTAATTTAGTTACAGAAAAACGCAATGGCTATGAAACTTTTTTCTATCATTTGACATTTATCTTAAAAACAAGTCAGTTTCTGCAGTAAACAGGTTTACACATTTTTAGAATAAGAAATTTCTAAGCATTAGATAAATATGTATAACTAGGTCCCATTTGAACATTCTTAGCATGTTTAAGCATTGCATTAGATTTGAGCTCACAGAACCGGTTGGGAATTTCAATGAACAATTTTAAGATCTTGCAAATGCCAAAATATTCCAATATAAAGATTTTTATAGTATCAAATCTGAACGGATTTTATAAGAAAATTTAATTAATAAATTGAAGCCTTCCATGATCTATTTAAGTACTTTATCTAACATTGTAAAGAAAAAAAATAAAATAAAAGCAACCTTTTTATACTATTATTAATGAAATTCAGCGCGTGTTAATGGGGCTCTTCTTTCGCAGAGTTATAATGTTTTTCCATTGAAAATACCTTTAAGAAAAATATCACCTATATGGTACTTTATAGACTTTTAATCAATTCATTTTTAACAGGTTTAATTAAAGGAATTTACATAGTGTATATGTATGTACTTAACTTTTAGGGAATTTCAATTACTTGTATTTTAAGGGCATTTTACTGAAACAATGCGTTTTCCGCCGATATTTAATAAAAACGAAGTGTCAGTTGTAATTTTCCAAGTGATTCTTTTCCCAACATTCTCATTTATTTTGTTGTTTTTCCTGTTGAATGAAACTGCATTTAAAAATATATTTTTACTTGCCGCTGTCATCCGGCCTTTCACTGTGGAAAGCCAGTTTGCCTTTGTTGCGTGAAAATTTATTTATTGTGCATACATACATATATATACATATATATATATATATATATATATGTAGTGCAGTTTGGTTGTAAAAATTGTTAAGCGTCGTCGTTGAATGCAATTGAAAATGAGGAGTCAACAGCAACAGAGCCTTCGAAAAGCCGCGCTACGATTGAATGCCATATCCAATACCATTTGGGATTATACTTGGGCATATATATGTGCATGCATATATAAATATGAACATGTTTGTAAATATGTATGTACATATATACATACATATATAGACTGAAGTTTACATTATTTGTGCGTTGTAATTCCTTAAAAACAAGACCGCAAATTGTGTTTAACTTCAGGCCTGGCCTACTTGCTGGACGTTCTGACTGAATGTTTTACTCTCTGTTTTAACGTGTTCCTTTAAGCCGATTTTAAAGTGGCAATGCACAACAGTTTTCCTTTGCCTAGCTTTTTCATTTTATTTTTCAGTTTTTTTTTTTTTTTTTTGTATTTTATTTTTATTTTTATTTTTTTTTATTTTGTCCCTGTGCGTGCCAGAGTCAATTCACAATTTGCATATTGGAGCATTGAACCTTATGTGTGGGAACGGTGGTGAGGAAGAGTGGAGAGGGGTGGTGGCGCATAGTGCGTGTAATTCTTTATCGCATTGGGGTGGGGCAAGCACGTTTCAAATGACTTTCATATGAATTGAAAAACTGACAAACTGGCTGAGTGACTGACTGGCTGACTGACTGACTGTCGACTGTTTTGTTTGACTTGCTGATGGACAAGTGTCAGGAACATGAAAATAAGGGCTCGGGCTCGGGCTCGGTCTCGGTTCTAGGCTTGGCTTGCCATGGTTTAGTTTGGTTTGGTTAGAAATTGACTTTATGGCTTTTGGGCGCGTCGTCGTTGCACTAAATATGATTAATTCCATAAGCGTACAGGACAAAAAAAAACTAACAAAAACAACAACAACATGTAATAAGAGACATGCTAAAGAAATTTATTAAAAACTTGAAAATCAAAAACGAACAACGAAACAGAGAAGAAGGGTGGATATTTTAGTTGCTAATGCCATTGCTTTCTCTTTCACACAATAATATTCTCTTGTCCGGCTAATGAAAACCTCAAGCTGTGAATTGCCAGAGCGTTCACTTAGTATGGCCTGGCCTGGACTGTGGACCAGGCAAAATCAGACATTGTCTCGCAACGGGAGATGAATTGATTTTAAATCAATATTGACAGATGACATTGGCAACAGCAGTGACGGCAGCGACGACAACGACGAAAACGACGAGAACGTCCGTGGCGGCGGCAAATGGTGTGCAAAACAGATTGCATGAGGGAACAAACCAGAGGTGGTGGATAAATCCAAAGAAAGGAAAGAAACAAAAAAAAAAACAGAATTTGCAACACTTTGCAGCAAGTGGAATCACTCGGCATCATGAAATTGGAATTATGCTCGACGTATTTGAGAGGCAGTGAATTTACTTTGGGTTCGAAAAAACAAAAAATCTTTGAAAATTTTTAAATTTTACTAGAACAGCTTAATTTTGACGAGAGGTTTTGAAAAAGTCTTTATTAAACATTTTCTGCAAGATGAAGTCGATTGATTTAGTGAAAGATATAAAAGGCAAGTCCCAAATCAGTTATCATCTTACTCAAGAGGTGAAGTTAAAAAATTTTCTTTTTTTTAGATAGTCTATATTATAATGGTTCACCTTATTTAATATCTTTAACTTGTTTATGTTCATTATGAATTTCATCTTGAAGAAACATCATTTGCTATAATATATATAATATAATATGCAAGCTCTTTGTTCATAGATACTTAATTTCAACTAGTTAAAGAACTCGACTAAGTAAACTAAACTAATAATTGAAACCAGTTGAAAATGGATATAACTTTTAATGTTGTGATTAATGTAAATTAAAAAACTGTTCAAAAGTATTGTGATTTCCCCTATTTTTTCACTTTTTATAATATTAAAATAAATAATTCTAAGTAGCAGATCAAATATCAAAATCTAAGCCTCATATAAGGTTGTTAAGATAATATCCAATATTCTATTTTTAATAATAATAGAAAGTTCCTAGACTTTCTCTTTCCCCTTCTTAATTGCCTGTTGGTACCTACACCAATTTTTACCCTTAAGTTATCCCTTTTTTTAAATAACCCGCATTTATTGTTGTATAACTAACAACTACCGAAAAAGGACTATTTCCCTACCAATAGAGAAAAACACTCACGTACGTACACACACACACACACACACACAGACACACAGACACGTACACCCGTAGATATGGGAAATTCTCAAAATAAACCGAAACACAATCGAACAATTGCAAAAAGTTAATAAACGTCAAAAAGTGACATTTGCCGAGTGTATTGTCGGCTGTCTTAATTGAATGACTTGCCTAACATTATCTCGATCAAACTATCTCTCTCTTTCTCTTATACTCTTTGGGTTTTTAATGAGCCTTTCAACTGTCAACAGTAGATTAAAACTAACAAAAGAGGGCGGAGAGACAAAAACCTTTTCCTTTTTTCCTGACATTCATCGATGCGGTTAAGCCGCCCCTCAATAGGGGCAGCAGCTGTGACTTTAAAATTCTATCTATATATCTATTTATCTATCTATCTGTCTATCTACCTATCTATCTTGTTATACCATATAATGGATCGTTATTGTTAATTAGCAAAAAAACCAACCAAACCGACAAATGTGTGTCAAGGTTCTTGCATAATAATGATAGATAATGGTAAACAAGATTATCCATGCCCAACAACAGACAAAGGCAGGCACTTGCATAGTTTAAAGTTATTGTTGCATAATTTCAATCGTTTCGGTTTCCCACCTAAGTTAAACTTTTTCACAGTTTTTCGCCCCCATCGCCTTTTACTTTTCACAGAGACACACACACACACACACACAGAGAGAGTAGTAAAATTTCCGTGAGAGAGTATCTCAGCAATTTCGTAAATTGTATCTGCTAGATAAGCAAGCACTGGGATAAAGTCGACAGACTTTTGCTTTTTCAACATCTTTTTCCATTTCTTTTTTCCTATGCTTTTCTTCAATGTTTTAGTTTTTCGTTTTTTGTTTTTTTTTTTTTTTTTTTTCTTGCTTTCAATTTTGCGGTCTCTTTAGGGAAACGCCTTCTTCCTGGCTTGTCTCAAACTCTCTCTATCATTTCTTTCTTTCGCTCTATCTCTCTGTTTATAATGAACAAATGTCTCTGGTTGTTGTCATTGTCATCGGAGCGTTGTCAGTCGCTTCCGTGTGGCTACCCGCCTCCCCCCCATTGGGCGTGTTGACAGTCGTCGCCATCGAATAAACACAATAGACAACAATAACAACAACAACAACAACTGTGTTGGCAGGCAATCTGTTAAAATCTTTACTTAACTCCTTGATAGTTGGAATAAACTTAGTTATTTTTTTAAGCCACTATCAAATGTATTGCATATTTTCTACTGTGGAATTCAACTTCATTTTCAACCTGTTTTATATTTTCATAGACATCAGATTAATTTAATTTTTTTTTCTCATATATATGTGTGTAAATGTTACGATTCGTGTTTTCTTTTGTGAAACCAATATGTACATTGGCCGCTCGCTCATGTTGAATATGTTGTAAAATTGTTTTCAGCCAACGTTCAATGCTTTCAATTTAATTAACTTTTTTCCCCCTAGAGCATCCCTCATACATATTACATATGTATTTGTTTATATCTATACACATATGAAAGTTTAAAAATTCTGGCCTTAATCATCATTGGGTAATTTCTTTTTTTTTTTTTTAAAGATTATCATTAATCAATCAATCAATTAAAGACATTTATAAAAATTTTAAATCATGTGAAGTTAAGTTTTTTAGAAAGTTTGTAAGAGATATAGAAGATAAATATATCGATATATCATAACCAGTTTTAAAGCTCTTCAAGTGAAAGCTAATTGTAAATCTAACAAAATAAATTCTTAAAGAATTATTTAAATATAAGCGTTTATTGCTGAAAGCAACAGTGTTGTCACCTTCACTCAAATTGGGGAATACTTTTATTCAGTGACAAATAAATGTTTTTAAGCTAAACTTAGGAAACGGGCTAAATATATCGATAGAATCTAATTAAAACCTTAGGCGGGTGTATATTTTATATATAATTAAGATTTTATATAAATTTATGTTCCAAAAGATAATTGTTTAGTTGATTCCCTATGTCCAATTCATTCCAAATCATAGATTGTTTCATATTACACATTGCAGGAATCCTCTTGAAGGTTAAAATCCTTTTTTTTTTTTAATTTATTTAAAGTTAAGTCTTGTTGAAGGCTACCCTTATTGTATCCTTTTCAAAAGTGATTAGATAATTTAAAAAATCAAAAGGCAACTAAGCATATATCTTCCTTAATCAGCTTCTGTTTCTATTGCACCCCATTTTTGTGTTTACTCAGTCGCTGTTAAGCCATGATGTATCTGTCTATTATTCAAGTAGAGCAGCAGCAGCAGCAGCAGCAGCAGCAGCCGCAGTAGCAGCTGGCCAACTGCTCTTGTTAACTCGAAAGAACAACAACGTAAACTAGATGCATATCAAATGTTCTATGGTATTTGCATTTCGCCACGGTTTTGTCACTCAAGCGTTGATAATGATGCAAATAATGCCATGTATATGCCATGTAGCTAATTAAACTGGGGCCATAAACAAAAAAAGAAAAAACCAACTTTGCTCTTGTCAGGGGGTAACGAATCATCCTGCAATGGCAAAAGGAAAAATCAACATATGTTTAACAATAAGCTGAGCGGGCACGCGATTCTTTGAAACCAGTTTTCTGTTTGTCCAAAGTATTTTTTTTTTTTTTTTTTTGTAGCAACAATTGAGGCGGATTTATAGATATATCCCAACGAATGCCTAGGGCAATAGAAAATGGAAAAACTCGAGTGCAATAAATTTTTGGCATCTTCATCCTAAATCTAATGTTGAATGTGCTAGGCCAATTAAAATTAAAAGTTGAAATACTTATTTCCAAAAGTAGAGTTTATTTGTCGAAAAAAGGATTGTGAGTCAATTAAAAATGGTTGACAGGTCTCTCTCTCTCTCTCTCACCCTCTCCCCCCCCACCCTGCTGTGTATTATTGCCAACACCCATTTGGTAGTAGCCAGTGGAATATGGGCTCCCTAGAGCCTTAAAAAGGGTTCGCTGCTTGCGTAAATTAAACTTGAACCGAGGAGCAACACAATTTTTTGGCAAATAAATAAAATGTTGTAAAAGTTTTGCTATTTGAGTTGTTGTCAAGGGAGTCAGTCGAACCAACCAGCGACGGAGGGAGAGTAAGAGAGTCCAAGACCAAAAAGGACTACTTGTTACTGGATATTTGGTTGAAGGAAGAGGAGGGGCGTTATAGCCCCATCTGATGACTGACCATGGTAAACTTTTTCGTTAAGCCGGGCATAATTAAAATTTCGTATAGCGTTGTAAGCCCCAGGCAGATTACAACAGCCAAAAATTCGCTCAAGTTTTTCTTCCACTTTTGCTTTTGGCTTTGTTTGCCCCGTTGATTGATGGCAAATAAGAGAGGAGAGTGCCTCCCACAGAGAGCCTGAAACACCAGCAGCGGTTTTGAGTAATGACCGAAATATTTAAGCAAAGAAAATATAAAGAAGAAAAACATGAAAAAAATTAAATGAAATGAAATGGTTTAAATTCAATTCGATTTGCTTTAAATCGTATATTGTAATATACGGGTCATACCCGTTCAATTCGTTGCATATCGAATCGTTTCGTTTTGTATTTGGACTAATCGAATTTATCAGGTTTTATTTTCCTTCTCTCTCGCCCTCCCTTTGCCGTTATACCTTACTCTTTTTCTGCCTGTTTTATTAGCGAATTGATTCTGGACGGACGGACTACTGGCTGGCTCCCCTTTTTTTTTCTTTTTGTTTCGCCTTTTTAGCTCGTTTTTATGGCAAATTTCATTTCAATAAAAGTCAGATTAATTTCATTTATTTGATGTAGTTTTTTTTTTTTGCCTCTCTGCTTTTGCCTTTTCTACCTGTCATGCTTTATTTGTCTACCTCCCTTCTTCTATTGCCTCTCTCACTCTTTATCTTTACCTCCTCATCCATTTCAATTAACTCTGAAGGATTATTTTATTATGTCAATCAATTTCCGTAACTAAAAAGTCCGACTATAAACGAGAACTGAGAGAATAGTTCGATAAAGGACTGTCCTTTTTTTCTCTTTTTTATTTTTGTGATATTTGTATACTCTTTCCTAGAGAAACGCCGATTTTGTTTGGTATTCAGATTTAGATTTATATTTACTTTTTATTATCTTTTAAAATTATTTATTGTAAAATATTATTTTATTACATTGTCTATAAGATTCAAGATTTTCAAACTGTCTATGAACTTCATATTTAAGAGTATATAATATTCGTTGCCATCTATTTCAATTTCACTTCGTTTGCCACTTTTTTACTTATTTTTACACTATTTAATTAAAGGATAGTTTTAATGCCCTTTAACTTTATTACATTTTTAATAGTAGTGAAATTTAGCTTATTCATTTGTGATATTTGAAAAACGTGTAAATGTTTTCCAGGGGAAAACTACAAGTTTAGAAGAAAAACAACAATTGAAGTTAGAGATTACTTGGAAAATTGTAAAACAACGAACTAAAATTACATATATATACTCGTAGATTTAATTTCGTATTGTGGCCGACCTATTTCATGTATGTAATTGCTACAATTACAATTTCCTAGACCAATTTCATCGACACCAAGCACTTTTCCTCCGTCTCTCTCTCTCTCTTCCTGCGTCTCGCTTTGTGTTTTTCTCTATCTTTCTTGTCTCTTTTATCTAGAGAATTCTCCACTACAATTGTAGTCCGGTGTTTGGGGTTGTGGGATAAAAATGAAGCCAAAATGAAATCAAAACCAGCCATGAATCATTGAACATATTGGAAAACACTCAACCAATTATAATAGTGGGCGTCCATTGGGGTTTTATATACATATCTATGCATGTGTTGGTATATGTATATGTATATATATGCATATATAGTAAGTGGTATATATTGTTTGTAGTGGGCGTTTGTCGTTTGTTGAGTGTGCAACTTGATCTATAGGCCAGGCCATATGTTTACCCACAAGCAACATCAACAATAACAACCACAACAACAATAACAATAACAACAACAACAGCAACAACAGTAACAACAACAAACATCGTCCAATTGTTACGTCCACAATAAATGACTTGAATGCCAATTAAAGATAACAAGAGGCAAAAGTTGTGGTTCCTTTTCTTTTCTTTTCTTTTTGGTTTTTCCTTTTTTCTTTTTAGTATGTTTTTGTTAGTTAAAGTGAGATTGGCTAAAAGAAATGCATTAGCATAACCAAATAAAGAAACAAAAAGAGTCAAAAACAACCACGCCCACCCGAGAGATAGCCTATGGTAATAAATGTATGCATATATAAAAAGAACAAACAATTGTTGACTGCAATCAATCAGCAGACGTTAAACGTTTCCGAGTCGAGCCTAAGTCAAGTCAACAACGAGTGACGAACGATCTTCCCATAGCAAAAGGAACACCGTGGCTAACTTCAGCCTGCGGAAGGAAGTGCTGCGGGCCTTGAGAGCAGCGTAACAACTGCCAACGCAGTCCATAACTTGCAAGACATGAAACGGGCTGAGTAAAAAAAAAAAAAAAAAAAAAAAAGGGGGGAAAAAGAAGGCAAATACCAGAAAAGCAGAAAAATCATGCAGTAAAAAATAAAAAAAAAGAAAAAACGAGGGAAAAGCATTTGAAATGAAGTGCATGATGTTGTATGGCCATTGTATGCAGCGATAAGGGTAAGAACTTTTGTAGAGCCAAGGGAGGGACTAAGCAAGGGATTGAGGAACCTTAAGCCGACAAGACTGACTGCAGGCATTTCAAGTACTGGAAATGCCAGACCCAGGAATGGCATATAGCGGGCGGGGGTGGTGTATAGGTAGCAAAAGGAATAGAATAAAAAAAATGAAGCAAAACAAAAAAATAAAATGCCAAGTGCATCAAAAAAATTCTCTTCTATGAAAGAAGTGCAAAAGGTAGAGGGGGGAATAGCTACATTTCAGCTTTAATTGAGCGATGGGAGATGAAGAGACTCTAAAAGACAATCTGATAACACTAGTCAGCAACATTTTTCAGTCTAACAAGCATATACAATTAAGTTAATTATCGAAGGGTAAACAAACATTTAATTAACCAAGTTAAGCTAGTTAAGAAGTGACAAGTCTTTACACCATAAAGATAGATGTCTTTCAGTTTACCACAAGGGACAACATTTTGGAGAGAATTGAGAATGATTAGGTAAATTAGTTAAATAAAGGTATAATGATTTCGGTTAAAGGTTAACCTTATATTAAGATTAAATTTAGAGGCTAATTTTCCTATCTTAAGTTGGTTCTATGCTATCAATTGGTCTTCAATTAATAAATAAATAAAAATAAAATTTTAAAGTAAACATTTAAAAATCTGTCTGTAGTCCTATAATAATTGATAAAGAAAATCCAATGCGATGAATCGTAATATGAATAATCAAGAATAATACCTTATTAACTGAATGCACTTCGGTTGCTCAAGTACTTTGATACTTTTATTGACATCCTGTATTATTAAGAATATTATATAGAAAAAGGATTCTATATTCCAAATCTTTGAAGTTCTGTTTCACATATCCATTTGGCATTATGATCCAATTTATGGATTTCATTAACATTTATGTTGTCCAGTGTTACTTTTAGTGTCTGAGTGTTGGCTTATGAAAATCTGACTAGCTAATTGTGAAAAGCATAAATAATGTATTTAGCTTAAAGCTTTTTTCAAGACAATTTTGTTTTCTTTGTCATTTCTATTGCTCTTGTCCAAAGAATTTCAGGCAAAGGCACCGAGATGAAGAGATCAACTGATAAAAGATAAGCACAAAATGTTTATGCAAACCAGCAACAACACACGAGCAACATGCAGCAGCAGGCAACAATGCTAACTGACTGACTGACTGACTGACTGACTGACAATGACAAGAGCAACAAAAAGACTGAAGAAACAAAAAGAAAGAAAAAATAAGAGAAGAAAAATAAAACTATGTGGTATATGTAGAGAGGTATTGTAGATACTAGAGAGACGTACCTAACTACCTTACCATTCATTGTGAATGTTAGGCCTTTCCATTTGGATGGATGTGTGCGTGTGTGTGTGCATGTATGTATGTACGAGTATGTTCTAGTTGTAGTAGTGAGTGGTCTATTGTTAGAAATCTTTTCTTTTTGTTGATTTTTTCAAGTGCTTCATTTGAATTTATGAATGCGGTTGTTGTTCCAGGATTTATTCATGATTCTGCCCATACTTGAAAATGCCAAAAACAACACACACACACAAACAAGCAAAGGAAAACAAGAAAAACTATGTCCTCTAGTGGAAAAGAGTTGAAAGAGATTTCATATAACTGATTGTGTGCTTTTTTTTATTTTTTTTTTTTTTTGAAAATTTAAAGGGAGAATCTTTAGCAAGTCTTTAGATGAGAAGAAGGTCTCCCCATAAACAGCTCGTTAAACGTTCAGGCAAATTGCCGGCACACGCAAACACGCCCAAACCGGTTAGTGGCGAACCAGTTCCACAGATACATCAAGATGACAACAGTCACGGCAACGACAACGACAACGGCAACAACAACAGCAACAACAACAGCAACAACAACAGCAACAACAAACACAATGACGGTGATGATGATGACGCTAATGTTGAGCTGCATGCAACAGCAACACAAGCAACAACAACAACAACAAGCTAAAGCAAACGGCAAAAGCCATGTTGAAGACAATGCAAGCCATGCGCCACGCCCCCTAATGGCCCGGCCATAAAAAGCTCATCAACGTCATCTTCGTTGTTGTTGTTGTTGTCGTCAACGTTTTTGTTGCCGTTTGTTTGTATCGTTCCCCCTTACCATCTCCTTCCAAACAAATGTTGCACAACAGCAACAACGAAATTTGATAAAAATTACACAGCAAAAGGTAACAAAAAAAAGAAGAAGAAGAAGAAAAAACAAGCCCAGAGAGAAGGTACTTCTCCCTCTTGGACAAAACAATTTGAAAGAGCCAACGATTATTTAAAGTGCAGCCAGGCAACAAATGATAATGGTAACAAACCACCGACCGACCGACTGAACGACCGAACGACCGTCCAACAAATAGCCCAGAGATACACCCAGCAAAAGTCATGAAGCCAAAGAGATTTAATAAAACTGCATTCATACGTATATATATATATATATATATATATATATGTATTTCTATATAAAGATGGCATCACAAAACATATAAAAAAAAAAAAACCTTAAACAATTGTTGTTGCACGTTGTCTTTTTGCTGCCAGCATTTGTGTTTCCTGCAACAGCAGCAGCGACAACGACAACAGAAATCGGACAACGGACAGACGCACAAACTGGACAAAAAGCACAGAAGCAACCAAAGAGGAGAAACACATCAACAGCAGTTAAAGCAGCAACATCAGAGCCACATGATGCAATCACTTCTTCTTCTTCTTCTTCCTTCTTTTTCATACTCTATACACACCAAAGAGTTGAGATGATAAAAGGAGTATTAGGAGAAATTTTACAATGTACTTGTAAATACTTGAGAATGTGTTGAAAATTGAATAGATAGATAGATAAATTGATTTAGGATCCATAAGTTGATATTGCACATAAACCAAAAACAGCAACAAAAATACAAAAACCAATAAAACTGTAAAAAGGATTTTGAAGCCTTCACTTGCCTGTAGTTACATTGTTCTTAACAAATATAAGCTTAGTAAGTGCTCCTAAGTATGCTTAGAATATGAATTGAAATGATTTTGAATTTCGTCTTTGTTTCACTGCAATTTTGCTTAGAAGTAAACAAATAAATAAAATAAGTTTAAGCTGATTGTAGGAAATTAAATTAGTGAGACAAATAATATAAGGATTTGGAATATTCACAAAATTTCGGAAAATTTTTCTAAAGAAGCTTAAACATTTTTAGAGTAACTTATGTCATATTTCGTTTTTGAAACTCTTGAATCTTATGTATGAGATATTTTATACACGATCGCAACTTTGAAGATGAATGGGTACATTGAAGAAAGCATAAGAAAATCCAAATTGTATTGGCATAGGCGTAAACATTTTGAATTTATGTTGAAAAGTTCATAAGAGATCATTTTTGCAAAATGTCGAGTTAAGAATATAAGTTAATAATAAATTGAACTGGCCTATGATTCAGCCAAAATGAAAATGGATTATGCCTAGACAAAGTACATAGCAGTTAAAAGCAGTATATATATTTAGAAAAATTTCGAAAATGCATAATTTGAAAGGCAATGGGAATTATCTATTTGAGTTCTTAAAATTGTTCAATTTGTTAAATTTTTAACATAATGTTGATTATCGTATTCTATATAAATATATAGTATTTTATACTATTTTTATTTGATTGTTGTTTCTTAAATTGAGATATTAATTATGATTTTAATTTATTTTGAGACTTTCTCAAAATCTCAATCCGATCCTATTCGGATTCTTATACCTATTCTAATACGATCCAGATTATTTAATAAAAAATTCTTCATTATTAGTTTGCTTTCATAGATAGCTTGAATGTATATATAATCTTTAATTTTCGGTGTTATTTTTTATCGCTTGTAATCATTTCATAATTTCATTGGTTACTTTTAGAGTATCTGCAATTTCATATTGCTTATATCAACGACATTCCATCATCTTCTTTTAACTGCCTTTTTGTGCTACAAATGTTTATGGAATGTGTTTGGTATTTCCTTTTTTTTCGTTTTGACAATAATTAAAATTATTATTATTATTATTATTTTCATAGCAGTAGTAGTGAGGTTATTTTTTTTTTTTTTTTTGTTAAGAGCAATGAGTCCACCCTCCGTGTGTGTTATCGTTTATTGTTAGATGTTTCGCTGGGTTCCGTCATGCAATATATTGTCGACTGCTTTTTTTGTTGCCCCATTCTTGCATTTCTTTGGTTTTTGTTTTTTTTAGGAGCTTGTGGAGAAAGCTGCCTTTCGGCAACTGTTCAATGGACTATAAATCAAATGTCCTACAATTTTTGGTTTGGGGTTTTGTTTTTTTTTTGTGCCTCGATTGCATGTCACTGAGCTACAAAAATATTTAACTAATTAGAGTCGTAAATCTGAAACGAAATATTGGCTCATAATTCTAAACCAGGAAAAATCGCAACGAAAAAACGCATTAATAACTGAATTTATATGGCAGAATGGTCTGTGAATGGAGCAAATCAAAGTCTGTGATTTACCCATTGTCCAATTGTCAGTGTGTGGCGGCAAAAAGGCGCAGTCCAGACAGACCCAGGCAGGCAGTGACCCAAATTTTTGGTTGAATTGACGGACAAGACATTTATGACTGCGACGCCTTGGGGTTATCGTTATGGTTATGACTGAACGACACGCACGTGCGCTTACTGCATTTTGTTTTGTTGTTGTTTTTATTGTCTTTATATCATATTTAAATTTGAAAGTTTTTATACTCTATAAAAAGTTAAACCCCTTCAAAATTGAAGCCAAATTATGTGATCAAATTTTACATGTTTAGAAATATCTGTGAAAGAAGCCAAAGCCTTTACTTTAACTTCATACAGGGTATTTAATAGTCGACTAATTGACTTTCGAAAGGGGAAAAACCAATGGCAAAACGTCTGTTTAACAGTGCAGTGTTAAATGCACTTTGTTCAGTTATTTTATTTATTTTTTTTTTTGTTTTCCAGTCGGCCTTTTTCTTTTGTTTTCTTTATTTCTTTCTTTATTTTATATTTATTAATTTATGAGTTTATGGCTAAAGACATCATCAAAGTGAAAGTCAATTTCGGACAACAATTTTCATTTCCTTTTCTTTTTTTGTTTTTTTTTTTATTTGTTTTTTCTTTCACTGGCGCTTCTAATTTTTCAAAAAGCTTAGATTAATTTATGAACACTCATTTCTCTTTTTTTTCCTCCTTCTTTTGCTACTTTTTTGTATTATTTTTGAGAAATACAAAGCAAAGCCAAGTAACACGACAAGAAAATTGAGCAACTTTAATTAATTACTGGGAGGGGGAGTTGCTTGTAATGAGAGAAGGAGTTAATTAATTTTCTTGGCCAATTTATTAGCGTGTAACCTTTTAAAGAGGCTTCAAATGATTTATGATCATATTTGTGTAGTGAAAATTTCATTTCTGTGTACATATTTTTTTGTTAACTTGTTTGATTTAGAAATTGATTAAAGGTTAAAACGATAAAAATAAAATAAATATTATTGATTACTTAGTTAGACAGGTATATTAGAAATTTGGAAATAGTTAAGATATTGCTTTAAAGGATTAGTTGGCATTAGTAGGCCAAAGAATTTAAATGGAATAATGGAACAGACTTTATATTTAATAACTTGATAACTTTAAGCCACTAAATAAAGTTTATATGTGGGTTACATCCATCTTAAGCCATAACTTCTCTCTAATATTCTTAGTTTCTACTTTAAGTTAGTATAATTAAACCTACGTGAACTTTAAGTGCCCTATAAATGTTAGACTTGTAACTTGTACGAAATCACGTTTAACTAAACTAATTGTTTAAGAAGAAAAAGAGACAATCATATTTAAAAGCATCAATTAAACTTTCAAATTCAAAGTTAACTAAATTTAATGTAATTAAGCAGAATTGTAAAAAGTAAAATTTAGAACCCGAAAATGGAGTCCCATTTTTTCAATTTTTAAGTAAACAATTTTCCTTAAATTCTTTCTTTACTAAATCTTATTTCTTTTCTCTGGCCTTTAAAGCTATATCGATCTGTTATCCAATAACTATAGAGTTGGTATTCTCTGCTTTTGTTTTTTGGCTGCAATATCGATGCATACAAATCTTTACAAAATCCGTGGCAGAGAAAAACCGAAAAAAAGGAAAATGTGGAGAAAAACCTCGAATTTCCTTTCCATTTGCAAATCGAAAAGGCTCAGCGAGAAACCAAAAAACCAAACTTTAATTACGCTAAAAGAGTGTTTGCTCTACTCTAACACATGCTATCTCTCTCTCTACAATTTTTGTTTTTTCACTATGCAAACAATGAGTTTTGACCAATGCCACGCCCACTTGGGCAATTTCGATTGCAAAAGGCGGGGGGGAGTTTCACTAAACTTGGTTAGAACAAAAAGGCATTTAGCGTTTTTGAGTGTTTTTCATTAAACACGGGGAAGGGCGACAACAACGATGCGAAGAGGAGGGGAAATAGGAAGAACAAAAAAAATGTTTTAGAAAATACAAAATGGAATGGAGTCAGAGTCACTGCATGGCATCCAATAAACTGCAACTGAGGATGGTGAGAGAGAGGGGGTGGATAATAGGGAGTGGGTGAAAGTGGCCTGAGATAGCTAGCAGCAGGCGGCTGGCAGGTTCAAGTGCGCTAAGTGGTCAGACGGGACAAGGAATCGTCTGAGAGATAAAGAGTAAGCGACAGAGAGAGAGAGAGAGAAAGAAAGAGACAGTCACCAGTTAACTTGGTCAAGTGTAGCGTCGGTGTACTGGAGGCTATCCTATCCAAACGGAATGTGAAAGCCATCGCCATCGCTATCGACAGCGAGCATCATCATCATCATCATCATCATCATCATCATCATCATCGCTATAGCCATGGCCAATGCTTTAGAATGCGTGCCAGGCAGTCGGGCACGTTTCTGTGTCAGGCACACAACGCACCATTTTTACGGTCAAGCATATAGCCAAAGCCAGTCCAGACTTGGACAGACAATGTTATTTTTTTTTTGTTTTTTTACTATTTCTAATTTCATTTTGTTTCTCACTTGAAACTTACTTTTCTCTGGCTCTAACTATTTTCATTGTTCCCCATTCTTGGCCCACTTTTAATTGTACAAATATAGCAAAAACAACTGCGGCTGCTGCTGCTGCCAAACCAAAAAGAAGGAAAAATCTTTATGCACTTTATATGCAAGTCGCGTGGCATCTTCTCATTCTGTGTGTGTGTGTGTGTGTGTGTGCATTTCCTATTTTTATGCCACTTTGGTTTTGCCTGTGCTATAATTCGTTTAACGCCGCTAGGTGGCGCTGTTATGGCCCTTTTGACCCAATTGCCTGTCCACAAGGAGTTACACTTCGTCTTGCCAAGTGCAGATTCGCGTCTGTTTTGGCTTTTTCTTTTCTTTTCTTTTTTTTTTTAGTGGTTTTTCTCTTAAACTGAAAGTGTGAACATTTTCTGTTTTTAGTGGTTTTCTGTTTTGTTTTATTTTGATTTTTATGCTTTCATTTCTATTACTTTTCCATCTTTTTCGTGGCTACCATCCTTTTATACAATCTCCCCCTACTCTTTCCTTGCCTTTCCATGCCTTTCCTTACCAGCATCTTTTTAGCTACCTTGCACTTTTTCTATTTCCGTTTCCGCAAAGTAAATATTTTTCGCAATGTGAGCTGGGCAAATATTTGACTTATGCGTGGGATTTTGATTTCAGAGCGAGAATAAAATGTGATACGATGTGATAGGATGTTGAATGAGGAGTAGAAGGAGTTCACTGATTTTAGTTACCTGTGTGTGCGTGTGTGTTTAAGTATGGAAAAGAGTGTGGAAACATACCTGAAAAGAAAGAAAAAAAGGAAATGGATTTCGTTAGTTGACTTTAATTGGAAATGCAGTTAATACACGAAAAGTGTTCAGTTTATTGGACTATAGATATAGACTATACTCTGGAATGGAACTTAAACTCAATTGAACAGTGAAAAAATACAAAATTAATAAATTTCGATCTCTGATGAAATAAAGTACATATAGTATTTTTTATTTGTTTGGTTATTACAAAACAATGATCAATTAAACTTCATTATTATTTTGGCAAGTTTAATATTCTAAATATCAAATTTGATAAAGATAATAACATGAAATTATCTTAGCAAAATTTGACAGAATTTTCTTTAATAAGTATAAGAGGTGCGAATCTTTATATTATGTGAGATACAGTATCTGTATATATGTAAATGATCATTATAATTGTTATGTATTGAGTTAATAAAAGACGAAAGCACTCATAAATATATATATAATATACATATACAGTATAAGTTATAATTCATGGTACTAAGACTGTTCCGGAGAATTTTTATAATATAATAGTATATAATTAAATAACTTGAACAAAATTACTTCATCTCAAATTGAAAACTACTAATAACTGAAACATATTTTTGTATTATATGTATTGCATATATATTAAAGAGATATTTACTATGTATTCATTATAAATTTTTTGTTTTTTTTTTTTTAAAGGATACGTGCCTGAAAGAATTATATATGTGCCCATATTTAAGCATCTAATGGCAAGCATATATGTATGTACTCTGTCTTAATTTCCCCACATAAAAATACTCATAAAACAAAATTCAAATTAATCATCGTTACATGAAGGACTCTAACACAAAAACACACCCTCACATACAAACATACACACACACCCACTAACACTTTCCCTTAGATAATCAAGTTAAATTTTGTCAAGAAAAATTGTTGATAAAATTCATGATAAAAATCTGGCGACAGGCAGGCGAAACTTTCAAAGAGACAACGACAACAAAAACAAAAAAAAAAAAATGAAAAACCGGCCTATGAAAATTTGTCAACGCTACAGGAAGCCGGAAACTAGCAACAGTTGTTGTTGTATTTGTTGTTGTTATTGCTCCTGTTGGTGCCAGTAACTTTGTTTCTTTTTTTTGCCTTTTCATCATGAAAAGCTCCCTTCGGCGGGGTTAAGCACATATATATATATAAATTTATATATATATATATATATATATATATATATACGTGAATATCTATCTTGTGTTGGTTTTTCCTTCTATTTTATTTTTTTTTTTTTTTTTTTGTTTTTTGTTTTGGTTCTGGTTCTGTCACTCGCGTCGTTGGGTGTGCAATCATTGCAGGTTCAATGTACTACCTGAGATACAGATACAGATGCGAACCGTGTAACATGCATAATGTATGTAAATTATGGCATAACAAACAGAACAGTACAGAACAGAACAGAGTGTGAGTGATGGAGGGTGGAGGGTGTAGTGAGGGAGGGGTGGGGGTCTACTACATGGTGGGTATGCAGGTGACGTTAAGTGTGAAAGTTTGCCATATTAACCACCTGTGGCATTTTCTTTTCTACTTTTTTTTTATTTTTTCTTTTTTTCTTGTCACCTTCTCCGGTCGCGAAGCAAATGTGTTTATTATGTGTTTGTATTTGTGAGTTGTCTAATGGGTCGTATGTGTGATATACATAATATTAAGTAAATAAATGTTCCCTGGCGAATTTTCCCCCCTTTCCACAGTATTTGTCGTTTCTCTTTTTTGTTTTTCTTCTTTTACTTTTCTTTGCTTTTTGTTGGTTTTTGTGGGTGGAGACAATTTTTGCATAGAAAAATAAGTTGCTTTGACATGTGAAGTTGTTGGCATATTATAAGAATATATATATACATATGTACAGTCGGAACAGAGTTGGAACAGTTTTTCCTCTCATATATTTTTATTTAGTTATTTATTTATTTATTTTCTTAGGCAGGTTTCATGCATGTATTTATGCATGTGATAGTCAAGCAGATTGGACATACGGTAGGTCTGGGTGTGGGTGAGGGAAGAAGTAAAAAAAATTTGCATAGATGGCATAATAGAAAATGAATAAGACATGAGGTGCAATGAGGGAAATATTAAAGGTTTTCTTGTTGTTTTTTTTTCAATGCAAAAGAATTTAAAGAAAAATAAAATATGACACAAACTTAAAAACCGGAGATGGAAAATTCGGAAATAAAAATGTTTAGTTTAATTAAGAAAGGGATTATTTTAATTAAAATATTGTTTGTTAAACTATTTGGAACTGTTTTTAAGAAATGATTAATTAAAATATTTCTCCAAAGAGTCTTAATAAATTTTTGCAATTGAATTGATATTAATAATATTATTTTAGAACTTGATCTAAATAATATAAAAATCAGTCTTCTTTTGCGATTATAAAGTCTGTGTGGAAATGTGTCTTATTTTCTAATTAAAATACCTATCAACCAAAACATCTTCAAGATGTATAAAATGTCATATAAGAAATACATTCTGATTATTTTTCTGGTTCTTTTTCATTATTGTGAGATCCACTTAGTCCATTGTCCATGGTCCATCCAAGTCAATGTCAACATTTTGTAACACAAAGGAAAAGTACCGACGACTATCTATATATTGTTGAATTCTGTTTGAAATGGTTTACCAAAAAGTTTGCCTTTCACTTGGAAACTTTTCAACTCTCATTCGACTTAGTCAATTCAATGTATGCCCCGTTTTACCCCATCCCTCTCTCCTTTCACAAAAGCTTACAAATTATTTAGGCAATTTCCATTTCTGTTTTCCTCTTTCCTTGTGTGTGTGTGTGTGTGTGCGTCCCAAGTGAACAGCTCAATTGTGCTTTTCTCTTTCGGTTTTTCTTTTCTCCCAATGCTCCTTTTTCCAAGTTGAAACTACTTTAAATAATGAAGCTATTTTCGCGCTCAATTCCCATACGCAGCCAATCACTTCAGACTATATGTTGGCCCCTGAACGACAGCATCCCAACAAAAGGGCCGAACAATGCCAAGTATCTAAGGAGGAGTTGGTTGTGGTTGCACTTGCCCTTAGCCCACAATTCTCTTCAACTGCGCTTCCACCCACCCAAACGATAGAAGAAGAAAAAAAAATAAACTTTACTCTAAATCAATAAAAATCCTTTTGGCGCGGGCGTATTATCTGCTGCAGCAGCAAGCAGTTCTCCTATCTTCATAATCGCCATCAGCATCGTTGGCCATAACGTGTCCTGAACACGTTTCGCGCATAAAGCAGTCAGAATGCGGTGAGGCAGATTGCCGGTTATTTTACGGTAAAGGGTGAAGGGGCAATTGGAGGGGAGGAATAGCGTTATCATCATGCTTGGCATTCATAAGATCTCTGAATCGAAAGCTATAGCCAAACCCTGAGCTACTTACACAACATGCAAGAGGCAAGAACGCGCTGAATCTGTTGGGTAGACAATAAGTGGAGCATCAGCGGGAAACGGAGATGGTATCGAAGGTGTAGGTAAATGTTGGAGTGAGGGAGAGGGCCTAGGTCTTTTTGCATTGTGTCAGCATTGAAGCGGCAACAACGCCGACACCGAGACCAACACCAACAACAACAACAACAGCAACAACAAAAACCAACAACGTCGACAACCTGCTCAGGCTCCCAACCAAATATGCTCGACGTACATATTACCTGTCTTTTGTGTGGATGTCAGTCCCCCCTCTCTGTCTCTTACCCCTTTCCCTCTCTCTCATTCTCTCTCTCTCTCTCTCTCTCTTTGTCAAAGGGAAAAGGGAAAGCAAGTGCTTGCTTTTGGCACGACAAAGTTTTCAATAAACTCCCTCAAGCGTGTGCATTAAGTGCAGTGAGGGAAGCCAAGTCAATGTGTTGGCATGTCTGTCTCTCGTTCTCTCTCTGTGTGTGTGTGTGCACACTGTGGCAAAATTTATCCAATAAAAATTTATGTTAATATTAAAATCTAATAAATCTAATATATGAATAATGAAATAATATTTTATTTATTGTTATGCTTTCTCGTTCATTGATTCCCTCTCAAGCATTCGTTGCATCTTTATTTCTAGATCTTTTGATATGTCTAGATATATGTATATCCTTTAAACAAAAGTGTCTACTATTTCAATTATTATATTGATCTAAATCGTATAATATAATTATTATCTGATTCTTCTACATTCTTCTGCAAGTATCCACCTACTAGGATATATTTTAAGAGTTTAGGATATGTCCTTAAAGCTTCTTTGTAGTATCGCATTATATGTTTCGAGGTGGTAAATCATCATTTTATGTCTGACTAAAAAATGCTGGAATGTTGTCTCGGCTATTTAGAGATATAGATTTACCGATAAAGCTTGATAATGTCAATCGAAATTCAGAATTTGTTGCAACAATGCCAAACCATAGAATATTCTTAATATATTTCTATATACATATTATAACGAAACATTTAATAGTATTAAACTAGTTTTTTTGGCTTGAACAAATTTCTGTTATCCTTTGGATTTCTTTTACATAATTCTTTGGTTTAATTTGATATCAATATTATATTCCATGCCACTGTGCAACATCATTGGCCGCGTTGTGGTAGCCACATCTTCTTATTTGTTTCTTTCTTTTTTCTTCGTTTTTAGCAAGCTTTCCTTCCTGTGTGGTTTTCCACCAGCCATTGCCATCGCCACCACCACCGCCACCACCACCGCCACCTCCTTTCGACCCTTTACCCCCATGAGAGTCACATAGCAATTTGCATGGCTTGAAATTCGAATTTGAAATGGAAAAGTAAATCGTGTAATGTGCCTGCAAGAAATTGCCTAATGCCCCGATGCTCGGTGGTATTCTAGGGACTAACCGGAATATAGTATAGAAAATAGAATAGGCTGATGACGAGAAGGGGTTTGGGGTTGTATGTGTGCGTGTGTGTATGTGTGTATGTTAGGGTTGGTTATGTACAGGCAATTTCAGGCCGCAAAAGTGCGCCGCGGGATAACCTAAAACCAGAAGCAATGATGGTTAAAGGAGAGAACAGAGAGAGAGAGAGAGGGGCAGAGAAAGGGAGGGAGGAAGACCCCAAGACCAAAAAACCAAGAGGCAGACCCGCGTAACGAGGCAAACGTGAGCTTTGAGCATGGCCATTTATGATGACGCTGACGACTATGAAGGCATTGCCACTTGTTGTGGTTGTTGTTGTTGTTGTTGTTGGTGTTGCATGCGAAATATCAGCAGGTGGTGGTACAGTGTGGTGGACTTGATTGCATGTTGAAAGATGGTAGTATAAAGCAAATTCAGAGTGGGAGGGGGGGTCATAGATGGGGGCACTGACTGCGTGTTGATTTTAAACTTAGATAAATAAATTTCAAGTGAAAAGAGTGAAAAGGGAACTGCAAGTGGGAGTGAGAGTAAGACAGAAATTTTTAAAGTGTGGGAGCATTGCAAATGTCCCTGACACGGGTAAGGAAAGGCCACCTTCATTGTTGTTGTTGTTGTTGTTGTTGTTGTTGTTGTTGTTGTTGTTGTTGTTATTGTTGTTGTTGGCTACAGCTTGATTAAATGCACATTTTTGTGTACAGTTTTTAACACGTTGTTGGTATTGTTGTTGTTTAAGCACAAACAAAAGGCAAACCAACAACTACAATCCATAAAAATGGAGCGAAACGGACAAAAAAAAAACAACTCTGTCCCGGTCCGGTCCGTACTGGTGCCGTCCACTGTCCGTTCTGTTGCAGTAATTCTCCACTCCATTGTCCACTCACGAACGTTACAGCCATGTTGCCATTCACTGAGCCCAATGAATTCAGGCATTCAAGCGTAGCTTTTCTTCCACACAAAAAAAAAAAAACAACAACAAAATGAAAATTTTTCCATTTTCCCTCCCTTTTCCCATCAAATGGAAAATCGGGATGTGCATGAAACATGTGGGAGAGTGGAACAGAGTTACAAGCACTTCCAAACTTGACCATCCATGTGACAATTGTCAAAGTGTGAAAAAAAACCATAATTTAAGTTCTTAAGCCAGAAAAATAACCAATAATCAAACACAACTCTAAAAAAATAGGAAACCGAAAAGAAAAGTGGAAGAGAGAGGAGCGCGAAACGAATCCCTCTTAAGTTGTATATAAAACAACTTAATCGGTCAATCTTTTAGGGCACCAACGTTTTTTTGAAATCCTAGACAATATTTGATACCCTAGTAAAAAAAAAAATTATATAGATATTAGCGATAATTAATCAAATTTGCTGTCTATTATGTTTTCCAACACTGTATATTAGATGGAATTATAATTGCAATTACTTTTGCACTTTAACTGTACCGATAATATTAATATTTTGTTAGTCTATTGGGTACGATAATATAATATAATTAACTGATTGATATACTAAGAATCTAAATCTTTTATCATTTCAGTTGAATTGTGTTAAAAAAGAATCAGTTTTGATCGATATAATGACAATAATTTCAGATGTACATAAGTGTTGCAAAATTAAAAAAAAATTTGGCTGCTAAATTTTGAAACAAAATAAAGTAGATTATTCGAAATCAAGCAAGTCAGTTGGTTTCCATTAAAAATTAATTGGTAAACAGCCACAGAAACTAATTAAAATTTTTAATAAAATGTTGCAATTTTCTACCATGTCACAAACAGAAACTTAATTTTTTTTAGCCATAGTAAAATAAATCTGTCTTACTATTTTTTCTTCACACGACTGTAAAACAAAGTTGGCTTACTTTTTAGCATATATGCATATATATGTACATGTGTATTTTTTAGGATATTATAAAGTCGATTCGTTTTTGCCTGGTCATATTCAAGACATACGTCACTTTAGTCCCAGATTTTGGCTTTATTTCAGATTGAAATTTCTTTCGTTTTTTTTTTTTGTATCTTGTATTCTGTTCTTAGTTCTCAGGTTTTTTTCGGTTCTGTTCCGTTTTTGTTTTTCCGGTTTTTTCTTTGTCTTTCTCTTTCCCTTGTTCTGGCTCTGTCTCTAGTTTTTTCGTTGTTGCTGTTTTTTGAGTTTGTGTTTTTTGTTGTTTTTTAGGTAGCCTTATTGTTTCGTACTCAACGACAGCCTCAAGCAAAATTATACGCATGAGCGCCACGGAAATGGCAAACTTTACAACGACAACAACAACAACAACGATGCAAAAAAGGAAACAACTGGCAAAGGCAGCAGCAGCAGCGACCAAATTGAAAGCAACACCAAAAAGTGTTGCCAACATTGCGAATTTCGAGTTCTCTGAGTCGAAAGACGAACGAACGAACGAACGAACAAAAAGTAAAGTGCATCAGGCCCATAACATTTGGCAGCATTGCATGTTATGTACACACGCACACACATATGAGGAAGGGGGGAGGAGGAGGAGGAGGGGTATGTGTAGGTAAAAAACAAAGCTGCCACGCCCACCCAACACCTGCCGTTATACACTCACTGTGCCCATTTGCTTTGACTCTAGGCATGTAGATATATGTTTTTGTAATTGTTCAAGAAAAAAAAATTTGGGAGGATAGGGTAGGGAAGAGTTAGGGAAGTTAGAGTATTAACAATTTCCGAATCAGAAATCTCTATGAGATTTAACAGTTAATACTCATGCATTTAAGAGATAAGATTACAAATTATATAGCCATGATATTATACAATATGCAACTAACTACCATAAGCATTCACTACGTATCGCATTATCTTAATTACATATCTAAAATATTTAAATGAAACAATTTATTATATATATATTTATTTAAAGCAACGATTTATCTTTTCTCTATTAGGTATTAAAATCAGACTTTAATGATGACTTAATTTAAGAGTAATATCTTAATATCTTTCACTTTATTGAGATTAAAATGAAAATTTTTGCAGCAAAACTTTTTCAAGCTCTGACAATTTAAAATGAATTCGTTAATGTTGATTATAAAAATTTATGTTGTAAAAATTACTGAAGAATTATACTTTTCTTTTTTTTCAAAACTTCTCTTTCCAAAATTATAATATAAATTGTTTTTATTTCATCATTATTAATTATTATATTTTAAATTTAATAATTAGTTTTGGAAGTTTTCGATACATCCTACTCCACTTTTACGATTT
The DNA here is from genome assembly GCA_018150375.1 of Drosophila sturtevanti. NCBI lineage: Eukaryota > Metazoa > Arthropoda > Insecta > Diptera > Drosophilidae > Drosophila > Drosophila sturtevanti. Next base: position 1,115,130 of record JAECWJ010000341.1, on the reverse strand, counting down.
TGTTTCATAGTTATATTTAATAGAAATATGTCTACCTTATAAAAGAATACTTCAAATAAAAGAATTTCTTTTAAACCAAAAAGTTGGCAAGCTTTTATTAATAATTCTTTCGTCTTCTATAAACGTTGAACTGTTTTCTATAAAAATTCTCTTCTCAATCTCTCAGCAGATATTTAGTTTTTCGAATTTAAGTTAAATTAATTGTTATTCAAATTAATTATAGAAAAATATTATCATAAAAAATGATTTCTAATTAAAATTTTATTGTTGATTTTTTATTTATAGTTGCTTCAAAAAATTGATTGAAAACATGCAAAAACTCTAAGGTAAGTGAAGAAAGAGTATTTAGCTGTCTACTTTCAAATAATATCCACAGGCTCCTTTTCATGAAAAGGCTTTGCGATATTTTTTTGTTTGTTGGCCAAAAATGGCAGCGGATTAGCTTGCAATGGCAAAACATTGACTGACAAAAGCGCGAGAAGGAAGGCAGAGAGTGTAATAGTAAAAGCAAACAAACAAATATAAAGTGACCCCGAAAAGTAACTGTATGTGTGTGTGTGTGTGTTTTTGTATCTATATACATACATATGTATATATATGTATATAGGTGTATGGGCAATGGCCAAATGCGGTTCTTGGCCGCATGACAGGCAACAAAACCCTTTCACTTTGATATGCCAGTCCAAAACTGAGCTGCTGCCAAACTACTGCCAGGATTAGTGCCACTTACTGACTGGTGCAGTTGCAGCAATAGCAGCAATAGCAATAGCAGCAGCTGCAATATCATAAAAAGCAACAGCTTTAGCTATAAGGCTATGGCTAAACGCCATAAAAGTGATTCTCAGATAAAAGTTGAGTTCAACTATAGGCCAAAACTCCGACAAACAGACAGACCGACAGACGATGAGACAAACATGACACTGCAACGGATTAGACAGACTTTGTTCCAAGAGTAAAGTTATTTGAGCCTTATCTATGGCCAGATGTGAAAGCTGGACTCTGAGTTTGTCTGGGGGCCTAGACTTTGACTACTACTACTACTACTACTACCCAGCGCCACTATCCACTCCTCCATTCCATGTTCACTGAGCTCATAAATTAATTGCTAAGCCAAGTCAAGGCGAGTCAAGAGTTGGCTTTTAAGGCAGAGCCAGGCCAAGCCAAGGCTACTCACTCTTCGACGCTGTTGCTGTTGCTGCATAATTGATGTTAGCTTTCCATTTTAGTTGACAGCCGCGTGCGTTCATTGCACTCGTCATGACGACCCACTAACATGGCCAAAGCGGGCCCCGAAATGCTGGATAATGGTGAACAAGAAGAAGGGGAATGGAGCTGCGACTTAGGCTAATTGAACTGGTCGCATACATTTTCCCCTTCATTGGTTATCAGAGTCGTCGTCGTCGTCGTCGTCGTCTTCTTATTTCTGCATTAAAAACACGTTTCAGCTGATCCGTTGATTGCTCAAATTGACAGTAATTAGATTGATTGCTCCAATAAAAAAAAAAAAATAAAAATAAAAGTGCAACGCCATTTAGTGACAGTTTATGCAAATTATAATACAAGGCGTGGCATTGATTAATACCAACCAGCGAAAGTATTTTTCAATATAAACAAGAAAATCTTGTTGCAAGAAATGCAGTCAACAAATTACATGGAAAATTTATTATCATCTTTTGAGATAATATATAAAAGTTGTTCCCTATTTAAAAAAGAATATTAAATCGTATAACTTTAAACATTTAAACATTTCTCTGGTTACCAATTTTATCTATGCTGATTTCTTTTAATCAAAATTTTATATTACTTATACGAAATTCTTGGACATATGAAAGCTCTTGCAATTACTTGACATTTTCACCTGTTATGGTCAAACATTTTATTTCATTTTATTTGAGAGAGAAAGTCCATAGTTTTTTCTTTCTTTTCTAATATAAAATTTCTTTTAATTATTTATTAATTTTTACTTGCAGACATTTTGACAGTTTGATGAGTAAAAATAACTATGTAGACTGCTAAAAGTGAAAAATATTTCTGGCATTTGCAGTTTTTATAAATTCAATTAATTATAAAAAAATGCTTATGGACTTGAACCGCATGCCAATGGCAATGAGAGAAAAAATGGCAAGAAATGTGTTTAAAAATGTAAAACTAGTTTCAAGGGAAATGTGTCTCGGTTAACATTTGTTTTTTTCTCTTACCAGAAACTGAAAGGAATTTGATTGGTAAAGAGAAAAATGTGTAAATCGAATATTTTTGGTAAATATTGGAAAATTTTGTATCCAATTATTTTTATATGAATGAAAGGTTTCACACATTTTGTTATATATTCCATTGGTTAAATGTTGATGCAAAGATTGATCTAAGATTTTCACATTTCAAACATTATCTTTCGATAATGCCAATAAATTTGGAACTTAATAATGAATTAAACTCCATACAAAATTATATAAATTTGTTAAATCGGATAACTCTTTAAGCTTGTAAAAATACCCTTTCTATCCCGACCTTTGATTTCCTGAATATTTTTTCTTAAGTCTCTTCATCGAAATTATTTAAGCATAAATAAACAGAATCTTTGAATTGAATATAAATAAACTAAAACTATTGTATACAAATACTGTCAGGCTTTGCTTTCTTTCGTCCTTGCTGTGCAGGACTACATACATTTTGAAGCTACTTTAAAAACTTTTCCCTAGCAGACAAGTTAAGTTGTAGAACTTTTAATTTTTAAGCAGTTGTCAACAGGAATACAAAGTTCACTCTTTGAAAAATATGAATTTAAATTAAAAGAGCTTCTCATATATGCATGTATACTGAAATGCCGTAGATTCAATTGATGTCTGCAAAGTTTTAAAGTATATTAGGACTATATCTCTTTAATATGTTTGGAAAAATAAATTCATAAACAAAAAGTTTTGTTTAATTAAAAAGCAAAATTTTCTTTTCGTTAGATAATGGTATACAATTTGGTCTTCCATAGTTTTTTTTATTAAAAACTAATTATTAATAATATTAACTAATAATTTAAATATAATTTATAATTATATTTTTTACAATCAAATTCCGACATTTTCACATTTCGATAATATATTAAGTAAAACTTTTTGATTTATCGAGAACTTAAATCAAGGCGATGTAATATACAAACTATAAAATAAAATCAATGACTAAATAAATTACCTAGATATACTGATATATAACTTCAATCGCACCTGATGACTTTATCTAATAGTTAATAATAGCCATAAGTATATAATAACAGTAATCTAATACTTAATATCCTTTGCTTAAACTCTCATCAAATTTCTCCGTGCTTTAAGTGTAGATAAACTTAAAACAAATCCCATCTATTTATTTTAGCATAGCATAGCATATAGTTGGCATTGCGATCGTGCAACTATAACTATTATGTACATACATAATGTATTCCTATGCCCGTTGTCATGTCCTGACTTTTCCTTTTTATGGAGTTAACTTTAATGTTTGCCTAATAACTTATTCCATGACATGTATAAAATTTTTTTTGCTTAATGCCACTCAAAATACAAATTGCCTAGAATTCTGTGGCACGCTTTGGCTCCACATCTGTCTGCCCTGGGTGCCCCATCTTTCCATACCCTACCCTATCCCTCCACCCCGTCACGTAATTGTCTCAATTATTCACCAAAATGAGCCGCCGCCGCTGCCGTCATGCCGCTCTCTGTGTGTGTGTGCGCCTCTTTGTATGTTCATATGTATATATATATGTATATATATGTTTGTTACTGATTTCATATGCGCCTTGTCTGCACCATAACCTCTCCCCCCCTCAACCTCTACCGCTCCATTCCATAGATGCTTTACTTGTGCTGTTTGCATTTGGGAGAGCGCTCGCGCTGCAAATTACATTTGTATGCGTTTTGTGCACGCATTGCAATCGCTGCATATAAATTGAGCCGCAAATGTAAAGCCACAACAATTATTGTAGTGACTCCCCTTCCCCTCAGCAGTCATTAATGCGCCTTGCCATGATGATGACTATCTTATGCTTATGCATGTTGACTGACTTGCAGCTTAGGGTGAAGTGGATTCCAAAGTAACAGAGGAGAAGAGACTACAGTGAAGGTGGTGGAGATGGAGATGGTGGTGGAGGGAGGGGTGCGGATCTGTGTGTTCCACTTTCTGACTAACCGACTTGAAATGCTGTTTGCTTGGTTGAACGTTTGACGACTTGATGTTGACTCCGCTCGATTTATATGGCATTGCGATTTACATTAAATTTCCCATATGCCGGGCCAGCCGGCGACGACCCACGTTCACATCCACATTCATGTCCATGTTGCCCGGCAGTTCAATCATTAGACATGATTTGGGATAGTGCAATGTTGCAGTGGTTAGTGGCCAACTGGCTAACCAACCAGCTGACTAGTTGCTTTAGAGCTATGTAATTAGAGGAGCCAAACCCCCATCCCATCCGCCACCCTCTTTTGCTGGTCATAACTTACAGTCGTGATTTGGCTTTGATTTGGTCAGTGTTTGAGTTGATTGTTGTGGCTATAACTACTCCCTCTCTTAATATGTGTGTGTGTGTGTGTGTTCGAGTGTGTGTGTGTGTATGTGTGTGTGGTTAGAGAGAGATATGGCTGACAGATAATGCCACAGTGTATGAGCAATTTATGAATTTTAAGCAATTTCCGGTATACATTTCGTCTATAAGTATATACAATTGGAACCAATTTCAGATTTTGGACAATTGTAACTTGTGCATTTTGGTGTTGGACATAAGTGATAAGACATCAGAATGTAGCCATTGTTACACTGGTTTACAAGTTTAACGTTACCAAAATGGAAATATGGTTGAATATAAAATGGTTCAAAATTAACGAGCAAATGAAATTGAATGGGGAAATGTGTAATATGTGTAGTATTTGTTTGTACCAACATTCACGCAGCAATTGGCTTCGCTTTAGTTAATACAATTATATTTAGTTTACTGTAATATGGGTTTAAGTTAACTTCTGAATGGAATTGTATAGAAAATATGCATAAATATTTGTTGCACTGAAATCTACGCAGCAATTGGCTTTGCTTTAGCTAGTGAAGTTTCACACAAAAGTTTTGTTAAGCGATTGAAAGTAATCTTCTGTCTCAGTTGAATTTTCTTGAATGTGATTTCGTTTGAAATTGTTCCCGAATAATTTTACTAGGGATAAAGATATTGCAATTTTTTTATTAATTATCCTAATATAAGGTCAGCTCTTTAATTAATAGATAAAAAGCAGAGAAATCGTAGATATAAGATTAATTAAAGATTATAGCAATTTGTAAGCTAGAAAGAAATACAATTTTTAGGTAATATCTATCTACTTCTGGTACCTATATATGTGGCTTCACATCTCTACTCTGACTCATATCAGCATATTTTTTTAATTTCTGCTTAATTCTACATACAAATACATATATATAAATATTAATTTGTTATTTCTGATCTCTATAAAAAAGTTCAAGTGGATTCCCTACTGGGCATGAACTCTACTCAATTGAGAACTCCAAATTGAAATAGTTTTTTTTTGTTTTTTGTTTTCTCTTAATGCTTCTTATAGAAAATTTCTGACTGTTGTCGAGTGAATTTGGCCCCGCCAATAACTAATTGACTTTGATGGACATTTTGCATATACATACGTACATATGTACATATATATATATACAAAAATAAATTATAATTATAACAATTTTGTTCTTGTTAATCAAAGCAACTGTCTACCCTTTCACTCAATTGAGTGTTTTTTTTCTTTTTTAAAAAAAAAGCAAAAAACAAAAAAAAAAGCACAAGAGTAGCAGAAAATAAACTATATAGAAAAGTTAATCATTAAAAACGACTCTGGGGCAAAGGCATTTTAAGTGAGTTAATTGTTGGTGGGGCAACAGCAACAACAACAACAATTTCAATGCACAAACGAGGCCATAAGTTATGCCATTTTGTGTTGGCAGGCATCCTCCATCTCCTCTTTTCCCCAGCCCAGTGCCCTTCCCCCCTTGACTCTCAATTGAGAAGTAGGAGCAAACAAAAACAAAAACAGAAGAAAAAAAAACATACAGGAAAATGTTGTTAATTACGTTTTCATACACAACAACAGCGCAAAAGAACAACAACAACAGCAGCAGCAGCAGCGGCAGCAGCAACAAGAACAATTTGTAGCCCTTGCAACAGTCTGTGCAAAAAAGCATGCACCCCACTTGTCGAGTAAAATGTTAAAAATGCACAGCAAAATAGTTTAGCAAAAATGTTCATTTGTTGTTGTTGTTGTTGTTGGCTAGAGCATGTGCCATTCATTTTGAAATACAGTGAGAGAAAAAGGTAGAAAAGAACATGCAGGAAGCTTTGATGTTTTGACACATTCTAAATATTTTTATTATTCTTTATATTAAGGAATTTAAATTAATATAAACAATTCAAAAAAAAAGTCCAAATATTCCCACTATTTTAAGATATACATTTTAATAAATAATATTATAATAAAATTAATTAACATATTTGATCAGCTTTTGTTACAGTAATAGCTTCTATTATATATTTCTTTCACAAAGTAAAATATATATACATACATACTATATCTTAAAAATTATGCTATATTAAAGAAAAAATCGGATTACGACTTTCAATATTTTTAAATCGAATTTGTGGCAATATTTATTCTTGACATTACTATAATTTCCGTAACATGAAAAATGTATCTATATGATTGGTATCAATCGGAAAGAAAAACCAATTTTTATTTCAACCGTCTAAACAAATATCTATTATAAATATATATTAATAATTATATGTGTATAAATTGGTTTGAATAATAAGAAATTTGTTCTTTTACAGTGTAATTAAAGCCTTCAAACATGAATTGCCATTTAACTGTGTTTTATTCCCTATATACCATATATATTTTATTTATTTTTTTGTTCATTTGTATCTGTAACCATTGCTAAAGGCCTTATACATAGATAGATGCATGCACATGCATATATGTATATATATACATAGATACAGTTACAGTAACTGTGCCAGATGCAACAGCAAAAAAAAAAAGAGAGGGAAAGAAAGAGAGAGAGAAAGAGGGACATTTATAACATTTTCTGGCCATGGGGCATGGGCGATTTTTGTGGGGCATGGTCATGTCCAATGTGTGCCACACAAAATTTGCAACTAATTGCGGATTATCTCTTTAGATCTGCTCTGTCTCTGTGTAAATGCATGTGTGTATGGGTGTGTGTGTGTGTGTGTGTCTGTGAAGACAAATACATGTACATGCATATGTGCATACGTGTGTGTACTCATGTACATATATACTCTGGGGATTGTTTAGCATTTTTTCTTATTTGTAGGCCACACTTTAATAATGCTTTTATATAACACTTTTCATGGGACGCAATTAGCTCTTTAATAATCCATAAAACTATGAATAGAGATTAACTATTTAATCTTTAAACAATCGATAGAGAATAACTACAGGTATTTTTGCTATTAAACGAAAAAAAGGAATACATTTAATGTAGGTAATACCAGAGTAAAGGCAAAGTTTAAAATGTTGGAACTATAACAATTCATTCCACATAATAAATTGGATTTTTTTACTGCGGTTTTTGGGTAGGATTCGAAAACTGGTGGTCCTCTTTAAGAATAAAGTTCTGAATTGAAACAAAAAAGTACAACATTTATTCACTTGTTAAATGGCAATCGAACGTCTCTGTAATAAAGTTATTTCTTAATTGTCGCTTAATTAAATTTAATTAAGTTTTGGTTTTAGGATTATATAGTCTTTTTTTGGATTATAGAATATTTAAGATTCTTCTTTTGTTCTCATACGAGTTTTACTTTATTTTTCACCTGTTCTAATTGCAATTTCGTAAGTTAACTGTTACTCTAACAAGTTTTATTCACACAATTTTTAAATTGATTTATAACTGTTGTTAAAATTTAGGAATTTTTGTGTACAAGTGTTGTTTTTTTTTTATTTTTTTTGTATTTTATTTTTTTGGTGTGAAACTCTACAAGCATTCTTTCCATTTGCTTTTCTCTATTTGTTTTGCCAATGTTTCCCCATTTTCAAGCAATTCATTTCTAATTGCTGGTAATTGTCTACTCTTTCCATACGAAACAATTCGCAACAGCTGTGAGACCTAGAGACCCACAAAACTGAGCAACAACAACAACAACAGCAACAACAACAACAACAAAAAGTAGCGTGTAATAGCAAATTATGTTGCAATTACAAAAGCAGCACAAAAGCAAAGTGAACAACATGAGCAAAAAAAAAGAGAGAAACAAAAAAAAAAACAACAAATAGGAGAAGAAAAAAAACAATAAAAAAAAATAAAAAAGAATTGAGAAAAGTTGAACAACAACAACAACAAAAGCAACACATTTAGCTGGCACATGAGAATTGCGCACATGTTGAAGTAAGTAGAAGACTTTACCACCCCTCCCCCCTTCACCAAACTCCCACGCCCCCTTCTACTTTACGGAATTTCGGTCCACCTACAAGAATATTTCCAGTTTTCTCTAGTTGAGAGTTCTCTATTTACACTCGGAAAAATAATTTGCAAATATTTTTTAAATATTATGTCAAATTCTCTCCAATTGAGTTCTTTTGGTACACTCGAGAAAATTACAATTAAATTGCAATAAATGCAATTTTGCATATATTGAAATCAGTTACATCCGTTGATAAGGAAAATAAGCCGTATTGTATATAAATTTATTTCGGTTCCGATTTTAAATCTTATAACTTTACTCTAACTTTATTTTATATATAAACTGTTGTATGGAATTTAGAAATTCTAGCTTAATAAAGATATTACATATATCTTCCAGCATTTTAAATTAAAAGTCGGGCCGATAACCATAAGAAGTACTTATTCATAGGCATAAATCAATATATTTCTCAATTCAAAAATCATGTTAGGTACTGTCAAAGATTTATCTTCAAATTGCAATACATTAAAGATATTTTTCACTTAACATATTCGAATTATTTCATTGTATAATACACTTAGAAAAGTTTCTCTCGGTTAAATAGTTTTTCATAAAATGCTTTCAAAACTTTGTTTGATTTGTGGATATTCTATCTAGAAAATTTATTTCAAATGTTTTTATAAGATATTTTTTTTTAGAGTATATATGTATGTACATATGTCCATATCCACAAATGTTTTCTTCTCAAACAGCCTAATTATTTTGTCGTTCTTAGAAAACTAGAATCCAAGACCAAAACCAAATAGAGAAACTAAGAAACTAGCTGGTATATTATGCCTGTTTCTGTGTATGAATTTAAAGATACCCTATATTACCAAATTTAGTTTACCTAATTTTTATTACTTTATCAACAAATCCATCTTTTGTTACCTTTTAGCTTAATGTCAGCAAATTAATTTAGTTAACATTAAAATATTTGAAAGATACCTAACCAATTGAGTATGCTATATATCTGCATTAATATACCCCATTGCCAAATAGTTACAGGGTATCACACCAAAAACTACAAAAAAAAACTAATTCAATTGGTTTGTTTGAGCAAAACAAATTGCAGGAAATTGTCGAGAGAAAAGACGTCAGTTCCACCTTGAATACGGCTTTAATAGTCGAAATAAAAAGAGGCAGAGGGAAAGAGAGAGAGAGTGAGTCGAAAATTTATAAAACGCCTACACTGCACAGCAAACAATTTAATTCATGTCTATTAAATTGACAGAAAGGTGTCGTTGGGTGAGCTAATCGAGCAGTGGAGGAGGGGAGGTGTGACTTGTAGGGGTTACTCACTTGTCACTTGATTTTTGCCTTGAGCTATTATTAGTTATAAAATCTATGACCTCAAGTTTAAAAGTTTTTGTTTTTGTTTCTATTTACTGGCTTTCACCAGCCACGCCCATTCGCCTTGGTATAATTGTTAGTTTTGGACCTTTGCTCGTGGGCCAAGAAACCAACTCACGTTCGTTGTTATTTTTTTCTCTCGTTTTTTCTCTCTTTTTTTTCTCTCTTGTTTTTGGTGTATTTTTCCTTATAATTAATTCAACTTTTTCGTTAGCTACTTTTATGTTTTCTTTCTCATAATTATTATGCAGCACTTTTGATATGGTTTTTTCCACCCGTTTCGGGTTAAAAAAAAGACTGAAAGAAAAAACATCAACAATTAACTTTTGTTTTTCCGCAAAAGTTGTTTGAAAACCTCCCCCTACCTTTTTTTTTTTGCCTTATGTTTTCCTTTCCTTTTTTGCTTACGGGAAAATATTTAAATACAAATATTTATATTTATTTTAGTTTTCTTTTTTTTTTTGAGAAGAATGAGATTTGACCATTGTTGATTAGAATGTTTATAAAGGTGATAAAGCAATATTTTTAACAAATTTGTTAAGTGGCTAGTTAGAACATTTTGTAATGTCATCTAATTGGGAAAGTCAGGAAAATTGTTAGATTGTCATCACCTTTTAAATTCTCAACAAGTCATCTAATTGTGAAATTGAAAATTACACTACATTTAAGATATAACTAGATTCGTAAGCGAAGAGTGTATATCATATGTTTTTTTTTTATAAATTGGTGTAAATATTAACAGCTTTTAAATATATTTATCATTGGCTATATATATATATATAGATATATTCTATAAACTATAGATGTAATCATACTGTTTATATATTTGTTATGTTGGACTTGGAACTATTTAAGAATCCTTTCAATATCATTAGATTATACATATGTAATATGACTTTTATTGATCTTAATACCTACCTACATAATTATATAGGTAGAATCTAATTAATAAGTAGATATATCATACAGCTTTAAAATAGATTGAATTGCTTTTATACGTATGCATATTTTTTAAGTATAAAAAGTATAGTAAAATCTTTCATAGAATTATGTAAAGAAATGGAGCCTTAAAAGATAAAATGCTTTAAAAATATTTTCGACTGTTGTTATTATAAATTCTAAGAATGGGATAGGAACTTAAGGAACTTAACAAGATTCCTTCAATCCAATTAAACGATTTTCAAAAGAATAAAATTACACAAATTTCGATGACAGATTTTAATTGTAATCAAAACTCGTAAAGTAAATAAATCACAAAAAGGGAAAAGTTTCTATTCAATGTCTGATTCAATGGCTAATTGAAAATTGTTTATAAATAATCCCATCCAATCACTCAGCCAAAAACTTTATGGTTTTTAAACCCCCCCACAATTTCCCTCTCCTTCCCGTATGGAAACATTAAATTTTGGAATCATTGAAACTTTTTGTTGATTGAAAGAGCAGAAAAATCAATTCAAACATTGGCTAATGAATGCTTTAACCCATTTCAATCAGCGTCATGTCAAATCAGAGCGGAAATATTTTATAAACATATTCATTGAACACGAGATGCGGTATAAACAATGACAAATAAAAAAGAAAAAAACTAAAAAGGAGAAAGAAATGAAAAAGAGAGGGGGAAAAAAATGAAAGTAAAAAGAATTAAAGGAAATTAAATTGATGGAAACTGGAGATCTGATTGTTGTTAGTATTGGCATTGTGTGTATGTTGTGGGCGTAGTTGTTGCTATTGCATGTTTCTTGTCAGTTGTCATTGATGGGTAAACAAAGCGCAACTGCAACTAGTTTTACATTGTAGTAAAGGAATAAAGAGAGGGAATGGGGTAAGCAGAAGAGCAGAGGGGACCGCAGAAGGACAGCAAGATGCATAAATAAACAAAAACCAACAAAAAACAAAGCGAACACTTGAGTATAAAGGCACTTGTGTGTGTGTATATGTGTGTGTGTGTGTGTGTGCTACATGAAGCATGCCATCGTTAAGGAGGGAACAAAACAAAGGGAAGCAGGCAAGAGCAAAGAGAGAATGAGAGAGAAACAGAAAGATTGGAGAATGTCAAACAGCATCCGACCAATGATTCCGGCAGCTTTCCCAATGAAATTTAGAACTCTCTATGAATGGGACTATGATGCGGATGCTACTCCAACAGATGATGATGATGATGATAATGACGCTGCTGTTGCTACGAGAGAACGATAAGAGCTGTGTGGCATGCTTATCATATCGAGAGAGTGGAAAATGTCAATGCAATTGTCACTGCAGCAAATGTTTAGAAGATTTATGCAAACGCCCCCTGAAATACAGAAAGAAAAATGTCAAGAGTTCTCAATTTCCCCGCCCAAAAACATGACTAATTAGGGTATAATAAATATTGCATAAATATCCAACTTGCAACATCGGCATGTCTCCTCTGACATTAAGCACTTGGCTCATTCCAAAGCTTACCACTTGTCTGGCATTGAAGTGGTGAGGGTGGAGTGCGACCCCAACCCTCTTTAGTATATGGAATGCTGTAAAAGTAGCTCCACTTTAGTGTTCCCATTTCCCATATACAAAAGCAATCAATAAATATTTTTTTAAAAATTAATCGTTTGAGGGGGTTGGTGGGAGGGGGGAGGGCTATACGAGAACTGATTCGAAATACAAATAATAATGAACAATGGGCACAAAGGGCTGTGGGCCCCAATATAAACAAAATATGAAAACAGAGGAAGGGGGGGAATGAAGGGGGATATCAAAAACACATTGTTGCCACAAGATGCAAGATGCAAGCTGTATGCTAGTCAAGTATTTTCCGAGGTATGCAGAATGTTTACTCAAAGAAGAGACTTTTCCCCTCACTTGAGTGTAGAAATTGAATTAGATTGTGGCAGAGGGTGGGGGGGAGACGTAGCCAAAGTGTTCTTGCTTACAGTTGGAGTTATATTTAGAGAGTCGACAAAGGAATGAGATAAAGAAAATCTTGCAATAGATTATAAAAAAAAAAGTCTACAGTTTAATCATGATCAATTTTATAGGCATAGGAGAAAAAGAAAGAATATTTGGTTTAAAATGGAAATATTATCAATTAATTTATTGTATTGGAAAGGATATTTATAAAAGCCTCTGCTAGAGGCTAAATATTTTTAAGATATAGTAATATATACAAATTTCCAATAAATCATATAGATTTGTCACTGAAGTAACCTTTGCTCCAATTGTCATGCATTAAATTTCCAACTATTCGTATGAAATTTATTTAGTAATCCTTTTTCGATCGTATAACATTCATTTCAAAATTATTAAAAATTATTTTTTGGATTTCTTTGATTTAATGTAAATTTTAGTTTTCTTTTAAAAATCGATTTTGGCCATATAAATTCTAAATTCTTATATACATTTGACATGTTGATAGCTGATGCAATTTGCAACATCTTGCTGGTGGCAGCATGTTGCTATACCATGTACGCACTGACTCCAGGAGAGCATCCATATGGATACACGGCGGCGGCATTTTGTCTTGTCCACGGATTCCTTAGTCTGGTGCGTTCCTTTGAGGAGTCGGAGGACTGCGGTCATGCTTATCTTATATCGGCGAGCATTTTAGAAGTTATACCTCTGCCATTGGTTAATATAGAATTCTATCTTAAATCGGAACAATCGGGAATAGCATTAGTTCATGCATTATCACTTATACCTCTATTCTATGATATGCTTGGAAAAATGAGTGATGATGCTGATACAAATACAGATACTCTAAAGGATATAGCATTATTGGGAAATATAATGTCAACCACATATCTGGCCATTAAAGAGGGAAATCCTCTATATGGCGGAGTGGCAGCAGCAGCATTTATATCCCGTTACTGTGCGTTATTAGTAGAGATGTTTGTACCCGGAATCGGTGGCCATGTTAGCACTTTGGGCAATGCTTGCATTTTGGCTCTAATGACCTACGCCTTGACACAGGGCTAATCTTTAAAATAGCTGACAGTTGAAAATCTTTTATTAAATTTGGAATATATACATACATATATATAAATTTATAATAAATTGTAAATTTTTTAAGTAGATGAAAGAGAAAAGTTCTATGTTTAATCTTATCCGAGATCGGTATTAATTTTGGTTTTTTTCCCAAAGAGTTTGAATCTCCTTCAGAGTTCTTTAGTTGGCTCTGATCTGACCTACTTTGGCATTCTTTCGACCTTAAACAGTTTTTAATTATAAAGACTTATTTAAATCTCTAAAAATATAACCCTCACTTTAAGGCTATATACAAACAATGATATTGACTTTTTCCATATGTAATTAATTTATAACATTTTTAACAAATAAAATTTGTACAACTTTTGTCATGTCACTCTGTGTTGTCCACTCATGACACTCCATCAAAATGTATACAACACAATATTTTATTCAAATTTCTCAAAATGTTACAACTCAATTTTGGTCATCATTTATTACCAGAAAAAAAAAATGACAAAAAAAAAAGATGAGCACCTGACACTTGACATTTTGTCCACAAAATGAACAATATAAATATATCAAATTGAAATTTTGTTTAAATTGAATATAATAAACCCATTAGATATATGTATGTATATATATATATTTGTGTCATTGTATTAGGACGCGACTAACCACAAATAATAAAATATTAAAAAAAAAAAGAAAATAGTGGAATAAAGGTTCCATTTATATGTATAATCCCTCTCTGAATTTCGATTGGGATTTCCGATTTGGTTATTTTCTATTTTTGTGTTGGCATTGTTTGATTTTTATGTGTTTTTAATAGGAAATAAAAATGAAATCATGTGTGCAACAGATTGTGGCAAACAGCAAACGGTGACCAACAAAATAACAACAATTCTATATCTGACCCTCTCTCGCCCTCTCCCTCTCTCTCTCTCTCTCTTTTCTCTTTTCACTCCACTCTTTTCCTCTATTTATTTGTTATTGATACTCTTACCAAGAGTTAGAAAGATTTTAGTCTAAATTGTGTTTGGGATTATATAAAGATATATATTCTTGCGTTTAGTTTTTGATGCGTTTCAATCAACTGTTTTTAAGGAGTTTTCGAATAGTTACCAACCTGAAGTAATCGAAGAGTAGAAACTATATAGATTTTATCAGAATAAAAAGATCACACGAAATATAAGATATTACTTGAACAATTTCATTATTGTGCTTCCATATTTACACCATAAGATCAATCTATGAATATATTACCAATTTTCATTACCAAGAGTATATCGTATTCGTTATAGAATTGAATTTTTTCTATCTCTTTCGGTTGGTTTAGTTTTTCTGGTTCGATGTCACATAGGAAAACATTTGCGGATTTTTCGGTTCGAGCCGCAAAACATTTGATTTCATTTTGGGTTGCAAGTCAATTGATTTGTAAGGGCGCAACTCTGCCACACACACACACATACATACACACACTCTGACTCCCTCGTCACGCCCACTATATACCAATCACAATATATCTATAGATATATATGTATAGTATAAAACCTATAACCGCAATTTGGTGAACGCTTGAAAATTCAATTAGTTGACTTTTCAGAGATTTTCATTTCGAATTTTGATTTTCGGTTTTTTTTTTGTAAATTTAATTGAATTTCAAGTATGAAATTGCAGTTTTGCTTAAAGTTTTGTTTATAAAGTTTCCAAAAATAACGAAAAACCACTGCAGTTTAGTAGTAGTAATGCCACGCCCACTTACAACTACCTACTTAAACGAACCGCAAACAAACAAATCTAACACGAAAAAAAAAATTGGAGAAAAAAAAACCCAAAACGAAGAAAAAGGAAAAACTACAATCTAAAACGAAAACAAAAGCCGGAAAACAATTTGACGGCATGGAAGCGCACACGGAACCACATTGAAGGCAGACTGTGTGTGTGTGTGGTGTGAGAAGGGCGAACTGTGAGGTAGATAGAGAAAGGGCATCAAATTAAAGAGACGGGCAGCGAGCCGGGCAAGTTCATGCGAGGCCAATGACATTTGTAGTTGTTGCAGTTGATTGCAGTTGATTGTAATCGGATTGCAATTGGCTTGCACTTGTTAGAACACGTGCTGAGAACTTTTATACAAAACTGTGGTCAAACAGGGCCGGACCATAGCTGCATATGGGCCTCAAGAATAAAGCTAATAATAAATGAATAATTATTATGGTTTGTAATGTGAAATGAATTAGAATCCGTAAATATAAAATCGTCTTGAATCTGAAACTGAGTTCAACTAATATAAAAATAAAAATCTATTTATTTATTTATTTATTTATAATGTGATTGGGCAGTGATTGTAAATTACAGCCAATCTTCTTACTAGCTATAGCTACTAGGCCTTAAGCTAAAAAATAAAAATCTATTTTATTTTATATTAACATTTTATCATAAAATTATAAAACAATAAAACATCTGTTTCAGTTCACTACTATAAATGGCAGCTGTTTATTAAAAAATCTATTAGAACATTTAAGGACAAAACATTCAATCAAAAATCAATTATAGTTAATGTCACCATTAAATTAAAAACTTCTTCAATTGTTTCCTTTGTTTCCCTCTAGTATGAATCAGAAATTATTATTAAAAAAATCAAATAAAAAACAGAAGCAGTAAAAACAATAAGTATTATCAAATTGACAATAAAGTATGATCGTTAAATAAAAAGACAGTTAAATGGCATTTGTTTATAGAATGAGTAGTTCTGCTATGATGAAGGTGAAAATTGTAACAGAAAAATATTTTTAAATGGAAAAGCTAAAGAAACTGCTGGAACTAATGACGTCTTTGCTAGGTAAGATTGTGTCAATGGTTCCACTCAGCGAAAGATTTGGAGTAAAAATTTAAAAGTGGCTAAAAGGGGTAGGGAACTGCATACAAGAGGAAGGCAACTAGAATTTGTTTTAGGAAAAAGTTTCAGAAATTAATTTAAAATTTATTTTATATTTTCTTTCATTTGCTCATCACATGAGTTCTTCTCCTTCTAACTTTCTATATACCATTTCAAAGAAAAACCAACTTAAAAACAAATATTTAAACTACATCATTTCCTCTTTTACCATAATAGGTATTCCTACCCTTTGTTATTTGAAAACCGCTCCTGTAACTGAAATTGCTTAGATTGCGGTCTGAAGCGTAAAAATTGTTCAATTTTTACTTCTGCTTCGATTTTAGTTTTCCTACTTTAGCTTGTTCTTGAAACTGTACTGAGGTGTTAATTATCGGGTTTTCCTGTTAATGAAAAAATTTTCCGATTTATTTTTACGACCTGCCTTCAGTTCTCTTTGTACGATCGAACCGGCCGGCCGGCCGCCTGCAGCTTCAGTTACATTTTGTTTTGCTTTAATTATGGTCGTGTGTGTGAGCACGCTTCAATCTATCACCTCTCCTTCCCCTTTTACCACACTCTTTTTCTTTTTCTCCCCCTATTGTTTATATTAACTTTAATTTCGCCCCTTTCCCCAACTCACACATGGCATATAGTTTCATTGCCAAACCTTCCACAAACAGCTGTCAACAATTGAAAATTTTTTTGAAGCTGTCAAAGGTTGCAACTAAACAAAGGAAAGACAGAAGAAAAAAAACACAGAAGCCGAAAAATCTAAGAAAAAATATATTTTTTGTTTAGAATTTGCTTCCGTTTTGTGGCCTTTCTTTTTTTTGTGTGTTTGTTGCTTCTCCCCTATCTTTTGTTTACAACTTTCTTTTCGTTTGGTTCGTGTCTTTGCTTAATTGTTGTTGGCGGCATTTCTTTTTTTTTTCTTTTTTTCTTTTCGGATTTGACATTTGAAAGAAGGTGATAATTCTTTTTAATAGTTTTCCGGTAGCGCACCAACAAGTGACATTTATTAGCCTTCTCGTATACCCTTCCGCCCCCTTTTCCCCCTTTACTATTTCTCCTCGTGACAAGCATAGTAATTTATTTGGTCTTGTGCTATACATACTTTTGCCTGATTCGACTTCTTGGCTATATAGAACAATAAATTTTGTTTAGGCTTACGTGAGATACGTGTAAAATCATTGGCATTGGTCGAGGTCTGACTCATACAGTGACTGCAAATTGATTCTTACCTGGAAGAGAGAAAAGAAAAGGAGATGGAAAAATTTAATATATGTAAAATATAAATATATTGCTTAAATTTAAGTATAAAACTAATTTGAAGTGATTACTGAATCATATACTAAAGCGAGTATAATATTTAATTAAAATTATTTGATTGGTTTACTACTCGTTCTTGATTAATTTGATTTATAATCCTGCTAGAAATAATTAGAATTACAGCTAAAACTTTCTGCTGGTTTGTTTAATTAAAATTGTATTAGGATTATAATGGAGGATAAGCATAAGTTTTAGAGTAAAGTCTCTAATGTGTTTTCATCTTGAATATACATTAAATATTCTTACTGACACGATATGATGATGTCTTCCCATAAGCAAAAAATCAAATTTTCATTTATTAAATACTGGGAAAACTATAGACACATATTTGTGGTTAACACTGACATTCCTGCGGCAAGAGGACCCCCTCCCTCTCTCCTCTCTCTCTCTCTCTCTCTCTCTTTTAGACTGGCTTAACAAATGGTACAAGCCAAAAAGCTTTCATGCAATATTCCTGCCGCAATTGCTGGCAAAATCCTCGGCTTAGGCATACCGCACTCTTTATGCACTCATGCGCTACGCTTTTCCATATTACCAACTAGGAACAACTCTCCATCTCACTCACTTTTTCTATCTATATGGTGGATGGACATCCATCGTTTGCTTCTGAAATACGCAATTTGAATATTTCATCTTAATTAAAGAGACAGAGTGTGAGTGAAAGAGAGTGAGAAAGGAAGAGGACAAGTCGGAAAAATCTACATATATGTACATGGTGCTGGCATATTCGATGAATCATGTTCAATTAGAGCAATTGAATCGACTCGTAAATACTATAACATTTTCTGAGTAGTGAGTCAGACGATGTGACTGATGGCCGAACCACGAACGATTCATTCATGAATATATATGACATTTGAGAGCGAAATTTCAATGTCAGCAAAAGTGAAATATTATAATGCAAATGTACATATATATATGAATATAAATACCTTTTGTATATATGCGAGTATATATATATATATATGTTTATATATATACCACTTAAATTTCAACACGAAACGCAATTATTTTATACTTAGGTAAGCCAAGTCAAAATCTTATGTCATTTTTGCTTTTGCTTTTGCGCAATTTTCTTGGCAACTGTGGCAATTATTATTACTGGAAAACCGCTAATTTTCATTTCGCCCAAAAAAAAAAAGAAAAAAAATACTAAATAAAAAAGAAGAAAAAAATCAACCACAATGGACGGCAACGGCAACCTAAATTTTTATGGTGTGCCCCAACAAACGAGCGCATTTATTTATGATTTTTTATAATGTTGGAATGTTGGGGTAGAGGGTATGTAGGGGAGGGGTGGGTGGTACTAGGCGACATTCAACATAAAGAACCACTTGACTGGTTGCTGGTTGGGTTCTGCCGTTGCAGTTGTTCCGTCAAGTAAGTTGCCGCTTTATGGGCACCACATTAAATTGGTCTTTATAGTTGTAGAAGAAAGAAGGTAGGCAAAGAGCGGGATAGAGAGAAAGAGAGAGAGAGAGAGAGAGGCAGTTTGGTACGTACTCAACGTCGTTTTTTATCGCTGACAAAAAGGTTTTACTTGACCCAGTCAACTGGTATAGCCAAGTCTAACAAAAGTGGGTCGAGAAACGGGCAGAGGCATATTGTTATTGCTTTTGCTTTTGCTTTTCACAGTTTTCCAGTTTGCAGTTTGCAGTTTACAGTTTGTGAGTCAACTTGCAAGCGCTGCCAGCAAATCGAATTTAGATACTTAATGCCTTGTCCCTCGACCACTCGTCCACTCGCCCACCGTCTCTTTCATCCCCTCCTTACCCCCTCAGCCTCTTTTGGCTGGCCTTTTCTGTTTAGACGTATATAAGTTAGTTAAGCGTCAGAGTTTTAAACCATTTGCTATGTAGTTGATTGCTGTTGTTGGTGCGGGGGAAGGACGGGAGGGCGGTAGGAGGGAAACAACTTGTGGAGTGCATAAATTGCAACACTGTGAGTTGCAAGTTCTTTACAAGTAGAAAAAAAAAATGATACAAATTGGTAAACAGCAAAAAATGCATTTAGTTTTATCCTATTTTGGATTTTCTACAAAAAATTTATTGACAAATTCGCTTTTGTTTTGGAATTAAATTATAGAAAAATAAATCTAGTTTTTCTTTTGGTTTGAAATCTGCATGGTTTTGGATTTCTTTAAATCAGTTTTTAACTTAATCTAAATCCTGAATATTATAGTCGATGGGAGAAAATTATTCTTCTTCCTCTTCTCCCTGAAGTTCCGTTTACTAGGATTAAGTAATTTATATTTAATAACAATTTTAATTCAAATTTAAAACATGAAGAGCATAGAAAGAGAAGGCAAAAAAAACCTAACTATTTGGAGAAAAATTAAATTATTAAAATCAATTTTTTATTCTGTATCGAAACTTGCGAAGTACTTATACTTCCCACATATAAAAAATATTAAATTCTTCTATTGAATTTGCATCTAATAAATAAATATAAAAAGAAAATCTAAATTGCAATCCATAAGCTGGATTTATCAAAATCAAGAAAGCGAATAAAGCTTTAATGGAACAGATTAAAAGATTTAATTAAATCATAGCAAAATAAACCCTTAATCATATAATTTCCAGTCCTTTGGATCCTTTAGTTTGTGGTTTCTGCTGGCTTATTCTCCTCCTTGTCCCCCAATTCTCCTACTTCTCCTCCTTCTCCTCCTCCTCTGATAAACCTTTTGTGATTCAATCAATGATTTTAATTTATACGCAAATGCATTGTACTATATTAACATATTATAATCATGGCCAATATGTTTTTAACAAAATTGATGAAACAAAACAATTTGATGCGTAAAATAATTTTTAATAATTTGATTATAAAATCAATTGTAATTATTTGGGAAATTTTTTGATTATCGCATTTATTATAATTATTACTTGCATATTTTATACACACTATCTACATATATATCTAACTATGTTTCTCTATCTCGCTTGCTCTTTCTATTTTTATGCATAATTACAACAATCAAAATTTTTGCCAAATCGTGGCCAGAAAACAATTAAAATTAAAATACAGAAACTAAACGGAAAATCTAATTCTATGCCATAATTTTAACATAAATGAAACCATTTTCGTTGCATACATGAATCAGTTTATGCACATGTGTGTGTGTGTGTGTGTGTGTGCGAGTGCGTGTGTCTGTGTAAATGCTGAATAAAATTTAAACAAATAAACAAAATCGCTTTAGCAGCATTTAATTTCACATTAAATTTATTTAGTTGGTAAACATTTTAATTACTTCCATTTAACCATATTTTTCTCTACAAACCACCAAACTCAACTCAACTCAAGTCGAGTTGTGTAAAATTTATTGTAAATAGTTGTTTATGAGAGGGGATGGGGGGGGGGGGGAGGCCATACACCCCCACCCCCTTTCTCTCTCTCTGTATCACTCTCTGTTCTTCTGCCATTCCCTCTCTTTCGATGTTCTTTTGTGTTTTTATTATTTATGTTTAATGTTAAAGTCACGAAAACTTTTCGCTGACACTGTAACTGTAGCTGTAACTTCCATTGTTACTGTGTCGGTTGGAGTCTCTGGCCAAGGTGAAAGTTTTTACATTTTTTTCTTTTGTTTTTTTTTGAAAATTTAGCTAAATATATATGTACATACATACATATGTTTATATATGTATGTATATGTATCTATATATAGTTTTTGTTGGTTTTTGATTGCTGTATGACAGTTTTGTGTTGGCTCTTGTTTTTTACACTTTTTATGTATTATTATTTGGTTGTTTTTTTTTTGTTGGTTTTTAATTGCTTAATTAAATGCGGAAATATGGAAAGATGAAAGCATATTTAGTTAGAGAGAATATGAGAATTTTTATGATCAAATTTGTGAATGTGATTCTTGTATAGTGAAAGTTGAAGTTGTTATTAAAGTTTTTTTGAAGGGCGTTGAAAATGAAATTTTGAAATAGCAAACAATTATGCACTCAGTTTATAGTTAATTTAACTTGGTAGGGAACAAATGAAAAGTTTTTTATTTTCTACTGCACATGGTAGGATTTGTAACAGAAATGTTAAAGAAAGAATGAGAGGGATAGAGAGAGAGAGACGAAGAGTGATGCGAGAGAAAAAATATGATTTTCCATTAAAAAAGTTAAACATGAGTTAAATAATTATGTAATTTTTGTTATTTTTAAAACAATTCTTATTATTCGCTGAACTAAAACTTTTAAAGTAATTTTAACCAAATCTTAAAGAGCCAATGATTTACAATACAGGGGAATATACCCAATTATGGTAAATACTTTAATAATAACTTGATTATATAGTAGAAAATGCTAGAACACAGACAAATATTTATACCTTTAGTATTATTTAAAGAGATTTTTATAGTTTACCCTCAATCTGACATAACGATTACCATGGCCATTAAAAGTCAATTAATTAATCATGGATTTTATATTATTTATATCTTCCTCAGTTAAGAAATGGAAAAGGAATTTAAAATTTTAGTTTTATTAATTTTCTTATCTTTATTATATTATTTATTATTAAATACATCTTTGTGTTTTAAATCTAATAATATGTACATAAATATATAACTTTTTCTCATAAAATTCAACATAGAATTTAGTAGTTGCCAAGTTAAAAATGGAATTATATTTATATATAAATTTAAATACAGAATGTATATACTATATAAATTTGAACTGCTGGCTGACTGATAAGTTTTCAGCACTATCAGCACATAAAAGCAAATACCTCGAGACTGGGGAATTAAAAACAGTGAAAGAAACAAAGGGGAAAAAAATAGTAAAAATAAAAAGACTAAATCGTATTCAAAGTGCGATAAGTTAACAGGCGTGACTAAGCCAGGCAGTGAGAGGGCCAAATAGCTAGACAACTTTCAGCTGTTTTTTTTTTGCCGGGTTTTTGGGTTTTGTTTGGGTATGGGTTTTGAAGCCCTTTCTTTGCAACTTTTCTAAAATAAATGCCATAAAGTGAAAAACTTTCTTGCCTGACTCACGCACTGCCTTCCTCTGTCGCATGGCGGCGGCTCTTGGAAAGTAATTACCTAAACTTACACTAGAGGAAAAAAAAAATAAAGTATGTCTATTACTCGTACTTCAAGTACAGAGTACAAACATTTCCCCGCACACCCCTCTCCCGCCTTTCACTAAAAAAGGCCTCACTCTTCCGTGCCCTAAAATACAATAAAGTGCGTGCGTTGTGAAATTTATTTAAATTTAATTTTAATTCTATGTACATTTGACTCGTTTTTATTTTTATGACCAAGGCTTTTCACTTTTAGCCCAAAACGTTGAACGGTCTAATGAAGCGGGTTAGATTCCACCTAGTCACGCACGGGGGAAAAAAAGGTAAAGTTTACTTTTGGTTATATGCTTTTAGGCCTCTTTTGTGCTTTTATTGACCAAGTTTGTTCATTTTTCTGTTTTTGGGGAACTCTGCTATACGAAAAAAAAGAGGTATACAAATCTACCTATGTAATTATCATAAAAATTACTTTGAATTATCAATAAATTTCGATATATAGAATGTTTATTTTATATATCAAATAAATGATGCTCAAAAAAGAAACAGAACGTAAAGAAGAAATTTGGAAATGTTTTATCATTCTAGCTAATGTAATGTAATTTTCAGTTTGGTTCTAATGAAAAAGTAATCTTCCATTGGATCCCAGAACAGAAAAGTAATCTTCAGTTCAGTTCAGAATCAATGCAATTTGCTCATCATTTTTTCAAAAATTAGTAATTTAGCAGATAGAGATGTAGAGAGAATTCCTATTAATATGTTCACATAAATCCTAATCTCAGTGCCAGACATTTTCAGTTTAGTTCCAAACATTATCCGTAATGAACAACTGAAACTACTACTGAGGCTATTGTCTGGCCAATAAATGAGTAAGTGCTAGTCGGTACACAGAGTGTGAGAGAGAGAGAGAAAGGGAGGCATATAACAGAGTGTGAGAGAGGGCGCTAGAGAGAGTGAAAGGAGAGGGAATGTGATGTGCTGTGTGGACAGTAAAGACATGGCAGTAAAGTCAGTCAGCAGTAGTAGCCAACAGCTGACAACTGTTTTCTGGCACGAACGTTGAACATTTATCAAATTAAACATAGGGCTCGGTCTCGTAGAGATTGCAGAGATTGCACATGCCAAGTTTGGTATGTAGTTGGAATAGCAGGAGGGAGAGAGGAGGACGAGGAGGAGGAGGAGGAGGAATAGAAATAAGAGTAGGTGACCATATCGTTTTGTGGTTTTTCCTCAGGAAGTATGAAACCTACATATGCCACTCTCACTATGACTTTTTGTATTACCTTTCCGAGAGGTATTAACCAAGCAAGCAACCCCCCCATCCCCCATTTCCAATTTTTGTCATCGTCAAGTGGTAAATTGACAAGAACAAAAAAAACGAAAAAAAAAAACCAAGCCAACAAACAACAATGGGAAGTATAACGAGTGTCTGTCATGTCATCTCAAAATTGGCACTAACGAAATGGATAGGTGGGGGGCAACCACTACCATCACCATCACCATCACCATCGGCCATCTAATTGCCAAGCCAAACAATTTAGCCATTATCGTGACTCAGTCTTGACTCGTTCTGGCCTCGACCAAGTGTTTTTCATTAGCACCCTCCGAAAACTAGTCATCATCAACGTGTTATTGTCATCTTGATCTAACACAAAGGCTTCAATTATGTTCATGAGTTTAGCTTAGTGCGTGCAAATATTGAAAAAGTGATAGAAAATATAATTTTCAAAGAGATGATATGTGTCACGCCCATGAAATGGGTCATCTAGTTAAGCCAAATAAATAAATTCTAAACGAAATGGATGATACCCTGTAGCAAAAATGGTGGATTTAAAATCTAAGATTCAATACGCATATAAAAAATAATATATAATTAGGTTTATAAATGAATAATTATCATTTCTCAATATTGCCAACTCTAAAGTAAAAGTTATTAGGAAGATCTTGAAAATTTATTCTTTTATTTATGGCTATATATTCCTTATCAATATCTAATCTAAATTTATCAAAGTAGTGACTTTTTAATATGAATTGAGTTTATTCTTAACAAATATATTTAGCAGAAGCTCTTCTATTTATGATTCTATTCAAAATCAAGTAATTGAAGGGTATCAAAAAGGTCAGGAATTTAAATATTTATCTATAATTTTTCTATTTATGATTCTTTTCAAACAAATTATTACAGGGTATATACTAAACAAAATCTTTACTTATAAATGCTTCACTTCATTTATAGGAAAAAGAATCTTACCCGAGGAGTTTCAATTTACAAAACATAAATTTTTGTAGGGTATAAAAACCCCCAAAAAAATATAATGAAACAAATGTTGAACTTTTAACATCGCCCAATTTTCCCATTCTCCCCACCTACCTCCCTATAACCCCCATCACCGTGCTACCCACGCTCTCTATCAACTTGCTCGCACATGTGTTTTGGTTTGTGTTGTTTTTCTTTTTTTTTTTTTTCAAAAGTCAAATAGAAAAAGCAGAAAAAATTGTACAAATATAACGTGCTAGCCATACAAATAATTAACTTTAACAATATTCCCTCTCTCCCTCTCTATCTCGCTCTCTCTTTCTCTGTCTCTCTCTCTCCCTCTCTCCCTCTATCAATGCTGTTTCCCATGACTTTTTTCGACCAACACCCATTGAATAAACAAAAGCAGCAACTGAACTGAGTAACAATAATAAAAATTACGGAAAAAAGCCAAATAAAAGGCAATAATGTAGAACAGCAACAACAATTACAATAGCTACAACAATAATAATAATAACAGTTAAAATTATTAACACATACACACACACACACACAAGTACGCACGCACACACACACACACAGCGATAAAAACAGAAGCAATCATTGCGCATGTGTGCGTGCTTCGGTTTTTTACGCCAGAGAGAGCAAAAGAAAACCAAAAATAAAACAAATTAAAAAATTTTGAAAAAAAAAATAACAACAACAACAACAATAAAAAAGGTGTAGAAATGTTGAGAAATAATAACAACAACAAGAGAAGCAGAAAAAAAAGGCAAAGTAATAATGAACAAAAATGGAAACTAGTTGGAATACAGATGAAAGAAAAGAAAGAAGTGGAAGATGAAAAAAAAAGAAGAAAGAATTAAAACCGGTTCGTGAGCAACAACTTTGCAGTTACAAACACATAGATACTAAGCTTTATAGAGTAAGTATCTGTGTGTGCGCTGTGCCTGTATCTGTATCTCTGTGTGAGTGTGTGTGTTTGTAAAGAAACTTTAGCATTTTAGATATGAAAAAGATAGCAATGACTACGTTTTGTTTGTAGCTTTTTGTTCGCTGGGTTAACCCCCATCGTACCCACATACATATGTGTATATGTAGGTGTGTGTTGGGTGTAGATAGCTAGACAGGTAAAAAGGGAGACGGAATAAAGAAGAGAGGAAGAGAAGAAAGACAGCAAAAGAGATACCAAGAAAATGTTATAATGAGTCTTTGAACTTTAAGCCAAAAGATCTTTTTTTCTCCATCATTTTTTTCCCTTTTGTTAAACAAGTTGTTGTTGTTATTGTTGTTGCTGCTGCTGTTGCTAGGCCTGGTACAATAAGTTGTAAATTTATAATGATTTTTCCCAAGTCAGGTTGATATTCTTTTCATTTACATATCAAAAGCGTTTTTTTTTGTTAAATAATAATAATAAACAAGTATTTTAATGATTGAAAAACCAGGTGCAAAAACAAAAGAAACACAATCAATCAACTATATTTTTTTACTAAGCCTTTGTTTTATAATTACAGATGGTTGACCATTTTCAGCTATAATAACATTGGTATGAAACAATTGTTTAATAAAAAATATTATAATTAAAACTTCCACAACTAGAACTAATAGAAAAATTGATCGAAAGGTTCAGGTCTTACTAACTTTTTTATCTTTCTTGGCCCAAGGCATAATATAATCGTTTGGCGTTGATAAATCTATATCTTAACTATATTAAGGGCATTCTCAATAACATTTTTTATCTATCTCATATATAAATATATGTATATATAAATTATAGAAATGTAAAATTTATTTAGACTTGGAACATTGCCCAAGAGAAACGTCATATCTTTAGATAATTTAAAAATATATACAAAAAATTTACCAGAGTTTAATATGAATCTATCTATGGAATATATTATTCAATTATTTATTTAAAATATTATTTATTATTATTGTTTACCAAAATATTTATAGTAAACTGTAAACTAATTTTTCGAATATTAAATCAATTGCGAATATCAACACGTTGAAAAATCAAAAATATTTATTTTAAACTGTAACCACATAACCATTTGTTAATTAACTAAAGCTGAAGCAGTTGCATACTTTTATATATATAAATCGTTATTTATTCATAATATATTTCTTTTTTTGTCTGTTTTAATATATTTATTTACGTTCAGGTATTTCTTTAATTTTATTTAGTATTCAATTATTTCATTAAAAAAAATATGCATTTTTTTTGCTGCTCATAATTTATTATATTTGCAGTCTGGATACCCTATTCATCTATAGTGAGAGGGTATATAAGAGTCAATTAAATTGTCAATCATCAATTAATTTGTTTTAGATATTGTTAACCTAAAATACTATTATATATTATATAAATAAGGATCGCGAATAGTTGTGATGTTGTATTACATACATATATCATAATATGGAATAATTCGATTTGTAATTTATATAAAGCTCTTTTTTGATATGATATGAATATGAATATTAACCACCAACCCTACGGTAGTTCCAAAGTCGCCTTCATTTATTAGATATGTAAGGAAATTGTTATAGATTTAGAATTTATTTGCCGCCCATATGTTTACCTTTAATTGATTTGCGTGTTTAACCTAATATGATTGATTGTTTATAAACCCTCCAGCAGGTTAGCTAATGGTTATATGTCTTTTTTTCCCTTGCAATATTTGGTTTAATTTTGCTTGTTATTTTTTAGCCATATTAATTTATTGGCCTTTTTTCGTTTTTTTTTTGTTTGATGGTTGATAGTTCATGTTAATTTACATATACGGGATTGGTGTTCATTATTTGCGTCATTCATTGTTTGCCCAAATGCATTATGATTTGATATAATTAATAATTATAATGGCATATTTGCTGTAACTTTGCCAGGTGAACGCATTATTTTCAATTATTTTGCATTTTGTAAGGGGGGGCAGTGGGCGGGGGGCGGCCATTTATGCTCGCTTTCTCACACTCACACTCACACATTTTTAATACATTCTCTAATGCGTGCAGTTGTCCATGTAAATTTAATTAAAACTGCACATTTAATTATAATTCATTCAAAAGTGACCGAAAAATTACCAAAACTAGGCAATATATGCCACGCCCATTATAAATTATTATTTAATGATGCAATTACATAAACCAACTCACATATTTAAGGTTCTTCTTTCTACTTATTGTGACATAATTGAGATACAAATGCCCACTCGTTATGCTAGATGCAGATACATTCATTTTGAGTGGGCTAATATGAGTAATTTTATTTCTTTTTTTTTTTTTTTGTTTTGTATATTGATTGAAAATGTAATTGAATGCCCATCAAAATTTGCAAATTTAATTGAATTTATGTTATAATATATAACGAATCGTCTGGTACTTGGTCAAGGGAATATTATACGTATTTACTTATCATTTGTGGGTGTGTGTGTGTATGTGTATTTGTTTGTGTGGGGTAAATAATTTTGCATTTATAATTAGCCAAAATATGAAACACTAATAGCTAGAGAAAATTGCATTCGCCACACACAACTCACAAATTTAAAACGAGAACAAAATTCTATAGTTAGTTATTATCAACCTGTAATGCTGATAAGACTATGTATTTACTACTATCAAAGTATGTATATGTATATATATATGATATATGTATATATATATATATGTATATATATGTTATCTAATCATTACCCACGTATAAATGTGCCATAGTATTTCCCCATGCAGCAATCTCTGACCAACAATCCCAATAGGAATGTGTGTCATATGCATGCATACATATACATACACATATATATATATACATTAATATCTGTATCAGTGTTTGTGTGTTTGTTTATTTGCCCCAATAACGAATACAAAGAAGTAAAACTGAAATACAGGTGCCACTTCTTTTCGTTTTGGGCTTATCAATTCAGTTTGTGGGCCAAATCAAAGCCACAGTCAATGTAAATGTTACAGCACAATGACTATGAATATGATAAATATAGTAACTTAAACATATCATGGGAAATTACTGCAAATAACCAGGTGTACTGTACTATATATATATATGTGTATATAAAATTCATTTGCTATTCTTAGCATCTTAGAGTATAACTTTGTATTTCATATTAAATGACTAATTGTACATTGCATTGATAATCAACATGATTCATTCCTTCTCCTTCACGTTTAAAACGAGTTTTTTTGTGACAAACAATGCATTAAAAGAAATGAATTATCGTCTAGAAATGCATTTGTTTATATATATATATATAAATGTATATATATATAAATGTATTTATATAGTTATATTGTAGTGATAACCTTATTTTCTACCGGGAATTAAATGAAAATGTAAAATGATTCGAAAGTTTGTTTTTAGATACTGAAAGCATTTCGATATACTTACATATGTAACTAATTAAATACTGTTAGAGCTATTTTACATATATATAAAAATTACAAAATTAGATATAAATGAATATCTATATATATCTATATATATATATATATATTCGATATGTAAGATTGGATGCCAAAAAAATAATTTAATCTTCGAAAATTTATTGAATAAAAGTTAAAAATGTAATTTTCTGAAATTTTCACTTAATTAAATGTAATGATTTTTGTGAAAGAATTTTGATATAAAAGTTTAATGGGTTTAATTGGTAATTGTGGCTAGTAAAAATATAGCTAAAACATTGATTTACCTTGTTTTTTTGATTTTATTGAATTTTTAGTTGCAATAGCAACTTTGACTACTATGCCTCTACCTCTTTAATTTGTTTAAGTTTATGTTTTAAAATTAACTTTTTCCTTTCTCTTTAAAATGAGTTTATATAGGGTCATTTAATTGTTAATGCTAAACTAAATCGATTCGTTACTATGCCAAAATGCTTTCAAAATGTAAAAAAAAGTAACTTGAGTCATAACCAAATATATTTAACCGCATTACTAATGTCATTAACTAAATTTGAACGCTTTTCCAACACTTTAGTACCAACAATCTCCAATTTCCATTTTTACTTTCTTAAAATGCAAACTAAGACAAAGCTGTAAATGGAAATTAAGTTAGTCAATCTGTAAGTCAGTTAGTCAGTGTTTTAAATAGTCTTGTTAGTGATTGTCATTTCAATGTGTGACTCAATATGTGAGCACAGGTATTCATTCGCGGCTCATTTCAGAAGACTTCCTTTTGCTAGGCCACGTTTACACGTTGCCTTTGTGTGTGTGTATGTGTGTGTGTGTGTGTGAGTACGTGCTTATAAAGAGAACAAGAAATTTTACTGCTGTTGCTGCCGCTTTCCAATCGATCAAAAGTACATTTCACAGAAAGCTAAAAAGAAACAAAGAAAAATGGAATCCTTACTTTTACTCCTCATACTAAGTTGTATGGGAAAGTTTTTCATAAGCTTCCAACTTGGTCGTCTGTTCTAGTATTGTTCATTTTCTTCTGTTCTATATATTTCTCTGTTGTATTGTCTTTCCGTTTACTTGTGCGCCCAAATAACTGGGTAAAGATGGCACAAAATGGCTGGTGAATTGGTGCTGTAGAGGGAGAGTTGAGGGGTGTAGAGCAGGGTATACAGACTTGGTAGTCTCTATTATATTTAATTTGCCTGGCATACGCTTTGTCAATACAGCAGCAAATCCCCTCGCTTGCGCTTTTTGTCTCCATATAATGGTGTACGGGTATATACATATACATACATATATGTATGTTTGTATGTATGTGTGAGTGTGTGTGTGTGTGCCCAAAATTTCAGCATGGCCCAAAGCGTTGCCAACTTCCTGTGCACGCTCAGCTCACACACAGACACATACACACACACACACACACACATAGTCAGAGGGAGCGATATAAAGGGTATAAAAGTTGCATTTTATGCATGCAAAAATTTTTGTCATTGTTGTTGCTTTTGCTGTTGTTTTTGTTGTTGCTGTTGTTAACATTGTTCAGTCATTTTTCAGCAAATTAGTCATGAAGTTGTATATTCTATTTGTCGAAAACTGAAATATTTGCAACAATTATTTGTCTGCCACGCGAAAATTTGCCAATACACAGAAAATGGGACATGCCAAAATGTGAAATGAAAATGCGAAATGGAAAAATTTTCAAAAATGTAGTGTTAATGCGATAAGAGCCAATTGAATGTAAATTTTAATATCAATTCCTTGTTGTCCATTGAGTTGAAAATTTGTTGCAAATTGCAGCAATTAGCAAAACTTAAAACCAAAACAAAAAAAAGAAAAGGAAAGAAGGATAAAAGAAACGCCTAAAGCGCTTAGCAAAAAGCCTTTGTGTTAGCCATCTTCTTTTATTCTGCCAAGTTTTGCTCTAATTTCAGTTACACACAAAATTTTTGACCAAAGTCAAAAAGGTAAATCTACACACAGATAGAGAGAGATAGATAGGCAGAGAGAAAGAGAGAGAGAAAGAGAGAGCGATAGAGAGACTGAGAGATGGAGCAATGGAATGCAAAAACACTAACGAAACGATGTTATGAATATGAATGAGAATTATTTCTACCGTCAAACGTACACACACACACCTACACACACACACAAATAGTCAGATGTATGTGCACATATCTTTCTCGTGCAATTACCATAGGTAAAATACATAGGTAAAAAAAGAGTTGAACATTATGTATATAGTATATCTATCTATATGTACTACAGTTTGCCAAAAAAAAAAAAACCAAAACCAAAAAAAAAAAGAAAAAGAATAAACCAAAAGACAAACAGGATGCAGAAATAGGGACACGGACAGTTACAGTTTGTAAAGCAAACATCAAATATCTACAGAGGCGTAGTAGCCAACAAGTTAATGAAAAGGGGGGATGCTATTTAACCATTAAGGATATGCAACTCATGTAGAATACCAACAAAATCTTTGACTTATATATTTAGAATTTAAGAGTAAGAATTAACAGATAAAAGAGAGATACTAATGTTGCTTAACCTTTAACCGCTTCATAACCGATACAAAAATATAAGATTAACAATTTTTTAACCATTAATTTTATATATATATTTCCTACCTATAACCGAAATCATTTTTTATGTATTTAAGCTGTTTTTCGCAACAATTAAAAGATTATTTAATGGAGCTGTGATGATTAATTAATTTTTTTTTTTAACGTAATAAGATATAGTCAGCTGTATCTTTTCTTCAACTGCTAAAATTCGGTAATTCTTTAACTTTTCCTCAAAATATTGTACTTCGTTAAGAATAATCTTAAAGATTATATAGAAGAACTTGCAAAAGTTTGAAATAAATTCTTAAAAATTCATTCCTTCTCCTTTTCGCCTACGCCCTTGATTAAGAATATTTATGTTTAAATGAATAAAATTGTTTTTGGTTTTGTTGTTGTTGTTGTTGCTGTTGTTTCTGCACATTTTATTTATTATTATGAACATAGTTTTAGTTTTTTTTTTTTTGGCATTATAGCATCATAGACATGCCTCAATTTGTGGCCATTAAAATGCATAAATGGCAGAAGCAGTTTTGCATTTGACATTTTGGTTTTCTATTCCCATCGCGTAGAAATAAAAAATAGAAAATAGCAGCAGCAACAACAACAGCAACAACAACCAACTGAAACAGCAAAAGAAAAAGGTTTTTCCAGGAGGTAAAAGCGAATGGTTTTTCTTGCCTTATTTACATTTGTGCACATGATGCACAGTTTTGTCAGTAGTCAGTAGTCAGTTGTAGTATAGTTCGCAGGATATATCGTCCTGAAGGGCCAAGAGGCTTTCTGTTACCCTGGGGCATTAAACATTTATAATTGCAACAAGAACAACATGAGAATGTTGGACTGCTGCTGCTGCTGCTGCTGCTGATGTCTGGCTATGCGTCAGGCCTTGTAAAAATGTAAAAGTATTCAGCGTGAAGTGGCAGCTGCAGATTGGTGAGGGGGCAATGAGCTTTCCCCTGATGCTGCATTTTTCGGTTTTGCATACAAAAAAAAAAAAGGAAAAGGAGGGAGAAAAAAAAAAGTAGCGGGATAAAACTCAAACCTTTCAGGTTTAAGCATCAACGCAGGAGCCGAAACAAAAATGTGTGTGTTTGTCTTAAAGTCACG
Source organism: Drosophila sturtevanti (assembly GCA_018150375.1). Lineage (NCBI taxonomy): Eukaryota > Metazoa > Arthropoda > Insecta > Diptera > Drosophilidae > Drosophila > Drosophila sturtevanti. The sequence continues at coordinate 1,081,804 of JAECWJ010000341.1, read as the reverse complement.
TCATGTTGCGGAGTGGATGGTTAGATGGGATGGATGGTTGTATGGGAAGGATGGATGGGATGGATGGATGGATGGATGGGAAAGAGGGACGTGGGCGAATAAGGTGTAGTGGGACAGTGGGTTGGTGGATTTTGCTTGGCCTGGGAGGGGGCCTTTGGGCGGTTATTCGGGTTTCATCCATAATGAGACAGCTGCGCATCTGATGCTACTTCTCATATGCCCATCTCATGCTCAGAGCTCTCCTTTACCCTGTGTTGTTGTCTCTGTGTTTTGTTAATTTTGTTAGGCATCCAGAGACCCACCAGCAGCTTCTTTTCAGCTAATGAGAAATCTACCATGTAGTTCCTCCCTCTGTCTCTCTCTCTCTCTCAGTATCTCTACCCATCTCAACTCATTCTCTTTTTCTCAAAATTTGTGTGGCGTAATAAGAGAAGAAACAAAAAAAACATTGAAGGATTTTAATTAAATAGGCTGCCAACGTTCCTTCTGCTGCTACCGCTGCCGCTGCTGCTGCTGCTGCTGCTGCTCCTTCTGCTGGGAATGTTGTAAATTGTACTCATGGTGAGATATGGCAACGTTTTTCTCTTTCAACCAGCATTGTAACTCCATGCGCACGTCGTGAAGTCTTCTTAATGGCAGAGAGATGAAAGTAATGTTTGAAGAGGTTTGATGTCTTTTCATTTCAAGGATGCAAAAACAAATATTATATTCTCTTATTGTGTGTGAATGTTGTTAGAAAGTTGTATTTGTAATACACCCAAAAAAGCAAGCAAAAAACATAACAGAAAAGAAATTAAAGCAATTCAGGAACACGCTGTCAATTTTTAATTAGAGACACCGACTAATAAAAGTTTATGTAGTAGTTAAATTAGTTTAAGTATAACAAAAAATTTAATGGAATTTAAAAGTAATAAAAGGATACATTTAATAAGTTTTATTAAGCATTTTCCTCACTCTGTATTTTTTCTTTATTCTTTGCTTAATCAGAGCAATGCAGAATTAGCATTTTATTTTTTTTTTTAAATAAAACTGATCGTAAATCATTCAGTATTCAGAAGGAGAAAAAAATGTCAGCAGAGAGTTCTACAATGATTGCTTTCTCTTTTCAGGTGATAAGAAATAATTATCTTACACTAATAAAATATCATAAATAAGTTTTCTAGTTAAATGCAAATCCCTCTAACCAAAATCCACATGGTAAAAATTAAACAATATCATTTTTTTCAAACAAACGAAATAGTGAGTGATGTAATTTCCATTTTTTAGTCGAAGACATTATCTATAAAAAGAAATGATCTGTAATATCAGATATTACCACTCAAAATTTCTCATACCGAATTATCTATAGTTCAATATAAATTTTATCTATATAAATGACATTGTAGTTCTTGATAACATTTGTTATCTCTTTATATATATAATATTTTTATTTTTTAATTTACATATATATATTAAATTTATTTTTGCAATATTATTGCATATTTCGAAAATATTAGAACCCCGATTATGATCTATTGCAATAATCTTGCCGGAATCGTTATCTTAATTAGAAAACAACTTAAATTTAAACCTAAAATCAAGTTCCCGTTGCAGCTATCATTTCGTGATCACAAAACGATTTAAAGCAAAGCTTAAACCTAACCTTACTTTACACCTCAACTTGAAATCATACTCATTAAACACTTTGGTGAACTTTAACATTCAAGACTTCACTTAACGAACCGAGCCTCTTCCTCTTATCCACATTATATCATACGACAGATCTATGTAAATATTTTAATTTATGTATAACTGCTTTGACATCGCTAGCAACCTCTTAGTTCTGTCATCAAGCATGTTTGACCTTTTCAATTTTTGTTTTTATTTTTTGTGGGTTTTTGGCGCATGACAGTTGGCAATTGTCTTAATGTTATGCGGTACTCGAAAAATAAAGGTCACACTGGCAGCGGTTAAAGTTCATCACCTTTTTGCATCACTTCACTTGGATGTAACCTGTTCGCCTAACCGAGGCAAGCCTCTGGGCATGCGCAATAGGTCGAGGAGCCATGAAATTAATATAAACAGGTCACACTTACACACACACACACACACACACACGCGCACATTTAGTTAGAAGAACCGCCAAACTATCAGTTTCACTATATCCATCGCCCCCCAATTCTTAAAGTCTCCTCCCATAGCTTTGGGGCTTCGTTTCGTCATCAATCAATTTTAGCCATAATATGGAAATTTACACATTCTTTTAAGCGGGTGAGAACAAGTTTTCATGTTTTTTTCTCTCTCAGTTTTATTTTATTTAACGCTAAAGCGCGCGTGATATCATCTTTGAGATGTGTCTTACCTGTTAAGATGGCCGCCAGAAAAACAAAAGTAACTGTAGTGATCCGTAACATTTTGCTTGCTTCTTTTCTCTCCTTTCCTTTTCTTTCCTTTGACTTCCTTATATACTGTTGTAATCCGGAGATTTAGGTTCCGTTATTATTATATATATAGTAAGTATGTGTGTGTATATATAGCTTTTTTATGTTGGTCTTTTTCTTTCGTTTTTATTTTATTTTATTTTTTTATTATTATTTTTTTTTTTTTTTTTGGCAAAGGGCTTAGTGATTTTTTTGCATTAGCTTTTCATGCATAAAATGTGTCGTTTTAGTTGTTGGTAAAAGCGCTATAAGGAAACGCGGGCGGAGGAGTGAGTTGCTGCTGCTGTGTGGCACTTTACGGCCGCTAAGGCCTTTTGTATTTGGATTTACTTCTTTTTTTTTCTTTAGCTCCCTTTTATGGGTGTGTTGATATTTACTTTACACACTTTACACTCGCGCACTTTGGGTTTTGCCTTATATATAAATATATATATATATAAATAAAACTTCTTTTTTTTTGAAACCGGAGGGTTTATCGAACTCCTCGCTGGTGGTAATGATTTCACTAGGATTTCGGTTTCGGTTTTGGTTTCGATTTCGTTTTCGTTATCGGTAAACGGTAAGTAACGGTTTCTCTTTCTTCTTTTATTTAAATGGTAAATCGTAACTTATATATTTCGCGCGCAGTTGGCTGATTTTTTCTACTACACACACGTTATCGGAGTTGGGGGGCTATTCTCTAACTGGAGGCGCGCTAGCAACTAACGCAAGTCCGGCTAGATACCAAATAACGCACAATTGATGACGCTCTGACGCTGACGCTGACGCTGACGATGGCGATGGAGCTGACGATGGCGACGGCGATGTCTATGACGATGATGACGAGGCCGTGGTCGAAGCGAACGAGAATTATTCTCACACTTACTCAATATACATACACGCACGTTAGACACACACACGAAAGCGGGGGCGGTGGGTATGGGGCTCAATACAGACACGAGCGAGTAGTAAGTAACACACGACGACAATACAATACACGATGTGTACGATGTGAAGCGACGGGTGGTAAACGAACGTTACGAACGGCAAAATGGCAGAGCGAACGAAGCGTTGAATGCAACAGTTACCAAACGACTGAGGCGCGGTATGTTTATGAAGTTGCCAAACGGCCATGGAAACTGAGCAGCGATGGCGCAGCAGCAGCAGCAGCAGCACCGGTGGTGGCAGCAGCAGCAGCAGCAGCGGCAGCAGCGATAGCGATAGCGATAGCAGAATGTTCACAGACACATATACACATGTGTATGCTTATGCTTTGTATGCGTTTTACATATGCAGTCGACGTTGACAGCGCTGCATTACAACATTTTGGCTTAGCAACATGCGCACTAAGCTAGCAACAATTGTGTTGCTTAGCTATGCCAATGGGCAACATGTTGCTGTGTATATAGAAACAACTATACAAGTTGTGCTCTAGTTTTAAGGTTCTACAACTAACACTTGCACACACACAAACACACATACACACACACACACACACATACACAAAAGCATACAATTACACATATTTGTAGGACTGAGCTGGGCAGGGCTTGGAGCAGCATCTTTTGTCAGTTTGATTTGAATTTGTTTGTCTCTTGTGTATTGCTAGAGATGTTGTTGGATGAATATGCTGCTATGTTGCCTGCTTGCCCGCCTGCCTGCCTGCCTGCCTGCCTATGTCTTGTTGCTTTAGCCGAGTTTGCTTTTGGATGTCGTCGCCATTTGCTGCCGCCGCTACCGCTGCCGGATTTCTGTCTATTTGCAATTTGATAATCTCTCTGCCTTTGTTTGCTGCCATGTTGCTGCTGTAGCTACTGGTCTTGTTGTTGCTATTGTTCTTATAGTTGTTGTTGTTGTTCTTGTTGTTATTGTCATTGTTCATACACAAACACACACACACACACACACAGAGTCTTTGGCACAGTGGTTCTCCGTTCTGGTTTCTGGTTTTTGCCATGCAAATATTGAATGCATTTCATTGCACACAAACCAGACTCCGACACCAAAGCAGCATTTACATACATACACACAAACACTCATACACACACATACTAACACACACACATACATACATACATCTCCCGCAGTTTTTGCCGTGCCACCATTTGTGTGTTAGTCGACGATTCTGTCAATATGCTTTACAATTGGGGCCAGCGGGATTTCTGACCTGACCCACAATGATTAGAATGATGTAAGTTCACAATCGAACATAAATCAATTGTAAGAGAAATACAGTGAGAGAGATAGGGAGAGAGAAAGAGAGAAAGAAAGAGAGAAAGAGAGTGAAGAAAAAACAAGAGAGCCTTAGAGAAATCTCGAAAATTAATTACTATTTTTCTAGTTAAAAACTTTCATTCATTTTTTTTTTAAATATAAATTACTTAATAAAAGAAAAAACTCTGCGATAAGTCATGCCCACAATATATGTATATTACTTGAAGGATATTTTTTACAGTAAGACACGAAACTTATTAAAGAATATATGAATATTAAACAAATTTTGTAATTAAATTATTGCTTTGTGAAAGATAATAATTAAACGTGCAATTAAGTTTAAAAATAACCTTTTTTAAGTTTAAAATAAATCGATTTTGATATTTTTATCAAAAATATTGCGAAATTTAAAATAAATAAGCTTTAATCTAATTTTGTATTACACATTAAATTCTTCAATCCTTTTAAAACACTTTGGAATATTTATAGAATTCTAAACTGTTAAAGAATAATCTAAATTATTGGGAATTCTGATTGATTTTGCCACTTTGATTTGTACAAGAGATGAAAAAAGAAATCCATTTTCCTCCACCTTATTGCATTTGCCTTTTACTCGTACCCAGGCCATGGCGCACACTCATGTGGCAAATAGCATTACCAACCTTTTGAATTTAATCAAAGTTTCTATTTTTTTTTTAATGCCAAAACTTACACATTCAATACCCTTTAGCCATATTTTACATACAAAACTACGTTGAGAGGAAGTAACCTGCTGTGTCTCATGGGTGTAGTTGAATTCTCTTAATATTAAAAGGATGTTCTTAGTCCGTATCTAATAATGATTGAAGAACTACATCATAACATATAATGAATGTTTCATAGAATCATTTCGTTTTAATCTTTTTACATGACCAGTTTAGATTTTCAACGAGCTTCTCACACAATTTGATGATTTATTGTCTGGTTTAACAGTTTTTCCTCAATTTTTTTCCTCTTATTTTTAGGACTTTTCACACGATGTAATATTGTTGCAGTACATGTTCATGAAGAGATTTTGTTTATTTTATTTGATTTTTGGTTGAATGAGCAACTACGCCCATGATCTCACAATTGTGATACACTGTAAATTTGAAATGAAAAAAGTTATTTAAGTTAAGCTACTAGGGGAAAATTAAATAACAAAAGAAAGTTAATTAATAAAATAAAGGAAAAATAAAACAAACCAAATACGTTTCAGGAATGTATGTGATGTATATTATCGCCATCTGTATAATCCATAATCTATATCTACAATCTTATTTAAAAGAAAGCTCTGTAATATGAAAGCTATATATACTTTATATTGTCCCATATTTACTGTCATAAGAACTATCCAACTAATAATTCCTTTCAAGTTTATTCACTACTCAATTCCTCAGTATTCGGATCACAATCGATAAAGCGCATGCAACGCTATGGACGATCGATAAACTTATCGTTTCGAGTGATGGAATTTCGCTTTTAGAAGAATTACTTAAGGGTATTCCCTAGTAGCCTTTTGCCTTTTCTCTTTTTCCTTCCGGTCACCTTCATCCTTGCATCTTTTATTTTTTTTTTTTTGGTGGTTGTGCATTTTGCATGCAATAAAAATATCGCATGCAATAAAGTACATGGATACACACATCAATGGGTGTGTATGTGTGTTTATGTATGTGTGTGTGTGTGTATGCAGTGTGTGCAGTGCACTGGAAATTGTAAATTCATGTTATGGCCAGCAACTATGGCACTATGTAAATTCAAGATGTCTGTGTGTGTGTGTGTGAGAGAGTAGAAGTGGGTGGAGCAAAGACACAGCACGGAAAGGAGCTGAATGAGATATTGGGATTGTAGGAGAGGGAAGCAGGAGGAGAGGTGGTGGGGGGAACTGTGAGCTGAGAGCAGGCAGCATGTGTTTATTGCCAGCACAAAATGATGATTACACGTAATGTATAATGGTTGGACGGAATGAATGTAGAAGAGGTAAGCAAGGGGGGGTGGGGAACTACAACAAGATTCTGTGGCAAGGCGTGTAAAGCCCCGGAAAAGCAGCCGGAAAAGCATCAAGCAGACGGCAAAACAAACAAGGCGTCAACATTCCCTCTGCCACAGTCACCGTCTCCTTTTGGTTAGTCTTACTCTTTTTTTTATATACATATATATATATGTATATTATTATATACATATATGTATATATGTATGTATATATCTCATCTCATCTCCTTTCCCTTCAGTTGTTGGAACTCCATTTTCCATATGTGGCTAAATGTACAGCAGTCCACACGGTTGGCAATAGGACAACGGTTGCCTAAAGCAGAAAAAGGATAATAAGAAAGAGAGGGAGAAAGAGAGAGAGAGAGAGAGAGAGAGAGAGAGAGAGAGAGTGAAAGAAAAAGGTAGAGTAATTGAAAAAGAACAAAATACTAACAAGTGGTAGGAAAAGGACCCAATTTTATGAAAGTCATGGCAACAATTTACCTTTAGCATTTTAACTAAATTAATCATAGTTTAGCATATGATACTTTAACTAATTTTAAAAGTCATATGGAAATGTCAATTTAAGCTTCTTTATTTGTCTATTAAAGAAGTTTAAAATAGGCTAAAAATTTAATCTTTATTGTTAGTAAGATTGATCAAACCCCACAAAGAAGCCTTGGAACAAGATCTTATATTTAGATTGCGAGGCGAATTGATCATTTTCTACTGCTGATCAACAATATATATATCTACAGATATATACTTTATACAGTGGAAGATTGCGCAAGGTATAATTCGTTGCCCTGAATAAGAAAATTTTCCTTTTTTTTTTTAACAAAATTGGACAATTTTAATCCTTCGCTTAGTATGTATATATAATAATTCATAGTCATTAGTGATTTAAAATTGAGTTTTTAGCAGCAAAGTTTCTCAGGTTACCTTTCGGTTCCATAGATAAATCGGGGTATTTTCCATATATAAATTTATGCAGACATCGCCATTAAGTGATGCACAAAATTTTAAATGCACTTCGTATGCAATGCATTTTAGTTAGTTATGCCGCCTCCCCCAACCCACAAAAAGAAAAGGAACGCCTTTCGAATCTCTACCATATATGTAAGTACAGTTTGTACATTTATAAATATATATATATATATACATACATACGTACATATGCGTTTATACATAAAGCCTCAAGTCAAACTCATTATAATTTCATTGCAAGTCATTTCCATGGCATTTGTCCCCCCCCCATTCTATCCCATCACTTCTCCATCCCTATTCTACCTCACTCACACAAAACCAAAAAAATAGAACAAAAACAAAAATATATATATATATACTAAACAAAAACAATAACCGGCAATATAATGAAATGAAAATCACCTAGAAGTTGGCAAAAATAAACTGAACTCTGGTATATAAAGTTACCAAAACATGTAAATTTTTAGAGAGTCAGGTAAAAAGAGGATGTGGGGATGGGGATGTGAATGGGGATGGGGATGATGGGATTGGATGGGTAGGTGTATGGGTGGTGTCATAGTCGTTTGGGGTGCGGATGAGCAAGTAAGACCTTGCATTACAATTGAGTTACAGTTCAGTTTCAGTTTTTGTTGCCATTATTACTGTGTAGAGAGTACGGAGAGAGACTTTCATATTGTGCGAAACAATGAATTTGCATTCGTTCTTTCGTTTTTACCCTGTTGCCATAGTGGTGAAATGGAAGTATTGGAATCGGTGATATTAGGTAGATCTACTAGCTATTATCATTTTCCTATTACCCCATTATTTAATATATATATAGTATGTGGGCATGAATGTATCATATAGTCACTAAGATTAAGCATAGACTTTATAATCTGATTTTAAAGTAGAAAGATAAGATATAGTATATATTATCTGTTTGGATTTTCATACATAAAGAAAATAGACTACAAATTTTTACTTGGAATTTGAAATTGTTTTAAATCGTTGCACGATTCTTTTCCTATACATAATCAAATTGGAATATTTATGAAACATGTAAATTGACATGTTCTTATATGCAATTTGTTAATTAACATGTTTCCCTTTATCTCATAAGAGTAAAAGTCGCTTACGTGACAACAATAAAAAATTCTAAAATTTAAACAAATTTTACTAATATTTTAATAAATATTCTGTTGATTATTAGTTACGAAAGCAAAAGCAAAAAACGTAACAAAAATTTAGGTAATAATAATATATATATTTTGTTAAATGATTTAAAATTTAAAAGACCTTTATGCGTTTATTTTATTTTAAAACAAAATACTTATATTATATATCGTGATATATCGTCAAGAAATAATTTCGAAAATAATTTCGAAGCCCCAATAGATAATTCATACTTTTAAATTGGAAGAGAAATATATATATATATGTGATCAATTGAGTTCTCTATATTGAAAGAATATTCCATTTTCCTACATGTCTTTTTCAGGTGGAGCAATTTTAAGCTATATCCCCAGGACTATACATACATAGTAGATGGTCCTGTTTTAGATATGCTATATGTATGATAGATTTTATATTAAATGATGGCTTAAAATAAATTATGGAAATTCTTAAGGATAATTTAAAATTAATAATGAAAATTCTTAAGAAAAATTAACTGAAGAAAGTTAACTGACTAAACTAAATTAAACTAAACTAGGAAAACATCCTAGAAGACATTCAAGTTAAGTTATCTTATATATATATATATATATATATATATATATATATATTATTACAGACTATGGCATACATTCTCGATGGCAAAGGCTTCTATATTTATACTCATACTTATATATTCATTAGAAAGAGAGAGAGAGAGTGTCATTTACTTCAAAAGACACACAAAGGTTCATTTGGGGTATTCAATAAATGAATTCCTAAAACTTAACGATATCATTTTGAGAAGGATATATTCGAGTCGATATTCGGTTTCACCAGTAGAATTTTAAGTATTTTCTTTCCTTTTTTTTTTGCAATTTTTACATAAACACCAAGAGTAAGAGAGTCAAGTGGTGGTGATGTTGCTGAAAATAGGAGGGGATATTAGAGGAGTGTTCTGATGGAGCAGCTTTACACATTTGACTCGTTGGTTTACTCCCGACTCCCACTCACCCCTAATCCTCAATCCTCTTGCCTAGCGTCGTCTAGCTGTTGGCTCTGCGTCAACTGCGTTGGCTACAGATTAAACTGGGCTTGTAATGAGAATTTCTATGCTGACGACGACGACGACGACAAAGATGTGGGAAGGAAGAGGGGGAGGGGGAGGGGGGATTTAAAGGGGCAGTGACGATGTTGCAAGTGTGGGTGGAGTGAGCTGCTGGTAACTTGTTGTAGAAGCAGTCAGCCGCTGGCAATTTGCATTAAAGCATTTTTCTCTCATTTCTTTTTTCCTTAGTTTTGTTGTTGTTGTTGTTGTTTTTGTAGTTACTTTTCGTGCAACGTCAGCAAGGGGATCGGCTTTGGGATCAGGTCAGAGTTTGACTTTAGAAAAAAAATAAGTATGTAATGCTGCAGCCTTATGTCACAAAATGTGCCTCTCACCTGAACACCCTATCCTTCCCCTTGCACCTCTTAGTTACCCACATTCATCTACTTAAAAATCTGGCCTTTTGCTGATGCAGCGCGCGCGTGCAACATGTTGCGGTTGGCTGCCTCCAATTGGGGATTCGAGTGAGCATAAATTAAAATGCGTCCTCTGGCTTTAAGAGCTTATGAGTTGTCCCTGCCGACCGGCACTACCCCATCTCCATTCCACTAGCACTAACCATAACCCTAACTCTAACTCTAACCCTTTACCCCAGAACCCAGACAAACTTCAACTGCAAACTATTCACACTCTCAGTTGTTGCTACAAATTGAGATTTATGTGTGTGAAAGTTGCACAACCTCAGCCAATTGTGTGTACTTTTGTGAGTGTGTTTGAGTGAGTGTGTGTGTGTGTGTGTGTGTGTGTGTGTGTGTGTAAGTGTACGAGTGTGTGAGTGTGTGAGTGTGGCCTGGTGACCGTCTGGGAAATGGAAAATGGGAAATGGCAACTGGCAATGGGTTAACAGTTTCCAGCTGCGGTAACAAAAGTTTGCAAACTTGTCGTCTTGCCAGTGCAACATTAGCTGGTTGGGTTAAGATGAGTGCTCTTCGCGGGGTGATAAAATTGGTGTGAAGGGGTGTTGTGGGTGATGTGGGCCAGTGGTGGGTGGGTGCAGAAGGGATACAAAGACATGTTGCAAAAGTTTTGCAGCTAAAGGTTAAGGGAGTAAGAGACTTACTTGCGGTTACTCTTTGCCACTTGCATTTTCAGGCATTGTCTTTTTTCGTAATGCTTTAAAATAATTATACAAGAAAATCACTTTTCCATCCCCCCCCCTTTTCTATTTTTGGGAAAATCTTACTTTTTCTTTTCAATTGTTTTTTCTATAATCTTTCGAATTACGGTTGGGTATTATGAGTTTTACACTTGGCTTGTAAATCTTTGAGTGGTTATATAAAGATATAGAGTAAGTCATTTATTAGTATATCTACCTATGTTTATTATATATGTATGTATTTATTATACCCTTGCAGAGGGTATATTAATTTTGGTCAGAAGTTTGCAACGCACAGAAGGAAGCATCTCCGACTATATAAAGTATATATATTCTTGATCAGCATGAATAGCCGAGTCGATATGACCATGTCCGTCTGTCCGTCTGTCCGTCTGACCGTCTGTCCGTCTGTCCGTCTGTCTGGATCAACAGCTTCTCCTCCGAGGCCATAAGAGCTACAGAGCTGAAATTTTCATAGGCTCCTTTTTGCTGCAGGCATTGTATATCTCGGAATCATCCCGATCGGACGACTATATCATATAGCTCCCATAGGAACGATCGGTCAGGAATAAGCTTTATCCTCAATAACATCTTGTTGTTTTTTCAACCGAATGCCACGAAATTTGATATTTATGAGTTTAATATGCTTTTGATACTTCAACCAAGTCTGATCAGAATCGGTTGGCTATATCATATAGCTGCTATAGGAACAATCCGGTACAAAAAAAAATTTTTGTATGAAAAATTTTTTTTCCTCAAGCTCAAAAATATAAAAATGAATTTGTAAATTTGGTATGTTTAATTTACAATAATGCTTCTGGTGAATTATATAGAGAAAATCTACAATAATGGGATTTGAAGGTCTGTTAAATCAAATATCCTTTTTTGGCACGGGAACCCAAGTCGGCGGACGCTTAGTCCATCTTTCTTTTTAGTTTTATATTTCCATTTTTAAAAAAATTTTTTTTAATTTTTTTTTTGGCCATAGTTTACTTTTTTTTTTTTTTTTATATTATTTTTATAACTTTTATAAAATTGCAAAGTATTTATCTTTGGCAATCGTTTCATTTAAATTCTTATTATATCTGTATAACCCTAAGATAACCAAGATTCTTATAAATATCTTATGAATATGTATATGTGTATATAACTTTCACTATATGTACATACAGATCTACATTTGATCATATCCAATATTATTATTTCAGAATGAACGTAATTGTTAACGTAAAAACATAAAATGCATGTTCAGAAAATAAGAATAATCTTATTGCACTATAATTTTATTTTGAATTTATTTATATTTTTAATTTATCATTATATTATATATATACTTTCATTCGGTTGGAATTTCTGCGATAATACATAAATGTATTTATATAAAAGTATAAACTTACTATTTATCTGTAGGAAGGAAAATCATCAAGGTCAAACAAAAGTCTCAAGCTCGATACTAAGCAACATGATCTCGTGAAACACGGCGCAACATTGCCGTTGTTTATTTGAAAAAAGTGTTTCATTCCATAACATTCCATGTTGCGGAACATTTGCACTCACTTGCTCTCAGAAAATGTTTTTTTTTGCTCTCTTTCACTCAATGCAGTATATTATACTTTAGCAACATGATCGCTGTTAACATGTTGCCAGCAAGCATTGTTATCATTGACAACATTTGCTGTTGACGTCAGCGTCGCTGCTGCCGCCGCCCCAACTGTGACTGTACCTTTGGTACCTGTTGTTTTTGTTGTTAGTCGTGTTGCTGTTGTGTTATTTATTTATTTTTTTTCTTTGTTTTTTTTTTGGTTATTTGTGCCCCACCACTTGGCTTTTTGAATGCTCTTTACGCGCGCTTTTGCCTCACCGCATCTGTATCTGTGGCAGCAGCGCTTCATTTGTATCTTTCCATCTGTATCTTTTGTTTGTTTGTTTGCTTTTGTTGTTGCTGTTGCTGTTGCTGTTGCTGCTGTTTTCTGTTGCTACCTTTGCCTCACGTTTTCCCTCCTTTGCTTTTCTGGAAAAAAAGCCAAAAACCCGCAACGGTCAGCTCTCTATATATGTATGCATATATATGTATGTATATGTATATATATATGTATGTAACACCGAGCTTCAACTGTGGCTTGGCGTCTCTCTTTTTATTTATTTACCGTTTTACTTCAGTTTACTCTCCTTTTCAGCAACTCTACGTGCTTTTTTCTATCTTTTACTGCTTTTTTCTCGTTTTATTTTTTGGCTGACTGACTGACTGGCTCCACGCTAGATTAGATACAGATACAGATACAGATACACAAATTCGTATTCAATTGCTTTGCTTTTCAGATTTCTTTTTTATTTTCTTCTTTTCGGTTTTGGGTCTTTCTGTTTGGAGATACATACAGAGGTTTCTTTTGTTTATGTGGCATAAAGAAAAAGGTCAAATCAGTTTTTCGGACGTTTTTCGAATGAAAGAAAAGCTTGAAAAATTAGAAAACTTGCCCCATAAACCTCGGCGGTCAAGGCCAGTTGCTACTTTTTGTTTTGTCTCTGGTTAAGCAATAAACTAAATTGCATAGACAAATTATCGTAAACTAGAAAGAAAAGTTTTCAATAAAGTTTTTTATACTAAAACCCTTAACTAGTTGGGAATTATAAGTTCTGTAAGGAAAAAATGTAGTTGTAATAATGAGTATACATATATGCTATCAATTACTCTAAATTACCATTAAGTTTTGGAAGAAATATGTCTATAATTTAATATATTTCAGACTACTCAAGAAAATTCCTTAAAATTATTTCCAGTACTTATTTCGATTTTCTAACCAGTTGAGAATTATAAGATATTTAAGAGATATGTTTTAAATTTCTAAGTTCTTCAGCTTACCCAAATCGCATGCATGCAGTTGTGAATTATTTAAGTAAAATCTTTTAAAGTTAAACTGGAAATTTTCTTGAACTTGATGCAATGTTTTGTTTGAGGCCTTGAGCTATTACGCGCTCAAGCATCAAACATTAAATAAAAGAAGAAAATAATATATATAATTATATAAAACTTGAGCTAACTAACAACAACAAGAACCAAGCGGGATATTTAGCCTGAAGACTCTTCATGTTGTTGATTCAAGGCTAAGGGCAGACCAGGAGACGGCGACACCACGAAAGCAAAACCATCTAACCTAACTACTTAACCTTTTGCCACCAAACTCCTACACCCAAACTGCTCCAAACTACAGAGACAGAGACAGTGGGAGAGAGACCAAGAGCCTAAGATTGCCCCCAGATATATAAAAGAGGCCTCGAATTTGACTTTAACTCTACAGAAAACCCGACACTGACATTAACCCAACACGCCAACGCCAACGCCAGGCGGCAGCCAGCCTTCCATGATCTAACCTCAACTCAACTTGGCTGAACTTCATCATCATCATCATCAGCATCGTCAGCATCATAGTCAGACAACGCCCACATAGAGACGGGGGCCAAAAGGGGGAGAGAGAGGGAGATAGACCTGCTGGGAGACATGTAAAATGTATCATATTCCATATGATGATGCCGCACCCACAACAATCCTGGCAAGCATTTAAACCAACCAACCAGTTGCAACATTTGTGCCTTCGGGGACCAACTCCTCCATCATCATCATCATGACGAAGATGAGGATGATTATGAGACGACTCGCCTTCGCTTTTGCATTTTAATGCAGCCTTTGAAAAGTGAAGTGCAAGCAGAAAGAAGTGGAAAATAACTAAAGTGTCGCCTCAGAGATTCAAACTCAAACTCAAACCCAAACGAAACGAAACCAAAGCAAAAGCAAAAGCAAACCAAAGTCTGCATTTTCTGTCTTTTGTCTCTAAAATATTATAAAACATAACAATAAGATGCAGGGCAAATGTGAAGTTTACTTTTGCCACATGTATCCCCAGTATCCCCTTCCTTAACCCCCCCCGATCTGTCCCATTTGCAGCAGCTTTACCGCAGTTGCAAAGCCGGTTTGTGTCGTCACTAAAAAACTCTCCAACGTCTCACCCCCACATACATACCCCTTTTAGTCATGTCTCTAAAGGGAACAGGTTTCCCACATATAGATAAATATACATATATATAATATATATATATATATATGTACATATATATATATAGTGTTTATATGTACACGTAAGTTGTCTACTGTTGCAAGTCGCACCCAGTTCTGCTTCTTCTTCTTCTTCTTCTTCGATGTTGTACCTCTTCTTTGTTTTGTCTACCTCTTCTCTTCATCTGATTCGTTCCATCTCTCTCTCTCTCTCTGCCCCCCACCCGCTACTTTTTGAAGCTTGAATACCGTCGACTTCGCTTTCGATGCTTTTGGCCTGCTTCGGTTACTGTGCGTGTGTGTATCCCTGTGTGTGTGTGTGTGTGACTGTGTGTGTTTTTCCCCCTTCTTCTTCTCTTTTACTTGCATCTGGTTTTTGCCTTTTCCTCTCCTTTTGTTAACATCTTTTTTGCTTTGGTCACATATTGTCCGGCTTAAATTCTATTTGTTTTTCATCTTTTCTTTCCTCTCTTTCTCTCTCTGTCTCTCTCTCTCTCTCTCTTACTCTTCATTGGAGTTTTCTTGTAATTGCTTGCCTTGAAGGTGTCTCATTTTTAAGATGCCTGTGGCTCAATCTTGCAACAGAAATCATTCCAACCCCCGCTACGCCCCCGCCCCCACCACCAACACCCGCTCTTAAAACCCACTCAAAGCACTTCTTCTTTTTCTTGTAGAAGAAATTTCATTTGAAATTTAATGAAACAGCAACATGGACTGCAAGTTATATCCTACTAATGAAATGAATCAATTAACGCTTTTTTATACAGATGTATACATACATATATAACTTTTTAAAAAATGGAATAACGATTTTGCAGTATAATTTCTATTATTAAATCCAAATGTATAAGTAATAATAAAATAAAACAAACACAATTGCCACATTTTATATCCAAATATTTATTGTTTTTGCATTTCGATTAAAATAAAGGAATTAAATGTGAAATAAGTTATTTTCTTTTCATTACAATTTATTGTAATTTAAAGTAAATTTTGTTGTACATAAATTTAATTCTAATTTTATATGAATTAATCTATTTTTTTTACATAAAAATAAAATATACACAGCTTAACTTTATTTATTAATTCTTACTTTAATAATGAGGAAATTATAAATTACCTTTAATCAGTTTACTAGCTTAGTTGTGATAACCTGGATTTTAAGTTAGTTAGCTTCACTTTATTTTTACAGAAGTGCTAACAAAAAGTTACAATATATGATTTTTACTTACATATCTATATATATATAATTAATATCAATAATTGGATAATGCTTTTTTTATAAAAAAAAGGTTTTATGCTTTTTTCGCTTTTCCTTGCGTAGCTTAACTTTATTTTTATACATATGTATATGTATGTAAATAATGATAAAAGCTTTTTATTCAGATTTTATTAATTAATTTAGTAATACATTTAGTTAAGTTATTAATTCTTTAGTAGATATTAAAGAAATAAGTTATAATTATTAGTGTATTGATATTTTAGTTATTGGTTATGTTATTTTTGTATCTGAAAGAAATATAAATATATACATTAAAAAATTAATTCTTTTATTCGAGATTCGATTTAAAAAAATAAACTTTTTATTAAAGAAAGATTTAAACTAGTGAACTTTTATATTATGTATATTTAGCTTGATTTTGGTTTATTTTTTAATTATTTACTAATTAATACAAGTACTTGAATTGGAATTTTTAATATCGTCCAATGAATTCATTTTAAAATAATTTAATCTTTCATGCTTAGTTGTTAATACATACATATAATGTTCATATTAATATATTAATGATATATTAATATCAAAAGTTATTGCAACATGATTAGTTCCAATAAATTTTGTTTAATAAAATTTAATTAGTTTTATTAAAGGCTTTTATTTAATATAAATGTTTTTATTAGATTTATTTAAATAAATTTAAAATATAATGGTTACATGCATATGTAAGTACAAAAATCGGGTTTTAATTTCCGTTCCGCTCTGTTGATATCCGGCTGTTGTTTACATGTTGCAAACAATATAAGCTACATGTTGCTGGTGGCCGGTGATGTTAGCAACATTTGAGCTGAAACTTAACTGGCTTAATCTCTTTAGTTGATTTTCCTTTCCTTTTTTTTTTTTGCTTTTTTGCTGCATAATTGAAATGGACAAACCAAAACAGTTAAAACGTAGCAAGTTGACATTCCTCCTGCCGCTGCTGCTGCTGTTGCTGCTGTCATTTGCTTGCCTTTTGTTTCTGGATGTGTGGTACGTGATGCCGAGACCCCTTCCAACCAATCCCCAATCACCCTCCCCCTCCCTCGATGTAGCTGTAGTTACATACATACATATACTGTCACTTGGCATAACGTACCGTTGACAACGTCATTACTGTTCTCAATTTCACATATCGTATGGCCAAACTAGCACACATGAGGCAGGCGAAGGCAAAGAGTAACCAGCAACCGGCAACCAGCAACCAACACAAACCAGCAGCACCTCAGTAATGCATAGTGAAGCGCTCCTTGATTTTGTGCACCCTCCTCCTCATCTTCGTCTTCTCTTCATCATTTTTTTTTTCTTTCTTCTCTTTTTCATCTTTTTTGGTTAAAAACGGAAAAGCCAAGTTGTTGTACAAAACGTGCCAAGTTGCCTCTACCTTTACCTGGTCTGCTTTTGCTTCAACGTTCTCTTTTTACCTCTAAGAATCACCTTCTCCTCCTACTCTTTCTTCTCCCCCTTCTTTCGAGTTGTACCCCTCACTTCACAGTATGTCTCGTCATGCTGGTTGGTATACGTTAATGTGTCGAAAATGTTACGAACAGAAACATGTGGCTTGTAAGCTGCAAAACTCTACGACAGCAGCAACCACAACTTTTGGAGGCTACATAGCAATAGCAATACATAGGTAGCCTAACCTAGCAACATGGCTAGGCAAACTCTCTGGCATTCTGGCAACTTTTGATGTTCTCAAGACATAATTCTTAGAAATTTTGACACTTTTGACATTTAGTAGTTTTGTCTACGCTTTGTATGAAGTTGTTCTTGTTATATTCGTCGAAGACCGAGTTCCACAAAACTTTTACCCAGCTGCTGCTGCTGCTGGTGCTGCTGTTCAATGTTTGCCCCATTGTCAGTATGCGCTACAAATCCGTGGGAGCAATTAAAACTTGCTCCCTGGTTACCGGGAGAGAAAAGAAAAAAAAATAGAAAAAATGAAAAATAAAACTGATGAGAACTTTGGGGGTTATTGGTTTGGTCAGTTTGGCAGGATGTCGGTAGTCTTTGGTTCTTGGCAATACATGGGCATAAGTTGCCCTAGGCAATTTGTGGCAATATGTTTAGCGAGTTGCCAGCAAAGTTATGCAACAACTAGCTAATAAAGTGCGCTTAATAAGCCAAAAAGCCAAAGCAGATAGTAGCGGTAACTGTCTAAACTTTTGGATGTACATACATATATACATACATATATACATACATAACTATGTATGTATGAATGGCAAAACAGTTCATAAACATTGTTCTAGCTGAAACTTGAAACTTTTTTAATTATTGCAAAGTTATAAATTTGAATTTTTTTTCACATTAAAAATTCTTTGCTTTTCTTTTATTATTTTTGATCAGTTAAGTTTCATTTGACTTGTTGTAGTTTTAAAATTCTTTCAATTAATCAATAATAAATAAGTTAAATATATTAAAGACTAATAAATATGACATTCATTTAAAGAAATAAAACAAAAAAAAAGTAAAGATTTAATAAAGCCACAAAAAAAAATGATGATTTTAATTATTTTATCAACTTTTCTTATTCTCATTCTTAACAAAGAAACAAATTTAATAACTTAATGGTTGAAAAAAATTTAAAATATCCATCAATCAATGTAAAAAGTAAATATATTAACTAATTGGTGAATTCCCAAAAGACATGACTAAGTTAGATATAAGAACTAATTAGTTAATCTCTAATAGAGCCATTCTCATTTCATCTTAAATATTTAAATCAATAATTAACTTATTAACCGGTAGTTATAATTACACCTTTTCAAGTTAAATGCCATTAAGTTATTACCATATTTTCAACCAGCTTCTGACCATCTATTTGAAGCCAAAATAACAACTGCTTGTTGTATTACTTTTATGAAACATAGTTTTATAAAGATATGATTAAGTTAAATAAAATAAATAAGTTAGTTGATTGTTCATAATTGTTAATTTTTAAATATTTTTTTTTATTTTTTTGGTGCTATGAAAGCTCTGATTATATTTAAATTGATGATTTTATGTACTATACAGTTTACATAATAATATTTATATATCTATATTTAAAATATATACTTTTATAATACGAAATGTTTATCATTTAAAATTGTAGCCTTTTTTAGTCCTTAAAAACTTTATAGTAAATGTGTTAAAAAATCTGCAAGAGATTGAGAGAAAAAGAAAATGCTTCTTTTACTTTTAAGCACTCCTTCATCAAAGGAAAATCACATATTATGGGGCACGAAATTTAGAGAGTTAAGATATGTGTATGCACATATGTAAATACATACATATACATACATACATACATATATGTGTGTACATATAAACGTATATAAAACTGTGTTCTTGTTTTTTCAAAACTTTTCCTCAGAAGTCAAACTTTTTCAAAAATTATTTTCGGCAGGTTTTAACTAAACTTTGCACTCTTCATTCGCATTGTAATTAGTACCTCCAATACTAAATAAATTTTCTTTGGTTTTAAATATAAATTACTTACTAATTTACTTATGACCTCTGTAAAAATTTTAAATATTTTGTTATAAAAATTTAGACAGAACATGTTAAAAATAACGCTTTATAATCTACAAAAATGATGAAAGTATTTGAAATAATCTTTTCATATATTTATTCCTGCATTTATTCTTCGCTTTAAGAATGGATTATTTTTTGGATCAATACATTCAATATATGTATGTATATACACATATATATTAAATATGATTAAACTAAATGCGAATTGTGGTGGTGGTGTAAGATTTTCACATCCAAAACGTAAATGGAGTATAAATTATTTGTCAAGATTCATTTGTGGGTGGATTGAAAGAATCGTTTCATACCATTTAATTATGAACACAGATTTGTGGGGTTTCTGTTGCTGCTGCTGCTGCTGCTTGATGGCAATCAAGAAAATGTG
The DNA here is from genome assembly GCA_018150375.1 of Drosophila sturtevanti. Lineage (NCBI taxonomy): Eukaryota > Metazoa > Arthropoda > Insecta > Diptera > Drosophilidae > Drosophila > Drosophila sturtevanti. The sequence continues at coordinate 1,061,679 of JAECWJ010000341.1, read as the reverse complement.
GCAACAAGCCATATAAGCCACTTGTAGTACTTATGACTGGTGTATAGATAGCCACTTGATTACAATACATATACTATATACATATATATATATATACTATGTGGTCTGCATATCCACTGATAAAGACTCTTAAAGATTTAAGAGCAGTTATATAGCCCATTTTGGGTATTGCTTACACGCGATTTAACTAAATTGCATGGACGATTTCGATTTACATCTGTTTCAATATATATTTATATATATATATATATATGAAATTTCATCTTTATAGCGAGGGTTGGTTTCATGGTTTAGTGGGAATAATCTATTGCAATTTATAATAGCGAAAACTAACAAAACAAAATGTGGGTGAGAGTGAGTAAATGCCGAAAAGCAACGGATTAAGACTTGACAAACCGCCAAGCAAGTAAGTGGCTCCCCAGCCACGCCCCCATTACAAACACATACATACATTTATCACACCCCAAAGCACAACAAATAACCAGCAGCAGCAGCAGCAGCAGAAGCAGAAGCCTGATCTATTTGGCAACTGTTGCTGATTATTTATTTGAGCTTTTAGTTTCCACACATTTTTTTCTCTCCCTTCCCCTATTCTTTTTTTTTTTCCTTTGTCCTGATAAAGTGTTTGATGCTGCGATTTTTTGACACAAATTGTGTGAGAGATGGTAGTGGTCGGGGAGGAGGGATGGGGGAGCAGAAAAAAGCAAATACACCCACCGGAGCCCAGAGCAAGGCGACCAGAAAAATCTTTTGACAAGGGTGGACAATGGCGATTAGCGCACGGCACTAATGGCCGAGTAGAGAAGCGAGAAGCACAGCAGTCAGACCTCTTCCCCCCCACCCCATGGTCATGTGTTTACTCAAAGGCTTTGCAGCAGAGAAAAGGCACATAAGACACCCCCCTTCCCATGCCCCTCATCGTCTCTTCTACTGCTGTTGTTGCCACTTGTCTTTATTAGTTTTCGCACTAGTAGCTGCTCTGCCACTTCCTTTCAATGTGCCCCTTTTTCTGTTTTTTGTTACGGAGCTTGTCAACAGCAGCATCCGAGCATCAGAGCATCGGAGAAGCATCAGAGGATTGGGCAAGTGCATTGGACAACTTTGGTTGCTTGTTTGCTGTTTACTTGCCTGCTTATGTTATTAGCCCAATGCCATGTTTGTCCAGCTCTGAGAGTGTGAAAATTGAATTTCTCGTACATTTTGCTTCTGATTAGGAAAGCAGGAAAAAAACAAGATAGGGAGAGTAAGGCAGAGGCCATGTGTGTGTGAACGAAAGAGAGAGTGGGAGAGTGGGAGAGAGAGAGAGAAATGAGGGCAACTTGTTGATGCGTGCGTTGTGCCATCTTTGCGGGATTAGTCAGTCTCTCCAGTGTCATCTGTCATAGTTAGGAAACTTGTCATTGAATTGGTTGGTTAGCCAAGTTCGTTGAACTTATTGGCAAGTGACAAGTAAAGTGTGATAACCATTTTTATTATTTTCTGTGGTAACATGGTCTCGAATTTATGTACAAGTTTTGCTTTAATTTATTACTCATATGCATTAAAATGTGATGATAGTTACACGTACATATATATATATATAGCAAACCAGCTGACAAAAACAATTCCATTAAGGATTAGAATTATGTTCCATAAAGGTGCTTGAGCAGAATACTCGCATGTAGTCATAAAAGTTAGTTTAGTAAGTAAGGGATTAGGCCAAGGGGAAAAGCTGAACGTTGGGAATAAAAATCTTTTTACATATTTGTTTATTTTTGTGCCTTCACAAATTTTTGGGGACATGAAGTGATCCTCTTCCTTTCATGTTTTCCCATCGCATACTGTACTGGCATACTGTCCCTTGATTTTTCCTAAAAGCTTTATATCGGCTGCCTATATCAAATATCTAGAGGCATCTGGGGCATTTGTTATGTCCATTTGGTAATAGTAATCAATCAGTGTTGATCATCGAAAGACTGGGAAAAATTCCCCTTTCGGTTTACAGGCTGGGGACCTACTGGACCACCAATACCATTAAAAAGAATGATTTTGGAAGTTCTATTTTACGAGTTTACTGCCATCATAGCAAGTAATTTTAAGGACTTACCATAGCTTTTATCAAATTACGCATTCTGAAATTTAGTTTTTGAATATCATAAAGATTGATCTATAATGAATGACTGATTTTATTTCAATTTTATTCATCGTTAATTATATCTAAAAGAAGATCCTCATCATTTCATTTGTATCTCATGATAGAAACGAAACAAATTCAAAGAACGTCTTGTGGCCAATAGTGAGATACGATAGTTTCGCAACAGGAAATTAATTACCAACGAGATATAGGTAATCACCAGAGTGGCAAGAAGCGACAATAAACCAACCAAGCCATAAAGAATGCATATAGTATTCCAATTCAAGGGCATCTGATAGATATGTTGACGCGAATGATAGATCAGGTTGCCATATAATAATGTGAATATTGTTATATAAAAGTAGACTGTGTGGTAAAAACGTGCAAAATGAATTAGCCATAAATAAAGAAAATTCTTATTCATTATGTAGACTTTATTAAAATAAACAAAAAGAGGCGACAAATTGAACGAAAAGTCAAAGAAAAGTTTAAAGATTTTAATTTTCAAAACATTTTTCTTCTAAAAAAATCTTTAAGGGAAATTAAACTACAGCTTAAAGATCAAATCTGTTTTAAAATTAAAACAGCTACATTTTGGATTTTTGGTCAATGTGATCACTTTTAATCTGGGAAGGCGAAAGTTAAAGCAGGAATATCGACTATAAACCTAACAAAGAATAAATCTGATGTAACCAATGATTATATAGAGAGTGTAATAAGATCTAATTTGTATACCGGCTTGCAAAAGTTCACTATGCAATTGGTCAGATGTTAGTAACGCATAGAAATATATTATATATATATGTATTTCCGATACATTAATAAAATATATGTTATTATATTGTATGATCAGCATAAACAGCCGAGTTGTCTGTCTGTCTGTCCGTATATCTATTTTTATGCCAATTTAGGATACTAGTTTTTGATCTATGTAGATAAAAGTCCGTATATAATTTCCTTGATTGACTATGATGGTTAAGTTTAAGAATTAGCTCGATCAGACTTCTATATAAGATATAGCTTCAAACGGAAAGATTTTTTGTTCTATAACTATAACTATAATAAATGTTATAGTTTTTTAACCTATCGCAACTAACTCGTCATTATTAAATTTAAATCTTAACTTTTTCACCAAATTTTAAAATATATATAGCTCCGAAAGGAATAATCGAAAAATATGTATTTTTTATACTTATACATAAGTTTGAATCAGATTCGAGACTTAATATGTAATTAAGAGATGGACTTCTCGCCTTTCTGTCTGTGAACAATTTTAAATTTGAGTATTTTGTTAAAAAGAAGGCTATGGAAAGTTTAATGGGAATGTAGCTTCGAGTCAAATTTCAGTTTTGAATTTGTTTTTTGCCTAGTAGGTTTGTTTTTTCTTATTCTTTGAATGGAGGACACCAGTGAGCCTTATACCCCTTGCATTGGGATATTGGTCGTTGATGTACCATCGCAGATAGTCGAAAGATATGGTAGGCAATGGTACAGTTATATATCGGCAGGACTGCCCAAATGGCTGGAGTCAGGGGGGGCTTTCACTGTGCCCATATGGTAACGTGATGATTAAGATTAAGATTAGCCTGAATTCTATCATTTTACTTAATTAGGATTGGACGGAATCGTTCCTATTATCGTCACATGATGAATCATGTCAATGGTATCCTTTTGCCTGGAGGAGGAATACCATTAACAAAGGATGAATCAGGACTGACCAATGACTATATAGAGAGTGCATATCATATTTTAGATCTGGCCATGGAAATAAACCGAGCAGGTAAATACTTTCCCATTTGGGGTATCAATCTCGGATTCCAGCTACTCTTGATGCGTGAGGCCAAGGATACAGAGATGCGCACTTCCTGTGAATATATTAGGAACTCTCAAACTCTGCAATTAAATGAAGATTTTAGGGAATCCAAAATTTTAAGAGAATTACCCAAGAAATTGGAAAATGGAATGAAACAGTTTCAATATGCCTGTCATAATCACAAATTTTTTATATCCCAAGAAGCATTTGTTGACCGAGGACTCTCAAAGGATTATCAAATTCTAGCAACTCGTTGCCATCAGGAGTCTGGCAAGACAATTGTCATGTTCGTTGAGCATCGATGTTTACCCCTGTTTGGTTCCCAATTTCATCCGGAACGAGTTGCCTTCGAACAGGTTTTTGCCCTTACGGATACATGCAATTTATCCCATTCGCGAATATGTATTGAGATAAGTCAATATCTGGTCAATACTTTTGTGGAATTCTGTCGACAGAATACAAATCGTTTTGCCAATACGGAACAGATATCACGTCATCTTATATATAACTGGACACCAACTTTTACAGGCAAATATGAAGAGTTTCGTTGGCTGCAGGCATATTTATTTGAAAAAAATGTTGACTATCCCAAGGAAAAAAAGGAAGTGATTCCGTGCGGATTCCCAAAATAATTTTTAGCTACAACCGAAAGGCCAAAACAAACCAAATATAAATTTTTTTTTAGGTTCTTACGATATTTCGAGATTTTATAACTAATAAATTTCTTAGTTTTTTTCACGGTATCTCAAATTGATTTTATTTTCAATTCGATTTAAAAATTGAATTATAATTAATCGATCAGCCAAGAAATTTTGCATCATTTGTTTGCCCAAAGTGAATCGAAGATGATAAAACTTGTGCTAAAAGAAGCAATTATAAAATCTGTATAATCTGATAAATATAAGTATTTAAAGAATTATTAATATAATAATAATATAAGTTAATGCTGATATTCTAGAATTTATTTATACATAATTATATTTTATTTTAATTTAACTTTTTATTTTATTTTACTTACTATCACAAAAGTTTAATTACTTAAAAGGAATATAAATTACTTTTTTTTGAAAACTCGAATCAACTTAAGCACTTATAATAGTTTAATCTCTATCTTTGAAATGAGATATAAAACTATAGAATCACATATTGAGGAAATAAAAGAAAATTTTAAATTAAATAATTTATAATTTTTTATAATCGAAGAAAACTGAGAAATACCTAAGAAACGGAAACTTTATAAAACAAAACAAAACTTTGCTTGAACCCTTTCTTTTGTCTTATCTTATATAGAAAAACCTTATAAACTTGATTTCTTCAAGAAAATAAAAAAAAAATAATGGGAGGAGGGTTCATAAACTAATCAAATCTCAGTAATGTGAACTTTTATTTTAAAAAATTAACATATGACGACGGATGCCAAACAAATTAAAAGACATAATTTCCTATCACCCTACGTAAATGTGCCGCGAGAAGTGGCCCATAAATTATAGCGACTCCTATCAGAGGAGATCTAAAATGAAAAAGAAGAAAAAGAGAACCGAAGGGCAGGGGAAAAAGCAATGAGAATTGTTCTCAGTTGATCCTCCATGAGTGAATGAACTCTATAAAAACCAAGATGTTGGTCAAGAGGCAGGCCAACGCAACGGGTGGCAGGGTTGAGGGACAGAGTACAATGTCAATAGCGAAGGGCAGAGTCAGGGGCCAAAATCGAAGATGGAGTTGGAGGTGAAGTTTTCAGAGCGGAGTGCGGAGTACGGAGGCAATGGCAGCATCCACTTGCCACAACTCGCTCAGGTAATGAAAACAAGTAAAGAAACGAAACTCTTGCCTTTTGCCTCTATTGTGTGTATGTGTGTGTGTGTGTGTGTTGGTTTCTGTGTGTATTTTTCTCCATGTGTCCAATGGAAATTCTTTTTCGTTGTCGTTTGATGTCACGCTTCAAGAGTTCAAATTGGTTTTCGTTGTTGAGGCAGGAGCAAGAGACAGTGGGGACAATGGGACAGTGGAACTCGCGCGATACAGACCGGGCCAGATCTGGCCAGGTTATTGACTTTGATTTCTTTTTCCCCCGACTGTATTTATGTTATTGTTGTTCTTTTCTTCATTTTTTTTTTTTTTTTATTATTTGGTTGTGTGCCCTCGAGATGGCCAACTTCTTGAGTTGTGGAGTGTGTGGCACAGACATTTTCAGGGCATAAATTAAAATTCAATAAAAATGTCAAAGCAATAAACATTTTCTTGCTTTGATTCTTTCCCCCCCCCCAAAAAAAAAGAAAGAAATGTTTTTCTTTTGTTGGTCAAGACAATTGCATTTTGATTTAAAGTGGTCGTTCCATCCTGGTCGTTATATGATATCATAAAGACCTCTTAATAGCATTGTAAATATTTTTTAAAAACAAAAGTCCTGAAAATTTAAATATATTTCAATAAAATGGAGAGAATTTTTTATAGAAGAAAATGGGAAAGTAGTTTGTTATATCTTTAAAAAAATATTGGTGAAAAACTACTACAAAAAATTATTATTATAATTATTCAATTTTTAAAGCTCTTTTCAACTTTCAATTCAAATATATAATATATAGCTAATGTTGAATGTTTGTTATTATGATATCTTCAACATTTTTCTTTAACGTATTGGTCAATATATTGTAAGGCTTTTAGTCGTTTGACTTTTTAAGTATTTTTGGCATTTACATTGAGGCCAAATCACATCTCATTGGAATTACGGCTGACTCATTTCTGTCCATTACTCAAACTACCATAAGGGGGGGCTGAAAGAACCACACCAAGATAACTTTGAATGTGGGGGGAGGGGGAAAACGAGAAAAAAACAAACAAAAATCTACACCCCAATTGAGTTGTCCTTGTCTCAGGCTCTCTCTCCCTCTCTCTCTCTCTCTCTCAAACACAATTAGACAACTTTTGCAGCCATGCATTAACACAACACCATCAACAGGACCAGGCAACAATTTAAATGAGCAGCAGCCCTTGGGTAAGGTTAAGGATGAGAAGGAGAATGCTGAAAGAGTAGGATAGGAGTAGGATGACGAGGAGGAGAGGCAAGGCATAGGACGGACAAGCTGCTAGCTGAAGTAACAATAAATTAATTAAAACTTTTTAGCCAATTCAATTTGTGTCGCTGTCGCCGGTCCTAACATTTGTTTTTTGTATCCTTCTTTTTTGTCTCTTTCAATTATAAATGCACATAAATTGTTGCGTGGTCCAGTTGAGTCCTTTCTCAGACAGTCTCTACCCAGTTCCTTTCCGCTGCTCTCCCTCCTCCGCCACAACGCCCTTCTCCATCCCTTTACCATTTGCTTTCTTTCAAGCTTGACTTGCTGACACTTGAATTTCAAATAATCTGGCCATTTAACAGATTTCAAATGCAATCAAAGTTTGTTGCTTAGTTCATTTTGTAAGTTGAAGCGGTTTTTCGTATTTCAAATAGTTTTCACAAAAATTAAATTAATGCCAAAACTAAAAAAGTTGGAATTTAACCCTAAAAATAAGACCCACTGAATAAGACAAATTACGAGAAAAAAAACTAGTATAGAAACGCATGATGAATAACACAAAATTATGACAAATATGTATACATAATTATATTATCTCAGGCGAAATTTAATACCAAAACTAAAAGGAATCTTATCATTAATGCCAATACAATATACTATATTAATGATATTTAAATAAAAATGTTAATGTATTTCGAAAAAAAATTTAACAATTGTGGAAATAAAAATCTAAATAAGAAGAGAACCAGACGAACCGATCGATCACATTAAAGATTTATTGAGAATATGAGGAATATTTGGAACTAAAAAATCCTAGAGCAAACCGATATATCTATATATCTACTATACAAAGTATATATCATTGACCAAATATTCAAATTTTTTTGATAACCTCATCAATTTTGTACATTTTTTTTTTTTTAATGAAGTATACAAAATATTTATTGTTTGTCTATGGGATCAAATGGGATATCAATTATCTATAGATTATTTAAACCTTTGAAAGAATGAGATTAGATGGGAAGAGAATTAGTAATATATATATAAGAAGAGACAATTAGATGACCCATAGCATAGCTCTGCTTTATATGCCAACAATTTGAATAATTGTTAAAAAATAATTCAAGATATTTATCCTAAAGTAGTAGCAGAGCATAATTTTGTCAACTCTTTAGATTTATTTCATGTCAAGGTGAATTAAAAATGTGGCTTCCACTGTACAAAGGTATTATCTATCATTCTCTTTTTGTGTTTAAAAATTTTAGTCAATATAAATGAAAACTCATTTTCCATCACCTTTCACATAATCTATGTCTATTTCTCTCTCTGCATCTCTTTGACTCATTCTTTTTTCTTACTCTCGATATAAATGATAATATTTTTTAAAAATTTCCCAAAAATTTTATTCTCATCAAAAATGTAATCAATTTCATTTCATAGCTTAAAATGCCGCATCAGCTTACCAACAACAAATTAAGAGAAAGAAAAAAAAAACTAAAAACAAAAAATTGTATTTCTTTTGCATCATGAAAAGGCTCAACTCATGATATTTAATGAAATTATTTTCCTCAAATATATAACCAAACTTTAAAGTTAGAATTAGAGAAAAACTTTCTATTTACACTATGTTAGAATGAATGGTTGGGAGAAGGGGGGGAGGTGGGGTGGGTTGGGTGTAAGTGAGGTGAGTGAGTGAGTGAGTCAGATTGAGTACTGACTCACTTTACTGTGCATTCAATTAGAAATGTTCCAAGTTGCATCTGTCAAAATGATGTGGGAAAATATCTATGTACACTTGAAGAAAATTGTAGTATGGAAGATTTATTGCAGTTGATGTTTTTTTATAATAAATAGTTTATTTTATTATATTTTATAATAAATAGTTTATTTATTATAACTTCTTGCATTATTAAAAGTGATTGAAAATGACTTTATGGAGTCATAGTTCTAGCTAAGTCTTTTCTAATTTTATATAAGTTTTTAAGCCCTGTTTTAAATTGTTTGATTTGCATATTGATTAGAAAGAAGTTTTCTGATGACTCATTTATTGACACAGGTCTAAAAAATAAAACTACTTATTCATAGTTGTTTCCAACTAATTTTTATGTAATCTAAAATGTGATCAGACTGATCAGATCATATGTTTTAAAAGATTCCTTCCAACCTGTTGCCCTTTTAAAGTAAGCTACTTATTCTCATCCTTTTTAATGTTCTAATCCTACCTTATTTTTATTATAATTGAGAGGATAGATTCTTATTGCTGGGGGAAGACTAGACGGTGGATGAATTATAGAAAACATTTTGAAGAGTCATTATTAGATGTGTGTGGTCCTTCTTTATATTAGATTGAGACTATATAAAAGTCGTGTAAGTCTTTCTTCTAAGATAGAAGAATTTTCAAATTATTTCCATTAGATTTTTAGAATATATTAAACGAAAACTTTTACAAAAAGGGTTTGGGGTTAACAAACCCAGATTAGAGTCATATTAAACAAGCAATTTCTTGCAGTGCAGTAATGTACATATAACTTATAAATATTGTTGTTCCCAAACAAATCAAAGAAAATGGAGTACAAAAAAATATTCGTATTGGAGACGAGACTTGGTCTCTTTGACTATTTTAATATGGAAATTGATATGGAACACTTTACTACGGCCTGGGTACAAGTTTATTTATGCATGAAGATGACTTTACATTCCATAGCAACGGGCAACACTTTTACGGTTGTCTGTCATTCAGTCATTCAGTCAGTTAGTCAGTCAGTCAGTCAGTCACACAAATTCGTCTGTCCAGTTGTCTCTGTTTGGTTACGGGCTGTTGGATAACCAGACAAGAGAATGAGAGAGAGGGAGAGAGAGAGAGAGATATATATACGAGTCTGTGAAAATAATATTTGACTACCTTGAATCGAGACCCAGGCTGAGTCCCTCTGCCCTTTTTTTTTCGTGTTTTTGTTGAGTTTCTTTGGGAGCGTCTTGACCTTTTTGTGGTCAAAGTGCACACAAGCATGAATTCAGAGCTCCTCTACCTGGAAAAGTCTTCACTAACCCACACACACACACACACCGTTTGCCAGTTTTTTACGTCTTCTGTTCTGTTCGTATTCTGTTTACCTTGCACTTGGCTCAAACCGTATAACAGGTTTTCTTTTCTTCTTCTTCTTTTTTTTTGGTTGTTCATTTTCTGAACCGCTGCATTTCTCTATGTACTGTGTGTGTGTGTGTGTGTGTGTGTGTGTGTGCCTTGATAGATGGCTTCGGCTTATTATGCCCGCTGCTGCCATAAATATTGATTAATATATAATTTTACATTCCACAGAATGAGGGATCGCGGGGGATCAGAATAAAGTTCAAAACGGGGGTAAGAAGAGTCAGAGGCAGCTGTCGATTGTGTGGCATCATCATCATCATCATAATAACAACTTCATTGTGCAATTGAGTTTACCAGGAATAATGGCATATCCTCCTCCTTTTTTTTTTTTTTTCTACTCCAACCATTTGATAAGTAGCTCTTGGCCATTAGACATTAGAGATTAGGCATTAGATGTAAGGGTTGTTCTTGTTGTTTGTTTTAACATTTTACAGGTGTTGTGCACTTCACACGCTTATCCCTCGACAGCCAATTTGTGGCCCTCGTGGACTACATTTTCATTGCTTCCTTTTTCTTGTAGAAACCTAAAGTTATTTATATAGAATTCAGTTGAGGGTTGGCGTTAAATAATTGACATTATCCTGACATCTCATTTTATGGTTTGGGCTTCTTAGTTTTTTTATTTTGGGTTTCAGGTGAGTTTAAGACTTGAATGGCTTTACTTGACTATAATCTAATTTACTTGACTAGTATCTAATTTAAGCATTGTTATCATTATGTGAATACCTTAAAGTTTATTTTTTCTTTATTGATAATTGAAGGACATTTTCTAACTATGCAAAGGTAAGGATCAAATGAAATTTGGTTTTTACTTCATTCTTTATAAATACTTTTAATTATAAAAAATAAAATAAGGAAATTTGGGGATCACATTATTGATATTAATTAATAGTAAGCAAAATATTGTGTATTATAATGGAAAATAAGAATAACATGATTTATTATACATAGAGTTAATAAGTTAATCCTTTTGGTCTTAGATACTATTGTTAAGAATTCAATTATTGGCCCCCATTACCATGTGAGAGTGCGATCTTTCGCTGATTCAATCTGCTCCATCTGTTAAAGTACTAGGAATTTGTAACTCAGAAGTTTTATATACCCGATTTCTACACTATAATTATCTAAAATTATATATTGGAAACAGTTTCAAAGCAAGAGTGTTTGTTTCGATAAGAAGAGGATTTTTACACGGGTCTTATTTGTCGCAAGACCTATTAAAAATTAAGTTTGGAGTGTGTTTTTCCTGAGTCCTTTCTTTGAAATCCACTACTGTCAATCATCTTTTTAATCTGTATCTTATTTGTGGTAGACTTCCTAAAGGATATGGTTATGAGTTGAGCTTTTGAGAATCCAAAAAGGACCCTTCTCCCTTCTTGTGACCAACTAAATAATAAATAAACATTTCGGGTTAACAAATTTATACTAGACTATGTATTTATTTGATATTGATAATTATCTATCTACTGCAATTATACATATATAATCATTGATTATATATAATGTTATGTTTATTGAGAGAATATTATTCATTATCAAATACAAATTTCAGACACAATAATTCACTAGAGGCCATGTAATTGAGCCTAACCCACCCGCCATTGACAAATGTGGCTTTGTATTTTTGCTCGGAGAGATGGCGTGGGGGTGGGGGTGTGACGGATGGTGGAGCTGGTTTATTAGCAGCTGTTGGCTTGATGGCACTCAACCAAAATCCATGCCAACCAACCGCCAGCCGCATGTAACTCAATTAAATTTGCCGATACACGGCGGCTGTTGCCTACTTTTGTAGTTTTAAATACACGTCTGGTGCATAATTTCACAGGCTGCCAGGCAAAAAGTCAACGTTTTATAAAATATATTACGCTGGCCATAATAATTCACGCACGGCATCAGGAACAGGAACAGAAACAGGACAAAAATTACATGAAAAGGAAGGGAAGAGAGAGAGAGAGAGAGGAAGGGGTAGGTATGGCTATGTTGCAGCAACAACTGGCTGAGCCTGAAGCGTTGCGAAAACTAATTAAAATGGAATGGCCACTGCCAATTAATGTGTCTATGAAGGGAATATGGGAGGAGCCACACCCACGCACGATATATGAAAATTCACATAATAAATAGTGGTGCTGCCCTGCTACCCCTCTCCCTTCTCTACCATCATCTATCCAAGGGTAGGCGGGGCACCTGATCTCCTCCACCGTTTGGCTAATTTACATGCCCCAGTCTAATTAAAGCGGTCCGAAAAAAAACTCCGAAGCTTTATGACTTTTGTGGTCGGCTATAGCTGCCTTGTAAGGGCGAACAGAAACCGTTTTGTATTTCAATAGTCCAATGACTGAGTGAATGAATGACTGACTCACTGACTAACTGACTAACTGACTAAGTGACTAACTGACTCACTGCATTCGCCGGTACTGTAATTAATTGAGAGTCCGCTCACGCACACCAAAAAGGGAGAGGTTTGAGAATGTGTATGTGAATGTATGCGGTGGTACTATATGGCACAAAGAGATATCCTCATCGAGACACACTGACCCTAATTACGTGTAACGAGTTCATAAATGTTACACACACGCACCTGCAACAGTCGATGTGACAACACAACAAGCAAATACTTAGATACAGTAGCGGACTATAAAGTGAAAAAAGGGCTTACTTACTTTTAGATAAGTGTGAAAGAAAAAAAAAGGGATAGAGATCCAGACAAGCCAAGAAAGTAACCTGAGTTAAAACAGAGCTGGTCTTCTGAACATTATAATTGATATTCGATTTCAATTAGATGGGAAAAATGTATAAATAAGGAATTTGCGACTATAATCATGATTACCAATGATGATAGAATATATGTTACAATATATGACAAAAACATATTTAAATGCAAAATTTTCGAAAATCTTTAAACAATAAATTTTAAAAGATCTAAAAAGGCTTAGAAATATATTCGTTTCTGGTTTAAACATATCTAAAACTATTTTAATATAATAAAAAAAATTAAATAAATTCAATAATTATATAGGCTAAATACATAGTTGGTTAGATTAAAGTTAACTGAGAAGTCTTACAATAAAGTAAATTTTTAAATAAAAAGAATGTGGAATATTGGAAAAATAACGAATATTAAATGTTTAAAAAAATAATTTCATTAAGCGGAAACAAGAAGCATTTCGTTTTAAGTCCAAACAATGAATTAGGAAGCCATTCGAAGAATCACAAATAAGAAATAAGAATCATAAATAATTATTTTATAATGTATAATTAGAAAAAATTGTATTAAATAATTAAAGAAATCCTTTTGAAAAATGTCTTCCCATTAAGAAATATCTGATTGATTTATTTGTTTACACTTAATATTTTGAAAAATTTCTGAAAACAGTAGCCCTTTTATCTTGTTAAAGTCCGCTCCTGCTGCGGCATATAACCATTTATATTTGTCTCTCGCTGCGGTGGCTAATTAAAATTAGAGAAAAACTAAAGCAACTCTGGCAAACACGGAAAGAGCAACTTCCAGTTACACAAATGAAATGAAACTTTCTGTCATTGTCATTTAGGCGCTGGGATTGTCCACTCTCAACTTTTGACTCTTAACTCCCGTCTCCCGACTCCAACTCCCGACTCCGACTCCTGACTGTGACGTGTCTGTGGGTCTGGGTTGGGTTTTTGTGATTTTTTTCTTCTTTCTTTTTTTCAACCACCTGTCCAGGACCTTGTTCATTGTCTGTCGTCCTGTTTGTACCCTCTGCTTTTTTTGTTTTTTGTTGTGTTTTTGCTGTCGGCTCGTGTGTCAGTTAATTAATCTTGTCGTTTTGTCACCTGAAATTTTTGTTTGCCTCTAAAGTCGCTTATATGTTTGTTCGTTATTTGTTTGCTTGCTGGATTGTTCATTTAATGTAAAGTGACATCATGTCAGCCGACACCACCGACTGATGACATGTCACATTTAGATACTACCTATCTCTTCAGATCACACAAATTAGCAAATGAATAGTAATTTTCCTTCATTACACGCATCGCATATATATGTTTTCCTCTTGTCTGTATTGATTCCTATCAATACTATTTAATTATCATTTTTATACCCTATATGTCCACACGGGGTATATCATTAAGATGGAGCAGATGTAGCCAATACTAAAGGAAATAATAAAATTTATGACCCTATAAGGACCATAAATTTTTGCTAATCTTTAACAGCTGAACAGAGTCAGTTAAATTCTGTGTGTGTGTATAAGTAAGAAGTTTAAGAAGAAAAATTAGGAGAATTAAATGGATTTATTTGTTGTATTTAACTAAACCAAATTCGGAAGCTTTATTCTTGTTCCTTGTGGATGATTTCAAGGGGTTTTTGCCTGCCTTGATTTAGTGATAGCTAGACTTCGAAAACTATAATCTCTTATCCTTCACTAGCTGGACTAGTTGAATCCTTTACCGTTTTATCAGTTCAGGGATCTATTTTCCTTTAATAAAAGCTTATATTTCTATTCCATCTATTTAAGTAATTAGGCTTAGTTTTTGTAGTTTATTTCACGTTTATTTGTGAAATGTTTACGGGGACTTGTGCCGTACGCTATGCAGTTTGTGCCCCTCTGTAGGTTAGAGGGGAGGAGTGGTCAACAGGTGGGTTTGGCGCGGGAAACAAAATGAAAATGAAAATTCAAATTCAAAATATAGGAGAGAGCGACAATCCATCAAAAGATAGACAAATAATGACAAAATAAATTAGATTGCATTTTAAAAATGTTAAGAATAAATAAAATTATTCAATTTAGCAAAATCTTTAAATAAAAAAAATTATCCTAAAATTAGGAAAACAAAAATTCCACAAGTACTAAAAGTTTCTTAATAAAATAAAATTTGATCTTACAATAATAAAAATAAACAAATGTTAAATGGGGAAAATGATACCAAATAGTTTCCTAAGTTCTAAATAAATTGATTTTTATTTATACAGATGTTGAGAAATCTTTATCGAAATAATATAAAAAGATTTCCCTTAATCAAACTGATTACAAAACACATTTCACAAAAAAAGAAGAAGAAGACAACTTTATCAACTAACTAGTATTTAATGGCAGCATTTAAGATTTTAATTTGTGGATACTTATTTTTCATTATCTGTTATTTTGTGTGTGGATATAGTATATCCGAGTGTATCTGTAGTCATTCTGTGCCATTGTGTGGAATTATTAATGTGGTTTCTCACATACGCACACACACACACACACATACCTATATACTCATACATTTATATACTCGTATATATATATAAAAGTCAAAAGAAATCGCCAACGTTTTCAGTTGATTGCAGCTGTTCATTGTGGTTGTTGTTGTTGCTGCTATTTGCTCGTTTTGCTATATCTTCTCTTCTTGCTAGAATCGCAGTTTCAGCTCATCTAGCCAAACCCCCCTCCCCCCTGTCCCCGCCCACATCCTTGTCTTGACACTTTTGTTTTGCGATGGATGTGAATGGGTATGTATGTTGCAGGTGGCAAAGCATAAAACTTCATTATTGTGTCGTGGTCATGTCGCTTACGTGTGGCATGATGATGGCAATAGAATGCCGTTACCTATGTCTGGCATCGTGGCATCGTGTGGCATCGGCAGCAATGATATCGCACAAAATGGTAGATGAAGCAACAAAAAAAAAAAAAAACAAAAACAAAACAATAATAGCAACAACAACAACAACAACAACAAGAACAACATTGGCGACAACAAAAGCAATATATCATGAGTCCAGCTTTTAGCAAGCTTTTCATAATCAGTGATGCATTGCCAACAGCTCGCAGCTGACAACAGCCACGAGATGATGATGACGGCGACAACAACCAGCACAGCAGCAACAGCAATAAATGGATGAGAAGAGGAGAGAGGGGATGGGTGGGGGCAAAAGGTTCGCTAGCTAGTGGGAGATATTGGTGTACTGCAATGTCGTTTGTCCTTCACCTCTTTCCCTCTTGTTGACTGCTGCTGTTGCTGTTGCTGCTGTTGCTGCTGCTGTTGCTGCTGACATAAATCCATATTTTGTACAGCAAATTTCACGATTGGCTGCAACAACAACAACTGCAGTAGCATTGAAGGAAAGAAAAAACAAAAAGAATAAACCATAGGTGGAAAGCTGGGGAAATTGCTAAAAATTTCCAATTAACTTTAAACTTCAAGAGTCACACAGATACTCATACTCTCACACACACCACCACACACACACACATTTATTCTTCCATTTTCTTATAGACAAGAGATGCATAAATCCCATTTGCTTCAAATTGAAGATGACAAAATGTTTCTGCATCGTGGAATGGAGTCCTCAACGTAGTTGTTGTTTTTGTAGGACACAGGACCTTTAGTATATAAGTATATACAAAGGTATGGATTCTTGATTTCGAAGGTGATTTTTATTATGATAATTGAAAAGAAATCGAAGGAAGGATGTAGATATGTGGACCTTCTGTTTCTTATTAATAAATCTGATATTATTATTAATATATATTATAATTAATATATAAAATTATCATAAGTATAATATAGAAAATGAGAACTTTTACTAGAAAAATATAGCTATTGAATGATTATCTAGTTATTATTAGGATTATTCATTAATCGATCAAAAACCAAATGAAAAACAATTGGAGAAACTTTTCTGCTTTATACTTGATTTGAGCTCACTAATAATCAACTTAATATCAGTTTTGAACATCATCGAAGGTTTATCTTAAATATATCCCTATCCTATTTTCTGTGCTATTTTGTTTAGATATTAGTTTTTGGTTAAGTTTTTTAGTTGCTCAAATCGGGAGATAGGTATTTGATAAATTCATTATAGAAATTATCGGTTTAATGTTCAATTTTTTAATTTAAAATTGTAAATTTTTTTAGGCGACAAAGTTTCAGATGCTTTTTATTAATAGGTAGCTTTTTAGCAAGTTTTAATTTGATTATTGTATGCTATATACAACTATATACTCTGTACAAAAATATAGTATATAAATATAAATATATATTTATTATAAAAGCTACGTTTATTGCTATTATATACAATATATCTCTTATAGTTTTAATTTACCTAAGTTGGCTTCAAGGATATATATATATATTTGATTAAAGAATATCAAAATATGGTTAAAAATTTTTCGATTATGTTAATATAGATTATTGTTATTGCCATTTATATTGTTATTTTGACTATAGTTATATAATATATTTTTCAGTAGTAAAATGTATAATATATGTATATTTATGTAATTTAATTGCATTTATTTAGTTTATATTTATTCATATTCATTTATTTGTATATAATATGTAAATTTTACTTATATATTTATAAACCTTTTGCGCCCTTTGGCCCGCTTTGTTTCGTTAACGCCCCCGGCTAGTGGAAATGTAGTTGTAGAAATATTAGTCATGGTGATGGAAGTAGTGCATTCAACTATGGTTCCCTCTCTCTCTCTCTATCTCTCTCGCTTTCCGTGTGGCTGTAGTTCCATCATTCTTCATTTACTGACCCGACACTAGCGGACGATGTCAGCAGCTGACATTGGCGTTAGCATCATCATCATCAACAACATCAACATCATCATCGATGTTGGCTCCATCTTCAGCATCAGCAGTGGCTCCTTCATCATGGTATTGTCTTTGTCTGTTCCATTGCTACTCTGTGGGCAGCTGCTCATGATGAGCGTGCAAAAGATAGCCATGACGCATTAACTTGCCTTAACGGCCCAACCAAACCAACCAACCCAACCAACCCAGCCAGCCAGCCAACGCATGCGGAAAGCAAACAAAACGCGACAGGCGGGCAAACAAACATCACTGACATCAGAAATGTGCACGGACAGAGAGAGAGACAGATGAGTAGAAGCAACTGCAGGGGCACCAGCTTCAATGAAGGGAACCAGAGTGTCATTGAGTTATAGAGGAATGGCAATGGGAGGAGTTTGGAGACGGACGGATCTCCTGACATTGCACCGAGCATGAACAAGTCAAATAGTCAAACGGAGTTTTGCGGTTTACGGCATTGCCCCCACCACTTCCTCTCTTCTTCTTCTTGCCATCGTGTTTGTTTTCATTGAAATATAAGCTTTAAAAGCGCGTTGCCTACTTTAGGGGGCATATGACCAGTTGCTATGTTACAGCAAAGTACCTTCTTCAGGACTGTCCACCTAAGTGATTATGATATATATATATACGAATAGTAACAATAATGGGGAACCGGATTACTGATAAGGCTAACACATGGCTAACATGGAAGCTTTCCACTTGGCTTGTAAAATAATTTGGGCGTAAAACATCCCGCCTAGACTTGTCGCCGCTCTTTCTATCTCTCTCTCTCCTTCTCTCTCTCTGCGTGTATGTTGATCCGCTTAACTTTTCATCTTTAATCATTCAGTTCATTATGGTAGAAGCTTAAAGCGTTGCCTACAATTCGGCGCCTCCTCTAATTACTTAATTACGTGCTTGACTCGACGTTATCTACAAAAAAAAAAAAAAAAAGTGAAAAAAGTGTAACATAGAGTATGTCTGACAAAGCCACCGAAAATGCCACAGCCGGTTACACCTGTGGCCAGACTAATCTATCATGTGCCATAAAGCGGACGGGCGGACGGACGGACGGATGGACGAGCGAATGCCGGCGGATTCATTCATACCACACAGTACCATAACGGAGCAATGGAGAATTCAGCCGGGTTTTCATTTTAATTTTTTCTTTTTTTTATTTTTGCGCCACTTTTAGCTGTGTTACCTGGGTTAACGCCATCGTCATTGTCTGATAAGCCGCCATTGTGTCCGGGTCCGGTGAGTTGCGCAAGCGGCTTTTGTGGCCAAGGCAAAAACGGCGTGAGAAATGTTTATGACTCCGCGGGGAGCGATGTAGATGTGTGTGACTGTGTGTGACTGTCTGTGTATTTGTATTTGTATTTGTGTGTGTATGTGCATGGGAGTGACGTGTGGGCGGTGGTATGGGTGTGGCTTATCCCCACCGTCAACCCAAACACTAAAAAGCCTTTTGTGCCTTGTGCTTGGTGAAATATGCATTAAGAAGCCACAGACGTTCGAAATAAGGGAATATCAAATGAAATACCGAATACTAAATGCCACAGTGGGCGGGCACTATTAAATAGGACTGTAACACTCAGTTCAAAGTGTACAGTTATCTTAAATTTGCTGAATGTAAATCGTTTTCCTACCTTGATCTTGGTAATCCATTGACTTTTGGCCGTTTTTCTTTGCCTTTTTTGAGTTTAAGTGTAGGCAGGCGGCGATTCATACTAATCCGAATAATTTACAATTATTAAAAAACTACTTTTAGAGGTTTCTGGAAACAAGTATTTCTATATAAATGAATGTAGTTCCATTTAAGCCGCTTGCCTTCTTTTTGACCAAGGAATACCTACTTTTGCAATTTATTAAAATAAATTATTTTCAAGAAGCTTCATCATCAGTTACAAATCTTTGCTCAAAAATATGAAACCGTTAGGTAAAAGCATTTAAAATTTGGTTGAAATTCGGATGTACTGCTTTGTTGCACTGCTTCGTTTTATTATCATGAAACAATTAAAATTATTCATATATATCATATCATTTATATCATATATATTCATATATTCCTATTATTTTGTGAATCTAAGATCCAATCTTGAAACAAACCTGAATAGTTAATTATTAATAAAATATAAACATCGATTACGGTTGAGTGGTAAGAAACTAAATCCTTTTAAACAAATGAGATCATAGGATCTTATGATAAACAATTAAATTTTTTATTTATCGTGTTTTTAGCACAAAGTCTCAGAATAAGTTTCTTTTTAAATTCATTTATTCCTTCAAAATCTGAATTAAATCAAGTTCATGTGTGTGTTAATCAGCTTATTCAAAACTGTGTTCAAAAATTATAAAAAAATCTATTTACATAAAATTATGCTAATTATATAAATTATGTTAATTAGATTTCAAATTTTCCATGTGTTTCTTTGGAGCATACAAATGATTAATATTTGCCCATGGTGCAGAGTAAACATGCAATGTTATGCTAACAGAGTCGTTAACAGATGACTGTTAACCATAACATTTTGAGCATGCCTGAAAGTATGCCAAGTAAAACGCATAATGTCAATTTTTTATACCCCCATCTGTAACCAACAAAATATGTTGCATACTTAAGGGGCGCAACAAGGATTGGAAAGAAATATCGGACTGAAAACTTTTTAATAAACTTTTGCTATTTTTTGGCTTTGTTTTTTTACTTTTGGTTTTTTTTTTCTTTTGCTTTGCAACGAAAACAGCTGCAACTTTTGCCGGTTGGTAATTTGCCAAGACTTCCTTTGCCTTTCACAATTGCGCGACAGCACGAAATTGTCAACGTAATTCGCATTGAACCATGAAATTCTTTTCATTTTTTTTTTCTTCATCTATTTTGGCTAACAGCAAAAACAAATTTTACTGAGTAGAAATCGAGGAAAGAGCGAACACAAATTTTCGATAGTCTTGTGTGAGTCATGGCAACAACAAATAAACTTGTCGCCTTTAATAATCCAAATTGATAGGAAACAATGGAAATGAGACAAAAAGAAAAATAAGAAATAAAAGATAAAGATTATTATTTTCATTTTGCCGGTACAGAATGCAATTGTGGAAATGGCTGTGGAATAAAATATTACAAATATTATTGTGATTTCGCTAAAATTGCAGTAAAGGAAATAAATTGAAAGGTAAATGACAAACGGCGCTAATGCAAATGGAAATCTGAGATTAATGACAGCTAAAATTATTGAGAGATTTTGTTTTTAAAAGGCAGGCGACTTGATTTAGGGGAAATTGTATTTTGGGCAATGGGAAAGGTTTATTTTAAGACAAGAGGCTTAAAAGTAAAAATTTTGTAGTAACTTTTAGAGTTAAAAAATGAAATGGCGAATTATTTGAGATCAAGTTTTATGTCTTCTATCTGATAGTAATATGTATGCTATAACTACTTCAATTAAATCTTAAGTATACCAATTTATATAGATTTAAATTCTAGCAGATGGTGTAAAGAATAGATATATCTGAATAAATCAATATCATTTAACTGAAATCCAGTTTTTCCAATGATATTGGATACTAATTTTCATTCTATTTGAGAGTATGGCAATAATAAACTGAATTTGTCAAACTTTTACCATATTGCAAGCAGACAGTTGACACTTTCAGTTCTCATTTCATATCAAGATTCCCCTGCCTTCCCCTTGTCTGTCGTAATGACACAACCATTTAATGCCCATGGAAGGAATAGTCTCTATCCTAAACCCAGCAACATTTTTTTTTTCACTTGGTCCTCGTTTCTAACCCAAGGGCATGCATGTATTTTGCACTGAAAAATATGCTGAATTCGCAGTTTATGATTCGACAACGTTGCATTAAAAGTCACAGACTGGCAACAGGCTAAATATCGCCGCTATAAATCGTCTGTCCATATAAATTCAGTTTGTCAAAGAGGGAGAGAAGAGAAGGGAAGATACAGACAACCATCGTGCAAAACACTAATAAAGAGATTTCTCATTGCAAATCTAGATTAATGCTGAAGGGTTGAATATGAAGTTCCGTACTTGCCGAATCGGATGTTTAAAGTTGATTTTGGAGTTAGCTCATCTTTTGTATTAAATAAGTTAAAATCTAGTAGAATTTGTATCCCTCTTTAAATTGGATTGCTGCTCTCTAACTAATCTTGTCTCTCATATTTCTTATGGTTTGCTTTACTCCGACTTGATCTTGCATTCGATGTTAGTCCCTTTCGATTTAATGAAAACTTTAATTCTATAGCATTTAATTTAATGGTTAGCTGATTCTAGATCAAGATTTGAGATTTTAGAGCGCATTTTATAAACCAGAACCTTCCCATAATCAAAATAAAAATATTCATCTAATCCAATTTTTGAAGCATATTCTTTTTTTTCTATTTTTTTTTTGCCAATATTAAAAATAAATTCAAAAATAAAAAATTGAAATAATCAATATATTGGATATGAAATTTTTTTTTTGTTCACTACATATTTTATAGTTTTTTTTTTTCTTCTTATTCTTCTATTTCGTTATATTTTCGTAATTTGTATATACCCAAACGGGATGGAAAGTTATCCCCAAAAAAAAAAAAAAAAAAAAATACATATATATATACATATGTCTGTGTGTGTATATATATATATATATACATATCTTTAGGTTGGCTAAAAAATGACAAAAATAAGTATTCGGTTTATTTTTGCTTTTTGCAAAATTTTGTAGTTTCTTGCCACAATATAATTTAAGTTGTGCAAAGATTTGTCGAAATATTTGGCCAGCACCAGGGCACACTCATGTGTAAAAATTATAGAAAGAATATATTTGAATTCTTTCGGCATTGGATTACTATATTGTAAACTGGGTCACGTGTGATTAGCTGCGGTTCCCTTTCCAATCCCTAAACCGGATCCTGTTTCTGCTGCAGCTGCAGCTACTGCTCCAGCTCCAACTCCAGTTGCAGCTCCCGTTGCTCCTGCTGCTGCACTATCCTGTTTAAGATTCGGTTTGACTGCACCCGTGGGCACTGAATATGTCGGTGTATAGGGTTTTAGAGTACGTGCCGCTGCCATTGGCAAAGTTTCCTTAAGTCGCATCTGTGGAATCGATGGCGTATGGAATTGTGAAGTTCCTAAAGCTGCCGCCTGAGACAATGGCATACCACTTGTAATCCGATGATGATCACTGAAAAATGGATGCTTCAATGCCTCCTCAGCTGTAATGCGTTTATGTGGATCAACTTCAAGAAGTCGACCCAATAGATCATAAGCCTGATGTGGAAATGTATCTAAACCATCGTACTGTTCGATACGATGATTGCTATGCTTGCAAATGCAATTGAATGTCGGTTGCTCACAATTCCGGCACAATTCTGTGGTGCCATCGGCTCTTCTATAACGACGTTGAGTGTCGGGAGCAAGGAATAGATCGGCATAGCGAAAACGCATACAAACTCGACGTAAATCCAATGCGGCAACCTTTTGGGTAAGTAGAACCAAACGATCCAACATAAAGGCAGTCTTACGCACCTGAACATCTCCAAAGAGATTAATAATCTCGGAGAGAGCACCACAGTCATTGGGAGCCTTAAAGAAGGGATGCAGCGATGATAGAAACGATAGCATTATAACACCCACTGCCCAGACATCGACAGCTGTCGTCTGATAGGGATATCTCATGAGTACTTCAGGTGGACGATAACCCGGCGTTCCGGCCCTTGAGGCATGAGATTCCTTTCGCAGATTTTTGGTAGATACAACATAATTATTTGGATCGACATTGGAATTCATGAATCTTAGACGACTAATCAATCTTAGTGTATCTGCCTTTTGGAGTGCCAATTCCTTTTTAGTTAATTGAGATTGGGATAGAGCTTTGCGTTGATCCTGATTTAAGGACATATTCGATCTCTGTTGTATAGCATAATCCATGGCACAACCACCGCCCAATGCACGATCCTTATTGGTCTTGGCCAAATACTCATCGGCCTCTGCCTGGGCACTGTTGCCATCCTGCAACATCAAATGACGCGCTGCCTCCATGTCCCTCAGTAGAGCGGCAGCTGAGGCAGAACTAAGATCACTCGATTGTATGACTGTACCATCCTCGGCTATACGTTGGGCCAAACCGAAATCACACAATAGAAATTTACCCGTTCGACGATTATATAATATATTACTGGGCTTAACATCTCGATGGATAACATTAAATTTGTGAACATGTCTGAGGGCAATCAATAGATTTCTTATATAGTCTTTAACCTCCTGCAAACTCATGTTCCGATAGATATCATGGAAGCGATCATGTGTCATATAGGGCATCACAAATGCGACATTATCATTATATCTGATGCAGCAATTGATACCAATGACATTATTCACACCACCAATACGAAACATACATTCCAATTCACGTAGAATCCTTTCCGGATGACTTGTTGGATTATGATGCTTAATGGCGAATCGTCGACGCTGGGCCTCGGGCATTGAACGCTCCCGCTGCAATGTACCCAATAGAACTGTACTAAATGTGCCACTACCAATCCGAAATTGTACATCAAAGATTTTATTTATTTCCGGAATACTCTCCTGTAGTTCACGTAACGCCTCCTTATTCTTATCACTTGCCTGCAAATTGCGAGCATGAAGTGTGGTTAGCTCCTTGATGGCATTCCGTCTTGATGTTCGGACCACTTTATCTGTTAATTCCTGAACCCGACTCACCGATTGACTGATCAAACTCTGTTGATTCTGTTGCACTGAGGGCAAGGTCATGCCACTATGTTTACCATAGTAGCGATAAATTGTTCCCAAGTTTGAATCAACAGTCTGATCCTGATCCTTATCCCTATCGTCACGTTTATGTGGCGAATCCTTAACGGGCGATTGTATTGTACTTTGTCGTCGTATTATCCGACTTGTTGTCGATTTCGTTTCAGCTATAACAGATTTAATTATTTTCTTCCCTTTGGCCAATGTTGCAGCTGATCCAGCTTGAGGAGATTGTGTTGGTATTGGATTTGACCCAACTCCAACTCCAACTCCTCCACCTCCTCCTCCTCCTCCACCATCTTGAGCCATTATTCTCGATGAGAAATTATGCATCGGCTGATGTCTACTTTGTGAATTTTGCGGCAATTGTTGTTGTTGTTGTTGTTGTTGTTGTTGTTGCTGCTGTTGTTGCGATTTCCTATCCATTTTATCGATTAGAAATTTGGTAAACATTTATATAACCCATTTACAACTCGCCGCCGACGTTGGATTTATTCTTTCTCTCTCTCTTTCTTTCACTTGGCTAAAATATATTTCTCTTTTGTTATTGTTATTGTAATTGTCGTTGTACTCCTTTCGCTTTCCTTTCCTTTTTTTGTTTTTTTTTTTTTTTTTTCTTTTTTGGTTTTTTTTTTTTTGATTTTTTTGGGCACTTTCCAATTCCAGAACAATTTATTAGTTAGGCCGCTCACACAAATCAGAGATGAAGGCGCCCCGCAATATATCTATATACAATAATTTCGTTAATCGGTTTTTTTTTTGTGTTTCAAATTTTGTGCTAGAAAATGTCGAGTTACTAAAAAAAAAAAAAAAAAGACAAACTATATACAGAATAGTGTTGTAATCTGTTTCGAATTTGACAGCAAATACAATTATATGATACAAAATGATATAAAATCAAATGAAAGATATATCAAAGTTAATAATGAAAATATATATATGAACTATTATTGTTGGATCGATACGATTGTATATGATTGATAACACATTATTTTATTATTATAAATTAATTCGTTTGAGTTTATTTTCTAGGTGGAGGAATTTCTAAATTCCGATAATGCGAGCGAAATCTATATTTGGAGTGGATTAAATAAGAATATTATGATATAAAAAGATTTAAGATATTATTGGAGATATATAATATATTTATGGAGAATTGATCTGGGCTTAAAATGATTAGAAAAAAAAAACTGAAATCGCATTCTTTCTGTATAGATATTTTTTCATTCCTTTCCATATTGGGAAATCTAACAGATCGACATTTGATTGCGACCATCTACAGGGTGCAATGCTTCTAGTTTTTCTTGCTTAGGTATAGTCGTTCAATGATCAAACAAACAAATTTCCATAATGAATATATTGATTATCATTTATACGGATAAAAATAAAATAATGTAATAATTTAATATAATGTAAAAACATATAATATAATGATGTAAATAAATATCTACTTTTATACATATTTCCTCTATTACAGGATCCATCCTCCGCAAACCTACCTAGCCCAAACTTACCTGTAATTCGGATGTCGACTATCGTTAACAATCAACTGAAGCATCATAGAGGAAGCAATGTTCTTACAATAATGACGGACACAAAAATATAAAGGTAAAATGAGTACCTTTATGTATCATTAAAAAACTAATCTAAAAACTTAGATGACTTATAGAATCCACTACTAAGTCATGATTAGCTATGGCCGGTCTAAACTAATTATGGTAGAAATGTACGTACTTGAATAAAACAGATAAGCTTCGAATTTGAGCTTTCTTTTTCCTCCGATTGATTTGATAGGATGGATACATATCTTATAATAGTTCGATCGGGTCAATTTAATATCTTCACCTACCTATATAAATAATTTATAAGCCGAATTCAATCCACATAAATCAAAAACAACTATTAATGAAGTAAGCAAGTCGTCCCTGCCGACTTAGAGTATACCCTGTACCAATAAGAGACATTTCATAAAATCAGACTCCATCGAAATCCTCATTAATTGAATATAAATTTTTTTTATATTAAATTAATTTTATAATATTTAAATAAGTTTTCCAGATTATGTTAATTAACAATGGCGGATTTGCAGCCCTCTAAGGTAGAGGTTCCTTCGAAGGATTTGTCCGTTGTCCTTCTTTTGAAGGATTTCACCAATGTTCTATACGCTCTAAGTTGGCCATCTTTTGGCCGATTTGGAAAAGTTTTACATCAATCTTCTGGATATTTTCCGTTTTCAAAAACTGCATTAAAAGTTGAAAAAAGTTGGAAAATAAATTTTGGCCGGATTTTCGTCAATTTTTGCAGTGTAACCATCGTTGAAATTTGCGAAAAACGAGTTGAAAATTAGTTTTCCAGATTTTTATGTTAATTAAAAATGGCAATTCTGAAAAGCAAATAAAGACATCGCTTTCCAAAATCAGACGAGATTTGACCGAATCGGAGCGTTCTGAAGTAGCGATTCCTTGGAAGGATTTGTCCAATGTTCTATACGCTTTAAGTTGGCCATCTTTTGGCCGATTTGGAAAAGTTTTACATCAATTTTCTAACTATATCGACTCGTCTGTTGATGGTGATCAAGAATATATATACTTTATGGGGTCGGAAAATTTTCCTTCTGCCTGTTACATACATTTTAGCGACTTAAATATACCCTTTTACCCTATGGGTGCAGGGTATAAAAATATGTAAAGAAAGAGACAGATGGACATAACCATAGAATCGGCTTACTGTTCATGAAAAATCGGATCAGCCTTATAATACATTTTAAAAAATTTTAATTCATCAATTGAATTTGAACTCAAACGTCAAATAATTATTAAATAATTCAGTATCTAAATTGATTTTGAATGAATTTGAATGACATTTTTCGTGTAATATTAGTAACCGTAGAATCAATTGCCATTATTGGGATGGGGGGTAAAAAACAACCAACAATATCCAGCCATTAGTAGAAATTACACAATTATAATAACAAAAAAAAAAATTTTGTTCTCCAGATTTCAATGTCAACTCAAAAAAAGAATAATATTAGATTGCTAAAAGCAAATCGAGATATGGTTTCTCAAAATTATACAAAAATCGACCGAGTTAGACAGGAAGGTGAGGTTCTCAATGAAATGATTCAACGTCTCATATGTCTCATGTGTCTTTTGGAAGGAAGGATATTATTCTGTGTAGGGTATTGAAACTTCGTTATACAAGATTATAATTATATTTATTTGATTTTCGTTTCTATGTTGGAGGTTTTTTTGATCACTTGCTGAAAGAAATTCATAATATTATGGTAATTATTTGAGAGACAACAAAAGACTTTTCAGTTCAGAATCCCCTTTTTCTCATAGAAGATACAATATATAGTCGCTTGATCCGTTATATATATAAAGTGTAGTTAAAGGGGGTTAATTCTTGAGTTTTTCAGATAGAAGAACTTTCTCCTATAAGCTTATATTACTTTCTGATCAACATTGATTATGCTTGATATGGAAGCTAAACGTTTGAATATTTCCCAACCTTAATTTAACCGAGAAAATGGCTTACCCGATAAACTATATTTTATATATAGAATATCTATGGTTCGTCAACGGATTTACGTATGCCAAAATTTGATCATTTTAATTGAAAGTTAAAGTAGGCTCTGCTTTGATATTAAATCAAATATTCAGTTAAATTTAAAAAGTTTTTCAAGAAACACTGAAACATTTCAGCTAATTTCAAATACGAATGCCATTTGTTAACCGGCAAAGAAGAAGTCCATCAAATGAAAATGTTGATAATAAATTGGGGAGTTGTTTTTTCTTTCTTTTCTTTTTAATAACATAATAGAATATCTTGAATGTAGAACAATATATTATTTTCATAATTGATGTATAAATCTTTAGTAAACTTTTCCTTAATTGTTTTGTGTTTATTTTTTTTTTTTATATTTCATGACTTATATAGGTCTCTGCGGTTTGAGAAATATTGGAAATACTTGTTTCATGAACTCGGTGATACAATGTCTGAGCCATACAACAGAACTGACACAGTTCTTGCGTAGACAGAGCGGAACACGTACAGCATCGGCCACCAAAGATCAACAAATATTATATGGTGAGTAAAGAAATATCATTTACATAACTGCTTAATCGTATCTGTTTTCTATATAGAGTTTGCCAAACTGATACAGGAAATGTGGACACCAAATGTGCGTTCAGTTACGCCCATGGAATTGAAGCGTGCCTTTTCCCGTAAGCATCGAATGTTTAGTGATTTTAATCAGCAGGATGCTCAGGAGTTTTTACGCTTCCTTTTGGATTCATTACACTCGGCACTCAATACAGGAGGTAGGATTGAAGAGCTCAATATTGATGAAAAGTTAAGGTTCGTTTGAATAATCAAAAAAATTATCAAAAATTAATTAATTCAAATTATTTGCTTCTAGCGATAATAAAAAGGCCGATTTAACATGGAATTGGCATGCCAGACATGAGAATTCTTTGGTACGCGATCTGTTTGTCGGCCAATTGAAGAGCACCTTAAAGTGCACGGTTTGTGGTAATACCAGTGTAACTTTTGATCCATTTTGGGATCTTAGTGTACCGCTGCCATCCTCACAATCACGTTGTAAATTGGAATTATGCTTGGAGCTATTCATTCGTGAGGAAGTCCTTGATGGCGATGAGATGCCAACTTGCTCTAACTGCCAAAAACGTAGGAAATGCACAAAAAGTTTCAGAATTCAACGTTTTCCAAAATATTTGGTTATACGTAAGTTATCTCTATATATTTATATATATATCGATTGATTTTATAATGTTTATAACTAAACAATAATTTCAAATAGATTTAAAACGTTTTTCGGGGACACGCTGGAGTAAACTATTGAATATGGTTGAGTTTCCTACATCAGAACGTGAGCTTAATATGGGAACCTATGGATCGAATTCAACTTCGGGAGTTTATTATACGCTCTATGCGATATCCAATCATATGGGTGAGTGTCTGCATATATATAAATTAAATGGAATTTAATCTAGCTTGGATGTGTATGGGAATGTTATCTCATGGGTAGCGGTTATATTGAAAACAATTTGAGTTATATTACATGTCGATTATGAAATCACTTAAAAATGGATCGGACCGTTAGTTAGGTTAAGTTTTAATAAAAGAATGTTGTTGCTTAATTCAATCTAAGATAAAGCGATCATAAATATGAAATTAAAATAGACGGCTATAGCATTGGTTATAATTTTGAGAATTATATCTATATTTAAAAAATTTTATCAAGGAAAGAGGTTTTAATATCGTTTATTGTTACTCAAATCAAAATTTGTTTTTATATAGACGTGTAAACTGCTCTGTTTGAATACGAACAATAAGCTCACATTTTGAAATTAGCAAATAATTTATAGTTATTTTCTTTAATAAACAATTTCATTATGTTGTCATTTTCAGGATCTACGGGTGGCGGTCATTATGTGGCACTTTGCAAACATCCAGATACACACAAATGGCACGAGTTCAATGATAATGTGTGAGTAATTTTATTTAACATTCAATCTAAAATAATCAAAAACTCATTTTAACTTAAATTTCCATGTTTATTTTCCTATTTGCAGTGTTAGTGAAGCTTTGTCTGAAAACTTTCTAGTTTCCTCCAGTGCCTATATACTTTTCTACGAACGTGCGTAAGGGGAAGAAGCTTAAGAGCATAGCGGAAGCAAAAGTCGAAACGGAAGTGGAAGCGCAAGGACTAAAAGAACTACAAGACCATCGTGACGCAAAGGAAAACTGGAAACAACTTAATTTAACTAACCAACAACTTACTCTTAACTCTTAATTCAAAACTATAACTAAGTAAAGATTGTTTATTATGTATACATGCACAAAAAAGTTAAGGAAAATAGCTAGAAGAGAAACAAAAAAAAAACTATCGGACATCTGTAGCAACTGCAAATAGTAACTGCAACCGAATGTAGCTTGCTTTTTACTGCTTTACGCAGGACTAACAAAATGTCCATTTGCTAGGATGTTTTTCATTTTTTTAAAAAGATCTTATATTTATTTTGTATTTTTAAGTTATGACCAGTTTTTTCGTTAGATAGAAATACTCTTTCTGGGATCCTGGAATGACTTTTCAGGATCTGATTCAACCTATTGACGCTAATTAACAAGAAGGAAGTTCTGGCCAAAAAACTTTTCAAAAGCTCCACAAATGGCCGATGTTCAAGGACTTTTATGATTTTAAGACAACCTTAAGTGGGAGAAAATTTGGAAAATATTTGATTGTAAACAAAATTGTATTCCAACATGTGGAATAATAAAAATTTATTTTTACAAATTGAATAAATTGTCTTTTGATTTCTGGTTGGCTGGTATTTTATTATATATAGGTGCGAAAGTTGCGAATTTGAAACACAATTTCGTTAGTTTTCGATTGTTGAATTTCGAATTTTCGCAAATGCGAAAATCCACCTACTGTTCATTTATGTTCGCCTGGTATTTCGCTCACCCCAAATTTTCAAATTTCAAAACAAAATTTTCGCACCACCCTTGAAGTAGGCAATAGAAAATTTCAACTCTCAACCAGCTCTGAAAATGGACCAAAAACCTAAAATCCTTAATATCTCAGCTCTCCGCAGGACTATCGAGATGTCCTTTGGTCAGCAGATAGTCCTTTTTGCTAAGATTCATCTGGCAATAGTTTCGTCCTGATCCTGTCAAGGATTCTCGAGATATACGCTATTTTTCGTTAAGAGAAAAGTCCTTTTTTCTCGGCTCCTGCATGGACTATCAAGGATCTGGGTATGTCAGTCGATGACAATTTTGAAGGACTACATCGTGACCAAAGGACATCCTTTTAGTCCTTGAAATGGCCGAGATACAAGGACATTTGTGATTTTTGGCCAATTTTGACGGCTAACCCCCTTACAAAAATGAGAGGAAAACTTTCTGAAAAATTTTGAAAATCTTTGAATGCAGATTGATAGTCCTGGTCCTGGAGGCTGTAAAAAAGTATATCCTGTGAATATCTAACTTCGTCCTGCCGAGTTATAGCCTTGGGGAAAACCATGGTTTTGCGTTTTTTAGCTCTTGTTCATGGATTTCCTGTCGCAGGACAAAAAGGACTAGATAGAATCTAAATAATTCAGGATTATGAAATGTCCTTAGAAATACTTACCAAGCAAATACCATTTTAATTAAATAAATAAATTTTCAGGACGCAATCTTCTTTGTGTTTTTTTTCAAAAATATGTATATATTTGTTAATAATATTTATATTCATATAATTTAGTTTCTGTACTTAAATAGTAAACAATCAAACGTGTTAAAAGTTGGGATTAAAATTTCTGATTTATTCATAAAAATTGTCGCAGCAATTGGTAGAATATTGTTAGACATTTTATTTATGCATAGCTCCAACTGCACTCAGTCAGCAACTGCCGAGTCCTTGCCTCCTTTTTACGCCATCCTTTTCATCTCTAGTATATACGAGTATGGACTGCTGCTCACATTCAGGGCGTCCCCTCCATTTTTTTTTTGTTTTTCGTTGCAAAACGACAGCAGCCAGCTGGTGCACTGCCGCCATCTACCGTTAACTTTTTGCATGCAATTTACCGTTACAGGGTCTCGACACTTAAACTGTCCACCTCCTACGGCTGGTCGCCGTCGTGTCCGTGTCAACATCAGCTGCCTGTCCACTTGTTTCTCACTTGATGCAGGAAGTTTTAACGCGGCAACAGCTGCCAAATAGCAGCAAGAGGGCAAGTTAAAGGGAACTCTCCTCCACTCCTCCTCTCCTCCACTCCTCACACCACCTCCTTCTCTGGCAGACATAGGACCGAGGGTTTTCTTTTTTGCGCCGTTTATTAGTTTTCGTTGCTGGAAAAGTTTATACAATGAATATATTAAAATATCGTTTCAATAAAGATGCTCAACATGTTTGACAATTTTTTTGGAGGCATTATTAAATTTCTATAAATCAATTTACACAATTAATGGAAATTGGATGGGGGGTCGTTAAATTTTTGGCTCGTTAATACGTAATTTTGGGTAAATGGGAAATATTAATGCGATTTAAATGGGTTCTCATTAGGAAAGTTGAAAACTTACTGCATTCAAAAGTTGTGCAATAGTAGAAATAGCCTCGTATATTTGTTTATTCATTGACAAGAGTCAAGTATACAACGGAGCCCTCGAGAAACTGTTTGAAAACTGTTGTCAATTGTTTTTGGGCCAAGTCAAATGGCCAACACAATGGCTAACAAGAGAAAGAAGAGAGAAAGAGAGAAAGAGAGAGAGAGTGTGAGAGTGAGGGAGGTGAAGTGTGCTCGTCTCGCTTACTTAGTTCCTGCTATCGTTTAGCCATTTCCGGTTTTCTGGCCTCAACAACTTAAACCAAAAACTTCATGAAAAGTCTTTTTAGTCAAATTTCCTTGGCGCCTTCCGAAAATCTTACAGTGTTTGGCATTAGTGCGAAGTAGTAAACAAAAAGTTTTCCCTTCTATATGATGGTTCAGGCCCATTGTGAATTAAATTAGCCAAGGGCCAAAGCAAAGGGAAAGATAGACAAAGGGAGAAAAAGAGAGGGAGAGAGAGAGACAGGATGCTTTAATAGCACAAACCCAATAGCAGAACAAGGTAAAGTCTAAAGTTGGTAAAACTTTAAGGAAACGAACTGAACTACAACTTGATAATAGTTGTAAGAAGGAGTAGTAGCTACAAAAGATGAAAATCTAAATATATACATAAAACATTGTGTATATACTTATTTTAAATTAAAAGCACATAAATAAACAATGGGGTATCTCTGCTTATGCTTATACAATGCAAGAGAAGGAAAAGTATTTAAGTTTTCACAAAGTACAATAAACGAGAGAGAGAGAGAGAGAGACAAAGAAAAGTTTTATGAGTAAAAATAATATCTTTTCAAAGCTAATGGTTTATATTGTTGAGAATCGGGAATAGAGTCAATGGATCAAGAATAAAGTTTTAGATCAACAAAACTTGAGGCGATTGTTGTTTAGTGATTATTTGTCAATATCATAAATACTATTTAAATATTCAAATATCTTAAATGTGCAGCATAGATTAATCGGCATAATTTTTAAATTGATGATTTAGATTCGATGATGATTAATGATCGATGGCAATCTAAGATTTTAGATTTTTGTGTTTAATCTTATCTTAAAATGTTAAATTAATTATAATAAGCTATATAGATAGCATTGATTAATATAAATTATTTTAGTTCGAATTAATATTATTATACCCTGTACCCATAGGGTACCATGCCTTGTATCAAATAACGCGTTAGTTTCGTTCACTGAAATGAGTGAACTTCCAACTTTTTCCAATTTTTAACGCAGTTTTTTAATACAGATATTATCCAGAATTTTGATGCAAAACTTTGCCAAATCGGACCAAAGATGGCCAACTTAGAGCCTATACAAGAAGAAGGACAACGGACAAATCCTTCGAAGGAACCTCTACTTCAGAGGGCTCCAATTCGGTCAAATATCGTCTGATTCTGGGAAACTATGTCTTTATTTGCTTTTCAGAATCGCCATTTTTTATTAACATAAAAATCTGGAAAACTAATTTTCAACTCGATTTTCGCAAATTTTAACGATGGTTACACTGCAAAAATTGACGAAAATCGGGTCAAAATTATTTTTCCAACTTTTTTTCAACTCTTAATGCAGTTTTTTAAAACGGAAATTATCCAGAAAATTGATGTAAAAATTTTCCAAATCGGCCAAGAGATGGCCAACTTAGAGCCTATAGAACATTGGTAATATCCTTCAAAAGAAGGACAATGGACAAATCCTTTGAAGAAACCTCTAGCATAATAATCTGAAAAACTAATTTAAATATGAGAAAATTAATTTGATATAAAGAAAATATAATTTAATATAAAGAAAATTTATATTCAATTAATGAGGATTTCGATGGAGTCTGTTTTTGTGAAATATCTCTTATTGGTACAGGGTATACTCCAAGTCGGCAGGAATGACTTGCTTTCTTCATTTATATATTTGAAGTTAACGATATACGCTAAGAGTTTAAGCCAAAAGGCTCAATTTTAAATATACATATATGATAAATATATTTGATGTTGTAGTAGGAAAAAAATGAGAAAAGCTCTAAAAAAGTTATAAACTTAAATATTTTATTGTATTTTAATTACAAATTGCGGTAGTCTATATAAATAAGCAGGTAATAAAATCGATTTTAGAGAAAGTTTTTGAGAATTGTGGTTTCTTGTATTTAATTGTTAATCTAATGGGGAAAGTTAATAGGACAGAATATACGTTATATCTTTATAATAATCACCAAAAAGTTTTATTCAAATTTTTCCTAGAATCGAAAAAACAAATTCAATTTCTTCTGGATGATAAAGTGTGTTGGAGTCTTGTTAATTTTATTTCCAATTTTATTAACAAATTACTGATACCAATTTTTGGATTTTTAGAAATGGAATATAAAAATATTTGCTATAAATATTATTAATAATTAATTATTTGGATTCCTTTAAGCTTAACTTTCTTGTTAATTTTACTAAATTATAATGAAAACCTACCAATAGGCATATACACGATCCTTTTATTGTTTCTGATGAAAAAGTAAAACTATCAAAAAGGACTGAGTCTTTTGACTTTTATGTTTTTACAGATATAATTACTTGGATTCAGACCATTTCGACTTACACTCTGTCACCTAAACAATTGATTTTAAATATGATTTTATGTAGTCATTAAAAGAGAATAGAACATTGACGGCTTTCCATACAATTTGAGGACTATTTGCTTAAATATTAGATATATACCAACTATATCTAACCAAAGTAAACATTCTATGTACTAACTTAAAGGTTAAACCTCGTATGTTATTTTAAATTTTCAACAAATATGGTTTTAAAGTTAGTCAAAATAGTGGTGAACAGTTGAATTTATGCATGTGTGTGTTTGTGTTTGTGTGTGCATGTAATTTCAATATGCCCCAAACCCGAACATTTATCTATTTCGGAAGTGGTTGCAATCCCTCCCAGCCACTATCCGTTCCACTAAACCACCTGACGCTTTCCCCTCTCCTCCCTCCCCCTTCCTTTTAGCCAGCTTCCCTCTCCACCCTTTGCAACAATTTCTCATATATCACTCGAAATTTGACTAGACCGACCGAATGCACCTACCAGCAATTGGCAATCTAAGCAATTGCCGGCCGCCCGCCCATTCAATCGTCTAACTCTACCTCAATCCCCGTCCACCCACTGACAAGGACCCATCAGCATGGACACACACACACACAAACACACTTACTTGCATACACACATAGACTATTATAGCCATACCAATACCATGTCGTATGTCTTCCAACTGGCCAAACAATTTCGCTTAGCCTAACTCCAACACGTTGCGGCTGTCTGTGTGTTGTCAGCTCCGGTCCCCTTCTCCTCCCTCCCTCCACCCATTCCTTTCCTCCTTCCTTCCTCCCTTCCTCACAGACTTCCTTTTTGGCCGCATCTTGTGTTGGGCCACACCAGTCGCGTTGCTTGTTGATTGTTTTGCCATTTTGGCCCGTTTTGCGGTTGCAATTGATGGCACAGGTGGATGATGTTGGCTACCGATGGATGTGTGGTAGGTAGCTTCTTCTTTCCGACCACAAACAACAATGTGGCCGGGACATGCTTTAAAGCGGCCGTCGGCCAGTGTATAGTAACCAAGGAAAACCTATGAAAAGGACATTGACCAAGCACTTCTTTGGCTTTGGCCAAAAGAATATCCTCTTTTGTCCAAAAAACCTGTCATGGCTTTCGTTTTTGGCCTTCTTTTTTTGGGTTGTGACTCAGCTGAAGTGCAATTTCATTTCACCCTCTCACTCTCTCTCTCTCTCTCTCTTCCTCTCTCTCTCTCACTCTCTTCGTAAATACTAAGTTTTTTTTAGGTTTGTGTCCTTTTTCCAAGGATAATCTACCTGAAATAGCTTAGTAAATTTCCCACATTAAAGAACTACTTTTTCTTTTTTTTTTTCCTTCTTCCTCAACTTTTGTTAAAGCCACAACAAGGACATTTCGCCAGACATTAACTGATTTATTGTCCTTCCAGGGGCAAACGACAGCCAACTTGTCAGAAGCTATTTGTAGATTTTCGGTGTTGCCAATTAGTGCACAGGATGTGTACCAGGATCAAGGAAATACACAACGAAAAAAAAAAGAGCAAATGTACACTGAAGGACACTGTGGAAGTGCATCATCTACTTACCGTGCACTTTTGCTGAACAACTTCAGAGAGTACCAAGTGCACTTCAACCGTTCCGCTCGAATGGCCAACAGTTGTGACAGCTTACCAAGGATAACGAACTAGCGCAACAAAATTAACCACAAATAAAGGTAAAGTCGCGGAATGAAACTTGAAAGTCGAAAGGAAACTCAGGTGAGAAGAAGGACGACCTCCTCCTGCGGCATTTAGAGGCGGTTATTTAGGGGCGTTTAAATGGAAGGGCGCGTAATA
Source organism: Drosophila sturtevanti (assembly GCA_018150375.1). NCBI lineage: Eukaryota > Metazoa > Arthropoda > Insecta > Diptera > Drosophilidae > Drosophila > Drosophila sturtevanti. Next base: position 1,024,803 of record JAECWJ010000341.1, on the reverse strand, counting down.
GTTGGTAAATTGCTTGCGGCCATTGGTTGTAATGGGGAAAAATCTCGATTTTTTATTTCGACTCAAAAACCTTTCACCTAAAGTAAACTTTAAATACCCTCACACACAGTTTAGTTTCTTTTTAAATACTAAAACTTTAATTAAATTAACACATTTTCATTTTCTCTTGACATTTGTTATATAAATATTTTTATATAAAAAATTCAAATTTTTAAATCTCAACAAAAAAAAATGTTACAAAAAGTAAAAATCACAAAAGGCGCAAAGCAAAGCAAAAGTGTAAAACAGTAGGTGGGGGGGAGGTGGACGGAAAAAGTTTCAGTTTGCGGCTGAAGTGTGATGGACAACGGCAGTTTGTAAAGGAGATTATGTGGTGGTGGTCGTAGTGGCAGTCCTTTGAATCCTTTAAGAATTTACAATGCAGTGCAGGAAGGCTAAGCAGGTAAAGAATATCCGCTGTCTAAAGTGAAAAGGAAGGGAAGAGTACAAAAACAGTCCTTTAATGAAAAAAAGGATTGCTTGGAGAAGGCAACAGCAGATTTAGATGCTTTTATTCACTTTGAAATCAAAATAGTTGCAGTAAAAATTACTTCCTCTTTTATCTGACGTTGCGGGTATAATAATAATAATAATAATAATAATTTAATAATCTAATTATTGTTCAACCACAAAATATATTTTATACACTTTAAAATAAAAACGATTAATAGTAAAACAATCATTTAAAACAATAATTTTATATACATATTAATATGTTTAAATATATATTCTTTAGAAAATGTTCTAATTATTTAATTCTAATTTAATTATAATTGATTTGTTATTCAACCATAAAATTGTTAATGGTTATTTAAGAGAAATAAATATGTTAAATTCAAGTAGATAATACATACAATTTTTATGGAAAAGAATATGTTTCAAAACTGTAACTAAATTATTCTAGATTTATATTTTAATTTATATTTTAATCTTGAATAAAAATAACATATATTGGATTCATATAAATCACGTATAAATATTTAAAATTATGGAAGATGCTTCTAAGAAATTACTGTTAAATTTAAAGCACCAATCAATATCAAAATCTAGGTAAACAATATAATAGTCTCAGATATAATTTTATATTCGTTTATAAATAGATATATGACAAAATACAGATATACTTCTGCATCCACATATCATAATATATATACATTTATATATATATATATATATATATATATATATATATATATATATATATATAGATTTATATAACTACATTTATCTATATTATTCTGCACAATCTATAGTCCTGTTTATATCGAGTGTTACCTACATAGAATTTATCGGTAGATCTAATAATGTAACTCTGAATGATTAAGCTTGGTAAACTATTAAAGCCTGCACATAAAAATATATAACTGACTGATATAATATCTATTATATATTGTTTTATCAACAATTAGCCATTCATTTTTAAAAACTAAGTAAATGTTTTACTTAATTTAAAATGTTTATGTCTGACCTGAAATATATAACTTAAACAACAAAAAGAGAACTCAATACACAGAAATACAAAAATGTACTTAAAATTGTTAAAAGATTTCTTGGATGGATATACGTGAAATTTTGTTGAGTTTGTTAATGCATTCTTTCAATTAAATATACATATGATTTATGACATAATTTATGATATAAATGGTTTCATTCAATAATTATTTAAATTCTTATTTTTAATTTGAAAAGAACTTAAGTTAAAATTTAACAACAAGAACTGACAGAAAAGTTCTGGTTATAAATTTTTCCAACATTTCTTTATAGCTAGTCACCTAATCTTTACTTAAATATAACTTTTACTTTTTAATCCTTAAGAAGTAAAACTTTAAGCAATGAAATCTAAAAGATTTCTTTAACCACTTTCTAATCAGAAGGCTTTCTCCGACAAATCCTTGAGTCCATTATGCTGGCCCCCACTCTTGATCTGGCATAGCTTTAAAGTAACCTTAGCGACCCAAACTAAGAGGCGAAACGATTGCAACTTTGTCACACTTGAATGAACCGCAGCAAGCAACCAACAAAATGGCAAATAGCAATAAATGGAAAAAGGTGGGGCACAAGACTCAATGAAAGAAGTCTCTGACTCTGTCTCTCTCTCTCTCTCTCTCTCTCTATAAACTAGGCAACAGGACAATGGAGACAGGACCAAACTGCAATTGCCACACCAAATTGAGGTTGTTGTTGTTGCTGTTGTTGTTGGTGCTGGTGCTGGTGCTACTGTGACTGTGGCTGCTGCAATTGTTGTCGCTGTCACAGTTGGCATTGCTTTTAAGCTTAGTTAAGAAGCACTTTGAATCGCTTTTTCCTAAAGCTGAGCAAATATCCTTGTAGTAGAAATTGTTGGCTTCATTGCATTTTATGCTTCTTGTTGTTGTGGCAAAACTTCATTCCAGTTGCGGCAAATTGCTTATTTATACGAATTGTTCGCGTAAGTTCACTATATAGAGGGTAATGTTATAATTTTCCATGTCTAACTCTGATCTGACTCTTGCTGGAGATTTTGTTGCAAATCTTTTGGTTTCTCTCTCTATCTTTCGATACTTTTAAAATTTTTATTCGAGAACATTTGGTTTGGATAATAAATTTTCAGCAGAAATTGCTTTGTTTTTGTTCCTTTTGACCAAAACTGAGAATGACTGACAACTTGTCGTTTGTCACTGGGAAATTCAATGAATATTTTCTATTACAATGCCAGTAGAGGAAAGTAGCACAAGACGAAAGAAAAAAGAAATCTTTTTAACAATTGGCTGCATTCTATAGAAGACATGAGCTCTTGGTTAGTCGATACTCTTTTATTAAATGGCTAACATTTTCTATGCAATATGGTAATTAAAGAAGAAATTCTTAATTTAACATTATGACGATGTGATTTCTTTTTCAATATTTTTGAGTCAATTTTTATAATAATAAAGTTTGAAAAATAAAGGCCTGAATAAATTTAGATCCCTTTATACTGGTTTATAACTGAAACGATAGCGATGGATAAACAAATCTAATATTTATAATTTTTAATTTGTCTCGAGAAAGGCTTTAACCTGTTTTTCATTCACGACATTCGAATGACCACCAACCCACTAGTATAGCTTTGTATTATATATCTATATTAATAAATAAATACATATGTCAATAAAGTTACCTGATTTCTTATAAATGTCACCAAAGGATATAGTTTCTATATAACCTAAATATTAAACCAATATCCTTTTATAGGCCATAAATGAGACTTTAAGTCTGATATAAAAGCTTATTTTTCCAGTTTTCCACGAACAAATCTTCAAACAATCCAAGATTTTTAAATAAAAATTGTTGAGTTTAATTTTTGGTACTTGTTTTTTTCAAACTTATGACTAAGTAACAAAAATTGTAGTTTCTGTTGCTTAAGTGCATTTTATGATATGAAATATTTGTATTAAAAAATATTTATAAATTATTTTCATAGGATTAAATTTTGAATTCTATTATTATTTAAGTGTTTTTTTTTTTTTTAAATGGAAATAAATATACGTAATAAATTTGTCTTGTTTTATGAATCCTAATGTTCCCCTTATAATTTTCTAAACTATTTTATGATTTTCAATGCAGTAAAAAGGATTTAAGTAGACTACATAAAAAAAATACTAGAAAAGTATTTGAAAGAAGTCTTAAAGGAAAAACTAAAACTATTTCGGGTAAAAAATTTACTTTATTAATAACAGTAATACGAAGCTTTTAGATATCTTTTCTAGCAATGAGAAGTGTATACAATATTCGTTGTACTGAAATTACCTTTTGAATTTATTTCTATAGTGAAAGTGGAGGAAATAGAAACAACGAAACGAGAAGAAGAAAAAAATAAATAAAAGAAATGAGCATATATTTTGCATGTCCCTAAACAAGGACTCTGCAGATCCTGTAAATTGTATGTTGTCAACATGTTTTTGCCAGAATTTCAATTGAATTGAAATTCAATTCCATTGAATTTTCTGTGGCCACGTTATTTTTCGTTCTCTTAAATTCTTAATTGCCAAAAATTACTAGCCAAGGACTGCCTGTGGCAGACACTTTTCGAATAGACTTGAAGTGGACCCGCAAGAATGTTGTTTACACAAATATCAATAACAATAAATTTTACATTTATTGTTTTGTTGCAGAAAAGGTCCAGTAGGGTCTAAAGTACACACACACACATACACATATATATACACACTGACATACAAATTAATATATTTTTTGGGGTTGGCCAAAAACGCAAAAACAATTTGGTCTTTATAGAAAATTATACAGAGACTGCAACAACAATTTGTCTTGCTTAATCTCAGTTCATTAATTTAAAGTGCTACTTGTAGGAGAAATAGAAATTCCCCCCCTCTCTCTCCGCCTCACCTTCTCGCTTTCTCCATGTTTCTTCAATTTGGCCAGCTGGTCTTTGGTCATTTTCCCATTTTCTTGAGAAAGAGGGGGAAACGGAGAAAACATTTTTGTGGTATGTTTAGTTTCTTGGTTGAAAGTTGAAAATTTTTGAGTTCCATTTGGCTAAACATTTTGCAATCATTGGAGAAAACAGTTATTGGGGATTAGGGTCACACCCACACACACACACAAACACGCAAACCAACACACACACATACACAACACATTGCTTGAACCGCCACCTTTCAGTTTTCTGGTCCATTGTGTATGTGTTTTTAATAATTCATGAGCCATGACTGTGGCTGACCTTCACATATTTGGGGTCAATTTCCATCCATTGTGACTACTGGATACCAGCTGTCAGCTGTGGACAGACAAAGCTGACACATGAGTTAGAGACAAAGTGTAAGTGAAATAAGAGAAAAGAAGAGAAAAACGAGAAAGACAAAGACAATAGATGGAAATAGCAAAGTAGCTGCGACTAAGCAGTGGATTAAAGTCATTGGCTGTTGCATTTCTCAAATTTATTATAAAAAAGTTATTGGCCAGATAGAAGAAGCAAAGATTTTAAATGCCCAATAGTTCTTTGTCTAAACAGATTTAAGATTTCATTTATCTTTTTTTTCCTTTAACTAGGATATGACAAAACCAGAAAATAATCAAAATTTAATCGCTTACTTGACAATTGCAAAGCTATCATTTAAATCGAGATTGATCTAAAGTAATAATTTTTAAAGATTCAAAAAGCAGCTGATGGCTTGGCTTAAAGGCTTCTTGATTTTAAGTTTTAAAGGTACCGTTATGAGCTGAGCCCTTCTTCTATTGAAGTGTCTAGATCTAGAGGGGGGAAAAATGGCAGCGAAATGGAGGTCCACAAATGAAAGCCATCGAAAGCAGTCAGATAGAAAAATGGATAAGAATCAAAAGTAAAAACTCAGTGCCACGAATTTAAAACTATTAAAACTTAATATTTACTAATAGTATACTTTAAGTCACCAATATTTAAATGTTGCTAAACAATAAATCATAGATATATACTCCCATACCTCTAATGTAGTGTAATTCCTACAAAAATAAATCGGAAAATCGTCAAATTTTTTCATTCAAACAAGATATCTAAATGTCAAATAACTTCTATTAAATCGCCCATCATTAAACTAATCAACATTGGAAACTCTTAAGACTACTATTAATCATTAAACTAACATATTAAATTGTTTATATCCCCAACAGTTTATTTATGAAATTCAAACTTACTCTATCTCCTTTCGGTTCTAAGTTCGGATTAATATATTATCAAGAATAAAAGTAAAATTTTCTATTGTTATCAGCAATTTCCGTTTCTTTCTCTTTTATTTTCGATTTCTACTCTAATTTTAGTCTTTTAATTCTTGACCTTTAAATTTCATTCATTAAATTTAATTTATTTGAAGTGCTGATAACTCAAGATTTTCTCTAAATAATAAACAATAAAAGTAAAAAAACAATTTCATTTTTATATTTTTCTTCCTTTTGTTTTTATCTCTTTTGTTAAATATTTTTTATAGTCGAAGACTAAGTTGCTAGTACTTCCATTTTTTACATTTATTTAGTAGACCTTAACATTATTATTAGTAATAATTTTCACATTGTAAATAAATCAATATATTTTACGTTGATTAAAAGTAAATTTATATTTCACATTATATGAGAAGGGTCCTTTGAAGGAATCTCAATTTCATTAGTTTTATAGTGTTCATTATATTTTAACATTGAATGATTATATTCTTTCTTTAATTCTATTTACTTAGATTTCAATCAGATTTAATACGCATCGTGAAGGAACAAAAATATATACTATAATCCTTGACTTGAAACGCTTTAAGTGGCCATGATTAGCTCATTTTTTTTGGGAACCTTAAATTTTCTACTTAATCTTGCAAAGTGGTTAATCTTTTCCAATCTTTTCATTGAGCATGAGGGAAAAAACCAAAAATCATATCAAGTTTCAGCCATCAATTTTCCTAATTTCATAAAATTGAATTGGCCTTCTTGGTGAGGCAGTCTAGAAGTAGCAACAGGAAGAGGAGCAGCTGCAGGAGTAGTAGACCACCGCTGCCAACGCCTTTACACCTGACGCGCCTCCGGCAAACAATCAACTAAAGCAACACACACATATACACACACACACACACACGCAAACACACACACACATACTTGTACACAAAACACGCTCCAATGGCGACGGCAACTCTACGCGGCTTCCACCAACAGCTTCTTGCCTTCCCCACTCCTCTCTCCATACTCGGAATGTGGCTCCCCATTTTACCTTCTGTGGCCCCCCTATCAAATGCAGTCGACCCCAGCAAACATTTCGTTCAGTTTTTTCCCCCTCCCCCCCTTTTCTTCTTCTACACGTTCTATTTGCAGCTTTCATGCTTCGACTGGATATTCTTGCCACCGGCTTTTGGACGATGCCAATGCAAGTTTTTGCTCTTTCCATACACATCCTGATGAAGGGAGAGGGGCGGTGATGAGGGATTCGCGCGTATTCGTCGCATTTTTTTTTTTTTTTTTTTTTTTTTGGTTAAAGTAAATAACCAAAACTGAAGTGCAGCCCGGCAGTTGAAATTTTTATGCACAACCAAAAAAAAAAATGGAAAAAAGAAAAGGACATGAAAAAAAACGCACGCTGCACTCGTGAGCAAACAAATGCAACTAAACATGAGCCAATGGGTTAGTGTTAGTGTGTGTGTGTTTGAATATGTATGTGGGTTTGTGTGAGTGTGTGTGTCTATTTGCAAAGTTTCTTTACCCAAACTCAAGCGTTTGCTGTTTTTTTTTCACCCTTTTACTCTTTTCTCTTTTTTGTGCTAAACTGCAGGCGGCAGTTTTTTATACCCTTAAAATTGAAAATTGTTTCATTGCTTATATCAAATCAATGATTGAATAAATGAATCATAAATTATAATTTTTATTCCTCATATATCTAAAACGTAAATACAATTAGAAACTTACTTTTCTTTCGATATTTTTTTCTAAATGTCTATCTCAAAGAATTTAAATGAAAAAAATATAAATAAAAAATAAAAAGAAGAATCAGCCATAAATATTAAATAAATTTATGGATTAGTTAAGAAAAAGAAGGATCAGTTATGCGAAAATGACTCTGATACAGATAAAACCTCTTATGTTGAGCAAAAATTTACCAAGTTATTTCGTTTTGTTTAGATCAGTTTTTCTTGTATTTCTTTCAAAAATAAATTAAATAACAAATAGGAATATAAATTGTTGAATGTTTTAAAATCATTTATTTTTTAATTTTATTAATTTTAAGAATTTGCCACCCCAAAAAATAGTTAGTCGCAAATAGATTTAGCCTATAACCTTTTTTTTTAAGGTAATGCCAAGCACGATGGCGACTAAAACAAGAATTTTAGACCACTATCAAAGTAAAGTATTTGATAAATAATTATATATGAGCTACTTAATAATATTTTATAGCTGATAAATATTAGTTTTATTTTTAAATGAAATAAATTATGGCCGGGCAAGTTTTATTTTACTCGAATTCGATATTAATCTGTATCTATATTTATTAAAACAAAGATCTAAAATTGGCGCTTATGACTAAACAAAAATATTGTTACAAGTGTTTATAAGTAAATCTCATTTAAGTTTTTCTAGATGAAAGTCTATTTATTTACATTTATATAAAGGATTATTATATAAAAAATGTTTCACTATAATAAATTATTAATATAAACAAATAAAAACTACATTACATTTTTAGCGAAATGATAGACTGTACATTTTAAATAAATAAGCTATTTAAACTTCTCTAAAATAATTAAAAATTAATACATATGGCAAAGCTTCTATGATAATAACTATTATTCCCATATATACTGTATGTAACTCTACATTAATCTAGAATTATCCATAAGGTTTGTTTCGTTATCAATTGAAATGATAAATATATTGATTGACAAAAATTCAAATATCAAATCAAATTAAATTCTTTAACTTTTTTGCTATGGCTACTTTCATTTAAATCGTATACTAACTACTTTAACATTATGATTCGTAAATCTCAATCAATGTTCTTATAAAGAGTATTCAATTGTCATCTAGTTTATTTGCTGGGTTCTAAAATTTTCTTTCTTTCCTATTTTTTTTTGGGAGGGGGGTCTTTCTTTTTCCGCTTACAGTCGTCGACAACAGTTTTAAAAAATGAAAGCGCTAGAAACTCCCACGCAACGGTCACGCCCACAGTCACACCAACGACTACAACGAAGCAGCAGCAGCGCAGGTATATGCAGCATGCAGCAGTGGCATGCAGCAATGGCAGTGGCAGGCAGTCAGGCAGGCAGGCAGACAGGTAGCAACGGTAGCATAAATTTCCATTACCGTTGACAAATATTTACACATCGACCTCAATTCATATTCCTTTTGATGCTGTTGCTTTTAGTTTTAACATGCGAGGACGAAGGGATTGCAGAGCAAGGACAAAGGATGAGAGTGAATGAGTAGAGGGGTGGTGGGGGGGATAGCGGTGGCGAATGCGCGTGGCAACTCTTTATGCACTTTGTTGCCTGGTGGCTATTAAAAGCTGCATTTAGCAGAAAACTGGTAGCTACTATCTACAACTTCTACCCTGTGGCTGCTGACTGGTACCTGGTGTCTGGTATCTTCTATCTGAAGTAGGCATTGCTTTTCAATTCACACGCACACACACACACACACATACACCAAAAGCACACATACACAAACACACACACACACACACTTACAGAGAGGAAGCGTGTCGAGCAATCATTCATACAAAAACTTACGACAACAGAAAAGAAGAAAAGAAGAAAAAAAAAAGAAAGAAAGAAAAAATGTACCAAATCGCTGGTTGTTTATGCCTATCCCTGGCATTCATTGGGCTTTCTTTGGGTGAGCCTTATAACCAACAGTTGACCATCTTTGCGGAACCGGGAAGTGTGGAATGTTATCATCAGCCAATAGCTGCCACAGAGCATATCACTATTGAGTATCAGGTGATACATGGCGGACATGGTGAGGCTCATATCAATTTCATGCTAATGGATCCGATGCGAACTGTTCTCGTTGTCGAGGAGAAACAGGATAAGAGCAAACACAAGTTGGTTGCCAATGAGACGGGTTGCTATAAATTATGTTTTGATAATACAATCTCAACATTCAATCGTAAGATTGTTACATTTCTTTTGGAAGTGATAGCGGCCAATCATGAGGAACAGGAACGTATTAATTTGCGCAAAGAGATGCTAACCGATTATCAATTTGATAAGGCATTCACCCATTTGGTGGATTATCTTGGCAAGATTCAGGTACATTTGATGAGATCACGCCAAAATCAGGATTTCATACGTGCTCACGAGGCTAGGGATAGAAATCTGGCTGAATCCAATTATGCCATGGTCAATAATTGGTCACTATTCCAATTCCTGGCCATGATTGTGGTCGGAATGTTGCAGGTCTTCATGCTGCGTAGCATATTTAATACGAATGGAAGATTTTACAAGTTTTGGAAGAAATTCTAAAGAGCCATCCGGATGATCTTTAATGTTTTGTGTATCCATTTGTTTATCAATTGTAAAACTATGTTTATAAATTTTATCAATAATTACAAAATCAAATTAAAATCATATCGAAATCAAATCGAAATCGCAAGCATTTAGAAATTGTGAAAACTCAGTGCCCAAATAAGTAGGCAACAAAAAATATATAAAGATATGGCATTTGTTTGGTAAGTAGAGAAACGATCAAATTCGCATTCAAAATTGTCAAGTTAATACAAAAATTTTATAGTAGACTATTCAATCAGTTATTTATAAAAGAATTTATGATTCTTTACTCTCTTTTTAGCGAAAATATTTTAATTTTTTTTCATTACATAGCTAGAAAAGAAGTGCACCGATTCGCGGACTTGTTTTATAACGATTTTATGCTTAACGAAAAAATTAACTAAGTTTGATTCTTTGAACCGATAAATACCAAAGCCATTATCATTAAAAGCACAGCATTATTGTAAATGGTAGGAAGAAAGGAAGAACAGTATATAAAAAAAAAGTTCCTCAATTCTCTTTAATCTTAAGTTTTATTAATTAAATCCTTACTTTTACCTCTTTATCTTTGGAATTGAAAGGGAAATGCATTTTGCCATAATTACGAACATTTAACGAATATTTTTAACCGCTTGTTAGTTCTTTGACTTTTACTTTTAGTTTTCACTTTATTTCCTTCTATTTTTTTTTTGGTTTTTTTGGTTCACCTAATGGCAATGTTGTCTTTTGGTGCTTTGTACCACGCCCATAGCCCACAGCATAAGAGGCAACAGCCAACAGCCAACAGGCAACAGACATTACCCGAACACCCCGTTGGCGTAATTAACAACTGCGGCTGCAGTTTCTTATTGTTTACTCAGCGCGGTGTAGAAAACGACGCAGTGTTAATTACTCCCTAGCGCCATGGCCTCACCCGCCTTGCGTTCCGTTTCATTCCGTTTGCCGGAACGCTGGGGCCATGCTGACATAGTGGCTCACTTTGCCGCCATTTCATCGAGAAAATGTGACGACAGTGCTCCCAGGCGCGCGTGAAAGGTGCAAATTAAACTTGCCACCTGTGGGCAGCCAAGTTGTGTCTTCTGTGTGTCCCTCGCTCCTCTCGCCCCTCTCGCTCACTCTCTCCTCGTGTGTGTGTGTGTGATAATAACAAAATGTCCGACATTGCCTGCAATTATGGCCAACACGCCCAGGCATTTGAGCGAGCTGAGACAACGCCTGATGTTGGCCATGGAATTGCCATACTTGAGTAGCAGCCATGTCGTCTGGCATTTGCCAAAAAATAAAAAAAAAAACCCAAAGAAAGAAAGAAAGAAAAAATGTATCTTTCTTTGGTATTTTAAGAGCGTTTAACAAGCATTTCATAAAAGTTTACTCGTAAGTGGCAGTTTAAAGCTGGCAAACGATCGTTTATCAGTGCCATGGCACAACTGCAAAAGTTGTGTCCTTTTCCATGTCCTGCTCCATGCCCTGGCGAGGACATTTGCTGTTAATTTCATTACCAGACTGCAAATGCTGCACAATCGTAAAAATACATTTAATTGCAGCCAACACGAAATGGAAGGCAGTGGTAAGGCGTTCGTTGGTTGGACCCATGGAACTGGGCAAACCATAAAAAGGCGGCGTCCATTTTAACGATCAAATTATTGCTGGCAATATTACGAGAAATGAGAAGTTTTTTTTTTAAAAGGACTCCATGTGAAGTCACAGACACACAGTTACATATACATATGCACATACGAGTGTTATATAGGTAGTATCTGTCGTTAGTCTCAGTCCGCTCAGACTACCCCACCATATGTCAAGTCAGATAATGCGTTTCGGACGCCTTGCAGGCGGTCAGTCAAGGCGATATGTTTGGGACTCATCGGTTAATGTGTCCAACTTATACGCAACTGGAATCCGCATTAATATGTCGTCCGTCGCTGTCGCCAGCTGTCATTGTCTGCCCATTGAGAAAATCAGCTCTTCGATGCGTAATGAGCCAAGTGAATGCGAGAGAACTCACAAAGAAGACAGAGAAGGAAACGATTCAATTATTTAAGAAAATTGAATTAATGTGGTTACAAATAAATCTTTAATTTATGCTTAAATTGTTTCCCCAAAACTAAGATTTAAACTTTGGTCGCAGTTGCTTGTCTTTAGTTTCTATCATTGAACGGATAGTCATATGTGATATATATCTGTTGATATATGTATGTCATATATTTAAAAGGATGTGTTACAGTGGCGTCTTTGAGAATTTAAATCAAGGGTAAATTGGTTAGGTAAATGCCGTTGGTGTAAGCATCTGAAGATTTCAATAATAAAATTGAACTAAAGTTATTTTTCTTACCTTACCAATGGGACAACTTTTTTAGAATTTATTTGTATTTGAAATGTTTGTTTATGTGTTTCTGGTTTTTGTTGGATTACTGCAGAAATGTTTCCATTATAACCAGATTAGAACCAGATTATGGAATATAAAAAAAAAATACATGTGAAATACATGTAAATATAAAAGATTATATAGTTTATATAGAGACATTAGTTTGACATTCGTAAGTTGCTTTTAAGAGACATTAAAAAGAAACCTGGAAGACTTTAAAAATTAATAATTAAAATTAGATTGAACGCGGAAAAGTTTAGTTAATCTGAGGTGATTGCAGATAAAGCAAATGGCCAATTGAAATGGCAAAAGCAGAAAAAGTTTAATACAAACAAAGAATGTACAAGAAATTCTAATAGTTGGATTTGCTATATAAGGGCTAAAATATCGGCTGATAGCTCCATCAATACATTAACGAATGAATTGATTTTATATATATAAATTGTGGAATTTATATTCAATTTAATTGGCGAATCCTCCAATAGCCAGCTAAATTCTATCAGCTACCACAAAAACTCAATCTAAATAGCCAATCCCCGATATAGGCACGCCACTGATACTATATCGGATTAGAGGTAAGTAATCGCCTTTTGCGTAAATATACCACAAATGTTGTTCAACGACAAACAAGTTTTCAATTAGATATCTCAACATAAAACCTCACCTTATACAAACATATATATACATATATGTATATACATACATAAACATATATATATATTTGCCAATGCAAAGGCGTCAATTGACAAAATATTAATGGAAAAGTCAAACAAATAAAATTCAGCAAGGATGGCAGCAAAACCATGTTGAATGAAAATATTGATATACTTATGTGCTTACATGTTCCACAGATACATCTTTCTATATAGATATATATATATATATTTGTATATATATTTGTATATATATCTGTGTGTGTTGAATGGAGTACTAAATGCAGGTTGAGTTTACAAAAGGACACAGAGCGATAAAGATGAACTTCATGATGATGATGATGATGGAGATGATTAAGATGCGGGGTGAGGATGAGTGAAGCGAATTTATATACACACAATAAGCATATGAATATTGCATATGAAGTAGTTTATTTGAGAGCACGAGTCATGAATAGATGCTGGATAAGGTTTTGTTCAAAATTTCTCACAAAAGATGCATAAGCATAAAGCTTTTCATATGCATTTCTCAGCTTTTCATTTAAACAACATATTTTCCTCCTTTACAAAGGTGTGGGGGGAGGGGGTAAAGCATTTGTATCTGGCTGGCTTATAATATTCAAATATAATTTTGCATACCTTTATGCCAGCATGTTTTAGTGTATGTCCTTAAGTCCTGTTTATGGCCTCCACGTGGGCCAATTGGCAAGAATTCATTTTACTTCTGCATTTGACATCCTTAACACATTCTGATCTGTATAACCCATCATTTTGAACGCCTCATAAAGGTCCCAAAAACTTGACCACATTATCATCATTAGCGTCGTCCGTATGCAGTTACAATGTTAATTTGACAGGAATGTCTCCTTGGTGTAAACAGTTTAGTGGCATTTCTCACATGCCACAATTTGATTGCATTCCAGATGCATTTAATGCAAATAATGATTATGAGTTCATTTGATGGGCATGCAATTATTCCACATCATTTGCAATTGAATGTTTTAAAGTTGATTAAAAACTCAATAATTGAGATTCAAATATTTATTCGATTTAATTGCCTAATTTCGCATAACATATTAGCAATAATTTGTTTGCCATACAAATTAATAGGAATATACATATTAATTTAGAGAAAATCTTTTTTAATTTAATTAGAGATTTCTTTTGAAAGCGAAGCAGAGAATGGAAAATCTAACTTTGCTAAATGCAAGTAAATGGGGGAATATTTCTATAATTTTCTTGAATTTTCCTATTGAAATTTAGTCAAAATTTTCTTATTTTGGATCTTTGAAGGGATGTCAGAAAATAAAAACCCTTTTTAAATTATTAACCAATGAAGTCTGACTTCAGCTTTTGATAGTTAGTTTTTTTGTTGAGTTTGCTAAATAAATTTAAATTTTATTTAATTAAATAATTAAATTTAATTAAATTATTTATTATATTTTTTTGTTCTACTTAACTCAATTATGGTTGGTTCATTTTTTATTTTTTTTTTTTACCTTTTTTAAAAAAAAATGCAAATATTTATATAATATTTTTACCGTTGTTTTCTTCTGCTCTCTTAATCTGACATTCCATTTTATCATAAAGCGTTGAATTTTTTTTACTGTTGAACTTTTGTTAACCTTTCATCTTACTTACTTACTGCTTTCATTAAGAATGCAAGTTGTACATATGAAAGAAGGCAAGCTAATTTATTATGTATGACAACTGACATATCAAGATATACGAGAACAACTCGCACGAACCGAACAGCAACAGAAAAAAGCCAAAAAGAAAAAAAAAAAAGAAGAAAATAAAGAAAACCGGACCAAAAAAGGGAAAAAGTAGAATGAGGCTCACAGAGAGCATACCCTCGAGTTACACCCTACATTTTCCTTTTATTTTTGGGGCGTTTTAATTGCAAACTGGCACACAATGGCCCAAACGGGTGTTGCCGTGGCTCTTTCTCTCAAAACTGGTCTCTCTCAACTCCTCTCTCTCTCTCTCTCTCTTCTCCTCTGACCACCATTGCCAAGCCATTAGGGGCGGTCAAGTGAGCAGACCAACAGAACCCATTCCATGCGAGGGTGTTGCGGCAAGTCAGGGAGTTAGGGCCAACAATCAAGCGTACAAATTGGGTTACTGCTCAACTGTCTGGTTAATGGCTACAATGACACAATTAATTGCATGTTGGCCAACCATTCCAAAAGGCTTTGGCTTTTACTTGCTGCTGCTGCTGTTGCCAACAAGAATTAATATTTGTGCGAAAATTTAATATGCGCCAAATGTTAAAACTAAATTACTAATTAGATGGCCAACCATTAGTAGTAGCCACTGCCAGCGACAGGAAACACATTTTCACTGGTAAATGCGTGAAAATTTTATTCAATTAAATGCTGGCTAAATCGTGAATACTACACTAATTCTTCAGTTAGGCACTACTTTAAGTTATCTTTTAGATACATATATATTTAAGGAATTTAACACTGTGTCATATTTTCCATAAAATCTTTTAAGTAAATTATTTATTTTCGGTATAATTTGATAACTAAACATTGATTTAGTTCCTGTACTTTTATCTATCACTGTACCATCATATCATTTCCAGACCTCATATTTACACAGTGTTTAATTAATTTCTTTTACCTGTTTTTAACTGCCTTTTAAATATAATAGTTACTACAAATAAAAGCAAAATAAATAATCGGTTCTATTATCATAAATAATTATTAAACCACAAAACATAAAAAGAATATATCAAATTTCTAAGCAAATACTATATTTTCCGCCAAAGAATTCTTTTCTACAAAAAATCTTTCTACATTCTTTCATATAAAAATTGACTGAAAAGTAAAATTAATTAAATGCTAAAAATATAAAAATAATTTAATTTAAACTAACTTATTAAATTTGGATTACTATAACTAATCGGATTTAAACCCGAAAAATTCATTCATTCAAATTCAAAAAAATGACTGGTTAAATAAAAATCTTGCATAAAGGAAATATAATTCAATAAATAATGGAAAAACACAATGCAATTAGTTTCAGTTGTAAAATTTTCCTATTACTTTGTGTTCTATCTCATATTTTGCATATCGAATCTGTATTATATCGTTTACATAACTCTTTTGATACGGTATATTTTTGAAATTAGTATATGGTATATATAGACAACCTATGTAGATATAGGGGAATTCACAAGCATTTTCTTTAGCGACAATGAAACATTATTTCTTAACAGCAATTTTTATTATTTTACAAGCAATTCAAAATGATAAAATGATGTAAACTAGAATAGGAAGAAAATTATCAAAGGAATGTACTTCAAAAATAAAAAGAAAAAAGAATAATTCGCATTGTTTTATTATTTTAAAAGCGAAACTTACTAAACTGTAAATAGAACTAGGAATGAAATTATGTTGGGTTTCATCTAATGGTTAAACTGATCCTATCCTTTGAACAGTATTCTAGTGGACAATCCTAGAAGCCATGCTCTAGCTTTTTTGAAGTAAAATCTATTAAAACATATCCTTTGATATATGTATATCTCTTCAGGGCAGAATGATAGAACTGTAAATACTTTGGTCAATTGCAGTGTATACCTATAACCGGATGGCGACATCTATATCTATCGTATCCTGGTTCTTTTTTCTGTGATTGTATTTGGCATTGTGTGTGCTGCTTTTCAAACAGTTGAAGCAGAATGATGTAGAGCATAACGGGTTAAACTAGAGAAAGCTTTCTGCTACTTTCACTGCATCTCCTCTTCCCCCTTTAGTTTCTTCTTTTTTTTATGCAACTTTGACTTTGGCCAAAAGCAAAATGGGTTTTGCACGCTTTTGCTTTTGCAATTACTTGAATGAGTGTGCATAGCCATGTGTGAGAAGTGTGTATGGAGAGTGTGAGAAAGTCCTTTTACAAATTAACCCACATTTGCCGGCTGCTTTGCTGCTGCTGCTGTCTGTTAGTATTCTCATTCTCGTTTCTCTCTCTCAACAACTTTCTTAGAGATTCTGCCAACAGTTTTGTTTAGTTTTCATTGCAGTTTAATGAGATTTAAAAATGGCGTGGGAAAAATACCACACGATTGTAATAAAAAAAGAAAAGGGGGAAAAACTTTCAAGTGAAATTGCCATTCGTCTATTCCTCTCCTTTATTTTCTTTTTTTTTTTTTTTTTGATTGAAAAAGCTTTTCTGTGTACAAACTTGTGTTTTGTTGTTGTTTCTTTTTTAGTTTTTGTTTTTATATTTTATATTTACTTTTACTACTAACTCTATGCTGTAGTAATATGCAAAATACTTGCACGCAAATGCATTAGAGTCACTTCTGTTGCATTTTTGCAATATTTTAACATGAATATGCACGTTTTACTGACCACTAAAATACAAAAAAAAAAAAGAAAGAAAGAAAGAAATTTACATTTTGGTCTCCAAATTGGACATTGGCATGAAAACCGAAAAAGCAACAAAAAAAAACACTATACTAAAACTTCAACTGGTGGCTCATTAAAATGCCGCCACAAAGGAAGCCAACTTGCAGCAGTTCCACCGTTAATGGTCCGCCATAAAACGCATGAAAAGCCAACGCAAAAACGGGAATTATCATCAACAGGGTGGGGAGGGTAGGTGGGAGTTAAAAAAAAAAAGTAAAGGAAAGGAGTTGCTGCTAATGCGTTGCAGTCCATCGTCAAAGGCTAAGCCAAACGCTTGTTACAAATTACAACAACTAAGCTCAACAGCAACAACAACAGCAAAGGCAAAAGCAACAACCAACACTCAACGAAGCGGACGACTGAACGCCAAACCAAATTACAATAGCCGTAAAAACTACGGAAAAGTGCAGAAGCGCTTTTTAAACATTGTGCGTGTGTATGTGGGTCTTAGTCTTAGTGTGTGTGTGTGTGTGTGTGTTTGTGTGTTTTCAACGGTTATTAAAATTGGCGACAGTTAGCCAAGAATGATGGACGTACAGCTTTTAATGAGCTCTGGCTTAGAGGAGCGGCCAAAACAAACAAAAAACTGTATAAAGTGCAGGAAATTAATCATAATTTTGATGCTTAAAAATTTTTACAAACGGTTTAACTAATTAAAAGGATATCTTAACTCTAAAAATGGGCTATGAACTATGACATCTTAGGTGGGCAATTTTTATGTCCAAAGGCCATGCGATTATTTAATTAAATTATTAACTATTTAATTTCAATTTACTAATATTAACTTTAAGCTAAAATTATGCATTAAGCATTTAATTTTCTATTCGAGTTCAGCTATTCCTTCTGCCCAAAGCAGATCAAATAAATTTATAACCAAGGTTAAATTAAACTGTCAAAGTTGAGATATTAAAAAGAAAAGATCTCCTTGTAAATCTGGTCCATTTTTAGAAGTAACAAATGGAATTTTCTTTATATGGCACATTATAATTCTAATGCATCTTCAAAGAGTCGTTATTAATATTTAGAAAATGCATATTAACAAATGGAGAAACAACACAACGCTAATGCAATTAGTTTTAGTTAGTAACTGTTTGTTATATCTTGCTTATCGAATCCTTTTACTTTGGTGAGTTATTACCAAATAAGTTGATTGAATTTTCCTTGTATTTCCCTGTATAACCATGTCTAGTTTTGCTATGTGGCCATCATATCTTATGAATGTGTTAGTTTCTTGCATCAAACAGATTGAGTCGTTTAAGTCAGTTGATCTTTACCAAGTGGACTAAAAGGCGGTCTTTGTAACGGCGATCAATTAGCTGGGCTAAAATTTAGAGACCAACTAGATCAATATACATATACATTATATATCCATCAATCCAACCGCCTGAATAATATTTTCTATTGATCTCATTCTAATCGTTGTAATAAATAATCAAATATATAACATGAATATTTCCTATACATTATCTGTTTTTGAGCATATTTAAATGATTTATGCATCGTTTGCATAATGCCTAATGAAACGTGTTGGCGAAAGCAGAATTATGTAACAAAGATTTTTTCAACGCCAAAGCATCGGTGGGGGGGCAGAAGAGGGGGACTATTTAGCGCACATTTAAGCCCTGAACAAGACGACAAGCCCAAAACTAAGGCGAGGACAACGACAATAACGACAACAAAGACAACGGCGACAACGACAACAAGGAGGATGCAGTAGCCTGCCCCCAATGGCAATAATTTAATTTAATGTGTTTGCATGCAACGACAACAACAACGAGAAAGCTTGCAATGGGACTGGGACTGAAACTTGAAAGGGGGGGGGAATGGGTCCTATAGGATGCTCCCTGCATTGAACCCATTGGAGCCATGGCTCCACAAAGATAACTCACAATTTGTGGCCACTGCGTGCGCGATGCTCGCATCTTGCAACTTGCATCTTCTCTTGCATCGTCTTGTGTAGCCAAAGGCAAAATTTATGGCCGCATCCGTTTCCCATTTTCTACCATAACCGAACCGTGTGGCAAACGCGCCTGGTTATGCTGCGATGCGCGATCTTTTGGCGAATTTATGTTAAAATTATTACTGCAAACACTTTTGTATTTAATTAATAATGTAAACTACGCTGGCCACAAAATTATTGGTCTGCATAATGTGATAATAATGATAAAAGCAATTTGCGTAAACCTCAACTGAACTCCAACTGAGTTAACTAATAAAATTGATACAAGAAATGTCAATTAGAGATAATTATGAAGGTTTTTCAATATTGAAACTGGAAATACTCCAAGTTTGCATCAGAAATTTAAAACGTGATGCCCAGTTAGCCAGAAATCTGGAAATATGATAACCATATAATTCAGTTGATGAGGCTCTAATACATTTACAAATCCATATACAAATACATATACAAATACATAAACAAATACATACACAAATCCATATACACATACATACATACGTATACAAATTTATTCACTTAAGCGGCAACAAATTCAAGGTCAAAGTTAACGAGTCGCTTTTCTATGTTTTTGTTAATTTACCTTTTAAGCGATAAATTTGATTGTCGCTTAGCAAGTTAATTGCGACATTTTTAAACGTTTTTCTACAGGTCATTTAATCCTTCGATTGCCACAAACATTATCCAGTTTAAAGGACATTAGGCAATGCTTTGAAAAGTTCCCAGCGAAAGCTTTGAGCCTACCCCAAGCCCATTTCAATACGCCAAGGACATTATCAATAGCTCACAGCAGTTGCTGTACCACATTGCCTTAATGCCTTGCCCATTTGTTTAGAGTCGTATTCCATTCCCCCTATCTTTATCTCTCTCTCTCCCCCTCACTCTCTTTCTGTTATCCTTGCACTTGGCATTTTTCTTCCTTCTTTGAGAAGACCATAAATTGTCTGGACAATTTCTAGACATCATAATATAAAGTGTAATAAATATGGGACACACACAAAAAAAGCAACAACAACAACAACATATAAAAATCAAAATAAGCTTCACAGTGTTGCTGCTTTTCCTTTCTTTTGTGAATTGAAGGCAACGACAGGCCAAACAGACAGAAGCACAAATGCGAAGTAATGAGCATAAAAATGGTTTGAAGGACCACAACGTGAAAGAACCGGAAAAAGGATGGAGGGATGGGGGGTGCTTGCTGTGAATATGGTTTGGGGCAATGGTGGCAAGGCGACCGTAAATCTTTTTTGTAGCGCTTTCAAGGTAAAATAACAATTTAAGTTTATTACTCGAAAGACAACAAACTGCCAGAGAGACATGACGAAAGCAGACAGCATGGTGCAGGACAAGACAAAGGTTGACCACAGATACAGAGCCTTGCCGCTGGTCATAAAATAAAAGGACACGACTGCACAACAATGCTGCGTATGAGCCAAGTTGTTTGAGACCTTGAAGGAGGTGTCGTATATCTGTCTATCCGTCAGATTATTTAAGTTAAATACATTTTTGTCTCTCAGGTGTAAATTTCATAGAAAATGTCATACCCTCAGCTTGTTTTAACCTTAAAGATTTCCTTTCATTTGTTTTACATATATAAAAATAAATTTCTTTCTCTCGTTAGTTTTTTACATATATTTTTAGCCAGGATTAAGCAATTTGTGTGTTCGTCTTTATATGCAAAGATTTGCTTTAAACACACTTTAACTATGTATGCATAATCTCGAACTTTTACAAAACAAAATAATAACAAATCTTAGACAATATGTATATGTATTAGATCTTGAACTGAATCGTTTTCAGTTAATAGTTTTGCTTTAAGAAGCTTTAACATAAACCTTGGCTTAAGGACTTGTTGCTTTAGTTTCATCTTAGGATAATAATATAATGTGAATATTTAATGGATTTAAAATAAATAACTTAACCTACTTAACAAATTCCAAGTATTTTTTTTCAACTAAAAAAAAATGGAAATGAAGAAATTGTGGTTAACAGGTAGCTTCCATTCCTAATAATAATTTAATCATGTTTAGTTTAATTCTATTATTCAGATAGATTAGATAATTTAAAAAACCTTAAGCTCCATAATACTTTTCAGGCCATTAAAGCATTAGTGAATATATATTAAAATTAGACAGGCTTTTAAAAGAAATATTTCAAAAGCTGTATCTAGAAGGATAAGGACAAATGGATGTATCAGAACTAGTGAGAAATTCACTCATTCATTGTGGATATACTCTATATATATGTGATTAGTGTTAAATTTAACCAAATATGACCAGAATCTAAAATTAGGTAAAATACTAATTGAACGGAATATCTATGGATAGTTAGTACATTTATTACTTAATATTTTATTGTTTACATTTTGATAGACTGACAATGAATTATATTCTATCGAAATCTGTTTACTCGTTTACTTGCTTTTCCACATACAAACTAAGAGTAAGGATTATTTGATTAAATAAATAAGAAATTAACATTTGTTTTGTTTAATAAAAGTTAAATTAATAAAGTAAGTAAGTCCCTGCCGACTTGGAGTATACTCTGTACCAATAAAAGATCTTTCATAAAATCAGACTCCGTCGAAATTCCCTTTAATTGATTATAAATCTTTTTATGTTAAATTAATTTTCTTATGATTTAATTTAGTTTTCCAGATTTGGCAGAATTGGAACCCTCTAAAGTAGAGGTTCCTTCGAAGGATTTGCCCGTTATCCTTATTTTGAAGGATTTTACCATCTTTTGGCCGATTTGGAAAAGTTTTCCATCAATCTTCTGGATTATTTCCGTATTAAAAAACTGCATTAAAAGTTGAAAAAAGTTGGAAAAAAATTTGTCTGGATTTTTGTCAATTTTTGCAGTGTAACCATCGTTAAAATTTGCGAAAATTGAGTTAAAATTAGTTTTCCAGATTTTTATGCTAATTAAAAATATGGCATTCTAAAATGCAAATAAAGACATCGTTTTCTAAAATCAGACGAAATTTGACTGAGTTGGAGCCCTCTGAAGTAGAAGTTCCTTCTTTTCCTTCTGCCTGTTACATACATTTTAGCGGCTTTAATATACCCCTTTACCCTATATATAAATATATTACCGAATTGTTTTCAAACAATATTCCAGTTACACCTATTTCAATATTCAAATTCATTCATATCGTATACCTATAGAATATATTATTTTCACCACTCATTCCATTCATGTTGGCCTAAACAATAAAGCTTTCTTTTTAAGACTTGTTTTATTATATTAATTTTTCTTGTTTCTTGCTTCATGTAAAGCTGTCCCACATTTATCTCAAGATGATTCATCTAATTTTTCATCTCTCAACACATTTGGTAGGCATTGCAGTTGTATTTTAGTTATTTATCATATTATACGAAAGATTTCTTGCCGTGTAACCCAAAGACACCTGTTCGTTGTTCACTAGATGGGATATTAGGCAAAAAGAGATAAAGAGATGGAGTTGACTGGTCAACATGTGCGCCACTTAATGGCCAAAACAGTTTTGTAGTAAAGTAGTCAAAGCAAGTCAACCAGGATGCCACTTTGACAGTGAGTGTTCGTTCATTTGGTCGATCTTTCTCTCTCTCTCTCTCTCTGTGGCTCGCTTTACGGACAAATCACAATTCGATTGTCTCTACGTGTCATTTACACGAACACGGAGGCTGCATTTAGGCAAGGCCCTTCCATTATACAATCATCATCATCATCATCATCATCATCATCATCATCATCATCCCCTTAGTCAACCCCTGGGCTGGCAAACAAAGCAGTTAATGGCTTGCAAGTTGAAACAACAGGCGTCCCTGCTGTTGTTATGGCACCTTACCACATATCTACCTCTAACCCGCTCCAGACACCCCTCTGGTGGCTTAACAAAATTTTCCAGGGTTTATTTCACTTTTAACGTTGTACTGAGGGGATCCATGTGGTTTAATTAGCGCTGTCTGCCAGTCAATCTGAGTGGACAAATACGTACGATGACCAAACGTTGACCATTTAGCCATGTGGCAATCGAATTGATTGACTTTCAAGGTGTGCAATTTGGTAAGGACGATTTGTGTTTTTAGTATCCCCCTCTCCCACCCTATTAAAACCGCTTAGAAAGTTTGATAAACTGTAAAGATAACCCGAGAAAAATAATTTTAATAAAAAAATTTTCTTCTTTCAAAGTCTAAATAAATATTTCTTTGAAAACTAAGCTAAGGAATTCGTAAAAAAAAAACCAGACAAAGAGTAATACAAATGTAAAAGCTTTTAAAAAGCTCTTACACTTCTCTTAAGTTTGCTGAATGTGTATTGCAAGCTCTTGGTCGAGACTCTCTTTCAGTACTTCATAGTAACTCTTAAGTGGAAAGCTTTTAACCAAGAAAAGCTCTCGCAGGGATGCTGTAATAACCAAAAGAGGCAACAACTTCGCTTTTAGCATCCTCGTCGTTCATTCATCGTTATCCTTTTCGTTCCTCGGTCCTACATACTGTATATTGTAGTAGGTTCTAACCGAATATCATGAAAGTCTAGGTAAACGGCAATTCAGTCAAGCTCCAGCATCCGTTCAGACAGGGAGCATATGAAAGTACGCGTTCCCGGGCTAAACTTTTGACGAGCACAACACACAACGCGTCCTCAACGGTCCTGTCCCCAAGAAGACCAATGTGCCAATCTTTAAATGCGTGTGTGGCTGTGTGTGTGTGTGTCTGTGTATTTGTGTTTAACCGTGTGTGTGCACACATAAATGTGTGTAAATATGTGTGAGCTCGTGTGAAATTTTGTTGGCCAAGTTAAGCAAACAGAAACATAGCCCAGTGACAGGTTTTGGATATCCAAAAATAAAACCGGTTCAAAATATATATATATATATTCTCTTTCTTAAGACAAACATCGAGGCTTTTAAACAATTTTTGTTAGCGAATGGAAAAACTTTGTGAAAACGTGTTCCACACTATCTAAACTAAACTTCACATAAATGTAAGTTGGTATCGAAAGTCAAAAAAACAAAAAAAAGTTTCAGACTTCTTGGAGTCAGTGTAGAACAAATATTTCTTAATTTGTTTTATAAAAATTCTTCTATTTCGCACAAAAGTCCAAATTCCCTTTGTATATATATAGAATAAACAAATTGTGAATATCCATGGAATGAAATTGATGGCCAACAAAAAAAAAAAAAAAAAATAAAAAAAAATAAACAAAGACCTAAGGGCAATAAATTTTGCAAGGAAACAAACAAAAATAACAACAAAAGTGGAGGCAGACGGTTTGCTGTCCTTTTTCAAGTGCTTGAATATTTTTGGCATTGTTTTCACTAACAAATAAAAAAAAAAAAACTTTTTTGAGTAGTAAAAACATATTGGCAAAATTTCAAACTGCAAAACAAGTTCCTTTACCTTTTGGCCTAGTGGAAAACAAAACTATTTTAGACAAATAAATCATTGAGTAGAGATTGTAAGGAAAATGAAAACTTTTACAGAAAAGTTAGCATAGAAATTTTATTTGTTTCTTTTGTGGAATGTGGTTGGAAAATATTCAGTTTCTAAAAAGTAAAAATAATAGGGCAATTGAAACAAAATAATTTGTAAAATTACAATTGCACTTCAGATTTCTAGCAATATATGAATGAGGTAAAAGTATTTTGCAACTCAAGTTGTTGAGCTTATTAGATTTAAATTCCAACTGTTTGAAAATTTTGTATGGAAAAATCATGTATAAGGAATAAGGAATAAGAATTTTTGGGCAAAAAGCTTCAAACATTTTGCTATCGAATTATGGTAAAAGATTTTGGCAAAAAGTGAAAAATTGACGATGGAAATTGCATTTGAAATGTTCTCTGATCAGAGTTTAGCATCAATTACAAGACAGACTTTTGAAAGTTCAGGGAAAGAAATTGTTAAAATAAATATCGAAAAAAAATACGAACAATTTTGAGCTTTATAGTGAAATATTCTCCCTGAAAATTTATTCAAGTGTTTGCTATTAGAATTTGGTTTAAGCTAATATTTTAAAAGAAAATTTCATTAAGCAGAAGTGAGGATTATTAAATTAGAAGTTTTCATCCATTGTTTTTCAGTGTTTTTTTTACAAGTGATTATATCTTTAGATGATTTGATTTGGTATAACCTTTGATCTATGTTTATAGAGAATCTCAAATGCTGAATCAAATTGTGTACTTTGAAAGTTAAATCGCTTTCACTTACAATAAAAAGAAAAACGAATGAATCCTTCGACTTTCTTCTAATCACAACACATTGGCAAAGCAATTTGAAGACTAATGTCTTGGCATTATCCTTGGCCAACTTGAAATATCAAATGCAATGAAAAGACGAGGGGAGGTGGGAAAAAAAAGTGAAATCAAAACTTGCTTCATTCGGCCCATTGTTCAGTGTGGAACATTTTTTGGCGCTCATCAACTTAAATTGTGGAAAATTAATCAAGTTGAAAAGGTTGCCATTTCCTGCAGAATGGTAGAAAGGTAGAGAAGAAAAAGGCCTACCCGTAGCCTATTCACAAAAGATATGGCACATGGATCTCTTGCTATGTGTTGGTTTTTTTTCTCGGTTTTTTTTTGGCTGGTTGTTGTTTGGTCAGTCGCAAGGCAAGTCAACATGCGAGTTGAAGAGGGAAAAGCCTTTTCAAGCAAAAAGGCATAAGGAAAACCTTTGCTTTGCATTCAAGCGGAAATTAAAGCAAGGCTAAAAAGTGTTTCTCTATGTCCGTGTGTATGTGTGTGTGTGTGTGTATGCTTATGTCGGTATGTTAGTGTGTGTGTGTGTGTCCAATAGGCGTTTCCCACGCGCGCAAATTGAAATTGTGTCCTTAGGCCTGGAGGCAAAACCAACGAAAACAACAACAACAACTATAATATGAACAAAAAAGGCCAACACGTGCGTCAATTTCAACAGTCCAGGACCTTAAAGTATCCTTTAAATGTTGCCTTAGATTTTCTCTCCTTTTCTCCTCTCATTTTTTCATTGTTTTGTTTTTTGATTTGCTACATTTTTTCCGCTCCCTTTGTAGCCTTTCTGGGTCATCGCCTGTTTGACATTTTCATCGAGGCAAATCGCACGGCATAGCATTGCGTCGCGACGCGTTTCCTTTCATCCCTTACCCCTCCCCATCACCCTTCATCGACACAGAATACAGAAAAATGTCCCCGAAACCCTTTTTAATTAATACAGTTTGTAACCCGCTGCAAAACCTCATTAAAATGCGTTCGAAAATGATGCCAAGCATCAGCTTCTACAACGGTTTCCTTGAACATTTTTTAGCTTCTAAAATGAGAAATCATAAAGCGTAAATTTATGATTTTATATAATCATTGTCCTTTGCCCTCTTCGAGTCACAAAATGTTGCACCTGCTTATTAACCAAAGGGGTTCACTTATTTAATTAACACTTGAAACTGAAATTTTAAGCCCAATGGAATTTAAATATATTTAAAACTGTCTGGATTATAACCAAAATAACAGAGAATGAAAATTTGAGGAAATTTAAAATTCAAATGAAAATTTCTTTTAATAATTTTTCAAAATTTTAACTTTGTGATATCATTAAAAAAATAGAAAAACAACTAGTTAGTTATTTTACTTTAGTTAAATAAAATAGTGTGAATAATAAAATTAATAAATATGAAGAGGAATATTCTTTTTAACATCTTTGGCTTTATTTTATTAACATATTTAGTGGTCGGCCATTGACTTAAAATTTTTTATTGCCAAAGGAAAATTTACTCAATTTACTCTACGAATAATTGAAGTTAAATAAATATTAAATAAATTTATTTTTCATATAATATTTTTTATTTATTTATCACAATCTCTTTCTATATATTTACTTTCGTATTATTTAGTTAAAAATTAATTGTGTAAATATTTCAATTATGGTTTATATTAAAATCTCAGTTTAAGCAGAAATATTTGCGGTTTAACTTGATTAAAATAATTGACGTTGTGTGAATAATTATTGACAAATTAAGTAAGTAATTCTATGCTATAGAAGACTTTTCCATAAATAGGAAATCAAGAAGAAAACTTAAGGCAAAAGAAGCACTATATGCATAGAAAGATAATATTAGATTTTCTATATTTTAATTATTATTTGCGTTCCTATTAATTGGTGCAAAAATATTATATTTTAGAGATTTTCACTTGGCAAGCAAAAGTTGAACATAATTTTATAAACAATAATATAACAAATTCATTCTTCTTTATTTCTAGTTCACCTTCATGTTAGTCCCTGATTTTAAAAAGGCTTAGATAAATTATGAAAGACTTTTAAAGCCAAACGATTCTTTTTTTTTATTATTCTTGGCTTTAGAAATTAGTCATAATATAAAGCAAAATTTTATTTCATTTTTATTATACTTCTCAAGTTTGATAAGTGTTAATTTCATCTATACTATGGTCCATTCTTTATTATTGCTGATATATAAATGGACTACACAGCAAATAAAATTTATTGGTTTATGGCTTTCCTTAAATTTTCTCTACTTTGACGATGTTTAAGAACAGTCGTAGTCTCATTTTGTTCAAGCTTAACGAAAATTTAACTCATCAAAAGTTAGTTAATTAAATTGAATTATCTAAAAATTAGGTTAAAATTTCCGAAAAGCTGCCACAGATGGCCTTAGAATTTACACTTAAAGTTAATTGGAAGCAATTGCTTCTATATAGGTTCTATAACTGGAAGTTTTAGTGAAAAATATTATATTCGAATATGTTCTTAACAGTTTCCAGATTTAAAAGTAGTAATTAAGTGATTGGAAAACAATAAAAAAAATTATAGGATGGATTTCATTAAATCTCTCGTATATTAAATCAACTTAGCTGATGTCTACTTATCAAAAAATCGCTTACTTAATTATTATAAACGAGTTAAAAGTATTAAAAATTCAATAAGTAACTTAAATCAACTATATTTAATTTCCTTAACTTTCTTAACTTTAAAAAAAGAATCCCTCGGCTTTGTTTATACGATGACTTCATTAGCTCTCATAGCTTCCCTTTATATTTTTCTTTATAGTCTTCGACATTTCTTACACTTTTCTGTTAAGAATCCTTAAAAAACTCACAACAAACTGATAAAAAAGATAACAATAGAACTTTACGTACTGCCAACACCCCTTTTTTCGGAGTAATAACAAATTGTTAAATTTCTTATTTTCAAATGAAATTTCATTGAAATTTTTTTTTTATAAGCCATAAAGAAAAATCACAAAGATATAATTTAGGCAAACTTTACAATAAACCATTAAACGTTTTGGTAAACAACATGGCCAAAAGAAATATAAGAAGAACGTGAAGCAAAAAGAACCATCAAAAATAAATGAAGCATAAATGGCAGAAAACAAACACAGACACACACACTTAGACACTCATATATATATATATATATATATACTAACAACAAATGTATGTATAAGGAAGAAGGAATTTTTCAAATGGCAAAGAGCAGAGGCAGAAGTGATTTCCTTTTATTTTTCTGTGTTCGCTTTTCTTTCTTTTTTTTTTTTTTGCCTTAAATTATTATTTTTTTTCTCTCTGTTTGGTCTAAATAGGTTTTTGAGGAATTAGAAACACGCCGTGCACCATTTGGCGGCAAAAATAACCGGAAGGAATTATATCCTCAGCTCCTACTTTTATGCCACTCTACCCCACCATTGCAGGGACGAGAGGAAATTAAATATTTTGCAATCTGCGGTGAGATGAGAACACAATTATAATTTGAAGTAGGAGGAAAAATACTTTTTGAATGAAATCAGTGAAAATGGCGTTAAAATGTCCATGTATATGAAGGCTATATAACTGTATGTGTGTGTTTGGTAAATTATATGTGTGTGTTTGTTAATGCTATGGCGTTGCATTTCGGTTTTTATGGAACTCACACACAGACTCTGGCTAAGAGGATCAGAGAAAGGAGAATGGTGGGAGTAAGAGGCTAAAAGAAAAAAGGAAGTGAAAGGAAAAATGGAAAATAACAGTGGCAGGATATATACACACACATACTACTACTTATATAAAACACCAATACATACAAATATATACCCAGGCAAAAGTATGAAACTGAAGTAATCAACGTAACGAGACATGCTAAAAGCAAGGAATTAAATTAAAAAAAAAAAAAAGAAAACAAAACGGAAATGAAATTGTCATAAGCCGGCGAAGGAAAAACTCTTACAGCTTAAATGGAAAACTCTTTTTTAGTGGTTGTACTCTCAGATAAGTTGTTTCTTAAACTGTCACCAAAAAAAAAAGTATAAATTGTTAACCAAATTTTAACTATTGTATACAAATTGTATATGTATGACATTCCCATTCAAATGGAAAAAACAACTCACTTTCATGAATTTCCGCTTGACTTTCATAGTGAAAAGAATAACTTGACAGGTAATTTGGTTTCCTTACAATAAGTCAACAAGAAGCTCCGAGCTGAAGTTGCAAATGAATGAAACAGGAAATCAGTTTGAGGCTGTGCCATCAGAAATAAAATATTCCAAATTGGATTCTCTATGTAAGATTTAAAAACCCGCGGCTATTTCTTTTTTTAATTGCAAATATATTTCTTTATGTACAAAAAAAGTGGAATGAGTTAATACAAGTCAGAGATTTAATGAAATTTGCTGGCCAAAATTGAAAAAGTGACAGATAATTTCATTAAGCCTGAGAATATTCATCTATTTGCCTTGAAGATATAGTTTACAATTAAAAGGATAAAATAAATATAATCTATGCAAACAACAAATTTCTCAAAAGAAAACATTTTTTCCAAATGAAATGTATTGAGATCGAACTCTTAACTTGGAACTTTAATGCTCATTACACAGAATGATTGTAACAAAGATATAGTTATATAGATATTGTTTATATTTATATACATTTAATTTAATTTAGGTTTATTATCTGTTTCATATTCTATTATATTTTTTTATCATTCTATTATTCTTGTTAACATATTTAATTTGATTTAGAAAATTATCACGAATATTGTGTGAGAATTCAAAAATATGGCAAAAAGAATTTGGATTAACGCGATTTTTGTTGTAAAGTTCTAAGACATTTTAAGTTTATATCTACTCTAATTCAATCAAAATATCACAAGTTATAGTGATTTTTAAGCTTTTCATAATATAATTAACTGGATTTAGTGACAATTTAAAAAGAAAAACAAAGATTTTTAAGAAATACAAAATAGTTTAAACTGGTGAATCTTATAGATGGATTAATAGAAAAAAAGCAACTGAATCGTCATAGAAACTTTATAATCTGGCAATCGATACATTATTAAGCGGCATATCCCTATCTTTACATAGCTTTTATTATTTTTACAAATTATTATTATAGCTTCCTTTAAAATCTATTATAATTGTAACATAAAGGGCAGCTAATACCCTTAAAAATATTTTTCTTTTACTAAAGGAAATTAACCAGCAAAAGAATTATCTAAAATAAGTTGCGATTTAAGCCCGAATCGCTTTTTACTAAACTTTCTCAAATTGAATCAACAATTTTTGAACATGAATTTTTTCATTTACAAAGAATATGCCGCAATGTTGAAACATTCTCCAATAATAGTTTCTCTTTCAATTCTTTTTCATTTTCC
Source organism: Drosophila sturtevanti (assembly GCA_018150375.1). Lineage (NCBI taxonomy): Eukaryota > Metazoa > Arthropoda > Insecta > Diptera > Drosophilidae > Drosophila > Drosophila sturtevanti. Next base: position 993,818 of record JAECWJ010000341.1, on the reverse strand, counting down.
CCAACGTTTCGAATGGACCCAAATTCGTCATCACAGAAACAGAAGCAACGGCGAGAACATCAACAGGAAATCAACTAAATTGTCGTCACTCCAATCAAGTGGAAATTTGATTAAAAACGGAGAGAACGAGAGGGAACGAAGACAAGCCAAAAAAAAATAGAAGAAAATTTGATAAATTTTGTAAAAGGCAGAAAAAAGTGTGAGTGTGTGTGTGTGTTATATCTATGTGAATGTGTGTGTGTGCATATCAGTATATCAAAAAGGTAACAGCAAAAGGAAATCAACACGCGCACGCACATGAGAACGAGCATAGCAAACATTAAAAATCGTCGAAGCGTAAAACTTCAACAAAGCTGAAAAAAAGGCCGAAAAAAAACAAAGTATTCTAAAATCAAAAAAAATTTTAAAAAAACCAAAAAAATACTAAACTGAACCAATGAAATATAAAAAGTCTAACGAAGTGAAAGAAAACGTAAAAGTTGCGGCTAAAGTGCAAGGAAAACTAGTGGAAAATTAAAAGGTATTATTTAGTATCTGGTTAAAGCAAAAACTACACACAAAATATAAAAATAAAAACAGGGACAACAGGAATGAAGCATGGGTAAGGACATCATCTAACGACCCAGCTGACGACTTGCTTGTAGCAAGGACATTTCATATACCAACCAAACAACTTTCTCTCTTTCTTTTTTCTTTTTTTTTTTTTTGGTTGCTTTGGTCGCTTTCTTTTGGACCAAAGCACGAAATTAAGTGCAGATTATCAGCAGATTATATTTTAATAGCATTTCAAGCTGTTGCCTTTCACAACGAACGAAAAAGAAACCGAAAAGAAACGCAGCAAGGAAACTAACACAACAAAAAACATTGTGTGTGTGTGTTTGTGTGTAGATGTTGGCGTGTGTGTACTACTATCCGAGTGCGGCTTATTACATGATTACCGCTAAGAATATTTCGGCTCTTTCTCTCTATATGTAATGGAATATCATCTAAAGTAAACATACGCGTGCAAGAAAATTGAAATTAAAACCAAAATTAAGTGTCGACTGATGTGTATCCTCGTCCAAGTGTGTATCCGTGTGTGTATATTTTTATGTCGAGCATACGCCTCGTAGGCCAGCAAAAAGTATAAGAAGAATATTAATAAAAGCAACAGGTAAGTGTATATTTCACAATATCCACGTTGGTGGTAGTGGCCAGCATAATGTAGATTTATATTACATTTTTTTTTTTTTGATTAATTATTCAGTTAAGGTCCTTCTTTGGTCTTTATGTGGATGTAATGAAAACAAGTGCCTACTTTGAGGCGTATTTTATCTTTCAAACATTTGGTATTTTCATGCAATTTTTACATCAAATAAGACGTGAAAGTAATGTAAAATAATAATGTGCTAAGAATAAAAACTCCCATAGCTATATTTAATGTGCCATATAAACGTAGCCATTTCAAACGTAAAGATATCTTTAGAGTCTACTTCAATAGGAAATAAACTATAATATACTGTATATATATACAATTATGTAGGTCATATCAAATGCAAGGGAAATACGTGATCAAGTTAATTTAATTATTTGTCTAAGGTAAGGTATTGAAATATTAATATTATTTCATAGATAACAAGAAAGAGAACCTTATTTATTTGAAAACTATTTGAAAAACTATATTGGAAAACAAACAATAAGAAGTTTCAGTTGATTCTTCCAACAAGTAACAAGAATGTTGAATATTAAATTCAATTTCTAATAGAAAAACTTTTCAAACTTTATGGTTGAAAATATTTCGCATATGCCAAATATAATTATCGATTTTTGATTAAATTTTGTTATTGGAGTGATTAATATTTGCAATGTAAAAATTTGAAAAATTCCGGGAACCCTTTTAGACAATTATTAAATGCGCATTTGCTTAATCTACCGCAATCTGCAAAGAAAAAAACCCATTTAGCCACATTTCCTTCAGCCGAGAGCCATAAACCACACAAAAGCTTTTGGGAGGCTCCCCGCTTGGTTGTTAATTAATGCTAACCAACTTTCCGCTGCAGCATGCTTAAAAACGCATTAGCTACTTTTTGGCTTGAATGTAACACCAAATACAAACACAGACACATTCTTATATATATATACTATACATATACATTTACAGATATATATATATACATACATATATATATAGATACATAAGCAGCAGACACACTGTCATAATTCTAACCAAGCTAAAAAAAACATTAGCGACCGGCGAAAAAAAAAGAATGGAAACAGACAAAAGATAAATTCAGCAAACACTTTTCGGGTGTGTGTGTGTTTGTGTGTGCGCGCAATGGTATGCGTGTGTGAATGCTCTTGTAATTACTTTAAATGCAAACGCAATGCGAATGTTGAATTTTTGTAGCCGCCTTTTGGGCGCTGTTGCCTTCGGCATGTGTTGCTAACTAATTTTATATTGTGGCAGAAAAGTCGGGACAACAAATGACAATGGCAAAGCCAGCACTTACTTTTTGGTGGGTATGTGGGGAAGGGGGGGGGGATGGTGGCCAAATGGGGGTATGGCAAAATTGCTGCTTGCCATTAAGTCGAAACGAAACTTTGAGCATTCTCTCATCCAGTAAAACTCCCCCTCATACCTGAAACATGAGAAACCACATTGGCCATAATGGTGATGATGCTCCTGCTGTTCCTGCTGCTGCTTCAGCTGTTCCATTTGTGTTGCTCCTCTAACCACTGTTCCTCCTGTTGCTGCTGTAACTGTTGTTTCTGCTGGCGTTGTTGTTTGTTGTTTTAATGTTATTTGCCTGGCTAAGGCCTGCTCTTGGTACTGTTTCTACAATACCATCTTCTGCTTTTGCTATGTTGCTTGAATCTGTCACCATTTTACGTGACAATACAGCTGCAACTTTGTAGTCTCTCTCTCTTTCTCACTCTCTGTGTCTCTTTCATTTAGCTGTAAAGTGTGACTGCGGTCGACCGCTGCTAGGTGACCCTAATCCACCCACGTCTCTTTGTATCCCTCTCTCACTCTCTCTCTCTCTCTGTTTCTCACTCTCAGAAGGTCTTGGTTGTGGCCTTACCTGACAAAACTTTAACACAAAAATTTCATTTAAAAGTTTCGCTACCTTTGGACCCGAGTCATTGCCAACACAGCTCACCTACGCCAGATGCTTAAAACTTTCTTTTATGACAACTTTGAGCAAATGGACATTGATGTTGCATATTCCTCGTCTCATAAATATCTGGGCAATCCCTTATCCTTGGTGATGTTTAGCTGATCTCCTACCCGCGACACTCTATTAGCATGTCCAAAGTTATCCTTATGATAACTTCAAGTTGCGCATATTAAGAATAAATCTCTTTTCCACTCCCATTTTCTAACCAAAAAGTTTTGGTAAATGAATTTCATTATTTGATTGTTTTAGAGTTGAAAATTCTTTATCGCTTTGTAGTTGAAAACAAGTTTAAATAATATAGTTCTTTGTTCATCTGAACCATTATTACATTCAGCTGAATAACAATTCATATTTCATATGAAAGCATTGCCTATAATTCTTATATATGTATAAATACATATAAATAAATAAATCTCAACTTTCCCCCAGAAACTTTTACCACCCAATTTTAGTTTTTTATTAATACTTAAAAACTTTTCAAGTATTCTAAAAATAGAAAAGTAAAGAAAATTAATTTTTTTGGATATTAATTAAGTTTCATCTATATAAATCTATAAATAAATTTCCTTCTTTTAATAGTCATTTGAATAACACAAAATGTTTGTAAAGTTGGTGGTTTGTTTTATTTGAAGTTAAATAAATAATATTTATAACTGAAAACTTTCACGTTTCTACCTGAGACTTTGCAAGGTTTCACGTATTCACCTTGACGTTACTAGATTTCACTGTAGTTTTCAATTACCTTTTAATTATCTTTGAAATGACCTTTTCTCTCACTCCGACTCCGTCATTCCCTCCCTCACACTCCTCCACTTGGCAAGGCCAAGTGCAAAGTTTTATTTTTATTAATTCTGTAAGCATAGGACAACAAAATATTTATTGAAAATGCCTCCTGGTAGGACACGTAGCAAAAAAAAAAAAAAGAAGACGCAGCAAGAAGAAAACTTTCTAAGCAGCATTTTCTCTCTGCTCTTCTTTTTTTTTTTTTTTGCCTTTTGATTCGTACGTGAGTTAAATGAAAAACTGCGTAATTAAAAGTCAAACCAGTATACAATTTAATATGTGAGTTGTATTGGATATTGTGTGGTGGGTGGGGGATGTTGGGGGGAGAGTATAGAAGGGATATTTTTAGACAACTTTTACCATTTGATATGATAAATCTACTTAATCCAATAAACAAACAGCGGTTGAAACGATGCGATGCGATGCGATGCGTGCGTGGCACAGACGAAAGCGACGAAAATACCAAGTTTTAATTGTGAAAGTTTTTGCCAACGCAATGTATGTGGAAAGAAAGGAGAGGGAGACGTAGACGGAGAGGGAGAGGGGAGAAATGTAGGTAGAAAGAAAGTGAAGGTAGAATTGAGTTCGTTCCATTTCCTCTACACGCACAGCAGGTGTGGCAAATTGTTACCCATATTGGTACCAGCATTTCACGTATAAGCTTTCACTTTGAATTCCATTTTTGGCCCCCCCCAAACGCCTCCACCCGAAAATTCTCCACAATTCCCTTGATTTACCTAGCTCCACCCCTCTGTCGCTCTCTCTCTCTATATATATATATATCTGCCTGCTGGCTCTGCTGTCATTTTCCTTTACTTGTCGTCAACTTCATGCGTTTTGACATTTTTATTAGTTGAATACTCCTTAACAGCACGCTCCATTGCCATCTGATGGTAGCGATGGTGGTGGTGGTGACGGTGGTATAGCTAGATTTTGTCCCCAATGTTCCTGCTGCCACTAGTAGATCCTGTGACATCTAATAAGTGTTTACTGCGCCATGAAGCTTTCTCGCAGTGCCCCAGTGCTTTAAAGTATCCATTTGGGGGGAGTGTGTAAAAGCATTTAGATCCGTGTCATTTTACAATTTGTTGCCCTGCTGGAAGGCTCCAACAGTGTATTCTCTGCAGTCGATAAATATTGAACAAATTGTAAACGATTTGTATTTTTTTTTTTCTTTTCATTTTTTGCTGCTCTTTTTTTTTAAGATTGGGAAATGGTACCAAATGGTTACAAATCGATATTGCTTGTGAAAATCGTTCGTTTTGGCCATGTCTTCTGGCAAAAACTTGAAACTGCAAAAAATATCTGTTGGAAATTTCTGTTAAAACAAATATTTAAAGCAAAGACATTCTTTTGCAAAGATAATTGCCATGTATGAAATTTTAAATTAGAAGTTTACTAGAATTAATAGATTTTTATGTGGCTTGGTCTTTGTTTGAAATTCATGTTAAAAACAATTGAAGAATATTTCATATTTTTTTTATAACAGTGAAAAAATAATTAAATAAAAAAAAATAAATTTATTAATAAATTAATAAATAATAATATAAAATAAACAAGTATCGAAAATTAAGACTCATTTGAAGGAAATATTTATAAAATCAAAGATCATTTAATGTAAATATAATATGGGGTAATAAACTTAGTCGTCGACCAAAATTATTTTAACAAGGATTATCATCAAAAATAAATAATATTACTGTAAATAAATTGTTTTAAATTTTTGAGCACAACAAAACAACAAAAAAATTTTAAGTATTTTTAATAAAAGATAACTAATAAAAATGCATGGAAAGCACGCTTTAATATTACAAATGAAACAACTAAATACAATATCAAAACCTCGTCGTATAAAAACCTCTTTATATATATTTTCCCCTATATACATTTTTTTGTATTATTTTTGTTAATTCTTTTTGCAAATCTGTTGTTTATGCATGGATAATACATTAGTTTTAGAAATAAAAAAAATTTGATTGAATTTTTAATTATGATTAAATAACATATAAAATAAAATAACTTAGATCTTGGAATATAAATATTTAATATTCATATACGGAATGTATTTTTAAAATTCTGAAATATAAGTTCGATTTGGGACTTAAAGCATTGTTACACATTTTGTTAGTACATTATCAAGTCTCTCAAAATAACTTTTAACTAATTTTCAAGTTGATATAGTTTTCACAAGTTTTAGAAAATAAAGCCAAGGTCTTCAACGTGATCTCTTAAATAGCTAATCAAAGTGTTAAGTGCAATTCTTTATATATTCTTTATTTACACTAAGTAATATATTCAATGGGATAAACACTAAACGCCTTTAATAAGGATTCACAAAGAGTAGAGCAAATTTAATAGAAATTATTCAATTGAAAATTATAAATGGCTTAAACTTTCATAGAAAATAACAATTTAATTTTTCATTCTTTTTGAATAAAAAACGCAATTGGCTTGGCCAATCGGTCATTTCGATGTATTGGGTTAAACATTTTTTGTTTAATATTTTTCTTTGGATTATATCTATGTATGCATATATAGTAACTATATTGAATTTTGTGTTGTATCATGCTTTTGGGCATACAAAGAAAAATTTGCATTTTTTTACCAATGTAAATGTCGTTTTTTGCATTTGGTTGGATTTATTTTTCGGGTTGGCTGAAATGTGCAAATTAAATTGGTTTTCAGATATTTTTTTTTTTTTTTTGTGTTGTTTTGCCCGAATAAACAGAGAGAAAGAGGGATAGACAGAATATACAGTAAATTGTTAAATTGTATTTTTACAACTACATTTCGATCTCGGTTGCATTTAATACGCATATTTATTTAACATCTGCTGTTGCTGCTGCTGCTGCTGCTGCTGATGCTGCTTAACTAATTAAATCGATTTAATTGTATAAATTAAAGTTGTATCAAGAGAAATGTTGCAAATAAGCAAATAAAATCCATGTTATTGTTGAACATGCAAAACGAGTCAATAACAGCAAAGGGCCAGAAATTTTTAATTGTCATCTCAATTTTTTTTCCACTAGGCTTTAATTTTAAAAATAAAATTTTTCGTTAAAAATTAAAACTTAAATGTATTATATTCTGTTTAAGTAATAAGAGTTTGTGGGATAGAAAGAATGAAATCTTTAGAATTTAATATTGCTTTCAATTGTTCAATAGTTTAGCTTTAATTTTGAATGTCCGACTGCAAAGAGAAGTGGTGGGTGTTTTGCTTATTATAATCCATTCTATGAACCAAACTAAAGAGTGTTAAAGGAATACATTGCAAGATGGAAACCAGATGAGTAAGCTTTTCTATATTTACATTAAAACTAAATCCAAAATTACACAGAAACGTATTGAGTAGCTTTGATTTTGATATTAAGACCAGTTATAGATTTTATTCTCTACACAAACATTTCATATTAAAGCATATTTTTATAATAAATCTATGGGTAACATTCCAAAGAAATACATTTTAATTCATAAACAGAAAGAATTTCATTTTGATAAATTTGTTTTCATTTTTTCTCTTAACTTTGTTTATTTGAGTCAATTTTATTTATTAAATTAAAAACCATTCCATTTATTATAAAGGTTTTGCTTGGCCAATTCTAAAAGCAAACAAAAGACAGTAGAAAAATTTCAGTTAACTATTTTGCTTTTATCTGGCTTGGCCATATAATAATAAATGTGCTCACACACACTCACACACACACACTCCCATAAGCTGAGTATATACAAATAAGCAAAAACTCACAGAAAGCGAGACACGCAGCGTATGCGCGATATTAAGTATACGCCTATAAGACACACGCTCTGTATGTTAAGTCCACTTGCTGTTGTGGCTCCCCCACTCCCCCCTCCGCCGCATTCCCGGCCACTCTTCGCATGAATTTGCTCTTGTCTGTAGGTTGTTTCTCGTCTGTTATTTAAACAGAACAATTAAAATGATTTTCCAAGCGCACTCGCTCAGTCAAAAAACACACACACACATACATACACACTCAGCAATTGTTGTTTTTGTTTATTTAGACGCAGGCATGTAGACATAACATCCAACAATGACAACAGCAACAACAAATTGAATGAACACGCGCCCAGAAAACGTTTAATAAACACAAAAGCAGCAAACGACGCCAAGCTTCAGGCCTAAAATCCATCCCCCCCCCCCGTTCCTCCCTTCATCGACCAACCATCCCTCTCTCTCTCTATCTTCTCATCATGGCTTGGGTTCTGTTTCTTCTGTGGCTGCCTCTTTGAAACTTAATGAAATGTAATGATGAGAGGGCGGCAGCGGCGGCATAGGCATCAGTTAAAGGCGTGGCATACATAACATAGACAACAGTTTTGATGTAGAGTGGAAATGAAAACAGACAATAGTAAACAGTGTGAAGACAACAATGAAATCAAGAGCCAAAGTCAGGAAATATACGAAATTTGAATAGAAACTGAAAGCACTCACACAGATACATATACACAACACAAGTACATATATGTATGTGAATCTGTATAAAATACATATATCTTTATATACACACATAAGTATGTATGTATATATATGTACTGCTTATGTCTGTCTATGTAATTTGTGCGGAAAAGTTCGACAAATTGTATTGAGAACTTCCCAGAGACAAAAAAAAGGTGAAGTTAAACATTTAACAAGAGACAAAATAAAGTGACAGGAGCGGTTTGGGGATTAAATGAAGAAAATACATTTAGATCTAATGCTGACTTGGCAGTTTATTGTGATTAGATGTGGACTTTTTTCCCATTTGCATTTATGGAAAATTGGTAACATTTTTATATAGATCCCAACATATGGTTATCTTACTCATCATAGAAATTTTCATTTACCAATTCAGCAATTTATATATCTTTCACTGGAATAACACTCCAGTGAAATATATAGATTTTTCTATATCTTTAATATTATTCAATTTCGCAGATGTGCTGAATAATAAGGCATTGGTTTAGACGATTAAATTAATTAATAAAAAATTTAACTAATTCGTAAGAACTTGCCCTAAGATAATGAAATCGTAATTTTGTGATTTCCGATGACGTATCAACTTATTGCGTATTTTATAAATTTAATTGATAATTTATTTAGTTTACTATATTTTCTATATTCTATATTTTGTATATTTATAGAATAATTTTTTTTACAATCACAAAACAATTTCTATATCTTATCCCAACTTTTTATGCATTCCAATTATTTTCAAAGCTAATTTCGCCTTCTTGCACATCATTCCGCTCCTGTGTACATGTGTATATGTTTATTCAACTTTGGTTAAGCAATTAATTCGCTGCTGCGTGGCTGCTGCAAAATCTTAAACTAATTTTACACACACTTTTTGTCCATGGGAAACTTTAAAATTCCGCCACAAGCTGAATAACTTAGGCAAGGAGTTTTTTCTAGAGGATCTGGGAATTTGGGAGGGGGAAACTTTTTAGTTAAGCAATTTAATGTGCGCACAATTAAGTCAACAGCAGCAACAACAACAACAACAACAATAACGACGCCGACGACGGCAACAAGGACCTCACTTTAGAATCCCTACTTCCCCCACCTTTGCTAGTTTCCGTTCTCTCATCTTTCTCGGTAAGTTTTTTCTCTCCTTTTTTTTTTTTTTTTTTTTTGCACTAATTTGCATATGAAGCATTCGTCCTTACCGACCGCCAACCGCCGCTACCGCAACAACAACAACAAATTGGAGTAACATTTTGTGTGCGTCTGTGTCTGTGCGCACAGTGTGTGGTAAAACAGTGTGTATGTGTGTGTGTGTGTGTATTACAGTAAATGTCAAATGCATTCACTTTGCTATTCTAGTGGCTACGTGCAGTCAATTGCCAACAAAATTTTTTTTCCCCCTCTTAACAACGGACGTGCATTACATTAATCCTAAAGTAACCCCCCATCTCCGACCCACACACTTCTCGCTCCCTATCCAGACTTTTTCTCACGGAACAGAAGTTACCCTGTCCATAGTGTTTATAGTATCCCAACTGGTAGCATAACTGGCAAATCATTTTTAAATGCCATATCAGCAAAAAAATATTGTAATTAACGTTAAGTGCAGATTTGTCGACTACATGGATTAATTTTTTTTTATATATACTACATACATGGAATTTATCCCTTTCAAATTTAACTCTAAAGGCGGTCGATCGGCATAGTTGTATTCATTTATTAACAAGCATATACATATATACATACATACATATATACTCTTATATATTCATTTTTGTATAGCTTGTTTTTCAATTTACAGGCTTGGTGGCTCTTAATCAGAATTTGTAATTTATTCAAGTGATTTTCCCATATAAAAAAGGCAGAAAAATTGTAAAATATTGCAATATATGTGCAGTCCAAAAAGCAGAGCGAGATGGTGAATTGTGAAATAAGCTTTTATCCGATAAATACTCAATCCGATTATCCGATTATTTAATACAAAGCAATATTTTTGCTTAAAGTTAAAATAAATCAATAATTTTTATGTAAAGTGAAAGAATTTGGTGTGAGTAAAGAATATCTTACAAATGACAATTATTTAGCTTATTTTATGGTTTCCAGGACTATTGCCCACCCCCTCCTCAATACTTATTTAAAGTAAAGTTTAACTCTTTTTGTTTTATACTTTTATATAAAATTGAAATTCTCTTTCTATTTACCTTAATCATTTTTAATCTGCAGTATAAAATCCATCTATGTACTATTTATATAATTAATAAAATATATAATAATGCAATTTTAAAAATCGTTTCCTTTTAAGTTACCTTTTATTAAAAATTGAATTTTTTATTAAAATCATTTTGTCAAATTCCTTTTAGAGTAGGTACCTATTATTATTATTATAAATTATAGGATATAGTTGTAAACTAGCATCCTAACTATATTTTACAAGCTCTGGCAACTAATGCCTTCGGCTTAGACGAATACTACATCCATGCACTAGCCTGCGATTCGAACCCGGGTCCTCGTTGTTCAGTTGCCTAAATGACTGGGCCGCTTGGACAACTCATCTACCGAGGCCTGCAGTATATATTATATATGACCCTAGTACATATTTTATTAACAGTATTTTGATGTGAATTGTTTATTTATAAAAAAAGAAAAACATAAATAATCATAAATAAACAAGATAGCAAAAATTGTAACTTCTTTAATTTCGTTTTCTGTTACAAATTTTTTGTTTTCTTTTTCAAATTTGAATCTGAAGTGGTAATATTTAGATATCTCTTCAATCTGTTATCGTCGTAAGCAAATGGATTAACTACCATATGAGTTGCTTACTCTGAAACTTCGTATAAAATTCAACTAACTAAGGCTCAAAAAGTTATTTCATATCATGTAATTAATTTACTGCAATTGCCTTCTGAGAGCAATACAAATTTCATAGCCTCCAAATGTGGCCAATCGTAAATCAGCAAAAGAAGCTAAGAATATATATATGTATGTATTTATGTAATGGGATTGGAACAGAGTATTAAGGATAATATATTGCACTATTAACATTCGTTTTGCCCTTTACCATTACTGACACAAATTCATATATAATTAACTAGAGCTCTTTGACTTAAATTATGGCAACTGCTGAGTAGTTGATTTGCAGTACACCTTTTTGCGAAACTATTTTTAAATGTCAACTGACACAGATTGCGCCAGTCATGACAAGAAGATGTATATATGCATATACATATGTATATGTATATCGCATTTTATCTGTGATACGGATGTCTCTTACCGCCGCGCGTAATACCAAAATGTTGTACATACATTTAAGTTAAATGCCTGCCATATACAATCGTCTGTCTGGTAACGTTCTTGCTCCCTTTTTCACAGAATGTATGTACATACACTGGAAATTACGTGACACATTTAAAAGAAAGCAAAACTAATGTCACGAGTTAGTGGGGGAATGGGGAAAGTGAAGGGATGCTTTTTCGGTTGAGATGTGAATGGTTGGATGGTTGGTTGGATGGTTGGATGGATGGATGGTTGGATGGATGGATGGATGGATGGATGGATGGGTATCATGGAAAAGAGCCAGCCCAAACACTTTAGATGTCATTGTACCGCATTTAGATTGAGTTGCTCTCGAGCAGAAGCCAAAACATAACAAGAAGGTAACTTAAGGGGGTAGATAGGGATAGTTAGAGAGAACCGAAAGAAGGGGAATGGCATTCGGGGGGGAATCGTTAGTGTCACTTAAGCTCGAGTCTTTGGCACTCACACATGTAGATTGTAAGGGTGGGGAAAAACGGGTTGCTGCGCACTTGTAAATAATTGTCTATGTAAAGTTATACAACATCATTCTTCTTCTCCTTCCCATCCTTCTTCTCCATTCTCCATCGCATCATCATCATTATCATCTTCTGTTACTCTTGGCCAACCTCTCAAGCGTATGTAGATAATTTGAGGGCTCTTTGCCACATTCATTGCAATGCAATGCAACTACCATAAAATATTTATAAATCATGGCCAAAATATTAAATTCATTTGCTATATATTATCGCCGCTTCAAATTTTAAGTAGATGTATCAATATTGATAGCCAAAACCTGTCATTCATGTCAACAATATTATCAATTAAATTCATCATTATTTGGCGAAAAATGTTGCGCATTTAATTGCTTTAGAATATTAACTAGGGCAACCGCAAATAACTAAAAATTTAAATTTCCATTCATATTGATCTAACAAATAAAGCACAAATTGTGCATTTCCGTAATGGCAACATGCTGTGCGACCGTGTGTCGGTCTGTGTGTGTGTGTGTGTGTGCGTATCCTGCGGATGTCTCTCCCATAACTGATTAACGTTCAAATTGTTATCAATTTGTAATTATGCATCGCTGCCTGACTGCCTGCTTGCTGTCAGCCAAGGGCTTTTGGCCTGGCCAAAACTGTTGGTTCACGACTTCATCCTCCTCCTGCTTCTCTTGCCTGGCATCCTGCTGCCATCCTACCACAATAAGCGTCTGCGGTTTTATGCGGCTCTTGCGGTTTTTCACCCACATTCACCATCACCAACCCCTTCCCCCTACCCCCCTGCTACTCGGTACTTGACTAAATTGTGCAAGGCAGACGAAAATGCAGTACATTTTAGGATAGCAGAAACCATATCCGACTTGGGAATTAGTTAAAAATAAGTATAACTAACTAAAAAAAACTTCATTGGAAACTGTTTCCATATTTTCAAAAAATTGTTACCGAAGGGAGTTTAGAAGGGAGTTTGATTCTTTTGGAAAAAAATAAAAACAGAAAATGGTGAGAATCTTTTAAATAATGTAGAAGATAAATAAAGAGAAACAAGAGTGAAAAAATTGGATAATTTTCACTGGAGACTGAGAAATGATGGGTCAATGGTCAAGCAATCAGTGACCAAGAGAACTAAAAATTAAAATAAAATAAAAATAAATACATAAAGAAAACTTGATCATTTTATTTAATTGTTCAATAACAACAATAATAATAACACGTAGAAAATTTCAAATTTTTAGCAGGGTAACTTTCAGGTCGACCTACTCCCTTTTATTTTATTATATTCCCTATTCGCTTGGTTATCTTAAAGACCAAAAATTGTTTTAACTTCAACTTTTGTCACAATTGCCTATATTATAAAAAAATAAGGAGAACTTTAACTTGCACCAAATCAACATCGAGGGAGTTAAGTTTTCTGATAACCAACAACTAGAAAGTTGCCAGGCAACAAACTCTGAGACAAATAAGCAAATCAAATTGATGCCACGGAGTGTGGCACGAATGGCACGAAATCAAATTGAAATTGAAACTAGACAAAGTATATTTGAAGGAGACGACGACATAAGAGTAGAAGAGGATGGGAGTGGATGGGCGGATGGGTGGGTGAGTGGTTGGTTGAGTAAGATGCTTTTGTAGTTCTGAGTTCTGTTATACAATATAATCAAGCTTATATAATTTGCACACATATTCTATATATGTATGTATGTATGTATATATGCATGTATGTATAAACGATAAAGCTCGAGTAACAAAGTTGAATGGCTGGCTCCGTATATCAGGGCAGGGTAAATGGAGTAGCAAGAGGACACATCCTGCTTGATGTATCAAAAGTTATTGTGGCAGGGCATATTCGACTGGAGCCAAGGATTATCAAAGTATTAGAAGCGAAGCGTCGAGACGAGATTCAGTTTTCTTCTCTCTCTATCTTTCTCCGCCTATGTGCGTGTGTGTGTCTGTGTGTGTGTGTATAGTTGTATGTGTGTTGAGCCTTAGCTTTTGACTGTAACTTTTGCGCACTTTATGGGCAAATGTCGTGCTGTCGTGGTTCACTTTGGTTCGGTTCAGTTTTGTTCCGTTCCTTTTCTTTAGCTTTTGCTTTTGCTTTGGGGGCCTCCCTTATACGATAGAGAAGAAGCGTCATAAAACTTCACAGGGCCCAAACGGAAAAAGGAGCGCATAGATGAAAATAGCAAAGAGAGAAGCAACGCACATGCATAAGTGAAAGACAAAAGATGATGGCAACAAAGACAAAAGCCAAGCAAAAAGACGAAAAAAACTACTACGATGTACTACGACCAGCACACTTGAGCCCGAACTAGAAGGAGGACATTTGATAACAAGGACAGGATGTGCAGGACCAAGTGAATGTACCAAGAATTGCAACAAATGCCACATATAAGAATTATTATCTGCTCTTGCACTTTCAAGTGGCCCCCAAAGACAGTAAGCAACGCCCCCATACCCTCCTCCCCCACCATCACCCTTCATCAAAAAGACACAGAAACAGAGACCAGAGACAAGAGAGGAGGGGGGTGGTAGAAAGCTGAGCGGAGACAATGAATAATGTCCTTGGCGCGCAATGCGGAAATGCAGGCAGCCATCCAGCCAGCGAGTACGAGTAGGTAAATAAAATAAAGCTATAAAGGAAATATGCTTTCGTGAACGTTTCAATCGACATAAAATTTTATAACCAGCATTTTATTTTCACTCAGCAAAAAACAAACAAACGAACGCCAAAAAAACAAAAAGAAAAAAAAAAGAAAACTTTCGCCCACAAAAAAAATATATATCTATATATATGTATGTGTATATAAAATGAGAAAAATTGTTGCTAAAGTTTTGCTTTACCTCTCTCTCTCAAACTTACTCGCATATTATTTTTGGCAATTTGCCTGAGTTCTAAAAAATTCTATAAATGTCCATAACGACCGTTTGAAATCATGGTGTTACCAGAGGTGAAAGAGCGGTTGAACGTTATGGTTGAACAGATAGAGAGAGAGGGAGGAGGGAGAGGGAGTGGTGGGGTTAGATGGTGGTGCTTAACTAATTTGAAAATTGTTTGCTTTAGTTCAAATATGTTTTGCGTTTGGCGTTTTGGCATTTTTGGCCTGTGGCCAAATTACTCGATCGCTGGCTGACATGGCGTATGCGTAATGCCATGCGTGGGTTGCGGCCACCAGGTTCAACGCTTTGAAGTGCCATTGGAAGTGAAGAGAATTTCCTAACGGCATTTTTGTTTATTTGCCATACTCTTACTATGTTGCCATCGAATTTGTGGATTCCATTTTGCGGACAATTCAAACATGAAACATATTAATGGTCTAGCTAATTAAATCGCGACAAAGGTGTGAATGTAATTGATTTGCCTAAAAGGTTGCCCCGCAAAATTGTCCTATGAATAATAGCGAAAAATGTTTGTTTATGATTGAATATGGAAATTTAAGCTGCAGTGAAAAGTTTTAAAGAATCTTACAATTTGAAAATATTTTGAAAATACTTTGTCTAAAACTTATCATTTGATTGGAAAGAAAGAAATCAAAGGAACTCAAATTAAAATTCAAATCAAAGCTTTTAGTGATCTAAACTAATGGGGCAAAAGCTATTGAAGAAATTAGGTATTAGAAAACTTTGAAAAATCGGTTGTAATGATAAGAAAATAAACATGTTTTTAATACATCATGAGCAAATCGAAATTTGTTTGGTTAAGTTTTCTTTTTATGTTTCAGTTTCAAACAAATGATTTATTTTTTACCGATCAAATTATGGACATGGCAATCTGTGCAGAAAAACTGAGTTTACTTATTTGTTTTTACAACTTCATTTTATGGGTTTCGAAAGGGCAAAGGAAATGAAACCGGTAGCAGTAAAAATAATATAAATATCGAACGAAAAGTACGTGAGAAGCGATAATTTGATTAGTTCAAAAATAAAGGCTTGTGAAAATTTAGAAATTTCTTGAAATTTCCAACATACAGAGGTGAATTACAGAATAAGTCTTTTGCTTATGAACAAATTCTTTTTCAGCAATATAATTAATAGTTTGGCATTTGTCTTTGTTTTTAGTATGGAAAATATTTGTAGCGATTTAAATTTTGGTTAGCTTTATACTATATATATTGGGAAGAGTCAAGCCAACTCGACTTATTTTTGCAGGTATTCCAACTTTTATTATATTAACAATTTCAAATATATTTATTTTAAATTCTGTTCAAATAACCTTCCTTACAATAAAACGTCTACATACTCATATTGATTTAACTTTTGTCTTTTCATTTTCAATTCATATTCTAATAAAATGAACATTTGTCGTTGCTTTTTTGCTTCAATCGCCTTTATGTTGAGTATTTTTGCAATTAAATTTCATTTTGCATGAAAGACAAAAGCCAAAGGCATTCAAAGACAAACCAAGTTGTAGTAGGAAGCGGGAAGAAAATATGTCGAAAATGCGTTCCATCTAAACGAGGAAAAACCCCAAAAAGGAGAAGCAAACCAGTCACAAATAATAATGGCGTTGATTTCATTTCATTTCTCAATCCTCACCCGCAGCATCCGTATTTTTTTGTACATTCCTTTCTTTTTTTTTTTTTTTTTGCTTTGCCTTTTATTTGTCTACTTGTTAGCAGAAGCAGAAGCAGAAGGAGTAGTGGCAGCAGCAGTCGACGCGGACTTGGCATTAACACATTAAAAAACTCGCTGTCCGCCCTTTCAGTTTGTCTTTCCCTTTTTTTGTACCCTTTAGGCAGAAGGTAAAGGGGTATATAAAGCCGAAATATTTAAAGAAAAATTAAATCTGGATTTGGATTTGGATTAATATCTGCGTTTGCCAGGATTAAGAGTAATATAAAGGTGAACATATGATTGAGTATGGAAAGATATAGGTAGATCTGCTGGTCATTATCTCAACTAAACGATCTCTTAATATGAGATTAAAAATAATAAATTAATTTTTACAATGATTAAATTTTAATTAAGTATGTTGGATAATCATTATCATTAAGATCGGATAAGAAGTATTAAGAATTAGGTAATAAAATGTCTTTTTCAAGTCTCTATAGCGGTCTGCTTGTTGGCCCCAGACTGATAATAATATTAACAGGATTGTAATAATGTTAATTTTTAGAGTCCAGTTCACTTCCGTAGCTCTTTTTTTATGAATACAGGGTATTTAAAAGTCGTTAATTGTAGTGTACAAACAAATTTTCTCAAACAGTTCATGGTGCTTTTCTTGGACTATTTTCTGTTTTATTTTAAGTGAGCCATAAAATGAAAAATCAACGAGCTTTTTGTCGCCATTCACTTTGGCTTTTACTTTCCGTTGTTCTTCTGCCCTTTTTATTCCATCTTCTCTGTTTGTTATTTTCTTTCCTTTTCTGTTTTTTGTTGGCTACTTTGCTTCATTATTTGTTTGGCAATGTTTACGGAAATCATTAGCATTTTCTTTAAGTTTTCCACAACTCAACCCAAATGAATGAATGAATGAATGAATAAATAAATGAATGAATGAATGAGAAAATACCCAACAGTTGAGAATTTTTTGTAGAGTAGTGCAATGGCAATCGATGCTATAAATCAGAGTGAATATTGATTGAAGTGTAAGCAATTGAACTGTAGCCCTAATTTAATTGGTTTCTTTTTTTCTCTCTCTCTCTTTCTCTATTGGCCAGTTTTTTCATGCCTCATAACGCAACCCCAATGAGGCTTGGTTTGCCCTCACTTAACCACCGCTTTTCTCCTCTTTCATTCACTTTACTCATTTCAACTTTTCACTTTCAATTTGCAAGACTCTGCAGACCATAAAGCGGGGCGTTTATGGCCAACACGCGTGGCTAACACACACAACACATACACACACACATACTCTCGACCAAAAATGAGAAGAAAAAAAAAATATATAAAATACAAACTTTTATAATTCATAAGCTTGGGGCATAAACTACTTAACAAGAGAAATTTTGCTAAACACACAGCAACACTTGGATTTGCACTTTACAAAATTTGGATTTGAGTACGCACACAAGCAGGGAAAAGAGGGGCAGACGGAAGGGAGAGAGATGACGAAAGAAGAAGCTGGTCTTCAGCTGGTCAGAGGGAAAAGCAAATCATGTTTTAACAACTTAATAAGTGGGCCATTGGCTAGGGCAACAATATTTGAATATTGGTCCAGAATTGTTTAGTGAGTAGAAAGGACAGATGGAGAGATTGAGTGGAGCCGGGACTCGTGTCTATCTACTCAAGCGAATGACGTGCACATTTGTTTGCCACAAACAGTGCTCGGACCAAAACTCAATGCTTGTTATCAATACCCTGTATATATATATAAAATAAATGGGTATATGCAGATACAGATAGTAAGTAGGGTAATAAAACTTTTGCATTTTATTGCTAACAGGAGAAAACATTTGCATTTTATTACTACAATTTTATCTATTTTTTGCTAAAAACATTTGCATCATGGCATACGATTCTATAAAGGTTTCAGGGTAGATTAATATATCAATTTGTATATCTACATACATAGTTCATATAAAAAATATATAAATCTTTACTATACATTTATTTCAGCTCCATTTTATAGGAGGAAAATATTTGCAAAAAAAAAATTATACATAAGAACAGAAAGAAAATGTTTTTAGTTATTTATTTTAATTTTAATTTTCTGTTTTTTTAAAACCAACTTCTTTTTAAGCAGTTAGAATGCTAAACCTTTTTTAATTTATTTGTAATTACTCTTCGTATTTTTAAATGATACCACGGATTGATAAATAAAGTATAAATAAGAAATATATATATATATATATATATTATAAATGAAGAATATGCGAGAAATCAATAAGCTATTGTTTATTTGTTTATAATATGCAGATTTAGCATATAAAATCTTCTTAACATTATTATCTTTTGATGATCACTTTTGATTTCTGATTGCGGTTCGTGCTCATAGGCTTTTCTTTAAAAATTTTATTTATTTACAGAAAGAAATTATATTCTTATTTTTAAATCAAATGGTAACTTGCTCACTTTTGATATTTTGTAAAGATTTCTTCCTTAGATCTCATAAATACGCTCTCAATGCAATAACAGACAAAAAATGAAAGTCAATTTCGGAATGCAATTTAAGACAAGAAAAACTGTGAAAGAATAGTTAAAACTGGCTCGTTGGGTATGGATATTTAGGAGTTTGATGAAATATATATAAAAATCAATCGGTTTTCAGTTCCAATAATGAGAAGCTTCAGTTGTTCCAAGAAAATAAGAAAGCTTTAGCTATCGCTAGAGGATAAAGTGATTAAGTTTTTGTTTTTATATCATTTGTTATTTTTTTAAAGGGGTATCAGAAATGTCGCCTCAATAACTGCATGCAATGGTTATATTCTTTTATTTGACTTGGGTTTTTTATGACATTTCAAGGGAAAATTTATATAATAATCATAAAAGCGGGAGAGCATGACCGTTGCGGAAATGCTGCGATTTATTTGTATTTGTAGAGTGTTTCCTCTCTACATGTTTGAGTGTGTGTGTGTGTGTGTGTGTTTGTTTTTTATTTTCAGCCAATTGATTTGACTGCCAGGCATGTGGGGAGTAGTTGGTCGTCGCTTACCAATGCAATAGCATGGGGGAAGAGGATGTGGGGTTTTGGGCATAGCCTGGGGATTGTTTTTAGTACTCATGGTTTGGCCCATAAAACTGTAACATCATACTATATATATTGCCGTTGCTTTGCTTCTGTTTGTGATGCACGACTCACAACCTGCGATGCTGCTGCTGCTGCTGCTGTTGTTGTTGTTGCTGTTGCGGTACATTTTATGTGGCATGGATTTTTTTTATAACCACCACACATAGCAAAGTAACCCACCCACCCATCCCTCCATCCACCCACAATCATACGCACGCACACACATAGTTGAGGTTGTAATGGCTGGGTGGGGGTAAAAGGCATCAAATCAGGAAATTGTTGCAATTAAAGAGCAAATAATGACGAGCCTAATAATAAATTAGTCTGTAGAGTGTGGAGTCATGGAATAGCCATAAGTTTAACTTGCATACGAAATTTGCTTGGGGACAAAACAATTCAAAGATTTTCCCATGGCAATCTTTAAAAAGTTTCCTTTCTATGTGTTTGGGTATAGAATTATTATACTGAACAGCTTACTTTAACTTAATATATAGACATTTAAGAAGTGATCTTGAATAAAGAAACAGTCATTATTCTGAGAAAATCTAAATGATATTGTATAATATTATTAGGATCAAAATTACTATAGTGTTACTTCGATCATGTATGAGGTTGCGTCAATTAATTGTCAATTTAAGTTTACCATATTCATTTACCAAGATATGCAAATGCATTTACTATTGACAATTTATCATAAATCTTTTATATAATTGTAATTTTTCATTCTTACATTTCAGGTAATATTTGAAGATATCTACGTTCCATATAAATCTATGCTTATATAAAATCATTCTTTGCTGTTATTTGGTGAGTTTCTTACTAAATTTGAAATATGTATCTCCGTTATATAATCTTATAAGCAAGGTATATTAAAGGTGTTTTTATAGGCACATGTCTGATCGGCTCAGCGAACTCTTAGAAACTTTTCATAATCTGTTTCATAATCCCCTGCTACCTTATTTTATTTACATATATAAGTGTAGGAACTTGTAGCTTAATGACTATGTTGAGTTCTTTATAATTATTTTTATGTGAACATTAGTATAAGACCGAGAGAGAAGGCTACGTTATAAATGGTACAGTGGAAGTAACTACTTGAGGATCCAGTAACTCTATGGGATAAGCTTATGTATGTGCTTTCTATGTATCAAAACATATATATGTTATTATGTTAATATCGTACATTTTAATTGAAGTTATTCTTTTATTAAAAACTTATTTATTTATCTTAAAAAATAATTGCACATTTTTTATCAGAGGTTACCAGGTACTAGGTTAATTTTCAAGTAGTGGACAGCTATTTCAAGCCGATCATCTGAAACCTTAAAAAGGTTTTCTAATTTGTTCTTAAATTTAAATTTTAATTTCAACTACTTTTAGATTGATCTAGAAAATTCCACTTATTTCTCATTACAATTTACAATCACTAAAATCACGAATCTGAAATTTTATTATTTCCATGATTTCTCTATCGTGAACTCGATATTTAAAATATTTTTAAATCCAATACTTATCTTTATCAAAAATCTCTTGATGAATGAGCTTATGATCAATTGCAATATGGGATGTTAACTGCGAAGAGAAAAAAAAGGATCAAGCTTTCCAGTCATTCTTTCGGTTCTCTTATAATTTATTTTAGCCATCAATGAAGCTTTTAAGCCTGTAGTGGATCATCTTTCTATAATAGAGGCGTCAAATTTATCACTCTATTTGATTGTTGGCGGCACAAAAAAAGAGTGGTCCACTCTATTTTATGATATATATATATATATATATATACATAGTTGGGAAAGCACATTTTTTTATGACATTCACATCTCAATTATGGCTTGCCAGGATATACACACCCACACACACACACACACACACACACAGACAACCAACACCCATCCACAGGGAACTCAGGCTTAGCCTTTTATTATGATGACGTTGCTCAGACAACGAATCAACCGCAAAAAAATTCAAATATTTTACACAAAAGCAACCAAGCTGAAACACATGGCCTGTTGGATGGTATAGCCGATAGACTGGGGGAAAAAGATATAGCACAAAAAGGAGGGATAAAAAAATGGCATTAATTTTAATATACCATACCAACAACAATGACAAACAAAATATACAAAAAGAGAAGAACAAAAAAAACTGAAAGATGGAAAGAAAAACTCAGATGAGTGGAACAGAATGCAGAAAGAAAAACCAAAAAAAAAAAAATGTAATTTTTTTAATTAAAAATTGTTTTCTACAATTTTTTTATTGGACTTTTATTTTATTGTGGTGGAGGGAGTAAGTGGATGTGTGTGTGTGTGGAGGAGCACAGGAGAGAAATCCTTTACCTTTTACCTCATCCAATACTCCTCTCCATAACCTCATGCCACTTGTCACTTGAACTGTCAATTACATTTGCAGGAGGTTCCTTGCCACCGAATCACCCAATCACCCAAAAACCACCCAATCATCATCCCATATCAAACTCATTTTCATGTGCATGCATGCGAAATTTTCCTTCAATTCTTTTCCATTTCGGTTATTTTTTGTACTCTCATTTTCCACAACCTTTGCCAAATGGGTATAATAACTTTGATCAGACGTTGATTCAGAAAAGGAATCAATTAAAAGTCTTTTTTTTTTGTCTGCTAATTCTACATTTATTGTAGGCGCGATTCGGATTGGAATAACTTTTTTATGTGTCCACAATTCATAAGAAGGATAAATATATCAATCAATATATCAATCATTTACTTTTTAAGAATTGAAATTAGCAATTGGCAGGATTGCCGATCTCTTTACATGCTAATAATAGTATCTATATTCTATATCCGATAGTATAGATTTGTTAGGTAACTATATGAGGAATAAAAATATATTTATACAAAAACAAATATTCTTTTAATAGAGAAACTGAATAATCAATAACTAAATACTTAAAAACTTATAGAACTCTAGTACCAGCGATAAGTCTTTCAAATTAATCATTTTAATATTTTAATTTGTGTTAATAGCAGCGCTTGTTTAAATATCGATTTAAATCGGAATATAGATTTAATGTAATTAATATTCAGAGGTGACTACAGAAAGCAAAAAATAAAAAAAAAATCGCTTAATCATTTTAAGTGTTTTTAAGTATAATTTGTCTAACATAAGACTTGATAAATACCGGATGTCTATATATAGTACGGCTTCGCTTAGAAGAATAATTGGAGCCAGAGCCACACATTTCATGTATAATATATGAGATATATATTCTATATCTATTAAGCCATTCAACATTTATGATGTATGCAGGAATTGTGTTTGGGTCAGTCAATATTTAGAGAGAGTGTAGAAACTTCTATACATTTTAAGCAAGTAGAGCATTTTGGTTTTTCATTTTATTTTTTGATTTGATTAACATTTAAATTTGCTTTTGGCGTATCCAGCAGATACAGAGTCCTAGAGAGGAATGCATTTGACAGTTGTTTGGCTGGGCTAAAAATTTTGATGGTGAATTTCTTTCTTATTTCCACTTCAATAAAAGTAAAATCTCCTTCCCCAGTCTTACCCTTGTCACCACTCCCCTTTCGTTCACTCTCTCTGTCTCTCTATTCCTCTCTTTCCCACTCTCTCTCTCTCTCTCTCTTTGTCTATATTTCCTTGTCTGGCCATAGAATTGTGTGCTTATGACATACAATAATCAATTGTTTTTAGCCTTGGCTTGCCTTCGCTTATTGAAGCGGTAATAGAGAGGAGCACATGTCCTGAGCAGTCAAGCATTTTGTGTTATTGATGAGTCCGTTTCTCTGCTATTATTATTATTATTATTATTATACAATATTATTTGGCTGCAGCAAATTGTTTATTGTTTATTGAAATGAATTATTGTTTGGCTGCTGCCAGGCCTTACATATTCAATGCAATTTGCATGCGTTGATTGCTGAAATGAAGTGGAGGCTTCAACAAATCAAAATTCTGTCATTGTTCTATCTCCGTTTTCCACTTCATCATAATGCCTTTTTGTCTATATTGCTTTCTTGAATTTTAATTCAATTACTGAACGTTTTATCTTAATTGAAGTGCAAAAACATCATAATAATAATAATATATCAAGATCAATATAGACTTATGAAATTTCAATTAAGACACCTTCAAGGGTATCCAATTGAAAGATTCAATTGAATGACTTTTGTTAATATGACAATAATTTCATTGAATCAATAAATAATCGTTATTAATTTTAAATCAATTTAATTTGTTTTTCTTTTTTCATGAACTATTTAATTGTCAAAGACAATGTTTAAAGTGGCATTTGTTATAAACATATATGCATATTCATATATATATACATATACAAAGTTTTTACAACATTTTCAACTATATTAAAAATTAATCTGAGTTTATTGATCTTATTTGTGTGTGGAATATTCATAGCAGACATATATCATGATGATTCAATCTGAAGGATTTATAATAATTTTAAATTTATAAATATATAACAAATAAAATCGAATAAAATTAATTAAATAATTAATAACCATATCTCTCTTAATACGTTAACCAGGACTCAATAAAATATATGAAATTTGTGGGAAATCTTGCATTATTTTTATTATTATTATTTAAATATATCATTTCCTCTCAAGAATTGAATGGATATTGCAGTTGATCACGATTAATTTAATTTCACGAAATTATTCTATATTTTTCATTGACAAAAATAAACATTGCATTTCAGTCAATAATAAAAATCATCTAAATTATGTTCACACTTTAAATATACACACATATATACGCCTTGGTGGTTATAGCTAGAGATGGTGTAAATAAATAAAATTAATTTATATAATCTTTTATTTACACAAATAAAAGACACTTTTGAATGTGCATTAGATCAACAATTGATCAATCAATTTATATTATATATAAAATTTAAAAAGAAATTTATTTTTTTCCATAATAAAACTTCCTTTCTTCGCAGGCTCTACTTTGTTGAATTGTTTTTTTTTTATTTCATGTGTTTATGTCTTGAATCAAAAGCTTGGCTTTTAAATGCAATCATGGCGGAAAAGCAACAACTTGCACTCAAATCTCAGTTAGTTTTCAAAGCAAATCCCCTTGAGGATCTAGATTTAAGTACGTGTTGATTACGGAACGTGTTTGTTTTTGTACTTATTGTTGATGTTGTTGTAGTTGTTGTTGTTGCTGTTGCTGTTATTATTATTATTTTTGTTGCTGTTGTTGTTGTTATTGCTATTGTGGTTAATGGCGACAGAAACTACAACTGTAGATGGAAAAAAATAAAGCGCAGACATGAAGGCGAACTTCTAGACCATTTACCATATTCCACGATATAAGCAAACGTAGTTTTTTATGCAAATATTTAAGAGCATCATCGAAGCACGGCGAGTGCAAGACTGCGTCCGTGTATAGTGTTTTGTGTATATTATATATTATATATATATGTGTGTGTGTATTTGTGTGTGCAAGTTGAGAGTTCTGTAAGCCATATGTAGATATATGTTTATGTCTGTGCACTACACTTGACGATAAAATCGTCATGTAGTCGTAATGTCTGCATCAAATTGCATTTGCGAAACGCCTTCGCCGACTTCGCCATCTCCTTTACCCATATATGAGACGCTTTGGGGGCCATATGTGTCGACATCCTCAACGCAATGTGTATTTATGCATAGTTTAATGCGGTTCAATGTCTGGTAACGACATCAAAACACAACCAGGACGATGAGAGGACGTCGTCGTCAGCGTTGTCGTCGTTGTTGGGTAAAGTCATAATCATAATCAGGAATCATAATCAACAGGCGCATTCGATGTCAAGGGGGTATTGCATTGGTTCTTGGTAAGGGGTATTCTTTAGTATCTTGAATAGATATTTTTATTATTTTCAAATTGAATTGGCATATCGTTTGTGTTTGGGTGTGCGTAGATACAGACATATGTATATATGTACGTATGTGTGTGTGCCTGTGTGTAAGTGTATGCGACAGTTATAGAAAAAGTGAACGAAGGGCGTTAGCTAAATCGGATTTGTTTAAAATATGATATGGAATTTGCATTTGATTGCTAAGTGCATTTGATAGCAGAAAATGTTATGATAAGAACCGAGCATGGGATTAAGTGTCAAGTACAGGGGATAAAGGAATCTATATTGAACAGATCAAAATGCTTAGAAATTGCATAGTAAAATATCGTAGCTGAGGCACTAATAGTTCAAGCAATGACGTGTATGTACTAAAAGAAATTTCGATTGAAACTTTAGTTAAATGTATTTTAGATTATTATTAAATATTTGAAACTTTAATTAATCTTTTGTAAAACCTCGTGACCCATAGGGCAGCACGTTAAAAGTCACTAAAATGTTAATGTAACTAGGCTAAAGGAAATTCCGACCCTATAAAGTATATATATTCTTGATCAGCATCAACACCGAGTCGATATGGCCGTCCGTCGTCCGTCTGTCCGTCCGTCCGTAAAAATCGAGTCAGAGACTAAAGAGCAGAGCAACCAAATTTGTGTCAACATCCGTCTAGTGTCTACGCAGATCAAGTTTGTTTCAAATTTTGCCACGCCCACTTCCGCCCCGCAAATTAGAAAAACATAACTAGAGTACTATTAGAGCTACAGTAATTATTTTTAGTAGACTCAATTATATAGCCAATATGTACCATCTGAGGTCATTACGGGGAAAATATGGTCGAAAAATCATTTTTCTTTTATTTATAACAGTTTTTCAACAAGTCAGCGGCTTTTGGCCAAAATTTTTATGACCAATAATTTTAAAATTTATATTTTTGATTGGTTAAGTAACATACAGAGTGTAATAAATAAATAATATTATAGAAAAAGCATGTGGTAATACACTTACATGTATCTAGGTGCAACTTCACTTGATTTTCTACGTTAGATGAAGACTATTTGCATCTATTTATCTAGTCGTTTGATTTAAAAGATAATATACATATTCAACTTTGCAAGTAAGCTTTGGAACAAAACAAATACTAATAATATATGTATAAATCTTAGCCTAAAAAACCTTCTGGCTTAGATGAAGATATCCTTTAGGTTTGAGGTCTTGGATTGACTCGGCGCTTATCACATCCATTATTATTATTAATTATTATTATTACTTCCTTTCTATTATGTTCAATATCGATATATTATAGGGCTTCGAAATGTGGCAATATCCTTTTTTTAAAATAAACGCTTTAGGTAATAAGACGAAGTCCACTCAATTAGTAAGAATAAAATTGTTGCACACATTTATATCAGTTTCGCCCTACAGCAAAGAGACAAAGTTTTTGCCTCTTTATAATATATACGACTCCTAAACTCAGTCCCTAATACCAATTTCAGCATATTCAAATGGGAAAAGAATTAAATAGATGGATACTTATGGCTGACAGCAACTGAAACTGGTTCTGCCATATAATTTCATGACTGATATGAATGGGGAAAGGCCATCTAATATCGGTTTCAAGGATTATATAAATAAGGAAAAATAAACATAGATATGCATATATACATAGGTTTGACCTGTCAGCACATCTGTCCAACGACCTTGGCTAGCCATATCTTTTCTTTCCTTTGCTTTCCTTCCATTCCTTTCCATTCCATTCACTTCATTTGTCTTAAACGTATCTCGCATGTCTGTGGGGCATTTTGTCATTTGTGCTGTTTTGTTTCAAGTGCCATCAGATCTATGTTGTTTCTGCTGCTACTGTTCCAGCTGCTGTCTGTCGACAATTGGAAGATGCAAAAATGTCCATTTAACCAAGATTTATGGCAGGCAGCAGAGTTATTTATTGCAATTTATTTTATTTACACGCTATCTGGCAGTGGCCAGAAGGTTCAACCATATCTTCCTCCTCTATCGTTACTCCACCTCCGTTCTTCACTTGATATTTTCTCTCACTAAGCACTGGCAAATAAATTTGCACAAATTATTATAGGTCACACAACAAAAAAATAAAAGTAGGAGGATTAAAGCCATGCCATGTTCTGCCAATGGCCATAGTTAAATGGATAAAAAGTAAAGCTACATGCAATTTGATAGGAGTAGTTCCATTGCCGCGGGTCAGTTTATCGCATTTATTGGTCCTCTATATATTTTATACATAAATTCTGAATTCTGAATCTCGCATCGGGCAGGTGCAGCAGCTGTACACAAACACACATACACACACACACACACAGATACACAGCAAACACCCCCATATAGTACACACACAGGAGATAGAGAGAAAAACGTTCGCGCAAATGGCTTAATAAAAATTTTGGCTAGCAAAACAAATTTCGCACTATAATGAATGCCATATAAATCCGTTGGCTTCGTGCACTAGATTTCATGGCTATGATTTCGTAATAAAAATGCATTTTTATTACGCAAAATAAATTGCATTGCATTCACCTTTCCCTTTTTTTTTTCTCCTCCCTTCTTCTTCACATTCTTTATTCTTTATCTGCATTTTTTTGAACTTCTTTTCATGCTGCTGCTTATAATACACTGAAAAATTGGTTAACCACAATTTCAACCCAAATTTAGCCCTCTTTTTGATGATCTACAAATGAAACAAATAAACATGAGCTTTTGTATTTAATTCTCTTTTTATAAAAAAAATGTTTCAAAATAATATTGTAGTAAATTTAAAATCCTCTTTGAATATTATTCTAAGTTTAATAATTTAGTACCTTCCTTTTCAAGGGTATCAGACTATCGACTCGGCACAATTGGCTGCATTTTTTTTTCAGTTTTTAGTTGCCATTGTCAGATTGTTTGCATAACTAGTCAGTTGGCACTTTTGTTGGAAAAATTCAACAAATTGGCATTTTAAATTCTACGAAAAAAATGAGGGGTGGAGGGAGACAAACAACAAGGGTAAGAGCGAAATGCACTTCAATTTGGCTATTTAAATTTCTGAATTTTTTTCCCCTGGAGAAATGACTTTTCTCCTTCTCAAAGAAGAAATTTAATAAATTAAATAAATTAGATTCAATGGCCTAGAAAACAAATCATTGCTTATTTTACTAAGATTACTTAATGTTTAATGTGCTGAAACTATCTCACAAATACACAAAAGCAAATCAACAAATGTTTATGTATGTGTAATTAGTATTTGCTTGTTAAAATAATAAAGCTTCAGTAGAGTAAATTATTTAATTAATGCTACAACAGCTCAAAGGAAAAATTTAAGCATCTTTTGTTGACTTTGAATAATTATTTAATATAATTTTAATTAGGTTTTTAAAGTGTTGATTGAAAGAAACACATAATAGGAGCGATTCCTTTGTTAAGTTCATTCTTTTCACCATTAATTGATTCTTTTTATTGAGAGAAGGTTATATGTATATTTTAAAACAAACTAAAATGCTAAGCAATTAATTTAGTTTTTATTTAATGTATAATCTAGTTTTAAATATGGCTAAAATAGAAAAAAGTTTCATCATTTCCATTTCCGTAAAATCAAAATTTGAAAGCTCAAAGCCAAGTGCAAATATTTAATTATAATGATTTATTAGAATTTGATTAATTTAATTGATCCGAAATGGATATTCTTATTAATGGCAATACAAAAAATTGATATCAATAAATTTCCCTTTCCTTCAATTTATGAAAAAAACATTAAAAAGTAATGCAATTTATGAGCGAATAACTGCTACTAAATATTGAAGAGGATTTAAGTGGCTCTCGTTATAATCCTTACAATTTGTAAAAATTTTGCCATATTGTGTATACGTCATGTTAGCCGGTGTTAGTTAACAAAAATAAAACTGTTGCATACTTTTTGCAGCAATTCAGATTTTATTTTTCATGTGTTTTCCCAACGCGTAAAGGGGAAATCCAAACAACAACAATAAAAATAATAGCAATGCAAATCCAAAATGGCGTCAACTACAAGTGGAATAAAAACAAGAACACCAACAACAACAACAACAAGCACAACAACAACAACCATCTACTACTCACCAAAACAACTACAAAACATTCAATCCTTTAAAACTTTTATTGTGCATTCGAGTGTGAACCAAAAATTGGCCCAGAATCAGCAGACGTAACAAAGGCAAAACAGGAAAAGCGAGAAAAAGAAATGGATAGAGAGTGGGAGAGAGAGAGAGAGATAGCGAGAGGAAGAGAGAGGAAAAGAGTTGGGGAAAGAGAGGGAGAAAACTAATATGCTTTAATGGCTTAGGACCTTGAGCACTTTGAATGGCTTGCCTGTAGGACAATGTTATCCTTTCTCGTCTCCCCTTGCGCAGTAAACAAGTCAAACGGATAAAAAGGCATGACACACAGCGAGCGAGAGTCCCCCAACCCACTTATCCTTATGCCGCTGTCGCTGCATATGTTTGGCTTGACTGGCGTCTGCTTAATGCGCAAAATATTGCGATGATCAATAACAATCGCTGTCCCCAACAATCCCAGGCATCCCCTCCCCTTCCCCCTCCATCCCCTAGCCGGATTTGTTGTTATCATGTTTGGCGTCATTATTGTTGTAATTTATTTACGCTCACAACATTTTCGCTTACGCCTTCGTTCGCTTTAGCCATTGTGTTGTATTTATTTTTATCATCATCTCGTATATGGACTCTGAAAGTAGCGACAAATGTGAAAAGAAAAGATACAACAGAATACCCATACGCACAGATAAACATACAAACACTCACACACACACACACGCATATACGCACATTGAGATACATTTGTGTATATATGTATATCTCTGCTGCATGTGGCAGCTTGGTTGTTTGATCTTTCAATTATGGTTTATGCTTGATTTATAATTGAATGTCTAATGTGGACAGTGGAGCAGACAGGACTACACGCAACCGAAACAGAAAACCCAACCACAATCGTTGATTTAGGCGCAATTTTGGTTCAACAAACTGACATTAGCAGAATTTTAGCAGATATAACCGAATTTAAAACTTAATACAATCACACAATTCGTCAAATAAAGAATATATGCGGAAATTTAATATGTCTGCAATGAGTAGATAATAAAAGACTTATCTCGAAATCTTCAGCAGTAGCAGATGGTGGAGTAGCACCATCAAAATGCTCTTACCAAATAGTTTCAGGAAGTACAGATTACAGGACAAGGAGCCTTGAAATTCAGTTTTAATATAAGCAATTCATATAGTGCAAGGAATGTTAGTATTTGAAACGAATCCATTAATTAAAGTTATTCAATACTTCAAATAATACTTGTTTCTTTATTCCATAAATTTCTAATAGTTCATGAATTAAGTTTTACCTTACGTTAGCAGATAACTATATAATAATAACATAATAATATAAATCTGAATATCGCATCTGGTCATTAAACGATAAACTAATCCATAATAAATTTTTTTTTTATTTAATTAAAAAAAATTTTTTTTTTATTAAAATAAATTTTAAATTTAAAAATTTTTTTAAAAATTTTTTTTTATTTTTTTTTTTTTTTTTTTTTTTTTTTTTTTTTATATTTGTTTGTTTTTTTTTTTTAAAAAAATTTTTTTTTTTTTTTTAAAAATTTTTTTGTTTTTGTTTTTAAAAAAATTTTTGGTTTTTTTTTTTTTTTTTTTTTTTTTTTTTTTGTTTTTTTTTTTTTTTTTTTTTTTTTTTTTTTTTTTTTTTTTTTTTTTTTTTTATTTTTTATTTTAAAATTTTAAATTTTTTTTTTTTTGGTTTTTAAAAAAAAAAAAAGGTTTGATTTTATTGTTTTTTTTTTTGCGTTGGTTGGGGGTTTTTTTTTTTTTGTGGGTGGGGGGGGGGGTTCGGATTTTAAATTTCTTGAAGAAAAGGGGGGGTGATTTTGTTTTTTTTTTTTTTTTTTTTTTTGTTGGGGTGGGGGGGGGGGGGGTGGGGCGGGGGGGGGGGGGGGGGGGGGGGGGGGATTTTTTTATTCGGGTTTTTTTTTTTTTATTTAAAAATATTTTTTTTTTTTTTGGGGGGTTTCTCTTTTTGTGTGTACCTTTCTCCACAAAAAATTTATCCCCCCAAAAACCGTATTCTATTTTATATATCTTATTCTTGATACGAAATATTGATGATTGAATATGTCCAATGACTCTTTTGAATAATTAAGAAAAAACAACAAACTAATTTAAATTATATTTAAGAAATAATTGAATTATAAATTGTAGTAATAAATAATATGTAAATGCATTTCGCATTATAATGATATAAGACCTAGAATTTTAGGATTAACTTTCTCTCCTCCTCTCGCCAGAGCAGCATTTCCCGAACTTTGAATAACCAAAACTAAGTTTTTTTCAATTTCTAGCCTCCGCCTACAAAATTATTAATTAAAGAACTTAAAAATATAGCAATTTAATTAGTTGACTTTTATGTAATTCATTGAATTGTGAAATAAATGAACTAGCAATTGGTTTTCAATACTACTAGACTTACTTATAATATATATAATTCAATATTCCAAATTGATCTTGATTTCTAAAAACTTTCAAAAAAAATTTAAGTAACTTTATGCTATGGTAACACGTATACATATGTGAAAGTAAAATCAAATTTCGATAACAGAAGAACTGTAATGAACTTCTAACAATTCACTCTTAATTTTTATAACCTTTTTCCCCTAAATTTGTAACATTTTTATTGTTTTATTTCCGGTGTAAGAAACGAAAAAATGTATCATATTTCTTTACAAATTGTCTAAGTACCTTAATAAAATTTAATTAAGATGAGCACCAGCTGCGGCTGCTTCCGTTAATTTTATGAGAGAAGAGAGAGAGAGAGAGAGAGAGAGAGAGAGAGGGAGAGAGAGAGGGTAAATACCACACTTAATACCAATGCCATCCTGGAGGTTGACTACCATCCCTTCCCTACGGCCCCTGGCATGCATTAATTTACCGAAATGACAAAAGCATGTTTGCTAATGGAAAACCTGTCTGTCAAATTTGCTTAAGTGAGTTAAATTTATTTTCACCTTGGCACTTCTTCTTCTTTTTTTTTGTTGTCTGTTTTTGTTGCCATTTTGTTCTCTTGTTGACTTGACATTGAGGTTAATAATGACCAGGCATAATTAGTGAGGAGAGTGCAGCAAAGTAAACTTAAAAGATGCAAATAAAAAACAAAAATACAAACAGGAGTAAAAGAGAACAGGGCAAAAAACATTTGCTCGTTTATCATGCGATTGTTGAAATCGTCTGCACTTGACACTTTCAAGTCCAACAACGATAAATTTTAAAGCCAGGCCAAAGTGAGAGCAACAATTTATCCACACACACACACACACACACTCACACTCACACAATTAGTTAGCTACCTCAAAAAAAGCGAAAACAAACCTATAGTTCAGTGATTTATATGCTACAACAAGAATAACAACAATAACAAAGAAAATAGTATAAAGAAAGCCGAAAACCAAAAACTACAAAAACCAAAATACTATGCAAAAAAAACCCCTAGCATTCCAAAGCAAAACGAACTGCCAGGACCGAGTTGAATAAAAGCCGCAGCAATAAAAATTGCCATCGAGGCCAAGGCGAAAAGATATAGGAACTGCCTTGCCTGCCTACATGTATGTATATGAAAAGGGCCGAAAGCCACATGTGTCGCGCACCAATCGAAAGTGTCGTAAATTAGGTCAGGCATAGTCAAGAACAACTAAAGGAAGAAATGCAAAAAAAAAACAACCTAAAGTAAAAGTTTTCGATACCCTAACAAGTGAACAATCAGGAACTTCTTACATTTGGTGACCATGAAAACCAAGTTAAGATAGATGGAGTTAGCCCTTGTTTTCTTGACCAACCAAACGTTGTTCTTGAAGACTATAAAATATATGCTTCAGCTTAAAAATTTACAAGATCGGACCTAAAAGTTTTTTTATATATGTTAATAAGGAATGACTTTTTGATTACAATTTGGTTACCTTTAAAATTTTGTATGCCAATTGTATTGCTATATCATCGAATATGAATCACTTCATAGATATATAAATTTCCCCAAAAAGCCTTCTATGCCTTAATGCAAGGGTAGGGTATTAGTGGAGAAGCAAAATAGTAAGAAAAATGAACTGGATAGTAGTCAGACTAAACTAAAACACAGTCTGTGTGGGCGTAGTAAATCGCTGAAGCGTGGCAAAAATTGTGTTAGAGTCAAAGAGAAACGTGCCACAAACATTCTGATATATGTATACTATAAATATATGTATATGTATATATATATATATATGTATAGATAAATTTATATATAATACATTCCTTTTTTGCCGCAAGGCGTTGCAAATCTATTTATCAATTTGCAATTGTAAGTTGAAATAGACAAAAGAAAAATCACAAGAAATTACATTTTATTGCCATGCGGCGGCATTTGAAAGTGAATCTAACTAAAGGTTTCCAGAGACTTTTAAAATAGATAGAAATTCTTGTGATCCTTTTTCTTTCCCCTCCGATGCCTTGCACTAGTTACCCTTTTCCTTTTAGATGGCGTAAAAAATGTTGCACTAAATAAGTAACTCTAGCCACCTTCAGTTGGCTGTTCGAGTTGGTCTAAAAACTTCACATTTTACGTTGAAAAGTTTCCGCTGCTACGAATTACTTGGTTTACTTTCTACTTTTTCTTCCTTTCTTGGTGGAATCGTCGTCGTTGCCAAGCAGTTTAAACTTAAGCAAAGTCGTTGAAAAGTTGGCTTTTGCGGCAAAGGCACTAACGGCTTCAAAATAAATGTGCTGTGAAAGTCAATCAAGTGTTGCAATTTTGGCCAAGAGAATGAGTTGAGTTGGCTATGACCTCAACAGGAAGGCGGAATTTGTGGAATACGGTAACTAAATGCATTTACATGTGATTGCAATTGATAGCCGTCGGTTCATTGAAATGAAGTCTGAAAGAGATAAAACTAACTTGATTAAATTAAGCTACCTATAGGGCATTATAAATGTCTGAAAAAGAAATAAAAAGATTAAAGTAAAGTTGGATTAGTAGACCGCAAAAATAGTACTCGGAATAAGATGTATTCTTATGCGATATAATGAGAAATATTAGATCTTTTTGGTAGTGAAAAGTTAGGTTACACCTCGCGACCGATGAATGAATTCAGACTTAATTTTAAAATCTTTCATAAATCGCTCACGCAATAAATGATTAAAGTTTAAAATTATATTCCAAAAGAATGTCTACGTGGAATACACTTGACTATATATATATATCGGAAGGGAACATTTAAACTATAGAAAAAATATCGAATAAACTCAATAAAAATTGAAATATTGAAGTAACTTTAAGGCATTGTCTTTGCCAAACTTATTTATTTGCATAATTCAAGTTCGTTTTTATCTTTGGTTCGCTTTCCCATTCCAGATTTCTTTTGCTTTTGTCTGATTTTGTTGTTGCCGTTGTTGTTGTTGTTGTCGTTGTTGTTGCTGTTCAACTTATATATTTTTCACAATCTGTGATAAGGTTTACAATTTGTTTACCATTTGCTATAGGCTGTTTCCTTCAAAGACAAAGTCTGAAACGAGTCTCGACTGCGCGATTTCATTGCCTTCCCCCTCATGCCTCAACATTGGCCAGAACATCTGCAGTTAAATTGACTGTTCCGTTTTCTCTCTCTACTGGTTTCTGTTCTGTTTTCCGTTTTGCTCCATCTTCTTTTTTATTTACTTTCCTTCTGCTTTTATAGTTTCTTCATAGTCTCTGGGCAAGGTTTTCTTTTTATTTTTATTTTTTTTTTTTTTTTTTTTTTTTTTTGTGTATGTTTGGCCATTTTCATGAGGCTGACATAAATCTGTGATATATTGCTTGTGCATTGGACAACACGATAAATATTTCGACCGTCTGCCGCTGTTTAGTTTTTATGCTTTTCCCCTTAAAGAGGGAAACAAAACATCAGAAAACAAAAAAAAAAAAAAAAAAATAAAAGGGAAAAGAAAAACGAGACGAACCTTAATTTAAAAATCAAATGAAAAACTTCAATGAGACACGCCCCCCATTTGGGTATAGGCAGTAGCCAGTCAGCCCCTTCTCAAAAGTCATTACATAACAAGTGTTGGCCGCATTCCCAACGGACACTTGAGCATAATTAATGTGACGCCCACTCAAAAATGTGGGCGCGAGAGCAAACAGGAAACAGGAACAGATCGTGGGACCCCAAATGAGACTTGGCGCAATTGTCGCTCCCAAATTAATTTGTATAATTTTACTGTCCAAAGCAACAAAAAAAAAAAAAAAAAAAAAAAAATCACAAAAAAAAAACCATCACCCGAAGAGAAAACCTAACCAAGTAGCTGTGGCAACGTCAACGGCAACTGAAACTTATTCCCACTGGGGAAAACCTCTGCATTCAAATGAAGTTCGTCGACGGCAAAAAGTAGGCAATTATTTTGCAGGCCAGATAAATGTGTTCTGCTTTATGTGTGTGTGTGTGTGGGGTGTGGGTTAGTGCAAGGGAGATGGAGACTGAGTTTGAAAGTAGGTAATTAACTCAGAGTTTGACAGGTGAGGAATATACGAGTGTTTGAAAATAGTTAACAAGTAGTTAAAAAATATACAGCAGAAAAAATTTAGTTAAAAAAATGAATTAAAAATAAAGTAACTTATACATAAATATTAGCATAATAATTAATGTAAATAAGAAATTTTGTTTTATATATGTAGATTAACTTAAAATTGGAAAAATTTAGTACTCCTTCAGCCAGTTAAAGTACTTCATTTATTTTAAATTTTACTGTAGCAAAAAAGTCTTATTACCTTTTACTTAATGTGATTAGACTTTAAATAAGTTTAAATAAAAACTGTAAAAAAAAACTTTTAAATTATTATTTTATCAAACCTTTCGGAAAAAACTTCGTGATTAGTTGCTTGTTGTTGCTGAAACTAACATTAAAATTGTTTCAAGATTAAATGTATCTTTTCACAATTTTCTTTAGTAAATTGTCTTTAGTCCTATAAGGGCTATAAGCGATTCAACAACTAAATAAATGTCGAAAGAGAAAAATAAAATAAAATAAACTAAGAAGTTAGCTTTTTGGCATCTTTTGACATTTTTCCAAGTTCATACATAATAATGCAAAGTTTTAAAATTGAGATTTTTCATTACCAATTTAATTTTCCAACTATTTTGGGTAAACTATTTCAATACCAATTAGTTTTTTCCTAGGCAAATTTATTATATTTGGTAAATTCTCAACATTTTTAAAGCCTTATAAATTTTTGCTCACTCCAATGGGACTCATTTTTTGTGCTAAAAACTAAAAAAGCAAAAATCGTTGCCTTTATTACAATTTTTGTGGTTTGTTTCTCTTACCTATTTTCTATTCGGTCATTGTTGTTCTACGCTCTCGTACTGCAACATTTTTAGATTTTTCACAGAAAAAATAGGGAGAAGAAAAGCAGAACAGAAGAGAGACAGAATGAGAGGGAAGGAGAATGAAGGAGGGGTGAGGTGAGAGGGCAGAAAAATGTGGGCAACAAAAAAGTTAAAGTTTATTTATTTCTGGCCGACCAAAACCACCTGCACTTTTTCTTTCACGTGCCAACGACCACGAGCCACTTGCCTGAAAAGTGGGTGAACATCAGCAGCAAGACAGAGACCGAGATAGAAAGAGAAATGAAAAAGCGAGAGAGAGATAGAGAAAGAGAGAGATGGAGAGTGAAATGCCTGGGTTCTTTCATTACATGGTCAGAAACGCAGAAAACTTTTCACTTGCTTTTTTTCTCTCTTTATTTTCTTTTTTGTACATATTTTTTTTTTTTTTTTTTTTTGGCCAACAGCGGTTTTTCTGGCCGAGCTGCAGGTATTTATATTTAAATGCTGTTTGTGGTACGCCATTGCGCCTATTGTTATGCAATGAAAGTTTGTTTTCGCATTGTTTTCAACACCCATACTCATACCCAAGCCCAGTGCCAGGACCAGGCTCAGTCCCGGGACGCCCAATGAACACGCCTGTGTCTACAGAAAAAAGAAAATAATAATAATAACGCTTCTTTATCCTTCTCTCAGCATAGACAATTTTCATAAATTTTCCTCTTAGCAATCTCTCGCTCTGGCTCACATGTCTGTACACATAGCGACCTTCAAAGCTCATCATGAACGTTTTTATTATGTTATTGACTTCTAACCACATTTTCACACCAAATAAAAAATGCTCCACCAAGAAGAGGATACCAGATATAAGAACCTCTTTCAAAGTCTCTCCCGGTCTCTCTGTGTCTTTCGTCCTCTCCATCACTTTCTAGTGTCCTTGACAGACACGACACCAAAAGTAAACGCAGATACTAAAGAAGAGTAAAAAAAAAGAAAGTATGAAGAAAAACCGTTTATAAAATCAGTGAACCATAATTTGTTGTTGCTGCTTCTCTTTTGCACTTGGCCATTTGCTTTTTTTTTTTTGGCTTTTACTCTTTGTTTTTTCGTTTTTGCCTATATAGTTTTTGGCCTATCAGTTTGCGTTATATATACTGCGTATCTGTATAAATATATATATTGCTTAAGCATAAATATAAATTTTTATATTTTCTTGTCTGGCAAGCAAGGAGAAAAAATGAATAAGAAAAACGTAAAGGAAAATGTTTGCCTGCCATATATTTGTATTTTGGTACCCAGTATTTAAATGGGTATATAGAGATTCTGAAACTGTATGTAAAGGAAAAACAAAATACAGTATTAATTTAGGTAATATATGACTATTATAGTGTTACTAGTTTAGTAAAAGGAAAATAGATGGTTTTATAACTTTACATTTCCATTGATCACAGGGTATTTAGAAGTCTTTGTTCCTTATCATTGCCATGTTATTTTGGTAGTTTTTTTTGTTTTTTGTCTTTTTTTTGCTGCCTGCAAAGTGAAATTTATTAGAAACGCAAAATCTGTTTGCAGATTGTGTATAAGATTTGATTATTTATGGTCAGTTGTTTGTTGTGGCCAGCATGGAAAATTGGTTTCCCACAATAGTGGAAAAGGACGAAAAGCCAAAGCAAACCGAAGAGAGAAAAAGGAAAAAAGGAGATAGATAAAACAATGTAGAAAAGAAGAAAGAGTGAAAGCTAATGTACCAAGGGAATCGCTGTAGTTTCATCTGAAATGTCGACAAGATAAAAAATGATTTCAAATTAAACAAGACATTCGGACAATGAGTTTGCCTTCTGTGTGCCCCATTTTTGTTGTTTGTTTGAAGACAAAGTTTTCATAAAATTAATTGTTCTAGCATCTCATTTTAGTAGATTAAACAAAACTTTTGAAACTATAAAAATAATATCAGTTTGTCGTTAATATAAAAGATAATACCAAAAATTTATTTAACAACCATATAACACTATTCCGAAGAATGGGTTATACATACAAATCAAGTTGATGTTAATACAATGCTTTGATTAGGCAATGCCAACTTCTACATATACACTCAGCAAACTTTTGCATCCACTAAATTAAACTAGAAAATTCCCTTAGTACAACAGAAGAAGAAAAAAACAAAAACCGACCAACCAAAGCAAACTTCTCCGCAGCAATTCAACTAATTAGTTTAAGAATCTCTCTCACTCTCCCTCAAGGAGCATCCAAACAATCAACCACCGAACCGAAACCAAGCAACAGCAAAGGCAAATAATTTTCAACAAATTTAACTAAAGCCGAAATAAAACTTTTCCTTTTTTTTCTCTCTCCCTCTCTCTCTCACTCTCTTTTCAGGCATTTCCCGAAAAATACTAGGGAACGTAAAGAACTAGAGCGTGAGGCTAAACTAAACAGCAGCAGGTAAGTTGAATAAACAACTCGACTTTTAGCAATTAATACTGTTAAGAGGGGGTTATGGGGAGGCGGTTGGTGGGGTTTTTGTGGCAAACTAGCCAAATGAAATCTATTCTTTACCATCAAAGCTTTCTTTCGTCTCAAACATATGTACATATATGTATCGTCGTATACTTACTATCTAAGTTTTAGTTTGGTTAATGAATTGGCCCGTAACTGAATTTGCGTATTCAATGAATATTTCATGAGTCAGGTGGAAAAAGCATGACGACAAGTGTAACTGTTGAATCAGTAAATATATGTAGGTACATAGAGTATAAATATATGTAGGTATACTATATACAGATCGGTAGGTGAAGCTTTAGCAAAACTGTCAATAAGTTTGCCAAAATGAAAACAAACAAACGACAAGGAAAAACTTTAACCCAACTGCTTTTAAAGGGGTAAAAAAAAAATACATTTTTTTCTGCGTTTTCCGTTCCGCTTTACTGTTTTTTCTTTTTGTTGCTTTTCATTATATTTATTTTACTTTAGTGCTGTGAAAAGTTTTAACGCTGAGTTTTCATTTTTATTTCGTGCGTCCGCAAATATTGACCGAATTAACAAAGCTGCGAGGAGTTGAGAAAGAGACGGAGTGGAAGAGTGGAAGAGACAGAGAGAAGAGAGAAAGGGAGAAAGACAGAGAAAGAGCAAAAAAAAACTTTTACCGCAAACAAAGGCGAGCAAATGGCGGCCTTTGCCACTTTTAACACCACCACACGACCCTTTTTTCCCCTTCTCTACTTTTCTGTTACTCTTTCAGTTGTTGGCCGAGTGTTGGTGGCTTAGTGGGTTACTTGGCTTAAATTGTTGTCAGTGTGTGCTAGTGTCAACATGGCTTGCTCTAAGCTTTCAAATCTAGCCATGAAACTTATGGCCAAGTTTCATATATAAGAAAAAAGGGTTCATTTCTAATAAATAGTTTCAAATCATCTCAATAATCTATGGCCAAAACAAATTGTAACAAATCACAAGAATTTATACAAATATTTGTACCAAAAATGGCAAAAAAAAAAAAAA
Source organism: Drosophila sturtevanti (assembly GCA_018150375.1). Lineage (NCBI taxonomy): Eukaryota > Metazoa > Arthropoda > Insecta > Diptera > Drosophilidae > Drosophila > Drosophila sturtevanti. The sequence continues at coordinate 953,217 of JAECWJ010000341.1, read as the reverse complement.
AAAACAGAGCAACTAAAACACAATTTATCGAAACTAAAACAAGATGCGGAATAGAAGGGATTGATATGAAGGCGGCATAATACGGATGGTTCTCACAGGGAGGTAGGGAATGGATCGGGGTGGAGAGGGCATAGGAGGGTTTACTAAAAAATGTGGCCATGTATTTGTATTCGGAAATGCCGCGCACGTTTGGCCATGTGAGTACGTGTCTGGTGCAGAAACCAGAATCCAAGCTTAGACCAGTCCAGCCAGAACCCCCTCGGGGCAGTCAAAGTCCAGTATAGCGTGCAAAGTTAAAGGAGAGAGGGGAGCATGCTGTATGTGGTGTGTCTGTGTGTGTGTGTGGGTTAGATGGTTGCTGTCCAGGCTTGACGTTTTGCCAGCAAAATGCTAAAAGCAAAAAGTCATGCAACTAAATCCTGTCGAAAACGTTTTAAACTACAAAAAAGGATTTGTGCTAAAAACCAGTAAAAGATACGAAACAGCGAGAAGCTGTTTAGGGGAGACGTTTACGAGGGGAAAGTAGGGTACTGGTAGGGGGTACTTTGATGCAAGCTTGAGAGGCTAAGTTGCTGCTGAACCAAATAAAAAGTCTCAGTCTAAGCTAAGAAGAATTCTGAAGACTCTAATCACAATATGAACAAATTTTTGGAAAAAAAAAATTTTTTTAAGAAAAAATTTAAGAAATTCATAAAACAAACTAATGGGGCTTCAGTTCAGTTAACATTTTTGCATGAAAAGCGATTTAACTGCCCTTAAATGTAGGCAATACTTTTGAAACCTTCCGCAGTTCCCCTCATAAGTAGGCAACAAAATTAAAATTTTGTGACTAATATGAGGAATAATTCTAATTCTAGTTATCAAGTCGGTTAGAGCCACCGTTGTAGCGCACAGTTTAAGGTCATGGCACATAAAATTGAGGCAAAACATGGCAAAAGTCTGGCCAAGTCGCTGGGCAAATAAGAATTTATATTACGTTGAGTCAGCATTAAGTGCATCACGGCATGCAACATTGGTTGCATGCAATGCAACGATGCTGCATCCTTTTAGATATATGCCGACCCCCTCCACCCGTCTCCCTCCGCCTCATCCACCGACCCGAGTTCACCATATCACAGTGCTGTCGCCGTACGGGGCTGTCAATGACTGTCAACGGCAGACAAGCAGAAAAGCGGAGCACGATATGGCACAGAAGCAAAAGAGAAGCATGAGGATAACAACCAAACACTGCACTCCACTCTGAGCTGGTGACATTTCAATTTTCACACACGCTTTGCGGTTGCCAAAAGAGAAGCCACAGGAAATACAACCAAAAAAGGAAGAAAAAAAAAACGCAAATGAAAATAATCTGAAAAAAAACCAAAAACAAAAAAAAAGCCAACAAAATCAAGAGAAAAGTGTACCACCTAAAAAGAATTGAATTGTGTATGGCACCTTAAGGCACGTTGCTAGGCGGGTCCAATGACCGGCGGGTCCAATGATCGTACAAGAACTCAAGGACCACGTCGTTGCCATTTGACTTTCATTAGGAAAACTAGCAAATTAAATTAATTTAGAAAAGCCATTCTCATTTTCAGTTCGTTTCCCCAAGACTGTCATTGACTTTTATCCGCAAATTAGCCACAAATGAATGAATAAACTGAGGGCGTGAGAATTTTAAATGGATTAACTACGGCGACAGTTGCTAATAGTTCAAGGTCCAAGGCATTTATTTTTTTTTTCTGTTGTTTGTTTTTTTTTTTTTTTTTGCTTCCTTCCTTTCGACAAGGTCGGCAAACCAATCAACATTCGTTCTCCCCCTCATTTCCTTTCATTCTGTATATCGCCCTTCCCTGCATAAGTGGGCTCTTTTCTCTTCTATTGTTCTCTTAAAATTGCATGCAAATTTCATAGCCTAACCATGTACTGACCATTAGCAACAGCTATCCAAACAATAATGCGCTCCCCTATTACTAGGCCGCGGGGCTCTCAAAAATGGTTTTCGCTTTTTTTTCAGCTTTTCTTTTCTCCTTCTTCTTTTTACTTTTTTTTTGTTGTTGTTGTTGTTGTTGTGTTTTCCTCTCATTCTCGTTGACATTGTAAATAAATGGGTGTGGCTGAAAACTGTGTCAAGCTGCAAGTGCAATACAATAGCACGAGCAACAGCAACAAAAATAACAACAATACCAAAACAGGAAATGTGCAAAAATTTGTTTAAATTTTCAATAGCAAGCCAAAGGGATAAAAAAAGGATAGTAAAGGAATGAAACAATTTTTACTCATATGCCCTTCTTGTTTATTTTCTCACATTGCTTCTGGTTTTTTAAAATAGTTTTCTCGCGTTCTCACATAGTTTTTACTGTAGTTGTTAAATGGCGAGATATGCCAGAGAACCATTGGTTACAAGTTACAAGTGGAAAGGATACATAACTGGATTGAATTGAAATGCATTAATTTGGATATTTTCTCAATGTTAATATTTATGTCAAAATGGTGATCTCTCAAATTTTCTGCCATGTTCATTATACCTTTGCCTTTCTTCTGATATTACTCTTGGAAGTCAGTGAGTTGCTGCTGGTATGTCTTGCCATGTTCGTGTCGTTAACCAAAGTGAAAAGTGGACTGCTTTGGATTTTCTTTATATAATGCCTCCTATATTTTTTACGAACCTCCACTGCACAATACTAGGCCAAAACAACCCAATCAAAAGCCTAGTTCCTATTATATATAAGTTTCTGTAAACGTCCATGATTTTCCTTTCCTTTCCTTTTCAATAATTTCATTTTACAAGACATTATAAATCTAACAAGACATTATACAGATAAAGGTGAACAGATTTTTGAATAATATTTCTTATCAATCTCTGGTATATCTATAAATACGATATATATTATAATAGATATGATTTAAAAAAAAAGCTTTCATATTTTGATTCTTTTTCAGTTTAATAAGTATTTATTTGTAAACAAACTAATTTTGTTGAAAAGAGGCTCATGGGGTGGCTCGTACATGTGACTCGTAGTCAAATGTATGAATAATGTTACTTAATATTGTAATCTGGAGTCTTTAGTTAAATGTAAAGCGTAAAGTCCTTGAAGCTAGGTTATTACAGTATTCCAGTTATTACGTATTCCATTAGAATAATAAACAAACAATTCTGTTTAAAAAGAGGGAAACACCTGAAGTGGAAACCATATAACATTAGATACCAGATACCTTTTACAATTATTATCAATAAAGCAGACCCTATTTAAAAATAATTTTATTTTGGTTGCCAGGCGACTCGTATTTATATATAGATATCCTTCGTAATTGGTGGAGTACCTTTTAATAAAATATCCTTGCATTGAAATATGAAATTTATTACAAGCTAAATTTAGAACTCTTTTTGTTTGTCATTTTTTTATTAATGGCATGATGAATAATTGTCAAGTTATTAAATTTATATTTAGAACTCAATTTACTTTTCATTTCCTCAACCGTATTTTTTATTTTTGAGCCCCTTGATTATTTTATATATTTACATAGTAATTGAGTGCTAATAAACAGGAGAGTTGAAACTGTGATTAAAATTGTATAGTCAAAATACTATTCTATTTCCTTGGATTCAAAAATTTCTTAATATCATCTTTGAGGACTTTAACTATTTGAAATTATTTGCCTTGATTTAACAGAATCCACATTTTCTCCTTAGTCAACTTTTTTCCGTTTCATATACTCCAGGCCGAAAATTTCTACCTGTTTTTTGCAGATATTTGCATATTTCTACTAACCGAATAACAACTAATAAAAACATTGCACGTGGCTATGAAACAAATGCATAAATCAAGCCAAAAACAAAAGAAAACAGTAAAAACCTATGCCCAGAAGCAACAGCAGCAGAAGAACCAAATAAAAAAATAAAGGTAGAGCCATGTAAAATCCCACAAGTGTATAAATTTTGTTGTTTTTCTTTCGTTTCCCTTTTTTTGGAAGGATTTTATGATGACTTCAAGCCCCTGGAACCTCTGCATTGTTGGGTTGGCGAAACGAATTGTAGGCCAATGAAACCACCCGCAAATGTTTTTGCCCTTGGTGTTTGTTGTGTGTGTGTGTGTCTGGGTGGGTGTGCGATTATGTTGCACCTGCAGAGATTTTTTGGACTCGGCGCGCATTTCTCAACAGCAACTTATAGTCACCATTTTTTTTTGCAATTTTTTGCATTTTTTTTCAGTTGTTTTTTGCAGTTTTTATGCTGCTTTTGCATGAGCACGTCGAGTTTTCTAGGAAAATAAGAAAAAGTGTCACCAGGACAACGATGAAACTCTGCTTAAGCAAATAAAAATTGTTAAGTTGAGTGAGTTCTTGGTGAATGTGACTCCAAGCTATTAGCCTGGTTCTCGCATGTCAACTGAAGTGGCAATAAGCGCCATACATATTGTTGCCCCGCCAGCTAGTCAGACAGGTGTTGCATTTACTGCAGTAAAAGGAGATGAACACCTTTAACATGTATGTGTAAAAAACAGAATACATGTAAAGAATTTATAATAGTTTCATGAAAAGTTAGTGAAAAAGTTGGTTGAAAAAAAAACAAATAATTAGAATAGCGATTTCTTACGTAGAAAAAATATGGTTGAATTTATGCAAATTATATATTATGATTAAAACATTATTTTGCTAGTCGTGTTCTCCTCTATCACACATCCTTTATAGTTGACTGCACTTTTCCACACTGTCTTTTCGAATGCGAGCAGCTGGTCACGTCGTTCTTTTAGCAACAGTTGATCCTGACAAAGGATGGCTGCTGCACAGGAGTTTTAAATAAGTCATAATGTTCAACTGATTTAAAGTGCATATTTATTAATTAAAGAAAACTCAAGTTAGTTTAAATTCAATTTAGACAATGTAGACAACAAGAAGATTAAAAGAAGGATTTGTCTGATTGTAACTACAATAAATTCTACCAAAAATGAAAAGAAAAAAATGAAACTATTGATTTGTCTGAATAATAGTATTTTAAAATTATTCCGACATATATTCATGAATATAAGATGGCTTTTGAAATCTATATAAATAACTCCAAAGAAGAATATTCAACAATTTATGGTTATATGAAGAGGAAAGGAAAAAATATCAATAGAAATTACTTTGCTATCCAATTTGAGCTTTTATATTAAGGAAAAACAATCTGTACGCCTCAATTGAAACGTTTTCATTAAAAATATCGTTAAGATTTTTTTTTCTTTTTTTTTTTTTTGAAAGTATGACTAGATAATATCCTAGCTAGGATACAAAGATAATTCTCTATAATAATTATGTAAAATATGTGAATCCTTGCCAAATTCTACGAAATCCCTTATTTAAAATGTGAAACTTTTTTTGCCTGCATTCCCAATTTAAAATAATAAACTTTTACCCAGACATTTTGCAATTGAAAATGGATTTTGTGTGGGGCTTTTGAAGTGGATTGAAGGCTGTTTTTTTTTCTTTTTCTTTTTTTTCATTTTGGAGGTTTTACCCTGTGGTGCACTTGACTAGAGTTGGTTTATCCATGTCAACGGTTGTTGACTCTATGCCTAACAGCTCAGTGGTTGGGTCGATGTCGCATGCAAAGTCGAGAGACGCGTTCAAGGGCCAAGGTATATGGAGAGTGGAGAAGGTAAGAAAGGCAAGGGGGAAACCAAACAAAAAGGTCAAGCAATTAATGTCGATGCGAGGTCTTGTTTGTATGTCTGAAGGTCCAACAAGCCAAGCAGACAGACAGACAGACAGACTGAAAGACAGACAGACAGGCAGATTGTCTGTCAGTCAGTCGGACACCCTGAACCGACAGTTGTTGATGTTTATTCAAGAATCATTCGGTTGATAAGATAAGAGATAAGGGTATTGTTACATTTGGCATTGCTTTTTGGTTTTCATTGTTATAATGTCTGTTTATGCAAATACTTGCGTGTGTGTGCGTGTGTAACATTTGTTTGAACTTTGACCTATTACACAGGCTGAACGTCTGTCAGTTACAACAATAGGACAATAAGCAAACATTCATTGGAGAGAGGAGAAAATTTCAGACAAGTTGATTTTCCAATCACTTAACTTTTCACAGCCTGCGGCTAAAAATACTTAAATCACACATAAGTATAACTTAAATTAATGCAAATGAAAATGTTTTCTCACCTAAGAACCACCTTTTCTCTCTGCTCTGCTAACCCCGCCCCCTACACGGCCAAGTAAGTAGACAACCTCGTTTCATTTGTAACACTTTTTCGCATATGAAATTTAATTACGCATACGCTTAGTAAGCTTGACAACATTTAAGGCGTGGTCTTAGTCATCTTTTTCCCTGTTGCGGGCATAAAAAATGAAACTTTAGCACTATCCTAATGAGCGATGAGCGTCGTCAGAGTAACATCACTACAGTCTACACATATACATGCATATATACATTTTTACATGCATATATACATAAATACATATATGTATATGAAGTACACACGTACACACTATGCTACAAAAGAAGTCTCAAAGTACTTTCCACATGGTATACGGGTTTACCCTACTCATTTATGATAAATGAGAGTATATTAGCTTAAAAAGTAATATAAAAATATATACTAGAAAAGTTTAAGCATTGTTCCTTCTTGTAAGGAATCATTTAGTTATGATTCCCAACCAGTTAATGCATTCACCTCTTAGTATGACATTTTGATCTAACTATGAAACCCAAGAAAAGTTGCTAAAATTTGTCCAAAGCCAACTGAATATTTTTACATAATATCTCTTATCGTATATAACTTTCCATTTAGGTAGAAAGAAATTTGAGATATATTAATTTAAAACTATTTCCTCACATCAAGTCTACAGAGCACTTGCAAGTCGAGCACTCTTGACTCTCTCCACAATCTCTCTAAGGTTATATATTTTTTTTTGGTGTCCTCTTTACATATTCATTGCGTTATATCCTGTGCTCCCTTTTTTTTTAGGCAACATTTTTATTTTCATTTTTTTTTTTTTTTTTTTGGCACATGGCGCACTATTAGTTGCTGTTGTTGTTGCTGTTGCTGTTGGTGCTGACTGTGCCTGCAGTTAATGTAATATAACCATCATCAGAGAGAACGAACGAGAGATCCTCAGAGTGGAGTGGAGTGGAGTGGAGTGGAGTGGGAGATTTGTTGGCTGCCTTTAATGGCTTGGCGCCATAAGATATGCTACACTTTTGCGTCGTCGTGACTTGCACGAAAATGAAATGATTTGTATTCGCGCGAAAATAAATTATGTGCAAGTATTTTAAATACGCGCACTGAACAATTTTTTTTCTTCAATTTTTTCTCCATTCTCCATTCTCCATTCTCCTTTCACATTCACTCTCTCAAAATGAACGGGCAATTTTTCACAAGCACTACGAAGAGGTAAGCGAGACAGAGACACAGAGAAATAGAAAAAGAGATAGCGGGGAAAAATGGAAAAGAAAAGACTTTAGCCTCGACATAATGAAAACGTCGAAGTGAAAGTAGTAAAATTTACATAATCTATGCGCACGAAAATAAATGAGAAAAAATCACAAGACCCTTCCTTCAAAGGGAATGATGGGGGCAAAAGAAAAAAAAAACGGAGCCACTGGATAGGGTGATGGAATGGGTGGGTAATGCAGGGGGAGGGGTACAAAAAAAAAAGATAAACATTTGATTAAGCGTATTAGGTGAAGAAAATGTGAGAAAAAGGCACTGAGCTAGGGCACTCCAGGTAATGGGTAATGGCAACTGGAAACGTGGAACAGAGCGTAGAACTTTTGATGCCATAGAGCGAAAGAAACTTTATTAGATGTGAGAAATAAGGAAATATTAACATAGTGGCTGAAGTGTGTGTATATGCAGGTTATTGTGTGTGTATGTGTGTCTGTGTGTGTGAAAGGTGCTCCCTTGGGTAAATTGTTGCCAACAACAACAAAAGCAACTATATGTAAATTGACAAGAATTGCATACAGAAGTAAGCAGTCAAATGGCAAAGTTGTTGATGCTAAATTAAAATGCATTTTAAATGCAACGACAACAATGAAAGTTTCAGACTTCTTCACTTAGTTGTCCCAAGGAGCCTGGCAAAAAAAAAAAAACATGTCGACAAGAAATGCTAGGAAAACAAAATGACGCGAAGAAAATGTAAAATGCAAATAAATGTCGTAAAGATATATATATGTACAAAAATATGGAAATCTAACGTGGTTTATTACCAAATGAAATGAAAATACATTCAAATGATTTTGGAATAACTAAATTAATTATACATACATACGTCAAAACATTATTAAATAAATAAACTTTACTTAGTTATATAACTTACAAATTAAATATTGGTATACATTCTATGGGGAAAAGAATAATAATAATAATTCCATCACCTCAGCATTAAATCCCGGTTCCCACTAAACTAGGAAAATCATTTTCATCAAATTTTATGTATAAAAATATAAAAGGGAGAAATTTATCACATATATGAACAAAAAAAATTCCTTTGTGGATATTGTTTGTCATTCTCCAATAGCTTGTGAAATTGACCAATTTAAAAACGATTTTCCCTATACAAAAAACTTTGCTCTTAATTTCCCCATAAGATAGATGGATAGCTAGACATAGAGTTTTGTTCAACTAAGCTTTTGTTCTCTTTTTCTTTTTTCAAGTCAAATTTCAATTGGTTATGAAGCAGAGACCAAAAATCTTTCTTAATTTATCAGTGAGAAGACAGCGAGTGTCAGTCTTTGTGAGCTCTTAACAATATACATAGCTGAAGCCAAGATAAGCTCAATAAAACTGTCGCCTTGGCACTTAGCAAATACATTTGCATATTCCTTTCCCGCATTTGCTAGTGTTTTGAAAACCAAAACCCCATCAGCCCTCCTACCCTCAATTCCTGCCACGGTTTCACATACATACACACACAGACACACACACCGACACACATATTCAAAGCAAAAAACTGCAACATCAGCGCAAATAAAGTGTTTGCCAGTCTTTGCTCTTTGCTCCATATATTCAAATGTGCAAAATATTCATTTATGTATTTGAGTTCTTGTTCTATACCCCGCTATTCTCCTCACTCTATTTCTATGTCTCTCTCTCTCTCTCTCTACTAGGAATTTGAAAAGAAAATGCAAACGTCATCGTCAACAGCAACAACAACTATATAGTACAGTACAGACAAGCCTCAAGTGAACCCTGGCCCCTGCCTTTACCTTGAGTTTTAGCCCTATCCCTGTATCTCTGTCATTGGTTTAGGTTCTGCTTCAGTTTCTGGTCATGAACCTGTCTCTGATGTTTAAATTGGTTTAACCTTTCAACAAATTTCTTCTAAAAACTTGTTTGTTTTCTTTTTTTTTTGGTGTCACTATATATGACAGCATCTTGAGATTTTTATACCCTTGCATTAAGGGCATATTAATTATGATAGGCAGTTTATTTTGTGAAATTGCCAGTATATGTTAAAGAGTTTAGTTAATTTCTTGCTAACTACAACTGTACTATTTAAAGGGCAACAACTTACATATTTACCATAAAGAACAAAAAGGGAAAACTACTATTTATTGATTGAAAATATATAAGAATAAGAAAACTGGCAAATGAACCTAAAATGAAATGTTCAAAAATTATATTTTAGTAATTGAATAATAAATAAATATTTGCAAGTAGTAATTGTTTTTCTTTAAAATTAAAAATAAATAAATTTTATTTATATTACTTATATTTATATTATTAATTTAAAACATTAAGTATTATAAAAATACAAGCTTGCAAGTAATTTAATTAAATTTATAGTAGATATTTTAAAATAGTTTGGAATCTAAAAAAGAACTTTTACCAAAAATTCCTGTTAAATGTCAATTTAACTTGTTAACTGAGACCAAAGCAATAATTATTTAAAACAAAAAATCAATCTTAGGTAATCTTTTTATATTGCCTTGTTTATATTTTAGAAATAACCATTTTTAAAGGGTATAAAAATTTCGCTTTGATATTAAGCTTATTACTTACTTAGTTACTTTTGATGACGAATAAAAAATTAGTTGAAAGCGGAATTTAGTCCTGGATTCTGGATTTCGCATACCGTAACACGAGCAGCATTTAATATTCTCTTTTTTGTAGCATTTATTTAAAATTTATGCTGATGTCTTTGGCCTGCCAGCCTGTCTCTAACTCTCGCATACACACACATTTTGACACATATGCACATATATGTATGTATGTTGTATATATATATATATATATAGTGATATACACATATATATCTATATATATACATATGTGCTTATGTAAATGTATTTACTCCGGCTGCCATTTTGACGCAGTCGCCTCACAATATGCTCCATTTTCATAAATATTTTAGAAAATTTACATAAAATGTTAAAGCTTCTTGAAGAAGGCAGCCGACTCCAGAAAAAAAGGAACCAGCAGATGAGTGAAGGAACAACAAGAAGGACGAAAAATTAATTCATGACGACAAAAGTCAATTTTGTAAATCCACAAAACATATGGTGCAAAAAAAAAAAGAAAAAAAAAACACACACACATACACACACACTGAAAGAAAACACACAAAACCAACGACAAATGTTAAGAACAATCCGCATATGAAATGAAAATGTAATGCAAACGATGTGCCATCTATGTTTTTTCCTCAAGTCTTGAATGTATATCCCATATTATAGCCATCTCTTCAATGAGTTGAAGGTAGGAAGAGGCAAAGAGTAAGAGTGAGCAGGCGGGTGCAGATTCGGTTGCGGGGGAGTAGGCTAGTGGCGCGTGGAAAAAATTTAAACGCGTTGGGCCGCATGAAATTGCATTAAAAGCTAATGAGCTTGAAATAAAAGACAATTTACTTGGTTTTCGAATTTAACTTTTTTCGGTGTTTTTTTTTCTTGTTTTTGTTATTTTGCGGGCCATTAAAATATATTTTGGAAATACAAAAAAGGAAAAAAAAATAATTGCTTTTAACTGAAAGGGATTTGTCAAATGTAGAACCAAAATGTTTAAAATGTGACATGAATGGTAATAAAGAAATGAAGAAACGTTGGCTTGACGACATTTCAACATCCTTTCAATTCGTGATTTATATTTTTATGGGGTCCTTTGACTTATAAAGCGAACTTCTAAATAATTTGGACTGGATTCAATCTGCGGATACTTTTTTGAATAGCCTTAAAAATATGTTATTTTTATTCCTTTAACAATCATCATTTCTTTCTCAACATTTCTTATCAGGATAAGTTAAATCCAGATTAATTATAGTATCAGTTTAAATTCATGAATTTAAGAAATTAATTTTCTCCATTTGAAAACTAATACATATTTTAATTTAAAGCAAGCGTCCCTTATATCTAGGTTTGCCTGTACTACATTTTCAGTATACCTAACTTAGTTAGTTTATGCTGTTAAGGAATTAGCAAATGAGTTTGAGATAATGTTTAAATGAACCACAATGAGGTATCTTCTTTTTGCCTTTGGCCAAAACCAAAGGATAAAAAAAAATTTGAAATGCTGGCAATGTTTTTGAAATGAACCAAAGATTGACTGTTTGTCTATATGTGCATCTGTGTTTGTGGGTGTGTTTTTGTGAGTGGGCGTGGCATTGTGTTGAAGTGTTGTTCAGTTTTCTAACCTCATCAATTGTCTAGTTTATGGTCGAAAGGCTTGGCATTTATTGAAGCTTGCCCGCCCCCATATGCACACTATTGCAATCTCCATATATTCTTGTGAATCCTGTTTATCCTATATATCCTGATGCTGCTACAGCTTCTGCATCAGCTACAGCTATGCGTATTTACAAAGATGGGAAAAATCTCATCAGCAGGGCGTCTCTCCTTCTCAGTGTGTGTGTGTGTGTGTATGACTGTGTGTGTGTGTCGTTTGCATGAGGCCCATCATCATGTCAGCTCCTTCTTTTTGCCCTGCCAGCCAACTCGATTCTAACCGTAGAAAGTAATCTTAATGGCTTTTTTGTTGCAACGAAAAGGTTCTGCCAAGTGAGTTGCAGAAAAAGGAAGAAAAAAAAAAATAAAAAATAAAACGAACTGAATGCAGCAAAAAAAGAAGAAAAAAAAATGTAGGAAGGGGGATAAGGGCAAGCCCATGAAAATTGCAAAATGCATTCAAACTACGTTCCGGGGGCCAAACGCATAAATTGTATCCACCGCCCCTCCGCTGACTCTAGTTTTTTCCCCTCATCTCATCATGGGGACACAACAGGCCCAGAAGAGCAGCCTCTGCTAGAGCGGCGTCTGCGGATTTGAATAGCCAATTTGTTTGGAATTGTTTGGCTCCCCTTCCCCCTCTTCCCATTCACTAACCAACAAGTAAAACGGGGAGGGGGGATGTGTATGTGGGGGGTGCCACAAACATTTGCATTTCTAAGATAAAATGCAAATATTTCAATTTGTAACTTAAGCAAATTGCCTCAATGAGTGCAGCTGTCAGTCAACCATTTCCCTACACAAAAACCTTACACATCCTTTGCATTCAACTTTTGCCTTTATGCCTGCTGTTGTTTGCTCTCTTTTTTCCTTTACTCTTTCTATGTATCTATCTATCTATCTCTCTATCAGTCTTTTAACTCCATTCAGGCATAAACCTTATAGACCAGTAAGTAAGCCTAAAAACATTTCATGCTGATTGGTTTTTGTAATTGGCCGTAACCTTTTTGGCATAAACATATATTCTCATACTCATACATAGAAAATACATGGCATTTGTTTTTATTTTTCTAAATTTTATTGATGCAGCAATTATGTAAAGATAACAAAACAAGAAACTGGCAAACACAAGGGATTTTCGTTTTAAGTTCTTGTTAAAATTTGTAAACTTATCGAACTGAATTTGTGATACTCTTTACTTGAGTTGAAGTTACATTTATCACCCATCATTCACCTTTAATGACAATAAAGTGGCCTTTGGTGACCATCAATCCTTGAGAATAGATATCTAGGCGGATGCTGTCAAAGACACTCAATTCAGTTGGAAACGATTCATCTTTACCGCATCACATATGTATATATATATGTATATATATTGCATGTGGGAAAATATATTCAGTGGCTTATCGAAATTTGATATGCTTACTTTGCAATCCCATAGGCAAGTGCCTCTATCAATGGAAATGGTTTCATGTCCTTCCACTGCTCTACCTCTTAACTTAGTAGAGTTTAAAGAAACAATCGACAAAAAGTTGTGCAAAAGTTAAGGTAATCAGTAGTAAATGAATTTAATATCTATATTATTTTACGATTATCCCACGACAATTATCAAATGCCATTCGCATATGTTTCGAGTTTATGGCAAACGCTTTCCAGTTTCATTGCTCATCACGTATTCCTCCTTTATTCGTTTATTCAGTTATCCGTTCGTTCATTCATTCGTTCGTTCGTTCGTTCTGGGTGCTTGGACATTTTTTATTGCACTTTTGGGGGGTTTTTTCTTTTGTGGTATTTATTTTGATCTGGTTTTATAGCTATATACGCCTATGCTATGCTCTCTTATTTCAAACAAATCCCCTTCAACCACCGACTTCTAGACGAGAGTAATCGTCCAATGTCTTTTGACTTGGTGACTTTTGGCCCGCTTCTTCATGTTGGCCTTTGTTCTCCGAATGCTTCGTAACGAGGTGCTAAATCAAGTTAACATTTAAGTGGCCGTTTAGTGCCTATGTCTGAGACGGAGACGGACATGGAGAAGGAATTTGGAGTTGGTGTCAGAGCTGGTTGCATCTATTTCTGGCTAACTTCTTCTCATTTTCCACCTCCTTCTACATCCTCCCCCCTTGGCGTCTTGTTGTCTTTATTATAATTTCGCCTTTTGTCATAAAAGAGTTTGCCTTTCGCTTTGCCTTTTGGCGCTTTTTATTGACTGTAAACTTTATATTTTTTAATATTTTCTTTATGCTCTTGGTTTTTGCTTTTTGCAGCTTGTAATTGTTTTTTAAACAAAGTTTATAACTTTTTCCCTGCTTCGTCACGGTTTCATTGTTATTGCCCTTGTTGCTTTGCTCTTGTTGTTATTGTTTTAGCCCTTGTTGTTAACGCTATTGTTGTTGTTCTTGCTGTTGTTTGTTGTGTGCATTTTAATTTGCTTGTCTGCCTTTTAATGGCAGTTATTATGCAATTTTTCGCCCATAGGACGAGAATAAAAGCCCAAATGCAATTGCTTTTTATTCAAGAGCAAAGAAAATAACTAATTAAAAAAGCTGTCTATGCTTTTAATAATTTTTTTTTTGTTTTTGTTTGCTATATCGCATTAATATTAAATATAAATTAAATTGCATCTGGCAAAAGGAAAAGTGGAAAAAATAATTAAGTAATATATGCCTCATTAATTTTTTTTTTGTTTTATCTATAAGGCGTACTTATGTATACTAGAGATTAAATTGAAACTCATCTAAATTTAGGAACCATATCTTACAGTAGTCCGATCCTACCAATTCTTAAACTTTACATGTCTGCATATCTGATAAGCTTATACACCAAATTTAATTCAAATAGCTTAAAATTTAAGGTCTAAAAGCTGCAAAGAAAGAGACACACTGTCCGTCAGTCAGATCCACTCAGCTATCTATGCTAATTAAGAATATATATTTTCGTATTTAATTTGATTATGGTTATTATTACATGCAAGGGTATTCATAATATCCTTGCTTATTGTATTCTTGACTCATTTCTTATACTTCAGTTTGGCAAATGAGAAGAATGCAAATCCTAGATATATGTATAATGCCAATTTCAAATTATCCTTTTCAGCATCTTCAAGGTCAGTGCAAGTTCTGTGAAGTTTTATTGGCACGCCTTTCGATTCAAAGCCCTCTTTTGTCGATTGCAATTTTCAATTTCAATTTCACTGTTCGTACATTTTCAATTTCATTTATGTAATCAACAAACAGAGTGCACTCCTTCACACACACACACACTCACATACACACACACACTTACGCACACATCTACACACATTGCCATCAAGTAGAAATCCTTCTTAGTTGCTTTTGCATTATTGATGCTCTTGTCGTCGTCGTTGTCGTTGTCGTTGTTTTTTCTGTTTTCTGAGTTGAATGAACATATTTCGCCTTGACATACATTGCATTGTTAGCAAACAAGAGTGTCAGGACCCAGTTGCCACGCCCCCAATTTTTCAACGACCTACCGCACCATCAATGTGTGAATGTGTGTGCGAGTGTGTGCCAACGATAGAAATGTGGTGCAAGCCACACAAATTTCTCCTGTGTCTGCGTGTACAAGTATTTGTACGAGTGTGTGTGGGGGGGAATAGTTTTTGTTCAAACAACATGAAAACTTGTACAAGAAAACCAATGGCGGCAGCATTGGCACAACAACAACAGCAGCAACACCAACAACACATACAACAAGAACAACAAAAATGACGTTTTGACTGACAGTACGGCAACAGTAACAAGAACACAAGCCTTAAAGACAGTTGGACAGAGGCTGAAGGGAATTATTACATACAAATAGACGTAAATTCATGGGAGTAGCTGGTTATTCTTAGCTAAATAGAAATTTGAAAAAATTCGAAAAAATTGTTATATAGTGGAAAGTGCAAGCCAAGGTATAGTAGTCCAAGTAATTCTATGTGAGAACAGGAAGCTGTATAGTGGGTGATCACATGGCAAACTTTAAATTAAAGTACTTTGTGTTCTAATTTTTAATTCTGAAATGAATGAAGAATCTGCTTCATATTAATTCAATTCTATGAAACATCTAACTTTTATATTTTGCATTTGCGATAATATATCATAGCTAGTTCATCATTTCCTATTGGACATTAATTCAATAATATTTATTTTCTGGATTCCAATTTACAGTAACTACAACTACAATAGACAGATTCTGGTTTTGGAAATTAATTAGGTATCCAAACTTTGATTGAAGGATCAATGAAAATTTTAAAATGATGCATTAGTTAAGTAAAGACCTTTCATGCCATGTTATTGATTAAAAATTTTTTTAAGGGTAATATGAGCATCAAGCTTGTGATACTTAATCCAATAAACTACCCATATAATTGGTCTAATTCTCTCACTCTCTCTTCAAAACGAGAGAAATAAATACAAAGCGATAAATATTGAATTGGGCTTTAATATATGTAAATCCTAGTTATTAATGCAAGACTTTTCAAAACCATTCAGGTTCATATTATTCATTTACAATGTTTTTTGAGATTATAAATCCACAAATTTTACTCTGGGTTATTTGTTAAAGGAGCTTCATGTTATTGAGCTTAATAATAAAAGAAAGGCAAAAAATATTGACTCACCCAATAATTAACAATTTAGCCAGATCTATAGTTCAATCTTTTAGTCATAATTAAAAGTGAATTTCTGAAAAGAAAAGAAAATAACACAAACGATTTCTTAGATAAAACCTTCAAGTTAGTTCAACCCCCTTTTTGCCACCATCTATGACCACAGTAACCATATTTAGAAGGCGTAAAGGGTAACTATTTATGTTTGTAGTGAGAAACGGCAAAAACTTGATTGTTAACAAAAGCAAAAACAAGGCAACAAACAACAATAACAACAACAGATACTAACTGGAACAAGGCAAACGCAAAATGCAGGCATTCATCGTTGTTCAAAAAAACTTGTTCTGTGTGTGTGTGTGTGTGTGTGACCGTGTGTGTAGATAGAGAGTCTTCTTTATGTTTGCCTAGTCTCTTGTTGTTCTTGTTGTTGCATTTGTTTGCTCGACATTGAAGTCTGGTTAGCAAATACTTAACATTACGCTCTCCTCACTATATCTATATATACAATATGTTTGTATGTATGTATATGTATTTACACACATTCATAGTACTTGTTGCAAAATTGTTGTTATTGCAATTAGGATTAAAGCTGGGCGAATGGAATATATATATACATATATCTATGGTATCTGGGAGGCAACAGACCTCGAGTATCTACTGTTTGGCTAATAAACTCAATGAGAAAGAGCACATAACGTCATTGATTGTACAAAGAACTGAACTGAACTTTATTGGAACAAAATTACATTGTAAGATGAAAGACGAATTGATAGATTGAATGGATTTCCAACTAATTGCTAGTGAAGATTACATTTTGTTTCCAACTTTCAATTGCCTGGCAAATAAATGCTATAATTGCCAACTGATTGAAATTTGAAGCAAACAGAATTTAATAGAAAGAACTTCAATTTTATTAAACTCAACTAACTAACTAAAAACTAAACTCAACTAAATTGACTTAAGTGTATCTATCTGGACTAGAAGACTTACAACTACTTTGCCATTGGTTTTTCCCTCCACCATTGAAGGAGCGATTAAAGTTTAAAACAACTTTTATTTAAACTTTGTTCGTATTGTCATTTGTAATTACGACTACACTGTGAAAAAGAAGTTATAAGTATTTGAGAAGAGAGATAGATTTAAGTAAATAAATTAATATTAGAATGGGAACATAATCAATAAATTATGTTCACATTTTGTAAGCTCCGTAACTCAAAGGAAATTAGAAATAATATTGTGAAATAATATTGAAAAGTCAGAGTAGTATTGATTCTTGACTTGAAGCAACTGCAGGCAATTTGCAAAATCAACTCTAAAGCAATTAGTTAAATACTACAAGTTTCCTAGTTTTAGTGTTTAAAGCTAGCATTAGATGGTCACAATATCTCAATCAATAAAGATTAGAAAATAAAACTGGAAATCTACAAATAAAGATTTATTATCTAAAATATTAAATTTTAAAATAGTCTTCGTCGATCAAATTAAAAATAATATATTTTTGGTTAACAAATTATTCAGTTACTCCAGGTTCACCACTTGGTTTTATATAGTTTCTGATTCTGTAGTCGATTGCCGATTTTTATTATTAAGGCACGATGTTAACTTTGAATTATTTATTTATTTTATGAATTCCTGTAACCTTTTAAGTTACTTTGATGGAAAAAGTTTTAAAATATAACATTTTCCTTTATTAAATATGCATTCAAATTTTCTCTCAGTGTAGCTGTATATAACAACTAAACACATTCGTCAGAATTTTCTTATGCAAGTAATTTGATGATTAAACTGAGTTATGACATAATCATATCCACCTTTAGCTAAACATTAAAGAGAGCTAGAGCGAGAGAGACAGAGACAGTTAAAGGGAAAAGAAGAGTGAGAAGGGAAGACAGTCAGCGAAATCTGTCATAACTTTTATCTCAACTTTATCTCTAACTTATGACAACTGCAACAAAAAGCATTTAAACAGAAAACGAGTGGAATGAAGGGGAAGTGAAGTCCTATAAAGGACATAGATAGAAGAGAAAATAACCAAAAACGAAACTAGTACACACATAAAAACATACAGAAAGATGGAGACATATTCATGGCAAAGGCCTGATAGTCCAAGTGAGTGAAAGAAACACAGAGTGAGTGAAAGAGATAGACTTCAAGGAATAATGTCCTGCGGCCGCGTTGGGGAAATGAAAACTTCTTTGTAATACGAACTGGCTCGGCCTTTTGCAGGGCAAAATCTCTTTACTACTGTCGGTTTTTGCTCTTTTTGTGTGTGTTTTTTTTCCTTTTTTGGTTTGGTTTGGTATTTTTTTTTTTTTCACCAAAAGTTACGCGAAATGCTTGCAGCTGATGAGTGGCGTGTCAGTCGGTGGCATAAAGTCAGGGGAGTAGAAACTATATACGAGTACGTAACATGAAAGTAAACACAAAAAGCGTTTTTCCAGCAACAGCAGTGGCAACTGGGGTATAGAAACGGGAGCGGTGTGATAAATTTATCGCCCCCAACACAGACACAGAAACGCAAACCGCATAAGGCAAAAGCCAAGAAATTCATCATCATTGCTCATCATCATGGGGCTATGTAGGTGTCGGGAGTCGGTGTTTCGAAGGCAGTTCCCAGCGGTGTGCTCGACTGTTGTTTGATGTGGCAACTTCCGCCATAGTCCATCTCTCTCTTTCTCTCTCTCTCTCTCTCTCTCTCTCCCTCTATATCTAAAGCATAACAGTTCTTACCATCTACCATCTAATTCCCATTTCCACTCCCATTCCAAGAAAATATGTCCTTTATTATATTCCTCCAACTTTTTCTCGTGCGTTTCTTGGTTTTACTTTTTCTTTTTTGTGTCATTCTCCTCTTCTGTTTTTTTGGTTTTTTGTTTTTTTTTTCTGTTTTGTTTCGTGTCTCTGGCAAAGTTAATCCTTGGGCATCAATTTCAAGAAATAATTTGGGCAACATCAAAAGTTTTAATATGCCCAATGATAATGGCACAGGACCGACGACTCCTTGCTGTGGTAAAGAAAACTTTTTTTATTGCCAAGGCAGCGTAATTTCTTTGTCATGAGTTATTTTGAGGGACTGCGGGAAGGTAGGGACTACCACCATGGCTTACCACCAAATCGAGAGCTTTGACCCAAGTCTGCGGTCAGTTTTAGTCATTGTTTGCTGTTTATTGAGTGCCACACCTGCGGGGCTTAGAACATCAGTTCAAAATTCCAGCACGAAGGAGAGTCCGGGTGGTCGCTTCAAAACGCCCGAATCTTTGTTTAAGCCCTTTTGTATCATTCCCGTTAGCAAATTACTAAATGACAATGGCACAAAAACACAGTTGGAAATCGAAAAATCAAGCTGAATAAAATCTTTCAAAATTTTCAATAATTGAAATGTAACCATAATTTGAAAAGCAAAATTAAAGCACAATGAATTGTTTATCATTGCCCTTAAAGCAAATTAAGGGTAAAATGGAATAAGATGAAAAGAAATATTTTAAAATTGGTTCTGGATTGCAAAATATTCACAACTTTTGGAAACTCTATGAAGAATCATTCTATTCCAAATCATTCCATAAATAAAGTTCGAAAAATTTTCTTCTATTTTCTTTTTTCTGAGTGCATTTTTAGTAGCAATTTCAAAATTCGATCATTAATTTCATTTCAATAAACTGCACAAAAGTAGTTTCAATTTCAAATTCAATTATCAAATAACGATTAATCCAATGCGATTTTTTTTTTGCCCGTTGCCAGCTTATTTGCTTTTCACTTTGGCTTTGCCATATCACAGTGAAATTATTGAAATCGACATGGAACAATAAATGGCTCTTTGAACGATTTGCCACGTTCATTATTCGCTCTAATTTCACCGATTTCTAATCAACGCTGTACTCACAATTCACAATCAGAGAGAGAGAAAGGCAATAAGCAATCGGCAATAATGCGCATAAACAACAAAGCAATGCAATTAGGCGCAGCAGAAAACAAGCCAAACAAGGGGGATGTATGTGTAGAGGGAAAATTTTAACCCCCCCCTTAATTGAATTGGATGAGTAAATTTAAAAAAACAAAAAACCAAAAATTTTTCCCCTCCCCCCCAAAGGAACGAACTAAGCATTCGAGAGCGAAAGTTTTTTTTTTTTTTTTTTTTTTTATTTTTTTAAAAAAAATATTTTTTTTTTCTAAATTTTATTACCTTTTCGTAATTCATCAGGCATTGGGAAGTTAGGTATACCAAAAATTAAATGTCGCTAGAAAAGCAGACCGGTAGTTTTCTATTTGAGAGGCAAGGGGCGGCAAAATTTAAAACAAACTTGATCTGCGTAGACACTAGACGGATGTTGGCACAAATTAAGGCCTAGCCATTCTCTGAGATCTGAGTTCAAAAGCAAAAAAAAAAAAAAAAAATAAGGGGGGAAAGTTTATCCCTGTTAAATACATTTACCAATCCCACCCAACAGAAAAATTTCACCCGACAGCAAGGACGTGGTCGTCCAACGAGGATGCCAATGAAGGGGGGGGAAGTAGACAACAATAAAGATGGAATGGATGTGTGGATAGAGATTGGGATTGGTTGGTTGGTTAGTTGGTTGGTTGGTGCAGGTGTGCAACGACTGTTCAACGTTGAAACAAGTTTATCAACGTGTGAAAATTGCAAAGCGCCATATGCACAAAGAAGAAGAGTAAAAGAACAATAACAACAACAACAACAACAGCAACGATGACAACAGCAACAACAATAGTGAAACAGTGGAACCACCAGCTATAACAACAATAACAAAAGCATCAACTTTGCCAGAACGACGCCAGGTATCCAACCAGGCCACATATTCAAATGCAAATCACGTCATCAATATGCAGCACACTCACACACATCCATACGCACACACGCTGTGGGGAAGAGTGTGGGGGGGGTGCATGTGTGTTCGTTTCTTTTCCACATCCTGCATCATATCGAACGCAATGCATTTTGACGAAATTATCCATGGAGCAAGTTAAATTTTGTGGCCAAGTGATGTGAATGTACCTCCCACTATTTCTCCTCGTATGATTCCTTCCACTGCTGCCGCTGCTCCTGCTGCTGCTGATGATGATGAAGTCAACGTTAGAGTAGAGAATGACGATGACATGGCAGTTTTTTGTATGCCTCACCGCTTACACGTGTCAGTTGCCGTGGCATTATGAACTACTTGTGATAGCCAGTAAAAACTTGTAGGTTTTTAATTATAATTCAACGAAGCCCTGGAACTTTGACAAGTTCGAGAAAAAAGAAGTTACAGAGAGTGGCTTGAAGAGTTTAGCACTTGTGCAATAACTATCAATTATCATTGAAGAACTTTCCTAAAAAGTTACTTAGCTTTAGGTATAAGATTGCAACTGCTTTAGCTTTAGTACTACATATCATCATACAACAAAAATGAAATCTGAATCTCTTCATAAGATCAGAGATTGTGAGGAAGGTTTGAACTTTCATGGCACTACAGCAAATGGCTTAGCTTTGGTTGAGCATGATCTTCCAATATAAATTTCTTTGCACACAGCAAACTTCACTTGCTTTTTAATGGAATCTGTAGATTAAATTTTAATCCAGAATTTTACACAGCGCACTAACTCCTGAATTCTGCAAGTGAGCAAAAAATTAAAGAAAAGATTTTTCTCTCTTTACTCGTTTGTTTCTGAAACAATTTAGATGCTCAGCCATGGGATTACTTCTTAAAGAACCACTGCAGAAACTGGCTTGGCCTTGTTTGTTATTTAAAGGACTCTTTCAAAAGTTGTGGAATGAAGGTAAACGAATATCAAAGATGGAAGACAAAGTCAAAAGCCGTACTTTTAGTAGATTTGAAATTTGAAAAAATTACTAGATAAGTGATCATTATATTAAATATATTTCAACAATTTAAAAATGAACTATTATGGGAAATAATCCAATCCGTAGATTTCACAAATATAACTCATGTAAAGAAATTCAAATCTTCTTTCATTCGCCGAATTCAAATTCTTTTTACAATATTTTTCAATTTCGATATCATTTTTTTCCTACTTGATGATTTGAAAACTACATGGGCAACTCACCTGTCTGCCTGTCTGTCTGTCTGTCTGTCTGATGCTTGGGTTGGCCATCTCAATTAAGTTAAGGCCCAGTGTTTGTGTTGTCAGTGGCAATGGCAACGACTACAACGATGACACTTTGGCCGAGCATCGATTTAAACTTTGGGCAAGCATCTAACTAGCATCTGCAACCTACGCCTTCTTGGCAGCATTCCTTCCTCCAATCCCCCTCCCCACCCCCTTTTTGGAGCTCGTGTCATGGCTGTCTCGCTGCACTGGGGATGGAAGCCATAAAAAAATAAGTCACTCACTTAAAAGTTGCTGCTGCTGCTCCTGCAACGTTGCAAAGTTTGCTCAATGTCCATGTTGCCATTCTGGTGCTCCTCGTGCATCTCTTTCTACTTCTGTTTGGTGCTGGTCAGTTAGTTTCAATTTTAGTTTTGCAGTTTTTAGTTTACGTACAATTTCCCGTAGCTTTTTTTTTCGGGTTGGACAAACTGGACACTGATTACATGTGACAACTTAATGAGTTTGCGGCCAAACATGGCTTGTTAAGCAAATAAATTAATTAGCCCGCTAATTGAGTTTTTTTCATCCTCTTCTTGTCGCTGGTAATTGATGAGGAAGAATTGCAGAACTGCACTTAAATAAAACAATAAATCACATTTTAAATAATCATGAAATCATTGCACAATTTGAAGAATTTAATTTATACATTTCAATTTTTACCCCGCATTTTGCCAGATGACCAAATGTCGCCTGCTGCCGGCAACCAACTTGGCCAACTTCGCATAAATAATGGCTCAGTTGTATTGCAAAGTTCTTTCAAGTCACGAATTTTGCATACCCTTAAGAGTTTTAGTTCATTCTTTTATTGGAGAAGCCTATGCTAGCATTATTTATATTGCAAAAAAAAACATTTACTACTCGATATTGTTAAAAAAACATAAATAAGCAGGCATAAAAAAAAACTATAGAGCATTTTCTTAATAACGAAGACCATTTTCGATGGAATTAATTTATTACTAGATGAAGAATACAAATTATGCAAAACAAGTAAACTTTTAGATTATTTTATTAATTAATTTTGACATACTTATTTATAGAAAATAAAATTTTTTATAGACTTAAAAATGCAAAAAGTTGATTTTTATAACGTCTTTAAGGACTTTTATGACTTATAAGTTCATTGAACCTTCATCATTTTTAAACAAGAAAGCAGGACAATTGTTTCTTTGGCATTGCCAAAAAATTTCAAATTTATGGTAACTTTTGCTGTTGGCAGTCAAAATACATCATTAAGCGATAATTATTTAAAGACTTTGAATAAAGGCAAAGAGAGAAACAACAGAGAATGATAAACTATTGTTATAAATGGAAAAACTTACAACTTGAAGAAAACCTATATAAGAAAATGCGAAAGTAGAAGGAAAAATAGCTTAATAATATTAGAACAAATAAAAAATAAGTTTAAGACCTAACAAAAGGAAAAAAATTATTAAAATTTAAATAGTAAAAGTAATATATATTTTCTCATAAATCAAAAAAGATTAAATAAACCCCAGAACTTTTTGAACAATTTCAATTTTTGTAAAAGGTTACGTATTACAATTTCACATTCTTTATATAGTTTTCTGATTGATTTTTTATATAATACTACAATTCCATTTTGAGTTCCCAACTTTTAAATGTTAAAGAGCTTGAATTATTCGCCAACCCAACACAATTCGTCTTGTATAATTCTGCATCAAGCAAATTAATTTTCTCTTCTCTCAATCTATCACTCAAAGTTGAAATCTTGAATGCTTTTGTACAAAACAACAAACAAAATGTCAACCTTTTGGCCTGGACATAAGCCCTGTCCGGCATTCATACAATTGACTTTATTCAGACAGGCCGACCGACTAAAAAGGTGGTCACTCAGTTAGGGCCAAGTTACTGAAGCGGACCAAGTGACCAAAATGGATGAAGAGACTGACTAGCTGGCTATTTATTTGTCAATTTGTAAAAAAAAAAAAAAAAAAAAAAAGACTTAGAAGCAAATAAATATCTTATTTCACAAAATACAATATAAAATAAAATCATTTTCTAAAGAAAAATAAAATGAGAAAACCAAATGAAAAGCACAGAGACTGAAGCACTGAAAACATTTGCCGAACCCAAAAGTAACCAAATCCCATAAACACGACATGTCACATACCCAAACGGGAGATACACCGAACCAAACGGACCGGACCATCTGACCATCTCACTCACACACAGTATGCTATACAATTTTCCCTAGGAAAATTCAAAAGAAGCTTTGAATTACGTTTTCAACCTAGGCGTAGCGTAACGAAAAACTTTGAAATTTTCCCAGCTAAATCCAAATGGAAATATTCAAACATTTGGTCATATATTCAAGACAAAATGGCCAGCAGTGGATTTCCCCAATGACTTGAGGCTTTCTTTTCTTCATTTTGTTTTTGTCTTTCACTTGTTTGTTGTATGTATTTTCTCTTTTTTTTTTGGTTTTTTGTTTTTATCCATTTGCATTTTAAATTCTATTGGCAAATTTTCTTGTTGTTTTGCCTTTTTGATTTCCAGTTAATTGGCAAATCAGACAACTGAGTGACCAACCAACTAATCAGGCCACAGCCCCCCTGACGGTTGAGAATCCTTTGAGCCTAAAAACTAAAACATTTTTACTAATTAATTGTTAATGCATATGCATGAAGGCAAAGGAACAAAACATTTAAATTGAAATGCTGTTAATTGAGAAGTCTCGTAATCAGCATCATCTTTATCATCCCCATCTTCATCATCATCATCATCATCATCATCATCATCATCATCTGGAGCACCAGTAGCTTTTGAAGGGACAACTTTTGTGTGTGTTCTCAGGCATAATAAGTTCATTTATTTATTTTCATTTCATTTTTCCTCTTATTTCTCTTGTTGTTATTTTGTTCAGTTGGCAAGGAAAGCAGAAACCACACAAAATATTCATACAATTAGATAACAACAATGGTAACAATAAAACAACAACAAAAACATCAACATATTTTTTGTAATGAGAAAATAACAAAACAAAAAATAAAAATCTGATAGAAATAACAATTATTATGACAATATGAATCATTGAATACTCTTTTTCCATTTAGATGAAATTTACTTTAATTGGAAATTGGATTTCTTAAATAAGAGAAATATAGAAAGTTATTTCAAAACTTTTTATTTGTTAGCTAAGGGTATAGGGAAAGGGAAAATAAATTATCAGGCAAAGACTTTTGTATTACTTTTTGTAGTAAGCAATCATATATTACAGGACTATTTGATCGAAATAAAAATTATTTAATAATCTAATTTGTTAAGTAAAATAATAAAGATTTTAATTTTGCCATCGTGTATTCCCCGTTCAAACTCGCATTATTAATTTTAAACAAAAATACTAAAAGCATCTATCATTAAATTTCATTTAGTAATACACAAATCGATTAACTAACTTTAATTCCAAGGGTATACACATTAGTGATGTAACTGGTCATTGGTTTATGGGCGTGGCATATACATATGTGTATAAACAAAACCACATAGCCACAAATGCCCACAAGTGACTCTGCCTCTCTGTTGGTTGCCACGTTGACAGAAATCAGAATGAGAAACGCGACATAAAATATGCAAAAACAAAAATGTGTGACACACGCGGAACATTGAGGGCGATTTCATAAGCAACAAGAAACAACAACACACCCACCCACGCATGCTTATATATACTATATGTGTATATATATATATATATACATAAACACAGACGAACACACATAGTCAGTCATTTACATAATTATAAGATAAATAAAAATTTTTACAGCAATAACAAAGACGAGGTTAAATTCGTCCGCATTCACCTCTCTTTGTTCTCTCCGCCAAACAATTTCCAGTTCCTCATTTTTGTTTTATTTGATTTCTGGCTGACACAGGACAACAACAATAACAACAACAACAACAGTGAAATACCAAAAATTTATGCAAAAACAAGAGAGCACCAATTCAGTAGTTGGGCCATAATAAACAAAAAGATTCCAAAAACTTAACGTCAATAAGATGAATTTTAAACACTCTTACAGGTGGCAAAATTATGAAATTTTGTTAAAAATTTTTAGTGTTTGTAAAGAACTATATATATAAAGAGAAAAAAAATTGGTTTTGCAACAGAAAGAGAAATTACTTGTCCCCAAGTAAACTGAATTAGCATTGACTAAATGGTATTAGATTCTATTCATATAGATAAAAAATCTTCTTAAAGTTTATTTTATTTTAAATATAAATAGCTTATGACGAATGTGACTTATAAATTTGTATCGACAAATATGCATAATTCTTCTAGTAGCCTATAGTTATTACCATTAAAATGTTAAAGTTTATAAAAATCAGTTAATTCATAGTTTTATTAGTTCAGTTTCAAGCCTCAATATTTATTCTTATTTTAATTTTTTTTCCATCAATTACTAATAGAGTTTATATGTTTAACTTTTCTACTCAGAAAATAAAACTCACATGACGAATACTTAAAATATCTCGGAATTTTAGAAACTTTAAATTTTTTACATAGCTTTCCTCTACTCGTAAATACGACTATATATATTACAATATATATAAAACTTCTTTATGGTTTATAGTAACTATTAAACAACTACACAATTTCATAGCACTCACATATCCGTTAGAGTATAATACCCTGCTGAAAGATCTGTGAGGGAGTGTGTGACAAGCGGATGCCAAGAGCGGCGGCACACATAATTCACAAAAAGTGCCAAACAGGAAGTGCCACAAGGAAGTTGAAGGAATGGACATTTTCTGCAAAATTTATTACAAAATGGCCAACGTTAAAAGCAAAATGAAGTGGTTGGAAAATTTGTGTTTTTTCTCTCTCTCTCTCTCTCTCCTCGGTCGCTTTTTGTCTTTATTATTTTCTTTTTTTTTTCTCGTTTTTTTCTCGTATTATTTCGTCTGTCAGCTTAAGTGGCCACGTTATGCAGATCCGAGCTCGGCTAGCATTAACTTTTGACACATTGATTGGTTGCCAGAGGAGTGCAAGAGCGACAGGAAGGAGGCTTGGAGTGTCTTTTTTATTGAAAGCAGCAAATGCAAAATTGATTTTCTTTCAGTCGGTTGTCAAGCCAAACCATTCTCAGGCTAAATAAAAAAAAAACACACCGAAAAAATGCATAATTGAGTTTATTTAAAATTTCAACCTACGTTAAATGTCTTTCTCTTGTTTCATTTACCTTGTAAAATTTTAATATTTTAACTTATAAATATTTTATGATGCCAAATGCCTTACACAATTTTCATTTTTCATGCCATGAAAGAGGGGGTTGGGCTGGAGAGGAAAAGAGGAACAAGAGGCCATAGGGCAATATAAAGAAAGTTTATCTCACCTCCCAATCCCGGCACTCTTAAATATTTAGGTCAGTTATTTGGATGCTGGGATTTGTTAAATTAATTGAGCTAATTGAAATATAGAGGAATTTATAAATTGATAAAACGTTGGGGGTAGTTTGACAGAGATAGTGAGATTGAGTGAACGAATGTTTGGGGAATGGGTAGAAATGCAAATTGAAATTTGTATTTTTAGTTGATATAATTCCTTTTACTATGCCGATAGAAAATGTTGTTATTAAGGATTGAAATGGAAAGGATTTTAATAGAGAGTGGAATTTTTATTCTTTAAATATTAAAAACAAGGAAAAACGAAAGAAAATTAAACAAAATTTTAGCATTTTCAATTTTGGTTTATTTTGCATATTTTTGGCTTTAATCTATTAAATTGCAAATCTGAGAACATTGAGTAAGCAAAATGAAATGGAACAATTATATAATAAAATGAAAAGTTATTCACATTATTTAAGTCTGATTGATAAATCATTGATTGACGTGAAGTGTGTAAATATTGCATATTGAGGAATATTTTATTATTACTTTCAGGTGTTTGGACTTTGATTATTTGTATTCATATCTCTTACATTAAACTGAATCTAACTAAACAATAAAACGTCCAATCAATCATTAGTATTTTATTGGCTAACTCTTCTTTTTTTTAACAATGAATTGCAAATTTTAATTTCATTGTTTTTCCCAAATTCTATTTTATATCTGTGAAAATTTGTTTTGGAAATTTATATAGCATACTTATCAGTAGTATATATATTAAAAGTTAAATTTCGATTGATTTTCAAGTAGCTAGAGTAGAAATTTCCTATCAATTCTTTTTTAGTCAACAACCCACATAAACAAATTCATTTTACTGCCAGAAATCAGCCCCCTATTTAACCCCAATGAACTGACATAAACTATATACATCAATTTCAACTTACCTCGCCCTCTTAATTAAATGGCCTCAACTGCCTTTTGCACCAAACAACGAATGCTCGATTAAGCAGACAAGCAAACAAACAACTTAAGCTGATATGAAAATTATTTCGCTTCGAGTCGACAATTAAGTGCCACGCCCAATACATGTTGGCCAACGACACCTCCCCCTATCCTCAATGCTTCACATTGTGCAAGTAACTTTTCGTAAAATATAATTAAAACCAGCAACACAACCATCCAACCAGCCAGCCAAGGCGAAACGGTTGAAAAATCTGTGCATTTAATTGAAAGTCGCCTCTCTCTCTGCTAGAGGCAGCCAGAAAATCAGTAACCCGCAATCAGCTTTTGGCTAGGGGTCGTCTTCTTTCTCCATTTTCATAAATAAAATATAACCAAAAAAGTAAAAAAAAAAAAAAAAAAAAGGAGAAATGCCCATGAGAGAAAAGAGGGAATGATCTCGATTTAAGGCCCTTTCATTGCCATGTGCCGCCATTCTGTTGTTCTGTTGTCAATCAAGTTCTCCGTCTGTTCCTTCTGCTGTTGTTGATTACAAGGCGCAGCCATTTAGTGGGTGCTCGAATGGTTCCTGACATATTAATGAACCTCGAGTTGGTTGAAGTAAGTTCGCCCTAGCAATAGACTTTTTAATCAATTTGTTAAAACAATTAAAATACTGACTTGTCTTGACTTTTTAAACCAAACCCCATATATAGACAGTCAGACAATCAGATAGACAATCAGACAGAGAGACAGACAAACGAACAAATGAGAATGGAAACTCGTTTGTGAATCAAAAATTGTTGCTGACAAAGTTTTTCCGTTGTTCACAATGCACTCGAGAAAGTTTCTCTTCCGTTTGTTTGTCAGTCTGTCTGTCTGCGTTTTGCATAATTAATGTTTTAATGTCAATCATACGCACTGTGTGCCATGAAATATATGCAAACTGATTTTGCGCATTTTGAATTCTATGCGTAGCATCAAAAAAAAAAAAAAACAAGAAGAAAACTTTGCCATGTAATTAAATTTGTAATACTTATAATTTTTTGGGGTATCCCCCCTCGTTTGTCATCTCTTTTCAGAGCTTATAATTTGCTGAAATTGCTACTGGTATGGGATAATTGAAATCGTGTGGTAAGTATTGGCTATGACAAAAAAAAAAAAATAAAAAAGGGAAAAATTGTGGGCAAAAGCAAAAAAGTTGAGAATTCAACTTAACAAGAGTTGCAACTTTATTAAAATTCATATCAAAGTTTAATCTAATTTTTGAATGAAAATAATGTTTTTTTTGGTAATCGCTGCACTACTTAAGCTTGCAATAAATTTTAAACCAAAAACTATTGAAGAAAATTTGTAAAGAATATCTTTAAGTAAAAAGTTAAATATTTCAATATTAAAGAGAACAACTTTAGAAATCTATAAATATACCCAAAAATAGGACCTTTGCTTTCTGTGCTTACTCTGTTAACCTGGCAAGTTCTGGTAAATGTGTTGTTATTGTTTCTTTCTTTTTTTCGACTAGAGTAGCTAGACAGATATAATTATGTCGATATGCTGCTCCAATCAATCTTCTTAATATAAAACACTTAATTACGAACAGAATTTTATTGGAAATTCTATAAATATTTTACCATTTTACTATAAAGATAAATATTTAAGCATACATAGATAAATCTCTTTCTTCATTTATTTATCATTTTTTTCTAAACAAATTGAACCTATCGCAAGATTTACTCTGGTTCTCTTTCCTAGGGTATTACTCCCCAATCGAAATTCTATCACAACTCACTTCCAAGTACCCTAATTAAACTTTTCTGAAATTTCTTCTAAATAGAATACCAATATTAGATTTCCTTTACTGAAAGTTGTTTAAATGAGGGCCTTAATTATCGATTATCTCTCATTAATTTTTAAGGTTAATTAATGATTGTTTTGAAAACTTTATATAGAAAAAGCCTGTCATACAAGTCTATACATTTTTCTTCTTCCATTGACTTTAAAAAAATTCTTTAGCGAAAATGAATATATAAAATTTCTTCAGAAAGTGAACTCTCTTTCCACACCTGCTACAATAAGCACACAAACAATCTATTCAAGGTGTTTGCCTCACACAAATGGCTTGAAAATTGATTACACTTGACACGCCCACACACAAACATACACACACACACACACAACAACAACCAAAATTCACACTAATGTGCAAAAAGCAAACTACGTACATACATATATATGGTGGAAAAAAAACGAAGGGGGAAAAAATACTCTTCAAGCAGCATGAGATGAAAAATTACAACAAATATTAACAACAACAATGACAATAGCAAATAGTAATGGTATTGCCAAACCAAGGCAACATCTCAACAACAACACTAACAAAACAAGAACAACAGAATCCAACAATGTCAGAACTATTTGGAAAGCAACAACCACAACAACAGCAACAACAACAACAGTATCAAGAACAACAATAGAGAAGAAAAGAGATTTTTGAAGCTTGCCAAAAAAAAAAGAAAAAAAAGGAAAAATCCAAACCAAAGAAAAGAAAACGTAGAAGAAGAAATGAAGGAAATCCAAAGGAACAATGTGACAAACGATGTGTGAAAGAGTCGCTGATGTTGCTACTGCTTCTGATGCTGCTGCTGATGCTGTGAAAGCTGAAAGCGTGAAGTCCTATGAAGTGTTTGGTGGGGCAGTAGCAAAGGGGGTGGATGTAGTAGATGTAGGGGGATAGGTAGGAGGAGAAACAAATCTAACCACACGATTGTCAGAGAGCCTTTAGCAAGATTCAAGGCATTACGTATACGCAACGTTAGACTTGGTCATTTTTCATGCCAAGCAACAACGACGACGACGATGACTACAAATCGTGACAAATTCTTGATGCGGGTTAAGTTACACAATTTTTTTTTTTATTTTTTTTTTCATTTTTTTTTTTTTTTTTTGTCTTGAAAAAGCAAAATCCCAATTCCAAGTTCTTTGCCAACTTTTTGGCATTTGACTTAAAATACATGCTAAAATATTTTTGCCGCCTTTCCGCATACATTTCAAAAAAAGGACATTGCTTATGTGTTTCTTTGTATGTGTGTGTGTGTGTGTGTCGGTTTGTGTGTATATATCTAACTTTTGGCCCTTTTCTAAAGGGATGACTTTGACTTGTGTCTCGGTTATCCTTTATTCAATTCGCCTGCATGCAAAACCCATTAGCATGGTTAGGCCATAAAAATTGAGCAGGGAAGACGATCCTGTCTGTATGTCTGTCTGTGTGTGTGCGTGTGTGTGCGTCTGGAGTGTGTGTGAGCAAGAAGACATCGCCAAGCGACAATAAAACGAAGTTTACGAAATTCAAAACCCACTGGAAAATGAATTTTAAATATTTTTCGTATAAATTTACGCATTTCGTTGTCAACATCTTTGTCTATTTTTATTTGTTTCATACAGCAATTTAATATATCTAAGAAAAAATAAAAATAAAAAAAAAGATATGGCAATAAATTAAATAAATGAACGACAACAAGTATGAGGGCTGGCAATAACAGGGAGACCTGCCTATAACGACTAGACATAAGAATTATTTGAATGAGATTGTTTTCTGCTGTGAAAACTAAGAGCTATTATTATTTACTCATTTTTATCATGATAATGTTGCTTTCATTATTAAATTTATTATTATAATTATTAATTATTATAAATATTATAAAGAAAAGCTTAGAACAAAATCTGAAATAAGAAAAGTAAGAATTTGAATTGGTTTTGAATTTTATTATGGATTACTTTTTTTATCTCAAAACAATTAATTCTCTTTTTTATATCACTTTATTATCGCATTTTAAATACTTCATTACTTAGAGTTTAATTTTAAATTAACGTTTTAATTGCTAGTTATTGTTTAGCTTTACTGTAGTTAAAATGACATTGTTGCTCAGGTCTTTGGTGCCGTGTTCCATTATCTCATCTGAGAAGCATATTCAATGACAGCATTTTTAATGCAATTTATGGTCGTTAAGGCGACAAAATATAATAAAAATGAATAATATGCCAACCAGAATAAGCAAAAACCGCGACCCAACAATATATGCATACGTACGTACTGACTGTGTGCAACACGTGACAGAGTCCTGCCACAGGACGTAGAGGCATACACACTCACACACACACACACACACATACACAAGCACATACCGGCAGCAAGTCGAATTTATGGTACGTTGTAAATAAATCGACGCGCCAAATGTGCGAAACAATGCATAACTCAAAAGGTTTTTGACGCACCACACAAAAACACAAAAGACGAAAAAAAAAAAATTAAATTGTAAAAATATTGATAATATTTATGGAATTTTAGCAGCCGTCATTAAAAGAATTTAAACTGGAATTTCAGTTGATACCCACAACGACCATTCGAAAAATATGTCAAACAAACCAAAATAGCGGTTGACCAAAATATACAAAAAAAAAAAAAAGAAACTGAATAAACAAAAACAAGAGAGAGAAATGTTCAATAATTGGCAAAATTCATATTTATGAAAATTTAATAATAAATGATAGAAAACTTGTAAATTTAAACCCATTACACATTAGTTTAATGTAACCAACAGACATCACATTTGTGACTTAAGCCTTAGCAACGTTCATGTAGGTAAATGAAAAAGGGATTGCTAAGACCTTTGTCGTTAGGATAATCTATCAATCTTACTCTTACAAAGGCAATCAATAATGCATTCCATTTTGAAAACTCATAAGTCCTTAGCCAAACATTATGAATATTTTAAAAGATACTTGTACTTTAATAGGTGTATCGACTTCAGCTTAAAGAGAATATTGTAAACTAGACGAAAGAAGCCACAAAAATAAAACTTTATTTAATATAATGGAATATGTGGAAAATTTAAGTTTAAGGGAACTTGAGATACGCTTTTTTTAGAATGTAGATATATTGTATAGCTTTCATTTAGTTACTAAATCTTTTACTATAACCTAATAGATTAGCATTTAATATTCAAATTTATCAAAAAAGAGAGGTGATACTTAAAGGGAATTATTTTTAAATGACAAATGTTTCATTTGTTTATCCTCAATCATTTTTGTTTAGCTCAATATTTAATCAATTATGATTAATTGTTGAAGCCCTTAATAATTGTTATTAATTTTGTAAACTTTATGGGTGGGTCAAAATTAATTTGATTAATATCTAAGAGCTTTTGGAGCGCCCCTCCATAATTTTTACTAGACCACAATGGAGAAAGGATTCCTTACAGGGAAGTTTACAAGGATAGAAAGATTAATCTGGATTTCCTAAATGAAGGTAGGTCACTTTGGTAGAAAAATACTTCGATTTGGTGCAATACAAATAAATTAAGTTTTTAGTTGTTGTTTCTCATTCTTTTGTTTCCATGAGCATATTTTTTCCTTTTATATAGATGTAGATATAGACATATTTAAATATTTATTCGGTATGTCAAATCTCAAATATTGTAATTTCAAATGGAAAAATAAAAGCTGGACTAAGATCCTAGAAGTAACAGAGAGTAAATTAGTTAAAAGAAATCTGTCCATAGTTCCTTTTAATAAATAAATAAATTATATTCTATAGTGAGAGTTTGGTTTGTTATTCAAAGTAGAGAAACCAATTAAAATTTCTTGCAACAACAGAGTTATATAATTGTTTTCGAAGACAGCAGAATGAATAACGAATTAATTGGCATTAATAAATAAACTAATTGCTAAGTTTAAAAAAACATTAAATTACTATATCTTAAGTTCAGTTTATTCTATTTTAAGATTTCTCTTATTCAATATTAAGGCTTATCTCTTCCTAAACCACAATCTGAGTTTAATTTAACGGAAAGTCTATAAACGCATATGTCGGTTAACAACTGACCGATAGTATTTTATGTACAATAACTCTTTATACAGCTTAGCACATTGCTCCCTCCCAACTCCCTCTCTCTCTCTCTCCCTCTCTTTACTTGCTTCACTTCAAATTACGCCGAAAAATAAAGCTTATGCTCATTTGCCTCGAGGCTTTAAAAAAGGTTTTCCAAGTCCCAGAGTGTTTTTCGTAGGTCTGACGGTCTTATTGTTGTTGGCCTCCCCCTTTTTTTTTGTTTTTGTTTTCTGTCGCTACTTTCTGTTGGTTTGTTTGTCTCTGGCATTCTGTCTATCTGACGGTCTTTTCTTTTTCGAGAGCGGCAGCCATTTTGGGCCACCAATACAGAGGCGGCAACTTCACTTACTTGCTTTTCGTAGGCTCATAAAATTTTATGATTTCGATCAACTCGAGTGCGGAAATTATTAAGAGTCGAATCTGTTTCAACATCCTGCTCGACTCTTGCCGCTTGTTCCTGTAGTGTAGGCTCTGCTCCACACACACACACACACACACACACAAATATACATATCTGTCTATGTATGCATATATACATATTCATACATATATGTATGTATATAGTAATATCGTATGGCAGCTGCCAGAGAAGCCAAAGTGCAGGCAAGAAGGCAACCACAAAGAGGAAGAGCCAAAGCGACGCGTAAAGTGCGCAACATATATAAACTTCACTGCCTTCACCTACCCACCTAGCCACCTACCCACCTACCCATCCAACCTATTTACAGATCCCTCCCTCCACTCACCTGGAGTGCCTGCCATTTTAATTTATATTGTAGCCATGTTAAAGTTCAACAATAATAATAAAAAAAAAAAAAGAAAGAACAAAAAGAAAAAGAGGAAAATATAAGAAAATAAGACCATGTGCATGTGTTTTTCCTCTTGTTGTTCTTTTTTTTTTTGCTTTCCCGCTCTCTGAAGGCTGCCACCTGTAAAGTGCGTTTTTATCTTTTGGCAGCTGGAAATGGAAAACTGAGCAATGGTAACAAAAACACATTTTATGCCAAAAACTTTGCCAATTTCTTAGGGTCCGGATATTTTATGAGTTACCACAATTTCTGACATTTCGAAAATGTTAAAATGGACAATATAAAATTTTTTTCATTATTGTAAAAGAACTTTACTATAGTGAAGGAGAAACTATTATACTTATATATTATACTGCTGAAAGTGATCAAAAAATTTAGTAAATAAAAACAAATTCTCATCTTTGGAAATGGTTAGGCGGGCAATATGTGTATAAACACACACGAACTCAAAAAAAAAAAAAAATGGATTATTTTAGGAAAAGTTTTTTAGGTGTCTAGTTTTGTTGCAAATTATTATCGACTAAATTTTTTTTTAAATTTAAACCTTATTTTTAAGTAGCAAAAAGTCTCGGAAGGCATACAGGTACGGATGTTTTTTCCCAAGAATTAAATTATGATTTATTCTTTGAGACAGGAAACAAATTTTGAGATTTAGCTACATCACATTACGATTTCATTGTTTCATCCATGTTTTCTTGAACTCTATGATAACCTTAATAGTCCATGTCTCATGTTAAAGATAAAACTAGATGGTTTAATCTTTTGCAACGTCTGAGATGAGAGCTAACGTCCGAGTGAGCAGTGCCGAAACCTTCGTATCTCGTTGCTGATGAATTCGTGAATTTTGTAAATTTATGTTGAAATTTTTATAAATTTATTTTCATGAAATATTCCGGCTCTTATGTAAGCACTAACTTTAACGTTTGCTAATTTATGTAACTTTAATTTCGGTTATTTAAATTTAAAATATTTAAAAGCAGGGCCCGTGAAAATAAAATTAGCGTTTCTATTTTAAAATGTCGCATGGATTTACACACTTGGCAAACAAAAACCACAATAAATAACTTTGAGGGCAATTCGTTGGACCCTTCAATGCCCTATTCCTCGAAATTAAAAAAACTAGAAAGAATGAACAAAAAAAATCCTTGGGCCCCAAAACAGTTGAAGCAGAAAATGTAACAACAAGTTTTGCCACCCCGAGTCATCTCCCTCTGTCACTCAAACATTTTGGGCCGGATGTTACAAATAGGCAATCTTTGAGCTGGGTAAGCTGACCTAAAAATTTTTCTCGTACCAAAGTTCTCCTGCCCCCAAAACATTACTTTGTGTAACCGCTATCCTCACTTTTATACCCCCCACCATCTACCCTGATCTCACTCTCGGTTGAATGCTTTTGTGTGAAGTTCCTATCAAACTCATAAATATCAAATTTCCCGCAGCATTTAGTAATGAAAAACAACAAAAAGTTATTTTGAAAATCATTTTCAAGACCGATCGCTCACACATGCGAGCTATATGATACAGTCTCTCACACATACATTCAGATCAAACTTTTGGTTGAAGTATCAAGAGAGGAGCTTAGACTCATAAAAAGCACATAAACATGCGTGTCGGGTCAGTTCAAACAAGCAGTTGGACTACCTTCTCCCCCTTTTTGCAACGTCTCTAATGCCACTCCATACAAACAATCTTCACATCCTTCTCCAACATTTGGTCCTGTGTACTTTTCACTTTC
The DNA here is from genome assembly GCA_018150375.1 of Drosophila sturtevanti. Classification (NCBI taxonomy): domain Eukaryota; kingdom Metazoa; phylum Arthropoda; class Insecta; order Diptera; family Drosophilidae; genus Drosophila; species Drosophila sturtevanti. Next base: position 916,155 of record JAECWJ010000341.1, on the reverse strand, counting down.
GTTTTTGCTGTTTGTTGTTTTTTTTTTTTGCTGCTGCTTTTCTTGTGCTACTTTGAGGCTACTTAAGCCGTTTTGAATTTTTTATGAGCGCTTCCTTTTGGTCATAATGCTTTCCCCCCTGTATATTGATATAAATGTTTATACACATCAAGGTATGTATATAAAAAGTGTGAGTGTCAATGTCGTGGCATTCGGTTAAAAGTACAGGTTGGTGTGGGTAAGTTCATGACCGATCGAACTTTCTATTTGACATAGTCCACATGTGTTACTTTTGATGGGATGAGGAGATGTCTTCTTCTAAACAGTAATATGAAATGCAAAAAAGACTCAAAAGCGTTTAAAAATAAGAGAGAGAGGTTACAATAAGAATTGGATTATATTTAACGGAATTTCCCCACTCCATTCCTTGTTGTTCTTTCATACATATAGACGAAAAATTGAAGCAACATTGTTCATATTTAGATCTAGCCTCAACTTAGGTCACAGAAATGGATTTTCCTTCAAATGTATCAACTATTTTTAATCCATCCATTAATTATGATGATATCACATTATACAAATTATTGAACAAAAAAATCCTTGGGCCCCAAAACTGGGAGTTGAAGCAGAAAATGTAACAACAAGTTTTTTGCCTACCCAGAGTCATCTCCTCTGTCTCTCCCTCCCTCTCTCACTATCTAAATTTAGAACCGGATGTTAAACCGATTTAGGCAGTTGCTGCTGGGTAAGCTGACCTATAAATTTTACTCGACCAAAGTTCACCTGCCCCCAAAACATTACATTTGTGTAACCCTTTTGCTCACTTTTATCTCCACACCATCTAACCTAACTAATTTAAACAATTAAGCGAAATGCAATTTTGTGAAAGTTCCTACAGTTTTACTTTGACCTTTCCTAATGTGGAGTGCTTAGGTCAAATGACCGAAAGGGGCAATGCAGTTATTTCAAAAAGGCATTTAAGAGATCGGAAAAATACGTGACATACTCACACATTCACTATGCATTAAGCACAATTACACACTCGTCAAACATACATAAACAAACACGAAGTTTTTGAGTGAAATTGATAATGAGAAAGGAAGCAGCTGTAAATTAAGACATAAACTGCTGTCAGGTCAGTTTTTAAAAGCAGTTGGACTACCTTCTCCCCATTTAAATTGCAACGTCTCTAATGCCCACATCCATTTATGCGCAGAACAAGACTTCACATCCTTCTCCAACATTTGGTCCTACGGCAACTTACTTCAAATTTCATTTTTGCTGTTTTAACTTAAGTTTTTACTTTCATCACTTCTTTTCTTGTGATACTTTGATATCTTACTGTAGGCGTTTTGCATTTTTTTATGAGCGCTTCCTTTTGGTCATAATGCTTTCCCCCTTGATATTGATATAATTGACCATTTAAACACCACTCAAGGTATGTATATAATAAGTGTGAGTGTGAGGTATGCATTAATTGGAAGTACATTTTGGTTTGGTTTTCATACCTTATGAACTTATATTTACATCGTAGTTGCAAATGATGGGCTAAAAAATGTCTTCTGCCAAAACGTCGATTAATGCAAAATGACTCAAAGGTTTAAAAAATAGAGAAGAAAATGCCCTGCAAATAATGCATTATATTTAACGGAATTTCTCCAATTCCTTGTTGTTCTATTCATAAAAAGAGAGAAATTGAGGGAGATTGTTCATATTCAGAACTAAGCACAGACTTAGGTCACAGAAATGGATTAGTTCTTTGAAGTGTATCAACTATTTTTAATCCATCATTAGGAGTATGATGACTATCACATTAAAAAGAATTAAATGAAGCCTATATATAGATGGCTTATAGCCTGGGAGAGATGCGATAGAAATGAGTTAATAGCGTTCCTGTATATGTATATGATATGATTGTATTCGATATATGATATATTAAATAAACATTAGATTTAAACCTCGGCATTTGCTGTTGACGCCGGACAGACTTCAATTTAAATGCATGCGTACACACATGTATATGTATGTATGTACATTTTCGGCCGGCAATGAAATATATATGTATATATTTACGCTTTTGAACTACATATATTTAAATATTTGGCAAGAAAATACTTTGTGCATTTGAGCTGCATAGCTGAATTTCAAAAGCTACATAACTCAATTTAAGAATTGAAACAAAATTGAACTTTATGAAGTGATTTTATAACAGCTAGGCAGGGTTGTCCTTATTTACATTTAATTGCCAAAGTTTGCGCGCTCAAGTAACAATCGCAGTTAGACAAAGTAGGAACATCGTCAAAGATTCAAATAATTTCCGAGACTTGCTTGATAATGAAACCATCTTTGACATTCCACAATTAATATATTGTAAAGTTCAATAAAAAAGACCATCACGAGAGCAGGCGGTGTTGCAATATACCACAATCAAAATGACGGTGCGTATTGTAACTCCACAGATAGATATGAATGCAAAGCAACTAGAATCACTGTCCGTCAGCTAAAGTTATATAAATATATGCTGCGTAACTAGATTGAGCAACGGAATACCACATTCATTTATGCCAGATTTAGATTTCACTGAATCAACAAAGTTAATGGCAAATCAACGGCAACTTCCTTCAAATTGTAAATTTAATAAACATTTACACTAAAGTTTCGCGTTCATCACTTTTTTAAAGATTATGTTAAAGTTCCAATGATCTTATTGTGGCGATTTTAACGTAAATTTTGCACTTTGGCACAGCGGTTCTTTTAATTGACTTTCACTATAACATTCAGTTGAATAAAAGGAACCGCCTACTCAATCAACAACACGATCAAAAACAACAATTGACGCGGTATTTCAAAGATATGTTGACAACATTGAAACCAAAGCATTTGTATCTATATTTTAGATATCATAAGTCACAAATGTATGGCTACATTTGTTGAAAATAACATCGAGGTATGAATAATAAGAAAATGGAGAAAAAAAATATGACCCTTTATAGCAATAATACAAATGAACCTATAATTTTCCTGCTTCAATGCTAAAAAGCGACTCATTCGGAATAGATTGTTTACGGAAGGTTTCACTTAACGTGTCATAAAATTATTAGTATTTTTTTTTTCGTTTGTTTGTTGTTGGATAAAATAAAACACTGATGCTTTAAGTGGCCTACGGAAACATATAATTTAATTGTTAATGTACACAACCCACTTCTCACCACTCAATTAGCCAAGTACTTTGACGCCATGACCTTCGGGTAACTAATTATGTTGTTTGTGCATTGGTTTCGATTCCATTTCCAGCTCCTTCGAGATGAAGGACTACAAGTTTTTGCCATTTTCTTACATGTTTGTGGCGCTTCAGGCGATATGCCAACCAAAGCCAAAGCCATGGCATGTTAACCGGGCTCACAAGAATATGGCAGAAAGTAGTATTAGTAGATGCAAGCCTTCCTCCCAGAGAAATAGAGGGAGGAAGAGCGGGCATACAGTAAAAAACCATATATATATATACATACATACAAAAGTCAGTTCCAAGAAGCAACGTTATGTTTATTATGCCAGGCATGTGAGTTAATTCTTTGTATTGTTTTTGTTGCTGTTCTTTCTCCTTTCTGACAGGCAACAGGAAAAGCCACGAAATGCCTCAGCATATCCCTCATCTCTTTCTTTCTCTCTCTCTCTCTCTCTCTCTCTCTTCTTCTATCTTTGCCTTTTATCTCTTACTTTGCTGTCGCCCACTTCTTTTGTTGGTTCACGCTCATTATTTTTATTTCAGTCGCGTGCTTGTTACACAAAAAATGTTTGATAAAGATGTTAAAAGCAAAAGTTCAACATAGATAGGGATAGGTAATGCAAAAACCGAGATCTTTCAGTTTCAGGCCCCTTTAGGGGAGTGTAGAATAACTACTTTAAGATGATGATAAAATATAATTTTATATAAAATACTTTTTGCATAGATGTAAGATAAATTTATGCTATATAAAAAGATTCCCCAATTTTGACTTGGTTTTATTTGGTCGTAAATTTTTCATTCCCATTGCATAAATTTTAGTTATTTGTGATTATAAATTTGTTTTAATTAGTTGCAATGAACAAATGAGAAATGGTTACCTGTAAAGTTATGATTGAGAGGATTGAAGATTTACTTCCTAGTTAAAGAAACTTTTTTATGTCTAATAGAAATTAGAGTAACCACAGATAAAAAGCACCTCAAATATTTAAATCAAAATCAAGACTCTAAAGAACTGCATAGAAGCAGATTCTATTCTATAGGCTAGATCGGATAAAGAAAATTCAGAAAATAATAGATATTTAGTTTTAATGATCCGAGATACATGTGTCTTAGATTACTTCTCATCTCCGATACAAAATTGAATGTATAGAAGTGCGATAAGGATTATGACTTCTGCATAAAGAATATTATTAAAATAAACGATATCGTTAGATAAACCTATTTTAGAATCTAATTAAAAAGGTTGAGTTAACCGCAAGTACTTGTACTTACCATGAACTGTAGCGTTCATCAGCTTTACTTTACCACATCACTTTAAAAGAACCGAGTCAATTTCTACGCTAACGACCGAATCGTTAACCCTCCACTTCCCCATCCCCTACAAGAACCCAAAACAAAAAAAAAAAAGGACTTACTTATTACCATCGGAGAACAACCCTAACGGGAATCTCATTATCTCAACCAAAAACCAAGTCGAATTATCGACACGGTGACTACGCCGAAGCCGCCGCCGCCGCCTCTGCCTACGTATCCAGTAGCTCTCCTCGCTCTCTCTCTCTCCCTCTTCCTCTCAATCTATTTGTGTTTGTGTGTCTGTCTGGGCTAAAAGAAAATTCAACTTAACTGATACATTTAATTTTATTTATAACGCACGCATGGACTACTATCAGACCAATTCTGTTAGTCCCAAAGTCTTGGCTACAATCAACTGTAATACGCATATAAATATTAATGCACTCACTGTCTCACACTTCATGGCCCAAAAATGGGAATGATTATGAGAGCAAGAGGTGTGGGTGGGGATTGCGAGATGCGGAACAGCTTCTTAGGCATACCTGCGAGAGCAAACTTATTGGCTTATTAAAATCTAATGCCATTTTTTTCCCCCCCTAAATGTATGTATGTGTGCGTGTGCGTGTGTTTGTGTGTATGAAGTTAGACGGGATGATAATGGCAGGCAACAACACCTTTAGACATGGACATGGCCTATATCTACCACAGTTATCTCACCTTTGAGCCATCGTCAGACAAGTTCAACACTGCATATTAATGCCCCGAAAATTTCTCTCTTCGGCTATTTACTATCAATGTGGATTATTACATGGCCCATGTCCAATTTTTTTTTTTTTTCTTTTTTTTTTTTTTTTTTTTTTTTCTTTTTTTTTATCTCCTCAATAACTCTGCTGTTTTCAACCGACCACAAATTTGATATAATATGCTTTTGATACTTCAACCAAGTTTGACAGAATCGGTTCGCTATTAATTTTTTTAATAAATTTTTTTTTTTTTTTTTAATTTTTTTTTTTTTATAAAATTAGTTTTCTTCATATTTTTTTTTTTTTTTTTTTATACCCTGTGTTATTTAAGCTACTTAGATTATATTAGGCAGAAACGAATGGCTCTATTATGAAGCCTATTATCATATTGTATTAATTGATATATATATTTATATATTAGATAATTCCAGACTTCTTGTCTGTATAATATAATAGCAGGCATAATAGTCTTCCATTTTGTTTTCTCTGTAATTTAAGTGTTAAGCTTAAATGGCATTAACTAATTATACATTAATTACCTAGACTATGGAAAAAATAATCAATCATATAGAAAATCACATTGTTCAGTAGTGTATATCTTAACCAAACCCTCACCTTACCCACTAGCTTACTTTTTCTTCGAATGCTTTGTCAAATATACTGCATTTGATCGAGGGTACTGCAAAGGTCATCCCTGCCGTGACCTAACACACGCAACTTTGTTTCCATCTGGACGACAGAAAAAAAAAAAAAAAAGATGAAAAACACACAGGGGGAAACAAAGAGGAAAAAAAAAAGAAATCTTCTCTTGCAGCATCGCAAAATGGTCAAAACTGTTTAAGCCGAGGCCAATATTGGGCATTAAGTAGGCTTTGATAGGCATTCATGAATAAGCAAGCAAGCCAACTGCCAACTGCCAACTCCCTCCCCCCTCAACCACCACCACAGCCACATTTATGATGTTCAAAAATCAAGCCAATAAAGTTTCCCGAACACATGCTGGCAGACGGGAAAAACTTTTCAACTCAATTTTCTTTCTCTCAGGCAGGCACTTCAAGCTTCTTTTGTTTTTTTGCTCTTTTTTTCTGATTTTCTTTTAAATATTTATGTTATTATGATGTGCTTAAATTTATGAATTTGCCAAAGTATTTAGTCAATAGCTTAAAACCAAAAGACAAAAAATAACAAAAAATATGCCAACTTTTTTCTTTGTGCCTTTCCACTGCATATTTTATGTCCGGGACTCTCTAATCGACAATATAGTATAAGTGGAGAGCCATATTTATGAGTACGGGGTCTTGAATTTATGTTGAAAGTTTTTGTTTAATGTGCGACCAGTTCTTCAGAATAATGCTTTTGGGGTCATGAAATGTTAATGGTTATGAATGGTCATAGAAAAATAAGGTACATACATACATAGTTTTTTAAGCTATCAGTTTTTCAAGAAATTTAAAAAAAATGTATTTTAAAATTCAAATTTATAATTTGAACATTAAAGAAACATGATTAACAACATCAAAAAGTATATATCAAAAGCTGTCAATAAATTGCCCAAGTAAATACGCATTAAGAAACTGGCTAAAAAAGAAAATAACACAAAATTCTAATACATGTCAAACTCAAAAGGAACAAAAATCGAACCAGGAATGGAAATCGACTCAAAAATAAAATTCAATTAAATTAACGACTGCTTTGATGTTGTCACAGCCACCAAAAATGAAAGCAAACAAATGGAAATTCTCATGGTATTAAGGTTGGGGGTTGGCAAGGATTTTCCGATACCCTGTAGCGAACAATAATTTTAAATCAAAATAAATTAAAGAATCAAGAAGCAAATAGTAATAAAAGGGATTAACTACTTAAATTTAGGATATAAATAGAGGATATATATTCGTGTATATAAACAAAAAAAAAAACATATGTTTTTCCTAAACATGATGAGGTATGTAAATGTGAGTCCGGTTTGCAATAAGGAAAATACATTTCTCTAGCTCCTAATAAACTTCTTTCAATGTGCATAAACCAATGAAATGAAGTAGACATTGACTTCATCTTGAGCAAATAAGAAAACGAGATATAATATATAAATGTGTTTTTAAGAACTTGTAAATTCTTATTACATTTGATAATATTTACTTAATATAGTATACAAACATATAAACATCATTTCAGATGAAAACTTTACTGTCTATTATAGGTTCGCAATACCATGCAATTGCTTCAACGTTTTAACTAGTTGAGAATTACAACTAATGATAGTAAAAACTGAAAGGTTGTCTAAATAATTTTCTTGTGCTGCCTGTGAAGAAATTTTTGAATTAAAATGTCAAGAAAACCTTTCTGTAATTCTTTTGTTTTTTGCCTTCTAAATTTTTTTTTATTTATTTATAATACAGATAGACTTAATTAAAAATTAAACCTAAATAACCTCTTCTAAATATTTCTGTACAAGAGTACGAAGATTATTTTGAATTCCAATCCAATTTTCTGATCTGGCTTGAAGTAGAAAAATACTTTGAATAGCAATAATTATTTGTTAACTGTTTTTTGAAATGGATATTTAATAGCTGACAAAGCTTTTGTAACTCTTGCCCTCATTTTTTGAAAATGGCTTGCTAAAGGTATTTAAACACAAGATGTCCTGCTTACCATTGTACAGGGTAGTAATGAACACAAAAGTAAAGGAAAAGTTTTGCCCTTCCCGTTTTGGTTAGGGGAATACAGAATTCTATTTACTAAGCTCGACCATTTGGAATTGAAATAATTTAAATGAAGCTCTAACACAATTTCACTTGCACACAAATACACACAATCACATACAGTATACATACATTGTGGTGTCCTGCAGCGAGTCCTGCACTGAGAGGCTGTTCATTGTTTTAGTCCTTTTTCGACTCGAGAGGAGCTGTAGGAGCAGCAGCAGGAGCAACAGCAGCAATTTCCGCTCCAAATGCTCGCCCTGGCAAGGGAAATTATTAAAAGCGAAAACGGGAGCGCTATTATTTTTGACACTGATAAATTTACAGCTCAGACCTTGGAATTCTAACCTCACTTTTCCATATGAGTGTGTCTGTGTGTGTGTGCGTGTGTGTGTGTGTGTGCTTGCGTTTGTATTTCTGTGTGTGCCTTCATGGCTAACGGGGAAGTAATATAAATCGAGCCCAAGGGATAAATAAGTTTGTGTTAGTTATCACAGTGTGTAATACTTGCTGGCTGCTGTCCTGACCAGCACAAAATGCATTTCTGCTATGGCTAACACACAGACACTCACATACGCACACACTTATAGACAATTGTGCATGTAGTTTTCATATTTGTTAGTCAACATTTTTTTATAGTTACCATAATTATGCAAATTAATTTTATGCAAATTATAGGAAGCCATCGTCAAGAGGCGAAAAGTATATTAAATTCTGGTTAAAATACAATAAAAACAAAAATTACAATAAAATAATAGTAAAAAAAAAAGTTTATGAACCGAAAATTTAATTTATTTTCTATATGTTGGGTTATTTGGATAATTAGCTATATTCAATAAGATAATATTAAATAACATGGCGTATACGTTATATGTGCCAACAAGTTTGAAGGGGTCTTTAATATATAAAACGGAACTAGTTCCGGTTAGAAACATAACTTTAAATAGAAATTCATAAAACATATATTTCATCTACCATTACAGATGCAGCAAAAAGACCTTTTAAACTACCAAAAGTGAAGTCAGTCTGTGTGGAAGCGGAAGTGCAAGGTATGTATCTAAATAACTTACAAAGCACTCAAAATGCGTGGGCCATAAATAAAAACAATAACAATGGCTAAAATATGGCTGCAGCATAAAGATGAAGAAAGAACTAAAAGATACCGGAAGTAGAAACATTAGCACACCGGCTTTGATATACTCTTTTAGATACAAAATTAAGAAATCAATTAAAATAGAAAACTAATCAATCAAAAGCTTTGAGGAATTTTAAAATTTTACATACAAACAAAATAACTATCTCACATCTTTTAAATTATAAAAACCTTTTTTGAGGGTATTTAAATAAGCTCAAATAATGGAGCCAAAAACAAAAAATTAAGTTCTAAACTTTTGTCGCTGACTGGGAAAAAAGACAGATGCAAAAAGAGAATAACATAAAAAATGCAAAAGTTGGGCTAAAGCCACGCCTACACAATGCTTCAGACCAGTCTTTTGTGGCAAAGTCAAGCTCTTGATGCAGACATATATACATATACATGTGTCTATATATAGATTCAAATATATACATATATAAATATATATATAAATATATATATATATATAACACATAATAGCGTATTCATGTTAAATTCTAGTGCAAAAGCCGCGCATTGTTCGACTTGAACTATTCGCAAGTTATTTCTTTATTTAAAGTCACGCGCATAGCCATTGTTAACTTGTTTTTTGACCCGCCCACACTGACAAACACACACACATACACACACACAGCCACACACATATAGTATGCATACCCGTATATAAAAATATACTTATACACGCACAATTTTTATGCAGGGCTTTTTGCAAAGTCAAAAGAGGAAACCCTTTTCTTTCATTCCTTTATTTCATTTCTTTCTTTTTGCCATTCCTTTTTTTTTTTGACATGCTTAAGCTCAAGCTTTATGAGGCCACTAAAAGGGAAGTGTATGAAGACAGGAAGAGGGACAATATATTAGTATATGTGTGTGTGTGTGTGTAGTCTATTTGTGTGTGAATGTGTAAGTCAGCTAAAAGCCTTTTGCCCCACCACTTGAATTTGCAAATGCAGCGTAACTTTTTAGAAACGGATGCAAGCCGAATTACCCCAAAAACGTAAGAAAGAGACAAGTAACGATAGAGAAGGGGAGGGAGAGAGATATATAAAAAGTGAGAGACAGAGATTTTGCGGATAGCCAGTTGACTTTTTTTTTCTTTGGCGGTGAGGTGTAGGGGCAAGAAGGGGTCTTATGGCGTTGGCTAAAAAGTTTTTTCGCTCACGCCAAAAAGTGCAGTCAACGCACTTAGCGTAAGTCTAGAAATATGAGTTGTGAATGGAATTGCATTGAGTGGTGTGGTGGGGTAAGAGGATCAGTGGAGCACGGAAACAGACAAGGACAAAAGTTTTCTTTTTTTTTTCTTCGTTAAATAAATTTTTGGTGGTTTAGCCATATAAAAGTTTAAGCCAAGATGCTGCCATAATAGGGGCAAATTTTGTGAAAATGAGTTGAAAATTAATTAAAGAAAAAGAAAAAATTAAACATTTTTATGGCATCGATGGAAATTGACAAAAGTTATTTATTATAGAATCGTATTTAGATAATTGACTAATGGAAGACGTTAAAAGGAAACTTAACTCATGCATGGCACATTTGAAAGGCCTTTCGATTTAATCTATCCTTTATAATTTCTCAAATTATTAAATTATTATTTGGCATTTAAAAATCAGTTAATTCTTTGCAATGCTTATTCGAAAAGGCGTCCAACTACTGCCCAAAGCACAGATAAACACACCCAGTATATCCTATTGAAATATATTCGCATTATCTCTACAAATGCAATAGGCATCTAATATAAGCCATGCCTCCCACACTTCTCAATTAACTACATTCTAAATTTAATCAGCTTAAAACACATGAATAGACTCTACTAAAGCAAAATTAATTCTATGACACAATCGAGCATCAACTACTTATTATACTTAAATCGAATAACTAACTTACCCACTACCAATACTAATACAGAGAATTATGGTATACACATTGATTTAATAAACTAAGATGGTTGCTGATGAGATGAGATTAAAATTAAATTCAACAAAAAATAAAATGAAGTAAGCAAGTCGTCCATGCCGACTTGGTCAAAATATTTCATTTAAACAGACTCCTTCGCAATCCTCATTAATTGAATAAAATTTTTCATAAAATTCTCTTAACAAAAACAAAAAAAAATATTTTTTCTCGCTCACTCATAAGTGAACGAAACTAATGCGTCATACGGTACAAAACAACATGCATGCGCATGCTGCTCACACATTTCCTAGTTCCCATAAATTTCAGTACAAAACATATATACGTATTATCTCCGAAAATTATTGTCCGATTTCGGTCAAATTCGGTCAGATGGTACATATTGGCTATATAATTGAGTCTACTAAAAATAATTACTGTAGCTCTAATAGTACTCTAGTTATAGTTTTTCTAATTTGCGGGGGCGGAAGTGGGCGTGGCAAAATTTTGAAACAAACTTGATCTGCGAGACACTAGACGGATGTTGACACCAAGTTTGGTTGCTCTAGCTCTTATAGTCTCTGAGATCTCGATTTTCATACGGACGGAACAGACGGACAGACGGACAGACGGACATGGTCATATCGACTCGGCTGTTGATGCTGATCAAGAATATATATACTTTATAGGGTCGGAAAATTTTCCTTCTGCCTGTTACATACATTTTAGCGACTTTAATATACCCTTGTACCCTATGGGTACAGGGCATAAAAAACTAGAAAATGTCAAATGGCTTTTGCTTGACTACTATATTACAATTATTACCAAATTATACTGAAATTTAGAATATACAATAAAAACAGAAAATCAAAATTAGAGCAAACTACATCAAACATTTTAAGCTTATTTAATTGCTGATAATTCACTTTGAAAGCTACAACTCTATATGAAAAAGAAAGGAAATTATATTTACTTAAATTTTAATCATTTCCTTGATAATTATTGAACTTTAATAATTTCATCTAAGAGATAGTTTTTATAGATTTTCTAATAGCAATCTTTAAAAATGTGTTTCAGAAAATTAATGTAGAAAACGGATCGAACTAATTTGTAAAAAAAACTTCTTTTTGGAGATTGTTAATCCTGCTATTAAACACTTTTGATATCGAATAGAAATAAATATAAAGTTGATTAAAGAATTCATTTACTGCGGAATCAACGAAATTTAATTAGGTGATATACGATGTATTAGATACTTTCTATAAAAGCTTTAAAAGTAAAAGTTTTCTAATCAGTATAGACTATAAAACATTTTCGTTTTCATATATGTTGATGCCGACATAATGTTATATGTATGTATATAAAATCTTTAGTTTTGGTTTTATGACAAGACAAATCCTCAGTCTTGAGTTGGATTAATTAATTTTGGTATTGATTTTATTTTGGGCCAGTAAATGAATCGTCAAAAAGGGTTTTATATCCAGGTCATAAATTCTATGTAGAGCTTGAAATTGGCCAGAAAACCCTCAAAAACCATCTCAATCTGACAACTAGCACCAAAAGCAAGAGGACAGCCAACAAGCGACACGCATATATACATACACACACATACATGGATATAACGCCCACGCAAATGAAAATCTAATTTAGAGCAACACGCACTCAGGCGAGTTGAGAATGAATGAGATAGATGCAAACGTTGGGAAATAGGGAGACATATTTACACACACAAACACACACACACAAATGATACATGAGTTCATGGCAGGCAGTAAAAGCTTCAGTTCGCCTTTCATTTGCGTTTAAAGACCTCAAAAGGACTTCCGCTTGCAGTGGCCTACAAATTAACATGGCCCAATCTGTGACTTTGCGTGTGTGTATATGTGTGTGCTGTGCTTGTGTGTGATTGTGTGCGTGTGTGTCAGCCCCATGAATTATGACGAAAGGCAGTTGCAGACTTAATGGAAAATGCTCGACCCAGGCCAAATACTTGCCTCTTATTTCTATCTTTTTTTTCTTCTGTGGACAAGAGCACGCAAGGCGTAAATTAGAAAAATCGAAAGGAAAGAAAAGCCGCGAGCGAAACGATGTTCTCTTAGGCCATAGCATACTTATTTGGGCACCCACACTGCGTATGTGTAATAAGTTGCTGTAATGCTCACACCGTTCATAAATTAGACGCGATCTCTTACGATGAATTTTTATGCACGAACGAGAGCCAAAACGTCGTCCCCCTTCCCCCTCTCCATTCACCATTCTCTCTATCTAGCGACAGAGTTGGGACAACTTGATAAATCCACCAAACATTGTTGCATTTTCATTTTTGACACGTAGCAACCTCGAAAAACATGTGTTCTTGACATTGGTTGTGTGTATCAGTGTGTATGTCTGCATATTTGTGCGTGTGTGTGAGTGTGTGTGTAACAACAGGCGCTTGAAAATATTTTAAAATTCCAATTGCCAAACGGTGCGGAGAAAACATCGTATAATGAGTTCTACTCTGATGGTCTGGTGGCAAGGCCATAAATACCATGTATGTATGTACATATCCATATAAGCCGTCAGCCCCCATAGGTAGGCTATAAAAATTTGTTTAACACCAATGCGTCGTGTCGCAAGAGCACACACACACACACAATCACATACACATACATGCATACAGACAGACAGCCCCTGACACACGCGCAAATCAAATTTATTTTATTTCATTCTTTTTTTTTCCTGTGCTCGTAGCTGTCGTTTTTATGACAGCGCACCAAATTAATGAAATTTATGCAATAAATCATTTCCAAGGAAAATAAAATGAAGCAGCAAAAAAGAGCGAAAAAAATATGTTTGATATACAAATGGAAAGCTGCACTAGATAAATAAATATTTTACCTACACTTTCTATGTAAATGCAACCAAAATTGCATTAATATTGATTGTTATTACTTTTTTAATCGAATAAATTAAAAACGGAATGAGAAGATAATAGAAAAAATCATATTACAAATATAAAAAACAATTTGATTTCATGATGAATACGTTCTTTACTAATAAAATTAAATGTAAAATAAATTTACCTAAACACTGTTTATATTCATTGAATGTTTTGTTAATGAATTGATTGAAATTTAATGATATAGATAAATGTCTTTGTGCGTTTGTGCAACTTTATAAAGTTTTTGAAATCACAGGTGTTATTTATGGCGTACTCTAGTAGACTTCTTTTACTTAACCTACCTTCTTTAACTAACCGTAGAGTAATGCTTGGCGTGATCTTCATCCACAAGCTCCTCAATGGTGATATAGACTCGCCTGAGCTATTGAGCCGCGTAGCTTTATCTGTTCCTTGTAGACCTACTAGAAATTTCATACCTCTATCACTTCCACGCTGTTCTACTAACTATGCTATGCATGAACCTTTCGAGTCCTTTGTTCTGATTACAACCGCCTTTATAGTGTAATCAGTTCTGAGCTCTCTCTTCCTTTACTAAAAACTTCTATCTTATCTTATTTAGTTCGTAACTAGATGTAGAATTCGTTTATTTGTCTGTGTTTTGTGATCTTGTTCCCGCGTCTCGAGCCGTACGTTATGCGGTATGCGCCCCTCGGTCGGTTGGGCGGGAGGTGTGGGCACTTAGTGCACCCGTTGGGATTCGCGCGAAAAAAAAAAAAAAAATGGCAACAGCAACCGCTGGGCTCTAAGTTCAAGGTCAATTTTATATATATATTTTAAATATAACCTTGGTAGATTATATGGTAAGCTTTTCATTTAAATATTATTTTAAACAAACCATTCAAAAAAAGTTTAGACAGCTTTGTAGCAGGTGTTACGTCTAAGGAGATTGGAGAATGTTAGTGTCTTATCAAGTTTTGATACTTCGTTAGTGCAAAGATATTAAAAGATACAAACTAAGGGGCTACTCATTATATATCCAAAGGACAATGGAAATTATTTCCCTACATAAGTAATTCAGAAGCCTGTTTTCACGCACTCAAGAAAAGTATTCATTTTCCACTCATTTTATTCGTTTGCTTGTCTTCTGTCTAATTTTGCATTTCTATTTTTATGGCACTTTGTAAAGTTCCCTTTTCACACACTTATCAACTTTTAGATGTGAATGCAACAGTTTTTTTTTTTTTTTTAATTTCTGTTGGCAAAAAAACAATGCAAAACAATTAACTCATTACGTGCGCTCGTTAAGCTTAATACGAAGAAGTTGATTAAAGCCTTCAAAACTTGCCAAAGAATGTTTGAAGGGTGATTTTTTGTTTTCACTTTTTGGGAATCGCTGTCACGGAGCACACAGGATGGTAAGGAGACTTGTGTGACAAGTGAAGTGCCACTAGAAATATGCCAAAGATAAAAATGTTTGTTGGTGTTGGTGTTGCTTTTGGTGTTGGTGTTGTCGGTGTTGTTCTTGTCGCCAGGCGAGAAAGGAAAGTAAAAGTTGCCGTGGCAAAACTTCTTAAAAATACTTAAGAAGCGATAAATATCACAAATATATACACAAACACTGGCACGCACACTCAGCCATACATACACACATACATACATACATACATACATATGTACATGCACATGAGATTGACAATATGGAGGCAGTTTTTGGGCGGGCAAAATGTTTTGACTCTTGAAACTTTACTCAAGTTGCCTATTTGTTACTCCTTCCACTGAATTCCTTAGTCCTTGTTTTTGGTCTTGTAAATAACAAGGTTTAGAAGGGGGTGTGTGGTAGGGAAGAGGGTGGTGCTGCTGGTAACCGCCTTCAATTTTCTTTCTCTTTTACTTTTTTTTTCATAGAGGGGGTAGAAACTTCATCTGCCAAAAACACACACAAAAATGTCAGCCACTTGTTGTTGTTGCCGTTGATGCTGCCGTTGCTGCTGTTGCTCATTATCTTTTAACGTTATTATTACATTGCATACTTTTAGGCTTTCCGCTTAGAGTCGTACAAATTCTTTTTGCCCCTCCCTCCCATCAGTATTCTTACCCAATTTGCTTCGTATCCCAAACCTTGTTGCTTGATTATATTTGTTTTGGTTTCTGTTTTCATTGCCTGAGCTTTGCCTTATTAAAAAGTTGCCATCATCGATTATGTAAAAAGTTTGCTATTAAATGTTTCAAAAAAAAAAAAAAAAAAAGAAGAAAAATCGTTGCCTAGCATAAGGCGCCGCGGCGAATGGAAACTTTTTGTAGGCAAAAAAAAAAAACAACATAAAGAATTTCGTTATGGAGTCAAATAAACGAAATTGAGGCAAAAAAAATTTAAAAAGAAGCAAAATAAATATAAAGACAGAAATCAATATAAAAAATATGGCAAATAATTTGAAAAAGGAACAAAAATTATGCCTCATTTGAATCGAATTCGTTGACGTCACCAGCACGTGAAAACTTTCATCGAATGACAAAAACAAATATTTATATTTCAGCAAAAAAAAAAAAAACCATTTGACAAAAAAGGAAAGAAAATAAACAAAATAAAAAGCACAATAAAACTAAAATTGACAAACAAAACAGGTCGAGTACCTGAAAAGTGATAGGCGAAATTGATAGAAAGACAAAGGCAATAGACCAAACTTAACTAAGGGAAATGTACAAAAGAAAGGAAAATATTGTTAAAAATTTAAATGGTTTTTAAAGCAATTTGAAAAAATTGAAATTTACTTTAAGTAAAATCTAAAAAATGAGAGAAATTGTTTGAGTATTTTTTGTTTCTTTTAAAGGCAACAAAAAAGAACTCAATATATTTTATACTTATTGCTATGTTATTCCATCTTTAATCTCAAATCCCTAAAAATATCTTTATCAATTCTTCAAGTTTTTAGCTAATAATGATGTGATCAATTGATATACATATATATATTTAATATTCTAGAAGTCAGCAAAGAAGATTACCACCTTATTTAAGTTGCATAATTTTTAATAATACATAATCTGTTAAAAAAAAAAGGACCAAACAAAAGCTATTGAAAAGAAATTTTCAAACTTCCCTTTTTACTGCATTTTTTAAACTTTAACAATCCGTTTAAAGTCATATAGAAACATATACATGAAAAACTCCTTTAAGCGCAATATTTTCTTTACACTTCCTGTTTCTGCTTGTGCAACTCCTTTAACAAAGCAAGAAAAAGGAAAATAAACAAAACAAACACATGAAAATCAATTTACAATTTACTTCAATAACATTTTCCCTTCCTTTTCTTTGCTCTCTTTGCAGTTATTAGAAACAAACAAGCAACTAAGCCAAGTCTATTAACAGAACAAACATACTTATAGACTAAAAAAACGGAAAAAACGAAAAGAGAGAAATTCATACCCGAACCAAAAAAAAAAGAAAAGAAAATGTAAGGGAATTTGGAAAGGGCGGACTGCCAATGAGATGTCAGCGATTTAAGGCGAAAGTAAGCCAACAGAAGATTGGAGGAACAAGAGCGAGACAATTGAAACAGTTAGCTGGCAAATCGGATTGTAAATTTGCTGTATTGACATAAGGAAATCGTTAGCCGGCTTAGCCTCAGCCAGCAGGGACAAGGGACTTGGAAAGAAAGAAAAATTTCAAATTAAAAATAAAATAAATCAAAGAACGAAGCGCACACAAAGTGATATGCTAATATCTCGGAGTGGGCTACAGTGGTGTCTATATGTATACATATATAAATATATATATGTGTGTGTGTCATGAATATTTCATGAGCTACCAGCTAAGCCAGCCCAAAACAGTGATGACAATAAGTACCAGTACAGGCACCAGCACCACCAACATGATGGCAAGTCACTAGAGAAAAGAGAGAAACACACATCTAAAATACATCAAGAGTGAGAAACAGAGAGAAAGAGAGAGAAAGAGAGAACGAAAGAAAGAAAAGCTAAAGCTCAAAAGTTGCAGAAGAAAAGAAAACACAACTAAAAATGACAGAGCTAAGAAAGGCCAATGGTTTGGATACATCTACTCCACGTCTGCATAAACAACTTTCCTTTCGAGAACGCGATCGTCATGCTCCTCATCCACTTTTGCATTCCCTAGCCGATCATGGCTGCAGCTTGAGTAGTGGTGGAAATAGTGTGGCGAGCACCACCAGCAGCAGTACAGCCACAGCAACCACAGCACTTGGTGGGGGTGGTGGTGGTGTTGGAGGTGGTGGTATGACAGCATCAGCAGCTGGCATATCCTCACAACGTAGCGTTGAATTCGATGAGCATGACATTTTCTATGTTTCGCCATCGAAACGAAAAGGCACCGGAGTGGGTGTAGTGGTGGCACCCAGTTGCCCAACTCTGCGTCCATCAAGCGCCTACGAGAGCAACAATCACAATGTTGTAACATTTTCAAACTATGTGAGCGAACAGCGTGTGACGCCAGCCTCATCCCATCGCGGCTCTCTTAAACGCAGCAAGGGACGAAGCAATCAATCGCTCTGCAGTTGTGATGCCGGCGATGAGGCGCAACTTCAACCGGATGCTGCACGACCCTTGTATGAATATAGCCTGGAGCGACGACGTAAAACCCATACATACACCTGCGAGCAGAACGCACAAATACTCATGAGACTGGAACGCGAACGTAATCGCAAATTATCGCTTACCTTGACTGGAACGGGAGGAGAGACAACTGACGACCTTCTGCAGGTGAGTTACGAAATTTGAACCAACTTTTATGCTTGCGGCAACTGTAGACATAAACGACTGACTGACTGACTGACACAATAAAAGGAATTGAACTACTTTTGTATATAACACACTGAATGAACTTTTAAATGATTTTCATTTTAAAATTTTCAATTTTCATATTTTACTTGATAATTGACATTTAAGGTAATAAGTTGTGCAAATGTGGTATAAATATTAATTATATCTGTCATCTGTCAGACTTTATTCCAGTGATGTCACCAGCAGATGTTGCCAATGGAAAATCCTCCATCCACATTACCACCTCAACCCATTCACCCCCCTTTATTTGCCACACATTTTATATTCAAAAAGAATTGCACATAATACATAGCAATGTAATTTCTAATTGAAACTAACAGATATATATATATATAATTATATAAAATATATAATTGACTGCCATTTTCAGTCTAGTCATGCACTTGGAGAAAAGAAACTGAGCATTAACTTAATCTATTAGACAAATTTTTAAGCAGCCTTTCCTTATAATGGAAAACAAATTGCAAGAGAAAAGCCCATCGAAACTTGATGGTAACTACAGCAAGCTGCATTTCGCTTCATCAAGTATTATATAGAATTTATAAATGAATATAGAATAATTCACTACATTGAATATGAGAAGAATTTTCTTGCTCACTTGTATTGAGATTTCTTGGTATCTTAATTTATTATCGTCTTCTGAATAAGCTTTTCTACCCATATTTCTTTTATTAAATTTTATTATCAATTTACTCATAAAGTGGCATTCAAATCGTTTTCTATCTCAAGGAACAAAATATGTTTTATCTGGTAAAAATATTTATAATCAGATAATCCTAGACTTTGGGCTGTCAGTGGATGATTTTTATATTAAAATAAAACCCAAATCTAAATGCTTATTCTTAAATTTTTAACCAAAACAAGTACATGAAAAAAGGAAATAAATTTATTGGAATATTTGTATAAAAGATATATCCGAGATATATCTCAAGATGGATCTCAAGATGGATCTGACGAATAGCAATATGGGTAGCGTCATCTCGACGACTACGTTGATGCAGTCGGTCCAATCTTTTGGCAGAGCTCGTCAAAAGAAACGCACCAAAGGTCTGCCCACATTCGATTTGTCATTGGAACAAAAAATTGATATTAAAAAGGCATTCGATCTATTCGATACCGAATGCACCGGTTTTATTGAGGTCAAGGAGTTACGTGTGGCTATACGTGCCTTGGGTTTTGAGCCCAAGAAGGAGGAGATTCGTCGCATGATGGACGAGGTTGATAGGGATAAGACAGGTCGCATAGCCTTCAATGATTTCTTGTATCTGATGCGTTTGAAAATGGCAGAGAAGGATAACAAACAGGATATAATGAAAGCCTTCTCATTCTTCGATGATGATCGCACTAATAAAATCAGTTTTAATAATCTTAAACGCGTAGCTCAGGAACTTGGAGAGTCTTTAACTGACGAAGAATTGCAAGAGATGATTGATGAGGCCGATTTGGATGGCGATGGAGAGGTCGGTCGCGATGAATTTTTGGCCGTCATGAAGAAAACAAATTTAATTTAATACTATAAACCACAAAAAATGTCCCAACACTTACAAGAATGCACACACACGGACACACACACACAAGTACAACTTGCAGGCGTATAACTTCTTTACTAATACAAATACAAATACATCAAGGTCGGCGTTGTCATGAATGTGGGTGTTAAAAATCAGCAATATACACATATGTACACATGAATGTATATATAAATCTTAAATACATGCATATATGAAGAGCCAACAAAGCAGAATTTATATTTATCGACTTCATTTTGGTTAGCTTTAAAAAAGAAATCCAAAGAATTTCCTTATTTAAAATGTTAACTTATTCAATCGCATTCGAGTTGCTGAGTGATATGACCCTATCAGCAGTTTCATCATTACCTATCGGACTTATCTGGCGCGATATCTATATTCAGAGCAGATTTCAATTCCAATTCTCACAAATCTGTTTAGACTCGGAAAGGAGAATATTAATATATGATCCTAGGACAACAATAAAAAAGAGAATTAGACACATTTAATAAAAGAGATTCAAAGATTGCTGAACCATTGCACAATTTCAAAACAATTTCCATCTCTATTACTAAAGTATGAAAAAATATTTCATTTAATATATAAATATATATATATATATATATATATACTTGAAAATTGCTTAGTTTAGTTTGCACTTGACAAACTTTTTCCTTTCAATAACCTTCCACACAAGTGTCCATATTGCAAACGTTTCATTGACCAACTTTTAACATATTCTCAATATTTGCCTAAAAAATTCAAACATTACACTTACATAATTACCTTTTTCAAACATCAAATATTCAAGAAAATAAAAAAAAAAAAATGAAAATGAAAATAGAAGGAAAAACTTGCCGGCCATCAAATCAAGGCAAGAAAATAACAACAAATTGGCCAGGCTGTAAAATATGCAGCTCACGCAGACATTAAATATTTGCATAAATTATTTGCGACAGGCGACAGTGAAGGAATTATACAAAAGCTCTCCCCGATTCCCGCCTCTCCTGCATTCTCGATTTATGTAATGAAAATATGAAAATTTCAATTTCCACTTAACATCGGACAAGACAAAGTAAATAAAAAATAATCAGCGAAAGAAAGGGAAGGAGAGAAAAGATACAGGACACAAAAGAGACAACAATAACTGGCCATGCATGAGAACACCTACGGAGTGAGGGGGGGGCCAAAAGGCGGGAAGGAGGGTAGCAGGAAGTTTGAGGGGATTTGAGATATAACATAAAGCAATCAAAATTCAAAGGAAATTTTTATTAATGGCAATGCGTTTCGGTACGTCCAAGCGACGCATCAAAATGAAGAAAAAGAGCAAATCAATGCAAATGTCTTTTCCCGTAACAGAATTCAATTTGAAATCCCCAAAGCATGGGTGTGATAGTGGGCAGGAGATGATGAAGATGGTAATAATCGTGATGATGTGGGTGATGATGATGATGCGAATGAAGATGCGGATGATGATGAAGTCAAAGTCAATGCTGACCGTAGCAAATTCAATTAGGGCGGCAGCGTAGCTACGCACTTAGAATGGGCTACTGGTTTGGCATTCGTTCTGGTTCTGGCCTTGGTCTCGTCCTTCATCCTAGTCCTTCTTCTATGGCCATAGAGATAAACCTTTTTCTTGGACCTTTTCGCACGCCCTTTATAGGTTTCCCTTTTCTTTTTTTGCTTTTGTGAGTTGTGTATATGGTGTCTATGGCATAATTAAATTTGATGTTGCCGAAGGCCAAAAAGTAGTGCATGTGTTAGTTACAGGGGCGGATTTTGATACTTAAGGATTGGCAATAAAGTTTTTCTTTCTGAAACATGCCAGCTTGTAATGCTTGAGAAATACACAATATATAAAATATATTTGCTTAATTCATTTGTATACGCAAATTTATTTGGTTTAATCTAGGTTGAAGAATGATATATATATACATATATAATAATTTAAAATACTTTTACATAATTTCTTACAAAATTTAGTAAATTCAACAATGGAAAAATTCAAGGAAATTAGTATTTTAATTAAAAATCTTCAAAAAAGACCAACTAAATATTTTTAAAGCAGCTTTAGACCGTTTTGCCCTAAATATGAGTATTTTGACAATCCTCCAATGATATAAAAATGAGTCAATACTAGAATTATTCATATATTTATATAAAAAAGATGACATATATTAAAGTATTATGGAAACATTTTAAGTAGATTTACGTCAGAACTAAAAGGGAATGAGGGGAAGTATATTTAAAAAAATAATCAACTCGACAAAGTTAAATCAATATTTTTCATATTTTTCAATATTGTTCATGTTGATTAAAGAGTTTCTCAAATCTGAATGAATCCAATCCTGTGTAGCATTAAATCTTTTGCTTTTAAATTTGTTCTTTATTCGTTCATCAATCCAATTTGATAAATTTAAGTCGATAAACAAAATAGTCCAGTTCAGTTTGCTAAACTTTGCTTCACATAAATCTAGTGAGGAACAAGAAGTTGATGAATTTAAAGTCAGTTTGTCGAGCTTAGACAAAGACTAACAACTAAATGGCGCTAAATGTAACGCATAGCGTAAATAAAAACCCTAAAAACGATGCTACTAAATTATGTTTGCCGTTTGAACTCGGCTTGAACAGTATGGCACAACAATAACAACGACGTAAGGCATATCCCCCCCTACGCATAGAGCAGCCACAATTTGGTAGCAACAACTCAAAGTGGAGCACCAGCTGCAGAAACGCATACATCAAATGTGTCAAAGAGATTTGTTATGCATGACAGCGGGTCCTGTGACTCTGACTCTACAACTCTGCCACTGCAACTGCCGGTGCCTGAATTTTTGTATGCTGCATGCTACAAAATAACGACAGTTCAGAACAAAAGCAACACAACACACACACACACCACACATATGCATAGGGAGAATAAAAAAGTAAATGCTCAAACAACAACAAACAAGAATAGCTACATCAAACAGCGACAGAAACTGGCACAGAGCGAGTTGGGTGGATGAAAATTGAGAGTTATCCAGGAGCATAGATAATGTGAGGGAGTAACTAGTTGGAGTCATCATTCCTCACCAGCGCTTCTAGTTTTTCTTTTTTTTTTTTTTTTTCGCCCCTCCATTTTAGTAATTGCCGAGCCATCCACGCATGGAGTGATTCGTGTTAATTGTGACAAATGTCAGGTTAATTGCCAGTGTCAAATTAAAATTTATCTATTCTGTTATTATTTTTCGTCTCGGGGTGCTACTATATTAATATATATATATAGATAGAGGTCATATTCCAAGGTCGATAGCTCCTCTTATTCATTTTGGTTAAAATAGAAAGAACAAAATTGTTCAGGTGGCAAGAAAACTAGAAACTATGGAAAT
The DNA here is from genome assembly GCA_018150375.1 of Drosophila sturtevanti. Classification (NCBI taxonomy): domain Eukaryota; kingdom Metazoa; phylum Arthropoda; class Insecta; order Diptera; family Drosophilidae; genus Drosophila; species Drosophila sturtevanti. Next base: position 892,615 of record JAECWJ010000341.1, on the reverse strand, counting down.
GTGGAATTTTACTATTGCAAGCTGCATAAAAGTTTTACACATCTAGCAAACAAAAATTTTTAAAATGAAACTTTGAAACAGAAAAAAAAATAAGAATAGGAATCGAAAAAATATTGCACAAAAGTTTTAAGGTTCCAGAGACGGATGTATAAATATATTGATATAGGAAAAACTGGAATAAAATATAAAAAAAAATTGATATAGATTGATATCGATTGATATAGATTTTAACACAATATATGCTATCAATACAAATTGATGTCTGTCAAAGATAGAAGAATTATAGATACGATTAGAGTAGAACGCTAAAGAAGTGCTTTATATATATAGTATATAATAACTGTAGTTGATGAATTCTTATTAGTTTGTTATATTTTAGCAACTAGCTTATCTAATTTTGTTGACGGTTTATAAAAATTGATAATAAATAATAACTCTGAAATTTAATTGTCTGAAGGTTTCCAAAGCAATCCAATCAAAAGTTTTATTTTTACCTAAATTATGCATCAGCAAATAAATTTATTAACTTAATTGACCCAAATTAATCAAATAGAGGCAAACCAATTATTAAAGTTTGTCAATTGTGCGTGTTTTTTACGATCGCATTTATAAGCTATATAACATAACTGAACAAACATAAAAAGAGTTCCGCCAACATATTGATAAATTGCTTCAGAAATTTTTTATTGCCTACTTATGAGCGCTGTTCGGCCATCTTGACAAGAACTTTTGAAGAAACATTTACAGCTCTAATAATTACAAACTTTTGGCTGCTTTATTTAAAAAAAAAAAAAAAAAAAACAACAAAAACTAAAGCTGAAATGGCCATTGATAAAGTCGTAAAGTTAAAAGGCTGATGGATAATTACAAAATAGAAGGGGGGAAAAAAAACTAAAACAAACTTGCACATTTATAAAAGTTTTTGCTTATTGCTTTTACTGAATCGATTAAAGGCGATTGTGTTCAAGGGGCAAAGGACAGCCAAAACTTCAAGTAAAATATAACCAACACTCAATTTTACGAACATTTAACTAAATACCCATACAAGGGGGAGGCGCTAGACGAGCTAGAGCTAGAGAAAACTAAAGGGACGACTGACTCCCCCGGTGGTGAGGGATAAGAAAAAGTAGCTACGAAAAACGTTCGTAAAAAAGTTTTGCTCCAAACTACAAAACTGCCATAACTCAACATTACGCCCGGACACACCAATACATACGCACACACATACGTACGCACTCACACACACACAAACGCATACATACACAGCATATTCGAAACGCTGCAAAATTTTCGTAAATGTAACAAGAAAGTTGAACTACAAAAAAAAAAAAAAATTGGAGAACGAGGAAAGAAACCCTGCAACAACAAAGACGGATGCCGCTCACACACACACACACACACATCCACGCATACGAATATAAATTATGGTAAAAAATTGCAGAAAATTGCAGCAAAGTAGACGAAAAATTATTATAAAATGTGCATTATGAAATTTAAAACGAGACAAAGACGCAACGCATAATTCATGGATAAAGATGAGCCAAAGCACCAGAACAAGAGCTCAAGCTCATGCAAAAAAGATGCAAAGAAAGAAATGAAATAAGGGAGACCCGACTCATCCCCGAATCAACCCTACCAAAACTAAAAGTCGCGGGGCAGAAAAAAAAAGCTGAAACGATATATCAAGCAATTTAATGCTCAAAAAGCAGAGCAACGAGCTTTAGCATTAACGTATCTCCCTTCTGTGTATTATCCCCTCCCCTCTTCAATCCATGGCAATGGCAGCAAACCATTCCATGTTGCCACTGCTTTTCTCCACATAAATATGGCGTCAAATTTGCGGCATAAACGCCAAATAACCATATACTGTTGCATACTTTAGGGCACTGCTCTATATATATATATACTTATATATGTATGCAGCATGCAATGGCATGAAAAAGAAAGTTGGTTTAGTGCAACTTGAAGCAAAAAGGAAATCCCGTATGTATACGGAGTGTAGGAAAAGTGGATGGCATTTCCACTGTAGTATTCATTTAATTAGTGTGTGATTTGCAGTTGAAAGAGATGCAAACAAACAAACGAACAAGAAAAATGCAGCATTTTAACGAGTAAAAAACGAGAATGTCAGTTATGCTGATTCTGGTTAAATAAATATTGTGAAAAGCTTCTTTAAAGTTAACGTAACTAAGACTGAAAAAAAGAATTTATAATCCGAGAAAAGTAACTTGAATTTAATTTATATTAGACGGATACTAAAGGGAATATGTAAATAATTTAAGAGTAATATTTTTAATTTTTTTAACAAACAGTATTCTTTTTCATTAGCATAGAAATAAAAATTTGATCCTGTCTGTAATTTAATTATAGTAATTTTGCAAAAGGAAACAGCAATTCTTAAAGTGTCAATAACACGATAACGGCTCTTTTTGTTTTATTACATACTTACTTATATACTTATACATACTATATATACAACTAACCGATATCGAGTACTCCTCTACATCTCTTGAACGTAGTTAAAGAACAAATTTCTTGCTATCCATACTGTACAAGTAAAAATTTTTGAAATAGTAAGGAATTTTTGTTAGTAATTGATATCTAAAATTGACTACCTTTTTATATTTTAGTCGAATGAAAAACGTAAAACAATTTCCTTCATTGAAAAAGGTTTCATACATTTGGGATTTGACCTTTTGAGACCACAACTAAATTAAATTTAAAGCTTTTACGTTTTGCGAGGCACAAGTTATGTCATAACCAGTTGAATTTGAACATCCTTTTTGCCGGAAGTTGCTCATGTCAATTGATTTAATACGATTTCCTTTTGTCAACAGATGGTTGGCTATCAATTGAGCTTGACTTGATATGAATTCTTTTATTTTTTTTCTTATTTTTTACAGTGCGATACTCCCAGCTTGTCGGATGTGGATGTTATACCGCCAGTGCCGCCGCCGCCTGCTATGAAACGTAATGGCAGTATGCGTAGTTTGCGTCTATTGCACCAGCTGCAACAGCAGTCGTCATCTCTTAGTAGTGGCAGCAATAACAATAACAACAACAACAACAGCAACAGCAACAATAACAACAACAATTTGGCTCAATTGTGCAGCAGTGATCTGTTGCAAGATTGCACTAAATCGGCTTTAGATGAATGCACAGCAACACTATTGAAATGCACTAGCAATGTCAGTGGCGGTAACGGCGGCAACAGCCACAGCAACAGCAACAACAATACAAAACCCGATCTATGCCAACCACCCACAGGTCATTCGTATACCCTAAATAAGCCACATCACAACAAGCAGATGAATAACCCGCCGCCCCCGCCTTTTACTGCCCATGAGGAGGATGCAATATTTACACCGCATTCAAAAAAATCTGATCCAAGTCTATGTTTTCTACCCACAACAACAGTCACACCCCTCCTGTCCACTGCCTCTAAATACAATACAATTGGACCGAGTAGCGATTATGCACGCCACTTGGCGCATTATAGTCGCTACCTACAAAAGCAACATCAGCAACAACAATTGGCACATTTCCAGCAGCAACGTTGCCGTTGCTTTTCCCAGTCATTGCTCAGTTTTCCCAGCAATCAACAGCAGCAGCAAGGAGTCCAACAACTACAGCAGCAACTTCAGCAGCAACAACAGCAGCAGTCGCATATACAGCAACATCAACATCAACACCCACAGGACCCACAACAACCAGCCATCTTTCATACAAGCAGCATGGATTGGTCGTTGCCAATTAATAGTCGGAGCTTTGGCAATTTGGCGGACATCGATGGTTCAACTGGCTGCCGTGTACCGTATCAGAAAATGCCCCAGCATCAGTCATCGGGACCAGGCATTGCAACGTCTACCTTCACCATGTCCTCGTTCGATAGTGATGGTGGCCTCAAAGAGCGAGAATCGCAGACTTCACTCGGATTGCATAAGAGCCATCAGCTTCACTCGCACTCGCATCATTACCATCCACACCACCATGCGGTTGTTGGTGGTGTATCCGGAACAAGTACTCCACAAAAACATCATCAACTGCATTCAAGTGTTACCAGCATCATGCCATGGAAGCATCGACAGTGTCCCAGTCGCGGGTCATCCAGTTCCGGAACAAATTCATTCCGTAAGTAAATTCAAGAAGTCAATATTTAATAAAATGAGTTCAAAATTACATTAGATTCTCATAACCAATAAGCCATACTATCCATAAGAAGTATAGATATTAATATATAAGATCTATTTTAATCCTTTTTCCCAAAAGCTAGAACAAAATATTTGATAGAAAAAAGAAGTTTAGGTCTTTTGGCCAAAAAGGGGATCTTTTTACCAGCATTTTTAATAATTTAAAAGTTGTTTCTGTAAAGTTAATTCCCCCTATATAATATAGTTCACTCTTCACCTGTATAGACAACAAGTAGCCTCCGATTAATCGCCATATTGACAGCTTTTATTAAGCTTAAATTAACTAATTAAAATAGAAACTAAAGCTATATCAACCATTAAACAATTCCAAAATATAATGCACACATATCATGCATATCAACAGGCAAATTGAACTTCATGGAAATTAAGTAGCAATGGGTAAACGATAAAAATTAACAAATCCATTTGGCAAATCACTTAAATGAATAAATTAAATAGGATTAGGATCTAAAGTACTCATAGATATTGTGTGAGTTCATATATATAGTTAGTTAGTTAGTTAGTCAAGCGGGGTCTTACAGGAGCAGAAAGCGAGAGAAGTCAAACCAAAACCAAAGCAATGCCAATGCCAATGCAATGAAATGCAATGCAAATCTCATTATCGGATGTTGATCAAGTACATACATACATACATATATACATACATATATACATATATGTAGCTATCAATGGCAAGCTGGTCATTTTAATTGCAAACCAAATTTGATTATGCAACCAAAAGCGATTGATAAAGACGAACTGAAAAGCCACCATTGCAGCTGGCCCAGACAGAAGGCAGAGAGCAATGTGTGTATAGACAGAAAGCAGCTAAGCAAATAAGCCAACTGAGGCGAAAAACTAGCTTGAGTATAGTTTTGGATTTCCATCATCATCTCAAAAGGAGGAGGAGGGGATGCCTGCAGGAGATGATACCCTTTGATTACAGTCCTCGGTAGTTCAAATTGAATTACCGATAAGCAAGTGGCAAATGAAAGCCATGTGCAAGCCAACCTAAAGCCAGGGAAAAGAGTCAGCAGCGATTTGCATAAATTCAGTAGAACTTGGCTGGACGCGATAGGACAAGCAAGGCCAGGATAGGATAGGAAAGGACAGTACAGGACAGGACAGGACATGAACATGGGCATGGATGGCGGTCCACAGAGTTACGCAGTTTTTTGATTGCTAACGAATTGCAGTTACCAAGGAGACATGATGTGGATGATGAGCGCACAATGTTGGGTAATGATGATGATGATGATGATAATGATGATGATGGCAACGTTGTCGCTGATGCTCATGCCAATGATGATGGGGCCAAAGTCACAAGAGAATTGGCAACGTTTAACATTTAACAGCTATGTAACATGGAACGCAATCAAACGGTTAACGACTAAATGGAAGTACCCCAAAGGGGGAATAGAAAATGAGTAGCAAATATAAGTGCAATGCCATGTTACGTCTAAGCACCATGACATGATTGACTCTGTGATACTAGTTGCAGTATACATATATATATATATATATGTATATATACGTAGCTACCTAACTATATAAATGTCATAAACCGTCGTCTCCCAAATCCCAAAATGAGTGCGCAATTTTGTGTGAGAGGAAAAATGTCATTTTGAAAGCACTGAAATGAGGATTAAAGCAAATGATATTGCATCGATATTTTACCAATATGATTCAATTCGTTTTTGGTTTCAAGCATAATACCTATATATGCATTGCATAAGCCAGATATAAATGATATAAATAATGAGATTACTTTCGATGAATTAAAACTGTTAGAGACCGATATACTATGACTGAAGCCTTCAATATGATTGAGAGCTAAGTACGAGTAATTATATTGAATTGAAGAAATATGAATACTCTGAATATGGAAGTTTGCACTATGGCAATATACAATCATGCAAAATTTTAATACCATGAACGAACATGAAAGAAATAGAGAATTTGTATTTGACTAATTTTTTAAAAATAATGAAATATAGAAAATATTTAGAAAGCATTAGATAACATAAATATAATAGAGAAATAATATCTAATCAAGCAGCATAAGAGTTTAATATATAGGGAGAACTTGATCTTCTTTTATATACATGTTTTGTATATATGATTATATTAAATAATTATTCATAATAAAACAAGGACTAGGATTAAAATTAAAGTTATAAAATTGAGATATTTCATTTAGTTTTCTAATATACAAGGATAAAATTCCAATAACAAATTTTTGTTACTAGAAGTACTTACTTATTTAGTGCTTATTTAAGGCCATCACATTAACCTATCCCTACTATAAACTATTTCTTATAAATATTTCCTACGATTTTTCCACTATGCAGCTTCCATTATAGTAACTTAAATGAAAGAAAAGTAAAGTCTGTCGAAACTTTAATCCTACCCTCCATGTCTTTCAATACTCTTACAATTTGTTTTATTCCCTGGCCAATTTTTTTAAATTGCTTGACTTGCCTTACCTACTCGAAACCCAATACAACAAAAAACAAAAATGGAAAAAGCAAAAGAAAAGAAAAGAATAGGTATAAGCAAGAAAGAAAGAAATAAATGGAAAGAAAACCAAATCAAACCCTTCTATTTGAGGGTAAAGGAGTGTGAGAGTTCGTTCGAACAATTCAATTTTAAACGTTTAACTAACCATATTTCCTTATTATCGTTTTTCTCCATTCTTTTTTTCTTTTGCCTTTCATATGTATATGTATATGTGTGTGTGTGTATCTGTGTGTGGATATATACCATGATGGCGGAAAAAACAACACCACAACTTGATGCACTGTTGCTGATGCTGCTCATGCTTTTGGTCCTGGTCTTCGTTCTGGTCGTGCTGCTGTTTCTGCTCCTGATGCTTTTCCTGGTCCATTGTTGTTGTAATCAATGCCACTGTCACGGCAATTTGCACACACACAAAATGCAATACAAAACAACCAACAACCAAAAACAACAACAACAACGATGCTGACGACGATGTTGGTACAAACGACTTGGCATTGAACTGCCAATAACAACAAATGCAACAACAACAACAACAACAACAATCCATGGTCATCATCAATGCTGATGATGTTGCTCTTCCTTTTATTCCACCAACTGCCTGCCCTGCTCTACCCACTTGGTTGTGATTCTGGTCTGGTCGAATCTCTCTTAGGATTCGATGCGGCCAAGCATTGGTTAGCAGTCAGCTCGATACTCTTGATAATTGGCGCTGCCAGTGTGGCCGTGCCTTTGGCTCTACGTGTGGCAGCAAGTGAGTATCTATGTATCTATCTTTACTAACTCAAGTCTTTGAGCCCCCCTCCCAAATCCTTCCCTTCCATACAAGTCCATAGACAATAAATCAATTACCATAACGCATACGACACGTTGGTCAACACTCTCACTCTGCATGTGTGCGTCTCTGCGTGTGTGTCTGTGTGCGTTGTGTTAATGCATTTAAGTTAGTTATGAGCTACTACTACTACTACTACTGCTACTACTGGTATATGGTTTTCCATTTCCCTCACATTCATGCTTTGGTCTATGTTTTATGCTTTTACAGGTGCACCTTTTGAGGAACGTTTGCGTGTGGCCGTACAGCTGCTAGATCAAGTGCCTTTAATCGATGGGCATAATGATTTACCATGGAATATACGCAAGTTCCTGCACAACAAACTCAATGATTTTAAGTGAGCACATAATTCCAATTCATTATGGAATGCAATTAATTTCTTATCTTTTTTTTCTTTCTATGAGCGATTATTTAATAACCATTTCCCTTATTTTTTTGCAGTTTTGATGAGGATTTGCGCAATGTTATGCCCTGGGGACGTAGCCATTGGAGTCACACGGATCTCACGCGTCTGAAGAAGGGACGCATATCAGCACAGGTAAGACATAAAATAATAAAATATAAAAGAGTCATAATTATTGAGGAATTTGATTAAGTAACCTAACAAATGCTCTGTACTCCATCATGCTCATCATGGCTGTAGGAGCTTAGTTTCCATATTAAGAATTAGTACTGATTCATCGCTTTTAATTATACATATTCTTATGAAATATTTCATATAACTCTTAAACTATTTCAAAAAATTTATTTAATTGTTGCAAAAATTAAATTTAAAACTTCTGAAATTAAAATCTTCTTATGAATATCGCAGGATATCATAAATCAATATTTCCTGTTTCTATAAATTGATGCAAATGGAAACCAAAACCTAAAAGTCATCAAAATTGTACCAAAAATTAAATCATTGTCTAAAATTAGCTTCCGCTTTAATTATTTAAAATGTATGTCCTTTCTCCTAATAAATTTTTGGTTATTCCAAGTTTCACTGTGAACTAAGATTACCAACAGTAACGCAGATTTCCACATTCAAAAAGAAATTTCTTAAAGCATATCTTTAAAAATCCATAGCGACAAACAGTCGTTAACTATGAATTAAGAACGAATGTTTTTAGCTTAAGTACAAAACCAGCCACAAAATTCTTCAGTAGAGTATTTAAACTTTAGCATCTGTTAGGTAATTGTTCATTTCTGTTTCCATCCTCTGGTTAAGTCGTTGTCCTGGAGACGTTCTCATTGCACTGGCTGTTGCCATTTGGCTTTTCATTTTGTCCAAGATACTTATATCCCAGTTTATAGCCATGAAAAAATATTAATTATGGTCCACTCACACAAAGATGAAGAAGACCCTGGCAACGCTTGCTTAGGCGATAATAATGATGATAATGATGGTGACGATGATACTCTTAATTAATTTTGCCGTGGCTTCCACTTACTTCAGCCACTTGACGATGATTTTAGTATGTATTGATTTGTCGTATACGATTTCAGGTGAATTTTTCAAGTGGTTTTAATAAGTCGATCAAGTGAATGTCAAGAGTTTAAGTATTTCAGCTAATTGCCAACAGAAAAAGATGGTACAGAATGTGCACTTACTTTTGCAGACATCAATCAATCAATCAGGATATAATTGAAGAAATAATATACAAGCAAGAGTAACCCAGAGATATATATAGTATATACAGATGTATATATGGGGGGGGGATTCAAAAGTACCGAGAAAATGTTCGGTCGTTCATAAATCAAATAAAAACCCACTGAAATGTGCTCACTGAAACGAAGATACATAAGCATGAAAAACGATTTTTTACTGACGCACAGGAGGACAAAAGGAGCATTTCATGGGAGTGATTTCAACAATAATGAAAATTAACTTTACCAATGCGTTTCACACGTACCAACGTCATGCCTTTTGGCATCATTGTTGCAACAACACACAATTTTACACTGCACTACCTGTCCTTGCATTTTTATGCGTTACACATTCAATGCCATAAATTTGATGTTGCATTCCTTCCTTCACTTTTTTTCACCTTCTCCTTCTCTTTTTTTTTTGTTTTTTGGGGTAAAGCTAACAGGTAATTGCAGTTTGCCAACAATATTGTAAAAGTTCGCTGCGGCAGCAAACATGAAAAGCCGCAAGGGAAATTCACCTGCACTCAATTTAATTACGCAACCAAATGGCGTTGCATGCAACATTTCGCTTGGGGTTTATGGAGGCCAAAAGTCGAAGCTTATTAAAACTTACCACCACTTTGAACAGGAATTTGAATCGAACGAAAACTTCTTGATTTTCATGTTCGATAGCCGATATTGAGGCAATTTCTGGCTTTTTGGCGTTATAGCTACTAATTGAACTTGTTGATAATGTTTCGGTGGCAAATGCGGTGAGCCTTCAACATGACTTCCGTTATTCCACCATTCACCGCATTGCACAACGGTGTGTAAAATATTGTGCATGCCGTGTTAATTGTCGTCGTCTTCTCGCTCAAGTACAAGTAAGTGCTTCAAGTGTTCTGAAGATTGTGAAGTGAACTTCTGTATTATAAGAAGCATATGCGTGTAGGTGAGTGTAGTTGGTATGAAAGCTAAAGGAATTTACTAGTAGCTGATTTCTTCCGAAAGCTGATTTAACTTTTCTTTGAGCATGAAAATGATAACAGGAAATTACTGAAAAAGGAAAACTAATTTGGAATCTAACAATTATTTTACAATAGTTAAAAGGTCATCAAATATTTTCCGTTGCATTGCTAACCTCAAGCATCCCTTCAAATAATGTATGGATAAAGAACTTTTCCATAAACTAAATTAATATATATTTGATCTGTAATTAATGTTCATGTAATTATTGTTTTTATAATATGGAAGAGAGTTCAAATTAAATCACTTTAAGCATGCTTTTATTTATTATCAAATGAAATTTTACAACAATTCACATTTTCGGTCAGTAAAACAGGAAATTATTTCTAATACGAGAAAAAGATTAATAAAAATAATAGTTAATCTTTTTAAAAAGCAATGAGTTTTTCTTGAAAAGCTTCATATTAAATTTGGGCACCCTTTACTCTAGAAATTTTATCACAAATGCAAATAAATCGTCTCTTTTCTAGCTTTAATAAAAAAAATATTTTGCAGTTAAGTTTTTTGATACTGAAATACGTTTCTCGATTGAAGTGTATTTAAAAGTTTATATAAAAAATAAATTATATGAAACAAAATAATTTAACAAATTTTTATTTATAAAGAGTTAGTTGCAATTTTCATAATTGCTGTGATTATCATAGTTTTTTTTCAGCATTTCACTCGCTGTTCATGATAAAACTTGTTTCGCACACTCAATTCCCAACAATGAGTAAACTCAATAATGCGAGTTTTTTTCCTCTCTAGTGATAAAAACAACAACAACAAATGAGAATAACAACTAGAACAACAACTAACTAACTAGTTGACAACATGTTTCAACAATTGTTGCCCAAAATGCCAAACGTGCTGCGAATAAGCCAACCAAAGCAACATACAACAAAAATTCAAAAAAAAAAAGAAGAAAAAATAGTGAGAAGGATAAACTAAGCCGAAAAAAAAAAATATAAAACGACCGAGAAATAGAGAGAGACAGAGGCAGAGGAAAAACGTTTAATAGACAAGCTGAAAATCACGTTTAGACCATAAAGTACTCAAAAGCGTGTTGGAAAATTTTGTTTTTTTTTTTTTTGCAATTTTAACGATTGCAACATCTGTGTGTGTATATGGGTGTATGAATGTGTATGTTTGTGTATGTCTTAAGAGTTACCCCTAGTGAATGTAAGCTGGATTTTGGTACGGTATGGTATGGTTTGGTTTTTTTTGGTTTAGGCCGCATGTTTTTATTTGGCTAGGCAAAAGAAGAAACAACCAAAAAGTTGATGAGCAGAGAAAACATCAGAACAATGCAGGTAACTAGCAACAATGTTGAAACATCATGGTGTAGTAACGAAAAGTTGGCTAGTGGCATACTCTGGCCCAGGACATGGAAACGTCATGTTACGGTTGTCCGGCTGCATGGCTGGCTGCATATTCCTCTGCATCTTCTCTTCTTCTCTATCGCTCTTTCCCTTTCTCTCTCTCTCTCTCTCTCTTGGTTTTCGATGGCATTTTGGGACGTTCTCCTCTTCGGCTCTCTAATGGAAAGTCCAGACACAGCAGTCAGAGGGCGGAAGTGGCCGCAACGATCCAACCGGCTCGAGGATAAGGACGCGACCGTGTTGTAATCTGGGCCAGTACGTTCTACACTGACAGGATGGGACAGAACTGGCCGTGGACACGGCAGGAGTGGACAGGACGGGACAGCATGGCACTGTACAGAGTTGAGGATAGGTCAGGGTTGGAGAGTAGCAGCCAAAAGGGGTTTGCCATGTTGTGAAGGGAATTTCAGAGTGCGGTTGGGAAATTGGAAACGAGCGAGCTTATCTTGTTGTAGCCTAGACTAGAAATTTATATTTACTTTTAAAAAGTATTTAGTGTTGGTTAGACAACACAAACACGCACAAACACACACACACGCAAACATAAACAAATGCATACCAACACTAACCAACACACCGGCAGCTTACAAGAGCGGAAACCAGACAGACATCTAGCAGATAGACCAAGGCCCTGGTCAACAGGCATTTTTCTTTTTTTCGTCCAGGAACTTCCATTTCCTTGGCTTGGGCCTATGCTTAAATGATTTTTAGTTGAAGATTTACTCGGATTGTTATGTTTGTTGTGTTGCATACTTTTGGGGTGTGGGGAGGACAGTCAAGGTGTTAGATTTGCGGCTTTTCCTTGGCATTTTCAACCACAAGACTTATGCGCAACAACCGTCGTGTAATCTTCAAGGCATTTTCAATTATGAATTGCATAACCCTCTTCCCTCCTCAAACTTACATGGATGGATGCAAGCAAGCATTTGGAATTTCAACTAAAGTCAAAACTTGCCGCACTTGTATTTGACTAAGCAAATTTAATGGAAATATTAAACAAAGGCAAAGGCAGCAAATGAACATCAAGCTAGCTACCAAGGGTTTTCCTTAACTATTTAATTTCGGTTTCCTGCCGGAGTGAATGTAAATTAAATCTAGAATAAAGTTAAATAGTAGTTTTCATACAAAACGAAGCAATTCACATCAAGTTAATTGCTGTTGAAAATGTATTTACAATGGAATTATTAAATTATGACATACTTTAAGGAGCCATTGTTCCAGCAAGTTGCTATAGTAACAAAACGAGAGTATGACAATTATATATAGATTACAAATATATTTAAATTCTATTCGGTTACTAATTGAAAACTAAAGTATTGTATAGTGTTATTGAGAAGCAAATATTTAAGCTAAATTTAAATTTCTGTTAGGACAACTTTTGGTCACAAATTTTAAATTTCTAAATCATATGACAAAGAGAAAATTAATACATATTTATCAGTTCAAGAAATGTAGAAAGCAACACGATATGAAGTATAAATAAAAATAGGGCAATCTGCAATATTTTCATTGATATTTAATTTGAAATATTTCATATTTTTACTCAAATTTTATAAGACATTAAATTTAAGTAGGTTACTAGAGACTAGACTAAACTAGATCTATTTTTTTATGCTGCACTTGAACGAAAAGAATGCTTAGGGCCTTCACATGTAAAAGGATAAATATGTATAAAATGTGTTAAATATGTCTTAATTTGTTTTAATTGTTTTTGAGCTCTTCCTTTATTAAAGAATCAAAGAAAATCAACGAAAATCTCTAAGTCCGAAAGTCCCTAAAAAACAGATACGGATCCGGAAAAAGGTTTTTAAATTTTCTACAGTAATTTTCTAAGAAAAAAAAAGAAAATTTTAAGAAAATTTTAAATTTTAAATTAAAGTGACCTGATTTCAATACACACTCAAGCATTCCACCTTTCAATCATCTACTGATTATCTTTACTGTTTATTCGAACAATATACTTTCAAAATAAATCTTCATTGCCCTTACAAATAAACGGCATTTTCCTTTTTTATTTATGTTTATTCATGCTCTGCCTTTTACTTTTCATTATCGATTATATTGAAAGCCCATTCATTTCACATTCAAATTGAAGTAATTTGCAGGCAATATATATGCTATATATGCTATATATAATATGCGATAAGTAAAATGCCAAAAGGTAGGTAGTCGGGCAAGGAAAAACTCTTTATTTTACAACTTTTTTCTCCATTTTTTTTTTTTTTACTTCTAGGAATTTACATCGCTTTGCGTCATTATGACGTAATATTTACGTTTCTTTAGGCATTTTTTCACTGCTTCTTTTTTTGTATGTGTGCTTTGTTGAATTATTTTTCTTGTATTTTCGTTTTTCGAGTGTGTTAAACCCTCTTAACAAAAAAAAAAACATGGTTCGTGTGAGTTTTTTACTGTTCTTTTCTTTTTTTTTTTGAGCGTTTGATTGAAACCGCAGGCACTCGGACGTAGAGAGCGGTGGCAACAGGTGAATATGCTCAGTGTCCTAGATGAAGGTGCGATGCAATGCGCGTTGTATGCATACACACACTCACACACATATACATACAGAACAAAGCATTGTTCTGTGGCTGGTAAAATTTTACCAAAGCTTAAGCCATTTTCTTTTTTGCAGCTTTTCGTCAAGGAAAATATTTCTGTTATGCGCTCAACCTGTTGATGGTTGCCCCGTTGAGATATATGTATAAATGTATGCGTGTATGTCTGTGTGTGTGTGTGTATATAAAACGTATGTGTGAATGTCTATAGGTGTGATTTTACAATGCCAAAGTGCCATTGTTTGTTGCGTTGAGGAGAATCAAAACTGGAAGGAGTGAAACAAAAATGGTGCTTCGTCTGCCGGAGTGGCTCTGTTTTGTGTATGTGTATTTGCTTTCAAAGAGCTTCAAGTGTGTTTAACCATGGCACTTTGCCATTAGCAGAATGATACGCCCACCTGCAGGGCCATCATCAGTGTCGCCAAAGTGTCGTCAACATCTCAATGGCGACGCCTTTGCTATGTATATGAGTGTGTGTGTGTGTGTGTGTGTTTGGTGTTTGGTGTTTGTGTATCTGTGTATTGTCCTGTCCCCATGCCCATAAGCATCAACATCAGCATCAGCATCAGCATCATTGTAATCATCATCAACGTCTCTCCGTTGTTGTACTTCGTCACAAAGCATATTAATATTTAAAGTTGTTTGGCGGCGGCAACATCAGCAACAACAACAACGGCAGCAGCAATGGGTAAGGATCCCCAAGGACAACATTTTGGCTTCAAGTTAATTGTGAATGCTTTAGCATTGTTATTGTTGTTGTTGTTGTTGTTGGCGTTGTTCTTGCTGCGGTGTCCCTGGCTATATGCGTGATTTGTTGTCAATGGGTTGCACGTGCAAATGTCCTTGTATATACATATATATATATATGTAGAAGTATGTACAGTACATACATCTACAACACATTTATATGTATATATATATATACATCTTTGTGGTTGTGTGTACAATTGTGAACATTCATTTATTAAATGGCCATACACGAATGCAGCTGTTGCTTGAGGTTCGCCATAGTCGAGATTTATGGTGTGAATACATAAATAGAATATTCAAATTCAAGATTTTCCTTACATGATTTTCCTACTCGCTACACACAAACACACATAGGCACACACACCTACATACGCTTACATACATATTGAATTGATTTAAATTACGCAAATGGTTAATAATTGCATTTCAGGAAAATAATATTTAATAACGCCCAAAAAAGTAGGCAACACATTTCTTGTTTCTGGTTTATGAGACTTGGTCAAATTTTGATACAATGTAAATTGAACTAGGAGGAAATTAATCTATTGCTTAATAACATTCTTTGAAGGAGTTAGTGGATATAATAACTGACTATAAAGATAATGACTTTATCTTTAAGATTATCCTGATAATACGAAATAATGTTGCATGGTAATCATTTGTTTTTTTAATTTGTTTGATCATTTTTAATATATTATTGGAAGATAACAAAATGCAAATAAGAAAGCGACATTACTCTAGGATGAGACTTCAAGGATATATCCAAAAAAGAAAACCTTAAATACTTGATACATCATATATTTTAAGGACGGCAGTTTTAATATTTTTAACAAATCATTCAATATTTTTAGTTCATAATATTTACGTTATATTCAGGTCAAACTTTTTCACTCGAATTATTCAAATTTTTTCATTTCGTTTTCTTTGTAAAATTTTTGGAAAATTCTTGTGGTGAATTGAAATAGTTTCACTCAGATTCTGTACAAGCTTTTTGATTGTACATTTTTTAAAAATATATATTAAAGTCTATAAACAGGCAAAAACTTTTGAACAGCAGCAGGAAGGCAGGAAAAGAAAAACAGTGAAAAGCGTCTATCACGTTATATCATTAGACCAAAATAAAAGCACGTACGTGTCTCCTTGGACCGGGCAAACCGGGAACCTTGCTGAGTGGGAAAAACAATTCCAAACACACCAAAAAAAAAAAAAAAACAAAATAAAATAGAGGAGCAAAAAAAAAAAGAAGAAGAAAAGAAGAGCAATTAAAAAGTTTTGGCTTTTTGCTGGGCACACAAATAACAACAACCAGGGAAAAAGTAGAAGCAGCAGCAGCATAAAAATAAAGAAAAAGCTATGGCAAATGTAATAAATAATTTTTAATATAAATTCGTGAGCAGCTCTCATTCCCCCCCAAAAAAAAGGCCTCCTGGACAAGTGCCAGGACGTTGGCTAGAGTGAGAGCAGTAGAAGCATTTTGGCCTAAGCACGTAGTTCAAAAAAGTATTTCAAGGCAGTAAATTAAAAGCAAAACACAACACACAAAACATTGCAAATGTTCATTTGCAGTTTACCAAAATGATCATCATCATCATCATGATAATTATAATGATGATGATGATGATGATACTCTGGATACTCAGGATACTCTAAGGATGCACATGATGACGATGATAAAGTGCATACATTTAGGCGTAATTCATAGAGAAAATTTACGTCTCGTACACAAGAGACACAACGCTATGAAAAATGCAAAACTTTTCAATAAAACGAAACGAAATTTTTGTGGTCCCAAAAACAATTTGTAAAACCCCTACAGAGAGAATGAAAAAAGGAGAGCGAAAGGGAGAGAGAGAGAGGGAGAGAAAGAGAGAGCAAGAGCTAGAGAGACTATCCTCTGTCCGCAAGGTGTTGAGTGTTTGCCTGTTTAGTTGTGCAATTGGATTTGTGAGTTTTCGGGGTCTGTGGGGGGTCAACTCGTTGACTTAGCATTTGTGCAATTTTAATTGTAGGTACAACAGACGTACAAATTTTGTGGGCGGTGCCTCCCCGTTACCGTTATCCCCACAAATACCAGCCAACAGAACAACTGTAAAATTCCATTTGCACAAAGCAGCGTAAAGTTTATCTTCCTGAAATTCCCAGTGTCGATTTTTAGTTAGTGTTTTTTTTTTCCTTTTTTTTGTGTTGTTTTCTCCATTTTATTCTCTCTTTCTCTCATTTATGCATGGACTGGGACTGAATACGGTACGGAGTCCGACGATGGCATGTTCCGGTCGTTGTACGTAGTGTCAGCTTATCAGGGTTGAAAAGTACATGAACATTAGTTCAATTTGGGTTAATTGTACGGGCTATACATACAGTGGCAGCACCAACTACTGACTACCTTCATTATCGTTTACGTTCATTTACCTGTGTGTGTGTGTGTGTATGTGCGTGGTGTTCCATAAGCTATTTTTCGGCAAAATTTGCATGTGTGTCTGTGTGTGTGGTTATTGTTCTACCCTGTCTCTGCTGGATACCTGGAACTTTGGTCGAAATAATGAAATGCGACGATAAATGATAACTGCTGCAATGGTCTGTTGGGGGTGTAGGTGGGCGTGACGCCATGGTGATTGCAGTTGCAAGGTTGCCCGAAAAACATGTCTGATAATCGTGTTAAACTTTGTCAAAAACTCACTTAAAACTTAAGAACTCTTATTCTCTTAAAAAAAAAAATAAAATAAAATTAAACTTTTTGTTGGAGTCTTTTGAAAAAGCGAGACATGCAAACCAAAATTTTGGTTTCGGTTTTTCCATTTTACTTGCTGTGCGCAATTGCGTAAAATTCACATTTCTATAGAAAGTTTTCTTATTTGTCTTTAGTTTTTCACTTTTGAACTGCCTTTCATGAAAAGCAAATGTTATTTTAATACCTTGAGAAAATCAACAGAGGAAGGAGTTTCTCACGTGTTTATTCTCAGTTCTTTTTTTTGCTTCGCTTTGTCAGGTGATGCAAAGAGACAAAAAAATTAAATGCAAATTAAATTAATAGTATCAAAAGTTAGTTAAATGTTAAATATTGTAATGTTTTTTCAGATGTTTTAAAGTGTTAAATTTGTAAGCTTCTTGTTGATTTCTTCTTTTTCTCTTGTATATGTGAGACTTATAGCGAAACTAGTCATCCGATTTTACATCACATGGTTCATATTTTCATCCCTGAAGTGTATAACTAGTGGGTGTGTATCCTTTTTAAGCTTTTTATTTACATAGTGACCCTTACAAATTCTACAACATAGCATTCATTAGGTTCGTGGTTTGTGTGGTAAAGTTAGTTAAACAGATGGCTAAAAGATGTGTATAAGTATATACATATATGCATATCTATTTTTGACCCTAAATTGCTTTTTTATAGCAGTAAAAATAAATTTTGAAACTAATTTTCTAAAAAAAGATTTTGCTTTAAGAAATCAGCCATTAAAAAACTTATGTAGTTAAAGTTCATAAGGGTTTCAAATATCCGTCTCTGTAATCTCGATAGGTCTTTGCGCTTAAATAATTTTTAGAAAGTGCTTAATATAAATCAATAAAGTAGCTACTGAGACTTAAAGTGTAATTGATAAGTACTCCAAAAATTTTTATATTTTTGAATATTTTAAAATGCTCGGACAATGAATGCTTTAAGATCGTTCAATAATTGAGGATAATACTTGATCTTTAAAGGCTGCAGCTAATTAAAACCATAGCTGTGAGAATCGAAAGTGAGAAACTAAATGGAGTCAATAAAAACAAACGTGCCAAGAGAACTTTCAAATACATTATAATGCTTCAAGTTTTCTTATTGTTAGTTTCTTCTTGTCTTTTAGTTGAATGTTTTGAAATTTTTGTGAATTGTCTAACTTGATAAGTTCGGATAAACTTTCTGTCTACTTAGACTAATTGGAATTGCTTTTGGTTAAGTCATTAACTTTAATATATAATAACCTAATATATGTATAATAAACCCTATTGCCAAAATCATTGGAGTAGGACGTTAGATTTAATTTCTCCTCATTGTTCAGCAAACTCAAACTCAACTAGATTGGACATGACCCAAAGACCGCATTGTCATAAATTAACAGTTTAGGACTCCGCATCCACCACACCCCTTACCCAACAGGCACATTCCATCCATGGCCATGATGCTAAATTATTATTTTAACAAAAAACATTGTAGATTGGAAAACAAAAGAATACAATTCCAACCTCCAAGACAGAACTCTCCGTTTGCCAGGCTTCACAGTTGATCCCCAAAAACTTGGACTTTTTCAAGTATTCGAATGAAATTGACAAAAATTCGGTTAATAAGAGATACACTGCCATGCACTTGAATAGGGACAAGCATTTGTTTATGTTTAGTTACATTTTTCTTTTAAACTACTGTTTCTATTGTCATGTAGTTTGCTGTTTCCTAACGAATAAGGTATAGGCAAACTATGGAAGTAAGAAAGAAGAGTCGAAAATTTAGCATTATCTTTAATTTTCAATTTTGCTTTAAGCACACTTAATACGTGGTACTTTTTCGCATGCACTTGAATAGGGACAAATGCGATTTCATTATTCTTAGAAAAATTGTATTACAAGAAATTTGTTTTTCAAATTTAAACCATAAATTTATCTTAATTATTTGTTAACTTTTCCTTTCAGTTCTGGGCAGCATATGTGCCCTGTGAGGCGCAACATCGTGATGCTGTACAATTAACCCTAGAGCAAATTGATGTGATTAAAAGACTAACCGATCGTTATTCACCACAACTAACCACATGTACATCGGCGCAGGGTAAGTTATAAAGCTAACAACAAAAAAAAAAAAAAAAAAAAGAAAAAGAGAACATCAAAATGATGTGCAAAGGAATACCCAACCCAACATTTATTCAAAGAAAAATTGTTTCCTTAAAGTGAAACTATGCCGACAAACAAATACCGAAAGCCACGCATGCTAGTTTACATTCCGCTACGTTGCTAAGTTCGTGCTTTTCCTTTTTTTTTTTTGCTTCTGCGTGAAAAGTTTGAAAGGAAAGAGTTTTTCTTGCTGCTGCCAGTTTGTTAAAAGTATCTTGAATGGCTGGGAACGAAAAAAAAAAAAATAAAATAACAACAACAACGCATTTGCTAGAGCGCTTGGTACTCTTGAGGTACACTGCTTACCGCGTGCCATATTTTTGCGGCATTTCCTTTGATATGCCGCACTCACCTAGTTTATTTTTTATTTTTTTTCTTCGTTTTTGGCGGACCTCGTTTAGGCGAAACAGTTCATATATTTCTTCACAGAGGCAGCTGCTTCAAGGATGGCGAGGGGGGCACAACAAAATCAACAAAAGGAGAGAGGGGAATAGAGGGGGGTGAGGAAACTACATCTGCAACTTCTTGTGACTTATGTTAGAAGAGAGACTCCCCGGCCAGCATTCGAGTTTCCTTGTTTGTTCGGTTTGTTTTCCGTTTTGCATTTTGATTTGCACTATTCCTTCAGTTGGGGTTCTCCTTGGTTCGACTCTTGGCAATCTTTTAGTGTATTTTCTTACTTATTTCTGTTTCTATTTCTTTTTTTTTTTTTTTTTTTAGTTTTTATTTTCTCTCTTTTGGGTGCAACAAATCGCTTCCGGCATTTGCGATGAAACATTTATGTGGCCGTAAATGGAAATGTCAATAAATCATGTACTACAAAAATAAGAAGAAATATGAAACAGGAAAACTTTTAGCATGAAATATTATGGCTATGGAGTATAGACAGAGAAAGCGAGTGCGAAAGAGAGAGAGGGGGAGAGAGAGGCAGCAAGAGAGGAAGAACATTTTCTGATAAGAGTTGCATACATATGTTTGTTTGTTTGCCATTTTGTTGGTTTGGCTGAAAGGTAAGCGAACAAACAACAACAGGGACAGGCAGGCAAGCTGGCAAGACAAACTTCAACACAATTGGCCAAAAAAAAGAAATAAATGCAAAATGCAAACAATTTTCACTCGTCATTTGAACTTCTATCCATCTTCTTGTGTACCTTTAGGAATGAATATGATTTTTCTTTTAGTCAGCATAAAAATTGGTTTTAATTGTTGAATTTCCATAAAGGTAAAGATGGAAATGAACAAATCGAATGGCAAATTGAGCAATCTAAATGTTTGTCTTCGAAACTAAAGTAAAGACCAAGGAGAAATAAAAACGAAAAATATGAAAAATTTAACATTAAATCATGAACCAAAGGAAATGAAGAGCAAAGTCTAATAATAAATTGTTTGTATAAAAGATACAGCTATTCCAATTTCAAAAGTTGATTAACTAATTTTTGATTTTTTTCCATCTAAATTTACAAACTAAAATTCCAATAAAAATTAATATATTTGAGACGTTTCATTTACACACTCTATAAAAATTCTTTTAATTAAACTCGATTTCTTCTACAATCTGCAATCCAATCTTGCTATATAAATAAATATTGAATAAAAGCTATCGGATTTTTAACATGAACTTTTCTCACTACTTTGGAATTTTACAACCTTGTTTAAACATATTTTCGTATAATCAAACACAATTCCCTTTGAGCTAACCGTAAACATGTCCGAATCAAAGGAACAAGCAGAAAAATCAACCCAACAACTGACCCACCTTTCAAAAAAAAAAAAAATACTATATATATGTGTGATACTACAAAGAAATCAGGACAAACAACCAGACATCATGGCCATTCATTCTCCCTTCCCAACACGGCCGAAATCCCAGCTGCTGTTGCATAAAATAAAACCCAACATTTTATTTTAACTACTGCAAATAAATTCACATCAAATTGTTCTGCGCTCGTTCACATGTCGTGTAAATACAAGAGGGAAAAAAGAGAGCGAGATGAAGAGAGAGAGAGAGAGAGAGGTGTATATAGGTAGTAGGAAAGTAGGGAGTGCTGTAGAATATAGCGAATGCAACTGACTATTGAGCAAATGCAGCAGGGCGTGATTACACCCCTTTACACTTCTACTTTAGTCTACTCGCAATTCTTCTATACCGCTCTACTGCTGCTGCCGGCAAAGTGATTGTAAAAAATTGAAAGCTAACGAACCGAAACACAACGCGACGAGTGACGTGGCATCAGTCAGTCTGTAAGTCCGTCTATTCCCTCCGTCACTTCGTCAGCCAGCTGTGAGGAACACAAGTCGGAGTCCGAGTCCATGTCCGAGTACGAGTCCTTGTCCGAAGTGTTGTCCAAGTGCAAGACCGAATAGTAGTCCGAATTCAACTTTTGACTCCTTGGTTACAGCGACTAAACAAATGAGCGTTTTTATTCCAGCTAAAAGGATATGCAGTTAAGTGTCCTGACTGACTGCAGTCACCTGCCAACATTTTGCTACTTTACATTTTCCTCTGTACAAATGTGCCAATGGATTTCTTTTTCATTTTTTTTTTTTTTTGTTTTTTTTTTTTTTTATTTGCCATTTTCAATTTTCACCTAACAAAAGTGTAAACTTCAATTTACACTTCGTATGTAAGTGACAGAACGAAATAAAAAAAACAGAAAGGAAGATAACAAAAGAATATTGGAGAAAATTGCATTCTGTTTGAAAGAAGATGCTTTTCGGTCCCATTAAGCTTTGGTCTTTGAATACACTTTCACACCAAATGGGGTATGCGAGAATATTAGTTAGGGAGTCCTTTTTTTAATGCATTACCATGTGCAACTTTCGTAGATGGCGAAAACTTTAATTGAGTTGAATAGTAGCGGAAGTTTTATTATTAATACAAGAATCAACTTTAACAATTGATTGCTTTTCCAGAGATTCCATGGTCATATTTGTGAAATAAATAAAGTAGACATAAAGTTCAATTAAAAATAAAAAAAAACCTTTATAAAAACTAAAACTTAAACTTAAAGCAAATCTATCTTTACGGACCATCTTTAGAACTATATTTCTTGTTAAATATTCACAAATTCTTACTCTATTAGCATGATAACCAAAAAATCAGCTCATTTGAAATTTTCCTTAATCTTATGACTTATAAGAAAACAAGGATGTTTATTATTATCAAGATATGCCAAAGGATTATTCCCAAGACTATATAGACACCAAGTAAAGAGACAATTATGGGTGCCGAATTATCCTAAAATTTGTCTTATTTATTTACAAATATTTATTAATAAAAAGTTTTAGTAGTCGGAATGGATAGTTTCCATTTAATATTTTTACTCGAATTTAAGAATATATCAATTTGTTAATTTTATTGCGAATTCCGATTTACAAATGCGACGACTAATCTTCAATTTTAATTGCTGTTATTGTTAGTATAAATTAAATTAATTTTCATCATTTTAATATGCTTATATATTGCATTCCTGTTTAATAAATTTTTGAAATATTCTAAGCAAACTTCTCAAGAACAAGATTCCCACACTGAATATCTTAAAAAAAAAAATGATATTAAAGGAAGAAAAATTTTATGGAATAACTAACTAAAATGAATCAATGGAAACTAAAATCTATATTATAAAAATACATAATAGCTAAATGCTTTCTCTTAGATAAGAGCGTTCAAATTGCAGCCAAGAGAATTTTAGTTTCTATAGTTTTTGGTTGTAAATTCTACATATTGGTTCTTTTTTTTTTTTTTTGTTGGTTTGGCCCTTTCTTTCTTTTGGCAGACAGAGAGCTTTGGTTTATTGCGTCAAGTGGCATTTGGTTGGGATTTTCATTTTGAAATGTATTGGAAGCATTTTCCATGCCATGGAGTATTGCCTCAATTCGCATCCGATACATGGGCCATCTATTATACATTACAGCCATGGTCGCTAGCCACTGGCACTGGCACGGACACGGACACGGACACAGGCAATGGCAATGGCAAAGTCACAGACAATTACATGCAGGACCAAAGAGTTTGCTGGTATGGAATGGTGACTCGCAAGAGTTCCGACTTTCAAGTTCCTCCAAGTTGGGTTTACAAAAATTGAACTTCTGCTCACGTGGCGCATTTTAGTGCCTTTGCTTGCCTTCTTTTCAATGCCACCAGGCAGTAGCAACAGCAGCAACAGCAGCAACAACAACAACAACTACAACAACAGTAAAGAAAACAAAAATGGCAATAGCAACTATTGGCTCTGGCTGAACATTTGTTTATTTGCTCCATATTTTAGGGTTTTACGGCTTTGACGATGACTCCGAGTCTTGAGACTTCGACATCGAACAGGTTCTTGTGGCAGGTATTTGGCCGGCCACACAAAGGAGAGGGGAGTGAGAGAGGGTACGGGGACAAGGGGCAGGGTGAAATAATGTAACAACAACATCGACAACAATTCCAGGAAACGTTTTTTTTTTATTTTGCCCAGCTTATTTGCTTATTGCCTGAAAACTTGCAAGCGGATTTTAGGTCCTTTTTTTCCCAGTTTTCCGTTTCTTTGATTTTTATTTTCGTTTCCTTTTACTGTGGCAAATTTATTGACTCGATTTTCTTTTCTTCTCTCTTGATTTTTCTTGTTATTGTATATATGTGTTTGTGTTTGTGTATGTGTGTGTGTGTGACATTTCAAATGTTATTAAAATGGGGGCGAACAAAATACTTGATTTGAATAGCTGCGACAAATTATGGTAACCTCATTGTGATTTCATGATAACAGAACTAAGCAGAGCAGAAAGGAGAAAATTATATATATATATATATAGAGTGAGAGAGAAAGAGTGTGAGAGTAGGGGAGGGGGGAATAGATAAAGATAGCAAACACAAATTGTGCATTAGTTTTGTAGAAATCAGTAAACATATTTAAATGTTTGTTAGATAAAAAGCAATCAATTTATACTATTTAATCGATGTGCGAATATATATGATAATTTATGTATTCGAATCGATCATGAAACCATTTATATCAACAGTTTATATAAAGCAAATATATGGAGGTCATGTATCTAAAAAAAAAATACAATAAAACGGTCGTAAAACGTAGATATCAGTTCATACTAAATATACATGGTGTAATATGCTGACCATATCAGCTCTTTGGATAAGTAAGTTCTTTAGCATTGATAACATGGATATTAAAAATGAATATAATATTTTAGGCCAATTAATAGACATTTGAAAGCTAGTTAGACTATCTTAGCGTACCTTAGGGTAGTATTTAAGGAAATTAGTTTATCTAAAATTCGAAAAAACTGCACTACCATAAACTGTAGACTAGCGAAGAAAGCCACCCCTGGTTGGGAGTATTTTAATAATACGGCGACTTTTAACAATATTTGTACTATATATTCAAGACGCAATTATAATTTCAATCGTAATTATGACTAGTTATCTGAGTACAAATGGAAATCAGTCATAAAACTTCTTATAATCTGCCCTAAAATGATAATTATCAACTATACAGTAATAATGCTTTAATTGTTATTATATTAAATTAGTTTAATATTATTTTAATTCTACAAGTCATTGAGATTGACAATATTTCTAAGGGTAAATTAATCCGCAAAGCTCTTAATATGAAAATTGTTTGATATTCCTCTAGGGAAATGCATTTCAAAATAAATTTTGATTGATCAATGAAAAAGACTTAGGGTTTTTTATTAATAGTTGGTACTTATAGCTTATAGTTATGCGATAATTTTGAAATATAATTGGTATTAAAAATTACGTTGGCCGACCTTATTGCTCCGGATTAGTCGTCTTATGTACAAGGAAAGTATCTATGACTACCTTAGTTTATTAATATAGATTATTAGTTAAATTATTGAATGGTTTACAAATAACTAGGAGGGAACTCGATAATTTATCCATATCAATAGATCCATTTGTTTTTAAATTTTATGAAAAACTGCCTTAAAATAAATTTGTATACAAAGCGACAAATTAATTTCTGTCTCTACTAAAAAACCTTACTTTTAATCTTCTTTCGCACGTTTTACTTCTTTAATATATTTACCAAATTTAAGTATCTGCAAGAAGAAACTTCAATAGATTGATTTACCATCAGTATAAACTTTATTTAACTACCAAAAGTTTACTTATATATCGGCAAATAACTTTGCACAATAGTATTTATAAATTAGGTCATTTTTCTTTTAAATGTGGAGAATGACAAATATTCTCCACATACCTTATTCAAATTTCTAAACATATTTTTTTCGATGCTTTACAAGCAAATAATTCCCAAAACAAAACGATTCTTTACTTGTTCAACAAACTCTGTTAAGTATTTCAAATTTCATGGCTATTCATTGAAGTGGAATTTCTCATTCCACCCCTCCCAAAATAAAAATTATTTCAAGCCAACAATTTGTATGAAAATAAATTTATTTCCAATCGTATAAACAAATTAGAGTAAAAATACTTTCATTCACTTGAGTGAGTACTCCAACGAAACAACAAAAAAACCAAAAAAACAGAAAAAAAGCATTTTGTTTGAAAAAAGTTATGTAACTTATGTAACAACTTTATGCAAACATTATTCCTAGTTGCTGGCTGGAAAATAATAAAATAATGACAACTACTTGGAAACAAAAGAATGAGAAATAGCAGCAGCAAAATGTCAAGGAGCAGATCAAAGCGCTTTGACCAAGACAAGCGTAAATATTGCATAGCACAGCAAAAATGCCAAGTTCTTTAGAAAATAAAGTAGAGACGGAAGGGCAGGATAAACTGACAGGACCATTGTAGAAAGAGAATGGAATGGAAAGACAGACACAGTGACATGAGAAGATAGAAAAGAAAAAAAAAAAAGAATAAGGAAAATAAACCACAATGAACAGAGAGCTCAACGGGGCAGCAGCAGCAGCAGCAGTGGTAGAAAAATAAATGACAGACCAGAAAGACAACAGCAAATGTTACTTATGATTTGTTTGCCAAAAACAATAATACAACAGCCAAAGTTTAAACTGACTTCCCACATCCTCCACATCCTCCATACACCACTCTTCATTCTTGTTGGAACATCTTCTCATATTGTTTCTATTTCGACTATTTGCAGACATCATTGATGCTCACAAGAACCAACAGCTTTGCTCCTTAACCGGCGTGGAAGGCGGACATTCGCTGGGTGGTTCGTTGGCTGTATTACGTACACTATATGCAATTGGAGTCCGGTACATGACATTAACTTCCACTTGCCACACCCCATGGGCAGATTCAAGTTATGCGGACGCGCCGACCTTCAATATGAAACATGGTGGCCTCACCATATTCGGCAAGGTAAGTGCCAGCTAAATTGTCTGTTACAGATGATTTAATGCTAATTAGTTGAACGGCCGGGTCCCAAACATGGGAATTGGGCTTACATGGGGATTTGGTTTGCTGATGATGACGATGACGATGGCGATGACGATGAGTGGGAGGAACATGGCCAAGCAACCAAGCCATTCTCCATTGTCCTCACTTATTGTGTAGTAACTGCGGTCAACCGCAGTCAACGCTTTGTTGGCTTAGCCATAAACATGTGCGGAACGGCTAGCGGGTCACACTTAAGTACCCCAAGTCTGGGCACTAAAACTTTTGGAGTGAGGGATGGTGGGGGAGGGATGGGGGTGGTAAGGTGGGTTTTGCACGCTTAATGGGTCAACAGTTCTCAAATTAGGTGCCTACTACAATTTACAATTGCCTTTGCGGCTTTACTGTTGGATTTTCTTGCG
The DNA here is from genome assembly GCA_018150375.1 of Drosophila sturtevanti. Classification (NCBI taxonomy): domain Eukaryota; kingdom Metazoa; phylum Arthropoda; class Insecta; order Diptera; family Drosophilidae; genus Drosophila; species Drosophila sturtevanti. The sequence goes on along the minus strand of JAECWJ010000341.1, from coordinate 865,170 downwards.
ACCTGAGTACCGAGTACCGTGTAACGTTTCGTATATTAAATTAGCAGTCGTCGCAGGCATTTGATGTGGTCCGCTTTTGGTATCCTTGAGTGGCTCTTATACTCTTATACTCACATTTCGCATACCTACAGTCTGAATATGAAATAATTAAATATTTAAATAGCTTCAAAATGTGTTCAGACTCATAAACTTGAGGAGCTTTAAATTATATTCTTATTTAAGTGCAATTAACACAATTTCTAATAAAATATTTGAATAGTCGTAAAATAACTCAAGAAAAATTATCTTGATTTTATTTAGGGGAAATTTTTCCTATTTACGATATTGGACATTAAAAATGTTAAACTAATATCGCTTCCATCCAAATTGTAATTATAATCTTTAAACTAATTTATGTTATAAATAATTAATTGAATATTATTACATAAAAATTAGAAAAGTTAAGCTACATCGCGTACACGGTTCAACCTAATTTGCATAATCAATAAATAATAAAATATTGTTTCATAAATTAGTTAACTAATTGTGCCACCAATTAGTTATTTTAGATCAGTTAAGTTATACATATAAGTATGTACATTAGTGTTTGTTTTTTTATAAAAAAAATGATTAGTTTAATTAAACTTTTTCATTTGACTGCCCATCTCATTGCAAATTTATTTGAAATCTTTACTAATAATACTTTACAAACAAAGTATATAGACATTATCAAAATAATATGTTCTCCAGAATCGAATAAATTAAAATGCTATATGTATACATATATATATATCCACGCAATCATCAGCTAACTAGTCAAAGAAAAGTTTACTATGCTTGCTTTATAAGAGAACTTAATATGTGTCCCGAGCTGCTCGATCCGCTTTTAAGATGGGAAATTTTTTAATTGTAGTTTCAACACAAGAAAAAAAATCAATGCTCTTCATACTTAATAATAAAATTAGTAAATAGATCTCTCTTTGGTCACTTAATTTTCGTTTTAATGGATCAATTTCAAAATAAAATATCTACTAAGTATATTGCCAGTCATAGTATTTAATCTATACTTTGTTGACTTGATTTCTTCACTATATAAAACAAGCTCACGCATTCCAAAAGTTCAACAAATTTAAAAAAAAAAACCCAAATTATTTTCCTATAGAGATTCTATAGAGAGAGATTGCAAATATCAATCAATCAATATATAGAAATAACTAAGCAATTTATTAAACTCACACTCACGATATACAAAACGAAGGTGTAAACTTATCTTTCATCAGCATTTTTCACATGATCTTGAATTTTGCTTTTGAAATATTGAAGAATTGCCATATGGGCAGCATAATTATCTGAGGTCATCAAACTTAATGCAAGGCCATCATTTTGTACCCCATTTCAAGTATTTATTTTCAATTACTTGATGTTATTTATTGTTTTTTATTTATTTCTTTATTTTCATTTTTTTTTTTTTTTGACAAATTCTCGTGTGTAATTATTTTGCAATTTCAAATTACCTCGAGCGTTGTCACCATGATAATAATGATGATGAAGATCATCATTATCATCATGATGATGACGATAAAGAGAGCATGGGGGTACATTGTATCTGTTTGTTCTTCATGGCATGTCTCGACGGGCCGCTGTCCGCTTCCTCTTTGGCTATGGGCTAGTGCCAAATGCTATTTAGAGCGTCCCACGATGCACGCAAAGTGCATACGGAAATCAAATGCAACAAAAAAATGTGTGCAAAATGCAAAAAAAAAAAAAAAGAAAATAAAAGGAAAAACATGTATGGCAAATACAATAGGATCAGCTGTTCAGATATCGCTTGGTCATATAGCAGGAAATAATGTAATAAGTTAACTGTGACCAACGATATATGTTTTTTTTTTCGTTTGAGAAATGTGTTTACAATTTGTATTCGTATGAAATATTTATACAAACCGAAATGATTTATTCAGAATTTGTCGCCCATTCGATTTTCGCCCTGCCAATTAAATATGGAAAACATGTTCGAATTAAGCAAAAGTCCAACGTCACTTCCTCATTTAACTTTCGGAATTTTCAATTACACATCTCAAAACAATAGGCGTAATAACAACAACAGCAACAAAAAGAACAACAACAGCAAAGAGAAAAAAAACACACACCAAACAAAATATGAAAATGTGAAAAGTGAAAAACTTGCGAAGCGCAGGCGCCCAGAGAATGATACAAATGTATAGAAACACAGAAACGAAGATAGAGAGTAAGATACAGAAGTAGAGGGAGAGAGAGAGAGACAGAGAGGAGGACAGAAAGAGAAAGGCAGGCAGAAAGAATTTGAGAGATTCTACCAAATGGGCGCTGTTTTGTGGTAAATGGAATTTTTTTTCGCCGCAATGAAATGGCCAGGCAATGGGAAAATCGAAATTTTCATTCATACTATAAGGTGAATTGCACAGTGGTGCAAGACCAATTAAACAAGCGCTAAGGGGTTTGAAGGTAACCAATATAGGAATAAAATTGAGATAGCTTTAAAATAATAATAATAACATATCAAAATCTGAGGTAAATGGTAAATTGGTAAACAAGTCTAATCATTAACTTAAATAAAAATCCAATTGATAATAGTTTCGAAGTTTGATCGAATATATGAAATTGTGGGAAAACGTTTTTACAGTTACATAATTGATTCGCTATGGAGTCCTTATTAATATTCCAGTCTTTAAAATAAAAGTAGTATAATTTATTTGTACATTAGAATAGTAAAGGTAATTTGGATGATTCATTTGAATTGTTTTAACATTCTAAGGTTTCTAATTTCGTTTTATAGTAGTATCATTTCAATAAACTTTCACAAAATCGAGTTAAAAGTTGGATTCCTGTATGGTTTCTTATGGATTTGATTCCATATTCATATCATATGAATATTATATAGTACAATTCTTAACCTCACTAATGTAAGAATTATAGTTTCGATTACAATTTATTAAATTGAACTATTATTATATTTCTATAATAATACAAACTCTGATAAAAAACTTTCATGATAACAATTCGGTTTCAATTGTAATCTCTTAAATAAAAGGACGTTACGCATTGCACTCTCCGATAATAACTTAATTACACAAATCTGTGACTATTAATGCACTGTGCCCACTTAACGCTGTCCGCCCGCGCTGCTAAAAATACCCGTCTATAGCACCCACGAAGGCGCCAGTGTTAGTCACATGTGCCATGGTGAAAATGTTGCCGGAGAGACAGACAGAACAAAGGAGGAGAGAGAGAGAAGAGAGAGATACTGGCCACGAGCCTCTCTCGGGCAACCACTTGGAGGTGATTATATAGAAAATCTTCATTCGGTTGTTGTTTCGTTTCGATTTTTGGGGGATTGCCGTTCAGTCGACGAACGAAATTCGCCCCAACGAGGCAGCTGAAAATGGTTGAGATACAAACACACGCCAGGCAGCAGTTGTCGTTGTCGCAGTCGTGAAGTGAAGTGAAGAAGAAAGCACAAAAAAAAAAAGAAAAAGAAATTAAACCAAAAAAAAAAGCGAAACGAATATACACAAAAAAAAGGAAAAAAATTCTTTTTCCCCCATTATATTTATAACAAACAAACATTGAAAAAGGTGAACAAATAGCTTACGAATACTAACCAATATCATATAAAAGATTAAAATGCAATACTAACCCAAAAGAAAGAAAGAAAAAGAAAAAATGATGAGCCAAATGGACTAATCGACTACTTCCTCTATACGATACGATACGACGCGACGCACTCTCTCATACCGTGATTGATGATGACAACGCAGCAGCTAGTGGCAGCGGGCGAAGAAAAAGGGACAGAAGCGGGAGCAGGAGCAGCGCCAGGGGAGAACGGCTACGTTGACAACAAAGCAGAAGCTCTAGCCATGACAGCAGCCACAACAACAACAGGAGGAGGTGGCGCAGGAGGTGTTGGAGCAGGCGGCGGCGCTAGTGGTGGTGGTAACAATTCAAAGCAAAGCAAACCCAGGTCGAGGTCATCTGCTCGCTACGATGACGTGGAGAAACAGCAAAGAAAGAGTCGAAATATTGTCTCCATACCCAATACAATTAAACTGAGCATGCTGAACAGTGGTTTATTATCCTTTGAACGTATTAAATTGGAGGCACGCGATGCAAACAATTCGTTATCAAAAACCATACCCATGGGTCCCATCGATATACGTCATTTTCTCAAATTATGCGATCTGCGTCGCAAATTTCCCGTCTTGTATAAACTAGAATTTCAAACGGCAGCCAAAGTTGAGACAAATACCTGCCGGCATGCCATGAAAAAGAATAATCAGGAGAAGAATCAGAATCCAAAGTGCATTCCATATGATTACAATCGTGTTGTTTTGGAAAAATTGGGTGGCCTTCAGGACTCGGATTATGTGAATGCCTCGTATGTTGATAGTTTACTCAAACCGAATGCATATATTGTTACCCAGGGACCAGTCGAGGAGACTGTCAACGCATATTGGCGTATGGTGTGGCAGGAGAATATCAGCGCTATTGTGATGCTAACAAAGACCTTTGATTTTGCCAAGGTCATGTGTGTGCAATACTGGCCACCGAATATGGAGGTTCACGAGACATACGGCGATATTCATATAAATATTGTTAGAGAGGAGCAACTGGCTAATTTCCATATACGAACTTTCAGGCTGTACAAAAAGAACGAACAGGGCGAGGTAACCGATGAACGTTTGATTCTACAATTTCATTATACCGAATGGTATTCCCATTCATGTCCCTTTTCCAATGCTCTGTTGGAGTTTCGTCGTCGAGTTCGTTTGGTAGTTGGCAATATCATTAAAGATGAAGATGATATGAGGGGACCCATTTTGGTGCATTGTAGCGATGGTGGTGGACGCTCTGGCGTTTACATGTCTATCGATGCTAATCTGGAATTGGCCGAGGAGGAGGAATCTTTTAATGTTTTTGGTTATTTAAAGAAATTGCGTCAATCGCGTAAGGGTCTGGTCGAGAATGTGGAACAATACAAGTTTATCTATGATACATTGGAGGAGCATATAATATGCGGTAAAACATGGTTTCCCGTTTCCGAATTATCCGATCGTCTCAAGGCCAAAGCTCGACGTAATTCGGGCACCAAGATGAATGAATATCAAGCGGAATATGATCAGATATGCAAGCAAACGCCTCGTTTTACCATTGGTGATTGCGCTGGCGGTCATCGAGCGGATAATCGTGAGAAGAATCGTGATGTTTTATGTGTACCGCCAGATAATTTTCGACCCTATCTAACATCGTTTCAAGGGAATGCCTTTACCGATTATATTAATTCGGTATTCGTTGATGGTTATACAAAACCAAGGGAATATATTGTAACCGAATGGCCAATGAAACATACTTTGGGTGAATTCTGGTCTTTGGTTTATGATCAAGAATGTTCGGCTGTTGTTGTACTTTGTCAGCCGCCTTCACAGTCGCAGCAATATCCCGCATTTTGGCCAAATAAATCGAAAATGGAAAAATATGGCCCCGTATTCTCAGTGCATTATGTGATGTCAAAGAGCTATACAAATATCAAGCAATGGGAATTTAAAATCAATAAGAAAATCGTTTCCCTTACGGAAATGATGGCCGGTGTTAAGGCACCCACACGTACCGTCCAATTGTTTCAGTTAACTTGCTGGCCGATGGGCCATAAAGTGCCTAGCTCTACCAATTCGTTGGTATATCTAATGAATATGGTTGAGATATGGCGTAATAAGGTCGATTATGGGCCCGTCTGTATTGTCTCGCCCGATGGTCGCAGTCGTGCTGGGGTTTATTGTGCGGCGAATGCGTGCATCGAGCAGGTCATTCAGCACGGGGAAGTTGATGTATTTCAAGCGGTCAAAACGGTGCGACGTCATCGTCCCCAATTGGTTGAGAATATGACCGAATATAAGTACTGCTATGATCTTGTCCTCCACTATGTACTACATTTTCTCAACAAAAAGGATTGAAGTGACAAACAGGAAATGGAAATGGAAATACAAAAAAAAAAAAAAAAAAAAACAACAAACTTTTACTTAAATGGTTAACACATACAAAAATGAACCTAAATCTTGTCCAAGTGGTCCACATTTTATGCCTCTTATTACTTAACATAGATATCTATATCTATCTAAAGATATATATATATATATATATATATATATATATATATGTGTAGGGTTTGGCACCGCCTTAAAGCAATAATACTGAGTATTTTGTTGTCCATAAACTGAACGAAATGAAATTTCGCCGAAAGGAAACAAACAAACAAAAAAAAAAAATTAAAAACGGAGCACAAAACAAGATTTTAATTTTAAATTTTGAATTTAATATTCATTTTTGTTTTTTCTTTGTTTTGTTACCATATTTATTTATTTTTTTGTGAGGTCCCCCAAAGCTAAGATCTCAGCTGGACCATAAATGAATAGAATTGAAATCTATATACTATATACTACTTATATACATACATATATACTATATACTGTGTTTATGATCTGAACTGTATGTGCCATTCGTAATACCCTAGTTGTTGTTGTTACAAGAAAACAAAATGAAACAAAAGAATGAAACTATTACTATTAAAAAAACTAATATTTATAATTATTATTATTATTATTACATTTACTCTTAAAACTTGCTACCTGGGCAATTGTTGATATATCGAAATATTTATATATATATATACGAATATATATTTATGAATGTTATGTACTGTATAATGAAAGTCGCATTGTTTTTAACTGTTGGCAACTGTATTTTTTTTATTCATGTTCAAAATGTAAAACAACAAAAACAAAAACAAAAATATGTAAAGATATTTCACAAAACAAATATTTATTGAAATGAAAACATCAAAGCAAAAATTGAAGGATAACTTCAAAGAGATCAAATGAAACTCTTTTAACAGATTATTTATTTATACAAATTTACACATACAAACATACACGCACACACAATACACACATGCATGCACAAATACACACACAATACACAAACACAAACGCGCTCGCATAATTCTTCTCTTGTATTTTCGCATTTATGCATTCGAATTAATAATTAACATTTTTGTGTATTAAACATGATAATTGAAAATGATGAATCCATAGATATATAATTTGGATTCTTCATACATACATACAAACATATACACAATACATACAAAATCAACAAGCATATATATATATATATATATATTCTTGTAAATGTAATGAAATTATTTTTTAAATGTGCTCATGTATTTTTGATCGATTCGGTTAGCCAATATTGATAGCAAAAAAGCAAAAAAAAAATGTATTGAAAAGAGTTCTCGAAACGAAACGAAAAGCGAAACAAAACCAGAAAACAAAGAAAAAAAAAACAAACAAAATGGATACAAAAAAACAAAAATAAGTCAAATGTGTTTCATTTTAATTGCGGTTAAGGGATTTCATTTCAGATGAAAATAAAGAAATTTTACAGATTCATCAGAATTGGTCATGTATACAAAAACATTTATATCAATAAGTGTTCTTTCATGGGGAAATATTATTTTTTGTTTTGGTCATAAGGATCAACATTTATTTAACACAAACAAAAACACCAAAGATAATGGAACCTGAAAATCCATTGATCCATTAAATTGGAAAATAAAGACTTAAGCTTATTTTTCTAGGCATTATCAAGTTTCCCACCGACCTATTATTGATCGATAAATTGAGAATGATCTTTTTAAAATGCATTTCTATATATATATTCACAATTTCAATAATAAATTTTAAACCATATTCAATTCTTTAAAGATGTTCTTTCTTCATTTTAAACCCAATATTATAAAAGTTCCATTGCTCGTGCACTACTTTGCTGAGTCATAAATTCCAACAAAGATCCATCAAAATATTTGTGTATTCGAAAATCGAAAATCAATATCAAAAATGTTTTTTTTCCCATATCAATGAGAAGTAATAAACAAAAATTTTTAAACAATACAGATTGAGAGAAATATAAACCTTGACCAGATTAATACGTGCAAATCAAACAGAGGCAATGTTCAAATATATATACATATATATATATATATGAGTATTGCAGATATCGCAAAGCGACAAAGGAGGGTACGTTGAAAGGGGGAGTTGGTTATGCGGGATCTGTGTAGGTGTGGTTGCTACAAAATCGATAAATGACAGCACACTTTGCTTTAGCCAGCAATAAAATCAACAACAATAATAATAAAACTTGGCAATGACATCAGCAAAAAAATATATAGAAATATGTGAATATATATATATATATATATATATATATATATATATATATATATATATACATATGTGGTTTAAAAGAAAAGAAAAGCTGGAAAAATTGGAAAATTCAACAAAATATAATATGGAAAAATTGGAAAATTGAGTAAAAACTGGTTAAACTGATTTAAAGCAAAACGAATTGGTAACTAAATCTCGAGCATGTACTTGCAATATTTTTCATACCCTTTTATTAACTAAGGGTATATGCGTTTTTCGACAAAGGACAGATGTGATCGTATTTTATTGTATACAATATATGTATATATTTAATACAATTTAACAAGTCGATTAAAAGTGCGAAACTGATATATTTTGCAGATTGGATTAAACTTAAAGCTCTTAAAAAAATATCATATGAATGATAATCCAGTTTAAGCTAAGGGATATATATAATAGAACAACTCCTGCACTAATAGGGCCTGCAATTAATAATGATAAAAGGATATTTATAATTCCAATTTTCAATTGATTTTGCACTTTTATGTCAGAACTCATGCAGCGGCCCCATGAGGCAGCAACCAACAAATTTATGCCAAATACGAAACACAAATAAACCAATTAGTTTTTCGTTTTTCTCAATTTTTCTTTCATATTCATTTTTTTTTTTTTTTTGTTTTTTTTTTGTTTTTGTTTTGGAAAATTTTTATTTACGAGCTATAAATACAAAAGCCAACGCGTGGCCAAATACAACAACAATAGCAGCGGCAGCAAAAAAATACAAAAAAATATTAGTCAGAATTCGTTTTATGAGTGTGGCAGAGGTGGGGGTATGGGGTGGCAATAACCGGTTTTAGTTTTAGTTAATTAAAAAGTCAGTGGCAATTAATTGAAGGGCTTTATATAAAATTTATGGCATATAAGTCAGTGGCTAAGATATCAACTATAAATCAGCTATGATTTAGACAATATTTATTTAAGATTTTAGTCATATTCAAAGTTGAAACGTTGTATGAAAATAATAAAAATAATTGAAGGCAATTTTATACTCTACTTGTGAATACTTTTAGCACCTTTGTTATCAAAAAATCGTATAAGTTATTAGGTCTATAAATACAGTTCATATAGTATGATCAAAAAATATAGATTTTTTCATTTTTATGGCAAGTACCATCAAAAAGTTAAACGAACCGCGAGTTTTTATCAGTTTTGGATAACCGTAAAAAAATCATAAATAGTCAAGAAAAAAGTATAAAATTCTTAAATTTAATTATCAAAATTAACTAAAAGTCTAGGAAGAAAATTTATCTAAGACCTAATAATGCGAGAAAGTCTTCTGAGTTTAAGATCAGAGAACTACCTAAGATGATTGTCGGAAATTGTTCCTTTCTATATAAAGCCAACCTCCCCTTTACAATTAAGAAATGTCTTTTAATGGAAAGAGAATCCATATACTATCAATAGAACTAATCAAACACAGAAACTTCCATTGAAAGGTTTTAGTATTTAATATAGCTTAGTACAACTCACTAAGAAATCGATTTCTAAATTTGCTAATATCAACATCAAACTAGTTAATTTACGAAACAAAGTACCTTTATGTCATTTGCCATACAATAACAACTATTGATGTGGTTTGTTGTATTTCACAATCCTGTAAACTGATTTCATTCACTAAATCACTGTTTTAAATGGTCAAACATTCGTCGTCTGGCATTATATGTATTTGTTTTATTGGCCAACACAGAAACATGAGTACATACATAGATGGATGAACGGATAAATGGATGGATGAATGAATGGATGGATGGATGGATGGACAGAAAGGCTTCAAGATGTTCGCACAGTTGTTTACAATAAACCAAGCTAGTCGTCAACTAGAGTGCCAACAAGCCAAATGGCAGCTTCTCGACCACATGCAGACTAATGCAACTCTATATAACTACAACCAATATATATCTATATGTATATGGGTTTATACATATACGTACATATGCGTGTATATATGCATTGCACTTTAAGTAAATACATACAACATATGGCCAAAGAGTCAGAGTCAGTACCCAAAGTCAGTCACTTAGTCAACTAGCCGACCATTTCAATTTGTCAGCCATCAACAGAATGCAGTCTGCCTGCCATTGTATGTGGGTGTGTGTGTGTGTGTGTGTGTGTTGTGTATGCGTAGGTGTCTGGGTGTGTCTGTGTTCTTGCTATTTGTATTGTGTGCATGTCAAAGTCTTCGTGTTAACATTAATTAAATCTATAGCATGCCATGTCATTTTCCCCTCTTTACCACCTCACTCTAACTCTATATCTCTCTTTCAGTCAGTTTCTGATTGTTTGCCTCTCATTGAATTATTGGTTTTGATTCGAATTTTTCATTAACTTTTTCCTTATTTCATTTTGCCAGCCATTTGCAAATTATTTGCCATGTGGAATATTAAATTCGCATTAAGCAAATATTAATGGCCGAGTCTGCTTTTGTGTTCGATTGATGCAAAAATGTTAACTTAATATGGCGCTGAAAAGTATGCTAAGCCCTAAAGCCACCGTTAACACATGTGAAGAGGTAGAAGAATAAGCGCATTCTGTGCTATTATTGAATAATTAATCGATTAGTTTGATTGAATACTTATTTATGGGAAAATCATTTGAAACTTAAGCAGAACCGCATAAAGTGATTAACATATTATAAACAATTTAACTTTTTAACTAGAAAATAATCAGTTTACTTTCTTCTATCGGTTATAGAAGATTAATCGATATATTTTCAAATAAAATTCATTTCTCCTAATCTACTTTCCGTTCACAACTTTAAGGAAATGCTCTTTATTGGCCCTGCGATTTGTTTTTCCGTTCGGACTTCGCTTCAGGTCATCGACAATTAAAGCTCCGCCAATCAATTGTTTATATTTGCCCTTTACATGTTCCTTCACGTAATCCACCACGTCTTGAGCCTGCAGGTTACTCCCGGACTTCTTCACAACTGCTGCAGCAGGCTCATCTCCATTCGTATCACTCCACACACCAAAAACACAAACTTCAGCTACATCAGACATTTCTGCGATAACGTTTTCAATTTCATGAGGATAGTACATAATATGCTGACACTTTAGCATATCCTTTTTACGATCGACTATATACAAAAATCCATCGTTGTCGACATATCCCAAATCACCAGAATGAAACCATTGCTCAGAGTCGTAAATATTTCGCGATTCTTCTGGATTCCCATAATACCCGGGCCAACATTGTCCACTGTAAATGCATACCTCCCCCACTTCGTTAGGTCCCAAAGCACTTCCCTCTTCATCGAGTATTTTCATCTTAATAGCACCCAACAATCGTCCAGATGAATTGGGTTTCTCATCGAAGTGGAAATTCGCAGTAGCCACGTTGCCCAACTCAGTGAATCCATATGTAAGATGCATGCAATCCCGTGGCAACCGATTTCTTAGTCTTTGCTGTATCTGCAACGAACAAGATGATCCGCCATATAGATAATGGCGCAGGTTTGAGAAATCGGTTTTCAGAAATGCCTCAGAGTTAACCATTAGGGACATATGTGAGGGTGCTTGATGAAGCCAGGTGATCTTGTATTTTTCAACGATTTGCATTACTCGAACCGGATCAAAATCATTGTCAGCTATGACGCGGGTCATATTGAAGATTGCCGTAAATACTGTCAGACCAAAACCGGCCAACCAATCTAGAGTACTGTGGGTGTATACCACATCCGCAGAGGTTAGTTGACTGCAGTGGACACAGAAATGTTGTTAGTTAATATTATTAAATATGATTTGGTATTTGTATTATGATCTTTGCCTTTTTTCTCTCCTTCCAATGAAGAAATTTTAGAAATTGGATTTACTTACTTGCTTAAACTAAGCATAAAATGACTATTTGTTATTGGCACTGCTTTCGGATTGCCGGTGGTACCCGAAGAGCAGAGAATGGCCAATGTCTGATCGTTCCCCTTCTCCAGACGCGCCGGCTTAAACCCTTTCTCTATCGGCGTGCCAAGCAATTTTTCGATACTAAGTGAGTCACTTTTATGATTTCGCATGGTGATAATTGTCGCATTCAAATTTGCAGTTGCTGCTCGAACCTTTTCGTACTCATCACCATCACAGAAGATCAACGAGGGTTTCGTTATATTGAACAGCTTGCCAATTGTCTCATCTTCATAGTTCACGTTTAGGGAATGGAAGGCAATTCCATTAAAGAAACAGGCATAAACAACGGCAAAAATGTGCGTCGTATTTCTGGCTATAATGCCAACAATATCTGATTGTTTTAATCCCAAATACCTCATATAACTGGCCACTTTCATTGAGTTTTTGAGAAGCTCTTCCCATGTTAAAACTGTATTCTCAGTGTCCGATATCTATCAGTAGACAGATTGATTCCATGTTATGTGAATAATCGCGATTAAACAGTTTATGGATCCTTACCTGGGCTATTAGATCAGGATGTCTCTGCATCTCATTATAGATAATTTCTCCGAAAGACAAATCCGTGGCGAAAGTATTATTTAAAGAAGATACGCCACTCCAAATTTTTCGTTCAGAATCGTATTTATTTTCTGGTAAGAAAGACATGTTGAATACTGGCAGCAAATGGTTTTAAATATTATTCAACTGCAGTTACAAGCACCTTTTATATGATTTTTCTATTCCGTATTATACCATGGTTTCCATTTGCAGACAACTAAATTATCTATTACGTTTCGACTTTACTTATCATAAAAAATATACATACTTTGTATTTTATATGGCTCTGTTGCGGTTATTGATCGGGTATGTTCATAATGGATAGAGATAATATTATCCCAGGTGGTATAAAAATCTTTATAGCCATTTCGCGTGGACGATCGTATCTGCAATTCATTTATCGCACAAATTTGGTTTTCTTCATCAGAAGACATTGACATGGAAACTTATTGGGACGCCTGAAAGTATGCTATTACATTGTTCCATCTTTTGATTTTTGTTTTTGTAAACTTGTAGAGGGTGAGATAAACTAATTTTAGTCAGATATTTGTAAATCAAAATAGAAAAGTGTAACTGTCTGCGATCATATTAATAATTTTGTGTATATTAGTGACCACGAGGATCAGAGTTGATAAACATAGTATGACCGTATATGTCGAGAATAGAATTTCAGATTGATAAAATCAGATTCTCCTCTATACAACGATTATCACAACCCATACATTTGGTATGTAAAAATCACGGCAAAAATAATATATAAATTTGATATATGTACATACATAGACGATATTTTTGTAATTTGTTTTTTGCACTTTGCTTTTTGAAATCTTTTCTTTGAAACCAATCAATTCTCATTTTAAACGAATTTCAACCTCAACTTTACTTGACAAATATTAATTGAAATTCTATGTCTCATGGTGAAAAGTTTCCTACATCGACAAGACATTTAACAGGAAACCACACAAAAGGCATTCGTTTAATTATTTAAATTTAATTTCATGTCATATCAAATTAGTGCCACTCATTTTCACGAGCACGTGGAACACAAAAAAAAAGCCCAAGTCCATGTAATACGCCATGTTGTTTATGAGTGTGTGTGTGTGTGTGTATGTGTATGTGAAAAGCTAAAGGCCAACACTTTTAACTCATTTTCATTACGTGCCCAGTCCCATTTTTAATTTTTGCTGCCAGGGCCGGTTGAGTGGCTGAAGCGGGTGAAGGCTAATGAATAGAAAAGTTGGAGTAATTATGCATTTGAAGGTATTTAAATAGCAGCATTTTGTTTGATTATATTGATTCCAAAAAGTTTCGTCAATTATTTTAACACAATTCACAGTTTGCAAGTAATTTTGTTTATCTGTGGCCCAATTGCATTATTTTACTTAATTCACTCCTGATTGTTGTTATTTATATTCCTGGTTGCCTGGCATAAATAAATGGCAAAATGTTTTTGCATTATGTTAGCCTGCCTAGATATTCTTATATACATATATATATATATATATATATGCTTAACGTTAATGATGGCGACGGTAGGAAAAGGTAGTTGAGGGCCTTCCATATGCGTGACTGACTCTAAAGAAGCATGTGTGGATGTGTGTATGTGTGGGTGTGTGGGTGTATGTGTGGGCATGCAATTGTAGGCATCACTACCATTGCAATTGCAATTGCAATTGCATTTAAGAGCACAAGGTAAACACACACACGCAGACCAGATGCATAATTGAATTAGCCGAACAACGAAATGCTTCAAACAAAAGGGCTAATAATGCCATTCTGTAAGCCTACACAAAAAAATACAACAAAGGATAGGGAAATGGGGAAGGAAATTAAGGTGAGCTTTGGGAATAGTCTGGATTGTAAATACTTTTGTGTATACCCCCATCCTCTAGGCTGCCTAGAACAATGAACCATTTCTAAAGGACAATACAAGCCAAATCTTAAGGGGTACAAAAATAAACAATAAATGCAATGAAACGCTATTAGATAGAGAATGAAATTACAACAATTATATTTATTTAACTTTAACAAGAGGAGAGTATAAATTACAAGAAATTTTTAGAGTAATTCTTGCATTTGCATTCTACTTTTCTTTTCTTCTTATGAGTCTTTTACAACGATAATTAAATTGCAACAATCCAAAACCAATATTAAAGAGTATAATTATTATTTGTTTTACTTTTTAATAATACATATTTTTTTATCTAATCTATATTAAATATTCTAGACCTTGGCTACTTCTCAGTACCCCAAATGTTCTGCGTTTATTAAATGTACAAACTTTTTAAAGTGTATAACTTTAAGCTTTATTATATTACCCTGTTCACTCTGCCCATTGTGCACTATTTGCTTTTCAAAATTATAATCAAAATTTTATAATCATTTTGCCAGCAAATGTGCATTTTATACAATATTTTACCACCATATTGTAATGTTATATAATTTATTCATGATATTCGTCTAAATAATTGTAAATCAACAATTGTAATCAAATATTTATTGATTTGCCTAATGGCCAAATGGCCAAGGCATATCGACATTGCCCTCGACAGGAACAGCAACAACAACAACAACAATAAAAACAACAAAACAAACAAGCAAACTAATTATGTAAAGCAATTGCAATGGACAAAAATCAACCACATAACAAGCAATGAAATGGTCAACAAGGGCAGCAAAAAAACAGCATTCGCACCCACTGGCATTAAATTCAATTATAAATGAGATTTGTATTTGGTACCCTGTTATCATAGATTTAATCAGTATATCAGGTATACAGAATCGATCGATAAAAGGGCCAAGCATGTCAAATTAAATTGTTCCAGAATCAAATCAAATTGTGTACAGTCATTTACTTTCAATCGTGATAAATCGTAATGTGGAACTTTTCATTTTAGAAGTTTTAGCTTTCAGGATTATATAACAACAAAGATCAGAACATTTTTAACTACCTATATATATATATTTTTGTTTGGAATTCAGTTCTTTCTGCCATTTTAGCTTGTGTTCCATATTGGGTTATATATACCCTTATACAAATAATCAGAGCAGAATTAACACATCAGATTAAGATCCTAGAATACAATTAGCATTACCAGAGATATGGAAATTTCCCGCATTCCTATAGCTTTCATAAAGTTCAAAAATTAAAAGAATTTGCAATTATGCTTTAAGATCCATGCAGAATTGTTTTTATTTCGATTATTTTATCGATTTCTTTTAAGAATCAATATTACTTATAATACAGTACTTCCGGGCACGATGGGGGCCGTGGATCTTGATCGCAATCCAGATCTGGTTATAATTATTATTAAATAATTCAATAAATAATAGAGTTACATTAAAAAAATTTACTTACGTCCAATGACATAAATCATCAACAGAATATAAGGAAAATACATTTCGATCAAGACTTTTTTTAAATAAAAATTTAAAATTTAGCAATCTGCTATTTATATGATTTCCCTTTGAGTATTTTCTAAATAGTGTGAAATTAAATTAGTCATAGAACCCATCGATTGACTGGAAATTAGTTCCCCTTGCCATTTCAACATTTGTCATGTTCAATTATATACCTATGTAATCTATTAGAGATATAGGAACTATAGAAATTTCTCATGGTTCTATCGTTTTTTTATAATTAAAACAAGAATTTTATATGTTGAATCCAATCTTCAATACGTTTGTAATACAAATCAAAATATGCAGAGTGATGAAAAAAATAGAATGAAATATTTGCATATATATAATGTTATATATATATACATATATTATATATTACCTAGCCACTTATATAATAACCACATGGATATTGTTAAAACAGTTTAAATTCATATTAGAAATGGAAAAAATTTATTGTTGATAAAACAAATCCACGATATCGACTAACAGGATAATAGTAAAATGATTTTGCAACTCTTATAATTCTGTATTCATTAAATGATAATTAAAATCATTTGATTGCCGAAATAATACACACTAGAAACTTATGTTAGTTCAGTTGTAACTTTAAAATAAATTATATATCAAAATCCGGTTTAATTAGCTGCCATGAGAAACCGGGCTTAAATTAAATTGTTTTATTTCATCAATTATAAATTTATAATAAATTCAAATAAATTATCTAACTAATTGCAATAGTAAATATTGGCAATTCGATTCCTCTCTTTGTACCCCGGCTAATTAGCGTGTTAGCTTTATTGAAATAAAATTATTTTGCATATCAATCGTTATTTCTTTGCATATTCCATTTCGTTTATACATAAAATTTATTTAATTTTAATTTAATGGCTAACATCAACTTAGATCTCTGCAGTAATTATCAATGCGTTGGAAATTGTCAGGTCAACCAAGAGCCAAATTTAAATTTTTTTCGACTAACAATAAATTAAAAATTACTTTAAGTAACCGTTTACCCAGGGCTTAATTACTTACTACATATTCGAAATATTGAATTACCAGAAGATTCACTTTCTGCATTTATATAGAAATTTAATGAAATTTGTCAAGGGTATCAGAAAGTCGACGTTTTATTTGATTCCATACACCATTGAGAAGAATGATAGAAAAAAGAATAGAGGATAAGTGGGGTGAAGCTGTGGACTAAGCTGCAAAATATTTAATTAAATATTAAACTATAATTTTATTATATTACACGTAAAGTTTCAAGTTGCCGCCTTGCAAAAATTGTTAATGACATTTGGGATGGCATGGCAAAAGAGAGAGATGGGGTGGGTGCGGGTGTACAATGCAAGGGGTGTGACGAGAAACTTTTTCTCACTATTCCAACTTTTTGTGGCTTAGAGTTCATGTGTGTACGTGTGTGTGTGAGTGTTTGTGTGTGCGAGTGTTGTAAAATGCACAAAAGCGTAATTAAATACATAATGAACAACGCAACAATATAAACAGAGGCAAGAAGCAACCACTGGAAAGGTTGCCACCGAGTTACAGTACAGCATATCAAAAACATTTTCGTGTATATAAGTCGTATGAGAAACAAAAAATAAAATATCCTTTACACAAATTTGTTCAACAACCAACCAAACTCTGAACAGGAAGCTCATTATGACTACAACTACAACAGCAACTATTAAAGGCAACTGCAAATGCTAGCAATGGTTTTTTTTTTTCCTTTCGTTGTTGCTCCTCATGTTCAGATTGCATCAAAAATGTTCACATAGTTAATGCATGTTTGATTTTGTATACCCTTAGTGAAAGTACAAGTACATTCATTTTCATGAGAAGTTTGCAATTTATAAAAGGACTCTGAAGAACGTTTTCGATAATATGTATCTCATTGGCATACGTTTTTGAAATAACCTGCATTGATCACTGAAAGGTAGTTCTTTAGTCCTAGGGTTATATTTTTAGGGTATAGAAACTTCTGCATGCACCCTGCCCTTTTGTTTCGTAAAAAGCTGCTTCCAAATTAATCCAAGAACAAAGGATTTTATTTACTATTTTTGTTTTTACCGCGTGAATGCAACGAATAACCCGATGTTTGAGGTGTAAATATAATTTATTCTCATACAGAAAGTTGTAAAGTTTTTAACAAGTATGTGAAGTAAATAAATTTCATTCCTATGAAAATTTTTCATTAATGAAAATCCTTTGATATAGCTTAAGCTTTTTAGATCTATGTCCAAAATTAAATTTGCTTATGTTACTTAACATTACGCATACGCAGGGTACGCCAGCCAGATTAAGGACTCCAAAAAAAATTAGCAGAATTTTCGATGAAAATGAACAAAAAAGTCAAAAAAGAACTCGATAAATATCAAAGACATTCTACAAGGTTTCAGCTACAGCAAATAAGTTCTTATTGAGTCCACTTATCACACACATATACACACTGGTCCCTAAATCCATTCCGGTTTCAACTGCCATTGGTTGAAGTTAAATACATTTTGAGCTGCCTTTGCCTTATCTTTGGCCTGCTGTCAGTTCTCACTATCAATCATCATCATCATGGGACGCCATGGATGTATATTTCATGGTTAGCCTACCACTACTACTACTATGTAGTACTATCACATGGTGCACCTAAAGTTAACTGAAACTGGACACTTACATATATATGAGTATATTAGACTGGATATGCATTGCCTTTCTCGGACGGGGAACTCACCCACTTAATTAAAATTACAGAGCTTATCTTGCCAGACTGAAAGGTACTTGGTAGTTGGATAGGCTGGCCAACAGTTTGGCAAGAATTGAGATCTAAATTGGCAGCATATTTAGGGGAGTTGTTGTTCTCTGTATATCGTATATCAAAACACTTTGGATTTTAATTGAAAATTATTGTGTGTTTTGAGTCGAGCTTGAGGCAATTATAATTCCATAACTGGGCACAGCATCGATTACCATTCAGGAAAGGGCCAGAGAGAGAGAGGGAGAGAGAGAAATACCATGGTTCCCCATGCCCAATTGATACGTTTACTCTACTATATAAAATCCCCATGGATAATAATTGTTTCATGTAAATCACGTTCTGTATGAAGGCCAGGCCACATCACAAATAATATGCACAAATGATATTAAATTATGTCAAACATATTTCTTGCCATTCAGCCAACAATATTTAATAAAGTGTTTGCCATGCTACCTGCCCATTATTGTTTGCAAATTTCCAAAGGCCTTTTCAATCAAGGGGTGGAGGGGGAAGGGTATGGGTAGGCAATTAGATTTTCCAGTGTGTTATTATCGATTGTCTACACATATTGAGAAATATTTTGTGTAAACTGCAAAGTTCGGTCACGTCTTTGGAATTTAATAAAGTTTAAAGCCAATTATCAGCATTGTTCAGTAATTAGTCGCATCGCATTGTGATTAATATTTATGATTTTAGCAACTATCCCCTTCGTTTACACCAAATGCCCGCCCTACCATTTTTGTTATTTGTAAGGTGCATTCCATTTATTCATTTAATCAGACACATATATCGTATCTTAAGCTGCTTATTAAATAGGCTGTTTTAGCCAAGGCGTAGACTTTGGCTTTAACAATATCTAATGCTAAAATTCACTCTCCTCCTTAGGGGATATTTTAGAGAACTCTTTTAAATCCCTCCCTTTCCCTCTAAGGAAGACCTCTCTCTTAAAGCAGACACCTTTCTTGAGCGAACAAAAAATCAACTACTGTCACCTTTCGCCAAAGAGAGTTTTCACTGTAATTTACGTATATGTATACACAAATTTCAACTCTTTAGAACCAAGTCCGCCGCTTATAAACTATTTTTTATCTCTATTTTCCTTTTACATTTCTCTTCTCTCATTGAAAAGCAAATTTCGTTAGTAGTATTACGTTGGACTTCCCCCTCCTTTTCCATAATATACTTAAATTAAAAACCGAGTTCCGTTTTTCTCTTACCCGAAATCCTCTCATTCGCCTGGTCGCCTCTAATGAGCATTTATCATGCACGCACGGCGATGTTGGCAAATGAAAAAAATACAGAAATACGTCAAAAGGTGTAGCTCAGAAGAACAGACAAAGTTGATGGAAAAAAAAAAACAAAAAGAAAAGGAAAAAAATAACAGGAAAATCAACAAAAAGAAACAAAAAAAAATTAATTTACATATCACAGATCAAACGCAAGAGCAAGCAAGACCAGTTGTAGAATCAACGAATATTCCCCACCGAAACACACACACATCTACATACATACATACATATGCATAAATTTTACGCACAACTGGATTATCATGCGAATGCGGTTGTGTTGCTAAGAATGAGGATAATGCTGATGATATAGCCTAGTCATGGATGTTGCGATGTATGTAATGTAATATGTTTTTTTTTTTTGTTTCGGATGGATACGGAAATCAGCACAAAAGAAGCTCAAAAGGGGCAACAGACGTAGACAGAGACAGATACAAAAATAGAGAAAGAGAGGGAGCTTTTCGGAAGACAATGACTGCCAAAGCTATGGGAAAAGGAGTGAGGGGATGTGTTAGAAAGAGACAGCTAAATAGACAGTCCTGACAGGTTGGTCTGGTTGGGTTTTGCAAAATTCAGAAATGCCGTCATTAATCTTTATTTGCGCCCCGGCGAACGCGTGAATAATTTAGCCACCTAATAATAAATCATTGCAGCCTATGCATTAGTTGACTGTCGCTCATGTCTCTACACACACACACACACACTAAACACACACGCACACACACACACTCAAATACTTACACACACTTGCATACACCCACCCGCACACTTTATATCTCACATCATCTCTTTATGCCCCAGCGGAAGTGCAGAGTTACATGCCTAAATGCTTATCAAATTTTATATACACCCGCCCTCATCCCACTTCACCTCACCTCACCTCACCACACCTCATTTCATTTCATTTCCATCTCTTCTCCGCTCAATCCACTTCACCTCACCTAACCTTGTCGCTTCATTTTTCGTAGGGGGGTTCCGCAACTAATGAGCATTAATTAATTGCCAAGTCTACAATGGGGTAAAACCAGGATATGCCACGCCTACACTAACCCATTGTCAGTCTGTCTGAAAGAAGACATTATGTGCGAATAAATATCTATACATATGTGTGTGTGTATGTGTGTGTGTCAGCACACACACGCGCTCAAAATTTAATTTTCTTAAATGAATCTTACACTTGGTTAAATATAACAGAAACTGATTAAACAAAAATCAAATAATCAAGAAAAGTTGCTTAAACTAATTTTTATTCTTGATCTTTAGATTAGCAAATTTAATTTTAGCAGCTAACTGTTCTTCGAAATAATTTACGAACTTAGAATGTTGCAATTGCAGGGGTAGATGCTTTTTTATGACTTTGATTGAGATTTCATGAAATAAAATAAAAACTAGAAAGATGGACTAACTTCGGCCGTGCCGAAGTTCGTATACCCTTGCAGATTTTCTCTATATAATTCATCAGAAACGTTATTGTAAATTAAACATACCAAATTTACAAATTCAAAATTTTGAGCTTGAGGAAAAAAATTTTTCATACAAAATTTTTTTTTGTACCGATTGTTCCTATAGCAGCTATATGATATAGCCAACCGATTCTGATAAAACTTGATTGAAGTATTAAGAAGCATATTAAACTCACAAATATCAAATTTCGTGGCATTCGGTTGAAAAACAACAGAGATATTGAGGATAAACCTTATTCATGACCGATCGTTCCTATGGGAGCTATATGATATAGTCGTCCGATTCAGATCAAACTTAGTTGAAGTATCAAGAAGCATATTAAACTCATAAATATCAAATTTCGTGGCATTCGGTTGAAAAACAACTGAATTATTGAGGATAAACCTTATTCATGACCGATCGTTCCTATGGGAGCTATATGATATAGTCGTCCGATTCAGATCAAACTTAGTTGAAGTATCAAGAAGCATATTAAACTCATAAATATCAAATTTCGTGGCATTCGGTTGAAAAACAACGGAGTTATTGAGGATAAAGCTTATTCCTGACCGATCGTTCCTATGGGAGCTATATGATATAGTCGTCCGATCGGGATGATTCCGAGATATACAATGCCTGCAGCAAAAAGGAGCCTATGCTGAAAATTTCAGCTCTGTAGCTCTTATGGTCTCGGAGGAGAAGCTGTTGATCCAGACAGACGGACAGACGGACAGACGGACATGGTCATATCGACTCGGCTATTCATGCTGATCAAGAATATATATGGGCAATTCTCCAGAAAGGTCAACCACAGCCAAAAAATTCAAACTCATTGAAAGCATGTTATTCTTACATTTTTTTATAACGAATATATTAGATTTAATTATTATAAAAGAATTTTGCTTTTATCTATAATACATCTCGAAATATTGGCCACTCAAGCCGAACAAGTGCAAAAGTTCTATTTTGAGGATTTCTATTGCAGATTTGGTTTTTATTTATGTTCTTAAAGAGATCCACTACGCAATGTAATTTGCATTTTAAAATCTTTCTTTATGTTCAAAGAGTTAAAGAAAAATGTAAAAGGACCGATGCAATTGACTACACGGTAAATTTTTGCGTCTGTTCCATCGTATATTTCGATGTCACGTGCGACCTCGAAATATAGGTTTTGTTATCATTAAGTCAAAAGTATTTATGCAACTAGCATGAAAATTCATTAGCAAACATACTTTCGTATTGCAAATTTAATAAAATCAATTTAACTCGCAGATATCAATCTGTTTGACCGGAGTGGTTAATTTAAAATGTGTAGCGTACGACACCGTAGTAAGGAAAAGAACAAATTTTATCAAGCTACAGTGAATTTGAAATTCATGTTGTGAGTAACGAAATTAAAAATATAATTTTTCTTTAGATGATTATACCAAACAGTGAAAAATGCAAATGGTGGAGAGAAAAAGTATAGAATAATGAAAAATAAATGCAAAAAAAGTAAAAAAAAAAAAAATGTATGGTGGAAAAAATGTCACGTTCGACCTGTCACGTGCGACCCTGAATAAAAAGTGAATTAAAAAAAACTACTCAATATTTTTGAATCAAATAAAAAACATTATAAAGACGCATCATTTCCTATTAATTTAAAATTATTTTCAAGAAATTTTTATTTAAGGTTTCGCTAAAATCTGCGGTTGAACTGTTCGTTTCAAAGCGACTTCGTTTTGTAGCGTGCGAACTCGTTGGTTTTTTCAATTTTCTCGAAAACGAGCACTTGCCCAAAATCACCCTTATCACCAATTATAGTGCTTATCAATAGCTATAAGATCCACCATTTGTCGAAATAAAAAAATGTTTTGGTATTTGATTTTTTTTACTTTGAATGCGTACGAATGTCACATTCGACACTAGAGAATTGCCCATATACTTTATATAGTCGGAGATGCTTCCTTCTGTGCGTTGCAAACTTCTGACCAAAATTAATATACCCTCTGCAAGGGTATAAAAATATTTTGATAATCTCAAGGAAAAGAGTTTTTAAATAATTTTTTTAATCATGGATCCGTTGCGAAATTTCATTTGAAATTCCGAAAATTTGAAAATCTGAATTTAAAGATAATTTGGATTTCACTATAGAAGCATTTTTCAGATAAAGTTTTGTCATTACTCAGAGATATTATACCTATAGAAATAAATAAAATACGCTCTAGCGATTTACTTATAACATTTTTAGTAAATTAATTAATCTTGTTCCTACAGTCAGAAAACAAATTCTAAAAAATAAATCTTATAATAATTATAATATATCATTTTTAGCTTAAGGCCTAGTAGATATAGCTAGTAAGAAGATTGGCTGTAATTTACAATCACTGCTTAATCACATTATAAATAATGAAATAAATAATATCTAATTTATCTCTTTATAAAATATGATCCCTTAATTTAAATACATTTTCAAGGGTATTTGCTATGCAATTCTTTATTATATTTAGCTCCAACTTTCCGTTTAATATGGTATTCAATTTATTTTACTTGATGAGTTAAGCTTAAATTCTATTTTAATTTACAACCATAAATATCAGACACTAGGTAAAACCACAAAGTCAACTTCTGCCATTTTCAACCAACATAATTTGATTACATTGCAAATGGTTCACACACAGAAAAAAGAAAAGAAAAAAAGGAAACAAAAATGAAAAGAAGAACATAGGCAAATAAAATGTAGAAAAAAAAAAAAAAAATGAACTGGAAATAGATTGAAAATTCATTTTGCAACTAAATAGGAATTTTAATTAAACTATGCAAAGATGGAGTAGACAACAAATTATTGCTTTTAAATTGTTTCTAGCCAGGTGGAATTTCTGCTGCAAAGAAGGATAAACTAACAACCAAGTGTCGAAGAGAGAGAGAAGAGAGAGAGAGAGACAGAGTAAGTCAGAGAGAGAGAGATGTTTATGAGGTAAAACTGGGAAGGGTGGCGGAAGGTTCCATAAAATATGCCAAAATACTTTGGCATATGTCAGACAGAGAAAAGGTTCGACAGTTTTTTAAGTTTCTTTTTTTTTTTTTTTTTGAAGAAATGCAATAAAATATTTAAATGACCAATCAACAAATTGTGTTGAAATTTTGTTTTAACCGAAAGCCCAGACCAATTCAACCCATTTTTCCCACCGTGACATCCTTTATAGCCCCAAGGCATTTGTATTGGTATTGAAGGTTTTTGTTGTTGTTGCACATTTTTTAAATTGATATCCTACACATCCTTGCAGATGCAATTGGAAAATGCAACTCCACTTGCATTGCGGTCAATTGCAGTGTCAAAGTTGCAAATATTTTCAATTAAAAATGTTTTTTCTCATCTCTTGTCGATCTCTGTCTGACTGTCTCTCTGTCTGTCTGTCTGACTGTCTATCTGTCTGTCTGTGTGTCTGCCTGCCACTTTTATGCCGATTTAATTGTGTGTGTATGTATGTATGTGTCCCATTGAGAGCTTGTGTCTGTGTATGTTGGTTAGACAAATTGCACATTGCCCATTTGTGGCCAAAAGTGGGCATGACATATGCTAAGGGAGTGTATGTGTGTGTGCGTGTGTTTGTGGTGTGACAATTTTCAGAATTTTCTTGTTTGAATGAATTTACCAGCTACGAGAGGAGAACAACAAATTGTTGCCAATTTCCATGATGCATAATCAAATGAATTGCCCCTTACCCATTTCAGTTTGTCATTCAATTGCAACCAAATAGTTTCCATCAATTACAAAAGAATGTAACAAGAATTTTATTTCAAGTTTTTTTTTTTGGAAAAATACATTGTTATTTATTTTATTTGTCTAAATGTAGAAGAAAAATCCATCCAACATTAGTACTAAAATTCCTTTTGAGAAATAATTCCCTGACGTTTTGTCTGATGTTGACATTGCTGCAAACAATTTCTGCTGATGACTTTTTAGTATCTAACAAACATAAACAAAAACATACAACAAAATAAATTTTCATTATCTTCTTAGGAAAGAAAACAAAAAAAGCTCAAATTTTAATCTAAAAATCTACCAGTTCGATGGCTCTGTGTCTCGAGATATGCTTTTCAACTCTTTTGTGACTTTTTGAGATTTTCTAATGATTTAATTTTGAAATTTCTTAAGGAACATTCCCAGCCGTTATTCTATGCTTAATCATAATTATCACAAGCTTAATATCCAGGTTTTCTCAATTCGTCGATCTTATATTGCCAAAAAGTTGCGATCTTATAATCTAACGATTGACATAACTGACATTAATCAAAATACTCTATATAAATTAAATTAAATTAAATTTAACGTTCAGTCATGTTTTTTTTCCTTGGCTTTCGTTGAAATTTAGTTTCCTTTTTTTTAACTTGAATAAACTTTGAATTTTCCAAGAAAAGGTTTACGAAATAAGGAAAATGCAGTTTTCCTTTTCTTTTTTTTTTTTAACATATTTAACTTGGATTTTCTTCAAATTTTTCCAAGAAAAGGTTTACGAAACAAGGAAAGGAAAAAAAAATTCTACATCAAGAGCAAGAACAACAATCTGTTGAGCCTCAAAAAATACCTTGGGATTTAAATGCTATTTACACAGCTTTTGTCTGGCCAATAACGTGCGCCAAAAGCAAAAGCAAAAACTCCAAATCCAAGCCTAGAAAACGGAAACCTCATTTTGCAATCCTTCGCATAGTCCGTCCGTCCTTCCGTCCGTCCCTCCCTCTTTAGCTATACATACATATGTGCATACATACATATACATATATATCCCTTCAAAAATTGCCCCGCCCATGTAGGCATCGAATAGAATAGAATAGTTGTTGCTGTTGTTGGTGTTGACCTTTTTGGTATTGTTTTGGGGCGCACGTAGCAAAAAAGGGCTAAAAATGTGACACTTGGGGAATGGGCAGCTTAGTACCCATTCCCACACCCGCACTCACACTCGCACCCTTACCCTTACTCTCTACCTATGGAACCCATCAAATCTGGCTGTGATTCAACTGGAAAATGTGCACACCTGTCGACACAAGCAGCATAAGGGCAAAGGTATGGAAGAAAGACGGGCAGGGACTGGGTGGATGGGTGTTGGTGGTGGCAGCATCCGCCGACCTATTCCCAGACCAGGCACGGCCACTGGTACTGTTATTACCTTGACACATGTGTAACGGCTTTGTTTTCTTTGTATTGTTGTATTCAACTGTAGCAACAACACCCAGAACAGCAGCAGCAGCATCAGCAGCAGCGACAGCAATAGAAAAAGGAAAAGCCGCTTTTCTCTAACGAGGAAGGCTTTCGCCTTTCCTTTACCACTCCCTCCCATCTACTGGCCTACGTTCAGCCATCCGTACCATTCCGTGTTGCTAATGCATGTTGAGTCCAGCTTAAGACACAATTTCAGTCTTTTCGGCAAAGATTTGTTCTTGTTTGATGTTAAAACAGATGCCAACAGGACAACAAAATCCATAAGAAAACAACAAATATTTTTTCATATCGAACTTCAATCAAATGTACGTTGAACCAACAATTTAAGTGACTGTGCGAAGGAGAATCCGATTGTCGAAAAAAAAATTAAACATGAAAAGTCCAAAAATAGAAAGTAGAAATTTTTGCTTCAGAATAAAGGATTAGGAGATTTCACATTTACTTTATCAAGAGAATCAAATGAACTAATTTTTGTATACACTTTCCGGCAGTATTTCTTATCGTGTCTAACACTCTTGAAAATCACTCTTAAACACGATTTTAAATATATTTTTGTAGAATTTATTTAAATAAAAACTGCAGAATTGTAATTACTTTGTTTTTTATTTAAATTTTATTCTTTCGTTAATTTTTATGGCCAATAACCAGACAAATAGACAAGTAAATTTTTATACATTTTTGAGAGTTTGTGAATACTCTAACCTTTTAATGTATTTATTTAGTAAAAGGCGAATGATATATTATAATGTAAAGATTAACACGCGAAAATGTTAGAAGCTGACCATTTCTCTCCACAAACAATCCTTTAAACACCTGTTTTTTAAACACCAACTAAGACCTCCGAGCCAAAGAAGTGTTATTTATGTGGAAAAAGTTATAGGTAGAAGACTCACATGGGAGCATGCAGCAAGCTTAAACTGGATAATTTATACTGACTCCTAAATCCCAAAACTGAATTGTCATTAAAAAAAAAACAAGTTAAAAGTAATTCACATCCATTCAGATAGCAGAAGGTTTTGAGGCGTTCATCTTACCATCTGGCAAATTAATACAAAATAAATGAATAAAACGTTTAAAAAACGAATCAAAATACGAATCCATAATGAAACTACAGACATTATTTAATAACACTTTTTTCTACATTTTCCCCATTTTGATTTTTTGTGCTTTATACATATGTATTATACATAAATGTGAAATATTTATAATTTTCTTTTCATTATAATATTTTTAGCAATTTCTTTTATTTGAATAAATTTGTACTGGATAAATTCTGAATACTTTCAGATTTTTTGATATTCACAAGTTTTTGTATCTGTTCAAAAGCTTTTTATATGATTGATATTTATATTGACTTTGCAGTTTATAGTTGATATATATAATAACCTACTACATGCATATTTAATATTACTTTCAATGCTTCGTCCTAAAAAAAAAAAATTTTCCGTTTGCCAAAAACCACAAAATCAAAAAAGAAAATGCTACACAATTTTTATGTTTCCCCATTAACTTGTCACGTGCATAAAGGCGTAATTCACTGTGAAGGAACATTTCATCATTTCAACTTTGTGTTTCACGTTTTTATTATTTTTATAAAATGTGAATTGATTTTTTGCAGATAGGTTGCTGCCACTTGGCAGGCCTCCACTGACAGGCGACGTGCCAACTGTCGTTTGCCTTAAGCAGCATCAAAAAAATCCAAAAAAAAAAAAAAAAAATAAAGCTAAGAGACGACTCCTCCTGACAAACTGTACATATATACATATATATATATATATAGTTTATATGTATATCTGTGTGATGATGATGATGATGATAGGATGGAAATCATATATGTATGTGTGTGTGTGTGTGTGTGTGCGTGTGTGTATGAGAGAAAGTAATATACTATATGTTTCAATCCGTCACCGACATCAAGCACTGTCTGCCACATTTCGTTTCACGTTCAACATGGCGTATGCATAATTTAGTATTTAAAATTTGTGAGGTGAGATGTGGAATTTGAGGTAAATTTTCTTTTTTTTTTACTTTTTACCATTGTGAAGACCTTAAAACTTTTGAGGTTTACTTAAATAGTTTTGAGGTTTTTTCAGACTGTTGTCTGAAAGCATCTATTCCTCTAGCATAACACTCATGTAATTAAGTTTCTCAGGGGGCAGCTGGCATAACTATAAAATATTTATCCAATTAATTTCTACCTGGTTTCAAAAGCAATTTATTGCAACATTTTCAACATGCTTTGCTTTCTCGCATATTTTCACTTGGCTTGTTTGCTTTTCTTCTCTCACTACATTTATACTTACATATATATAAGTATATCTTATTTCAGTCGACTCCCAGTATACTAGTATATAGACATATATAGATCCTTTTCAACGTTTTTCATCGTATTCCTCTGCTTATCCTGTTTCAACAACTGCATTTGCCCTTGGGTTGTAATTTCAGTTGCAGTTTTCTTTGCTCTTTGATTGCTGCCTTTACCCATTCACCCTTCTTCCTCCTCCTCCTCCTTCCCCACCCCACCATCTTCTAAACTAAACGCCTCAATTATAGACTCTGGCAGGCAAGCAAGCAGGCAGGCAGACAGACTGACAGCCAGACAGTTGAGGAACGCGAAACGCATCTGCTGCGACAGGCAAACATTTTTCCAGCAGTTGAGAGTGAATGAAAGAGAGGAATTTCGAAAGCGAAAAAGTGCGGAAAAGTGGTTATAGCTTCTATATATAAGTGTGTCTCTATATATATATATATGTTTACTATGTGTATCCTTGTTGTGTGCCCTGCAATTGAGCATTGGATAAATAGTTAGTTACATTTCACATTCGATTGGTAATCATCGTCACTGGCCAGAAGCTATGAAATCTAAGTAACTTGATATATATATATACTATATATATACATGCATATACATACATATGTACACATAAATAACCAAACCACATAAATCTCAAAATTAATCAAAAATATTATTAACTTTGGCCCAAATTAGTTAAAGTCAATAATCTAGTGCATTAAAACGATAAACAAGGTTCGCAACAAACATCAACTATGATTTAAAACTTAATAGGAAGATAATGTGTTAAGAATGTGATCAATGATCTATGATTTTTATAAGTATATTTAAAAATATATATATGTAGATATCTTCAATACTCTACCAAGTGTCTTTTCTATATATCTCTTTCTGCTGATAGAGAATATAAAGGATATTTTCATTTTTAAATTCTTTTCTTTTTCGATATCAATAATTTCCAAACGAAATGTTAAACGTTGCATTTTTCAATGTTGACATCGAAACGTTTTTCTTTTTCGAATTACTTATCGACTTTAAAGTTTCCGGGTTTTCAATCTACGTTCATTAATGTGGAAATTTTAAGAAAATATCGCCCAAGAGTGTGCATCAATATTAATCGAAAAACAATTTAATTTGATTTTTAATCGAATTAACGTCGCATTTAGTTCTTAAATACAGGTAACCATTGGAATATATAAATGGCTCCAAAGAATTTATGTAAATTAATAAATAATTATAAGAGATTAATGGAAAAGTATTTGACAAGTGAAACCCCCAGTCTAAAACTCTCAAGGCCTAATGCACTCAGAGTAAATGACACCGACTGAAAGACAAATCCCTTAACACAACCAGAAAAAGGATTATATAATTCAAGCCAGAAAAGGTATCCAGTTCTTAAAGCGAATAACAATTTTCCTATTTATATTTTGATCATTAAAGCAACTATCCAATGTTTAGATAGCAAGCTATTGGTAAGTGGAAGTAGAGAACTATAAAACAGTAGATAATTTTACAAAAACTGTCTTTTGATTTTATCAGGCAAATTTATTGGCAACAACAAATTAAAAGTTAAAGTAATTTAATTGTTTCAACATAAATATTGAGACTACTCTCAATTGAATCTAATATTCCTATTAAAACTGACCAAATCTAATAGAAAACTCTTAATAATAGGTGCTAAAATGGCATTCACTTTTTCTTTAAACTTTCCTTCCATAGCTTCTGAGGCTCCACACTGGAACATTGAAGATTTGTTGAAAGCAAATCGAGCTTGGATTTTTGTTTAATCTTGGACAATTCAGAGAAGTGTTGCCATTGGCCACGATGAACAGGTTTTTTCTCGTTGTTATTTAATGCATTTTTCAACTAAAAGTGACTTCGATTAGCTTGCTAAAAAATTCATTAAAAACTTTTAGCTACCAGAGATAGAGGTAGCTGACGCTGAAAAGTAACTCTAGCTACGGTTCAGGATCAGGCAACCAAGTTGAATATTTTATAAACTGTCGTTAGTAAGCATGTCATGCCACCCCTTATTCCCCCCACCCACCTTCGCCATCTTTTACACAAATTGTTGCAAGCAACAAGATAAAAAAAATATATATATACATACATATATATAAAGAAAAATGAAAAAGAAGTAAACGTGCTGCAAAAAATCAGTCGACCTGGCCGAGAGTTGCAATCTCCAAGAATCAGCAGATAACAGATAGAGAAGGTAGGGGTGGTAAGGGGGTAAGAGACAGGGCAAAATAGATGAGGCAAGGTTTGGTGGGGGTTGGGGTTCGGGTTATATTTGTGTTGATGGCGACGTCTAAGCCCTCAGGGCGAAAGCAAGAACGTGAACGTTTCGGCCAAGATGGATGACAAAATGTTTGGCCAAAGTATTTATCGGTGTGGGAGAGTTTTTCCCGTTAAGGAATAGAATGAAACAGAGTGAGAGGGAGAGGGAGAGCGAGAGAGAGAGAGAGAGAGGGAGAGTTATAGGTCAGCCAGTTGCAGTTGTCAGGTGCAAACGTGAGCCAGCTTAGAAAATTGCCAATGTGAAAATCAATTTCATCAATTTTCTCTAGCTCTTTTTCTTTTTCTTTTCCTATTCCCTCATGGTCTGAGGGCACCATAGACTTAGGTTAAAAGAGCAAAACTTGGAATATTGTGTGTGATGGACAGCACAAATGTCCAAAGACTTTAAATAGTTTTCAATGTTAGTGAACAAAGAAGAAAATCTGTTAGTGATACTCTATTACTATAAATTATTAAAATTGTTTTTAAATATTTTAAAAATATTTCAAATTCCTGTTTTATATCTCCCATTTTAAAGGGTTTCAGTAGATTCAGATTGTGATAACAAAAAAATCTTCTGTTTGGATCCTCTAAGCACCTTCTGTTTACTGACTAAGCAAGTTTTAGAGACTATTTAAAATAGAATATTATACATATAGAAAATCATGCGGTATAGGATTTTATTTTTTAAAAGTAAAACAAAGATTAAAGCTTGTTTTTAAACTTGCGGAAATTAATGCGACTTCTTAATTCATAGAGCAGAGCACAATTCAAATTAAATATTAATTAATTGAAATTAAAAATTCTATTAATCTTTGGCATAGGAAATTCAAGAAGAGATATTATGCCTAACGGCAGCTTTTTCTAACCTTATAAATAGGTTAGCTGTAGCTTAAATAAAGAGTATCTAGATGTTGGTTTACCGCTTTTATATATTAGTTTTTATTTTTTTTTGGATTTTATCTATCCGTTGCCATTATTTTATGTTGTGTGTTTTTCTTTATTTTTTTTTCAATTTGTAAATAACATTTCATTGTCAGCAAAGTTTGTTTGCCAGCTTTCCACAAATTATTAGCCAAAATAATGAGATGGCCAAAAGAAAGAGAAAAAAAAAAAGAAATCCGCAGTTGATAAAGCGAAGCAAACCGATGCTTACACAGCAACCAGCTAACAGTATATGCCCATTCCCTTTTCCGGTTATATCGAACCCTCAGCAATGACCTAATAAATCCGTTTTATGTCTTGCCTTGGCGCCGCCTTCAATTCGTCTGGCAAATGAACGGAAATGCCAAAAGCATCGCATCTATCTATAGCGCCATTCGATTCATATTCAAATTCAAATTCAAATTGTGGGCGTGGCACAGCCATTTATTGTCTGGGCCATTAGCTGCACTAATGATCCGATCCATTCACCAGGCGATGCCATTGGAAAATGACAGAATGAGAAGGTGCTGAGAGCTGGAGGACAACAAAAGGAAGAGAAGAAACGGCGGCCTATATTCCAGTTGGCAGTTAGAATGCAGACCCAGACATACACACCCAGACCTCCCACACACATACACACACACACACAGATACAAACAAAGCACACATACAGGCACACATCGGCATTGTCAATATGCTTAATGGATTTTCAAATATTTAAACAGCATCAAGAGAACCATAGAACTGCGGTTACCCTTTACTCTAGTCGCTTTAGATTCCATTTGATGGTAGAGTAACTGACTCTGACTTGAACTTTTTTGTAATTGTTTTTTTTTTTTCTTTTACTAAATGGATTAAAGTACATTTGCACATTTTATAAATGCAAATAAATCAAACATTATAATCAATATCCAATAAGTGCGGAAAGTGTAATGATTTATTATACACTGACTAATATGTTTGCCAATCCATTGGCTAATTGATAATAATTGGGTCATCTGTAAAGGGATAAATTTACATTTAAATATATAAAAGGAAATTTACACTAATTATAATTTAATTCAAGTTATTAGTTAGCCAGAGTTTAAGATATGTACAAGGGTGTTGGGGATACCCACAAACAAATAATAACGCGGATTTGAACAATTTGTTAAAGAAAATTAAATGTTTCTGTATAACTTTCCTAATTTATCTATTAAAAAAAAAAGATATCTGCTTACAATTAATTTATTTATTAAACAAAAAATAGGAAAATGAAGTCACGCTTAACAAAAGTAAAGTCTTTGGATTTGCGAATACATAATATTTTTTAATGCAAAGTTTTTGTTAATGCAAAGGCAATAAGTTAATAAGTTGCATTTGTGCAAAATTTACAGATTAATCAGTATGACTTATTTTCCACAACATTTTTATTAAATTGTTTAATTTAAATATCAAAGAATTTCTGACAATTTGCATATCGCTTTGGTTACCTACAATAAACATTCCAAACTCTACGATCAGGTTCAGACTTTGAGAATATGTTCTGCAGATTGCAAATTAATTTTTATATAAAAGAAAATAAATGTTCCTGATAGATTTCTTACAATAAACAGATAAATCTAATCAAAACTATATCTGAATTCTTTTAAAAATCAAACTAGACGTAAACATTCATTTAAATAGGTCCCAGAAATTGTTCCATATGATTGTGTTGTTTTAATAGTTCTCCTTCACAATCATAACGTAATATAATAAAAGTGTAATAAATTTCAAAATAAATTAATAAAATATGGATAACCCAGGCTTTTTTCGCATCAGAAGCCTTTTCAATATTCAATTAGTTATATAAATACCTTTTTTATAAAACGAATTTCCTTTTAATTTTCTGTAACAAAGAATAATATAAAATTTAACGGATTTCAGAAATTTGTTATGGTGCATTTTTGTCGCGAGTTGTTAACTAACTATTTTTTTTTTTAACATATATATTTTTTTTTTGCTTTTTCCCGAGATTTGTCTCGCTTCCGTTTGCTGAATTGTTAAATGCATTTTTGGCATTTATACTCTATGTAAGCGAATACATATAAATATGCATTTTATTTCATTTCAATTTAAAGTTTTAATGAGTTTTTCCATTGTGCCCTAATGCCTTACGTATAAATCTGTGTAAATGTATTTGTTTGTATGTGTGTGTGTGTGTGTGTGTGTGTGTGTCAGTAAAGGGCTGCCAACTCGCTTTTGCGGCTTGGCAGTTGTTTCGCTTCCAGTTTATTTATGAACTTTTTTTCTCCTGTGCCGATTATTTTTTGGCAGAGGTTTTATTTAAACAATTCCTTTTTCCTCTCTGTTCGCTTATTTTTTTTTTTTTTTGTTGCTTGTTTGTTCCTTGCGGAGATTTGAACAAATTTTAAATTAATTTGGAAATAAATTCAATTTAAATACAGCTTAGTTGTTATTTTTAGCTCTGCCAGAGTTTCAACTAATTGCAATTTTATGCAATTTTCATATCTATTTATGATTTTTAACTCTCTTTTTAAATATTTCAACTAAACTGGTAATTGATTTTATTATTTTTTCCAATTTTTGTTATTTGAAAATTAATTTCACTAAATAGAAATCCTTCGGCTTGGGGGCTAATCTACAATAAAAATTTATTTAAACAATAGATGAATAAAAATTTATAACAATTGCATTTATTCTCTGTTCCAATAATGGCCAACAATGAACAAATTGGCCAATAAGACTGAGTACAAAAAAAAGGTCCATGTCCACTTTTTGTCAATGTGTCACTCACAGCGAAAGGAGACCATTGTTAATATAGAGAGAGAGAGAGAGAGAGAGAGTGAGAGCAAATGGGAGATGTGAGATGGGAATTCCCGCTGACAGACATATCGATAAATACCAAAACGCCGGTGTAGCCGAAGGGCAGTATGACATTAATGAGCATTGTGTAAACTTTCCTCGTCGCAATTTGTCATGTCACTCATCTTGTCCCATTGTTTCCATTGTTACATTCTGACTGCATTGTTGATCAATTGAAGTTCTCGTTAAAACGAAGAAAACAACGAGAGAAAAAAATGAAGAAAAATGCCTTAACAGAAGCCAAAAATTTCTCATTTTTAGCATTTCCCTTTTTATTTTACTTTTTTAGGCATAACCAAAACAAAGCAAAAATTCAATTTACTTATATTTCGGTTTAAGAAAAACGAGTTAGCAGTTTAACTACTACAACAACTAATTAATTAATGGCTAATATCGTATATTAAATTTTAGGTCTAACATAATTAGATAGAAATTGAATTTACTTATTTAGTATCGAATTTGATCAATATTTATATTATTTGTTTCAAGAAAATGACAGTAAGGTCCTGATTCCCAAATAAACCCGATAAGCCGTTCATATAAGTAATTAAAAAATTAATGTAATCGAACTTGAAGTTTCATAATCAATGCGATTTATTCTGTTCCCTATATAACCCATATTAAAACCAAGAAATTGTGAAATACCGATCTTGCTTGCTATCGGTACTCTGTGTAAGTTTTGAGGTTGTTGCAAGTACCAATCATTTGATTTAATTCATTTCATTTAGTCGATTCAATATATTAGCCTTCTTCTTATATGGTTTTTGCAAGCCAATTTATCCGGTTGCTAACATCACACATACTCATTTAACCAATCAAATGTTCCTGCTTACGAAACTTTTTCGTTCGCATTTTATATATAAAAATGAAATCTATAATATTTAATGGGGAAAAAAAATCTCAATTAAAATTGCAATTAAATGCACTCCTCTTGCCGACCAACTTCATGTACGATGGATGGACAATGAACAGAAGAAAAAAAATACATAAAATATATGAATTGAATTGATTATAATTTATATTATAATTATATGAACAAATATGAGACTGGTGCTGTGAGGCGTGAAATTTAAATGCCATATAAATGACATAAATGCATATGGACCCTATTCAAAAAATATATGTATGTATGTATATATGTCGATACTTAAATAAGTATATAATGATAATTATCGATATATAAAACGTTTGGCAAATTATTGGTTCTAAGTAATTAATCACCACATAATTTGGTAATTTTAATTTACTATTACGAGAGCCATGAACTGGACACTGAATAGCAAATACACATACATATGCACACACATACTATAAGCATACGCACACAAGGGCAAAATGCAACTGTGTGCATGTGGGCGAGTTTCTGTGTTTCTATGCACCGTTAATTAAGATTTAGTATACTGCCACCACCCATTCGATCAGCCTTGTCTCTATATAACAGCTCCTCTCTCTCCTCTACCCCCCTCTTGTCTGCATCCCCTTTGAAATTTTCTGGACGCAATTAAGCGACAATAAGCATTTAATACACATTTTCTCTCTCTAATAAACACACACACACACTGACACAGTCTCGCAGCTCACACACACAAACACACAGACACAAATACCCACCATTTGTTTATATTCGCCTTTAATGCCACGCCCATTAAGTACACACCGTCCCTCCTAACAAAATAACAACAATTTGTTAGCTAATTTAAGGCCCCGAAAATGCCGCATTCGCCGCGTCTCAATGGCCAACATTATCCTGGCTATTTATTTGCACTCACAAAACATACAAATGTCGGCCCATATATACATACATGTGTACGTCTGCGTGTACATTTGTTACTTATTTATATATATGTACATATATGGTTAGCAATTAAAAATTATCTGAGAGACGGCATCGGGCATAAAATACACTGAAAAGTGGTTTTAAGGGTCATTTGTAAGGAGATTGAAAAAAAGTCACCATATGACGATGATGTTGTTGAAACGTTGTTTACTAATTTAACATTTCAAATATATATTTGCACTTTTTTATGTATGTGACCTTTTGTGACTTTAAAGCCGGTTCGAGGTCAGATATTTAGCATTGGAATAGCTCTTTTTCGGGAACCAGGCTTTGATACAGAGTTTACGATTTGTCTTTTCACTACTTCAACGCTAGAACTAATTGGGAATCATTAGCTCATAACTTCATAACGCATATATATTATGGTTTAAAAGTCAATTTATTT
Source organism: Drosophila sturtevanti (assembly GCA_018150375.1). Lineage (NCBI taxonomy): Eukaryota > Metazoa > Arthropoda > Insecta > Diptera > Drosophilidae > Drosophila > Drosophila sturtevanti. The sequence goes on along the minus strand of JAECWJ010000341.1, from coordinate 827,821 downwards.
CCTCTGTTGGAAAGCAATATCTTTCGATACTTCAAATGTTAGTGCGTGGCAATTGCCTCCGTTTCTAATTTTAGAGTTCTTTTTTAATGAAAATTAAACATTTACTTTATTATCTATATCTTTCTTCTGTGCGGTGAATAATTAGATTGGATTGGAAACGAAAATATAGTATATTATGATAGTTCTTACACTCTCGAAAACAGAAAATTTGCTTTCTGCTTTGCGTTTCACATTTTCATTTCAAAAAATGGAGGCCGGACAAAATTAACTAAGCAAAAATCTATCCGAACAAACTAATTTAACAACAAATCGAAGAATTTCAATATTGACCAAAAATTAATTAACTATTTTCTAGTAAATTTGCAATAACAAAAAAAGATAGTTTGGATTTATCTTCGCATCTCTGCTATTATATTTATCTTATTTGTAACTATTCACTGACTTCAATGTCTAAATACATTTCATTAATTTAATGTCATGGAAGTGTAATAAATTTTCTTACATAATTTGTCTTTAGGCGGAGGGCCACAAAACTTGCATCAGATTAGTAATTATGTAGCACACACACACACACGCAAACACACTCACTCACTAACTCACGCACAACCAAATGCCATAAATCCGCGCATAAATACAAATTACACAAGAATTCACCCACATACAGTAAATTGAAGGACCTTTTCGGCAATATCAATTTACTTTCGACAGTCAAAGGTTAAATAAAAGTTCATGCATAATGAAACTGTTTAGATGTGCCGTCGTGTATCTTTTCGTTATTTTTTTTTTTTTGTCCACTGGGCTCATTACTTATGTTTTATGACATCGAGGACTACTTGGTTTATGCTTTGGTATTTTGGCAATTTAGCATTTTGATATGAAATCCATTTAAGGACCTTATGATGCATGGGGATTAGCATGCCACATGGTGGCAAAGAAGGCAAAGGATCGCAAAGTTTTAATGTATTTTCATTAATAAACTAATGTTACCTTACTGTTTACTGTTCATTACAGACAATCATACGCGAAATGAATCGCCTGGGCATGATGGTGGATCTCTCTCACGTATCCAAGGGCACTATGCGTGATGCTCTGGAGGTTAGCGAAGCTCCTGTGATATTCTCACACTCATCGGCCTATGAACTGTGTAATACAAGTCGAAATGTACAGGATGATATACTTCAATCATTGGCCAAAAATGGCGGCCTAGTTATGGTTAATTTCTATTCCAAATTTTTATCATGCAGTGATAATTCAACAGTTCAGGATGCAGTCGGTGAGTGATACGAATTCTCTAAATTATATTTTTAAATAGCTATAAGTATATAGAAATTTTCTAGCTAAACTTACTACTAGTTAGAAACTGACATTGAACCCATATATAATAATAATAAAATAAGATAAGAATATAATAAACAATCTGTACTCAAGTATCTCTAAATTATACCTAAACCCTAATCAATAGCATTTTTCAAGCGTCTTAATTTGATTTTAAAAGATTTAAATCTGTCTCTTATTAGTGCCCAGCAGTTTCTTCACACGTTTTTAAATCTTTGACTAAGGTTTAGTACAATTAAATTTAATTATTATTTATTAAGAGTTAGTTAAAGTAAAAGCAAATCTAAACTCAACACAAAGGAAACAAGATGACTTTAAAGATATTTATCCGTACGATTTAAAAAATATTAATTCATTTATACATATAAATCTTTATAGCATAATAAATTTTGTAAGCAATCCAAGTTCCATATGAACTCTATGATCTGCATAAGGAGACATCCCTTTATCATTTGTTAACATAGTAGCTAACCATTAAAACCATCTTTGAAAGACTTCCATTCATGGTTTTTTGTGTGGTTCATATTATTTTTTTTTTTTTTTTTTTTTTTTTTTGTTCGTATAGCTGGAAAATCAATCAAAAACCACTGACTTGCCGCTGCCTGTCTTTTGTGGCCCTGATTGTTAGTCTATTGTTTCAGTTACATAGTTCATTATTGCCTCCTGTCTTTACACACTCTCTCTCTCTATCTCTCTCTTTCTCTCTCTCTCTCAATCTTTTCTCTCTCTATTCTGATTGAGATTCCTTTTGACATCTCTTTTTTCTTTTTGTTTTTGCTTTGGACACGCCATCAAAATGGGTCTCGTAATCACTTCCTGATTCGCTGACTTCATTTTACCCCCATCATCACCATTTTTGTTGTTTTGTTGTTCCTATGTACCTATATATATATATATATAGGAATATTCCGTGATGAAGTTGTCTAATGCCATGTGATTTTACTATAATGCTCTGTCTCTCTCTCTCCTTTATTTTCATGCGGCATTGCCATTGTCCTGGACGACACATTTCAAATTTGGAAAATTTTAATAATGCTGGATTATGGCAACAATCAACAACAACAACAACAACAACCAACCAACTCACTTAACAATGGCCCTTAATGAACTTAACAACAACTCTGATATCCGATATCCTCCTCTACCGCTCCTGCTCCTGCTGCTGCTCCTGCTTTTGCTGTTGCTTTTGCTGCTGACCAACACAAATATAGCGCATATTAATCACATTAAGCGCGTAGCTGGCATCGATCATGTTGGCCTCGGAGCCGGCTACGACGGCATTAATTAGTAAGTAAAAGTCATTTATTTCACTTAAATGCGCATTTTCGTCGGCCACACGGACCTTCCGCACGGTTTACAGTGTGCAAAAAAAAACAAAAAAAAAAAGAAGCAAAAACAAAAAAAGAAGGAAAACCGAAAAAAAGAAATTATAGACAGAAAAAGGCCACTCTTTGCAGGTGGCCTTTCCTTTACTTATAAATAAACTATATATATATATATGTATGCACATACATATATATGTATATGTACTTTTTTAAAAGTTATTAATTGATTCTATTTAAGTCGTGGGTCTTAACATTGGCATATTGTGAAAGGTGAAGCCATTGGCATCAATTTACCGCTCGTTATGGCCACTTCTTTTCATACTCTGTACAAAATGAAGCAAGCAAGTCGTCCGACTTTGTTTATACTCTGTACCAATGAGAGATATTCCTTCAAAATCGCCAGTAATTAAATATAAAAATTGTTATATATTGTCCCTTATTTTATGGGATCTGAAATGTTTCCTTCAGCCTATTTCATACATTTTGGGTAATTTAATATAGCATTTTAGTTTATTTTTATAATTTTTTGATAACCTAATGCATTGAATAGCAAAAACGATCGCTTTAGATGTAGTATTAAATTTTCAATCAATGTGTTAAGTTATTTAATCACATAATTTGCATTTTTTACGTAACGAAACGATTTACAATCCGTATTAAAGTATATTAAAATTGTGTAAAAGCTTTCAATTGATTTATTGTAATTTATAGAAACAAAGTAATTTTTCCAACAAAGGTTTTCATGCCTTTTCTTTAGTTTTAACCACTCCCGGAGTGGCAAATATGCTCGGCAAATATTTGAACAGAATCTATACCCATGTAAGGGTATAAAAAAGTTGACATTTTCTATTATTAAAGTTTATAAATTTTGGAAATATTTAAACTATTACCACTTTCAATCTGTTCGTGATTATGAAAAACATTTGTTTTAAGCGAATGCTAATCCTTTCGTTCTGTTACTAATTTCATTCGCAATGTTGAAAACCATAACACTTTGGAAATGATAATATAAATAGTCGGTTAATACATTATAGTTTATTATTAAAGAAAAAAAATTCTGATCGAAATGCATTTCCTATATATTCTGTTGGTGATCTATTTCTTAGGAAGTAAGTAAATTTATTTATTAAAATTAATATTTAATTTTAATCTTATTTAAACTCAGATATGAATTGCAATCGACTACCAAAGCCTAAATTTTGCCCAAAATGATCAAATTCCTATAGAATAAAAATTTTTCTGTATGATTTTTAGAAAATAAAAACAAATCCTTTGTTTTAGTTAATTTTTTAGAATCAATAGAACTGAGAAAAATTCCTATTAATTCCTATTAAAGGATTAGCATTCACTTAAAACAAAAGTTTTCCAAAATCAAAAACAATTCTCAAAATATAAAAATTGAATAATTAAAAATGTCAACTTTTTTATACTGTTTATACTTTTTGTACAATGGTAAAAATTTTATTCAAATGATTGCTTATCAACGAAGGAATTAATTTTATTTTCTACTTTACACAGTACATACATATATAAGTACATGTGTATGCATATATACATATGTCTATATTTTCTTGTGTAACACGATGTCCTGTGTTGATATACATAGTAGCCCTGTCCTTTTATTATTGTTTATTGTTTTGTTTATTACTTATTCGCATTCTCGAATATTCTTCTTATTGGATAAGGAATTTCTTTCTTATATGAAAGAAAAACATTTAAGAACTCGAAATACAGAAAGGACATTAAGAATACGAAAAGGTTTTAATTATCCACTAATAAGAAAATAAACATTGTCTAATTATGTATGTAGAAGCAAATTGGCAATGTAAATTAACTAAATTAAAATATTTCTAGTATTGATCAAATATGATTTAAAAAAAACACATATTATTATAAAAATTGGAATTAAGGATGTTTAATGTAAGGATAATAGGATTTTAACAGCATGCATATACAGTAAAGCCTCCCACAACGGACACCACTCTTAAGTGGTTAATTGATCGGCAACGGTCACATTCGCCTCACAGTGTTTTCTTTGTACAATGAATAGTTGCGCATACATACATACATACATACATACATATATACAGGCATGTCCATAAATGTACATATGTTTGTTTGTATGTTTATATGTATGTGTTTTACGTTTATGAAGAGATTTTAAAAGAGATACTCACCTTACCGTTTTGATATTAAACTTAGTTCTCTCCTATTATGATAAGCCATCTCTGATCACACTCTCTTTCTCTCCTTCTTCCGTGCTCTTATTTTATCACTTGATTTTAGCTCACAACAAAACAAATGCCGTTGCTCTCAGTGAGAGCCACTCACCCACGTGCACCAAAAAAAAAAAAAAAAAAAAACAAAACAATTAACAGCACAACAAATTATTAACCGATATTTATACATCAAACGATAGCCACTTGTTTTCGTTTAATGCCAATAGTATATGTTAACCGATTCCCGATTCTTACAGCGAATAAGAAATATATACAAACGGAGGAAACTTTAAGCGGCTTAACTTACTAAGCGACGATTTCAAATGAAAGAGAAAGCTTAAAAAAGAAAGAGAAAAATTGATAGTGATCAAATCCTAGCTGATTAGGCAGGGGCGTAGTCGCAGCAAAAGCGAAAGGGAACTATAAATATATATAAGTTTTAAATCAACTACAATCGGAAATTAGTAATTTAGCTAAGGCTAAATCAATTAACATACATTATAAATAAGCGAAATTTCATATTCTTATGTGATTGAAAGAAGGGTTGACTACTGAGACCCCTTTTGGCTGCATCTGTGCGCAACACTGAAACGATTTCGATAACTAATTCTCTTATTATCGTTGTATCGTATAAATCGAATTCAAAATGAGAATCAAGCTTTAACAATTGTAACTAATTATTTTAAAACGTTTGGTAAATAACGTTTACCCGTATAAATCAAAGCGAAAAAGTTATATAATATGTAAAGTTTAGTAAAACTATCATTTCCTACTGAACTTACCTGATTGGATGAAACTCTTTATCAATTTATTTCATTTTTACTTAAATTCTAAACCACAGCAAGAGCCGTAATATCATGGACTTTATTAACCCGAATTTGCTGCCTTCATTAGTGCCCTCAACAAGACAGCAAATATTGGCTACATCCATCATACATTGCACACATATATGCCAGCAACTGTCCTCGCCATCAGCATCGACATTATTATAATAATTATTATCATGATGTTGAGGGACAATGAATTTGCATAGATTTCCGATTGATTGCCTCATGGACACGTAGTACAAACAAACAAATGTTCAAACTCGAAAATTTTGATAAAATTCCCTCCCCTCCCACAAATACATATGTATGTATACACCTACTAACTCTCTCTCTCTCTCTCTCTATCTCTCTCTCTGTCTATTATGGACATGGCGTGTTTTTCAATTAAATATTTTTACTACATATCGCACACATGCCACATTGTTGCTAGCATTTTGTTGCATATGAAAATTTTCCACAATTTTCATGTAAATCAATTTCCAGCGAAATGAACTTCATTTTACTGGTATGGTTTTTCCGATGGTTTCTTTTTTTTTTTGGGTTTGGTTAGCAGGGGGATAGAGGGGAAAAAAACAACATTCAAAAAATAAGAAGAAAACTGAAATTGCGTATATGAATATTTATTCAGGCCATTCCCAATAGGATCTCGGGGTGGAGGAGGACACGGACATAAACACAATAAATAATCTAAAATTCTATGAAATTACAAAGTGTCAAATGGGTCTTGTGTCGGTTTGGTTGAAACCACATACACACACCTCTATATACATATATGTATACATATATATGGAGAGATACCCTATACCATAGTCAAAATATAGGGGAATAGACACTAGTCAATCAATCATAATTAGTATTTATTGATTGATCAGATTAAGAGTATAGTAGTATTTCGAATCAAAAGGTTATATATCACTATTCAAATCATGCGAAATGGATATCTACATAGATTTTAGAGTTCACACAAATTTATAGCCAAATAAAGTATTACCTATATCTTATTAGGAATATAGGAATATCAAGAATTATCAATTTGAAGAAGGAGAACATTATTATACATATTTAATTTCTTGTAACAACAATAAATTTATATACACATTGTCTTTATTTCGTATAATAAAAAGAACTTTCTTTTAAATATCCTATAAGAACAAACTAACTTGCTATATCGTCGTATATATGTTTCCAAATTTTAGAATAAATCACACCATCCAATTTAAGTATATATTATTTGAATAATTCCATAAATGGTTTAAATGGTTAGATGAAGTCAACAGATCCCTGGAAAAGATGATCCTCATAGAGACATTATGGGGTCCTTTAGTCGTATATCCATAAACACAATAGTAGATAGTAGATGATGTTACTTATCAGGATATTACGGGAACTGTTTAAGATTTAATATATAAATTTGACATACATATATATCTTTGATCAAATCTAAAAGCCCAGCTTTTGCTTTATTCATATCGATGTTAGTTTACCTATATATTTGATGTCTATATGTTAGATTATCTTTTATTTTAAATATATCTTTTAGATCAGTTTTATAAATCCAGCATTCGTTTTATTGTTGTCGATATAGGTTTGAATATTTGAATACTTTTAATTTATAATCTGATTTCCATTGCCTTTCGTTAGCTTTTGTAATAAGGGTGCATAAAACAGAACAGGGTATTTCCAAGTCGGATTTGAAATAAAAGATGAAAATCCTGTAGCATTCTGTTTAATGCATTTTTAAATGATGTCCATTTTAATTATCGAATTGATGTAAATGTAAATATATATATACATATATACATTTTAATGATATTGCCAAATATATATAATGATAGTCAGTCAATTATATGTATATACCTTATACATTTATTTGATACACTTAAATATTTATATCAATACATTTAGTTAATTATATTTTAACTCATAGAATACTTGAATACCAAAATATGACAAGATCTTGTTAACTTTTACAAAATATGGGAAATATAGAAAAATTTCATTCTTTAAAATTTATCTATATATTTGATTAAAGTCCAATTTCCAGCTAGAATAGAAATAATCGCTGAAGGGTATCAAAATTTTTTTTAGTTCCAAATAACGTAAATAAAAAGTACAATTTTTTAATGGCATTTTTTATTAAATTTTATTTTTCCCTCTGTTGGTTTAGTCATGAAGACTGGCACCTGACATTAACTTGCATGTTTTTTTGGTGAAAAATTAAATTTATTTATTTTCTTTTTCTCCTTTAAAGTTATTTAATTAAATTACTGTTGCTTATCCGATGATTATTGTGATAAATATTTTGTGTGTGAAAATGTGTATTGAATTTTAAGTACTGGCCAACCACAAGCCACAAAATGAGTGCTATTAATTTGTGGAAAAACAATTTTCAAATATAAAATAGAAAGCCTTACCAATTCAATGGAATGGCTCTAACAATACACAAACAACAACAACAACAACACCAAGAACAATAATACTAATGTTGACCAAAAATTAGAAATGTTCAAGGCAAAAGGCAAATGACATAAATTGTTTTTGTTATGGCACTCTTATTTTGAAAAATGATTTCAATCTGAAGGAGGCTTGAAATATTTCATTAAATAACCATAAAATACAGGGTGTTCAAAGCAGTCACAGTGTCTGACTGATATAAATTTCAAGATTTGAAATATCAAAATAATAAACGTAAATAATGATACTAGAATTGAAATTTTTATTCAAATTATGATAAAAAAAATTGTTTTTATTATGCAAATATTACTTAAAATTTTTTGTGCATTTAAGAATTAATCTGATTCTATTTTACGTGGAAAATATGTCGTAATATAGTCATAACAAAATCTCTACAATTTCCATGTGCCAAAGGTCTCAAAATTGTATATTTCCGAATTCCGACATCGGAATAGAGTCAGTTTCATGAAGACTTAGATCTTTAATTAAGGCTTAAGATTGATTTTTTAAAGGTAGAATTATATTTTTCCTTAATTTCATTAAAGCTTCTTGTACTTCTGTTGGAATATTTATAGTAATATAATAAATCTTAAATGACCCAATAATCAAAATTGTTTCATAACATTTTATATAGTTTATAAGGCATTAAAAATTATCAATTTTATAGCTAACAAGCTATGAGATTAATCAAAACATTCAATCAAAATCAATTGATCTGAATGCAAAGGTTAGAAAATTCTATCCAAGTCAAAGTATATAAAAAAATAATTTATTTTAATTACAAAATCTTGTCTCTTGGAATGTTTAAATCATGTTAAAGTCAACTTCGGCACCCTATAGTCCTTCTATTTTTGGATTGCCATGAAGTTTCATTATGATTAATCCACAATATTGAGCACCCTGCATGGTCGATTAAATGCAATAGAAAGTCATTTCTGTGTGTCATTTAAATCGTGTTGTTCTAAAACGACTACAAATAAAAGTAAATTATTATTTATTTGTTTTATACATAAATGCCTGTTCATAAAATATGATTACCGAGGCACTTGAAGCATGGGCCAGAAATGTTTATTTATTATTTATTTTCCTTTGTCGTTATTTATTATTTATTCGTTTTTTCCCATTTTTTTTTTTTTTTTTTTTTGTTTGCGGCTTTTGCATAGTTTGCGAACTTGCTTTGTGAATGAAATTGGAGATTGGGTCCAAAGTTATTTTCAGTTTTCTCTCTGGCTATGACTCGAACAATATACAAAATGTATATAATTTATTTTTTATGACATTTTGCACCAATTATCCCAAAAAAAAAAAATATAAATTGAATTAAATTGTGCAGAATGCTAGGCAAATATGTATGTTGATAGATGAGATTGAAAAAAGATAGAAATTTATTATTAATTGAAGAAAAGGATAATATATTTGGACAATTGTAGAAATCGTGAATTATTGTATGTATATTTTCCAGAAATATTTGAAATGTTGTGCACATTTTGGTATAATTAGGGCATAAATTAGTAAAAGACGGTTACACTGTGGCCGTTCAAATATTAGAAATATATAGAGGATATCCCATATATTCTTTATTCTCTGTATTATCTTCATCTTAACTATATGTTCTTCCATTCCTTATTTTTAGATCATCTAACAGAAATTTTAAAAGAGAGAAATTTTAGTAGCCAAATCCTTAATACTTTCATTGAATCGCATTCATCAAGGATTTCTTTAACACATTTTTTCTAATTTTGTTTATTGCAGTACACCAAAAGGATTGGAGGATGTGTCATCGTATCCGACATTATTTGCCGAACTTTTGGGTGGTGGTTGGACGATCGATGAGTTAACCAAATTGGCTGGTGGAAATTTTTTGCGTGTTATGCAACAGGTGGAGAAACTGCGTGATGATAAAAAGGCTGCTGGGATTAAACCCTTTGAAGATCATCCAAATTTCCGAACTGACGATCCATACAACTGTACTTCCAGCTAATTACATTTTGGCACCAAACAAGCAGAGGTTGTACAACACTAGGCCAGAGAAACCGTTAAGAAAATTGAATGGAACTAGAATCGGAACTGGAGCATATATGCAACGAATGAAACTTTATTTGCTGCATAAAAGAAATATATATATATATTAAATATTTATAAAATTATTGATTATTATTATTATATATATATATATATAATTAGAGTTAAGATTCTTATGTGGCCTAGCTAAGATTTATATAAGCTTTACACGACATCTTTACTGAATATATATATATATATAAATAGGTATATATAAATTTGGCTAAATCCAATTTGGTTCTTCTGTTCAAAATACGAATTTCTTTCCTAATTTTTGGTGACAATCCACAGACTGCCAAATCAGATTTCCAAAAAATATATATATACATATATCTAACCACCCATAAAAATGAAAGGTTTTCTTTTCTAAAGAGAAAGTAAAAGTTTAACCAACCTTATACCTATTTTCATTCCAACAATATATATATATAGTAATTGTTCCATATTTAACTTGGACCAAAGCTACAATTCACAAAATATTTCTCCATTAGTTTAATTTATGTTTTTGTAATGAAAACTACATATCAAGTATTAATGAAAAGGTAAAGTTAATTATAATTAATTTTCTTGTCAGGCATAATTAATGCATATGTTTAAAGAGTGGGAAAGCATACACTTAAATACAAATATAAAAAATTAATAACAAAAAGAAAACACACACACACACATATTTAAATAAATATATAATTATATATATATATATATATATATGCAAATATCTGATATACATATATAAGAGTAATTACATTATTAAATATTTAATTAAATATTTAGTTGAATTTTTAAGCTGTTTGTAAAACATTGCATAGCGTAACGAAAACTAAATTAGAATCTAAGATCAATCGACTTGGTGGCATTTGGCAGACAAATTTACTATATAATATATAGAGACAAAGGCTTATATGTATCCAGAGGTCTTCTAAGTGAAATGATTCTTGGACTTTATCAAGCAAGTGATAGTTAAAGTTTCATTAGGTCCATTTCCTTTTTTCCAGATGGCATTCACATGCATTCTTATTCTCAAAAATAGTTTTTATTTTTCGCCAAGTTTTGTAACTTCAATCCTTTTAACCTTATTTCTAATCCAGTTCTATTCAAATCCGATTCGTCTCGATAACATAATTTCAACTCTACCTTAATGTAGTTCAATTCAATGACCCAGTTCAAAGGCCAAAAGATATTTAGTTCCCTTACAGGTTCATTTGTTTAAAGTGATTATTGATCTAGTTTTACATAGTATAAGTAAAAGAAATATTTTGTAGAACGTTATCCATCTCTTAATTTATCCCTGAAAGAGAATTAAGGCATTAGGTATACGAGACATATGCGGATATACCGAATAGTCTTTAATTATGCACACTCCTATGATCTATGATCTATGACCTATGATCAATATCTAGATGACTGAAGTCGGTAGGTTTTTTTACGGGTTTATGTGAAAAGTCTTCTTTAGTTAACTTTGAGATATCATAAATCAGAATCGGCAAAGTTGACCATAATTTGAAAAGACTTTGGAAGGAAATAGATAAATAAGGAAAATTTAGTTCAGTTTATCTTTTCTGGTTACATAATTGAAAGATTCTTAAAATTCCGAATATTCTTTGTAAAGATCGACTGACATAGCGTCAGTCAGTCAGCGTCTCTCATTTATTGCGAAATGGGAAGAAAATGATCAAGCATTTCTTTGATGTAAATGATATCAATATAATCACTTGAGTAAAATGTTTCATTTAGATATCGGGAAAACGTATCCTTAGGTAAATAAAACCAATTAAATGATTCAAAGATTCCCCTTAATCTTACTTAATTAGCAGTTTGTTTTATACAGATAGCAGCAAGAACTTTAGTTGAAAGATCGAAAGTTCAATCCGTTAAACAAGACCAGAATATATATAGTTCAGTCAACTTTCGCAAGTAAGTTGTTATCTTTTATAGATATCGAATTTAATGGACTTTAATATTACTTTAATGCGGATGTACTCGTAACAAGGATCATCGATCACTGAAGGCCTCTAAGCTATTGTGACCCAGTCTATATATAGTATGTAAAGTATTTGTTAATTGCCTGCCCCAAGGATTATATTGTATAATACAAATATAGGTGGATACATTAGGATATTGTATAACCGGTATCACACATTATTCCCAGAACTTTCCCATAAGGACAAATCCCAATTTCCTCCTCTTCCAATTGCCCCCTTCTAAGTACACAAAAAGTAACCTTATATGATGAAAAAAAAAAAAACAAAACGCTCTGTCAGTCTCTCTGTACCTTCTAAAACACAACCTACAAACGTGAAAAGAAAAGAAGAAGAAAAATCTAGTCAAATGCATCTTAAACTAAGTAAATAAATATACAACCAAAAAAAGTAAAAACAAAAACAGAAACTATAACTTATAACTAATTATTAAGCCAATTCAATAATTGTATAAAACAGAAGAAAAAAAAAGGCCCACACATTTTTCTATATAGGGGGATAAAAAAAAAACATAAAATAAAACTATTGTTACGTTTTTTATGACGTATTTTATACGATTTTTGTATATGTAAATAGCGTTTTTACCTAAAAACCCAATTCCATCTAGTTTATTTTCTAACCAAAACAAATAAAAAAAAAAAATGAAGAAGATATACCCAAAGTAAAAAAAAAAAGAAAATCGAAAGAAAAACTTTAATTAAAATATATTGAGAAAGAGAAATGTTTAGTGGCCAAGTTAGTTCTTAGATCTAATGTTTACGCCTTTAAGGTGGACACATGCAATATCTGTAAAGATTATAAATATACATACAGTATAGTATATACATACACACATATATAGAAAATGCATACACACACACACAGAGACACACGCATACACACGTCATCATGGAAAAGTGGATTACATGACACAAAAGTTCAATTATTATTATTTCCCAAAAATGGTTTTTAAATTGTTATTAACTCTGACACGCACACATACACAGTATCACACACTCCCAACACTCCCACACACACACATGCATAATGCATACATATGTAAACCAAATTGTAGTTAAAACTTGAAAATGGCAAAATGTTTAGCAAATAAAATTCAATGAACAAATGAGAAAGCAGTGTATTAAAAAACCAAACAAAAACAAAAAATAAAAAATAAAAATAAACCCAAATAAATAAAACTAAACAAATTGAGTTTTTATTTCAATGGATTTTAACACACAAAATATATATGTTTATATATAATTATATATAAACAGAGTGCAATCCAATTAGCTAAATTAGTAGTTTAGCTAATAATTATGTATCCATCTATAGTCGAATTTGTCTTTAATGAATTAGAAAAATATATATCGTTATATAGAAATTCTGATATACATATATACTGAAAATAGAAAGAGGAAACTGTTTTATCCCAATTGATTTATTATACGGAGGTCATCATTATATAAGAGTTCACTATAGGGAGTTTGGACTGTATATTATAACAAATAATACTTTAACAAAAGTGTTACCCAGTTAGTCACAACGGTGGAAATTTTTGGATGTCGGTATTACAAGCTCTTCCCTTTTGGAGTATTTGTTTAATCCGTGGCATGTAACGATTTGTTGCGATATTTCACTTTCAACCTCTTTTTTGAATTATAATTTTAATAGAGAAACAAACTGTTGACAAATTATACCAAAATAAAATGATAAAAAATAATTGAAGGTCCTTGTTGTATGGGTTGAATATTTATAGAAATGTATAATTAATAAAAAAAATTTTTAGATTTTTCCTCCGTATACCAAATTTGCTTATTCTCACATAAACTTTTTAGAACAAACAATTTTTGCCCGAGGCCCACTTGGTCTCACCTGTTTTTCATACCTTACAGCTGTCCAATCCCACCAATTCTTAAACTAAACAAGGATAATTGAACAAGGAACAGAACCATTCGAAGTTTATTCACATTGCTCAAAATTTAAGATTAAAAAGCTGCAAAGAAATAGACAGACCGACAGACTCCGCTATTGATGCTGGTCAAGAATAGGAATTTCTATGAATTACAAACTGACCAATTTTATTATACAGTCTACATAACGAAATAATACATTTATTCAGGTTAAAAAGATCTTTGAGCGGCTGTTTGATGGAAAAATGTGAAGTTGAATAATGAAGGAATCGAGGTAATGCAATTTCAGAAAGGAAATTTGTTATTTTCAAATAGTAAAAACAAATCGGAAATGTTTACCTATAATTATAATGAGTTATAGTCAATTGACGACGTCTTATATGATTCCATGGGGGATAATGCTCTTTAAACATTTACTGAAATGTGACGATGTTGTTCAACACTGACCACAAATGTTGCAGGCTCCATACTAGAAGAGTAATCTTTAATGTATCGTCCTCACATATTACATACACTAATCTAAAAGTTTGAGATAATAAAAAAATATATTCTTGAAAAAATATTCAAAATTTATAGTTCTACTGGATCAACCTGTATTTGTAGCCAGTAAACACTTCAATATTAATTGGATCAACCAGTAATACTGATTGGATCTACCAGTATTTGCAGTCATAGTATAGAAAAATGCAAATGAAGTCTATTCAAAAGTTGATCATTTATTTATGGCCACTAATTGGAACAGCAAACTAGATTGGCTAGATTATTCACATATATAAGTATATATCTATATGTAGATATACATATTGTTAATACATAGTACATATATCAATTGTTAATACCGTTATCGATATGAATTAGACGTGATTATGTGTGATATAATAAGTTTTGATATTGCTTTGCATTCGATTAGTTGTTGTTCCTGTTGTTGTTGTTGTTATTCACCCGAAGTGTCCTTATTCTTAACAATAGAGCACTCTGGGCGATGTTTGTCATATATCCACACCGATGGCATTGCCACCCTTATAAGGTGGAGGCTTTGGACGAGCATAAAGACTTCCGCCAACCGAAGTGCCGCAATCCAACTGATAGAAACTGTTGTTAGGACTACAAAAAAAAAACGAATGGAAACAAGTAAATAGTGGGAGAGAGACAGACAGAGAGAGATAGAGAGAGTGAAGGACTTCACTAACCTTTGTGAACGCATGCTTGTATTATCCAAAAGAAAATTGGGATCCTTGAGACTCTTTAGAGTTGTGATCGGTTGAGTTGGTTTCGTATCCGAGCATTGGACCATTTGTACCGTGGAAGACATATCCAATTGCAATGAACTGAAAATAGCAAATCACAAACTAAATTAGTCAAATTCTAGTAAAAAAAAAAATAGGACAACTATGACAAATTGATAATCCTTAATTAATAACTTATAATTCACCTGTTCGAGTTGGTGACACTATTTGACTTTTGGCCGCACGACTCTTCACAGATGTGAAAAATATTTGCAAAGAAAAATTCCGAATGTGGATCATAACTACAAAATTAAATTAAATTATACAGAAAAATTGTAAATAAAGGAAAAATTAGAAAAGAAAAATAGATCAAGTTGAATGGTAATTAAATAATTTTCTTGGTACCAACTCAAGACTCACAACTTCTCATGTTGGAAGCAAAGTACAGCCGATAGCATGGCCACCAATATGGCAAAGATTACTCCCGGAATGGCAAATGCAAAGGCAAATTCATCAATATAATTTCTTTCGGGTACATCCTCACGGGAAATGCCCATCCAACGATCCATTGGGTGACGTTGCTCCTCATTCTGTTGATAAAGGATTTCAGTGGGCGATTCCACGCCCACCATTCTAAAGGCACACCAATCCAGTTTGAAGCCAACATTTTCGAATATCTTTTGCACTGAAGTGCGTTTATAGGTGCAAGTGGGTAATTTATACAAAGGACGGACTTCCTCTTGCAGTTCCTGAAGACGCGGTGAAAACTGAGCAAAACTGCCCACATGAACAATGACCCTGGAAATAAAGAAATCTGATTAATCCTGAATGATTCACAATGATTGAACTTCATTTGTCTTACCCTTCCCTTTGCTGTGGACGTAATGGCAATCTTCCGCCCATATTAACAGCCGATTCCATAAATATAACACTAAGATCCTCCTTGCTGCCCGGCCATAGATCCTTGCGGAAAATATTTCTTAAATTCTCAACTCTTCCAGGATCCATAAAGTGCACCCAATTGAGATTATCTATCTTCATTTGCACCACATTTGGTGTGGGAAATTTATGTGCGATAAACATCGAGATAACCACACGACGTGTCTCATAATTCTTACGATTCATGGCCACCACATCGAGATGAACTAATCCACCAGCAATTGTTTCCGGTGGAGTCCCATAAAGGAATCCCGCATGATATTCATGACTGTACATGTAACGCAACCAACTGGGTAAATCCGGATAATTTCTCAACGATGGACGGTAACGGAACTGTTCACTGATAACCTGATGGGTCCAATTGAATAATTGTGGTTCAATTTTATATGTGAACAATTCCCCAACATTGGCCTGTAGCTTGGTTGATTCCAATTCCTCGGCATGGCAACAATTAATGGCCAATCCAGCAATTATTATCAATGATAAGTGCATGCTGGTTACTTTTTTTTTAAATTATTTCTATATATAAATATTTCTTATGAATTTACATTGACTTTAATTGAAATTTTTCTTATTTGGCTAAAAGAAAATTTTGTTTTTCGTGCAGATACACACCAAACAATTGGAACAATCGGACACAGAGAGAGAGAGAGAGAGCGCAGACGCATTAGAAATGTTATTGGGTGAATATTATAACACCTGTTGCGTCAGGTCAGTAATCCATATAATGCTTTAAGCATAAACTGCTAATGTATAACAATTTTTTTTTGGTAAAAACTTTGAAGTTTTAGTGATTATAACAGAACGATATTGAATTTATAACAATCTTGAGGTTCTTAATTTTTGGTCGCCATCTTTTGTCGTTATCGTTTTATACGGTCACACTTAAATTTTTGTTTACCAGCGCCATCTAGCAATTTATTTGAAAATCTTTAGGTTTGTATCTCTGCTAATTTAGTTTGCTGAATAGCGGAGACACAAAATTGAATGAATAAATCAAAATGAATGGAAATGAATAACAAATAAAAGGAATTTGTTCACTCTCCTCGATCGTAAATAAATTATTTAAAAATAAAATTAAGTAAACTTATAGAAACCCATCAATTATTTAATTATTATTCTTCTTAATTAATTAATTTGAGATCTCTTTTAAATCGCAGAACTAAGTACAATACTTGTTTCAGGCATTTAAAGGGTATAGTTGATATGTAATGTTTTTAAAGGCATTCATTTTGCATTGTTTCAAAACTTTAAAATATAGTTTTCATTTGGCATTAATTACAATATAATATAATATATGTTACATAATTAATTATATCGAAATAAACTTAACTATGTGTGATAAAGTGTTATATCAAGTTACGAATAAAAAGGGTAAATTATTATCAATTTCAAATGTTTCTTGTCAGGTGTTCAACTCTAACAAACAAAACAGAAAAGAATAATCGATAGTCGATACGAAAATAGAAATATCGATAAGAACCAAATGAGTTTAACAGCACCAATTGAGTTTAAGAGAGTTTGAGAGAGACTAACAGAACAAAAGAGACTAACAGAAACAAACTAACAGAACTAAATAATAACAGAACAAAAAAAAAATAAAAATAGAAAAATAGAAAAATGGGAAAATAAATCAAATTAAGTAACTAATTAAAATTAAATACAAATAAAAGGAGACTTGAGAGGCGTTTACATGTGCGAAGCCTCGTTGATAGTTTCATGGCAACAGAGGGAAGGCCGGGAGCGATACCAGAGCTCTTGGCCCTGCGACCAGCAACAGGAACCGGAATTACAAGGAATTTGGGTTTGTTTATTGTGCAAATAGGAAAATGTTTATGGCTAACTATAATATAAACAAAGATTTGAGTTATCATCACCTAATATAAGCATTTATATACATAATTGTACATCTGCATTTGTATTTACATATATATGCCATATGTTCAACAATTTTGCCAGACAGATGGGCGCCAAAGGCTTTGGAGTGCCACCCAGCGGGTGAATTAAATATTTATGTTTAATAGAGGTTTCTTTTTGTTTCTTTATTTCCTTGATAGATCGCCATCAAATCGTACGTCACTCCGCTATTGATTTAAGCTACGATGATTTCTATTGGCAATATATGCAACCGAATTGGCCAGTTATTATCACCGATGTGTCAAATGATTGGGAATGCCAAAATTGGACAAATAAGAATGACAAGAATGACAACAATAATGCTGCCCAAACCCATATCAATTTCAACTACCTCAAAGAACATATAGACAATTGTCCAGTACCCATTGCCGATTGTAATTCCATATACTTTAATAGTCATGCCAAATTGGAATTGAATTTCCATGATTTTTTGCAACGCTGGGAAAAATGTAAAGTGGATCAGAATAGTAATGAAACGGATAATCTCTACCTCAAAGACTGGCATCTGGCGGCCCAGTTACCCGATTATAAATTCTATAGAGTACCAAAATATTTTGCCTCCGATTGGTTAAACGAACAACTGATCAATGAACAACGAGATGACTATCGATTCGTCTATATGGGACCAAAAAACTCATGGTTTGCCTGCCTATTAGTTATATATACTATCTGCAATTCTAATTGCAGCATCCTTCTTTCAGGACCTCATTTCATAGCGATGTATTTGGCTCGTTTAGTTGGTCTACAAACATTTTGGGACTTAAGAAATGGTTGATCATGCCACCCGGTGAAGAGCTTAAACTGAGTGATTCTTTAGGGAATTTACCATTTAGCATAGATGAAGAGATGCTTGATCGTAAGAATATCCATTATTTTACCATCAATCAGACGGCAAATGAGGCTGTCTTTGTGCCCAGTGGCTGGTATCATCAGGTGTGGAATCTCACCGATACCATATCGGTTAATCATAATTGGTTCAATGCCTGTAATATTGTAATGGTTTGGATGAACTTGGTCACACAGATGCAGGCAGTACGTAGAGAAATCTCCGATTGCGAACAAATGGATAATTTTGAATCCCATTGTCAGTTGATGTTGCGAGCCAGTTTTGGCATTAACTACCTCGATTTTATACAACTTTTGGAATATATTGCCGAACGTCGTTTGGCGGTACTCAACAATGTAACGGAGACCACCAGATTTTTACTTTTTGATAGCTATAAAATGAATGATTATCATGTTCAATATGATCTCGAGTCCTTAAAGAAACTCCTGACCATAATGCTTAAGGAGACCAGTATAGAGCAAAGTTCAACTCAGCTAAAAGAACGTTGTCAGCTCTTGTTCAAGCAATTGGATCGTTAGATCCACAAAAAAACACAAAGAAGTTTTTAAAAACAAAAATCATGGCTTATTTTTTATACCAAAGTTGTATTCATATACAAGAAAAAGAAAAAGCAAAAAACAAAACGAAACAAAATTAAAAGTGTCTATAAATTAGATATATATAGTATTTTATAATATATGTTTAAATATATATGTACATATATAGTAACTACTCGCCCTCTGGCCATTTGAATTCTCCACTTGTGGGCTCTGTGCGCACCCAAAGGCATTGATCGATCACTTTGAATCCGAGTTTATCGAACATGCCAGAAGATGCTACATTTAAGGGATTTACCAATGCCATAACATCTTGTCCTAGGCTAGCAATGCGATAAGAAATCTCTCTTGTGACTAGACTGCCGAAACCACGACGTTTGTGGCTACTCTTCACCTGTAATGCTCCCAGATAACCACCTTGTAATCTGAAAGAGATTTGGATTACATTTTGATCATTTTTTCACTGGTTTTTCGTTAAGAATTTTAAGGTTTAAGGTGTTTGTACCGATTTTGATCAGTTATTTCCATACTTTTTAAATATTATTTAAAAGTTTTATTACAATAATTATTATTTTATGATATTTTCAGAAGCATGTTTACTTGTTTACCTTATACACCAGGCCAATAGCTCGTCTGTGTCGTCAGCGTATAAGCCAACATTTGCCGATAAGCGTATCTGACGTTGTATAAAATACAATGAACCCAAATGCCGATTTGGCCATTCATTGTTTATCAATTGAGCATCTTGCTCTGTGAGTGTTTTAAAATGGAAACCACGTGGAGGTCTACAATGAAGAATATATTAATAAAACTGTTAATGGTTTCGAATTAATTAGTCCCACGTCACTCTCAATTTTAGAGCCTCATCTGCCTTGATGTAATATAGATTTGTTGGATCTTTAAATATTAATTTTAAATTTTTCTCTTCTATAATATTCTCTAGAACTGGAACAAGTCGCATGGGAACGGAACTGCATTTTAAGCCACTTGACCAATCCAAAAGACTTAAGGCGCGCTGAACATGTCCACTGGTATTACTTAAACCTCCCACAAATAGCTGATATCGATCCTATGAATTAGAAATAATATTTGTATATATACTTTCGTTATATATATGTATGTCAGTTTTCTCTCTCAAGTCTCACCACAATTAGAAAAACTCCCTCAGCCCGCGCTCCCTCGTCTGTTAGAGTATAGGCCTTAAGATTCTGTATATTTGGATCGGCTTTTAGGAATCCTATGAAATTATCCAAGCAATAATATTCCTGGCAATATTTGGGCCAATCTTTGGTGAATAATTTTTGATATATCTGCAATTCTGGTAAACCGATCTCTATTAATTTTTCCGACATTTTATAAGCGAGTAAAAATGTATTCCTGCCTCAATCAAAAACGAAAAACCACTAAATTTGTGTACATATGTATGCATATACAGACTTGTTTTTATCAAGCAATACCCTATAATAAAATGGGGTATATAGGTTTGTTATTTTATAGGAAAACTGTGTTTAATAGGTTTGGTGTAAAATTAAGACCAAAAGATAATGGTGTCTAAATTAATAGTTTGAGATAAAAGAAATTATCTTTAGAACTTAAATATAATACAATAAGTTGGTATTAAAAGCTTTTAAATTCCTTTGTTACCATTTTCTAGGGTAATCTCCAGTCGTATTCGCATCGGTTAACTGATTAAGATTACTCATAAAGGGGTTCTCTCAAGTGTAAGTACATTATCTCTTTTAGAAGGTGATCCAGTTTACTCTCTCTCTTAAATAAATACCCATGATGGCAATTAGAATACTCTCTCGTTTAGTAGGTGGATTAATCTCTTTTATTGATATCTCATTCTCCGTCTGGCCATACAAAATTCTTAATGGTTGGCTTAGTACTCAACCATTGGCATTGATCTATCACTTGGAAACCCAATTTTTTGAATAAACTAGCCGATGCATTATTTTTAATATTAACTTCCGCTGTAGCAGCCTGTCCCTTTTGGGCTATACGTTTGGATAATTCAGATACCATAAGATTACCCAAACCACGACGTTTATAAGAATCCATTACACATAGAGCACATATAAAGCCATCTTGTGATCTATATAAGGATTAACAACTATAAATCCTTGTTCAATAAAATTAATATAATATCTACCGACCTTATGCACCAGGCAACCAACTCATGATTATCTTCTCGATATAAACCCACACTTAAAGCAATGGAAATCTGACGTTGAATGAAATATAAAGAACCAGGATGACTCCGTGGCCAAATTTCATCAATTAAATAGGATTCTTTACTATCTAAGGCCTTTATATAGAAACCAGATGGTATGCTATAAAAATATCATTTTATTATGAAATATTATTTCTTATTTAGTTATTACTACTTACTCAGCTGTTAAATTATGTGCATTTTCCTGTTTTAGATAGTAAAAGTCAGTAATAACTTTAAAATCTATTTCCAATTGTTTTTCTTCAACAATATTAGAGGCAGCCTTCCAATATCTAGATGGCATGGAGCTACATTGTAAACCCTTTGACCAATCCAGTTGACGTAGGGCCTGCTCCAAAAGATTCTGAGATTTCTCACTCTCCAAACAGCCCATAAATAAATGATACCGATCCTAGAAACATTGGAACAATTTGGTGTAAGAATTTCATAGGATTATTATCTCGTATAACACCTACCACAATGAGATATAAACCCAATTCTTGATCCTTCAGGGTATAGGCCTTAAAATTTCTTAACTTTGGATTCTCTGTTAAGAGATCTACAAAGAAGTTTAGACAATAGACTTCCGCGCAATACTTGGGCCAGTCTTGGGTGTAAAGTTTTTGTAACTTTTCCAAATCCTGTATATCTATTGATTGTAGCAGCTTCATTTTGAGATGATGTTATATAGCAGACTATGGGAATTTTTCGAAAAAAAACTGAATTTATAGGATCAACGTAATCTAAATTGTGGTCTCAGATAAGATAAAAAGGAATATTGATTAAATTTATAAACCTTAACTATTGTATTTGGTGCTAGATAATACAAGTTAAACAAAGGGTCAGGGCATTTTTTAAGTAATACGAACGTGGCCAAATGGCCATGCCTTGGTCACGTAGCAATCATAATTTGGCCACAACCAATTTTCGAAAATGCGTGAACAACACCTAACTAAAATAATGCCATAAGTTTTCTGAACATGCATGATTTCCCCAAAATGTCAATAAATATATAACTTACTCATTCTAGTGTAGTTTTTTATGAGAATTTATATGCAAAAAACATACTCACGACTTCCGTTTGATATATAAATTCTATAAATTCTGCACGTGCTCCAGGATTTTTGTCAGCATATAATTAAGAGTTTGTGAGCAAGTATGTAAGTTGGGTATGAAAAATAACTATTTCTGGGAATACTTTTTTTATTGCAAATGTTTTGGTATGAGTGAAATCACAAACCACCATCTTTACCTGTCGGAGTACAAGGTGAGATCAGGTTCTCGGTAACGCCTCCTTTTCTTGCGAAAGAAACTCTGCTACAGCTGGCCTCGGATCATATAAAGCTGTACCTACTCCATTCAGTGCCACAAACATTCTCGAATTCATGGTCTCATCTGAAGTTGACAGTCGGTGGTTTGATTTAGTTTGATTATAATGAGAAATCATTTTCTCAATAATCATGGAGTGAGGTGAAGTGACCAGTAAAGAGCACAACAGTTTCTGCAAAATCCCACATGCCACTGATATCAGTCGAAGCAGCTTATGCGACATTTTTGCACCTTCGTCTGAAGTGTCGAGATCCCTGATTTTTTGGATTGCTGGCCAACAATCGCAAACAATCGCAATGAAAAGTCCGAAATTTTTTCTTCGCCAAAAATAGTTTCGACAAAGAATCGACCCTCTTAAATCATTTCTGCTGTGGTTTTCGCCATTAGAAATGTAGAAAATCTCTTGATCAGCTGATTTTCCTAAAAATCCTTAAAAAATGCCCTGCAAAGGGTAATGCAATCTGATTATGGTCAATTAGTTAAATATATTAACTTAAATAATAACCGTTGCTATTTGCTCGTCTGTATCTAGGTCAAGGGAAAACATTCTACTCATCTGTCGGCCAGATAATTGCATCACTGTTTCTGGGTAAGCTCATGCTCCAAAAGTAATGCTCTTCTTTAACTAATACGAAATTCAATTTTTCAAAGATTTTCGCCGCGGATGTATTATTCATGCTGATTCGGGCGGTAATATCTTGGTTTAACTCATTGGCTATTAGCTGAGATATGGAAGCTGGAATATGTACAAAAAACGAATACCAATGCTTAATAACTAATAATAATTATTAGGTTTATAGTAAGTTGTATATATATATATATATTTTCGTTTATATAAATATATATTTTTTTTTGTTTTTGGTGAAGTTTTATTTAAATCTGTCGTGAGACAATAATTATTATTTGTTGCAGTTGCATGATTGACATACAAAATTTAATTCATTTCAAATTCAAAATTCAAATATATGTGATGGGCCGTCAGTCCTGTGGAGGTAAGAATGGAAGATCGAGCGGGTGCCTTCTCTTCAGTCTTTTTATGTGTGTACTGTTGACCAGCAAGTTGATAGCCAGGGTATTTTCATGGTTGTCAAGCCTTAAATTGTATCGGTCGCTCAGCCTGCGGATTTCTTCCTTTAGGTATGATATGTTCAGGTCTCTATGCAGTACCGAGTTTTTGACCTATGGGGGAGCATTTACAATTCGTCGCAGCACCTTGTTTTGAAATCTCTTAAGTATTTCGATGTTGAAGTTGGATGCAGTGCCCTGGCGTAGGATGCCGTATGTCCACACGGGCTTTATGATGGTCTTATACAAAAGGAGCTTGTTTGAGATGCTTAACTGTCATCTGTATATACATATGCAGTATTTTATATCTGTTTAATTATATATATGTATGTACACATATAATAACTACTTGCCCTCTGTCCGTTTGAATCCATTTGTCTGCTCTGTGTGCCGCCAAAGGCATTGATCGAGCACCTTCAATCCGAGTTTATGTAACATGCCAGAAGATGCCACATTTAAGGGATTTACCAATGTCATAACATCTTGTCCTAGGCTAGCAATGCGATAAGAAATCTCTCTTGTGACTAGACTGCCAAAATCACGACGTTTGTGGCTACTTTTTACCTGTAATGCTCCCAGATAACCACCTTGTAATCTGAAAGAGATTTGATTGTATATATAATACATTTTGATAATTTTTTCACTGGTTTTTCGTTAGGAATTTTTTAGGTTTAAGGTGTTTGTACCGATTTAATCAGTATTTCCATACTTTATAAATATTATTTAAAAGTTTTATTACAATAATTATAGTTTTATGATATTTTCAGAAGCATATTTACTAGTTTGCCTTATACACCAGGCCAATAGCTCGTCAGCGTATAAGCCAACATTTGCCGATAAGCGTATCTGACGTTGTATAAAATACAATGAACCCAAATGCCGATTTGGCCATTCATTGTTTATCAACTGAGCATCTTGCTCTGTGAGTGTTTTAAAATGGAAACCATGTGGAGGTCTACAATGAAGAACATATTAATAAAACTGTTAATGGTTTCGAATTAATTAGTCTCAATTTTAGAGCCTCATCTGCCTTGATGTAATATAGATTTGTTGGATCTTTAAATATTAATTTTAAATTTTTCTCTTCTATAATATTCTCTAGAACTGGAACAAGTCGCATGGGAATGGAACTGCATTTTAAGCCACTTGACCAATCCAAAAGACCTAAGGCGCGCTGAACATGTCCACTGCTATTACTTAAACCTCCCACAAATAGCTGATAGCGATCCTATGAATTAGAAACATTATTTATATATATATACTTTCGTTATATATACATATGTATGTCAGTTTTCTCCCTCAAGTCTCACCACAATTAGAAAAACTCCCTCAGCCCGCGCTCCCTCGTCAGTTAGAGTATAGGCCTTAAGATTCTGTATATTTGGATCGGCTTTTAGGAATCCTATGAAATTATCCAAGCAATAATACTCCTGGCAATATTTTGGCCAATCTTTGGTGAATAATTTTTGATATATCTGCAATTCTGGTAAACCGATCTCTATTAATTTTTCCGACATTTTATAAGCGAGTAAAAATGTATTCCTGCCTCAATCAAAAACGAAAAACCACTAAATTTGTGTACATATGTATGCATATACAGACTTGTTTTTATCAAGCAATACCCTATAATAAAATGGGGTATATAGGTTTGTTATTTTATAGGAAAACTGTGTGTAATAGGTTTGGTGTAAAATTAAGACCAAAAGATAATGGTGTCTAAATTAATAGTTTGAGATAAAAGAAATTATCTTTAGAACTTAAATATAATACAATAAGTTGGTATTAAAAGCTTTTAAATTCCTTTGTTACCATTTTCTAGGGTAATCTCCAGTCGTATTCGCATCGGTTAACTGATTAAGATTACTCATAAAGGGGTTCTCTCAAGTGTAAGTACATTATCTCTCTTAGAAGGTGATCCAGTTTACTCTCTCTCTTAAATAAATACCCATGATGGCAATTAGAATACTCTCTCGTTTAGTAGGTGGATTAATCTCTTTTATTGATATCTCATTCTCCGTCTGGCCATACAAAATTCTTAATGGTTGGCTTAGTACTCAACCATTGGCATTGATCTATCACTTGGAAACCCAATTTTTTGAACAAACTAGCCGATGCATTATTTTCAATATAGACTTCCGCTGTAGCAGCCTGTCCCTTTTGGGCTATACGTTTGGATAATTCAGATACCATAAGATTACCCAAACCACGACGTTTATAAGAATCCATTACGCATAGAGCACATATAAAGCCATCCTGTGATCTATATAAGGATTAACAACTATAAATCCTTGTTCAATAAAATTAATATAATATCTACCGACCTTATGCACCAGGCAACCAACTCATGATTATCTTCTCGATATAAACCCACACTTAAGGCAATGGAAATCTGACGTTGAATGAAATATAAAGAACCGGGATGACTCCATAGCCAAATTTCATCCATCAAATAGGAATCTTTACTATCTAAGGCCTTTATATAGAAACCAGATGGTATGCTATAAAAATATCATTTTATTATGAAATATTATTTCTTATTTAGTTATTACTACTTACTCAGCTGTTAAATTTTGTGCCTTCTCCTGATTTAGGTAGTAAAAGTCATTAATAACTTTAAAATCTATTTCTAATTGCTTTTCCTCAACAATATTAGAGGCAGCCTTCCAATATCTGGATGGCATGGAGGTACATTGTAAGCCCTTTGACCAATCCAGTTGACGTAGGGCCTGCTCCAAAAGATTTTGAGATTTCTCACTCTCCAAACAGCCCATAAATAAATGATACCGATCCTAGATAAATTGGAGCACTTTGGTATAATAATTTCATAGGACTATAATCTCGTATAACACCTACCACAATGAGATATAAACCCAAATCTTGATCCTTCAGGGTATAGGCCTTAAAATTTCTTAATTTTGGATTCTCTGTTAAGAGATCTACAAAGAAATTTAGGCAATAGACTTCCGCGCAATACTTGGGCCACTCTTGGGTATAAAGTTTTTGTAACTTTTCCAAATCCTTTATATCTAATGATTGTAGCAGCTTCATTTTGGGATGATGTTATATAGCAGACTATGTGAATTTTTCGAAAAACAACTGAATTTATAGGATCAACGTAATCTAAATTGTGGTCTCAGTTAGGGTACAAGATAAAAAGGTATTTTGATTAAATTTATAAACCTTAATTTGTGGATTAAAAAAATATAATTAAAGAGAAGAGTTTATAAAAATATCACTCATTCCATACCCCTGCTGAAAATTTATTTTTAGAATCAAGTATACATAGATCCATTTTGGCTTTACACCTAGTAAGAGAATTCGTTTGAAAATCTAGGGCATTTCATAGTCGACTATTGTATTCGGTGCTAGATAATGCAAGTTAAACAAAGAGTAACGCAATCTGATTATGGTCAATTAGTTAAATATATTAACTTAAATAATAGCTGTTGCTATTTGCTTGTCTGTCTCTAGGTTCTACTCATCTGTCGGCCAGATAATTGCATCACTGTCTCTGGGTAAGCTCATGCTCCAAAAGTAATGCTCTTCTTTAACTAATACGAAATTCAATTTTTCAAAGATTTTCGCCGCAGATGTATTATTCATGTTGATTAGGGCGGTAATATCTTGGTTTAACTCATTGGCTATTAGCTGGGATATGGATGCTGCCACCACAAGTCCCAAGCCACGACGTTGATGAGATTTTAGGACCTCCAGTGCACCCAGGAATCCGCTTTGCAGTCTAAATCAAAAGAATTAATATAAATAATTACGACAGGAATTTTAATTATTTAATCTAAAACTTACCTCAAACACCAAGCACAAAGTTTTCCCGTATCCTTCTCATAAAGACCAACATTTGTATTCTTTGTTATGAGTAGCTCAATAAGTTTTAAGGATCCTGAATGACGAGCTGACCAGAGATCATTTATCATTTCAGCATGCTCCAGACGCACTTTATCCAAATAATAACCAGTTGGGCATATAATTTGCAGATTTTTAGCTTCTTTACAGGATAAATAATACATATTGGTATTCAGTTCTCGATTTATTTCAACTTTTAGTTCCGTTAACAATTCCTTATAGATCAAATGATGTCGTTCATGAATTGCACTCACTTTATAGCCGCCATTCCAATCCAGCAGACGCAAAGCATTTCTTAGCTGATCCTTTTCTCCGCTCAGATTGGCAAAGAACAATTGATAACGATGCTGGAAAAGATCAATTTAGCGTTATTATATATAAAAATATATTTATATATATATAATTTTCTATACCACCAATATAAAAAGTCCATCTTCTTGCCAATTATTATCCAATGTATAGAAAGTTAAATACTTTGTGTCCCTCCAACGCAAATAATTGTCCAACCAAAAGTAGCCCACACAATGTTTGGGCCAATCCTTCCGATATAACTTTTGCAGTTCCCTCAATTCATTTAAATCCGATATTTTGGTCAATTTCTTAATAGCTGCCATGTGTGTGGAGGGAACCGAGTAGCAACAGATACAATAGTGGAATATTTCCACATGGTGTATGCTTATCGACATCAACAAAGCAAAGCAATTATACAGTAAAAACTGATTAGGATGGACATTGTCAATAATAAATAATCGGTGAAAATCTGTTGTAATAAAATGAAAGAGATTAAATGAAAATATTTGCTAAGTAAAAGTGCTATAAAAACGCTCATCTGATCCGTTAAGTGGAGTCAGAGTTTTGTTTCAGCGAATTTAAATTCAAATTTCTACTAGGAATATATAAAATATTATAACATTAAAGTAAATCAACTATAGCATTAGTTTATTTTAGAACTGTACCATTTACGAAAATTTCAAGACCTTTCAGTTTTACACCTGAGATTAATAAATTATATTGCTTTATTACATATTACATATTAATATTTTGTTCTGTTAACCCAGTAAACATTTTTCAGCTCTGACATCTTAATTTGCGCTGTTATCGCAGCTGTTAACTTTAAATGAAGCTTTAAGCTCTAGAAAGCATTTAAAAGCGTTACTTTTTAAATAGTCACGAGGTTAAATGAAATCGCATAGTAGCTGTGAAGGAAAATGTAAACAAAAAGTAAAGAAAAAACCTCATAGGTTTTATGATTATTTGTGGAGTGTTTTGTATTAAGTTTAGAGTAAAATGAAAGAGTTCCGAAAGTGGAAGAATATTAAATATTTCATATAGTTACTTATTCGATCCAATGATAAAGATGAGTCTTCAAAGGAAAATGGTTTTCATTAAAATATTATGTTCTTATCTGATACAAACTGTTTAAAACTGTCTGATATATATTTATCTACCAATACTGATTAAATAAGGAACGAATATTTGAATAAAGACAATCCTATAGTAAAGTTTTAATCTCCCGAGTGTCAATCTTGACTTCATTTATTGATTGAAAGTTATTTCTTAAAATCATTTCAAAATATTGAGAACAGTTTAAAAATCTTCTGGCTCCAATTTAGAATAAATTTATTTCAAAATATTCATTCTACCATTTTTCGAATAAATTTCAATTATTGGATTTTTCAAAAACTTGTAACTTTTTATTTAAACAGTGGGTGCCGTTCATTTGCATACATTTTCAATTTCTCACATTATCGCGATTTACATATTACATACATACATCAATATGTACAAAAAACGAATACCAATGCTTAATAACTAATAATAATTATTAGGTTTATAGTAAGTTGTATATATATATATATATTTTCGTTTATATATATATATATATATATATATAATAATAATAATTTGCCAATTCGTGTGGTCCATTTTGTACAAGATACATTCACATTTACACTTAGTACATATTACATATGAAACATTTACGATATTTATATATATATATTTATGTATATATTTATAAGTATTTACATCTAGATATTAAAGACAATTTAGGGATTGATTTGTGTGCTGTTTGTTGTTGTTGTTGTTGTTGTAGGAAAAGTTCTTGTATGTATGTTTATAGTAGGATCGATTAGGGTTCCTCCTCTAGCATAGATTTCGTTGACGAAGCTGTTGTAGTGGGTGGCATGGGAAATAGTTTAGAAGTCAGTGTCTTCTTTAGTTCAAGTATGGGCTTGGAGTCCTCTTCATCATCTTGGGAAGGTGTTCTGGTGGCAGGATCATCATTATTATCATCGGAATGTTTCGCACGATCTGCTTGTAGGCGACGCATCTCTAAAGCCAGACTCTCGGGCGATTCTGGTGAGGATGTGGGCGTATGCGAGGAGGATGAGCAAGAGGCACTCGAGGGAGCCGAACTGCGAGGCGTTGCCACTGACTGTATCTGCTGGTTATGATGATGTTGCTGTTGTTGTTGTTGTTGCTGCTGATGCTGCTGCTGTTGCTGTTGTTGCTGCTGTTGCTGCTGCTGCTGCTGCGTTACCTTGCCCATAAATGAGCGTATCTCTTCGAAATAGGACTCTTCCGTAGGATTCTCACAAAAACGTCGTATGCAATGCATCCGATCGCTAACACCACTCAAAGCACTCAACGATACCGCATCCGATTCATGCTTCTTCAAATGCCTATCGAGATTCGTTTGCTGACCAAAACAACGTTCACATATCTCACATTTGAAGGGTCGCTCTTTGTTGTGAATGTTGCGCACATGGCGCTGTAGATTCGATGAAATGCTAAAGGAACGTTCGCAATACTTGCACTTGTAGGGCTGTTCGCCAGTATGAGTTCGCAGGTGACGCGTCAAATTGGCGGAACGTGGAAATACCTTGCCACAAAATTTACACGTATATCGATCTTTATTCCTTTGGGGCAGGGAAGTGGCACCGGAACCCGTTACCGAGCCTAGGCCAGTTGATCCGCGCGATTTCGATTTACGTGCCTGTTGACGACTCTGAAAGTCCTGCAGTTGTGGATGACCTGGTGTCGTGGGTTTATTAATGGCAGTGTTCACTGTTGGCTGTAATTGCTCATTGGTTGGCGGCCATGTTAATTCACATTTCTTTAGGGGATGACGAAAGGGAAACTCTCCAGCTCCAGCTCCTCCTCCACCTCCACCACCACCACCGCCACCGCCGCCACCTCCAGGACCTGCGGAAGGACTTCCCGTCGCTGGTGCAAAAACATTTCGATATTGTAATGGCAATGTCTTGGTCATGGCCTCTAAGAGCGTAGGACTAACAACAGTTGGTCCGGGCGGAAGTGCTGGACCGCCGGCACCGCCTAACGTTACCGTCGCTGCCGCTGCCACTGCCGCACCCTCGCGCAATGCTCTCAACATTTTGCGACTCATATCGAAACCTAAATCGGCTAAAGAGGCAGCTATATGATTATTATTCATTTCCTTATCCTTTTGCTGGGCGGCAAACATTATCAAATTACTATTCTCATCTTCCAATGGATTCGTATCCTTTTCCGTATCCGGCTCCTCAGTGCCGATATCCGTTTTACGTTTGTGTGCCAAACGTAAATCCAGTGGCTGGTCATAACTACTCCGTCGTTTACTCTTGTGGCTTATATTATTATTATTATTATGTATTTGTTGTCTTGCTGCTGCTGTTGTTGTTGCTGTCGTTGTTGTTGTTGTTGTTGTATTGCTAAGCGCCGACACAGTAGATAGATTTGATGCCGCAGACAAATCATAAGGTACATGTGATATATACGATGTGGGTATTAATCCTAAGGCAGGGTAAACACAGCCCTGTTTCGGGCTAGGAAGCATCTTTCTTGGTGAGTGGTCTTTCTCTCTCATAACTGTTTGTATCTCGGGCTGCTCAAGCTGCCGTGCTAACGTGCAGTTTTCACTATGTTGTTGCTGCTGCTGTACTTGCTAATGTTGCTGCTGTAGTTGCTAATGTTGTTGCTGCTGCTGTCGAAAGATAAGATAATCAATCTATTGTTAAAGTTGCCTTCGATATTTCAAATAGTTGTCGACCGGTTTTATGTACCTAAAACGAGATAAGAGAAAAAGGTTAATATAAACAATTAAATAAGAAAATGTTAGCTAAAATGAATTGTACTTTAAAAAACTATGTGAGGAGGATCCTTAAAATAATTAAAAAAATTAATGTGTTGCAATGAAAGCTTTTGAACATTTATACACAAATCTACATGCGAGTATATATCTAAGATTAGTATCGATCAAGGTGAAACATAAACCTACATCCGAGTTTATACCTAAGACTAGAATCGATCATTGATCTCTTATCGGGAACTTGGCCTAATTTATGGGCACCTTTTCTTTACTAGAATAAATGTCTTACGATTGCTTAATTGAACAGAAATTTTATTCACTTATATTATACAGAGTATAGTATTTTATATACACTCCGACAGCCCCATCCGTATTATTACCCACTGCTCTTAAATCAATCATGCTGGAGACTAAATTTTTGTTTTAATTTAAAAATAATTTATTAGTTAAAAATAGTTTAATTAATTTTAAATTGCTGTCACATATTTTCTCAATCGAATGGGAAAATTAAACAAAAATCTATTTTGAATAAGTATGATTTTTTTCAACATATTTATACATATTATAACATAGTATATACATATTATAACATGTATACATCTAAAATAACTTGTCTTTCAATTTTCCCATTTTTCTTCGGTAAGATTTATCAGGATTAGAAATAACCACCTCAAAAAGGGATCACACTTCTATCTCATACTTTCTTTTGATTTTCGTCTGATTTTAGTAACTAATCATATACCGATAGTTAGATATATATAGAATATATTGCTGTATATGGCTCAGAGATCAAAGCGGATATACAATAAATCTCGATTTACTATATAACTACATATTTTTAAAATTCATTTTTTAGTTTGTTTATTATCTATAAAATAATATGGTATAACAATAATTATATTGACAGAGTATTGGAATATTTTCATCGCATTTGCCAATTGCCCGATTCATTGTATCTTTGTTTCTTTTTTGGTTTTTTTTTCGGTTTTTTTTTTATTCACCGACAAAATTCGTTTTCCGTTAATACTAAATCAAAGGCAGTAAATGCGGCTAATTAACTTTTTGGCAACAATCTGCTACAACAACAGCAGCATTAATGGCAACAACAATTACAACAATAATAACAACAAAAGGCAATTTGTTGTTGCCATATCTTGTTAAATGCTGCAACAAATGTCGACGACAACAACCCACGAAAAAAATGTCTCATGAAAAATTCTGTTCTAGATAGGAGAAACAGCTCCATAGATCAACTCGCCCACTTGGCACTGACTGGCAGTTGGAGTTTGGAGTTGGATTCAGAGAATCGGAGTTGGAGTCGATGTTGGCAAATATCTCCACTTTGTACTTGGTTCACATGGACATGATGATGATGTTGTTGTTGTTGATGATGATGGGCTGGTTTTTGTTGTTTTTTTTGGCTCTTTTGGTGTAAGCCATCTGCCAAGAGTTAACTCCGTTTGCTGAACTGCAACCTACGCAGTTTATTTTGGCCTTTTTTTTTTTTTGCCTTGCACGCACCTTCAACACAGCGACTGCTGCTGCTGCTGCTGCTGTCGCTGCTGCTGCTGTTGTTGTCAGTTGGTTCGACCTCCATTAGATGCCACTGCAATACCGCACCCCCCCACAACTGCCCGCCCTCCCACCAGTTACATGAGTGTGTGTGTGTGTGCTTAGATGTTTGTCTTTCTGTTTGCTCATCTGTTTGTCTTACATAATCGTCACTCTAGATACCGTTAAACAAAAAAAAAAAATTAAATTGAAGAGACAAAAAAAAAAAGAAGAAAAAAAACTTATTCAAGTTTTTTTCCGTCCTAAAACAACACACAATAGAACAATTGTTTAAACTTCTGTATATCTCTCTGACGCTTTTGGCATTGCGACCAGTCAAAAAAAAAAAAAAAGAAAAAAAAATAAATTCAACTAGAATTAAAAAAAAAAAAAATAAATAATAATAAAAGATGTCTTATGGAAATTGAAGTTCTTTTTTTTCTTTTTTTTTTTCAACCGCAATTACCTTTTTTAGACCAGACCAAGCACTTGCCGCTCCTATTATTAGAATCAAAAGTCTTGAACGGAATGTCAGAATTTATAAAGAATGACGTAGATGGAAATTACCCTAGATGTACCTACATTGATCCATTATAATGGCATTCAATTGAATCTGGAACAGCTGTGGGAATCAACATGTGACGCACCTGAATTAATGATCGTTTCACCATTCAAAAATAATGGTATCTAAACAGAGAGTTAGCAAATGTTAATTTCTCGAGATGAATAGTTATATATCTTATAGCAAAGCATCAATTTCAGTATTTTCAAAATTGTAATGGGTGATATAGGGGTCACGGTGTCATGAAGCCTTCCTGCAGTAAGGAAGGGCCTTGGGTCTTTGAATGTAACAAAGAAGAACTACGTATTAGTAGATTTGATGGCAGTTGGATAGGAACTGAGACATTTAAGGCTAGTAAGAGTATATCTATAACTCTAGATTACATTCCTGTTTAATAAACTTTAATTTAACACATTGTCGTAAAAAATGTGCCTCGATTTTTAATTATTTGTTATTAAATTAGTGATATTTCCTAATTAAGTTTGAAATTATGCAAAATACTGAAATCTGACCAACCTTTCTAAAAGAAATACCATTTGCTCACAATTAATGATCGATCTTTCTATATATTATTGAATTATTTTTATAGAAATAAACAGATAACCTACATTATAAGAAATGTAACTCTGTGGAGAAAACACCCTTTTGAGCGAATAAGAAATGTCTTTCGCTTTGGACTGTTTCACATTCACTTGTTCCTATACGTAAATAACTACGATCG
The DNA here is from genome assembly GCA_018150375.1 of Drosophila sturtevanti. Lineage (NCBI taxonomy): Eukaryota > Metazoa > Arthropoda > Insecta > Diptera > Drosophilidae > Drosophila > Drosophila sturtevanti. The sequence goes on along the minus strand of JAECWJ010000341.1, from coordinate 792,873 downwards.
TTTGTTAATATTAAACAAGACATTACATTATTATTATTATACAACATTAATTTCAAAAATAATTAATGTAGCTAACATATCAGAAAATCTGTAATACTAAAAGTAAAATCTTGTCCAGTTTGACCAAAACTCAAAAACCTTTTTGACAACAAAAAAGAAAAAAATAAACAAATTCAAGTTGCAATTCCTCTTGAAAGATTTTTATCCTAGTTGTTTGTGGTGGCACTGCCACTGGTTTTTTTTCATTCCAAATGCACCTGAAATGTCAACTTCCAACTGAATCATATCAATTTTTTGTTGCTGTGGTTGTTGTTGTTGTTAAAAATTTCACATGCACCCCAAATCCCATGTGTTTTATAATTTGTTGCAAACGTGCCAGAGCGGTTGACAATTATGGCCAAAGGCTTAAGCTGGACGATACAGCATCATCATGTTGATCATCATGATCATGAAGATGATCACTTACATTGTAACTGTAAACGGATGCTGAAAGAAGATGTAGATGATGATGATGGTGATGGCAAAAGTAAAGTAAGAAAATGAAAAAAAAAAAAATAAAGAAAAAAAAAAACCAATTAAAGAGTAACAAAGTTTAAGCGGACCGACAACGAGAGCAATGAAGCACAAACGGTTCAAAAAACGGACGCAAAACCATGGTGAAGGTACAACATCATAGCTGTTGTTGTTGCTGTTGTTGTTGTTGTAGTTAAGAGTCGTCGCATGTTGCAAAGAAAAGTGAAATCAAAGTTGTAAAACCGCGAAAAACGCAGTCAGGCAGTCAGACGGACAAAGAGAGTGAGACAGAGAGATAGAGTGGGAGAGAGGAAGGGGAAGATATAACATCGGACGACCGTCGTCATCATCGTCGCTCCAGATTGGAAAATGTCCAGTGGTTGGATGGTTGGTTGTTGACAATGTTTGCTATCTCTAAAGTGCTCTGAACTGCAGCTGATCTCCATGAAACTGTGGACAATGGTTGCCAGTAAAGTAAATTAACTTTGTCATATTTTAAATGCATCCAATATACCCATAGTAAAACCCATCATCATCATCATCATCATCATCATCATGATCATCAACAACATTTGCATCCAAAAAGTAGCACTACAACAACAATAATAAAAAAACAAAATAGCTAGCTAAACTGCAGCTGCATAATTATCATTTATAATCATCATAATCATTGGCTTTGGTCTCGCTTGAGTGTCGTCGCCGAGGAGCATAATCAACCGCAACTAAAGCCAAAGCCAAAACCAAAACCAAAACTAAAACTTAAACCAAAGCTAAAGCCGGCTTTGGCGACACACAATGAAAAACGAGAGTAAAAATCTCTAAAGCAAGCCGCTCACTGAAATGGAAAATTAAACCTTGTTACATCAGTTCTGCAGCAACAGCAACAACAACAGCGACAACAGCAACATCTACTAACGGGAATGCGGCGACAAAACTTTAGTGGCAGGATCCCCGCGCATCTCTATCCAATTCGAACCAAGTATCTGGCTGCTGGCTCTCTCAAAAGCGACGGCAACATGCAACCTGATACCAAAAACGTCACAAACAAACAAACACGCACATTCATGCATCCTACTATATAAAGAAAGAAACAAAAATAGATATAGTCAATCTTTAGTCTAGGATGGCTAATGAAGAAATGCATCTTTTGGCTGGCATTCACATGTAACATCATTCACGATGCCAATAAACACGTTTTACGTATGGGAGAGTGAAATGTATGTAACTATTTATGTACGTAATGCAAATTAGCTAATTTTGATCTATTGCTCAATTATCCATATTTTATTCAATCTAAAGATATATACTAAGAACTAATTGCATCTAACGGGAAAAATTTGAAATCTTTTGGGGTTGTCTAAGTTCATAATTTTTACTTTAAAAAGTTCTATAAGTTTTCCGCTTAGGCTAAATTGAGGTAAATTTAATATATATTTTTATGGCTATATATTATGACTGTACAATCAGTACCATCTCTATATCATAACGATTTATTGGCTACGTGATTGGCAGTCGTTGACATAAAGAGGGAAACTCAGTTTTAAAAATAATTAACCACAAGGTGCGAGAACGATTATTGAACTAGTAAGTTCACGACTTAATATAAACACATGTGAACAGCGTTGTAAAGCCGTGTTTCATTTAGAATATAAATACATATACATATATGTATACATAGTTGGAATAATTCACTCAAAGGCTTACTTTTTAACTTTGTGGAACAGATACACAACTTCTTTTCTAGAAGGAACACATCCTCATGGTTTGGGTTCCCGATCTCAGCCTGCGACACTTTCACAAAATGGATGATTCCTTGTAGCATTTCAAATTAAAACGGTTTCAAAAGGTAAAAGCTTTGCGATAAGTATCAAATGGCTATCGAAATTCTAACAGTGTCCATCCCTACCGAAGAATAAATATCAAAGGCATGGGCGTATAACTGAAGATAAAGGGGATCGAGCAGATGTTAATGTAACACTGAAATTTAAATCAAAGAATCATAGATCACTTAACTTATTGAATCTTGCTTTAGCTTCAATGAACTGAATAAAAAATGTTATCTCTTCTTTTCTTGTTTGAATAAAAGTATTTCTGTGCTGGTTCCCTTTTTTTCGCTAGGTTACGCCACTGTAAATTCCGCTAGGATTCGATCCCTATCTTTGTCTCTTTTTTTCTTAAGCTCTATAGCAGTTGCATTTGTCGCTTGTGAAATTAACACGCTAAAGTTTAGCTCCGACAAAATATATTTCTAATTCAACGTACAGATCGGAAATCGGTTCTACATTAGCATCGACATTATGCTAATTGAAGTGGCTATCATTTGCAGTTAATTAATTAATTTTGTTGCTCTGTTAATTGCAAATTTTGATGTAGGCGTCGCGGGTGCTTCTCTTCATAAGTGTTTTTTTTGGCGGCTTCTTTATGGGTGTGTATGAATGTATGTGTGTGTGTAAAAAAAAAGAAGTATAAGTGAAGTACATAAATGAAGTGAAGTACATATAAGCAATTAAATTGCTTTTTGTGAAGTGAGAGAGAGAAAGGTAGATGAAACGTAGGCGTGAATCAGTTTCAACAGTAAATGCTGTTAAGGTGAGTACATTTTGATTACTTTATTAGTTTTTTTTTATTGTAAAACATGTTATGGAAAGAAACAGTTTACAATTCCAAGTTTTGAAGCAGGCGTCGTCGCCTTGCTTTTTTGCAAGCGCTTTGACTGAATTTTAAATGTATGTGTTGTGATTATAGAAGGATATGTGTATATACATACATACATGTATGTACATTATGTATATATTTACATATGTAGATTTGTATGAATGTATGTATGTACGTACAAAATGTAAAGCAATCGTTAAAGCGATTAGGATTGCCTCGGATCCAGGGTTTTAGGCTTGGGTTTAAGTGGACAAGTGGAAGTAAGGACAGGCAGCTGCCCCTCCCCAAGATTTCGAACTTCATAACAAAGCTTTAATAGTTTTACATTTAAGTTACTTTTCCTTTTTTATAAATAAAATTTGAATCCGTTGATCCTACTTTTAATGCAATCCTTGCTAAGCCCAGGGTTCTAGAGAATATTCTTTTCATAAAACACTATGTGCCTGCAATGCTTACAAATTTCATAAATGTATACATACATACATACATATACACATATATACATACATACATGCATACATTCATACGTGCATACATTCATACATATGTATACATCATTACTTAGTAATTGATCATTTATCATCTAGCCTGTCTATATGTTAAGCTGAGGCAAAACAAAGAAAATAAATTTATATACAAAAATTTTAAATAATATATGTACATACATACATATGTACATCTTTAATATATACATACATATATGAATTTTCAGTTTTAAATTCTACTAGAAACTTAGCTTCAAATACGTATACATATGAAGGTCATTTCTCATAGTGAAAAGAAAGGATTAAAATATCGTTAATATATAAAAAATATCTACATACATATGTATACATATGTACATATGTATATAGTCTAAGCACTGATAGACCTCTAGTTTCATGTTCGAAATTTTTCTGAGAAAGCTTTCTTTCAGCTGGTCTTTGGTTAAGGGAGATTTGTAAATTAAAGAAGTTTTGTTTCCTTTTTGAGGCCAAAGTCTTCCGAATATGGATCTGAGCCTGATAGCATTTTGGGTTTCTATAAAAAAAACTTGTCAAAGCATAATAATTTTTTTGTTTTTATATTAATTGTTATTATTTATAAATTTATCAAACTATATAGCTGATAGTCTTTATGGTAACTAAATTTTTTTAGCTTTAATCTATACATATATCATTTATACTGATTATACTGATAAGACAAAATACTTATAATGCTTTAACCCTTATGGTTTCTGTCTACAGTATAATAAATAAGTTACAAGAAATACTACAATAATACAGCATTAACTGATAAATTGACTATATAAAGTTGTTGATTTAATGAATATATTTAAATATCTAACTTGTAGCACATTTTGTTGTTCTCATGAAAGTATTTATTATCATTGAAAGATCGTAATCGGATTAAATTAATTAAATTGTTGATTTCATAACCATGTAAAAAAAATGTTGTAAAATTATAAAAAAAAAACGCAATTTAAGGTTTTCATGATTTACTTTAAATTGTTTTTGTATGTGTGAGTGTGTGTGTTTGTTTATTATTGTTGTTGTTGTGTTGCAGCTGTGAATAATTAGTCAGAAAAGGCAACAGGTTGAAATTGGCAAAGTTTTCAACACATCATCAACTGAGACCGAGATGCGTTTTGGTTCGAAATGATGACGATGACGTTGACGACGATGTTGTTGTTGTTGTTGCTGATGGTGGTGGTGGTGGTGATGCTGTTACTTGGACTGTTGCAGCAGTGCAATCTGTACCACTTTTTCCTTCACTGGACACAGTTGCAACAAGTGTAGCAGCAGCAACAGCAGCAGCAGCAGCAACAGTTGCAATTGCAACAGAGCAAACACATCTCCAAATCACGTCTTGGTTGTTGTTGTTGTTGTTACTGTTGCCTGTTTGCGTTACATATCTCGTCGTCTAGATTGGCTGGACGGCCGTCAAGTGAAATAAAAAGTGAGAGTGACATCGGAAATTGTTTCAATTTTCCAAACGAAACCCAACCAACTAGCAGCAAACAGGCAACTAAAGTTGCCGCAATTGCCATCGTCATCGTCATCATCATCATCATCATCATCATCATCCCCATCTCCATCCCCATCCTCAGAGTTGGAGCTAAAGAGCTGCCTGTGGAGTGCGGTCGTTGGTCGCTGAATGAATGAATGTCGAAAACTGTATTGAAAACAATTTTTCTACGTACGTACACATATGCTATATACTATGTATATACATATATATGTATGTATATGTATATATATACAAACTCAAGTGCTTTCCAAATGCTCCAAAAAGTAAAGCCAATTCGTTTAGATGGACCAGTTGCCAGCCTGCCAGCCGCTGGGGCAGCATCCTGTTTTTTGTTTGTTATACTTTGACTTGCTTTATTTCTTAGTTTGATCTTTTATATAACACAAAACAAAAAAAAAAAATTAAAAGAAAAAAGTTAAAAAAAAAAAAAAACCTCACATGCAGACGAGATCGACCGAGGTCCGTCGTCCATTCAACTAAAATGCCTATCTAAAATAATTGAAATTTTTTTTTATTTGCCTCCTTTCGAGGTGTAAAATTTTTTTCTTTTTCTTTATTTTTTTTTAGTTTTGCTTGCAGCATTTTGGTTAAGCAATTTGTGGTCAAAGCATTTTAATAACCCAAATATTCCCAATTGGAGTTCCATGAATAACACTCAATATTTGAAAGAAGCTATTTCAAATGAATTTATCATTATGTGGTTAATGATAATCGGTTGAAAAGGTTAACAAGATGAATGTTCTATTTATCTATTTATATATCGATTTATTTATCTATTTGCTATTAGATCAGTATAATGGCAGAGGCGGTTGAAATGAAGTAAGGGTTAGAGGTTGTAGTTTATGTGAGACATTTTACCTACTCTAGATCAATTGATTTACTATATGTATATCTATACATATCTATATTATTCTTATATAAATCTCTTTAAAGATGGTGGTTGTGGTCTCTGTCTGGGTGTCTAGATATACTAATTCGTTTCATTGATAATATAATTGGAAAAGCTTACATAATTTGTTCACAAGAAAATATTCCTCATATAAGTTAGATATAAGAGTATTGGAGTACCAAATAAATTTGATCGTTAATTACAGTCGGGCATCGATTATGTATTTGTATAGCTTCTGGTCCCGACCATCACGGATAATCGAGGCCCGACTGTCTAAAATTTTTGTTCTTTTTTTTACTAATACGATATACAAACATAGCTTTTTGAGCCTCACAGTTCTTTAAGGATATCTTAAAGTAGTGGCCCTCAAGCTTTACGTAGCTCCAAATCTAATAGATGATCACAATTAAAAAGCAGCAAGTAGCTGAAGTTAGAAGGATCATTTGTTTATCTAAATATGAACCGAAGATTGACATTACATAATAGTCACCTATTAAGGTCCAAAATAAGCTAAACAATATAAATTTGCCTAAATATATTCACTCTTGTCTCAATCTAAAGAGGAAATGCATTAACTAGATCACTTAATCCTTACGATGTACTCTAAAATAATTATTACACACTAACTAAAATGAAAATTCCTTTTTGGCCATCTGTGTGGGGCTAGATGCCCGCATTCATATCCGTGTAACCAACGAAGAGATCTCCCCACCCCCCATTCCCCTTTCCACGTCAACCCCTCTCGCCCGCATCCATACAAATCCATCTTTGAATTCAGCGCTGGCCATAGAGCGAATGGCGAAATTTGAAAGTACATAAAGATATGTATGAACAGGCTAACAGGCAAAATATGTAGTCTACCGCCGGCTATATAGGCATACATATATGTACATACAAATAAAACTCATCGCAAAAGTATTCAAATGTTTAATTGAAAAAAAAACAGAAACAGAAGAAGCAAAAGAAAAAAAAAGCGACCGAAAAATTCAAAACACTTTTAAACTAAAACAAAAATAATTCACATTTCACGACTTCATCAGCAAGAGCTTAAGCCGTTAGCCAAGTTAAGCCGATCTAAGAGGAGAGTTCACAAATCAAGCTACTCCACATTTGATTGCCTAAACGTTTCAACAGCTCAGCATTTTTGATGCAATTAATTAGATTTTTATTTCTTCATTGAAATCGAACTGAACACATGCATGTGAGTGTGTGTGTGTGTGTGTATATATATGTATGTATGTATGTGTGCTAGTGGAAGCAACCCATTTGATTTCGATTTATTACCACACACTCTAGCAAATGATACAATTATTTTATTTATATGCGAGACGTCAACCAGAGAGCAATGCAGAGTCACCAACTGTCAGGAGATGAAGGAGGAAATGGGTTGGTAAGGGAAGGGAAGGGGAAGGGGGAGAGGTACTGGTTATTGGCTGTTAGCCAGGCGAGAGAGCCAGTTAAGCTTGTTCTAGTTGAAAGCGATAGCCAAGCCTGATTTTGTTATTTGTTTTTGTTTTTTTCTCAGTTTTTTTGGTTCAGTTTATTTCTCGATATTGGTTAGCTCCTTCTTCTTTTGGCTGGCTGGCTGGCTGGCTGGCTGGATGGCTGGCTGGCCAGTTTTGTCGCCAGATCTCCGCATATATAAACTCTATTAAAAATAACGAAATAGAAGCAACTCAGTTAACACACACACACACACACACATAGAGGGAGAAAAGAAACAGAAAAAAAATAGCAGAAAAAGAAACCATATCAACATTCACATCATAAGTAAACCAGTTTGCACCTGAGAGAGGAAGAAGAAAGTTGTCTTGGCCATTTTTGTGTGAGTTGGGGCAGACTTTTTTTTTTTTTCTTCATATATATATACATATATAAATATATATATATATATACATAGATATATTGCAATTTATATATATGAATTTGAAGGAGCCTGGCCTGGCTAGCGGGCGTTGAACAATGGCCAAAAACTAACTGTAACATGGCAGACAACGAACGAACATTTTTTTTTTTTGCTTGTTGTGTCTGCTTCTCCGTGTTGTGTGTGTGTGTGTGTTTTTTTTTCATCTATTTTCCTATATATATTTTTTTTTATTTTGGTCATAAGCATGAAAAATTGCGCACATCCAAAAAGTCCACATGTGCCTTCCCCCACCACCTCCCACCTCCCATCCTCCACCCCCTATTTTCAACATTCATGTCCAAAATATCCGCTACAGGCCTAATTATATTGCTGGCCGAAGTTGGAACCTCCAACCTATCATTCCCTGACACATGCTACCGTTCGAACACGTGCGGACTAACTAACAAGAAGAGTAGCAAACGATAATAAAGTGCACCGACTCTTAGGATACTCTTAATATATGAAAAGGATTAAACAGATATAAACAACTTTCGATAGATCGTCCATTGCAGTTGAAGATAAATAAATTCTTTGATCCTTCTTGATCTTGGATTTGCCTTAACCTTTAATGAATTCATAAAATTCTTCCTTGTTAATTATAAGAATTTTTAGGGAGTTATTATTGTTATTAATCTATCTCTTATATATCTAAAATTTATTATATCTATTGTATTATAATCTGGACAAAGTCTCGATATTTATGAGCCAAAATTTTCATTCAAAGGACAGGATAAAAGTCCATTAAATAACTTATAAATTTAATGCAGAGCATCAATTTAATGGATAATGTCTACAACTTAAACTAAAAGATAAATTAAACTTCCTTCAATGTATTGGTAATAAGTTGTATTATTTATTATAAAAGTTGTACAAAAATTAATAAAAATTCCTAATACCTTTTGTAAGTGTATACATTGTTAACTCAATCGAGATGAATGATAAGTTTTTTTATAGCTTTGAAAATGAAATGGTTAAAATATTTTGTTTGGCTTGTGCCTGTCCCCGGCTCATATAAAATGGAGATGCATTTTGATATAAAAGGAATGATAATGATGAAATTGTTGATATATAAGTGAATGTACATACATATTACTTTCAGAATCCGGTCAGTTTGTGAATTGTGTGAGTTAAAGTTAATTTTATTGATAAAAATATATTATAGAACTGAGCCAGATAAAAAGTGAAATAATTGTGAAGATAAACAAACTAGAGTTAAACAAATTTCATTTTGGTTTCGATTTGGGATCGAAACTCTATAGGGATTACAAATTTGATTCTCCTACTTCTTAAGTGTTCTGCTTGGTTGATTCTTTATACAAGTTTTAAGTAGTATTTTCGCTAAGTAATGTATTTATTTAACAGATATATATGTATATATGTATAAAGATATATACCAGAAGTATATACAGAAAGCTGGCTTTCCGGAAAGGATGATTAGACAACAGTTAAATTAATTACTGTTACTCTCTCTGATATACACACACATACATACACACATATCTGTATATATCATCGGCATGCCTCTTTTGATCAGACTTCTATAATCCATTAAATTGTTTCCATAATTCAAGCCAACTTTCTGGTTTAAAGGAATTTAAATAATTTAATGACATAAGTCAAGACTAGTCTAAACTGAAAAAGGTTTGCAATCAATTGACTGGTTATAAACCAGCTTTGACAATCGAAATGATGAAATTGAAATACCCACTACTAAAGGGTATCTGGGCAACTGGCAAAAAGTAAAACAGAAAACAAAAACAACGACAACAATCAATGAGCAAATTCCAAGCTTGGCTTAAAGTGAAAGTGCTCCAATTGCTGACATCGGCATCGGACCAAGCTGCATCCGCGGATGCTGCCAAGTGCTTTGACTCCTCCTCAGCAAAAAACATATGTACAGACATAGATACATACACATATACAAACATACGATATATGTATATATATAGTAGTAGTAGATGTAGATAGTTTTTAGCTACAAAGTCATCCTTTTGCATCTGCGCACTTGCTGACAAGTTGCTTTTTGGGCCACGCCTTTTATTTCTCGCCAATGTTTCACATTGCAGAATAATTGCTATGACCAAGCATTTTGATGAATATTGTGTTGGATAGGAGAAGAGTGAAGAGGGGAGGGTAGGGAAGCAAACGATTAGCTAGCTGCCAATTACAATAGACTTGTTGCCAATGTTTACTAGAGAAATAAAAAGAGAGAGGGAGAGAGAGAGATGGAACTTCCTTCCGCAATTCAAATCTCTGCAAGGAATTGACTAACACAAGTTGAATCAATTAATAATTTTATTTAAATTTAGTTTGCAATTTTTCTTCTTCTTTGTTTTTTTTTACAAAAACCTTAAGCAATTTATTATAACTTAACTTAATGTTATTTAAACATTTAACTAATTACCTAAAACAAATCAATTAGCTTTCAATCAAAAGTTCTACGAAGTTAGAATTAAGCAAAAAGAAAACAAAAAAAATGCCACACCTTCAACATTCATTATCATCTCCCATCATCTTCGTCATTCCGTTTATTCTTTTACTCAATCAACAATCATCGATCATTTGGAAACTCTCCAACCAATTCATATATATCTCTCAATCCCGGTAAATCGACTTAAATAACTTAATGATTACCCCACCCATTTTATAGCAATAACAACAACAACAATATATATATATATATATACTATATATATATATATAAAGTCAGGTAGAAACTTTGTATGCGTATTTTGAAAGCAAAAGTAAAGTGTTTTGAAAGTAAACTACACTAATTTAAAGCTGTAAATTAACCAACTAAACAACACCAACAACAACAACAGCAGCAACAATAACAACAACAATAACAAAATAATACAGAGCGCTTCAAGCCAAAGATAACCTTGAATGCAATGAGAGCTTTAATTAATTGTGTGCTCACAATTAAAAAGGTGTAAAAAATACAACAACAACAACAACAAAAGAGACCAACAAAAAATAAAACCCAAATGGAAACCTTTATCAAAGAGTTTGAGAGGTGGGAGGAGAGGGGCGGGTGGTTACTGTGCGGGAAGCGGTACAATTGCGGCTGGGAGATACCAAATTATGTTGTAGATAAATTATCTTTCTTTTTTTTACTTAACAATAAATTTAGAATCGTTAGGGAGGGATATGCAATCGCTGTGAATTTTATATATATGTATCAATTTTTATAATTCCGGTTCTTGTTGGAAAAGTACCGAATTTTTATTGTTAAGTGTTAGTAGATCACTTACTGATTTGTATCAATATTGGGTAATATATATACATTTCAACTAATTAATTTATTTAAAACCCACTGTTATATACAATTATATAACAAAATAAACTGATTATATAATGGAATTTATACCGTTTCATTTGAACAAAAAATAATACAAATTAAATGTAAAATAAATAATAATTCCGTAAAGGATCATATAAAAATACATTATTAATAATGTTTTAAGCGGTAATGTTTTTAAATGATAAGTTTAAACAAAAGTAAGCCAGAAAAATATGTTTATTTAATAATATGTTTATAAATAATATGTAATAAACATATATCAGGATGTCATATTTAATAGAATAAATATATATCTATATATAGTGAAAACTCCCTTTATGTAAATTTCTAATGAGTAGACAAAAAATCGTTAACATATTTTTATCCTTTTTCATATTTTAATTAAATATATTCACATACAAGTATTTATTTATTTATATTAAATATTGTCCATTTCCTTATACATTCTCTCATTATAAATTCTGCAATATCATTTATAACCCATATCTACATATCTATATACACTGAGAAACATTAGGTATACATTTTGTCGTTAAAATCATTATCAAACTCTAGGATTCAGTAGTATTTCAATAACTTATTTGAATTAAATCTTTTTACAACTTAGTATAAGAAACTTAAAAATATATTACTAAATTTTATTATATGTACATCCTATTGAAACTGAGTCTAAAAGAAAAAGTATAAATCAATATCTTTTACAATGTAGATAATTTAGTTAATTTAAATTTATTTCAAAACCAACGACTAGATATAGGAGAGAAAACAACTATATATGTATATACTGTACTGTATAACTGATTAAAGTAATAGTTATGTACCACAAACTCGGATGTGTGTCGGCAGAACTTACATTTCAAAAATAAAATCAAAGGAAAATATTATTAATAAATATTTGCTTTATAGGAATAAAGTTCCATGTATAATACTTTCTAAATTAATTTACTAAAGTCTCGGAATCAGCCTTAAAAAAAAACAAATTACGTAGCAAATATTTTAGTTAATATTCTACATATCTATTAATAGCACCTTAAATGTTTGCATATTACAAAAATATTGTTTTTAAAGATTAATTTGAAATCCTATTTTAAGCACAAAAAATAAATATCAAATTCCATAACCAAGATAGCCAACCCTTCTTTTCTCCAAGTGTATAATCAAATTGGAGCAATTGTCACGCTAACTAGATGAAAATTAAAACTAAATGAATAAATGTAATTTTGACATTAAAAAAAAAGAGATATATGTATATATGTATCTGTATATGTACATAAGTATTATAGTCCACACATTAGCAACACCCGTAAAACACCTTTAAGGCAAAAGCACAACTGCATAGCCAGCCCAGCGTCATTGTCGCCGACATCTCCGTCTCCGTCTTGGTCTTCGTCACCGTCACCGTCACCGTCATCGTCATCGTCATCGTCATCATCGTCAAAGTTTGTACTTGAAAATGAGTTGCCCAAAAAGACACACTCGAGATATAGTAACAACAACAATAACCACACAGATGAAACGTTGGCCAAAGCAGAGCAAGCAGGAGATCAGTGTAGAGTAGACCCACCTCCTCTACGACCTATTCCATTGCCTCCTCCTTGTCTGCCGCCTCCTCCATCTAGCTTCTGCTCTATTCGTTAGACTCTGATGAGTAAACACAACCGTTGATTACAATAGGAAATAATCCCACAAATTGCTTTAATATTCACTGCAAATCAAATGAAGTTGTACCGACGCCGCGACACAAAAGTCGCAAAGTTTTTTTTTTTTTTTTTTTTTCTTTTTGTTTTTCTCTTTTCAAGTCAAAGCTTTTAACCTTGGACCATAAAACTCTGCAGACAACAACAACTACAACAATATGTAATCATCGCATTGTATCTTAAACTCGTACTCCTCGCATACGAGTGAGTGTGTGTGTATCTCTGTGTGTGTGTGTGTGTGTAACTAAACAATTTCAGATTGTTTTGCGAAAAAAAGGAAAAAAAAAATTGTCTCGGCCTTTGATAATTGTTTCGCATTTAGCTTTGGCATATTGTTTAGTATGCGTTGATATATGGGAACCCATATGAAACGGAAAGCAGGTGTACGTACGTACGAATGATACATACATACATACATATATCCACTATGTTACTATGCCACATGGTATATACATACATATAGATATGTATATACCAAACATAACCTGCCACTTGCCTCATGAGAGATCACTTTGCGTTATTTGATGGTAGCGGCCGGCATTTTGCGGTATGTATATCTATATAGTACATACATTCATATATATACATACATATATTCCATTGTCTAATCCAAAGTGGGCTAGTTTGTGGCCAATTTTGAAGAATTTGCCCAGATTACCCAGCTTTGTGTGTGGGTTAAATGGTGGGTTGACATGAAAGTGCCTCATTTGCGGTCTTATTTCTTTTCATTTTTTTTTTTTTTTTGTGATAGGAAAAGGAGAAGGCGTCAAAGAGAGAGAGAGAGGTAGAGAGAGAAGATGGTCATAGTTAAAAGAAATGATGGGTTGATGAAATTAATTTCGAACTTAATTCAATGGATCAAAAAGAAGCAAAAACAATAAAAAAAAAAGCGATAAACGTCAAATTTTCTCTTATTTTAAAGAAATTGAAGTGAAATATGAAAGAAATTCAATTTAATTGAGAATGCCTGAAAGGTTTAGATAAGTATATGTATATATCATCAGGGTTTAATTAGCTAATTGAAATTTCAATTTATAGATTTTTGCATTGAAAAATTAAACAAATATGCATCTATAGCTTGATATATTCTAACTGATTCAGTAATTGAAAATAACATTAAAATATCAATTTATATTATTAAGGATTAATTCATATATTCATATAAGTAGTTTCGTATTGATAAACGAGTATATTTCTGTCATTATTGTAAATGATGAGTTTCTGTGCATATAAAGTGGATATATTATAAATCTATAATTAATTAATACTTTCTGTTACTTAATCCAATTTTGCAAATCATCCAAAGTTATATATACATATAAGGTGATAAATCTATAAAAAATGAAGCAAGCAAATCGTCTCTGCCGACTTGGAGTATACCCTGTACCAAAAAAGGATATTTGATTTAAACAGACTCCTTCCAAATCCCCATTGATTGAATATAAATTTTTGAAAAAATTCTCGCAATAAGCCCAAACACCAAATTTTTTCTCTCACTCATATCAGTGAACGAAACTAATGCGTCATACGGTACAAAGCAACATGCATGCGCATGCTATCTCGCTCACACATTTCAGCTGCCCATAGAATTTCAGTACAAAACTTATATACGTATTATCTCCGATATTTATTGGCCGATTTCGGTCAAATTCGGTCAGATGGTACAAATTGGCTATAGAATTGGGTCTACCAAAAATAAATACTGTAGCTTTAATAGAACTCTAGTTATAGTTTTTTCTAATTTGCGGGGGCGGAAGTGGGCGTGGCAAAAATTTGAAACAAACTTGATCTGCCTGCACACTATACGGATCTACAAAAAAAATTTGGTTGCTCTATCTCTTATAGTCTCCAAGATCTCGATGTTCATACAGACAGACAGACGGACAGACGGACAGACAGACGGACAAGTCTCAATCGACTTCGCTATTGATACTGATCAAGAATATATATACTTTATAGGGTCGGAAAATTTTCCTTCTGCCTGTTACATACATTTTAGCGACTTTAATATACCCTTGAACCCTATGGGTACAGGGTATAAAAATGATTTCGAGAGAATTGATATATAATGCGATGGAAGTAAGGAAACTGAAGTAATTTAATTGACATATAGTCAACAAAAGGTTTGATTTAACTCAAAAAAGTCGAAGAGAACAGCAATAAAGAGCTATATTTATATAAATATATAGACAATCTCCAATATACATATATAAAACATAAAGGTGACTTGAAAATGGAAGAAAATAAAAAGAAATATTTCAGAAAAACAAAATAAGAAATATATAATAATAAATAAATAATGCTATAATTCAGTTGAAACACAATATCATATTTTAAAATCGGAACTTAAATTTAAGATTTCAAATAAAATAAAAAGTCTACATTATATGTATCTATATTACTTTCAGATTCGAAAAATTGAGTACGAGTATAAAAGAAAAGGTAAGTAAAATGAAAGAAATAAATTTGAAAATTTTATTTATTGTTTTATATTAAATGAGGATTACAATTGATTGATTTAAATTTAAAGTATTTCCATTTGAAAAGTGAAGTAAATCAATTAGAGTATTAACTTTGCAATTGCATTAGATCAAATCCATTTTTTTTCAGTTTGTAATAAAACAAAATTAATTTTCCGTACAAGTAAATGCTTATTTTTAAGAGATATTAATAATTTCGAATCAATGAATTGCATATATGCAACATATATGTACATATATGCAACGATTCATATTCTGATCGGCCGTTGCTCCAATTTCAAATAAAACTCATCTCCTGAATTACATTAAAATAAACCAATTGATTTGCAATAAAAATGGAAAAAGAAAATAAAGTTGTTGCATTGCAAATTGCAGCCTTACATAAGTCGGGCGAGGCATCGCGATCTATATAGTATAGGCAATAAATAGAGCTGTGTGTGTGTGTTTGTGTGTCGCTTTTCCTTCACGGCAAAATGCTTTTCATTTTAATCGATTTGCGTATTTCGGGCAGCGCTTTAATTGTAATTGCTCGAACGAACTCGGCGCAACTTTCATTGCGAGGCCACCAACTCCCATCACATTTGCTTGCCCCCTTTCCCCCGCGCACCCCATCTCACCCTTTTCCTATCACCTCTAGTTGCCCCTGCAATTCCGGGCTTGTCTATGATGAATGTGGATTAAGCGTATGCCAAGGCATAAAGCCTTTGTGTTGATTTGTAGCATTCGAAGTATTTTTTTTTCTGAGTTTTTTTTTTTTTTTTTTTTTTTCTTTTAGTTTGGTTTTGCTTGACTCTCTGCATAGCCTAAAGTGATTTGTTTTTTAGATTTTCGAAAAGCGATTGCGGTTATCGCTGAATGTTGGACTCGAATTGGAATTGGAGCCATCATCATTGGCATCGTCATTATCATCATCATCATCATCATCATGATTTTCATGATCAACTCATATTTGTTGCTGTATTTTTATAGTAACGAAAAATAAAAATTGAAATTGAAAAAAAATCAGCGCACATTCCAGCACACAAAATGTGTAACGCAATCAAAGCCATCGCTTCCGGTTTAAGGCGCAATTAACTACCTTGGATTACGTTTGCCAGTGGGCATCTCGACATCACCGACATCATCATCATCATCATCCATCGTCCATTCATTCCCCTGTTCACCTCTCACCTCTCTCTTCTTCCCCCCCATCAATTGCAATTGGCGCCCGACGGCTGTCAGATTTTCTGGTACACTACGTAGAGTAAACTGTCTCTACATCTATAATTTATGTATGTATATACATATGTATATATAGAGTCATGGTCATCATTTTTGCAGATTATCTACAGCATTTCATTTATTTCCTCTGCTTCTGCTGGCTGCTACCCAAACTTACACCGTAATTGGCATTTTAATGTTGTAAACAAATTTTTCGGTAGTTGAAATGATGAAATGTCATAATTTTCTCTCTTTCTCACTTAACTGCCGGCACCTTGTAAATGTGCGATTTTTTCTTTATTTTTTCCATTTTTGGGGTCTGGGAATTTATTTGAAAGTATATCTTTGATGAGTTCCGACCATGAAATAAGAAATTTTCGTCTAATTGCAAAAAAAAAAAAAACCAACTAAAAAAGAAAAAAAATTATTGTGGAGATTTTTTTTTGGAAAAAAATTGGATTAGTTATTTAGATTAAGACTGAGCTCAATGCTTCACAGTTACCATTAGTTATATATTTATAAATTCCTTATCAGTATCTATTTGTAATCTCATCAGACTTTAATGGTTATATTTGAAGTTTCAGAGATATGAGTTGTATGTATATTCCTTTGTGATTTCTTAGATCAGCAAAGTTCTTCTTCAATAATCTACTATTATCTATATGTATTCATATATAAATACATATATTAATTGTGTTCAAAATAAATTTGAAATGAGGTACAAGAAGTTATAAAAATTGTAGAAGGTCATTGTGAGAATTACTCGAATCCGAACAGGAACTTCTCTTAAGATTATAGTATTTTTCGTAAAATAATATAAATAAATTAGTTTACTTCTTTTGCTTTACTAATCTATTCTTTCATATAGAGGATTCGGATAATTATGTTCCTATCAACTTTTTACCCATTTCCTATTCAACATAAAAGAAATTTATTATTTATGCGATTTTTAACGATCTACTTGGAGTTGCAATTTTCATAATTTTTCACTGATTTTAATTAAGAAATCCAATAAAAGAAAATTGAGTTTCTTGAAAGCTTTTAAAGAAATTTATTATTGGTTCTTTATTGTGTTTTATTTGTTTATATATATATATATATATACATATTTGTATATATTTATATATATATCTTTCTTAAAAGTTATTGGTAGTAAATTCTTGTTAATGCCCAAATTTTAGAGTCTTCGGATGTGAAGCTTTTTATTAGAAAGTAACTAACTATTCCCATATTCAGTTATTAAAAAAAAACTCTTTCCAGTAATAGTAAAAAGTAAGTAGAGAATCGATAAAAGATTTCATTGCTCTTCTTTTCATAATTCATAAAATAGTTGGAAAAGGTTTCGTATATACTTAGAAGAATAATCAGATCATTTTTGCAATATTTGCTAATTTGCATTTCAATTAAAATAGATCATCAAATATGAAAATCAATTGATCATTTCTTGATGAAACTCCACTAGAAACATTCTGCAAATTTTAATTTAAAATAACTATGTAGAAGAATTTTTTCTTTTAACTATGCGTGTTTCATTTCCTCTTTTCAAGGATTGTTTAAAAATAAAAAATTAATTTAAAAACTGACTTCTTCTTTGTGTGTGTGTGTGTGTGTGTTGAATCACCAAAAAGCCAGTTTGCAATTGTATAAATTTTTTTAAACGCTCCCCAAAAAGTACATTCAATTCTTGTCTTATTCAATTTATTTTATGTTCTGCGGCTAATGATGTCTACTTCAAGCTTCATTATTAGCTCTATCAACCTGTCCGATGGAGCCACTCACTAACCTCCAAAACGTTTAATTAATGATCCATTTTTTTTTGTGTTGTTCCTGTGTTAAGTTTTATTTTTTTTTTTTCAACATTTTTATGAAGCTTCTTCTACGCCCATCTGCCACCGCACACCCATGGACTTCTATTTAAAATTAAATTAACCTGCTTAATTTGCCTCCTCCCCAATAAGAAAAAAAAAAAGTTTGAGACGCGCCCAAAAACATTCACCCAAATAAGGCGAAGCAAACGATGAACACAACAGAAAAAACAGAAGAGAAAAAAAAAAACAAAATCGAAAGGCGCTACTAATCGCTTGAAAATGCCTACCATATACATGCATCTATATATATATATATATATATATGTGAATATATATGGATGTATAAGTATATGGACAGCACTTTGAGATACATTCGAATAAACGCATAATTGGACAGTTTTTCTTTTATATATATGTACATATATATATATATATATATATATGTATATCTCTTTGGGATTATTTTACCCTTTCACCCTTCACCGTGAAGGCTGCTGCTAAGCTGCCGCATTTAGCAAAATTCGATTTGATCGCTCAATTAGCGTAAAAGTAACATGTCAAAGCTATTAATCACTTTCGAAAAAAAAAACTTTAGAAGATCTCCAACTGAAATAATTTTTATTGTTTCAAAGCGAAAAGAAAAAAAAATTGTGCGTGCATTTTTTTTATATATATATGTATATATATATTGTATGTACGTAGTTATATAATGTATTTTTTCTTTTGATTGCTAAATTAAAAAGTATCTGTTAGATAGACAACTTTATTTAAAACGAAAATTGCTGCGTCATTACTCGAACTTCAATTTCATTCATTCATCAATTACAATACAACGAAAAACCAGCCAGCGACGAAGCGAATGAAGCCTTGAATTTTAGCAAAAATGTTACGGTTACGGTTACGATTACGGTTATAGATGGAAACGGTTATATACACGATATAGTTGGTCAAGTTTTTCTCCTATTTTTTTGTTTTGTTTTTTTTACGTTGAATGACATTAACTTTAATTTTATAGTGGACGATCCTGACAATTTGACGAGGTATCACATTACTACTTACATGCTTAAAGATGTGAGTTGTTGTTGTTGTTGCTGTAGTTGCTGTAGTTGCTGCTGTTGGTGGAGATGATGATGCTCTTGGTGGTGATGTTGCATCAATTTGTTTTTAGCCTCTCCTAACTCTGCTTGTGCTCTAATTGCACAACTAGTTGTTGTTGTTGTTGTTGTTGTTGTTGCTGGTGTTGTTGCTGTTGCTGCTGCTATAAAATCCGCACGGATATCCGTTGGCCGGCAGGAAGAAATCACCATTTGAACACCGTTGTTGAATCGATTTGATATTTTTTTTTTTCTTCTTTTATGATTTTTTACGGATGTCGATAACTTATATAGCATTGGCTGTACAAAGTAGATCTTGTTTGTGGTTGTTGTTGTTGGTATTGTTGAGCATAACTCATCCTGCAATCCACCTAGCCAAC
Organism: Drosophila sturtevanti; assembly: GCA_018150375.1. Lineage (NCBI taxonomy): Eukaryota > Metazoa > Arthropoda > Insecta > Diptera > Drosophilidae > Drosophila > Drosophila sturtevanti. The sequence goes on along the minus strand of JAECWJ010000341.1, from coordinate 772,937 downwards.
AACAACAACAACCCTAGCCGTCGGCGCGTGGGAAATCAATTGAACTAACGGTAGTAGCTTTTAGGTAAATTCTCTTCACTTAAAAAATTTTCTTTGTATAACTCTTTCTTTTCTTCAATTTGTTTTGTATTTTTTGTCTATTGATGATATGAAGATCTGTATGATTTATCATATTATATAGTTTCTAAATGATTTGTTTTTTAATATTTTTTTCATGTAAATCAATTTTTTCTATTTTTGCACTTTGACCAAATTGTTGCAATTTTAATGTAGATTTGTTTTCCAGTTTTTTTCTAGATTTTTAATTGTCTTTGATTGTTGCTTTTCATATTTACTATATATTTTATATCAGTTTTTTGTTAGATTTTTGTGTTTGTTTACGTTGATTAATGAGTTTTATAAAGTTGCATTCCAAGATTTTCTAAGATTATTTTCTCAAATGATTTCTAAAATTCAATCCAAAATTAGAATTTTTCTTTTTTAAAATTTAGATTATTTTATTATTTTTTTCCAAAAATTATTAAAATTTTATTCAGTTATTAATTATAAATCTGATTGGGATTCTTTTGTTCACTTTATTTATATTATTATATATATGCTTTGCTACATATATATGTATTCAAGGAATCAGATTTATGTTTTTATAATTTTGTTGGAGTTAATTATCTTCACTGACGTATGAAAAAGATAATTTTCTTTTAACTTTTGAAATTTAGAAAAATATTTCTCAAAGTATGTATGTTTAAAATTTTGAAATTTTGAGTTCGGTAACTTTAGAGTTTGATCATCCTATTCATGCCAATATTTATGTATATATTTAATTTATTCTGTTTAATTTTTTATTTCGATTATATTATTTTTAGAATTACAATTGGTTTAATAGATTTCAATTTTATTCTGTAATTTGATATTAATTTTTTATGTTTTTATTTATATTGTTATTTTATTTTTGTTTTTGTTGATTATATTGCTGCACCTTTAGTTGGGTTATATACGATTTGTACACTTTTTACATAAAACTTTGATTTATGATACCAGTTATTAATTTAGTTTATCATATTAATTAGGTTTGTTGATTGGAACCGATATTTATTCTAGTTGGTTGACATCAATCCACAATCTTTGCACTTCCCAGTTACTTGGTACATATGTATGTATATTACCTCGTACAATCTCTATCTAGCTATCTCTTTCTTTGTCTCGATGGAGGCTATAATCTTTTCATATTATATATGAATATTTTCAATTATTTTTTTTTCTTTTTTTTTTTTTATAATTTCATTATGGATTGTCTTTTAATGCCTGCCCATAATCATCATCAACCTGTACACATGTCTACGATTGCTGCCTGCGACTGTGCGATGTGTGCCTGCCTGTCTCTCCGTACGGCTTAATTCACTTTGCATTTACGCGCTGTCACAATTTGCATTAATTGCATTTAAGTATGTAGTTATCATTGATTTAGCACCGATCCATATACAATACATGTTAAATAAATATGTATGTATGTATGTATGTATATATATATATATGTATATCTAAAACATATAGTCCATAGATGATATATATACATGTAACAGTTGCAACTTGTGGTTGTTATAGTCCGTAGATTACAATTTACGATCGTTCGATTTGATCTAATTTAGTTGAAAAAAATAGGAGCTTTTTGGTTATAGAATTAGGATAGAATAGGAATTGTTCTATATATTTTGGGATATAGTATGTAGTATTACTAGAACCGATATTGCAAGTTTTTTAATTTACACATTTCTCAAATTAGTTTCATTTGAAGATCCTTTTTTTGTTTTGTTTGTTTTTTTTTTATCTTTCACTCTCACTCACTTTACATTAAATTAGCGTTACATTTAAATAATTTACCGTTATCATTACGCGCGCGCTCTCATCGCATTACGTTACGTTAATTTTTTTTTTTTTTTGGGATTTTTTGTAAAGAAGTGTCTGTCTCTTATTGTTGTTGTGGGTTTATTGTGTGTTTGGTTTTCGTTTTTTTTCTTTTTTCGGACCGAGAGACCAGCGACAACACGACCAATAGCTTTGAGACCGTCTCACGGACTGATGATAGGCGGCAGAGTCGATGCTTTAGACCCAGGCTTAGAGTCAGAGCCAAAGCGTTTTCGATTTCCTAATAATAAACGCAAAATAGACGCGCAGCAACGTCTTTCCACTGTCCATGTATAGGTGCTCTGAATGAATACACAACTAGTAACGATGACTCCAAAAAACAAAAAAAGCAAAAAAAAAACTACTACAATAACAACAAAACACACGATCCACAACAGAGCTAGAGTACTAGAGCCGCTCTGTAGCTAACAGCAGCAGCAGCAGCATCAGCATCAGCAGCAGCAACAGCAACAGCAGCAGCAACAACATCAGAGTGTTGAGGAAGTCTAGGCAGTTAGGTTAGCTAGCGGAGACGATGCAATAAATCGAAGCTAATACACTTCTTTCTTAATGTAGAGCGATCCACACAATACGAGCTCAGTCGCTGTCGCTGCGCTGTCGCAGTCGTTGTCGTTGTCGGTGTCGGTGGATCTAGCGTTCGCTTCAACGATCTACGAAACGAACTCAACTCAGCTGCTGCCTAGACAAGTTTCGTCGATGCTCAAACGGTAAATGAGGGGCAAACAAGATCGACGTAGCAGCAGCAGAGTGACGTCCACAGCAGCAGAGTTGCATCCTGCACAACTGCTAAACGAACTAAGGCTGTTTTACTCAATGAAAATAGTGAAGGCTGCTGCAGCGCTGCAGCGGCAGCGGCAGCGTTGACGTCCAGACAACATTCCAAAAAGCTAAGCTTGCATCCGAAAACTGGGTGGAGATCTTCCGCCCCGGCCATAGACGAGGCCAACTTTAAACCCGAGCCGACATCACACGATGTTCGTTTGCCGTCGTTTGCCATCCACTTGGAGTCCACAACAACAAAGTGGCAAGCAAAAAAAAAGAAGAAAAAAAAAAGAAACAACAAAAAAAAAGTGAGCGTTTTTGAGTCATAAGCAACAGTCGCAGCTTGCAGCTCAAGGCGGCAACAACTGCTGCTGACCACGTACACACGTTCACGTGCTCGTACGTACGTAATTAGGAGAGAAAGAGAGAGAAAGAGATAGTGATAGAGAGGGGAGAGTAGGAGCGATGATGGTGATGGAAAGTCTTTGCTAAACAAACCAATGGTCTTTCACCGATGGTGATTAACATACGATGAACGGCGATTCTACAAATATATGTACATATATGTACTGTATGCAAAAAGGAGAAGGGTCTTTTGTCCTACTTCTAGTCAAATGTTGGCACGAGGCTATGCCAATGGCCACTGTTGCTATCTTAAGGCTTCATCTCAATGTATGTAAAGACCTCCATGTCCATGTCCACTTTATGTCTGCGGTTGGGTTTTATTTTTCCTCTACTCTGCTTGCTGGCTGCTGCACGAAATCGATCAAATCAAAAATGACTTTGTGAAGTGACTAACTGCCTGAATGCCAGCTGCCGTTGTGCCTTGGCCATCACCATCATCACAGTCATCATCATCGTCATCATCATCATCATCATCATCATCATTGTCGTCCATGCTCCGTGGTTGTCTAACAGTAGCTTTTCCTTCAACGAATGCTTTGATTTTTCGGCCTCTCCAACATAATAACACAACACAGTTTCTTGTATATCTATTTATGTAGATATGTATGTTGAATGAGTTGACTATAGTTCATGTCCATGGACTTGGCCGTTGCAAATACAACACTTCAAAATGAAAGCACATTCCCTTGTAGAAATTTTACCGTTACGCGGCAAGGTAGCTGGCAGGCTGGCAGGCAGGCAGGCAGGCAACAGTAAGAGCAACAGGTACCCATCCAGGCTATGCCACAGGTCGTTTGTCCATTTTTGACTGACTGACTGACTGACTGACTGACTAGCGTCCTCCTCATCGTCATCATCATCATCATCATCCAACACTTGGCAGCTTTATGGCTTAGATATTTGCAAATCTCGCGTTCCGTTTCGTTCCGCTTCATCTTATTATTGTAGCTGTTTGCTGTGGTTGTTATTGTTGCTGATGATCTACCATCATCTTTCGAGCAACCAAGAGAGATAGGAGGAGAGAAAGAGAGGGAGAGGGAGACAGAATGAGCCTTCATCCAAGTCCAAGTGGAGCTCGTGATGCCGCCTGCCTCTACCGCTGCCGCGTGCCATGGCTGTTATTTATTTGAGTCAATGAGTTCACAACTATTTTTCTATTTTTCCTTAATGGCTTTTTTCTTCATCTTATTGTTGTTGTTGTTGCGCTTGTTGTTGTTGTTGTCGTTGTTGTTGTTGTGCTTGTTGTTGTTATTGCTAGTGATGTGGAGGCTGCAAGGAAGCGCCTTGTTGTCTTGCCTTGATTGATGGTTTGATAATGCCTAAGTGCCGAGAGATCCAGATATAGGTATGTATATACGAGATATATACATGGTTGGTAAGACAACTAGAAAGGATTTGTCTAGTGGTGGCTGCTGTTAATGAGTTCAAGATGATCACCAGGCTTAATTAAAAGAGTATTATCTGGTTCATTTAAAGAATCTTTTTAAGATATATCAACTCTGATTTATGGGTTAAACCTGAATGCTCATTCATTTGTTTCATTGAGAAATAATCTATAATTTTCCACCCAAGTACTTATCAATATACCATATAATTATATATGTACATATCTATATGATGATTTATTTATCATATAATTTTGTCATATACCTCTCAATAATTTTTATTTGTTTTTGTTATTCAATTAATTAGTCAATTAATATATTAAAATGACTGAGTTAACTTTATTAAAATAAAAAAACTAAGGTGATCTGATTTGATCTCACACAACATTCTAACTAACTTGAAATAATTTTCAAAACCTTGTCAATACAAATCATAATTATATGCATTAGTTTAGTTACACTCGAAAAAGTTTCCTGATTGGCCATATAGAGAGGGAACATTTTTTCGTCGATTTAAATGACAGGTGGTTTTTAGCTAGATTTATTTAAATTTTGAAAAGTTTCTCTCGTTAACTTATAATAAATTAATATGGATGCAGAATAAATAAATATGTATAAAAAAAAAAAATAAATAAACTAATAAATACAATATTAAATTAAGTTTTGAATACTTTATTGCAAAGTTATGTCTGGTTTTAAGCTTTGATTAAATAAAATTAAATAAATATTAAATAAAATATAAATTTGAATTACCCTTTACTACCTACATTATTCAATTATTTTTAAGTTTTGAATAAATAATTACAATATTGAGTTCAATTTAAATTTTTAACTAAATGTTAAAAACTTTATTCCAAAGTTGAATTAATATTAAAGTTTTATTTAATTAATTGTAGAATTATGTTTAAATTAAATTAAATTTTGAATGTTTTGTTTCTATTAAATAATGTACAACTTTTAATATAGACTCTATGGATAAAGTAATATAGTATTTAAATATAGTTTAAAAATATTCAGCTTAATTTATTTTCTTAAATAAATATTAAATATACTTATTATAATATTTATCTGTTAAGTAAACATTCTAGGACTAAAACAGGTGTGCAAACTGACTAGAAATGATATGATAATCCATTAAAGGTATTGATGGTAAATTTATAAAAATTTGAGTTTCTTTTTAAATATTATTTAATTAATGAATAGTTATGTAGTCATGTCAATATGTGTTTGTGTGGTCTAAAATAAATATAAAAAAAGTGTATATTAATAATTAAAAAGTAATTCGTACATAATATTTTGACATTAAAAAGATATATATATGTATATATAGAGGTATATAATTGTTGGCAGTGCCTCTTCATAGATAAAAAATTGTTTCCCTGGAACACTCGGAAAAATCCTTTGGTTCTTTGGTAATAAGCTAACTGATGTCTATAGGAAGGAAAGACTGAATTCCAAAATTCTTAATTCTTTTATGTCTCACAATGCTCTTCCCTTAATTTAACCGTTTATGTAAAGGACAAAATTTCATGAATATAATGGATAAACTCCTTGAGTTAGGGTATAAAAACGAATACTTATGTATACATACATACACCTAAGATCAGTTCATACTATTACAAGTACATACATACATACAAGTAAATACATATATATAAATACATATATATATACATATGCATGTATATCATAATTAGCATCAAATAGTTAAATAGTTTTATATTTCATCTGTGGAAAAATTTGCATAAACAAGGGGTTAACCATACCCATAAATATGGCACGATGCATAAATAAAAATGTTTATACAATTAGACATTAACAAATACAAATGACAAAAGCCACCACCGACAACAACAACAACAACAACTAAATAAACGTTTAACTTTTATAGTTTATATACGTATTAAATGTAGTAACAATATTTTTTTTTCTTTTCCTAAATTTATGCATGAATTCAAAAACGAAAAACGAGATCGAGAAATGAAGCGAGCCAACCAGCACAGCAATAGCAACATCTACAATAACAGCAACAATAACAACAAAAACAACAACAACAACAACAACATTAAAGGCAACAACATTTAGGAGCTTTAACACCTCTTATTACCCTTCCCACTCTCCCCCTTTTTGGGTTTATTTCTCGCTGTCTCTCTCTTTCTCGCTCTCTTCTGGTTCCCTTCAACGGCAGCTGCTGCACATAATTGGCTTAAAAAAAAAAAAACATGAAATGCTCGTAAACATTTATTTTTGTGTTGTTATTGTTGTTGCTGTCGTTCTTGTTGGTGTTTCGTGTATACGCAGAAGACCCGCCCGCCAGTTGAAGTTGTTGCTGATGTTTGCTGTTGTTGCTGCTGTTGTTGTTGCTTTTTTTGTTTAAACGTTTTCGAATCGCGCAGCGAATGAAAACGAAAGAAAAAATGAAATACATCGAAAGTGAATATATAGTCAAGCGAATGCCAACGATGTTGTCGACGTATCAGAGAGCGCGACGCGACGCGGCGCCCCTCGCAACGCAACGCCGCATACCGAGTTTGCCTTGTTTGCATGGCCGATCGCCATCGCGCTATCGCCATCGGAATTGTTCAAATCGCAATCATCGGAGTGTCGAACTTGTGACGTTAATCCATTGAGCGTCTCTATCTCCCTATATTAATAAATATCACATAGTCTGGCCCCTAGTCTAGTCTCTCGGATTCAATTTGACGCCTCTAAGTTTTGGAATTGCATTTGAGACCCAGGGTACCACCATCTTAGACTCAATTATACTTATCCAGATGTTTTATAGTTTAAGAACATATTTCATATAAGGTCTGTTAAAATTAATAATGATTCAAACAGTATATGTTCATATATGTATATACATATGTGAATATATTGAGTAGAAATGTTGGTTCTAGTTATTAAATATCAATTCCGCTTTCAACCAATTTTAGTTTTTAATTCAAACTTTGTTTAGAATCATAGAAAAATTCCGTTTTCTTCTCAAGTAGTTTTTATTCTGTAATTCCTTCAGTAAGTTTTTTTTTTTGAGAGATTGAGATTGAGATTCTCCTTCAAAAAATACTTGACAAAGTAATCCAACCAAATCGTATTTTGCGAATAGATTTATAGAAATCTGTGAATGGAATATAAAACAGAATGTATATTAACCATCCCCAATTCGAAAAGAAAGATTAAAAATTATCATCAAGATTCAAAACTTTGAAATTTAAGTTTTTGAATAGAGAAATCGGGAATTTAAAGGAATTACTACTTAAAAGTCCGTAAAGTGAAGTCTATTTTAAAGAATAAATCTCTAAAAACTAATACAATAAAAAAGATAATTGTAAGTTATTATATACATACATATATGTTACATTATCTGATAAATGTCATTTTAAATAAATAATATTATAATAATGGGATTACAAATCATATATAATTTAAAATTAATCTAAAACAAATTATAAAACTTAAGAAATAAAATTATATTGAAGTTATATAATGGGAAATCCTGCTGATATATTCAACAGAGTATTCAATAGTCCCCTTTCCAGTTGACAATATTTCTGTTTAATCCCTTGATTCTACATGAGTTTTTCTATTTGCCTCATAGTTTTGTTATGTATGTATGTATGTACATATAGTTGAGTTATCTATATTTGTATCTGTATCTCTTGTTCGCTTATGTATTGTACTAAACATTCTACAATTGGCTCATTTAACAGTCGTTTGCTGCGTAGCCCCCCAGTTGGAGTTAGAGCCGGGACCGGGCCACACACAAATACACACACACACACACTCACACACATTTATACACATACAATTGTTTCAGACACTATTTTTGTTGCTATTGTCGTCGTGTTGTCGTCGTCGTTCGTTTCTAATTATACGATAGGTGCGCTATGAGCCATGAAACGTGCGGGGTCTGACCTTCTCGTCATCGTTTAGGAGCTGCCCCAAACTGAACTGTATCTAAGTGTGTTTCAGTGTGTGTGCATATCTGTGGCCAACTGCAATCCAGAGTCAGACCCCAAACCCATTTCCAAACCTAAAGCTTTAGCAAAACATGCATTCGGCTTTGGGCATGGCGTCTTGAAATAGATTTCGTTTTGTTTTTGTATTTTTTTTTTTTCATTTACTTGGAGGGGATTATTAAATTTTCAACTGGGCAACAAAAAACAAAAGGCTTCTGTAGCGGCAGCTGTTATTAGCTTTAGTGCTTATTTCATACATATTTAATAATTGCAATTTAGGCAAAAGGCAATTGAGCTTCAACTAAACTTAGTCTCCATGAATGTTAATCCATTCAGGCAACATTCTTGGGCGGAGCCGGACACTTGGCTAACATTTTGGCCCCCAGTTCACAATGACTAAGCCATCTCTATTTATAATAACTTTTGTAATTGAATAACCATTAAATTTGATTAGATGTTTTCAACAGAATATGTTAAATGCAACTAATTGATTTTAAAATGCGGCCATGAAGGATTTGTATACAAAAGTTAAAAAGTTGTCGTATTTTTTAAGATATTTATAGGAAGCAAATATTTCAATAAAATTTAAAAAAACAATAAATGATCATTTTATTTTAAATAAAATATTTTTAACAGTGCAAACAATGTTAGGAATGAAAGCCGAAACTTTAGAAATAATGAATATAATTTAAAAATCTTTTTTTTTTATTTGCATATTCCTTGATCAATAAGTGAGTTAAAGATAGATGAATTTATTAAGAACAGTTAGATTTCAGCGGGAATATCTTTTATATATTAACTCTAGATTATTAGCATTAAATGATTCTATTATATGATATGATGTCCAAATTAAAATTTATATATATTTATATTCAATTAAGTTTGAAATCTAACCATCCAATGTACGAATTCGTTTGCATTCGTTTCAGTACTCTGTTTGTGAGGCTATTATGAAGTAAGTTCAGAGCTAATGCATAGTTGGTCTATATATCATTTAGTCATTATAACTGTTTCATTTTAAATTAAGGTTTAATTAGACACATAGATACCATGATGAAATAAAAATGTTTACCTTCCCTTACCTTAATAAAATAAATAAATAAAAATAAAATAAATAAAATTAAGTTACTAGAAGAAAGATTGGCTTCCTCTTTATTAGCTTACAAAATAGGTGCAATTATTTAAAGTATCCCCATATTGCAAGATTAGCTTAAGAGATGACTATAAAAATAGGTTTTCAAAACAAATCCCGAGTCGTAGTCCCTAAGCAATATCCCTAGTTCAACTAAGATTCTCTAATTAATCAACTAATGTAGTAATTACAGCTAAGTTTATCACAATTTTTCAATGAAAAGCTCTGAAAAATGAGGGAATTGAATTGAATAAACATTTTGATATATGTATCTATATACATATATATATAAATTCTTGGATAAAGGAGTATTCCAATTGTCACTGTGATGAAAATCTTTTCAAATTCTAGTTTATATATATGTTAATTACTGGCACTAGTGGCATTTACCAAGTTAGTTAGTAAACTGTAATAAAATGTAACCTATTACATTACGCAGGACAAAAGAAACAAATTTACAATGCCAAAGTAATAAAAGAAGACAAAAAAAGCCAACAATAGCTAGTTTCATACTAACAAAAAAAAAAAATAATAATAATAATAATAGTCTGGTTGAATGTTTAGTTTAATGTTTGATTTGCAAAACAAATTGATTAAGTGTAATTTAAAGATGAATAATTTGCTATTCAGATGAACTTGAAGATCCCAATGTAAGGTGGTAACTCACATAACTATTGGTTGTTAAATTATTATTGCAAATTGTTATAATTGAAATTTAACGATTGATTTTATGGACATTTTTTTCCTTATTATTCCCATAAAATAAAAGAATTTAATCTTGAAATAAATAACTAAATGTAAATGGAATTTTAACAAACTATTGTTAGTGTTTTTATTCACCTAAAATGTAGTCTTTTAAAGTGTTACAACTATGCTATTTATATTACAACCGATATAAAAAATTTAGTATCGAATATGTAGTATAAAAATACTCATAACACCTGTCAAATAAATATACCAATATCTGTTTCTACTAAATTTATATTTGCAAATGCAAACTGTCGTAAATAATTGGTAATTATTAATTAGGATATGATTTTCCTTTGATTAATAAAATAATGTTGGTCCTCTTCCAACTTTTTCTGTAAACGTAGTATCTCAAAGACAAATACTAGCAATCGATAAACTCAAACTTATTCCAGATAAGCCCGATTTGAAAATAATCAGACTGTTACTGTGCTTGGTCGCATTCAAGATATATATATATTTATATATGTTCTACTTTTTATCACATTCTTTGAACTATAACTTTTAGCAGTTATTTACTATCTGTACCGAATTAAAGTAAATTATACTTATTGGTGGAAAAGTTGTTATAGTACCTACATATATATAGCTTGATAAGGCTTGATTTCAGCTATCTTATCCTAACCTTGGGATAGATTTGTAAAATCTGGGTCTACACTTTTTCACAAAATCTCTCTTAGACAATTTAGTAATATACTATATAAAAGCAAGATCGTTTGGGAAGTCTTCTTATATCTGAATTCTTTTAGAAACATTTAGATTTAAATATTCTATTATTTGAAGTAATTTTATACACCATTCAGAACTTAATATTTATATTATACAATTCATTTATATTTTTACTGCATTGCATATTGTCAAATAATTAAAATTTTAATTCTGGTAAACAAATCTTCTAAACTGGAAATTTTTTCCAAAAATAAACATGTAAAAACAACCATCGATATTTGTTGCCCCACTTAAAAGTAATGTAAATGTTGTATAAGACTTATTATTAAAAGAAAGTATTTAAAAAAATTGTTAATTATTAAAAGTAAGCCATAGCTTTATCTTTTATAAAAATAGTTAGTTTTATTTAATGCAAATTGATATTTTGCCTTCAAGTGTTTGTGTTTTCTTCCTGGCAAAAAAAAAACAAAACAAAAAAATTTCCAACCATCAATTGATGAATGTTTGACTCGATCGTCTTAAGTTTTGTATGATTTATTTGTTATTTTCAATAACCCAAAACAAGTAATCTGATATATTTATCTAACATCTTCGGCATTAAGCCTCACATAGAGTCACAACATTTCCGCATTTAGACACAAACACACACACACACATATACACTGATACAAACATTTTTTTTCCATCTTTTTTCATCTAATAATTATTTTTTTGACGCCTACACATAAACTGTAGAGTCGAGGCTTCAAAGTACTTCAAAAGTAGATGTGGATGAATGTGATCGGGGACTGGAACTTGAACTGGGGTTGGGGATGCTCTGCTCAAATGTCAGGCTTATTAATACTCTGTTTTTTTTTCCTTTTTTGTTTTTTTTTTGTTTTGAACCCACAAGCAAGTTGGAAATGTGCTTATCAACATTGCTCTCTGTTATTCGTATACGGATTTGTACCAATGTGTGCATCTTTATGTGGGAGCCAAAGACTCAAATGACACGTCATTTCTAACATAGACATCTTCGTCAAAATGTGTTAAATAAGTTGACTGAGTTCAATGAGAAAAACTGAAACTGAAAACTGTAAACTGTAAACTGAAAACAGGTCTTCCAGTTCAACGGAGAAAAAAAAAAAAAAAAAAAAATTATAAGGCACACAACAAACAAAGTGTCAATAAAATGTCATGGAAAGCCACTTAGAGCGCCTGAGAGGCTGAATCGAAAGCCTTAGATGTACATACATACATACATACATCCATACATCCATCCATACATACATCCATACATACTTAGTTGAAGCCTCACCCAAGGCACTTTAAACTTTTGGCCATATTTGTTACTGTTACTGCCGTCAAAAATTTGTCGATTCTTGGTTGATTTGATGTTGTTATTTTGGTTGTATTTTTTTTTCTAAATTTTTTTTTTTTAGTGTTTTCCGTTTCGTTCTCTAGCTCAAGAGGCTCAATTATAACTTTGATTTAAATCAGTCTACTGACCTAAAAGTTCAGCTACGGAAATTGCAAATTTAATAATTGAGTAGCCGTTGCTCGGAAACTCGAAGAGACCAACATCGAAAAAAAAAGTGGAAAAAAAAAATGAAAACCAGGGGGCTTATTAATGCGATAACCTTGGCTGATTTAATTTCTTGTTGCCGAGCTGTGATTATCCGCAACAGAAACGAGAAAAACATTAAAAAAAAAAAAGAAACCAAGCAACACTAAAGAAAATCAAAACTTGCACAATTTCGACACTAAACGATGCCATGTCTAAGCCTTGCAGTTGGTCGCATATTTAATTAAGAGATTGAAGCCTACAAATAGTGTTGAACAATGGTTTTACAAGCTGTTGGTAGCACGAGTCTCATCCACTCGTACCGGCCTCCACACACTGAGAAAAAAAACCTTTTGCTAATTTTTAATGATTATTTGAGGAGTTTGTATTGGCAAATAAATATTTATAGCCTGTTTGATGCTCAGTGGGAGGTAAAGCTATAAAAAGGCCTCTAGTTACCACCTTCAAATTGTTTTGAAAGTATAAAAGCAATTCTACAGCCATATTGTTTTCAGTTTACTGAATTCGCTTCTTATTTTATTTTTTTAAAATTGCAATTTTTATAACTATTTTTTTTATTGTTATGTTGAAAACAAGTTCATTTTAGTTATTGTTAAATAAAACAACAATCATCAACACTTTTCATCCTAAAATTTTGTAATTGAAATTGCACATACTTAGTTGGTGTGTGGCTTAGAATGAATGAGGCTTTAACAATTTTCTTATAAAATAAATTGCATTCCAAAGGAATTCATATTTCCTTTTAAACGAAAAATATTGAATTTGAAAGAGAATAGATGGAATGCTCGAAAACTATTTTTAATTTAATTTATTTTTAAAAACTATTCTAAGGGTGAATTTATAACTAAACAAAGACCACAAACCAGCAAATAGAAAATAATATTAATTTAATTTGCCTGTCTCTTATTCCAGTATGGTCCCATCACAAAGTGTGACCTTAATTCTAAGATATTTTAGCATTTAACATGAGAGGGATATCACTTACTTCACATATATAACCATTCTATATGTATTTGTAAATCCGCTAAAGTAAATTCAGAAGCTAGTTACAAAATATTACTTTGAAAAAAAAATTTTTTTTTGATTACTACGTTATATGATAGAATCCTCTATCAAATAAGGGTTCTAATATTTCAATTTGTACTTTCGGTGATTTAAACAGCCGAAGGTTAGTAAATATTTAAGGAATTCCTTTATTTATTTTTTTTACACTAAAGGACATAAAAAAAACTTCTAAAATTTTTAATTAAATAAATAAAGCCTTTTGACGCTAAAATCAGTGCTTTAAATAGGAAAACCAGTGTTAAAAAATTCCTTAGCCATATGATATAAGTATTTTTTTTCATTTTCCAATACTGAACTATCGATAAGCACTGCGTCATTAAGAATAATTTTGTTTGGAAAACTTCTTTCGCTCTTTATTCACATTAACTGGAAAAGATTTTAATAAATAAAAACCGTCCTTTTTGAAAAACTTTACGTTATATTAAATTAAATCTAGTTATTCATTTGCAAACTGTCCTTTGGAATATTATATTTAAACTTCATTAAATGTATTAGTCTTGTGTCTATACACAATGCTGGCGAAAATTGTTCCAGATTCGAATTCAACACCAATTTACAAGACCGCCTATGAATTATATGTGAATGATGATAAAGAGCTGCTACCTCGAATTGCTCACAAGGCTACGGAGTTGAACGTATGCGGTTATATTACGTATACGCACAATGGCCAAAAAGCTGGTGGTGAAATGGAGGGAAGTTGGAATAATCTTCAGCTAATGATACAATGGCTGCAAGAGGATAACGTTCCCAAGTTGGAAGCTCCGGAGCAATCAGAGGAAATAAAAAATCCACGTATTTTAAAATGCCGCCTGCAATCGAAACCGAAATTCCATGATTTCTTTTGTTGCTAGACTTTGACTGGACACCCAGGCAGGCAGGCAGTAGTATCTGTATCTGTTTTAGTTGAGTAATAAAAATTGCATTCGATTGGCACAAAATTTTATTTTAAGTGCATTTTGTTTGCCATCTCATAAAGCATAACAATCAAGTTGCTGCAAGTCTATAGCTATCGAACAATGGATGACTGGGGCCCCGCGCAATAGTGCTGACGAGCGACTTGTAGCTGACTTTTCAAAGTCAAAAACGCGATTGTATCATCAACTTATTTTTTTTTTGTTTTTTGGGGGCGCCGTTCAAATGCTTTGACTGTGATTTTTGCAGAAGTTGCAGATAACAAAAACCAAAAAAGAAAAAAAAAAAAAAGAAGAAAAATAAAAATGACTCAAACAATGAACTGGAGTCAGCAAGACAATCGAATCAATTCATTTTTCTAGGGCGTACTATGCCACTTGAACGTTGAACTGCAGACGCCCCAATGCTGACTACTGACTTCGGCGGTCTATGGGTCGTTTGGTTGGTCTCTCTTTCTAGCAATGATCAGCAGCATCAGCATCAGCATCATCAGCAGCATCTCCTCCTTCTCCTTCTCAATCCATTGTTATGGCGGGTGGCGGCTGCCTACCCAGCTACACACCAGCTCTTGGGGGCTCTAGCTCTAGGTCTTGATCGTGCCACGGCACTAGTCATTTTAATTTTTCAAGATTTTTATGCTATTGCTATTTTTCATGGCGCTACTTGGCAAATACTAACTATTTCACAATCTCTGAACTCTATAAATTCAAACTGTGGGTTTGTTTTTTTCTTCTTTTTTTTTTCTTTGCGTTGTTTTCTTGCTTTTTAGTGGGGAAGATTTATGGGATATATCCAAATGGGAGCATACAGTGAGAAAAATGTTGATCTAGGCAATGAAGAACTAAATCTCTTGGTAAGTGATACTAATTTTTAGTTTTCGGTTCTTTATTATGCAAATATTCTGAGCCCTTGAAACGTTTTTTTTTAAATATCAAAAGTCTGTTGTAAAATTAAGTAAAATTTATTTGTATATAAGATATATATGAATTATTATATATGTGAATTATTTTGCAAATGTTTTATGTATGTAAGAGTAATGAAATGTCAGTTCCTTCTGTCGTCAATGATGAAATAAGTATGAAATAAATTTTGAAAATTTTAAATGAAAATGTTCGATGAAAAGTCATTAACAAAATAATATCCCATAGAAAATAAGTTTTGAAAAATTTAAATGATAAAAAATGGATAAGTTGTGAAAACTTTCAGTCCGATAGAAATGTGTTATTTAGTTCGACTTATTCATGTACATATAACTTGGCATTTTTTAGAAATAGGTTCAAAAGTCGTTAAAGTAATTTATGAAGTTGATGCGTCTCTTGATTAACTGAAATCAAATAAGTTAATTAGATCAACTCATTCTTACCATATATTTAGGGGTACTATAGGGTTCAACTACTGAAATTAAAAAAAGTCTCTAAATGTAAAAATTTCATTAAATTTTAATTTATCCTCCTCACAAATCAACTAAATCGCAAAGTCTATAGTTTCTTTTCTCTCAGTGTGTGGATAAAAGTTAATAAAAATTCTCAGAGGATGTCAAATGGTATATTCTCGATTTCATTTTCGATTTCATAGTAATTCAATTAGGTCTAAATACTGTCAACATTTGAGCACTCTAATAACCAACAACAACAACAACAACAACAACGGCTAAAGTAACAACAACAATAACAACAACAACGGCATAGAGCCTTTTGGCCAAGTGTCGTCTGGCCTGTGTCTGTTGCCACAATGTTGCATAATATTTTATGCATGCAGAGCTCTCGCATATTGCAACATGTTGCCATGAGACTACGATGGAGAGACGCCGCCGACGACGTCGACGACGACGACGATGATGATGATGCATAGCCTCAAGAACCGCAACGACAGCAAACGCTTTGGCGCCCCTCCCTGAAAAGCAGAAAAAAAAACAAGCGAAAAACAAAAAAAATCCTGAGACATTCGTTCGCTTGGGAGACTTCCAGCTGTGAGCGCGCTAGGTCTGGGCCTTATGCACAAAGTGTGTCGAATATTCAAGTGAAAATTTCCCGCATAGACGACTATACGATATCAGGCGAGTTATATAGGCTTCGTTTTCAGTCATAGATCCAGGCTTGAGCTTTAGCTTTAGCTTCAGCTCCAGCTTCAGTCAGTCAAGAGTGCGGCGCTTCGTTGACGTTGTGTTGGTGTCTCCTCCCTCCTCTTTATTGACTCCTCTTTATCTTTGTCTCTCTCTCTCACTCACTCCATCTACCTCTCACTCTCTCCCCCTTGTATGTGTGTGTGTTTTTTTTTTTGCCCATACATTGAAATGTATCTATGCACATGGCTTTATAGGTGGGTAGCACTGGATCGTATGCCTGACTGTTGTTTTTGGACTGGCTCTGGGTTTAGTCTGGTATGTATTTGATTGGACTGAGAGGCAAACTTGATCGCGTACGATTTGATGTTGTTGCTGTTCTTGTTGCTGTTGTTGTTGTTATTGTTATTGTTGTTGTTGTTGCTGTTGCTGTTGCTGCTTTGGCTCTTAAGTCGAACAATTACATTTTAAGCGTAGCACAACCTTGGATACCGTTATATTTTTGCAGTTGGTTGGGCGTGTGTAGAGCAGCCGACAAATAAACCCAATAAACAAATTGAATGGAATTTAAATTCTCAAAATAATATATAATAAATATCTACACAATTTATCATATATATTTAAAAGTATCTAACTAGAAAATCTTTCTCTCTTTGTAATGTTTAGATCACAAATGTAAATAATAATAAAGTCAAACAAATGTAAAAAAAACAGTAAATTATACATATTTTATTAATAATATGGCGTTAAAGGTCAAAATTCTGGGGCTTTCGGATATTTATGAATAATGTTAAATACAAGTAATCGTTTGTATTATACTAAAATTGGTTTAATTTACGTAAAATTTTCTTTTGACTTTTGATTATGTATTAACAATTTTTATTCTAACATAAACTTATTAATCGAAATGGAAAAAAATATATAGTTTTTTCTCTAAATGGAATTATTTGCATACTTAGCTACTAGTGGATAATTTTTAATAACTATAGCGATTTTGCAACTCTGTTTTGCCCATATATAAATCTTGTATTGGAAAAATTGTATATTTTATAAGGTTCTATATCTACAAACTAAATTCACGGTATTGACAACTTAATGTATGAAATCGAGATCCTTGTAAATTTTTCTTTAGAGTTCTGTCTTATATATAGAATATCCATATAAGTATAAAAAAAAATAACATAACAAAATATATGTTCATTTGATTTTAACTTTTTTAATTGTTAAGATTGTTAAATCTTATGCAAAGTAATCATTATCTATATTTTTACTCTTTGTTTAAATTGTTTACTGGGTTAGTGTCTCTGGCAAATGCTTGGGCTAAACACGATTCAACAATCTGCAAAAAACGTCGCTGGCTATGACTTCGACAGTCGCCAGATCGCCAGTCAGCGTCACCGACAGACCCGATCAGACTAGACCAGACCAGACCCGACCAAGCCGGGACGGGCCAGCCGGCCTCAGCTCAAACTCTAGAGCTCTAGCACTAGAGAGCGAGTCCGACCACACCCGCACACTTCATTATTTTTATGTCGCCTGTGGTGGTACGATTTTAAACGACAATGCGGCAGCCAGACTAAAGCTGGAGCCACAGTCAAAGACAGAGTCAGAGCCAGAGACCAAGACACGGACAGAGACAGCGACAGGCCATGGCACGACATTCAAGAGAACCCAAAAAGCAAGTCAAGAAATTAGACGCATTCGACGTTTTGGAACGAGCGACAAGTCAAAGTAGCAGAAAAAAAAATAGAAAACAAAACCAAAAACAAAACAAAACACAACAACAACAGCTCAGGCACGGGCACGTTGCTCCTTAGAGCCGGGTTTAGGCACAGGCTCGGGATGGGATGGGGCTCGGGCTAAGGTTCGCGCACATCTCATGTTGATGTTACAATTGCTAACGTTTTTTTTTTTTTGGGGGATTTTGTGATCGTGCCTTAGCTCAAATGTGCCTAGTGGGTTTGCAAAATTTGTAGCGCCCAAAAACAAAACAGCAACAACAATATAACAACAACAACAATTACCACAATTACAACAATAAGAAAACAACGGCAGCCAGAAAAAAGTTGAGGGATAAAACTTAACATTATTTTCGGCTTAACCGAAACATTAGATACCCTAGGCCATATGCCAACTTACGATATTTAAATTAATTGTTCCGAAATATGCAATATTTTTCAGGAAAGATTATAGGAATATCCAACAAAGATTAAAGAAATATACATTAAAGGTTTTCATTCGATTATACGATAATATATATATGAACTGCTTCGCAAGATATTAGACTAAATGGCTTCTACTTAAGCATATAGTAATATACGATATTCGGATTGTACAACTTATGCTCTATAATATACTCCAACTAGAATGTCGAATAAATGATATACACAATATCCAAATTATTTTACCAATAAAATATAGCATATGCAAATTAAAATAGCAAATCAACTATAAAATTCTACTAATCAGTAGCTGAATAGAATATATATATGATTATTTATATACTGTAATGTAAATTCAATATTTGAACTTCATGATTTAAATTATATGTTATTTAAATTATACGAAAATACGATATAGATCAGTATAAAGTTTTCATTATTCTGAGAATATGATATATTAATATAAGAATTACAAATATACGATTAAATTCTATTTATCAATAGATGAGTAGAATAAATTTATGATTATTTATATATTTGAATTGCTGCTTGCAATATTTAAACTGCTTAATCGTAATATATGTATGACATATTAACCACTTTGTACAAATATACGATATAGAGACTATTAATAAGTGTGTACACACTGTATGAGTAAACATGAAAACACGATTTACGACGGTTAGCTATAAAGTTTATATACATATTCATACTTAATCCAAATGAGCGTAACTATAAAAACTTTTTGGGAGTTTTAATGTATGATAATAAATTGAACTCTTAGATCGTTTGCATAGAAAAGAAAATATTTAAAAATTAAGAATTAAACTAGATATTGACATTGGTATTCCAACAATAATACTGTTAAATTTAGTTTATTTAAATGAAAACTTAAAGGTTTATATATAAGATATGTATCTCATAAGTATAAGACTTATAAGGAATAAAATTATATTTTCATATTGTAAAATAGTTTGAAAAATAATGATACGATGATCCATATAATTCTCCTAGTAAGATCTTTAAGCTACTGATGAATAATGTCAAAAATTTATTAAAAAGAGAAATTCGAGAAACGCAATTAATATTAGTTACTATAATATAAAAATGCGATATTTGGTATTGATTGTTTTGTACATTATTTAAATTTATTTATAAGATATCCTAACAAGTTCTATATACCCTTTTTTAGGGTATGCCAAATCGTTAGTAGGCTACAGCAAAATGATTCAACTTACAGTTTTTGGTTAATGTTGCTAATGGTACAAGGGGGAAATCGATTTTGGTGGAGGAGATGGTGGAGATGGTGGTAGTGGTAGTAGTGGTGGCGGTGATGATGCCCCTGGTGGTGGTGGTGGTGACTCTTGACTGAGGGAGACTTCATTGTAATTTATCTTGATGTTTAAATCAATAATAACGCCGTCACTGTGCGTTGCTTTTAGCGACTTTTTGATCGCTTTACCAAGCACCGCAGCAATATTGCCGCCGTTGTAGTTGCTTCTCGATCAATGTTTTAATAGTTGTTGTTGTTATTATTATTATTATTTTTATTGTGGAGAAGGGGGGGGAAGGGGAAATTTCAATATACAGCACGACGAAAACGACGACAACATCGACGAGTGTTTTGCTGTAAGCTTTGATCTGGTTTCAATCGCATGTGTGTGTGTGTGTGTGTGTGTGTGTGTGGAGATCTCCGTCATGATTCTGGTCTGATGTTTACGCCTATTCGTCTACTCTGGTATTGGATTCTTTTGTTCAGACATCAGGCTGAAGAGCTCTGCCAGATATTTTTTCTATTTTACCAGTGGGCAGAATTGTTTCGTAATTGTAAAATATGTTGTCATGTTGTAAGCATTGTTGTTATTGCTGTTGTTGCTGTTGTTGTTGCTGTTGCTCTGGCTGCTGCTGCTGCTGCTGATGTTAGCATTGCAATGCCACAAATGTGTGCACAGTTAGCTGCGGGGCATTCTGTTGTCCGTGGGAAGAGGCACACAGGAAATGCAAAAGGTGTAATGAGATAAAGATTGAAAACTATTGCCCCCCTCGAGAATCATTTGAAATTTCAATATTTTAAAGCTTAAACAGCTTAAAAAAAAAGATATTCCATTTTATTTATTTTTGTATTTATTATTACCTCAGGGGAACATCAAAACTATGCTAGATTTGTATTCTTTTATACATATTTTATATATATTGACTAAATTTTGATGGGACAATGTATTGCTTAAATTCAAAAAGAAGGTAAGTAGTTTTATATGGATTTCTGTTGTTAATATACCCATTATTGTATCTTAGAAATCATCATTATATCTTTAGATTTAATTGTCAAAATCTGTCATTTATTAATTACCTAAGAAAAGAGTATTTTAAGAGTATTTATAAATATAAGAAAATGATTTGTAAAATCTTTTAAGAGATGCATTAAGTTTAAGGTTGATACTTTTTTTGTAATATGGTGGATATTTATTTTGAATTGATGGAAGCATAAATTAATTATTTAATTTTTTTTTTATTTATGAATAAAATTTCATAGTGGATTAGGCAACGTCTTTTACTGCCCCCGGTGCCCAGATCTCGCCTCCTGAAATTTTTAATAAGTAATTTAAAAAAGAATCTGAGAATTTGAAATGTATGTAGGGTGGGAAAATACATACATAGTTGAAAATGCAATATATTTAATAGAGGACATTGACCACGTAACAAAAGCATAAGCTGAGCCTTCTTCCTGAGACTAAGTGGGTAAGGATACGAACCCTTAACTCTTAAGAGATAAATATACCTCGTCCAGAGCTTTAAATGCCTGAAGTAACCAAATTTATTTAGATTAAAACAAAATTGTCATATAGCAACAAAGATGATCTTCGCTTATTTTTGTTATGCAGTTGCATAGCTTAGATTTTTATGGCCAAAAGGGAATGCAAAAGAGAATGAAAAAAGAAAGTATGAAAAGAACAATTAATCTAACTCAAAAGAAATATAAATATTTAAAGCGACTTTTTTCACGTTTCCTGTCAATTGGTGATTGATATTGGTCTAAATTACCAAATACGCGAAGGTTATTAAAATGTTGGCCATAAACTAGAAAATATGTTGTAAGCAGGAATTTTGTCATCTAAACTTGATTGGTTGGCAATTACTAGCAAAATCAATATTTCATTTATTAAAATGTACTAATTATAATCGTCGACCTTTAATCTAGTTATTTATCTATTAAAACTTTCCCATCATTAATTGGCCCACTGTGCGTATGAGTTTTTTTTTCTATAACAATCTTGATTCGTTGCGCATACGCCTCGCATGCCACACGCTGGCCATGCGATGTTTGGATATATTTTTGATTTTAAAGTGAGGTTAGCTGCATACACACACACACATACTCAAACACACACCTACACACATATTCACATAGACACTGCCACGTTTTAGTGCCCATTAACGAGCAATTGCAATTTAAACTGGATCGCTCAGTTAGCAATTTGGAGCGTTGCTTTTATGCAACACACAGCATCGCAGTTGCAGTTGCAGTTGCAGTCGTGGTATTTTGGACAAATGTAGATTTTTTTCCTCTTCGACGACGACGACGACGGCGACGGCGACGACTCGGACGAGTTGAATTTGAGTGGCCTGCGAGCCATCGCAT
The DNA here is from genome assembly GCA_018150375.1 of Drosophila sturtevanti. Classification (NCBI taxonomy): domain Eukaryota; kingdom Metazoa; phylum Arthropoda; class Insecta; order Diptera; family Drosophilidae; genus Drosophila; species Drosophila sturtevanti. Next base: position 750,553 of record JAECWJ010000341.1, on the reverse strand, counting down.
TGAACTGGCTCTTTCAGCTGGACTGGACCATTGGGCCGTCCCAGTCCTGAAAAAAAAAAAAAAAACAAAATATCAGCAACTGCAACAGCAACAGCAACAACTCCACGTACGCGGTAAGGCGTGCATGGTTCGTCCGTTTCAACTGCGGTTGATGTTGTTGCTGTTGGCTGTTGGCTGTTGTTGTTGTTGTTGTTGGCGGTGGCTTACAATGCATTTCATCAGCAGCAACAGCAACAGCAACAGCAACAGCAACAGCAGCTGCCTGCCTATTGCCTGCTGCCTTGCCATGGCTAAGACACACTCTTGATTTTGTGCAGTCGCCGCCTGCCACCGCCATCGCCTCAGCCGCGTTGTTGCCTCTAAGATTATACGTTACGTTACGTTTCTTTGCGTTTGCTTGGACGAGACTGAGATATAGATATGTCTGCAACATACACTAAACAAAATCGTAAAAAATAAATATTATTCCCAATATACAGATGCCGGTAAACGATCAATTCAAAACCCTTCTAGTGCATCATATTGTACCTATGTAGTTAACTAACATTTTATTCTTTACAATTAGTATATTATATTTTAAGGGAAATGCTTCCATTATACCTATCTATCTATATTATATCTATTTTAATGCGGTTCTAGAAATTAGAACGATTTAACTCCCAATTAAAAAGCTGTTGCTTTATGACTACCACAAGGAAAACATATAGAAGCAATGCCAATCAATTATATTCAAGTTCTTATTATATTATATGTATTTGTTATATTATATATTTCATATTATATATTATATATTATTATATTTTGTATTATTAATTTTAAATATAATTGAAAGCATTTATGTATATCGAACCTTTGAAACAAAAAAGAAATTTCTTTTGATAGTAAGCAAAGAGTTGCTATAGTGAGAAAGGAACAGTAAAGTTATCTGAAAATCTTGAATAGAGGGTAAACTAGGAGAAATCTGTATCTATGTATATATCTAAAAGACATTTTTGTAGATAATAGTAAATAATGACTTTTTAAGTTGGTCCTTAAAAGTGAATTCTCAACATGAATGTCGAGTTTAGGCAAAAATTGAATTCTAATCATTCGTATATGGAGTATTATAGGTTATAATTATAGGATATATTATATATACAACTTTAATTCATGTAGTTAGCATTCTACTGCTGAAATTAAAAGTATGAGAATATATATTCTTTAAACAAAAGGAATGCAATACCAACGACCAACGAAAACTAAAACTTCTGAATTTTCATACTCCTCATTTCCAAGAATTGAAACAATCAGAAATCCTAACACACTTTTTCCTCTTAACTCAAACTAAAATTAATTCGCTTATCAAATTGACCAACTTTATTGCCATCATTATCTCTCAGTGTATGGTGTGTTTGTAGATTATTTTTTGTTGTTGTTATTTCGGTTTTTTTTTTTTTTTTTTTTTTTGTGGCTAATAGCAAAATGTTGGTTATACGGCCCTGCTTCTAAGATATAGATAGCATTCGATATTCGCAGTGCCGGCTGCAGTTGTTGTTAGTTGGTTAGTTGTTCGAATGCCTTCCTTGAGAGATAATCAGGCAACAGGCAGCAGGCAGCCAGCACTATTTGGCTGGCCGGATGGCAGTTGCTGCCGCTGCGCCTAATGCAAAAATTCGATCAGCTGCATTTTGCAGATCTCGACCCATATTTCTGCTATATATTTGTAGGTATATATACCTATACATACCTATGCATATATATGTATATCTAGATATTGTGCATATCTGTTTGGTGGTTGGCTTAAACTGGTTTTGATTTGCATACACGTTGTTGGACGCAGGAGTGCGATGAGTGTGCTTAGTCATATTGGGCGGCCATTAGAATGCCTACCAAAAAAAAAAAAAAAAAAAAAAAACTTTAGCTCAGACTTTGGCAAATGCAACAAAATCGCAGTAAAAGAATATCCATTGGACCCACCTAAACTAGTTTTAGTATAGTTTTACTTTAGTGTTTTTTTTCTTCTTTTTTTTTTTGGGGTGATTTAGAGCAGAGCAGAGAGCTGGCCACATTCGTTTCGTGTGTTGTTGTTGTTGTTGTCGTTTTAGCTTGTTGCATGCTGCAATCGATTGCGAAACGAAATGTGCGACCCACTGCGACTAATCTTCACAAGCTTTTGGCAGGCATTTCGCCTCGGCTTAACTCTCATTGTTTCCTTTTAGCTCTTGTTTGTAATTAAGCATACGTCGTGTGGCACATGGGATGCCAAACGTCAGGCAGCAACCAGCAGCAGCCAACACTACTAGCCAGCGCCCCTCTTAAGCTCTTGTATCTAATAGATACTTTCACAATTTGCTGCAGTTGGTCAACAAGCAAGAAAACCAACAACATCAACAGTAACAACAACAACAACTACAACAACAACAGCCAGCACCCAACAGCATCGGCATCGGCATTGTCGACAACTTCAAATTGTAACACACAAATTCTAAGGTGTGTCAAGACGGCCGGCCATTTAGATTGTGAACAAGAATTATCTGTCCGTCTCCATGAGCTTGAGGTGTCCATTCGACCAAACCGATCGCTTGTTGTGGCTGCCGCCGACAGGGAAGGCCAAGAATTTGTCTGCTACTTAATAGAGAGAATGGCTATGGCGGCACTTAATGATGCCAACTTCTGTCGCCCCAACAAATAAATCAATAACACCAACAACATGAATAACATATGCAACATGCAACATAATATCTATAACAACATACATATCAAAAAACTTTATTCAATATATACACTTGCTAAATACAGATTTGATAGATATAGTTAATCGATTTTTACCAAATTGTCCTAAAATTTGGCAAAATCAGAGAAAATGTTCTAAAGATAATAAAATGTTCTTTATACAACTCTCTGAACTAGTCTTTGTTTTAAATGATTGCCATAAGCTATATCTATTAAAGTACATTAATATCTTTACTTTCGATTTCAATTTATTATTTAAAGTTGAAGTTTTTGACTGATTCGTGGTAGAAAAGTTATTCATTATTCATAAGTATCTTAGTAATTAGTTATAGTATTCCAAATTTATTCAAATTTGTTTTTTAACTAGATTATTTATAGTTTAGGGGAATAAATTAATAAAGAATTAATTTCATTAGCTTCTTCAATATTATATCTATATTTTCATTTTCTGTTTTACAATCGACACCTGTGTCGATTCATATCAGTTTATACCTACATGTATAAAAACAGAAATAAACTATTGTTATATATGTATACTTTCTGTTGAATCATTTAACAATGTCACCTGTATGATTTATAAACCTTTAACCACTTTTTAGGGATTGTTTTAATGAAAGCCTTAGATAGAGTCATTAACTTTTGAAAAGTTATATGCAATTGAATACCCCATCAAATTTACTATAAATACAAAACTTTACTGACCATTAAAAAAATAAAATAAATTTATGTAAAAGCTTTCTAAAAAATTGGTTTTTATTTACTTTGAATAATTGGTATTACCTATGTGTGAATAGAAAAGAGTTTGAAAAATTATCTATATCGAATTGACAACAAAGTTGTATGTTAAAAAAAGAATCAAAATTATTTCGTGGACATAATTAAAGAAAATTGTATACTATGAAAACGGGAAGACTTAGAATGGAGTCATATATTTCCTGATTAGATTTATTTGTTTTAGTTTTGAGTTCTAGATCATAAGTAAGAACTTTGGATTAAGATTACACAGATTTTTATTTAACTACTAAACACATAGATCATCATTTAAATCATTTAAAATCCTGGAATTTCAAAGCATTAATAAAGTATTCGCTAACTCGAAAATTTGCAAGCTAATTAAAAATAAAACCTAAATGGTTTTTTTTTTTATAATATAATAATTTGAACTCGTTTTCATAGAAACCAAAATCTAGCAAGTTTTTTATATAACAGTTTTGCTTTAGTTTATTGAAAAAAAAAAAAATGCAATCATCTGCCTCACTCGAACGAAAATTAAACTCAATTCAATTCGTACCCAATAACCCAACCGATTGATCAGTTCAATCTGCTGCTTATAAACAAGCCATAAGCATTTTTTATGATCTCTTCTCAATTAAACGTGCCTCAAACTCTTGCCGCCATGCGCCGACGATTCGTTTCAATCGATTTCAATTTGAAGTTGAAGTTGAGCAAAGTGTCGCTGGACTGCATCCATATATCTGTCGTCTATATATATCGTCTCGTATACCGCTGTGGTTATCGCCGCCAATCGAATGTTGCGTTTGACGCAATTAAATTGTCACTTTTCGTTTTGTACAGACGATATATATATTTTTTTCTACTCTATATATAAACTACGTATGTGTATATATATACTGGTTTTACTTGTTAGCTATAGTTATAGTTGTTGTTGTTTTTTGTTTTCAATTTGATATAGGGAAACATCGTTGTTGTATATTAAAATAGATTTTGCCGCCTTCCTGACTTCTTATCGCTTGTTTTGTGTGACTTTTATTTACTTATAATAACTTTTCAATTGGCAAATTCTAACTAATTACTAAATTGCTTTATATGTAGTATATATTTATTATTTCAATGCGAAAAGCGCGTGTTTGTATCGTTGTAACAATTTATGCAATGTTGTCGTCCAATATCTTAAATCGTGAATATATGTACATACTACACATATATCTGAGAGAGTCATGTGTGAATATGCAGCGAATTGGAAATAATGCATTTAATAAATATTTTTCATTTATATATATATTTATTTATTTTTACAAATTGCGTAGAATTTATGTCATTTTTGGTTTAATCGAACAAGTTTAAATTTTAAGTCATATAATTTTGGAAAAATATATTTAATCCTTTTAACTGAGACCCGTTTTTTTTGGAGGGGAAACTTTGGAGTTAACTAGCAGATTAAATTTTATCTCATAAACTAAACTTTGTAAATGCAATATTTAGCAGTTTAAACTCAATTTTAATAATTATCTTCTTACAATTCTTGACTTTAAATCCTTCGGATAGTCATTATGTTCATATCATCCAATTTTCACTGTGCTATTTCTTAATCTGCGTACCTTCATTTAATAATATATTTATTCTATCTTACTTCTACAGTCTTCTTATAAATATTCTATGCTTTTCATACTATCTTGCTACTATAATCTTGCTTAATAATTTTATTTATTCCATCTAATTCATAGGTTCGAAATGTTAATATCGTTCTTTTTACTTCAATCTTCTTATCGTATCAATCTTTCATTAATTAAATATTTTTTTAATTTTTGCTAACCTAACTAAGTAGGGGGTCTTGTAATCTAATTCTAGTAAATAGTGATCCTCTACCTAGTACCTCCATCTCTTTTCCAGGTGTAGTTTTGTAATGTGTTTTTGTTATTGTTTTATTATTACAAAGCCATTTAAAGTGCTCAAGTTTAAATATGGTCATTTCTGAACAATTTAGTGTACTTTAATATCAAATGAAAATATCTAAGAAATATATAAGAAATTTTGGTAAAAAATATTCAGCTATGAAATATTTGAATGTTTAGATTATCAAATTGAACCCTATACCGAATCGTACCATTTTGAAACCATATTTAAAATCGAAATATATATCAACTAATTTACTATTGATACCAGATGTAGTAGTAAAAAAACATTTTATTACCATAAGGTATCCATATAAGTTATTTATATATATGGATAATAGAAATGAATAAAATATAACTTTACTTCTATAGTGTATACATACATATGTAAACAGAGTTATCGATAACAATAATTGCTCAATTATATGATGTTTTAAGAATATATTATAAGAATTAATCTTCTGCATATTCCGGACTAATTCGATTTAATGCTCATGCTGTTCAGACTTGATGATCCTGGCTACTGATCTTTAAATCAATTAAGAATATAATTTTCAAAAATTAAATGGACAATCTCATATATATCGAATATTCGTAACACACTAATTTAAACACCATTTATTCCATAAATAATCGTAAAACTAAAAAGAAAAAAAAAAAACTATAAAATAGTTTTGGCTAGTTTTGCTCGATTTGCTACTGAACGCTATAAAAAATTTCAATCTTCACGCGTGAATGGCTTAATCGACACCTTATTGTGTTGGCCATATACAACAATCTCTCTGGTGAGGCACTCAACTAATTAACTCAAAAACTTATGTCACTTTCCTTCGTAAAGCAACAACTGCCTCACCCACTTGTGTTTATTCTGGCCGTAGGCTACTTAACTGTCATAGCCAAAGTTACATATACGATTCATAAAACCTTAAGATACTCACACATACAGAGTGACACACACACACAGAGTGACACACATACATACGCACAACTTGTTGCCACTTACTAAAAGCAATAATAGCAACTAAAGTATAACCAAATCGCCATTAAAAATGCCGTCGGCAGTTTAAAATGCTGTTGATCTGTTTTTGTGGCCGCTTTTTATAGGCGTGCAAGATCTGTTGGAGTTTGGTTACGATGCGGCGTCGCTTGAAATTGGAAGATTGTCTGAGCAGACGCTGATTTTAACGACTACCGAATTCTGGCTAGATTACCATGTGAGGGGGAGCATGTTAAGGAAAGTTGCCAGCAGTTCGACCAGCAGCGAGTAGCAGCTGACACCGTGACACCATGAATCACCCAGATGGACATGGACGCGTGGGTGATTGGCCTGGTACTTGGAATAAATACACACAAACATATAATCGCTCCCTACATGAAGCTGTTAAAAATTTTGCACGATATTAAGTTGGCTTAATGACTCGACAGAGCTATCTCCCTCTCCCTCTCTCTCTCTCTTATTTGGCAATTACATAACCAGACATAAAGACCAAACAAACAAAACCAACAGCACGTGGTCGATAAGAATCGTCAAACAAAATTTGCGTTACGTATACGACACGTGTGTGCGCCTATTCTCTGTCCTTTCCCCCCCATTACTATGAACACGTATATCAAACGGACATATATCAGGCCAAAGCCCACGGATTACTCATTCATATCCGCAATTGTGTAATGGCAAGTGAGACAGAAAGAGAGAGAGAGAGAAAGAGACAAGTAGAGAGTGAGAGAGAGAGGGAGAAAAGAAACTAGAGCTGGAGACCAGGTCCAAGTCCAGATCCAAGTAGTCCACGCAGTCATTAAAAAGTGAATCCAAAGCCAGCACCTGGAGTCTAAGCCAAAGTCATGCAAGAGCCAACCAATTTTCGCAAAAAAAAAAAAAAAAAAAATATTAGAGCAACAAATTAATATCAATGCAAACAGAGCAAAAAATATTTAAAAATAAGCTAACTGCGAAATGGAAATACTCTTACAATTTTAAATAGAAAAATGCGATGGTTCCTTAGGAGGAACTCATTAGGATGAGTTTCATTTTTTTAAAGGAGATTTATCCATTTTTATTACTTAACGTCTCTTTAGTGAAAGATTTATAAATTTAAGCTGGTTTCATCAGTGTTTTTTGTGTATCCAAGCAGATCAAAAACCCTAGGCATAATCCATTTTTTGGATTACTTTTAGTGGTATGAATAGGTCAAATTTCAGTGTTTCAAGTTTTAAAATGCCCCATTTAATTTAAAACAAGTGAAGGGCCTTTTTGTTTTGCTGAAAAAAGGTTCAAATAATGCCAAATAAAAATGTTTAAAATTCAAAATTTAGAAGAAGGAGAAGTATGATAAAGCAGAATTCTGATAAACCTGTCTATATCTATACCTGTATATGAAGATATCTATGTCGACAAGCCTTAAGAAAATTAATAGATTTCTTCTTAGCTTAAACAACTGTTCCTATAGCTAAAAAGTTATAGTAAACAAAAGATTATACAGAAGTCTAAGTCAAGATAACAAGAAACTTTTAAAATTTACAAAGATGAACTTGCGTATTTATTATTTCGTAGAGAAAGGAAAGAAAAGTCTTTACCTTGATTTGAAATATTGTACATCTATTGTTAGCAGATTGTATATATGTATATGTATGTATATATATACATTTATTTCTTTCCATTCAAATATTGTTTATCATATACATCTTGCTATATAATCTTGGCAAACCTTAAGTTTATGAATGAGTTACTATTTAGTAATTAATAACTAATTCCCACATAAATTTAACCTTCTAATAAAGTTAAGATAGCCGCAGGCAAGAGTATATTACAATCCAGCTATGCCAGGCGACTTTCAATTAAAAAAAAGAAGCAAATGAAACAGCAAAAAAAAAAACAACTAAAACAAAATAAAAGCAAGAATGACAATCTGATGTCGTCGTTGTTGTTGGTGTTTTTGCTGTTTTTGCTGTTGCCGCTGTCGTTGCTGTTGTTGCTGGTGTTGTTTTGGTCCAAAGAAAAGCAAAAGCTGCTGGCCTGCAATGCCTGCATTTTTTTTTTTCTGTCCACCCAGTCCACAATGTCCATAGCCAAGCCCGAGTTTTTGAGGTCCCCAAGACCGACAGACCGACCGTCCAACCGACAGACGGACCAAACGAACGGCAATACAATTTACTAGCTTAGACGCTTTGGCATGAATAAATAAAATAGCCAAAGCACATTAACGCCCCGCCGCAGCTGCCAACTGGCAACTGGACGGCCACACAGCGGACCATCCGAGGCGAAACTTGAATCACCATCCCATCTCCCACCCCACCCAAAAGCCCACCAAAGAGAGTCCAAATGCGAAACCGGACCGATATCGGACCAAACAGGCAAAAAGGCTCACCTCACCTCATCTTGGTTCAGTTCAGTTTAGTTTAGGCGCAGCCGATCAAAATAGCAAAGGCTGCGACAGTCGCTGCAACTGCGAACAGCGAACGGCTGCTGCAACTGCACAATTACAAAAGGAGCAAAATGCTGGTCGTCGAATGATGGGTGAGGGCGGGGCAGCTACGGTGACGGTGACGGTGGCAGTGACTGTTGCTGCTTTGGCGCGAAATGGCTAAAAGCAAATTGACGCCAGCAACAAATGCCAGAGCAACAGCAGCCGCAACGGCAACTCAGCTTATAGCTCAACTCTGTTCAGCAGCGGCGAATGGACCGGACGGCGGCGGCGATCGTAATTTTTTTTTCTTTTCTATTTTCAACTTCTTCTTTCAATTCTTTTTTCGTTTTTTTTGCAATCCAGTCAAGGGTGTGGTGGCGTCTCTGTTGCAGCGCTGCCCCAGTGGTTGGTCTCGTGCACAACAGTCACACCACAAAATAAAAACAAGCCACATTTTTGCAAAAGTCGACTTTAAGTTACCCTCTAATAAGCAGGAGTAGTGAAATGAGAGATAGACAAATATATCAAAACGTTCACCCTTCCGTCGATCTTGAGCCAAGTTGAGTCTTAGTTCACTGGGATGGCTGTAGCGAAATAACGTATCGAGATCCTTAAAAAAAGAAATCCCGAAACCTTCCAAAGGATGTTTATTGTCCAATAATATATACTCCAAATATTGGATAAGAATTTTCAAGAATAGATTTCATTATCTTTAAAAGTGATAGCATAGAACACCCAAAAAAACCTCTACCCTACATAAATAATTAAAAAATAATAATATATTGCGAACAATTACAAACATATCTGCAAACATATCTGAAACTATTTTTAAATATTTATTAGTTTTTTTCAACTGCATAAGTTGAAGATTTAAAGAAATTACCATATAAGACAAGGATTAAAGCGAAGATATTTCTTGGTACATAACTTTGAGAAAAAATTTTATTTAATGACTTAAAAAGAGGACTATAGAGATATAGTAACTAGACCATGTATCTATAGTTATAAATGAAGTTCAATCAAATTAAGAGCTAAATCTATATTATGTATATATGTATAAATATATACTATGTAAATATTGCGAAGAAATTCAATTATAAATAAAGAAGAATATTGCATAATCTAATTAATATTTTTCAATAATCTTTAATCAACTACAAAGACATATAACCCTATTGCTTGCTTGGCTAATCAAGATGATATATGCTTAAATAGGTCGCTAGAACCACCTTCTATGTCTATTTTCTACATATGCTGTGTGCTTATATACCCTTTATTTTCTTGGATATGGGATATTGAAAATAGCAAAAAACGAGTCACGCTCAATGCTAAAAACAAAAGACTTAGGCAAGAAACTCGACTTGGACTCTCCAGCTAAGCTTAAAACGAGCGGCCTTTGATACAATTTTCTACATCTCACTATGGGATGTGGATTTTGGATTTGGTTGTGGATGTATTAGTGGTAGTGGTAGTGGTTAGTGGATTTATGTAGATGGATCTGTACTCGTGGTGGTGGTGGTGGATGGCTGTAAATGTGGGCCCCCGCCCAGGCAGAGGTTGGCTACCGCTGCTGCCCATAACGGCGTTGTTAGTAAGGCGGCAGCAGCGGCAGAATAACGCCAACTGCTCTGTCGATTACCGTTAGCGCCAGTCTCCGCTGGTCTATGTCTGAAGTCTGTGTACATGTACATATATATATATATACATATAAGTATGTATTGGTGTGGACTCTATTCGCTTTGGCCTCTCCTTTAACGTTCTCCGTCAGTTGTTCTGTTTTTGTTACTCTATCTCGCTATTGCCCTCTCTCCCTCTCCCTCTCTCTCTCTCTCTCTTTGTCTCTATTAAAAGCAAAAGTTTGCAATTAACAACGGGCGAAAATTGTTTCTGAGCTTGGGATATCAAATGTTGGCTCTGTGGCTTTTGTATTTATGCAACATGACATATAACATGAAATATTAGCAATAAATTTGTAAATGTTTTACAAGAAAGGAAGAGGGTGGGGTTTAACTGCGGTGGGCTGCAAGGTAAGGGGGTGGGGGAGGTACACCATGTGGGCTGGCACTTGTTACAATTTAATCAAAAAAATAAAAATCAAAATCAAAATAGAGTTTTGCGGTTTATTTTTTCGGCTATCCACTCCATATACAATAGTTATTCCTTGTACATATCTGTGGGCTGGCACCGATTGTTGGCGATGTGTTGAGATTGGGATTGGAGATTAGATTGATATATGGCAAATAAAATCCATCAGTTTAGTGGAAAAAAAGTTACATGTAGGATGTTTATTTATGAAATTGCCTTGTTAGTGGGTGCTTTAAATTTCACGTAAAGTAATCTAACTGATATTAGGCGACAATTAGTAAAGTTTCTTACTTATATAATGGATAAAGGGTTATAATTTGCAATTAGTAGACATCGATTTCCAAAATTTTAATACGGTATACCAAATCGTTTAATCAAGAAGTTGCACGAAGTAATAATCTTGTGTGGGAATTAATCTTATTTGGCTGGTTTAGTTGGTCAATATGTATACAGAATATATTAAATATTGGTAAAAACTATATAAAAGATACTACTACTAGTACGAACCATGAATTAAAAATTATATATTTATATTACCCCAATCCACCATCCATTAATGCCAATTCAGCCGAAGATTCCTGTAATCAGGGCCAGTCATTTTTTGATAGTTAAAGTTTTTGAGTCTAAACTATGTGTTTTAAATAAATAAATAAATAAATTCTATTGATGGATATTTGATAACAATCCGTATTTGTATTTTCACTTAAGGAATTTCTAGTTTATTTATACGTCTGTTACTATTGAAACCCTTAATTTCTTTTTCGTTTGCGTCCTTTAATGTGCATTGGGAGCTATGAGTTTGATCCGTTTCGATTTTATATGTTTGAATCTCATAAATTAGTTGAAAGTTATGTTTTTATTTAATATTGTGTATTTTATGCCATATTAGACTTTCAAATACATTGATTGCCTGTATATATCTGAATAAGGTAAATCAATTTGACAAATAATTGATTTTATTAACATATGCCAGCAATTATTTTTATCGATTTGTTTCTCTTAACTTTAAATTATTTATGTTCCTTTCATTCTGACCTGTTAGGTTTTCCTTTTACCAAAAGTCAGTCTTTATGGCAAATGTTGAAATTTGCATTAGCTTTCTAAAATGTGTCGTTAGAATGAAGATTGATTTTTCTTTTAATAGGTAAGTTGGAAACTTTATGCATCTTCTCTAAGAATTCACTTAAAAGTCTTTTACATTTGGTCACTGATATACTGAAAATTTTCTAAAGAATTTAAACAGACTCTTAAGTTCGGATTAAGATAATATGATTAAGAAAATACTCATTGTCAAGAATCTGAGAATTCAAAAGAAGTTAATGCAATTTCATGGCATTGGTGAAAGGTTCTAAGCAATGAGAACAATTGGTGTTTTTTTTTTTGCTTTTTGTTGTTGTAGAAGTCCTTAGTATTGCTTATGTTTTGGCTGCAAATTGCAAATCATTTTGTTGATTTTGGTAGAATTTAATTAAATGTCTTATGTATTGTAATAAGCAGTTGTCCGTCTGGCTCTCGGCTCTTGGCTTTTGTCTGGTATAGTCGAGCCTGGTCTGGTCTAGGCTTTTATGTTTTTGTTTTTTTTTTTTGTATGTCTTTCTATCTCTCTCCCTCTTTGTCCCTAGTCGACAATTGGTAAATTGAATTAGATTCGCTTTGGGTCTGTCTTTGGCCAAGTCAGGGCTCGATCTTGGTCTTGTGGTATTGCACAGCTGTGCAACTTGTTTTTGGGGCGTGTTTCCTTGATGGTCGTCGACGTCGTCGTCGTCGTTGTCGTGGCATTGTTCAAATTGGGTGTAACGCCTAGGTGTAGAAAGCTCTATCAATGCCAAGTCAGCGGCTACTTTATATGTATATACATAATTTTCTAAAAAAAAAATTAAAAATGAGAAAAAAAACGCATCATGATCCACCATATTGAGTTAATATAGACTAATTCTATAGCCTAGGAACGAAATGGAAAACACGACAGTAATGACAGATGGACAGACGATCAAATAAATTAGAAAGTCCATGTCGACCTCTAAACTTTATCTTAATACTATACTATACTATATGTATTATACGATTTATATATATACAAACATGCATACTATATAGAATATGTGGTGAGGCTTTGGCTTTGGTATTATTGCATATTTTATGAACTACAATAACAAATGCACAATTGAGCGCTTTAGCTATAGATTCAGATATAGATTCAACTTCAGACGGCCAATGCGACCACGCCTGTAATTTAAATTAAATTTGTTTTGCTATATTAGGTGCCGCCGCATAGATCGATATATATATACACAATCACACACACACACACACAATTTATATCATATGAATATATATATATATATATGTATATATGGATGTATATATCCGTAACTAGGCGTTGCTGACTGACCACTTCAATGATGAGTTGTTGTTTTTGTTGTATTTTTGCCATTGTCTATCTAAGACTGGAAGCTTTTGTATAAAAAATGCAAAAATAAAGAGCTTTAATTCTCTCTCTATTCACATTTTTTTCCGGCTTCATTTATTTGATTTGATTTTTTTTTCGGTTTTTGTTTCTCTTTCTATATATCGATAAAGTAAAATATTATAATTGTATTTATTTATTTGTTTTTTTTTTCTTGTATTTATTGCAATTTATTTATGAGCGAGTGTATTTATGTAGAAATGTTTTTTTTTTTTTTTTTTTTTTTTTTTTTTAATGGGCATTTCGACATGAAATCCGACAACTACAAATGATTTATTTCATTTTGCGTAAAGTGCGAAATGTGTCAGCCTGATGTAATACACACTCAATATTTTGATTGGATGGGGGAGTTGAAATCGTTTGACATTAGCCCGGAAAGTCACCGACAAACAGCTAAATCTGTTATTGTTATGTGGGCGACCCTGTCTCAGAAAAAAGTAAACGGATGCAGGAACTTGGCCCAGACATGGCAAAAATTTGCATTTACAAACCCATTTAGAAAAAAAAAAACAAATATATATACATATAAAAAAATATACATAAATAGATAATAAATATTTCTCTATTGGCCCTACATAATAATAAGTATACATAAAATAAGTTAGTGAAAAATATCTATTTTTAGATAGTTTAATACTATACATTCGAGTCTTTAATTAATTTTTTAACAAGGTACACAATAAATATTCCACAGATTGCTCTTTAGATATACAACTTTATTTTGTAACTACTACATATATTTTCTAGTTCTGGTCGAACCAAATTATGATTTACCTGGTTGAGACTCAGAAGATAACTATAAGAAAGAATAAACCTTATCCCTTTGGGGGCATAATAATTTAAGTAACACATCTTAAAATTGAACCTATCATGAAATTAAAAAAATATATAAATATTTTAAAGATGATTTAAAAATGTTTGTAAAATTTGATCACAATTTCAAGTTTTCAGCATTTCCCAATTGTTTTCAAAAACAATTTGTATATAATTTTCTTTTGTTAAACTAGATCTACATATATATTTATACCATAACATTAATTGAATGTTTAATTGTAGATATTTTGAAATAGTTTAAAGGAAACCAATTTACAGGAAACCAATTAATTTTCTTCGTATATTATTCGTATATTAATTTTGAAACAATTCCATTTTTCCTCGACCTTGGGAAGCTTTACATTTAAGAACTCTTACTATTATCTTCTAATGTCTATAAAGATAAGGATAAATATTTAAACAATTAATATGAAATCATTTTGTTTTGCTCACTTTTATGTTTAAAAATAGTTTCTTCAAGTTTTCAGTTTTAAAATTCATTAAAAATTCCCAATGGAATTGGGGTGCTATGATTATACCTATGTATATACATAGTAAACTATATTTTCATAGTGAAATTGTTATACATACATGATACAATTTAACCAATTGCAAATTATTATATCGTATGGCATTTCTCTTCAAAAGTTTATTCACATGATGATGCAGAATTATATTTTTTTGCATGCTGAACGAAAGAGTTCAAATCAACATTAATTTTCTCAATCATTTATTGCAACGTTCATTAGGCCTTTAGTTCTTTCCAATGGCAACAACTGCAACAACTGCAACAACAACAACAGCAACAATAGTAACAATAGCAAAAACAACAACAACAACAGCAACAACAATGGGCAACAACGGCAACGGTACAAGACTCTCGAGTGCGACCCAATTGCAATTGAATCGATGAAGAAGACGACTCTCGACGACTCCTCGACCAAGATCAGGGCAATCATCTGACTCGAGATGTATAAGTATTCCGCCAACTAAATAAAGAAAGAGGCCTTAGAGAAGAGCACACACACACACACACACCTCACACACATAGACATCTACATACAGGCACAAACTTACACTAAGATGCAATTGGGAAAGAGGAAAGAAAGCACAAATTGCCAATCCAATGCGATGCGATTTCAGGAATTTAGCATAGTTTGTGGCTTTCATTTGCATTCAATTTGGATTTCGTTTCGCTGTTATTGTTGTTGCATTTTATTGTCATTTTACGTTGTAGTTATATGTCTGCAAAACAACAACAACAACGACAACAATAAATGCAACAGCAACAGCAACACAACACACGAATGCCACGCGCCTACTTATGTTGCCATATGGCATATGAAGTGGAGCCCAGAGTCGGAGCCATAGTCAGAGCATTAAGATCCCGTTCCCAATGCCGACTTCCATCCCATCTCCCATCTCCCACCACCATTCTCCTTGGATGCTTTTCCAAGCCACACTGAAATAAACGAGCCAAACGAATGAGCCTTAGATAGATCCACATCCACATCCACATCCAAGAGTGGAGCTCTTTGGGTCCGCTAAATTGCAAAACACCTTTGCAGCGACAGCCAAGCGGAGGCAGCAGCAGCAGCCACCACAGCAACAGCAACAGCAATAGCAATGGCAGCAAAAGCAGCAGCAGGAGAGAAGGTACAGGTACAGCGAGATGTGGAGCTGGAGATGTTGGTTGAAGGCCCAGTTGGAGGCTCTGCACTCTTTCTATATTTCTTTCTCTCTCTCTCTCTCTCTCTCTCTCTCTCACTCTCTCTGGTTCTGTAGCTACAATTGCTATGAATTCATGTATGAACCACATTCATGCATACTATATATAAATGATACAGATGATGCAGTGGGTAGCTTGAAGAATATTGAAAATATAGATAAGATATTGAATACATATAGTTGAAAGTCCCTAATTTACAAATGACACAAGAAAGATCACAATTCTGATCAGAGCATATTCTGAAATGTAGTTTAATCCTAATCAATTATTAACCTGCTACATCAGAAAACATTCATAAATTATAAGAAATTCTTGATCCTTTAAACTTTGTTAATTTTTAAAAATTGGCAACATTTTATAATCCTATGTTGAAAAGATTCGCCGAACTATCGCAATATAAACTTAAATTTAAAAGTTTTCGAAAAGTTAATTTTTCTCAATATTCTGTTTATATATTTATATTATGGTCGATCTTCCCTAGAGAGAATTAGAGAGATTAGAGAGATAATAATATTATATTATATTAATTTATAAATCATAATTTTTCTATAATCTGTTCTACTGCTGATGTGCATGCACCTCCAAAAGGTAATGTTTGTTAATATCAATTTGGTTTAAAATTTTGTTTAACTTGAAATTTCATTGAATATAAAAGAAAAATAGTGAAATAATTAAATTTTAAGCTAGCATATGGCACCGATTTCTGACTTTGAATTTTTAATGGCATTTCTCCATTTTTAGTTAATAGCAAACGAATTTCATTATGAGAAATCAATCGGTTAAGGTTTAAATTTAATGATTATATGCTTATTTACATAGAGTTAATTGATAATGAATTTTTAACGCATTTAAATTGAATGTTCGGTTGAGAATTGATTTATTTATGCATCAAATCAAATTTTAAATCATCATAATGAATGATTTATGCTAAAATTCTGCTAATACAAATTAATACAGTCTTCGAAAAGATTTGAAAAGGAAATTAAGGACTTTTTGGGTCACAATATATCTAAAGTTATTTTAATTTTACTCTGAAAAGAAAACTTACCTGACTTATCGGAATAATCTTAAAATAAAAAGTAAAATTGGTTACGTAAGGTCAAAATCTTTCAACGTTTATCGAATCGGAGGAAACTCATTTATAGTCAACTATATATAGTTCTCTTTTCAGATTGGTAATTATATTTCAATCGTCCCTCTGTTTATGCATATTCCTAGATTCCTACAACATTGTCGTCATCGTTGTCGCTTGTTGCCCGATTTGGGGGGGACTTAACTTCCTTCTCCATTTTTTTTCTTCCACAATCGCTGGAGATCTCAACTGATAGAGCAATGATGTGTAGCTGGAGCTGGTACACTGACATCCCATGGCAAAGACCAAATCGTATACTCCAGTTTTTGGTTTTTGTTTTTGCTTTTCTGTTTTCTTGCCATTTTTGGTGCTGTGAGGCGTCTCTCATGTGGCAACAAAACATTGGTGGAAATTTATGTCATCCCTTGTTGTCGTGTTGAATCTTACGATGACATTTTCAACATAATTTAAGCCCACGCACACAGGGGGGACATCGTCGTCGTCATCATCATCATCATCAAGATCCTCATCATCATCATTGTCATCATTATCAGCCTCATCATCATGATCATCATTGTCGTTGTTGTCTTGAGCTTTTGGTAATGGGTGTTGAATGGCGTGGCACCGTCCCGAGACACTGTTTCTTTTTCTTTATATACCCTGTAGCTATAGTATGTAATGGTACATATATTCAAGTCGATCTAAGGAAGTCTTTAAGTTGTTTAAAGCAAGTTAATTGGATGTAATATAATTAATTACAAATAGTTAATGAAGATTCGGCTATTAAAAATTGGGAATTATAGTCTGTAGGATGCTTAGATACCAGATATCAAGTTATAATCTTTTCTTTTGAAAGTTTAACCTTATAAACTATAAACATTGGCAAATCTTGTATCGTTTGTGTAAGGAACAGGTTAAAATAAATTAAGATAAATCATTATTTACAAAAGATTGAACACTTGAGGGAAATTTTTTTATATTTCTCTCACATCCGAGCTCAATTTTGGGGTCTCTTAGACGGGGAAACTAAAAATAAATATGAATCGACGTCAATTTACTTTTGAAAGGAACTTGAAAGTGGAGTCATATAAGATAAAAGATTTAAAATTGATACATATTTCATTTTAAATTTTGAAGCCATTTATATTATTATAGAAACTGTTATAGGTATTAAGTATTCGAAATTCAAAATCTCTCTATATATATGCGAAACGTGAACTAAAGTTTCTTTCAGAAAATTTTCTATTTTCTAGATCTAATATTTGCTCAAAAGTAGTTTGGAAGTTATGCGATATTAAAAAGATAAACTTGAATTCAGGTAATAGCAAATTTTCCATTGCCTTCTGTTTAAAGACCCCAATCTAACTATGGAGGTCAAAGTCGAAAATTTTTTTCTTATTTTAACAAGATTTTTATACCATATTAAATACAGGGTACTTGCAGATGAGACATATATTTTGTGTAAATATTCTGTTAATTTTTTGTTTTGTTTTTTATTTTGTTGGTTGTTGTTTGTTGTTGCTTGTCTGTGTGGTGGTTGGCATTTTGGCCACATCGTGGCGTTGACGATGACACCAGGCACCATCATCATCAACAGCACCAGCTAAGAGAACCGACATGACGATAAATTTGTTCCATGCGTGGATGGAGCCAAAAAGACTTTGAAGCTTTAGTTTGAGCCTCTGCTTGAGTCTGAGCCGGAATCTGGATACTGAAACTATCTGAGTTGATGTGGAAGACGAGGCGTGGAGTCGTGAACAAATCGTTGGCATTGTAATTTAATGTATCAATTGCTTTGATTTGCCAATTTCAATGCTTCTCGTGCGTCGGAGGCGACCTGGTGACGGCACGAGGAGAGCTTGCTCCAGCTTTTTTTGTTGTTGTTGTTGTTGTTAGTGTTCAGTTCAGTTGAGTTTAGTTTAGCTTTTTTGTTGTTGTTGTTGTTGTTAGAAGAGCTGAGCAGCACTTGAGGCTTGATTAGTGTGATTTAGTTACAGGCCGTGTGCCAGGCGCATGACACAAGCTACAGCAGATTCAACTCGCCGAGACAACAGAAAAAAATAAAAAAAAACAAAACAAAATACAGCATCCCGTTGGACGCTTCGACTGACTGACTGACTGACTGACTGACTGCCTGACTGACTGACTGGGTTGGCTTGTAGTTTGCACAATATTTGATTCCATCAGACAGAGACTCAGACTGGGACTGTTGCTGTAGCTGGGGCAGGGGGTTAGCCCACTGTGCGCAATTTACTACACGAAACTGTGCCAAACATCTGCGCCTTTAAAAACCTTTGGGTGCTTCGGCATCGTTGTAGTCTTCGACGTCGTCGTCGTCGTCGTCGGAGTAGGAAATGAAAACATCTGCTGACTGATTGCCCCCTGGTTGCAACAACAAGAACAGCAAAAACCAATGCTGAAATCTCCATCTTAACCTCCCTGCCTACCTTTCTTTGTTACTCCCTGTCCAATCACTCAGCTCAAGTTATGAACTACAGTTAGTTGAAGTCGTTGCCGGGCAATGTAGGTCTTCATGGATCAATGGGATACGCGTGATATCCTTCGGCTAGATTCTGTTTGCTGCGCTTTTCACGTCTTCCGTTTGCTTGATTTCGTTTGCAATAATTGTGCCATTAGCTTGCCTGCATCAGTAGAGTATCCCTCCCATCCCACCCGTCATCCCATTTGCATCTCCTCTCTCCTTCAACTACGAGGAGTATACAATCTCAAATCCTCCATTTTTGGCTTGTGTCTACATTTGCATCCGTTTAAGTTACTTTTTGAAAGTCTTTCTGGTCTAGTCTATGGCAGCAGTGTTTTTAACGGGGTCCATGGATTGTCGGATCGGATCGGTCTCCTCTGCCTAATGTGCACATTGATGCGCTTTTGGGGCCCCACATTTGGGATCCGATACGGAGCCTGGGCGTGTAACTGGGGCGCAACAAAGGCCATTTCTATAACTGGCACATAATCAACAGTTGCTTAGTCAGGGCGTTATGGTTCTGTCTATTTCTTTTTTTTTTTTTTTTCTCTTCATCGACTTTTTTTTCGGGCCCATAGTCAAGGTTTTTCTTTCCATTTTATCCATGCTCGTTATCATAATGTGTTGGATCATTTGGCAAGCTGCTTGAAATTTTCCTCAATACATTGAAGGAGTAGGAGGAGTAGTTAGAGTAGTCTTCCATGTGCATCAGAAGCCCAACACTATGTAATCAGTGAGGTGTGGATGACCTGAATAAGGAGGTAAAAAGAAAAAATAAAACTGAAAATTGTTGGAGAATGTTGAACAAAAATAAAATACCTAAAAGAAACGAAAGAACCAAAAAAAAAAAAAAAACAGAAACGAACTTCAATTTGAAAAGCTACTTGATCTCATATTAAAGCATTCCTTCCAGCCATAAATGGAGGGAAAAGGCTGGCAAGGTTCTTGTGATAATAGTATTTTATGGTCTGGCTATGGTCATGTAATGACCGCCAGGTATTCAATAAAAGACAGACGGCTTACCTTGACGTTCAAAGTTCACTTGAAGTTGGTCGATTTTATAGCAAATTAACTAGATTTATATTAAATGTTTAGCAAGATTCATTATATGAAAGAGAAAGATTATAGAAGATTCGTATTTTCATCCATCCAAGCAAGGATTATAGTCATTCGGTTATTTCCAAAAATCGAATTACGTGATGATATATTAGTTGGGGGTTCAATTTTAGATTTCTATACCTATTTTTCTGTTTTAATTATGCATTATTCATAATGGATTGAAAAAATTTTCGTTTGACTGTTCGGAAAAGTTATTTTCCAGCAGTAAAGTAATATATTATCTTCGAAAGAATTCTTCTAAATTAATGGCACAAATACTTAATAAATTCTTTTAGACAGAACAAAGAAAAGTAAAGAAAAAAGTGTTAAAAGTGTTAAACCAACCAATTACTTATTTTCCAAAGATAATTCCTTCTTTATTCGACCATTTTAGCAGCTATAAATTTGCACAAAGAAAAATTAGTCAATCTCATTAAATCTTTAGCTAACCCATTAAGTGAAGAGTCCCATATATTGGCCATTACTACTTAACTGTCTAAAAGAGGATAGAGATTGCTTCTTTATTCTTTCCAGCTCATTTCCATATGCACAGAGAGGATTCATTTACCCAAACAAATTGCCTTCTAAGACCTTCTTTCTTTTTAATATAATACTTAGATTAACCACCCAGTAAGTCATTTCAGGAGAAAGGCAAAATCTGCATTGTTATTTTCTTTTATAATGTTTTATGTTTAAGTAATTATTTCTCTTATCGAAAGACCTTCTACAATTCTTCTTCAATAAGTATCAATCAATTTTTCTAACTATTACAAAACTTGAGTTGAATTTTTTTTTATTTACAAAGTTCAACCAAAATAGCATTGAACTAAATTAGGCTAATAATTGGCCAACATATTACTACATATATATTAAAGTTAGTTTTGTTTTTCTTTTATATTTTTTGCCACAAATTATGCCTTCTTCAATTAACGCCCAAAGGCCACTTTAGTTTCGAACCGACTGTGTGACCAAATAACCGGCTAATATGCTGTCTATACGTCTAGATTCTTGGGCCCAATATCGTGGTCGTTCGGTTGATCTTGGGCAAGGGGCGGGGCAGTTTCATGTGGTGGAATGAAACCAATTACCAATTATCTACTGTTTTCTACACAAATTTAACATAATTTGCCCAGTTTTGCGTTCAAATTTGTGGCACAATTTGTGGAAGTTGGCTGTGGTCAGGGCCAACCACGCGCCACCACCGCGCACCGAAGATTATTACTTGTATATTTTGGCTACTGTGACTGACTGACTGACTGACTGACTGTCTGTCTGTCTGATTGACTAACTGACTGGAATGCCTGACTGCCAAATGTCGATACAATATTTCGCATAATCGAAAGTGACCGAACCGCAGAGCAGCTATTTGACTGATCTTTTGTAGTATGCCCCAAGTAACGGTGGTCGGTGGTTTGCACAGGTTGCCAAGCACCACCAACCAATACATAACTTTAGCAAAAAAAAAAAAAAACAAAACAAAAAATGATTGATGCCAATACAGCGCCCTGGCTAATACAATTTAAATTTCAGTTTAAAACAAAGCATTCCCAAAAGACCAAACAAAACAACAGACAAATAAAAAAAAAAATCCAAAAAATAAGGAAAACAAAATAAAAACAAAAAAATGAAAAGTATTCATGGATCCATGGTGGTGGTGGTGCTATATATATATATACATATATACATATATATGTATATAGTTTTAACCGCATTTCGCCGAAGGCGTAACACACTCTAAACCGGAAGGGTAATTAACTCGCTTTGCCGATCACGCCTTTGCATTCAGAGCAGATGGATTTAGATAGATGGTTGAATGGTTTCGATGGATGCTTGAATGTGGATGGATTGATGGTTGCTACATTAGATGGTCGATCAGACGATCGTCGTTCGGTCGCTTGTCTATATTAAAAAGCAATAATTTTTCTAATTTTTTTCTTTCTTTGGTTTTTTTTTTTTTGGGTTTTGGCGCTGTGCAAATGATTAATAATAAAAAGTACTCGATTTATAGTCAAATATATTTGGGGGCTTCATTCAGAATTGATGGGTGTATAAAGTCTTCCTTTATGCGGTAATTTTCTGTAGATGAAAATAAATATTTTTTTTTTTGGGTTTTTAATGACTATATTATGCGGTTTAGTGAATAATGTTTCAACATAAATGAAGTTATTCTTCTTCTGCTGTATTATGGATTCATTGAAGTTTTGATTACAAACTACAAATGAGATTTTTCTTATTTTTGATTTTGTAATCGATAACCATACTTAACCAATATGTGAAACAAATTCTCCATCTTTTAATTCACTTTCTTGGTAAAATGGTTAAAATAATTTAACATTAGTTTATTTTTTAATATTATAATATATAACCTAAGAAATTTTAAACGAAACGTTCCGCGCCAAATTTTAATGAGTTTTGAAATTCATTTTTAGCCCGCCTTCTCTTTAAATTTTATATCAATTCAAAACTATCTTCGATTTTAATTAAAATTACGTATCAAGTTAAAGAGTTGTTAAAGTAATAAACAATATAAATTTTAAATTACACCCATTTTTGTTATAGAATAAAAGTTGCTAATGGGAATTTTCCATTTTCGATTTTTTCTCGGCTGAAATTTGAGTAAAAGATTTCTCTCTGTCTTTTTTGTTATTGCTTATCAATCAAAAACGGTTTTTGTCTGGGCTTCCCTAACCCTCTCTCAGACCACCACTCTGCAGCAACCAGCCTGCTAAGCTTAGATGTCGCTCAATCTCTCTCTATTTTCTAGATGTTCTCTCTTACTGTGACGATGCTCTCTTTTCTTTCGTCTTCTTCACTTTCAATGTGGCTCTTGTGAAATTAGCACGCAAAAATTTTAATTCAATTTAAATATATTCAATATTCACCTTTATGCATAGATCGGTAATTGATTAAAAATTTGCATTATTGTAAAGACAATTAAATTAGCCTTCGTTTGATGTAAAGAGCATACAAATCGGTTTATAATTTGTTATGCTGTTAATTGCGAATTTCGTAGGCGTCAACGTCGACGCAAAGCGCACGTGTGTCTTTTGAATATGTATGTGTATGTGTGTGTGTGATGGCAGCAACTGCACTTATCTATTGAGTCAATGTGCAAAGTGTTGAGTGAGAAGGAGAGAGAGAGAGCAAGGCAAATGGAGAAATAGCTTGTGCTAAGGTGAGTGAGTGGTTTTATTATTCTTTATTTACGATCTCTTGGAATGTTAAATTGCTTATATCCCAGCTCTTTTTTTGTAACCTTTTTTTATATTCTTTACCTAACAAGTGAAAGGGTAGCCTCTAACAACTTATGTACATACATACATTTAAATAAATAAATGCCAAACTTTAAAATTAAACCTCAGCACACAGAGATCTGATGTTTAAAACACACACAGCGACAAATTTCATGCGTTTCTCTTTTGTTAGAATTTCATTTAATATTTTCAAAAATTGATGAAATAAAACTATTCTTCTATTACATTGCTTTGCACTTAAGAAACTTAAAACAACAATGTGAGAGGCAAAGTTACAATATTTTTACTATAACTTTAGGTTTAAGCAATTATACACACACAATTAATGCACTCACACATCCCTCTGAGACTCAATATTTCATTTTCCTAAATTGATCAAATTTAAGGTAGTAAATTTTACTTCATTCTATATTCCTCCGATTTTCATATAGTAATCTAATGTAATGTAATGACGTCATCTTATATAGTCCAACTCACAACTGTTAAGTGATTTCAATATAGGCTAAGTATAAGGAATTTCAGCGTGGATATAAATTTGTTTTAGGAGTCAATCAAAATTTGGGGAACGTTCCATGGGTTAGACAGGGATCAGTGAAAATGTTGATATATCTTACTAGTTACATAGTCCTTGAGTCTTTCCTTACGATGTCAAGCAAAAATTTCCTTGTAGGAAAAACAGCAAGGATTATCAAAAATGAAGTTACACTTCTTCCCCACTTTTGAAAAAATAAAGGTTAAATTATGGCTTACTATAGACTTTAAAAACACCCTGAGCTGTTGGTATTTAAATCGAGAATAATGTCCTGTCCTTTGACCATCATTATATAGCAAAATTGGTTTAAAGCTAACATCAGGATTTGATGGTGATACAATTTTACCAACCATAAGTGCTAACTGAAAATATTTTCTTCCCAACAAATAAATGAATAGACAAATAGTTTAACTTAATGTGATTGTTTCTTTTATTGATTTTTCTTTCACTTTTTCATAACGATCTTTCTTTGTTTTCCATTTACATGTACATTTATATATATATTTATATATATATAATTTTGTATAATTAAACGTTAAGTAAATATTATAAAATTTTGCTTTTTTTTAATCCTTTTTGTTGTTTTTTGAGAATTGCGTTAATTAGCCCTATATGGTAAATATTTAAACTTATAGCATTTTAGATAGCTATATAGCCTATACATATATATATATAAATAATCATATAGTACGTACACATACGCTCCAAATATTCATAAAAGTAAATTGAAATAGTATCAGATATATCATATATATATGTTATATATACATATATAAGTTTCACAATTTACAGCACATTCATAACTAAAAACTTAAATTTGTGGGCTAAATTGTACAATGGCATAACTATTTAGTATAAGATAAGGTGGTTTAGAGTGTTTATATGGTATATATAGTATACATATATATATATCTATATTTATAATTATAGTGTATTGTTTATAAAGATTAATGAAACATTGTTGTTTGGTTTTGCATTTTTGTTTGTTAATATCAGCTGTTGAAACATTTCTCTTTTGTTTTCTTTTTTTTTTTGTCATACTTCACCGTCTTTTTCCATTGATTGCATAGCTACAAATAAGTTTTTTTTTTGGATGTGGGGAAGTGGTGGGGGGTGGGGTGGGGTGGTGTTGGTTGGAAGTGGGATTAGATTTAGTTTTGCTTTACATGGATAAATACAATACAATATTAATAAGAGCAAGGAAAAACAGGAAACTACTTAAAGACTAAAAAGAATTTTCCCTCTCGGAGGCACACTTAAGTAAAAGTTAAAGTAAATTTTTCTCCCCTTCTAGTTATTTATTTTTTTTTTTTTTATAGATGTGTTGTGTTGGCGAGAATTTCTCAATTCTCATCCTATATTTCTTATATTCACTATATATATGTATATATATATATATTTATATATAATTAATGCTTTGATCCTATGGAATCCTTCAAGTGCTTACAGCAATTAGCTCGTTATTTGTGTTGTTGTTGTTATTAATGATGTTGCTGCTGCTGGTGTTGTTGTTGCTGCTACTGTTACTATTATTATTGTTGTTGTTACCATTGGACGTAATATCCTTATCGAAATTAACCGATCGACGTGTCGATACCGATATCTGATCATCACTACCCGCATACTCCTCAGTATCCCCATCAACGCCACCCAAACTCGTTGGCGTATAGACACGATTCATGAATGTGCGAATTTCATCAAAATAACATTCAGTTTCAGCCTCAGCCGAACTACGTGAATCCCCGAAACCAGCTTGGGCTCCGGAACCGCCATCGGTTTCATGTTTTTTCAAATGCCGATCGAGATTTGTTTGCTGGCCAAAACAGCGTTCACAGAGATGGCAGCGAAACGGACGCTCCTTATTATGAATATTACGCACATGACGCTGTAGATTCGAGGAGATGCTAAAGGCGCGATCACAATATTTACAGGAATACGGTTGCTCGCCGGTATGCGTACGCAGATGACGTGTGAGATTTGCCGATCGGGGGAAAACTTTGCCGCAAAATTTACATGTGTATCGATCCTTGAGCTTGACACAGCGGTTTAAGTGCGGAGGAAAGCCGTCGGTTGGAGGCGTTAGGCCATTGTCAATTGGTACATCATCAAAATAGGGTTCGGGCGGAAACGGCAATTGGGGATACTTAATGATATTATTGTTGCCTGATTGAGATGATTTTGTCTCAATATTTTGCCGTCCGCCCGCTGGGCCTAAAAAAGGAAACGGACGTGATGGGTAGCTGGCCATAGAGCGCGATCTATATATCTCCTCTAACAGCAATGGATGTATGGCTGTGGGACAGGCCATGGCTGAGCTTATCATTGCACCTGATAGTCCAGTAGCGGGTGTTCCGCTATCCGACATGCTACTCATCTCACCACCCGTACTTGGTGGTGATGGCGACGGTGTTGGACCTGGCGAAGCACTTGGCGTGGGACTACTCCCCTTGTAGGATTGTCGCGATGTGGAACTCTCGCCTGAACTGTGTGACTTGTGGAGCTTAGACGGCGGTTCAGACTCTGCAACCTCATCATCAGCTTCAATACCCAATTCCGGGGTGGATGCACGACTAAAAACCATGGCGGCAGGCGGTGAGGCTATGGTACTCCGGCGTTTACGACTAAGGGAAAGATCCAAAGGAAGTTCCGTAGTTGTTGTAGAACTTTTAGTCGATTCCAGAATGGTTTCCGCTGGAGGTGGTGTGCTAACAATATCAATCGATTTCTGAAAATTAAAACCTTGTTAGCGGAAGTTTCTCATATTATATCATCTCTTAAGACTTACCCGATCATCTTCACCCTGTTGTTCGGACGCACTTTCCGTTTTGACCCTCTTTTTCACCTCTTTACTCTCATCCTTTGATTCATCATCTTCGTTAGTATAGTCTTCCTCATAGTCTTGAGAAACCTCCAGTAAAGGGTCCGGTTTTGGGGACCTTGCATCTTCCTTCGATTCCCTTTTGAGTTTCAGTTGCTGTTGGGTCTTCTCTCGATTCTCCATTTTCAAACCAAACTGCATTTGTTGTCGGAAGGCGGCAGCTGTAGGTGAGCTTAGAGGCGGCATACCGCAATTCATATCCATCGGAGGCTTGGGAAAGAATAATGGGAAATTGGCACCCGGCAGAGGACTTTGTGGAAAAAGTCCGTATGGAGGAAAGCCAGGAAAGAAGGGCGGTCCAGGGCGGAACATGAGAAACGGATTTGGTGGCGTAGTCATGGCAGCGGCAGCGACGGCTGCTGCAGCAGCGGCTGATGTCGATTCACCGGAAGAGTCGCCCGAGGGCTGTGATGAACTGGGCGGTAGGCTTCCTGATGTCGCGGTTGACGGCAGTTGTTGCTGCTGCTGATGACGTAGATGATGCGGTGGCAGATGATGTAGACGATTCGATTGGCCGCGATAGCTGCCCGTTGAATCACAGAATTTCTTATGTTTGGACAACGAAGTGACCGTACTAAAGCTCTGTCCGCACTTGGAGCACTTGATCTGCATTCGGCAGTTAACATGCATGCGCTTATGGCGACACAGATTCGAGAATTGGGTGTACGCCTTAAAGCAGACCTCGCAGGCAAAGGGTTTTACCGATGAATGGATATGCTGATGTTGCTTTAAACCCGATGAGGTGCCAAATGTTTTACCGCACTCCGGACACGGATGACAGCGAGCTCCGACGTGGTAGGCGCGAATATGACGCTGTAAATTCGATGGGTCACAAAATACCTGCAAAACATAGAGAGCAAACGAAAAAACAATGAGATACGATTGGTCGTCGCTTAAGGTTGTCGCAAGCCAAAGGCAAAGACGTTAATAGAGGGGAAGAGGAAGGAGTGTAACACAATCGTGATCTGGTTCCAGGTCCAACGAAATGAAATGAAACTGAAATTAATCAATCATCTGCTGCTGCTGCTGCTGCTGTTGCTAGCTAAACGGATCTACATATATACATACATATCTACATATATATTTACATACATATACAAACCGAGTGCCTAGACAATACTCTAACCGAGATTACGCAAAAGGTAACAGAGCAAAGCACACAGAGCAGGGCCTAACCTGAGCAACCTCCACCCACAACATAACAGCACCAGCACCAGCAGCAGCAGCAGCAAAGACACCTTCGTCAATTATTACCATCAATTGCTACAATTGTCATAGCCTGGCCCATCTATTCATAGAAAACAGAAAGCTAGAGGTGATCATATAAAGAAAAAAAAACCTGTGACTCTAGATCGTTGTTTGTGATTGATCGTTGCGTGGCTTTTAAATAGAAAATTTTTGAATAGAATGAATAGGATCGATGGGATACGTACGTAGGTCGGTCTAAGGTTCCGGTTATGCCTTAGGTCATTTATATTGAGGGTTTATCAATTTAAAATGGTCCTGGCCAATTTAAAGAAACAATCTATTCGGTGTTATGTAATAGTTATATTTCCCCCACACCCCCTGCCGTATTTAAAGTTTTGGCATCACCCTCTTTTAACCATTCACTCAACCTTCGCATTTCGTGATTTTTCGTCCATCCCTAATAAATAACCAAAAAGAAAAAAAAAGAAGAAAGAAAAAAAATTGTATTTTCAGCAAAGTAATTTTTTTGTTTTCTTCTCTCTTTTCTAACGCAATGACAGATCAAGCCATAGCCATTTATATAGATGATAAAAGAGGCGTCGGTGGAGGGAAAGGGAGGTAGTGAATAAAGGTAGTTGTAGATAGGCACGCAACGAAGCAAGTTTTATTTTTTATAATTTTTTTTTTTTTTTTCTTGTACCCACTTCAAACTTGATTTCGGTCAGCCTCCACCCGCGCTGCCTTTTACGAAACTGTTATGCCTAATCATGCTGTCATAATGCGCTACGAATTCATATCAAACGATGATCGAGGCAGCCTTTTTTGTCTAAGACGGCCGCTAGAGCCATAGAGCTAGCCGTAAGACAAGGCACCAATAACAATAACAACAACAACAGCAACAGCAATAGTAACAACAACAACAACAACAATAGCAGTTGCGTCGCTGCGGTGCGACATACAAGAATAGCTCGTGCTATAACTACATCAAATGGATTAGATTCAACTACTCTCCAAAAAGGCGAAAAACGCCACAAAAGACACAGCAACAACAACAAAAACAACAAAGGCAGTAGAAGAGCTTCAGTATCGTCGCCGCCGACGTCGTAGTCGTCTTTGGAGTTGAAGTTGAATAAGTGTATGTAGGTGTTTTGGCATGCAGAAGGCAATGGTGGTTGGATCTAGGAGACGAAAAGGGTGTATCACACCATAGAGCACTCTCTGCGCTGAGCTCAGCTCTGTTGATGGTTTATGGAATGCGATTGTCTTGTAAAAATAAAGCTAAGGCTATGTGGCGTTAGGATCGTACGTGAGGTCAAGCCAAAAGGTGTCAGCGAAATGTCTGAAGATGAGATATATTTTCCCCCCTTTTTTTTTGTTTTTAGAGGTACATACATATATAACAAAGGTATAACGGTTACAGTAGCGTTGGTGGATAATAATTGAACTTAAAGCTCTCTCCCCTTGGTCAAGCTTTATCAAATTGAAAGTCAATCGGTTTACCATCATTCTCTGTAGAACGTAATAGAGTTACGATATTCTAACGAAATGATTTCGGTTACACATCATGGATGGATATGAAAACAAAAAAATGCATTGTTAATCAATTAGAACCTTACTTTGTTTTTTTTTTCTTTTGTTATTGGAATCCTTTCTAAAAAAGAAAAACTTCCAAGGAATTGTTGTAGACTCTTTCACTTAACCAACGAACAACATTGACATATATTTTCATTTGTGCCCACTCTCCCATCTCGGCTTAGAGAGATCTACAATCGTTGCCTTATCATGCTGCCCTTACGGTGGTGCGCTGCTAAGCGGAAAGTACTCTGCTGCTCATGTATCCCCATCACACATATAACCAATAATAGAAAAACATTGTTGATCCGTGGCAAATCCCTTTTGAAACGCTTTAAGCTTGCTGTTTAAAACAAACAAAGCTGACAGCTGCAGACCCCGTTTTGTGTGCTGTCAAGAGTCAGTTGAGTCACAGTCAAAGAGTCAAAAGTTAGAGAGCCAGATGCAGAGTGTTGTTGTTGTTTTGGACCTCAGCGAAAGTATGCCCTTTTTTGTGGCACTATCCCCTAATAGTAATAGTAACCGTAACCATACATAACTACCTACCTATGTATATCTATCTACCAAAAAGCAAGTACCCCCCAAAAAAGATCGATCATCATTTGTTTAAACTCCGAGTGGCTCCCGTTTATATGTCGCTGTCCAGATGCAGATAGAAAAAAAAAAATTAAAGAGAAAAAAAAAAACAACGATGGAGCGATGGAGAGAATGCGTGCTACTTACATGCCACCGAAACAATTACAGAGCGCTAAGTAAACTAACTGTAATGCATAGAGGGACAACCAACATAGGATGGACAGACATTTGAAATAGCGATTGAAATACCGTTCATTTGGTAAAGAAATCAAACGGTGTAAAAGAAAAAAGAAAAGCCAAAATCCAAAAAAAGAAAAAGCCTGACGACTCAAAAGACGACTGACTGGGCAATGCGACCACAAGATTGTAATCAACATGCCATTAAAACATCTTTTGGAAGATGTCGAAGTTGTCGATGACAATGACGAAGTGCGACGCACGAAACGAATCGCTTGGCGATACAAGCGATCGTTCGATGGATTGACGATACAGGAGGTAGCGGAGGGGGGCAAAATGAAAAAAAAAACAGTCTTTGCTTCAAGCCCTTTAATTTCGTTTTGGCATTCAAATGCAGCAGCGAACGAAGATGAACATAAGCTACAGAAAAGATAGGGGAGAGTGAACGAGTGAGCGAGCGAGCGAGTGAGTGAGGGAAGGCCATGCGGGGGAAAAACGGGAGGGCAAAACAAAGTTTCTTCATTACGAACGGTTAAGTGTTTTGGATGAGTACACGCCCTGATTTTAGTATTGCAAGCGCGTGCGATCGCAGGCAAAGCACTAGAAGCGGTTTTTTTTTTTTGGTTTTTTTTTTTTTTTTTTTTGTAAGCCAAGTTAGCAGCAGCCGTTGAATCGCCCGCAGCTATTGATCTGCTTGAAATCAAAAGTCTTTTTATGTATGCTTCAAAAAGCTGATACAATAATTAATGACTTGGTAAGTTTAGGGCCAAAAATCTTTGGCATGAGCCAGCATCGATGAATAGTTGCTAGGTGGTGGTAGCTCGTCTTATACGACGACGATTGATCTACTCCGACAACTGCCAAGTAAGATCTTCAGATGGAATCTAGCTCATTAGAGATTCAATGCACTCGAAAAAGAAAAGACCACAGATATTCTTCAGTGAAAATGTTGCACATAACAATGTTTGGCATTAAATACATGAAAATTAAGGATTAAAAGAACAAGTTTTAAATTTGGATACTGCAAACTTTTTGAAATTCGTTTTAAGCAAATATTTTTAGGTCTTTGAAACGATTTCCGCTGAACTTTGCTAATATAATTTACATAGAACTGATTATTCAGCTGTTTTGAATAAAGAATGTTCTTTGTTTTTTTTTTTTTGCATACACATTTGGAAATTTCATGAGTTTATGTTTTCAATAGAGAAAGAAAATCCATACTTTTTAATTGGATATTTCCCGAAAATTAAATAAAAGATTATTTGCTTAACTCATTTAAATGCAAGTTACATTTATTATCTTTTGATTCAAATAAATTTGAAATAAAGCAATCATATTCAGTCTATAGTACTTATAATCCTTTATGTTTAGGCTTAGTAGCCATTATTTGAACTAGCTGAAAAATTATTCAAATAATAATCTAAGAAAATTCTAAAAAGAGTCAAAGAAAGTATGTACTTTGGGTATCTTAGATCTGTTTTCAATCCTAAACAGTTATGGTAGAATTATTAAGAAACCTATAGAAAGAAATCAATCCCATGATTTGAAAAAACGAACTGAATGTCATGTCATCTAATATTTATGATTAATTTATGTTTTTAAAATAGACTTACCTTCGTGCAATTTTCGCAGGAATATTTTCGTATTTTATTATGCGCTATAGCTCCATGCTTGATTAGCAATGGACGATGACTGAAACGTTGAGAGCAAAGTTCGCAGGGAAATTCACTTTGTTTGAAATGATGTGCAGCGACCAGATGATCGTCCAAGCTGGAAATACAATGAGGAAAGAAAAAAAAAAGGGGAAAAAAGAGAGAAAGTAATACAAATTAGTATGACATTATTTGAATGTTATCTTATTGTCTGTCATCAGCAAATGAAATTAGCATTCTGACATTTTCGGGGACAAAAAAAAAATAAATGAAAAAGGAAAATGGAAAAAGAAATAGAAAATAAGGCGGCAGCCAAAAGTGTCTCAATCAAAGTTGTCATGTGTGGCAGTTCACACGCCCTTCCGCTCATGTTTCTTGCCCAACTGGGGAGTAGATGGCAATGTCGGGCGTCAATTAGTCAAATGATGTTCAATATTTAATATGCTCAAATGATAAGAGATCTTGACTGAATATTCTTGTATGTGTGTGTGTGTGTGTGTGTGTGTGTGTGTGTGTGAGGAACAGCTGTGACCAATGAATGAATGGCATTCCTTGCTTCCACGTGTCCTTGATTGTGAGTACAAGATGCTTATCGTTGACAACAGCAAAAGCACAGGCGGCTGGTGTGTGTGTGTGTGTCTGTGTGGGAGGAGCAAATGTCGACAAGAGGCGGCAACGTGTATATATATATATATATATATATATATATCTGTTGCCTTTGCTTTAGTTTAGTTTACTTTAGTTTTGCCGTTGCCCCATTGTCATCGACATGGAAGAGTTGACGATATGGACAGCACACAGGGCCCAGGTCTCAATCCCAGGCCTGCATTTGAAGTGTGGGCGTTTGTTAGCTTACAACAACAAGAATAACAACAATAATAGCAACAAACTATGCATGTTCAAAATCAGATAAATGGCAAAAAAAAAACAAAATAAAATAAAAGGAGAGAAATAAAGCCAGGCCAACTCTGGACACGCAGACAACGCCAGGGCCATAGCTTCCTCTTCATCATTGGTGGCAGAGAGTCGCCGTCACCGTCGTCGCCGTCGCCGCTGCTGCTGCTGCTCCTCATGTAAAATTCAATAAATCACACACACATAGCTAACTGATAAGTGCTTCAAAGGATGGGGTAGAGGAATTGGTAAAGGGGGGTCTCTCTGTCTCTTGCCACCCACTCGCTTTAACGGTAAAAGTTGGCCAACTAATGTTTGGATTTCCATCTCCATATCTGTATTGCAGGCCAAAACAACGAAGAAAAAAAAACGAAACCAAATCAAAGCTCACTTTTAGCACTTCAACTAAGCCACATGTACTCCACATATCTCTGTATATATATACATATATTTATATATAGAAATTGTTGTCCGATTGGTAAAGGGTAGGCAGGGCAGGGAAGGGCGGAGCACTCCTCTGGAAGGGACCAGGCATTTGCGTGTTGACTGTTTTTTTTGTTATTGTTGTTTGGTCATTTATTCATTACAACGAAAAACATTTGTAAATATTGAACAAAACTTTTGCATTACTACGAATGATTATCACTGAGTGGAGGGGGGGGGGGGGGCAGGGAGAGATTGGGGGAACAGGGAAGTTTGAATGAAGCGATCCTAAATTATATAGAGTTATAACTTGTACACGATTCATCCTATATAACCTGAATATTTCGATTGTATATTATAATAATGTTTTCCGATAGTTAGAGATCTAAAATTTAACAGTTTTTGACTATATTATCTATACATATAAGCTAAAGAGGTTTGGTTAAACTGATTTAGTTTCATTTAGAGTTCCTTCCAGTTATTCATATATACGAACTGATGATAGTCAAATTAACAATCAAAAAACTCTTATATAATTGATTTCAATATAAGAGAAAGAATTTCTCAAAAAGATTAAGAGAAATGAAAGAAGCGTAACAAAAGTTTACAATCAATGTAGAAGGGACGACTATAAATTCAAGAAGTTTTAAATAAAATATCTTTTAGATAAATCAAGATGTAAATTTGTAGAAATCACAATTTCGCTCTTCAGTTTAAGCTTTAGTTTACCAATTGGTTTAAAAATGGCCTAAATTTAACAAAGTTTGCATCACTTTGAAAAATGCTTTCCAAAAACAATTTAAAGATAACAAATATTGAAACTCAATGAATTAAGATTTGAATTTTCATAAAAATCGATTGCAAATAAGTAAAAATAAATATACAAATGTAAAATCATCTTTGTTTTCTCTTTAGTTTTTTGTTTTTATTTTTTGCTTGCACTTTTTGTCTATTTGGTTTAATAAAAAGCAACAGCAACAACAACGAACGATAAAAGTGAATTCAATGTAAAGAAAAAAACAGACTAAAAGTAAGACTAAACTTATTTCATTTCATTTCAAGCAGTTAGTTTACTCTCACTTTCAGTTTTAGTCTTAATGGTGGGTTTTATTGGCCATCATATTATCGCTATCAACTTTTAATTAAGATCTCCGCCAAAGAGCCGCTTACTATATACACAACACACATACAGCTATATAGCTATATATAGTTAATATATGTATATATACATATATATCAAGTTTGAAACATTTAGCAACATTTAGAAACACTTTTTCGACACCTCACGGCACTCGCACCCATAATTCTTATGAGTAAGTTGGAAGCTAATTGGTAGCTTGTCTTTGATTCGGGTTTTTATTTTTATTCATTTTAGTTTTTTTTTTTTTTTTTTTTTTTGTTTTGTGATTTAGATAATTTTTTTTTGTTAGTTAGTAGGGGGGCAAGAAAACACAGCTGGTTTTAAATGCCAAAGCAATTTGCAGACACAGACGCAGGCGCAAACTTTGCCATCGATTCGAGACATTCTCCTACGCGATTATATAGCCTAATTTAATGCCAATGCGTTTCATTGGACCTTAACTTAATGCCATAAAAACTAAGATGATATACTCGAAAGAGAGATTTCTCTCCACTTACCGTTCTAAATCCGTATAGACTTTATCACAGACCTCACAGCGTATATCGAAACCGTTTTCGTCGTCTATAAAATCACTCACTGAAACCTGACGGCTTAACGATGAGCTTTTCCTATCATTGACAAATTCCTCGCCAGCATAAATGGAACCTGCAAAATATGAAAATAATATAAATATATAATATATATGTATAGAAAGATTCAGTTATAGAGTTCAATAGGGTATGATATCAAATTATAAGATGGGATCAACTTCTAAAGATTCCAAATTATAGATGGAACGAAAAAAATTAGAGTTACAAAAAAAATGTTTAGAATTAAAAAAACAGCAGAAAAACTAAATCAATGAAGAAGTGTGATTCATACTAAAATAGTAAAAGAAAGTTCTAGAATCAGCAGAACAAAAGTCATTTAAATTAAAGAAATTTTGAAAATTTTTAAATCTTAAATTTTTGTGCAATTTTCAAATTTAAAACTTTGAATTTCTATATAGGATAAAAGCAAACTATAAATTGCATCAATCAATAAGTTCAATCTCTAAAAATATTAAAATGTTCAATAAAAAGTTAATTTGAAACGAAAAACAAGAAAAAGGAATTTTTCTAGTAGAATAATGGAAAACTTGAATGGAATTGTAATTCAAAAACAAAACCAATTTTTATTTTTAAACAAAGTTAGTATTATTGTATAATTAGATGTTTATTTAAGATCACTTTAGGATTTCTTGGAAATAACTTCACTAATTCAGATTGCCTATAACAAACTGGACTGGGAGATGACACTAGATATTATATAGGACTGCAAATCACTTTACTATATGTAAGAAAACCAACTCACACTCTCACAAAAATCTTCTTGTTGAATCTTTGTTGCTTCACTTGAAATTCACTTCCTCAGGGGAGCGATCACTTTGATATATGTTTGTATATATGTATATATATCTATATATATAGTAGGTACTTGACACAACCGTTCGGTTTCGCGTTTGATGAACAAGTGTGTCGCAGTGAGCGCATTATGCCGCCGAGCTAATGTTTTGTTTGCTTGCTAACAATCTGCGGAAGGACTTGCCAGGACGCACTGACATATGACCAACTCCAACTCGAAAGCACATACACACACTCACACACACACACACAAAGGTAAACACGCAAACACTTAACACAAAATTGGTAGCACCGACCAAATCGTGTGCACTCATACATACATATACATATATAAGTATATATGTGTGTGGCTTGACGTTGAATAGATAATTGTCCTAAATGAAAGTAAAGCACCCCTACCAAAAAAAAACCTCTTGACCAGCTCCTGACGGGTGCCAAGTACACACACACACACACACATAAACACACACCACACAAACTACTACAATGACAATTCCAGGGGGAAATGACTATTGAATATACACACATATGGAATGAGCCAAAGGACAACCACCAGGTAACACACACACACATACTGAGGCATACACACGGCCCAAAGAGACGCATAGTTCAAGCCCAAAGAATGCAACTAGGCCCTAACTAAGGGATGACGATGACCAAAGATTATGCATGCAAACACATCCAGAGAGAAAAGGGCTCAAGGGTCTATTTCACCCACCCCCGTCATCATCATCCCACATGCACTCCCTCACACCCCCTCTCATCCCTCTCTTACTCATTCAGTGCGGTTAGCTTCGGTTCCGTTGGACTGATTTCATATCAAAAGTCATATAGCACCTTACCTTAAAATACATCAAGTTTTGTTGCACAGGTGTTGCCTCTCAAGGTAACTTCACCACCCTTCTCTTACCTCCTCTCTGGGGGTGGGTTCACATTTTTTTTTTTTTTTTGATGAATATTTATATATGTTTATGTATGGGCCAAGTGCAAAGGTTCCTTTCTCTGTGTTTGTGTGTGTGTGTAATTGCTGGCCCTGGTGCAATGTTTGGGTCAAAAGTTAATATTCAGCGTGTGCAATATGTTCCCTCAAAGAGGGCGGAAAAAAGGAGGGAGACAACTTAGTTGTCATTTTCATTGAAGATTCCCACGTAAAGAGAGTTTCCTTCTTGCCTTGAACTTGGCTGCTCTCGCGCCTTATGGTCAGACAATTTGATCAAAAGTGGGAGGGAGAAGCGTGGGATACGATAGTTAATAGACGCGACAACATATGGACTTTCTACAGAATATAAATTGAGGCCTGAGTATCCTGGGAAAGTTCGCCATTTTTTTTTTTTCATTCTTTTAAGAAATATTTTTACATTAATTTAGATCAAAAAATTTGATACATTAATATATATGAAAAGAGTCAAGAAAACTACCCGTTTTCCATTTCAAAGATCGGAATCGGAAATGTGTTTCAAAGGTCAAGACCCAATGTAATGTATATATATGGATGGAAGTTTCATTTTCTAAAAAAAATGAAAAATGATTTTATAAAATAAAATCCAAAGAAACGAAAATTATCGTCAGTCTTTATATCTTATATAGGAAATTGGGAAAAGCAAGGGTTGATTTTGGTTTATCTCTGATAATTTCTGAGTGTTGATC
Organism: Drosophila sturtevanti; assembly: GCA_018150375.1. Taxonomy (NCBI): domain Eukaryota; kingdom Metazoa; phylum Arthropoda; class Insecta; order Diptera; family Drosophilidae; genus Drosophila; species Drosophila sturtevanti. The sequence goes on along the minus strand of JAECWJ010000341.1, from coordinate 712,742 downwards.
GCAAGGACAAAAAGTAAAAAAAAAACAGATCTAATGTTTAAAAATTCTTGAAAATTTCAGATAAATGAGAATAAGCTTTTAAAGTTCAGGCTAAAATTTTCGGATTGTTGTGTTTCATTAGGCATCATTTAAATTAAATTATTAAATATGTATTTGGAATCTTTTTACATAAATTAGTATTACATTCAAAATTTCTTTGAAGATGACCAAATAATACATGAGTCTCGCTTAGTCTAAAATTTCATATTTGAAAAAAAATCTACAAAATCCATGTGCTGCCTAAAATTTGCATTAAAAATTTTAAATATAGATTTTTGATAAATAGTAATATGAATATACATTTTGGTATATATATTTTTGATAAATATATATATAAGTAGAAGCAGCCAAGCTTAGTTAAACCTAAAGCTGCATCTATGGCCTTTAGCAAAAACAATTTCTTTTACTTAATAAAAATTAATAGAAAGTGTTTTTAAATTCATAACGCGCGATGCTTCAGACTAACACGATTTAGCATTATGTATATAAAAATACACTTTACGATAAAGATTAAAAAATAAATCAAAGTAATTACAAAATGAAATTAAAAAATAAACGTTTTTGAAAGCATTTATCATTTAGCACAGAGGGAGATATGAAAACTAATTTCTTGAAACTTGAAAGTAAAACTTTTTAAATCAGAGAGAAACTAAAATTAACAAAATGAAATTCCATTGTATACAACATTCTTAGTTATACTTTTCTTAAAAAGTATTTTTTTCTTCTTAAAGAATAACAATTAAAATTCCAATTGATATCAATTTAGCAACGATTGATTCTTTTATAGACCAACCAAGCAGATCGAATTCTTTAAGCCATTTTCGAGATGGCTTTCAGCTTAAGAAAAAAAAAAAACCAATTAAATGAATTGAATTGAACTTGCCATATAGATATATATGTATATACATGGGATATATATCTACTATATGTGGCAGAACACACGCCAAAGACCAATCCCAAAATCGAAATTAAAATCTTAGCTAATGTCACATAGATACACACATACACACACACACACGCATACTGACACATTGTCGCCACAAAAAAAATATTGGATGATTAATGAGCTGGCATGTTATATAGCAAACACTGAAAACTGAACACTCGCCATGTCTCGTGTCGTCTCTTCTGATCATCGTGTGTCAATTTGGGCATCATTAGGAGTGTTTGTAGCAGCAACAGCAGCAGCAGCAGCAGCAAATCAAACGTACCGAACCCTTTTTTTTAATAAATTAAATACATATATAGATAGATATATATATATATATATACATATATGTATATTGCGTTTTGTAGCTGCCAAATCGATTAGCAGGCGGATCTAAGTTTTGCAGCAGCCGTTTGCTGTTGTTGTTGTTGCCGCTGCCGTAGCAAGTTGTAAGGTGTAAATAATTCAATCAATCATTTGTCAACAGTTTTGGCTTCCGTTTAACTAGCAAACGCCCGTCTGTCTGTCTGTCCGTCGGTCGGACGGTCGTTCGTTTCAGTTTCAGGGTCAGATGGCGGGCACTTGGCAGACAGTCAACCAGCCAGCCAGCCAAGTTACCAGTTTGAAAACTCTTCTACTATATAATTGGCATGTCAAAGAGATTTTTTTTGCTCGCTTACTGTATTATCCTGTGATTCCTCTCAAACCGAACAGCCACCGGACTAACTATGGGATCTCTCTATTGAATTGTCAGCTAGACTGGCGAGTAAATCAATCTCTGGCAAACAGACAACAGAGAGAAAGAGAAAGGCGTGAAAGGATTGGGAAATGCACAAAAGAGGAATGGCAATTGCTGCCGATTGATAACATATTGATGAGAGAGACCAAATAAAAGGAAGGAGGAATGGTTAGGAGGGGTAGGTGGAGAGAAAGGGGATAGAAAATCTAGAAATAATCAGGCAGATACATTGATCCATCTGAATGCAGTTTGATAAATTGTTAAAGAATTGTTTTCAACAATTTTATTGTATGCATGGAAATTAACTACACAGCGAGAAATCAAATGAGATATCTGTAAATATTTGTGGTATCAGTTTGAGTGATACAATTCATATATGTGTCTTAATTGATCAGATATAATTGTCATATTATTAAAGATAAGTACTACAAAGTTTAAAATAAACAATAAAAATATGATTCAATCATAAATTTTAAATAAAATGAAAAGTAACACAACTTTTCTGATTAACAATTTATGCATAAAGCAAACAATTTACTATTTTTGATATGTTTTTGATTTACTTCGAAAAGATGATCATTATATGTATTAATACTGCCAGTATTTTATTGAATATAAACTAAATGGAGGAACATGTAGAAAATCATTTAAGTTAAATTGTTTCCCTTGCTGACCTAATAGATTTTTCAATATATAATAATTCTTATTTGTACTAACTGCAAGCGACTTTCAATAGATTAAAAATAAAATATTTGATAATTGGAAAGCTAGAGTAAAAATTATGTCAATTTAAAATATGTATTGAAATTTATAGAATTTGAATTCATGAATTCTGATTGCTTTAGAGTTTTTATACAATAATTTAGTAAAAATTTACAAATCTTTTTAAAGAACTAGAACAGAAAATTTATATTATAGCATTAATTCTATCATGTTTAAAATGGAACTCTTCTTTTTGGGTATCTAATTATTTAGAAAATAAATACAAATTGTTATTTAAAGTTTGAAAATAATTAATAGATGATAGAATCCTGAATTTCATTGAAATTTTTCTTTTGCACTCCAGTCACAAACTTTCAAATATATATATTTTTACTAAATATTCGATCTTTACGGCATTTGTAATTTTCAAAGCCTCTATTAGATCGGCTAGAAAATTTATAATTCTTACGCATTTGAAATTAAATCTCATGGTTAAATAATCGTTTGAATGATAGTTGAAAAGCTTTGAAGAAGATCTTACTTAGTTGATATACAATCATCTTTTAAATTTAACTTTCGAATAAAAAATGATCGAATAATGGCGGAAATGGAAAGGAAATTAGAAATATAAAATTTAAATAAAATTTTGTTAGTTTATAAAAGGGACTTTCTTTAGTCTTTTATTTTTCTAAAATATTAATCTAAATTGGAATTTTCAATTATTTTCAAAACATTATCTCTGTAAGTTTCTTTTTCGTTAAATGATTTAAAAACCTGTCAAAACAATGAATTTAAATGTGTTTGGGAAAGAATGATATTTTATTTTTTTGTTTTTTGTTTGTAATTTGCATATCCTGTGTTTTTTTTCTAAAATAGTATTTTCTTGAAAATTCCGACCATTTTTCATTAGCAATTCAATAAATGTAACGGACAAACTTTTGAACCCCTAACAACTCAGCGATCTTATGCTATAATTTTCTACCACATTAATAGGAGTATAGTACCGCTTCTTACACCCTCGTAGCATATATAACTAGGAGGCACCCTTTAAGGACCTTGTCTCTGGCTTACTTCGCCGCCTGTTCATCAGGCCGTGAACTACGAGAAAACTTGCACGAAAATACGTTAAAAAGTCAACGGAATGAGGTCCTTCACAGGTGTTGAGAGAGTGTGTCTGTGTGTTGTGTGTGTGTGTGTTTGAATTATTTGTGTACGTTGTTGTTTGGGAAAAGCCGCTTGGCTTTAATTGAAAAACAAGAAATTGATGCAAACAAACGATATAACGGGATATGAAAATATCGTCAAAGTATATATATATATATATATATATATATATACATTACATATTCAAATTTTTAAGCTGAAACAGAAAAACAGATTTGAAAAGTGTGATAAAAATAGTGTGAACACAATGGACGAGAACGTATCATAAATCCCACATGTTTATAATCAAACACGACTCTGACGATTCTCAGAGTTAATGTACAGGATATTAGGGATGCAGTTGAGCCTTTCTAAGGATTAGGCTTAAATTGAGCGTGTGCCATTTTGACGGTCAGCATACACAATACTCGTACGTACATATATATATGTATATCGCTGACATCATCAGCAGTCATTCTTTTTGTTTGATGATGGATCCCTAATGAAATTATCAAACATTTTAATAACAAATGAAAACATGTGCGGTTGCCTCATATTGCATGGGCGCATGCGTACGCAATATTCAGACAAAAGGGTGCCTAACAACAATCAATTTGCGAGGGGAGAAAGGGAAGCTGCTGCTGCTGAGCTGTGAACAACCCTCATAAAGTTGAAGTTAGGATTGCTACTGATGATATCAGATTGCAGGATCTGCCCTCTCTCTCTCTCTCTCTCTCTCTCTCTCTCTCTCTGTGTTTGTCTTGCTCGTGCCATTAACTTTGTCACGCGCATTTGTGGGTCAGTATTTTGTTGATGGGACATGAACAGAAGCCATGCGGTAATTGCTTTCGCATAGTTCCAAAAAGGATTTATTAGCCACACCAGCATGCATTTCCATTGATCCTTTCTCTCTGTCTCTCTCTCTCGCTCGCTCTATCTCTATCTTTATCTTTCTGTCACTCACCGTTATCACGATCGTTGCGATCATCGCTGGGTAATGAACTACTGACAATGGTGGCATTAACACCACCAGCTCCACCACTACCAGCGCCAGCTACTGCTCCTGCTCCAGAGGCAGCGGCCAGTACGGCGGCTGCCGCCGCTGCTGCTGCAGCTCCTATACAATTGTCATTGATTTCGTAGGGAGTTTTTGGTCGACCATCGACAATAATTTCACTGCCAGCATGAATAAATCGACTCGTTTCGTACCACAGCTGTTAAAAAATAAATGAAAAGGAAACAATTAAATTGAAAATTAAATTGTAATTGTGTGTGTGTGTGTGTGTGTGCACATTTGGCACGTGGATAAATTAATAATATACTCACATAACCGCCCATTATGAAACTACGTAAATTAGCCTCTTCAATTTCATCTTCCTGAACGGAGCGTATTTTTTTTAACCAGGCAACCACATCGGATGAGGGTTCTATCCAGCCGCTAAAGGTACTAGCATGGACCTGCATATACCAAGCAAGAAAAAGAAATATGGGAATCACATTAAAAGGATAATTCTTAATTTACACAATTTCTAATATCTTAATAATAACAAAAAATTTGTTTTAAATTTAGCGCCAATGTTGTATTACAGTCGTTGTTAAGTTAACATTGCTGTGGAAAGGCACTGTTAAATTAAACAGCATCATTTGCGAGTACTGTTGACTCAAAGTGAGCTGCTATGTTGACTCATTGCCGGCTTTTACCTCTGTTATCGTAATTTAAATTATCAAAATGATTAATGTGGAAATTCCAAATTGGATATATTAATACTACTATTCGGTGTGACCTACTTCTGCGGGTTTACTTTTAATTTAGAGATTATTGTTTCTTATTTCGTGAAAAAATATTGAAGAAATTAACAATTTCTTTCATGCTTAAAGAAGTGATAGTTTTTGAATTATTGAAAATCCTCTTGATATATTCTATTACGCCTTAAATTATAATAGTGAAGCATTTCATTTATTAAAATATATATGTTTATCGTCTTATTGGTTCGTTAAGGGGTCTGGTAAAATTGCAATTTTTGTTTCCTTATTTTTTGTTTTAGCAATTTGTTTTCACAATCTATCGTTACAATCAGCAACCAGCACAACTTTATTGTATAACAATTGTAGAAATAACAAAATAATGACTCAAATAGTAAAAATCATTCAAGTGATAAATGTACGAAATTAGTATTTGCTGCCTTTCTGACTGGACTTAACAACTGACTGGACTAAAAAATTTGACAATGTGGAGCTACGATTTCAATGAAAAATTCATTTAAATATTCCAATTATTATTCTCATGAAAATTTTTTCAATATTTTTTGCAAAATAAAAATTTTGAATTCTTATAGAAGCTATATGGTTACTCCACTACTGATTGAAAACACTTAACGAAAGAAATGACAATTAACCCAATTTAGTTAAATAATATGCATTTATGCTAAAGGGTCAGTAAAGGTCTTGGCCAATGGCGAATGACGGCGTTCGTCCCAAGTTGAAGTCCTGGTATAGTAGGCATTATTTATGCCTGCTCCAGGCTAAACGTTTGCTAACAAGGAGTGGGTGGAGGAAGGGAGGGAGGTAGGGTACCCACAAAGTTACCTATGAAGTTATGCACACTTTGTGCTCGCTCATATCAAGCTAAATCAAAAAGCTGCTACTTGGAGTCGCCCACAAGTCTGGCCAACAACAAACATCAAGGTCATTATAAAACAGGAAATTCAACAACAACAATAACAGCCAACAGTTTTTGTATATAAAACAAAACCAGCGGCTGCTGCTCCTCGAGCAATTACAGCAGCAACAACAACAACAACCAATCGAACATAACCGACGCATAATTTATACAAATCTTTCGACATTCGAAAGCCTTAGACCCTGTGACGCCGAAATTCGAAATGAAAAAAAAAAACGAACCCACCAACCAACCAACCAACAACAACAAGAAGAGCAACGGGCATTAGTTGTTGGTCTTGTTTGTTGTTATTGTTGTTGTTGTTGTCGACTGAATGACTTTGCGTATGCGGTAATAATGCAGCGGCAGCAGCAGCAGCAGCAGGAGCAGCCGACGTCGTCGTCGTTAACATCAGCGTCGGCGTCATCATCCCCGCCGTCAGCCTCTTGTCTATCAAGTCATTTGGAAAAACGGCATTTTACAGTTTTTACTCTTTATTAAGTGGTTTGTGCGTATGCGCTGTGTATATGTAACTGTGTGTGTGAGTGTTTGTGTGTATGTGCGGTTGAGTGGGAGAGTCTGGAGAGGCAGCATGGAGAGCAAGCATATGTGTGTGCACGCTCCAAAAATTAAGTTAACAACGTTTCAAGTGCCTTGCCCCCTGGCATATGCAATGGAAAATAAAAAAAAATAATAAAAAAAAAACCGCTGCGTTTTTTATATGAAATAAACTTTATATTTTTATAGGAGAAAAAAAAGAGTCGAATCAAGTTGCGGTTTTCACATAAGAGGATTGTACAAACATTTAGGTTGAAATCTGAGTGTCCGTGTGTGTGTGTGTGTGTGTGTGTGTATAAAGTTTTGCTAGAATTACACAGATTACATGCACACACCCACACACAAAAATACACATACGAATATCTCTGCTGCGCTAGTGAGAAAACAGTCTTCATACTATGTGGGAAATTGACTTGAATGATTAATGGATATTTTATAAGCAGATATATAAATATATATATACATAGGCTTTCTTGGTACTTTAATGATAACTTCAACTCTTTGGAATTTCAATAAAGAATAAAATGAAGATATCTCGTTCTATATAAAGGAGGTCACTGCGGCTACTAAGAAAAGACCACCCCACAGAAAGTTCGCTCGCTGATAAAGACCAAAATACGTAACGGCTAAAGATAATAAAAATGATGATTTTACAATGAAAATCTTTAAATAAAAATAAATATACGAGATATTGAAATTCATTAGGGTTCTCCAACAATATGAAGCACCTATCGATCGGTTTTAAGATCCGCAAATATTTTGATCTATTTCGAAGGTAAACTAAAAATAACTTAATATATATCTATATACATTTTCATATATGTACATATGTTTTTACTATTTATGTTCCGAGTCCTTGCAAGACATTGCTAATGAAATATGAGAGCATTGTCAAACATTAAACAAAGCAAGCACTTCACTTTAATAGTTTAATTTAGTTGGACATAAAATGTCCTAGAATCTATGATATGAGGAGCTTCAACTCCTTTCATATATCCTCGTTTATATGCCATTTTCTTAAGGGAAACTGTAATATGATTCAGGCACTAAAGATAGGATCATAGATATAATATCTCACATATATCTATAGATATAACAAGACTAAACACCTATGTGAATAAATGCTGACAGCTCGCTCCCTCCTCCTTCTCTTTAGGCTCTGTTAGTCTCTTATAGTTATTTGAGTTGTCTTAATCCCAGTCCAGTCGGTTGACAACATATGAAATAAGGACAAACATGTCCTTGCTACCGTTTCTATTCATAATTTTTTTTTTTCTTTTCTTTTTTATTTTTGCACGCAAAATAAATAACATGACACAGTCAATGAGCAAGGAAAATATTTACGCGCCAGAGATAATCTCAAAAAGTGTTGGGTTCACACACGGAACTCGACTAGCTTCAAATTGCCATGAGTGAGAGATCAGAGAGAGAGAGAGACAGAGAGAGAGAGAGAGAGTTCATACGGGGTTTGAGAATCTATATATGAAGAAATAGACGGACACGGGGAGACGGCCAATGTATCTGTCAAAACGGAAATGTGAACGAGAGAAAAGTGCGCTTGATTGTGAGGATCATCCCGAGGAAGAAAAAAAAAATACAACTAAAACTAAAAGGGAAGGGATCAGTCGGTCGTCTGTTTGCAATTTTTCGTTTTTGGCTCGAGTGGCAAAATAATATTTTTGTATGATACCTGAATGACAAGACAGGACTAGGTAGGAAATATAGATCTCTAAATGTCTATTCCCCCCTTCCCTTCCCTGCGCTCTCCTTACCGCACCACATTGCTTTCCACAAATTGTCAATAGCACACTAGGCGCGATAATTTGATTGGATTGTCTGTCAGTTTGTCTGTCCGGTATAGGATCCGGGGCTTAGGGCCAGACCCAGGCGCAAGGCCCAGGCAAAAGTAGATCGCAAAAAGTGTCATTTGACTGAATGACTGACTGACTGACAATCAATCGAAGGGTTCATCGTTGTGAGCGTCCCAAAACTAATTGGAATCATCAGCCGGCCTCAACTTAAGCCTCATTTAGGGGTACACTTTGTGGATATATTTTTCGTCCTGGTTGCATGCCTGTGCAAAAAAAAAAAAAATTAGCTCTGGCCAGAGGATTAGGCACATTTGACTGACAATTGAGCCAAAATGTGGAAGCATTCCGCTCTCTATAATCAAATCTATTTCCAATCGTTTGATTTTCTATAGAAAAATAACCAAAAAAATGGTAAAGAAAAGTATTCAATTCGCTTGCAATTTTCCTTTTTTTCTGCAATTTTTGTCATGAAAAATGTTTGCCTCAGCTCAGCTTTGATGGGATTAGATTTCCCCAGACAAGGAGAAAGAATAGAAATATGAGATGGCCAACGATGCTGTGAAAATGGGAACACATGCGAAAGGCTTAAGTTGGGTAATACAGATATCAATGCCAATAACATTTTTTTCTGTTAATTAAATGGAAAATTTTGTGGTTGAAAATCAATAAATTGTTTTTTATAGGGAATAAAAAAAAAAGGTTTTTTTTTCTTCAGATCATTGAATACACAGACAAAATGGTCGACATATATATGCAATATGTATATATGTATATTCAGAGGTATCTGCCATCACTATGATATTTGCTATATAGACTTTGTAGGATTAATCTTGAAATAAATTTTACTCACCTTCCATGCCAATTTCGAATCGCTGGGCTGTTCGCAAACTTTTACGGGAAATGGGCCATAGCGTGTTGAACAGTGTAGATTTACTTTGGCATAGACGCCATTACTTTGAATATCTAGATTAAAGGCAGGATCCCGCAAGCGCGCCATCTCATGGAGCAATTGCTCCATATCGGCTGCAGAACCTGAACCAGAACCAGATCCGGATGAACTGGAGCCACCTAAACCAGGGCCAATTGGCAACGTTGGCGGCGGTGGCTGTTGATTATGTTGCGGCGGGTGATTTTGCTGTAATTGCTGTTGTTGTTGTTGCTGCTGTTGCTGTTGCTGTTCCAATGTTGTGGATGATGCTGCTACAATTGATGGTATATGATGGCGGGCAAATGGATCAAAAGATTGTCCTGGTGGCGTCCTTGTACTGAGATCCAAATGATGATGATGATGATGATGATGATGGCGTACAACACTCGGATCGTAATCGTCGCCGTTAGAGCCTGAAAAAAAGGAACAATTTATCTATATAATGATTTATTTATGGGGAGATTCCAGCTGAAAGCACTTGAAAATTAATCCAAAATCTTAATCAGTTCAAAAACCTGTCAGCAAATGTGTTGAAAAATAGAATAGATAAAGCCAAATCAAGTTTGGTCACAAAGAACCACAATGGCAATCTTTTGCTATATATATATATGACTATATATATAGTACTATCTTTTATTTCCTTTTGATTTTGCAATTGCACTTAATAGCTGATTGACACACACACACCGCAGAAGGAGTTGTCAATGTCTAACAATGACAGTCCCCAGAGATCTAGACAAGTGGGCTTCATATCACTGAACCATCGCAACCACCAAACCCACTCACCCACTCACCCACTCACTCACTCACCCACCAACTCACACACTCATGTTCAATAATCATCTATCTATTATGGGCTGGGCAGAAACTATATACAATTGGTCTTTGTCTTTGTGTCTCTCATTTGAACGGGCATATCAGTAGTATTTGTTTCACCTGTAATTATATTATATTACCTTATAAGCAGCCTGAGAAAATAATGTAGATAGATTTATGGAAAATATCTGTATTTAACTATTTCAACTATTTTGTTTATTTTTTGATAAGGAATTTGCTTTTCAAATGGTTTTATTTACACAATTATGATGTTACTTGTTCTGCTTTTGCCGATCAATTAAATGGCAAGAAACTATCTGACAAGATATATATTAAAATACAAATGACACTAAAATCAATGGAAGACTAGATCTTATCTAATTAATTTAGATTGATGACAAATGAAATGATAAAAATGTCGATAACCCCCCTATAAACCCTATTAATCATTCAAATTGAGAAAGCCAAAAGAAAAAAATGAAGAAAAAGAAGTAACTCTGAGATATCGATAATTGAAATGAAATTCTCTTAGAAAATAAACCAAAACAATAATTTAGTGTTAATTAAATTTTGAAGAAGCTTAAAATTATGATTGAAATCAATTATTGCCTTGTAATATGTGTTTATTACATTTATAAAAACAAATTGAATTTAAATCAAAAGGAGATCTTTAATTTTTGATTTAGATTTCAGATTTAAATCAAAAAGCTAAAACTAACGAATTTGCAACTCACACTTTAATCCTTGTCTATTTATTTCTAATTTAAATGAATATAATTTTTTGAAATCTTAAATCAATTATATCAATCATTTTAATTATAACCGAAATGAAGCATTATTCAAGTCCGAAACTAAATCAGCATGAAGTATTTTTAACAATATATTTGCAGAAAATTAATTAACTTGAATGTTTACTCCTATTGTAATAAATTGAACTTAATTTAGGTAAATTTATTCAAATATAAAAATAATAACTGTAATTATAATGAGAAATATAGAGCAAATATTATTTAAACAGCGTTAGATATTTTTCTACCCCTTTTAAAAAAATTTAATTAGCAATTAATTATCTTGTTCTCTTAGATAATTCCTTCATAGTTCAAATTTTTTATATAAGGCATATTTTTAATATGAATATGCACGACTGAATGATGTTTGAATTTATTTAGCCATGACATCTTTTTTTGGGCTTTCTACAATATATATACAAATATAAATTTAAATATTTTATCAACTAAGCAATCATATTTATATATACAAATTTATATATTTTATCATACCTAAACTTAATAAATTTGTCAAAAATTCTATTCCCAAATTTGAAATTGAATTAAAACTTTCAAAATTGAACAAAATTATTTAACCATATTGGAGAAAATTTGCCAAGAGAACCATTGATCGACTATTTCGATATAAACAGGCACAGGCTTATTTATCCTAAATTTTGTAATTACATATATTAATAAAATAATTGAATATATATTTTCCCATATTATTCAATAATAAGCAGTATACCAAGTTTATAACTATATATCATAAAGATCTTGCTATAAATTTGTTATTAATCAACTAAGAGTAAAGAATATATCCCTAATAATTCTCTTGATTTTTTTGGAAAACCGTTCAAGGACATTTAATATTTCCAAAATTTGATTGTCTCCTATTCTCCCCTTATTTACTTCTGCGTTTTTAATCGATTTAAAATTTGTATATCATTATTGTAGGGCATCAAAAATATCGCACTGCCCTCAACCGAAAGAAAATGAAATCCGAATAAAAACCCATAAGAATTACACGCACAAATTACGCACCGATTATTGATTATTGTTCTATATAATGTTTTTAACAAATTGTTCTTGTAGATATTTTTTTTTTTTTTTGGTAGAAGACTTATTTAAACACTTGAAACTAAATCGTAATTTGAGCTGTTAGACAAAATATGACAACGCTGCCAAGTGCACAAGATAGATAACGCAGGACGGACTGACTGACGGACGGCCCCAAAAAAGATACTGGCCAGTCAATGGTCAAATAGTAACAGTAAAACAAGAAAAAAGAAAAATGAACCGATAAGTATCTGCCATATAAATAAGCCACAAGCAACAATAAACAGACTGACACACTGACTGACAGACAGACAGACAGAACTAGGTGAACTATGCCTCATTGTTATTGAAATTGTTTTTCCGCATAGTTGCGGCGGTACCTAAAATATCCTTCAATAACCTGCCGCATTTCGCACATCCTTGGCACACGCTATTTATTTACCAAGCATCCTTAGGTTTCGGCCTTCTTCTTTTTATTGGCTTATTCAGTTATTGAGCTATTGGTGCCGGCCGGCGGCTTCACACCATTTAGCGAAATGTTTTTGATGTGCCTTCAAGAGCCGAACCACTGCCTGTCCTCGCACCTACACACACACACACACTATCTCTTTCTCTTTCTCTTTCTCTCTCTCTCTCTCTCTCTCACTCTCTATCTCTCAAGTGTTTTGTTCGTCTGTCTGTTTGTCTTTAACGTCCTTAAACATCTTAAAGGTATATATATATATGTATATATAGTTTTGTTCATTTACTGGACTTTGATTTACTTGTTCTTTTGTTTACAGCAATTATTCACTTTTACTTAAGCACATGTGTTTCTTAGGGCTTTCTTTCTTTTAATTGTTCAATTTGGAAAAAGTTTAATTATTTTGTTAAAAAAAATAATCCCAAAAGTTGAAGATTTTGCATGATAAAATTGCTCATAAGCAAGACTTGATAAACTTAACAGGTAGCAAATGTAATCAATTGATTACAAATTTAATTAAATTGCAACTGCATTGAAAAGGTTTTCTATTAGATATATTTAAAAGAAAAATCATCGATATATACATATATAATCCTAATCAGGAATACCCTTTTAATGTTAAGAACAATAATTCCATATAATCAGTTTAACAATTGTTTTACTTAGAATGTGTGTGAAACGTTTGAATTTTCGGTTTAAAAGGTGTCATTAAATATAGTTTTTATCAACGATTTAATTAAGTACGAAGGAAGAACATATTGACATATTTTAAATTGAATTTTTGAGCTTTGAAAAGATTAAGATCAAAACTCTATTTCAATTTGAAAAACTGATGCATGGAATTTGATATAAAAAAATCCTTTCAAACAACATTAATTCTATAGTTTCGAAATTTTATTCTATTCAATATGTAAAACTTAAAAATCACATCTATTCCATGATATTCTCCCTTCTAATACTAAGTAGATGACATAGGCAAAAACGAAATCAACATTAGATAGTAGTTTTTTATCTGATTCTTCAGTTATAGTATCCAAATTTCAATAGTCAAAGTCTAAACCTATAAGAAATAAATGTTAACTTAAAGACCAATTCAAATTGAATAAAAACTATAACAAATATGTGAAAATTATGTCATCAGAAATTATAAATAGTTTTATCAAATATTTATTTTATTCTTCCTGAATCGCAAACCGAAAAAAATAAATAAATTTATTTCAGAACTAACAAAAATATGATCGGAAATATAAAATGATTCACATGTCGTCAATTTAATAACATCTAATGATAGTCAATAAGACAGAAGATAAGATTAACTAATGTAGTTAAAAATAATCAATTGTCGAATAATATTAAAGTTTGTCTTCCAAAAGTCTTAATCCAAATCTTATTAAATAAGAAAAACCTTATCCTTATCTAATATTTGAAATGAAGCTATAATATTTGTTACAGTTGTAAAGATTGTAAATCGAAATGGAACTTTCAATTGTAAAAAGAAATTATAGTAAGTAAAACCTGAATCATTAGATTAAATGTTTCATCTATAAAATTCCACAAATAATCAATTAAACAAAGTAGTAGCCATTATCCACAAGGTTGTATGCACATCACGATATATATATATATAGAATTTACACAATTTTTGTTGTTGTTTTTTTTTTATTTTTATTCTAGATAAGGTTATATCTTATTTTGTCATCCAAATGGAACCAACCTGATATAACATAACGATCGAATAGCATATTGCTTGATTAAACAATATCCTTTTTTAGTTATCACAATTATTAATAAATGCAATTTTCTTGTAATCAATAAACATATACATATATATATAAATAGTTATATATGTATATATAACTATATCATGCTATATATTAAACCACACACGGCGCAACATGATCAGAGATAGATATATATGTATAAATAATATTAAACAACGGTTAACGCGGCGTATGATTATTATTTTTGTAATCACTTTATTGTTGTATTCTTTTCTTTCTTCTCTCCTTTTTTTTTTTAAATAATTTATATTTTTTTTTGTATTATTTTGATGTCTCGTCTCTATCTGCCGGTTGTCTTTGCAAGACTGAATACCCCGAACGGATACGCAACGCTGCCAGCGAAAAAGAAGCGCCGCCGATAGAGTAAGCAAAAAGTCGAAAGAAAAACTGAAACAGAACGTAAAACGAACCGATGGACGAGACGACAACGACGACGACGACAACGCCGACAGAGACTGACTGCAATAGCGATTGTGATTCCGTTTGCGAGAGAGCACGGCAACAAACTGAATTGACTACGAGGAACAACAACAGATGATGATGGTGCAGCTGAGGAGGATGATGATGATGATGATGACGAGATGATGATGATGATGATGAGCCAGCCCCTGTTGGTCTGAATGGTAGGAGTTAAGCATCTATTTGGTTGGTTGTTTTGTCCTCTGTTCAAATGGTGGTGGGATGTCTTCCTCTTTCTTACATTATAATCATCATCGTCATCATCATCATCATTGAATGTTGACATCATTATCATCTTCTCATCTCCAGCTGGTTTTGATCGAGCAACGATGATGAAAGTATCTTTGACAGGGGATGGAATATACACAGAAGCAGCATCTGAGAGAAGCAGCAGCTGAGAGAGGAAGAGCATCCCTCTTCTACTTTCTCTCTCTCTCTCGCTGTTGCTTAAGCACACACACACTCTCTCACTCTTATGAAATAGATACATTTCCTCACTCACTCTCTCTTACTCTCTCTCTCTCTTTCTATCTCTCTCTATCCCTCTCTCTCTGTGAAATCTGTGTCAGTTTCATTATTATTTCCAACTCAAACTTCATTTGAAAATGTTCTAATAGGAATTGCTAAGGGCAGTTTGGCCACAAAAGGATAGTTCAAAGAGAGAGTAGGAGAGAGAGAGAGAGATAGAGAAAGAGAGACAGAGAGAGAAAGAGAACAAGGTCTACTATTTCCTATCAGAATCCTGCTCAGCTGCTGCTGATGCTGCCGCTGCTGCTGGCCGTGCTTCTGCTTATGTATCTTTGAGATACACAGACAGTTGAGGGAGGAGCCAAAACACAGGATAATAGGGCGGCGGCACATATATCTTTGCATTCATTATGCCTAGATACAGATATACAAAACGAGAGATATACAGATATATAGATGATGCTGCTTGTCTCTCTCTCGCTCTCTCTCTCTCCCTCTCTCTATTTAGCTCGCTCTGTTGACTCTCCATATCTCTCTCTTACTCTTTAGCATGCTCTCTCCCTCTTACTGCAATATGTTTGTTTGTTTGTTTGAGGTTGCCCACCCACCTTTTGCCACATCTCTGCAGTCAGACAGTGGCAAGTTTCTGGCTTGTGGTTTGCCCATATCCTTAACATCCTGCTGTGTGTGTGAGTAGGGTAGCAAAGATACAATGGGGAGAGATGGGGTAAGATGGGGTGATGGGTGGGAGGGGGCTCTATATGTAGGGTTGGTTGATTGTGGTGGCTTTTCAGGCAAAGCTAACCTGCGACTCTGTTCCAAAGCGTGCGCAATAAGCACACATTAGGCTAATGGCTCTGTGTGGGTGTATGCGTGGGTATGTGTATGTGTGTGTGTGAGTGTAGTTGTGTGTATATGTGTGTGCCTGTATGTTTGTGTATACTGGCCACAATACTCATGGCTATAATTGAAAGCGACGACGACTTTTAGCCTGCGGCTGGCAAAAAGTAAGCGGGACTCGTTTCTGTTGCGCTTTTTTTTCTTCTCTTTTTTGGGCTTTCCCCCCCACTTACCCGCCAGTTCTCCCATCAGGCAAACATCAAAATTTTTCTTTACTTTTTTTTCGACTTTTTTGCATGTGTGTGTGTGGTTGTGTGTGTGCGAGGGGGGGAGGACCGAACGGAGAGGTTTGTGTACATGGGCATTCTTTTATTTTGGGGTGCAACGGAAGAAGGGGCGAGAGAGACTTTTGTTGGCAACTTAATTTTTCGTATCTGTCGTTAAACTTTTGTTGGCCATAGCAGAAGGGGGAGGAGGGTAGGGAAAAGGGAAAAGTTAAATGTGGTTTTTAGCACTTTTTTTAGGGTCTTTTATACTTTTTTCCTCTTCTTTTTATTTTGTTTTGGTGGCAATGAATAAGCATGTGTGTGAATGTGTTTTTGTGGTTGTATTTGTGTGTGCGTGTATTTATATACATACTTATATAAGGGCGTCCATCTACACAATTGGACTTATCTTTTGCCACATACTCAAACAAAACAAAAATAAAAAAGGAAGAAAAAAAGAGGCTAACTGACTAATCGGTTAATTTCTGAAATATTCATTTTTAATGCATAATGCCACAGATAAGAAATTCAACAAAATTCTCGCGCGAATTAATTGTGTTATATTTAGATTCGAGTTGAAGTAATGTTGAATAAGATTCGGATTGAACTGAATCATATAAAACAATCTATTAGATTAGAATAAATCATCAATTAATCTTTATATTTTTTTGGTTTGTCAGCTGATGAGTGTTTGAATATCTCCAAAAAGAGATCAAATATCATATATTTATAGATCTACATAAATATGTAAATATTCAAGACAAAATTAATAATTTTTTTGTAGAATAAAATAAGATTAAAAAACAAAAGTGTTACCAATGTAAAACAGAAAATATTTAATTTAATTTTGTAAAGTATTTAAATATCTCAACAAATTATACAGATAAGTATATAGTTTTTCCTATAGTAATTTAAGCTATTCATATATGTATGTATATATGTATAACGAATATCCTTGATTACACAAAAAATATAAAATTAATTAATAATAATCATTTTCAAAATATATATATATTCTCACACTTGATCTTCTGTGTATTTAATATTATTATATATTATTCGTAATAAGAAATATAAATCTATAAATATATATATATCTATAAATATATATATATATTATATATATATATTAATATACATATAAATATCTAATTTAATACACCTATATGATATTTTGGATATTTCAAAAATAATATTTGCTTACTTTGGTGTTGATTTTATTTAATGATTTGATCTAAATGAGAACTGAATTAATTTCAAGGAATATCACCAACATTTATATAAGTTTGCTGACTACGGAGCTCCACTTTTAGGTATTTTCTAAATCTTAATTTTAATGAACTCTATAAAGCAAACTGTAACGAATTTTTATTTCATTTTTAAGATTTACTAAAATATCTGAAAGCTGTTAGTCGATTGAAAAAAATTGAGATAAATTTCAAATTCAAACAAAATCGATACAACAAAAGTAAAACTACAAAGTCGGTTACGCTTTTAAATTCTAGGGAAAACATTATAAATTCTCCATTAAATAATATTAAATAATCTATCTAAGAGTTATACGATTCTCATAACTATGTAGAAAAGAGTTGAGAAATATTTGCAAATTATATATACATATATTTGTGGCATACGTCAGTTTTTTTTTTAGGCCTAAGTAGATAAATCAGCTTCAATTTGAATTTCTTATCATGTGTATGTGTATAAAATAAAATATTTCTATTTATGTATGTATGTATGTTTTCTTAAGAAATATGCACAACTGCCAACTCATTGAGAATGACAAAAATTACGTAAATGCTTGACGAATTATCAAGTTATTTATACAGCTATCATACTATGAATTCCGTTTAAGTTATGTAGTCAATTTCACTGACTACTGTGATATATATTTTTTGATATACATATGCATGTAGATTTCAATTCTATTGTTAATTTGTAACTCTTCTTTTTTGTTCCCACAAATAAATTAAATCATATCCCCTAAAAATAAAATCAATGCTAAACAACAGAATCAAAGATAGCAAATCATGTTCATATCTCTCGAATTCAATTTCGAAGGTGAGAGATAGTGTGTGAGTGTCTTTTTAGTTTTCCTTATAGTCATTGTGATTGGGTCATAAATTTGTTCACTTGTTATTTATTTGCATGAGGAGGCATGAGGAATATGCCACTTAAAGGCAATCCCCCTAATAATTCTTTCACATTTCGACAACAATGCGAATGAATATGATAAAAAAAAAAAAAAAAACGCTCATAAAATATGAATTCGACAAAAAGTGTCATGTATACATATGTATGTACATATAGTTTGGGTATTCGTATTCGGTATTCAGTATTCGTTATTCATATCAGTATCAGTATCTTGTCGTCTATCTATTTGCGTTTGTCAAACAGCAGCAGTCAATTAGGACCTCAACACACACACACACAATGTGTCTTATACATACATACATATGTATATGAATACGGGTAAGGGTAAGGGTAAGGGCAAGAGTAGGGGTACATATAGGCACATTCAAGGGTTGCAAGGGTCGT
This sequence comes from Drosophila sturtevanti, assembly GCA_018150375.1. NCBI lineage: Eukaryota > Metazoa > Arthropoda > Insecta > Diptera > Drosophilidae > Drosophila > Drosophila sturtevanti. The sequence continues at coordinate 693,778 of JAECWJ010000341.1, read as the reverse complement.
TTCATGTGGCAAAGGGTCTGGGTCTAACTTCAACTCTGGGGGGTTCTCGTCTAATAGCGTTAAATTAAAACAACATAATCGACACAACGATGCGACACACGTTATGGCCCTTCCACATAGACAGGCGTGAAGCCGAAGATAGAAAAAGAAATAAAGGATGATTCTTTATTTGCATTTCGATTTGGTTAGATTTGTATAGAGACACATAATTCATTAGCTAACACGCCTCAAAAAGTCAAATTTTTAAATATGTATGTATGAATATATCTGTATATGGGCTCTATATGTCTCTATATGCCTGAAGGGTTAAACGAGGAAACGCCTATAATAATTTTCCATAGATACAAATTTTGAGTCATTTGAAATGTGCATGTTTTTTTTTTTTTTGGTTGGTAAATTCCGAGTTATAACAAAATTTTATTTGGAAACTGTTTGAGAGCTATTTAAAAGATGTTGATAAATTCTCTGTCGCTTGTCTTTAAATAGAATGTGGTTAAAAGTTGATAACAAGTGAGTAATTTTAAATGAGACTAAGACCCAACGAAGTTTTCTGCGAATTTTCGTATTCCAGATTAGAAAATCTGCTTAAAATTTAAAATTTCAGTTACATATTTGAAATCGTTTCGAATGAGAAAAAATGGAATTAGAAACTAGTTCAAATTATTGTACAATTTCATCGCAATTAAATTGATTTTCTTTGCTTTTTTAAAATGATTAACTCTTATATATTTTTACCGTTATATATCATATAAATATCCCTCTGCTTAAAAATATTTTCACGATTTGATAATTCGTGAATAACCAAATTAAAAAAACCTAAAGCCAAACACCGAAATTAACAAGTTTGAGTGAAGTTAGGGTGAATATTTAAATTATATTTAAATAAATTTATTTATATTTACATAATTAAAATTTAAAGTTATCTTTAAAGATAATGAAATGGTATTTTTAATATTGTATTTATGTTAAAATTTTGTTGTTGAGAAATTAGTCGATATATATTGATTCTATAAAATCTAATGTTGAATTTTTGCTTTCGTAATTGGAATTAACTAAGCTTAATACAAATGACTTAAGCTAGTTAAATAAAAGAAGTTATACCAGGATATTAATTAAATTTAAGCATCTACTAAAAAATATTATTTTTACCGCAAAAAATTTAGAATATATGTTAGTTAGTACATGTAAAAGAAATTAAATTCTATATTTAGCTATTTGAATACTATACAAAGTATTAGAATTATGCAATATAAATCGCTAATTCTGTTTTCCTATATATTTTAAATATATATTTAAATAGTTAAAACTAAATAAAATTAACAATACGCTGTAAGAATTATAATTCCCTTTGCAAAATACTGAAAACTGATTAGAATTTAACTCTATCAATGACTTTCACTTAACTTACAATTTTATATCATATTATTCTGCATTCGATTACATCTCAATTTATATATCCTACTTCAATCTATCGCATTATCTTCTCATTCTTGCCACAATAAAAGGTTCATCCAACTGTTTTATTTAAATTTTACGCGCCAAAAATGTTGAGAAATAGTGGCCTGACCTTTATGCTTAATGCATAACCCAAGGCACTTTGAATCCTGGGTTGAACTTGAACACTTCCTTTGATTCATACAAACTGAGTGACTTTGGCTTTTTTGTCTTCGAGTTCCGTGTGTGTGTGTCTCTCTCTCTCTCTGTGTGTGTGTGTGTTCTATGCCTGTCGGCTGTCGGCTATAATTAACTCAGCTGGATGGCTGATCTTTGACTTTAACTGTCTGCTCCTGACTCGCATAAGGACAATAGCATCGATTGGGATAGGGATTGGAAATGTAGAGAAGCAGCTTTTACACACAAATATATATATATGTATATATATACATTCATTCATTCATATGGTTTTTTTTTACTTTTTTTTGACGATTTTCAAAAGTTCTTGAAGAAATCAAAAGTCGTCGGAGACTTCATTGTTTGAATTCAAGTGGCCCGAGTGTAGGGAATGCCCCTTGTACAAAAGTACAAAATATATGTATGTAGGTACATACATATGTACATATGTTTATATATTTGTATATCAACCTTTGCTGATCTTGTAAACCTGGCAATTCAATTGTATGTGTATGTGTTTGTGTGTGTGTCTTATTGACATGCCAGGACTTCGACTGCTGTTCTATTGTTCCCACTCGCTGAAAACGGAAGTTGTCCCGTCCTTCCTACGGTAGTTTTATATTCCTCTTCAAAAATACCCCAAAAAATAAAAATAAAAAAAAACGGAAAACCAAGTTCTCAAGTCAAATGTTGAAGCACAGACACAGATACAGACAGACAGACAGACAGGCAGACAGAGAGAGGGTCAGGATCAGAGGACTATATAATTATAACGAGGTCAAATGCTGTCGCTTGCAATTGCAAGATGCATGAGATGACTGTGCGTGAAAGAAAGAGAGAGAGAGAGGGGAGTGGGGCGTGGCCATGAGATATGGTAACTTAATACCATATAAAGCTGCAAGATCTTTCCCATAAACACACGCACGCGCCCTCAATTTGCAATGTGCAACAAACGGAAGCAAATGTAACGCAACTAGAGAAGAAGATCTTCATCATCAAAATTCTCATCGTAATTATTATTATTTTTCTTCAATTTCCTGCCTTTGGCACACTTTTGTATGCATCTGCCACAGAGATCTAAAGATGCACGTATATATATAGAGACAGATATAGGGGTGGTTATAACCTTAAATCAATATTTAAGATTTAGAAAATTACAAAAATGTCACTCACATGTAACCCTTTTTCTTTCTGGTCACTTAAAATTTCGAAAAAAATATATCTTCAGGTATCTAAAATTCATTTGATTTTTCTTTTCTTTTTGCACTTCACTTTTTAATTAGCGTGAGAAATATATATATGTATTCCCTCAGTAATATTTTGCACACTTTTTTTACACAATTTTTGCACTATTATTTATTCCTTTTTTCCCTGTTTCCTTTTTCATTTGTGTTTTTTTTTTTGTTGCTCATTTATCACGCTTTGTCTTGGAGCTAAACATTTTACCGACGCCAAAATTGTGACAAACTAAGCGTTTACTTAGCTTGCTATACAACAATTGATTGCCGTCTCCTCCCTCTGTTTTTGGGGAGCCTATACACAAGAAAGAACGGCAGTGAGCCGATGGCGGCGCTTCACCAATACAGACACACGCCACACACACACACACACACAATCACAGAATGTTTGCTTCTCATTTTGGTGACAATCTTTAAAAAATTTATAAAGAGACTGAGCAGAGACTTCTAAAAAAATATATATAGAAAACTCAAGAAAGCCTCTCGATAGCGTTTCTAAAGTGCCAACAACAACAACAACACCAATGAGCAGAGCAGAGTTACGATCGACTCCAAAGATATGAGTAAAGGAAAGGCCAGCAACAGAAGCGACTGGGGAAACATGTGTAAGAACGACGACGACGACGACGACAGCGACGACAATTAACGAGAATGAGAACGGGAACGGCATCGTCGTGGCGGCTATCGTCAAGTCGTCATCGTTGTCGATCTATATGAGGAGGGAGCTAATAAAACTAAAAAATACAAATATCATTATATATATGTATGCAAGTGTATCTCTCACCGATTGTCTATGTATATATATATATATATATGTATAGAAAAGTCTACTATGCACTCTCTGGTTGCTATTGTGTTTGCTATCTGAAGCACAAAGTAACATGTTGTACTATATGTATTATTGTACACTACTATTATCTATTCTCTAAAATGAAAATAAACACATCACAATTATATTGAATTCAATATGATGAGGACAAGTACCTAATAATAAAAAAAAAAAAAATAAAATAAAAGAAAAAATGGGTTAAAAGGAAATTAGAACTTTGCCAACTCTCATTTACATTTGATGAATGAAAAATTGCACAAACGTAACCGTAACCCATAAACCGTAACTTTTTCTTATCTTTACTACATGTACCTATATATACATACATATGTATATATATCGTTATCGTTTAAAAAGTATTATCAACTAATTAACCAATGTTAATATTTATAATGCACAATGATAGTTTAATTACAAGCTAATATAGTTACAAAATTGTAATCATTAAATTGTTGATTATCTATCTATTTGTTTGACTAATTAAAATTGGGAAATCATTTACAATTTCTTTTAGAAATGAAAAAAATAATAACATTACCAAAAACCAAAATAAAAATTATTTTGACAATTCTAAAGAAAAAATTTATCACATAGAAATTCCCTCAAAAAAATTATTTATTAAAATTTGCATAAGTTTTTTTAAATAGAAACATCCGATTAGAAAGAAATCATGCAGAGCTTTAATTTTTTGTTTGTAATAAGTTTCTTGAGAAGTTGGGATTGCACATGAGAAAGGAATTCTGACTATATATAATATATATGTCCATATATATATTCTTTAACTGACGAACTAAGTTGATATCTCTATGACAAACATCTGGTTTCTTTAACTTCTGGTATGAATTTCAGTTCTTATAAGCTTAAAATAATTCAAGTTAAAAAAAAAATTAAAAGGAAAATTAGAAAAATCTGATGAAACTATATGTCGCGACCCTCAAATTGGAATAGTTATATATATGTATATATATATATCAGAAACTGTATTAGACAAAAAGTTCCATCGAGACTTTGTTAAGGATCTACCAACTACAAAATTTAATTAATCAGATTCTATAAAATATTTTTATTAATGAAACTCTCCAAATTGCAACAATATTTATGAGGATAATTTAGTTTCAGTTGCTGGGAGGGTTTAAGTCAAGTCGGTTTTTATTTTCACAAAACGGTTAGAAAAGTCTAAATTGATAACATAGTTTTTTTTTATTGTAGAGTATCGTAATGGCAGTTTTAATTAAGAGTTCATAATAGTTAAGCTTCACTTGAAGGAAATCAAATTATTCTTTGCCTGAACCTTTTAGTTATAGAGTTAAAAAACTAAAAGTATAAAGATCATATATATATATATATGTGTGTAGACAAGTACCTGTCGTTATAGACTTATTTAAATTGAATTAAATTAAAAATTAATTAAATTAAAATATATGATCTAAGTGATAACAAGGCATTTAAAAAGTTACTACTCGACTCTTAATATAAAACAACGTATAAATGTGTATTAGTCTATATAAAAGATGGGATGGTATAAATTAATAAACCCATCAACAACTAATCGATATCCTTAGAGGTATTCAATCCCTTGTCCAATTCAAAGGAAAGGTATATATGTAAGTCATATCTATAGGGTTGTCTATATAGTCAAAATAATGACAATTAAGAAGTAATTAATCTACCAATATAGATTGTGCGAGATCTATATTAAAACTAATCTAAACATAGAAAACTAACTGACTTTTTTCAATAGTAATAAACAAATAGTAATAATCCTTACAAAATTATGACTCTGTAGATTTATTTATTTATAATTTATTTAAAATTTATTTTTATAAAATTTTTAAACCAAATAGTTTTTATTTTCTCGTGTCACAATAATTAATTGGCATATTCTGATATTCATATATATTTCCTTTTAAAGCCACCAAATCATTTATATTTATAGACATTGTTTACTTATTTATAGTTATCTAATTAAATTTATTCACATACTATGTCTATATAGACATATCAGCAAAGATAGTAGAGTTCAGTTATTGTTCCGTTAACCGCAAATCAATGTTTCTTCTATCCTGTTGTAAGCTATCTATTAGTTAGATTTTATTTATATTTAGACATATTCAAGATAAACAAACGCATGTCATATATATTTATACATATATCAGTTCTCCCTCATTCGAGAAACTCTTGATTACATGTCAACATAAATAATTATTAAAAAAAAAAAAAACTAAAAAAGAAGTCCCACACTCATAAACAATGAGCAAGTGACAAGATACTGGCAGTTACACCGATAATATAAAGCCATTCTCATACTATATAGTATATATAGTAAGTACCCTTATTTATATCTATGCCAAGAACCTCTCACACTCCTCTGACGAGGTCACTCAATTATCTAAGCGGACATTAATTACTATATACATATGTATATATATAAAAATATATCCATATATATCTATATATGTATATTAAGTTAAGTTTTCCAATGTAAACATGACTGGACTGATGTGAGTAGGTCGAATAGATAAACCTAGCCTATAAAATAATAACTGGAAATCCCCTGGAAAAAAATGGGCACCTACTTGACTATGATTTGGACTTGGATCGTTATAATTAAACCACAATAGTACCAACACAATGGGAAAACAAACACAGACTGACTTTGTTTAAGAAGGAACTGACAGTCAAAATGACAATTCGATTAATCAATTGTTCAATTTTGTGTGTTGTGGCAAATGTTACAACAAAGAAAACAACAACAACTACAAAAAAAAAAAAAAAATAAAAATGTGCTTAACTTTATTGACGGGTACCTGTCATATAAAAATGCCAATATTAAGTATACGCAGGGTCTGCTCATGGCCTATCTCTTCTTCTATCTAGACAACGATCGACAACAAGCACTTTTGCTTTTTGGACAGTAAAACGTCTCATTGAAAGTTAAGAAAATGAACAACAACAACAACAACAAATTGGAAAACGAGCAAATAAATGTCCAAAGTGTGTGTATTTGGTAATAAATTGTCGAAATTGGAAGAATAATTCGGGTGTTATAAATTCATAAAAATATCAGGTGCGATGCATGTGCTACGCCTCTTGAATCTCTCTCACCCTTACATTTATGTATCTCTCTCCCTCTCCCACCACTCTCATTCACTGTCGAGAGAAACTCTGTCCCCTCTGTCTCTGTCTCGCTGTCTCTGTCTCGCTGTCTCTGTCTCTCTGTCTCTCGATTCTCGTACTACTGCGTTCAAGTCGATGAAGCAACAATTTGAACGAGTGCACAATAAAACTGTTGTTAGAATTCTATTTTTTTTTTCTTCTTTTTTTTTGTTTTTGTTTTGTGATAGATGATATCATCAGGAAATACATACAACACGTAGTCGTGGTTGTCGTCGACGTCTCTTTTCTACTCTTCAGTCAGTCATTTAGTCAGACAGTCAGTCAGTCAGTCAGTCAGTCAGTTAGTCAGTTTCTTCTTCTTTTTTTTGTTTTTTTTTCGGTTCTATTGTTTATTTAACCCATTTATTTCATTGGAAAATTATAGACATTGGCAACATTTTATGAGAAAACAAAAGTCAAGTAGCTAAAGGAACTTTATAAATTATAACTTTATAGAGCATCTGTGGGTTGATTGACGAAAATATAGTATGATAGTACCAACCACCTATAAACTGCAACAACAACAGCAACAACAACAGAATAATAAGAATAACAACAATATAATTGATAACCGCGTACACCTCAAGTAACCTAATCTTGATCCAAAAGCTTATCTGGCGTTTATCTCCCTCTGCGCCACCACTAAAAAAGACAGGAAAAATAGAGAAGGAGAGAAAGAAAGACAGAGAGAGAGATAGAGAAAGGGGAAAAAGGTGCTAAAATAATCGTACCTCAGAGTTGGTTTTTTTTTTTTTTGTCCATTGTCTACTGCCAAAATATATCTCCATCGGTAGAAGGGAGAATGGTGGGTGGGGGGGGGGGTTGGACGCAACTTTTAAACTCGTCTTTAAAAGTCTTTCAATTATTATTATTATCTGCATTTGTGTTGTAAATTCTTAAAGTGCGACACTTTTATTTTGATGTATTTATGGTCACCTCTAATTGTGTGTGAGGAAACAACAACAACAACAAGAGCAACAACAACAACAACAATAGCTAGTGATTGGTTCTCTACTTCTATGTTGCTCTATTGGGTCTCTTCCAATTTCATTATCAGCTTCAAAAAAAAAAGAAAAAACCAAAAAAAAAAAAATGCTATGTTTTATGATCCTATATATAGCTTTTTCTTGCCTAATTGAATGATATGATAGGAGGTTTTAGAAAATATTTTAATAGCTGGTTAATACAATCGATTCTCAGGTAATAAAATCGCTGATACCGATATCATTTGCCGCCAGTTTACGTTCTTTTTTTTCTTCATTATGATCATCATCACAATGATGATGATAATGATAATGATGATGATGATGATGATTATAGGTAATTTCGATGATTATAATTGATAAAGGTAAAGAAGTTATAGTTATCAATTAAAGATTATACACACACTCAAAATTTTTGGGGATTTTGCTAAATGAGTACCTACTTTTATTTTAGCTTAAGTAATAATCTATATATAAACTTGAAACATAGAATAGCTAAAAAGCCTTCCGAAAGTCAGAAATGTATAAAAGTTTGAAAAATTTTTCAAAATTGTTTAAAATAGACCCATTTGAACTGTGTTTGTTATCAAAAAAAATGTTTAAGCTTCCAACATGAAATATAGGCTTAAATGTCGGTAAATAATAAGAAAGAAATTTAAAAATTTAAATAAATATACAAATTTTCTAAAGAAAAACAATGCCCAACTATTTCTAAAACTTCAAAGAATATCTTATAAAAATTAGCGAATCAGCTTAGCATCCTCTTAAATACAGTCACTATTAAATGATATAAAGATCCTTCTATATCAATTAATCCTAACTATATATATATACATATATCTAGGCCAATTCAATTCTTATCAAGCTTATAACAAATGAAAAAAATTCAAGATAGAGAATTTTCATCTCTCAGTTCTTCATCCCTCTCAGCACACGCTATATTTAAAAAAATCCATTAAAACTAATATATTTCAAACAATTTGTTATTGGATTTATGATTTTGTGAGTTGGGGGAGGGGGGAAAAACCCAGTAAAATTTCTTAGCTTCAACAAATCTTCATATCAGCTGAGAACTGCTCAAACCTCGAACTCCCAAAGGAATGTCATATCACATACACGCGCGTCATATAATTAATAAGCAAAAAAAATTTTGCATCATTGTTATAAATATATTTAATTAAATATATATATACACAAGTGTATATATGTTCAGAAATAAATTTCTACATACGTACATGCATATATATAATCTTAAAAGGGAAAAGCAATTATCCGGGAAGCGCAGAAACGACAATAACTAATTGTCCCGGTCTTAGATAATATGAAATCTTTAAAGAAGAGTCATAATGAGTACTTGGAATTATTTAAAATTCTTAGAAAATTGAAATCACGTTTTATAATACTTAAGTCACATTTGGCATTATGGCATAATTGAAATCTGTACATTTCTCAAGATTTATTTAAAATTCAGTTATAGCTTATCACAGTTTTTCGAAAACACTTTCAATGTCAGATAATTGCCATGCGCCTCCATCGCCGTTGAAGTTTCTCAGACGATTGCTAAATTTGTTTCGGAAGTTTGGGACTGATAAACTAGACTTAAGGCAACTGCTATCTGAAAACACACCACAAACACACACAAAGACACACACAAAAACACACACCAAAAAAAAACAACAAAAAAAAAGTCGTTACTTTTGTAACTAATTGAAACAGATGGACCCAGATGAAAGCAGATTAGCCCCAGCAGGAACTCACAAGTTGAGCAATATATGATTGTTTCCACTTTACTTAAAAATATCAAAAAAAAAAAAAAAAAAAAAAAAAAAAATTGTCAAGGGATAACACAATCGAAAAGGGGCACTTTGAGAGTAAAGCGTGCACAGTCTATCAAGAATTGAGATTAGCCAAATTCTTTGACATCGTTTGCTTTAAAAAATTAAGTATATAATTTTCGCAAAAAAAAAAATGGTTAACTCTTCGAGTTAAGAGATTGTACGAAAATATATAATTAACATTGCTTAATGGATATGTAATTGATTTGAAAGTAATATATGCATCAGTTAGTAGAAATAATTTCGTAAAATTATCAGTCAAGTCTGAATCTTATTAAACCCCAAATGACATTGAAGAAGAAAAAGAATTCTTTTAACAGACTTTAGAAATTGTTGAAGTCTAATTGATTTATCAGTATAATATTATCTTATTTAAATTGTTAGTATATTCGTTTAAAATGTGGACAAAGATAATGTAATATAAATTGAATAATTATATATAAATTATCATGAATCTTTAAATCCATTTTACAAAATAATAAAAAATGTGAAAATGGATAAACAATGCATGACAGATTATTCATAAGCGATCTGCAAAATCAAAAATTCAATCAAAATGATACTCAATTTTACTGGGATATATGTATATCTTTACACATATATATAAATATATATATATATAAATCCCAAATAATCATATTTACTTGAATTTCCTATAGTCAACTTCAGCTAGATCAATATCAATTAGTGGAATGGAAGTTTATTTTTTAAAAGAGATTCTCAGAGTTTGTGTTAATATTTGCTACTTTCATTAAATTATCTTGTTTTAGATAGATTTATTAAACAACAATTTCAATTAAATAGATGTTGATATTATTTTATAATAGTTTATGTCTCTTAAATTTTATAAACAATAGGAAAATAGACCTATTCTAGTGCAGGTGTATAAACATAGACGATAAGCAAGTCATTTTTTTTTTTAAACTAAAAATTAATGTAGTTATAGAGAAATGCTGAAATGATCAATTCTAGAAGAAATTTCTTATATAGTAATGGAATCTGAATAATATTCCCGAAAGTGTTGCAAACTTTTATCTAATTTATTGCAAAAAAGAGACAAAAGTTACTTTAATATTTGGAATAAAAGTTTACTTAGGAATTTAGAATTTGGCATAGAATATGTTGAATATCCCTTTAGTCCTTTGACTACCCAACAATGTAAAAGAAAATACTTCTTTATCTTTCTCATTTCCTTCCTAGTGGAAGTATTAAAAATAAATAAAATTCTGTTAATAAAAATCTTTTTTCTCTATAAATTTATTATTAATATCAGTTAATATTAGTTAACAAAATTTATTTTTATCGATTGGTCTATTCACTAATCCTGTCTGAGCCAAAATTTATTAATTATTTATTTAGTTTTAGTTATTTAATAATGATAAGTTCTGAGTCATAAAAAAAATACAAAATTCTGCGAAAAATTGCCGTAATCTGTTAATCGATGAACTTTAAACTTGATAGATAACATTTTCCCCTGAATTGTAGAATAGAAAAAAATGTATAATATAAAATTATATAGATACAATATAAACGGAATATAAAATTTTATCTAATGCACATATACACAGATATATGGTGAACTTCCCTTATATATACCAAAGATCGTATCTAATGTCAATGATCCTTGAGAAATTTAATCTGATTTTATAAAAATGATTTTCAAGACAATTCTCTTTGTTATTCTATGTTCATACACATTTTGTAATCCAATTGATATTATCGTATATAGTATGAATATATATATATAGATATAATGTTGATTTACTTGCAATTTGAGACTTACCTTGATTGAATTTTCTAGCAATCGCTTTGGATCGCATGATAATCTCAAGTAATGACGTCATTAATCTACAATTTTTCGTTTGTATGTATGTATATCCAATATATATATATATAGAGATGAAAATTCATATTTTAAAGAGTTCAAGCCAAATCAGGGCCATTGACATTGACATACACAGGTGTGAGCCTTTGGCAAATGCCACCACTCACATCACATATATACATATATACTTATATATACATATGGACCGACAAAAAACAATTAGAAAATCACTTTTTGTTTGCATTTAACTTTCCTTTTAATCAAAATACACGAACTGAATCCGGAAAATGGACAACCGACACAATTTCATTTGCATATATACATATATATGTATGTACATATACATGTGTGTAAGGGGGTGGTATGGGGCAGCAGTTGATTGGAGAGGGGGGATGTGTGTGGTGAGATTTCTTTTTCCCTTTAGCTTTTTGTTGTTTAAATCTTGCTGGCAATGTTTCGTTTATTTTTTTTCCTTCTCTTTCTTCTTTTCTTATTTGTTTTTTATTTTTGAGTTCCGTTTTTTTGTTTTTTGTTTTTTGTTTTCTTATTTGTTATGCACACGCGTCCCTTTTGGTAGGAGGAAATTTATTGGCATAAAAAGGCATCCAACACAATGACAACAACAATAAGCACCATCACCTACAAATAACAACAATTTTAACAATAACAACAACAACCGCAATATAACAACAACAACAACATCGATAAGCAAAAGACGAAGACGAGACGATATCGACGAAGTGAACCGACGGCAGATTGGCAAATGAAGTTATATTGCTTCAAGGAATTGTTTTTTAGGTGTTTTTAGTTCAGTTTCGAGTGATGGTGATTCCCGGCAGAAAGAAAACACACACACACACACACACACACTCACTCACATACACAAACGGAACGTTTAAGGCACTCTGGAGGCTATATAGTACGACTAGGTCTACGGTCTACGATGGTCTGCCCGAAACCAAAACAACAACTAAACAACTGCAATGGGGAACAACTGGAGCAACTTTACTTGGAGCACACACACATACACACACAGACATACACCTGCCCATCGAAGCTCCTCAGACGCGACTGACGACGACAGCGACAACGACGACGACGAGACTACGACTATTTCGTCTATGCGGTATTTGCTTGCTGCTGTGTTATATAGTTCTTTCAGTCGTTTCTTTCTTTCTACTACTAATACAACTATTTCTTTTTTTTTCTCCTCTCTCTCCTTTCTTTTCTATTTGCTATTTTCTTTTTCGTATTCAAAAAACAAAAAAACGGAGAAAAAAGAACTTTTAGTCTCGGTGAAAGGCAAAAAACAAAAAAAAAAAAAAACGAAAGAGACTGACTACGCGCGGCGGTGGCAATTACAGGCGGGTGGAGCAAGCAAACCCAACCACCAACCACAACACATTTGGCTAGAGGCGTAAAACACGTGTGTGTGTGTGTGTATGTGTGTGTGTATGTGTGTGTGTGTGTGTGGTGTAGTGGTGGTAGCCAAAGGACACTAACGACTACGACGACGACATAGTTCTTGAAGCTCTCACAACGGGAAAAAAAGCAACGTAATTCATGCAAATGAAGTCACGCAAGTTTACAACACACACACACATACACACACACACACACACACACACTCAACTGGGAGACAGAGTCTCTATGGCAAAAGGGACACGGGTTAAGAGAACTGTCCACCCAATAGGCATTGACCAGGCGGGGGATGGAGCAGTCATTAAATAAAGTATTAAGTTGGGATTTTCCTTTAAGACAAAGCCAAAAGCAAAAACAAAAGGAAAAAAAAACTGTTGCACGTCTCAAGAGAAATGTGTGGGGAAAGTGACTTTGGAAATTAACTTTCTAAATAGATGAAAGTTTTTTTTGTATCATTAAAGAAGTTCTTCAGATTAAAATTGCATAAACATAAACATTTTATATAGATCATAACAGATTGTACCTCGTATTATTATTATTGGAGTCCTTTGGACCATATATTGCAATAAAAGATCATTAAAAACTTTGGTCATTCTTTATTTTCGTATCTTATTATCTAGATAGTTTGAAATTACCCACACAAGAAAAGTTGGATAAATCATTTCTGTTTGATATTGAAATTGATAGGAATTCTATCAAATGGAACATTATAACATGAGTTCTATAATATGATATATAATTTAATTTCAAATATATTAATTTTTCTATCTAAATTGGTAAATGGTTACAGAAGTTACGAGAATCAAATATTATCTTTTCTTTTCATAATTTTTAAAAAGATCATCGTAACTTATACCATTACATTATAGTCATATAAATTAAAACTTAAGTAGGTTCTTAAACTCTAAAAATATTTACCGTTCTTTACTATATCGAACTTTCTAAATAGATGCCATTATACATATATTTGCAATAATTTGGATCTAAGAATCGTCTGACAATCTTACTATCCCTATTTTTAGAAAATGCCCAAATCGTATAAAAATTTTTTGTTATATTTCAGTTTCTTCGTTTTCAAAACTCTTCGTTTTTTAAAATACTTTATAAATTTAATATGATCTAATATTTATAATATAAAGGGAAAACCTTTTGAGCCAAATTTACCATCGTTTTCTAGGAGTTCTATTGACATATCCTTCGATATCGGAGAGATCGTTTATTTCAGTATTAAATTAAATAATATATATTTCATATTTCATATATATATATGAAAAGTATTGGAACCAAATTTTTGGCAATTTCTATTTAGTAATATCGTGTTTTATCTATCCTTAACTCTAGAAATCATTGTAAACTTTCTTATTTTGGAGAGTTTCTTCGTTCTGCAAGATCATTGCATGGGCAGTAATCTTTCTAAAGGTTTTCGACCTTTTTTTTGAATCTCTATTTGTAGAATTTATGAAGGATAAGTTTGATATAAACTGTAGGGGCGATTAATGAATATCCCGATTACGTATCGGAAAAAATTCTCTTGACTCCTTATGAACAAATGATGGACTAAATTCGTAGTCTCGGCATATAAGTTTTAAGGATACATTTTTTTCATTCCCCGATTTTATCAACTTGTATTAGGATAGTTAATCATATATAAGATTTCCATACCTTTTATACGACCTAATTGGCTTTCATTAGTAGTGTATTTGCCTAGGTTTTTGACTTCAGTTCAGTTGAATTATTCACTGTGGTTGCAACTTTGTGGTCAACTCCAATTTGAAATGTGAAGCAAAGTTGTTCGCTTAACCTTGCTATCTATGCCATCTATCTATATGGGAGTTATTAAAGCCCAACAACCCATGCACATGCCAACTAAATTCCGTCCCATTGTCCTGTCGCCCCACCCCAACCCTTAGACAGAAGGAATACAATTTATGGCTTGTCCTGTAACCTCAACGAATGGGGAGAAGGGAACACCCACTGACCAATGGCCAGAAGGAAAGGCGACTGGCAAGTGGCCGTCTGTATATGGATACACCCCCCCCAACCATTTGACAGTAAAGTGGCCAAGAGTCAAGTATGGTGAAGGGAAGTGGGTGTGGGTGGGGGTGGGGGTACCCTTCCCTGTGTTTTTTTGCATATCTTTTTGTCGCTTGCTCAGGCCGCGTGTCAGTCGTTTGTCATAGGGCCCGCCGTCATTCCGACTGATGTCGACGTCGTCTGGATTGTGCTGGGAGGGGGGGGGGAGGAAGGGAGGGTGGTTTCGTTTATTTCAAGTACATGGCAATCAATATTTTGCTAGCATTAATTATTCATGCTAAAATGTATAAAAGGCCCCCTTCCCCCTCTTACTGGCAAAGCACCCACCTGTTCTATGCTAAGTCTGGTCCGTTTTTTTGATTTTTAGATTTCTTTTCCTTCAATTTTTCATTACATTTTTAGTTTTATTTTTTATTTTGTTTCTTTTTTTTGTTTTGCTGCTGCTCCGTTCCAATTCCAGCGCATTGCTAACATTTTTTCATTATTACGAGTGGGAAAACTCATAATAAAACTAAGTCAGCCGAGTGAAAAACATTTGTTTTTTTTCTTCCATGTCGTAAAATTTGCAAAAGACTTGGCCCGGTCAGAACCCCTTACCCTTTCACTTCGTCTCTGTCTCTCCCTCTCTCTCTCTCACTCTCTC
Source organism: Drosophila sturtevanti (assembly GCA_018150375.1). Lineage (NCBI taxonomy): Eukaryota > Metazoa > Arthropoda > Insecta > Diptera > Drosophilidae > Drosophila > Drosophila sturtevanti. Next base: position 678,202 of record JAECWJ010000341.1, on the reverse strand, counting down.
TCATTTACTGGTGCTGAAACAGTTTTGGTAGCTTTATGAAACGTATAATTGCTCGAATGGCTTTTGGCATCCAACACAAAAGTGCATCCAAAGAGTGCCGATTCGGCTTATTAATAATCACAATTCTTGCCATTTTTATTTTCTTATTGTTTATCTAAAATTTTGTGTATGTAATTTGGGCGCCACACACGATTGAATTGGCCAAATAGCTAGAGAAAGAGAGAGAGAGAGAGAGAGAGAGAAGAACAGAGTGGGAGAGAGAGAGGGAGAGGGCATGGTAAGGGAGAGGTACTGGTTGGAGGTGTAAAATTGATGGCTGGCCCTCATTTTGTTATGGTCGTGTATGAAAGTCCATTGTTCTAATTATATCTGAACTTGATCTTGTATTTTGAAATATTTACTACATTTTGTAAGATTTCATATATAAAGAATATATATGTATATATACATATATTTAGATTGATTTATAAATACATGTTCTATCATAGGGAATGATTTTTCAATAAAACAAAAATATATTTAGAAATATTATATCATCAAAAACTTAACTAAAAATATATCTGTATGAATAAGTAATCAAATTTTTAAAATTAAAAAAATATTAAAAATAATATTCTAAAAGGAAATCTAATTGAGGTTCGAAATAATGTTAAGGAACAAAAGTGGCCTTCTTTATTTCTTCTTTAAGGAAGAGATAACCATGTCTGATCTTTAATATAATACCGAAATCAGAATCGACAATCGACTATCAACTTGTCTCTTAATTCCTTTGTTCCAATGGCTGCCACATATCTTCGCTTTTAATGGAAGGCCATGGTTAAATTTAAAGGATAAGACATAGTTAGTACATAAATTGGTACCACTTTAGGATATCTTTATAATTACATAAACTTTATTCATTTATTTATCTGAAAAAGTAAATTTCTTCTTAAACTTATAATTGTTTTTAATTAATGGCATTTATGGAACTTTTAAATCTTTATTTTAATTGGTTTTTAGTATCTCTTGGTATTTAAAATATCCATTAAATATGAAAAATATTCCAAATTTTTTTCAAACATATTAAATACATTAAATTTTTAAGGCAATCGATTATGGTAGCAGATTTTCGTAGTTAAGAAATATTATAACTTGATGTTGGGCTTAATCGGAAAATGATGCGACATTTAAAGAAGTATTTTTGCATTATCAAAAATTATAGTCTAATATATATCTAGAAAGGCAGACACCTTTCCATCTTATTCTTATATTCCCAAAACTCGGTAAATTGACTTTTTATTGATATTCAGGATCAAGATTCAGGACTTTAACATAAGAACCATCAAGTTAAATAAATTAAAAAGTAAAAATTAATCATTGCCAGCATCAGGAAGGGGGACTTTAATCTGAATCAAATGAAGATAATGAAGATCTTGGGAGATGCATTTTATATCGTTCGATTTCATAATCTACAGAAATAAAGCTTTATATTCATAGATATTTCAACCAAAATCAACTTTTTTCTAACTTTACTTTAATACTTTATCGATACGAACATACATATGTACATATAAATGACTTAAGAGATATTCCAATTAAAAACAATTTCAATAAATTCTTAAATCTCGATACTAAATCAAATGGGATCCCATTAGAATAATTTATTGATTTTTTTTATTGATCTGAATATTTTACTTATTCACATCTCAATTCATTCATATGATTTTTGAGTACGAACAGCCGGTTGGCTACCTTGCTTCCCTCTTACCACCTCCACTCCCCCCGCACACACATTCTATTGACCTCAATTGCGAAAAATTTGCTAGCCTTAATTGAGAAGCTAAAAACAGAAATAAGCCATATTTGAAATGTGGCAAAAAGCAAAACGAAAAAAAAAAATAAAAGGAAAATTATTATGAAGGCCTTTTCATTAACCGATTTGTAACTTGCTGCTCATTAATGCACTCGTCCAGACATCCAAACACTGAGAGAGTGCCCAGAGAAATGGGATTATTATATAGCGTACATTTAATAATCAAGAAAATTACATGCACACACACACATACATGTATAGACATTTGCAAGTTGATATATGTACATATGTATGTATGTATATGTATACAGACATATAATGACGAACATTTATGTTTTATAGCGGGAGATGCATTTTCTATTATGAGGTAATCGTAAATTGCAGCGCTTCAAAAAATTGTAGAATCCTCCTCCTCTGCGCCCCACCACCTCTCCCCCGCTCTCCTTCCCATCTTTCGCTAACTGTGATTGTGACTCTGCACAAATACACAGATACCGCAACTCTCACACACGCGCACAAAAAAGCAAAAACTGGAAAAAAAATATGTACGAAACGAAAAATGTAAGGAAACAGAAAAAAAAATAAAATAACAACAACGAACGCTTCTGACTGGCGGGCATTGGATGAAAGTTGTTGTTGTTGTTGCTGCGCCATCGCTGCTGCCGCTGCTGCTGCTGCTGCTGTCGCTGTCGTTGCCAGTCCGTCGTCTCCTTATCTCTTTGTCATTATCTCTCTCCCCCAACAACAACAACAACAACAGCAACAACAATAACACAACAATAACAACAACAGCAGCGATGACGACGCCAACGACGACGATGAGCGTGTCTGTCATTCGTTTGTCATCGTTCACCTTCTGGGGCCCCCACCACCCCCTCAGCATATTCAATTCCTCATACAATTTCACGTAAAAGCAACAGTCAGCTTTTAGCTCTTTCTCTCGTGTAGAATTTTATGCGTCTGCGCTTTGAAAGTTTTGGGGTGGAGCTTTGCTCACACACAAACAGAGAGACAGAGATAGAGTCAGAGAAGAGTGCGTGTGTGTGAGGGAGAGAGAGCTACACAAAGAGAGATAGAGAACGAGAGAGGGAGAGAGAAAGTGCGCGAGAGCGAGAGAGAGAGAGAATGAGTGTCTAAAAGACATCGAGAGCGTAAGAGAGAGATTTGTCTTGCACTTTTTGCTGCCTTTTGGCATTTGATTAATGAAGTGTGTTAAGAGGCCACATCAGACACATAGACACACACACACACACCCGCACACAAGCATATACATATGTGTGTGTATATATGTGAATGTATGCACAAGGACAATGCCTGAAGAGGTCCTTGGCTGGAGGTTAAAACGTAAAGTGGCATTGGTTTGGTCAGACAATGCGTAGGCGTGGCATAGACAACGTTTCGCTGCTTCTGCTGCTGCTGCTGCTTTCGCTGTCGCTGTCGCTGCTCGTGTGCTCTGTGACTGCTGCCTGTTATCATATCTCTCTGCCTTGCTGCTCATTTTGCGCTCTCTATCTCTCCAAATATGGCCATCTCGCTCGCACATTCACTCATCTCCTATATATAAGTGTCTCTCAGGCTGTGTGTAGGTATGTGTCTGTGTCTGTGTGTGTGTGTGTGTGTGTTATTGCTCTTTCGCTTTGACCAATGTGCGCCAAAATGTCGCCACTGTCGTTGGTCCATTGATGTGCGCTGATAGCGACAGTTGGCAGCGACATCAGCAGCAGCGGCAGCGGCTGTGGCAGAGGCAGAGCCCTACGTAGCAGCAGCAGCAACAGTCGAAACTTTTTTTTTTTTTGCTTCTTTTTGTTCTCTTCTCATTTTTGCAAAATGGCGTTTCTACCACAATACATAAAATGAGCAGCCCATTCTCATTCCCATTCCCTCTATCTTCCTCGTCCCTCTGTCTCTTTCCCTCTTTAAACATATTTTATCATTGAGATATGTATCTTTTTTTTCTGTTATTGTTGTTTCTGTTCTGTTTGTTGTTGTAGGGTTTTTTGCAACTTTCTTGTTGCTTGAAAAAATAAACACCGATTCCTCTTCCACAAACAACAACAAGTTAGCTGCCTTCAGTCTGCCTATTTCTGCCGTTTTTCTTTCTTTTCTTTTTTTTGTTGTTTCTGTTTTTGTTTTTGTGGGTGTGTTTTTTTTTTCTTGTGTTCTTGTTTTATGACCCTCAGCTGCCGTAGAGCAGCCTCAGTGCTGAGTTTTATGTCTTCATTAACTGAAAAAGTTATGAGCCATAGAGGGCAAAACGGCAAACAGTGGGCGAGTGGGGTGAGTGGAAGAGACTGGACTTGAGGAGGATGACTGACCACAGCATTCAACTGTGCGGTAATTGAACTGAATAACTGACTAACTGACTGACGGACAGACTGACTAACGAACGTATAAGGTTGACAATATGTATTCCCCTTCCTCCCCTACTCCTACTCCTGCAACGCTATCGCTATAGCTGCTCCATCTCCATTGCCTGGCACAAATCACTAACGATGCTTCCAAGTCGTTTTGCGTCAGAGTCCAATGGAAATGGCAACAACAATATACATTTTTGTGATCTGCGTCACTGTAATCAGTTTTACCTAAGTATAACCATATTCCAAGCATATTCTCGATTTGTAAGCACAGTGGTTCGCACTAGTCAAAACTTTAGTAAAAGTAGAAAGTTACATTGAGAGAATCTATAGAAATTGCATATATTTAAGGGTATCTTGATATACATAAATTTTAAGCTATAAATCTAATATATAATATATAATCTATATCTGCCTTAATAGATCCATGTATAGATACTAGATATAACATACAGCTTCTTCATAGCTACTTTTCTGCAGCTAAAAACTATACAATTTCGATTCCAATAGCGACTTTTTATTAAAATAAATCCAATTAAACATATTTCGTTAAGTTTTTTCAAATTTTTTCAACTAAATAAAACAATATAATAGCTTTGTAAACGAAATTTCATAGTTTATATTCTTAAGTAATATTAAATGATGTACATACTTAACATTTTTTATCAAACATGATCCAATTATTGAATATTTAAGAACATAATACTCTTTTATTTACTATTATAATTTCTATTATTTCTAATGAATTATAAAGGTTCAACGTACATTATCTTATTAATTTCAACAATATATTTTTTTCAATTTCGATTTTATTTGGATTATAATAATGCGCTTTTGATTTTTTTTTTTTATTAATTAATGAATTAATGAATTTTAGAATATTTCTTTACCATCCTTAAAGTTTCTATAACATATTTGGTATAATCTTTAATATTGAAACGTTTTTAAATTCACAACACAAGTTCATACTTTTGTTTTAGCAATCTATGTATATATATGTCTAATATTCTTATAATTGTAGACAAATTAATTTTCTTTTTAATTTTTTAATTTTCTATGTAATTGTAGACAGATTAATTTTCTTTTTAATTCCTTCATTTTCTATGGATTTAGTACCACTGTAACTTGACAAGTTTTCTTTTCACACTCTCCTTTGTTGATAACTCATTTCACGTGTCTAGATAGTATTACATTACAACACCAAGTGTGACAGAGAAAGACAGCGAGAGAGAGAGAGAGAGAGAGAGAGAGAGTACTCTGTCCCATAACTGCCTCCGTTGAGTGACTTCAGACGGACAAGGGACAGTCTTGGGACATCGTTTTGTTGTTTCAATTTTTTAAATGCCCTTGCTAAAGTGTTACTTAACTATACAGAATATTTTGTTAAACACAAAGAAAAGAAAAAATCATTATCACAAAATTCATATATAGATTTTATCGTTTTAAGATAAACTTATATCCGATGGCTTGATATTGTATTAAGCAGGATAAAGCGAAAATTTAGAATAAATTAAAATGTGACGCACACTTTGATTGAAGTTGAAATACAAGAGAATGAATGTAGACAGGCTAAAAAATAATAATAATAATAGAATAATAAAATTTAATTATAATTTTAAGACATTTTGCAGTAAAATTGTAGATATTTGAAATATTTCTTGAACCGTTTAGAAAATAAAAAAGGCACTGAGAAAAGTCTCCCTAAAATTACGAATAGTAACTAGCATATTCTTTAATCTATAATCTATTATATGAAGAACTTATTAATACTTAGCTCTAATTTGAAAATTAAACTATATTGTATGATTTCATTTACTTTATTTATTTACTGGAATCGATTAAAAATTAATATTAAGAACATGGATCAGTTTAAGAAAATATGTCTATGCCATAAGTGAGCTCTATTTATCCTGTCATAACCTTTCTTTTTTCTTAAAATATCCTTCACAGTGAAAATAGAAATTTTAACTAGTCAAAACCTTTTTCTCTCCCTAAAGTAATCTGTCAAAAAAGGCCATTTGTCAAATTATTTTTAGAAAATTTCTTTTATGTATTGTTTATATTTTAAACACTAACTGAAATACAGTGGTACCTCTCTTAATGGACACATCTATTGCGCGGAGACCTCTCTTACTCACTTAATTAATAGAGCATCATTTTAAACTACACTATATAATATATATTTATATTCTTATATTATATAAATACATAAATTACATATTTCATCTTCCAATGAGGGAGCACCCCTTTCTCAAGTCTCAAAGGAGTTTTCATTGTATAAAGAATCTGTCTGAAAATCTTGACTTGTCTTATATATTTATTTTATTTTAAAAATGTTATAAATTCTAAATTTATTGGATAAATGCAGAATAACACTAGATGTTTTATTTTTCTTTAGATGTATCAGTTAAAAGTAAATAATTTCCACCGATTTCGACTACAAAAATCTCTCAAATATTTCATTTAATAATATTTACGGATTACTATGAAAGAGTGCAAAAACTTCGTTAAAATGAAAAACTAATGCGAACTTTTCGTTTTGTATTCTTAACGTTTTTTTTTTTTTTATTTTTTGTTTGTTCTTTACTTGGCAGTCGTAAAAGTCATCAGGCACAGTAGCTTTGTAAGTTGTTGAGAAAAAAAAAATAAAATCAGAGAGAGAGAGAGAGAGAGTGCGAAAATAAACTGTCGAGGTTGCTGTCCATTTTCTATGGTTGATTCCACACAGGTCTCACTAGTTAACTTCGCTTCACTGATGCGCTTTTTTCAATTTGTCACGTACAGTAGAGATTTTCGATTTGTTCAGTTTTTGGTTGTTGTTGTTGTTGTTGTTGCTATAGTCGCATTGTTCATTACAGAAAGCAACCTGCAATCTGACTGAAAGCCTCAATGCCTACCCACTTGTCTCTTCTCCCACCCACAATCCAAGACAGTTGACAGTGTGTGGACCCACTTAATTATTATTTATGAAATTCATGGAAGAAAAAAAGAAAAAATGGTTTTTCATTTGTCCTGGTAATCTAGAAAAATCACAGGACTTTCGCATGTGACTGGTCTATCTAATTATGCAATAGCTCTAAAAGTTCTTTGACTTGAAACTAAATATTTTCTAGGCCAAGATATACAAATATATATGTATGTATATATATATACTATATGTATATGCATTATAGTATACAATATGATGTAATGTTTGACTAAATTATGACGTTGGGAACGTGAGCGCAGGACATTTATCATGGTCTTTGCTAGCTCAAATACTAGAAGCAAAAAGGAAAAAAAAAAAAAATAGAAGGCAATAATAACTTTATGTCTTTGACTTCTTTTTGGCCACAACAACACATACACACACATACACACACACACACACATATCCCTTCGCCTTCGAGTGCCTTCGCGCGCTACTATGATAGAAAATTGTGTCACGACAGGAAACGAGATAAGAGCGTAATTTTCTTTCAACGTTCAAAACCTCGAAAAAGCTCAAAAAAAAAAAATACATATATATAAAAAAAAAATGAAAGACTCCTCGACTTACGTTCTATAGTCTTGGTCCGGATGTGAGCTATCGTGGTTACCGTTAGTCATTTTCAGTGATTGTACAACGTTCGTCGTTGAGCGGTTGACTTTTAATGATTGTCACGCTCCCTTACCGCCGTCCCCCTCTAACCCCCTCTCTCCCATTACTATCCTTCTATCCCACTGACCACAACAGACAGGTGGATGGACGGTAGGGCCTTTAGGCCTATGCTCCCAAAAACTAATTTGCATTTATATTCATAATCTTGGGCATTGCGTCATGAAATATTGCATGTCCCGAACTTGTGACACTTTAATTGCCCATTTGGGTGCCACCTACAACACACATACACATACACACACACACACACATACACATTTAAACAAGAGTTGTGGAAAAACAGATCAATGCCACGTGCTTTGAAGTAAGCTCTCCTCCCTTCTCCTTTCATAACTCAGATATATGCTATACATACATATATATATATATATATATATCTGTATATATACATATATATAAACATGTTCGCATAAATCGTTGTCTATATGGTTATATTATGAGTTTTGTCTGTTCCGCTGACTACGTGACTTTTGCACAATTTTTGCTACAACGCTTCTTTCCATGACTTTTCAGATCGATTTTCAGACAATCCCTCTGAATACGGACCCATGCGGGTGCATAAAAACAGATACACAAAGATACACACACACGCACACCCACAAATGTGTGTGAGAGACTGGGCACAGACAAAACAAAGTTAAGATATTAAGTTGTTGCTTTGGTTTTGGTTTTCGTTTTCGTTTTCATATTGTTTTGTTTCCCTGATAAATGTCTAAAAATACAAATAAACAAAAACCCACAGAGTAGAAGATACTTACTTGCTCTGCACTTATATTGCAAATGTATTTTATGCGAGGGCTGCATCAGAAGTTTGACAGGAAAATTTAGTTATATTTTCTTTAGTTCCTATAATTTTATGCACATAATTAATTATTCATATTCTTTATATATTTTATACCAAAACAAAAATGAATCGATAAACTAATCTGAGACATTTCTTTCAGATGATGTTTTACATTAATGGAAAAAAACAGGCAAATCTTTCGACACATTGGAGTGTCGCGGGAGACTTTTTCCAAAATTAAAAGTGCGATTAGAGAGTTTTTTTTTGTGGTTTGAGAATGGAACCTCATGTCACAGCGGAGGCACTTGAGATGAATTCTCTGCACTTAATCGTAAAGCATATTGACAGCTTTATCAACCATTTGTAATGTAAGCATTTGTAATAAATAATTGAATTCGAACATTAATCAAATATTGAACATGTGTTTTATAATATATGTTTGAATATGACACAGAGAGTCGGCCATTTTGTTGAGCAGCACTTTGAATCTCTAACATAAACGAAGCGTAAAGAGATGTAAAGACATGCTCAAGTAGTATATGCTACTCAATGTGGCAAGTTGCATGCTGGCAGTCAGGTAGTAGGCAGGCATCTAACCATCCAACCATCCATCCATCCAGCCAAACAGGACAAAATGCCAAACGAGCGTAAACTGCCATTTTACAATTTCAAGGAGTGGCCCACAACACAACTCGAATTGTGTATATGATGGAAAGGGGGAAAAATATATTGTACTTTGTAATTTTATTGTAAAATGCTTTGCATATATATTTTAATCCATAGCTAGCTGGTGCGGGTTGGTTTAAGTGGCTTTCATCAACATCCACACTCCGCCTTAGTGATAGACCTCGAGAGTTGGGTCTCCACTTGCTCGGTTGCGTCTGTGGCCAGCAAATTGGCTTAATTAACACTTATTACCTATGCCTGGTTTAATTCTTAAAAAAATGTAGGTATATATATATATTTTATGTGTAAACAATTGTCCCCCAAAAAGGCAACAATTTTCACATTTTCCACCGTTTTTATTGAGAAAAGGCTCTTTGATGCATTGCAGTAGATTTGTTTGACGATTGCAAGCAAATGGAATGGTCGCAAAAGAAACATATTTTTTTAGTCCTGTGAGAGCGAGATTTTACCTCACTACTATTGAAAGGTAGCAAACCATGCGCATAATTAGAGCTCCCAAACCAGAATAGACTGTAATTTCAAAACTATAAATCGGTGGATATATTCCAATTTCTATAGGATTCATTTTTTAGGATATTTTTCAAGTGCTAAAAACTTAAAATTAACCGATTTAAAATGGTAAAATTCGACGTTTTTTGACAGTTTTAAGGATGTTTAGGATGTCCTTGGAACAGAGGTAAGTCGTTAAAGTGTTGCCGCATATGATTGGTTTGATCCTCGATCCAAAAGGACCTTTATGTATTATAAAAACAGCGCAGAGGCGAAATCATTTAAAGGACCTTCAAACAGGAGAAGCATATTCCGCCGAAAGGACATCACCCTGACGGTCTTAGAAAACTATGTCCTTTCGCCCTGTGACAAAATATATGGTAATTAGAGCTAAAAACCGGAAAGGACATTTTTCTCAATGCGATAACTCTGCAGGATGCTGTCCGATTTTTGCAAGAACTACTTTTTTGGAGCACCCAAGACCAGGGCTATCGATCTACATTCACAGATTTGTCAGGATTTTTCAGAAAGTTTTCCTCTCATTTTGTAAGGGGGTTAGCCGTCAAAATTGGCCAAAAATCATAAAAGTCCTTGTATCTCGGCCATTTTGAGAGCTATCCGAATGTCCTTTTGGCCAGAATGTAGTCCCTTAAAATTGTCGTCGACTGACATACCCAGATCCTTGATAGTCCTTGCAGGAACCGAGAAAAAAGGACATTTCTCTATACAAAAAACAGCGTATATCTCGAGAATCCTTGACTGGATCAGGACGAAACTATTGTCAAATGAATCTTAGCAAAAAGGACTATCAGCTGACCAAAGGACATCACGATAGTCCTGCGGGGAGCTGAGATATTAAGGATTTTAGGTTTTTGGCCCATTTTCAGAGCTGGTTGAGAGTGGAAATTTTCTGTTGCCTACTTTAAGGGTGCCGCTTAAATTTTGCTCCGCCAATCGAAAAATTTTATTAGCGAAATACCAGGCGAACATAAATGAGTAGTAGGTGGATTTCGATAGTTGCCAAGAATTTTATTCTTTATGAGGAGCCGTTGTAAATTCGAATTTTAAATGGGAAAATTAGCGAAAATAGAGAAACAGAAATTAGCCGCCAAGATTGACTGAAATTTTTGAATTGCAGAAAATTTTTTTAGAATTCTGATTCGCAATTTCGGTGAACAAAAAAAATTGAAATACCAGATAAACATGAAAAACTTGTTTCATTGAATTTCATTTAAATTTTATTGCATTTTAGACAGAAAAAAATATCTTAAACTATTTTATAGACTATGAAATAAAATAAACGTAGAAGTTTTACAAATGAATTTAGTTGCTTTTACTTAAACGCATATCCTTATTACTGGATAAGAAGGTGAATCCTTTCCTTGTAACTGGCATCGTAGACGAGAAATCAATAGTTTCACATTGTTGTTGTGAGATGAATGGAAGCCCTATTTACGTTTTCCCATATGGTTAAAGTTGTCCTTGATTTCTGGAAAAATCCTAGAAAAGAAAAGGCTAAAATTAATTGCTGCAGTAAAAAAAGAAGAAATAAAATAACTTACCTATTTATTTTGATGGTAGATTGATTAACAGGGGGACATTCTTTAGTAGATTTTGGCCAGGATCTATTGAGAAAAATCAAGATATTCGTTTAGAAAGTAGAATGAGAATAATATTTCTTTTCTTAAAAATTAGGATGGGAACAACGTAAAAGTTGAAAAAACATCAGAACTAAAATATGTATAAATCTCTCAACTTTAAATGCATTTTAACTTCCCACCCCTCTCCCTCTAGTCAAGTAAAATCCAGCAGTTGGCCACATACATCTTTCTTTCACGACGGCTTGATCAAGTGATTTTAAAACTTTATTGCCCTTTGGGCTGTCAGAAACAAGTGTTAAGTGTAAACGGCTGTCCAGAGAAGAAGCCACGCCCCTGCCCAATTTAAAAAGTCCGCCCACAGATATAGTCAAAGGAAAAGCAAGTATATGTCTCTACCAGCTCGATGGCCAATTTAAAATTCAATTTAATTTCAATTGATATTGGAAAATCTTTTACACTCGCAAGCAACCAACCAACCAACCACGCAGCGGGGAAGCCCCATTAACAGTTAACAGAACAGAGAGAGTTTTCCTCACTCGGACTTTGTGACTTTGTGGTTTGATAAATGAAAAGGTAAAAGCAAAAGTAAAAGCAATTACATGCCATGGCATTATTTCTGTTTCGACTGAAGCTGCTGGGGCATGGGGCCCGTCTCAGGCACTTTATGTGGCAACATGGCTTCATTCCCAGACAGAGAGAGAGAATCCAACTAGAATCGCAGGAAGTAAGCAAAAGAAACAATAAATTATGCACAGGACATAAAAGACAGAAGCTGGTAAATGGAACCGAATGAAAAAAAAACCTGAGCAAACCGTAACGACAAGAGCAAAAACAACACCAACAATGAGAATCCAGCCACAACCCCCAGAATAAAAAGGTTACACTAATTGCCTCAAGGGCGGGTTGGTGCCAACAGCAACGGCGACGGCAACGGCAGCAGCCAAACAGATTGCTTTTGTTTTTGTTTTCTTAGCGACGACGGTCGTCTCATGGTCCTTTCTGGCGGCACTTTCTCTCTTCAACCCCCCCTCTGCTCGTCATGGCTATCTACTGTTGCTACATTTCCTACACACGTTTCAGTAATCACATAAATAAAAGCAAAATTTCATTAAGACAAATTATTGTCTATCAATATGTTGCCTCAACTTGTCAAAAGGAATTTGGGATTCCAGGAGCGGAGCTACTTTTATTTATATTGAGTGATTAGCAATTAATTTAATAGATGAGCAATATGTCCATATACATTGCAATATTGGCTCTGGATCAGCAATATGTTCAAGTAGAGTAGAAATCAACAGTTATGAATAGAATTAAATTCTAGGGATTTATCATCCAGCAAAGGTCTGTCCTGCAGTTTTCTTGGACACTTCCAATACCCTACCAATCTTCCTTGGTTTTTAAACTATTTGTATGAGACTGACTATATATGTATATATATATATATATATATATAGTATTCTCTGCACGTTTATTTTCCATGTAAATTATTTAAGTTGTCCAATCATACAGATAAAAGAAGTATTAACATTTAGCTCCCATTTGAACAATCGGTATTAAACAAAGACCCTTTGAGAGGAGCTTGTTCATTTGCTATTTTATTTTCTGATCCTTGCTAAACAGTTTTATATGGGACTGAACTTTTTCATTTCGATCGGACAGTTATATCTTCAACCGTGAACGGACGTTAAATCACAAGCACTTTCCAGTTTAATGGATTTTTTAAACATTTTTTTAGTAAACCACTTAAAATATTTTTTCGCATTATCTAAATAGCAATAAAGTTTACAGGAAAAATGCATACGTATTAAATGTTGAAAAGCATTTTCATGCAAGAGAAATCTACATAGAAGACAAACCCATATAAAGGACCATTCTATATAGAAGACAAATCTAAATATAGAATTCAAATCTATATAGAAGACAAATCTATATAAATAAGACTAATCTATATGGAAGACTAATCCAATAGAAGACTAATCTATATAGAAGATTAGTCTACATAGAAGACAAATCCATATAAAAAAGAATACTCTATATAGAAGACAAATCTATTTAAAAGACAAATCTACTATATAGGTGGCAAATCTATATAGTAGTCAAATCTGAATAGAATAAAAACTTATGTAGAAGACTATTTAGATATGCTTGTATAATAATGACTAGACATATTATAATGCCCAAGACACAAAGATTAATCTGCAAGAAAGTTTCTAATTGTAAACATAAATCATATTAATTACCATTGCAGGGTAATATTAAAGTCGTTAACATTTTTAGTTATTTCAAAGCCGCTCCTGTCTTTCAGCTGCTGTAGCCAGCTTCTTCCTCTTTGAATTTGCTTAAACGGGAAAATGGATTTTGGTAAATCCATAGACAAGCTTCTCATATCTCGAGGGCTAACAGACTGTGTGTTTGCGTATGTGCGTCTGAATGTGTGTGTGTGTGTGTGAGAGAGTGTGTGAATCGCTGCTGCTCATTTGTGTGCCGCGCGACTCTCATGTTCTCGCTGTGTTAACCCCACCACAACCACCACCACCACCACCTGTCCTGTCCTTTCCTGTCCTATAACCCGCCCGCCGCCCTCGCATGTATTTGTATGTTTACATAATAATATTTGCGGCTCATAATTGCATAAATTTTTAAAGTGAAACGCATTTGGGCTGAGTTTTCAACCCGTGACTACCACCCGCCCCTTGTCCCTTGCCCCTCGTCTCTGCCATTGTCCATTGTTTCGTCAGAGGCTCAGCTCAGCTGAGCAGCAGTTCTGTTCTGTTCGGTTCAGTTTGGTTTCAGTTTCGGTTTGGTTTGGTTTGGTTTCCTTTTAGGTTAAATACAGTTGAAATTTAATTAAATATGCCCGCGGTTAAATATGCCCTAAATGCATTTTGCACTATACAAAAGGCTCAAGCGTTTATATTGAGAGAGGCTTTAAATTAAATTACGCTAAACACACAGGCACACACGCAGGCACACCCACATCCACACCCACATCCACACAAAGGAAGCATAACCCCTTCTATAAACAGAAATGACTAAACAGATATTATCTATATATCTATATATCTATCTATCTATCAAGTATCTCTGTTCTCATAGACCACTTGACTTCTTTGGCTTTCCACTAATTTGTAAGGGTCGTCGCATAAATTAAAATTCTCAACTTATGCGCTTGTCAGTTGGACGCTCATCGATTTTCTTTTTAAAGGAAAATTTGTCACACTTTAACCATAAAAAATCAAAGAGAAAATTAGTAGAAGAAAATCAAAGAAAACACTTTATGAAAAATGAACGAGTGTGAAATTTGATAAGTTACTCTGTAGCATTGTCTACAAGAATATATATGTATATAAATATAAGTATTTGAAAGTGAGAGGAATCTTAGGGAAATCCTAGAGAATCCATTGAAAAAAAAAAATAAAAATTACAATTAAAATTATGAATGAACGCTTCAGTTTATGTTTATTTTTATGATGGCAATTTATATTTGTTTTTCCTTTTCTCTCCTTTTTTTTTATTTTTGCCGTCGCGACGCGGCGTAGCAATAAAAGGGAACTTCAGTAAAACTTTGATTCATGTTGGTTAAGTGGTTATAGAAATATTTTCATCTTTTCTCGATTTTGATTGGGTTAAATATTTACTTAAGGATTATAGATTGTCTGATAAAGATCGAAAAAGTTGCAATGCAAAAGAAAGTTTCTTTACGAATTTACGAAATTTTCAGCGAAATTTTGGATTTAAGTAGTTTATATTTTGATTATATGTATAAGGTATTTCTAAGATATATCTGGGGGATCCTTCCACACCGTGAAAATTTTAAATAGTTTAAGATTGGAACAAGTTGGGTTTAAAAAAGTATTTACTACATTCACTGCAAGGTTTTTATTACAAGTTCAGTTCTATAAGATTCTGTTTTTTTTTTAAACTTATTAATTGCCTGAACATACGAAGTTTATTTCGACTGTAATTCGGATCACTTTCGATTATGTTTAACTCTAAGAATTTGATTCCTTAATAATAAAACTAAGCACATAGTTCCTAAATCAAAAGATTGATATATATCATAGTTATTGTTTTGAGTGTTGGAAAAACTCCACAATGACAAATATTTATTCATTAAGAAAATATTTATTGGCAAAGAATAAAATAACAGAAAATTTTATAAAATATATATATCTAAAAAAAAAATCGAAAGAAATCCTATTCATCATCTTCCACATCTTTTCTAAAAGAATTTGAAAACTTTAATAATGGCAAACTGATATATATATAGATATATATATATATATTATTTAGTTTAAACTGTTGAATTTGTATTGATCGATTAATATGCATATATTTTTTGTATAGTATTAATTTGTGGTTTTTTCATTTTTCATTTTTGATCAAACAAGTTTACCGAAAAGTTTTCTATATATCATTCCAAACTTTTTCATATGTTTTACCAAGTTCTTATTTAGTTAATAGTATCTACTAGCGATGGGGTTAATGGGTTGGGTAATGAGAAAGTTGCTGATGGCTAATCGGCCATTACTTTTCCTTCCACATTCCATCTACATTCCCTTCACATTCCTTTCGCATTCTAATGTTATTCCAAAAAAAAAAAATAAAAGGAAAAATAAAACAAAAATTGGTTTTTCAAATGACCAAACAGTCAGCCCTTGGACACGACTTTGATTCGCTTTGGGCTAAATTAAATCGCTACTAAGTATTATACTATATAGATTATATAGTTAGCTACGCACACAACACACACACACACACACACACACTCACACACACACACACATGCATCTAGAGAACACTAAAGACACTAAGCACGACAAAAAGACATTAAACACGACAACGAAATAAAAAAACATTGAAATTCCTTATCAGCACTTCCGCTTTTCGTGACCAATGTCTTAGAGTAGGCGACCAAACTGAACGAGACTCTATATATGTGTGTGCGTGTGTGTGTCGATGTGTGTGTGTGTCCATGTGTGTATGTGTGTGCTGGTCATAGAGTATCAGTTTCGCACGCTCAACGCGAACCAGGCACATGCAAAGGTTATAGAAATGGAAATGGAAAAGCCAAGTCTAAGCTGAGAGGCCTCCAATTTCAAGTTAACCTGTCATTGGTGGTTGGAAGTGCTTATCCATGGGCGTAACCATAAAAGGGAGACCATATAGTATATATATATTAACCGCTATTTTGGTAAAAGTTAATCAAACAATAAAGATTTCATAAGAGAAGAGATAAGGAATAAGAATATCTTAAGATAGAACACTTTTGGGTGGAAGAATAAGAACAGAAAGCGGATAAAACAAGAAATTAATCCTAATTAAATAAATTAACCCAAAAAATATTTAATTAACCTAAATAAGAAAATAAAAATCAAATAATGAAAGGGAAACATTGCCGTATTTATTTGCTAATAACAAAAATACCGAAACTGATTTGAGAATGCAATCCAAAAATTTGCATTTCTTTCCTTTTCAGAAAAGAAATTGCCCACAATACAGTAATCATTCGCAGAACGAACTTTTATTAATTGCGGAAACTGATTTTAAAATTTCACATGATTGATAATATTGATTAAGTGAACTTTTAAAACATTTCAAAGTTTAAGGATTTAGGATAAAAGAAAGGATTACTTTTTTTAGCAATTTAATTGAATTAAATTATTTAACATATTTGTCAAAGAACTATGTGGAGTCTATTGCAGCTTCAAAGAATTCTTTAATTTTATTTAGATATATTTATAATCAAAAGATTTGTTATCATCGCGAAGTTGTTTATACCGAAGATTCGGGGAGTCCTTTGAGGATGTATTTTATATCGAAATAAGATTTGAAAATGTTATTTAAGGTGATTTTTTTACAAGTTATAGTTTAAATCGAGTTTAAAACCAATAAACCATTTCGTATTTAGTCAGATGACTCAGATATACAACTGAAAAGCTGTTGGATAATAGCAGATCTAGATATAGTTTCTACTGAATTTGAACGGTGATTCAAAGGTCTTTAAATTATATATAGTATATCTGTGATTAAACCTATATAGCCATATACATAAACTTGAGTAGAAGATTAGATTCTAAAGCCTTTATATTAAGACCAGAATTTGTTCCCTTAATCGAGACACCTTTTGCATCCCATTCTAGTTACAATTTCATTTCTACGCTCATGTCCTCGTCTCACACATTTCATTTTTGGTTATCCTTCATAAATATGCAAATATGTTTCGACTTTTGTTATAATAATAAATCCTTGATGCATGGCCAAAGGCTTCGGGTCAATTTTAGTGAGCGTGAGCATGAGCCCTCTGCCTAAACATTCTAAGCAATTTGGAGCAGATCTTGTGCAGGTGGTGAAGGAGGTGGAGGGGGGGGGGCCGTGGGCAGGGTCCAAGCATGGTAATCACCGAAAGCATGTTTAGCACTCAATCTGAGGTAACTCCCAGTAGCAGGCAGCAGGCAAAATTAAACTGAAGGAGCAGCAGCAGAAGGAGCAGCAGCATATGCCACATTACCTCCGAAACAAATTAAATGAGACTCGTTAGGGGCGGTCGTCGTCGTCGTTGTTGGACTGTGATGTGCGTTGCATGTGCTGGGCGTGGCACATATATTCAATTGTGCATGTGTGTGTTTAATCTGTGGAAACCACACACATGCATGCACACACACACACACAGACACACACACTCTGCAGGATATGCCTGAGAGATACGACTATGTATACGCGCAGATGCCTTGGGAAATTTTCAACTGGACTATTGCCATAGTTAAAGGAGAGAGGAAAAATGACAAGAGAGAGGGAGAGGGAGGGGTGGGAGGATAGGTAGTTGGGAATAACATAAATCATAAATTTTTCTTTGCTCCACCATCACCTCCCACCACCCCCTTTACGATTCTACCCGCAACAGATCCAAGCAGACTGTGTATAATGCGCACAATCACAGCCAGGACACGAAGTCGGAAGTCCTGTTGATGATGGTGCCATGGTGAAAAGGGGGGGACTAAGGAAGGGCAGGTGGTAGCTGGATTGGTTAGGTGGGTAGGCAGAGGGAGAGGGAGGGTGTGTGGGGTGGTTGTTTGCGCAGCATAAAATGAATTTTCTTTTCGCCTGCTGTTCATGTCCTTTTTTTTTCTTGTGGCGCTGCCGTCTCCTTTTGTCTGCCAGGACACATTCGTCGCTATCGTTACTTTTGACTTTGGACTTTGGACTTCTACATACATAGCTCGAGCTTGAGTTGCCCTAAGCAAACAAGCGTATAAATTGAGTTATAATTTGTTTCCAGGACCTTCTCTAAATGCTTCAACGAAACGAACTGCCATTTTGTGTATTCCGGAAGTTGGCTTCTCCGTTATTTAAATGATTCCACACACACACCAACAGACAGAGACATAGAGAGGGAGAGGTAGAGTGAGAGAGAAGGAGATACGGATATATGTACATATATATTTCCAGACATTGGTTCGGGTCGGTTTTTGGTAAATGATAAGAAATTATGTTCTTATGTGAACCAACTTGGACATGTGGCAATTGCTTGTTATTTTCTCTAATCTTTTGCTTGACTGCATTCCATTCAAGCGAATTTGAAACGGATTGTCCTGGAAGGAGCGGGGGGGATTCTCTGTGTAACGGAACTTGGTAATTGAAAAGGGAAGGATGGAACTATTAGTGAATCGGATTGATTATACAGATGTAGATAGAGAAGCAGCTAAGACAGGAGACTATCTATAATCAAATTATATTGTTATTTTTTGACTATTAAGTTAAGTGCTATATCTAGATCATAAGGATATATACATAGAGATACGCGAGTGAGTGAGTGAGTGAGCAGTATAAATCAAATCATCTTTTGTAGTATAGAATACATAAATATATCCCATTATAGAGAGGCTGCAGGTTGTTAGATATAGCTATATCCGAGGACTCTTGAATGTTTTTATCGGAAGACTTTCCAGTCTATCCTTTGACAAATGTAATTCTTTATAATACATATTATACCTGACAACTCAAGACATATAGAATATATAGTCAATGGACGAAGTTTGGTTCTTAGCTGACTTTGTTAATTTTTTTTCGCTTTATTTACGTATGTATTTATAATTCCCAACTACTTCAAGCGTTAGTAAAGTGTTTTGCCATTGCAGTTCCATTTATGCACACTTTTTAAGGTAGAATATTGTTAATTCTGCGATAAAGGGCAACAAATCCTACCATATTATATTATTCATATGTAGCAGAAATCAAAATATATATCCAACTCCATAATCTTTTTTAACCAAAGCGGGAAGTTTAAGGTCAAACTTCATTGACTATTTGTAACCTGAATACAAACACATAGGTTACACAAACACACTTAGAAATATTTAAAAGATTTGAAAGACCAATTTATATATTCAAGTTTAAGTCAACCCAAGCATATGCCTTTTAGCTGATTATTTCTCCGTATTATTATAATATTAGTTAGTTTAGCTTTCAGATTTTCTTGTAATTTTATTTACGTTTCCAAAATAGATTTTATTCATAGATAGATTGATAGATATACAGACAGATAAATAGATAGATGGATATATAGATTCCAAATATTCTTTTAGCTATATGTTTTGCATTCAAACAAAGATCAATTCTAACTGACATTTCGAAGCCTCAAACCAAATTGCAGCATATGCATAACATAAGTTGAACCCACTCATTAATGGGAAAAGAAGGAGGAAGAGAAGAAGGAGGATGAGGATGAGGATATGGATAGAGAGAAGTAACCCTAGACCGAGGGGATTTTCTGACTAGTGAATAGACTTGACAGCAATACGCCTCCTTCCCTGCCCAACGAACTCGAAACTAAACAAAAGTAAAAGTAGGCACGATGAGAACAAGAATAACGACAACGACAATGAGTGAACCTCAAAACAACGACTGCGACTTTATGCATCACCACATATATGTACATATATCCATCTAAATTCATCTGTATACATATATATATACACATGTGTGTGTGTATGTGTGTGTGTGTATTGCTTTGTTAATAGAGGACCTCAGTGCTCTCTAAACCTCACATCGTGTTCTCCTGCTGTCGCTATTGTCGACATAAATGCACAATTTGCACATATAAAAGCACTGCCACACACATACACACACACACACACATATATATACATCCATATATATGTATGTATGTATATATAGTCAATGTACTTCCGGTGGCAGGACCTATGCAAAAACACACACCGGTCCGTCACTCTGGAGTATGGTATGAGTTTTCAAGGCCCTTTGACAGTGCGCGGTGTTACCTCACGGATAATACACACTTAATTGCTCAAAATGATGCGATTGTGGAGCGATGCATATGCCACACACACATACACACGCACAACAAGTACTTATACTACACCCATTTATATCCCATATATGTATATATATATATATAATATATTGAACCACCCGACTAGCGAATGAAAAATGTTCAAGCTTCGTCACAGCTTTTGGCGCGCTGTTTTGATGAGAGGCAAAGGCTGGTGGCTGCTCGAAGTAACAAGCGGATAGTAGAAGGAGTAACCCTCTGTTAATATATACATACATATACATATATATATATATATGTATATATACATAAAATGAAATCATAAAACGAGCATGTAACGCATGTATATGTCCGCATTTAAGCCACAACAAAAGACACTCAACAGCGTATCATTGGCGTTTTGTGACGAACTGCAGTAGCAGGAGAAGGAGGAGGAGGAGAAGGAGGTGGAGGAGGAGGAAAGGAGAAGGAGTGGAAGCACATGAACCATAATTGCATTTAAAGGTCCTTTTTTCTCAACATGTGTTTGTGTGTGTGTGTGTGTGAGGATGTGAGTGTAACCCACTCCCAGCAGGCAGCGATTAATTGTGGTTTTACAGTTAGGGTTAGACCAATGGATGATCTCTTTGTAAGCTCTGCGATTGATCTAATTACTCAAAGGTATTATTAAACATAATGATTCTAGTAAAAATGGATTTCTGTCTATATAATTGAAGTTCCTCTCCAAGAGATAATACGAAAAATGGCCAATAAGAGGCGTTCTATTAGTTCCTTTGCCAATAGAAAGATTAACCAAAAGATTAATGAAATAATAAACCAAAAAAAAAAGAGAATAAAAAGCGAAAAAGAAAGGAAAGAAGAGATTAGAACCAAAATAGAAAGAAGGAGAGTTGAATAGTAAAAGAAATGTGAAACAGAAGCGAATAAAGACATACATCATCTTCAGAAGATATATGAAAAGCGATTGAAATTTAATAAAGAAATAAAGAGAAACACAGGGAAAATCATAAAGCGAAGGTTGAATGATAAAGTTTGATATAACATGTGACTATTAAGTAAAAAACAAAACTTGAATGAGTATGAGTAGATAAGTGAAACGTTCTTCGTTTCAGACATAGAAATACACATATTGCTAAAATCGGTTCAAAGTTGGAATTGCTAGGTGGGTAATAAATATGATAGGCACTGTAGTAATGAGAGTTGGTAAAATGCAGCACAAAAGAAGAAAAGAAAGAGGATAAAGAAAAACAGAAATAAAGGGGAAAGTAAACTTATTTGAGGATAAAGAAAGAAATTGATTATTTGTGAGATCTTCCCTAACTATAAATCCATCAGATTGACAGTCAAAATCTACCAAGTGAGCCACTTGAAATCTAATAATCAAATTTTCCTTTCCTAAACTTTAAAATTTTTTAAACATTTCGCAACTCAGATTTCATTTTTTAATTAATAAAATTTGTATATGTAATAGCTGATTTATAAGTATTCAGTTTATCTTTGGCCAGGAACCAGAGGAAGCTCAAAAATACTAAAGTTAATATATGATACAAGTGAAAGATAAACCCTACACTAATAAACGCGAACTAAAAGAAGCTTTTCAAAGTTTCAAAAGGAATCAAGAAAATTTCTACTTTTCCTTGTTTTGCTCTACCAACAAAAACCATAGATTTCTTCTTTTTATTTATTTCTGATGTCTTTTTTAAATTTCAAAATTTTGTTGAGAATCACGAATTTATCCTTAACATAAATCCTAATGTCTTTATCATCTTTTTTACGTCTCAATTTCACTTACTTCATCCCAACCCCAACCGGATCCCACTCCCTTCTACGTCACACTCCACTGACGGACGACCCACAAACAAAAAAAAAAAAAAAAAAAAAAATAAAGAAAATGAAAAAAAACAACCGCATTTCTGCGTTTTACTCAAGTGGCCCTCACACTGCACTCGCATCGAAGCAAACCAAACCAAACCAAAGCCGAAACCACTCCACTCCAGACCCAGACAGAGACCGACCCGTAACTTTCCTCTTTAACCCCGACGCCGCCCCCCCTTTCCCATCTTAATGCTCCCATTTCCATTTGGGCAGGCGAAGGGGGCATCCAATTGCTACTCGATTTGCCATTGTTTCAGTTTACATGTCGATTTCGTTCTATGTATTTGTTGTTTTCATTTTGATGACCTCGCGAGATTTTTCAAAATCTATAAATACGAAGAAAAAAAAATACAAGCGCAAAGGTCTCATATTTTTATTGCATATTTTATATGGATTCAAATGCGTTGCATGCCCCTTGGTAAGCAGCAGCAACAACAACAATAACAACAATCCAATTGTCATTCATGACAGCTGTCGATCAGCTCTCAGCCACAGAGAGAGAGAATGAGAGAGAGAGAGAGAGAGAAATGGCGGAATGAAAAGGAATTCGTGTTTTTGTTTTATTTAAACAACGGGAATTATATAAAAAGAGGAGGGAGGCAGGGAGGGAGGTGGTGGCAGATGAGAGGGCTGGATATTGCTTTTGCTTTCGAATTTTATTGGCAGTTTGCTTGGACTGAAATTTTCTCTTCCCCCCTCCGAAGTCCCTTCATTCCTGCATTCAATTGAATTGAGATTTACTTCTGTTTTTTTTTTTTTTTATTTTTCTTTTTTTTTTCCCTTTTTTTTTTTTTTTTGGTAATTGCCACCTTTTGTTTGGTTTAGTTTGTAAATTATACTTTTGATATGTTTTGGCTTTGGTTTTGGCTATTTGCATAAATTTGTTAAATGTCAGCGGAGAGGAGAGAGAGAGAGAGAGAGAGAGAGGGTGAAAGAGTGAATAGGGAATATCTTGTCATAAGTTTTGATATGATATATCTTTTGATATATGCAAATCCATCAATATAATTGAGCATAAATTATATATGATATTTAATTGGACTGGCAGAGATTTTAAAAAGGGAATTTTTATGAACGTGCAGCAGCCAATAGATGAAAAATATCAATATAAATATCTGAATAGGAAATATAGGAAGCTTTGGAAAATTGTTTTATTTAAATTTTCTTTTGTGCGAATGCGACAACCATTGAAGCTATGTCTTAGCTATTTTCTAATAGAGTTATTGAACTTATTGCGTATACAAAAAAATTTAAATTAAGAGCAGATTGTGTCACTAATGTGGATGAAGATATGGCCATCTGGGATCCCCTAGGTTTATGCCGACACTGAGTTCTAAGACTCGACTACGGAAATTCAATGAATAAAATACTATAAAGAAATCTAAGTCCTTCGTTACAAGAGCATCCACCTAATCAGTAAAAGGCTGGACCCCGAATCCAGAGTAAAGATCGAGATCGATTTCAATTGATTATTACAAATATTCAAATAACTATCTAAGGAAAGTCTAAATTTTGGTATTAATTATTAAGCAAAGAAACAGTAGCTCCTACACTTAATATAAAAAGAAAAAGAAACCGAAATACCGAGATAAATTGCTGGTCCATAAAATTTGAATCAATTTGGTCCATAAAATTTAAATTTTTTATAAAATCTTTAACACAAATTAGGAATAATATTTTTGTAATGTCAACTATTTAAACACATTCATTTTATCAGTTAATGGAACTGCCCCATTTAAATGAAATATTAAATATATTTAATTTATTACATCTAATAAACAATTGCTTCAAAATGCAAAATACACACAATTAATTGACTTTTCACAATTTTAATATCATAATTTTAATATGATGCAAATACATATAAGAAACAAAGATCTCTAAATGATTATTTGGATCTTATGAATATATCCTTCTAAATTTAAATATTTTTATAATAAAACTGACAAAAGACTCCCTCACATCGTTCACTTTTGAGTTAATAACCTTTAAATGACTAGATCAAATAAAAGAATTGCCAAAATGTTCCCCCTTTTAATCCTAAAAACAATCCATCAAATGTCAAGTAAAAGTATCTCAAAGAACACACTGTTCCCCTATATATATATATGCATATATATGTATATGTCAACATGTGTGACTGAATATTTCAAATTGCACCTTGTACGGTGAGAGAGTGAAAATCAATGTTGAATTGCGAGAAATTGTCTGCTTGATGTTTGAGAACTGCGTCACATTAACACCAAAGTAACACCTTGTGTGTGTGTGTGGGATTGCCATGTGCCAATGACATTGCTATTGCTATTGCCCTTCCGATTGCCAGAACCCACCAAACACCTTTGCCAAAAAATGTCAACGCCCGTACACAATTATCATTATATTCATGTTCATGTTCATGTTCAGGTTCGAGTACATTCAAATATAATTCAAAATCTGTGGCGGCTGCTGCTGCTGCCGGAGACATTCGCGCGCGCGTTAAGGAATCGCTAAGGCAATTGTTTTGCAAGCGGGCGGGCGCAACTTGTATTCCCTTATTCCTCTTCTCCTCCCGTCCTAACATTCCCGCAGAAAAACATCTGTCGGATGTCGGAAGTTGTATCTGACGGCACGCCCCACACTATACACACACACACACACACACACTCCACACAAATGATAGCAAGACGAAGGAACGAAAAGAGGAAAAAGGGAAAAAAAATAAAAGTTGGCCTGCAAACGTCACAATTTTTCAATATGCAATCTGTGTTAGGGGTTTTCAGTGTCTCGACAAAAGTTACG
This sequence comes from Drosophila sturtevanti, assembly GCA_018150375.1. Classification (NCBI taxonomy): domain Eukaryota; kingdom Metazoa; phylum Arthropoda; class Insecta; order Diptera; family Drosophilidae; genus Drosophila; species Drosophila sturtevanti. The sequence continues at coordinate 652,910 of JAECWJ010000341.1, read as the reverse complement.
GATATTATTCATAATTTTTCCACGTGGCATGTGGCACTCACACACACACACACACACACATACAATTGTATGTAGTATGTACATGTTATCAGAGGGATATATCCCATAAGGGTTGTCTTTTGTCAAACGGAAGCCCCCTTTTCGTTTAATCCATTTCCAAGAGAGATAGAGTTATCTATCTCACATTTTTTTTTTTTTTGGCTTGGCTTGACCATCATAAAAGAATGAGATTCCTTGTGCTGTCAGCACGTGCTGAAGACAGAGATTGAGAACGTGTCAGTAGAGGAGGGGCGGGAAGGGGAGGGAGGTTAGCTGGCTGTGATAAACATTTGTGGGTTTTCTTGTGATAATGACGTGATAATTGCTTTTCCATTTTCATCGGCGGACCATGGTTATCCATCCGGTTTCGGAATGAAGCCTTGCAAGTGACATATTCAACACAATTTTATAGCAAAGTTCAAAGGACACCTGCTGTGTGGTTTTAATTGCATCGCACACCAAAAGTGACAAAAACACAGGGGCGTAACGTCAAAAGGGGGCCGGGGCCTATTTTAGAAGAAGCTCTTAACTTTGTGTAGTTTACTGATTAGAATATCGGCTTGAAATTAGTTTTTGTGTGAATCTAAAGTTTTTCTTATAGTACTTTGTTAAATATCAGAAAAATATATTGTATTTTTAAAAATCTGTAAAATCTAAAAAAAGTTTACAATAATTTCCTTAGCACACCTCGAAATTTCAAAGAATTTTTTATAATTGAAAACAATTAATTCAGAAGTCTTTAACGATATTGTTTTGGGTGTATATCTTAAATCTTTATCCAGATTGGTAAAGGCAGAAAAAATTCTTCTCAAACAATAATTTAGTTCTTGATTAGATGTACTTAAAAGTTTTAAACTGGTTAGACCGCTTTTTAGATGATATATAGACTTCTTTTTAACAAATAAAATAAAGTCTTTTATACATCAAGTAGAATATATACATATATACTCCTAAAGAGATTGAGGTATATCGATAAACCATATTAATTTATTAACTCAACTGAAAATTCTTCAATTAGTTTTAACCTAATAAGAATCAGACTATAATAAATATCTATATCTTATATATGTAGTTATGAAAATATAAAACAGAAGTTTTTTACTAACGAAGCAACTATCTACCATTATTTACGATATCCTATATATGTATATATGTATATATGTATATATGTATATATGTATATATGTATATATGTATATATAGGACCTTTTCAAATTATGAGATAAATCCAAGAAAGGTCCTGGGACACTGTATCAAATGAAATTAATCCCTGATTCTTTCTCATCCCTTCTTTAGTAAAAATCTCGGTTACTTCCATGAAATGATGGCAACATCAAGAGTTAGAGGACGACCGCCTGGCGCTTGGAAACAAAGTAATTACAAGGCGAGCAAACAAACCAAAAAAAAAGGAAATATTTATATATATATATACACATATATATATGTATATATATATATATTAGAAAAATAGAAAGAAAAAAAAGATGAAATAAGGTAGCGAAGCTTCAATTAGATTGAAAAGCATCGGCATCAAGTGTCGCACAATGTGACAGCTGCCCCCAGGAAGGAAGTCCAAAACGCCAAAACATTTATGAAAGAGAGTGAGAAAGAAGGAGAAACAGAGACAGAGACAGAGGGAGAGAGAGAGAGAGAGAGAGAGAGAAAGAGTGTGGAAGGGAGAGGTGTGGATGATGGCAAGAATTCTATTAGCAACGTCAAGGAAATCGTTTTTCCTAATAGTCAGGCGCCACGTGCTTATCCCTTATGTTGTTCAGTCGTGTGTCAAAGGACAACCGCAGAAGCTATAGTATCCCGCCCCCGTTCTAAATTTCCCCAGTCTCTATGAAATTCTTTTCAATATCTCCCACTCACTGTTCTGTAGCAAACAATACAATTGAAAAATTATAAAAATTCGCACTTCTAATCCGTAGCCCCGTAGCCGTAAATTCTATCGACCATTTCTCCGTCAGTCAGTGTGCCGTCACGAAAACCGGACGTCGTTGGGCATCTCATCGTCATCATCATCATCGTCATCCTGTCATTGAGAGTCTGTGGTTTTATTTCCTTTTTTTTTCTTTCCTAGAGATACACTTGTTCGCCCATTGCAGGACACGCGCCAGTTGATAGAAAAAGGTCCTTTGCCCTCTGGGAGACATCATCAATATTGCAGAAATCCATGACCCACCCAGATTCAGAGAGAGAGAGAGAGAGAGAAAAGAGATGAGACCGAAGGCCACAATTGAGTCTGTCAAATAAGCGTAGCTAATGTGTATTAAGTGCACTTCTTTCCATATCCATCCATAAGCATCATCATAAGGTGGTTGCTTAACATTTAAAGGGGAGGGGGGTCCAAAAGCATAAGTTGGCCTAATCACGCTAATAGCCGCAATTCATGCAAATGTTATAGACAGTTATATATGCGATGGCATAAGTCAAGTAGTAAAGGTTATATTCAGAGAGGGTATGAGATATTGATGGATGGATGGAGGGATGGATGGATGGATGGATTGATGGGAAACATATGAATTTTGATTTTATTGGTGTGGGATAGGTTAGTGTGTGTTCTTCTGTTGATGACGATTGAAGCAACAACTGGACTGAGGACTGCTAGTCCATGAAATAGATTTAACTTAAATACAATCATTAGATTAACATAACAGATCATTTTTTGAATCTCGAATGTGGAATGCTATAACTACAATCTGGTTTCAACTAACTTGTCCAAGTATGTTTTCATTTAACACTACATATATGTATTAATATATGAATAAGTCGCATATTATAATGGTTGCATAAGCATTCCAGTTTTTATTTGCATATGCAGTTGCGTGCTTTTAAGTTGAATATTTGATACCCTCCCAAAGGAGTATAAAGACTGCGTAGAAGTAAACAATAACAATCATACCAACGAAAAATATTAAAAATGAATTGACTAATTTATATTTTGAAAATATGTATATAATAAAAGGTATAAAATGTAAACCAAACTCTTCTTTATCATGTTATTATGATGATTATTATGTTTTTAATTAACAAACAAGGGTAGAATAAGACGAAAATTGAAAAAGAAAAATTATTATATATTTAATATATAATGGAAGCTTTAAACCAACCCATCTGAGGGACTATTTGAGGAATTTTGAGGATTTGGGAAAAATCCCGCTTAAAATCGGATCAAATGACGACCAAGGCGAATTAGTACTTGGAAACTTCATTGTTTCATATAAGTTAATTACTTCTTCCTAAAATTTTATAATAAGTTGTGTTATCAAAAAGACAATAGATTTTCTACACTTTATAGGATTATGATGGCCTCAAAAATATTTCAAAAAGATATAGCAAACCATTTTGACACTTAAAATCGGCAAACTTGATTTGTTTTGATAAAGCATTTACAAAGTAACTGAAGAGATCATAAGACCAATGTAGTTGTTGAATTTTATTTGATTTTATTCCTATTTGAAGAAATTCAGTTATAAATTATGCATTGTCAAGCTAGGATTCGAACGTTGAGTAATATTGACCATGTATTTGATATATTCATGATATACCGATGAGCACACCCAATGCTTGCTACATTTGAAGCTTAATAACAACCATTTTAGAATGAATTTTGTGCCATTAAAAGTTTGCCTTTTTTTAAACAAACAGAAATGGATGATAGTCACGATATTTACGTCATTTTTAACGTATAAAGAGCACTTGTTATCTATATAGCTCTTTACCTCATCCTTTTAAACCCTTCTACTAAATGTTTCGACTTTAAAATTGGCAACAAGAATCCAGTCAAAATCATCTGCATGTGTTCATAAAAAAATAGTCAAGGTAGAAACGATAAATTGGTAGGAAAATTTAACTTCTCTCTCATCAAATAAATTCTTCAGAGTAAGATTTCAGATTACAGCTAAAACTTAGTCCCACAATGGAGCGATGTTAGTTAGATAGTTCGATAGATTCCTCCATCTATATCTAAATATCTATTTTTATGCATTGCTTAATTTAATCAAAAGAGGATATTAGCCACTATCTGAATGACAACTCAATCCTTAATCATTAATTTCAAAATCAACCAGAAACACTTGTTTTCCTAATTGATATGCTCAACATAACCTCATTGCATGCAGTAAGGACTTCAATTTAACCTCACTTTGCAAGACTCGTTTTACCAGCAAAATAAAATAAAAAAATAAATTGTTTGTTGTTTTCTGTTTTTGCGCATCTTTTTTCATATTTGTTTACTTCATGATTTTTCAGTTAATTTTTTTTGTTGTTCATCTCTACAAAACGAATCTATTGCGAATACCATGGAAACGATTAATAACAAAAATAATCTAAAAGGAAATCTAGTATATATGTATTATGTAAGTAAATCACGTTACTATACAAGACAAGCCCCGCCCTTTAGTTAACCCCGCACATATCCAGTGTGTGTTCTAAGAGAAATGCATGTTATTGAACTTGTCACGATTATCCTTGACCATGTTGTTATATTTCCATTTATCCTCATTCGAAGCCTGACTGCTCCATGAGCCGGAACTATGACTCGGTTTATGCGTTGGCGTCGAATTGGAGGACGAGGACGAAGATGAATTACTCTTGCCCTGAGGTTTGTCCTTGGGACTCGCCGAGTATTTATCGGTGCGTTCAGTGTAGACCATTGTAAAGGCTTTGTTTTTTTTTTGTTTCTTTTGCGTTTTCAAAATGAAATTAATTCAAAATAATTGCCAATTAAACGAAAGTTTTTGCTTTCAAAAATATTTCAGCGAGTAGTTTAGAGTAGTTCACGGTACAGTTTGCAGCAAGGTGAGCACCTTTAGTTCTTTATTATTGGCTGAGTTGCCCGTTCGAGATCCTTTTCTTGATGATAGACTTTTGCCTAATCTGTTTGCCAGAAGATAAGGGAATATTGTAACAAGATTCTCCAAGAGATCGAGATTTAATCATTTTTACCTTGCTTGTTTTAACAATTTTTGTTTGGAATCCGTTCTGCTAATTTTTGGCATTGACACACAAATTTTGCACTTTGCACATTGGGATATAAAAAGAAATAAATTTGAAAATCCAAAACTCCAACCAAACGGAAATTTCCTCAGCTATAGCTGCTCTCGACTCGCTGGTGAACTTTCTACTGAACCTCTAACGACTCTTACAACTGGTTTAAATAACCGTCAAGCCAGAAATAATATGCAATCCGTTGAGCATGAATGTCTGCTATGAACTGCTATGGTGGTACTGCGTCATAATTCTAAGCTGCAGTCCTGTTCAAGCCCCCACCCGCACCACAATCCACCCCACTCCACCGCATCATTCCCCTCTTCTCATGAACTTCTCCTCTGTCTGAAGTATAGCCTCTGTCTCAGACAGTGGTCTGAGTGTGTATTGTGAACCAGTTTTAGTCGACGACAATGCAAATTAGAGTTGCCAACCAACTGGTTTATCAGCAAAACATTTGCAAACAAGTAGAAGTGAGCATTTGCATGACAAATAAAAGGGTCGACCCATATAATATCCTTTCATATACATAATAACCTCCAACCTCAAACAGCTAAAAGATCAATAATCAATATTTAGTTTGCAAGATCATTTCCCACAACTGCAAGTAGATCTCTAGCGATTAATGCCTAAAGTATGGTCACACTCAAAACTTTTTAAAACACCAACCCAATCATTTATGCCTAATATACCCACTCAAAAGGAATAAATTTAGTGACCCCGACGACAACAGAAGCGACACCAAAACCTGCTGTAGCTCACGTAGTGTTGCCATCTGAGGCTAGTTTTGTTTATCATCGCATCGTCATCACCATCATATTTATTATCTGGGTATAACCGGCCGGCTAATAGTAAACATTTCTCTAGAAGACACGTCAGCATATAATCCATCCATCCTTGTTGAATATTATAAATTTCCCTGTTACCTGTTACTTTGTTTTCTTTCTGATTATTGGTACCCAGTTGTCGCGTGGCAATCTGCCTATAATCGTATGAATATTTATATAGTAGGTACATAAGTATATGGCCATATTTTGCATAAATTGTGATCTGATGAAATGTCTCTCCTGCATTGCATCAGCCAATTTTAGTCGATAAAACAACAACAACAACAAAAATACAGATCGTAAAGCCTGTTGCGAATTTTAAATGTTGTTATTATTGTCGTTTATATGACTATATTGGAACCGATCTATGCTATATGATCTTGAGATTGACTTTTAACTAACCCACACGAAGGGCGAAAGAGAGAGAGATGGAGATGGAGATAGAGATAGAAAGTTATGGATATAGAGAGAGATGGAGATGGAGATAGAGATAGAAAGATATGGATATAGAGAGAGAGAGACAGTGATAGAGTGAGAGTAAACTCTATCATCATATAGAATCTACTTCTCCCAAGTTCAATGATCTCTATCTTTAATTTTTCCAAACGAAGGTCATAGAAGTTCTCCTTAGTAACAGATCAAAGAACTATCGTTTATTTATACTATATCTCACAGTTTACTCCGACTGTTGCTAAGTCGACATTTTCGCAAATGTCAAAATTTGCATCTTTATATACTATCTAATATATACTATCTATAATACATATTATATTATATCATATATATCGTCTGCCAAAAATTCCATTGATTGCATTATGCTAATTGGCCAGACACATGGCTTTCTAATGAACAACGAAACCAAGAGAAAAAAACGATCTCAAAATTCGCAGACAGGTTTATTCGCAAAAAAAAAAAAAAACTAGAAGAAAAAATTAAGCCAACATTATATAAAATGTTGATTTAACAAATTGGCAAACATTTTGTTTGTAACTCTTGCAAAAAGTCAGACATATCCTTGACAAAGAGGGTGAAATTAGGAGATTTTATACATAGATTAATCGAATATTACTAAAACAACACGGTCCTTTTTATACTAATCCGATCAAATCCGACCTACACTATATACATATATTGGTCGGTGTTATTCTAATATAAAAGGATCTGATCTACGCTATATATTCCTTGTGATATAGGTTACAGATTCAATAATTAAATAATTGGCTATTTATTGGTATCAAAATGATCCTTTTGGTTTCTTTATACAGAAAAGAAAAGTTCAATAAAAGCATCCTTTAAGTTGATCGAAATGTCGAGAAAATATATATTTTACACACGACAATTATTAGATAAAACTTAAAAGAATTCCTTTTATGTATTTTGGTAAAAAAAAAACCCTCTATGCCTTTTTTTTATATCATATTCGTTCGACTTAAAACGACTTAGATATTTTGTTTATCCTTTGAAAACAATATTTATCGGTTAAGAAAGTGCTGGATTGAAACTTGATTTTAAGGGAAAGAAAATAACGTGAATAAATATTTAAATTAACGCTATACATATATGTATTTATATCAGTAGAGATATTATACTAAATTGATGGGTATTATCTTTAAGAATCTAATTTACACTATCCACATTTTTTGCTTAAAGTTTTGTTTGTTTTGCATTTAACACAATTTTCTCTAGCAAAATTATTCATTTTGACAATTATAAAATTTAGAGAAAATATAGATATCTTTCGATATATGTATAGATGTATACACTGATTATCAGTATCAAACATGTATAGGCAAAAGATCATTAAACAAACACTTTTAGACCAGAGCTAAAAGGGTAAGTAAAACTCTTTGAACGATAAAATTTAATGATGTAAATCACATATTTAGAGTTCAAAGAGTTTTCTATATTGGATCACAGTATTTTATCCAGCCTCATTAATTTTACTCTCCTAAAACATATACAAATCAAAGCAGTTAGAGTTATCAACAATTGGCTCAAGGAAAGTACAAATAAAATTAATAAATTGAAAACTCTCTATTTTTGTTTATATACACAACACTCGACTGTACATTTTGAATGAATTTGTAGACACTTTCTGCGTATCATGTGAAATGTGAAAGAATGTTTTTATTATTTAATAATAAATATTCTTAAATATTGATTCTAAATAAGTCCAAACAAGGAATTGATTTTATTTCAATGTATGTATAATCCTAATAATTCCTTTGGGAAATCCCCCAGTTGAATTTTGTTTTCAGTGACCTCTTTACGCATTTCTCCTTAGCCATAATGACGCTTGTTTTCGTTGACTAAAAAACAAGTTTGATTGACGCATAGTTTAAAACCTTTGAGATAATGTTTTACTAATTTTTATATATGTATATCTGGTTTATTTTTTATTTGGCACATGCCTCTGCTTTAAATATTTTGTTTTTTTCCTATCGAGTTTTTTTTTCTGCCATGTTTTCATAACAACAATGGCCAGAAACTTGTTTTTGACTTGTCTATCACGCTTTGACCGCATGATAAGTGGCTAATCTACATAGATCTCCAGTCTGTGGGGGGTGCAAGTATAAAAGGGTCTCATCACAGCGGCTTTCTAACCAAACCAAATCCAACAGTGATCGGAACTATATCTTTTAAGTTGAAAAACAAAATCAATTTTTAAAACTGTGTATTAACAAATGTGTCAATGAAGACACCGGACACCAAAGCCAAACTTTTAAATAATTTAAGGTGAGTTTTCAACAACAAAAAAAAATAAAACTATATAGCAAAACTAACTGAATGTTAAATTTCCGTTTCATTATTTGCAGTCTCTCTAAGCATCTGTCTTCTAAAAAAGGCGGCTCTAGTACCAGCAGCTGCGGCAATTGTCTTGAATTTGCAGTACTCACACGTCTAGCCAGTGTGCCCTGAACATATAACCAAAAACGATCAAAATTTGACCGATCCAATTGCTTATTGAAATTCTATATATCAAATCGTACACGAGTATAAATATATATCAAAATGGTTCATCAAACACGTACACCCAGCAAGGCAATTCCAGCCAAACATCTGAGTCCCATGCGTAACATGGATTCACCTGTGGGCGGAAAATATGCCGTTTCTAGCAGTCCGGCGGATAGTTTTCTGCGCAACAATCGCCTCAGTGTGAATGGAGCACAAACATCGGAAGGATCTAATGCATCGTTATATAAATATAACAATATGGTTACCAATAATCGGGAACAATTCAATGCATTGCATTTCTGTTAACAAAAAAGACGATGCTCAGAGAGAGACTTTTATTATTTGAAATGAATTAAAAAAAAAATGAAAGAAAAAAGTTAAATGGTTTTTTTTTTAAATCAATTGCCCGATTCATTTTCATTTTTTTTTTTTTTCTTCTTTGCACATAAATCGCAGTCACGTGTCTCGTGAAAATTGCAATATTTATTGCAGATATATTTATAATTCGTTTTTTTTCTTTCTGTTTTTCCTTTTGGCTTGCCAAATTAAATTATTTGCTTTGGGCAAATGGCAACTAAGCCGATGCCGCGCCGTTTGCCTTCATTTGAAGTCATTTTTCATTGTTTGCGGCTGTCTGGGCTCACTTTGTCACATGCAAATGTTTGACTCGCTGTTTGTCACACACACACACACGCACACGCACATACGTTGTGTGCGAGTGTGTGTTAGTGGGTGTACATATGTGAGTTACATATATTTATTTGTATATATTTTTTGTATACATTTGAATTTCTGTCTGTTTCCGCCATGTACCATATTTTTACATTAAGACCATATCAAAAAGCTTAAATTTTGCCCCCCACTTGGATTTGCATAAATCTTCATTCTCTCTCTCGTTTTTTTTCTCTTATTCTTTTTTGCAAGGATATATTCCATATAGTATTAGATGTTTGGAATAGGTTTATCATCATTCAAGACAATCAGACTACAAAATGTTAAGAATTCAAGCATTTTATATTGTTTGTTTTTGAATACTGAATCTGATAGGAAAATAAATTTGTTAAACAAAAGTCAAGTAATTAGAAAATTGTTTAGATTTTTCCTAAATTTATAAATGATTTCTATGAAGAAGAAAATAGATTTGAATGTATTTTTATTTTAAAACATTTCAAGTAGGACTAGGTTAAAGAGATAGACTCTTAAAAATGTTGAATGACATTAACTTTTACAATTTAATGGATGCTTGGGATAAGATAAATAAAAAGATATAAAAATATAGGTGTTGATTATCAATGAAAACAAAAATTATATATATATAATCTATAATTGATCCTTAAAAACAACTTGAATTTCAAGTAGTTATTCAATTTTAAGTATTTTAGAGCTCAATAATCTGATTTTAAATTGATTTAATTAGTTTATTCATTACAAAGATTTTAGGTGATTTTATTAAATTTTATTATTATTACCTTTTTTTTTTGTTATTTATTTATTATTCGAAGAATCTGACGATAAAAGTCAGATTATAGGCAGAATGATTAATGTTTGCATATATAAAATATTTATTCCCGGAAGATACTCGTTCGAATCTGAATCATATTATAAATTAATACAAAGTTTTCCATTCTAATGCCTTAGTATAGACTCCAAACAACTCCAAGTTGCTTATAAAAATGTTTCTATTACGATTATCCCAATAGTTAGTTACATGACGTGAAATGAAGAAGGCAAAAAAAAAAATAATAATGCGACCTGTCGAAACCAGTTAAATTCATTTGCAATTCACATATATCAATTAAAAGTCGAGTATGCAAATGATAAAGAAATCATTAATAGGGAACGGGTTTTCCCTTTCCTCTAGTAAGAAGACAGAATGAAATCTCGTTCCGTTGCGTTTCGATGACTAAGTGAAAATCATCTTCCCACAAAATAATCTAAGGATTGAATACTCATATAAACGAAATCAAAACAACCCTCGGAAAATTCAATGATGTAACTAATAATTTTCTTTGTACACACTTCGCTTGATTCCCAATTTTCGAATTGGAATCATTAAAAGACAATCTGTTACATCAAAAGTGCACAAATCATCGCCAGCCACAGAATTTTATGCCCCAAAAAAAAAAAAAAAAAAAAAAAAAGAAAGCGGAAGAAAACATTTTTATTATTCCACTAAATTAAACGTTCAGCATTGAATGCTTCAAAAAGCTTGAAAGAGGAAGTAAGGAAGAATAGAAAGGACATAAAGGTCGACCCAGGTCCAGATTCAGGTCCTTTAAGCGATGCATCGTCAGGCGTCGACGACAGTCATTAAATTATCACACATTTAACTTCAAAAACAATTGAAAATTGAGACACCCTCGAACCGACCTACAGCCTGCGGCCCACGACCCACAACCCATGACCCTCTCACACTCGTTATTCTTCCTCTTTTATTCTCTAGTTGGTTTGGCCTTTCCGCCCCTGCAACTTGACTTTCACCCCCCTTTCAAATGTGTTTTTGTTGCCCTGCCGCATTACAAGCTGAAAACATGGTTATTACATCAGTAAATGCCGAGCAGGGGATGGGGATGGGGGAGGGGGTAGGTGTAATGTGGATGGTTTCGCTTCTCATCCTTGTAGTAGCCATACAGCACATGTGGGCGTTGCAAAATGGATACGATGGATGGATACGACGATGGATGGATGGTGTCTTGTGATGATTATGACAGCATGACGGCGACAGCGACGATGTCGATGTCGATGGCGATGAAGACCTCTTTTGTGCCACCCTTATAGGCTATTTGGTCTAATTTAGTTTTTGTTTTTGCATTGCCTGCAATATGTCGACCATTATTTAGCTAAGAGAGGAAGGGGTGGGTGGGGGGTGGTGGAGAAATAGAAAGGGAATGACTTGCCAGTAAGTATAAGTGACGATAAATCATAAACGAAACATCAAATCCAGCACTTGACCCCCCACCAATTGGGCAAGCGATTGCTGCTGATAAAAGTATGATTAGATACATTTAATTCCCCCCCTCCCCCCACACCACACACACACACATATATATAGAAATGCAGAATGGAATGAGAAAGAATATATATATATATATATCTGCGACTAATCGTTGTGACACATCACAAACAATTGTAATATAAACAATTCGAACAAATTTAAACAAAATTTATGTTTACGCAATACTCTTTAGAGAAAAGTTTTCCCAAGCTTTTTCTAAGAACTTAAGAAATAGTTAAGTAATTAAGTGGCTTACTTACAAGATATAGATATCAGATCTGAACTGGAAAACTGGATCTATTTCCATAAACGTGAATAGAGCAAGTTGTAAAAACAAAGTTATATAAGTTTTCAAGTCACTTAGCACGTTGATAAAATAAATATACATATGATTATAATATATACATATATATAATATAATTATAATTACATATACATATATATATAAGTACATATGTATGTATATATCGTTAATATAGATTTTGGTAAAAGTCGAACATTGCCAAGATTTTTAAGTTAAATTTTAGTTAAATTATAATCTAAATTATCTATAAATAATGAATTTGATCAATAATGTTATGTTATTTTAGATAAAAGCTTTTAAAATTCTTAACTTCTTACTTGCCAATAATTATTTGAAGGACAAATAATTTTCCTATTATTATATAATAATAGATTGGCTATATATAAAAACAAAAAGGATTTATTAATGGTTAGCCGATGATAGAATCCTTTAAACCGTTTGAACAGGTGAGAACGTAGACTTTCATTAGAAATAGACCATTTGAGATAGAAATGATTCTATAGTTTAAAAAAAAATTTAAAATTTCTAGTAAAAATATTATGAACTCCAGCAAATTGAGTTTGCCTGTGACAACCTTCAATTTTCCACAGAAACGATCGATTGAAAATAAAATTTTCTTTCAATTTCTCAGTTGTTGGTAGCTGAAAGAACTGCCTAATACAATGCAAGGTGAAAATGAAGTTTAAACATTTGTTAGCTTTAAATATAAATTACAATTCTTTATTATAATATATAAATAAAAGCATAAAAAGAATTAAAAAGTTAAAACATTTTACTTGTTCTGTTATTATTAAATAAACCAAATTTAGAGTTTGTTTCGGATTCATTATATCTGACCCAGAACTCGCCAAAATCTTATTTTAAACAAATATAAAATATAAGACATATATACATACATTATATATGTGTACATGAGTGACGGATTCTGTAAATCATCTGATTTAACAGGCTAATTTTCGTACATTATATTATTGACATATATTCCCTGACCTTTCCCAACTGAAAATTACAGTTATAAATCATTACCAAAAATATGAATATTGTCCTCATGCTTTTACCTCTTAGATGCCAAACAAAATTTTTCCAGACTTATATATATCACCATTCCTCTCTATCACACATATATATCCCCTATATACGACATCCACTTTGACTTTCAATCTTTTGAAAATCTATTGAGACGAAATAAACCAAGCGTAAGTAATGGTCTGAATCTCAAAATTCTCAAAAAGTTACAAACATTCTGGCCTAGCGTGAGGCTATTGACAACTTTATTTTTGTGGGTCACATGCCATGAACTTTCTTTAACAAATTAATTAATTGACAAAATAAATGAATGAAGAATGAGTAAAGTGAATAAAAAGAGATTGATTAATCTGAAATTGAAAGACAACCCTTTCTAGTCTGGCTGTCAACTTATCTATCACGCCAACATCCTGAATACTGGATCCCATTCAATATGGGATGTCGGCCGATGTAATTGTAACTACTATTTCGCTTCTTTAATTCTTTTTTTTTCTTCTTGGCCAAGATGATTTATCGACATTTCTACGGAAATCGCTATGCCAAAATGAAATGAAACGTGGCAAAAAAGTTGATACGAGTGTACAGGTTCCAGGTTCGTCCATGTTCTTGAAACGGAAACGCAATCGGCGCACTGCCAAAAATAAATTGATTACTGTCACGGAAATAGCAACAAAACCCCAACGTCTATTGATGATGGGGAAGAGGATGGCAGGGAGGAGTGGGCATTGGGGGAGTGGGGGAGACTGACTAGAAAATCCAAACATGTATTGGAGGACTCTGTGCTTGAAGTTTGTTTGTTAATCGATATCGAGACGACACCTGGCTTGAGACAGGGGAAAAGAAAAAGAAGCCAAACTCTGTTAATGTCTCAACAGACTTGCTTCCAAGCAGCTTAAATCACAGTCACCCACACACACACACACACACACACACTCACAGAGAGTGAGAGAGGGGGGTGCGGACAAACTGTCTTCAGGTGGTGGCGTCACGTTTATAGATCACGTGACGTGGCAATAAATAGTTTGCCCTGTCAATTAAAGACACCTGCAGTAAGTGGAAGAAGCTTCTGAAACCAAAATCAAGGGTCGACGTGGTTGATGAAATGGAATGGGTAATGGGTAATGGTAAGGGGCAATTGGGAAGGGTGAAGGGAGATGAAGTTGGGGCACACCCCCAAACAATGTTTACGCCTTCAATTTGTGTATTTTGGTTAAATATAATTTATGGTTTCGCAATGGAAATATGCTTCGAATTCTAATTGCTGCTTTAGATTATTAATAATATTCTTCATTGATTTAATTTAAGCATGGATATTAGCAAGGGAAGTTATATATAACAGAATTTGAATGGGATATAGTGTATTTGTTGGATTCGTAAGCATAATATTCAAAATAATTATGTATACATATGTATATACGTAACTTCTTTTATAAGCATAGTTTTTTCAAAATTAGTAAATTTTTTATAAAATTCCACAAGTTAAGAAAAACTATCATCATAACTAAGTTTATACTATAATAGATAACATTATCAATATATGTATATTTAATATATAACGTTTACTTTTTTCAAGCTTTGGTACTAATTTACATTCGAATATGGTAAGGTCAAAAAAAATTTTTATAAATATTCAAAAATATTTGCCATAAAATAAATCTATGGTGAACTGCGAGAATAAATTGTTATATATTTTTTTTGTATATTCTTCATATATGTATATTATATTGAAATATTAACTATTCAAAACTATACCAAAATGAAAATCATCTAAGAATTTTTTATTTAATTAAACTTAAAATTTTACAATTTAAGATGTATGATATGGGATATAGCAAGAAATCTTTTATTTCATATATAAGATATGGGATATAGTAATCTGCTATTAAATTACCTAACAGTTTCTGTGAGGTCTGAGTGTAAATGCTAAAAAACTAAGAAACTTGTTGATTATTGTCATCTATTAAACAAAGATATAATGTTTCTACGATTACTAATAAAATTTAATGAAATTGTTCTTTTAAAGGCTATTAAAATTATTTATAATCTTCTTTTTTTCGATAACCCCCTCCTACCCCACTTCATTTATTTGCTTATTTTTCGTAAAAACCCTTTCACCACTGAAATTCTCTTGGGATAGTTTCTTGTCTTCTATCTGACGGAAAAGTTTCTTTTACCAACTTTTTCCCAACGCCAAACCCATTCACAACCCTTTTGCTGGTCTGGTCGGCCAACCATTTGGCCTATAACACCTAGTGCAAAACAAAAAATAATAATAAAAAAAAAAGAGAATGAGAAAACGATTGATTGGCGGTAACAAATGTATTAGAAACTTTTTGCTGTATAATTTCCGCGTTTACCAGAGAGAAGAATGAACCAAAAAAACAAAAAAACAAAAACAAAAAAAGCATTCAGTTCAAATTGCACTTCCGTGCGAAAAATTGTTTATCGAGTAAAGTTTCAACATTGAATTGGTGAGTGGTGGTGGGCCTCTCCACCACCACACACACTTCTAAAACTCACACACACACACACACACACAGAGAGAGTAAGTAGTATCAATGGAGCGACGTTCACCGTCGATAAAGTTGCACCTATTGTCATTTTATTGATTTGTTATAAATTTCACACATTCGCACGCGTGTGTAAACTTTCTTCACAAATAACCACACTCCAATGAATGGTGGGTTGAACGGTGGGTCTAACGGTGGGTCGGTCTTATCTTTTCATGCACTTCCATTAAATGTAAATGGCTGGAAAATTTATAAAAGCCCCGCCCTCTTGAGCATAGCGCTCAAATGAAATCGAATGGACACGCGCGTCCTGGTAACCCTTTTTTTTTCTTCTCTCCTTCCTTCTCTCAGCTAAGTTATCTGCGATTTTTCAATGAGATTTCTATCATTTTAAATTTCATTTTATTGCCATTAGAGAATAAATGGCAATCGAAATTGAATGCTACATTGAAATTTTGAAAATGTTGAAATGTTAAAGGAGTTTAAAATAAATTGATACAAGGGAAAACATTTTTAACTTTCTCAACCTCTTAAATTTGATCTCAATCGATTTGGGGATTTGGAAATGTCTCTGGAGATGATTAAACTCTAAGGAAAATTCCATTTTTTTTAAAATCGGGAAATCAGGGTTAACTTAGGAATAACCGGAAGTTGAATGTCAAAATACTATTGGAAGGGCAATTCCAAATGTTAATCAGTAAAAACTGTTTTAATTAGAAATTGGGAATTTATTGAACTTGTTTTAGAAATAAAGAGGATTTGGGCAATATAAGTTTTAAAAGAAAATTGAATATGCATGAGAACATTATATCAAATTTTTTTAAGAAAAATCAATTGCAGGAAAAATTGTTCTCACCACCAATTAAAACACTTTAAAATACTTAAATATTTTATAAAATTATTTACAAACTTTTGGTAATCAAGAAAAATATATTTTCTTATATTTGAAAACTATCTTTAAATATGTTTAGGGACCTCTAGTATAAAACCCCATTTAGTTTAATGAACACTCTGTGTCAACTTTTAAATATTATTTTAGTTAATAACAAGAAAAGTAGATACTTCAAAAAGTAATTAATTTGTATCATTAGTTATCCAAATAATTGAAATTTTTAACACATATGTATATATAAGAATGTGATCAAGCGTAATTTGTCAATCCAAAAATCTATTTAAAGCTAGACCAACATAGAAAATAAATTGGCAAAAAATATAAGAAAGTTCAATAACACAAGAAGAAAGGAAGGCATACATTTAACCAAATGCTCTAAAATTTATAATATTCTTAATAAAGAATAAAGTTCACTCCTTTAGAACTTTACGAAAATTTTAAACTCTCCCATTCCAATTCAATAAATAATACTTTTAAAATGTTCCAAAGAAATTGACTGTCATTCTGAAATTAAATAGAAATCAACTGGGAAAGCCTTGCATTACTCGTAACACCAATTGTTGTTAATAGCGTGAATGAAAATTTTCCGTTTTCCTTCTCCGTTTTGAGGAAAACATCTGTTGATGCTACGCAATTTTCACACTTGATTTGATAATCTGTTGTAAATTTTCACTTTTCCACTTGTGAAATTTGAACAATTAAGTCACAATTTAATGACGTGCAGCAAATATTAAAACAAAAATCCAAACCACCCACCCCTCCGATACCCTTTTAACCTATCAGCCGGCAGCTGTTGACATCGCCCAGCAGCGTCCAGTTTAACCAAAGTTAGAAAAATCTCAACCTAACCAAGTTGTGACTGCTGCTGCTGCTCTGTGCTGTTACTGTTGCTCCGACTCTCTAATTAAGCGAGACGTGAAAATTTTTCCTTATTATTTTCCTCAAATTTTTACGACTTGTGCACAACCGCCCGCCCGCCCGCCACCACCCCGGAACAAAACGTAAATGCCATTGAGAAAGATATTTTATATATAGATGGGTGTGTATGGATGGTGGGAAGGGTAGTGGGGAGTGGGCAGTGGGAAGGGGATAATAAGGGCGAAAGGAGGGTGCAACATTTTGAAATTAGTATCTTAAAAATTATTGTTATTATAAGACATTATCAAATTCAATGTGAATTTTAATTAGGAGCAAAAGTCGAAAAAGTACAACAAAAAAAAACACAGAAAAGTTTTGCAAATGCAAGGCACTGACTAATATTTAGAGATGTGAGTGTAAAATTTGATGACTGCCGAAAAGTATGCCATGAAAAATGTGCGTTTGACAGGCGTAGAAAATTGACGAAAAAATATTTATGGTTAATTTCAACAAGTTCTTTTTATTCGCCACCGGCAGGTGAAATTCTAATAAATAATATAAAGGAAAAAGGGCTAGATCTTAGTTGAATTAAATTGAATTGGTATATAAACTATGGAAATTATTAGTATTATTATTAACATTATTGTGTACGTATAGATTTATCTAACTATATAATTATAGGGACATTGCACATTATACAGACGATATCCATCGAATGGTATGAAATTAGGAGGATTTTGGCAAGCAAATCAATTTAGAATTATTAATTATAGGAATAGGATATATATAGATATTGGAATGCTCTTTTAGGACCTGCAGTCAGAAGTTCAGCTCTTTATTAACCATAATGTCTTAATCTTGAACAATTTCAATAATTGGATGTAAAAAATTGTTACAAAATGAATTATAAATAAGAAATGTTTTATGAACAAGTGTGTTGTATGAAAAAAGAAAATGTATTTTTGTTAAGAGATTGCATAACCAATTATGTCAAGAAAACTTATATAGACATAAGTAGTCATCCGATTAACAGCAAATTGGTTTTGTCGATAACTTGGGAAAAACAAAGTTTTCTGCTTAGGCTAAATATAAAACACAAGGAAGTTTGATTTAATTTTGTTACTAACGCAATTTACATTTTTGCCATAAATTAAATAAAACTTTAAGAATTTTGTTACTATATTTCTATTACTTTCTGTTGATAAATTTTAATAATTTCTAACATGTGAACATTTAACAATAGAACTTTTATATCTCATATAATTAAGTTTTACTTTAAATTGAACAACCCATCTCCTTTTACAAAGTATTTAATTTTATTTGTTTACCCTTCTGCTGATGCTTAACATATGGTATTTGCATCCAATATTTGTTATAACGAAATAAATAAATAATAGGTTTGACTCATGCAATAATGATTATTATTATTATTATTATGGCATCTCTTTAGTTTGCATATTTATTGCTGAAAGTTAACAAAGCCCTTCAGACCACCCATTATCTACTGTCTCTGACCTCAACTCGATTGAATAATTTCAAAACTAACCGCAAACTAAAAAAGAAAATTGCATATGACTTATTACATACAAAAATGCACTGAAAAAAACTAAAGGAAAGACATTTGTATTTTTATATAAAAGCCTGTAATCGTCGCAATGAATAAATGAATAAATTTTTAACAAACGAATAGAAGATTAGTTACAGTCAGAGAATATAGTTTTAATAAAAACGAAAAAAACGCTGCATATATCATTATTATACTTAGATACTCATACTACTTCATACTTCTTTACTCGATTTATATGATTTAAATTAAGTAGCGGAATTATTAAAAAACGTTCCTATTGATGTGGATGTAACATAAATTATATATGATCAAGATGTCTGACTCACACTTATTATTTATCACATTTTTATGGAATAATTAATTACCATTAAAATCTAAGAACTTTGCCTTTGAATTACAGAATTAAAAATTGATGAAAAAATATTGTAATTTTAATACATAATTCAATAATGTGAGAACTTATGTAGTATTTTTTATTTGGCAGATTAGTTCAAGAAATTGTCTATATTCTAGGCCAATGATATGAAGATAAGAAACGTCATATTATGAAAAAATTCCATGTTGGCAAGTGAAGATTGGGCTTTTAGACATTTTTTTACTTTATAACCAAAAGAAAAGGCAGTCAAAAAATAATAATAAATTATAATCGAATAGATTCTTCATTTGATTTTTAAAAGAAAACACTATACCAAAACTATAAACGGACATTAATTTTAGTTAATAGTCAGTTTTTTTTTACATACTCCTAAAATAAAATTTATAATTATTACAAAAATAATTAAAAATAAACTCTGCAATTTAGCCATAACCAAGGCCAGAAAAGTCTTTCCTTTAACTAAAAAGAGACTTTTGCAGCTAACAATATTTTCCATTCTTAATACAAATATTGAGAAGATTATTGTTTTTTCGGGTTTTTTTTTTTTTTAGTGTAGAGTCGCATCAACTGCACCATAGGGCTGCATTTGGCCTCAAAACCGCGTTGCAGTTTGTTCTCTGTAAACGTTTGCTTGACTTGGCTTACAGTTTATTTGCAAACGGTTTTTTTTTCAGTTGATCGCGAATAGCGGCTGTGACTAGTTGGATACATAGAATTCAACTATCTGAACTAACAAAAAACAAAAAAAAAAAATTAAATTGTGAAAAATTGATCAAATTTCATTTATACTAACAATTTTAAAAAAAAAAAAGGAAAGAGAAAAAATAAACAGGCTTTCAAATCAGTCAATCAAATAGATTTTCCGATGGACATAAAAATTACAATGTTGTGAGCGGAAAAAAATCACAAAAAATATTTACAAGCAACAGACACATCGAATTATCGTTAAACTTTGGAGGCGGGGACAAATTTAATGTTCGCCACTCGACACTCAACAATTACGGAATAGCCAGCTAGAAAAGGTCTCCAAAGAACAATGGCTTAAATGCTTGTCACGATCTTTTTGCATACATAGTTAGTTCTTGGCAGCTAAAGTTGTTTTTTTTTTTTTGTGTTTTGATTTTATTTTAAGCTAAATACCAAATTAAAAAAAAATATATATATACATATATCTACATCTAGTAGTAACTTTTGAACTTTTGTGTGCGGCTTAATACAAAGAAACGACAATTTGACTTCAATAGAATGTGGCTTGTAGTGCGACTGTTAGCCATATTGGTGTTAATGGCTAGTTTGAGTCCAGCTAGAAACGAAGCTGCTCAAATTCTTGGCCTATTTCAACATCCTGGCAAGAGTCATTTTGCTTTCTTTCGTCCCATATTTGAAGAGTTGGCACAACGTGGTCATAATATAACCATGTATAGTTATTTTCCCTTAAAGAAACCCATGGCCAACTATACGGATTATGTATTCAAGGGCATGGATTTGCTAACAGATGTAATTGATTTACAGGTATGTATATAGATTCATTTAATCTGTGATTACTGATGAAATACGGCTAGATAATTTATTTTTGCAGCACTTTGAATCGGAATGGAAATTTTTTGGTTTGCCCTTTAAAATAAATACTTATTTTCGGCTACACGAATGGGGATTAAATTCCTGCCGAGTGGCAATGAACTCACCGCTGATTGATCAACTTCTTGGATCACGTCAGCGTTACGATGTAATCATATTGGAGAATTTCTCAAATGATTGCATGTACGCTGTGGCCCATCTTCTGAATGCTCCTGTGATTGCCTTGAGCAGTTGTGCAATAATGGCCTGGCATTATCAGCGCATGGGCACGCCCTTCATCAATTCTATAATGCCAATGAACTTCTTGCCCCACACGGATGAAATGTCTTTTATCGATCGCATGAATAATTTTATACATTTTAATATTGTGAATTTATTGTACAAGTGGGTCATGAATACAAAACAAATCAGATCTGGTATTCCTTTTTCTTTACTTATATCTTGCATTTTTTTTTTTTGCTTGCAGTGTTATTACCCAACCGGAGACAGATAAATTGATAGATGATCGATTTGGTTACGGTCTACCACCGATCGATGAATTGGTAAAGAACACGAGCATAATGTTGATTAATCAACATTATACACTAACTGGACTCTATCCTTATGCACCCACTGTAGTGGAAGTTGGTGGCTTACAAATTAGTCAACAGACTGAAGAATTACCCATGGTATGTATTGACAATTATAGATCTAGATAATTTAGTTTTATTACAACCAGCAGCATTGACAAATCTAAAATTCATTTGATTGTTCAATAAAATTTAATTAATAGTCTACGATTCTTCGTTGCGAATTTTGTCAAACAAGTTTGTACTAAGTGAACTATGAGACATCGTCAATTGGCATGAACATTCACCATGAATATATGCACATATGTACATGTAGTATCTTTCTAACAACCCATCCTATATAACAGAGCAGACTATGTACATATATACATTTACTTTTACATACAAAAGATGAGCAGTGTCTTGACCTAAGTCAAGAATCTTAATACTGATTAATATATCCGTAGACATCTTTAGAGCATAAACCAGTTGAGAATTTTAAGTGCGATAAGTGTAAAAAGTTCAAAACAGACAAAAAACAGAAGCAATTTTAACGTAGGTTCCAACTAAAGGTACACTAATTCTATTTCGTTTATTAAGGATCAAAAGTTAAGGTCAAAAACAGAAAGTTGAAAAATTTATTTAAGGATTTATTTTAGAATTTTCGGTTACCAAGCAAATTTATCGAAAGTGGAAGTTGAAGTAAATCCGCTCATGTTTTCGATTCCGAGTCAATTAATTCAATCCATTTTCTCAGAAATACGTAAACATATTACCCCCCAAAGATGTTTCTTCTTTTTAATTTTTAATACATTGAGAATAAAATTAACAATTCGTAAATTCGACGCTGCCATTAATTTACGAGATATCATTTTTTAGCAGACAAAAACAAAATTATATATACATACATATGTATGTATGTGCATATAAATCACAGCCATCGAAATACAACCAACTTGTTCCCGTTTCCGAATTTTTTACTCAAATATTTTAGATTATATGTAAATATTCTGCTTTGAATAATTTTTAAATTAAAATTAATGAGCAGCACATTTTAATATAAAAACACATGCTCTTATTTTTTTTTTACCCACCAAATCAAGTATGTAAAATTGAGATCGATTTAAAAAAGTTCGTACGATTGAAGCTGTCTTTAGGAATAAATCTTTTTACCTATATTTGACAACTAATAAAATCTTCAATTTATTTATTTTTTTTTAGCAACTAAAAAACCTTTTAAAACGATCCCAAAAGGGAGTTGTGCTGATAAGTTGGGGTTCAATGATAAATTCAACAACTTTACCAGCAGCTAAGCGACGGGCTCTCTTTGACACTATTTCCAGTTTGGATAACTATATCTTTGTGATGCGTTGGACAAGTGATTTGCCACCTGAGGATAAGCCACATAATCTTCATACGTTCAATTGGCTGCCACAAAGGGATTTGTTATGCCATCCTCAAGTGAAGGCGTTCATTTCACATGGTGGTTTAATGGGCACCACAGAGGCGGTGCATTGCGGTGTCCCCATATTGGCGACACCTTTCTATGGTGATCAATTTTTAAATGCAGCCACAATTGCCAAGAGAGGATTTGGTGTCATTGTAGACTATCAAGAATTTGATACGGATCATATAACAAAGGGATTGCTTACAATACTTGATATAAAGTAAGTGAATATCGTCAAGGTTTCATTCATCATATATGTAATTATATTCATATGTATATGCAACTATTCTCCTGTTTATTTGTAGCTTCGCTAACAATGTGAAACGTTTATCGGAGATATTTCGACAGCGTCCTCAAGAACCAATGGATTTGGCCATTTGGTGGATCGAACATGTGATCACAACTAAAGGGGCATCGCACTTGCTTAACCAGGCGAGAAATGTTAATTGGTTTGTCCTCAACTCACTTGATCTTTATGTCTGTGTTTATTGCATCATTTGTCTATTTTTGTACACTCTTCAACAATTCATCAGGCTTATCGGTTGGGTCTTGGACCTACGAAAATCTACAGTAAACATAAAATCCAAACATCAGTAATCGTATTTTTTTTCTAGAAGCTAATCTGACACAAAAAACATTGTGAAATATAAATAATTGTGAAATAAAATTATTTTCATATGAAATTGTTGTTAACTAATTCTAAAGGAAAGTTTTCTGATTGTCGTATAAACATTTAAAGTATTAGATTTCCTGATTAAAATTAAAAACTTTTGGAATTCCATATGGTGTCCAGAATTGTGTCTCTCTCTATGTTATTTTAGATCTATTGTAATATAATAAAGATTTAATTGACATTCTCTTAAATATGCAATTTTTAAGGATCGTAAAATAATAAAATTTGCAAGTTTATTTTCATTAATTCTATTAATGTATAGATATTTTTTAATATCTCTTCTATTTCTGATATTAATAATTCGTTGTACCAGCATAGCAAATATATCCTATTTGCGTTTCTTTAGCACTAACTTTTCTCTTGTTATTAATAGTGATTAATTCTTTATCTTAAATATTTCAAATGTATATTACTATGACAGAATGAATTTATTTGTTTGTCAACCAAAAAGAATCCCACTACTTTTACTAACCCGTAATCGTATTTCAAGGTCATTATTTCGACATTCTCATTTAACATTTGTCGCCTTCTTTTAATTAGCTTCAAACGATTTATCACTATTTTTTTTTTTTTGTTTTTTTTGCGAAACAAATGCATTAAAATATACAAAAAAGAAAAAATGTAAGTTTATAATAAATTTAAATAATTATACAACTCTTTGTGAACGAAATATATATAACGCAATTGAAAAAAAAAAACAACTTGTTGAGATGGTAGATGACTGATAAGCGAAGAAAGCTTTAGCAAACAAGCTAATGAACAAACAGTCTGATATCGGACAGTTA
This sequence comes from Drosophila sturtevanti, assembly GCA_018150375.1. Taxonomy (NCBI): domain Eukaryota; kingdom Metazoa; phylum Arthropoda; class Insecta; order Diptera; family Drosophilidae; genus Drosophila; species Drosophila sturtevanti. Next base: position 628,538 of record JAECWJ010000341.1, on the reverse strand, counting down.
TATTTGAGTCTCGTGTGATGTGCAATATATATATTTAATGCAGTACAAATATTTACGATATCATCAACGATCCCTGAATAAATGTGATTCAAAAGTAACGAGTTTTATGAGATTTAAGGAAGCTTAAATCTTAGCTTTTCCTATTGCATTTCTTTTATCGTCGATGTAAAGTTATAACTTAATCGTCTATCTGACGATAACGACCTGTTTGTTTGTTTAACTTCTTATTTATTAATGAAAGCTTTCTATGGAACTTCCTCGTGAAAGCTTTTAATATTTCTCCCGGCCGGCAAATTCTATTTTTTGGTTTTAGTTGCGTTTGCATTTAATCTAATGAACATTTTCCCATCAAGTCTAACCTTGAGGTTATACGAGCTTTGCTATCTAATTGAACTAAATTTCCTCTGTTATCAGATATATACGTTTATTTGGACGCTACTTTTTGTATTGAACTAGTTAAAAGTCAAAACATATATATTGATTTTATTACTAAAGAGAATCGAATATTTAATTTACGATGTTCTTTTTAATATTCCTTATCATAAAAATAAAGATCGCAACTCATTATTCCAATGGAAACAATTCAAAGTAAACATGAAAACTTTGTTGTTTGTTATTTATGTATTTTATAGTGATAACTAAAGCAAATTTAATCGATTAAGTTAAATGGTCGTTTATATACATATATACATCTACATTTGAAGGATAAATATATACCGACTTTATGTATTTAGAATACATATTTGAATCAGGGATACAAGCTTTAACGAGCTTTTAGTGGGAATTTTTGTCTAAATAAACACAAAAATATTGAAGATACTTTTCAAAACTTATTTGAAAAAAATATAGATAAGGTAATGCCAAAAGAAAAGCATTTTCAATATTCAAAAATCTTTTTTATAATAAATCTAAATGAATTTGGATCAGTTTCAGTTCCACTTTCAGTTATAATTTGAAATTTTTGAGTATGGATATTTCTGTACGTTATACATACATACATATAAATATAATTTTAATAAATCCTTAATACAATAATAGATTACATTATATCCTATATGTGTAATCAAAGAGATTCAAGCATTTAGTTAGTGATCTTTGTCCCTTGTTTTTTCTCTTGATAAGCTGAATTCCAATTAATCATTCGTTGTCTTTTACGAGTATTCGTTTGTTGAGCAGTTTATTTTTAAATACATGAAAGTGAAATGATTTAAATAATTACCCAACTAAATCGTTTATTAACCAAAGAAAGTCCCAATGAATAATGTCATCAAAGGACCACGTGCAGACGCTACTGATAAGCGTTGAAAGCCACAACAAAATAAACAAATCAACAAACTGAACAACTGACTGATAAGCCAGTCAACCTTGTGTGGAAGTCTCGTGAATTGTGAAACGCATCTTCTCTCTTTTAGCACAGAGAGCTTACCCCAACAAATATTTATGTATGTATATGTACCTACAGATGTACATACATACATACATATACATCAACAAAGATTCATGTTCGATCGCTGACTGAGCATACATTTTTTATTTTCGGGAAAGCAACCGGTGTATGTATTTTCGACATTGGCGCTGAGCGTCTCGAGCACTTCCACATGCGTTTTTCAGCGCCTACCTTCCTCAGTCGTTCGTCAATCGTCAAACAAGTAAGAGCTCGAAAACGGTGTGGAACACAAAAAATATAAAAAACGAAAGAAAAAAAAAGAGGAGCAGGAAATTTAATTGAGCACCCCGTTTTGGGGCACTTGACTGGTCGTGAACCTGAATATATATACATACATACGTATATACAGTTCATTTCACTTTGCTGTATACATACAAAGACATATTTTTTTCTTTTTGGAACTATGTAATTGTAAAACGTGCCAGACAACAAAAAAAAAAAGGAAAAAGAAAAACAAAAATTAAATTGTAAAAATTTATAAACTGGGACTGTCTGTGATGCAATTTTCGTTAGTTGTTTATTATTGTTGTTGCGCTTTCTATCGATGCACTTTTCTTTCGTTTTTTTTTGCATTCTTTACATAATTTTCGTATTGTATGTGCCATGCGCAAAAACCAATTGTAAAAACCAAGGTCAAATTGAATTAATAGAGAAAGAAAGCAATCGAAATGCAACAAGTGTTTTCTATGTTTGATTTCTATATATGTACACATATATACAAACATACATACATATGTATACGATTATATTGTATCGCGTTTTGTTCATTTCTTTTCATATTAAAGATGCATATGTTGGTGCCTACCTTAGTGTTGGTCCTGCTGGGACTTGCCAGTCCAGTGGAGATAGAAGCTAGTCCACAATTGAAAGTGTTGGGTCTATTTCCCCATCCTGGAGTTAGTCATTTTCATTATTTCTATCCCATTATGCGCGGTTTGGCTGAGGCCGGACATGATGTCAGTGTGCTTTCCCATTTTCCGGATAAGAATCCAGTTGCACATTATAAAGACTTCCCTTTGAGTGGAATTGAAAAACTCACGAATACTGTGGATTTAAAGGTAAGAGAATATATGTACGTTTAATTATAAATTACTAAGAATATGAACTAATACTATATAGAATGGAGTAATTATACGATTTTAAGCATTTAATAAATTCAAATAATTATTTCTGAGAAAGGAGAGATAATTTAAAACGTACGAACAAAAGTTGATATCCATTTTACTTTACATTTGTTCGGATTACTGAATTATTACTCCATTATAAAAGTAATTTTAAATTTTAGAAGCAATTAAAATTACACAAGTTAAAGGCAATTAATTAATAAAGTTAAGCTTCCAAGCACTAAGGGCTGATATTTTAATTTAAATGCGCAGTTAGATCGTAAGCGAATGCATTTAGTTCGTTATTAGATCTCGCTCGGAATTAGATCTCAACCGACTTAGAAATAAGTATTGAAATTCTTGCAGATTTTTACAATATTCATAGAATCAAAACGCCTTGAACTAAATTGAAATATTTCGAGCTACATTCAAATCTTTTTGATAATTTTGTGTATTTACCCGATACGTTAACTCAAATTGTAACATTTCATTTTGTTTTGCAAATTAAACCTTTTGGTTAGGGGGTTTTTTTTTTTTTTGCTGTTAATTAAGTATAATACATAAGTATAAGTATAATACATGTTGAGTTATAGTTTACAAACAATTAATCATGTGATAATGTATATTTGCCAATATATCTCTTTGTGAATATAAGGTAGCGAAACAGAAATATTGTAGTCGCTCTGATTTGAACTAGTGTTTAGTTTCAAGAAGTTACAAATTTACATTCATAATAAAATAACATTTTTAATCAAAATTTACAAACTTCATAAACCTAGTTCAAGGTCATTCACAAGCACAAAATATAAGGCATATATGTAACTATTTCAAGGTTCTGCCGATTCTCTTATCATTAGACAAACTGCTTGTGCTTATAAGCTAGCTAACTTTGATAATAAACAAAAAAATGGCCCTAAAAACTAATACATAATATCAACCATGAAATAATTATAAAGAAATAGGTCATCTTCAATGAAATTGAAATACTAATATTCAATTGAACTTATATAGATTGAATTGTGGTTAAAATTAGGACAATTAATATAAACCATTTTTTTTTGTTGGTGTTTTTCAGATGTTTGAAAAACGCACCTTCTATACTCACTTAATGGAATTCTTTCTTGTGTCCGATTGGGGCAAAGATGCATGCAATTTTACATTGCGTTCGGACGCATTGCAGCAGATTCTTAAACGTAAGCCAGGTTATTTCGATGTCATTATAATGGAACAGTTCAATACGGATTGCATGATGGGTGTGGCTCATCAACTGCAGGCACCGGTTATAGCTTTAAGCAGTTGTGCGATGATGCCATGGCACTACGAACGCATGGGAGTTCCAATTATACCCTCGTATATACCGGCATTATTCATGGCTCAATCACAAGATATGAATTTTGGCGGACGTTTGGCCAATTGGTTTAATTTCCATTTGCTTAATCTTATGTACAAGTGAGTAAATTATTATATAGTAAACGTGCAGATAAATAATTAATAATAATAATGAATTTTCATTTCAGATTGTTCTCCATACCTGCTGCAGATGCCTTTGTCCAATATAAATTTGGCCATGAAATACCATCAGTTGGTGAATTGGTTAAGAATACTTCAATGTTTTTTGTAAATCAACATTATTCGTTAAGTGGACCCAAACCTCTGCCTCCCAATGTCATCGAATTGGGTGGAATACATATACAAAAGCCAAAAGAATTGCCTGCTGATCTACAGCGATTACTGGACAATGCGGAACATGGTGTGATTCTCATAAGTTGGGGCTCCATGATACGAGCTAATAGCTTGCCAGCTGCCAAACGTGATGGTATTGTGCGGGCTGTGGCACGTCTCAAGCAGCAGGTAATTTGGAAGTGGGAGAATGAAACCTTGACCAATAAGCCGGACAATATGCACATCTATAAATGGCTGCCGCAACGTGAAATACTCTGCCATCCGAATGTCAAGGCTTTCATGTCACACGGTGGACTTATGGGCACCTCGGAGGCAGCTTATTGTGGTGTTCCAGTTGTGGTTACGCCCATGTACGGTGATCAGTTCCTAAATGCGGCAGCCCTGGTGCAACGAGGCATGGGCACAATTCTTCACTTTGAAGATATCAGCGAAAATACTGTGATGCGAGCCCTAAAAAAGACATTGGACAAAAAGTGAGTTCAAGAAATTTAAACTTAAAATATCATCTTTAAATTACATTTTTTTTTTATTAGATTGTTTGATGCTGCTAAAACCGTTTCGCACTCCTATAAACACCGACCACAACAGGCCCTAAGCTCGGCCATCTGGTGGGTGGAACATGTGGCCAGTACCGGTGGTGCTCCATTAATGAAATCCAGTTCCGTTGAAATGTCTAGATTTGTTTATTACTCCCTTGACTGTTATTTGGTTGTTGGCGTTATCCTGGCCATCATCATCGTCAGTTGGATTTCTCTGATTCAGCGCACCTGCGGCTCAAATTCATCTAAAAAGACTAAAACGGATTAAGAACTTTTAATTAATTTTTCTATTCATCTGTGTATGTGATATTTTCTATGTTGTTTGTAAGAGATTCTGACGCCACTTACACCAAGTGTATCAACTATATACCTAAGTTAAAACCCAACCGATTTTCAATTTAAATAAACTTTAAACTGATGGCGCCCACCTGTTTGATTGTTTTTACTTAAGTTAGGCGAAGTAGAAAGCTTTCTTCTTTCCTTGCAAGAGCTTTGAGCGCATTTCAGTTCTTTCTTGTCTGTCAGTTGGAAAATTATTTCATTTTCTAAAGCACACAAGTTAATGATATATACAGAAATTTCCATATATTTCATATCTCTTATTTAGAAAGATTGTAGAGTTGTGCTGATAGTTTAACTAACTTAACTACGTACTAAAACGGGTAAGTCAAGTATTTTTATCAGTTATTATTACAGAAAAATCAATAGTTTACTCCTTCCAAAAAGGAAGTATGACATCATTTCACTTGATAATTTTACTCTCGCTTAAATTAACCTATATAATAATATATATATAATCGGACTTAATATGGATAAAATCGGACTTACATATGTTAAAGCAAATTCTATATATAATTAACTGATTTATCAAAATAACCTGTAGATTCTCTTATAAGCGATAAGGTTACCTAAGCAAGAGAGTTAAAGGTTTCCGGTATAAAAAAAATTAATTCCATAAAGTATGGTAATATAATTGTTAGGGCTTATAACTAAATCAAAATAATAATAATCTATTACGGTTTATTCACTATTGTTTTCAGTTTCCACAAACATTTATATCGATTGATTTTACATTGCTGGCTAGTTTTAAATAGGAAAAATTAGAAATATTTAGTTTCCGATATATCAATCATATATCTAATATAAATCAACTAAACTTATTTAATTGTTATTTAGTGCTTTTCTTAATATTTAAGTGGTTTTTAGTATTCCCGACTTCTTTCTGATTTTCCCTAATTTTTCTAATGTGGAAAATTTTAAGAATTTTTTAACAGTGCTTCAAAATTATTTATCACACTCGTTCCCGCTCTTTGCCTTGTCACAGCTGAGAGTCGAATCGAACATATGTTTTTTTTTGACACTTAAGAGAACCGAACATATGATTTCTTATTAATGTTCTCTTAAATATATTTCTTGTTTTCTATTAATTGTTTAATAAATTTTGAGTGTTTGCTTTCGCCGATACGCTTTTTAGGGACTTTGTGAGAAATAATTTTTAGTTAACGAGTGTGATACGTTGTAAGTAGTCACACATCGAGCTGAAGATTACAAAACAGAAAATAGCTGTGAGTTTTTTGTTAATTAATATTAGTGATAAATATGTATGCACATATGTATATATAAAAGTAGTGAAGATATGAAATTAATTTTAGATGAGCTACATTTGTGAAATATGTGTGTATATATGAATATATATACATTTGTATATGATCAAGCCGGTTGGTGGTATATAACAAAAATTCATTAGTTTTGAGAGAAAATTATGTGAGACGAATATTGATATGCAATACAAAAATTATTGAATAACAAACAACAAATAAACATTTAAGGGGAACTAAATATATATGTATGTTTGTCTATGTAGTTTTTCTACGTAAGTTTTACACCTTTCCGTTGATAATATATTGACTAATTGTTATATAGAACCTTCACTTAGTTACAAGTCCAATTATATATAAGCTAGCAATTCATTTATATTATCTTTATCCATTATTTTTTTTTCAGTAATCATGTTTCGAAATGATGTGTGGAATTGGTTATTTCTATTTTCGTTATTATGTTCCTCATCGTTGGTCAATCCTTTGAAAATCTTGGGAATGTTTCCTCATCCTGCCATCAGTCATAATCAATTCTTTCATCCAATCATGCGAGGTCTAGCCGAAGTGGGACACACTGTAGATGTGATCAGTCCATTTCCGGATAAGCAACCACTTCCTGGTTATACGGATTATCTTCTGCCTACTGCCAATCTGAGCAATGCCATGGACTTTGGTGTAAATTTAAATCAAATTGGTTTTATTATTTATTTTAATATTGTTCCATCATTTGCAGGCATTCGAAGAACAAAAGGCTTTAAGTTTTATATTACATTATGGTGAATTCTATTATCTTTATTCATTTGGAATAGATGCCTGCAAATTGACACTCAATGGTGATGCCTTGGCACAGATTCTAAAGAATCCACCTGGTTACTATGATGTTATCATGATGGAACACTTTAATACCGATTGCTTAATAAGTGTGGCATATAAATTGCAAGCTCCAGTTGTGGCCATGAGTAGTTGTGCTCTGATGCCTTGGCATTATGAGAGAATGGGTGCTCCATTAATACCTTCATATATATCCGCCTTGTTCTTGGGTCAATCACAAGAAATGTCCTTTGGTGGACGTCTGGCTAATTGGATTACAGTCCATTCACTTAATTTACTTTACAAGTGAGTTATAGTCAGATAAATATATTATCTATTTTAACTTATATAAGATATATCCATTCTATTTCTAGGCTAATCAGCATTCCTGCTGCCGATGCTTTAGTTCGCCAAAAATTTGGTCCTCAGATGCCTTCCGTTGGTGAAATGGTAAAGAATACTTCATTAATGCTGATTAATCAACATTTTTCACTAAGTGGACCGAAACCCTTGCCACCAAATGTCATCGAAGTTGGTGGAGTTCATATTAAACCGCCGAAACCTTTGCCCAATGAGTTGAAACATTTGCTGGATAATGCCACAAAGGGAGCAATTCTCATTAGTTGGGGCTCTCAGTTGCGTTCAACTTCATTGCCAGTCGATAAAAGGGAAGCTCTCATCCGTGCATTGGGACGCCTGGAACAGCAAATTATTTGGAAATGGGAGAATGATACATTGCCCAATAAACCAAACAATTTGCATATCATGAAATGGTTGCCACAACGCGATATTTTAGCTCATCCAAATCTGAAACTGTTCTTCTCCCATGGTGGCCTAATGGGAACCACTGAAGCAGTATCCAGCGGTGTACCCATTGTGGGTATGCCCATATATGGTGATCAAAAACTGAATATCGCTGCCCTGGTCCAACGTGGCATGGCAATCAATTTGGATTTCTATAAACTAAACGAGGAAATGATATACGAAGCCTTAACCAAAGCTCTAGATCCATCGTTCAAGAGGAATGCTGCCATTGTAGCCGCCGCCTACAATGAGCGTCCATCGAAACCACTGGAAACGGCAATTTGGTGGGTGGAGCATGTGGCCGAGACCAAAGGGGCACCTTTACTACAACCGAAAGCTGTTCATCTGTCACGTTTTGTTTATTATTCCCTGGATGCTTACGCCATTGTAGCTTGTGCCTTGCTACTCCTCCTAGCCATTTGGTTAGCCATATTCCGCCTTTGCTGTGGCAGTGGAAAAGAACACAAGACCAACAAAAAGAAATCCAAGAGAAACTAGATTAATTTAAGAATTGTTTTAAATTATAAAATAAATAAAGACTTCCAGTTGTTAGACGGTTGTAGATGATCATAAAAGCCATCCTTTACGGAATCCTAGATTAGGTACAGACTGATAATATATGAATATACAAGGAATAACCTTAACAGACAATTCCCAATCTCGATCTTCATGAAGCTTAATAATATATGTATACTTATATATATACCAGATATCGATAAGACAACTACATATTTGCAGATTATCATTTTGTTTTTCAAGATACTATGGCAGATAATCGGAATCATTCATATACATATGTATATACACTTCTTTGATCAAAGTAAGTCATTCCAATATAATGCAGTCTCCATAGCAAAATCGGCTCAGACAAAAAAAAAAAAAGAATATAGAAAAAGAGTTCACATTTAATATACAAAATTCCAATACCATTAGAAGATTTATAGCTTGGCATTAGCTGCCGCTGGGAAACCCAAACGATACAGAGCCACAATAACAGCTCCACCCAGACCAAGATTATGCTGCAGAGCCAATTTAGCTCCATCCACTTGACGCTTCTCGGCCAAGCCGCGCAACTGCCAGCACAACTCGGAACACTGAGCCAAGCCAGTGGCGCCCAGAGGATGACCCTTGGAAATAAGACCACCACTGGGATTCACCACGAATTTGCCACCATAAGTGTTATCTCCACGATCAATGAACTCTCCAGCCTTGCCTTCGGCACACAGACCCAATGCTTCATAGGTAACCAACTCGTTGGCCGAGAAGCAATCATGAAGCTCTACAACTTGGACATCCTGTGGCTTGTAACCACTCTTGGCAAACAGGCGCTCCGTGGCTAAGCGAGTCATATCATAGCCAGCAATCTTCATTAGACTTTTGTCGGCAAATGTGGACTCTGGATCTGTTGCCATTTCCATTCCAACAATTTCCACAGCCTGACGTTCCAAGCCATGTCGACGCACAAATTGTTCAGAGGCCAAAATGGCAGCACCTGATCCATCAGAGGTGGGGCAACATTGCAATTTGGTCAACACACCTTCGACCACCTGCGGTGACTTCATAATCTGTTCCAGCGTGTATTCATCGCGGAACTGGGAGTAGCTAAAAACAATGAAAAAAGTCCATAGATAAGGCTAACGACGCGTGTTGAGGCTGGACTGCAGTGCAAGCGTTTAAGTTGATGGAAACAATGATTATAATAATGATATGGAATTGGTGGTCTATGGACGGGTAGCGATAAGATAAGCGGGGCATAAAGCGAACTTTCGACCGTACTCACGGATTATTAACAGAGTGTTTGTGATTTTTCCAGGCGATTTTACCAAAATGCTCAGGTTTGGTTCCATATTTTTTCATATGCTCCTTGCCAGCATTGCCAAAGATTTGGGCAGCCATCGGTCCAGGACCAATCTCAGCCAATTCACTCATTTCACTGATGTGACGCTCCATGGGATTGGCGCGGTCAAAGTACTAAAAAAGAGAACCAAACATTAGTTTAGAGTTTCTTTTTCTGGTTTTTCTAATTACCTTTGATGACAGAGAACCCCGTTCCATTTTCTCGAATCCCAAAGCCAGGACACAATCCGCATTGCCCGATTCAATAATCTGTTTGCCCAAATACAAAGCACTCGATCCTGTCGAGCAATTATTGTTGACATTGTATACAGGGATTCCAGTCATGCCGACTTCATAGACAGCTCGTTGGCCACAGGTGGAATCACCATAGACATAGCCAACAACAGCCTGTTGCACTTCTTGGTACTTAATGCCAGCATCCTGCAGCGCCTTGGTAACCGCCTCCTTGGCAAAGTCTGGATAACAAACATCGGCACGGCGACCCGGTTTCTCGAACTAGAAAAAGGGTACAAGCGGGAATTTAGAGTTAACAGTCCATGGGTCTACAAAGCTCAAAGGTCAGTTACCTTGGTCATGCCGACTCCGACAACGTAAACTCTTGTTTTGGTCATGATAATGCTGTTGATTCTGCTGGTAAAAAAGCACTGGATCTACAGGTACTTTGGGCGACAACTGCGATTGAACTGAACATCTTCAATCAGTTCGGTTTTATATATAAAAGTAATCTCGACCACTAACGGATACGGATAATTAAATATCGATACGTCTCCCCGCGCGGGACTTTGAAACATATTCGATAGATCCCAATCAATTAAGCGCCAACATCTTGAAATGGATTTCTGAAAAACACATTAGTTTTCATTATTTTTATTTGTGTTTTACGAACTGCGCCATCACGAAACACGTGGTATATATATGTACATATGTACACACATACACATACATACACATATGTATGTATGATGTAAGTTTTTGTGTGCATGTGACTTGTTGCAATAGGTGCACCAAAAATAAGTTTCGGACCTTTTCGCACAATTTTTAATAATTGTTTTGCTTAAAACTATTGAGGACCTACCATTTCACGACGATCGGTTTAAATAAATACAAAACTCTAAATAATTTCACCACTTTCGGAGTAAATGAAAACCGCGTGCTAATTATTATTTTTTCCGCTTTACACAAGCTTTAACTGTAACTCGTATTTGTTATCGATATTACTATAGCTGTTTGTATTGGCACAAATTGAGTTAGTAAATAAAAGGAATAATTATAAAAATTTCCCAAAAAATTTAAAAAGTGCAACTTCTTTGAGAACTAATGCAAGTTATAACCTTCCAACGTAGAAACGCATTCCATGTAAACAGCCCATAAAGACACAATGATGTGTTATCGATAGGTGTCCAATCGATTTGTAACAAGCCAGCTGATTGCTGTTTGTGGTGCCCATTGGCGCCTCAAGCGGAATAATTGGGTCTGACTTTCGACATTTCGTACAATTGCAATTGGATTAAGATTTAGTCAATTACTATAGATCATTCGTTACAGTTGCTCAATTGATACGGAAAACTATTTTACGGCTTAAAAATGACCAAGACTCGAGTGTATGTTGTTGGAGTGGGCATGACAAAGGTAATATACATAGCTGTAAATGCAAAAACTGCTTAATTAGCGGAGGACAAAGAAATTGAAAATGCAGATGCAGATGTAAAAAAACAACAAAAAGAAAAATTGGACAAGTTAAGTTAAGCAATGGCAATAATCGCCACCGGACTTTGAACGGGTGGGGGGCACTTCGAACTCTAATCACTATTAGCTTTAGCTATAGCTGGCTATGCTATCATTATCATATTGCCCCCACTGAAGGGTCGAGATTAAATTTGTATTTTTATTCCGCGATTAATATGATGATAAACTAGTTATTTACGGTCATTTTTTAATCTTTAATATAGTTCGAGAAACCCGGTCGCCGTGCCGATGTTTGTTATCCGGACTTTGCCAAGGAGGCGGTTACCAAGGCGCTGCAGGATGCCAAGCTGAAGTACACCGATGTGCAACAGGCTGTTGTTGGCTATGTCTATGGTGATTCCACCTGTGGCCAACGAGCTGTCTATGAAGTCGGCATGACTGGAATCCCTGTATACAATGTGAACAATAATTGCTCTACAGGATCGAGTGCCTTGTATTTGGGTAAACAGATTATTGAATCGGGCAATGCGGATTGTGTCCTGGCTTTGGGATTCGAGAAAATGGAACGGGGTTCTCTGTCATCAAAGGTGATTAGGAAAACTCATAAAAAAGACTTTTAATTTACTTTGGCTTTTCTTCTAGTATTTCGACCGCGCTAATCCCATGGAGCGACACATCACCGAAATGGCTGAACTAACTGAAATTGGCCCTGGACCCATGGCTGCCCAGATCTTTGGCAATGCTGGCAAGGAGCACATGAAGAAATATGGAACCAAACCTGAACATTTCGGCAAAATTGCATGGAAAAATCACAAACACTCTGTTAATAATCCGTGAGTTTAAAAAAATAATTCATTGACCTAACACCTTGACATGATTTCGCCCCCATTCAGGTACTCGCAATTCCGAGATGAATACACGCTGGAACAGATTATGAAGTCACCGCAGGTGGTCGAAGGTGTGTTGACGAAATTGCAATGTTGCCCCACCTCTGATGGATCAGGTGCTGCCATTTTGGCCTCTGAACAATTCGTGCGTCGACATGGCTTGGAGCGTCAAGCTGTGGAAATTGTTGGAATGGAAATGGCAACAGATCCAGAGTCCACATTTGCCGACAAAAGTCTAATGAAGATTGCTGGCTATGATATGACTCGTCTAGCCACGGAGCGTCTGTTTGCCAAGAGTGGTTACAAGCCACAGGATGTCCAAGTTGTAGAGCTTCATGATTGCTTCTCGGCCAACGAGTTGGTTACCTATGAGGCACTAGGTCTGTGTGCCGAAGGCAAGGCTGGAGAGTTCATTGATCGTGGAGATAACACTTATGGTGGCAAATTCGTGGTGAATCCCAGTGGTGGTCTTATTTCCAAGGGTCATCCTCTGGGTGCCACTGGTTTGGCTCAGTGTGCGGAGTTGTGCTGGCAATTGCGTGGTCTAGCCGAAAAACGTCAAGTGCCCAATGCCCAATTGGCTCTGCAGCATAATCTTGGTCTGGGTGGAGCCGTTATTGTAGGTCTCTATCGTCTCGGATTCCCAGCAGCCAATAATGTGGTGCACAATTTAACTGCTGCGGTGAAGGTGGCTACCAGCGAGGAGGGATTTAAGGTGGCTCCTCTACTTAAGTTGCTGGAACAGGCAATGCAGGAAGACAAGGATAATCTGATTGAGAAAGTGCGTGCCATCTATGGCTTCAAGGTCAACAATGGTCCGAATGGCCAAAGCGGTTTCTGGGTTATCGATGCCAAGCAGGGCAAGGGCAAGATCACCTTTAATGGAACACGTTAGTATTGATCTTTGACTCCGATTCGTACGACAAAAATTTAACTTGATTATTTTTGGTTTATAGAAAAGTGCGATGTGACCTTTATCATCAGTGATGACGATGTCTTTGAGCTGCTTACAGGAAAATTGCCCCCACAGAAGGCCTTCTTCCAGGGCAAAATCAAAATCCAGGGCAACATGGGATTCGCTATGAAACTAATGGATTTGCAGCGTTCCGCTCAGGGACGCATTGAGGAGTTACGTTCCAAGTTGTAAAGATAAGAGTTTGAATTCTCTTTGTGGGCATTCCTAATGATATTATATTATCTATTGCAATATTTGATTGGGCTTTTGGATCAGTTTATACTTATATACATATATGTATGTTTCTGTTTATATATACCTATAATTAATATTCTACGATTTGTATTATTTCTAGAGATAAAAATTTTACTTTTTTAAATATTCGAAAAGCAGTTTTTAATTGTTTTTAAACCTCATAACGATTTCGGTTTTTTTGTCGTTAATGGTTAATTGGATAATTAATAGAATTTCCATTACATGATATTAGGGTAATAAATGCAATTAAACCCAGATCTTTTGTAACGCTTCTAAATGAATCTGAATGATTGAAACGCTGCAAAATTATATAGTAATCGATGCTATAAATTTTGGATTGACTCATCGAATTATGATATAATTCTTTTTATATTTTATCTTGGGAATTATCAAAGGGATACCGGGAGAAGCAAAATTGTTAAATATTTTTCGGATTATTTTCGTTATACTGAAAACTATATGGAAAATGGAATCCGCATTTTAAGCAACTTTTCGGATTTGTTCTAATTAAATCAGGCATAAATCTGAAACCAAAATTGTAATATTTTAAAAATGTCAAAGTTTCAATGAATTTTAAAAATCTCAATGCTATCATGTAGATATATATATATATATATATATATATATCAATATATACAACAGATCAGAGATGGATATAAAAACTAAATTCTTTGAGTACATTACAGATCGGAGATGAATCCTCTGAAAAAATTTGGAAAACATTTTACCACAAAAAACTGAACCTCGTTAACATACTGAACCCTATCGAAATAATTTTTACCAGATCAGACCAGATCATTTGAACGATATGATAAATTTGATTTCATTTTTTTTTTGTTATATATATTTTCTCATAAATTTGCCATACAAATGTTATATGAATATCAGAGATTTATTGTTAATGCAATTCCCAATTTATCAAATTAATCGTATGATATATTGTTTAAGCCAGAACTTTTTTGGGGGCAAATATATGCCTTATAAAACTGTAGAATTTTATATTTGTATGTATGTATTAACAATTCTATTTGAAAATCTATTTTGATGTAAATTTTCCCTTGAGTTTTTTCTATTATTTTTAATCTATATATGTATATCTAAGTATATATAGTAGCCATTATCCTCCCTTGCGGATGAATCATCAAAAACTAAGGCAGTTTTTTCAATTTATTCTCAAAATTAGATTCGCCAGTTTTGGATATTATTGGCGTTACTTAACAAAGATCTCTTCTATTATTTAACATTTTTGTACGATCCGAATCTTTATTGATTTCTTCAACGTATGGTATATAAGTTGGCTTAACAACTACTGTTATATTTGCTGGGTGTGTGTGTGTGTGAGTGTGGATGCAAATACATATATCTAAATTATATAATTATAAATGTTTGGGTCTGTGTGTGTGATTCTTGGTTTTTCTCTAACATCTTAAAATACTTTTCAAAAAAGTAATTTCAAAAAGGAAATTAAACTGGGACCTTGTGTGTCACACACTACGATGTCTGTGAGACTTTCTTATAGAATACCATATCCGGTCATATGTGCACATAAAAGGTATGTGTGAGGGTGTTTTTGTGTGTGTGTGTGTTATACATAATATAACATTATTTATATGCAAATTGTTGTATCTAAAGAGTGCCTGATAAATAAATTAAAGCAAACAGGAAAAAAATGTATGTCGAAATAATGTTTCTTAGTTGTCTATAGAAGAAACGTGTCTCTCGCACTTTGATCTTAAAATTCTACAGTTATTAGATACATATAAAATATATAGTAGGGTGCTGTATGTTATAACATATATATATATATGTATATATGTATATATATATATGTATATACATATATATATAAGTATTCATATATGTAAGCCTTTTGTTATATACAAAATAGGGGGCGTTTACACTGGGTTGGAAAATATTTCATTTTGTTTTGCTTTTTAAGTACAAATAGTTGTCAAAAAATTTTGTTTGTTTTTCCTTAAAAATTGCACAAAAATTGCATAATGTAAATTTACAATTTTATTTATTTTATTTTTTAGAAAGAATCAATATTGTCTGTCTGTAGAGATTACTATAGGGATATATATAGTTTTCAACACTCAAAGATATGTTTCTTTGATTCAATTAAGACTAGATCTTAGAACCGTTTGCCAACTATTTTGCTTAGCCAAGTTCTTAAGATTTAAAAGAAGAATCGAATCTATATACATATATATATAGCTGCTGTTTGATATCGATTGAAAAGTTTAAGTCGCCAAATACTTTTTAAACAGATCAAAACTTAAATATATATAAGATTGTTATTGCGACAATTTTTATAATTGGATCATATTTAAATATATAGCTTAGATATTCCAAACGAATATATAGAATACAAGTCCTATATGATGTTGTTGAATAGGAATATGCGTGGTATATAATTAAACCAATTTTATATATATACTACATACAATCGGAATACAATGTAATTATTTAAAAATCTAAATTAGAAAATTGCATAAGTTAATCCTATTCCAAAGCAAAAAAGGATCAAAATTTAACTATATATATATATATATATTTATTAGAACTTAACTTTAAACGGAATTGAGGGGAATTACTAAAAGAACTTTGCCAAACAATGAAAGATGGAAAAATCGTAAATTCTGCGATTATAAATTTCATTATAAGAAAGCAAACGGAACATGACTCTATTCTATATATGTATATATATATATATATATATATTTATATGACAAAAAAAAGAATCTTATAGATGCATAAACTAAAATTAAAGTTTTTCTTCAATAAATCATATAACCTAAGCCTTAGGCATTACTTTTCAATTGGGGATTAGATCAATTCAGTTATCAATCAGTCAAAATAAATTCTCAATGGAACAAAAAAAAAAAAAAGAATTACAAATTTTGTGACAATTTTTAAAATGTCTTTCATAATTGGTAAATTGGATTTTTCTTTTTGGGGGTGGAGAGCGGGTGACCGATATATATCGTCGTTATGGTAATTACAAAATTATTTGTAGAATTGTTTTTTTTCTTTTTGCGTTTTCAACTCGTTTACATGTGCTTCTAATGTGCTTATAATCTTTCCTAGTGTAAACGCTCCCACCAACAATTTCTTTTGTTGGGCGAGGAGTTTTGAGATCTCGGGAGTTGGACGTTAGACGACTATTCCCAAAAGGATCTCAATATTTTTGTTTTTTTTTTTTTAATAAAAATGTACAAACAAGTAGGAGGAGCCTCTATCAGCTCAGCTCTTGTGTCACTCAATAACTATTATTGGACTTGGCATAAGAGTTTAGCGAAGTATTCGTTGTTGTCGAGGAAGATGCTGATGAAGAAGTCGATGAGGGTGATGCTGATGATGATGATATTGATGATGATGATGATGATGATGAGGAAGAGTTGCTGTTATGGCTGGTGGTAACGGCTGGTTTATCCATGCTGGCCATTATTGAACCCAATAGATCAACAGGTGTTGGATTCGATGAAATGGATGCTTTTGTTACTCGATTTACGGTATTTGCACCTGCAATGATAATCTTGTGTGGTGGCAAATTGAATGTTTTGTAGGTGGGTCTCATTATGCTACTTTTGTGTAGGAAGCGTGGTGGTGGCGGTGGAGGTGGTGCGTCCACTCTGGATGGTGGAAATGGTGGTAGCGGTGGCATTAATACCGGCACTCTACCTATTGGCGTCAGTGTGGCGTTTGGTAAAACAACTTTAACAATCTGGGCAGGATGAGCAGGAGTAGGCGCAGAAGCGGGAGCAGGAGCAGGAGATGGAATAGGTGGAGTGGCAGATGGGACAACGAGAGGTAATGCAGCAGAAGGCAATGACGCCACTACTGGTTGCTCAGGTACTGGAGCTTCGGGTATAATAGATACTTGATTCATTTCCACAACTTCCTCGGCACACACCTCTGTGACCTCTTCCTCATGATCCACCACCAATTGGGGGGTACTCTCCACAATTAACTCATTACCCACATCCTCGACAGGATCATTTGCAGATTGTATAATGGAGGTGTTTGGGTTAGTAGTAGTATTTATATCACTTTTGCTTGTGGTTGTCGGCTCGTCGGAAACGATTTTAACTTGTATTTTGATTTCGGGTTCCTTTTGATTTAAGCGATGAATGAAACTCGTCTGAGGCACTAATGGCGGCGGCAATCCCGGCAAAATGGCAAGAGAAGGTGTTGATGGCAAGGGGGGTATGGACAAGGGTAAGGGAGACGCAGTCATTGGTAATGTTGGTGTTGCTGTTGTTGTTGTTGCGTTAGGAATCGGACCTAATGGACTGGTAGCGTTTAGTGGGACGGGAGCTGATGGCGTTTCGTTTGATAGGCGTATAATTTTTGCTGGTGTTGAAGTTGGCGTCACTTCTGGTTTCTTTTTGGGTGTTTGGTCTCTACGATCCTTTTCCTTTTCTTTAGTCCTATCCTTTTCCGTTTTGCTTGTTTCTTTAATCTTTTCCCTATCCTTATCCTTTTCCTTGTCCTTTTTCGGTTTAGTTTTATCCTTCTCTTGGCTATTACCCATTGCCGCCTTGGTCATCTTATATTTGTGGTCCAAAATCATTTTACGCATATCAATTTTGGAGTCGTCTTTGCTCAGTTTCTTTTTAGTTGTTCCACTATCTGTACAATTATTGTTACTGGGACTACTCTGACTGCTGGAACTACTATCTTGTCTTGGTGAACTGCCAGCTGTATCCTCCAAGCTACTCTCACTCGATCGTCTCTCTTTACCATCCAAATCGAGGAGTTTCCTTTTGGCCAATTTGCCATCATGTGTACGCTTTGAGGGTGTCTTCTTGCCACAATCATCGTGGCCAACTGGATTCGGTAAAATAGTTTGCTTCTCCTTATAATGCGGTGTCTCAGCCAAAACTGGATTATTTTTCTCATTGATCACCTCCTGACCGGGATAATACTGACGCAGACGTAGATGCCAAGCTATAAAAAACAATATAAATTAAAGAAATTTGAAATAGAAAGCACAAGTTAGTTTTATCCGATCTTCCTACCAATACTTGTCACAGCCGTCACAGTTCGAAACTGATGGATAATATTACGTGGCAGAAAATATATATCATTATCGCATAATTGTATGCGGGCATATCGTATGCCATCGCGTCGCAACTGATTTAGCTTGGCATCCTCAATCCATTGAACACACTGCGATATAGGCGGCTCATGGAGATCCAATTGTAACATCTCCACAAGCGTATTAAAGTCTTGAGCGGCAAAGGCAACCACATCTTTGGTTATACGATTCTGTGTATACGATTGACCACTGTGAACAGCTTTCAATATACCTGAAATGCAAAAAATAAAAATTTAAATATAAAATAATACAATTTATATGAAATATGTTGTTGGGGGTTGCTCCTTGTAAATTAATTCATGAATCTCACCAACTGCAGCTGTGGTAATACGCTCATGTCCATGTCCGACATGATCAGCATGAGCTTTGGTCCGATCTTCGATCATCGTCTCACGTGCCTCCGATAATCGCGGTAAATACTGCAAATTGCGTAGCTCATTGATACGAGTTCTAGATGATATATAAAGAATCGAATTAATATATATTTTAAGTTAACTGAACTTTACTAAAGTCTCACCGTTGACGCTTTAATGGAGTTTTACTGTTTAGTTCAGCAGTGGGCACTAATTGTTCACCCGCTCTTATCCAAAGGATGGGGCCATCGTTCGATTGTCGTGGATCCGTTTGTAGTATAGAATTACATCCCCAGGGCATGGTCTGAAAAGTAGATGAAACATTTAAATATGATTAAGTTGGACAATATATCGATTGACTTATATATAGATAAATAGATAATGTTTAGATCTATTTTGAATCATTAAACGCTTTTCTTTCTCATTCCCTCCAATGACTTGGACCTTACCTTGCGCAAAAACGGATTCATTTCAATGCGACCAAGGAGATCGGGAAAATAGCCGCCAACCTCTTCGTGCACTTTGCCCACCAAACTGATCTGATGCAGTGGACCATAACGAAATGTACCTTGGCAATAATTGCGAACCACCTAAAAAATATGAAAAGGGATAATCCAATCAGATTTGATTATACATTTTATCCATCGTCTATAGCTCACTTGTTCATTGTACTGGGCCATTGTGCAGGTCTCAATATCGGAATTGCGTCCCAAGACGCCAGCCTTAACTGTCAATGTGGAATAATTTTCAGCCATATGCTCGAGTAGATCGGGTATATAACGAGCGGCATCATGAACTATGCCCATAACATGATGGGCATATCCCTGCTCATCTTCGGCAAAGCAAACGCTAAAGAATTCATCCACCAATTCTTCCATTTCATCGAGGGGCAGGGCATCGATCTCATGCTGATACATATGAACGATGGAGGCACCACCATTGGGATATTGCTCGACTTGAATGTATTTACCATATTTGAGATGTTCCAAGCCAGGTGGTGCCTTACGATTGGGTGTGGGTGGTAAACTCTGAACTGTCTGCCAGGGACCGGCAGTGGGAGCATGTTGGAGGCACTGAACACCCACACTGCTGCGACGAATTTTGGAGCGTTTGTAGCATTTGGAACAGTCACGCGATGACGATGACGATGAGGAGGAATGTCGCGACGACGACGATGATGATGAGGAACTACTTTTATGATAGCTACTCGACGACGAGGAGGAGGAAGATGAATATGATTTGCGGCTGGACGAAGAGGTGGAATGATGATTACTGCTGCTACTTGTCGATGACGATGATGAGGATGAGGTCTTTGGTGCCGGCGATGGCATTAATACCGAACTGGATTTACCAGAATTAAAATTTAATTGACGTGTAACCTCTTCACGGGTCTTGGACGATAACGCATCTCCATTAAGTAAGGGTTTGACTGTCGCCTCTGTTCCAGTTGGTTCCTTTTTGATTTCCGTTTCATTTTTAATCAATTTATTGATTACTTCCTCGGATTTAATCGCACTTGAGTCCACTAGAGATTCCTGCTTAATAATGCCCACATCCTCCACTTTGATCTGTTGTTGATGCTCCAATACAGCCACCAGAGCCATTTGCAACATCTCCTGTGCATTTGGCTGATGATCACGGGAGCTACTCGATTTACTGGAACTATTTTGACTACTCCGGCTACTATCCGAGCTGCGTCGTCGATGCGAATGTGATGAGGAACTGGACGATGATGATGGTATCTAGAAAAGTAAACAAATTGTTAGTTATATCTGATGAATAGACCTACGAGATGAGATGAGATGAATGAATTTAATAATGATCATTTTCAAGGCAAATCAATTCGTTCTTTTAACTTTAAGGGTTTTGGGGTCAAAGAACGCAATTAATTTCATTGCATTCTACAAGACATTACAATTCACAAGCATTTTACATATAAAAAAAACAATTGTTCTAGAAAATGCTTTGGAACAAAGTCTGAAGGTGTTTTAATTTCAAGGAAAGAATCGATTAACTAAGCTGAAACTGACTCTAATACATCTTTTACTATTGGCATAAATGGTTACTTTTCTATCTTATAAAGATATTGGTATAAAATTCAAAATTAAGGTAAAGACATTAAAGCGAAATTAAATCTGATTAGATCATTGATAACTGATATATCACTGATATGATATTTTAAGCTTTATCCAAAATTAAAGTCTACCTTGAAATGCTCAATAAATCTTCTTTGGAGTAGAATTAAAATACTTTTAAGTGATCTGACTGTGAACTATACATATAAATAACTGATAGATATAAACCTCTTTTACTTGATTTAATGTGACTTCGATTTGATTTAAATATGAAGAATTATAACAAAATAAGCAATGGCCAATAAAGCTTATAAGAAGATAATATATCTTCAAAAGGTATAAATAAATAAAAGTAAATAATAATTTAATAAGTCAACTTCTAAAACAACTTCCTATAAGGTATAGATCGAACTTTAGAGTACTCTTTCCAATAAGAAAGTATTGAAATAAATTTATCTACGACAATTATACAGATTGGGTAAATATTCAATGAGAAATAAAGAATTCTGAAACTTTCCTAAATACAGAACATAAATTTCTTAAAAATGAAACTAATCTAATAGCAATTTAACAAATTTCTTATGAAGGAAAATAGACTAACCGAACATTCTGGAAGATTTTCTAAACTTTTCCAAATAATATGTCAATAGGTTAGGTTAGTTTATGCTAGTGGATATTCTGTGGGAGATTCCCTGTAGAACATTGCTAAAACCTTTTCACTACATTTTCCCGCCTTGCCATATTATTCTTACTCTTAGAATCATTAGTATACCTTTTCCCGCTCACGATCCCGTTCCTTTTCTCTTTCCCTGTCGCGATCTTTTTCACTGCGATGATATTTCTTATCCTTGCTGTTGCTGGTGCGTGATGAGCTGCCGCTACTGCTGCTGCTGCTGCCATTGCCTCTATCTCGATCGCGTTCCTTCCCGCTGCTGCCGGTGGTGTTGCTGCTGTTATTCATGTGGTTGCTGTTGCTATTGTTGTTATTGTGACGACTCTTATCTTCCTCATCTCGTTCACGTTCCTTATCTTTTTTCTTCTTTTTGTGATTGCGTTCGGCTATAGTGTTTGAGCGAGCGAGCGAGCGAGAGAGAAGCAAAAAAAAAGAAAGAGAAAAAAGCATTTGGCATTAGAATAGATTTTCTTTCTATACTTCGGGAAATTCTTCTGCTTCGTACCTGTCTTATTGTTGCTGTCTGATTCTGTTGTTGTTGTTGTTGTAATTGTATTTGCTGTTGTTGTTACATTCCCAACACTTGACGACAACTGCTGCTCTTGTTGTTGTTGTTGTTCTTGAGGCTGTTGCCGTTGTTGTTGTTGTTCTTGCGGCTGCTGTTCTTGGATTGGTTTTACATTCTTATTGTTGTTGTTATTAAGGTTCTCATTTGCTGTCGCTACTGCCGCTGGTGGTGCCGCTTCTGCTGTTGGTGCGATTGTTGTGGCATTTCCGCGGGCTGAATTCACATTGTTTTCCACTAGCACCGCTTTGTTAACTGATTCTGTTTGTTGTTGTTGCTGTTGTTGTTGTTGTTGCTGTGGCAAGGTCATCACCGTCACCGGACCCGCCATTGTTGTTGCAATAACTTCACTTAACATTTCCTTGCCTTTGTCTATATCCACCGCCTGTAATTCTTGTGAGGCGGCATTATTTTCGCCCTCGTCTCCACCTAATGTGTTTTCCATTACGGTGTGGTGTGTGTGTGTGCGTCTTGTTCGCTTGTATTAGCTGTGTGAGTGTGTGTATGAGTGTGTGTTCTGAGCGTGTGTGTGAATATCGATCAACCGCACCAGCACTAGGCGCCGTCTACGTGACGCCTATCAGCAATCCGTTTTTCTTTTTATCTTACGTTCCGTTTTTATTTGTTTGCAACTCATACAAACTAATATTGCTTATCTATGTATTGGTAAACATT
This sequence comes from Drosophila sturtevanti, assembly GCA_018150375.1. Classification (NCBI taxonomy): domain Eukaryota; kingdom Metazoa; phylum Arthropoda; class Insecta; order Diptera; family Drosophilidae; genus Drosophila; species Drosophila sturtevanti. Next base: position 605,469 of record JAECWJ010000341.1, on the reverse strand, counting down.
TGTATTTGTTGCCGTTGCCAGCGATTTTCTGCGCAATTATAGAATTTTCGCCAGTGTCCAGTGTTAACTACTAATCGTGTACTGCAGTGTTGCCTAGTGGTAGCTGTGCTTCAGTGTTGTAAAGCGAAATCGGGATTCATGTAATGTATCCGTTTATTTTAAATTATAAACTTAAACAACGATTAAAATTAAAACTACCTTCTAATAAAATCAATCCGAATTACTCTACGTGAATTGCGCATTCTACATTGGATAAATTTTGCTAATCTTTTTTTTTTCGTTATTTTATATTGCATAAATATTAAGCACCACATAATTTTTGTGTACTTGTCGTTCAACTTTTTTCATCTTTGATTATTTAATAAAAGTTTAGATATTAAAAAACAATTTTCTAGGCACTTACTAATTTTGAAAATAGCTGTAAAGTTTCCCGTTGTTTTGCTTTAGACCCTATTGTTAGTTCCACAAACCAAAAACGAGAGGGCGACACCGAGCAAAAACGGCCAATAAATTATGAAATTTGTGGATATCAAATAATTTGAAACAGCAAAGACTCCAAATTTAATTGTATAGTTTAAGCAGAGGAGCTGAAAAGTGTTTTTTTCAGAAGTTTACTTTCAGTTAAAAAAAAATCATTTTTAAAGCAAAATGACCACTTAATGTTGTTCTAAAATTTAAGCTAATCGACTTGACTTGGGTATAATTATATAGTATTAAAAAGGCTCAAAGAAAAACATTAAAAGATTTCTTTTTGAATGATTTAAGTTTTTATTGAAAGCGAATATTGTTGATTAAAATGTTTAGACAGATCTTAAATGAAACACAAATATACATTCCAGTATTAGTTTATATATTTAAACCGATCCATCAAGCAAACGCTAATTCAATCAAATTGTTGGCTTAAATTTAACCAATTTTTTTCTTTTGACCAATGGCAGCTGTTTGCAACAACTTTTGGGACAATAAACATTTGGACATGTCTAAGAGAAATCAGATTGTGTGCCATATTTGTCACTTGTTTTAAGTTTCCGGTCCCAATGTCCCTTTCCCATAGTTTTGACTTCTGTCGCATATATTTTGATGGCCAAAAAATGTTGCAATTTGCAACTTTTGTCGTTTGCTGCTGCTGTTTTTGGCGCCTTGGTTTAAATTATGCATACAAAAGCGTCCAAGCCACTTAGAAGAAGACAGACAGACAAAGAGAAAAAGAGGGAGAGGGATGGAGAGAGAGCGGAGAAGCGTGGAGAAAAGGAGAAAGGCGAGAGAGTTACACGAGATTATACTCGGTAGCAAGAAAAACTTTTTCACTGTTTTGGCACTTGGCAAATTTTCCGCATGAAAAATACTTTTAACACTTTCTGTTTGCCTTTTGCAGCAAAATTGAAAACGAAAATAAAGGATTATAAACGAGGGACAGATAAATTTATGTCTGTATCTGCATACACATATACACATATACATACATATATATCAGAAGCCGATGGGCGTATCAAGGGGAAAGCTGGAGAATTTACTTGTTCTTGTTGCCGTCTCAGTCTTGTCGCGACAAATCCTTTTACACTTTATTAATTTTATAATTTTGCAAATTTAATTTCTTGGTGGTACTCGCTTTTTTTTTGTTCTTCTTCTTACCCTTGCCACGCCCCTTTGTCGTGGTCGCGTCTGCTGACGCACTTCTGGGGCTACATATAATGCCGTTGCCGGCGCCGACTTCATTGGGCATTATCCTTTATCCTTTTCCACATCAGCGATTTGTTATTAATGAAGAGTTTTGTGCTTGGCTAACCTTGTGCTTGTGGTTAATTGCCAGGAGCAGCTTGGCTTCTCGATGGCTAAAACGAATTGCCCAAGAACTGGAAAAGTTTTTCATCTTTACAAAATATATACAATATATCCTTGGAAAAATGAATTTTGAATATTAAATTGTTGGATTTTGGAAAATGAAGGTCCACGGATTGAATATGATTTTTATATTGTGGTTACCCGATAATCAAAAGTGTTATCAAGGTTAGCAAACTTTTAATACTTTTTCAGCAAACGTTTGTATAGTTTTGGCCAGAATATAGTACCAATATATAAAATATATATGCAATTAAAATTATGATATTGAACTAAACTGTTTAAGCATTCAAAAACAGTTTAAAAAATCTAAAAAAGCTCAAAAATCTAATTAAACATAACTAAAATTTTTAGATACAGATAAGCTCCATTTAATTAGTTTAACTGACTATTACTTAATACATATATTACTCATTTTAAACTTAAAACAATTATCAGGTATGTATATTTGTAATATAACTTATTTAGTTAGTCAAATCCTTCGACTTAACGGAAATGTTCAAGATAATTTAAAAAGAAGAGTTACCAAAAAAGGGCTTATCTTTCATGTAAGAAAATATCCTTAATTATAAATCATTCTTCGAAGTCAAACACGAACCAAAAAATCTGTAAAATAAAGTCACCTCAAAGGATCCGTGAGACTGATACCTTAGAGTTTTTGAAGAATGAACTCTACTATAAATACTGATTTATAATAGTAATATCGATGATGTTATAATATGCTGGATCTTAAGATCTTTTTAAAAAAAAACATTAATATTAATGAATTTTAATATTTAATTACAAAACATTAACATTTTCGTCCTAGTTTTCTATTGCTTTTGAGGGTTGGAAACTGTTCCAATTAGTCTATCTAAACTTTTGATTGATTAAAATTTACTTTTACTAATTCAAACAAACAAAAACTAGTACAAAAAAAAAAAAATCCAAACAATATATTAGCCATATAAGATCCAAATCATGTATATAAAATGTATCATAGATTAGATAGTTTTTATAAGGAATTCCTTTTAAGAATTTTTTTAATTCCTTGCAAGCAGAAAATATCCAAGATCATAATTCTTGATTCTTTTTCTGATAAACCTTTATAACAATATTATTTATTGAAATGATTTGCAGTATGTATTTGTAAGTTTTAATTTCCCCATCAATCTTTATTTTGGCGAATGACATTTTTTAAAATCTTATCTCAAATGCAAAAATTTTAAAATTATCTCAGAAACTTTGCCTACATTGTAACTCATTGTTATTTTTTTTTTTTTTTTGGTATTAGCCAAGTTGGAGGACACAGCCAAGCGTTAATTACGGTAATTTAGCAAACTAGCCACAACAGAGAAGGAAATGGAGGAGGGAAAGTAAGAAGTGCAAAACCACGTTCGCGATAATGTTTGTCAACGAATAGAAGGAGGAAGAGATGAGGAAGAATAAAAAAAAAACATTGTACAACTCAGAGGCGTGACCAGACCGCAAAGGACAAGCAGCAGCTAGAGATCCAGTTCCAGAATTAACCCCAACACCGGACCCAACCCTAACTACATAGTAGACACTTGTTAACTAGTAATTAGTTAAGCTTAAAAACTTACCAATTCCCTTTATCTTTTAAAGAATTTCTCTATATATAATTGCAATTGCAATTTAGGGTACCTCATATAAAAATAAATTGCTAGTTATAGTTTTTATCTTATCGCTTTAATCACTAATTTTTATAGATATCAGCGTCGTAGGCCATACTATAATCCACTACCAAATCATTGATAATCTTTTTCACCTTTTCGGCAAATATAAAGTCCAAATGTCCCCATGTCGGATCGGCCACTTCGTGTAATAATGCCAAATTTGGCAATAATTCCGGTAGACGTGATATATCCATTTTGTTAGCCGAACCATCGGATAGTCCATAATACAAATACATTTCAGTTGTAATCTTTGTTAAATCATATGATGGTGGCACTTCGGAATTATAATATTTTAAATTCTTTTTACTTCCCCAATCATATTGACGAAAATCGTTGGAAACATACGATTGGATATAATGTATGGCCTGATTGGAAGAGACGCCAGCCGGATGGGTTTCCGCAATTTGGGGTAGAAGTGTCTGAAAAGGTGAAGATGATAGAAATTTAAATCTAAATAATATAAACTAAAAAATAATCAAATTAAATTACACATAAATAAAATTATTCTAATTTGAAAATTTAGATTAAATTTTACTATATAAGTATACTATTACAATTACAAAAAAAAAATTCTTAAAAATTTTATATTAATCTAAAGCTTATCAATTTAAAGGAACTATGCTGATATAGTACAGTCAAACTTCCCTATAATAAAATTTAAAATTTATATGGAAATTTGATTATACAAAATTATTACATATATAAAGAAAAGATAACGAAATTTGATAACAATTCATTATACTAAGAACTTCATTATATAGAAGTTCGTTATAGGAAAGTTCAACTGTTAAGAATTTGTATTCAAATATAGCTAAACTGTTTAAAATTTAGGAATTTAGATTCAAATAATTCTAAATATGATTATAAATGATTATTTGGTATAATGTTCTAGTATTAGTTCTATTGGGAAAATTTTATTGTTTATAATGATTTGCTTTACTTGTTTCGGTTTAGCCAACTCAATATCTTTATATAGACAGTGTCCTAAAATTGTATGTGTATAGACATTCTTTCCCAACATTTAATGGTATTCAAACCCTTTTCAAGTTTATCAGATTACTTCTTTCGATTCGATTTTCGTTTTTGAAGTTTTTTAACATATATCCTCTATACTTTCATTATATTTTATCCACAAAGAAGTAATTATTTGTTGTTTTTCCGATTGTTTTAAAAGTTTTTTTGGTTTCAGCAGTTTGCGTTTTCAAAATTAATTTCGATTTTCAATTTGTGTTTACTTTTTCTATATTTTCCATTTGATTAAAAACTCTTCTAATACCTCAAAAATCTATTTCTAAAACTTATTGATCTTTTTATATCTCCTTCCGTATCTCTTTCTATCCTATCTATTATATTTCATTTAATTATATTCTATATATTTACTTAATTTAAGTTCCTAACGATACTTTACCTTATTGAGATTTCCAATTTCAGGACCGTTCCATAGAATGGCCAAAGTTTTGCAATAGCTCAACATAATTGGTTGATTGCTGCACATCGTGTTCAATAGTTGTTGGATGAACTGATTTTGTGGCAAGAATACCTGATTCTCTAGCAGAGATGAGCCCAATCCTGGTGTACCAAATAGAGAGGCGGTAGCCACAATTAGTCCCTCTGTGGTATTACCCATAAAAACTGGTGGAGCCAACATATGGGCAGTCTTAATCTTTTCATTGTATTCAGGACGATAGGAGGCCATGACAAAGAATGAAGTGCATCCTTGTGAATGACCCACATAATGTACAGCCTTCTCCTCTGTTATATCCAGTATATAATCAATCATAGTGGGTAGATCAATGACACCAATCTCATGCCAACTAAATCTCCAAAAATATGGATGTTTAATATTAATTTTCGTATTATTACGTGAATAAAGATTTCCACGGGCATTTCCCAGCCACACATCGTAGCCGGCATCGGCATAGTTGTAGGCCAAAGCATTGTCCGGACCATTGAGCAGGAAACAATCCGAGCAACTGAACAATCCGTGCATGATGAACACAACCGGACGATGTAAATCACCATTGTTCAATTTCGGGGAGTAGGGAATGCGAAACAGATTCAACACATAACCATCAGGAGTTTCCACAAAATGTGATTCCGCCGGATAACCATGCGATTCAATACGTTCTGCCTACAATACAATTTCAAATTCCCTTACATTATCTCTTACGTAAAGTAACGAAAAAAAATATCGTACGATAGTGTATGAACGACTTTCCCGGAATCCTTTATCAATAAGGTTTTCCTTTAACTATAATTTTTTTTGGTTGGCTTACCGAAGTTCTAATCGCCTTAAAGGGTATATCTATATAGGGATCAAATTCGTTGACATTTTCTCCTATTCCTAGAACCGTAGTCACTGTCAAGATTAGCACAAAGTATTTAAGCATTTCCAATCGGATGTGTGTCTGTCTTTTCACGCCAAAATGTGTCGAAAGACTAATTTGGCCAAATCGAAACGTACAAAAAATTTGGATTTTCTCTTATCTAATCTCTATCGATTAGAAGTCAAGTGGGGAAGTCTTTTTTTCTTTCTTTCTTATTTCTAAAATGCAAGATAATCCAATTGAGATTTATGGAACTTTGCTGTCCATTTACGTTTTAGTCGATTATCACAAAATTGATACGAATTCGGGTGGGGTAGAGTATAGAATAGAACTAGATAAGAATAATTATTTTATTACCAAAATACAATATAATTTTACAATTTGATTTAAGGGAATTAAGCATTCTGGCAGCGGTATTTATTTATATAAATACTTGGTTATAATTGTTCTTTACTGTAGCTGATATATAAAGTATTTTTAGAAGATGTTATATATTAAGTAGACTAGGGGGAAACTTGTCTGCATTTTGGCCTTAAAGATGTGAAACTTAATGTGGCAAAGTGAGATAAATATTTGCATTTATATTATAAAATTTTTTAGATTCACCCCCACACAAATTAGTCAATTTTCAAATGCAAATTAAAAATTTCACAAAAGTTAGTTAATATATATACTAAATTTAAATGAAATACTTTAATATTTAAAGTTGAAAATTGTGAAAAAAATTTGTCTAGATATTTCAATGTCTGTTCAATAACCATTATCTCAACATTTTCAGTCACCGCATTTAAATTACCTAATAAAGGTATTCCATAGATACATAGATCCTCTCTCATTGGCAAGGACGTACTCCATCCATATATGTGGGAAGATTCTCACGGTGTTGGGCACTTCAAATGTCAGACGAGCGTGAAAAAAAAGAGAATGAACGCGTATCTACGACTTGCGCCAGACTTGCTGCGATTTTTGTATTATGTCAGTGAGTTGTAATGTGGTGATGGCAATGGCGTTGGCGGTTATGGGTTCGGGATGAGGGATGAGGGTGTGACCAGATGACTGTGGGGTCTGGAGACTGTGTGTGTGAGTGGTTGTGTATGTATGCCCCACTGAGATTGGCATTAAGCATGGCAAAAGCCACAAAATGCGAGCAACAAGAATCGAGGACTGACATCAACATGAACAGCAAATGGTGGTATAGGATGAGTCCGATGGGTGGGATTGTTATACTACCTACTACTATGTTGGATAGGAAGAAACAACAGAGAAAGAGAGAGAGAGAGAGAGGGAGAGAGAGATAAACCAAACGTAAATGCGGTTCATTGAAATTATGTGAAGTGTAGTTCGACTGGTACGCAGAGAGAGGAAAAAAAAAAGGAGGAGACGGAACAGAAATGGAAATACATTTTGTTGAAATTGCCAGGCATACAAAAAGAAAAAAAAATGGAAAAAATTCGAACAATAAAAAGAGAAGAGGAAGATAGAACATGGCTAATAAAGCATGAGCCGTAATTTTTATACCCTTTCCCATTGATGTTTAAAACAATCATTGTAAAAAATAGTCCTTTGAAATCGAAGAACAAAAATAAAATGATTGAGGAGTAGTGAAGAAGAACTAGTTCCTATATAACTTACAAATCATTTCGTCAAGTCTTACGCTGAAGAAAAAGGAGAACTATGTGACAAAGGGATGCAGTTTGGATTAATTTTGATCTAATATTAATGGAAAAACTGAATCATTCTATCGAAAAGGTCGAATGGAACTTCGAACCAATCTGAGTTCATATACCACACACTATCTGTATCAGTTGGAACCACTTATAATCTAAACAAGAATAGATCTGAGGGCTATTTTATTTGGGAATAAGAAGAAAAATTCTAAATTTTAACATAATGCATATACCCTTCCTTTGAGAAGTGCACTTAAATACAATGAAAAGAAAACTGTAACTATTTTTGTGAAAATTGCAAATAGCATCAGACGAATTGCCGATGAGTTGAGTTGAGCTCAGACCATTCATTTCATTCATTCAACCTTTTCTCGTTAGGGAAAATTTGTGTGGAAATTGCATTGCGGTTCCTATCTACTTCTTTTTACTCATCAACGTTTTCTATTAGTTTATCTTCATTATCATTCTCATTATCATCATCATCATCGCCATAGTATAGACTCCGGCACTTTCTCCATGAAATTCAATTAAACACTTTAATTGGCTGCTGATGCGTGCCAACAACTACAACAACAACAGCAACAACAGCTAAAACAACAACAACAGCTACAGCAATAACAACAACAGCAACTGTTTGCCTAAAAAGATGCCAAATTATGGTATAGATTGATCAGTTGGCATTTTAAAAAAAAAAACCGCTTAAAACGTTTCAACTTTTGCCAGCCCAATTGAATCGTGACTTATCATAAATCAATTGTTACGCCATGGATATTGAGTCAATAGCCAAGTGTTGGATGACGATGCATCGTTGTCAACATGTCAAGCCGCCGTCTTAATGGGCAAAGTCAAGAGACCACTTGGAGGACAAACGACCTGATGACACCTACCACGACATAGCTCACACCATTATCACAACCTTCACACTTAATATGTAGTTAAATGATGAGCTTTACTTGGGTCATGGCAAAGTTAACTGTAATAATGAAGAAGAAGAAGAATATTCCACTTTTAAGCCACTTAAGGTCAATAATAAACTGTGATACTTATCATTTATTGATTTTACATGTTGTCATGGGTAATGAAGGGTATAGAAAAGACTTGTGAGGATTAATAGAGGCTACAGTGGATTGGTTAAGATATGTGTGGAGTCATGATTAGTAAGGTTTAAGTTTATATATACATGGATTAAAGATTTGTTATTTATTAGTTATATTAAAATGATATTATCTACCATTTATTATTAAATAATTAACTCTTCAGTTAAATATTCTGCGGTATTCTACGATACTTAAGTTCAAAAATTTAATATATGTATATGGGTATATGGTATAGTTATACCAAAATATCTTATTTTGTAATTTATGCATACTTAGAATCAAATAAAACTATTTTGTTGTACATACATATATAAATTGTTGTTTATATTTTATGCAAATTTCACATACACTTATTTATAAGTTAAATTAACAGAAAACTTTTATTTTATCTATTGGCTGAAACTAAATCTTTTTTAATCTGCAGATCAGGAAAATATAAAAATAGATAAAACCCTACTAAAAATGTGATATATAAAGAAATTCTGGAACAACAAAATCAAAGAAATTTTATCTAGTAAAAAATAAAACAAAAGTATATATAAATTACAAATTTTACAGAGCATTTTTTTTTTTAAACGAACTTGCAAAATTTTTTAAATATTTTTGAGGGTTTTTTAATTTATTTTACAGTTGTTAAAAACTGTAAAAGTTATCTTAATTCTTGTTTAAATATAATTAATTTCAACATGACAAATATCAAATATAATAATGTAATGTTTTTTCTTTTAATTAACTAAAACTATATATTTTTCCACTACATAATCAATTTTTTTCAATAATAAAGTCTTAAATAAAAAAAATACGATTTTTAATTCTCATTATAATTCTAAATTAAAGGTATGTTCCATTTTTAAAAATTATGAAGTAAAATAAAATATTCATAAAATTTTCTGGTAACTTCTGCCACAATATAAATTGCTATAAATGATTATGGCGTTATTTTTAAGCTAACTAATAATAGATTTTCAGTAAGATTTACACATTTTCAATACTGAATATCTATAATTGGGTATACAAAAACTTGTAAACAATAATCTCGTAGAAAAAATGCAACATATATTAATATATATAAATCTTTTCCGACTCAACAGAATACTGCACACATTTTTTTTTTTCGTAAATGTTATCCAAAATGTAATATTTCCACTCGAATAAATTTTCCACATAAAAACTTTACATGTCGATATGCAAAAGAGGCAAATCGCTGTATTGTATATACAGCTGTGTTCACGAAAATAGCAGTGCCCTTAAGCTTTGACTTCAAAGTTGATCAATCATATTACAAAGACCGTAAATGCACCAATCTTTTACACATTCGCAATTTATATTTATGTATCACAAAATTAATATCATTTTGGGTTGAAAAAAAATTACGCCATTTTCAGAAATCAGCAAGATAGTGAAAAAGGAACTTTTTGGGCTGTTCATTAAAATAGCAGTGTCAACTAAAAATTAAAATATGTCTATTCCAAATTTTGTAAAACTTCAAGTTGAGATAATTTTTAAATAGTATGACTTAATATTTAGTTGTAAATCCTTTATTGGCCATAACGGCTTGGCACCGGCGCGGCATCGAGTCCACCAAGTCCTGGCAACGCTTAACTGGGATGTGCTGCCATGCTTCTTGGATAACTTCCCAAAGTTGAGTTCTATTGGACGGTTTTTTTTTGCGACGCTTCGCTTAATGTCGCCCCACAAGTTTTCAATGGGGTTCAAGTCCGGCGACTGAGCTGGCCATTGCATTACGTCGACCCCTTCTGATTGAAACCAGCCCTTAGCGAGCTTGCTCGTGTGTTTTGGATCGTTATCTTGCTGGAACGTCCAAATAATGGGCATATTCCATGTAGCATATGGAAGCATAACGTTTTCCATTATGTTGACGTAGACATTTCGATCCATAATGCCATCAATCTTATGGATTGGACCAACTCCGCTATATGAAAAACAGGCCCAAATCATGATTTTTAAGCCACCGTGCTTAACTGTTTTTAGCGTATGATTTGGGTGGTATTCCGTATTTTCGGGGCGACGTACATATTGTCTAGACCCTGCTCCACCAAACAAGACTATTTTACTCTCATCTGTCCAGAGAATATTACGCCACTTTGTAATGGGCCAATTCATATGGGTTTTGGCGAAATCCAAACGTGCTTTGACATGCTTCGAAGTCAATAGTGGGACTTTCCTTGGACTTCGCGCGCTCAACTTTTGTTCTAGGAGTCTACGCCGAACAACGACATCGCTTACTGACAGGTTTAGATCTTGTTTGATTAAATTGGATGATGCAAACGGATTGCATCTGCTGTATCTAGCAATGCGCCGGTCATCTGAGGTCGTTGTTGCACGTTTCCCACCGCGATTTTCGGGTTTCAAGTGGTAGTTTACGGCATTAGAGATCATCTTTGCTGAACATCCAACTAAATTTTGGATTTCTTTATAGGTTTTACCTTGTTTCCTAAGTTTTAGGATCCACTCCCTCTTATCACTCGAACAATGCGTGCCTCTACCCACTAACATGAAAATTATAGCATTAAATTAGTGTATACTAATACAAATAACATTTAAGATTAATTATCTAATAAATTAAACTTACTATTGACGAATTTTTTACACTTTTTATTGAATTTTGCCGCAACTAAACGTGACACTGCTATTTTCGTGAACAGGGAAATTAGTGTGCAACAACGCAAAAGCTCGGAAAATGCACTAAAAAATAATGCAATTAAAGGCACTTTTTTGTGTTTCTTATCTCTATATTCCATTTTACCAAAACAAAGTCAAAAAATTGAAACTTTCAAAAGGAATTTGTGAAAAATTTTCGAATCTTTGTTAGCATCTACTGCACTGCTATTTTCGTGAACACAGCTGTATGTATATATATATATATATATATATATACATATAATACATTTATATAAGTAAAATATTGGTAAAATTTTTTGTCTGGTGGCAATTGACAAGTACAATAATATGTAAAATATTACCAAAAGTATTTTCATCTCTTTTCATGTTTTTTTTTTTTTCCATCTTCAGACGAATAGAATGTCTTGGCTTATTTGAGACAGACATGACATTAAAGTCCTTGAGCTTGATGTCAAATATTACTCCGTGTAGTTGCACGGTGATTTCTACAGTTGAATAAAACTTTATTCAATATACATATAGATCATATTTTTCCCTTTCACACTAAACCAACATGAATAGGCCAATATATTCATACATAAATAATAAAATGCAGCTACAATTGCAAGTTTTTTTTGTTGGTTTATTTGGGTAAAGGACATGGTTAAAAATGTTCGCAAATTGGAAGTCAGGATGGTCAAAAGGACCCCCCCCCTCACCCTTTCCTTACCACAATTTGTGCAAGCGTGTGAAAAATGTGCGGATACATAAATTCACAAACTACCAAAGAAGTAAGTGTGAAAGAGAGAATGAAAAGAGAGAGAGAGAGAGAGAGAGAGAGAGAGAGAGAGAGAGAGAGAGGGGGAGGGAGGGAAAGTAAAGCAACTTTTCACTATTTTGGCACTATTTGCTCGTCCATTTTGCAAGATAAATCGGTGCTTAAAACTTTTATATTTTTCCTTATTCTTTTTTTTTAGATACATTTTTTTCACATATTTTCCATTTGGTGGATGAATAATAAATATAGTTGCATAAATTAAATTGCATTTAAAATGTGCATACTTAACACCAACACACGACGGTGTCCATCCAATGTGTCATGTCAGAGGCACCACCACCACCACCAACACCACCACCACCAGCAGAAAACCAAGCCAAACATGTGTCGAGCTTTAATTATGTCATAACATTAGCACATCGAGGAAGGAAGGTATACACACGCACACACGTTCAGTCGGTTGGTGGTGTGATGAACATGATATGACACTATGTTGATTTTTCCAAAAAAACAAGTGAAATGTATTCAATTTGCATTTTAGCCTTCGAATGGTCGCTTCGGACATTTCGGTCCACAACAATTGGAAATGTGGTAAAAATAAATGGGTAAAAGAGTTTCGCGGTAATCATGTTTGTTCCATATTTCAATTTGCTCAGGGTTACCACATTTCAATGCGAGGAATAAAAACAACATTGGGAATAGAAATTAAATATTTATGACAATTGGAAAGAATCGAGTTTTAAATTTACCCAAAAGTGAAAATTGTGAAAATGTGTTAAAGCAAAGCTTATGCAGAAAATAAACTCCACTGTTTAACTCAGGTATAATGCTCTACAATTGATTAAAATAAAAGTAATTGGAGTCAGGAAAACTATTTTTCCAAGTACTATAAATGGTGGGACTACTTGGCGGATGATTGATAGGAAATCGTTTCTTAAACTTTGATATTCCAATTAATTGCAGTTGATGGAAATTGGAGGAAACATTTCATTGTTCCAATCAAATATTTTTGCTCTTGATTTTTCTTTGATTTTTGCTCTATGACTGAAAAGCAGGAAAATTATATTTTAATCCCCATCTTTAAGTCTTAATAATAATCATATAAATAAAATAAATCGTTTTTCATTTCTTAGCAAGTTAAATTTATTGAAATATTTCACTCTAAATGGAAGTGTTTCTTATGTAATTATCATTTTAATCGATATTGTATGTTTTTCTCATATTTTGTTTTATTTTATGAATTTAATCATAATTGTTTGAACGATTAATTGCTAAATGATTTTTATTTTCACATTTATAAGTAGTTGCTTCCTTAGAAGGCTTTTAATTAATTCATCCTTTGACAGACCTACGAGCTTTGTAGAAGTACTTCTACTACGGTTAGTCAATTGATTAGTTGCTCTTTTTTAGAATAAGAAAACTCTTGAAAAAAGTCATGATAGTCAAAGTTCGAAATTGAAAGTAATTGAAGCATCAAGAGGTAAACGATGTGTAACAATAAGAGATTAATAAAAGTCCTTTTTTAAATACATCTTCATTGAAAAGTGCATGGGTTTAACTTAAAATTTCAAAAATATTAATTTTAGTATTAGGATAACGATACAGGCATATCAATGTAATGTCAACTGTAGCATATACATATGTATATGTATATAGTATACACTCAGAATCCTTTCCATAAACTTGTTGTACATCGAAAAAGTAAAGCAAAAAATTAGATAATAAAAGCTACAAAATTAACAAAAGATAGTTTACTCCGCGAATCGATTGTTAAAAAGAATTAGATTTGCCGATTCAATGGAAAATTTAATTTAGTTTGGTTAAGTTTATAGATGAGTTAATTTATAAGACATTTATTAAAATTTATTTCTGGTAAACGACTAGGTAGAACTGACAATTTTTCTATAGCCTTTTCAAACAATTACTTTTAAGAAAAGGAAATTATATTTAAATATTGAGAGTATGATTATTAACAGAAAATTTATTACTATAAAATAAGAATTGCAATAAATGGATTTAAATCATAATCGAAAATTGTAAAATTTTAGTTCCAAAAAGTACAGATATATTAATCAATTTTAATTGTTTCATATTTCGCATCCCTGGCAAAGTACAATTAAAAATTGGTTAAAAGACATGATTTGCTTTTTCATGTTTTGATACTTGCCATTATTTTTATTTGGCTTTTCATTTACTATTTTCTTTTTTTTTTTATTTGCTACTTATGCCACAAATGTGTTGGCAACTGTCTCCCCCTCCTCCTCCCTCTCCATCATCCATCTCTTCAATTTTCTACCTATTCCTCTCACTAACTCATGCAAAACCAATTAGGTGCGGTCGTTTCGCATCGCAGCGTTGCATTTCTATCCACCGTCACCCTATCCGCAGCATTTAACCAACTTTTAATTATTCCACCGAACGTATGTACGTATATATATATGTTGTATAGTGCTTCCATAAACGACAAGTGCGAATCATTCAGATGTACGAAAAGTGCATGTTGGAATTGTTTATTTTTTTCGGGTTTTTCTTCATCGCTATTTTGCACTTTTTCTGCATTTTTTTGCCGTTCATCTAACAATAATAACAACAACTGAATAATCTGCAGCAGTTGTTTGGGCCAACATCATCTCTTAGGAATAGTGTTAGCTAAAGTCTTAGTTCGGTTTCTTCTTCTTCTACCTTCTACCATCTGCTCATTAACGGTAACTCTTGAACGTTGCTCATGCATTGCATTCGAATTTCAAGTTGGTCTGTTGGTTGGTTGGTTGGTCGGTTGGTTGGTTGACTGCAGCTTCAACTCGCTCGGTTGATTTCAGCAACCTTCCTAACACCTCAAGATGTTTTGGCACTACGCTGAGGAATTGCAAGTGGTCACTAATTGTTCCCCAATCGAACATTTTCCTAAATATGCAATTAAATTAGTAAAATGAAAATGAAACTAACTAACAAAAATTGAAAAATTTAAAAGCATATAAGCGAATTTTTCATTAGACATTTGACCCAAATTCCATTTTTTATATAGCATCTTAAAATAACAATGATAATTAAAAATGTTGTCACACAGTTTTATGTGTGTATATGGAATAAAGAATGGCGATTGCCGCCAGCTTTTATTATTAATTGAATTAAATTTTAAATAAATTAGTAGAAAATTGTATAGTTTAAAACGAATTGATTCAAAAGGAATAAAGCAGAAGAAAGATCTTTTATATGATTTACATTTATATATATTACATTGTTCAACTCTTTAAAGTGCAACGCCATCATCAAATGTTCACATTTATTCCGAGTAGATACAAAAAACATAACTCGAAACTTTAATTGTACCCAGCCGATGTTTTATATACAAAAACTTTAAAAACTTCTGGATATTTGAGGTGTCATTAGGAATGCGAGAGCATTCAGATTTATCAGGTGTCATATATTTGTAGGATGTATGTATATATGTATATATATTTATGTAGGATGGTTGTCAAATTTAGAGTTTAACTGAACATTATATGTTTTTTTCTTTATTTTTAGAAATTCATATGAAATCGTTAATTTTATTTGAAATATTATTTTTTATTAAAAATATAAATATTAAACTATTTTTTTTAATATATATTTTTTTAATATTTTAAATGAATATATCATTTGGGAAACGTTTTCTAGCAATTTGTTTTTTTCGCTCTAAAGTGGGTTATAAATATGATATGTATAAAAACTTGAATGCCAAGAAGTTTAATATCTCCTTATAATGCTTATTTTTGCAAAAAGTGGAATTTATAGAATTTTGGAAAAAATTACAGAAAAATTAAACATTTTTTTGTATGCTACCGTTTAAACATTCTATTTTCCAAATTGAAAAGGAAAAGGAAAGGGATATTTATATGTAAATCTTTATTTGAAATTAAATTAAATTACTACTCTATTCATTTCATTATTATGGTATTTTCAATATTTTCAAATAACATTTAAGAATATCAATTAAATGTTGATAAGACAAATTAAAAACTTGATTTACAAACGATATTCTAAATATGTACATCAAGAACATGATTTAGCCACTGATTAAACCGCTAAGAACATTTTTCCACTCAAACTTGACATTTGCAACATCAAACAAGTTGGATCGAACTTGAAGCAAACTCTTATATGAGTTCCAACCATAAAGAAATCGTCTCTAATGGAAAGATTTAAGAAAAGAACATATTTTTTCTTGGGTTTGGTATTTTTCTTGTTGGATTATTAAGCACTCAATATTGATCACTGAATAATTATTTGAAAATTTGTATAAGAATTTTGAGTGTAGAACTAATGCTACTTATAAGATATATACCATAAGAATAGTTAGGGCAGAAGTATAAAATTAAGAATGTTATTATTGGGTAGTTAGATATGAATGTAGTATGGATAAATAAAAAACAGCCAAAGCCAGTATCATGGCCAAAACATAACTTGATCTAAAATAAATATAATAAAATCTACATATGTATATGTAGGTACATATATACATTTAAGTATATACATATGTATGTATATATTAAAAGAGCCAGTAAACCAGAAAGAGACCTCAATACAAAAAAATTGACAAACAATAATAACATTAAAACGAAACGAAGAGCAATTGTTATTAAAATGATTAAAAGTATAAAAAATGGATGACAATTTACGTAGAGTGAAAATCTCAATTATGCATAATTTTGTGTAATTATAACGAATGTTATAAAAATTCAAGCATGATATATATTTTTAATTCAATATGTTCGTCCATCAGTTATTGAAATTAAACATTGATTTTAATTGAATAATTTACTATGAAAGCATATTTATATGCTTGGCAATTTGGCAATAAAGTGATTTAATAAACGAATGAATGAATGAATGAATGAATGAAAAGAGGAGAAAAACGAGAGTTGTCATAGCAAATAATGTAATACAATAGGGAGTTATGTTTGATGGGCGGGTGTTGTTGTCGTTGTTATTGTTGTTGTTGTTGGAACAGTGGTTATATGATATTATGCGGCAGTTTAGACAAAAGACTGACTCAAGACAATGCAACGCTAACAGCACCACCAACTAAAAAAGAAAAAAAGAAGCAGTAGAAAAAAGGCTATAGAAGGCGGAGGGCGTTACAACATGATTAAATTGTAGCACACTCACAAAACACTAAAAAAAATAAAAAACAAAAACGGAGTTGTGTTTTACACTCACTCTTCACACAGAGCAACCAACTGTTGATATGCCCGGCTGGTCAAAAGAGTTTCGCATTATAATTTACTAGCACCGGTCGGTCTCAAAACCAGCCACCGATTTTACTCGAGCGTTACAATGACAGCAGTGCGAGGGAGGAGATGAAAAGAAATAGGGGGCGGGCGGTAGTGGAATTCGTGCGGCACTTGTGACGCTTCACCCGCACACGCCTGGCATTTGCCAACAGTTAAATGAAATACACTGAGAGGAATAGTACACTCATATTTATATTATAAATAATATATAACAAATTTATTTGCAATCCTTAATATAAACTAAATCTTTAAGGAATTCAGGGTTTAAGATAAGAATTTATTTCAAAATTTTCTAAGAAAATTTAGCAAGAAGTAGAATCTTTTAAGCACTCTTTTTGCTACTCGTTGCTCTTGTAATTCACAACTGATTTAAGCTTTAAAGCAACGGAATGGCATTGAAATTTAAGTACCTTGAAGGAGAGATTTCAGTGGGTCTGCTAGGCAGAAAAGAAAACCTTACAAATACCAAAAAGTTCTAGAAAATATTTAAGAAAAACCTGTAAAGTTTTTTAATGATGTTTATAAGACTTACCTTATAGACTTTTATCCTTATTTTTTTAAATATCTAAGATTTCAACAGATTCACCATATAGTGCTGGAAGAAAAATATGCGTCAAGATATAAAAAAAAACATATTTTTATATAATAGTTATATACATATTTCAATAATTTTGCTTTTAAATTCTTATTATATGCGAAAATCTGCTTAAAGCAATTTAAAATTGATTTAACAAATAACTGAGTTTTACCTATAAAATAATTGAAGCTTATTAAAACTAATTCATAAAAAGAAAAGCTTTTCTTGTTCTGCTTTGTAAAGTTTTCATCGTTGTTTCTTTAAGTGTACTTTATAATCTTGGCTTTAAAAAAATAATGACATAATGACTATACATTATTGTCACTTCAAGTTTTTTTTTTTCCAGTGTCTGGGTTCATTTACTATTTGATCTGCTTGCCATTCCCTTATTGCACATGGCAAAACTTAAGACACATTTCAATGCGGCGGTAATTACTTGATTACAACTGCATAATCCCCCCATATTCTTTCCCCCTCTTTTATCTAAAAGCCATAATTTGGCTAGCCAATCAATTGGTTTGCCTTTGGATGCGCATAAATTAACAAAGAGCATCTAGAAATTGTGTGTCAACAATTTGACTTAAAATTTAAATTCAATTTGCATTTGTTTCAATTCGACTAAAAGGTGCGAGCCCTGAGAAATGGAAATAGGGAGAGAAAAATCAGAAAGAGAAAAAAATAGATGGAACCTGTGATAAAGGCAGGAAGGGGAGGAGGGGGGGGTGGTGATGGCGGCAAATGCAAAGACTCTGACTCTTGGAAAAGACAATATAAAATGGGCAAACTAAATGACCAACAAAAAAAATATACAGAGAAAGGAGAAAAGAGAATGGAAAAATTCTATGCAATCGTTGAGGAATATTTAATGAATACTGAATGAGTGTATCTGAGTGTACACAGAACTCGAATATCAATTGGGTTAAAATATCTACGGGACGACAGAGATAGAGATAGAGAGAGAGAGAGAGAGAGAGAGAGAAAGAGACAGAGAAAGAGACGGAGAAGAGGAGAGAAGGTTGGCACCTAACCAGTTTGTTGCATTTTAGATGACTTTTGTTTGAAAATTGTTAGTTGGGCCCTTTTTTCTTATTCTGGCTCTTAGAATGTGTTGAGAGAGAAAGAAAAACCGAACAACTTTATTGATTTTAATATGAAATTAGCAAAAGAGACAACTAAGTGGGAGTATCGTTAGACCTATTCGACTTAAGATAAATGCAACATGTACCTGAACTGAATACCTTTTCGATTTGTGTTCGTTTAATCATTTGGGTTAAAGTTAAATGAACTTTAAATGACCTACACCACGTGGATTTTTTTGGAGATATTCGTAGATGGAAAATGTACAAAAAATGTAAATGTAATATTTACCTTGATGTGGGGGCCAGATACGGATTAAGTAATTCAATGTCAAGAGGCTAGACATAGTGTAGAGGAGTAGGCCATTAAAGTAGGCATTTATATATGTATATATAAATAATTATGATTGCCATTCACCTTTATCAGGCTGCAAGTCAGACAACTTTGTTTGCATTTTACCTACTCTTAGATTTAATCAAGTTTTCTTAATTATATTTTATCGTGTAATCGCTACTTTGTAATGAGATAATTAATAATACAAAATACTGTAATATTATTTTAAGTATTTTTGAATTGTGATAAGAAAATAATTTGGTATATATTACATTCATTCCGATTTCCAGCACAAGGTTTTTCAGAGCTATTTCTTAAGCTTCACTTCATTAAAATGGATCCTATAATAGATAAAATTCATTCAAATCTTTGAAAAGTATTTTACTTTGAAATGGATTTAAACCTTAAATTTATATCACTCCGTTCCTGCATTCAAGACTATTTAATTTAACTAAAATAATAGGAATTAACTGGTAATCGATATATATACTGGTTATACTATACCACATATATATGCACTTTGATTACAATATGTGGGAATATAATACTTTGACCTCTTTGGGGAATCGAAACACGTCCAAATCATGTAACTGGTTAATTGCCATAATTTGATATATTTCCCATTTAGCTTTATCTACCGTGTCGAATGAATTAATGGCCATTTTATCAATTGAAAAAGAAACAAACAAAGAAAAACGTTTGCATAAATAATATATATATAGATACGCAATATAAACATATATATATATATATACATATATATATTTAAATTTTTTTGTCTTTTTGCCACATTTGGCAATGCGAAATGCATAAATATTCAATTAGATATGTAAAATTACGCAACGGCCTATGCAAATAAATATTGTTTGTAATATTTTTATGCCAATTCAAAGTAGCAACAACAACAATAGCAACAACAACATTCACAATAACTCACTTCACCATTATAATTATTTATGCAATAAAATTCAAAGAGCTATATTTAGATGAAACAAAGACAAAAATAAAATAAAAAAGAAAAAAAAAAAAAAAATAATCAAAAACTGAAAACTCACGCATTATAAATTAGGCAGAAAGTATAATAATTCACGAAACAACAAATCAAAATGTCAGCAAAAAAAAAAAAGAAGAAAGAAATAGAAGAAAAACAAAGTAAAGGAAACAAATGAGAAGAAATTAGTGCAAACAAATCGAAATGTCAATACACTATAATTTGCAATAATTTTATGATAAAAGATACGAAATTAAAAAAACGGAAAGAGTAACTAAATACCTATTAAAACATAAGAAAGGTCCAGTAAGCTTTAAAAAATAAATCAAAATCAGTAATTAGTAGTTCATGATTAGGTGAAATCAAAACCAAAATTCCAGCTTACAAAATAAGCAATTTATTAATATAATTATAGTTATATACCTGAAGAGCTGGTATTGTAAATAAATAAATAAAAAATTTTATGAATACGGAAAGTTTATTTTATTTCTTGAAAAGTCAGTTAGTAGTCCGATTTTGGCAAAATTTGTCATAATATTTATATGAGATTTTCAAACGTACGTAGAATAGTTTTATCATTCTGATCTCTACTATTAATAATAATATAATCAAAAGATTTCGCTAGTGACATTGATAAGCATTGAAATTGATTACTAAAATTCAAACTTAAGCTTAACTTTTAATTATATTTATATTATTCATTTTATTTATAAGTATACATATATTTAAATATATTTGTAAATAACCCTTTATTTGTAAACTTAGCTTATCTTTTTTAGGTGGTAATCAATTAATTATAAATATATATTCAAAATAACTAAGGAAATATTTTAATTCGTTAATTGATTAACATGTTGAATTTCGAAAGATTTAATTAATGCCTCTAATACTTATTGTAGATTCAATATGAATCAAAAGTTATCATTGCTTTATTATTACTTTAGATAATTTTGAAATTTTAAGCATATTTTAGACATATGTAAGTATTAGTTAAATATTTGTTTCCATGTGCATTATGTTCGTGGTATAAATCAAATCAATTCATTTGCTTAATTTGGTTAAAAAGGCATATTTCAAGATTTTTTTCTAAAGTTAAAATTTATTATTATTAATATTAATTAAAAAGCACTTTACATGATTGGAGTGGTTAAAAAAGTAAATTTAAATAATTTTTTTAGGCTTTAAAAACAGCTATAAATTAAATGTTTTTTTTTTAACTTTTGCTGTTTTTTCCATTGTTTTTATTATTGACAATAAATCAAATTTATGTTTGATGATTTTTGCTTTCGAAAAGACTTGCTTGACCATAGCTGGAATCAATAAAAACTATTGACAGCATTACGATTAAATAAAAACTATTAATTAAAGGTTTTTATTAATTCAATTACATAATAAAAGTTTTATATATTATCTTAATATAAACAATTGTCAGTTTCTCGATAAACCAATAAATTTAATTAAAGGTGTCTATATAGTTTTAAGTAGTTATTTAGATATATATATATATATATATATATATATATAGAGAGAGAGAGAGAGAGAGAGAAAAAGAGAAAGTAATCTTATTGTCTACATATTCTATATTTTTAAAATTGTCAAAACTTCAAGATAATCCAAGAAAGTAAGAGATAATCGCTTACTTACTTACGCTTTTGGGCATGACAAACATCTATGCAAATTCGATATACCCAAATATTGGAATATTATATATCTATAGTAAAATCAAAGCGAACGTTATTTAAATGGCATTTAACAAAGTGGAGGCCAACTTCGCCGTCCGAAAATCACTTTCATTTGCAACTCATTAAAATTATAATGACAGCATTATTATTATTATCATTTGGCCAAAAAAAAAGAAGAAAAATTTGCAATATCAGAGAAATTATTGTTTTGGGCCATAAATCATAGGAGTTTTGTCTAAGGAGATGATGGTGGTTAAAGATACCATTGAGTTTTGGTTACGCTCGGTTTACCTATACCAGAGATAGGTTTGCCTCAATGAATTTTAATGACTTATTAGTGATTGCGCGAATTACAATTTAATTGTTTGATAAATGTGTCAAAGTTGAAAAGGGTAATTGAATGGCATTAGATGGTCATTAATGCATGTCATGTATCGATTTAAATAGATATTAAAGGGAGATATATTAACTAAAATTTAACTATAAGTTAAGTAAGTAAGTTTAAGTTATGCTTAGGTTATTTGTTTTAACATTTGATTTTTAAATACATAGATTCGGTTACTTTTGGCCTCTCAAAAAATCCCCCAGGATAATAAAAGATATCCAACTTATAACCAACCAAGTTCTTATCACGTGAATATTTCTATAGGTAGCACACACACACACACACACACACACACACTTTACGAATGACTTTGTGGCCTTTTCGGCAAAGTTTTTCATTTCATAAACTCGTTGTGTATATTTGAAGTAGCCATAGAAGGTCGGCCAACTGAACAACAAAAAAGTACTGAATGCACACTCGAATAAGATTTGGTCGCGTTTGTTGTGTGCTCTGCTCCATAGGGAAACATATAAAAATAGACAGACAATTTTTATTTTCTCATTTTTTTTTTTGTAAAGTTTTCTTCTTTTGTTTGTCTCATTGTATTGTAGTTGGGGCAAAGGTAAAGTAAAAGTAAAACCAAAAATTGTTCATTGGATTTGTTGTTCAAAATGAACAGACCAAGGAAAAAAAAAAACTGTAAAGAAAACAATAGTTGAGCCGCCTCATAAAAAGGAATGAGTAAAAGCCCTTTTTTATTCACTCTGCTGTGGAATGTGACAAAAAAAAAAAAAAACAGTTGATTAAATTGATGAAGTTGAACAAAGAAAACAAAAAAAGATGAAAAAAACAATCAATGTTGACTCTTGTCACATTGACGAATAAGAGATGCCCTGCAGCAATTAAAAGGACTTACAGATAGATAATCGAGTAGGTTAATAAACAAATAATAACTATTTACATACTTAACCAAGCACAATTAAATTTTAAATAATTTTACTTATTGATAAAAGCTACAAACAAATTAATGCAAATTTAAATATGCTTCTGAAATGCAGTAGTATTTTATATAGCAGCTTAAAACCAAATGGTTTGACCCCAAACTTTCCAAATGTTTTTTTACAATTGACTTTTTTTCTGGGTTGCACTTTGTCACTCTTTAAAAAAAGCATTTAACTTGCATTTTCACCACCAATTGAAATTATTTTTAATAAAATAAAAAATTTATAAAAAAAACCAAGAGTATAACAACAAGTATGTATTTAAAGCCCTTTTGATTTCATTTGGTGGTTGCGAACTCTTGATATTTCTTTCCCTTGAAAATAAATAAAATAAAAGAAAATTCAATTACCATGGTTAAACAAATTTATTTTTCTATGTGGTCAACACAAAAATTATAAATAATCTTTCACATCATTATCATAGTTTCATTTTGAAATCAAAGATACATATATAAGTTTCATTCGTAGAAGTTTTTGAATAAATACCTAAAGAAAATTTGAAAATGAGATTATATCCAGGTGAAAATTTAAAGCCCGAAAGACTAAAGCTTCTTTTAACTAACTTTTAGTGGAGTTGTTAGATTGGTTACTTTTCGCTAAACTGAATTAAATGGTCTACATATGGTCTGGCTGTAATCCTCTACTAAACTATAGAAAATATTGCGAAGGAAAGCATTTTCGAATTACCGATTTAAGATAAGTTTTCCTTCAAATTATTTTACGCACTTCAAACAGCAAATTAATATTATTATATTTTATTTATCCCATGTTTGAGAAAAAATAAACTCCAGTTATCCTGCAAATTTCTAGTAAAATTTAAATTTTAAAATAATTGACTTCAGTTAGACTTTATCCCAACACAATCCCACAATGTGAAACACACACACACTCTAAACAGGAAATTCAAATTAGTTTAACATTAGAAAATAAATATTTAGCAAAGGTTAAACTAAAATGTAATTCAATTTTATAAATTTACCTCTTACATTCGTATTAATATTACAACTTTTTGTTCGTCTGCATTTTGTAATAAATAGTTTCTTTTTTTTTCATTTGGATTGCGAAAGAGGAAGAATACATTTTCCGCATTTTTCATTTTCATCATTTTAATTTCGAAATAATCAACCTTTTGACGGAGACAACGTGCTCTACTTTAATGAAGAAAACCCCCCTTCCCTTTAACAGAGAGTGAGAGAGAGATAAACTAAAAGAGATACTAAAAGGGAGAGTGGAAAATAAATTGAAAACTCAAATCAAAAAGTCAAGCCAAAAGCAACAAAGAAAATTCTCAAATGGCAGTTGTAATCATTTTATTTTTCTGTTTTTCAACCTTTATTTAAATTTATTTAATATTTAAAATATTTATTTTTGCCGTCAGTCAGACCAAACAGACCTGGAAAGATTTATGCCTGCACGATTATGTTGGAACACGCTTTTAGGCTTTTGGCATGACGATGACTTATGTTGGGGTCTCTCTCACTTTGTGAGGCGGGAGGGGGGGGAGGAGTAATGGCTGGCAGATGAATGACTCTTTTTTTTTTTTCTTTGCAGATTCGCCAAATCGTGTTTGCACGCGGGCATTATGCAATCTGCCTCAGCAACTCGTTATTTTCATTTCAAGACTGGCTTTGCCTCACTTGGCAAGTTTTTTTTTTCTACTTCTTTTCTTATGTATTTTTGGCAACTGCAACTTTTGGCGACCTTGAGGAAATAAATGTAAACGCCTTCCAACCATGCCAAGGAATCGACAACTCGCAAGAGAAAAATAAAAAAAAAAAAAAAAAAAAAAAAGTTTTTAAGGTGCAGACCCTCAATGAAACTTAGGTTTTTGTGTTGCCCTTCCCGCTGGGCACCTCATTATACAAATGGTCACAATGAACTTGAGGTCTCTGAGGGTCAACCATAACTGGTAAATGAAGGGCAAAGATAGCTCTAAAGTTGTAAAAAGATACAAAGATGAAATAAAGTCAAGCCAGTTTATAGAAGGAAAGTTTTAGCGGTAGGATTAGCGAAATACTAGACAACAATTGCCTTCGCTTTTTGTATGTTTTAAAAGACTTCCACGAATAAACCGGCTTTGCTTTAATTTATGCAGCTATTTTTCTTGAAGAATATTTAAATACTGAAAGTGCTCTTTATAAATAGGAAGTAGATTTAATCTTTAGCAACTGGCCTCTTTTAATAGGAGTATCTCTTATGGATATATATTTTATAGATATATAAAGATTTAGTGGAACTTTCAGTGGTTCATTATGCATAGTATTTCAGTAGAAAAATTTTATTAATTGTATATTTCATTAAATGCACGGCAACTGGAATCGAACCAATTAACAAATGACAAGCTTAACATGGATATCAAATTCTTGCAAAAATTTCCTACATTTTCCATATTTAATAAATTTTTCACATGTGTTAAATAAATGTCAAAATATTTCATAATTACGAGTGCCGCTCATCATTATTTCAACATAATTTGCATTATTATTGTTGTTCTTGTTAGATTTATTGCCTTATGATATTTGAAACAAGTTGAAAATTAATTATTCAATTTATGCTGGCAATTGAATTAAATGCCAGACAGACAAAAATATCCATTTTTGCCTCATTTCAACTATGCCACTTTTGGGCGTAAATTTTGCGCTTCAATTAACGTAACCAAATAGTCCAAACCAAACCAAAAAAAAAAAAAAAACGGCCAGAGGACCGATCTCGGACCATCGATAGCCAAAGGCAAGGGGAAACAACAACAGCCCACATACTAGACCATTCGACAAAATGCAATTTTAGAGTGAGTGTGAAAATTGCTAGGAATCGTAAATTTTGTACAATTTGAACTCGAAAGTCGTTAAATGTAACACAGGCCACAGGCAAAAAGGAACGACAAGGCAACGTCACGGTTTGCTAACATGAAATAGTGGCCGAATGGAGATGGAGGGAAGGGGAATGGGAGATGGGGGGGGATACGCATACCACGTACCCATTTTCACGAAAGCCAAACTAGGAAAATTGGGTCACTGAGGCGAGCAAAGAAGGCAAAGAGGAACTATGTATAACAGGAGCAATTGAAATGATTCGCAATTGGTTACTGGAAGTGGGCTAATGCAGGACGCAAAGGAGATGCCCTTATAAAGGAGGGGGAGCGGGAGCGGTACGTGTGTGCACCTATCGTTTTAATAGGACTGCAGCGAAATTGAAATCCTCCCTTCCCCCCCATACCTCCTATCAATTGAAGGTTATACGTTTTAAGCGTAATAAGTAAATTTCCACAAAAAGTGCTCATCGCGTTGAACGTTCTTAGGGATGCGAATTTTGAAATATTTATCCCGTTTTAAGATACTAAAAGCCTTTAAATATTTTTGGTTTACATGATCTAAGAACTTTATATTTCGAATTTTAATTTAATGCATTGCATTTTTAGATTAAACTGTATAATACAGGATTAAATTTGTTTTAGTTTTAGATAATTTTAAAAACGATTTGGAAAGATAAAAATAAATAAGCATAATTTGTAATATATTTTCTAAGCGAAAACTGGCAATCGTCTGTATATTAAATACAGATAATATTTTGCTAATTAAAGCCAAACTTCGAAAGGTTTTATGTAAATTTAAAATTTTTCGAAAATGAGACCAATCAACTAAAAGTGAAGACTGCCGATCTCGATCCACAAATAATGTGGCTAATGAATTTGAGTTCCTTACTTTTCTAATCTTTTTTACAAAGGTCCTTCAATATTTTAGATAAAGTTTTAGAATATGCGCACTTCAAAAAGATTAAGAAAAGAAGTATTAAAAAATAGAAACATTTTTTGAAACTTTCTTTCTGAATCGCAAAACCTGAGAAAGTTCTTATAAGTACATGTACTTCAAAGCAAGGAAAACTTGTGATTTTTTTTCGAGATTTTTATAATGCATTATTAAGTCAGGAAAAAAAGACTATTTTCATCATTTGAAAATTAATTGCTGAGACATACATACATATACATACGTAAATATAATTTAATGTATAGTCATATTTAAATTTTATTTAGTTCGGAGACATAAAACTTTATACAACTCCCTAACCCCCTTGTGACAATAACATGGTATGTATTCCATTTAGAGGGCTCGTAGAGTGCAGATGGACTTTCATCCAATTAATGTTGTATCCAGAATCTACACATCTTTGTTCTAGTATCTGCTTAAATATTAATCATTTCTATACAAAGCTACGATTATCTATATATTTATATTATTTGTCGGTGCCTTAAACTAGATTTCTTTCTAGTTAGATGAATTTATTAAACAAATTGTGAACTCTTTTTAAAGAAGAATAACGAAAATCAGCACTACTTAAGATATTAGTATAGCGCATAAATACTGATCTAAAAGTTAGAGGAACTGTCTATCTATGTATATAAAAGATAGAGGAACTATAAACATTCTCTTTTATGACAATTTTCGATATGCATATTATTATAAATTCATGATCATAACAATTTATGACATGATAACAAAAAACAAATAATAATCATTCAAGTTAAGACTAATCCTTCGTGTTTCTTGGTACTTTGCTATCTCAATTTGCCAGCCCTACAATATTTAATGTTCGCCATATTTCCACTTTCGCATGCAATAAGAAACGAAAATTACTTATAAGAGCTCTTAAATGTTTATTTCTACCATCTTCTACACTCTAATGCCGCTGCCGCCTCTTTCATGGGCCACTCCCACAAACTATTTTAGTTCATCCTTCAGCTACTTAAGACCCAAGGCAGTTTTTATATTTATACATATTTTTTTAACAAGTAGGAGCGCGTTTGCCCTTCCTGCGAAATAAGGATGAATGGGCTCTTGAGTTTGAGTGTAAGTGTTTGCATCTCTGAAATACGACTACAACGATGAGTGAGAGAGAAGGCACCAAGTATCGCATCTTTTCTCGCATTTTCCCTTGTTATTCCTTTATTTTTTTATTTTTGGGCCAAAAATGATTTTCTTCCATGCTTAAATTTCGATTTAAAATGGACGCTCAAGACCATAAATCCAACGCACACACAGACACACACATGCCCGATAACTGTTAAAATAATGCAGTAAATATGTGGAGAAAAAAAAAAAGGAAACCAATGGACAACAACAATAATAAAGTAAAAGAGAACTAAACAAAACCGTTATCTCAACAGCAAACAAAACTTCTGGTAGAACAAAATGCAAACATTTTTTCTTTCCTTTACTTTTCTCTCCTTTTCTCTGCTCTGTTATTTTTCCATCGTTTTCCTTTTGCTTTTCGCTGAAAATGAAAACACATTTTGAGAGAAGGGGGAGGGGGGTGGAACTAGGTGCCACTACAAGGATGTGTGTTTGTGTTTGTGTGTGTGTGGCATATTTGCGGGAATATTTGCAATGGCTGTTAGCATTTTTTTAGTCGCCCTTGCGGCACTGTGAAGTGTCCTACCCCAAACAATTTCACCTATTGCATGGAAGTGTGTGTATTGGTGTATATATACACGCACACATATATTATAGTCGTTTATGCATTTATTTTCCCATTTAAATTTGTTGCATTTTAATGCTGGAAAATAGCTGAGGTGGAATCGGAAAATATATAGCTGTGGCAACTTTTTTTTGGAGACACGTTTCGGCATCGATTAGAAACTAAAACTTTGAAAATAATTAAAAATAATATATATGTACATTGAAATTTCAAATTTTCAAAATATTTATCAATATCAAAATAAATATCAAAATTACGAAACTAATGAAGATATATAAAAGTGATTAGAATACATTATTTTCAAATAAAAATTCATTTAATACAAATTTATGATTAATAAATTGAAAGTATCAGTATATTATGTATTACTTTGATGTATTATTATAAACTTTTCAGGTGCTAATTCATTGTAAAAATACCAACAACTTTTTATCGACTTGTTATGGGTAATAAATATTTCGTTGATTTATGTTCTTCATTATGTCTTTACCATATACCATCTAATCATTTAGATAGTCATATACGACTGGAACCATAATTATTAACATTAAGATTTATTGATAATCAAAAGCAATAATAAATCCTTAATACTTTTATGTAGACGATTCACTTCACAGTATCAGAAATTTTATGGATTGTTTAATTTATAAAAAAACTAATTGGGTTTTTATTTACGCAAACCTTTCCAGAGATCGTTTTTTAAAGATATATGACTTGAAAGTTGGAGTGGAATATGAGTCAATTGACCTTTTCAATCTTTTGAAATTTTCGAATGTATAATAAGTATTTTCTCTAATAAAGGTTGTTAGATTTTCATTACGATATTTAATGTTTTAGTATTTTTAAAGTTTGCTAAATTATAGTTTTTGAAATTGTATTTTGCTTCTGACTATGTGGTTTGGTTATATATAAGATATCGAAGTCTAGAAATAATTTAATTACAAGCCTACCGCACAACTTATCATTAAGATTTCCGTATAAAATCTTTGAAATAGAGGAAATAATTTGTATTTAGTCGACCCAAAAAATTATAGCCTAAGAAGCTGATTTATCAGATTCTATATCGAAGATATAACTGAAAGATTTGAATATAAACTAAAACATAAATACAAATGCATATGTAAGGATATGATATATATTGATTTTGCTTTAGTTTCCAATTATATAATTCTTATATTGTAAGTATATAGAATATAAATGTTATACATATAGGCAAATTGTTACTTTTTTCAGTTGTTCAATTTTAAAGATAAATTGCAAATATAAAATATTTAAATAGAAAATGATGATTGAGAATCTTTAACTATCTATTGTAAGAATAATATAAGACGTTTCAATCAAACTGAATTTGTGTGCTATCATTTAGAGGGTATCTATTGCAGTTCCCATTGGGTAATTGATATAGAATCAAAGGGAAATGTAAAATATTCTACATATTCGCGCATTTTATCGCAAATCAAATTGTTACACTCATTTCACATAACTCTATAAGCCAATCAAATAGATGTTTATTTACAACCAAATCCCTTAAAGATTTCCATTCCATTTTCGTTTACTTTGAGAGTCCCTCCTTTGAGGCTCGCCGAGTGTATTGCAAACATTTGAAAATAACTGTATTAGATAACCTCGATGGGTAATGTCAATGCCAAAACTTCTGTGCCGCAGCGGCCATGACTTGGTCCGTGTAGTTGAAATTTGCCAAGATGATTTGTGATTTGTGCACCCATGGATTGACACTTGAAATCAAGCAAAATTCAAACACGTAGTGATAAAACGAATGGTTCTATGCTATATACATACATACAAATATATATATATATATATATGTATACTATATAGATGGCAAAGACATAAATTTTGTGTCTACATGTGGGTGCGTGTGTGCGTTTATATTTGCTCCTGTTTTTCTATGGCAAACAGACAGGGAAACAAACATACATACATACAAACAAACAAACAAACGAATGAACGAATACCGAGCAAACAAATAAAATGCCAGAGCTAAACGAGCTCGGATGTTGGGGCTAGGATGCGCTAACCAAGGCAAGGTTCAAGGACAAACAGAATTGTGGTTCTGCTACTTCACAACCCACATGCATAATTTGCGGTCAACGCACAAAGAGAGAGACAGAGAGATAGAGAGAGGAAGCGAGTGAGGGATAGAGAGAGAAAATGTTATTTAAATGAAGTAAGGTTTCACCGTCCTCTTAGTTAAGCTAGAGTCTAAAATGCTTTGGGTCATTATTCAAAGCCCTGGACTAAGTCGGCTTAGTCGTTTCACAATGAAAATATCACGTATACGTCATGTTTGACACATTTATATTCCCAACTGTCCGTTTAAAGTTAAAAAAGATAATCATAAGAATTTTTAAATTTTTATTGCAATAACGTATATTAAATGCTTTAGTTAGGTATTAAATATCGCCAATTTTTGTTAATTTTTTTAAGGTGTGTAAAAGTAGATAAGATTCAAAATATATTCCAATTAGATCTCTGATTTTCTAGTTACAAAAATGATAACTAATAATTTTATTTGTAGCTAAATTGACTTAAATATCACTACCGTCGAGATTTTCACCTCGATTTTTGGTTTACTCTCTTTTAGCATTTTATGTAGTATAGTATATTATATCCCTATCTGATTGGAGAGCAGTGGCTGTCGACTAAATCTAATTTCCCTACTAGTTCTATATATTGGAATGAAAGGGTGGCAACTATATCCTTATCCTCATTTAGGAACTTCTTAGTCATTTTAGTTGGGTACAATTCGAAGCCCGCCTCATATTACGGCTATTTTGAATACCAAGTTTTTTAGGCCTATTAGGCTAACTATTCGTAACTTATGGTCTCTCTTGCTACACTATAAAACTGATTAGTTGATGTTTTAAATTTAATTTTTCTTCAAATTTTTAATAAGACAATTTCATTTTTGAGATTTATTCTACTTCCATATATATTTCATAAATCGTTTCGAGTATAGATTACCAAATATACTACAGACTCAAAGCTATCGCCATCCTATCATAGGTAATGCCAACCCAAATGTCAGTCTCGAGGGGTCAGAAATGAAAGATAAATCCTAAACCCACAAATGACCTTATCCTATTATATTATATTTCAGAGAGTTTTTTATAATTCATCTTAAAAATCAATTAAACTGAAGTTTAGGTTGTGCATATTTCTGGTGAAATTCATTGCCAAAACACCATTGAGATGGCCTAAATATGTGTGAAATCAAATGCTTGGCATTTTTCGCCATTTTGATGCTGCGCCTGCCTTTATATGTCACACACAATTCTCTCCTACTGTCTGGGCCTAAATAAAGTAATAAATCAGTGAAATATAATACATCACCTGTGGCCAAATGCAAAGTCCAACCGCCCTGTTTTCCCTCTTCCTTCTCTCGGATTTTGCAAAGAATTCAAATACCTTTCTACCTGCCGGCCTCATAAATAATAAGGCCAGTAAAAATGACATATTTCTTTATCATGCCCAAGGTTTAGCCTAGGTCAAAGGTTTATATTTTTATTGTGTGTGTGTCCGTGTGTGTGTGTATGTGTATGGGTATGCCTTTGACTATTTATTAGCTACGGTTTTTATTTTTGCTCTTTCTGCACAAAGGCAGAAATTAATTAAGGTTCAATTTGGCTTGTCAACGCAAAAAAAAATAAATAAAAAGAAAAAAAAAGAAAAAACAAGATGAATAAATGCAATTTTTCTCCTCTTTTTACCCCAAGTTACTTTAACCATATTAAAAATGAGTTAGTAATTTATGTTGAGTAAGGATATCGTGACAATTTGGGATAAAAAAATGGAATGCTTAAATCTTTTTTTAATTTGTCTGTAAATGTGAGGAAGTTATATTTTATCCACATTTTCAACCAAATATTTTACTTAATCTCAAAGTCTTTATCTATCTCCTTTACTTAACGCAGTTTTTGCAAATATTATGAAAAGTATTAATAGACCATTAAAACTCTCCTTTACTTTACATTTTTCTACTTTTAATGTCTTTAATATACCCTTTCCTTTGGCTTTGCTGTCAGGGCATACCAATAGAAGCTACTTTGTTGCCCAGAGAGATTGCATCAAAGGAAGCCCGTCAAAGTCTTTGACGTCAAATATCGATAAATGAAAGAAATGATTTTGATTAAAGTAGACAAAAAGGGAAAGAGGAAATGCATACAAGACCCAGGAGACCACAGTCTAGGATACTGAATGAGATGAATAAAAATTAATTAAGTTTTAGTTTCAAAAAGGGCTTTTAAATTGCAGCCAACAAGGTGGATAAAAAATGTAATTTTATTATGGAATCTTGAGGAATATATTTAGTATATTTTTTTATATTAATCATTTATGAATGGGAAAAAAACATTGCGAGAGTACTTCATGTGTTTCTCAATAGTTTCAGAGAGACTCAAAAAATTTAAAGAAAAAATATTCCAAAAGTAATAGTTATAGTATATCGTAATAATTTTCATCATTTCTTCTAAAATAAAATGCACTTGACAGACATTAAAAAATTATTATCACTTATAGGTGATATCAAATGATTTTAGTTATATGACTATTACATACTGTATACCGTTTATTGGATTAATTTCTAATTGCCTTCAATGTTAGCAACCACTGAGCCAATAATGCCAAATAATTTAATGAAATTCTCAGTTTGAGATGATGATAAGACCCAGATATGCGGTCAAAATGCAATTGAAATTAGAGTTAATTGCACATGTGCCAATAGGCACAATTTGATAATAATGCGGCATTTAAATCGAATTCCCCCTTATTTTTTCGTAACGATAATCGAAACCTATTAAACCGCAAGAGCAATTGAATGAGAGTGTCAAATTTCCATTTCTTTCTCTTTATTAATCAAACACCTGCCGATTGACACGTGGCTTTTGAAAGTTGTTCAAATTTTATTGTAACCGCAACATCAAACATCATTAAAATCTGCTGAATACAAGTGAAAAATGTACGTGTGCGAAGGTTAATTTAAGAGTTGTGAGTAATACATATATATAATATTTAAGGGTGTGGGCAGACAAAGAGAAGTATTGCATATCCTTTAGATTTGAAGAAGTTTTATGCTAATTATATATAAAAATTTCTAGTCCGAAAATATCTGGTATTTCGAGCTACCGAGCTATAGGAAGGCCTTTCATATATTTGAAGATTAACTTCGCATGTTTACCTAGAAATATTCTTCTTTAAAAAAATGCTCATCAATCTGACAATTTCATGTCTGATTTTAACGGTCATATTTTTATACAAAAAGAAAGTTCTTCCTTAGCTCGAACATAATGTGTTAAATTAACTATCATTATTTTTGCATCAACCCTCTTAAAGTATGCTTGTTTACGACGATTATTGTCCAGTTAGTTTTTGCTGTCAAAAAGGACCAATTTACATATGCAAATAATATTTTACTACAGAGGACAAGAGAGAGAGAAAGAGAGAGAGAGAGAGAGGGGGGAAAGGACAAAGGACTTTAACAATACGCAAAGGATATAAATTTCAATATAAATTTCTTTTACAGGAAATGATTTGCCTGCTGATTTCATATTTGTTCAAGCCTAAATTAATTTTTGGCAAATTCGCTTACGCAGCCATGGAAAAAGAGACAAAGAGTGTATGGGAGAGAGAGAGAGGAGAGTGGGAGAGTGGGTGGGGAGAGTGGGAGTGGGGAGTAAGAGGTAAAAGGAATTTTACATGGAATTTGTTTGACTGTAAAATGTTTTAGTTATGTCATATTAATTTAGTTGTAAACTTCTAAAATTTTACATTACACAGAGAAAAAAGTTCCCATAAATGGAATCTGGCCATTGAATAATTTACCTAGCAACAGTTTTCAGTAGTAGGGGTGAGGGGAGGGGTTCACTCTAACAGGACATAAAACGTTCACTAAGCCAAGTTAGTCAATTTTCTGATGCAGAAAAATGTTCATTAAAAGTTGATAAAAATTATACTACATAATTGATACACTGTAGAAAATTTGGCAATACTAAGCAATGCAATTCATAAGATGATAATAAAATCAAACAAATTTTTAACAAAATTTTTAAGGATATATAAACATACAAACATTTTCCATAAGGAGGCTTTTCTGTTTAATAAATTATAAAATAATAAATAAATAATAGTACCTATAAGAATAAAAAAATTTATAAATTTTTAAATATTCTAAAAATATTTATACATATATATTATATAATGGCCATTGTATTTAATGCAATTTGTCATCATTAGCTGGCTAGATACTTGAGTAAGTTACTTTCAGTTAGTTGGCCATATTGATTGGCAACAACAACAAATACAAATGACTTGAAGCGCCACCAAAGGCGCCTATGGTCATTTATTTGTAGTTTGCCTTGTTAGCATAAAATATAAGGCCCGCATCCGTGTTATATATATATGTAGGTATAAATAGTTTGAATATTATGGCAAAGTGCACAATATGGCACATAATAATTCACAATGAGCCGCGAAATGATTTATGGCTAGTCACGCCAAAGGAAAAGGAAAAGCAAAATTTGTAAGTGACTCTTCACTTAGCCATCGGTTAATAATCCAAAGAATTCGATACAATGACGACTATATATAAAAAAGGTCTGAGCTATGTAATGATTTTTAGTTTATAATCGCAAATCTTTTAAGCTGTGATTTGTTCCTCTTGAACTGCTTTGGCGTAAGTTAAAGACAATGTCATTGGGTTTTGATTTACTTTCATTCTCTCATCCTGGCATCTCAATTTTGTTTATTCCTCTTAAGCTATTAGCATAATCGATGGCACTTTGTTTTCTCAGCTTTTGCTCTGTTTGTTGGATAAATTGTTTTTGCTACTGTTTGTTGCCTGGACGATGCCTGGAAACAAATTAATTAACCATGTCACGAGAGCATGAAATTTAAACAAAAGATTTCTCACGCTTACACGCCAAGTAAAAGTAGAACAATTGCAATGTGAAAATTTAATTAAGTTGCAGTAGTTAACAGAAAACTTTCCTTCATACGTATATATTGTACATACATACACACACACACATACACACACACACACACATACACACATACATATACATACATATATAATTATAGGCATTGAGGCATTTTGCTGTTGGACTTTTCACCAGGACGATGGAGTTAATAAAGCAATTAAGTTGGCTAAAAGTTGCCCGGTTGATTGTAGGACATTTGTTAATTAGATTTATAACCAGGATAGGAATAAAATTAAAGTTTCTTCAACTAAATTAACTATTAATTGCTTTGACTGGTGCTCAAATTGAAAATTATTATGAAACTCTATGCATCGTTTTAATGTAAAAGAACAATAAAATTTGTATTGAGAATTCTCTTTAGTTCTTAAAGCATCTTAATTATTGACCAAGGGATTCGCAATCATTATCCTTCTACTTTGTAAGGTTATTTTTTCGAATTTGGAATACTGAATATTGGGATTTGACTACCGATTCAGCAATCACTTGAGTGAGATAAAGGATAGATTTAATTAAAGCGGAAAATATTCACAAATGAGTTTTTCTTTATATATAAACTTATGATCTTCACTTCGAGACGATACGAATTGAAAACTAATATGACAGTGTTACTTAACCCAACCTTATTTCAAACACTAATAAAAGATCTGCCAAACAAACAATTTTTTAACCCTCCAAACTAAAATAAAAATTTAAAGATAATGGAAATCGATTCTCATAGTTTTTTGTCCTCTGGGTTACCAGTAGTTGAAAAGTAATTTTTATTTTTTTTTGGCATAAAAATTCAGCACACTTTTTATCACAAATAAATTAACTTTAATAGTCTTTCTTTAAGAAGGACACAGTTTTTTACAAAAGTATTTAAAAATGTCCAATATTTATTAAAGAATTTCTTAAAATACAAAAAATGAATTTCTTTATAGTTTCACGAATTGCAGTCAAAAATGCAGCCATTTCTACTTCGGACAAAGAAAAGGAAGAAGCTTTAAATAACTCCCTACATACGCATCCCTTGTGAAAACAGAGCTTTATATATAAGAAGGAATTCTATAAATGAATAATATGCAAATAATTACCTATCAATAATTAAAAAGCATATAAAGCGCAGACATATTCGTATTCATTAAGTTAACATTTACATTCGAATTAAATGCCCCATGGAGCTTAATGAGAATTTCTTTCATATAAAATCAATATATATATTTTTTTCGTGTTGTTTTTTTTTTTTTTATTTGGGTAGTATCTCACGTATACGCATAATTATAGCGGGATACAGCGACCGTTGTGACTATAAATACCAATTAAGCCATTACAATGCAATTACTTTTCACGCTACCATTGTCAACAGGCGAACGGCAGGCAGCATGACGGAAAAATCATCTGAAAAATATTTCTCTTCATTATATTTCAATTTTTTTTTTTATTTGTCAGACGACGCGGAGGTAAGCAGGAAAACATCTGCCCAAAGACCGCATCAGGCAGGGCAGGAAAGGAGAGACTGAAGGCAATGGGGTTTGATGGATAACTTGAGTGGCGATTGTGACATAAAACATAACTCAATGTAGAAACATGAAAGATGATGAAGAAGAAGAAGGGGAATCGGAAGGGAGGGGCAATGAAATACTTTAAATTATAAAGTTTGAGACGATGGTGAGACTATTGCACATTTAATACGAGTATATATATATGTATGTATATGTGGTTCACATGTAGGAATTCCTTGGGGTCTTTTAGAATGAGGGGATAGTACAGAAACCTTTAACCGTAATGAAAATACAAAGATTAAAACTTTAACATTAAATTATATTAATATTTTTATTGGTAGAAACAGACTTATAGTGATAGTTCTCTAATAAAAGTGTTTTTAATCGGATTAGTAATTTATTTCTGTGTACCACCCTATCAAGTCCATGTGGGATTCACCAAGGGAAACTATTGTAGTCTATATGTTACCCTAGAAGCCAGTGGAATTATACTTTTTTTAGGATATATATACTAATATACTAATGGATTAACGGATATCTACTATTCCATCATCCTTAAGCCTCAATCGTTGTGCATTGTTGAAAAACTGAAATGAATATTTATTAGCATGTGTGTTTGTTTTTTTTTTTTTTTGTTTATTGCGGGTGTTCCAAATGCTATGTCATTGAACCTTATAGTTGCCACTTGCCATTTTTTTGTTGTTGTTGTTTTTTTTTTGCTTTTGTGATAACACTAATTCCCCCGTCATGCCACACCAACGACTCATCACGTTGGGGCATTGCATTGTGTCCCAATGCTGTTTAAAGAGGCAGGTGGCCCCCATCTACTTTTATTTTTTTTTTATATTTTTCGTATGGCATGCTGAACAGTCTACCATCTATGTATATATATGGTCTTTGGTCTAAACTGCCTTTTGCCTTGTGTCTGTGCCTTTCACTTTCCGCTCTCTAGCCAGCTGGCAAACAAAAAGCAAACAAACATTGCCGAGTAGCTGCTGCCTCTGCCGTCATCATAGGCTAGTCACGAAAGTGTCGTCTTTACTGCTTTTTTTTGTTTTTTTTGTTTCTTTTTTATGGCATTATTAACCCGTTTTCCTAGTTATGCAGTTTTATTTTTCTCAAAGCGATTACGTCGTCATATAGCTCAAGTTAGTTTAGTTGTGTCTATGCTTGGGCTGGGGCAAATTACTTGAGTCTAATATCATATTGCAGTCATTTTTTGAAATGAGGAAAAGGAGTGTACTAAACTAAGCTTTGGTTAATTTTTTTCCTCTTTTTTTTAGGGGAGTGCTAAATCAACATAAGTTTTGAGAGCAGTGTGTCAAGCAATTAGATATGCTAAAGATAGAGATAGTTGTATAGGAACTAAATGGTGACGACAGATATATGAGATAACAAAATGAAAAGTGTGCCAAATTTGTTTCAGTTTCTCCTTTTAAAATTTGCCAGAGACATTTCCCTTTATTCTGAATTTGCTTTCGGTGCGTTCCTTTCCCTAAACAAATTGTACTGCAATTTGAAAGGAACGTGAATATGAATTCATTATTTTTTAGCTGCTATATTTTTTAAGTACAATTTTTTGTATGTAGCAGTGTAGTATGTATAGATGCATGGATACATATGCTATGTACATATATATCAGGTACCGAAAATAATTGTTATTTTGAAAATTCATGGTTGAATGAATTCAATTCATGTTTAAATATTGATTTTCAAAAAAAAATTTAAAAAAAATACGCAACTGTTTATAATTAGTGATAGCAAATAATAATGATTTTTAGTGATTTATTATTATACATTCTTAGTAGATTTTTGTGTTTATAAGAATTGGTTTTCTGACTAAGTGAAGTTAACTTAATTTAAAGTTAACTTAAGTTAATGAAGTTAACTTTTCGCTTGTTTTAACATATACATAATAATATAATACATACATAATTTAATAAAAATTTTGTATAAGAGTACGAAATGAACCAATAGCTATATAACATATTTTATATATGTATATTTCTTTGATATATATAATAGATATTAATGATATCTATTGAATTTTATGATTAGAGGCAGTATTTTAATTTTGGACATTTACTAGAACAACCTCTGACAGATAGAGCTCTACTTCAATAGTAGGTAGAAAATTTTCAAAATTGATTATTTAATTTAATTTTAAATTTGTTAAGCAGTTCTTAATAATAATAATACTACTGAGTAAATAATGGATCTATATTATCAGTATCAAATTGATACTATCAATGTATTAATCAATGAATTAATAAAAATTGTCATATCATATCTTCAGTCAGTCATCATAATCTGTTATCCTAATCAGTTATTAGAATGGGCTCAGTATTTCAATTGTGCCAAAAAGAGATTCAGCTTGGTTTTAGTATAAATTTTACTCTTAGCTTGTGTATTTAATAATTTTGCATTGTATTTATATTTAATAATTTTAATCCTGTTAGTCCTTGATTGATTCATAGTTTACAATTTAATCAGTCTTACGCCTACATGCGATTTAAGAATTATATTATTTTATCATCATTTGGATGCACTTAAGAAAAGCATCCGTGAAACAAATAAAATTATGTATACACATTCGGATTAAGGATACTCGAACATTTATACATAACTCAAGTAGCTAAACAACAGAAATGTAGTAAAAGTATATAAGTAGCTACCTACCTACAATTTAACCAAAAATAAATACAAAACCCATCGTAGTCATTATCGTCATTATCAACCAGAAGCAGCAAGGATTGCAAGGAAGTGAAAGGAAACGGGAAGGCGACATCTTATCAAAGGCGCACAGACAACACAACAAGGAAGGGGGGAGGTAGCTGGGAAAGGGAAGTATAAAGTGGTGGGGATAAATAGAAAAGCTTGTCTTATTAATTTTCATGCCACACTCGAAAAACAACAAAGAATAAACAAAACAAAAAAAAAAAAAAAACATTGTTATGTAAATTTTCGCTTATAGCGTCAAAATGCCAAGATGGCAAGAAAAACAAGAATTAATGATTTTCATGTATAATCTATATAAATTGCAAAAAGTGCGAAAGGTTGAGGATGGGAAAAAAGATAGGAATAAGAAGAAAGATGAGGGAAGATGAGGGAGATGTAGCGGAAAATCTATTCGGCATGCTGAATATTAAACATAAGCAACAAGGACACGACATATTATATTCAAGTGATGTCCCCGTGAGATTGAAATTATTTAAATTATAAATTAAATGAAATCGGAGAAAATTTTAGTGACCATTTGATAATAGAAAATCTTTAAGAGGTACGCAAATCTCTTGTTTGACTTATAATATAATTTTTAAAGGCATCTCAGATTCTTGTTTGCTTGTCCTATCTCTGGCCCGAAGGCTCTCCAGAAGTTCAGTGCCTTTAATCTGTATTCGCTTCGGATTATCTATTCTCTACAGCTTGGCTATTATCTATATAGACTTTGAATTTGAACATTCGAAAATGATGAACAGCTTCTCTTTAGGCTCTCTCTCTCTCTCTGTCTGTCGCTCTCTCTATGGGTTCGTGGCTATAAGAGTAGCCTGAAGTAATTCGCAGGCAGGAATAGAGCATAGGAAATATTCATCACATTAATAATTGCCTTAGATATCAAGAATAATTAGGTTATAGGCAAATTTATCTTTGATTATATACGATTGTAGCTCATTCAGATTCATATTTTATATATATTACTAATACATATGCCATCACGATTCCATCTCTATTTCTATACCATTTCATGCTTAATGTCAGTAAAGTTTTTACAAGAATTAGGGTGCGAATCCTTTTGGACAGCACTGTCACTTGTCTTTGCATCCATGACGTTGTATAGCTTGTTTTTCTTTTTGTTGTTACTTGTGGGCGTAGAAAGGATATAGGAGGGGATAGAGGGCAAAAACGTGACATGTGCAAAAGGGTTAAGCGATTAATTTCAATATACAATATGTATGTATGTGCGTATATATGTATATGTATGACATGTATGAGTTTTGTGTTTGCGTCTAAGCTAATATGAATTTATGTGTTCCCTCCCTATCGAACGAACCATATGCAAAAAAACTTCTGCTCATGTTTCAATTGCTCTCATATTGGATAAATTGAGATATGGCTTTTGGATATTTTTAGTTTTGTCTTTGGGGGCGAAATACTATAAACAGAAAAATGCCATGAGATGTAAAATATTAGATAGTGTATATAATCGTGACTGGAATGCTTACTATTAAGTATTATTGATTTAATGTAATATTTGACATATGGATCGCTCTTACATGAAGAAATATTTTTACTATTATCGAGATTTAGGAACATTTCGTTTGACCAATTTTATTACTATTTATGATTCTTTTATATTTTGTTCTTGTATTTGACTAGTTCCGAATAGGCCACATTTTATATACATGAGTAAAGCAGATGCACTATAAGAAATGTGGAGTTTCTACTTCTACAAATCTTATACATAATTCGATGCTTGATCCATTATAGACAAATATTTTTTTATTAAAATATAGACAAATATGAATACTCATTGTATTTTAGTCTCATATAAATAGGTTTTTGAATAGGAAAATGCGATTTTGAAATGCGCTCAATTTTTATTAAATTTTTTTATGAGTTTATGCTTTTAAAGTTTATCTATAGTCTGTTAAGGAAAAAGGGATGAGATTTGAGGTGAACATTTTTCACTATTTTTATAGCATACTTTTTGGGTGCATGTTTGCAGAATAATAAAAGAAATTTAAAAGTTCTACAACGAGCAGCTTTAAAATATTCTTTAAATAGATCTTAGATTATTAGCATCTTTATGATTTCCACTTATTATTAAGCATTAATTAATGGAGAAAATTTGGTTGATTCAATTAGGCGATCGGCCAAGGAATGGACTTAATATTTAACGATTGATAAAGAAAAGAAAAAAAATAAAACTAAATATAAATAGTAAAATAAATTTCCCTAATGATTTTTTTTGGTAACATTCCAATTCAATACAATATTGTGCTGAAATATACATATTACATATATTCATGCATGTAGGATATACTCCATAAAAGTGTATAATATAGTCTGTACCATATTTTATGGTTTTAAAAAAATTTGAGGTCATTCCACTTGTCATAGGCCTAAGGCTTCTATAAAAACCATATGATGATTGCACTTAACTGATTCTCAACTGAAAAGTAAAAACAAAATTTAAGAGCATGCGCATGGAAAAGAATACACAAACGAAGCTGGGATTAAGGCTAACAAAGTACCCTATACTGAAATAAGACAAACAAAGTGATCAGAACTTGCCCTAAGAGTGGTTTTTCCCCTATTGTTTCATTGTTGGGAATACTTAAAGCGTTAGCTCTATGATTGAAAATAAAGTCAACATAGATGATAATAAAGAACCCTGGCCACACTTTAATTTTATTGAAACGATTCGCAGTTCAAAAGATTAGTAAACAGTTTGTCCTTGCATTGTTTTGCGTCTTTAATTCGAGAATACCCTTTCAACCCTTGTACATAGGGTATATAAACAATGAGAGCGAATAAAAATAAAGAGAAAGGGAAAATTAAAGAGAAAGAGAGAGAGAGAGTAAGTCAACACTATTATTCTTCATATTAGAACCAACCCCGAAGCATTACATTTAACTGAAAGAGAGACTAGGAAGCAAAGGGTAACAAAATACGGAAATGCGCGACAAAAGAAAAGTTACTTCATACACACACACAAACACACAACAGAGAAAAAAAGAAAGCCCGAATGAGATAGCAAAAGGAAGAGGAGAAAAATGTGCGAGCGTCTTCTCTCAGTGTTGCCTGCGTCTGTCAAACGAACGAAACAAACAAATTCGAAATTTGCGCTAAATAAATGAATATTTTTAAATCATAAATGAATCATTCTATTTTTATATTAAATAATAATAATAATAATAAAATAGAAATAAAATATACCAAAAGTGCATTTAAAATAAAGTCAACCAATATTTAATAAATTTGCTTAACCAGCCAAACAAAAGCAATAAATATTAAGAAAAAAAATAAAAATAAAAGCAACGTTTG
Source organism: Drosophila sturtevanti (assembly GCA_018150375.1). Lineage (NCBI taxonomy): Eukaryota > Metazoa > Arthropoda > Insecta > Diptera > Drosophilidae > Drosophila > Drosophila sturtevanti. The sequence continues at coordinate 562,205 of JAECWJ010000341.1, read as the reverse complement.
TGTTTAATAATAAATAGTTATAAAAAGAAAAGTGTTTAAGTCTATTTTTTCATATGTAAGCCAAGTTAACAACAAAAATAATCAATGAAATCTTGGCCCTAATGGGTGTGTGTGTGTGTTTGTGTGTGAGTGTATGTTTATTTATGTGTGTCTGTGTGTTTTTGTAAAAATCGAAGGCAGACAAACAAAGTCACAAGTGACGCGGTCTAAAAAAAGGCCAAATTGCAGTTGAAGCAGCTGACAGACAGTTTATTATGATGAAGCCTAATGAAAGTCAGAAAAAGAGAGGGAAAAGCAAGGGGAGAAAGAGAACAAGGAGAGTTGGAAGAAAGGGAACGGAAAGAGGGGTAACATTTAGATGTAGGTTGGGTTTACGCTCATTTTGCCAGTTGCAATTCCGCCTTGACTCAACCCTCTAACAAACGTAAAATCGTAAGGGTGCGGGAGAGTAATGAAACTGGGCGAAACACCCGCAAAGAGAGAGAGAGAGAGAGAGAGAGAGAAATTGAGAGAGAATGACATATACAGAGAGCCAAAAAGTTAGAGAGAACACAACAAGGCCGGCTTTGTCATTCCAAGAGAGCAAAAATTTTGACAGCTAAAAGCGTGGCTAATACACTGAAAGAAATTCTGTGTCATATTTATACGATATATTTTCAGAAGGTAGTCAAGGCTGAAAAGAAATGCATTAACTAAGAACATTTTCTAACTCACCTTAATACAATTCTCTAATTGATCTCTGCGTAAGGTATATTCATATGATCGTATATATTTCCAACTTTGAACATGTGTCAGGGTTTTAGGCAATAGAACAATTTTCTCTCTAAGGAGTTAACAATTTTAGAAACAAAATCAAATCTTTTACAACAGTTTTTAAATTTTCAATATAAAACAAATTTTTGGTGCAATTTAATGGCAAATTCAAACACTTTTCATGAATAAATTCAAATATTAAAATAAATCTACTTACATACTAATTATAATTGAAGCGAATTCATGGCTAACATATTCTAATCTAGACTCTTTCTATTATTTAAAAAGTTTAAAACCTTTCTACTCCACATTTGTCGACACAAGAATTAAGATAGTAAAATCTTAATTTTTTATTAATAATTTTTTTATAATATTATACATTTTCAAGCGAATTGTATAACAATAATATGAATAACAGGAAGAGAAACTACATACAACTACTAAGAGCACTGTCTATTGTTCAACTTAGTTTTAGTTTTACTTAAAAATATATTTAAACTAACTAATATAAATGAAACTAAATATGACTTCAGATTTATGATTTATTTTGAAGTACTTTCGATAACGAAGTTCGGTTTCGTATTTCCATTATACTAAAATTTGGAAATAACAAAAATTTACTATTTAACGTTAATTTTAATAGAATTGAATTTTGATATGGAATGGTCAAGCTGACTTCTCCGTTTAGTTAATTATTAGTTAGTTAATTAGTTCATTATTTTTATTCGACCCAAATATGTCTTCATATATTTAATTATTTTTAGTTAATCTAAAAGAAAAGTTATTAAAAAAGAAAACCTTAATCTAGAGATGCTTCTTTTAGGGTGTCTTTATTAAAATTAATTTCGATTCAGTTACGCTTATATCTATCGGATACAAAGTTCTGGTAATTAGATTTAAATAATTATTAATTTTCTTTGTTCACAAACCAATTAAAATCTGTTGTTTCCTTACATTTTCTTACCAACTCAAGATTCAAATTTCATCTTAATCTCTTAAAGTTGCACAATGTAGTATTTTAATGCTTCAATTTGCATTATTATCATCTTTTATCGCACACGCCCACACGTACACACACACACAGACCGCATGCCTTCTTTAACCCTTTTCAAAACCCATCTTCAAATTGCCATAAATTCGCACACTCACTCGCTTACACATACATACGAAAGTCCCATAATACTTAACACCACTTATCAGCTCTTCTACCACCGTCTGTCATCAAGACATTAAGCACAAAAACCATAGAAGGATATCTTGCTTCCCCTTACCACATCACCTCTCTAAGCCCACCACCTTCATCTCATCTTACCACACCTTACCCAGTTACCCATTTTCCATTTCTCTTAGCGTTGCCTATGTAGCATAATAAATTGCAACAAATTTTTGGTGGCAGGATCCTTGAAAAAGGCAACCGCATCCACAAATAAAGTGACTAATGCAATTATGCATTAATTTGGAGCAACGTTCTTACAATATTTTCAACATTTCCCCAATGGGAAAAGGAAACTTTTCTTCCAACAGTTGACAAAATACATTTGCACTTTGATTTCCGTAAGAGGGAAAGGAAGGGAGAAAGCTACACACAAAACGAGAGAAAGATAGCAATAAAGTCGACTTCTGGTGGCAAGAAGAATCAACACGGACACATTCCCTCACACACACACACACACACCTCTCACATACACTCACACATAGACCCGTACGTAGTAATGAGTAAAACTAGAAGACTTTCAAATGTGCAATGCAGTTGAAATTTTTGCCAGAGGTGAACACTTTGAGTTTGAGTGTGTGTGTGAGCCTGTGTAAGCGTGTGTGTGTCAAATGGTGTGCAATCAAATGTATATGTAGGTGTATATATGATGCCATACAAGAAAAACAAAAAAAAAAAAACAACAGAAACTGGGAAAAAAAGACGAGTCATAAAGGAAAAGCTGAAGGAAGCTGCAACTCATGCCACATTTAACCAACTTTTAATTATCGTACTTGAGAACCAGCAGAGGGAGATGGAGAAAGACAAGAGGGAGAGAAAGCGAGAGAGTGACTGCTCATGTTACGGGCGTTAGAGTTGAACAGCTGCAACGAAATGTATGTAACTAGTTCCGTTATGAACCAGTCAGTGGGTTGGTAGGATGTAATTAAGTATCAAAATATTGCAAAATATATGAAAATTAATGAATATAACAGAAAGTTGGGCGATTTTAGCGATTAGTGTTACTGTCTTATTTATTCTTTATTTATGTATGTATAAATTTGTACTCAAAATAATATATAATGTCAGAAAAAAGCGATCAAATCATCTTAAAAGTAATTGCTAACAGATCTCGATTACTTTAACAACTTTATAAAACTTAAGTATAAAAAATGCAAAGAAATTTGTATAGAAAGAACAATTTGTGATATAAAGTCAAACCCTATAATAATATTTTTGTTAATCAAGTACTTAATACATAAACCAAATTTGAAATTTTAGAACATCTTCATAACAACATTTGTAATTTAATTATTTAATGAAACGCTAATTGTCGAGAGATAAAAACTGAGAATAAAAACGAGTTATATAATGGCTATAGTCCACACATTAATGCCATAGTTAGTCAGAGCCAGAGCAGTTTTTTCATGATATCAACCCTTTTACGAGTTTATAATAAGTATTGTGTTTCATTAGATCTATTAGATGGATTCCGAATTGGAAAAAAATGGACTGCCATATTGCTTCAAATATGACTTATTGAGTACACTACTTCAGATCCATAATGTTTACCCCCAAAAGTTGGCAATAGTAATTGGTTGCAAGAACTGGTTCTTATTTGTCAGTACTAATTGCATATGATGCAGCATCATTGCTAGCTAAATTGTTTTCCAACACAATCTTACATACAAATGCAACACATATATAGTTATATATAGATTCATACATATGTACATCTAAGTGTACATACATCTATATAGAATATAGCTTCAGTCAACTGTCTGGTGTGTTTGCTACTTCTGGAGCTTGTTGTATGTCTGTCTGCTAGACTGTCTATCTGCTGTTGGCTTTTCTTAACTTTTTCCTCTATGTTAAATGCTCTAATTACGCCTAATGGAATAGGAGGAAAAGACAGGCACACACACACACACACACACATATACACGTATTCTGACACTCACACACACACACACACACGCTTAACTCGCATTTTCTGTAATTGTTTGAGTGTTGTTGCTCTCTCTTTCCCTCTCGCAGCATATTCATGAATTGTCGGTGGGGTTTCATTTTTTTTTTTTTAAGGGCCAATTTAAATAAGTGAGGACCGAGGACAGAGGAAGGGTATACCCAGAGTCATCTCCGCTTTTATTTATTTATCCTGCTGCTGATTGTTTTTTCCTTTTTATTTGCTTTTCTTTCTGTTTCTTATTTTTCATGTTTTTGCTCTTTAAAAGTTTTGGCATTTATTCATACACACTCCTCACACACACACACACACACACACACACACACACAGCAACACACTCTTGCTAACTAATTTTAACTGTGCATATGAGAGAAACTCACTTTGAAAACTGACCAACTGACTATGTCCATTGTTGTTGTCGAAAAAAGTTATTCCCTTTATTTAGATTGTTACAAAAATCTGCATAATTGAAGTTAGTTTCTAACAATTTTAAATGAATATTTCATTTATTTTAATTGAATGTAAAAGATCCAAGCGCATAACCATTGAAAATGCCTGCGCATAAATTGTTATATAAATACGTGGACTAATTTAAAATCAGTCCAACTAAAGGTAGTTGTTATAAACAATTATTTTCATTAGTTGACGCAGCGGAATGAATTTTTATTATTTATATAGTTTACAGAGTGCATCACTTATGCATATAAATTTACGCATCTTAATCAGATTTTGTGTATGTATATAGATGAAGCTTATTTGTTTATTTAAGAAGGTGTTTTAGTTTTGGTATTTTTGGGATTTTTTAATAGCAGGCCAGTGGCTAGTAGCGAGTAATGAGTGCTAGTAACGAGTAAAATGTGTCGAGAAGAGAGGATATCAATATTCATAATAATGATACGATTGTGAGAGATTTATTTTGATGGTAATGATTAATCTAATTAAAATTAGATAGACAAGTAACAAATTTACTTAAAAACAATCAAATTGGTTTTTAATTACATTTAAATAGGAGTGTCTATTTTTTTTTTGTAGGCAAAAGAGAGCGTCTTCAAATATTAAAACAAAGATAACCCATTAAGAGGAGAAAAAAATTTCATTGGGTAGAGTCAAAATCTGCCAAATATTATAGTCGAAATCTTCTTTTAAACTTACATGAATAAAAATCAAAGTTTACCAACAGTTACTGATAATAATATTATGGGATGTATTTCTTATATATTCACCTATATATAATATTATATTGTATATAATATATTACTTATATTATATATATTAGCAAAGGACAAACAAAGAAACTAAGAACCAGATTCCAAAAACTATTACAATTAAAAAATTACATTTAATCTTTAACTTAAATCGTTTTGAACTCTTTTAGTAATCACACAAATAACTCTTAATGGTTAAAGTTGATTAAAGGGCGTACTTAATCTACCACTTTCTTTGAGCAAGTTGTTATTTACGATTTCGAGAATATCGAAATATCTTTGGCCTGGGCATGCATTTCAAATAGCAATAAAAGAAGTTTCAATCTGAAATGAGAGTTCACTAGAAGAGTCTAATACTTCATCTTCACTGTCAGTCATAATGTGGGCAAAGTTTATAGCCTTTTAGTCAAGTTCGATTAAAAGAAATGCTCATTCCATCATCTAAAAGGCCAATAAATTGTTGCCGCTCAAACATGATGCACCTGTTTCTTTAGGTTCGATGAAAAACGAAAGTGAGTTCGAGCTAAATGTGTGCGTTTTCATACAGGTTCGATTCAAACCAGCATCGAACTCTTATATCCAACTCTCAACTAAGTAAAGATACAGATATTTTTTTTATATCATTGGTAGCATAGAAATATAAGTGATAGCTGCGCTTTTGGTCAATGTGCCGTTTGATGGCAACGTGACTCGTCGTCGTCGTCGCATTCGTCGTTCGGATTCGAAAAGAATTGTAATGATAAAGTAACAATAATAATAATAATAATGAGATAGATAAAACGGTAAAAAACAAAACAACAATCGAAAACGGTAAATGCAATTGAAATAAATATGCCGAGAACAAGAGAATGCAATAAATAGCTAATTCGACCAACCAACCAATAAAACACAATCATCATCATAATGTTGGAAATGTGAAAACAAAAACAACAAAAAATTTCTATTGTTTATACCATTCAATTGACATTTGCCGGCCAATTGTCTATTAAGAAAGTGTGCGTGGTATGTCTGTGTATGTGTGTGTGTGCGTGTGTGTCTGTGTATGGAAGAGAATGTATTTTTGTGTTTGTGTGCGTGCGTGTATCTAGTTAATAAATTAGGACCAATTAAATTTAAGGAAAATGCCCATGCCTTAAAAAATATTTATCAAACTTTTGAACTAATAATCTTATCTTATCGGCCCTTCTTAAGGCATATATAAATGATTGATTCAATTGTGTCAGCTGTGACTTGCTTTCACTGTTCCCAAAAGCCCCCAAAAATAAACTCCAAAGAAATGTTTCCTTTTGTCTTTTTTTTTCTTTTCTTCTTTCTTTTGGATATATGAAAACGAATTAAGATCTATTAACAGCATGTGATGTAATAATTTGTCAATGGACTTAAAATTGCTGTTGATGGATGGGCATAAACTGTATGAAGTGTTAAAAATGTTTGTTAAATTTATCATGTCAAAATGTTTGTCAAGTTAATGCTAATCTAAAAGCCAGAGAAAGCTTACACTAAATGCTTAATTCTTTCTATTTTATGGAATGATGATGATAAAAAATGTAGCTAATTCTCTTATCTTATCGTTCTAATATCATGTGGTTGATCCGCTTTTCAAATTATGTATATAATGAATTCATCATTTTGGAGAGCTTTTTCATGTAGTAGCAAATAAAATGATAAAATCGAAATTTGATTACATGTTGATATGTACATACATATAGCGCAGATATGGAAAAAATAATAGTATATGGGACAATGAAATTGAAAGGTGCCAAACATATAGTAAAATTGCTTTTATTTATATTAGGAGAGAAAATAAAGCAATTTTCAAACCAACTTTGGACAAATGTATTAAAAAATTCTTTAAAAGATTTCTAAAATAAATTAAAACTTATACAGACCTTATTTAATAGAACAGAAAAAAAAACAATTAAATATCCATCTAATAAAAATCGAAACATTTAGGGAAATATTTCAATAATCATTCCTATATATGTACATAGATTCAGAAAACAATAGCAATTTTTGCTTTCAATATTCTTGGTATTCATTTAATTTCGCCTTGTCTGAATCAATTATATATTTTAATGCTAATTTAGTGAAAATTCTCAGAAATTTATATGGAATGCCACTGTTGGGAAGGCCACTAATCCAGATAAACATTTTATATACACAGACACATACACGCACACGCAGACACACACACACCCAGACCAGAGTAATTAAATTAAATTAATTAATCAAATAAAAGAGATGAAAGAAAATTGTTAAATTGTTATATATATACATGTATATATATATATAAAAAGTTTTAGCCAGCTTTTAATAATATTTAATATTTCAAAATCTAGTGAAATCAAACGCCAAAATAACAACAACAACAACAACAACAAAGTGCAAATACGTCCCTTTAGAGATACATACATATATAAATACATATATAGAAAGCAATTGTTCAGTATGCGTCGCAATATCAAATTGATTGTCTTCGTTAGCATCATTTGGATGTTTGTGATGGTCTATTACTTCCAGACCAGTACGGAGAAGGTAAGTCTATATACATAATATATATATATATACCTATAAATATAATTTTTTTCTTTTTTTTTTTCTGTGTCAAACATATTTTGAATTTGAATTTTGAACTGAAAGTTTTTATCATTCGCTGTCTCTTCCTCTTCCGTTTATCATCATCATGGTGTGGTGGTCCGTTGAGCGTATGCTTTTTGCATAGTAATTATTTGATTGCCAGCTTATAGTGGTAGCTGCTACCGTCTTGTTTTTATACATAAATATATATGTATATGTATATATGTATATGTGTATATATTTCTTTTTATTCATTTTCATTGTTTTCTCTCCCATCCATCTGCACATAATTAGACTCACGTTTTGGGTGGCTTATGTTGCCGCCCCTTTGTACGCCCCTATAACTACATAGTTTCTCATAGTAATTCCTACCGAGTACTTTGTTATTTTTGTTTTTGCTTATTTTTAATTAAGTATTTCACTTGACGGTTATATATACATATACATAGCTCAGATATCTAGTTCATATATATGACTACTTATGTAGTGTTTTATCTCTAGGAAGTTCAGGCTATTTTAGGATGCGTAGCATTTGAAGCATTTTATATCAATGCTTCATCTTATCAAACTTTGTTCTATGTAGATATATATCTACATATATAAGTAGTAGTAAACTTCAATTTATTAATGAGAAGTTTATGAATATGCAAACTAATAGGTTATTAAAAAACACGACAAAAAAATTGTTCATATGTTAATATTTGGTAATTATGTGGTCCATATAAATTATTCATTTTATAATTTGTATCGTTATCGAAATGATAACCGCTTAAAGGTACAACATTAACCCTAGATAGTTGACCTTATTTTGTATACATTTAAGTTGGTCTTCGTTCATTAATTATAACTTATTTGCAAATTATTTATTTTGAAAAGGAAATTACCTTTTAATATACAAATTCTGGTTAATCACTTTTTCCTTTGGTTTATACCCATTTCCTTTAAAAATAATTCTAAAAATCTAGTCAATAAGAAATTTTCAATCAATTAAAATTAATTTGATATGAAGAGTATCAAAGGAAGAGGGCCATAATAAATTAATTAAAACTATGCAAAAATAGGATCATAAGTAACACATAATAAACACATAAAATAATGCATCGAAAACTTTCTGATGAATAACAATTCCATATATATTTTCTTTTCAAGTTTTCTTAATATAATTGTCCCTTTTTTATGTGTCAAAATATAACATTATCTCAATCAAAAAATTGTAATGACAGGTTTTCAATCATTGTGAAGCTGACAGTAACAAAAAAAAAAGAATTGAAAACTTTAAATTGAAAGTGAACGGATTTCAATTTTGCACAACCCTCAAAATAGTTGTCTCTTGATTGGACACAGACAAGTACATAATATTAGCTTGACTTATGATCTAAGGTGATAAGGTGTGTTTCATATTTATTTATAAGACACTTGACTTTCATAAATCTTCATGTAAGCACCCATAGAAGGTTAAAAAGTTGTGACAGCAGCTAACTAGTTTTATGCTCTTTTAAAGGTATTTTTTCTTAAGAAACAAAATATATATCTTTACTGCTTGTTAGCACATATCAACGAGTAAAAAGTATATATATTTAATACATAGGATATAAAGAACAACTCATGCATTGCTAATGGCAAATATAAATAAATATATCTGTCTACTATTAAATAAAATACAATTAAATTATTTCATAGGAAATAACAAATAAATAAGGATGATCATATAAATGTGGGATATATACATTTAAAAGCATAATATTTCATTGTTAACTGGTTATTTTAATATACTAATAAACTGTTCTATTATTTCATTTTGCATTTTTTCTCACAATTTATTTTCAAGAACGAAATATATTTTAATAATGTGACAAGTGAAATTCTATACCAAACATCAACAATGGGTTTTCGCATTGTATGTCCTATTATCTGATTATTTGATTAGCCATCGATTGAGTTTAAAATTAAATTTATTATCTGATTGGCTATGAAACAAAGCACTTTATATATCTTATCCCCCACATCCCAACTTATCGCTCATCGCTCTTGAACGAACAAAAAAAAAACCCCTGCAATCAAACTTATTTTTATACCTTCATGAAATAAACCTTGTTAATTAACCAAAATCAAAATCAAAAAAAGGAATCAAACAAACATAAATACAAGTAATCAACAACCAAAAAAAGTGACTTCATTTTTATTATGACGACTTTTTCATGCACTTGGTACACTTTTTTTGGTAATTTTTCATGGGATATACGAGATTCCATTTATTTGAATAAATTGGAGAAAACATGATAATAAAATTATTAATTAAAAACAATATATAAAATAAAATTCTGTCTACCCAAGGACGAAAGACAAGAAAATATATTTTTAAGCTTTTCGCCATAGTTAACGATTTATCGGTATACTGATATACAGTCAACATACACATATAGAAAATATCTATGATTTCTTTAATCCACGCTTTATTATTTTATGTTAACTTAGCTTACATTAAAAATATATAAAAGGAACATCCATTAAGTCATCAAACCTCTTCAATTAATTGATATGCTCTTTTGGGAAGTGTATTTAAACAGAAAGTCAAACTCTTGTCTAGCTTTGAAGAATGGGGAAACAAACATGTTCGACCCGCAGCAATGCCACAAAATTTCCCAAATGAATGAAAATCGTCTGAATTTCCCGTTCGACGATTTATATGAAAAATGATTTCGGCCTCTCTATTTGAAGAGATGAAGTAGTTGGGGGGTATGCAACTGCTGCGGGGATCCAACTAGAGTTGTCCATGCAAAATGTCGGGCTATATAAGTACATAACTGTAATCGGCTTTATTTGTACAGTTTCCTGTGGCCTTTTCACATTTCAACTCTTCTTTTTTTGCTCTTCCTGTTTGTCTGTTTGTTTTTTGTCTCCACGAGTTGCCCATTTGTAATAATTATTATTTTCCCTCAATTTAAAAAATTAAAAAAAAAAATAATACAAAAAATTTAAAAATCATTGCAAAAGATCAAAAGTGTAATTAACAGAGTATTATTGAATTGCTTTTCACACTCATTACGAACAGATGTGTGTGAGTGTGAACACATACATACACTCGCACACACACATAGGTAAAGTTACGTGGGCGACTTTTTACCTTTAATTTGAACAAAATGGCGCCCACGTGTATCATTTGGTATGAGCTGTTTCTGTTTTTTTCCTCCACTTTTAAATGTAATTTTCATTTAAATGTGTGTAAGCTAAAGGTTCATTTTTTGTTGTTGTTTTTTTTTAACGAAGACAAACCCCTTTCCAATCACCCTATATACATATATGTATATATATATATATCTATATATAGTCTACCGTATCTCTGTAACCATTTTTTATGGACACCTATAAATTGCTAGTGCTATTTTTTGTTGTTGTTGCTTTTTTTTTATGCAATTAAAAACATTTATAAAAAGTGCCACACGCAATGTTTTTTAACAAATTGAACATGAAGAAAAATGTTAAAATTTTAAACTTTACCCGCTCAACCATGTGGGAAAAAAATATATATTTATATACAATCAACAAACAAAAAAAAAAAATTAAACTTGAAATTCGAAAAGCATATAAATTGACATTTTCTGCATTCTGTGTGGGTGAGTCCTTAGTTTGAATGGAATATGTGCATATATATGTACATATATATATATATTTATATATATATATGTACATATGAATCATCTCAGGAAATTGCATAGTCACAAATTATTGTGTTGTATATTTGGTAGTTGGATATTGTTTATTTTAGGTAAATGCATTGTTAGAGGTCACCCAGAATGCATTATAAATTGCATTTTAGTTATTCGAATTCCATTAAATTTCAACAAAACATATGGAAACCGATAAATAATATGTTGAATTGAACAACAAATAAGCTTAGACAAGCTTTTTAACGATTTAAATTTATAGTTCTGCATTTAATTAAATTTGGGCATTAGTTTAATTCAAGTTCTTGGCAAATTATAGAAGATATGTGATCCAAATATCTAAAGCGAGTATTTAACTAAATATCTTGAATTTTCAAAGATTGTTCTCAAATATTAATAATCAAAGCCATAATTTAAACAACTAAAATACACACCTTGGAAAAAATAAAAAACTAAATATAAGCTAATTAACATACAGAATAATTTAAACTAATACATATATCTATCGATAATTCATTGAGCGAAACTATGTTTTGTTTTTAAAAAAGTTTGAAATTCCTCACTATTTCTTGGCCTTGTAATTCTCAACTTGTTTATACACTTTTGCTACATAAATAATATATTAAAAACTGCAAATGAACTAAATTAACAAATTGTTAAATTTAAGCTAAAATTTCTACCAATGAAACTTGTTTTAATTTATGAGAAAGCTTAGAATTCCTATATATGTAGATGTACTTTTAAAAGTATTTCAAATGAGCTAATAATTCCCAACTGGTTCAATATCTTTTGCTTTATTAATAAAAAGTATAGTTTGAGTCATTGCCATTGAACAAAGAAGATCGATCTGTGTTTACTTTATATAATATGTAAATGGTTGTATTTCTGTTTTTCACATCTAGTTCTTCGATGTCAATTAAGTCATTGTTGAGACCTCTAAATAAAGTTTACAAATTATGCATATATACTTAAATCCTACCTATTTCAATTAACATTCTTAAATGACTGCACTTGCTCTAATTAATTTAAATTTTAAATTAAAAGATGAACATATGTTTATGTTTATATTAACATTAATGCTGACCTACCGTAAATCTTTACAAAACTTATTCCCAAAGGGGCCTACAGAGTTCCCTTTCATTCATAAACTCATAATAATAAAGTTATTTCCATTCAATTTTATGCCTTCTCATGCATTACGCTTTGAAAATTATTGTTGCGGAGAGGTATGAACAAAAACAAAAACCCAATCACATATTGTATTATTAAATTTGATTGTTAACAGCATGGTTTTTCAAGTTATATAAAGAAAATATATATGTGATGATTTTTGTAGACTTTAAATTTTATTTTATTTTTTTTGGGTTGAAGATTGGAAACCCCATGGCTATAATTAACCGACACGGGCGGCCAGCAGAGAGTGCGTTACAAATTGAAAACTTTCTTCTGGCAAGACTTCATTACTAAAAGTGTGAGACAGTCATCATTTCTACATAATGTATATATGTATGTATGCATGTATGTATGTATATATATGCTTATGTATCTGTCACTTTCATATACTCCATTATCATAGATGATATGCAAATGAGCCTACATCTTATAAATGCAAATTCTGGGCTAACTTTTTTCCAAACAAAAAAAAAAAGTTTTATTGAAAGTGATATAGAGAATTTCAATTTTCGCACTTGCATGCTGCTGCTGCTCCATCATAACGACATCTCTCGTATAACTTTTTTGATGATGGCCTTGCCGAAAATCAAAATGCGCGAATTAAAATGATATGAAACTGTATTTCAAGTTCAGACCAAAATGCTTTCAAATAGCTTAACGCATCATGAATTCGATTTATGGCCATAAAGCTTTGCATATCATTGAAAGAAAGATACTATTATACAGTATATAATAAATATATATATATATATATATATAAGTATATACACATTTATATAGCATACAGTCCCATGACATGCAAGTTACGCTCTGTTTGACAGCCAAATGACAATATTACGTTGTGGGAACAAAAACTTCACCAAAAAAAAATAAATAAAATAAAATAAAACAACTGAAAACAAAGCACAGAATGGATAAACCAAAAGGCCGGACACATTTTGGCCTTGTTAAATTTTTGAATACCCTTGGAAACTGATTTTCTATTTTGGTAAAATGTATCCATTGGATAGCAATTTATAGAAGTGATATATAGACAGTTAACTGTAAATGTATGTAGTTAACTGTTTAATAGGATGTTTGTGTTTGATTTTGCGTAAGATAATTTTTTTTTCTTTCTTTAAATCATAACACATATCTAACTGATCCTGTTTTTACTATTTTTTATTCTCTCAGAAATTATAATCAAATTTAATGTATCAAAATCCTTATGTATAAAGAGGATATCGAATAAGTTTGGATATTAACTTGACAAATCGTTTTAGTAAGAAGACGTTTTCAGCCATTCTCGACAAAGTTGTGAAATCACAAAAATCACCCAACACGATAGATTTGTAGATGGATATATGTATGCATTTAATTCAATTCATTTAATTTTGTACATTTTAAGTGGAATATAAGCTAAAGTTTAAGAATATTTGATAAAACTTCCAGGTGTGTCAAGCAAATATCTTAATTATTACCATAGAAAAAAAATTGTAATTCATCGAAAAGACTTCAAATAAAAGTACAATTATTAGTTAAAATATTATAAAATAAGTATAAGAGTCATAAGAATACATTAAGATATACAAACAGAACTATGTCTGAGGCTAAACAAAAAAAATTTATCAATAAAACAGACTAACGAATAAAATCTGAATAATTAAATCGAAAGAATGTAATATCTTCAAAGCGAACGGGGCGAGTTTTCTTACAACTTATATCAGATATAGACCTACCTGAGTCGGTGTTGAATTCCGGTTCTTTCTTAATATGTCCCCTTTCCAATCAACGAATATTAAATTTAGTATAATAAATAGAGCTCATTTTAGAGAACCATAAAGTGACTTTCCCTTAATCGAAATCCATAGACTTTTCCCAATATACTCTATGTTTCAACATAAGCCAATTTGCTCTTGAAATATTGTGAATAAAAACAAAAAACAGCATTTGGAAAGGGAAGTTAATTTTAATTAAGGTTCGAATTCAAAATGGAACTCGTTTGTTTTTTTTTTTTTTTTTGTGTATCTACACTTGACATTTAAGTCTGATGACTGTACTGTTTAGAGACAAATTAACATTTTATCAGCAAGTTTTGATTTGGAAGGCTTGATGGACCCAAATGCTGGATGGACACAATACAAAAAGTTGTAAAGTTTTTAGTTGTTGTCTCTTTGACATTTTGTGGTTCTTTGATTTACTATGAATAATTAAAGATTTCTATCTGCAGGCGGCAGATGAGTTTTTGTCTCTGCTCTTGACTAATTTTAGGCTTCAAAAATAAAACAGAAAATAAATGCTTGGTTATTTGTACTTCTGGCCTAACCGGCTCTTGATATACTTAACATTTTACCATATACACCAGCAGTGGCAGCAGCAGCAGCAGCGGCGGCGTCAGCAGCCGGTTTTTGTGAACGTCTGCTTAATCCCCCTCCCCTCTGTCACGGACTCTTCAACATCTGGTAGCTGTTGCTCTTTATTTATTTATTTTTTTTTTGCTTTTTGCTTTTTTTTTTTGTTGCTGCCTTTGCAGTATTCCATTACGCAACATAACCGTAACCCAACGCATGGACACAAGGTCGTTTGGTGTTCGCTTAATAATTTTACTTTTTATGGCATCCAATATCGCCTCTTCTTCATGTAGGGCATATAAGTATATAGTGTTTGACGGTTTAGTTTAGAGATGGTCTCAACACAAGATTATTAAGTGAGAATATAGTATTTGAATATCTAATTGCTACATTTGTATTAGTAAATAATAAATATTTTTTAGAAATATTTTTTTATTCAATTTATTTCACACAGGACATCATAAGACTTTCGATTTGACTCATGGTAGTTCTTTGCAGTGGGTTAACTTACAATTGATTTCTCTTGGCTTGTCATTCAAAGTATTTGAGAAATCGAGCAAAATTAATAATATATAGCATTTTCTACTAATAATAGGAATATCTTTTGAAAATTAAACAATTAGAGGGTGGAAATCAACTAAATGTCTTCGAAATCTATTTTATATATTAGCTAAATTCTAAACTTTAAACTATCATTAAAATCTGTAATATGGTTGGGAAATTTTCTACTTAAAAGTCTAGGATAACTTTCAACCTATTTTTAAAAGTAAGGATAACTTTTCAACTATCAAGTGCGAGATTTTAAACAAAGATAATTTCCTTTGTGTAGAACTAGTGTTTTATAATTATGGCTTTTCTAAGAAATGTTAACATGGGGGGAATTGAAATTTGAATGGCTTGTGGCGGTCTTAGGATAAATCACCATAAGCTTTTTTTCCTTAATTCATAAATCCTTAACGCATGTTTGCTCATAATCTTAATAAACCTAAGTCGGTACAAAGGAAACGGTTTGAACTTTATTTTGGAAAATTTTACTTCAACTTTTTTTAACGCTGAATTTTAGTTACACAGTAAAGGCTCATATTAATGGTCTTTTAATCAGACAACTTTATTCAATTGATGGTTTTGAGAAAATTCTTTTCCGAAATGGAAGATAGTTTGGACTTTGCTTCTTCTATTTACAGTAAAACAAAGAATTTTGACAAGGAACAAGGTAAAGAAAATCCTCGTCTATGGAAAATTGTTTAAGATTTCCCATTGCTATATTGCATATTCTTTGAAATTTCTTCTGATATACATAGTACTAGCATTAGACGCTTATTAAGTTAAACCAGACATAAAAAACCTTCTCACGCAGAGTTTATAAAAAAGTTAAACTTTCTTGCTTCATTTGAACAACATTAAGGTGACTTTTAACATATCTTCTGCACATCAATCAGAAAGTTTTAAGCTATAAATATAACCAACAACCAATTCACTCACATGTTCAGAACAAATAACTTTCCAAATTTTCCAAATAGCTTTAGATCTCATTTTCAAATTGTTTACGTTATAATCGTCAAACTTTTTGCCATCTCTATTATATCGATACTCGATATTTAGTTGGTCGTGCCACTTTCAATTTCATTTCGCTGATTTTATTGTTATTTTACAACTTGTTTCGTTCCTTTGTATAAGTGTGTATTTCTGTGTATGTGTGTGTGTGTGTGCGAGTGCGTGTGTGCCGAAATGGCATAACAATGATAAATGGTATAATAGAGAGGGGGTGGAGAAGTAAAAATGATTTGAAATTGGCCGATGGTTTTTATTGAAGGTTTGTTAGTTGTTTTTTTTTTTTTTGGCTCAACAAATTGAACAGCAGCCAGCCAGCGCGGTTAGAGCCGAAGCCACATAACGACAGAAAAATCTGCCACTTACAGCTGGAGCAGAAAATCTCTTCGTACCTAATCTTTAGAGAGCAAAAATGAATTATGGACAAAATCGTATAAATGTATGTTTTGAAAATATGTTACGACAAAGATAAACTTGAAAACCAGATTTTTCCTAATTGCTATGAAAAAGTGTATAAAAGCATAATTAACACTCATATTTCTTTCCTAATTGGTGTTTCTGTTTTTTTTTTTTTTTTTTTTTAACTATTTGCCAAATCTTTGCCCATAACCTTTAACCAAATATTTCATAATGGTTAAGTTACTTTTCCTCCTTTTATTTTTATTTTTTTTGTTGCTGGATTAAAAGAAGTAGTTGTTGCCCTATACTCAGTCACTCTTGTACGTCAACTTAACATGTTTTGCGTCATAAAGTTCAAGTTCATTATGCCAACCAAACAGAAGACCTACAACAACCAGTTAACAACACACATACTTATTTGATGATGGCTAAGATGATGATGATGATGATGATGATGATGTTGTGAATAGCGAAGCCCAAGTCAGGCCAAGAAAGAAACAAACAGAGAAAGAGAAGGAGAGCTGGGGAGAAAAACGGTTAAGTACCACTTGCAGCGATTACACAAAAGCAAAGAAAAGAAGAAACAAAAAAAAATATAATAATAATTACAATTAAGGTAGCCGACTTTGAGATACCGTGTAGCTTAATTGGTAGTTCCATGTCTCAATCTAATTATCCTTTGCACTTGCATGTCACTGGCAAATTAAGGATGTCTCCCATCACGCCTGGTTTACAGCAAAAAAAGTTTAACAAAATCCCAAGAAGCATGTGTCATAAACCATCTAAAAACTTTCTACAACTCCCAAAAGAGTAATATAGACAGAAGGGGACACTGACCTAAAGTACCAAAAGTAAACTGTACTGAAGTGTAGAGAAAGACATTATGTGAAATGCTGGAACACCTCTTCTACGATTCAACAAGAAAAGGAATAGCTACTTGGGATACAACAAACGACCATTATGGGGTATATATGTACATATATTTGGATTTATTTTTATAGATAAGTTAACCTTATCTACCTTAAATATGACTGGGTATCTTATAATAAATAAAATTAAACTCATAATAAGGGGGAAAGAAGAAAAAATAATGTTTAACATTAAATAATTATTTGTGTTAATGACATTTGCCCAAGTTAATAAACAGTTAAACAGATGAATGCAATTTTTTTAATTTTCAATATTCAATCACTTCACTTGGACCACTTTGTCCACTTATTGTTCATTGTTCAATGGCTAAATGTGCTGCTAAAAGTTTATCTCATTTGAATAAAAATTAAATTTAAACAAGTGAAAGTACAACACAGTGAGACAACTTGAGAAAGTTGAACACAGAAGAGACAATTTAAATGCATGAAATACTATCAACCAATTGTCGACCGACCGATTCCGGTCGTGTATTATTTTATTTTTTCTTCTTTCATTTTTCGGTTGTTGTTGTTGTTGTATTTTTTCATCTGTTTGTTGGCCTTTTTCGGTTGTTATTTTCCTTTCCTTGGTTGTGGTATCTACAGATGCAGGAATCAAAAACACACCAAAAAAAAAACCTAACTGAATAACCAACGATTGGGCATTTGTGCCACTTAAGCAGTGGCATTCACCTCGAGTTTTGTGTTGAGCTGCTACTTTTTATGGCTGTTAGCGGTAATCTTTTATTTGATGGCTATGTGGGCTTAGTCAAAATACAGATATTTGCAATGAGTTTAATTTAAAACAGCTTTCGTATTACTATTAATTGGTTTTAGTATTGAACTTTAACCTAAAGGATGGGTGCGACATGACATTTCAAATGGAAATGGGGTTACTTTCTAATAATAATTCGAAATATTGATAATAAGTTGACATTTTGAATACCATTTCAATCCTTTTCGATAATTTAATAAATAAATATCTCCACTTTGACTTCTTTTACTTCCCTACAATTATATTTTATTAATCATCAATTCCAATTGTAAAAAAAATGACAATAGAATTTCTTAAAATTAAAATATCTCAAATACATATGTTTAAGTTTGAGAAAAATATTTAAGCTCTGGGCACACTTGCAAATTATGAGAGAGAGAGAACACTAAAAGTAGTTCAACAAGACTAAAACTACCAAACTTTCCAATACTTCTTTGTATAATATTTGAATTAATTTAAAGCAAAGTAGCCAGTGAAAATTATATTTGAACTTATACAGTTCTATATTTAGTTACGTTTATTTATTAGTTTAAAAGCAGTCGAAAAGGCAAA
This sequence comes from Drosophila sturtevanti, assembly GCA_018150375.1. Classification (NCBI taxonomy): domain Eukaryota; kingdom Metazoa; phylum Arthropoda; class Insecta; order Diptera; family Drosophilidae; genus Drosophila; species Drosophila sturtevanti. Next base: position 543,159 of record JAECWJ010000341.1, on the reverse strand, counting down.
ACCAATTTTACTCATTAAATCTAATTCTTCCTTTTGTATTATTTTCTTATTTTTGTAAAAATTTTCCTTAATTCTCTGTGAAAAAATAGTCGTTATTTTTCTTAAATTATTATACCATCAGCTTTACATATGTATGTCATAATCGGTAAAATTCTGCTGTTGTGTGTGTCACATAAACATAATGTTTAGTTGCGATCACATTTACTGAAATAATTTTTAATAAACAAAAATTGAACATCTCTAAATGTGTTAATAATTTTTAGGAATTATTTTCATTGTTTTTTTAAATTAATTTTCCTTAATTTGGTTATTGTTTAATAGACAACCGATTGAAAAATAAATTCGCTTTCACATATATATGAATATCTATCTATATATATTACATTAAAAGGTGTATCCATTCCGGCTGCATTTAGTAAAATATATTAATATATTGATTATTATTAATATATTATAACAAAATGTTCTAACATTTTATAAATTTGCCATTATTCGTTTATATTTCATTGAAATTTAATCTAATTTTAATATTTTGAAAAGCCTCAGGAACATTTCCAATAAGTTTGTATTTTTTATATTTTAATTGGCAATCGTAGAGAATTGATGAAACGAAAAATGAGACTTTTCTACCACGTATAGTTATTACCACAATATGCTTTGTTCTTTTCGAGGAACAACTGACAGATGAATGATATGATATATATAGTTATATTTGATCAGTTGTTCATAATAAGTGTGAATTTTATTGAAGCAACTGTGTGAAATTCTATATATTTAATTTTTTTTTTGTGGTAGAACTTTAATTTTGATTTATAATTGAACTTTGTTATAGGCAGTTTGACTTTGATATGAGTGCTTGGGTTTGTTTTTTTTTTTTTGATGGCATCTTCAAAGTTAGTGCCACAAGAGGTTGCAATAAATTGCATGTTGCAGATGTTGCATGTTGAGGTTCTGTATAGCCATATCTGTCGGTTATTGTGTGTAAGTGTGTCTGTTTGTGTGTGTTTGTGACCAAATTGCCCCTGTGACTTTGTGTCACTGACTTTGCCTAAGTGCCTACGAGTAAATCTTCTCTCACTTCTGTCTCTGGTTTTGTGTCACCGCTGACAAGACAAGGCTGCTTTGGCCCAATGCCCTGCCACTGCAACAGCCGCAGCCACAACCATAGCCACAGCCACAGCCGCAGCTACAGCCACAGCCACAGCATGAGCTTCGGTTTGAGCATCAGCCTGTGCCTGTGCCTGTGCCTTGGTCGCCGACAAGAGATCTTCATAAAATATATTGAAAGTGCTTTGCATAAATTTTCCGTCTTATGGGGGTCGTCGTTGCTGTTTTCTGTTACTGTCTCTGCTTTTTTTGGGGTCTCTGTATCTGAAGCTTAGACAATGCATTATTGCCTTTTCGGCTCTTTATATTGTAGACTCTGTTCGTGAGTATAACCAACACAGTTGTTGGCCTTTGACTTTGGGCCCACAAAAATATAAAACCAGAAAATCAATTAAGGCCATGCACATTAGAAAATTTACTGCTCAAAATTTCAAGATACTTCTTTATGTATCACAATCAACTGGTTGCCTTAATTTGTTTCATTCATTAAATGTCGTCACTCATTTGTTGTTCTGAATAGCTGTCGTTGAAGGGTGGAGTGGGAGGTGGACATATGTGATCTAATGTAGACAAGTATAACAAATGGCAGACATTGTTATTGTCTGTGCCACAATATGAATGACTCATGTACGAGTATATAAAGAATTTTCAATGATTTAGCACAATCTCTAGTGTATACATATATACTAGAATACCAACAGCTGGTTACGCCCAAAAAAAAAAAGAAACGAATACAGAAGCAAAAAAAGGAATCAAAATGAAACGGAAAATCAAATAAATGTCCACACAGTGTGACAAACTGCATTAAACTAAATGAATTTTTAAAAAAATTAAAAGTAGCTTCTAATATGTCAAGAAGTTCTAATTATTTCTTATACTATCAGAATAGAAACCAATAGAATAAAATTTCAAGAAGTACTAATTATTTCTTATACGATTAGAATAGAAACCGATTGTGTATGATCTGAAAAAATATTACATTAACTCTTGCTTAGGGTTTTCAGTTGCTTTTGAGATCTTTATTTAACACTAAGTGATGCTTAAAAAAAAATAAATTAGTAAAAATTAAATTAATAAAAAAAGATAATATTTAATAAAACTCTAACTCTTTTGCACAGCAGTGACTGAGTTACGAAATATGTTGGAAAACATACTGAACTGAAATTCCCGATTTTTATTCATTTTAACGGAGATGCATTTTACGATTTAAATTGTAAATTATACATTAAAAAATATTTGAGCTAACCGAAAAGACAGTGTAATTTGGCAGCTAACTTTTGAAATGGTTTGAAAATAAATCACTTTAAAATCTTTTATAAATTATCTTTTATAAATTATATGTTAATATAATAATTTTGATTACATAAAAATTGGATAAAATATATTTGTTTCTTGTGATGTTAGCTTTAACAAGAAATATAAATTCTTTTAGATTTTAGATGCTACTTCTGTCCTCGAAAATATAAAAATGAGTTCAAAAATTTGTAAGTAATCTTCAGAAATGGAAAAAAAATATATCAAAAAAATGGGAAAGAACGTGAAGTGTTATCCTTAGGTATTAAACACACTTTGTACTGTCTTTTGACACTTCAAAATTTTGGTGACATTTTCGCACCACTGTGCTTTCTAGAAAAAGAGATAGAGAGTGGGCAAACGCATCCATCAAATTTCACATATCTGTACGGAATGAGTAAGCACACAGAGCAGCTGTTATAGATACAAATGCAGATTAATTTAGACATAGCTAGAATCATTTGATATAGACCCATGGGGTGACGACAACAACAAATTGCCAAGTGCGTTTATTGAAATGAACGAAAAAAACAACAAAAATAACAAAAGAAACTAGAGACAGACACAGAACAAATAAACGCGAATTGCTTATATCGCATCATATAGTCATTTAACCATTTTAATTAATCTTTCGACTGTTTATGCAGCTCACACAGAAAATTTTGATGACCCCAAAAAATATAGACCGAAACACAATGATTATTATCATCATCACCAACAACAACAACATCATCAAGTGAAAACTTTTTAACAATCTCATGTGGTATTTGGTTTATAATTTTTTCCTTTAAATTTTAATTAGTTTAATTTAGAAATTGTTTGGCAATGCGGTGAAATTTTGTAAATCAATATTAAATCAATTAATTAGACTGGCATCAAAATATTTGTCAAAGCCACATAAACCACTTGCGACCACAACGACAACCTTATACCCTTTCGGATTAAAATATTTAAATGACAAATCCTTAAATGGGAAAGTTTCTGGGATTAAAAAAAGTAGTTAAAAGTGCAATACTTATGTTTCAGCATTTCAAAATTTTAGTAAAATGTTTGCAAATTTAATTTTGCAACTGTTTATTTTGGTAACCGCATTTATTTAACCAGTTATTAAAAATAATTAATTTTCCTTTTTGATAATTAGGCAGGCAGACAAGTGACTTTTGAGTAGAAAAGAAGATTATATTGGCAATTATTATTTTTGTGCAATTGACTTTGATTTGTAATTTGATAAATTTTCAACTTTCCGGTTTGACCTTAACTGTATACAGCATTTTTTTTTTTTTTTTTTGTTTGTGAGAGGAAATGTTGTTATTTAATTGCAACACTAAGATACAAACTTGTTTGTTTAGATGTAACCAAAAAAGTAAAAAAAAAAAAATAAATAAATATAAAATTATTTAGCTAAAGCTAACTGACAGCTGAGCTAGGAGGAAGCAGCCAATGTCTTGACTGGTGTTACCCATCTGGTTTGTTATATAGAAGATGATAATGATGATGATGATGCCACCACACACAATTTGCTACCAAACAATTTGCAATTGTTGCATTTGGCTTTGGAGATGTGGCCGCGGCATGGCATGGCATGGCACATTCCCATCCCCCATCACCATTGCTCGGCTGCCACTTGGTGGTAACTTGTAGTCTACAAGAGGAGGCAAATGAATTCGCTAGTTGCGTAACATTTGCAGTTGCCACAATCTCTAAAATTACTTGAGATACTTGAAAGAGGGAGAGTGTTAGCCATTGAATATGCCAAAGTGTGTGATAGAGTGAGAGAGAGCGAGAGAGAGAGAGAGAGGTATAGGGAGAGAGGAATGTAAATTGTTGCATCTCCCATACGAGTTAGTTTTTCAATTAACCTCTCAGGTCAAACTCTCACCAAGATCACGTAATCCATAGGTAAATTATGTTTGTTTAGATATCCAAAATAATTCGATTTCAGTTGTTTTTGGGTCAATGAACACTTTCTGTTTATTTGAAAACAAGCATTTGAATATACCATATTGTTGACCTTCAGATTCTATGGCAATCTGTTTTAAATCTACAAAGGAAATGCATTAAACAAACGCTAAACTTATAGAAAATAGTTTAATTGTTTTTTTTTATAAATATTATAATAGTTAATGCTAACCGAAAAGTTAACTGCAAATTGATAAACTTTTTCCTTTATAATTTTCTCAACATTTAAATTACGATCGGATGATTGTCACATCATATTTTGGAATCTATATATATCCATCTACGCATCATCATTTTATGTCTGACTGTAAACAATAAAATTTGACAGTTTTTGGAGAAAATGAGCGATAGTTAAACCTGAGGCAATTAAAACTCTATGGGCAATTAAGAAAAGAGAGAAAATCTTACATTTCTTTTGTGGTTGGGAAATTAACCAAAAATCTTGGTTAATGTACCATAAAAATAAAAAACAAAAAAAAAAAAACCTTTTGAGGAAATTGTCCAATTCAGGAAATGTGTTAAAAACAAAAAATGTTTATCTTTCAACTTGGTAATAAACATTTGACTAGAGTTTGTAGTCGCAAATAACAAATCGTTTTTTTATTTTTTCATGAGCATTTCGTAGATAAACTATTTCAGTTGACATCCACTTCCAAAAAATTCTCATGGATTATATATATGTATGCGATTTATCTAGGCAAAAAATCACTATAGAAGCAAATATTAAAATTAATAAGTAATCTTAATCTTAACCTTGATCAAAGTAATCGTGTTCAAAGGAGAAGGTAATTTCTTTTTTCTTTGGGAGATTTTTTAAAAATAAACAAATAAATTTACTTCTGACTTTCAACGAAGAAATATTACTAAATACAAACACAGATAATATATAAATCATATAGATAGAAAAAAGATTAAAATAATGTATATGGAGGCACAGTTTGCCATATGGTAATTCAAAAATGCACAACTTTCATATCTGAATCTTTGGGGCTTCTTTCAAAGTTACCATATTTTTAGTTTGACTCTTTTCTTAAGCTAAAGAAATCATTGAAGATTGTTTACTCTTTTTGCTTGAATTTTTCAATTTTAAATTCAATTTTAAAGCCATAAAAGTGTGGAGACAAATTCGATCTCCATTTACCAAAGGCCAAAGGGCCCAAAAAACCTAAAACCCAAAAATTATTTTTCTATGCCCATGTCATGTTGTATATTCAATTTACAATTCTTTATGAAAGTTCAATGGTTTTTGGGATTGTGTACGAGTTGGTTTTTATTTTGTTTTTGTTTTTGTTTTTTTTTTTTTTTCGTTTATACATTCTGTCTGCAGACTGCAGAAGAAAAATATTTGTTTGTTGTACAACATTTTACCAGAGAATATTTTTTTAAGCGTGCATAGACTTTTAATTGAATTTTGTTGTTCTTGTTTGGGCTTTGGTTAGTTATTGGTTGGGTTTTTGTCGTCATTTATTTTGAGGTCATTTGGGTGTGGTTGCCAGTTTTTTCTTTCATTTTCTTTTTTTCTTTTATAAAATTATTGGCAATGCAGAATTGAAGCTACGATTTTTCCAATTGCTTCATATGTTAAGTTCTTTATATTTTTTTTTTTTATTTATTTTGTTTTTATTATATTTTAGCAGACATTTTGTAAAATGGGTGAAAACTAAATTTGATACGTTCCAATTACTAAATTATGCACTTAGTAGAGCGCTCGCTTGATGTTAAAAACGCATTCAGCTGGAAGACTGAACAACACAACATACCATAGCGGAGATGAGAAAACACAGCTAGAAAGACAGAGAAAAAATGAAAAGAAAAAAAGAAAAAATGGCAAAACGAAGATAAAAGAAATCTTTGCCACAAACCAAATAATGGTTAAGGTTGAGCGATTTAGTAAAAAAAAAGGTAAATAAAAAAAAACAAATTAAAATTAAGAAAAGACACGAATCTGAGCAGACAGCAAAACCAATAAAGTTTTAGGCAAAACATAAAAACAAAAAAATTTCACTAATTACTAAACGAAATTTTCAAGTTGAATAAAATCGAATATTTAGCACGATAAATGCTTTAAAGCATGGTAGTAGAGTAAATATTTTATAAGGGGGGTTCTTTTTAGAATTGTTTGTGATGGGGAAGTAAAATAAAGAGATCGATAAATAAGACTAAAGCACACTAAAAGTCGGAACAGACTTTGTGAAATGAATTCTCTATCTATAACTTTCAACTTATACAAATTAGATACGAAAAAAATATTAGATATACATAGATTGCGGAGATTGCTGAAGCACTTAAGCGAAAACTATAAGCTAGGCAAACATGGAATCATAAATTTTAATATTTAAATGCAATCGAACTACCTTATAAAGAAATCGTTCTAGAAACAAACCTCAACTTCATTATTTTTAAATTATATTTTTTCCAACTTCTGTTTAAAAAAAAGAAGTACTTTAGTTTTAATTAGTCTTTTACTTTCCTTCTTCAATAAAGCCTTTTAACACATTTACGTTACTTTTCGCACACACAAAAGTTGGGAATTCATTTAAAGATAAAAAAATTTGTCTCACTGTAATCGCAAACTTGTTTTTTCATGATAATATTTAAAAGATACTGTGAATAATCGCAATATCTTGATCATTTATTGCTCTCTTTTTAACTCCATCAATTATCAATAAAATTTTTTTTCCATAGAAATACTAATTCTTTGCAATATTTTTTCACTTTATTCGCCGACAATTGCTATAAAAATTGGGGCTTTCTTTTTATTCTATTGTTACTTTTCAATTCTGGGGTTCCCCAAAAATTCCGATTTTCTGATACAAAAAATTCATAGACAAAAGAAGTACAAAAAAATATTCGTATTAAAAATAGAAAGTAGATAGAATGAAAATTATTATACACCATAGAGAAGTTCTTATATACATATAATATTTACAAATTAACTATAAGAGTAATTTCTAAAAAATGGAAAAATATATACATATCAGATATATATATGTATATCAGATTTAAAATAAATGTAACTGCGAGGCCCGTTATGCCGCACTTACGTGTGTAAGGCCAAAGGAAAAAAAAAGGTGGAAAGTGAAGGAGAAGGAGGATGAGGTAGTTGAGAAGGGGTGGGGGAGCTGTGCAACCGACTCTGCGCATGCTTAACTGTTTGGTTGCACTTAGTTGCCTGGCAATCAAGTTGGATGGCTGTATGGCTTTTAGGTCTTTTGGGCCAACGTGAAATTTATTTTAATTCTTGTTAATTTCAACCTTTGTTTGTACAGAACATTGATCAAGAAATCTCATAGCAAAGAAGATATATAAATATAATTTCAAGCAGTCAGTTATAAAATGCTGGAAAAGTGATATATTTTCCAGTAATATCAGGGATTGCTTCTGAAATTTACCATTTCGCCTGTTCAATAACTAATTTAGTGAATATTATTATTATAATTATTAAGTAAACATTACATCCTGTTATAGTTTTACTGTATTATTAATTCTATGGTTATTATGTGTCGTAAATTAAAAAACAAATACATGCCCGGGTAGCTCAGTCGGTAGAGCATTGGACTTTTAATCCAAGGGTCCAGGGTTCAAGTCCCTGCTCGGGCGTTCGGTATTTTTTTTTTTTGAACAATCGAAAGAATTATAAAACTTATGCCATTTCCTCTATTAAATAAATACACAGAAAATTAATATTTGACAACAAACACCTACAACATAATGGCAAACCCTGAAATTATTTCCACTGTATTAAAATACCTCAAACCCACACACACTCACACACAACTCTCTTTAATAACATTTCCAAACAAGTAAACAAATATAAATAAAACACAATCTAACACATACAACGTCAGAGCTGAAGGAGCTATTCTGTTCATTGCTTCATATTAGTAGAGTATTTTAAGATATATATTTAAAACATATTATATCAAAAAAAAGAAAAGACTACCCATACCCACATTCTGTTAATTGTAAAAAAAGATCTGTTTATATATTATGATTGAATTTTTGGCTTCTTTGGTAAAGTTAGTCCCAAACTCATAAATGATTTAAATTTTCTATATAAAAATTCATTTATTCATGCGAATTCAGTGTGACTTCTAATAAATTTAAATATAACCAAAGAAGGACAACTCAAAAAACAAACTCTATGATACACTCAGCTGCATCTTTATTTTTTTGTACCCCATCTTTTCAATAATTGAATAGCAAAAATTTTATTCTTCGTTTTCCTGTTTTTCGGCTGCAATGCCGGCCAACATTTGTTGAGTTTCTTTTGCCAAATTAACCAAAGTTTTTAAATCATTTTCTAGGGTTTCAATACGTTGCCTTTGCAAATCCATAATTCTGATATAACGTTCATTCTCTTCACCACGAACATTGGCCAAGTTTTTCCAATAATTAATATCATTTTGTATCTTTGAGTTGGCCCTTGCAAGCCCTCGTCGAAGCATTATAATAAGGTAAACCAAACTGCGTAGGGACACATGACGTACTTTTGGTTTATCTACAGAATTGATGGAATTTGCATTCACTTCAGAGACATCAGTTTTTGCACTCATATCAAATATATCATTATTAGTAGTCGAATTGTTGTCCATTGTGACGAGAGAAAAAATATATATATTTTGTTTAGGAAAATGTTGATTACTTTTATAAGTAGGAATAGTGTCACAATTCTTGAAATTTTGTTAAATATTTGTATTTTGATTAAATTGACAATGATATGGTGATTTCCATTCATTGTTTTCATTCAAGTTTTCAATTTCCAAGTCAGTTAGCCGTTTGAAAGTAAGTACTGGCCTGAGGAAAACTCGAATCAATGAATGTCCTAGGTAAGGAAAACAAAAGCAGAGAATAAGTCAAAGGGGGATTTGCAACCAATATGCCCAACCAAAGGAAAATGCCTTAAAGCGTTAAGCATTGCCCATGAAGCTTTCTCTTTCCCTTGTCAATCTCTGTTTCTCTCTCTTTCTCTTTGTACATCTTGCTCTTTGGGTTTATGCCGTTAGAAGGTCCTTTTCCTCTTGCATTGGAAATTTTCGGTTGATTTTGCTGCGTATCCTGCATTGTCCTCAACCATGTGTAACTTAATTAGTTTCATTGTTTGGACGGCATATTGAAGCCAGAATTTATGGTCACTGATTGGTTGTGTGGTTGTGTGTATCTGGCATATAGGCAAACACACACACACACACACACACACACGATTGGCAGGAAGGAAAGCTAATCGGCTTATTTCTATATTAACATAGTTCATGTTGCAATTCAACAAATATAATTTCAATATGAAAATCACATTATATCCTCCTGTACATTATATTGTTATTAATTTCTTGTTAATCTTAATTAGGCATAAATCAAAATTTATCGTGTATATTAGGCCAAGCGCGGTATGATTTATTAACCTCAAGATATGAAAATTGAAAAAGTTTTTTTCTCCCTCTCTTTATCCTAACCATCCACCCACCCACACAATTCCAATTTATTACTTTCTATAAATAGAAATCTCCAGAGTAATATCTAGCTATATCAGATGACAATTGCAGACATCATTCGGTTTCGGAAATCTGATTCTGGTCAATAAAAATTGTTTTTGGCATTTGCAACTAAAGATACAAATTCTCATTTTCGTTTTTATTTATGTATATTCTAGTAGAAGGTTATTAACATTTTGACCAGGCTATTTGGTAATGGGTTTGGATTTCATATTACTTTAGTTGTTAGACATGAGAGATGAGTGCGTAGTTCAGTTTTAGTTTTGGTTTATTATAAGCGTAATTAGATTTTTGCTACAGTTCAGACTTTTCTTTGAGCTTATCCTTTACCAATATATACATATGTATATATTTATATGTATTTTCTTTAGTTTCTATAGAAATATTCCTTGAGCATTGGGGATGCTACTTAAAAAATTGTACACCAAATCCTTTTTCGTATCCTATCTATAATTTAAATTCTATTAATTTGAATTAGAATTTCATGGATTTGTTTTTCAAAATTAATTAGAACGAATAATTACCAAAATTTAATTTAGAATGAAAAGATTATTCAAATAATAACGTTAAATGGACTGACTTTTACTAAAGTCAATAAAATATATAAAGATAAATTAAAGCATTACAATTTCTAAGTAAGTAGACAACCAAGTAAAAAACAACAAAGTTATAGATCTAAAATTATGTTTTCCACTTTTTGGTTATAGTCTTCATCGATCTGTAGCTGAAAACTTATTTTAAACTTTAATGAAAATTTATTTATTCTCCATCTCCTTATTAGTCTGCGCTAAGGTTTATTATTAGTTATTTTAATTATTTTTTTATTATCATTTGTTTCAATTTTTACTTATTCTCTTTGATTATTTCATAAGTCATTATCAATCTTGATTGCTTTTCAAGCATAATTGCATATTTATTATGTCTCTCATTTCTCAATTCTATATTGGAAACTTGTTGCTTCATGCTTTGTATTCGATTCTATTCGTTTTGGCATCTTTTTCTGTTTAAATTATTCTCTGCTTTTTATTACAAATTCTTTTTGTTCTTTATGCTCTCATTTTCTGTCTTTATCGTATTTATTAATGAAAGCTCTTTCATACTCAGTTTTCATTAGTTTTTCCAATCTATTACATAGTAATATTTTACTTTAACATTCATCAAAATTAGTTTAACTTGATCGAGTACATATCCCATAATATATTTTCCGATATGAAGGTCATCATATATATATAGCTTCAAGGGGAATAATCTGTCAAAATGCACACTTGCAATACTGTAAAAACTATGATTGTGCCATCGAGTCTTCATTTTTTTTTTTTTCGTGTACTTGTCAAATTCATGTCATTAGTCAATCAACAAAAAAAAAATGCCCCGAGATAAAGTGGAGCAACAAGTTGCTTTAAATGGTTTCAATTTTTTCGTAAATTGTTTTTTTGGTTCTCCTTCAGCGAACAAAAGTAAAGTTCAATGGTATATCCCACTCTTCGTCTCTCTCTCTCACTCTTTTACTCAATCATCTTCTGTGCGTGTTTCTCACTTGCCTCATGAGACGACCAAAAATAGATAAATGTTCGTAAAAAATAAAAAAATGTAGTTCAACGTCATTTCATGGCATTGGTTGATGGGGTCACTTTAAATTGAAAATCAAAGCCACCGAGCAAAATTCGATTTATGTAAAGATTTGCTTTAGCATTATGTAGAAACAGGTTGATTGGTCGTTGGTCGATAGACGATGGTTTTTGGTGTTCGTCTGATTTAGTTTGGATTGTGGTTGGAGTAATTAATTCTATTTTTATGTGACGATTTAATCAACAAACATAAGTTTTGTTGGAAAATTTCCTTGGCATCTTTTTATCCCCCATAAAACATTTTGAGTATGGCAATTTACAATTAATTAAAAAGCATAACACTTGATTTATTTTAAGTCTCTATCAATGAAAGACAAAAATTTAAGGGAGTGTCTAAATTAGTTTTTGTACTATCGATTGACTAAAGAATACGATAGAAGCTGTATTAGTACTTGAATGAATCTTGTGATGAATCTTCGAATTTCGAATTACTAGCAACGAAAAGTTTATATTAAATTTGAAGATAGTTAATTTATTATCCAATCTGATGCAATCATTAAATATTATAAAATATATGTATAACAAAGAGAACTGAAAATTTTCACTAAGTAATTTTCTCTTTAAGAACATTAAGGCTGTCTTTTCTAGTACATTAAGAGATAAACCTTCCTTTCAACTACCTTAAAGTCATTAATTTATAGTGAAAAAAGTTTTAATAAACTCCAATTCCGGCTGACAAATGATGCAACGAAAGAAGAAAAAAAAGCCAAAAGTAAAAATTCGAATTTCTATGCTTCAAGCATTGACCTATTTATTTATTTTTTTTTTTTTTGTTGGCCCTCTTCTCTATGCTTTTTCTTATTTTTGGGTCAAGCTTTAACACGGCCCTGACTCGATTATTAATTGCCTCTTGCATTGAATCTATTTGTCATGCCTTTTTGGGCTTCTTTTTTGTGGGTGCTGTGGGGGAGGGATATCTTCCTATACATTTCTTATTTTGCTCTTAACACTGATTTATGTGCGCCTATTGAATGATCCAAAGGGAAGCTATTGACACTGACTTTGGCAGTATTTTCTGGGGTTATAATACCTCGTATTCAGGGGATGAAAAGAGGGTATGTTAAAGGATGTGAAAATGTTGGTAACAATTAAAGAAAAGCAAATGAATTTTAATATTTTTTTTATTTGTTAAAATAGGCCTAAGTATGGTGGATAAATATGTTTACTAATTGTCCTGTTCTAGCAATTTTCACTAAAAGGAATATTGAAAGTCGACTCTATATACAAAAAGTTCCTCTATGGCTTGTGCTCTACTCTGCGTATGCGTGTTTTTAATTTTAAGTGGTCCTTTTTTTTCTCAATCCTGCTTCATCTTGCTTCATCCATATCCACCTTCGTTTGCGTACGTTTCAAATTCACCAAGGCATTTCGGATTTGCTTTTCATTTTGATTTACATTGCGAACGTGTCGCCTTTTAGCATCATCTTTAAACGTATTTTTATCGCTTTTATGCCAAAAAAAAAAAACTAGAAGATGGACTAACTCGAACCAACCTTGCAGATTTTCTCATAAATTCACCAGAAGCATTATTGTAAATTAAACATACCAAATTTACAAATTCAATATTTTGAGCTTGAGGAAAAAAATTTTTCATACAAAATTTTTTTGTACCGATTGTTCCTATAGCAGCTATATGATATAGCCAACCGATTCTGATCAGACTTGGTTGAAGTATCAAGAAGCATATTAAACTCATAAATATCAAATTTCGTGGCATTCGGTTGAAAAACAACAGAGTTATTGAGGATAAACCTTATTCATGACCGATCGTTCCTATGGGAGCTATATGACATAGTCGTCCGATTCAGATCGAACTTGGTTGAAGTATCAAGAAGCATATTAAACTCATAAATATCAAATTTCGTGGCATTCGGTTGAAAAACAACAGAGTTATTGAGGATAAGCCTTATTCATGACCGATCGGTCCTATGGGAGCTATATGATATAGTCGTCCGATTCAGATCGAACTTGGTTGAAGTATCAAGAAGCATATTAAACTCATAAATATCAAATTTCGTGGCATTCGGTTGAAAAACAACAGAGTTATTGAGGATAAACCTTATTCATGACCGATCGTTCCTATGGGAGCTATATGATATAGTCGTCCGATTCTGATCAAACTTGGTTGAAGTATCAAGAAGCATATTAAACTCATAAATATCAAATTTCGTGGCATTCGGTTGAAAAACAACAGAGTTATTGAGGATAAAGCTTATTCCTGACCGATCGTTCCTATGGGAGCTATATGATATAGTCGTCCGATCGGGATGATTCCGAGATATACAATGCCTGCAGCAAAAAGGAGCCTATGCTGAAAATCTCAGCTCTGTAGCTCTTATGGTCTCGGAGGAGAAGCTGTTGATCCAGACAGACGGACAGACGGACAGACGGACAGACGGACATGGTCATATCGACTCGGCTATTCATGCTGATCAAGAATATATATACTTTATATAGTCGGAGATGCTTCCTTCTGTGCGTTGCAAACTTCTGACCAAAATTAATATACCCTCTGCAAGGGTATAAAAACAAAAAGAAAAAGGAAAGGAAAAAAATAACTCTACACCCACTTCTTTTGCACATTCATTTGATATGCAAGATTTCACTTGACAGCTGCTTTTGCACACTTTTAGAGCGCTTTTCTTTGCCATGCGTTTTGCATTGTTAAATTATTTAAAAATGCTCTCAAGTATCGAATTATGTGACAACCAACGACTACAATTGTATTTCAATAGACTGTTGGGTATTTGGGTCTCTTTGGAAGGTCTCGGCACATGATCTTAAGGTTATTGCGTCTGCGATACGTTTTTACGTTATTTTTTATTTCCATTATGATTTGAAGGTATGCGAAACGCATTGAAGGTGAAGTTAAATTGTATTGTAGGGAAGGTTAGATCTGGAATCTATCTAAGATCATGATGATGATAAGACCTTATAATGATAAAAAAAATTAGTGGTAAAAAGGTGATTAGTAAAATGTGCAATATTAACAATAGTTTTCAAAAAGTTTCGAAAACTGTTCTATTTAGTTTTTGGTATGGAAATGCCAACAATTTTTGTTTTAAATTAATCGAGAGAAGTCTTACCTGATTTTTAAGATACAAACAATCTTTTTTTGGGCGGTTTGATTGCCCCTAATCAAACGAAACCAAAATATGTATCTTTGCATAACGCTGTGTTAGGTTTTATTAAGAAGTCTGGTCACACTTGAGGTTTCCAGTTCTTATTTTTATATCTTATAATCGTGTAGAGCATGTGGGGTGCGGTGTTGAAAAACCAGCAGATCGAATAAAATATAAATATAAACGATTCAAACAACTTTTTATCAGCAGACGTTCCATCTGAGTTTTTGAGATATAATTATTACATCTCTAGAAGAGTGACATAATGGCCTTCCGATGTCCAGGAAAGATTTAAGATTTTAAGAGATTCAGAAAAGATTAGTAGATATTTAGATACCATTTTTGAGTTCTTACACTTTCAAAAACTCCCCATGGAACTGCCTAAAACTAAAAGATTTTATCTCTTTTTTTTTTTAAACCAAACTCGACGATTTCTATTCATATAGTTTAACTGGGTCAGGCATTTGGCAACACATGCAATTTATAGATTGTAAATCTTAAAGCAAATGCAAAAATGAAAAATAAAAGAAGAAGAAATAGTTGGAACCGTTTATATGTACATATGTATGCATATATGTATGTATATTGTGTTGTGCTGTTGTTAGCCACATAAAGCAGTCACTGGGAGTCGGGGAAATTGTGGTAAAATTCTTACTTTTAAACTCTGCGAAGCAAGGAAATGCTTTCGCTTGAGTTGAGTTATGACCGCATTGGGGGCGTCGACATCATCCGAGAGGACGCGTCGCCAATGTGGCGCAGATTAAAGAAATAAATTAAAAACACTTTTCTCCTTTTATTTTATTTCATATACTGTCTCTGTTCTCTGTGCTTTTAGGTGGAAAATCGAGCATTGCGGTTACGTGAGGTGGCCACGGCCATGCAACAACAATATCAGGATGAATCGTCGGCCGGCGCTTCAACAGCTCGACAATGGGCATCAGCTGGTAATACGGCCGTCCGTGTACTGGGTGGAGCTACTGGCGGTAGCGGTGGCAGCGGGGCCGATGATCCTGGTGGCAATGTTATACTAATCGGTTCGGTGAAGGACTTTGAGCGAAATGCTGTGCATGGCTTAAAGTTAAATGGAATTGTGGCTCTGGAAGATACCTCACAGGTAAGTCGGATTATTGCATGGATAAATCAGTATTAAGGGTTCATTTCCAGGGAGACATAGAGGGGGAGATTGAGAGGGAGAAAGAGAAAATAATTTTTATTGATATATGTATATATCGAGACAATCAGGTCTGCATCGTTTGCTTATTGATTTATTGCTATTTCCGCGTAACATTAATAAATTTATCTATTTTTATTATCAGGCAATGTTTCGATATATACTTATTACCTTAGATAAAAATCAATTTATATAAGCCATAAATATGTTAAATTTATTGCCATTGAGGATGATAGTGGTCATGTGTCTATCGAATGATTTTACAATATATTTTATAGTCGATATAATGAGAGTGTTAAGGTACACGAAAATGCGTAGTAAATGTAAAGCAATCTATTCTTAAATGAGATATTTTACTATAACGTAATCTCTAACTTCATCTCTTAAATTTAACAACAGGGCAATAGCGGAACTGGTGGTCCTTTCGGTGGACGTCTGCCTATGGCACCAAGTGCCCGAGGAGCTGGTGAAGTTGAATATTTCGATGAAGCTGGCTATATACGTGCCGGTGCCTTGCGTAGTGGTGAAGATCCATATATCAGAAATCGTTTTAATCAAGAAGCTAGCGATGCCTTACCCAGTAATCGTGAAATTCCCGATACACGTAATCCCATGTAAGTATAGTATGAGGATTATCAAAAATCTTACAGCAGACTTCAGCTAAAAGCTTAAATCTTTAGGTGTCGTACGAAAAAGTATAGAAATGATCTCCCAGAGACGAGTGTTATCATCACCTTTCACAATGAGGCCAGATCAACACTGTTACGAACTATAGTTAGTGTACTAAATCGCAGTCCCGAGCATTTGATAAGAGAAATTGTGCTCGTTGATGATTACAGTGATCATCGTAAGTAACTTTTCATTTCATCATTTAATTCGTGATATTTATTTTTATATCTTTGACTGAAGCTGAGGATGGTTTGGAGTTGGCCAAAATTGATAAGGTCCGTGTTATACGCAATGATAAACGCGAAGGTCTTGTTAGATCACGTGTTCGTGGCGCTGATGCAGCTGTCAGTGGTGTTTTGACCTTCCTCGACAGTCATGTGGAGTGCAATGAACAGTGGTTGGAACCACTGCTGGAGCGTGTTCGTGAAGATCCCACCCGTGTTGTTTGTCCTGTTATCGATGTTATCAGCATGGATAATTTTCAGTATATTGGCGCCTCGGCGGATTTACGTGGCGGTTTTGATTGGAATTTAATCTTTAAATGGGAATATCTGAGTCCATCGGAACGATCTGTTCGTCACAATGATCCAACAACAGCAATAAGAACACCAATGATAGCCGGCGGTTTATTTGTTATTGATAAGGCATACTTCAATAAGCTGGGAAAATATGATATGAAAATGGATGTATGGGGTGGTGAGAATCTTGAGATTTCATTCCGTGTCTGGCAATGTGGTGGAAGTCTGGAAATAATACCATGCAGCCGTGTGGGTCATGTTTTTCGCAAACGTCATCCGTACACATTCCCTGGGGGTAGCGGTAATGTTTTTGCACGGAATACGCGAAGAGCAGCGGAAGTCTGGATGGATGACTATAAACAACACTATTATAATGCAGTGCCATTGGCCAAAAATATTCCATTTGGCAAGTGAGTAAAAGGGGGGGGAAACAACAATCAACTTATGTTTGTATATTGTGAATTGTTTTTTTTCTCTCTCTCTCTCTTTCTGTCTCTCTCTCTTTCATTCCTCCATTCAGCATTGACGACCGACTGGCTTTAAAGGAGAAATTGCATTGCAAACCATTTAAATGGTATTTGGAAAATGTTTATCCCGACCTTCAGGCACCTGAGCCACAGGAGGTTGGTCAATTTCGTCAGGACGGTACCGAATGTTTGGATACAATGGGGCATTTAATTGACGGCACTGTGGGTGAGTGGTTCTTAATTTAATAGTTTGACTTTTCCGGAAAACTATTTTCTTCAAATGAAAAGTTGAGAGTGAAATGAAAATGTTTTGCAATTGAAGTTTCATTTTATTTCACAAAATGTTGGTTTAGCTTAAACTATTTGATTATTTTTTATTCTAAAGGCTCAAACGTTAGACATTTGGTATATAGAAAATGCAGCAAATGCAACCAAAAATAACTCAAAAAAAATCTACGCAGCAACTGGCTAGCCCTTTGCAAATAAATTTATTTATATTTAATTACAATCATCAGTAAAGGAAATAGAGTTCAAGTGACTAAAACTAACAATCATTCCGCCTTTCATAGATTTATATGAAACTTTTGTTTTTTCATAACCAATAAATTTTCTCGTTTTTCCATTTTATCTGTAGGCATTTTCCCCTGTCACAATACCGGCGGCAATCAGGAATGGGCATATTCAAAACGTGGCGAAATCAAACATGACGATCTCTGCTTAACACTTGTTCAGTTCTCCCGCGGCTCTCAGGTGGTACTCAAATCCTGTGATGATTCGGAAAATCAACGTTGGAATATGCGCGAAGGTGGCCTAGTGCGTCAACATAAAATCAATGTCTGTCTAGACTCCAAGGATCATAATCAGCAGGGTATAAGTGCGCAACGTTGCAATTCAGCATTATCCACACAACGTTGGTCCTTTACTAAATATGCGTGAGAGACAAATTAAACAAACGCTTAAAGCCGTCGAAGTAATTATGGAAAATTATGGAAAATTCGAGAAAAAGAAAAACATAGGCGAGGATGGTAATGGAGAAAAATGGATGAGAGAGAGCTGCGGTCGTGATATTTGTGCAAGTTTACATAGGTAAACTATTATCTCTGTACTCTACTAATAAATGTGGATTGTATGAGTACGTATATGAATTATGTATGTATATGTATGTGTAATGATGATTTACCTTGTTGATTTGTTGCTGAACATAACACACATAACAAACACTGACACATACACTCAAAGTACAGTTGCCACATCAATGACTATTAAGTGTAGAAAGAAGCAAAAATCAAGTGTATACATTTAGTTAGGTATCATTTCATAATTTTTCCATAAAGTATATTCATTTTGAATAGTCATTGGGTTCAACTACAAAACATATTTTAGTTAATTTTTAAGTGGGGGGTTTTTTTAAAATTTTTTCAACTTTAAATTGTTATCTTAAATATATAAATACATAAATCTTTTCAAATGGGTGGGATTAAAGGCATACAAAAATGTACTTAGACTGATTAATTTTTTGTATAAAAAAAAAAAAAAGAAATATAACATCAACAAATCTTGAAACATATTTTACACTTTCCGAACACTAACAATAATTTGCATTCCCCAAAAACGAACACCAAAAAATTTCAAAAATGGCGAGATGTATTATTTAATTAATGAAACTATTGCTGACTAACATTCCAAGCCAAATTACAAGGCAATCGGATGTTTTTTTTAGTAGCTTCTTGAGACTTTAATTTCTTAATCTTAATTGGAGATTTTCTCTTACAAAAAGTCGTGGACAACTTTATCTGAATCATTACTTCTTCTTATTTAAACTGAATTTTGATGTACTGAAAAAATCACGAGTGGAATTATTTTGTTATATTGAAAAATCTACAAAACTCTATCCCAACTTGATCCGTTAATATGACTATTCGCATTTATTTGCCAAGTACTAAGTACAGGTTCTAGTTTTAATCCAGGTTTATTCCTGTTAAAGAACACAATTTTAACCATTAAAGTAACACAAAGTTCGACCTATTTATGTGGGATTCTACAAAATTTCTTATTGTTCAGTTAACCATAGCTCATTGTATTCCCTTCTATAAGAAAATCCCTGTAAGAAGAGAAGGCTTCATTCTAAACAGCAATTTATTAATTAATAGCCACATCTCGCCAAATATATTCTTCAAGTCAATTACCTATTAAAAATTTGTTTTTTCTTTCCTTACTCACACACACACACACACAAACACTCCAACAAGAAATCCAACTCATGCTCAGAGTCTTCTCAAATGTACTTAATAAAGAAACAACATTAAATGTTATCATTAGTTTTAGTTACACTATATTTAAGTAAATGCAGAAAAATCATTTAAAATTAAATGTGTATATAACAAATATGATTTTGAAAAGAAAGCGAGTCAAATGCAAAAGAAGACAACAAAAAAAAAAAAAAGAAATGAAATTGAATATTTTATATGCAAATCGAACAAATTTTATGTTTTACAGAATCATTTTGACAGCATAAATCAATTGCTTTAATCGCGCAGACATTTCATTTACAAAAGAATACGGGAAACATATATACATATATATATATATATTTGCATACATAAAAACATTTATGTATCTATGTATGTATTTATATGAATGTA
The DNA here is from genome assembly GCA_018150375.1 of Drosophila sturtevanti. Lineage (NCBI taxonomy): Eukaryota > Metazoa > Arthropoda > Insecta > Diptera > Drosophilidae > Drosophila > Drosophila sturtevanti. The sequence goes on along the minus strand of JAECWJ010000341.1, from coordinate 523,091 downwards.
TGTATTTTTACGTATTTAAATATTATTTTGTAGGATTCCATCAACGAATTTTCGTTATGTTCTTTTATGTGTAAATGATTTGTATTGAGAGAGAAAAAACTATAAAACAAAACAAAAGCAAAAAAAAAAATAAAACAAAAAAACCGAAACGGAAAAAACCAAATATTATATGTTTGTTTGTATGTGTACAGTACGTATACTTAATAATAAATTGAAATGCGATTTTAATTTACATCAAATAAAATTCTAACAAATGAATAAAATAATAAAATAAAATGAAAGATGGAAAAATAAACCTGAATTTTTTTATTTCGTTGCTGCTTTGTTTCAAAAGTGTTCTACGTGGCGTATACTTAATATAATTGCGTCTACTCACTGGCCTCTGTCTGCTGGCTGTCATCAAATCTGGTCAAAGTGCTTTCGGTATGTAGGTTAAACGACTTAACTTTCAACTCCAAAAGCATGAGTTGGCAAATTTCAAAAGAAAGAGCCAAAGATCCGTGCTAAATGACGAAAGAGCTGAAAATTCTATACTCTTCCAGTGGAAGAATTGGACTATATTGCGATGGTAGTCATTTTATAATCAAAGTAATTAGAAGGAAATCGGGTTCCTTTTTAAAAAAGATACCCATGGATACTCATATATCTATTTAATAAATCAAACTTTGGATCGATTGTTTATAGCTGATTTAATATATTTTAAACACTGACTGGCATGAATACCTTCAATAGATAAACCTTAGATCCTTTTCTCTTCTGTTATGATAAATTGAATAATATAGAAGTTGGGTAAGTAAAACTAATAGAGCAGCAAATGCAGGCAAAGACAAAGAGTAAACTAAACTACGGAATTTGTATTATTTAGAAACTTTCAAATATTTAGTGATACTTAGCTAAGTATAGTATAGTAATCTATATTAAGAAGATGATATATTTATTTGACTTAGAATTTTTTTCTATGAGAAGCCATTACATAATAATAATTAATAATAATAAAGAGTTGAAAAATTGTATATAATTTTCCAAAAATAATAAATTTTATATAAATCCTCTACACTTTTATAGCATTTACATACAGCTAATATACCCTATTGATACGTTAGGGAGAGAAAAAGAGAGAACTAAAAAGGGAAGCAAAACTTGGCACATTACGCATACGCCACGTTTTCACAAAAATATGAGTTCGTTGCGCTAATTTTGTCATTTTAAAATGGGGAAAAAATGTATGACACCATAAACCAGTAAAAGGCAAGTTATGGGGAGTGATGCTGCCAGTTGAGGTGTGGCAATGTATGGAGGAGAAAGAGGGAGGAGGAAGAGGAGTAGGAGGTAAACATGCTCAGCATAAAACATGACATAAAATAAAGTGCCATATTCCTTTGGCCTAGGCTTCGTTGAGATAAACAAAAGTGTACTAAAGGAAGTTCCAAGAAATAAATTCTCTTATTGTGATGAAAAAGTTAGATGAACAAAATATGCGTAAGATAATATAAGAAGAAATTATAAAAATAAGATAAAAAAGGCAAACTTCGTAACTTCCATATAGTATTATAATTATTATACCACCTAGGGTCAAGGGTATATTAAAGTCCAAAATGTATGTAACAGGCAGAAGGAAAATTTTCCGACCCCAAAAGTATATATTCTGATCAGCATCAACAGCCGAGTCGATATAGCCATGCGTCCGTCTGTCCGTCTGTCCGTCGTCCGTCTGTCCGTCCGTCTGTCCGTCTGTCCGTCTGTCCGTCCGTCCGTATGAACACCAGATCTCAGAGACTATAAGAGCTAGAGTAACCAAACTTGGTGTCAACATCCGTCTAGTGTATACGCAGATCAAGTTTGTTTCAAATTTTGCCACGCCCACTTCCGCCCCCGCAAATTAAAAAAACTATAACGAGTTCTATTAGAGCTATCATAATTCTATTTGGCAGACTCAATTATATAGCCAATATGTACCATCTGACCGAATTTGACCGAAATCGGTCAAAAATGTCGGAGATAATACGTATATATATTTTGTACGAAATTCAGCACACTGAAAGTGGAGCGAGATAGCAGCGCACGTTGCGTTCATTTGTACCGAATGACGCATAGTTTCGTTCACTGAGATGAGTGAGCGAGAAAGCATGAATTGGTGTTTCAGCTCAGAGAATTTGAAAATAATTTAAATTCAATTAATGGGGATTTGATGGAGTTTGAGTTTATAAAATATATCTCTTATTGGTAAGGGTATACCCAAGTCGGCAGGGACGACTTGCTTACTTCATTTAGTTATGAAAATAGTATGCAGAGACAGGATTATAAAAATTAAAATTTCATCTTATAATTTTAGAAGACCAATTGACATTTCAATATAATTTTAAAATAGAAATATGCGCTAGCATAAGGCATTTAATGAGCTTAAGTAGTCTAAATATCATTAAATATATCTTGTTTCAATTTTTGTGACAAAAACAAATTTCTTAAATTTTCTTACCTTACGTAATCTTTTAAAAATTCGTTTAAAAAATTAGCAAATATTTTTCACCATGTTTTCTGTTTAGAATTTTTATCCCTGCGTTTCCAGAACACATAGTTCCAGCACGGATTTTTCTCATTTGTTTTTTTGTGTCACTTGTGATGTTTGCGAGATGGAGAAATCATCATAGAAATGCAAGCCGCAATATGTGCAGGCAGCCAGAAGACAAACCGATTTCCGTGTGAAAGCCTTAACGGAAGCAAGGAAACTCGGTAGCGGATATGACAGAGTTGCCACTGTGAAACGACAATGCAGGCGACAAGGTTAAGACCCAGTAACAACCTATAGAAGGCAGGTAAATCGTTTATATACAACCACCCATCCACCCATCCACCTATCTGAGGTAATAGGGTGGGTGTCTGTGGTGGTGTTGTTGCCTTCAACTCACTTGCCAGTTTGTTTGTCGCCCGACAGGTGAATAACAGTTTTTTCCCTTGCTATACACATATATTTTGTATTTTTTATTTTTTCTTTTTTGTTTCTTATTTAGACGGTGGGTGAGCATGTGCCAGGCATACACAAAAAACCCAACTGAGTGACTTGACTTTAACTGAACTGTTTGCCAAGCAGCTTCCTTTTACTTCTACTGCCATTGCAGATATTATCGGCATTTTTTCCGCTTCCGCAATCTTATCACGGGGCATCAACATTGCTTGCTTACGTTAGAGTTAGTTAGCATGACGACATATACGAGAAAAGAGTTATTCAAGGGAGAGGGGTTTAAAATTTTAAATTCCAAAAGGGTTTACTGGAAAACCTGAAAAAATTTAACAAAATTTCTATATTTTATATGTGGGCTGAAGCAAACTTAAGTTGGAGCATTAGTTAATTGTAAACTGACTTCTAATTTGTTATGGCACACAGATAAAGTGCTTAATTACTATCTCTATTCATTAAAAATAAAAATTTACTGGTCTATTAAATTATATTTATGTTAGAAATTGTTTAATTTGTTACAGAAAACTAATAAATTCAGAAAAACTACATTACAAAATAAGTTCGAAATTCAAGGGAAGATTATAAGTCTATCTATCTTTATTTACTGAACTAAAAACAACATTTAAAATAAATTAAGGGATTAGGCCAGGTTTATGAAACATTAAATAGGGCTTACAAAATGTAATTTAAATAAACTAAATTTAACTATCTGAATTAGACATGCTTGTAAACCTTTACATAACGTTCTGTTAATGAGACTTTTAGGTTTCTTGCAATTTAATTGTATACTTTAGTTAATTTGAAACATTTAAATCCTATAAGTTTACTTAACTAAATGTATAAGTTGTGACTTGCCTTGTCACAAATATTCTCTAATTTAATTAGGGAAATAATATTTTAAATGATAATTAGTTTGAAATGAATTCAGGGAACACTGTAAAAATTTATGATTCTATATATATTTTCTTTCAAATTCAGAAAATTGATTAATGATGACAGTTAAAACTGTTTTAACAAATCAAAATCATCAAAAAGTATTCACATTTAACTTTTATGTACATCTGTTAATGCGGAAATTACATTTATGCCAAATTTCGCGATTTCCAAGTAAAAGTTATTACCTTTTGCATCAAAATTTGACAGTTTCACAAAGAAGAAAAAAAAGAGATTACCATTTGCATCAAGTTGGATTACAGAGAATCAAAATGAAGGTCAAAAGGTTTCAAAAGGTTGATTGAAATTCTGTTAAAAAAAAAAAAATAATAAAGATGAAATGAAATGAAATGTGTGTAATTATTTATTATTTTCCAACCTTACTGACAGCAATATGAGATAAATTAAATGATACTCAATTATAAGTTGATTCAATTTAAAATCAATATATATATGTACATTGCTACCGAGTTGAGCGCTTTTTAATCACGTAATTACAAGCGAACAAGCAGGACATGACATGGCCGTGTCCTTTCGCCTCTCACTTTATCCAACTGTCTGCTGTTTCATTGATTTGGAAATTTTGAAATTCACATATTATAAATATGAATTCAAATGAGTTCGTTTGAGTGAATGAGCAAGGACATGAGACATGTGTGTGGCCCGGCAAACATGTGTGATTGCGTTTACACACTATCACATATACGAGTATGTACAATGGTCAATGTGCTGATTGCATTGTCCTGTTGTCCAATGTCCTTTTGGCAATGTTTGTGGCATTAGGACTAGTTATGGTCACGTTGCTCATTTTCGCTTAATGTTTTATGCACAACTAAATACAAATGCGCTTTAATGAGCGAAACGCTAACCAGCCATGCGGTTAATTTATTATGCAAAACTCGGTTTCACACACAGACACACACACACACACACACGCACACACATACATGGCATGGCTATGGTTGAAGAGAAAGGATAACTAATAATACAGCATTGTCGTTGCAGAAAATTGCCATTATATACTATATATGCATAAATGTTAGGTGAAGGGTAAAAACAGAACCAAACAGATACATATATATATATATATATATATGTATATGTGTGTGCATATGCATGCACTTGTATGTCTGTATGTATGTGTGCATGGAGACCGCAGCAAGTCAACTCGAATGCATGTAACAATTACTTGCAGAGGACTTCCAAAAGGACTCTTCTCCAACTGCCTCCTAGTTGCTGCAAAGTCATAAAATGCAGACAGCAAAAAAAAAAAAAAAGAAACAGAAAGGAAAAAGAAAATAAACGAACTGAAATTTGCAACAATAACGTGGCATACTTTTTGGGGCAGCAACTTAACCGCAAACAAGACCAGAGTGTACTCTGCCCAACTGTGATGAGCATTTAATGAAGAAGAACTAGTTCAATGGCAACATTTGTATATCTATATAAATGATTATCTATAGTAAAATATATGATGTAAGAGAAAGTATACAGAGATGGAGAAACAAACAAGTTCTTATTGGCCTTAAAATAAATCAAAGTTTGGCAACATTTTAGCGGCAATGAAAAAGAAGAAATGGATATTATGTTATATCCATATATGTAAAGGTTTAAGAATTGGCAGATACTGTTCTAATGTAAAAGAATATCCGAGCGGTAAATTAACACAATAGAGGACTTGCTGAAAGCTGGACTCAATATTTTCCTAAGTTGTGAGTGACGGGAAAGGTTTTCTTCTTCTAGCATTACTTGTTAAATCTTTTTAATCACCTTCTATGCAATATAGAATATGTGATTAAAGACCATGAAGATAATCTTTTCTTTTTTAAGGAAACCATTCCATTGAATATCATTGGCTGATATTGGAAATTCGGTGTTCAGTGAACACTGTTAACACCGTCAGAGGTAATAGTAAAATCAAATTCTTCTTCTGCAGAATATATACTGTACTTTATGAAATTAGATCTCTTTTAAAGTTCTTTGGTGGGTTCTGTTTTGGGTCTGTAATATTTATAAAAAAGCTAGAACTATGTAATGTAAAGTGTGGACTTCCAATGCTTTTTTTTGAAAAAAAAATATAATCCAACTCCAAAAGATCTTAAATTTATTTCATCTTCTATTGTATTTTATTTTATATTCCATTTATATATAAAGGAACTATACAATAAACAAAAATACTTTAAATTTTGGTCGTTTGTTTCCAAAAAATGTGCACATCCTAACAAAGCAATAGCAATATGTATGTGACCCTAATAACAGATTTATTGAATGTCCTTACATACCATAACTCAAATTGTTTTACCATAAATTGTGTGCAATTTATATGTGGGATATCTTCATTTTGTACCCCAAAAAGGTAGCAACACTTCTTTCAACACATCCCTAGGAGCAGCAAGCTCTAATCCAGGACGAAAATGAAAGTTTCACAACAGACATTTCTCTCGACATTTATCATGTGAGACATGTTGGCCACTTGATTAACACCTTTAAGGCTTAGCAGGCTCAAAAAATAAAAATTTCCCCTACAAGATGCACACACACACACACATATAAATCCTCAACAAAACAGAAATTTGGGTTTTAGTTTTCTTACTCTACTGTATTCAAAGTTTTTTTCTCATCACCTCTATCTCGCTCTCTGTTTCTCTCGCACGCTCTCGCTCTCTCCTTTTCTCTCTGTACCATTTCTCTTAGTTGTTGTGTGCATTTCCATTTTTGTTCCATTTTGCATGACTGCTTGGATATAGTCCAAAATTGTATATGCATACATGCATACATACATAGAGACATCTGATGTGTGTGAATTTTGCGTGTAAGCGCTGACTTAGCAAACTTATGCCTGAGTGTCTCTGTGTATGTGTATGTAAGGATAAGGATTTACATACATATGTATATATATTTTTGAATAGATGAGAGGAGTGAAAAAGTAACACACATACTTACATATATATTTACATACAGTGTATCAAAAAGTCGTCGCAAAATGTGTTTTTGCATTTAACTCGTAGCAGAAATTTTTCAAATGAGAAATGCTTTTGTAGGAAAACTTTTCTCGTACACTGTATGAGCTAAAATTCACACTGTCTGTGCCAAAACGTGTTTTACTTAAACGGATTTTCAAATACTAAAAATAATAGGCATAAAAATGATGATCTGCTTAAAAAACAAAATAATGTTGCTGCTAATGCGTCGGAATGAATTCTTCTTTTTACTTGCCTTGAATGTAAGATGTTTTGTTGCTCATTAAAAATATAATAAGTATACAGAATTAAAGTGAAAAAATATTGATATATTTAAATTATATTTACAACCAAAAAAAAGTTATTTATTTCCGAATTAACTTTCTAAAAGAATCATTTTTTTTACTACGAAAAGCTATGATATTCCAGATTAAATATGAACCAAAAAAACAAATTCTGAAATATAAAAGAAAATAAAACATTTTATTGATATATTGTAACTGATATTAATAAGAAAAGTTTGAATCCGATTATTAAGTAAAATTCGAAATGCTGCATTTCCATTTCCGAAAAGTTACCAAGAACCAAAAGTTTATATTTTATAAGGTGAAATTTCACAACTTATTACTTTACTATAAGACGTAACAGAAAAACTTCTAATAAAAGAGAAAACTTTGCTGTAATCAAATTTATTTGTTAACATTTATAGGGCAAAGTCAAACCGCTTTCATTTTGACTGCTTTCATTTGCAGTCAAACTCTTTCGTATCTGATATAGTTTTATGTATACGTATATATACATATATACATTTGAAGATATTTTCAATTCCATTTGCTATTGATAGTCATGAATTGATTTCTCCTCATCGTCTGTCTCCTCTAACCATTTGCATTAGACTGCCAATCATAAAATGCTTTAGTCCACGACTAAAAGCAATACGTTATTGTAAACGCAGCATGTCTTCTAACTGAAAGTTGTAAATAAAACATAAGCTTTTGGCACTCTGTCGATGTGATGGGAGGGAAAAGCAAAGAAAAAGCAGAGAAAAAAAATCGTGCCAGGCAACTCTCCAACTTCTACGAGTTGGCACTGTCAACAGTAGTTGTTGATGTTGTTGTTGTTGTTGTTGTTGTTGTCGTTGACTGTTGTCTCTCCTGCGTACGTGAACCAGAAAACGGGGAAAACATTTCAGCAATTGCTTTTTGTTATGGTCCAATAACACTACAACAACATAAAGAAGACTTCGCCCAAATGCTTCTCTATGGAAGTTTTGGCTTTTAACCTTTTGTATTTGTTTCCCAACTTTTGTTCTTTTTTTACCCCCCCTCTCTTTCTTTTTTTTCGTTTTTTGTTTTTTTGAGAGCAGGTCAACATATGGAATATGGAATAGACAACATCATTAAAATCATATGCTGCGTTGGTCAAAAACTGGCGAATAGCAAATTGAAAACCAGATAATAGCAGAATACAACGAACCAAAAATGGAAAAAATTGTAAGTCCCATTTTTGACACTTTTTATATAAATTTATAGATCAGTGATGCTGGTTTCGATAGTGTATCTCGAGGGGAACGGTATTTGAATTTCAAATTTTAATTTTAGTTATCAGCCCAGTTCCTATGTCCAAAGTCTATTCAAAATGATAAACCAGCATTTGTTATCTAATCTATCCCTTATTCAAATTATATATAATATCGACATAATATCAAATTTAAATATTAGCAAACAAAAAATCATCTATAATTACTTTTTATTTCTTTGAGACAAATTACATCGCATAATTAATTCAATATAGTTTAATTAATTGACAAAATAGTGTCGAGATTTGAAACAAACATTAGTGCAAAAATTATGAATTATTTTCATAAAATAATTAATTAATGAAATCATTTTAGTTGCTTGCCATCATGCTAAACTGATGTTAATTCTATGCTTTTTATTTAAATTTTACATATGTCCCCTAAATCTGATTAATATATTGCAAGTCTACGACCTGCCAAGTGCACTCTACAAATTTTGATTTGCGTGTTCCCATATAAATATATGTCTTGTATATAGATGAAAGAGACTTTTGGCAACTGAACTTTTTAAATGTGATTAAGATCTTGATGAAGGCAAGAGAAATACTTTTGTTATAATAAGTTTAGATTAGAGCTTAGTACAGTTTGTTAAACGAAAAGATAATGTAAATTCTAACAAAGAAAAGTCAAATAAATTTATGTGGGATTTGTGATACAAACTCAATGGAAATTCTGTTTAAATGAAAGTGAAAATAATGAAACTTATGTAAATAAATATATTTTATTATTATACATTATACTTGTTATTAATATAAATATTATAATATAACTTATTATTGTTGATACTAGTTTAGCATTGTATAAATTCAACTCTTAATTAACTTATAGCATACTGAAGACTTTCTCCCATAAATATAGATATATTTTGATTATAGATAGTTGAGGAATATGAATGTGAATTAAATCGTGCTCTCTAATTCCTTTTGCCTATAGTCTATTTATCGTTGCGTGATTCCATTAATTTTAATTTAATCCACGAAGTTTGAAATGTGTCCAATTACTCAATTACCTAAAACACAATACCCTGAAATTCTAGCCAAGATATATAACTATATACTCTAAAAACATGACTTAAAATTATTTAAAAAGTCTTACTAAAACATAAAAACTTTGAAAAAGTTGACACTGGAGGAGCATCATTTAGTTTTTTTTTTGCTCGCTTAATATTGCAGCTATTTTTCAGCCATTTTCTTTTTTTTTTTTGCTAACTGCTCTGACATGTTTCCGTTTATAAAAATAGATGAGCTTGGTCAAAAGTTTCCAATATCAGCCTAGCGGGAAAGGTTGGACAAATAATTTCACCCTAGTTGGGTTATTTGAGGCCAACATTATGTGTCTTGCCCCATTTTGTGGCCAGACTAAATAGTGTGTGAAAAGTGATTGTGAAGAGGAGAGGAGGGGTATTTGGAGGGATGGATGCGAAAAATGGGTGATGATGTAGAATGGAGTACAGAGGATGGTTTCTGGTCGCAGTGCATTGAATTTCATGACGTCATTAGTGTTAATGGCAGTTCATGTGCATTATGCACAAGTTTAAATATTACATTTTTTTCTTTCAATTTTTTTTTTTTTTTATGAAAAGTTACACAAGTTGCAAATGAGCTAACGAATAGACAGCCAGCAAGTGAAAGAAAGCAACTTTCATTGAAAATAATGAGCCATAAAGTGTTTGCTATTACAGAAATGGCCAGAAAGGAAATAGGAAGGAAGAAGGGAAGGAAGGAAAGTAGAAGGGTATCTAGAAGGATGTGTGTGTGTGAATCTAGGTATGGGTGTGAGTGTGTATGTGGTTTGCTTTTCATTTAATAGTTGAAAGGATTCTGTCTGTTGTCATGGTGGCTTTGTTTCAAGTTTTGTAAGTCGAGATAAGGGATTACATTACGGTATACACGTGGCCTTTTCCAACTCTCCCTCTCACCCAACAATTTGTTGGTAAACGCATTGTTAACAAATTCATTTTTCGGATCAACTGTGGTTACTATTATCAAGATGACTATTAAGTCAAGTCTAACCAAAATACATACTTATCGGATTTCATTGTTAGGGTATAAAATATGTTAAAGTTTGTCTGAAATAATCGAAGAAGAATTTTATTGATTTCTATTCGGAATTCTTAACACCCTTTCCCCTGACTATTTGTTTTATTTCTTAAGCACTTTACACGTGTTATGATTACATTCATTATTCCAGATCGTTAAACCAGTAATAATAATTCCCATTTAGCACCCACTTTGCTTAGGCTTAATGAGCTGTAGAAACTTTCAATTACTCTATATTCAGTTTTGGCTTTAAGTTTTCATAGTCATGGCTATTTAGCAACTGCCATAAACTTATTTTATTCTTTTCTGTTGGCCTTAAAATATAATTAAACAAGCGCAAATTGAAATAAGCAATGTGCAGAGTTGTAAAAATGAAATAGTCAAGAAACAACAACTACGGTGAGAAGTTTTGTTTGGCCAACACCAACAAGAAGTGGCCAAGTTAAAACAGGAAATAACAACAACAACTGCAACAACTTGCAACTACTTTTCCTTGGTTTACTGCCAATTGCAAGTGCGGTGGCAAACTGAAAATTGCCAAAAACAACTTTGAAATAGGAAAGGCTTCACTTAACCGACTTCAAAAGTCCCATTTTCCCCCCCAAGGATATCATGAAATTATGATTTTATATAAATAGTGTGAAGAGGGATAGATAGAGGTCACGATGGTGTCTCAGAGATAAATTCATCAGAATATATTACTATATTGTCTTTATATGATTGGGTAATTCAGGGAAACATCGCCACTTTTGTTGTTATAAAAAAAAAGATTTTGCATTCGAACAAAGGAATAGATAATATATTTTATAAATATTGAATAAAGATGGCATCAAAAAAAATCCCTTTTTATTTCGAATTAAATATTCTATAATTTTAAACGTTTCTTAATGATAACAATTTTCAGATAATATTTCTTACAAATTGTAATATCCAAAAAAAGGACAAAATCGTTTACCAGAACCTTTTTCTGCCCAGTTTTGTCATTTTTGACATTTCCAAATGGAATGGGAAGATCCAACGATTATACCGATTGTCACATTGTTTATATTGGTTAAAACGGTGTTGGCAGAAAGGTCATATAGGTGGATAATCAAATATGAAGAGTGAAAAGTGCTTCCTTTATGGCCACTTCAATATTTATTTATTTATATTTTTTGATTACAAGTATTTTTGTACATATTTTATGATATCGACAATCGGTCCTTTTTGCATTTTTCATTACCTATCCGAAAACCGAATTGGCGCTGACAGCGTCAAGCAGATTTCCCCAAAGGATGCAGGACATCAGCATCAGCATCATCATCATCGTCATCGTCATGCCAGCCAAGCGAAAATAAATTTTAAATTGAAATCAATAATGTCAATATATGTATGTATATATGTATGTGCCGATGTGTGTCTGTATTCATATATTCACATTGAGGGTTTTCTGGTAGAAGCAATCAGTTGACAATTTTCCTCGTTTTACGTCCGGAAAATGCTCCTCAGCCTTTGCCTTTTGCCTTTTTGATGAGCCCCGATGACAATGATGAAATTATTACCATAAAATTATTGATAACATTTTATAGGTATGCGAAATGTTGAAGCATCTCGACCCCATATATATTTCATTTATATTCGATGCGAATATTTTAGCATTTAAGTTTAACATGAAAAAGAATTTATTAGCAAATATTTTGGGACTTTATATAGCGGTAACATACTGAAATTTGCCAAAAAGAAAACACAACAAAATTACCATATGTAGATTTGTAAAATGTCTTCTATTAAAGTCAAAGGGGAATCCTCCTGAAATGACAACTTAATGTTGCATACTTTTAGGCAAATATAATAGTTGTGCTTAAACAGTGTTGATAAACATAACAAAATGTAACTGAAGAGGGGCATGAAAGAATTAAAAAGTAAAACGAGGCAAGAAAACACAAAAAAGGGAAACCCTCTTATATAGCGTTCTTCAGTAACCTTTAGTTTTTAGTATTCATTATTACGTGCGGCAAAAAAATTAAAAAGCTTAAAAAAAGTGTTGGTAAACTACGCAAGTTTTGTTCATTTCTTTAATTATTTTTTGCTCATTTTCATTTTACAAAAGTTTTTGTTGTTACCACAAAAATAATTAAAGAAAAAAAACTATCAGAAACAATTTAAAAAGGAGTTAGGAAAACTTTCAACATTTTTTTTAATGAGTTTTAAGGCGAATTTTCCTAGCTAAAATTTTCACAGTTCTTTTATGATTATATTAAGTGTCTATACACACTTTAATACTTTTCTATAGAGACTTGTTTAAGGTGGTACCCTGAAAAAATTATCGAGCTGTTGTTCTGGTTTCAAGACTCATGTTTAGAATCAAATATCTTTCCATTCTTCTTCGAATTTTATTTCAATAATTATTTTTGGGTATTATTTTAAATGTATGTGTATACTTCCTCATGTAATAAGTATAGTATAATGTCCAAGGTAAATTAGTTTTGATTAAACGATAAAAAAAGAAAAATAAATAAAATGTCTAAGAGCAGCATTCCTCAATGTATTGTTTTAATCTGAGCTAGAACAGAAAATGTTACTCAGGTTAGTTTTTTTTTATAAAAATATCAACTCATTTTTAGATAACGCAAGAACTGCTAATTTACGTAATAAGCAAACAACCAACCCAAGTTGGCAGGCCTATTTTCTTTGAACGCCAATCGAATTGGTTTACATAAAATTTACTTTTATTCTTAAATGCTGGACAAAAGTTGCACTCTTTACTTTATATCCGAGTTAAAGTGAAATCTCATAACTTTGCCAATTTATAACTTTTGAAATAGTCATTTATAATATTTGATTTTTTATTAATTGACATCAAACAGCAGTTTGGTGACCAACAGTCAAGCTGTTGCCAGTTGGCCCCAAAATCCTGACCATTTGTTTAATTTGTATTTGGAAAAACACATAAATCTCATGTATATATATATATACTATATATATATATATTTTTTTGTGCGAATCCATATTGGTTTTTTGCTTAAATATTTTTATTACGATTTGATAGCTGTTGACATAGTTGTAAGAAAAAGGCAACAAAAAAGAAAAAAACAAATAATAATATAAATTTTATGGTTCCTATTCTGTCATCCAATGTGCCATATGTGGATTTATGTTTGTTGCTCCATTTTTCACTGTCCCTCTGGTTTGAGTTTCTTTTTTCTCTTATTCTGTTTTACAGTTGAAACTTTTAGGCCTTTATTCGTAACACTTTGGCTTGTGGCATTTGCAACATTCGCCATTTGCATTTTTGTGTCGCATTCAGTGCGTCATTTGCAGGAGTCACAATTATTTTCCCACTTTCCCTCAACAATGAAAAGCATCAAGAGTCATTTGGCAAATATATTGCAGACACTACACTGCGTATAACACATCAATATACAACCACGCCCACAACCAGTACAATGATTTCCTCCCACATACCCATTTTTTTCGCAACTCCATTCGTCCACAGTTTACACATAAACACGCGCAATAAGCAAACGAGAGGCACAAGAGCAAATTGAAAATGACAAAACAAAACAAAAAAAAAAAAAAAAAAAAATGGAAGAACAACAAAAATAACAGTTACAGCATTTTATGTGCCAAGGGATGATGGATAGGCTAAGGAATACCCTGTGTTGGGTAATTGTAAAATAAAAGAACAAGTAAAGACTATGTAAATGATCCTCCGAGTTGTTGTCAATTGTGTTTTTTAGTTGATTTAAATAAATAAAAATAAATAGTTATGATTGATTAAACAATTAATTGCTTTAAAATGGATATTTTATAAATTGCAAGGAATATTACTCATACGACACGTTAACCGGAAAACGTATTTAATAAAAACTGTCAATGTATATGCATAAATTAATTGAGGTCTGATGACTTTTAAAAAAATGATAATATTAATACTTTATTTGATAATTGTTAAATCGTTATTAACAAATTATTAAAGAAATTATTGCTCTACTAAATAAATAAATAATTATTAGGTAGTGCAATAAAATTTTTAGTATGCATGTGGAATAAAATATCTATATAGATCATGATTTACTACAAAAATATTTAAATTATCCGGATTCCAAATATCCCGATGTCCGTTTATTCTTATTTTATAACGTGTTTCGTCGTTAACAAATTACATTAATAGAAATGGTAAAATAAAATAAATTTTTTTCAATAGGTCAAATTCTGTGTCAATTGCAATTATTCATTCTTAAAATTCTGATCCGACTTCTGATGACTTAGAAATTTATAATTCTACTGTAGATGGTTTTATGCACATGATGATATTTATTCGATCTGAGGTAACAAAAGCTTTGATATTCTGAGGTTATCAGGAGATATTCAACAATCTTTCTAATTGAGTTTTAGGATCTAAATTATTCGACCGACAAGCATCATAAGGTCATAGAAAAGGTCTCACAATATTATCAACTATTTGAAAAAATAACAAATACATAAATAAATACATACAGTGACTTGGCATCTGGCAAACTTAGCTTAGTCTGATCTCAGCAATGGAAGTGCGATAGGAAAAAAGAGGCCACAAGTAGAACATTGACAAGGACAATTATGAGAAAGATTACCAACAATGAATAGGAAAGAGTTTAACTGTACCAAGGACAATTCAGAAAATGTACTAAATCCTCTCAAAAGAAAAGTTTTAACTTTAAGGATACCGAAACTATTCGTTAATTTAAATACAGAAATTACTATTTTCTTTTAAAATACTTATAATACATAATACTACCTTTGTGGAATTAGAATTACAAATCCCATATATTAAAGCTGATAATCTTTATATATATTGTAGTCACGTCTCATATACGTTACTATACACAGGGTATTGAAAATATACGAAAAAAAGTTCCTCCAACGGATATCCGTGTTTCAGAGCAGTTGACGGAAATTTGCCTCTTTTACCTCCCTCCCTCCCTTTCTCTTTCTTACTCGCTCATTTTACGTTTACATGGTGCAAAACTGTTGGAGCGGTAACTGATAACTTCCCCTTTCACTTGGTCTCGTTTTGGCCTTGTTTCCTGCTTTCGTTATTGTTGTTGCTCTGTTTTCAATGTTTGTCATTTCATTTTTTTGGTTTTACTTGTCGGCTTTTACCTCTGCAAGATCTTAATTTCGATATTGATGTCAAATTGTCGCTTGGTTTAATTAAAAAAACACGAGTTGGGCCAAAAAAACAAAAAAAAAAAAAAGAAAAACCTGAAACTGGGTTGAGGCTCAGCCGCTGTATCCGTTCGCTATTTCGTTGTTCATTCCTGTGCACCCCCTCTCCACCCATCGGTTTGAATCTTCACTATTTTACATTCTCTTGCCCTTCGCTATACGCATATTTTCTGTGCCTTTTTCTCACATTCCTTTACCATGGGGTTTTACACATTTTGCGCATTTTTCTGCTGATTTTTCCGAGTGGCTCGATTTGCAGGCCAACACGTCGAACGCGAACTGCAGCAGTAGTCCAAAACCATAAGCCGTAAAATCTGCGCTTTAAAATGACTTTTCAATCATTTCAAACACGTAAAAAGTTAAACAAATTATAAATGGAGAAACTGTAACATGCCGAGGAAACGCGCTATGAAGCATTAGCGACAAATATTATCAAACTTTAATTAAATATTTTTGAATTATTCTTTACTAGGTAACAATATTAAATTTTGTTACTCCCAGAAGTATACTACACAAATATTAACTAAGAACGGCTTTAAAAGGGGACACTTAATGCAATCCTTGAACGGAACTATACCAACGTATAGTCTATCCAAAACTTTCTCAACAAACGTTTCTGCGACTTTTGCTAAATTATGTAAAAGTCACGTTCTATATATATAAAAGGAAAAACTAAATTAATTATTGACCATTTTTACAGATAAACAAGTCATTTGCAAATTCTAGTCTCCATTTCTCATATTAATAAACAAACCTATTATTTTAGTAGTATAAGTTAGCTCTTAAAATAAAAAAGTAACCTTCCTACATTCAAGATGATTCAAAAATACTTTATTTTTATTTAAATATTTAAAAACTTGGATTAAGTTCCATAAACGTTTTCTGGGATTGCGATGTGCTAAAGGATAATTGTCTGTTTGCACTAATCCAGACTACTCCATGTCGAAGCTATTAAAAATAAAAACTCAGAGTCATGAGTTCGCAAACCAGGCAATGAAGTGCTTTCAAACGTTTACCAAACTCTTATACTTGGATGAAGCTCACTTCCACCTTAATGAGCATGTAAGAAGTAAAATTGGTGCTAAAGAAGTGCAATCGATTTGTAACGAAAAAGATCAAAAAACATTTCTGATTGATGTTCTTTTATAATATTTTTAAGGTAAGCTAGATATAAATATATAGATATACATGATGTACATGAGATACGGATGCTTTAATTAATATAAATATGAAAAAAAAAGTTTTGAAAAAACTAATATGTGATACTAAAAAAGACGTTCAAAAATTTATTTTTGTTTCGATTTTCATTTTGCAAACAATTGTTTGACATACTGTAGATATAGAAAGATATAGTTTACAATTGAAAACAATTTAAAAAAATTTATGGTAAATTATAGTAAAAAAAAGAATAGTAAATGTTTGTTAATTTTTAATTAATAAATTTTTGTTAATGATTTATTTAGTATAAATTACCATGTCTGAAAAAATATTCGAAGTAATTTTAAAATCAATATTTATTACTTTTCCAAAAATTATTTATCCTGAAGTCGTTTGACTTATATATATATATATATATTTTAAGTACTAAAAAAAAAAAACAAAAAACAATTCAAAGCATTTTCTAAACTACACCCAATCGTATTATGGTCCACAGATTGCAATAAATTTTTTTTTTGCTTATTAGAGAATAGAATATTGAGCAATTCCTTTGATAGCTATTCATAAATCTCTGTAAAATTGTTTCAGTTCGAATTATTTGTATCCCTTTGAACAATTTATCACACATTGACCCAGAGTTTGGGTTAACCCTAAGACATTTATTGGCAAAAACAAGCAAAAGACAAATCATTGGCATAGCAATAGCCTTTGAGGCATTCAACCCGATAAATTTTTGCACTGACATCTTTATTATTTTTTATTCTTCACACCTTCAAATTCTGAGACATGATAAAAAAAACAATAAATGTATAACATATACATGTATATATATATGAACAATATCAATAAGAAGATGATAACAGCTCCAACCCCAACTCTATGCAATCAGGTGATTGGCTTTTTTGTCTCCTTATAGATATATATGTATATGTATATATTAAGATACCTGCGGCAATATACTGTGATGCTTTGTGAGAATTTATTTCATATTTCCATGGAAAGCTTGCCTCTCTCTATCAAGGACATTTTCAAGTTGAAGGCAAATAGCATAAAGCCAAAATAAATAAATATAAATATGTTCAAATTGGAATAAGGTAAAAATACGTGAAGGCAATTCAGTATGAGATGTAGAAAGAAATATTTGCTTTTTTTATTGGCCCCAAGCTCCTCCACTCTCTTACTCAGTGTGTGAGAAAGAGAGAGAGATAGACTGAGTTGCCAGGCTGTTGGATAATTGTTATTTGATATGCAGACAAACAACAGCAAAGTCAAACATTATGCTGGAATGTTATTTTGCCTTTAGCATGTTTGTTGTTTGTTAAGGCCAACTGAACACGGGCTAAAACCAAATGGTTTCTTTTTTCTTTCTCTCTCTCTTTCTTTGTTTTGGAAACTCTGTTTCAATAAAAGGCATAACCAAAAGGCAAAAATGGCAAAAAGGCAAAAAAAAAAAAAAAAAAACAGAAAATCGAGGCAACTCTTTCTCGTAAAATTCAATTAAAACTTGTAAAAACTGCAATTAGAAGCTACTTAGTTCAAGGAAAAATTTGATTGCCTTTTGAGCAAAAGCAAGATTGAGATACAGATCCAAATGAAGTTACAGATATACATACATACATGTACAAACAGAATGTTTTACTTATGCAATACTAAAAACTCAAAGCCAGAAAAGGCGAAACTTTTGCTATTATGCTTGAAATATTTACACTGAACAAAAAATTTTAAGGGCTAATAGTAGGGAAAATACATTATCTAAGATACAGATGTGAAAATATATGTCTGTCCCTCACTTTTCTATTATTAGTAGCACATAAGCAAAGATCATATGAAAACGTAAATTAATGCCACGCCTTGTTTTACAAAAACATATTCATAGATTATTTATTCCATAGATATACGAGATGTCCATTATACTTTTGAAGAATATGCTCTTCAGTTTTTTTAAGGATGGAATTTTTTTAGGAAATCTCAACAAATTAATAACAATTGTTTTGATAATTTTCGAACGAACTTTCAAGCCACCTTCGATATTCTCTTATTGAAACTATTTTCAGAGTCAGGGAAAATGATTGATTAATCAACAAAACAACAAAATGACTGAGCAGACTATCTTTAAATATGAAGTAAAATACAGATTGAATTTAAAATAGGTTTCACTCATATATTAGAAAATTGCATATCTATACCCAAGTAGAGAAATTAAAGGCTAAATGATTGAATTATAATAATAGTTATACTTCTTCAGAGAAAAAAATATTATACTTAAGTTTCAATAAACCCTTTATTTTGTACTGCCAATTCTTTAATTTGATATTTATAAATGTCAAAATAAAATTCGTTCATGTATCAAAAAAACAAGGATTTCCACCCAAATAAGTTATCGAATCGACTGATTGCCTCAACCCCAAGCCGTATCAAATCAACTATCAATGCTGGAACCAGAAACTTATTTAATATATAATAATATGTATGTATACAAATTTATATAATTGCATAGTTTTCTATTTTTTGTACCCTTCATCGTGATCTGATCGCAATTTCAAATTCTAACATTTACATTTTGTTGACTTAATTAGATAAAAACATTATTATTCCTCTTAATACAACAGCTTAAATTCCATTAAGTGAAGCCTTTTGCAAATTGTATGAACAACCTAATTGAACTTTATGTCCAGCCAAGAACAGAATTGGTTAACTTTATAGCTTTGAGATTAAATTTATTTAATAGTTTTCCCATTAGTAAAATTATCTAGCTCTGGCTTATCAATTTCCAACTAATTTTTCTTTCTCTGTAGACTAAATCCACACATATGTGGAGTACTGAGAAACAAGATTGCACTTGGAGCCATAAACATTTCTAGTGACTTAACGTAATTAAAAAGTTTATATAAACAACAACAGAAAAGAACAGAGCGAAACTTGATGAGAAAGTGCATGAATGTAAGTTGTAAAAGTAAGAGAAAAAGAGAGAGAGAGAGAGAGAGAGAGAAGGAGATGAAGTTCTATGGGAAGCCAAATTTAGCACGACTAGTTGGCTAACATGATGGAATGATGATGACTATGATGATGCAACGTCTGATCAAACTTGTTTAACTATAAAAAGGGACTTCCATCCAAGTGCCACGGAAGCCACAAAACATGTTAATGAAAGAAAAGGATTTATAAATAGTAGAAGTTAGGTAAAAGCCAACAATGTTTAAGCCGGTATTTTATAATTAAGTTGTTGTTATTGTTGTTGTTCTATATATTTTTCATTTCAATGTCTTGTTTGGTAAATGTAAAGAAAGATGTTTTAAATACATAATCAAAAATGGTATTTCGGCCTAGAAGTATGCAACACATTTAATGTTATAAGGATTCAAAAGCAAAATTCTAGCTAAAATCCTTACAACAATGGTTTGCTCTATATTTAACGATTCACCACACCCACACACGCACACCCACACTCACACACCAGTTTTACAAGCATGCCCAAAAACCAGAAACATTTATGATAAACTTTATTACACAATACAATGCCTCTCGATTTTATTTATATGTTGGTTTCTCTTTTTTTTTGGTTTCTGGTTTAGACATATAAAAAAATAACCAAAACCAAAAGCAATCTCTGCCACTCACATTTACTTAAGTGCAGTGAAAAAAAAAACAATTTAAACTTTCATTACAGGCAACGCAGTATATATAAATACATACATATATATGTATATGTATCTTTATCCCATCTCTTGACTTTTCTCCGCCATTCATAAAACTGTGTGTAAGAGTGTAATTTTCCAGCTGTTTCACTTCCTTTGAGCTACTGCCATCTCCTTGAATTTTTGTGGTATCTGTTTCTATCCTTTTTGCTTTTTTTTTTGGAAATAGTTGGGTAATTTTTTTTTTGCCACAACTGGTATAAATTCTCGTTACACTCATCTCCCTCCTTGTATTGTCTAAGTTGCCTTTTGTTATCCTTATTGTTCATCATGCGTTTCTAATGAAGTCGTAAAAATTGAAAACTTTTAAAGCATGTGTCTGGGTATTTTATCACGTCCCGTCAACATTTTTCTTCTTTTTCTTTTTTTGTTGTTACGGTTTTTTTATATTTCTGAGCCCTGAATTTACATTGTAACAGTAATAGAAAGCATCTAAACAATAGTAGGACTATGGCTAGAGATGATTTGTGCATTGTTTCAATCATTTGCATTATATTTTCCAACACTGTAAGATAGAAATTTCCAATCCATTCGGTCTTGCAGCTTCAATCAATCTTTGTTGTAAGTAACAACTTTAAGCCTCTTGTTACTTTTTACATTATACAATACTCTTGTCTTAGATTTTACAACACTGTAAGATACAATTTTATTATTTGTTTTAAAATATACACAAATATTTAGTTGGAACTACAAAAATAGATCCGACTAAAATTATTTAATCTTATTTATTTGTTGTTTTTGGATTTGTTTTTTGTTTTAAGTCTGATATATTATTGTTCTCTTTCACATTTTACAACACTTAAAATGCTTCTTTGCGAGAAATCAAAAACCTCTGCAGGCATTTTTAATTTATCCTTCAATTATATGATCTTCAATTTATTTGATTCCATCGAAGGCCACTAAAACCTGCATAAAATCCAAATGACAGTTTTTTAATATATTTTTTCTTAGGCAAAAATTAAATCAGCAAAAAACAACTTCGTCTTTACATTATACTTTCTATAGGAAACACCGTACAGTGTTTTTGATCCAAGTTTATTTTCTTATTTCAACCCTTGCAGCCCTTCGCCTCTCAAATCAACTTAAAAAAAATATCACCAACACATATAATGCAATCAAAATGTCACTTGTTGCTCCTTTGGAAGGGATTATCTATAGATTTAGTCACCAGAGCAACTAAACAATTTCCATTTTCATCGTCTTTATTTATTTTATCTTGTTAGTGCACAGTTTCTGTCATCAGGTTACCTTTTCGCAATAGATTTTTTTGTTGATTTTTTTAATCTAGTTGCCATTTGGAAAAACTTCCTAGTACAGTTGGCAATTTGTTTCATTTTGTTAGTTTGGTCTGGTTTATCAACAACTTCCAAAAATTTCAATGTTTTCGGTTTTGTATAAAATCTAAATTATATAAAATTAACTTTTTTCTGTCCATTTCGCTTTGTGCTCCTTTGGCTAGATTTAGGAAAGATGCCGTGCCGTTTTAATCCATTTTACATCGGACCCAATCCACCGCAATGCTGTAGCCCGGAAGATGGTGAAATACCTGAGTGTGATTGTCCACTTTGTCCGCCAGCAACGGGATATCAAGAGCCGCGACCAAATAACGATGCAGCCTGTGGAAAATCTGGTGCATCGACTCCAATTGCAGGAGCAGCGACAACAGCACCATCAGCCATAGATAACGTCGCTCCGGTAAATCAAGAACAAAAAGAATCAAGTCCAACTAATGTCACGGAATGCTCCTGAACTAACCGAAGTGGCCAAGGCGTAATGAGCAGAAAAAAGAGTTGAAATTTATGTAAAATAAAATACAAAAAAAAAAAAAATTCAACAAAAAATCCTCTTAGAAATGTATTTACATAGGCGAAAACTTGAAAATCAATATTTAAATCACAAATCTAAGGCAAATTTTTGCATCTATCATTTAGCAGTCAGGCCAAATCAAGGCAATCAAACATTTGTACATATTTGGCCAATAAATTAGCTGCTCCGAGAGCAAACAGAATTTCTGCCTACCTTTTGGGGGAATTGTTTGATTATATGCAAATAGACTAAAGTCAAGAATACCAGCAGCAGCAGTAGCAGCAGGTGAAAGCGACACCTGAAGCCAATTACAGAGCTAATTAATTGAAATCAAAGAGGCGTGAATAACAAAATGCCACAAGGGGGGAAGTATAGAGAAATTGAGTGAGAGGTTAGCAGCTGCACTTCTACTAGATGCGAATAATGAAAAGGTCTGAGAAGCCAATCAAAATTCAAAACCCGAAGCACTTCTCTAGAGATTTCGAGTCAAATCAATGTCCTGTCCAGCAAATGGGCGGACTCCTCTTCAACTCATCCAAAGTTATGGAGCGCATAAAAGTCAACGTCAATGATAAATGAATCTCAACATTTGCATACCGTTGCATACATAAGGGAGTATAACGGTTGCAAAAGGGGGGGAGGGGGACATAAAGCCAATGACGATGACAGGGCAAAGAAATAAAAACAATTTCTTTTTCTCCATTCATTTCTTTATGTCTTTTATGTCTTCTTGGGATTGGCATGTGAAAGACAAGAGGCAAGACGAATGTTGTGCATATTCCATTTGTAATGTCACAAGAATAAGCCACTGAACAAAAGGATAAAGTTGTCAGTGACACAAATATATAGTATTAAGGCATTATTTTTCGAGATACCCTGTAAAAGAGCAACTGTGTCATTTAAATGACAATAACAATTAAATTGTCTCCATTTGCTGTAATGAATTTTATACCAGATCTCTTAGCAGATAATGTTATCTTATAATTCTTTATAATGATAGGCATTATCTATATGTTGACCATTAAAAATACATAAGAACTTTTGCATTGATAAAGAATATTGAATCGTTTATAGGAGAATAGATGTTTGTTTCCTTGGATCACTATGGTAAATCTGATGGAGAAAATTAAATTAGTCAGTTGATTTTAAGTTGAAGATTTATTCTATCGTTCAACTACGATAAGTATGTTTCATATACAAAATATATTATTAAAGAATATGGAATTATGTAAACTAAGTTATAACAATGTTTTTCAAACTATTATTTCAAATGTTTTTTTCCCCATTTTCCATACATGAAGTACTTAATAAACTGTCATTGGATTTTCTTTAATTTTCCTACGTTTTACCTTTTGCCATCAACAATCCTCTTTACAATTATTATCCTTTTTAGCCCTTTTAATGATTCAGTAAACAGGGGCATATCCAATATAATATCTATGATTCTCGAATAAAATAGTGTACTAGGATAAGTACAGGAACTATAGGCCTAAAGTTCTTATACTAAAAAAGTCTTAAGGTAAACCGATTAACCAATTTGCGTTCTATAATTAAAAAGACAACTCGTGGGGTCCGCTTACGGGTTAAGTCGAAGAGAATAAAATGCAATATCTTTAGATCGCATAAATAATTCACATAAAATATATATAACATTTGAGTTTCAAAGTGGTAAATTGTTAATTTATGATCTTTGGTTTGTCTTGTAATTGTCATTGCTTTGAATCGAAAAATGTAAACAATTTTTCCAAAAGATAATTCACTTCATCAGTGACAGCTTTATCAAAGTATTGCTCAGATGTCTGTAAAAGTTATAAATAAAAATAGGTAGTTTAGTAGTATATATATTACTCAATCATAAGTTACATCTTCTTATAAAAATATGTAAAATAAATTTCTTGGTATATAAATTTTTAATCGAATTGCTGTATAATTTTCATCGATATTTAGTGTATAGAAACGCAAGAAATTAAGCCTAAAAACCTCCATAAAACGTGGTCCAATAATGCACTGCTGATTCCATCGTACTTAATCGTCATTAATAATTTCTATATCAATCTGTTGACTAAATATTTTATCAGGTATCATAATAACGATTTATCGGATAATTTATCTGACAATAATGTACACTAAGTATCATGTGAAACAAACATTGATTCCTGCAAACATTTTGCCTTGTTGTTTTTCCTTATTTCAACTGGATGCACGTTCTAATGAAATCATTTATAGTTGCCTCAATTTTCTTTTTTTTTTTTCTTCTTCTTTGCTTGTTCATGAAATAAAATTGAATTTATAGGCTTTTCAGCTGCTTGGTAAAAGCAAAAATTTTATTGCTATAAAAGATTTCATTTTTATATTTCTATTGATGCTTGTATCAAGGAATTGTTATAAAGTGTTTGCTTTTTTTCAATAGTTAAATAGAATTTGTGAAAATATTTGTTATAGACTTTGTGTTTTTATATATATAATAAATAAACAATTTAATCAACTCAATCTAGAGAAATTGGAATTGGTAATTGAATGAAAATGAAATTGAAAAACAAAATTTTTTAAAGATATATATTTCTTATTGATTTATTTTCAGCTTTAGGCAGCTTATACAAAAACTTGTAAAAAGAAAAATACTAATCACAACCAGAGGCTAAGATTATTAATCAAAAGTACCACAAAAAAGTACAAATATTTCATATTTAATAATGGAAATGGTTTTTTCTTATATTAAGAAAAGACAACAATTTGTTGACAAATAGTTTAAGGTCTATAATTACGAGAAATATTTCAAGTACATTTAGTTTGACTTTTGTTTTTGAAGTTCCAGTTCCAAATCTCTAATGCAATTGCCATGCTCAATTTAATGGTGGACATCATTAATGCATATAGAAACATATAGATATTGTCGACTTGGAGCACGCACACTTAATGTTTATGTTAACTAAATGGGATTGCGGCAGGAATAAAATAGGATGAAGTAGCATAAAAGTGAAAAGAAGAAGAATACACAAAATATTAAATGCCAACTATATATTTGCACAACGCTGGACTATAAATAGCTGTCCGAGGCACTTGAGCAAAATCAACAAATTATATATGTATGCATGTATATACATATATATATATATATCTGTATGTATATTTGTATGTTCGTGTGTTTGTATATAAACTGTGGTCACAAAACCAGCAGCGGGACAAGTGGCACCTGCGGCTGGACATGGTCGAAGAGGCTAAGGCTAAGGCAAAGGAAAGGCAAGGGCAGGGCATAGTAGGGTACGGTAGGGCAGGCAAGGACATACTCAACAACACAACGTTTAGGTAGCCATTTTGCCAGCAGCATTGTTGTTGTTGTATGTTGTTGTACCTACCATTCGTGCGTGCGTTAATACCAACACGTTTCGCCATGTGTGTCTGTGTGTGTGTGTGTGTACGTGCTTTCCAATTAAGTCTAAGAGATAAAACAAAACATAAAACAAAGGTGGAAAAGCCAAAGTCAAAGTTTCCTTATGACTCAAGACAAAAGGCGTTAACTTTGCTGCTATTCCTGTGGCAGTGGCAGTCGTCCTTATGTCTGCCATGTCAGAAAACAGTCCAAAAACTAACTTCGACTGCCAACTAAATAAGGCCAAAAAAAAAAAAGAAAAACCAAAAGAGAAAAAATGTGAAACCCAAAAAAGTATTGCCTACTTTCAGGCAACCCGCTTAACACACAATTCACTTGAATTCCCAATGAATTTTCTGTAATAATGGTTCAAGCAGCAGCTCAATACAAATAGCATTAGGACAAGAAAAAAATAAATGAATAAACAAAGAAATGTTGGACCATTGAGACTGTGGAGGTAAGTGTTTAACTAAATCCTTTATCTATTACAATTAAAAAGTCAAGTCAGGGAGTGGCATCTTAATATTATGTAGATGCCACTCCCTGGACCCACCTTGAAAACCAAATGCCTAGTTAAGTGATCACAAAGATTGAGCAAAAAGCTGGATGCAGCCTCCCTTTTAAAATTACAAAATTTGCTAATTGTCATTATAGACAGAAATATTGTAATGTGGTTTAAGCTTTGGATAAATCTACAACGTTTGTAGAATAAGATTCTGATCCATAATACAAACAATTTATATATAGAAACAAAGCCCTGGCGATTGCATCAATTGTTCTAAAAAGATTTACATACATCTATTTAAATCCTATTAAACAACATTGTCGAAAATAATTTCTTTTTTTGCCAGTTTGAAAAGATGGTTAACATTTCTAAGAACAACGAAATAAATACATTTACCAAAGTCAGAACACGGGACCCCAAAAACAACTAATTTTTCCACAGTATTGAAATGGACTTATCTAGATGTCGTGTAGTCCTTCCAGCGATTCTTGTTTAACCTTCTGTACTGTAGCAAAACGTTTTACTATTATAAGCGAACAAAAAAAAAAGCCATTTTCACCTTGAAGAAAAATCAAAGTCGTTGACTTCGTCGAAAACAAAAGTATCGCCACTTTTCCTACCCCATAACAGAATTCATGGTTTCTTTTTTGTACTTTATAAAGGACAAACAAATTGAAATACTAAATATATAGAAAACTTATATACATTAACTAACTAAAATTTAGACGATTAATAACAATTATTAACAATTCGAACTGTAAAAATTGTAATAATGATTCCATCTAAAAAATATTATTAATATTTTTTCGATAATCATTCATCATTGCCCAACACTGACACAAGAAATATTCTACAATATTTGCTTAAATTTATATTTCATGGTTAACTTTTAACAAACTTCCTAAACTTTAATTTTGATTGTCTTACGTCAATTAATATACTTAATTAGAGTAATTTGTTTAAATTTCTTTACATTATTTATGGTTTTTACATTGGTATAAAATTCATTGATAAAGTCCTTTAATTTCCACTAAATTGTTATCTCAATTAAGGACACGCATGAAATGAATTGCCTACTTTAGGGCACTTGCTTAACACGCAAGTCCTTTTTAACAATTTGTAGCAATCAATGAACATTTATTAAATGACAATTTCCATTTGCCAAATTGCATGCGATCATTTCTTTGTTATTTTGTCTGTTATCTCAAAAGATATTATTCAATTTTCACACCAAAATTTCATTTTCTTTTTTCATTTTGTGTTCCATATAAGCCGATTATATATGAATTCTTCCTTTGCTACACCCTGTATATATATACATATATATATATTGATATTGTAACAAAAAACAAGCCATATATCAGCTTATATATTTTACACTTTGAGCAACTTTTTTGTTATTTCGTGGACAACTTTTTACCGTGAAATTTGTGTGTGTGTGTGTGTGTGTGTGTGTGTGTATATATGTAGGTGCAATCGATATCCAAATCCGATTTGGCCCCATTCTTATTTTCATCATTATTTGTTATTATGCATATTACCGAACAATAAGTCTAATGATGACAATGCTATATGATTTTTTTGCCTACTTTGTTTTGACTGGTACTAAGAATTTTTCTACATATATTTAGATGAGGTGAAGAGTGGGGGGCTCCAAGAGGTGCTGGTTGCTGTAACACAATATGCCATCAATAAAGGAAAATCATTATCATTTAATGGGCATTAAATGAGTGCTCGTGTATGTGGGTGTAGATTGGTAAAAATCTATATATTCAGATTCGCTATTCGGATAATTAAGCAAATTGAGTAGATAAAAATGCTGATAATCAGCAAAAATATCAAAAGTGATTTTGATTAGCTTGATAATAATCAAATGTGAATGAATATACATATACGTAAAATATACTGATTTTAGTAATTAACGTTTACATTGTCATTTATTTATAAACAAGGAAATATTTTATGTATTGGTATACATGACAAACTTTGTCATCCATAAAGATCTCAAACTTCCTCTTATCAATGAGGAAATACAAAATAGCGCTGAAAGATATTTAAATAGGCTCAATGACTACAGCAATATTCTAGCTCTGGGACTCCTCGACAATACAAATATCAGCCGACGGCGCTTAAAAAGATTTCACGTTCAGGATTTACCAAAGGCAGGCAGTAGATTTAGTTATTAATATGCAAAAATGTAAATATACATATATGGATTGATCTCATTGGAGTTCAAACCATTCGGTTATTGATTGTTATTGTTATTGTTAATACATTTGCTTATTGTTAATAGAAGACAGATTGCAAATAAAAAATTAATAAATAAAAAAAACAAAATATAAAAATTTTATGTTCGGCAGAATATTAGTGGGAAACGCAGTTTAAGGAGATGAGAACAATATCTACTTAGCCTTTGATGCTTTTAAGGAAAATAAAATATATATATACTTATACAGATGGAAAGTGTGTATATATACTTTCCTAACTTCTATAACTTGTTCATATACGATAAATCAAATACCAAGTATAAATATATAGTTAAGGATCACAGATATGGGATATATGAAAACCTTCTCTGGTTTTCTAAGTTTTACTTTCGCTAACAAGTTCTTGAATTTCGGGCCTAAGCCGGACACTTTCGAGTCGTTGATCAATTTTGATTTTTGTTGTCATCCCACACTGATTTCCAGCTAAGGCAATATAATCCTCTCTAATAGTTTTAGAGCAATGAAGAAATACTATAGAAATTAGACAAATTTAAACTTGGCAAAACTAGAACCAAGATGCAAAAAGCTTAAAAATATTTGAATTAAATTGAGATGTCTAATTCGACGCAAAGTTTTTCTTAACAACTAATTTAAACACGTTTTCATTAAAAATTATGGAGACATAGTCAAAATTTCTCTTTGCTACACATTATCTAAAGTTCAAGGAGTCTCTGCAGAATGTTTTTATTTTATTTTATGAAAATGATTTAATTTTGGACAGTTATTAATAAAAATTGAATAAGAAACTCTTTAAATAAGACAGAACTTCCTGTTACCGTTTTCTTTTTTTTTTTTTTTAACATGAAAATGTATTTTTCTTTTTTGTTATAAAAAGATTTGGCACGCGCAGGAAATTCATTTTTTGGTCAACTCATCCATCTATCCCGCTCTAACGTGTTTTTAATTATGTTCTCGTTACACAGTCTGGCAACGACAGGCCCATTACCAAAAAGCCATGTGCAACCTGAGGTTAACGTAAACAACATAAGACCGCCAATGATTAATGCATGAGCTGACAGGAGAAAGGAGTTGGAGGAAATTTCCCACAAAAGGCACCTTCCATTCCATTCCACTTTTTTGACTTACTTGCCTCACAAAATTTGCCAGTAAACCAGTGTTACAAAATGTCAGCAGATCTAATGGCTGAGAAACAGAGACAGAAACAATACAATAAGCCAAAGGAAACAAGCGTATGTGTATTGTTTATTAACGTCGCCAACATACACACACACACATAAGGCGAAAGTGATGTAATGAGAAACTGCCTAACAAGACAAAGCAAACAAAATACAAAGAAAACAACAAAAAGCACAATGAAAAAAGAAGAAGAATGAAAACAAAGAACACAGCGAGACGACATATTGGACACAAAAAATATTAATTGTCTTGTCTAAATTTAAAGTTGTTTAAAATTTAATATAAATAACTTGAAATTTGAAATTGATTTGAAATTTCAATGATTGGAAATTTGAACTTGATAAATTTTCTATAATCTTGCAATTTTTGACCATTAATAATCTCTAATTCTGTGTATCAATACTATGAATTAACATAACTTTTAGGAAAATAATTTTTCATCTCTCTTCTTTTGATTATTCCGATAGTGTCTATATTTTATGGTTGTCTGATCTGTGGGAAATTAGGGTTGTAAAAATCTTTTTAAAGTGGAATTTGATTGTAAAAACTTAAAAAGAAATTAATTTTATAACAAAAACTATACTATACACAAACGATCGGTCGTTTCTATGGTGGATATATCTTAAATCGGTCCGATTAGACCAATACAAGTACTGAGCTTACTTACATAACTAAGAAACTTAAATGAAGCATTTCATTGATATAGCTTAAAAAATAGTTACTCAAAAACGCATAGAAAAAAATATAAAGATATATATTCCATCAGCTGATCAAGAATATGGAGTCGGAAACTTTTATCATCTGACCACGACCTTTAAAGGGCTTTAAGCTTATAAAACTTTCAAAGTTACTAAAATGCTCTTAATTTTATATAAATATTTGGAAAACAATTGTTTTCTGTCTTCTTCTTACTCTCTCCCTGTTTTTTGTATAATGTTGTTTCAATTTATAACATTTCACCGTGTTATCTTCATTCTGTTATGCCATAATACGAAAAGCATTGCAAAGATTAGGGCTTATTTCCGGTTTGGCAACTGTGTCCTTTTCTGCATCCGTCTACGGACGGATGGACAAATCACAGCTAACCAAGACGCAAAGACGCAACTTTCGTTTAACCTGCCAAGTCATCAGAAGGCTAAGAATCACAGCAACCATCTTGAAAGGCAACCTAAAATATTAGTCTCTATTTGTGCTGATGATGGTTCTTGTGGTGGAAGCAAAGCTTCATCATGCAAACATGACTTGGCATGGTAGCCAACCAACCAACCACCCACCCACCCACATGCAACTCCCACCACTCACTTTCATATATTGGATGAGATGGGGATTGTTTGGGTGGGAGAAATGTTGCTTGGTTATGGCTGATGAATCCGTACGGCTGGCGTACGCGTAGCAAATTGCATTTTCTTCTCCTTTCGCCGGGATTTTATCTATGGATTTTCTAACATTTCTGATAGATCTGCGCTTGCTTTTGGGAATAGACAGCTGCTGTGCTGTTGCCTTTTTCTATTATTTCTTTTTTTTCATTTTTTTTCACTTCAACCTGAATGTGCATCAGAGATTACATGACCATCGATATGTGTTTTGGCCCTGGGCCAACTCCCATTTAGACATTGGCCATAAAAAAAAGAAGAGAGCGCGCGTGTACGTTGTTCCCTTAGAATTATCCTTCTCATTCTACATCTTCTGTTTGTTTTTAATAACTTTCACATTTCTTTATGAGTTTTACGTGCCTTGTGCTTTAGCTTAACGTGCTTAATTCCTCCACTCGAGGGCCCATATTCGCATCTCTGGATCTAAATCTAGGTCCGCCCAGGTGGTGGCCAAAAGCTGATTAATTAATCCACAGAATGTTCAAAATGTGCACAGATTAACAAAATGTGGTATAAACTGTAAATGGTGTTAAAATATTCATGTATGTATGTGAAAAAAAAAAACGGTAAACTGCACATTAACGGGATTACATTTCTTCTTTTTTTTTAGCCACAATGACTAAAACTTTTGTTTAACTTAATCACTTTATTGCACTTTTAGTTTAAATGTGCTTAAAATAAATCCACAACCTTAGTTTAATTACTGCAATTAAAGATTATCTTGAATGTTCGCTCAATTTATTGACCTTATTCAGCTTAAAGTTCTTGAGTAGCTATAGAAGAAGAATTTTAGTTTACTTTTAATATAAAAATGTTAAAGAAAATGTATTTAATTTAATTGAATTGTTTTTGCAATGACCTTAGCCGTGCTTCTTCTTTTGGGGACGTGACAGAAATGTTTATTGGACACCTGAGCTGGTCAACGTCAACCAATTTACGGAATGATGATTATGTTGGATAGGGATAAGGGTCTACGTTTTTTATATCGAAACATATAAAAATGCTTGTGTTTATTGATAATTACAGTTAAGGAAAATAACTGAGTTAAATCGTCTTGACATTGAATTGAATAGTTGAAAATTTAGTTTGATTTCTTTCTGTTTAAAAAATTTGTTATAAAAAATACAAAAAACAAAAATACTTAAACAAATTTGGAGCTCATAAGAGGCAGATTCTTAGAAACTAGTTAACTATTACATCGGTTATTAATGGAATTTTCGATAAATATCTTTATCTAAACGATTTGCATTCCGAGGTTGGTACTTTAATAATACTAACCAAACTATAGCCTTTAATAAATAAGAGTTAAGTACACTTTCAGAACGCCAAAACTAATTTTATAAAGATTGAATGAATATATCATATTAAGACCAATAAATTTGTTTTCACGATGCAGTCATTTTAGTGAGTAATTTTCGGTCAAAGAGATTTAAATCAATAACTTGATCATTTTTCAAGCTATGTATTTTGTCATGAAATTTAGTATAAATAGGTTTAATCTAAGACTTAAGACTCTCTAGAATCTGTTAATTATACTTTGTAGATCATATAGATGAGATCGATTGGAGACTTAAAGACTTAAAGCTTTCAATGAACAAAAAATAATAAGTAAAGTTCTCAGACAAGTTATTTGATGGAAAGTATTTCCAAAACAATTTTAGATTTCAAGAAAAGTGGAAATACTTCTTTCTATTAAACTTTCACTCTTTGGCACGTGTGAAAAATATCCTCCGACCCATCTTACGGATATCTTTAATATTTCATAACGTCGCTAAAAATTTAATTTATCTAAGGTTAACTTTGGCTCTGTTGATTTTTTACAGATTTAATATTTTCAAGTGTTATGTGACCCGATTCTAGTAAAGCAATGACATAAGCTTAGATATAAATTTATTATATATGAGTACATATATGGAAGAGTCCTTTGTTTGTGTGTGTGTGTGTTTTGTGTTGTTGGCTTTCCCTTTTTTTTTTTCTGTTTTTTCTCTTGTTTTTTCTTTTTCTTTTTTCTTTTTTGTTGTTTACTTTCTTTGTCTTTTTCGGATGCATTGGTGCCTACGGCCAAATATTCCCTCTGTAGCAGAGGGCACAACCAAACGGCATTCAAATGCACAATTGTTGTCACCACGACGACTACTACGGCATTTGGTGTACTTGTTGTTGCTTTTGTTGTTGCTATTGTTGTTATATTGTTGTTGTGTGCCTGTTAGTATGCTAAACATCCGGTTTGGTGCTGATGCTTCTCCCGGCTCCGGCTCCGGCTACGGCACCGGCACCGGCTTCGACTCCTTTGCCCGCAGCTGCCGTGCTCTCTCATACACGGACCCGGAGACCGGGCTTGTGCTTTTGGCTTCGTTTGCTGTCGCTCAACTTCCGCTCGAATAGAGTGAAAAATAGCGTTTTAGTGGACGCAAATCCCCCGCCGGCAACCTGCTTCTGTTCGAGCTTCTATCTTATTTTTTTTTTTTTTTTTTTTTGGTGCAAGACAGCAAACGGCAGTGGCAGAGGCAGAGGCAGTGGCAGAGACAGCGGCAGCGGCAGCAGATTGACAATGTGAACACACGGGAGGAGGAAAAGAGGGTTAAGGATAAGATGGTGACGGCAGCAGCCATCTTTGATTCTTCAACTGTTTAAAATGTTGAGTGTTAAAGCTATCTCCTTCTATACTCTCCTCTCTATAGCCATCTCGCTTTAACTTGGTTAAATTTATCCATTTGTTGCTTGCATTTTGTAACTAAGTTTGGTAATTGCAAAAACTTGAGTCCTGCAAAAGTTTCGCATTTTTCTGATAATGGTAAATAATATAAAATACGTATAAAGTGAGAACGCGGGAAATAAACAACATTTGCATTTACACACACACACACGCACACACATACTCGTGCATATAACGGGATTGCAAGTTGTTTGCAGTGCATTTCTAGGTTATTTTTTATGCGTTGGCTATGCAAAGAAAAGCAAAGCAGAAATTGCAAACGACTTAAATAAGCAAACAGAATCACACAAATAACACACGCACACGAGCACATGACGTTTTACATTGTACACACACACACACACACACAAAGATATCCAGCATCCCATCAGAATGTTCAGAGAGAGAGAGAGAGAGGAAGAGGGAGAGTGCGAAGAGAACAAGATGGGTGTATTTTTTACGACTTCGTTACTTGTTTACTTTAAAAAGAATACTATATAAACACAGGGATGGAATAACATATGTAAAGTGCCTGAGGGGCATTTAAAATATTTGATACGATCACCTCGGGTGAAAAGAATCCTATACGTAGCCAGAAATTTATCTAGAGGAAGAGGGATTAACTTTAGTAGTATTTTATCTTATCATTTCTATTATTGTTGATTCTTGATTTATTCTTAAAAATAGATTTAAAAATTTATAAATTGTTTTAAGTTCTCAACATGTGTGTATAATAATATACATATGGTGTATCCATATAAATAATTATTCTCAAAATTTAATCGAAGGAAAACACTATTTACCTGGCTTGGTTTAGACAGTCAATTTAAAAAGTCTTTCTAACAGGAACTTCTTTAATATTGTTTCTATGGAAGCTATATGTTATATTTGTCCGATCTAAACAAAATTTTATATTAACGCTTAAACATTTATAACAATTATTGATTTATTGGCTGCGATTTAAGAACAAAAACTTTGTCTATAATTGGTATAATCGTTCCTACAGGAGCTATATCTTACTCTGCTCAGATCCGACCAATTGTTAAACTTGATCAACACACAAGTCTAAGAAGCTTATCTATCGAAATTTATGTACATAGCAGAAAATTTAAGGTCTAAAAGTTGCGAAGAAATATATCGAAGATTTAAATTATCATCTTATGACTAAAGAGTTAAGGCGGAAACTTGATATCGACAAAACACATATATATATTATTCTGTTATATATATTAATTCTTGACTCATTCCTCGAGATTCCAAATATTTCAAGGTAATTTAAATATTTCATTACCATAGCCTCGATCCGTACCTGATCAGCATAAACATATGTATGTATGAATATATACATACAATACATACCTTTTTCCAAGTTGAGCTACTTAAATAAACTACTTTTTACTACTTGGTTTTTACTGCCCATTGTACTGTTGTTTTTGCTGCAATTCTTTCTTAACTTTTTACTGGTTTTTTCGCACTCTGCCTGTTTTTATGTGTCCGAGGCATAAATTGCAAGTCATTTTGATATTTGTTGTCTGTTGCAGACTGTACCACACACACTATCCCCAGCTCTTTTGTCTTTTTCAACAATTGAGAAATTTATTTTATTTGACAATTTTTACAATAAATTTTCATCAACGTGGCTGACCTGCCCTATCTAATCACTCAAAGAATTTTTTCCAAAAATTTGCTCCATTGCACACAGGAACACAAGTGAACATGTGAGAGGGTGGATTAAAAAGTATTTAAAAGAGAGAAAGAGAAAAATTTTTAATCGTTGAAGAGAATGAAATTGAAATTCAATTAGAAATTATTATGCTTCAGCTTTTAATAATTGTTTTTTAGTCCCTACCTTTAACTTGATACAAAATCTGAATAATGTTTCTATAACCACTCAGTCGGACTTTGTTTTTTTATAGTTTGAGTAAGTAAAAACTATGTACAATAATATCTTTAATAATAATTTTTTAACACTCATAAAATTTCAATTTGATAAGCGAATTATTCTTGTGATTTATTAATCGACCCTCGTAAGTTGCAGATGTTGTAACTTTGTTTCCGGAGTCCACTCACATTGCGTAACTTTAGCAAATCAAACGACTGGCGGCCTTCCAACTTCCAATTGCCTTTCAGCAAATGCGTTTGACAGCCGTTGGGGTTAAAGGCTAAAGCCAGCAAAACAATTTTCACATTTGTTCCAGGAGCAAGTAAAAAAAACCAAAAAAAAAAGACAAAAGGAAAAGGCCCAGAAGGAAAATGCTAACACAGAGATAACAGCGTGAGTCGTGATTAAAAATTTAAAGAAAATTTGATATCAGAGTCTAGATAAAAGTATTTACAAATCAAATTGTTAACGAACATTTTATATCAAGTATTTTGACTTTACTTTAAAGAACGATTTCTTTCAGTTATCGAATCAATATATTCTATATACGCCACTGCAATTAAACGGATTCTGAAAGTAGGTGAAAATATTCTAAAAATTGGGTTACATTGACGACTTCAACAGCTGTAGGCAGAGGGAGGCTTCAGATTCCTAACGAAATGTGTCAATAATTTATTTTATTCAATTAAAGCACCCGATATCGCTCCCGAGCTTTGGCTATGGATTAAAATTTTAAAATTAAAAAAAAAATGATTTCATTTTAAAAGATATAAACAAAATTACATATCTTAAAAAATTAATTGGAAACTTAGACATGACTTAACCAACTTTCGAATTGAGAATCCCTTTGTCCTATATATCCTATATATCATAAACAAAAACTAACGGAAATTAAGTTATCCGATAACAGAGAGAGTTATTGGAAATGATCAATTAAACCATAAATGCTCCCTTTATCATTTCGGTTGCATTTACTGTTTCGAAGTTGAATTTCCTTTTCCGCTTACGCATCTCGAGAAGAGGATAAGCTAACCAAAAAAAAAAAAAAAAAAATAAGCGACACTTGTGGGCGCACCATTAAGCACAGGCCAAGTGGAGATTCCAAGAGAGAGAGAGAAAAGAGAGTAATACAGTGAGAGTGAGAGGAGGGAAGTGGATTGTGCAGCTTTAGCTTTTGCCAGTTAATTGGAATGCATTTCGAGTACTCTCACTCTCACTCTCCACCCCCCTCTCTCTTCTGTTGCTCTTTCTCTCAAATTTCCCGTCATCTCAAACTGCTGAAGCTGTGGCACAAAATTTTAAGCACTTGCCAAACAATTTGGCTACTGATTTTATTTCTACCTTAATTTCGTCCTTTGGCATTTTCCCCTAACTCCCTTTTTGTGAGGAGAAGGAGGCAATTACCTAAATTTCAAAAAGAGAATTTTTCGCATTGCCAGCATATATACATAGTTTTTTACTAAAAATAGAAGCATAAGAAACTACCTTAGCATCACCTCCCCCTCCGCCCCCCCACATATAATCTGTTTCAATCAACTTTTGAATCTCTAAAATAAAATTCGATTTGATTTTCGTATTTATATTCAATTCCGTTTAGATACTTCCGGTGTTGCCTCTTTGCGTTGCTTTTCAGAGAGGAGAGTTTTCCCTCTAAGCAGAGTGGAAAATCTAAAAGATGAAGCAAGAGAAAATCAACTTGTATATATATTTTTTCCTTTTTTGTTTTGTATCAAATTCAATTTGCAGTTGTGCACAAAATGTGTCATAGTAAAAGAAACTTCATACAGTATTTTCGTTCCATCAGTACGGAACGGATGAAATGATGATAAAGTTTTAAACTCTTGTTCTTTTTAGAGGGAAATTTCTAAATAGATTTATTTGCAATTTAAAAAAAAAGAACAACATTTTATATACTTTTATGTATTATATAGTGGATCGTATAGTAATACTTTTGATTTAAGAGATATCACAGCAAGTGCAAAGTTGATAATATTAAATGTAATGTTTATCCACCAATCATTCTATATATATGTTACGTATACGTTACAAAACTTAGAGAAATATTAATCATACGACCCATTGGTACTTCTTCTTCTAATCGAAATTAAAGCTAAATACATATGTATAAATTTTTCTTTCTTATGTTGAAGTTGAACTCCTTTTCCATAGAGATTGATTAGAAGTTCTTTGGAACTACTACGGATTGGATCAATAACAATCGAAAATATCAATAAATCTTCAATGGTAATCAAAGGTAATCAACATCAATTTAGATATACATGGGTATCCCTTTTAACAACTTTGATTAGGATCGCTTGAGAGTATCCTGTGAGTATGTGTTAACCCCAAGAAGAGTAGATCAAAAAAATATAGAATATTATCTATTGAAAAAACAAAAGAAATTTGAAATTTAATTAATATTACGATTATTGTTAAGGCTTTTACAAATGTTTAAATGTTGCTCCGATTTTACAAATTGATATATACAAATCCTTAAATTAATATAGGAATAAAGTAAAAAAAATACTTTTTGCTTCTTAGCTAATGTTAGGGGGCAACAAATTGCCGCAGCTTCTTCTAGACATAATTTATGGCTGTTGCTTAACCACGAGACTTGGCTCACATTGGTTCTGGTTCTGGTTAGCTCAAGCTGTTCTCGTTCCCAACAAATATGCCGCTTTCCAATGATTTTCATTCGACCCCTTATTCCCCTCTCCCCTCCTTTTTCCACCCTAACACCCTTCAGCCCGTCAAGTGTTTTTTTGCTGGGCTATTTTAAAAATCGTTTAGCGTTCGCACAAATGAAACATCAAAGATTTACGAGCAATGATTAAGGCGTTTTGTGGCGCGTTCAAAAACGAAAAACAACAACGAAATACAAAGAAATTCCCCCATTCCATCACTTTATCCTGGCATCCTCCCCAACAAACAGAGAGAAAGAACAGAAAAAATCAACAATGGCAGCTAAAGGAGTGCAAGTCCTTTCGTGGAAAGTGTTGAGCTGAAAGTGAAATTCTTTTCTTTTGCCTCTTTCTTTTATTTATTGAAGTGCTAAGCACTAAGCCTCAGACAAAGAGAGGGAGGGAGTGCCATAGAGAGAGAGAAAGGGGGGCATGGATAACTGTTATGTGTTGGATTTAATTTTTATTTTATTTCCAAACACCAAGAAAAGGATAAGGCCAAATATTCTTAAGAACTATGCAGTTAGAAAAAAAACAAAACAAAAACAAAAAAGAGAACTCTTAATTTGCACTTATTAAATCGACCAGGAGCAAATGTTAAAACTTTCTCTCTTAACACTAGCCAACAAATTTCGAGACAAGGTAAAACCAAAGTGATCCAGAGATTCCATACCTTTCAAAATTTCCATTTTATACGAAATGCCCTAAAAAAAAAGAATGTTTTATTAACTATTTTGCCAGATATCATCCTTAATATATAGTTAACAAATTTTGTTCAAATTTAACATAGCTATAGAGAAATGTGTAGAATATATAATTAATAAGTTTGATGTTAAGGCTAAAGAAAACAAAAAGTTTTTGTACTAGAAACATTTTTAGTTATAGATAAAGGCTAACTGATATAGTCCTCTGATTTAAATAAAATAAAACAGAAATTTTAAAAATTATAAAATCAAAGGACACCTCTGCCTCTCTTTCCCCTCTTTCATATTATTATAAAAAATATTTTAAATATTATTAAATGCATTTTATACTTTTATATTTGTTTTAAATGTATAGCTAATAACTATAAATCCAATCTGTCTTATATATTCTTTGTTCCCAAGGACTTGATTCAATATTTCTCGATTGTAAATCCTAAGAGCTGATGTAAAATTCATATATAATTCATTTCATTTTATTTCACACATTCTGACTTATTTTCTAATTAACAAAAGCTTTTCGTAAACTTTTCCCCCTGTAAGCCATTTTCCATATGCATGTAGATTGTCAGTCCCCGCAGGATTCTATTATTGGACTAGACACTTGATTTGTTATTGTTTGCTAGCCTTCACACACAAATTGTATATATATATATATATATATATGTACATATATCTAAGTCCGTAACACAGCATGTCAACCCAATTAAGGTTCACTTAGTGTAGGGCAAAAACAATGTCGATCCCATAGCTGATTAGCAGAAAACAAAAACAAAAACGAAAAATAAAATCAAATTTTGTGTAGTTGCGTTTCTTTTTACCCTTGGGAATTTTCTTACCCAGGTGTCTGTGTAGTAAGCGAAAGGGGGGGGAGGATTAGGCTGCTAGGTGGAGAGGGAAATTAAATAAAAATAAGATTAAACATAGTTAATCGATTGAGAAATTGATTTACTTAAATTATAGGTACACTTAAAAAGGAGATAATGAATGTGAAGAATTTTTACTCTATCGAGAGAATATTTTAGATATTTCTATCTTTTGGTTTAAAATACTTTCAATATAATTCTGTAATTTTTTACGATTCTTTTTATTCGAGAACTTTTCAAGTTTCTTATGGCCAAGGAAGAGTTCAAACTTCATTTCGTTATGGTTGTTTGTTCCAATATATGGAATATTATAAATATTTCAATTTTCTGAAGTTTTATATTTTTGTTTTTGACTTTCGATTGGATATAACGGATATTGAATATATTACAAACAAATGTTGAAATTTCGAAAAATAAAAAAAAATCGAAATTCAGTGAATTGTAATTTTCGAACTTTTTAAATGTTCCAGATGCCATTTCTTAACAGATTCCTGTAATAATACGCCTCCAACTTATAAGCCCACAGATCGTGCTAACATTTCTCTAACCAACATTTTAAAGGGTATCTAAAAGTCGTTGCACTGCAATAGCTTATATTTTTGTTATTTCTACTCTTGAAGCATTTGCCTTTTATTTTATTTTTTTTTTTTTTTGTTTTTCTCCCCCCCCCAATTTTGTGCCGGACCAAAGCGAATCCTTTGGAGGCTTATAGTTTTGTAATTGTTTCGGGGTATGGGGATGGAAGGGGGTTGGCCAGAATGCTGGTTGTTTATTGTTGTTGTTATTTTTAGACTGATTCATTTTGGCGCTTGTTTTGTTGCCTGCTTTAAATTGCTTCATTCCACCCGGTTGGGTGGTGGTGTTGTTAGTGGGCGGGGATTTTTGGGATGGTTTTATTTTCGTTTCGTTCGGTTTTTTTTCTTTTCCCCGATTCCAACAACTCGCTTAGCAATTTGCATTTGGCTGCAAAATTCTGTGTTTTGCGAGGCGTGTGAATAATGTGTGAGCTTACAGTTGGCCTCGTAACCAAAAAAAAATAAAATATATATATATATATGTATGGATGTGGATATATATGAATGTATTCAGGGCCAGTGGAAAACGCGTCATTTGGGTGTCGTTTAAATGATTTGTAGGCATTTTAATCTAATTAATGTTTTAGTCGCACACAACGAGCTAAAGCAAATCCCTCTATTGCTCCTTTGCTAATTGTCTAGCAAGTATCTCATGATGGATTTCCCCCTCCCCCCCAATGACTTCTCTACCATCTAGCTCAGCCGCAGGGCCACAGATGTCGCCTTTTCCTCTTACACTCCTTTATCTACTTTTCTTCTATATTTCTTTTTTCTCTCTGTCTCACCCGTTCGTTTGCTTTGTTCACTTTTCGGTCGCCATTATGTGCATTTGTCGACGGGTTGTCATTATGCTTTCATGGCTTTAGTTTTTCCCATTGCAAAAAAAAAACATAAGAAAAAAAAGCAACAACAACAAAAATGTAATACTTATGAATATAAAATGGTTGAAAGTTGTTGATGTCTTAACGACTTGTTGGCAAATAGGAAAAGTTTCTACAAAAAAAAAAAAGGAAAATGAAAATAATAGTAGAAATCTTCAAAATGTCTTTTCGTTGATTGTGCAAAATTCCTTCGAGGGGGAGGAAGAGTTCCGTCTGTCTGTTAAACCTGACATCAGAAATGGGAAATAGTTGCTGCTAATGCCAACAGCTGCAAATGTAGGCAGCACTTAAACATTTGAATAAATTCGAATAAGTATGAATAAATTAAAACTAAACGAATTGTATGCCAAAACTATATTTACTCAGATGGTAAATGCAATTGTTTGTGCATTAAGTAGTTTTTGGTGTTAAGTTTTAAATCAAAACAATATTTACATATGTGAAAAATATGTAAAAAAA
Source organism: Drosophila sturtevanti (assembly GCA_018150375.1). NCBI lineage: Eukaryota > Metazoa > Arthropoda > Insecta > Diptera > Drosophilidae > Drosophila > Drosophila sturtevanti. The sequence goes on along the minus strand of JAECWJ010000341.1, from coordinate 481,386 downwards.
TGAAATTCTAGAAAATTTGATCATTAAGTATCAATGGATTACCTCTATCTGTAACCATTCCATATTCATCCATATTCATCATAAACAAACGAATTTTTATGTATGGATAACTTAATATATTCACATATAAACGACCTGGGATAGCCATTTAGTTTTAGTTTTAGTTTTAGTTTCAGTATTATTAACTGTTTAAGTTAGCTTGTAATAAATGAATATGGGGTTTTCTACTTTGATTTTTTCCCCAAATAATTAAATCATCTTTTATATGCCACATGTCATGTTTCTAAATAATTATCTAAGTAGAAAAGACCTAGTTACTTGTCTAAACTCTTAAACTACTGTAAGATACCATTCACAAAAAATCTGTATTTATAACAAAGAGTGAAATAAATTTGAAATTGAAATTGAAACTGAAACTGAAATTGAAATTGAAATTATTTATGGATAACTTAATATAGATTTTTACCAGGTTTGGAAAATAGAAGCAAATTTTTTTTTGTTATTGACTGAACGAGGAATAATATCTGATCAATTAGCCAGTGGAACATCGCGGTTAATGCTGAAAAGTCTGTGCATATCATCTTCGCCACACGAAGGCTAAACTGTCCCCCTGTGTACCTGGGTGGCACCCTCCCGACGGTCAACACAGTCAAATACCTGGGACTGACTATGGATAGGCGACTAAACTAGAAGGCCCACATAAAAGGTAAAACACCGCACCTAAATATGAAACTAAGAAAGATGTACTGGCTGATGGGACACAGATCACAGTTGAGCATCTCAAATAAGCTCCTTTTATACAAGACCATCAAAAAGCCCGTGTGGACATACGGCATCCAACTCGAACATCGAAATACTTCAAAACACGTCGGAAAACTCGGTACTGCATAGAGACCTGAACATCCCATTAAATCAAAGTCCAGTTTTACAAATCTACAAAATATAACCGATCATTAAGAATGAAAATAGTATAATAAAAATAAATGCAAATCTTCGATTTACACAATTTAGTCTATTAGATAAGAAACGTTGGCTAGAATATGTGTAGCAGAAAATGAATTTGCCCAATTTACTTAAAGTGAATCATGAAAGATGCAAAGATTTCTATAATCAAAGAATTAAAATAAAGAAAAATTTATAGAGTCGAGAAGGCCCAGTAGCTAGTACTCTGTTTTGTAAATAATTGTAGTATTATTACTTTAATGTAATATAATTAATTTTAATAAATAAAATAAAATAAGAAAAATTTAATTGACAACCAGCAAGAGATGGAGAGGAAGTTTTGATGGCCAACTTGCACAATCGCATTGAAAGAAACCACCAAATCAATTTAATGAAATTATGAAAAAAATTGAATTCCCAAGTGCTAAAAAAAAAAATAAAAAGCATATGAAATAAAACAAATAAATAAAAACAAAATAAATCGGATTAAGGAAAACTGAAGATGTCTTTTCGACTGCTAAGATATGAATGACAAAGTGGAGTAAAATATGTAACCAGGTAAACAAACATACTTCTATTCACAGCCTACTTTACTCACATAAATATGAAAGTTTTCATTTGTAGTGTTGGTAAATTTAATTTAAAAGTGTTGGTCAGAACATACGCTTGAAACAACCAAATAATAGAGAGAGTTTCTTTTCGATTAGCGCTCTGTTGAAGAGCTTAAGGGAAATTTTTCAGGTTATTGAATTAATTTTACATAAAACTTATGTCTTGCGGCAATACGAAATGAGTTACAAGAGTGTTGAACAATGTATGTAGCTTTTACGTTTAGAGTTGTAAAATATTTTAGAGACAAAATAAGTTCATTCAATATGAACTTTAATATGCAGAAACCTTCAAAGACCAAATGAAGATGAAATACTTATCATACAGATTAAATACTATTTTAGTAGCTTTTTTGAAGTTTCCAAAATTAAAAATGTTTTTACTGATATATAATCGTTTATAAAATATAAAAATGTATTTCAAGAACATTAAAAATTACAGAATTATCCCGCAATCGTTTTTCCATGGCTTGAACATGGCTTTACTCCTAGCTAACTAAGCTGTGGCATGAGCTTAGCTAGTCTTAATATTATAATAATTTAAAAGTTTTAAAACTATTGCTAATACTTGAATTACTTCCCAGCAAATTGATTTTCAAGGATGTGTGCCCTTCCACAAGCTACTTACTAATTAGTAAGAGCTTTTAAATAGTTTTCAAAAATTGTTCTACGTAAAGATTTGCGAACTGTTCAGTTTAATCACTCTTCATTTGGCAATCAAATACGCTTCGGAATTAAATTTGAGGAAAAACTGTTATTCGAGTGAAAATAAAGTTAAGTTTCAATTTACGATGGAAAGTTTTTTTCCCCCCATTTAAATGCTATTATTAATAGTAATAGTTTTCTTTCTTTTGTAGCCAGACAACTTTGGTTGGTTGACTGAACTTCCTTCAGCTAACTAATTACAACTAAAACCGAACGTATAATTTGAACTTCAAGTGAAGCTAGGCCACATCAAAAGAACCAGTTCCCTTCCCCCTTCCCCCTCTCTCCAATCATCATTTAAATGAGAGACTGTTGAGTGGCCCTTAAACTGTGTAGTCACTGTACATACAAAGTTGTCGCAAAATAAAAATAAAAAAAAAACTTTCTCGTCGAGGTGGAAAAACTTTGACGTGTGCATGGTGAAAATTAGTTATTGTCTATGAAAAGTGCGTTCCAAAAATGTTAGATGGAAGGGTAAAGATTGGGTATGTGTGTGTGTGTACTTTGAGTTCAAGTTTCAGGATAAACTTTTAGTTTTTGTTGTGCTAAAAAGAATGTGCAAAGAATAACTAACGAAGAAAGGGACCTCCTCAATGTGTGTGTGGTAGGATGATGGCGACATTGACCAGACTTAGTTTCATTTACTTAAATTAACTTAAGCCAAACACTTGTATAGTAAAAATTATGCATGAATTCAAACCAACAATGTTTTTGGTGTGTGTGTGTGTGTGTGTGTGGGGGGGGTGTGTGTGTGTGTGTGTGTGTGTGTGTGTGTGTGTGTGTGTGGGTTATGTTAGCATTGTGACTCCATCTCTATTATGTCGGACCAGCTGACGCCCTGAACAAGGACACGCCCCAAAAAACACGATGAAAATAATGAATACCAAGAGAAAAGCTAAAAAATAAAAAATAAAAAAAAAAAAAGAGGCTAACTCGACGAGTTAAATGCTGCCTGGGACCAAACAGATGTCCATTCTCAGTTTTAGTTTACCCCTTGTCATCCAAGCAGTGACCAGGACTAAAATCCAAACCAAAAGTGAACACAGAGAGAGTGGAGTCAGTCAGAGAAAGTAACAAGCTGTGGTCCCATATGCATGCATGGAGACCTATCAGAAAGATGGGCATATGCTCCTCCGTTCCTCCATGTTCCTCCATGTCCCATCCTTTGCTCGACTTAAATGTGCGTAAAAGGGCAGCGATTGAAAAGTAAAGTTGTAAATTTTCAAAAGGTTAAAAGGGAGTTTGAAAAGTTGAAGGGGTGCGGCGAGAAGGTTGAGAAGTTTGTCGAGAATTGAAGTAGCAACTGCTGCTGGGCGATTTAATATTAATTTTAAATATTATCCTTCAATTTGAAAGGTTCACTGATAATAGCAGATGCCTTTAACTGTAGAGAAATGAATCCAATTTTTTATCTCTAAATGGTTGGAAAAGAGTTTTTTAGTTACCATCTTCATAGAAGTCATTTCCTTTCCTTTAAATAACCACAGTTTAACAGAGAGAAGATAAAGGAATATGTTCGTGAAGCATCACACTAAGGAATGATCTGCAATTGAAGTTGTGTATAGTCTATACATAGGACGCATCGCTACACTAGATTCAAAAATTGAATAAAATATTAACTAGAAGATGGACACTGGCCGCCAAGTTCGTCCAGATTTTCATATAATTCACCAGAAGCATTATTGTAAATAAACATACCAAATTTACAAATTCAAAATTTTGAGCTTGAAAAAAATTTTCATACAAAATTTTTTTCCGATTGTTCCTATAGCAGCATATGAAAGCCAACCGATTCGATCAGACTTGGTTGAAGTATCAAAAAGCATATTAAACTCATAAATATCAAATTTCGTGGCATCGGTTGAAAAACAACAGTTATTGAGGATAATCCTTATTTATGACCGATCGTTCCTATGGGAGCTATATGATATAGTCGTCCGATTCTGATCAAACTTGGTTAAAGTATCAAGAAGCATATTAAACTCATAAATATCAAATTTCGGGCATTCGGTTAAAAAACAACAGAGTTATTGAGGATAAAGCTTATTCCGACCGATCGTCCTATGGGAGCTATATGATATAGTCGTCCGATCGGGATGATTCCGAGATATACAATGCCTGCAGCAAAAAGAGCCTATGCTGAAAATCTCAGCTCTGTAGCTCTTATGGTCTCGGAGGAGAAGCTGTTGATCCAGACGACGGACGACGGACATGGTCATATCGACTCGGCTATTCATGCTGATCAAGAATATATATACTTTATATAGTCGGAGATGCTTCCTTCTGTGCGTTGCAAACTTCTGACCAAAATTAATATACCCTCTGCAAGGGTATAAAAATTGTTTAATCTAAATTTCGATTAAATTCAGGAATATAAGAATTATTGCATTTTGATTTTATATGAATTATGCGCAGTAATCCGAATCATTTGGGAAGATACTTGATACGAATAATCGGATTTTTATAATGAAAAAAACATATATATCAAAAAAGAGATTTTAAATTTATTTCACTTTCTCCGCTACAAGTGTTACATAAGGTTTGAAAATCAGATTCTAAAAACAAAATTTCTAGTTTTTATTATGATTGAAATTTCGGTCAAATATTTATTTTATCCACTGTACACTTCCACATATAAAAACACTTTAAAGTTGGGAAAAAAATATCAAGAACTGATCTCAAACTTGACAAAATAAAGAAAATTATATAATATAAATAAGGAATAAATAAGGAAAGTACAATTTATTTAATAAATAATCGCTTAACGGTAAAGTTAAAATATGCTAAAGAATGTTAACAAATAGGGCCCGCCTCCTCACATTATTCCTTTCGTTCGTTGTTCCTTTCATCGTTGTATTCGCGACATTTAAAATATTCTTAGAAAACTTTATTTCCCTGTTTAAACACAACCTCTTGTGGGCATAGAGAACTCACAAAAAAAAGGCATACTCCCCTAACAGCATTTCATTTGGCTATTAAGAGTACAACACACACACACACAAGTTCAATTTGTGTCAACCTTTAAACCAAAAACCACCTACAAATACCCAGGACACTCTACTCAAAGCGCAATCATGTTCAGGCCTGATTCATCCACAAAATTTCATTCAATTTTACAAATACAGGAGTAGAGAGAAGGAGAGAAGGAGAGGGGGAGAGAACAGAGTTTTTTTGGTTTTGCTCTTCCTTACATACAATTCACTGCAATTGAGGTTTGAGGTCAAATTGACGGACATGACCGAAGTTGGCCTGATCCGGGTTTCCCCCCAAAACATACATACATACAAACCTACACACACACATGTATACGATCCCCTGCCTTACAAAAGAAAAACAAAATTTTCATGTTTTCCAAAGTCTTCAATCAAAATGCGTCGGCAAAGTTTTAATGCTGCCAACCGAAAAAAAAAAAAGAAAATTTCGTATTTTCAAACAGGTCAACGGTCAAAAAATACCCCCTGAATCCATTGAAGTTTTCCATTTAATTAGAAAACAACATTCCAATGGTGTCTGATTCAAGTATAAGAAGTCCTTCCGGTAGAAAGTTGGAGTAAGAGTAAGAGAGGCTCGTTAAAATAGTTGAATTTTAATAGAACAGATTCTAATTTAGAATGTTTTATTGTTAGTACCAAGTTACCCCACTCTTAGTATAAAATTACAGGATATTAAAATGAAACTATTTTTTTTTTTTTTTTTTTTTTTTTTTTTTTTTTTTTTTTTTTTTTTTTTTTTTTTTTTTTTTAAATAAAAAAATTAAATAAAATTTTTTTTTTATTATTTTTTTTTTAAAAAAAATTTATTAAATTAAAATATTTTATTTTAAATTTTAATTTTTAAAATTAATTTTTTATTTTTTTTTTTTTTTTTTTTTTTTTACTTAATTTAAAAATATATTTTTGTTTTTTTTTTTTTTTTTTTTTTTTTTATTATAAAAAAATTAAAGTTAAAGGGAGAAGATAATTTTTTTTTTTTTAAATTTTTTTTTAAAATCCCCCATTTTTTTTTTTTTAAAAAAATATATTTAGGCTTTGTGGATTTCTACATTGGAATACCATGGTGCGTTAACTATGTGTAGTTTTCGATTGGTAACGCTATTTCAATTTTTGATTGGTTGCTTTTTTTTTTGTAAGGGGCGGCAAGCCAAGCTGTTGGCTGCTCAGTTTGATAAATGATGTGTCGAAAATAAATGATTATACTTTCTCTTCCTTGGCCCCCTTGCCTCTTCTTTTGTTTTTATACATTTCTGACACTTTTCTTATTTTCTTTTTCTTTTTTCTTCTGTTGATTTTTGGTTTATTATTTTTCAGTTCAAAATTTTAAGATGCAAAGAGAAAAAACACATCGGTAACAGTTTCATTCAGTTAATCTATTTGCATGGCTCATTTGGTCTGGCCTATTGATTTTTGTTGTTTATTATATTAAATGGATATTATTGAACATTTGTTTCTCTTGCAATGCGGGGATTTACATTACATTACATTGTTGTGTAAATGACATTAAATCGGAAACATTCAGTCTATATTAACAACATTAATGCATTAAAAAATGTGAGATAGAGAACTTTTTTTTGAGATTTTAATCAATGAAATAAAATCCCTCAACTATGTAAACACTTTTTGTTTATAGTCAAGCTTGATTTAAAGGTGTTCATTTTGTACGTACAGTAAGTCAAAAAAGTATTGGCAGACCACAAACTTTAAAGTTAACAATGATAACTAAAGCAAATGATAGCTTCATATGGTTCTGAAAATATTAGTTAATGATTATTTCGTAACTTGTGATGATGCTATCGGACCAATTCAAGAAGTTTATCTTATTTCATTGATTAAAAGGTGATTTATATAGCTGAGAGCGTGAAGTAGTACAAATTGTATGCTATTTGATGCTGGTCAAGACAAAACCTATACTTATTATATATGCTTTCTTGACTGCTTTAAAAATCTGACCAATTGCATAACTTATATACCATATAAAAAGTGCAAGCAAAGAAACATCAGAGTAAAAAACCCACCTACATAGATATGTACATATGTATGTATGTATGTATGTATGTACATAAATCGTGGTGAAGAAGACTTCAAATGTTTCGCAGTCGCTTTCATCTCACATTTATCCTTTTCGTTATGCATTTATCGTACTCTTTGTATTTAAATTTAGAAATGTTAGCTGAAAAGCGCTCTTTCCATTAAAATTTAGGTATAATATAAAAAAATAATTTAACAAATATTCAAGAAAACAACCAAAATACTAACAGTTATAAGTCAAAATGTACTCACCTTACCAATTGCTAAGTGAGTCGAACATATTTATGTATATTCATCTCTTTCTTACTCGTTAAAAGTTTCACTCATCTTATGAACTTACACACACACACAGAAAAAAATGCAAAAAAACAACTCACACAGGACACATGAACGCCAGCGACGGCATTGACGCCTGCGCCAGCTATTTAATTCACAACAAATTTTTAAACGAAATTAAGCAAATAACAATTCTCATAACGATTTAATTACAGATCGAATACAAAACATACAGCAAATTTAAAAGGTTATATGTATGCATTAACTTACAATTGTAAGCTTGTATGTATGTATAATTGAATATACATAAATTTGCTAGCCACCCGCGCCAAAATTCACAATAAACCATGTATTCAATAAACCGATTTTTATACTTGACACCAAATGTAAACCGACTAAAATAAATGTTAATTTTAAGCTGATCTTTGTGTAAATATAAGCAAATAAATAGATCGAGACCTCAGCGTGTCAATTTCACAACCGGCGAATGCAAACTGAAGAATAGCAGAAGAAATGAACACAATAACCAGAAAGAGACAAATGTAATGATCAAATCCTAACGGACTTTCCAGTGGCGTAACTGCAAGTGATGAGGGGTCAACAAATTTAGATATTTCTATTTGTCAATGAAATAAATACAAGAATACCAGAGACATTCGATAAATAAAATGTGGATTCTTTTAAGTCAGAGCGCTACATTCAAATGGCGAATAATTAATTAACCCTTTATATGACAGCGCTACTCCCATGGCACGGATGTTGCTTTCACCAGGGCTGCACACTTAGATAAATGTTTTTTTTTTGCTGAAAATATCTCATTTGTTATACATTACAATTAATATGTATTTTCCTGTTAACAATAGATAATTAAGTCCGTTCCTTTAGATCCTTCGCCTTAGTTAAGGAAGGTAGAGAGTCCTTCTATTTTTATAATCATTAGTTTTATTTTTTGTATATAAAACCGCATATTTAAGTATTATCCCCACTTTCTTGACTTCTTTTTATTCAAATTTGATCAAATTCGGTATTATCTTCAACAAATGCATAAAACTAATGATTATATATATCACGTAGTGATATTGAATATAAAGAAACAGTCATTAAACTAACTATATTTAGTCAAACAAAAGCAAAACATTTAATTTAAAATATTAAATCAAATATCAAAGCAAATATTTCAAATTTTAATATAAATTATCGATTTTTAAATTTCCGCCTAGAGTCCAGCTACCAAAGAGTATAGATATAGACCATATAGACCAAAATCTATAGATATAGACATAATCCCATGCGTGAAAATACACTATAATCAATTTTTAACAATTTAAGCAGTGCGATCTTTCCATTATAGAAACACTACCATTTAATTAAAACATTTATCTTTTTTCGTTTAACATTTGAAAGTAAAACAATATATAATTTAGAAAACTTGTATCAATCGAATGTCAACGCTACTAATGAGAAATATTGATAACACAGTTTTGTTTGAACTATTCGGCTGGATGATCCTTAGCTCCATCAAGCTCGCTGACTGGTTGAGTGGACTTATCTCCAGATCCCTCAGTGGTGCTGGCTACAAGGGATGTTGATGAAGCCGATGGACACAAGACAACGCTATTGTCGCTGCTCTCACTGCTGGAATCGCCCACATTGAGGTCATTGTTCAATGCCTCTGCTGGTGGTGGGGGTGCTAAAGTTGCCAATGGTGGTGCTGGTGCCACCAAAGTGGTTGGCGTCACTGGACCTATGCAAATGCGTTTTGAAGGCGGAGCTGCCACATGACCCAATCGTGCATTGCTCAGGGTTGTGCCAGGTGTTACAAGCTCAAATGACATTAATTCGCCAAAGTAAACATGCTGGATGACGGGAAATTTTGAAAGTATCTAAAAAAAAGGGTAACGCAAATTTGTTAAATATAAATTGATAAATTAATAAACTTTTATTTTCTACCTCTTTTTGATACATTTTAACCAAGCCGGTGTTAATTTTTACCCACGATGGAACCGCTGTGATGCTCCACAGCTGATTGGAGTGCTCACCAAAATGACCGGTCTTCACTTTGCAGATGTAATCAATGCAACTGATGAACATGTAATGATCCTTATTATCGCTAATGATCTGCTCATCAACAAATTTAGCCGGATCGAAAGGACTTTTCACTACAAAAGAAAAGCAAATAAATAACTCTTATGTAATCCAATTGGAAAATACTCCCAATAAGAGGATTGTGTACTGGCACCCAGTGATTACAATAACTTACCTGCCAATTGTGCACTGCCCCATATGAAGGGTACAAATTGAAAATCATCCAGTGACCAGACGCCCTGACTTCCAGCCGGTTCCATGTTGTAGGTCCTTTGAAGTGTTCTGGCAAATTCCAAATATCGATTGAATAATCTCAATGCTGCACTAACTATATCCTGTTCGACTAAAATCTCTGCCTTGAATAGGGCACAAAGGAAGAACATAAAGGACAACTCATGACCAGTGCCATAATCAATCCTTGTCGCATTCCCAAAGGCTTCCGTCAAATACTGTTGCAATTCATTTAAATATTTTATTTTCGGACCCGGTATTAGCTGTTGCAATAGCTTTGGCAATTCTATGCGCATCTCCCGTGCCCAATCCCTATAGGCCTTATTGCCAAAACGTTGAGGTTGATCCAATGGAGGATGTTGTTCTACAAGCTTCTCCAGTGATACAAAGAGACCCAACAGTTTCTTTAACATATCCGATTCGTACATCTCATCCGACGTCTTGATCCCCTGAATGGCCGAGCTAGTTCCATTGATATAGCCAATGAGATCATGATACGCCCGAGATTTCTGCCAGTGCGCTAAGTCTCCAAGGTTTTGGACTCTTTTATCAAGAGTAGTTGCCGATTTGCCTGTCGCGGAGTTTGAAGAAATTTGTTTAATTATTGATCTATTGACTTGACATCGTCCACTTACCGGCATCGGCATCTGCCATTGCGTTTTGTCTTGTAATTTGTTTAACTAATCTGCAAGGGTTGGACTGATATTTTGGTTTATTTATTTTCGCTTAACACAGGGTTGGAGGCCAAAAACTTACAAAGTATCGATAAGAAATTATGAAAATAAATAAAATGTTTTCTTCATTTTGTAAATAAATAATACTTATGTTTTCGAATAATTATATATGAATATATAATCAGCTGGAAAATATATTACTTAACTATAAAATCAAAACAACGAGTCACCCTAATGTTAACACTATCGATAATTTTTTAGCAGTGCAACACTTGCTTGGCAGTTTATTTATTTAGTTTTACTATAGTTATTAGAAACAAAGCTATTAAAATATTACATGTTCACTACATTATAATATAAATAAATATATTCTAAATAATCATATATATGTTTTTGTTAATGTTTACACCAACTTTTTGAGAATAATTTTGAAAACCAGACATTTAACTGAGTATAAGTGCCAATTGGATTTTATGATTCAAAAAATAGCTATTTGAGCAGCACTAGGAAATCGATATATTTGGTATTTACTCTATGTAAGGTCACACCAGTTTGCACGTCAACAAATACGCCTACGCCGGCATTTCGAAGTTTTGATAAAAAACGATTCTTCTGCTGTTTTTTTCAACATTTAAACACAAATTAAAGGCACCATCATGATTGAGACACTGTATAGCCTGCCATTCCAAATATTAGTGCCGCCCAATATCAAAGTTCGGCGATTTACTATACCAACACCCTCGCCCATGGCCGTGTTTAGTGTAATTTTGCTTTCCTATTTTTTGGTTACTGGCGGTGAGTCTATATAGAATACGATCTATATTAATCGATTTGCTTAGAGTCTTCCATTCATCCATCCATCCATGAATAGGCATAATCTATGATGTGATTGTGGAACCGCCCAGTGTGGGAGCCACAGTAGACGAGCATGGACACTCACGTCCGGTGGCTTTTATGCCCTATCGTGTAAATGGACAATATATTATGGAAGGATTGGCCAGCAGTTTTCTCTTTACCATTGGTGGTCTTGGTTTCATCATTATGGATCAGACCCATGCACCGGGTAAAACAAATTTGAATCGTTTACTTCTGACCGCCATGGGATTCATATTCATCTTGGTATCCTTTTTCACCACTTGGCTCTTTATGCGAATGAAATTGCCCAGCTATTTGCAGCCATAGCATGTCTATTAAATACAATATCCAATGGATCCATTTATATATATATGTATATTTATATAAGTGTGTATCTGAACTGTATAATCTCTCTTATTAGTATTCCATACCATTCAATGTCCAACAAAAAACAGTGAACAAAAATGTTAAATTAAACTGCCTAGCAATATATATATGTATATGTAAATGTATAATTGATCAAGAGGGATCGAACTGTGGATAGCCGTATAGCTTTTTCTAATTGCAAAGATCTGATTACTAGAAGTGGATTTAATAGCATCTAATAACCGACCTAGAATTTCATTCATTAATGATTTCCCTATAAATTGTTAACGAATCTTTTGAAATATTGATATTGGTATATACCGAACTTTACTTTATGCATTATCTGTATCCAATGATTGTCCATGGATAGATTAGTTCCTTCTTCTAGAAATCTATAGAATTTGTCCTTAATGACCAAACAAGTCAATGTCAATAGATAGTTGGAGAAATTAAACAATTTAGAATAGTGTCAGGTAAGTAGTTTCCTCCACTTCGTGGTTGGTGGTTCATGTTTCTCCTGTGATATTGAAATTACTTTTACTTTATCTGTACAATATCAGGATTAATGCAATATAAAAGTTTACATGAAGATGAAGTCTTCATTTTACTTTTCCTTCGACTTCGATTTCTTGCATGAGCTATGTCCTTCAATTTAATTTCACCTGTTTTAGGACTTATTCTGGAAATCTGTTTATTGATTAAAATTGTACAAAAACATGAAATTTAATCTGTTGCTTTTTACATATAATGGAATATGTATAATTTATAAATTTGTTTTTATTTATGTTTGATTTATCTCCCATTTCATTCTTTTTATTTTGTGGTTATATTTTATTGTATATATTTGTTTTTCGAGCTTTTTATTAAATATTGTGATGTGAGGCATATTTGTTTCTACTCTATAAACATTAAATGCACTATATATTTCATACATTTTTAAAGATATTCATGAATAAATAATTAATTTACTGTATCGATGGGATCCTTTCACGACGGAACTCAGAACAAACCAATGTAAGCAAAAGATCAAGTGCAAATAATTCTCAGTTTTCCTTAAAGAGAAAGAGAGTGGGAAAAAATGTGAGAATTCTTAAAACATTAACCGAGAGAAATGGCTATTAGTTCTCTTAAAACCGAATCGATTTGTTTTGTTTTCATATATATATATTCAACAACTTTTGGCGTCCCTTTTCTTTTAGCCGACTCTCAGTTTGTTTTGTGCCATTCGAACGTATTGATCGGACGATTATACTCAACGGAAAACTACAATCTCTAAAGCATATATATAAATATAGAATCTATTTATATGCAATTTATTTTGTTTGTTAACCAATTATATACATACATATATACCTAGGTATATGTATCTAACGATGATGGTGAAAATATATGTTGAAAAATTATAAAAACAAGAGTTTTTGACATCTCTAAATCAAAGATGAAATGAATCCAAGTAGCTCGATTTTAAAGTGATGTAACCAGTGAAAAAGCAAGCAAATTTCTGCGTCGTAGATTTGTTTACCAAACAAAATCGTATAAAATTTGCAAAACATTTCAAAAAAAAAGAAGATAGATAATGTCGAAAAAGTGTAGTGTCCGCTCTCTGAGCGATAGTGCTTTAGCCGAATTGGCCAATTTGTTGGTATCGACCATTAGTTATGTACAATATGCTCCCGATGTTAACTTGGATATCAATATTGTGATGGTCGAATTGAATGAATATCTTACACAAGCTGGTGCCACTTCAAACATTTATCAGGATCTACTTAGAGTGATACTCAGTTCGGATTATCTTGATGCCAATATGAGATTCACATGCCTCCAAATGCTTCTCAATTGTGGAGTTACATTTTTAGTGACCGAAGTCTTTCCATTCAGTTATTATGAGAAAATATTACAGGTAGATAATAAACTTTTATTTTTAAAAAAATATTATTTATATCGTTTTTTATTGTTTCATTTTTACTTTGTTTTCTTTAGGTTATAGCTGCCCAAGGAGCCGGTTTGCGTGTCCTTAATATTAAGGGTATTTGGGTTAAGGAAGAGCATATGCACTATATGTACGATATAGTGAAACGTTGTAAAAATCTGGTTAAACTATATGTACCCTATATAGCTAATGATCAGCTTTTAGAAGAGATATCAAAATCATGCACACGCCTACAAATACTTGATGTATCCGGTGAAACGGATATCACAGAAATCGGTATAGATAAGTTAGCGAAAGGTTTATGTGCACAATCATTGACTGTGGTAGATGTCGGCATGCCAGGAGAGGAGAATATTTGCTATTCGGATATTGCCTTAATCCTAGAGCATTGTCCTCATGTCGAAACACTATCGACATATTCCTTTGTGGGTGCCTCATTGAAGTTTATCTACGATAATATCGATGATCGATTCAAATGTCGTTTAAAGTATGTCCATGATACGGGCACAGATGAGACAACGCTTCAAGTTATAATGCAAACATGTCCAAGATTGGAAACACTATATCTTGACTCTCCAAAACTTGGTTGTCTTAGGGCTCTGCATACTAGAACCTTGAGAAAACTGAAAATCTATAAATTTGTGGTGGGTGAATTGATGCCATTACTTGAACGTCCAATTGGTAGAAATCTGAGGCACTTGACCATGATCAAAGGTAGTGGAAATTTGGAATTGGGCAAATTGGCCAGATTATGCCCATCCTTAATAGATCTCGATTGTTATATGGTTGATAGTTTGTCCTATGCCCATACACAAGGACGATTTCAACAGCTCGAAGGACTTGAAATTTTAAGTAGCGACTTCATGACCAGCTCACTGAAAGCTTTTCTTTGCAATTGTACGGATTTAAAGCGTCTTGCTGTCGATACTGTTGAACTTACCGATGAGGATATCATAAGGTAAGCTCTATAGATTAATTTATATTATCCTTTTTATTAAATTTATTTTTTCAGCATCTTTTTACACCATGATTTTAAAGTGCTGGAGGATATTTGGTTTACTTTGGCACCGGAACTCACAGTTCAAGCTGTTGAGGTAATTAAAGATTTAAAAATTGATTTGTTCATTTTTTATTGATATTGATATTTATACTTCAGTTACTGATGGACAGTTGTCCGGAATTACAATCAGTGGGCCAATTAACTGGCTGGTCGTTAACACCTGACGATTTGGCCCTAATCCGTGGATTACTGAAAAGCGGCAACTCTAGCCTTGTACTAACACCAAATGGTTTTCTAGCTTGAGTATTATTAAGCAGTGTATTTTAATGATCTAATACAATACCGATCGATCAAAATACACATTTTAAATCTTTTTACGTTTTTTTCTTCTGAATCTTAAGATTTATAATTCTCTTTTTTCCATTTCTCTTGCAGCGCCTCCAATAGCTGTGGTTTTTCCGTCCTCTTCGCCCAGAAATTGGTAGATCGAAACGTAACATAAGAAAAATATTATTTTATTATTGATTTTCATGTGATATTATTGCAATAAAGATTTGCTCAATTTCAGAGAATTGTTTTTTAGTATTCTGTTACATTAGAACATTTAAATTTCCCTCCAATGATAGCCAAAATTTCCTTTCCAATAACTATCGATATTTATCCAAATATGGCCACTCTTGCATTTCAAAAACAGTTGATCTCACAAAACGTCTCTCTCTATTTGTTGTTTATTTTTTGGATTGTTGGTTTTTTTCACCTGTGTAGTTTCATAAATTTTTACTGCAAATGAAAGATGAAAATTCTGTGCGAGGTCCAAGTGGTTAATCGCCTTGCCCAAGCGACTCGTTCGTCCCGGGCGGTGAAATCCACATTGGCCATAGGCTATAAGCAGAGTGCCTTGGACTCAAATGGTAAGCTAATTAACATAAACAAATTGTTTGTAACTGTTGCTCTTCTCCAGGTAATACGAAAAAGGATCTGGAAATGGTATTGTTCACACCACAGATAAAGACTGGACAGCGTTATAAAGTCAAGGGCAACATCCATGCGGTTCATACGAAATTCGTTTTGGATGGCAAAGCAACAATTGGATTCAAGCAGCCAGCGGAAAATTTATTAATCAAATGTGATCCCATACAATTGAAAGGATTCCTGCAGACCCTCAAGGATGCCATTAATTTAAGACTGAATATAGCCACTGCCACGGCCGGTACACAAAAATCGCAATCGCAAACGGAGATGATCATTAATAGTCGTAGTGATTACCCCATCAAGGGCTTTCCCCGATCTCTACAGTTCTTAAGAATAAATAATAGTCAACTGGTTAAACTAAGCATAGATATATGCTCGTTGTGCAATCTAACCCACCTCGATGTGGCTAGCAATAATCTTAGTAAGGTAAACAAACTAAATTTTATATTTTCCCTTTAAATGGAATTAATTGGAAAAGGATCATTATTATATTTTTGTAGATACCTGTTGAACTGGGTAGTTTACGCTTAACCAATTTGGTGCTACATGGCAATAATCTGGGTGAACTTAACCACTGGGAATGGCTAAATGGCAGAAAGTTGCGCGATTCTCTCCGCGAATTGGATTTGTCCGACAATGGTCTATCATATTTGCCATCACCTGTGGTTAAATGCCAAAATTTGGTTAATTTAAATCTATTATAATAATTTAACGCATTTGCCTTTCGCCCTACGACGTTTGCAGAACTTGCGTTCGCTCTTCGTATCGGAAAATAAATTGGAATCTCTGCCAGCTGTCATAGATGATTTACACATTCAAATCTTAGATGTTTGGGGCAATTCGTTTAAGGCCCTTAATGTCCTGGAAGCGCATCGTTTGGCCTTTGCCTCTGACTCCGATTTGGATACAACTTTAGCTCATTCCCCGCAGCCTCTCTGGTTGCAAGCTGCCCGTGCTGTAACCCAATACAAATTGCCAATCGATTCCCTTCCAGCGATACTCATTCAACTGATTTCGGAGACACCAAAATGTTTTTGTGGCAAATTGTGCTATGCCTTGGAAAAGAAAAATATTCTCGAGCGTGTCGTCCAACCGAAATTTGTAAATGTAAAAAGTCTTACATATAGTAGGGAACATATGATATATGCTGATGTTGTAATATGTGGCACCAATTGTAGTATCAGTAGCCAATGTAAGAATTTATTCTCATCCCTGATTCCCTGATATCAGCCTATTATGCCAATGTGCCAAATAAAAAGCAATTTTACTGTGTAATCCATTTATTTTGTGCTTTTCTATAATAAGCTAAGCGAATAAGCTAGTAAACTGAATCAAGTTAATGTATGAAAGATTTCCCTTTTAGTCAGACGGAATATATATAAAATCCATAAGGTACAATGCCCTGCTTATATTGGAATTATCCAAAAAATTGATACCACTGAATTATGCCGGAACTATCATTTTCAGTACGTTTAGAAATTTAAATTTCCCTCCAAATATATACTCGATTGTTCATTTCCAGCAGCATTCGATAATTTCTTCACTGTGGCAACTCTTCAATTCCCTCTACCAGCAAGCAGCTGGTGTCTCAACACTCCGTCCTTTGGCTCCAAGAATTTGTTGTGGGAATTTGTGTGATTCGTTTAAGATAGAATCAAGTTTGTTAAGTTTCTAGCATTAATTGAAAATGAAAATCCTGTGCGAGGTACAAGTGGCGAACCGCCTCACCCAAACGAATCGTTCACCGCGGGCGGTCAAATCTACATTGGCAATAGGCTATAAACAGAGCGCCTTGGATTCAAATGGTAAGAAAATCCGCAAAAGGAAACAATTTTAAATGCTTGTCTTTTTCCTAGGTAATACGAAAAAGGAACTGGAAATGATATTGTTCACACCACAGATAAAGACTGGACAGCGATATAAAGTCAAGGATAATATTCACGCAGTTCACACAAAGTTCGTGTCCGATGGCAAAGCAACAATTGGATTCAAACAGCCGGCTGAGAATTTATTGATCAAATGTGATCCTATACAACTGAAGGGATTCTTACAGACCCTCAAGCTGGGCATGGAGGGGAAGGATGCCATCAATTTAAGACTGAATATAGCCACCGCCACGGCCATCACACAGAAGTCACAGTCGGTCACAAAAATGATCGTTAGTCGTCGTAGCGAGTATCCTATTAAGGGGTTTCCCCGATCTCTGCAGACCTTAAAGATAAACAATAGTCAATTAGTTAAACTAAGCTTTGAGATATGTTCATTGCGCAACCTGACCCACCTGGATGTTGCTGGAAATCATCTAACTAAGGTAAATTGAAATTAACAAATTTTCCCGCCATTTTCTTTAATATTGTATACAAAATCATTTAATTTTTCAGATACCTGTCGAATTGGGTCGTTTGTCCCTGACCACTCTTATGCTACATGGAAATAATCTGGGTGCACTTAACGATTGGACCTGGCTAAATGGCACCAAATTGAGGAATTCTCTTTGCGAATTGGATCTATCCTCAAATAGTTTAACATATTTTCCATCACCTCTTGTGAAATGCCAAAATTTGGTCAGTTTGAATCTTAGTCATAACAATTTAACGCGTTTGCCTTTCGCCATACGCCGCTTGCAGAGATTACGTTCACTTTTCGTATCGGAGAATAAATTGGAATCTCTGCCGTATGCTATAGACGATTTGCGTATTGAGACTTTAGATGTTTGGCAAAATTCATTCGCAGGCGTAAATGTCCTGGATATGGATCGCTTATACTCTAAATCTGTAGCAAAAACCACAACTGCAACACATTCCCCGCAACCGCTCTGGTTGCAAGCTGCCCGTACTGTGACCCAATACAAATTGCCAATCGATTCCCTGCCAGCGATCCTCATTCAACTCATTTCCGAGTCACCAAAATGTCTCTGCGGCAAATTGTGCTATGCCTTGGACAAAAGAAATTTTCTTGAGCGTGTCGTTCAATTGAAATTCACACATGTTAAGAATCTTTCATATAGTCGAAATAATACTATATATGCCGATGTTGTAATATGCGGACATTGTAAAATTTTAATTGCCTGATATTATCTATAACACATGCCATGTGCCAAATAAAATCTTTTATTTTTCTAAGCATTTATATGAGTTTGTGTTTTTTGTGGTTAGGGAGAAGACTGAAGTTTCAGTCTCGATCAGTTTTATAGAAACGTAAGTATGTATATAAGTATGTAAGTATGTATGTATGGATTTATGCATTCATATGTGATTGCATGTGTGTTTGTACATACTTATATGCATGTATTCAGTAGTCTTTCCCAGGCTTTTCTTTTCTATTCTAGGAGACGCTTAAGTATACTACGAATTTTATGAACACTTTCGAACCAACTTCTTTCCCGATCCTGTAACGAAACTTTTGGCCGCACCCCTTTTACCAACTAGCTAAAGAGCCGATGAATTCTAGTACCTGGGGCCGTACTAGAATTGATCGTAATCCCCGTTCGCAACCGTAGAATCAAATAAATCCAAATTAATCAAATGCAGAAATAAGTTTTCCTGTTTTTTGGCTTCCTCTTGTTTGATTCGTATTAGCCTATAATAAGAAACCTTTGATAGCTAAAATTTAAATAGTCATTTCACACAGAAAAAAAAATTCACTATAAAGTAGCGAATATTTAAAAAAGTGATTTTAAAATTCTTTTTGGTTAAGATTTTGGTAAAAAGTTGCAAATACTTAAATATTAATTATTATTAAGAATCTCCCCTTCTGGGGAGTTTCTTTAAAGGAAATTCATATGTACGTAATTACAATTAAAAGAAAAGATTTTTTTTTAATTGTCCTTCTAGCTTTAATAAAAAAGCTCTAATTACAGCTAAAGCATAAATTAAAGATTCCTTAAAATTTTCAAAATTTAACAGTGAATTAACAGTTATTCAGGAAAAACCTTATACGAGAAAGAGATAGGCATATGGGAAATTCCTTAGCTTATTCACACATACATACATATGTAACCATAATAAGACATTCACACGCACGTTTACATCTCTTCCTGCCTACCTTCGTTCCTCTCTCTCTCCTTTTTGAACCTTATCATTCTGCCTATATTGTATATGGCTTACTTTTGTTTTCCTTTTGGTTTTCCCTTTTTAGCTGCTATGTTTTTTCATTCATACATACACACATACATACATACATATAAAGAGGAGCACAGCTCGTTGTTTTTATTATTAAAAGCTGTGTGTCGTATGTGACTTGCATAAATGTTTTCCACGAGTTTTTCTTTATCTGAGCTCAGAGCTTTTTTCACATTTTCCTTTTTCTTTTCTTTATTTTTTTTTTTTTTTTTTGCTTTCTGTATCATTTTGCTTTTTACTTTCCACTTTTTCTAGCTATCCCTCTCTATCCTTTGCCCTATCTCTCTCTCTTTATCAAAATCACAAAACTTCTGGACACTTTTTTAAATAAGCATAAAAAAATGACACACTAACATCCAACACACATCACACATGGCACACTCCCTTCATCTCACCCTCCTCCTCCTACTCCCCCTTTTCAAATGATTCCATTCACCACTTTAATGTGCAGCTGGGGAATTGGCTTCTTTTTGGTTTGATTCTAGGTTAGAATGAGCCGTGACTTTGACTGTTACTTTCACTTGTCTATGTGTGGGTTAAGAGGGGGTGGGTGGGGTTTCCTAACTATAAAAAATGTTTATCTTAACTTGGGCCCCAAATCCAATTTTGACTGGCATTTAAGTGTCTTTGACTGACTATGCAGATCTGAGAGGCTTAAATATTGTATGTAAAAAATATTTTCGCGTTTACTTTAATTTTTTGGCCCTTTGAGTTATTTTGTTATTTAAATTGAGGAACTGTGGATTAAAGACAACAATTCTAAATATGTATTATACAATAAAAATTCTAGAATGGAGTTCTTGAAATGTTTCCATTTGAGAATTTTTATTGTGGTAGGCTTTAATTATAAAAGAATTCTTAAGACAAATTCTCTAGAAACTTATTTGTATTATTTTAGTTTAGTGCAAAAAATTAAGGGCTCTTTAACATACAAACACAGAATGAGTATAAAATAAAATCCAAGTCAAGGTTTGAAGTTAGTATCTATAAGATAGAAATACAAAACTAAATGTGGAATTCAACATCCTTTCTTTAAGGTGGAGCTACCTTTCAGTATGGCTTCATTATGGGATAAAGAAGATATGAATACCTTAAGATTTTAAAATAATATATGTTAAACAATATCAAATGAGTATTCTAACTATCAGATATTTTTTTAAAAAAAAAAACCAAATAAAATTTGGAAATTTTAGTTAAAAGCATCAAAATTAAATTCACTCTAAATGAAAAGAACTTTGATTTTTCTTTTTAAATTTTAGTTAGCACATCACTATGAGACTTTTATTTAAAATTTTTACTTTTGTTTTTAAAGATATTTCTCGTTTTTATGAGCTTCTATAGATAGCTTATAAATAATTTTTTGCATATTGAAATTTGAAATTTTTGATGCTTACATTTTTACAGCAGATTGAGACTCATAAAGACTTCAGGCAAACATTTTGCCTTTTAAATTTTCATTTTTGTTGCTTTGAGAAAAAAACAACAATCAACATTTTTATACTCTCCAAAAAAAGAGAGAGTTTATGAATTTAGCTAACAATTAGGTATAATCTGAAGATAATGAAGTAGAAAGTAAGTAGAATGATTATATCAATGTAATATTGTTGTAAAACTTTATAATCTTTTCGTTTAGAATATAAGTATAACAAAATAATATAATATAATATAAATTTTATTTTGTTTTCTATTTATTAGAATCGAGTAATGTGAAATTAACGAAATAGAAGATATATCTAAAATATTGGTCTTTCCTACTATTTTAGATCCATATAAATAAATTTCTTTAAGTTTTAAGTTTTACCTCTTTTAAGTAGGGTATAGATAATTCGTTATATCAAGAGCTGCACCCTGTTACCCTCTGGTTTTTCTGATATATTTTATATGCCCATAAAGGGCAACTGTTATGGACCCAAACGTTCCAAATTCTTGTTTGTCTGGTCTCCCAAAAAAAAAAAAAATATATATATATATAAAGAGATGATGGCTGGAGAAGGATCACTATGGCAATTGCCGAATGAAGTGCTTCCTACCCCTAACCGAGATTCTGAGAGACCGTAAAAACTCCATTAACTGTCATCAAAAATGCATTTTGCCTGCATCAAATGGAATAATCGTGAAATCGAATAAATCAAAAGAAACAGCGAAAAGTAAACTTCTTCTTCTTCTTCTTTTTTTTATGGACTAATCAAGAGAGGGGGAGAAGCGACAGAGAGGCACACGCAAATCCCCAATAGAATCAAAGTCAGATGGCTCCCAAGGCAACATTTTTATGCACAAATTAACTTGGTCAGCAGAAAGAGATAGACAGAGAGGAGAAAGACAACGAGAGAGAGAGAGAGAGAGAGAGAGAACTGGGTGACTGAGGTAGCATGGGGGGAACGTGTCACTCCCCTTGCATTTAGAGAGGGGTTGGTGAATTTTATCCCCAATTTGCGTGCACTGGTATTTTTAGTATATTTTTTTTCTGGCTTATCAAATTTTATTAGCCTGGGCCAGCAAATTGTGCAACAACAAGACAAATTAGTTGGAGCCACCCCCAAAAGAAAGAATAAAAACCCACCCCACCACTGACCCATACCATCTATATCCCCCCCTCTCTCTCTCTCTCTCTCTCTCTCTCTCTCTCCCTCTTTCTCTTTCGCTCTTTCTTAAGGTATGATTTGTCGTCTGGCTATCAATTTCTTAAATCAACCACCCCCCTTCAAAACGGAGGTGGAGGAGGAAAAATCTAAAGCTAGAAAAACGACCGGAAAAGTGCAAACACACGCGAAATAGTCGTCGTCACTATATATGAAATTGGTGGGGTTGGAAAGTCATTCAATCCCCCAACTCCCATCTCCCATTCGGGGGCTTGTCGCCCTCAAAATATGCGTGCATGATTCTAATAAAAATGTTTTGATAGGCTTACTGAATTTAGCTGGTTGTCTTCCTTTTCTATTTGATATTTTCTTTTCATTTTTTTTTTTTTTTTTGGAATAACATTTTCACTTGCTTAACTGTTACATGGCAGAAATATTTCTGTTTTGGGAAAATCGATAGATAAGCTTAAAGAAAAGTCTCGCAGAGTGTGGGGGAAAATAATGTTTCAGTCAAGTATGAAAATTATTATTTAAATCTTATGCCAAAAAGGAATTTATTTTCAATTGCTGCAGTAGATAGAAATATGAAAGAAAGTCTATTAAAATCAATCGATTTGAGTGTTAAGTTAAAGTGATGGAAATTAACTAAAGGGTTAAGAAAAAAAGAATATACATAAAACAATTTTGTATCTTTAAGTAATAAAAAATTAAAATTTAGTGCATGTTAGTCATGTTAGTTAAGAAGAAAAAGACTTGGTAAAAATGTTCTGTAAAGTATAAAAAAATTTTTGAACATCGAAAAATTATACAAAAATATGCAATATATTGAAAAACCAAAAAAACATAATATTTAAGTATATTAGTAGTAATTTAAGCTTAATTTTGATGGTATTTTGTAGAAAATTTTCCTGCACATCTACATACATACATCTACATGAAAAATAGATCTATTATCTGTTGTTAAAGAAAACTTTAGTCTTAGAATAAATGTCTATTTTAAGTTGTAACTTTTAAATTAATGTATTGATAGATTCTGAAAAAAACCCAAAAGATGTATAATAAATAACAATTTAATAATAATTTAACTGGAACATAGCATTTATTTCAGGGATTGGCTTCTCATTTAAGAGATCCAATGTAGGCTTTGGACATGGATATATGAATATTCGATAAAAAAGTGTAAAACCTTGTGTTTTCTAGTTTTATTGGCATCAAAATTCGAAGATGGAAATACTTAATTGAAATTTAATGTATTAATTATATGTAGAATGTGGTGGACCTTTTTCTATTTCAAAATACAAAACATGTGAATTTGTGAATTCAGTTTTAATGCAAAATGTATCTTTTTAACTATTCCAATAACTCAATCGATTAGCTTTGTTTTGATTGGAAAATCAAACGATTATTAAAATGTATAAATATGAATTGGATATAATTTGATGCTGAAAGCAGAAAGTGTTTTATATTTTTGTAATAGAAAGGAATTGACAAATTTTTACCTTAATTTGGTTTTTTATGAGTCTAAGGAATGAGCAAATTATTCTACGCACTACATTCGTTACTTACAATAACTTTGCGGGGGGGACATTCGGTATTAAGGCTGAAAAAAGAAGTCCTGCCACACCCACAAAAGCATCTGTCAGTTTCATTTCAATTCGCAAACTGAGGTTCTTCCGGTCACTCTAAGGTCAATGATAGGAACCTCTACACACATAAAATGAGATGATTTAACATTACCTAAGCCAACTTCTTTTGATCTATAAATATTCTAATAAAAAAAAGGTATAGCAAGAAGAAGAAGAAGAAAGGGAAAAAATGAGAAAAAAGAAGAACTACCAAATTTTTCAATTCATTTCCTTGCAAAAATATTCGTAAATGAAATAATAAAAGAAACCAAAGGAAAGCAATGCGAAACGCAAATCAAACCAATTCCAATGCGCCATTTCCAGCAAAAAGTCAAGAATGCTTAGAACATAAAATTGAAAGTCACTCAGGCGCATTTATGATGGCCGCCCCCATGCCATGCCCCCTCCCCCCCTCCGGACCATATTACCCTCATCCCGCATGACCGACAGAGGTTCAGCAGGCACTCCAACTGCCTTTTGCCTAGCAGAATCTTCTTCAATCTGTCCAGGGGCTAAAAACGAAATCAATCGCAGAACAAAAAAAAAAAAGTAAAGAAGAGAAAAGAAAAAAAAATTGACCAACCCAAACGCAAAGCTAACCAAGAGTTGAGGCTGCCAAACAAACAACTGAAGAACGAAACGAAACAGAACAGAACAGAATGGAACAAAAATCAATTTTCAATTTAAAATTTAGATCTAAAAAAACCCACCACCCTCCCTCCCTCCCCAACCTCTAAGTGTGCCCCATGTGGAAAAGCGAGAGATAAAGATAAAAATTATTTGTGATGAGTGTGGATGAACGACTAAGAGATACGCTGTAATATGAACGCAAATTGAATATACATAACTGGAACGAGGAACAAAAAAGTCTATTTCGATGTTATATTCAAAATATATAGAGATATTTTAGAACTCCAAGACATTGTTAACATTTATTAAATTGGAACGAATGTTTTTGAATTTTTTTAAATTTTTATATGAACATGGTGGCGCCATCTAGAGGGACAAGTTCAATTCTTTTACCTTTCATATATTCAAATTATTTCCTCCTAATTTTTGAAACTTATGGGACTAAAAAATTTTGTGAAAATTTACGTCATATATCTCAAATACTTATTTTTGATCATAATTTAATGAAACTTTTTGAATGGAATGATTTGCGATATTTATAAGAGATAAATGTATGTATGTAGTAGAAGTAGATCGTGAAAAGTCCTTTAATTTGAAAGATCCAATTCAAAAGAATTCTTAAAGTTGGCGTTGGATATGTATACCTATATTCATCAGTTTCTAGATCTAGATCAAAAGAATTCCTTAAGGTGATGCGGAGTGTGTTCAATTATTTTCCGATATACCCATATTATCCTTTAGTTACAGGATATAATAAAAATGCGTTGAAGCGCAAAATGTAAATAGAACTCAAACTCTAACTCGAAATGTTTAACCAAAAAACTCAGTTAGGCGAATGAATGAATGCTACAGGTTGGTATTTATTTATTGTCGGGTTGGGGGAAATGTATTGAGGGCAAGAAATACGAATAGGAAGTAGCTGTGGCAGTAAGGGCAGAAGAGAGGGGGTGGGGCAAGTGCTGGTGGGGTTGTTGCCAAGCGATTTTCAAAGCAACAAAATATTGCCAAAGCATAAATCTAAGGCAAAAGTTTGTTTTTGTGGTCAAGGCAATGGCAATAGATATATATATATATACATATACATATATATATATATACAAAAGTAAGCAGAGAGCGTTAGGTTAAGGGGTATATGAGGTAAATGTGGGGTATATGAGAACTTGGCAGTTTGATAAATAAAGTTGCAAAATAAAATACATTAATTTTTACTGAATAGGCTTGAAAATACACACAAGAATGTGGCATTGATAATTGAGTGAAGATCCTTTATATATTTGGAATTGTTTAGGTCAATAGATCTACTTTAGAAAATCCTTTGAACGATAAGTATATTTTTAATTTATATGAGTTGTATTTGCATTTAAAAAATTTCGAATAAATAAATAATAATAATTATGGGAAGATTATTAATTTTTTAAATTTATTTATTACATAAATTCTTATGTTTTAAAAGTAAATACATATTCACTTTTTGTTAGTATAAAGAATATTTATATATTCAAAAGGTAATATAAATAAATTAAATAAGTTGAATTTGAACTTTAAGAATTTAGACTATAGTCTCTTAATAATATTTCAAGGATAAAAATGACTTAACTTTCCTTTAGAACAGATTTCAGGTTACTTGTTTTTAGTAATTAAAGTTTTGAAGTAATTGAGTAATGCTTACGCCAAAATTAAGAAGTACCTCTGATTATTACAGGCAACATTCTATATCTTGGAAGCATCTTATTTGAAATAAAGTATGGAATACGATAGGAATAAGATGGAAAATTACGCTATTACGATATATCCTTATTTCGACTTTTAAATACTAAAACTCTCCTATATGTACATATATATTCTATATAGATATATGTAGATAGATCATCAATTAGTCGAACCTTGATTTTTCTACTTATTTTTTTTTAGAATTTTTGTTCCCATCAGATTATATGGCATTTATGTTTGTGGCATTGGTTTTTCTCTTTGATTTTGTTTTTTATGTGGCTATATCCTATCTTATATTGTTATGCTTGAATGTTGATTATTTGCTTTAACCTTCGAACTCCAGCTAACTTGTGATCCTACTCATACTCTTACTCCTACTTCTCCTGCTCCTACTGCTACTCTAACTCCAAGTCCTTCTCCAGGCTCCTTCCTTACTTCTCCCTTTAGCCAAATATCTGCGCATTTCATTAGCTGCAAAAATTGTATCTTTTGAGTTTAGGTAAACAAAAATCAAATTCTAGGACTAGGAAATTGCTTTTGCCGACTTCCGGGCGGAGAGTTGATTCGCTGTCCCCCCCTCCATATCTTCCCTGGTCTATAATGTTGGATAGTATTTATTTAATGCAACTATTTCAAATACAATTTCAATTTCTATGTTTAAACAAAAAGGTGATTAAAATTTAAATATTTATTTTAAACTTTTGATGGGGCGGAGATAAGTGTGGGGGGAGTGGTGAGGGGAAGAATGCATAATTCAGTTTTACTTAATTTCGAACCAATTTAATAAGAGAGTTCATTAAATTTAATGCAGTCAAAGGCACAAAGCGATGGAAGGGGGAGAGGAGGGGGAAATGTGAGTGAAGAATATTGCAAAGTTCCTTCTAAAATTAATTCATTAGCATTTTATTACTGGAAAAGCAAAAGCAACAGCAAAAGCAGCAGGCAACAAACACATTGAGGCAACAAAACTGAGGCAACAAACTGTGGCATAAGATGCTCTCAATGAAAATGTTGCAAATGAAGATTCCTTTTGCTTTAGAGTCCTTTGCCTGCTGCTTTTCCCTACACAGTTTCAAGTCGAAGTTGCCTTTGATGTGTAATTAAATCAATAATCACTTTTTCGGTAACAACTTCTAGAGAAGTTTATTAGTAAGTTAAAAGCAATCAGCCAACCAGGTGATACGCTTCACAGTGCCTCATAAAATTGAAAGATGTAATCATTAAGCGAAAAGCGAAGGAGTTGAAAGTTTATACATAAAGGATAGCATGCAAAATGTCCTCATTAGATGGATCTGACCGTTGATTTAATATTGTTTTATTTTGGTGTTTTAAATCGATTAAAAACTTAGAATTAACACTGCATGCAGTCAGGATAATTGTGTTTATTTGAGTAATTTATTTTTGGTATAACAAAACGTATAATTAAAGTCCTGGTATAATGTAAGTTTCATCTATGTTTTGAGGACTTTATCCTTTATTGCTACCTAGCTTACTTTAATTGTTAATGTTATTTCAGGATGCGATGATTTAGTCTCTTAATCATGGTTGTTTAACTAATCTTGCAATATGGAAACTATTACACTGGAGCCTTTCACAGGATATTTATTGGTATTGAAGTATGTATGTATATACATGGCCGATACATGATACAGTTAATTGTTATGCATGATACAGTTAATTGTTAAGGAAAGCCTTGGGATGTTAGTTTATTGAATAGGGTAATAAAATTTTTGATAATAAAAACTATATCTTTATCTCATTATATCATCGGAAATACATACAATCAAAAACCGATTCAACTGAAGTACTTATGTATGCATGTATGTATAAATCAAAAGATATATGTATGTATTCACAAGACAATTAAAACGTTCGATCCTTTGGTTTTAGAGTAATCAAGTTATGTATATCTTAAGCCAGGCTTACTTAATTTAATGTAAAATATGGTTAAAACAATTTTAAAATACACCAATACCAAATAATATATAAAAAACCAAATAAATATATTTCTAATGCTTTGACTTTCCATTTAATGCCCAATTAACGCATTTGCCACTTAAAATTCAGCCAAGCGGAAGATTTGTATACCGTTAAAAGGCAAATACAACACAGAAAAAGGAACACAAAAAAAAAGGGGAAAAATAAGGAAAAAGAATACCCCAAGTTGCTAGGTAGCCGGTTTTGCAATTCCCTTTATCAATGTGTATATAAAATTGTTCCTTTTTAGTGCAAGGACACCTAACAATATAACTGTTAAAAGTTGTACAATCATATTTTTATTTATAAGATTTTTGAGACTTTACACTGAATATTTTGAGTTATCAACTAAATTTTAAAGCCTTGCAATTGGAGTTGCTTTAAAATAAATCAAACTGACACTAATATACCCTTTCATATACAGAGTATATGAAATCATGAACGTGCCCACAAAGCACAAAGACCAGACGTCGTAACTGTTCTTCCCCGCGTCACCACAGCTGCTATTTGTCGCTTGAATGCAATTGCAATGTGTAGAGTATGGGGCCAAAGGGAGCCGCACTTCATTAAAAACAAGTGAAAGAGAGAAAGAAAAAGACCTGAAACAGCTTTACCTCTGTTACAGTTAGGCAGCAACTCTCCTTGACTTACAATTACAGAAAATACAAACACGCTCAGGCAGCCAAGCTCTCTTTACCTCGCGCTCCCCTTTGCCACCCACTCTGACTCCCACTCAACAAAATAAAAAAGCGTCTGCTTTGAGCTTGACTCTCTCTTCAAATTTGAGTGATGTAATGTGCCTAACAAGGAATCTTCTCCCACTCTTTCACATTCTCTTACTCCTTCACTCACTCATTGTTGTGCTCTTGTTGACATAACGAATGCCTTAACATTTTTTTTTTTGAGATGCCTTTGCCGTTTTCGCAGAGCGCCCCCCGCTGCCTATTTACTTTTTGCTCCACTTACGCATAACTCAACGCTGCCACAGTGACTGTCGACGCTGTCCATTAGAGATGGGAGCAGAAAATAACAGAACTTTAATTCGTTCCTTCAAAAGTTCTTTTAAAAACTTTAAGTTATGCCCTAATTTCAAATGTATAAATTGGATGAGGTTTTTCTAAATGGAGGAAAGTTTTGCTAAATGTGTCCGCATGCATTACCCAACAAGAGAGAGAAATTTCAAAGAAAATGGTCTGTAAATAGATAAGATTCAGTGGGATGAGTCAATAACACAGAGTTTTCTTCGGAGGTGCATGCACCTATTTGAAATAATTCAAATTTAGGACAATTAAATGTACATACATACAAATAAAGGCCACAGACTTTCTTTTACATATCAAGTCCTAATGAAGATCATTGCCAAACGCTTTTTGGCTATCTCCAGGGTTTCTATGCATTTATCTTATACCGAAATCAGAGTAACTAAGAATAATAAAGAGTCAGAGGTGAAACTGATACAGGCTCTTTTTATTAATCCTCAACTATAAAGCATACTATTAAAAGTACCCATAAATATATTTATAGGATCCTTTTTTCAGCAACAGTCAGCTACCCTTAGCTTAGAAAGGGCTTAGGAATACTTTGAGTCGTAGAAACTTGCTGGAAAACTATCGCTAAGCCGAAACGATATGTCTATCTACTGGTTCTAGATTTCTACATATGGATGTAGGTATATTTTCCCATCTCTAGTTGCTAGGCTACTACATACATTCGAATTGACATTGTTGTCGGCGCGGTTTGTCGAGTTAATGACTTTGGCAGCTGGCGGAGACGACAGGCTCCTGCTTCCTGGCTCCCAAGTCCTGTCATATGCGACGAGGCGTGCAAAAATCATTTTTCTCGCACATTTTTCATTTTCACCCTTCTCACCGCTTGCCTTGACACACTCCTCTCCACCACTTTTCACACAACCATCAACATTTATTTATATTTTCCATTTTTCACAAAAATTGCCTATAATTTTCAAGTGTGTGTGTGTAGGGAATTTTTCTGCTATAGTTGTTGCCCTCAAGGTGTCGCTTAGCAGGATACATGATAATGGGAGAGATGAGAAGAGGAGAGGAAGGAAATTCCAGCTTTTCCTGCTGCTGACAGTTAATTATTTGTATAAATTGCAACAGCTGTTTGTCGGGAAGAGGATCGGGGGGGCAGAACTCTAGGCTCAGTTAAGGGTTAACAACAACAACAACAACAAAACGATTGCAATTTGATTTCGACATCTGTCAAAAAACATTTTTTACAAATATTTATTCTCTGACAAAGTTCTTTAATTTATATAATTTCCACTTTTTCGCATATTAAGTTTGCATTAAAAAAAACTTATTTCGGTCCAAAAAAAAAGTACAAATAATTTTCACTTTATTTTTAATTTAATTTTCTAAAAACAAAAACTTTTCCATTAACAGTTTTCTTTAGCAAAATTATTTCCTAAAAGGGGAAATAAATATTAAAATAAAATCATTGCCAGAAATTGAAATAGTTTTTAAATTTTAAATATGTGCTCCTTTTTTGAGTTGAAAGTTCAAAACTAACATTTTACATCAATAAAAACATGAATTTCAACAAAGTTTTTGAGCTGACCTAATTTGCAGTCAAACATGTTTAAATAAATTATGGTTTTTTTTTTCATTTCTGCATTTTTAAATTTTTTATGATTTGGATATATGGTTAAAGTATGTTAAAGTATATTTTATATTTTAGTTTTGTTTGTTTTTCTGTTTTTATACAAATTTATTGCATATTTCCATTGCGTGTTCTAATGTATTTTGTGAAATTTAAACTTTGATTGTTTTTTTTTCTTCTTTTTAAGTAAGAAAGTCAGATAGAGAGTCAGAGAAAAATTGTATCATTTCATTTTTCTTGGTATTTAAATTTCGTAAATAAATTCTTATTTAAAGGTAATATTTCATGCCATTTCACACACACTCACACGTATCGTATCGTATCGCATTACAAGAAGGGCTACTTAGTCTCAGTTCCTGTTGCTCCTTTTTCTGCTCTTACTCCCACTGCCATCTCCTGATTATCCTTTCACCCTTAGTATGAAAACAATAAATATTTTATAGCCTCTTTCGCATTTTTTTTTTGTTTAAGGGGTCGCATAAATCTTGTTGTGGAAATTGATACGGG
The DNA here is from genome assembly GCA_018150375.1 of Drosophila sturtevanti. NCBI lineage: Eukaryota > Metazoa > Arthropoda > Insecta > Diptera > Drosophilidae > Drosophila > Drosophila sturtevanti. The sequence continues at coordinate 449,947 of JAECWJ010000341.1, read as the reverse complement.
AGCGGAATGGGGGAACGGAGCATTGAAGTACGTGTTCGAGGGCAGAACAGAAAGAGAGATGGAGATAGAGATATAGATCGAAAAGTTGCAGAATTTGCCGCACATTGACACACATCGAGAGCACTTGGGTCCTGTGGGAATTTTCTTGTTGTTTGCCCAAAACCCGCATCTTAAGAGATTTGCACATTGAATTCTCAAGACTGTTTAGTGGGTCGCGAATTTTGTATCACTGCTAAGGGGTAGATTTAACACTCCCTTCTCCCTTCCCTTAAGTCAAGTCTCATAACCAATTCAAGTGAAAATGTCAAGGTATTCAAGAAGTGAAAACCAAAAACAAACTGCCTAATAAATTTACACAATTTTCATGTGATTTAAAGCTATCAAAAGAAGTTCAAAATCCAAAAAGTTGCCTGGTTGGAATATATATTTGAGCTAATACATTTGAATAATCAAGTTAGTCTTAATTGATATTTATCTTAAGTAAGTGCATTTTGTAAATATTTCTATAGATTAATAAGCATACATTATAAGTAACAATAGACATTATAAAAAGAAAGATCCTTGAGGTTTTACATTATAACTAGGCATTTGATGTCAAATATAAATAAATATCCTTGAATTTTAAGATTCTTCTGTAAAATGTTTCAAACTTGTTTGGTTAAATTTTATTCAAATTGATTAAACGTTAGAATATTAATTTACACATAATGAAATTAATTTATTCATTGAAAAATAGTGAAAAATGGTTTAAGTCTTTTAATCAAATAGTTTTTCTTTGAAATGTGTCTTAGTTTAGTCATACTTTAATTATACAAACATTTGTATAGAATTTTAATACTGTAAAATATTATTTAATATATTCAAGAAATAACTTCAAATGATCTTGTAATAGATTGAGTTCCGTAGACCAAGCTACTTTTTGAATTGAAATAAAAATTGCTAAATAAACAATTAAAATTGATTTTAATTAGTAAAAAGTATTCGGAAAATCTTCAATCTTCAGATTGAATATATTTTATATATATCTAATGTATCTATAGTTGTTCTAAAAATATATTTTACTTTTTTTAAAATTTATTTGTGGTTTTATTTATGTGGTCTTAACTCAATTTAAATTGATCTACTTAATATAGTCACATATCACTCGTATTATAGCTAATCCAATTACTTTATTATATAGAGTATATAATGCTGATTCAAAAATGTTTATAGCATTATCACGATGTTGTTTCATGGTCTTTGCAACATTTTTCAAGCTAGTCAACAAATGTTGACAAACCACACAAAATGTTGCGAAACATTAGAAACAAGTTTCATATGAAAATTAAGCTGCTGACATTGCAATTGTTGATAGAGTGCGATATAGGTGAAGGGGAATGAGCGACAAGGGGGTATAAGGGGATGACAAGCGATAACATTATGCATAAATTTATATATTTTATGCTCACCAAGCTCGGTTAATAAACTGCACATTGTTGTTTGCCTCTTCATATGTGTGTCTGAATGTGTGTGTATATGTGTGTGTGTGTGTGTAGGGGGTGTAATAGTATGTGTTAAATGCAAAATAAGCTCCATTTAATAATTGAATAACACTCACAACTGTCCAATATATGATAAGCAGGGTCCGAGAGACTCACCGACTCTTACACTGACTCCGACTCGAAGTTATGTTTTGTGCACAGTGGCAGCAAGGTCAAAGAAAATTGAGGAAAAAAGGGAGAATTAGATTATATTAATTCAGTATATAATGAACAGAATCTTTATGCAATTTTTCTTTATTTAAGTAATCGAATATTTATCTAAGAATTCATATTTTGCTTTCACATTCTATATATATAATTTTTAATCAATAGTAGAGTATTATTTATTCACAATACGCTTTAAAAACATTTTATTATGAAATATTAAATTATTATAAAATTATATTATTATTATTTATTAATTATTAAATTATATTGTTATAGATTTTCAACCACTGTATCTCTCCGACTTCCATCTCACTTGCTTTGGCTATTTTCACACAATCGTTTGGTCAAATGTTTTGACCGACTATTATTATTGCATTTTGTATGTGGATTTTGTATCTGTTTACCGCCTCGTAAATAGAAAAATTTTCTAAAATTAATTTCATTTGGGTTCAGTTTGAACTTCGAATGGACATTGGGCCGACAACTGCTACTTATTATCACACCAATTGTGGTGATAAATTATGAGCGCATAATTTTTGTGCACTTTGATCAGAAAATAATAAATAACTAATCGTTATTTTTCAATGATTCATGTGTTCATTCGATATACATATAAATATACATACATACATACATATGTATGATAAATCGTATATACAGACTAGAAACATTTTTGTTGTTAGGCATGAGTGGGTGGCGGATATTGAGAGGCTCAGCCATGTCATAATGAAATAGTGGAGATGCTAATTAAATAACATGAAAAATTAATGGAAAAAATCAGATGAAGAGAGAGAGAGAAAGAGAGAGAGAGAGAAAGAGAGAGAGTTGATAGTTTAGAGAGGTAATTAGAGGAAACAAAATTATATAATAAAAGCAGGTAAACTAGAGAAAATATTTGTATATATTACTTTATTACTTTTTGGGTAGATTTGAAAATAGAAACACAAATAATTATTAAGGTAAGTTGATAGTTTTCCTCATAGATATACATATAACTAGAAATCGGAAAATGGAAAAGACAACTGACATATGTACATATGTATATGAAGGAAAAGTATGGGGTATATGTACGATTATATACCAATAGTCACAAATATATACTAACAGTCATATCAAAGAGTAAATAATGGAGTTTAATCTACATGAAAGTAAAAAGAAAACAATAATAGAAGTTATTAGATACTATGGTATTGTTACTATATAGTTTTATTGTAAGGATAAATGTAGATATAAAATACAGTCGGATGCCTTCAGAAAGAGCAATGAAACAAGTACATATAACCTCGATTAAACTATTTGACTATTAAGTATAAGGGGTCCCTAAATAAAAAAATAATAGGGTTCCGTAAGTCTATACAGAATTCGGAATTCGTTTCGAATCATTAAGAAAAAATTGATCCAACGATTTCTAGATGAAATGTGAAATAATCGACTGGGCATCTGCAAGTCAACCCTATATAGATTTTTGATCCATCAACAGTCGTTGTATAAAATCATTAACAAATTGAATTATAAATTAATTTTATTTTTTTATGGATATTTTATAAATAATCAAACCAAAAAAATAATAGTAGTTGGACTTTGAAAATTTGTTGGTGGAACAATTAAAAGAGAGAGAGATAGTGAGAGATTGTAATCAATAGTTAAGTATAATTAAAGCAATAGTTTGAAGAACTTACGTCAGAGACAATATGGAAATAAATTATTAAGATTTGTTTTTTGAATATTACAAACGACAGAAAAAAGTAGAGAAAAACAAAAAAACAATTCAATTGGCTTGGCAACTTGTTGCCTAGGTAGATTCCAGTTGTTACTCCGCTTCCTCTCTCTCTCTCTCTCTATTTTTTTCTCTCTCTCACTCTTTCACTCTCTCTCTCTCTCCTGTCTTTCTCTGTCCATGTTTTACGCTCTCTGACTTTTAGTTTTGCATCGCGTGCTTTGGTATATACATATGTTTACATGATTCTCATTCAAAGTCAAGATCTTCTTCATCTGTTTGTTGCCGGACTCTGTTTGTTTTTGCTTTGCATTATTAGTTTCTTATCAACACTTAAGTGATGAAGTTGGATTACAATCGAGGTTATCGCTTGACCAATATATATGTATATATATGTACATACATACATACATATGTATATTTTTTTTTGTTGTTCGATTTGGTTGTTGTTGTGTTGTTTTCGGTGTGATTCAATGATTTCTTTGTTGCCGAACAAATCGCATTTGACATCAGTCAACATTTGTGCCTCAACGTGAACGGAACGGACCTTAGAAAATGATTTTACCTACTAAATCTGGTCTGGTCTTTGGCTTAGTCTGCCTTGGCCTATTATCAAACGAGATTTCGGCTAATTTATCATTTATGTTTGGCAATTTAACATTATTTAATGTCGAGTTCAAGTCACCCAGTTGGCTGGGCAGATCCATATCAATGAATAGCAATCTGAGAATTGAGACTGATGTTGACCCAAATATACAAGAGGATTCACATTTGAATACGGTAAGACTAATTAGAGAAGATTACATGAAATCTATACATATATACATATATGTATATATATATAAAATTATTTTGATACTTTATTTAACAAAGTTTGGAATTGAATTCAATCATAATAATCGGAGTGTTAAGTTCAGTGCAAACAATTCAAATTATATATGCAAAATTATATACATATGTATACAAATACATGAATCTAGTTTTTGGCAAACTGATTACAAATAATATCAAATAAATCTCCATCAATGATTTAAATATAAACATTTCCCCTTAAAACAAATAAGTTTATGCACACAATGTGTTGAAATTTATTTAATGGGTGAAGCGAAATGAATTTGTACTAAGAGTCAAATAAATTGAACAAAATATGAACAAAAATATGTTTTAATAAATAAAAAATAATTTTAAATAATTTTACAAACATTTCAATTTTTAAATATATTTAAAAAAGAAACAAATATAAAAAATAATAAAATTAAAAAAAATAAGTGAGTGTTATTCAATCGCGATTTTGGTTACTGAAATTTTTACACATACTAACTAGGTGTAAATAATAAAAACAATAATATTTTAAATTGGCCATATGAAACAAATACAGAAATTCGAATTTTCCAATTAAAATTGTTCGTCAATTAATTTTCAAAAAAATGTTAATTAAACTTTTTCTGTTTTTAATTATTTTTTTAAAATTGTGATAAAGATTTTTAGTATGAAGAATTATTTTTACATATTTTTTCCCAAAAAACTGAATAATTTTTTAATTAAAATATTTTCGCTGAGAAATTTTTCTTAGAATTATTGATATAACAATCCAAGTGTTAGTATACTTAAGCTCTTATTTTGCTATTATATATTGAAATATTTGTCATGTATATATAAGAATGAAATAATGATAATGATAAATAATTAATGATTAAATGTCTAGTATAACTCTGTCACAGTGTTAACTCTAAACTCAATGGAAAGATATAATTATTATAAAATTATAAAACCGAGGGAGGTTTCACTGTATCTATATCATTGATTTTTAAGACATTATAATAATGTATATGATCTCATCACGAGTTCACAATAATAATCATAAAAATTCTATTAACTTTCTCTCTCTATGTAGTATGAATTGATCCATAAATATGGTTATCCGGCAGAGAATCATACCCTACTAAGTGAAGATGGTTATAAACTAACCCTACACCGTATAGCCAGACCGGGAGCTACTCCTGTACTCTTAGTTCATGGTCTTCTTGATAGTTCGGCAACTTGGATAATGATGGGTCCAACCAAAGGATTGGGTAAGTCGGTAATCAAATTTATAAAACTTACAGAAATTTGAATGACTAATTTCTCTATTCGTAGGGTATTTACTCTATGAGCAGGGCTACGATGTTTGGATGGCCAATTGTCGGGGTAATACCTATTCGAGATCTCACATCAAATATACAACAAATCATGCCAAATTTTGGGATTTTACATTCCATGAAATGGGACTATACGATATACCAAATACAATTGATTACATTCTAAATGATACGAATGCCAGGCAATTGCATTATATTGGTCACTCACAGGGATCGGTTGTATTCTGGATTATGGCCAGTGAGAAACCCGAATATATGGATAAGATTATCTTAATGCAAGCATTGGCCCCTGTGGCATTCCTCAAACATTGCCGAAGTCCGGTGGTTAATTTTTTGGCCGAATGGCATTTATCGGTGAGCGTAAGTTAACCCAATCCAAATCCTATCTATATATATCCTATAATCCTCTAATATGGAACAACTAGTCGGTGTATTCCTTGTTAAAGTTAAATCTATCTTAGTTTTTTTAAGCAGGTTTTCTATATTTTAATTAATAGTTTTATATGATATAGTTATTGAAGGTGTTTTATAGTGTTTATAGAGCTAGAAACGGAATCTATACATCGTTAGAAATTAATAGTTAATTTCAGGTTTTATTCAAACTAGTCTATTAATTAAGATTTATCTAAGTGTATATAAGTAAGGGATAAAATTGGCTAGGTGAGGGCAATTTTTTTCTTATTTTATTATCAAGATTTTAATTAGTAGTAAACAAATAGATTTTATGGATTTTTAAATTATACAGTTAAGATGATCGGAAATTGATTTTATGAGAATTTAATCATATTTCTTTTTAATAATATTATATATGATTTATATAGATAATTCTTCTAATATATGAGAATATAATATGGTAATATGTAGATTGCATATTAGTTTTCTTTATATAAATTTAAAATTATTTAATAGTTACAATTTCCACACTTCAATTTATTTTTCCATAAACAGATGACTAAAATTAAGTTAACACTTTAATAACTCATTGTACTAAATGGGGGGACAACTGCAATTATTTAGTCTACCCTATGGGTGGTGGGTTGGTAAATCTTTCATAGCAATCGGAGACAGATTTCAATATTGGAATGACAGGTTTGGCGACGACGTTTTCATTAGTTTTAGACAATTTTTAATAATTTAAGTAGGATTACGATGACTTGTTCCATGCCATCTAAAACAATTTTTCCATTTAACATCCTCTCCTTAATATAAATTAAATGACATTTAACTAATTTGTTTCTACCTTTCTCATCAGTTTGTACTGCAGTTGATCGGTGTTCATGAGTTTCTGCCAAAAAATGAGTTCATCGTTATGTTTAATCAATTAATTTGCGATGAGACGACCATTACCAAAGAGATATGCTCAAATGTTATATTCCTGACAACAGGATTTGATAAATCCCAGCTAAATGAGACCATGTTTCCGGTTATTGTGGGTCATGCTCCAGCTGGTGCCTCTACCAAACAGATGCAGCATTTCGGTCAATTGAAACGTTCTGGAAAATTCCGACAATTTGATTATGGTTGGCTAAGGAATCATTGGCGTTATGGGAGTAGCAATCCACCAAGTTACAAATTGGAGAATGTTCAGGCCAAAGTTGCTCTTTATTATGGACAAAATGATTGGTTAGCTCAGCCCGAAGATGTTGAGGCCTTGGATCAGATATTACCCAATGTTGTTAGCAAATATCTTGTCGATTATCCAGAATTCAATCATTTGGACTTCATTTGGGGCATTGATGCTAAAGAGTTGCTATGGGAACGTATGTTTGATCTCATGAAGGTGCATGAGAATTCTGTTTAAGTATGATCTAAAGATAATCGTAGCATAAGTTAGTTTAAGTTTAAATGTATTTCAGATATTGTTATATAGGTATTTATTTAATAAAATAAATTAAAGTATGAATGGAATATTATATTACTGTAAAATGTGGAGCAAATGGGATGTAGATTGGCATTATATTTGGGAATTCTTTTAAAGAAGACTTTTCAAATTTACCAAAATTAAGCAACATTAACTAACTCTAACTGTCATCTATCATTAAGGGGATCCAAAGCTTTGGCACTTCTCACCTCGTCATGAAAATCAATTGGCACTGAACTTACTAGAGAAATGCACTCACCTGAGATTTCTTAAAGCCTTCTCAGCCTCAAATAATACAATCTAATATTATTGCAGAGATTTTGGTTACTTCATAATATGAACTGCATAGTTTCAAAGCTTTATGGATAGAAAAGTCGATCATTTTGCAAATTAAGCAACAATGTCTGTTTAGTTAAATAATTACAGGTATTGTGTGTGACTATTATATTAATTACTATTTAATTTAGACCGAAAGGTTATTATTGCTTATATCCATAATACTTTGTATTGAGGTCAACAATGTTTTTATACCCTTGCAGAGGGTATATTAACTTTGGTCTGGAAGCATCTCCGACTATATAATGTATATATATATTCTTGATCAGCATGAATAGACGAATCGATCTAGCCATGTCCGTCTGTCCGTCTATCTGGATCAACAGCTTCTCCTCCGAGGCCATAAGAACTACAGAGCTGAAATTTTCAAAATAGGCTTCTTTTTGCTGCAGGCATTGTATATCTCGGAATCATCCGGATCGGACGACTATATCATATAGCTCCCATAGAATGATCAGTCATGAATAAGGTTTATCCTCACTAACTCTGTTGTTTTTCAACCGAATGCCATAAAATTTAATATTTGTGAGTTTAATATACTATTTGAGACTTCAACTAAGTTTTATCAGAATCGGTTGACTACATCATATAGCTGCTATAGGAACAATCGGATCAAAAACAAAATTTTGTATGAAGAAACTTTTTTTCTCAAGCTTAAAATTTAGAACGTGTAAATTTGGTATGTATAATTTACAATAATGGTTCTATATAGAGAAAATCTGCAGGGGTATATGACCGAAGTTAGTCCATCGTTCTAATTTTTAATATTTCTTTGATCTTTGTTTTAAACTTGTTTTATGTATTTCTGAATAGCAATAAAACGTTTCATCCAATTTTCATACTAAACTGGGTGTGGAAAGGGATAATGGGTGGTCAAGTTAATTAGAACTCTTTATAAAATATGCTGACTTAACTAAGTTTATTGATCAGTTGTCACTAAACCGTCAAAAGGGAAGCAAAACCAAATTTCAGCTATTGCAAAATATTTTTCAATTAAAAATATCTAATAAAACCAAATATTTATAATAAAATTAAAACAAATTTGTGTGAAGTCCAAAGCAAAATAAATATACAGAATTTAAATAAAGCATTTTGTTTAGTAAAAGTAAAAGAAAGACACTTTCTAATTTTTATTAGTAAACAATGTTGGGTAGTCAAAATTTGAATCCATTGTGTTATATCTCCATTATCTGGCTATATGTGCATATATTGCCATTTTCATATGCCGATTTACCCAAATATAATAAATCTGTGGTAGAGGATGGTAAATTGGATACGGTATGAAATATCGAACGATATTGGATTAACACTTAATTTTGATTATATTATTTTAGCCCAATTTAATTAAAAAATATGGCTTTCCGGCAGAGATACATAGAATAGAAACCAAAGATGGTTTCATTGTGACCGCCCATCGTATACCAAAACCAGGAGGACAACCAGTTCTATTGGTCCATGGAATATTGGATTCTTCAGCCGCTTGGATTTTGCTTGGGCCATCGACATCTTTGGGCTATTTGTTAAGTCAACAGGGCTATGATGTTTGGCTATTAAATACACGTGGAAATCGATATTCGCGGAGTCATAAACGTTATCATCGTTATCAGCCACAATTTTGGGACTTTTCATTCCATGAAGTTGGCATTTATGATCTACCTGCCACAATTGACTATATGTTAGCTCGCAGCAAGGGTTTTGAACAGATTTATTATGTGGGCCATTCACAGGGTACCACATATTTCTGGGTGATGGGCAGTGAGAGACCAAAATATATGAAAAAAATAAAATTGATGCAAGCCTTATCTCCAGTGGCATATTTTGATTATGCTGAAGCACCGATCGCCGAGTTTCTTTCTAAATATGTGCGACCTTTAACGGTAAGTTAAACATATACTTATGCATATAGTTTTTATATCCTGTACCAATAGGATAACGTGGCTTGAGCCCCTTAGGGGGTTTGCTACCACGATACTCAAATATGTCCATGAGACACTTAGTACAGTGGGCCGAAATGACACCCAACACCCCTCAAAAATAAAACATCTTATCAGGTAAGGGCGAGGCCTATCTAACACCTCTGCTGGTCTAAGGGTACAGCACCCGGTTGAAACGCAACTCCACGCTGAACCCGAAGGCTTTTCCTACATTCGGGTATTAACCTACGATCTCCCACAAGGGGGCCAAACACTAATTGGGCTAGCTAATGGGCTACTAGCCCATCTCGTAGTACCAAATTAACAGCTTAACGAAAGCTACTCGTCATTTTGTTCACGAAAAACACGGATTGGGTAATCCATCTGTGTCTCCAGGACCCGGCAAAAGTCCCAACGGGCATCTTCCATTCTCACGCCAAGTCCGTTGAGGTCTCGCAAATCTGCATAGAGTGGTAGGGCAGGCATCTAGAATGTGCCGCCAAGACTTGGCCTGTTAAATGTGCCTATGCATAGGGTAAATAGGTAAACTAATAGGCAGGTGAAAAATTTTCCAACCCCATAAAGTATATATATTCTTGATCAGCATCAACATCAGCAGCCGAGTCCATATAGCCATGACCGTCTGTCCTTCTGTCCGTCTGTATGAACACCTAGATCTCAGAGACTATAAAAGCAAGAGCAACCAAATTAGGTGTCTAGTGTCTACGCAGATCAAATTTGTTTCAAATTTTTTCACGTCCACTTCCTCCCCCTTCCTCCAGCAACCTATTACTGGAGGGAGTCGAAGGAGTCGGATTTTTTAAAATATCTCTTATTGGTCCAGGGTATACTCCAAATCGACAGAAAGCAATGCTCCTCAAAAAGTGTTCATTTATTATTTCTAATTTAATTCATTTATTTATATTTTTATAATTATTAATTAAAAAACATAAAGAACACATCATTTTCTATGGATTTGACTTTTCATTTACTTTCACTCCCATTCCAATTTCATTTCTTTCAGAGGCTTCACAAATCATTTGGAATCCATGAGATTCCACCCGAAGCTTGGAGCGGATTACTTAATCAGTTGTGTTCATATTTGATTACAAATATTTGTGCTTCATTTCTTTTGAATAATTTTGGGATAGACTATGAACAGTTTAATATTACTTTGGCTCCCTTAATTTTTGGTCATGTACCATCTCCTACTTCAGTTAAATCATTTCTGCACTACGCTCAACAGGTACATAGCGGTGGATTCTTCAAATTTGATTACTATAATCCCCAAGAGAACCGACTGCATTATGGTTCATCTGGTGCCAAACGACCACCGGAATATAATTTAGGAAATGTTAATTGCAAAGTGGCATTATACTATGGTCAAAATGATCGACTAGCTGCTGTCAAAGATGTGGAACGTCTGATTGGAAAGTTACCCAATGTGGTTTATAGTCAAAAGATGCCATATAAGAAATTTAATCATATCGATTTTCTTTGGGGAAAGGATGTTAAGAGTATGCTCAATGAGAATGTGATCATGATTATGCAAAAAGTTGATAAAAAACAAAATTGTAAGAATACCTAAAACTTCAGAGAGGCAATAAGAAAAAAATAATATTAAATGTATATAAAATAAAACTAATTACAATTTGGTTTCCAACATTATTGGAAATTGATTTTATGAGAATTAAATAATTTTAATTCTTAATAATATTATATATCATTTATATAAATAATTATTCTAACACATATGATCAAATGTTTTATTCCTGACAACAGGATTTGATAAATCCCAGCTAAATGAGACCATGTTTCCGGTTATTGTGGGTCATGCTCCAGCTGGTGCCTCAACCAAACAGATGCAGCATTTCGGTCAATTGAAACGTTCTGGAAAATTCCGACAATTTGATTATGGTTGGCTAAGGAATCATTGGCGTTATGGGAGTAGCAATCCACCAAGTTACAAATTGGAGAATGTTCAGGCCAAAATTGCTCTTTATTATGGACAAAATGATTGGTTAGCTCAGTCCGATGATGGATCAGATATTACCCAATGTTGTTAGCAAATATCTTGTCGATTATCCAGAATTTAATCATTAGTTAGTAAGTTAGTTTAAGTTTAAAGGTATTTCAGATATTGTTATATAGGTATTTATTTAATAAAATAAATTAAAGTATGAATGGAATTTTTCATCTGAGTTTTTCTAAAAGTTGTCATCCCCTGAATCCCCCTTTCAGACCTCTCAAGAATGCTAAGAATTCATTAGTGATTCTATTCTAAAGCAGGTTAATTGATAGAATGGTTTTCTTAGTACCAATTAATACAATGTAGAGTTATTGCATTATAATTTAATCAGAGTTGTTTGGCTACTTTATTGTACTTAAATCTGTGGTTCTAAAATAGTTTCAAAGTTTTATTTCATTATCTTTAGGGATAAAGATAATACCAATTGCAATTAATATGGATATAAAAGTCTCTCATTTTGCTTATTAAATAAAAAAGTCTGTTTAGGAACATCATTACAGGTATTGCCTCTGATTTTATAATTACTACATAATCAACAATGAAAGGTTATAATTATTTGTATTTGTAATATCAGTCTTGAAATCAAACTTGTTCATTTTTTTTATTTCTTTGATCTTTTTTTCAAACTTGTTTAATGTACCCCTGAATAGCACTAAAAAATCACTTTTCATCCGATTCTCATAATAAACTGGATATGGGAAAGGGATAACTTAATAAGAACTTTTTATAAAATAAGCTAACTTAAGCTAAGTGATCAGTTGTCATTAGAACGTCGAAAGGGAAGCAAAACCAAATTGCAGCTATTGGAAAATATTCCTCTTTAATTTGTTGTTTAAATATTTAAAAAAAATTTCATTAAAACAAATTTTGTGAAGTCAAAAACGAAATTAGTATAATCAGAATTTAATTTAAACATTTGGTCCTACAAAAAAAATATTGGACATTTTATAGCAATTTTATTGTGAATAATGTTGGGTAGTCGGAGTTTGGAATCGATTTTGTTGTATTTCCATAATCTGGCTATATGTGCATATATTGCCATTTTCATATGCCGATTTACCCAAATATGAAAAATCTGTGGTAGAGGATGGTAAATTGGATACGGTATGAAATATCGAACGATATTGGATCCACACTTAACATATACTTATTTTAGCCCAATTTAATTCAAAAATATGGCTATCCGGCAGAAATACATAGAATAGAAACCAAAGATGGTTTCATTCTGACCGCCCATCGTATACCAAAACCAGGAGGACAACCAGTTCTATTGGTCCATGGATTGTTAGATTCCTCAGCCGCTTGGATTTTGCTTGGGCCATCGACATCTTTGGGCTATTTGTTAAGTCAACAGGGCTATGATGTTTGGCTATTAAACACACGTGGAAATCGATATTCGAGGAGTCATAAACGTTATCATCGTTATCAGCCACAATTTTGGGACTTTTCATTCCATGAAGTTGGCATTTATGATCTACCTGCCACAATTGACTATATCTTAGGCACCAGTACAGGGTTCAAACAGATTCATTATGTGGGCCACTCACAAGGTACAACATCCTTCTGGGTAATGGGCAGTGAGAGACCAAAATATATGAAGAAAATAAAATTGATGCAGGCCTTAGCTCCAGTGGCATATTTTGCTTCTGCTAATGGACCAGTGATCGAATTTCTTTTTAAATACGTGCGACCTTTAACGGTAAGTTAAGCTCATATTATGTGCATAATTTTTGCCATTAAAATTCCCATATTATCTACAACTAAAATTCTTTTATAATATAAAACAAATATTTGAGGTAAAGGACACATAATATTTAATCGATTTGACATTTTATTTACTTTTATTCGCATTCCAATTTTATTTCTTTCAGAGACTTCACAAATTATTTGGAATCCATGAGATTCCACCAGAAAGTGAAGCATTGAACGGATTACTTAATCAGTTGTGTTCGTATTTGATTACCAATAATTGCGTTACATTTCTTATGCAAAATTTTGGAATAGACTACGAACAGCTTAATATTACATTAACTCCCTTATTTGCGGGTCATTTACCAACTGCTACTTCAGTTAAATCACTTTTGCACTACGCTCAACAGGTACATAGCGGAGGATTCTATCAAATTTGATTACTATAATCCTCAAGAGAACCGACTGCATTATGGTTCAGCTGGTGCCAAACGTCCACCGGAATATAATTTAGGAAATGTTGATTGTAAAGTGGCATTATACTATGGTCAAAATGATCTACTATCTGCTGTCAAAGATGTGGAACGTTTGATTGAAAAGTTACCCAATGTGGTTTATAGTCAAAAGATGCCATATAAGAAATTTAATCATATCGATTTTCTTTGGGGAAACGATGTTAAGAGTATGCTCAATGAGAATGTGATAAAGATTATGCAAAAAGTTGATAGAGGCGAATTGTAGAATACCTAAAAAAAAAAAAAATAAAAAGATAAAGATTAGATATCAGGGATTTTTCGGTAATAAACTTCAGAGAGGCAATAAGAAAAAATAATGTTAAATGTATAAGAAATAAAACTAATTACAATTTGGTTTCCAATCAAATGTCTTTAATGTCTTTAAGACTTGGTTTTCCACACAAAAATCATTCGGTTTATTTGTTTATAGGTACTATATCGGAATTCTTATAGCCTAGAACGAACAATTATTTGCAGCATTTGTTATATTATTTTAATCACAAGAATATCTATTATTTTATTTGGAGGTAAACCTCATGAATTTCCATTTTTATGCGACCTTTTGTTTTTAGTTTTTTTTTTTTAAATATGTTTGCTGCAATAAACTTGTTTAATAAATACTAAATCGCAATGAGGGAATTACTGCTATTCTCGTGCTAAACTGGTCACTGGAGAGAGGGTATGGGAGGAGAATCAGAGGAGTTAGTATTATCTATTAAATATGCTGGATTTAATTTTGTTGATCAGTTGTCATAAGATCGTTGAAAGGGAAGCAAACAAAAATTTTAGTTAATACAATAAAAATCAAAATAATTTTTTATTAGTTGATTAAAAATAATTCTTTGTTAATATGAACAAGGGAAAGTGAAAAGTGAATTTGTTTGTTAAATAGTTTTTTATGTGATCCCAAAATTTAAAATGAAATAATTGAAAATCGAAAGTGCTGAATAAGTTGAGATTGTAAAATATTATAAGTTAATATCTAGACTGTAAAATCTAGAATTTTTTGATACCGTATTTCAATATATATTAATCAATATGCTGAATCAGAAGTGCCACTTCCAACATGTTGAATATTATATTCAAAAATCTTAAATCTGTGAGATTCATTTAAATATGCGCAAATTGTTAACCCCCAATTCAAATAGATTATTAAACATAAAATAATAATATATGACACATATTAAATCTAAATTGATTCAATTAAAATTGGCTATATGCACCAAATCTAATTGGCACAGGGTTACCTCAAAATCTTCGATGACAACTTACATGATTCATTTTGTTTCTTGCCTTGACATAAATTGCACGGTGACTGTAATCGTAGTATCTCTTAATTGGCCAATTTAATCTCAACTAGTTTTATACATATATTCATTCAATATTCCTATTCTCATTTATAGCTGCCGAATGGAATTGCGTGATAACAAACATCACATAAAAAATCTACTATAATCGAAGATAATAATTGATTTAAATAAACAATGTCGAGTAGTGGAAAATGTTTGAGTAGCATTTCCTTAATCTGGCTATATTTGCATATAAGTTTCACCAATGCCGATTTACCCAAATATGATAAATCTCTACTGGAAGATGGTCAATTAGAAACGGTATGAAATATCAGTTAATTTGAAATTTTGTTACATTTAACTTTCATTGTTTTTTAGCCCAACTTGATTAAGAAATATGGCTATCCAGCTGAGATACATAAAATACAAACTAAAGATGGTTTCATTCTGACCGTCCATCGTATACCAAAACCCGGAGGGCAACCAGTTCTATTGGTCCATGGACTGGGGGATAGTTCTGTCACTTGGGTCTTGCTTGGGCCATCAACATCTTTGGGCTATTTGTTAAGTCAAGAGGGCTATGATGTTTGGCTAATGAACACACGTGGAAATCGGTATTCGAGGAGTCATAAACGTTATCATCGTTATCAGCCACAATTTTGGGACTTTTCATTCCATGAAGTTGGCATTTATGATCTACCTGCCACAATTGACTATATCTTAGATCGCAGTAAAGGGTTTAAACAGATTCATTATGTGGGCCACTCACAAGGTACCACAACATTTTTTGTAATGGGAAGTGAGAGACCAAAATATATGAAGAAAATAAAATTGATGCAAGCTTTAGCTCCTTCGGTATACTTTGATTATGTTGAAGGTCCTCTGGTGACGGTCATTTCCAAATATGTGCAACCTCTGTCGGTAAGTTTAATGGACATACACTGCAACTTTACTTATTTTTTTATAACTTTTGAAAAACTCAATTTTCTTTCCCCAAATATAGTTATTTTCATAAATATTTGTTCAATAAAGAAACGTGCATTTAAATTTTGGTATTTAAGGTAATAGAAAAAATGTTGTGCTAAACTAAAGTTAAAAAAGTTATACTTTTGATGGTGTATCTATTATTTTCATCATGAGTGTATATCTTTCAGGCAAATTTATCCAACTGATACTCTTCTTTTGTGGCATAAATATTTTAATTTTAATTTTATTATACCCTTGCAGAGGGTATATTAATTTTGGTCAGAAGTTTGCAACGCACCGAAGGAAGCATCTCCGACTATATAAAGTATATATATTCTTGATCAGCATGAATAGCCGAGTCGATATGACCATGTCCGTCTGTCCGTCTATCCGTCTGTCTGGATCAACAGCTTCTCCTCCGAGACCATAAGAGCTACAGAGGCATTGTATATCTCGGAATCATCCCGATCGGACGACTATATTATATAGCTCCCATAGGAACGATCGGTCAGGATTAAGCTTTATCCTCAATAACTCTGTTGTTTTTCAACCGAACGAAATTTGATATTTGTGAATTTAATAAACTTCTTAATACTTCAATCAAGTTATATCAGAATCGGTTGGCTATATCATATAGCCGCTATAGGAACAATCGGTACAAAAAACAATTTTGTATGAAAAATTTTTTTGCTCAAGCTCAAAATTTTGAATTTGTAAATTTGGTATGTTTAATTTACAATAATGTTTCTGATGAATTATATAGAAAAAATATGCAAGGGTATACGAACTTCGGCACGGCCGAAGTTAGTCCCATCTTTCTAGTTATATTATAACTTTGAAAAGTTTCTATAATATGTATTTTGAATGGGAAAATCTTTCATTTATGTAAAAAGTATCTTTCAGTTGATTTTTATAAAAAAAACTAAATCAAAACTGTTTTTTTTTTTTTAATATGAAAAAGTATTTCCCTTGATAATAATGCATATGCTGAAGTGATATAGAAGGCTATAAAAGGTTTTCTGATTTTAAATATATGTGTATTAAACTGTTTCAAGTTTTCCAAATTTTAATGAGGAACAAAACTGCTTAGTGAGATATAGAGCTAGTCTTATCTTATCTAACTTAAATTTTTCTTACAAAATTGATATTTAGCTTTGTTGAATAACGATTCTAGCAATATATGTTTGAATTTAAATATATTTGTTTAATGCCAAATTATATTATGTGCATTCTAGTCTAGCTATATACAGCTGAAACAATAAGAAAGTTGGAGAGTTGTGGGGAGATGTGAAAAATTTATATATATACTTAAAAGAAATCTTAAAGTTAACATCTTACAAGCAGAAGAAACACATGATTTAGAATGAAAATATTTAATGCAATAAAAAATATTTTTTATTTTTTGATTCTTAAGTTTTTGACTTGCCATTTGCAATAATAAATATTTAATAATCCTGGAACTCTATATAAGATACCAAATATAAAAGTTCTCTTTCTTACCATATTTTAATTTTATTAATGAATTTTCTATATTTCAGATGCTTTACAAACTAATTGGTATCCATGAACTTCCACCCGAAAATGAAACATGGAGAGCACTTTTATATAAATGGTGTTCATTTCTTATTCCAAATACTTGTGCCTATTTTGGTTTACAAGCAGCTGGAGTGGATGTGGAACAGTTTAATATCACCTTGATTCCCTTAATTCTGGGTCATGCACCATCGGGTTCATCAGTTAAATCATTTTTGCACTATGGTCAACTGGTGCATAGCGGTGGATTCTTTAAATATGATTACTATAACCCTCATGTGAATCGGCTGCATTATGGTTCATCCGGTGCCAAACGACCACCGCAATATAATTTAACAAATGTTGATTGCAAAGTGGCATTATACTATGGTAAAAATGATCTACTTACTGCTGTAAAAGATGTGGAACAATTACGTCAAAAGTTACCCAATGTGGTGCATTATCAATTAATGCCATATGATAAATATAATCATATTGATTTCATATTCGGCAAGGATGTTAAAAGTATGGTCAATGAAGATGTGATTAAACTTATGCAAAAAGTTGATCGGAGTGAGTTGTAGAGAATACAACTTAAATTTATTAAATAAAGTTTTCTTTTAAGTTACCAATTCAGACCTTAGAATTATACAAATCATAAGTTAAGTAAATACATAAATATAATATACCTCAAACATAAAATTACTTTTAATTTCAATAAATTATCCATATTTTTTTAGAACTATTTTCAAAGAGTATTTCAATAATCAACGTTAAGCTAAAGTCATTCGATTAGCTTGTTTAAAGGTAATTTAATTCTCCCTTTTATATATAGTATAGATATCAATTTCGAAATTCTTATACTCTAGAATGAACAATTATTTGCACTGCCTGTTATATTATTTTAATCTTAAGTGTAACGATTATTTTATTTAGTTGTATGCCTCATCAATTTTGCATTTTCAATCGACCTTTTTTTTTTTTTAATTTATTTGTCGACTTGTTTTTTCATCAATTTTCCAGCGTTGCAGTAAACTTGTTTAATATATACTTAATCACAATATGGGAATTCACTTTTCATGCATATCCAATACTCCGATTCTCGTGTTAAGCTAGTTACGGGTGGGAGGGGGAGTTGATAAGGTGAATTTGAGGAAATAGAATTAGCTATCAAATATGCTGACTTGACTAACTTTGCTGTTCAGTTGTCATTAGATCGTTGAAAGGGAAGCAAATCCAAATTGCAGTTAATAGAATGAAAAACAAGATAATTTACTTATAAATATTTGAAAAAAATATTGAATATTTAAAAAAAAAATTTTATATATGAAAAAAAGACAATAGTTGTGATAGGTGTTTTTTTTTTGAAATTTTTTAAGTGAGTAAAAAAAGAAAATATAAATTTACTTTTAAATTTGAGATTATTAAATCATTTTTAATGAAGTTATTGAATATACAAATTGTTCAACAAATATTAATAAACAGGACTTTAGTTGAAGGTAATACATATGTAGATCCATACATATTGGATGACTTCTTCTAATCGATAACACCAAATGTGTTTAATTTTATGTTAAGAAATAAAACTCGATATAAAAGATAAATATTGCAGCTCCGATTAAAAAAATCAAATGGTGAGATTCCCAATTCTATTTTGGAACTGGCTTCCTTTGGAAATACAGTAAATATTTTATTAAATATATGAACCATTAAAAATGTGATAATGCTTATGTGAATGTGATTTAGAAGAGCAAAAAAATAATTTAAAAATAATTAAAAATAAAGTGACAAAAGGTAGAAGCTGCTCGTCATTCGAATCTTTCCATTATTCTTTGATTAATAATAATTCCAATCCATTAATATCTTTTTTAGTATATGTACTTATATTGGACATACGATTCCTTCATTCATTTTAGAGACTTAAACACAAAAGACTTGAAGTAAGAAAATTGTGTTAAAAGTAAATCCTAAGAAACTTAAAATCAGTAATAATCCTTTAAATATTTATTTTTTTTAATATTCATCATAAGCATTTATTTTTACCCACGTACAAGTTCTTCCCCAATTTAAATAGACTTTAAAATTATTCTTGCTTTATTATTTGCAAGATCTAAAAGATAAATAAGAGTAGATTTTTATAATGCATTGCAATAAATTAGTTGTCAAGTGTACACATTACCCGTCATCGTGGTATCTCTTAATTGGCCAATTTAATCTCAACTTGTTTTATATATTAATTTAATATTCCTATTCCCATTCTCATTTATAGCTGTCGAATCGAATTACGTGTTAACAAGTTGCAGATGAAAAATCGATTGTAATCGGTGATAATAATTGAAATAAATAAACAATGTTAAATAGTGGTAAATGTTTGAGTAGTATTTCCATAATCTGGCTATATTTGCATATAAGTTTCACCAATGCCGATTTACCCAAGTATGATAAATCTTTGATAGAAGATGGTCAATTGGATACGGTATGAAATATAAGGAAATCTCGGCTGTTATTTACTTTTAATTCTCATTTCAGCCCAACTTGATAAAAAAGTATGGCTACCCAGCGGAAAATCATCAAATACAAGCCAAAGATGGTTTCATTCTAACCGCCCATCGTATACCCAAGCCCGGAGGTCAACCAGTTCTATTGGTCCATGGATTGTTAGATTCTTCAGCCACTTGGATTTTGCTTGGGCCATCGAAATCTTTGGGCTATTTGTTAAGTCAACAGGGCTATGATGTTTGGCTATTAAACACACGTGGAAATCGATATTCGCGGAGTCATAAACGTTATCATCGTTATCAGCCACAATTTTGGGACTTTTCATTCCATGAAGTTGGCATTTATGATCTACCTGCCACAATTGACTATATCTTAGCTCGCAGCAAGGGTTTTGAACAGATTCATTATGTGGGCCATTCCCAGGGTACAACATCCTTCTGGGTAATGGGCAGTGAGAGACCAAAATATATGAAGAAAATAAAATTGATGCAAGCCTTAGCTCCAGTGGCATATTTTGATTATGCTAAAGCACCGATCATTCTGATTCTTTCTAAATATGTACAACCTCTAACCGTAAGTTTGAAAGTTGAGAAAAATTCTATAATACATACGCATGTCATTTTTTCTGATTCCGATTTTCAAATTATTTATCACTAAACTACTGCCTAAGGTAAAGCTGTTTTTAGTGATAGATTTTGCCAGAAATGGAATTGATGTAGTAAAAGATATATACAATGAGCCATGAGAGAAGAAAAGATGTTTTAGCAGAAGGATATTTTTTTATGACTTCTCATCCCAAATCGATAACGAATGAAATGCACTCAGAAGATACTGTATCTCAAGGTGGAATAGCATCAGGAAAAGATTTCCATCATTATACATATATCGCTACTTTTATTATTATATTAGTTTCCATTTGGCTTCATATATATACATAAATTTTGTATCTTTCAGTTGGCTTACAAATTAGCTGGAATTTATGAGTTTCCACCCGAAAGTGGACCATGGAGGCTTTTCTTTCAAAGGATATGTTCATTTTTATTTCCCAACACTTGCAACGATTTTGCTATGCAAAATTATGGAAATGATGCGGAACATTTTAATATTACTTTGCTTCCACTGATTTTGGGCCATCTACCATCGGGATCTTCAGTTAAATCATTTCTACACTATTTTCAACAGGTGCATAGCGGTGGATTCTATAAATTTGATTACTATAACCCACAAGAGAACCGACAACATTATGGTCCAGCTGGTACCAAACGACCACTGCAATATAATTTAGTAAATGTTGATTGTAAAGTGGCATTATATTATGGTAAAAATGATCTATTGGCTGGTGTCAAAGATGTGGAACATTTGATTGAAAAATTACCCAATGTAGTTCATAGACAAAAAATGCCACATGAGAAATTTAATCATATCGATTTCATTTGGTCAAATGATGTTAAAAGTATGGTCAATGACGATCTGATTATGATGATGCAAAAAGTTGATAGAGGAGAATTATAGTATGTTATTATATAGCTAAATAGTCCAATCCAATATTGACTTTTTTTTCTTTTTTTTTTTTAAGGAGTTTCTAAAAACATTTTCCATGTTTTTTTTTAATTTTCCAAAATTTCAATCTTAGGTGTAGTTGTTGTTAATCTATTTATTCAAAGCATGTTTAAAATATGGTCATTTATTACAAGGCTTAAACTAAAATTACATACATATATGAATTATAACTAAATCATTATTTTTAAAGCTAGTTTAAAACCCAAAAAAAAGTGTTTTTTTTTTTGTAAAACAATTTAGTTAATTGTTTTTGCTAGAACTCATTCTGATTTAAAATGCAAACCAAAGATAATTTCATCAATTTTAATAAACAAAACCGATTATTGACTTTGGTTTACTACAAGAGTGCAGAGGCAGCCGAGGGCCGCCATTTGGAATTTTGTCTCGATAAACATGTATAATTGTTAATCAAAAGAAAACGGAAGTTTACATGTTTTTTCTTAAATATGTATATTTTTAATATTAGCGATTAATTTTGAAGGAGCGCTTAAAATTTAATTTGATAGTTACCAGACCGATGAAACTCACAGAATAATGTAAAAATTCTCTTAACTAACCGATAAATAGTCGAAATGAAGATTGACTCACTTCTTAGAACACCCTGTATTTGAATGAATATTATTCTCAATACCACATGAACGCCTTAATAATTATTTATTTGGCTTACAACCATTAAATCCCCTTACTTAAAGCTATTATTATGTGTCTATTTAGCCAAAGAGCAAATTCTCAAATTCAGCATTGAAAATTCCATTTTGTTTCAAGTTGATTTTCGAGAGCAATTAAAATATAAAATACAACATTTATATAGTTTAAGTACACACTTGAACTCTGAACAAAAATTTTGTTATTGTTATATTCTAAACAGCTTAAATATTTAAATTAAACTACATACATACACAGACACACACACGTACATGTACACATATCCATTTATGGGCGTGAGAGAGATTGACGGTATGACGACTCGAATGGTAATGGTCATAAAGACTTGCGGCTAGCCAAAAGATAATAGAACTTATATCTGTGGAAAATTTATAGTAAAAATATATATTTCATTTAAATTTTTCATGGCATGTGACAGTCGGAAGTGGCATGAAGCAGTTGCCAAAAACAAAAAGGAAAAGAAATATGAGAGAAAAATTGTTAAAAACTCATCTGACATGGTCACATATATAGATTTTTTATTCCTTTTGTTTTTTTAAATATTAATTTTATATGGAATGGAAACTTAATCATCTACAGTCTGAGATCAAGCAAAAAAAAAACAAATTCATTTGTATATATAAATATATGAATTTATTTTTATTTTACCAGCAAAGCTTTATAAAAGTGGATTTAAAACTTAACACAAAATATTCGAAAGATCTTTAATTGCACCAAATGTATATATATTATATATTAAACATTTAAAGTATAAATATATTAAAACTATATTTGCCTTCATTTAGGATGTTCTTCATATTTATTCTGTTGGTAAAGCATCGAAAAGAAAACCATAAATCTGAATCGTTTCATTATTCTAGCTGATAAAAAAGATTATACGTCACTAATAAATTTAAATAAAATAAATTAATGAACGGCATTACTCTTGTTGGTAATCCTTTGAAAAAACATCCAATTTATTCATTTTAAGCTGATTCTCTGAACTCGTACCAATTTTCCTTTAGAAAAAAAAAGGAAAACAGAAAATAATGAAAAGTAAAAAAAGCAGAACTTCTCCTGAATTCAATGAATTCGACTCATTAAAGGGATAAATTATACGTTGATCCCAGTTGTAACTATCTTTTTGGACTAGATTATAATATGGCAATCGATTTGACCAAATATGGTAGTATCTCGATATATATTTCAGTACTGAAATGTCGCCGTTCCACGCTTGCTCTTCTTTACCTAGTCAAGGAAAAAAGTTAATACCAGCTGAAGATTTGTTTTTTTTTTATGATTTATTTTTAAAACTAAGAAAAAACAAATGAATTTATTTTGAAAGATATTTTGTAGCACTGAAAAAAATGTTTTAAAATTTTCGTTTTCATTTTTGAGGCGTTTGAATTAAACATTTTTGTCAAAAGGAAAAATTTATATTAACTTGATTTCTAAATTTAAAAAAAAACTTTTTCTCTATCATTTGAAATTGGAATAAAATGAAAAATAGAGGCTTTAAAAAAGTAGCTATGCCTCAACTAAAGTACTCAAAAGGAAATCTTTGATATATTTCATAAACATATTCGTAAAGGACTTATATCAAATTCAATGTACAAATCAAAACAAAATGTAAATTTCAAATGAAGAATCAAAGTTCAAATTTTCTTGGCCCAAAAATAAAATGTAAAATTCTTTTCACACTTCAAAATTTTTTGTCATAGGCCTTGGCAGTAACAATGCTCCCATCCTTAGTCTGCTTCTGCTACATAAGCTGCTTACAAAACGCTCTAACCAGAAACTGAACTCATGTCCTTCTCAGCCATGGTTTGCTGAGGTCCTTGTGTCTGCATATAAGTATGTGTGTGTGTATGTGTTTGTGTGTGCGGTTTTCTGGCCTTCATGTCGTGTGTTGTTATGTTGTTTTGGTTTGGGTTTTTCTGATAGTGTGTGTGTGTGTGTGGCTGTGTGTGTATCAATCATGTCACTTGACCAAACTGAAATCGAGTTTTCGTCTGCTTTAAAAATTGAATACTTGAGGGAAGACATAAATTAAATTCATTTGAAATTCAATATTTTGATCGAAATGGATGCCACCATTGTTTTTTGTTTTTTTTTTTTTTTTTTGTTGGCCAGAACAATGGCTGGTCCTTGTTTGCTGCTGCTGCAGTGCAAATGATAAAAGCAGCCCAAGCCAAGCTGAAGCTGAAGCTGAAGCTGAAGCATAACCAAAAGTAAAGTTTTTCTCGGTTTTTCTTTATGACCAAAACACAAAAGCCGCTTGCCAGAAAAACCAGAAACCAATCGAAGTCATTTTGGAGAATTTTCAGTTATTTTGGATTTGCATTTGAATTGGTTTGCAAGTGAGGAAAATGGGTAAAGTTTTTGCGTTTTAGTTTTGCTGAGGGGGCTTTTCTTTTTGTATTTCTTTTTTGTTTTTTGTGGGCTTAGACTAAGGCTGTTGGCATGAGTGGCTGATGACAGAAGGGGTTGGGTGGGGGGGGGGGCGTATTTGTTAAGGAGTTCGCATCAACTCTGGGCTTGAATCAGAACAAACTAACTACAGCAGAATAATGAAATGTCAGAAACTGTTGCCTACATTTGGGAGCCAAACAATAGTCGAGCTAAAAAGAAGTGTGTGAGCATTATGACTAAATTGGTTAGATGTTTGCCAAGAACAAAAGAATGAAAATGTGTGTCTGAAAAGCATAAATAATTTTTATTTGAATCATTGCTCGGAATGACTTAATATGATCTTCTGTTGGTCTTTATCTCTGCCTGACCTTTCAGTATGAAATTTCGTCAAAAGGGGAAAATTTCCAATGGAATATATCATAAACACCCAAAAGCTTATGTAAGTCATCAAAATAAGTAAAAAAAGTTTTGACATTTTACTTAAGATTAAATATATTCTATGAAAATGGAATTCAGCTGAAGTTAACGACTATATTATTATGTAATCTTTATCAGAGCAATCTATGAAAGTCTCTGAAATTTTTGCGAATCTGAACTGATTTTTCTTAATAAATAAGGAACAATTTTAATATTAAAAAAAGGACTTAAATATTTGTACACTTTTTATTCAATCCTTATAAGAGGCTTTAATTTTGTTTCACTCTTAGTTGGCCAATACCAGAAGACCTTCTCTTAGTATTTTCAAATTTTGCGAGACAGATTAATTTTTTTTATAATTTTGATTAGAATTAAGAAATTTTTGAACCAATTGTGCCAACATACGAGTCTTTCCTAAATCATTCGAAAAAAAGATGAGACCCAGATCCTTAAATATTTTCCATGAATTTCTTTCTACAGAATTTTAACATATCCAGTTGAACTTAATGCATATCATATATATATATATATATTTGGAAACAATTAAAGTATTTCATAATTGATTAATACAAATTAGTAAACTCTTAAATTGGTTTCTAGTCAAACAGACATTTAATTACACTTTTAAATTTTCTTGGATTCCAAACTAATTGAAAATTGACTAAATGAAATTAAAGAAAAGGGAATTTCAACGACTTAAGCAACAATAATAATATAAGAGAATTTCCATCTAACCGCAAAAACCCCATCAATTATAGATGCACTCGATAAATTATTTTCAAGTATTAACTTGGCTTTCAAGACACATCAAGAGAAGTAGCTAGGGCAACACTAGCTAAGGACCAGACCAAGACCTAGAGCTCATGTAAGTACTTGGCCATGTTTATGTTTATTTACAAAAATTATTTTCATTTACTGAATAGCAGCAGAAGGAAAAAGCAAGTGAGATAAAGAGAGGTGAAAAGGAGAAAAATAGAATTTTCCTATGGAAAACTAACCAAGCAACAACCGTAAGTTTTCTTGGCTAACTTTTGTTTCCTCGCTTGAGTGTGTTTGGTTATGTATGCGGGTGAGTGTGTGTGTGTGTGCGTGTGTATATATCTGTGGGTGTTGGTGTTAAGCACTTCCACTTGGCTGCTTGCCTGACATGCATTTCCTTTAACCAGCTTTCCCTATTCTTACATAAAGAAGTCCTGCCAATGCACCTGAGATGCTGCAGTTCTTCTTGTACTTGGCTTCTGACAGTGGCTATTTGCTCTTTTACCCTTATGGAAAATGATTATATTAGCTATTCATAGTTTGCGTCACTTATATATAAAAAAAAAAAAGAAAAATTGAAAAACCTGTTAGATTGGAAACTCTTTTTCAGTTCGATTCGAAAGACTATGTCGAAGTAAGTTTGACTTGAACAATTGTTCTGATATCTATTTGCTCCTATTATCCCTTTAAAAAATAGTTAGATTAGATATTATTGGAATAAATTGCGTTTTACTTAAATATAACACTTGGCTAGAAGCATTATCTTAACTTCCAATTTATGCTTATCTATCTGATCTATTCAAATACATAGTATATAAATAGCTTTAAATTGAAGGCTGTCCCTTGGAATATCTTTAGATTTTTTTGATAATTCAATTATAAATATTCTTGTAAAGAACCTTAAATTCTATATCTGAATCTGAATAAAGAACCCTAATTTCTATACCTGAATCTGAATAAAGAAACTAACTATGTTTTAATTAGAGATCGGTTTTATTATATAGGTTTACGTTAAAAAAGTTACTTAAACTTTACCGAGGCAATGAGAATGAAATCTCCGATTCAGTAAAAAAAGTTCTTTCGAGTTTCCTTCTTTTTTTTTATAAATTATTTTAGCCACGTAAAAATCCAGTTGACGGATTGGATGAATTTTGTTTATTTGATTCCTTTTTAATCCAGAAACGAACATGTGCCTTGACAAAATTATCATACATATCCATTAGTGAAGTTCTGGTAACTCTATAGATTTTGATATTGAATACAATTTTAGCCGCTTCCATGGCTTCGAATACTCTTGATAACGGTATCGTCTTGAAGGGTATATAATAGGTGAGTGAATTTCGATATTCCTCTTCAAGTTTGGCTTGAGGTAACTCTTCCTGAATAAAGCTTTTGATATCGGCATGACGTTGACAACGTTCCATCCAGAGACTCTGTACACTTTCTTTAGGTTCCAGCAAAGTGCTCCGAACAGAAGCTTCGTCAATATTCTCTTGACTTGAGACACTGGAATAACCCAAATGTGATTGGCGTGATGAACTGGAACTTTCGTCCATGGAATATCGTTGACCTTTAAAGGAAATGGGTTCCGATGTACGTATTCTTAAGATGCTACCTTTTGAGAATTTACTTGTTAGATAATTGACCGATCCAATGCTGATTAATGATCCATTTACCATAATAGCAATACGATTAC
This sequence comes from Drosophila sturtevanti, assembly GCA_018150375.1. NCBI lineage: Eukaryota > Metazoa > Arthropoda > Insecta > Diptera > Drosophilidae > Drosophila > Drosophila sturtevanti. Next base: position 422,306 of record JAECWJ010000341.1, on the reverse strand, counting down.
AAAGGGCAATACATTCGTCCATGCTATCGGTGGCTATAATTACAGTACGACCTCGATTATGAAGTAAATGAATCATACGCCATACTTGCAAACGATTCTCGGCATCCAGTCCACGTGTCGGTTCATCCATCATAACGACCTTGGCATTCGATATAATCGCAATGGCAACCATAATCTTACGTCGCGTGGTAAAACAAAGATCCTTGACTAAATTTTGTAACTCGGCCTCTAGGCATAGATTGACAGTCAGTTCCCTTATGATTGTGGAAACAAAAAGGGGTCTACGCCCATGGATAGCGCAATAAAAATGAAAAATTTCCGATACGGTCATATTTTCAATAAGGACATTACTTCTGGGGCAAAAGGCGATCATTTTCCTAGTCTTTCTTGGATTATTTCTCACACTAACACCATATATATACATATCACCCCGATCGATGTTATATACACCAGTTGCCAGTTCAATGATTTTCGATTTGCCAGATCCAAAGATACCTACAAGTCCAAATATATCCAACTGACCCACGGCCAAGGTAACATCGCGAACATATGTGTGATTATTTAAACGCTTGGAAACTCCCTTCAGAACCAATGGCATTCGTTTCAATTCTCTTTGGCGAAAATTATTTACACGCTCCTTTTCGGAAAATACATCTATATCCAAGAGATCTTCTATAATATTATGATCTCTCTTCTTACGGGCTCTATCTTCCATAAGTTCTCTACGTTTGCTTCTCCAAGTATTCCATACGGTATCGACACGAATCAGGATAATGAATACGAAGCCATAGACTATAATCTGAAGGATTAAAATTAATACCTGTAAGAGTATTCCCGGATATTCGTAACTCAGATAATGTGGCATATCGCAACAATCCTGAATCACAGCACATCCTTCCATAACCTCACAGGCTCGTATCAGAGCTCGTTCAATATGCAGATGTTTCAGAGCTCGATATAGATTGATCGTAGGTGACCAACAGAATACGTAATATAGATCCACTAGCTGTTCAATTTCCATAATCAATGCAGGTATTATCAACATCAATAGAATACTACAGCCCATTAATATCACTAGAGTGCCCATCAAATCGTATAGAAATTGTCCAAAGATCACAATAACTATATAGATAAAGGGCAATACAGCCAAACCAAATAATATTAAGACTAATGCCATCAGTATTACTAGATTAACATCATCATATTCCGGGCTATGGGAATCGAAAAAATAATCGTAGAGTAATAATAAACTAATCAGATAAATCACTCCAATAGTGTAAGCAACTATATCCCATATAAATTGCGTGGACCAATAAATGCAGGCATTTGCCCCGCCCATATATATTAGATGTCGTGTTCCACCCTTATGATCGGAGATCACAGGAACTATCAATAGAACTAGGGCAAGAAATATTATCATAATCATGAGATTCCCCAGACCCAAATTCAAACGATGACGCATATTAATTAGATCAAGAATGTGACGACTCGTAAAGGGTACCGGATGATTTTCCACACGTATTTCCGCATCGGGTCCAATATAATGCCGGGCGATTGCATTGTGCACCAAATTCAGGGATATGGGTGAGGAATGTAAAAGTTTATCGTTCCAGAAGCAGGTTATGACCTTGAAATGGAGAATGTATTAAAAAAAAACAGAAGTTCAAAAGTGAGAAAAAGAACTTAAGGATAAGAATGGATACGATAAAAAAAGTCTGTCTACATGGAAGGTACAATTTCAAAATGAGAGTGAACAAGATATCGTTATCGTCTATGAATCAGATTTATCGATCATGTGAAAGAAGATCATGAGAAAGAAGTAACAGGAATTACGAAAAGTCAAGATAAAATAACAGTAAGAATTAGTTCGGAAAGGTTGAGAAAGAAAACAGAGAGCAAAGCGATAGGTCCCCGGTGGCTGTTCTCAGCTTGAACCAGTTGGGAATTGTAAATATATTATATATATTATTAACTAATGGATATTTCTTCTTACCTTCTCATAAATATCCGCACCTCCCACATAATATGTTTCCACACTTGTCTCCGATACCAATTGCTGGAAAAGTATATATTGGATTAACTGACGTCTACCGCGTACATGTTTAAATATATGATCGTGTGAATGTCCGATATTGATTAAAAATTTTTGATAACTCTCATAACTCTGGGCTATATGATACGACGACATTGACTCCTTAACATCGGTATTTATCTTCATCATTACCACCGATTTTGGATAGCTATGAATACTTATATTCATGCTGGGTAAATGGGATAAATGTGTGTTATGATGTTCCAGACTTATACATATGCCGATTAGGAATAACACGAGAATTCGCATCCATAGATTGTGTTTCAAATGAATGAATCTCTTTTGCAGTAATGCGGAAAAAGCGAGACGCGTCCGTTTATCATAATTCGGTTCGATTGAGGATTTATCAAAAGTCGTCGTTGCCTGGATCGTCTGACGTTGTAGATTCTCAACATAATCCTTGCGTTCAGTGTAGCTGCAGTGGAAGACTTGACGCAAGGTTTTCAATTGTACCCAAAATTTGGCAATGCCATTATCTTTGCCCAATCGCTCAAGATCGGCCATTAGTTGGGCAAATTGCGGTCCACGATCTTCTGGTATGCGTATATCAATATGAATTCCCGTGTGCTTTACTATCTTTGCACCCTCAGGCATATGATGATATAATAGTTGCAATAGACCACCCCAATTGACCTGATTGGATGCACTTTTCTCACAGATTAGATGATAGTTATTGCAAAACTTTTGCATCAAATCTTTGGTGGGACCATAGCACATCAATTGTCCACAATTGACCAGGGCAATGCGATCACCCAAAACTTCAGCCTCATCACAGTAACTTGTATTCACAATGATAACACGCGAACGACCCTCCGATCTTAACAAATCCCACATATAATGACGATTATTTTGATCCAATCCCAATGTAGGTTCATCCACAATGATGCCATGTTTGCCCCCGCAAAGGGCACAACATATACTCAAACGTCTAGCCATATTTTGATTAAGATGTTCGGCAAATTCATCAATCATACTGATATCCAAGCGCATTAAATTGATATATTTACTTATTTCCCGATCGATTTGTGTTGAACTTCTTACACCCCTTAGATTCAGATAGAAATAGAAATTCTCACATATAGTTAATTGATTCAGTACTATACTCTGGGTTGGCACAATGCTAATTAATCTATTCGCATCTTTATCCTCGCAGTCTTGTATATTGACACCATTGACAATAACTTGTCCGGAACTGGGCTTAATCACACCAGCTATAATTTTACTAAGTAAAAGTCTTCCGGCACTTTGTTCTTGAACTAAAATAACAGTTATCTCTTTTGGATGGATTGTCATATTGATATTTTTTAAATAGGTGGTAAATCCGATAACCTTGCTGACATTTATCACCTGAATGCCAGCATTGGTTTGTCCCAATGGATCATTGATGGTGGCTTGGGATGGAAGATAGACAATAGAGCCCACTTCGCTTTCAAAGGATGACTGATCTTGCAATAGGTTTGTTTCTCTACCTGAAACTGTTGATGAAGGTTCCATTGTGGCTATCGATGGTAATGAAACCGATGATTTTTCATATCTAATGAACGAATCACTGGAACTGCTATTAACTTGGGCAGCTAATACACGTTTGGTAAAATGACGTTTTGAAGGTTTCACTGGACTTGGTTCCTCTATTGAAATCCGTGTATTTAATTTAAATGAATCATTCTCTAATAAAGGTCTTTGTTGATAGGCAGCTATATCAGGATCTTGGGAAATGTTACTATTTCGATGGGTCATGGTGCTCTTACTATATTTTAACCTCGTCGATGGCCATTTGTATAAAGATTGCAATTGTCGATCATTATATAAATCATCTTCATGTGTAGTCAATGCCTGAATTAGATATTCGCCAAATACTTTGAAAACCGAATTATGCCTGGGACGCCGATTCCAGAGACGTTTCATATAGAAGATAAGGTTAGTTATTGGATAATACCACTTCTTTGACATGGACTCCTTGTCTACATTAATTGCAGATACATCAGCAGAATATAGATTATCCCAATAAAGCATTATACCAATACAAATCACTGAAGACAATAGAAACATTTCATTCAAATGTAATATACTAAGACCATCGGCAGCAAATAAGGGTCTATTATAATTCTTCCAGATGAGCCCTTCATTGGTTTGTTCCAGATTAATGATGATTTTAATGCCCAATGCTAAACCCGTGTTCAGGAACAATGAGCCGAGTAGCTTATACAGCAAAGGTATTTCAAAATAAAATATAAATATGAATGGGTAGGGCAAAAAGGTTAACAAATGTAAAAATATACCATATTTAACTTTACTTCTTTTACGTATTACCACCACGGTTAACATTAATACGAATGCACAATTCGCCCAGATATAACAGATTAAAAATACCATTATAGCTGTTAATTCGCTGCACTTGAATATGGCTCCTCCATACCATTCCGCACCCAATATGACCACGATCAGGAAAGTAATGAACACTTGTATAGCGAATAAAACTACTGTCCAGGCACACCAGTTAAGGCAATTAATCTTTAAGGCCTTCATAAAACCACGTTCGAACTCATCGATAATGGTGTTAACCATTGTAAAACTGGGCACCACATAGGCTATAATAAATACAACGGGTAACCATAGCTTAATGGCCAAAAACATCTTATCATAGATATATTGACGATATGGAAATTTCATCATTTTTATATGCGGAAAAAAATTGGAATCGTGACCAGTTTTCAATTCCAAATAGGACATGGCAATTGCATGTTGTAGGGGCACAAAACCCTCTTGTATATATCCTGGTGGTACTCCGCCAAAATCTGTATTCTGTGAGCTTGCACGAGGTCCACGTAAAATTAATTCCGTCAATGGTGGATATAGATCATTTGTAGACCAAATATCACTCTCATCCCCAAGCCTGTGCGTATTTAGGAAGGGTGAAAATCTTAACACATAGTCCAATGTCTTTGGTAAGTCTGTTATAGTTGTATTGCGGATTCTGTTCCCTCGAAATACAACACCAGCGAACATTCTTTTATATTGTATTAATACCTCGATGTCCTTTACCGATTCACATCCTTGATAACCGTCCTTCAATTTAAGTTTTTTTGCTGTCAGGGCAATGATGTCTTCGTAAGGTTTCCACTTTGGCGTGAACAAAACTTTCTCCACAAGTTTAACGTTCGTATTATTCTGCACTTTCTCCAGTTCCTCATGCATTTTGTCCAAACTATCGATTTCAACGGCATCGTAAAGGACTTTCTTTTGAACTTCCGGTAAACCGAATATACGTATGATCATTAATATGGGTACACCCAACAGTGCGAATACAATCATTTTGCAATAGTAACATTTGTACGAGAAATGCACATTGAGGACCTTCCAAATAAGGAGGACAAATGTCCTTTGTAGATTTCCCTTGACACTGGCTTGTTGGCTTTTCGACCTGGAACTCCTTTCGGCATAACGCATTTTGGAAAATCGTAGATATTTAATACGTAGTTAATTCTTTCGCAAATTCTCAATAAATATTATTACTATAAGTAAAAGAAAAAGTTTACTTAGTCTTATATTTTATTCGTTTCCTATTGAAACGCTGAGGTGAACTGCTGCATCAGAGAATCTAAAGTTATATTTTTTCAAAAGTAGATTACCAAAACAGATTTATATGTTTAATATATGTATTTCACATTGTTAATAATACTCAAAATTTAGAAGAGTACAGAAACTTCGTTATAGTGGAACTACTTATTGTCACTGACTCTCTCCCTTCTTTATTTTTAGTTTGATTTTTCATTAAGTTTTCAACAGCAGTTTCTTTTCTTTCTCCATTTTCCTTTTATTTATTGTTTTTTCCTCTTCTCCTTTTCTTTTTGCATCGTTAGTAAAAATTATTTTCAATTAGCAAAAGCAACTTGAATGTCGAAATGTTGTCGATGGTCGAACAGAACAACGTTACGGTTGATTTTCCTCCTCCTAACACCGCCCCCTCCCCAGAACACATTTTTCCTTTGTGGAAATGTTTGTACTCAGAATATGAAATTAAATATAGTATAGCAAGAGAGCATAGTTGTGAGACAGGAAGTGAAACGGGGCCACAATTTGCACATTTTGCTTTCTCCAAGTCAAAAAAAAAAAAAAAAAATAATTGCTAGCAAATTGAATAAACAAAAGGAGAATAAAAATATATAAAACATTTAGATAAATAAATTTAAAATTTTCTAATAATGTTTAAGAAAAACTAAAAAATTATATTCAAGGAAAAGGCAAATTTGCAGTGGAATAAAAAAAAGTTTCCAGAACAATTTTAAGACTTCCAAATTGCAAGTCAGTATTTCTTGGGAAACTCTATAACTAAGTAAAATTTAAAATCATTTTTAATTATGTCTAAAATTTATCATTTTATCTTTATTGTATTAATTTATTTATTGTTTACTTTGTATAAATAGGTAATAAGTTAAGTTAATATATTGAAAACCAATTACATATTAGCTGTGATCGAAACAAAACAATTCTCTAAGTCATAGATTCTATTTAAGAAGTTAAATCGAAATGCTAGTGACCGTTGCATTTCAAAATAAAAACAGAAACTATACAAACATCGATCAGCTGGCTCTTCGATTAAAAGCTATTTGCATTTTATATCGATATGTCAAATATAATATCTTTTATCGATGCAACCAAGCAAACGTCCCTGTGTTTACATTGAGAAAGCAAGTCGTTGGCGTTGTTCTTATTATTGTGATTGTTTACAGTTATTGAAAAATTTGCATGAATCAATCTATTGCGTTTTAGTGTTGCAATTTAAGCTAGTATTTTTGCCTGCACTCTCAGTGTGGAGAATCAACTGTAAATGGGCTCTTTTCTTTACAATGAAGGCTTGAGTATGACTTTGTCTCTCTCACGTGTGTGCTTATTTTGTATGTATTAATAAAACTTTAATTAAAATCTAAAAAAAACTGGTAGAAAAGGCAATAACAAAGCACTTGAAGAGAATAGCGGTAAGTGGTATCTAATTTCATAATCAAAACCACAATTCATTTGCTCACACAATTCTAATTAAAGCTCATTGAAAGAACTGTAAACCGCCCTGCGTTTGCTGGGCATCTAATTCCCCTCTCAATCCCCTCTCCAGACACACAACAACCACTTTTCTTGTCCATCGAGAAACATTTTACATGTCCATTTCATTTAGAATTTTCCCTAGTCTCTACATCTTTCTCCCTCCAACTACCACTCGGCCATATCATGTCTCATGTTTTGGCAAGCAAACAAAAATTTTTTGGTCATCATTTGGGGCTAGCAGACTGGGTGTGATAGGGAGGAGGTAGAGAGGATGGAGAGACATGGATCTGCATGCAAGTGACTTGAGTACATCAAAATGTCTAAAATTTCATAATTGCAGTAAGGTTTTGTTTGTTATTAAACTGAACACCCTTAACTGAACCCCCATACTGCCCTCCACCCACATATTACAATTTAGATATAATGCCGTTTTCCCTTTTGCAATGGAATACTTGGCAAACAAATTTAATTACATATACACAAATACAACAAAAAGAGAATGTTTTTTTTGTTGTGAAAGTAAACTGTTTGATTTTGTTTATGGTGGCATATTTCTTGAGTTAAGAAAAAGAACAATTTGCTTATGAAATACTTTTCAAATGTAGCAAACATTTAGTGGCTAAATATTTGAGATGCTTAAAAAACTTAGTCTTTTAAGGTAAAATGAAATTGTTTAACAATTATTGTTTGTGAAATTATATAATATACCCACAAGCATAATCTTGTCTTACCCATCTAGGCTAAGCTTCCCTTTGTAGAAATATAAATACTAAACCCAATTTACTTCAACAAATTGTTTAGTATAGTTATTGGTTTACAAGAATTTTAAATTCGGCATATTCAAATGAATTATATTTTTAATAGTTATTATACCCTTGCAGAGGGTATAATAAAATTGGTCAGATGTTTGTAACGCATAGAAATAATCGTTTCCGACCCCATAAAGTATATATATTCTTGATCAGCATCGAAAGCCGAGTCGATATGACCATGTCCGTCTGTCCGTCTGTCTGTTTCTTCGCAAGGAATCGATCTTAAATTTTGAGCTACGTGAATAAAAGTCATATCATTCTGTCCGTTGATGTTGCAAGCAAATTAAGTTCAAAGATTGGTCGGATCGGACAACTATAAGTTATAGAAAAATAGGAAAGATCAGAGGTACCTCGGTCAAAATGTGAGTTGTTCAAAACAGTTCTTGTGAGAAAAACTTTGTTTTTTAAGATATCTCAACCAAATTTGGCACATAGATGACAATTCTACTTCACACCTTACCAGCAAATTTGATTCAGATCGGATAATAAACACCGACATAAATCAAAAAATCAATAATCAACCCCCATCAGAAAAAGTATGTTTTTGTGAAAAACTTTTGTTTTTAAGATATCTCAACCAAATTTGGTGATCAGATGAAATTATACTTTTACATCATATCAGTAAGTTTGAATCAGATCGGATAATAAACACCGACATAAATCAATAAAATCAATGAATCAACCCCCATCAGCATCAGTATGTTTGCATATGCAGCCAATTAAATACGTTTATATTTGCTTTTATATATGCGTACACAAACAACATACATGAAACATACAAACATACATACATACATACATAAACACGTGCTTGAAAAAACACAAGCTGAGTGCAAAAGAGACAAAAACTATTTGTATTGTTTTTTTTTTTTAATTTGTCAGAAACTTTAGAGAGCGAGAAGCTGGACGCTTGCAATTATGTATACCGAAATAGCGAGGCCGTGAATTATAAGTTTGGTAGCGCAATAGGTGAAACGATTCTAGAAATGACGTGAGCGGAGGTTCAAATCCGACCATTGGCAAACTCGAATTTTTCTTACTGTTTCTTTTTTTGGTTCAAATTTTTTAAAATTTTATATTTCCAATTTTTAAAATATCTTGAATCCGATTTGACGGAGAAAGTAATCAATTAATCTGCAAGGGTATACAAACTTCGGCACGGCCGAAGTTAGCTTCTTTGATATTTTTTATTTTGACGATTCTTAAATTGGTCGCCGACTATATAATTCATAAACCCATTTTCTTTCGCTTAAATTTAAAACTATATTTGATTTCTAAACTAAATTTGATTTCAATGAAATAAACTTTAATCGATTTGCGCTTTTTAAAATATTCCATTAAAAGTTTTTCCTCTGTCTTTATCAGGATTTCATTCTAAATGGCATAGTTGGCACTCTTCAAAGATGTTTACCACAAGGGTAAAATATTGGATTGTTAATTCTAGATTAAAAAGCAAATGATATATTTCCAAAATTCCATTTCCATTCTATCATTGTTTAGAAATTGTTCATAGGATGATTGGCTAGTAAATTTATTAGTTAGTGCGATTAAAGATACATTTATAACATCAAAGAGGAATTGTTAAGACATAAGGAGAGAGCGAAAGAGAGAAACCCGTTGAATAGAGAATATATGGGAATGTATACATAAGTCTAACTCAGTATTTATCTAGCACAATAGGAAGTAAATATAAACTTTTTATACACATTGTAAAACTTTTTCTGTACCTTTCCTTGTTAGCCATGTTTTGTTTTGGTCAACAATTTCGCACAATACTTATGCCAATTTTTTATGTTTTAAATGGACTTCCGTTGCTGCTTTTTTTTTGCCTTTTCGAATTCTTTTCCGCAAGCTCATCCCCAGCAATGAGCAATAAATAATTTACTGTAGGTAGGTTATTATTTTTTTTATTTTCTGTGCTTTAAATATATAAAAGTTTCAGTGAAAATTCTAGCCACACTTTCACGCGTCTCACTTTTATCCCTTTTGCAAAGCTATCGCTTAAATCCTTTTTCTGGTCCACCCCCTATATATCATGTGGCCAAGGACATTCACAATATGCGAGCATGCATAAAAACGCAATAATAACAGCCAAAAAATTCTCTCATACCCACGAATTCAGATTCAGAATCAGACCCAGACCCAGACCCAGAAATACTTTGGTCACTGCGGGTGCGAATCCGCTTTTTTCGTTCTTGTTTTTATACACTATAAATGAGGCGATACATTGACTTTGAAGGTGTATTAACCGAAACTTGCAAAATTATATAATATCCCATAATTCCATTACTTAATATCTTGTTTTATTTAAAAGTCAGGCTACACTTTTAAGCCTTTCGGTTCCTATTTAATATTTTAATTAGCTTCTCATAATAGTGTATATAGACTTCGACTTGAATTCAAATATATTCTGACTTTGGTTTTCTATTTTTTGGTTGTTTTTCAATGTCTGTATGTTTGCTATGGATCCCTATGGCTGCTCTGCCTCCAACAAAAACAACTTCTTTCATGCGTTTTGTGTCGTGTGCCATGTGGTAACTCCTGCGGACGCGAACGCCATTGTCGGGTTACAAAAACCACCCAAAAACCAGAAGGATAACCGCCAGCCATAGGGTGAAAAAAAAAATAAAATAAGCTGCAACTATAATAACTAAAAGTGACTGAAAATTAATACGACTTAAGGCATACCCTATGGTAATATTTTACCAAAGATGGAGAAAAAGTCAAAAAAATTCGAATTCGGTTAATTTTTTTTTTTTTTATGATTGCCAGAAGTAGTAAATAGTTAAAAGATCTTTAATTCAAATCGCTTTTTATTTGCTTAATGTTAAAAAGTTGTAAAAAAAAGATTAAAGGATCTTAAGGACTAATTATTATATATTATTATAATTGACTTTTTTCTTGAGTTACTTTTCTATGATCTTTAAAGTTCTGAAAGTTCTTTAACTCTCAAAACTTTTATATTCCATTTAAGTTTAAAAGTTGAGAGGGGGTAAAAGAGGGTTTTATTAAAAACATATTTCCAGAGTATAGCTAAACCCAAGGACAAAAAAGTTTAACGGGTAAAAATGTAAAAATTGTAAGAAAAGGCTGCACGTTCAGTTATTTTCTTTTTTTGTATTTTTTTCTTTATATTTTTAAGCATTTTCTGGCACACACAGTTGTTGCTTTGGGGAAGACCAAGTGTTGGGTTTTTTCCCTTAACTTGTCTGTTCGTTCATTCGATGGTTCGTACAGGATAACAACAGCCAAATGAGATTAGGAAGGACATTCGCGTATTTAACACACACACACACAAACACACTCACAAAGATGGAGCGAGAGACCAGACAGACAGATAGACTTTGGGTAGAGGAGTAACCAGTAGGATATCCTGACTGCCTGTTAGCTAACTCCGAACTCTGATGCTGCTATTGCTGCTGCTGCTGCAACTTCAATGGGGAGTTATGGCTAAAGCTTCTGCTAATATTCCGTACTGAAGTTTTAGCGCCTCTGTTTTTCTCTCTCTTTCTCTTCAATTCTCTCCTACAACCCCATGGATTGTCATTTGGTCAGGAAGTTGCAACAGTTTGAGGCATTGTAATTGCTTTTTTGTTTGTTCCCTGGCGTTGAATAGGACTTTATGTACAGGATAGATAACTAAAATGTTTTATACCCTGTAATTATATAATATGGAATGGCATGTAGAAGGCTTTGAAATTATAATTAGTCAATATATATTCTTGATTAGTTGGGCCTGATCTCTTTCAGTTTGACCTTGGTTAATCTCAGGGCAAAATTTTTGTTCAAAGTTGTTATAACGAAATTTTGACGGCTAGGTGGCGCCATGGTGCCATAGTGTAGAAAAAACGAAAGTGTAAGAAAAACTCTAAAAAATATGATTATAATCATCATGTTTTACACGTTAAAGGGTACCTCAAAGTCTTTACTTTCACATGCGTAAAGAATTTTTTAATTAGATTTCTTTTTTTCCTTTTTGGATTTGGAAATTTTTATTTTTTGCCTGAGGTTTTGTTTTGTGTGCTTCGGCAAAAATGACACTTGCCTTAAATTGGGTTTTTGCTTTTCTATAGGGAGGAAGCATCTCATAAGGGAATGAGGGCGTGGACTTTTGGACATATTTGTTAACGAGTTAAAGCGTAGATAAAGCCAAAATTATGGCCCATGACAAATTGCTTTGTTCGTGTATGGAATGAGTTTTCCTTCCACTCTTTGCTAAAATTGCAGCCCCAAAATGTAAATTTTTCGTTTTCACTTTCTTTGCTTTTAAAGACAATTTTTTCCCCATTTCTTTGACCATTGCATTTTTTTGTTATCGACTAATGTCTGCCTTATCTATAGTCGTTATATACAACTTCAAACTAAGTCTGATAAGACTGACTTTCACACCTTGATGCCCAGACCAAAAAAGAGAAGAAAAGTGAACCAAAGGGAAGCTCAGGTGTAACAACAGGTAGTGCAACTGATAAGCTGGGTATAAGCACGCTAAACAAGTCGAAGGCATTCCATAAGGAAAGTATGTTTGTTGATACCGATAGTACGCAATGATCCACAAATATTTGTAAACACTGCACAACAAGAAAAATATTTTCAAACATAATACGAACACATAAATTGCTAACACACAAGTGCAAAAGGTCAAAAAGTAAACACATATTGACAAACAATGTGAGGTCGATAGGTCAAGATGACCACAAATTTTGTATCCTTAATCCCTAGTGCTTATCTGATTGTTCTTCCCCACCAGAGATGTATTTGGAAATTTATTTGTACGACTTTATATATAATCTGCTTTTAGTGAAAATTTATAAATATGTCAACTTAACATTAATCTATTGGAAATTTCGTTAAACGTTTTAAATTTCAATTCTTTTTTTGGTTTATTTATTATTATTAAATAGATTGTATTTTTATTAAACTTTCAGTTAGGAAGTTTAAATTAGTCTCAACAATTTATTTGGGTTCTCCGATTTCGACCTATATAATTATTGTTGTGAATTGATATATTAAATGTTTGTACCACAATCATGCTATTTATTTAATAATTGGAACTAACTTCCATTTCATTTCCATTTTGCATTTATTTATTTTACAGAATATGCTTTAAACCAGTTAAAATTTCGTAAATTTACTTCCAATATATAGAGAAGATGTGTTCAAAATTTACTTCCAATTTGTTTAAATTTATGTACAAGCAGATAATTTGCATAAATTTTCTTCCACTGGTTACCTCCGTCTAGTATACGAAATTTGTTTGTCTTTAAAAACTAAACTACACAGGAAAACTTTACAAATGCGCTAATACTAAAATTTATTTTGGAAATTATCTGTAAGAGGAAAATTTGTAAAAACTTTTCTAAAAGAACATAACCGTTGAATCTTACCTAAAATATAGGTTATTATCTTTTGAAAGTAAAACTTAATCAGTTTTCAACAATCTGATTTGTATGTAAGGGAAAGTTTTCCTTAATGGAAATAGATCAAGAATTTATTGAGTTTGTAGAACAGTGTTTAGTTACATGAGAGAATATGTATGTATATATATATATATATATTATTTGATTTTGTTTCTTCCCTCAACGTTTATTCAGAATCAACAAATCGGGGCAATGAATTGTGTGTAGAGGTGCAAGAACAACTTGAAATCGAAGTCAAACTCATGGATATCTGAAATGGGAAGTATTGGCCTGTGGTTATGGGGTGTGGGTATGGGTGTCGGTATCGGTACGTGAATGTGAATGGTGGTGGGGGGAGGGGAGGGATATACATACATATATGGTCAATGGCCAATTGCGTTGAGATATCGGACACCCGAAAGGTAAATACAAATACTAGAATTCAAAACCTTAGATGGCGACCGACCTGTGCTCCAAATATTTATCTAACTAGTTGAATGTGTTAGAACAACAAAAAGGGGGGGAAATCGTGTGGAAAAGGTCTTCGACTTTTATGCGTAATCCGTTTGTTTTAATAAGCCACGTTCTCGATTTAAGTATTTTGATCTGATTTCGTTGGTGGGGGATGTACATATAAATAAATGTAGTAGAAAAATTCATGTCGTGGGGAGTGGGGAGGGGGGAGGGTAGGTGTTAAGTGACCTAACCAAACGTCTCACTTGTCTATGCAAATATTTGACATGCAACGTATTTTGCCTCAATTTATTGTTGGACAAATGTTTACTTGAGTTTTTCTTTTTTCTCTCTTCTGGTCTCTTTTCCTTACTATTCTCGAGCTGAGTAATAAATCACTAAAATGGACATGTTAGCAAGACAGCAAAAGGGTTTGGAGTAGGAGGTTAAGAATGTGGCGCCTAATTACTAAAATATTGATTTCTTGGGCGCCTGGATAACATTTAGGTCTAAATATCAAAGAAACTTAAATAGTTTATATAAAATATATCATTACGATTATTGCACCAAACGAGATTTATTTGGGCTTAAACAATATTACGAAAAATGACAAGGAAATACATATATGATAAATATATAAAAAATATGATATAAATTAAATTAAATCCAAATGTAAGCATAAGAGTTGGTAGAATAGGTTTCCTACTAAATAGTAATACTTATATTAAATGTATGTAAATATAAATATCAATATATAAATATTAAAAATATTTCGAAAGTTGATTACCATAAGCCCATAAATAAGATTTCGAAAAATTTCATAAAAAAATCTGTGTAATAAAGATTATTGGTAAAATATTAAAAACTTCTTAGAAAGAAATTTGTTATATAGGGAATTTGTCCTTTAAATTTAGTGCAGATTAATATTTTAAAGGAATGAACAATATGCATAATATGATCTATAATTTCAAATACATAAATATTTAAAAAGAATTTTTTTTTTAAATACTCAAATACTTATGCCTTAAGGTTAAAGTAACGGAACATCTTTATTCTAAGGATCTCCACCTACAAAAAATGCAAATGTATCGAACCTGCTCGACGTCGGCCTTCGAACTTGCATCAAACCGAAATGTTCGTTCGGCAACATGTTGCTTACTAGCAGTTCGGAAAGTATCTGCATCTGTATTGTATCTGTATCTGTGTATAGTCGGCCGCCTATTCAGTTGTTATCGTTTGTTGTGGCAAAGCGGGTTCCTATCGCGCATTCCAGTTTACTTCAGAGTTTCGTTGTGAACGCTTGTGTCGGCGGGTGAATTTCAATCTTTCGGAATACATTTTCCACCGGTTTATCAATCGAACGTGAAAAACTCGATGAATATAAAAACAAAACAAAGAGAATTTCCTTCAATGAAGTGCAATAAATACGTTAAATGAGACAAACAAATGCATACATTTTCTTTAAAGTGTGACTAATTCTGTGCTAAGTGATCTATATACAACAATAACTATCAGAAATAAATGAATTAAATTATTTCAAATCGAAAAAAAAATTGGCAAAGTTCTGTGAGAAAAAAATATTGAAATTTTGATTAAAAGTAAGCCAGAAATTGGCAAGGAATTTAAGGTCAAAGTATTTGACAAAGTTTTTAAAAGTGCGATTTTAATTAACATAAATTTTAACGATTTGTGAAAACATATGGGATATAGACTCTTGCAATCCAAACATCAGTACATGTTTATGTCGAATTGCGATCAAGTAAAGTGATTTGAATTTATGACAAAAACAAAGTTTTAAATCAAGTAAAAGATAAATAATAAATATTTTCGAAAAGAAAACATATTGACAAAAAGTTTGTTCACATGTGAAAAATAAATTTACATTTTCGAATCCATTATATGTACAGTGATTGAAAAATTGTGAAAATTTACCAAAAAGAAACAACAAAATTTGCAACAAAAAAAATCCCAAAAATGTCTAAGCAAGGTCATCAAATTTAAGTTAATACCCAATCGATAAGGAGTATATCTGCATTTAAATCTCGGTAACCGTGCAATTGCATTAAAAGATTGAGATATGGAGGACGAACTAAGGTGTCCCACTTGCAAGCAATTGTATGCGAATCCTGTGCTATTGCCCTGTTTCCATGCTCTTTGCCTGGGCTGTGCTTTGGATATACAACAGCCATATACTCCGGGAGTAGGAGCTGGTGTGCCAGCTATAGCAGCTGCTGGTGGAGTGCCACCATCTAATATACATCCCACAAATGGCCATCATAATGGTGGAGTAGTTGGCAGTGGTTCATCTGCCAATCCGGCGAATGCCCGTCACAGTTCACATAGTTCTGCTGCCAGTACGGCCAGTTCAAATACTGGAAGCGATAGTTGCACATCAGATCAAGATCAATCGGATAAAGTTAGCATTTTCAGTGAGGCAGATTCCGGTGTAGTCTGTTGCTCCAACAATTCTCGGCCAGTATCATATGCCGGCTCCTCAGTCCCTACAGTTGTTGCCCCACCAGGAGCAGCCTTTTGTCTAACTTGTCCACTTTGTCGTAAATTAATATTCTTCGATGATGGTGGAGTAAGAAATTTACCCACTTATCGTGCCATGGAGGCTATAGTAGATCGTTTTTGTGCCCGAGAGGCTTTGCGTTGTCAAATGTGTGAAACGGATCCACCAAAGGTGGCCTCACTCATATGCGAACAGTGTGAGATACGCTATTGTGATCCCTGTCGTGAGCTATGCCATCCGGCCCGGGGTCCATTGGCCAAGCATAATCTGGTCAAGCCACGTGGGGCTGCCCAGCAAAGGGAATCTGTTTGTGGCGAGCATGAGGAGACTCTATCACAGTATTGCTTGAACTGCAAAATCCCAGCATGTGGTCAATGCATCGGAGAGCAGCGACATTATCAACATGAAGTCCAGTCCATCAATGTTACTTGCAAGGCACAAAAGGTGAGTTAGCAAAATTCTTCCATAAAGTCGGAAGTAGAAAATAGAAACCTAATCATTACGAAGCAGAATGGCAAAGTAAAAACAAAAAAGAAAATGAAATTAAAGCAAGTGAGGAAAAAAGAAGGCGTGAAAAAGTTAAAGAGGAAAAATGAAGAACATAAATATAAAAGAAAAGTACAATGTATATAGAATAGGAGAGCAAAAATTAAATTTTTAAAACAAAGGTAGAAAACAATAATAGATAAGAAAGTATGTATACATATATAAGATAATGGCCAGAAATAATTCAATAAAAATTTCAATGGAAAAATAAAACCAAAAAAAATACAAGCAGATGGAGAAATTGGAAATGGTAAAAGGACATCAATAAATTGAATTTGCAATTTAATTTAACTTTTAGTTAATTTATCTATTTGCAAAGTAAGTCAAGATATTAATGTAAGATTTAATAAAAGGTAGAAAAACAAGGTATTAGCTAGTGGAATTTGCTTTAACATTAATAATTAAAAACTAAAACTATTCAAATAATGTACAAATATTTAGACATTTATTTATAAACAATTATTAATTAACTATAGTATAGCTTTTGACAAATAAAATTTAGCTAGTTAAACTTTTAGAGCGTATAACCGATTAAGAGAACTGAAGGGAGAACGGGGAAGCATAAAAGGAGCCTCAAAAAATTGCCAAAATAATAATAAAATAATGTTTGTTTATAATTTAAAGGGGAAAAACTAAATGAAAAAGGGACCAAATTAAACTAAAAAGAAAAACTAAACTAAAACTTACCAATTTCTATATACTTCCATTTCTATATGTATATATATACCACATAATATATTTGGCCGATTCGACACACAACAACAACAATTTACAATGGCTCGGGGCGATATAGTACCTATATATATATATATGTATACAGAAAAAGAGAAAGACGAGGGGACGGGGAGAAAAGAAATGCTGGCCATGTTATCTGGAACAAATGTAGTGCAATAATCATGGGTTAGAGGGGTGGAAATCATACCAGAGTGTTTTAGAGAGGGGTGTGGTGCGTTGGTTACTTTTAGTGGTGGTGTTCTAGGTACAACATGAAACATGTTGCAAAATATTTGTGAAATGTTCAACTGCAATTTTGCCAGTGTCATAAATTGTAACAAAACAAAATAAGAGAGAAAGAGAGAGGGCGGAGAAGGAGTGAAGAAAAAAAGCAGGCCAAGGATAAATAAAGGGAATTGGTTAAGGGGCAAAAGAAACAGGTTGGGAAAGTACCTGAGCAGGTAACAGCAACAATTTTTATGTCTCTTCTTTTCTCTTTCCCTCTGGGGTGTTGAAAAAAATGTCACAAAATTCGCAAACAACAAGAACAGCAACAACAACAACAACAACAACAACCTAATGAGTTCTCGATGACGATGACGATGACTCTTTCTCCTGCTCCTCATCGTTATTTTATCTTATCAACACCAAAAATTTTCGTGCCACAGCTAACGAAATTGAAGTTGATTCATTGCGAAAGGGGGGAGCCCAAAAAGGTGGCAAGAGAGAGAGAGAGAGAGAAGAAAGACAAGAGAGAGAGAGAGGGGAGGGGGAGAGGGAGAGTTAGGAGGGTGAGGGTAGAGAATTTATGCGGGGGAAGCGGGTAGCAATGAGCCTCACCTGGCTGGCATGTGCCATTATGTGATGGTAACTGACGTGCAGCTGCCTTTTATTGTTTTCGTTTGAATCAGCTGTCGCATCAGGATCACAAGACAGAGATTATATATCTCTATAGTTTTTGCTTTTTTTTGTTTTTCAAAAATCACAAACCTAAAATCTTGTCAAATGAAAGATGAGTCAACAGGATGATATGTACGTACGTACATATAAAAAAGCCGGAAATGTTATTGATTTGTTACCTCAAATGCAGTCGTCAGAATCGAGATTCGTTGCCAAGTTTTACTATCAGTTTTTGATAAAGAATAAAACAAAATATTGATAACATGCATAAATTTTCATTTCGCTGCCAATCGGTGTATGAACATATATCTGGGCCTTGTAACCCAAATAGATATGTAAACTAGGTCTTTTCACCGACATTAAAAATCATGTTTTCGGAAAGACTTGACATAGGAAAAAATTCTTTTGAATTTTCAAAATAATTGAAAGAATTTTTCTTCTAAAAATGAGCTTGGATTTTTCGAGAAACAATCTGCATTAATTAAACAATATTAATAATGTTTTATTTCGTTTAGTGTAGTACAATTTTTTTATTAAACAAGAACCTTAATATATAAAAAATTACTTATTAACTATATTATAATGTATAATCTTTTTGTATTTTCAACCTTATACTTGCAAATAGCAATAACTATTTAAATATAAATAAAATTTATAAACTCTCAATTTCAGTAGTGAATTTTTGATTTATTTAAAATTATTAAACAATTTTTTTTGCCATTTAAGAACTTGTATTCCCCTTCTTGACTTTTTGATGGTCATTTCCTTCGTGTTTGTGAAATATTTCGCATTCATTTCTATACGAAAAATGTCTTTCATTTTCGTTGCTTGTCGGTTTTCACTGTTGTTTTCCATTTCCAATTTGCTGTCTTGTTCTTGTCTTGAACTGTCTTGACAGTTGTCTGTTATTTTCGCTGCAATTTGTCACTTTTCACACTTTTTGTTGCGTTGCTTCTATTGTTTCTTTCATTCCATTCTCATTCTCTGTTGTGTCCTTGTGATGTTGGAATATTTCGAAAATTTTGGTAGGGATTCTTTTACTCTTGATTGGACAAGAAATGCAGAATAAAAAAAAATGCAGGTAACTAAAACAAGTGAACTAAATACCAAATAAATTTCAACTAGAAGAACAATTCAAGGTTAAAATTGTTATCCTTGTACTAAGTTTCACCAATTTTCATCACTTCATTTGGAAATTATTCTTAGTTCTAGCTTAGTTAGATAATCGAGGGTAATAGCTAATCTTATAAATGATTATTTCAGTAAAAGACAGAAATATCTTAGTTAAGGATTGTTTCTAGTTTCCATTTTGTTCAGGATTAGATCACAAAAAATAAATACATTAAATTTAAAATATTCAATTTTTGTGTCATGCTTTACGAACTTTGTCTTCGATTGACTTTAAAATTAACTTAGACAGTTTTATTATTTCATTTGTTGTTGTAAAAACTGTGTTAATCAAACTAATTATGAATTATAAATTTTTTGTTTTGTGTAATTATTTTATTCTGTTGTCAAACTAAACTTGAACTTAATTCGCATTCTTTTATCCCTTAAAGTCTCATGGAATGATTCATGATTTTAATTTTGAATCTTCATTGTTGAATAAATATTTACAAAATAAGGAAAATTCGATTTTGTTCTATTGTTGGTACTACTAAGAGAAACACTCAAGTTTAACAAGTCGGATGTTAATGTATGTATATATATATATATCTTGTATTGAGTTACGTGTTTCAGACACTCAAGATTAATAAATTCCCTACCTTCAAAGTTCCCAAAAGAATCATCCTTCTTGAAATAATTACAAGCCAATTACAGGATTTTTATATATTCAGCTTAACATACATACATATATCTACATATATGTATGTAGATATATATGTGTATATTCAGAAGCCAAATCAACCAATATAATTAAGCAGAAAAATGAATTACATAATTAATAACACACGAAATTCCACACTGGAACTAATTAACACAACACACAAAGGACTCCTATACCACAAGCAGAATTAGCGTAAGGAAGAAGAGAGAGAGAGAGAAAGGAAGGAAAAGGAAATGCCTATTAAAGTCTGAAGTAAAAATGAAATTTGTTCCTGCCTAAAAATGATATTTTGTCGTGAGCTTAAACATTTCATTTTTTTATTTTGTTTTTTTTTTTTTTGGATATTAAGAGCTCTATAATTTACCTGTCTACCTTTTTTTTTTTGTTTGATGAGAAAGGTGGTGCTTGTGTTTTTGTTTTTCCTCTAGAGTCTAATTTTCAGGCATTTTTCAAATGCTGAATTTTCCTTTTTCCTTTTTTTTTTTTGGCTGGTGTGTATTTGCTGGGTGTGTTTGCTGTTTAGGAGTCCTGGGGGCTTTCCCTTTTCTTTTTTGTTGTTTTCTTGTTGGCTTGTTTGCATTTTGTCTCCACGTTTGCTGTCGCCATTGAAATGGCCAGTTAATGTTGCCAGAACTTTTAGCCATATGTGTAGGCATTATTACACTATACATATGTATACATAATGGAGTCACGTGTCTATCTATCGCAACCCAACTATTTATAGGAGTATACCATCGGGAATACTTTGACTATTCCAATTTCCAAGTCATCAACATTTTAATTGGCACGTAGCTCTTTCTTTTTTTTTTTTTTGATGTGGACAAAGATAAAATTTTGGGTAATTGATATTCCTTTTACCTTCGATCTCTACTGGTTATAGATATAAGCCAAATAGCACAGAATTTCCCTATCGAAAGGAAAATTCTATAGTGGATAAAGTTCTTCATGGGTTGTTTTTAAAAGGACCTTTTTGTTAAAAAATATATGTAATATACTCAATTAGAGAGGAATATTAAGTAAGTCTTATCAGTTAGGGTTTAACGAACAAAGTTTCCATGATTCGGAGCTTAATCATTCTACTAGACCAAAGGATCCATTTCGTTCTTTTCTTACCTACAAAATGACGATTCTGATGTACCCTTTTTGCGACCAGTCATAAGGATGAAAAAAAAACTTGAGTTTGACCTTTTCCTGCTGTGATAACTTTTTAATTATTTTTCCACCATAAATGTCAAAATCAACTGTGGAGTTTTGAAAGTGCTCGTAGGGCTAAAATAGGAGAGGTTAAGTAGAGTAGAGTAAAATATTATGGAGTGAGGAGATGACCCTACCCAGTTGTTGTGTTAGCACTTAGCCGGAAAATTACATTTTCGCTAGGCTTTTCAACGCTAAATGCGAAATTACCACAAAAAAAAAAAAACGAAAAGTTCATTTTTTTCCTCTCATTTTCTCTTCTGCTTTTTCTGTTTTCTTTTGTAATTTATGCGCATTTTGCATGACCCAAAGCAATTGTCAAGGTTTTTCTTATCCTGTTTACGTTTTCCCTTTTTCTCTTTTTTGTTTTTGGTTAAATATTTTCCATACACAAAAAAACAAGCCCAAATATTTTCTTAGCTCATTTTTATAATAATTTTTAATTTCTTTGACCGCATTTTGGTGCGATCTCATATATATTGATTTTAATTTAATTGATTTTCCATTTACAGATTCTCTAAATAGTTTTTATTTTTCCAAAAAAAAAAAGAACAGAAACAAAAACAACAATGTTCTTTCTTGGTGTTCTTAGCGATCAACCCTCATGACCTCACCCAGTGACCCTTAGAAAGAAGTTCTTTTAAATTTTATGGCCTTTTTATAGGTTATTTTCTTTCTTGTTCTTGATTGCGTTTAAAGGCATTTTTCATGTTGAATGAAAAATTGTTGAAACTATTTGAAAAATGTCATAAATATTATAAAAAAAATGTTTGATTCTTTATGACACCAAATAGTTGAGTACCCTTTGGAAAAAAGAAAGCATATTGATTTTGAGTAAAAGAATGTTAGCCATAGGTGAAAGTTTTAATAATTATGTCATAAAAGTATATAGAATCTGTTCTAGATACATTGATATATAAATAATTTTTTACTTGCGAAATCTCTCATACTATTAGCTTGTTTTCATTAGTATATCGTTAGTTACATTGTAATAATTTCTATATATAAAATTTCTATCGAATTGGTTTAATACAAACCCAAAAGGGTATTAAAATTTTATATAGAGTAAAGTATTATTTAAATACTTAGTTTCTTATCACCTACACTAAAAGTTTTTTAAACATATTGTCGACACTTGCCCATAAATTAAACCTGATAATTATAATGCTCATTGAACAAACCTGAAACTAAAATACATTTAATTTATGTAAATTCCATTTGTTTGCTTACGTTCACACACAATATTTTAATGCAAAATAAATTCTTTGTTTTAGAGCTCATTTAAATGATAAATACATATAAATAAATAATGCCTGGATCAAACAAAAATAAAAAAAAAAGAGTAAAAATTTATAAAGTGTTGGTGATTTTCTATTTGTTTTAGATAGTTGAAATAGTTTTATTTGTTTAATAAATTATTGCATATACAAGTTGCGGCTATAAATTAGCATGAACATACGTATATATATATATATATATATATATATATATATATATATGGAATGCATTCATTAAATTAAAGTTGAAATATTTAACAATTAAAAACAAATTCTTCAATTGTTGTAAAAGTTAGATAACGTTTTATGAGCATATGAATTAAATATATTTGTAATATTTTTTATATAAAATTGAGCAATAATTTTTGATGTGAGTTAACTATCCGTGAAAAATTAAAGTTTTCACTGCTTATCGCAATATCTAATATTATAAGATCATTAAAATCATAATAAACAAATGACGCATATTCAGTCTTATCATCGTTCAACAATTAAAACTTGTCTAAATTATATAGAAAACAGACAAAATTAACTATAGCTACAGATATTCAGACCTTAACTAATATATAATTTGATTTTTTAAACAGATTTTTTATAATAAAACTCAACATTTCCGTATGGTAATTTGTCGTTTTATTAGTTTACCTCAAAATACCTGTTCATTTCTGGAATAACACTAGCGATGTTGGTCTTAAGCTATTTTGCTTTTACCAAGAATCGGGGTATATATTCTGCTATTTATTGTTAGGGTATCTTGGATTGCATTTGTTTCCAGAACAATTTTTTGTTGTCCTTCTTATACACTCTTCAAATATTTTTCAACCGGTTTATGCTTTTGGGAATTCCGCACCTTCAACCAAGTCATATTAACACTTCCTAACCAAAGGCCCCCAAAGGACACAGCTCCCTTGCACCCAACATTTACTCGATCCCTCTTTTCCTTCCTCCCTCCGCCTCTTCTCCACTCCCTCATCATTTCGCTTTATTTTGTTGCTATTTTTTTCATGCAAATAAAATATTCTTAAAAAGAAAAACATCAACAAGCTCGTTGACAGTTGGCACTCTGCAGGACATATAAAAAAGTCGTTGATATATATATATATATACATTTATATAGGGACATAAAAACTACATTTAGTCATTGCGTATATAGTAAAAAGTATTTCATGTTGTAGTTTTTAACGACACCTTATAACTGTCTCGTGCCACCACATGTGGCATGTTTGTGAGTGTGTGTGTGTGTGTGTGTGTATGTAGAAGCTGGTAGAGCTGCATTGCACCCTTACCCATTCACCTCACCCCAACTACCATCCTTACCATCACTTTTTGTTTTTGGGCAGGGTGAGTTTTTTTTTCTCTTCTTTTTATGTGTATATGTGCGGTGGCTAATTAAAAAATGAATGGGTATAAAAAAAAAACAACAAACAGAGAACAAAGAATGGAAATGGTTTTTTACTGGCCATTAAATGAGGCGAGGAGCCGTCAAAACGTTTAAGAGTCATAAAAGTCAACCCTGCTTACCCAGAGAAAACCTCAAACTCCTAGCTGCCCCTTACTCCCGTAACCCCTATATAATCAGTAGACTTAAACTTAAATTACCTAACCAAAAAACTAAAACTGTTGCATTATTTTGTTAAATTTAAAGCTTAAAATTGTGGAATATTTTTTTGTAAATTTTTATTATGGAAAAATTTTTATTTACGACATTTTTCTTTTTCCTCTCCTATGCTATATTAGTGAGGTATATTAGTTTTATAATTTAAAGTTTAAAATAAGCGTAGAAAAAGAAATGCAAACAGTTTATTTATTCCACGAGGTAATGTGACTCAGTTTAGAACTTATCTCGAACAATAATACCTACATAGGTATATATATAATTTAGTACAGATTAAATAGAAATATTGAGTCATTATTTGAGGGCATACAAATTTCCATCAGTTTTTCTGAATTTTTTTTCTTTCCTTTGTTAATACGCATAATTAAAACTCAATTTTCACTTTATGCTCATATGCAAAAATTGCCGTTTATTTTTTATTCTCCTCCGCTTCATTTGCATATTTGCTGGACAATTTTTGTATTTGCCTGTTAAATCAGTTGTAAATTTTTGTAAAACGATTTTCTGTCCCCTCGTGCAACAAAAATCTGTTAATTGAATGGTAAATAAAATTTACAGAAATCCGCGCAAAAGACAGAAGAATAAAAAAAAAAATAATAATCAATTATTGCTCAATAATTTGCAGCATAATTTTTTTTCCGTCTCCCTCTCTAATTTATTTTTAAGTCCAGTGTAAAGCCCTGAACAGAATCAATCAGTAAATCAGAAATGCGACTCGTAAAAGGCATTGACATCATGTACAAACTATGAAAGACAAATACAGACTACCTCAAGCTTATCAGTTCGAAAAGATAACGAAAACAAACTGAACAAAAACCAATTGACGATCTTGTCTTTGCTTTTGGCTAATTTCTTTGCTGATAACCGATAAAGAAATTTGTTCAATGGAAGGGAATATACATATATTTATTGGAGTGTTCGTAGAAAAATGAATATAAGTATGATTTAATAACAATTTTGAAAAGAATGAAGTGTATTTGTCACTTGTATTCAATAATATATTTATTTTTAAAGCGTAAATTGAATGGGATTGATGTATAAAATGTTTTTTGTTTAATAGAATAAAGATCAATAAATACTCTATTTCAACTAATTCAGAAACTTTTTAATGTAATTTGTAAACAAAAGTTCCAAAGGATACACTAGATTTTGTCCTCCAATATTTGATTGATATTTATATAATTTTGTAGTTTGTTATTTATATAGTAGATGACTATATAATAGGTAATTAAAACTTTATAAATCGAATTACGCGTTTAGTTTTAGTTTTCACAAAATTTATATATTTTTATTCTATGTAGAATGTATTTTATAATTTATTTAGGCATAATTTAAAACTTAAACAATTTTTTTTTTGGTTGTTGGACTAAAAATACTTCTCTTCTTTTATAAATATTTTTTGTTGATATGTATTTTAATTAAAATTTGTAATCTAAAAATGATAATTCTAACAGAATTGCATTTAACAATATTATTTATTTCATAAACTATAAAGTTTTTATAAGACTCTCGAAATATAAGTATCTTTCTTTAATTTCAAAAACCTTTATAAAACGAAAACAGATTGTAAATAAATGCTTGAGAAAAAACATATATGAAACCCATAAATTCAGAATAAAATCAAAAGGTTCTTCCTTATAATGTCTATTCATGTCTTTCATATCCAATAAAATGAAAAAATTCAATATTTTATAGCTTCACTTTTGTCTTTTTCTAATCTAATTTAATTATTAGATCACCTCTTTAATAATATATTCAAGTTCTCGATTACCATACGTGAGGAAGTGATATATATCAAACCTGCAAACATTAATTTCTTTCTCACCCATGAAAAATTTTGTGGTCTAGTCTAAGGCTACTTAAAAATTCAGTGGCATATCAAAGTGCAATTACATGGGGCACGTAGACCATAAAAACCAAAATGCATTGACAGACGGACTCACTCCCTTACTTGCTGACTGACTGACAGATGTTTATCAACAGCAAAAACTGAAGGAAATTTTTTATTACATTTCCCAAGAAATCAAAATACTAAAAAACATATGTACATGTATATGTATGTATATATGATAAAGCTCTTAGAGACAAGAATCATGCTTTAATTTCATTCAACGGGAATCGTCGATAAGAAATCAAGTCAAAGAAATCAATTAAATTTTATGACCAAAAGAATATATATACATACATACATACATCAAATAATTGTGGTTGAGAAAGAAAGGGTTTTCCTTTTTTGTTTTTTCGAGCATGTCAATCAAAGTGTCAATCGATGGGTGGAAAATCGTTGTGAAGGACGGAATGAGCGAGGTGTATTTTGGGGAGGGAGCAGAGCCAGACACTGGTAAGAAAGCGACAACAATTGCCATAGAAAAACTAGTTGTTATTTGTCGCCCATAACAATCTCTAAGTACCTACTATGTAGTGGAAGCAACAACTAACAATGAGAACTTCAAGTAACTAACCAATACAGTGGGTCAAAACAATCTAAAATAACTAAAACAATTAAATCTAAAAATATGTTGTTGGAGAATGTTGCAAAATACTTGTTTTGGATGAATAGTAAAGAAGGTTTAGAGGTTTACTGAATAAAATATCCTACTGAAATTCCTAGACACATGACATTAGTTTGTGATATATATATGTAAAAGATTTTAAGTTGAAAATTGCTCCACTGTAAGGAAGAATCTATCCGCTTAGTCTAACAGAAGTGACAACTTCATGAACTATTCAAAGTGCCTCAAACTGGCTGGTTGGCTGGTTGGTTGGTTGACTGGTTACTTCTGCAATCCCCTCAGGTGCAGTTGCTCTCTCTGTCTCTCTCTCTCTGTGCTTGGCATGTCCTGCACAACTATTTGTCTATATGTGTGTATGTGTGTGTGTGTGTGTGGATGTGGTTAGAGCGTGAAGTGCTTTGCCTTAGGTTTAGCTTAGGCTACCTCTTACCACTTGTCCACTGTGTGGCCTGTCAGTTGTCAGCGTTTTGTTGACAGTCTCTGGACTGTTGGTTAGACCAACACACAGAGATAGAGATAGAGAGACAGAGAGAGAGATAGACTGTGTGTGTGTGGTATGAATGCCCATCTAAAAACCAAAACCGAATCCATTTCGTTTTCATTAATAATTGAATCACACTGATTACCAAATTTGATTTAATTTTAAAGATAAAATTTAACTTTTCATCAAACTAATTATACATTTTCTCCTGCCTCTCTTTTCAGGTATGTTTCTATATGATTTTTCTCTTTGATTCTTCAACCGCAAGTAAGTCCTGCCTTGAGGTCAACAAACCAAAAAGTCACCCCTCCTCTCTGTGTTTGTCATAATCAGATTTTCAACACGTGGCCAAGTATTACTTGAAAACACAGAGAAAGAAAACCAAAACCAAAGACTAAAAAAGACCAACAAAAAAATTATTCTAATTTTTTGTTAATTAAATTTTGGTGTATAGGAAAGCCGCTTAAAATCATATTTTTTGTTTTTCCCATTTCTCAAACTCTCAAATTGTAGCCGCGGGACAAGGTGGACATGAAGGCAAGCGCCTATCAACAAATACCCTCCTCCAAAACAGAAAACACAATTTTCCCCCTCTCTCTCTCTCCATCTCTCTCTATCTCTCTCACTCTTCACCCTTGTTGTCTGTGTTGGAAAATTTTTTAATCAATACGCAACCTGAGGCTGAAAATGTTGATAAATATTTTTTTGGCGGCTCTAGACAGAGATATGAATTTTATATCATTTCGCTTTGTGCCTGAAGGACATTTCAGGGCATTCCATTTTTCTCTGATGAAAGTGATGATTGAAATGGAAACACAGCAATATTTATTAGCGCTGAAAGCTTGTAAAAATTTTAAAAATATTAATTGCATTTTTAGAACAGCAAATCTGGAAAGCCATTGTTAACATTTTTCAGGAAACTATTGTGGTTTAGTTCATCTGTTCCTCTAAAAAGTAAAATTTTTTTTTAAAAATGGCAGTAAATGTAAATATATTTGAATGGAGTTTAAATGAGGTTAACTAGTGAAAAAATAGACAGGCTTTATTAATACATAATTCTTACTTACATTTTCTATGCTTAGAAGAATAGAGTTAAAGAATCGATTTCCAGGTTTGTCATTCAATAGCAAGAAATTATAAATGACATCTTTAGATATCAGGCTCCACATTTACTAAAATATATTTTAAGCATTTAAACTATATTTTGAATTATATAGTCCAAGATATAATTTCTTTTTTAACGTAACTAAATGTGGTGTTGATTGACTTATTTGAATGTTTGCAATTAGGTAAATACACCTCCAAGTGCTGAGTTCATAGTGCTGCCTAATCTTTTTTAAATTTAATTTCAAACAATATCAATTGCAACAAGTTCTTTCAAAATATTCTTCTTGATACAAATTAGGCTTAAAAATAAAGAACTTCGTATTGAAGCTTTTGTTAAATCTGGATTGAAAAATTACCTCTTGGCCTTCCGGTTGAATCAATGTTTATATAAAAAATTCCTCAAATTTCCATTAAACAGGATGACCAATTAACGTTTCAGATTTATAACATGTTTTCCCTAGTCTCTTTTGGCTCGTTTCCCTCCATAAAACACAAAATTGTGGTTTCCCTTCAACCGCAAATAAAAAATTAAATCCTTAATCACATAACGTTAAGGCTCAAGTGAGACCCAACAACAGCAACACAGATTGAGACAGGCGAGGGGCAAGGAGTTGAAAGCAAAGCAGAGGCAAGGACTCACTCCTTGGAGATTTCTGCACTTGTGAGTCCAAAAAGTGCCTCGAGCAGAAAAAAAAAATTTAAGTAAAACAAACAAAGCAATGCACCAACAGCAAGAGTAAAAGAAGAGAGCACGTGTTGTTGTTGTTGCCTGTGCTTATGATATTATTGCACTTGTCACAAACACACACACACACCCCAGGATGGCTACCCCATAAAGTATGCAAAGTTTTTATGCCAAAGCGCAAATGAAAACAGCAAATATAAAACAAACGACACAACACAAACGTATACAACATGCATAGAAAGCGAGCGACAGAGAAGAAAGAGAGCGAGAGAGAGAAGGAGAGCATGTGTGTGTGTTGGCATCCTCTCTCAGGTATGCATTCAGTCATTGGCAAAGGCATGCCAAGGACCTCAACCTGAAAATATGTCAACAGAAGCTTTGCCTGCCTTTACTCAACTCAACTCAACTCGACTCGAAATCAACAGCAGCTCAAAAATCAAATTTGCACATATCTTTATTTGTATCTTCATCTCTGTCATATGCTTTCTCACTCTCTGTCTATCTCTATCTATCTATCTATCTTTATTACTCTGTATGTTGTGTATTGGAATGAAATGCATTGAAATGTTAACCAAAGAGTTATTATGGGTATGCATAACTCAAAGAGCGACAAAGATAGGCTATATTGCACCAAGAACCAGATACACTAAAAAAAATTTACAGTATTGTTAATAGCAGTTCACAACAGTGTTGGTCAATACTTATTGAAGATAATAATTATCTGATAATTTAAATAATCCAAAATTGTTTATGAATTTATGTTTGTATTAGAATTGTAAACTAAAACCAACTTCAGTTGGACTTATAATCCGAATGATAGTGTTGAAAAGTGGTGGAATATGAATTCACATTGAACAATGTTAATAAGATAATTATTTAAATATTTGCTCAATCTTGGAGTATCGATGCAGAGTTTGTAGTATAATATAATTAATTTGAGTCATAGAACTAATCCTTTTTCGTGTTGTAAAAGCTCATCTCTTACAGTTCGACTTTTACAACACTGTAGAGAATCGGTACTGTGTCATGATGAGTTCATTGTAGTCTTTAAAAATGTTTTGAATATTTTTGAAATGCGATAGCCTTGTTTAGATTTTACTTACAGTTAGTTTCTTTAACTGTATTGTATATAGACATGTCAATGTTCCGCTTCAGCCTTCTCATGATAGCTTCTGGTGGCTGCCTGGCAGCCGGCTTGTTGTTGTTGTTTGTGCTGTCATCGTTATTGCTTTTGGGAATATGAACTAAGCATAGGATGCCAAACACTCGGCTTTACCTACCTCTTCCTCTATCACGACCTCAACCATTCCCGTTTCCATGTTGCATGCCGCAATACTCCAATTCTCTCTCTTTCGCTCTCTGCCTATCTCTCTCTCTCTTACGTTTTCTACTGTTTTATACATTTTAATTTGACTTGCAGCAGTCAGTACGGTTTGTGTTTTGAGAAAGAGGGGTGGAGGAGAAGTTTGCGGCGAAACCTCTTTTGGGGTTTATCTCTCCTCTGTTGTTCAGTCACCGCAACTTGTCTCATCTCTTTCGCCCTTCATTCTCATTTCCATTCCATATCCATTCATTCTCCTGACATTTCGTTTTGTTTCACATCTATTTTTTATAAGCAGACGCAATTGTTTTGAAAATGAAAGGTTAAAAATGTTAAATGTGAGTTGTGTTCTGTTCTGTTATGCTCTGTTCTTTTTTACCATCTTTGCCTTCTTTTTTTTTTAACAATGGTGGGTTAAGGGTTGTAACCAGGAAATGCAGTCGGCAGGACTTCCCTTTGGGAAAACATTAACGAACTTTGTCAATGAACTTCCATATGGAGAAAATTTTCAAGGGAGCAGAGAAAAAAACAAATTTTGGTTATTAGTTTTAAGATTTTTTTAGGAGAAACTTTTATGCTAAAACTTAGTAAATATTTTGAAACTTTGCACAACTAAAATGAACTTTTTGAAATTTTAGGAAATTAAATACGAGAAAAAAACCGAATTTAAATATTTTATTTTCCGAATATTTAAAGAAAAATTTACCTAGCTAAAATAGTTATTTTCTCTAAATTCATTTACATTTCTTTACTTCTGTTTTCCTGAAAATTTTCTGCTGATTTTGGCAATTAGTTGAAAACTTTTACATTTTAACTAAATTCAAATAGAGCCAAACGCAAATAAGAAACACAACCAAAGATTCTTCAGTTGAACAAATTCAATTAAAAAGTGCTGACTACTCAGGGCCAGGCATCACAAGGCATTGACAGGAGCAAAGGATAACGCCTGTGAATAAGGCACACCATTAGGAACAGACAAAATAATGTCTGCCTTTAAGTGGAAAGGACAATGACAATTTCGCTTCTCATGTAATTATAATAAAAACGTGGCAAGGCCAAAAGGCCATAACCAGAAAATGGGATTTAGTAGATGATTAGGTTAAGATAAGATACCAAGAAGAAAAAGCAGAAAAATCAAGTGAATTAAGCATAAAGACGACTTAAAGATACTCTCTCTCTCTCAAGCTGAGAAGTAATTTTGAGTAAAGATTTTACCATAAATTAATCTCTTTCTTTACTTGTAATTCCAATCAAATTGCACTCTTTTAATGGTCATTTTATTATCCGAATCACATCAGATTTTCTTTATGTCAACATAATTAAAAATTGCTTGTTTTATTAAATTGCTGGGAATATTCGACAATCGAATCGCTTTTTTTTAACAATTCCTTAGTACACTTGGTTGACCCTTGAGTACAGGGTATGAGAAAAAGGAAGAAGAAAATAGCAACACAAATTATCTTAATGATAGACAGCATAGATATGGGAAATATTGTCAACATGTTGATGTTTATGATTTTGGTTCAGAATAGAAAAAGCTATCCACTTTTAATTCAATTACCACAAAGAAAACGAAAGATAGAAGCGTTAGAAATTAATGAGAACTAAATTAGTGTAGATTATGCCATTAAATGAAAGTAGAAGGAGAAGAAGGGAGACTAAAGGAATGTCCCTCCATCCCTTTATTCTTTTTCTTCTCTTTGTCTGAAATGATTTTTATTGTTTGCTTGACCTAATTTCTTCCTTATTTCTAGCCTCTCTATCCTTGCTCTAATGTTTGCAGGGAATTGCCCACAAAAAAAAAAAGGAGGAGCAAAAGAAAGACATTTCACCATGTTCCTTTCTCGCACTTCTTTATATACGGCCTTTGGGGGTAGTTGGTACACACAAAAATGTTGATGAAAAGCTTTTGTTCGTGGTTTTTCCGTTATTGAGCTGAAATATTTAATATGCCATAGTCAAAAAAAAAATAAAAAAATAGCAAAAAAAAAGAATATAGAATGAAACTAACTATTAAAAAAAAAGAAATTGCAGGTAAAATTCTGTCTGAAAAATGCAGCTTTTCTAATATAAATTTCTGCAATGTTCACGAAATTCTCTTCCCTCGTTTTTCTTTTGTTTTTTATCCAACATCAACAATTTTTCATGTGAAACATTTCTTCTTTTCGTTTCTCATTTTGGGCAACATTTATGTGGTCACTAAAGATAAGCTGAGATGACAAAAGAGTCAAGACAAAAAAAAAGGCATTGAGAAAAATAATTTCATAACGAAAATGTTGACCATTCAACACAGCCACCGACCGACCCATTGACCTTTTTTCTTCCTTTTTTTTTTTTTGGTTGAGGGGTAAATGGTCAACATAAATAACAGGAAATAAAGGGGGGTGGGAGAAAGTTGAAATACAACGAAGTTTTCATACCCTAAAAGCGATTTTTATGAACAGATTTTGAGAAATAAAAGATAAAAAATGGTTTGATATTTAAAAACAAAAATAATTTCGTTTTTAATAAAAATTTAATTCATCATTAAAACTACTCGAATGAAGATTTTTTTGACATTCATTCTGGAGGCATTTTAGTATAATTTCTGTATAACTTTTCAAAACTTTTTCAGAGCTTAATATAAACTTTGCTTGAGCAACCCCATCTTACAATTTTCTTAAGACACTTTCCATTCCATTTTCACCTATTATACCCTCTTTTGTTAGGGTATCAAACAAAACCATTAGGGGTGAACCAAAAGAAAAACTAATGAAAAAAACTAGAAAATGGCACAAAAGTCTGTTAAGTCACCGATAAAAGAGAAAAACTGATGAAAAATTGTGACAATTTAGGCAAAAGTAACTGGCAAATGCCAAACCATTCCATATAATCGATTTTGGTTGAAAAACATTTTTCAACTACCTTAATTAGATTTCATGTTTCGTACTTTTTCTTCACTCCTGTTCATCAAATTAAAACAAATGTTTGCCAAAGGTTGTATGCCACACCCCTAACACAAAAAAAAAACCGTCAACAAATTTAAAATTTCTGTTTAATTTTTGGGATGGAGGGAGGAATGAGTACAGAGCAGAGAGGTCACTTGTTCAGGTGTTGGCCAAAAGGTTTTTCGTGTTTACTCATTATGTTTTTGTTTGGCGGGGGGTTGGCAAATAAGTGGGTGCGGTGGGTTAAGTTCGAGGAGTCAAACCCCAAACGATAAGCCCCAACCAATTGCTTCATTAAGTTCTACCCTTAAAGCATTTTGTTAAATTTTTGATGGACCTTGTAAAAGTGGGATATAAATTTGTGATAAGAGGAGTTAAAAAATCGTTTTAAATTACTGGTTCTCACCAGTAATCAGTGATTATTTCCTCATTTATTCTAGAAACTATATAAATACAAATTTTATAGAATTTATTAAAAAAGAATTCAAGGACTAATTAAACCTCACAGCATAAAATTAAAACGGTGCACAATTGCAAACGAAAATCGGTAAAATATTTCAGGAATGTCAATTGTTTTACCCCTTCCTTCCATTAACATTCTTGTGTATAACTTTATTGTTCTTGTAAGTTTGCTAAAAACTTGTGACAATAAATTTATGTTAAAATGTTTTAATTGTATTTTGCATACCATGAGAAATGTTTTGATCCTCCTACAATATTTTCCATCAATCAAAATTCAATTTGCCAAATTTGATTAGAACTGTCTCAGGGTATTACCTCACTCTCTCTCTCTCGCTATATTTTTCATCCGCCTTTCCTTTTGCATTCTAATTGAAAAGAACAACAAATATTTGCCATAGGAGAGAAAAAGGAGAATGTCACTTAAAACTCAATCAACTGCAACTAACCATATTAAAAACAGGACTCCATATACGTAGACACAAAGTAAAGAGCAAAAAAAAAGAAAAGAAAAGTTAGAAAACAGTAGAAAAGTATGCAAAGCATAAGGCATCGGCTTGGTGGTACCCTATACAAAGCTGAATTACTGATTGTATGGTTATTAAAAATTTGAATTAAACTTTGTTAGGAAAGGAAAAGATGAGAATATATTTTAATATAGAAACTTTGGGTATAAGAAGTTCTAATTATTTAATCTATATAAAATGAGATGAAAGAATGGAATTTAAGTTAGTTTAGAACATTTTTTCAATTATTTTTCTAAACTTTTTC
Organism: Drosophila sturtevanti; assembly: GCA_018150375.1. Classification (NCBI taxonomy): domain Eukaryota; kingdom Metazoa; phylum Arthropoda; class Insecta; order Diptera; family Drosophilidae; genus Drosophila; species Drosophila sturtevanti. Next base: position 387,660 of record JAECWJ010000341.1, on the reverse strand, counting down.
GACTTTCAAGTTTTCATTATACCCATTTAACTCAACAGACTAAAGGGTATCAAAATTAGATGTGTATGCATATAACGCATACGCCATGTGGTGTTCTGTCTCTGGCTATGTCTACGTCGGCATAGAAAATAAAGAATGCAATCAATTTGTCAACGTCTCTACTATCCCCCTCTCACCCGCTCAAACCATCCCATAAAGCTACTACCCTCTCTAGTTGGTGTTACCAACCCATTTTGGCCGCCCTGTGTGTGTCATCACACACGTATTCCGGCAATTTATGTGTCGTCTCTGTTCTATTCTGTTCCGTACTGACGACTCTCTGACTTCAACTCTTTCTAGTAAATAAATTTAAAAGCGCTTAAAACCGAGGTGTGAGTGACGATGTTAGCACTGGCGGCAGCGGGCTGTCTAAGGGCGGGAGGCGTGGCAGCATGTCATGTCTCTGTTGCAATTTGGCTTGTTGGACGGGCGATGACTTGACAAAATACAAATATCATGCAGTTGGTGAGCTGCCATCAACTTAATCCCCTTGGATGATGACAAACGAATTATATATATATATATATAAACACACGTATATATATACAAAACGAATTTAATTAAAATTTTCACGCTTATAAGATTTAGTATAATTAAACTGAAATGGAGATACAATTTTCTGCATTATTATCATTTTTATTTTTCAAAACTTTAATTTTAGAGAAAGTTTTAATATGTTAAAAATTCAAAAATAATTTCTATGTTAAACAGTTTAGAACAGTTTTTAAATCGCAACATAATAAGATATGCATATGTATAAGATAAATTTTCTTTAAGAAAAATATAAATTTTATCGAACAGTTTAGTCTATCAGTATAACAACTCGGATATCTTTAAAATCACTTTGTATAAAAGTTTTATAAATAATAACAAACTTGTTTTCTTTTCTTTACTTTTGTACAATTTAAAATGCAATTTAGATTAAGTGTCAGTTGAATACTTCCCATTTTTTTTTGGAATCTTAAAATTCTTGTAGTGTCCCAACTGTTTCTGACAGCCTTTCGAATTATCAGCAAAAACAACTCATTAAAATGTGATTTTCCTTTAAAAAAAAAGAAAAAAAGAAAAACAAATTTTTTTTTTCTCTAATATCTCATCATTAATAACTCATAACTGAATGAACACGCTTAAACTTCAAGTGTTGTTGTTTTTTTTTTCCTTTTTTGCAAGACACCATTGAAAAATCGAAGAATATATGTGGATGAATGTGTGTGTGTTTGTTTGTATATATGCTGCTTAACTGAATGATTAATTCATTATATATTTATATGACAGAAGCAGATGCTGGAAATGATGAAGAATGAAAAAAAATAAACGTTTCAAGGAAATCCTTCAAGGAAAACAGAAAAGAAATGAAGAGAAAGATTTTGTTTTTTTTCCTTCTTATTTTTCTTCTTCTTCTCTGGCACGCATCATCTGTCGACCTCAATCTCCATTTGCTTTTATACACGTTAATATTATGCAACACCTAGAATGCCACAACTCCTCAACCACCGCCACCACCAGCTCCACCACTTCCTTCACCTTCTCTGGTGCCTCCATCTCCGTTTCCAGCAGCCTTGTCAGCTCTTGCAGCCCCCTCCATCTGAAAAACATCCCCCATAAATATGCATAGAAAATGCCTAAAAGTTAATTACCGTCAACATTTCTGAGTGGCAAGTGGATTGGTGTGGGCAACAGAAAAGTGGGCAAGGAAAAAGTAGGCGTTGATTTTAATTTATGGCAGACAAACTTTTATCCCATTCCCCTTAATTTTCTCTTCATCTAGTTACTCCTATATGTATATGTATGTGTGTATACATGTGTTTGTCTGAATCTGGTAATTTAATATTCATGACCGTGTTAAAATCAATGCCTAAGATGTAGCTATACGAGGGTAGACTTAACAGTTGACAATCATACATAAAATATAAAAGGCTATTTGATTTCTTATAATAAATTGGTAAAAAATATTCTTTTCCTAGCTAAACCTTAAAGTACTTGCCAGGATCAAATAAAATCTTGAGAAGGCAACTAAAACTTTAGTACATAATTCAATAATTGATTGTGCTTCCTTCTTACTTTTCATCCCACCCTCGTACAGGAAGTGGTTAGCACTAGAGAAGGAGCAACATTAATGCTACTGGTCTAACAATCTAATTAGCCATATTTTATAATAACGAGTCAAAGTGCTAAATTTTAATTGAAATTCTATGCCAGACCAAAAAAAAGGGCTGGAGTTTGTTTTTATTTTCTTGTTTCGGAGGTTTTCCATAAATCTCAGACTTACCCTTTTTCCTAACTCATTATTTGTTACTTGTTTTTTTTTTTCTCGCCCTTGTCTGCCAATAATTACCCCTATAAAATTTATGTTCTTACAGTTTTTTTGTTTTTAAAGAGGTGCGGGTGCTGCTTGAAAATGATTCACTGATTGGGAACATTGTTGGGCTTCTTTTTTGGGGAGAGGTTCTTGGCGAAAAAACATTTCCAGATACTTTTATTTTTGTCTTAATTTAAGAAGTTTATTTTGTCGTTTTGTCCATACATTAACATATTACCTGCAAGTAATATAGGAAAAGGAAAAAAATTCCTAGAATTTTCTACCTCGCGACAACCACAACAAATCGATATCCTGACAGAGGGAAAAGAACATAGCGTAACAGGATATCGTATCGTATGTTGTTACTTCCTCTCAAGGTACAAGCTCATACAGGTGGAAAATGCGCAAAAATTCATTGTGCAGAAAAAAGTTTTTTCCTTTAAAAAAGTAAGCAGAGAAAAAACACGAAAAAAAAACAAAATAAAAATAATGGCAAAGGAAAGGAAATTTCACCTGCCCAACGGCTGTTGCTTTTTGCTGTCTGCTTACCACCAAACGGGGCGTGGCCAGAAAAGTGTATTAAAATGTAAGGAAATGTGTTTGGTAGTTGTTTTTGTTGTTTTTTGTGTTCTTTTGCTCCACACACAGACACACACACACACGTACAGCTGTGCTCAGCTGCTTGGAAACAATGAAACAACAAGCAACAGAAACAACGACAACCACATAAAAACGCGGTAGAAGGTAGACAATTTTCAAAATGTTGCAGGAGGAGGAAAAATGGAGGCGTAGACAGAAGCTCCCCATTGAAGGGGGCATCATTTATTTTACATTGAACGTTGTTTAAACTATTTGTTACCCTAGAGCCAAACATAAGCATGATTTGTATAAAAGTTTCTTTAATAACTGTATGTTTGTCCAAGGTTTAATTTCAAATTTGATTTGTATAACAGTTTTTCCACCAAGAAAATTGATTTTCAGATATCTGTAAAATTATTTCTTTCATAATATAACATTTTTCGGCTTATGGTATTTATCACTATATTCTTTATTGTATAACGGTATTGTATAACGGGTCTAGTAACTCTCCAGTTATAGCCATTATATCAAAAATTTTGAAGTTATTGAATTTTTGAATTTATGTTGACGAATGTCTATTAAAGTTTCAACTGAAACATTTATAAACTTGACTTAATTTATTAACTAATCTACCCACCATTGATACCCTAACTTTTTTAGCTCTCCCCTTTTTGGTTCTAGCCATTGCGGTTTCATTTTATTTGCCAACAAACATCATTTGTTGGCCCTTCTCAAATTAGCCATAAAATATTAAAATTCAAATTGTTTTGCCGACTTTAAGGCGCAATTTTGGCTCATTTGAAAATTTGCATTTTATTGCAATTTGTTGTTGTTGCTTATTGTCTTTGATATTTGGCATCGCCTTTGTCTTGCACATAAATTCTTATTTGATGTTACTTTATTTTTATGCATTTTCTCGACATTTTATTACCATAGCATACCAAAAGGTATGGCAACTTTGGGAACACAGAATACTATATCTTATATATTTCTGTCTCTCTCTCTCTTTTTCTCTCTGCTGTCCTCTGTTGCTTAAACAAATGATAATTTATGCAAATGTCTCTAGTACTGAATAGATAGAAAAACTCGCTGAGGGCTTTCATTTTACTTTTGGCCATTTTTAGTTTGTTTTGCGCTTTTGGATTTCTTTTTTTTTTTGTTCTTTTTTGGTTTCGACATGCTTTTGTCATTTATTTTGTTTATCTCTTCTTGGTTCTCGGTTGCTAGCTATGCTCTTTGCTTTTTGTGTTAGGTATATAACAAATTATTATTATGTTTTATGTTTTATGCTGATCCAAGCGGCAGTAAATCACACACTCATTCAGTAGCAGGACCTTTTCTATTCTCCTCGGTTCATTCGGTTGCTGCATTTGAGTAATGAGCTGCTTATCGAAAAAGGGCAAAAGGTAAATTTCTTTTTGTGCTTTTCTTCTCATTTTTTCGCATTGGGTTGAGAGTTAATGACATGATTCCTTCTCTTTTTTCTCTCTCTCTGGTTGATGTTGTTTTCAATGAACATAAAAAATGCTGAGCTTAGGGATCAGCCAGGAGGGTGACCAATCCTATGACATGGATACCGATTTATGTGTTGTGGCAAGGATGTTTTATTGAAAAATATTAACATGAATGTGAATCATATTGAGCAGTTATTTCGACTAGCTTTTTAAGAACTTGTATAATAGTTTGTATAACAGTTTGTATGAAATTATGTATAACAGTTCTTAAATTAACGACATTTTTCAAACTAGTTCCTACAAAATAATTTTAAAAAGGATTCTTTTTGGCAGGCGTACGCTCTTAGTAGTTTGAGTATATAAGTAGTATCAGAAATTTCAACTTGTTTATTTAAAAGAAGAAATAATAACGATATCTATTGATTTAATTACAACTGGCTAAAACTAGTATAACAGTTTATTCTACATTTTTCTAAAGAGCCTTAAAGCAAAAATTTGTAAAAATATCTCAACAATTTTCCCATTGGAGATATTTCAATTTTCCTTTACTTGGCAAAAATGATTACATTACTTTTGCATGTATATACATATGTATGTATGTGTGTGTGTGTGTGTGTGTGTTTGTTGCCATTTGTGCCTTCTTTCAATTCCCTGCACTTTATCCCTTAAGTAGCCCCAATAGAAACTATAAATTGAACATTTATCTTGCTCTAAGTAAACTTTGGCCAAAAAGCAAAGTGGAGAAAATGTTTTACATGCCCTTTGGCTGACTGTCTCGTTCTTGCGACTCTCTCTGTCCCTTTCATTTTGTTTCTTTCGAGTAGATTGTCATCATCAAAATGGTCGAAAAGTGCAGTTACTTCTTCTTTTTCACCCGCTGTAACCAACTATTAACTACCGAAAACTAAACTAAACATGTGAGCAGTTTATTCTATAGTAGCTAAAATAATACAATTTTCCTCTAAATTTCCTCAATAGTAAAAACCATATGAGCTTCTCTATGCAAATTGTCCTGGCCAGGACAATCATCTACTGCCATCTTGCCTCGTCATCATCATCAGCATCACCCTCATCTTTATCCTCCTCCTTAGCGTCGTTTCTTCAAGTTGCCCACTTGAAGTTCTCTCTAACAAGCAAGATATCCCAGACAGCTTCAAAAGATGGCCAAGGATATGTTTGTTTTCCACTCTCTCTACTTCGTCCTTTGCGTCCTTTCTCTATATGTTTGTTTATTTGTTTACTTTTGTGCCATTTCGTATTCGTTTTTCCTTTTTTTTCCTTTCGTTACCATGAATATTTTCATATTTTTTGAATGTTGAGTTGCCTCTCTCTGTTGGCTCTTCTTTACCTTCTTTATCCTGGCAATTGTGTGTGGAAAAACTTTTGCTATCAACAAAATAAAACGGGAAAAAGAAGTGAACAGGACGCATGTGTAAGGCCATGTTATTTAATAGGCTTTTGTGTGACTTGGTACACCAAAATGGCACTGTGGTGCAAGATGTCTTAGACTAGGAGTAAAAATAAAGTCTGTGCTGGCTTTATAATAAAAAATAACGAAGCTATCTTTTAGGATATTTTTAATGCAATTTTTAAAATTATTTATTAAAGAGTTTCAACTCAAGTTTTCGTAAAATGTATACCACAAGTTTTTCCCAAAATTATATCTTGTTTTTGTCAATGACAAAAGTAGTTATCCAAAATTTCGTTCGGATTATTCTGGTAAGTTCTATTATAGGGATGTGTTCCTACAAAAGCTTAGAAACATAAAAAAAAATTTAGAAGAAATCCTAAAAATATTTTTTGAAAATTTTATATATGAGTTTCTTGAAAACTGTTAACACAATAAGTAACTTTTCAGTTTATTTCTTGAAATATATAGTTGAATATTTTGTCTGAAAATCTATGGCAAAAAAAATTTTTTTTCTTCTTGAAGTCTGTTTAAGTATTTACAAATATGTATTTTATCCAAACAAAATCATATAACTAAAGAATATTGTTGTAAGGAAATTTCAAATTATTTTATTAAATAGTTACAAACATTATGGGCTAATAGAAAATACAGCTGTGAGACCACTGTGCAAAACTGTCTTGAATGGTTACTGCTATTTCTTTGCCAGTTTTGCTCCATCCACAATCAAGCTCCCTCTATCACATTCTTGGAGTTGACTCTACCTCCCTCTCTCGTTCTCCTTCTCTCTCTTACTTTCTCTATGTTTGTTTTGTCTGTCTGGTAGTGAGTCCTTTTTGCCTTTTGAGTTGTCTACACATGTTTGCCTGTTCCTCCTCCTGCTTTCTTGTCTTGTCCCGCTGTCTCTTTGTGTATGCACAGTGGCTGCTGTTTTCTGTAATGCGTTTAGATTATTAAACATATTTTCTGATGCCTGACAAATGGCCATAGATATAGAAAGAAAGCAAAAAAAATGAAACTGACTGGGTGGAAAGGAAAAAGTTTTCACTTGAATTTTCCATAACCATTTTCCGCATTCTGTGTGCAAATATTGACGCCTTAATTTTGGCGTCTTGCAAGCAATTAAAAGCAGGCAACGGACATAAAAGCAACTTTAAGTGTTCAATAAAGAGCAGGGTAAATTGAAGAAAAACGGAAAACCCAAATAAGGGGGGGAATTCCCCTCTTGAACGTTATTTTGTTTTTTTTTTTTTTTTTGTGGAAAGGTTTTGGTAGTAAGTAGGTCAGACCATTAAAATTGCCATTCATCCCCTTCCCCCGTTTTGGTTGCCCACACAAAACGGAGATTTATGCGTGGGTGTTTCTTTATATGGTTTCCTGTTCCTTGTTTAATCGTTAAAGGGAATGTTTTGGTTTTCGGTTTTTGTGTTTTACTTTTACTAGTTAAACTTGTTTTATGGTTAACGCCACCTGCAACACGCCGACCGCGTCTGTTCTGCACCACCCATCACATGGTTCCTGCCACGTGCCCCTTTCTACTTGCTACAAGTAAACTCACTTTTCTTTAACTCTCTGCAGGAGGCGATGAGGAGCAAGTGGAAGACCTAAGAACTTTTCCTTGCTAAATGCTTTCTGATTGTTATTTTTCGTGTTTTCCTACAGTCTGTTCCCCTTCCCTTTTAGCATATTCTTGGCGTTACAATTATTACATGGTAGTAGAAGGAAACTTTTCGGTTTTCTGCAAAATCTGGTAATGTGGGCGTGTTTAGCACACACACACACACACACACACACAAACACACAACTTAAGTTCTTCATAATGACTTTGTAGCAAGAATGAATGAAGAATAGAAAAACTTTGGGTTGGGAAATTCCCCTTGCTCTCTAACTCTCTCTCCCTCCCTCTCTCTCTCGCCTTTTTGCTTTACCTCTCTTTTATATTCTTAAAGCTATGTTTCTTCTAGATTTAATGAAAAAGTTTGCTTCAAGGTGACAACTAATAATGAAAGACCAAAACTTTGTTTTAAGAACCAAGATTGAAAATGAGAGTTAAGTAATCGATTACTAGATTGCTCGAGGTGTGTTCCACAAGTATTTCCTTAACCCTATGACAGAGGAAACTGTTACTAACAATCAATAAAGTTATCCTTTTTAATAAACTACCTCAATAACTAACATCTTATATCGAAACTCAGGCTAATATTTTGTATTTGGGATCGTAATATCTTATCTCAGATTTTATTGTCAAAATTAGTAACTTTGTTTTGCTTATAGTAATATTTCACACTTTCTTTCTATATTTCTTCAATTGAAGTAGCTTTTCCTTTTTTTCTTTTTCAATAATATATCAGATTTATTCAAAACTTACACAAAATCCTGAAAATAGTTCCGTTTGATATAAAAGTTTTCGGTTCAATTCAAAATTTCATCTTAACCAGTCATGGACGATGATTTGGAGTTTATTATAAATGCCCTATCCATACCAAATACACCTTTAACCACCGGATATACCCATGAACAGCTTATAGAGATGCGCAGATCTTTTATAACATTACAAACCCTATTAAGAGAGAATCCCATGGCCAGAAAACAGATCGATAAATTTATGCCACCTATGCCAACAAGTGTAGCTGCAGCATCTCAAACTTCCGTGCTGTCCCGTTCCAAAGCCGGTGGAGATATTCCACAACCGGGAGTGAAGAAAGAATCGTTTCTAACTAGGATTCATGAGCAATTCAAATTGCCAAATCTATTATCGTCGAGTGATTCCGATTCGACTGATCGAGAGACTAGCACATCTCTGAGTAAAATCGTACAATATACCAATTCTTCAAAATGGAGCATCGATTATGGATTATTTGATCCAAGTGATGGTTCCAGTATGGCTGTAGTTCCATATAATGAACCAACTAAGGAATTGGTACGCTATGAACCATCACATCCAAATAATGATAATGATGATGGCTTAGATAGAAGTGATTCGGATACAACATTGGTTAAACAAGTTATATCCACTTCTGGGATATCAATAAGCATACCTATCAGTCTTGTCTGGAATAATGATGGCTATGATCCACAGAGTACGGACAGTGATACCACCTTGAAGGCCGATGGTCTTAAATACATATTAGGAAATTAATTCACTTTTTTCCAATTCTGCAAAAGACACAAAAATATGACAATAAATTTTAAGGTTTTGCTACATTTCAATAAAAATCTCATTACACAATTTAAATTTGTTGGTGCTCTCCTTCAAAGTTTTCCTCAAATTCAAATTGTGGATGATATTTACAGACTAGAGAAACGAAAGAAGTTTAATGTTTTTGATATTTGACATTTGAAACTATTCTGGAATATTCATACAACATTCTTCTAATCATCTTTAAAAAAATTCAAATCATTTAGGTTTTTGCATAAATTTGTGTACATTTTTTTTTGTTTAATCTATTCCATAACCTTCGAATCTTTGTGTATGTCAAATAAAAGCAATTGCATAAGAAATTGCTTAATTACATTTGGCAAAAAAAAAAAATTAACATAAATAAATCGCAAATCGCAGATAACCATTATTTTTTGTTAGCATACAAAATGGCGCCCTTGGTATAATAAAGCAATATCTATAATATCTATATATCTATATATTAATCGCTCGGCAATAAAGATATTCCTTTAAGCACTATCAAACAAAGTCATTGACGGGGAGGAGAGATTTGCTATTACATCTGTATGTAGTTTTCCTTTCGACAGGATTTCTACGCCCTCTTATGCCTCCCCCCACATTAGACTAATTGCTATGACAAAGGACACATAACAACAAGCAAACATTTTATGGCTAGCGAAAAATACCAGAAATGCCAATGCTTAATATGCATAACAATAAAACTGAACTTGACGACAAAAGAGCAAATAGGTAAACCCCATTCTGTGCATATACACACACCCACACACACACACATACACAACCAAACACACACATGGCATCTAACCTCACTCACTCACATCAGTGATAGGGAAAATCAAAAGCAGAAGCCGTAAAAATAAAAATAAAAAAAAAAGAAAAAAAAAGTGAAAGCAAATTGCTTAAAGGGCCCCCAGGACTTTGGAATTCAGAACTCACCTGTTCATTGAGCAAGGGTAAAAGCCACCCTCGCCAAATGCTAAAATTTCATACGAAATTAAATTAGATTTTTCGATAGGCAGTCACAAAAAAGAAGACAAGTTCCATATGTTTTGGTTGGACTGTCGATTTTTCACATACCCTTCTTTAAAGAAGGGTATTACAAAGGAAGCTTTATCTGAAATTCTTTTCTCTATCGGCCAAAGAGTTTTTTTCTTAATGATTATGAGAATTTTCGAAATATTATTTCGAATCCCTAAATTTTAGATGCCTTTAAAGGTATAGAGGTAGAGTAACAGATCCATTCAGCAGATATGTATATGGATAATAGAGTCATTTAAGACTTTACGTTAGTAGAATACTTTAGCTAGTAATTTACGGTACTTATCTTAAAATTACTAGCTACTAGTTTTTAAAGTTTAAGTTTTCGCAGGAACTATTAAGAACTATTCACCTAATAGTTCACCAGATTATAAAGAGTTTAGTATGCTTTGTTATTATTTAATGTATAGGGTATCACAAAAATAACAGCTAGCTAGGAGGAAATTGCTGCACGCACGCAAATATTGAAATGTCGAATTCAAAAATCCCCTCACCTCGAACCTTTCAAAAAAACACACAGTCAGACATGCATAGAACATTCATAGAACGCATTTGCCCAAAATGACCGCCGACATTTCACATAGGTATTTCTTCTGTCTCTCTCTCTCTCCTATTTTCTCTCTTTCTTTGTCTGTCTCATTCTATCTCTCCTTCGCTGAGTGGTTTTCTCTCTGTGTGCGCAGTCAAACGGAAATGTTGTTCAAATGCCTAACGCAAATGCGAGCCATTTCAATTAAATTTCCGTTTTTAATCACTTCTAACCAGACTAGTGTAAATATCCACATATACACATGTATATATATATATATATATACATATATTTACATATATATCAAGATTCTCTAGGGTCAGGGATGGGTTAACAGATCCTTCAATTTACCCTAGTCGAAAGCGGTGATGCATATTTTCACGCCTCTTGTAACTGTCATTACACTGTTTTATTTCATTTTTTTTACCGTTAATCTTTCTTAAACTAAAACTGGTCAATGATTACTACATCACATGCATAATTTTACACTGAAGAAAATCTTTTAAAATAAACTATATATAAACTAAGTATGACAACTCATTGCAAATTGATTTTAAATTGGTTTCCATGTTTGAAATAAGTTTAATTATTGCTCAAAGATTTATCTAAATATCAATCTGTTCTTTATGTAGTCTTTTATACACAAATAAAATTATAATTTATATATAATGATTGCTTTCTCATATTTTACATTAATCATCCATTTTTTTTTTAAATATTTAGCAACATTAATCAGTATAATCAAAGAAAACTATTTGTGAAAACTTGACAAAAAAAAATATACTTTATATATATAGCTTCTTCTTTTGTGCATGCCAAACTCATTAATTATGACAATTAGGCAATACCTTTGCATATTATACCGATATGTATATACTTTTCCGTTTAATCTCTACCCTCAAAACGCACGCGACACGATTTGAAGTCGTTAAAAGTGTACGCCTGAAAAAACTCCAAAAGCAAAAAAAAAAAAAATACAAAATAAAAAACTAGAGAACATGTAAAATTTGCCGTGTTGAACTTGCCGTCTGATTAATGGGTTCTTTCTTCTGGCATGTCATAAGCGGGCAGGTCCTGGAAAATCTACTTTCCGCCTGAAATCCTCCCCTCTGCAACCATCTACCCTTCATCCGAGCAACTTTACTAAGCAAAAGCGAACGCTGAGGGAGACCAAAGTGAAGGCTGGGCCATGTCGTCCAGTCAAGTATAATTAACAACTTTGTTGGGCTAAAGAAATTGCAAAAAAAAAAAACAGAATGAAAGCAAAAAAAGCAAAAACAGAAAAGGAAGGACGAGAATAAAGGTACTACAAAAAAAAAAAGAAGAGAAGGAACTCTGTTGCACGTTTTATGTAAATGATGTGTAAACACTAACAGGGAATGCAATGTGGCGGCAACAATGCTGTTTTATACCCTGTAAGCATCAGTTGTAGGGGTATGACTTGTTTAGTATGAGCTTCTTTATCAGCTTGATAAACAGTGGTTTCCGACTAAAGTATTTTTAACTCTTTTAAATTATATAAATATTATCATTAATATATATTCTCAACAATGGAACTACTATCTATTGATTGCATGTGCGATCTATTATTAGTTAGACTCAACAACTTTTTTAGACATGGAAGAAACGCAGTTGAGATAGAAGGGAATTATTTGTTGTTAATCTTATCAAAAATATGGTTCTTTAGTGGCTATAAATGAAACATTGTTATAGGGTATACTGATATTGTTTAAAATACATTGAGTATTTGGAGAAAATATATATTTCATTAGTCAAAAGAAATTGACTTAGAATATAGAACGTGTTATCAGTCAATCAACAGATATATCTTCACACAGATTCACTTGTATGACAAACATTAAGAGTAATACTTATTCTTTAGTTTTATAAATTTACCTAAAACAGGGTATGTCAAAGTCTTTATCACAATAAAATATAGAACATTTTATACTTTTAAAAGATTTTCTTTTTTTTTTTTTTTTGAAATACTCAATGCATATTTCGTGGCGCAAGTCCATTAAGGGAAAGAAGATGATGTAGATATGGTTATGACCAGAGAGAGTGAGGGGGCTGCAAGAAGGGTCAGTACAACGACACGTGTCGCTGCGATTTATTAGCATAATTTCTCTTCTTCAGGCTGTGCTCTACGGAAACATTAAAGTGAAATGTGTTGTTCTCTAAGGTAAAATGAGATTGAAACAGTTTTTCTTATTCTTTTTCTTTTCCCCAATTCAATTTCCACTTTCCTCAGAACTACTCGTACTTACCCACACACCCATACACACACACAGACACACTCACACAGTTTTAATAATCTAACATATATCTAACTTGAAGCTGTCGCCGCACTTTAAAAAAAAAAAAAAGCCACATAAACAAATGTTAAGACTGGAGGGTGAAAATGTTAGAGGTATAACATGTCTAGTCTTCTTCTAGTATCTTGTGCTATTTATGTCTCATTTAGTAGCACATTTGCTTCCACTGTGACTAGTTGGTAAATTAATTGGATTTGCAATTACATGCCATACAAACACACACACACACACACACACACACATACACACGACTACAACGAACGACAACTGCAATTCCACAGAAGGTGGCATAAACTTCTTACCCCTGCCAACCATTCAGCTCTTACCAAATTGAATGAGGGAAAAGCCCCATGCAGACAAAAATGGCTTGTGAATGAAAATGAAATGGCAAAAGATTCCGGTAACAATTAACGCTTGTGAATGGTTTAAAACCACTAGCGGAAATTTAAAATTTTTTTCTAAATTTAATCAGTCAAGAGTTGACAAGTTAGTATAAAGATTTATGGCAAAAAAATAAATAGAAAAGTTAAACAAGTAATAAACTTTTTAGCTAGGTAAATTAATTTTATTAATCTTAAAATTACCTTTCAAGTAAAAATTCTTTGTGATAAAGCTCAAATTTCAAAATTTATTTATGATTCAGTTTCAACTAATTAAAAATTTTTTAGTATGACGCAGATTTTTGTTTTAACAAGGCAAATATGAAAAATATAATTACATGCCCCAGCGATTTGTAAACACAGCAAAAAAAAAAAGAAGAAAAAAAAGGAACACACAAATATTTCTTGGAAACGGGAAGCAAACGAGTTTACACAGACAATAATAATCCAAAAAACATTCACCGATCCAAACAAAAATGGATAATGTTTATAATAAGCGGACTTGGATTTAACCTGAGGGGGGAATGGGATGGGTGGAAGGGATTTTCAGTCTGTCTGTCTGTCGGTCTGCCTGTCTGTCTGTCTGTGTAGCACGTGCAACCTTGTTTAGAGGTTTTTCTTTTCTAGAATATTTTTGTATAAATTTCTGTAGCTGGATATTGCAATAAAACGTTTGACTGAGCAATTGCAACAAGGATGAGTAATTTATAAATACGCAACTGATGAAAATCCCTTTTAAAATTCGCCTGCCACCCCTTTTTGAGTAACAAAATATATATATATATATATATATATATATATGTATGTACCTACATCCCTTCTCACCCTCAAACCTTTTTCTCTTTTTCTTCTTTTTCTGCGTTGTGATTTTAAGGTGGTTGGTTGTATACAATATATATATATATATTTTTTTCCATCTAACGGTAGTTAATTTTCACTGCATTCACAAAATTAAATCCTTGGTGCGGACTATTTGTCATTTCTGACAGTTCGAATTGCACATTTTCCATTGGGGGGAGGTTGAATTTGGTTGGAAAATGCGTCTTGTGTTGGGGTTGGTTGGGAAATAAGTTTCGATTTTTATATTCCCATTGCGTCATAACTTCTGTTTGGATATTGTCAACTGCAAAACGTTTTCTTTTTTGTTTTTTTTTTTTGCAATTCCCCTTGTGTTGTTGATTGTAATTAGACCTATCAGAGGAAAATATTTGTAAGCGGAGTTTAAGTTTGGGGTAGGGTAAGGTAGAGCAGAGCGAGGGTTGGGCGGGTGGTTACATTTTCTTGGTAAAGTTTTGTAAACTAAAGGAACAAGTTGAGGCATTAAGTTGATAGATCAGATATCAAATGCAAACTCACTTTGATGCGAAATAGTTGATAAAATTCTTTCAGCTAATTGAAAATCTTGAAAGTTAAAGTTTCTGGTGGAAAATTACTTGAAATTACATATTTTACAAGTTAGAGTGTTTTGTAATCTCATAGTTCAGGTATTCATTTTAATAAGATAAGTGAAAAATCTTTAAATTATACAATTTAAGTTATACAACATATTCTACGCTTGCCATAAGAAGAATGAATTGTAGAAGAAACCAAGCAGCAACTGCAATAAAAAGTAGTCGTAAAAACGCAGCAATTGGTTTCCTTTTTAATGAACAATAATAGAAGTGACCCCACAGCAAATGTTTTTACAGCCAGACAAAACATTGACACAGCAATTACTTTCCTTTTGATGAACAAGCGTAGAAAAGTGACCACTCAGCAACTGGTTTTCTAAAGAACAATTGTTATAACCGCAGCAACTGGATTAGCATACCTAAAATAGGAGTGAGGACAGTTGTACCAATCTTGCCCAAATTGAATCTATGGTACTTTATTCTATGTTTTCACTAATCTGTTGATATTTCACATAGTTGATCTAATCAGCTAACATTAACAGATTTATGGTCAAAACAACAAAACAAAGCCACAATGGGGGACAGTTTTGAAAAGATTAAAATCAAATCATCGGCCTTAAGCCGATTTAATGACGGAATCATAAATAATCAAACATAAAACATGAAATGACAAAAATAAAATTTATGCATTCGTAACATGAAAATCCTTTCAGCTTTAAAATGAGACCGAAAAATGGCAAAATGGAAATTGCCAAAAAAAAAGGGTGGCAACAGTTGTGAATCGAATCGAATTTCATTTTCATTGTCGTCCAATTGTTGCTAGGGGAATTGTGTATCGCTTTTTTGTTGGTTAAATGGTTGGTGGAGAAACGAGACGAGAGAAGATGGTGGGTGGCCATTGGCCATTAAAAAGTTTTGTCAAGTTAAATTACCAAAAATTGCAAATTGCTTGGATTATATACACAATATATATCTATGTATATGTATATGTATTGTATTATAGAAGGCAGGGCACTTTCACTTCCTGTGTGTGGCCAAAAGGATTTCATACACTCAATATAATTAAGGGCTCAAGGCCTGAGCCTGAGCCTGATCCTGAGCCGGTTCTCCCCTGCATCTTCCCCCAACTTCTCAAGTTCAAGTTGCATGTTGTCCAGGGCAACCCAAAAAATTTGTCGCTTGGCATTTTGTGAATTGTATGTTAAATTAAATTTTACCACAGAGACCGACCGAACAACCAACCAACCTCAGGATGAGTCCATAGTCCATTGTGTGGCTTTTTTGCCAAGTCATTGAGCTTCTATGTCTCTCTCTCTCTCTCTCTGTGTGTGTGTGTGTGTGTGTGTGTGTGTGTGTGTGCTACCATGTCCTGCTAGTCCTGCCACCAGGCAGATTCAGCTTGTGGCATTAAGCTGTCTGTTTGCTTGAGCTTGACAGATTTTTCATTTGCCTTTGGCAGTCACAGAAGAAGATGGATATAGGGAATGAGTCAGAAAGTTGCTGATTTTGGGGGCAAATTGTAGGTGGCAGGAGTCAAAAACTTTGTTTGTTGTCTGTTGGTTCTCTGGTCATGGATAGGCCAGTTTGCTTTTAAATACATACTATATCAAATTTGATTTTTAAACAACAAAATTAAATCAAATAAGGGAGCAAATTCCTTAACTTGATTTTTCTCTATATCTTTTTTTGGTATTTACATCACATATATGTCCAAAAATATTTTTCACTAATCAAATTAATAATAATATAAACTTTCTTTCATTACAGGTAAATTATTGACTTACTTTCCACATATAATGACATTTATTAAAATATTTCTAAAAAAGTGAGTTACAAAATTTATAAAAAGTCTTTATGGTAAGCATAAAGTGAATAGTTGTAGGTATGCATATTTCAAGTTTGATAGCTCTTGATTTAAATATCTTTATTGTGTTGTGTTAAATAATTTGAAACACAATTTATTGTCCAAGGAATTGTCCTAATGATACAGCAAACTGAACTTTTATTTGAAGAAATCAAATTCTTTCAACAAAATGAAAAGTCTTAAGATAGAAATTCAAATTTTAAGTAGAGAAAAGTGAAAGTTCTAGAGAGATGACTTTCTTAGCGAATACATTTAATTTCCTGAATTATAAATGCGAAAATTGTTTCAAATATTTTATTTTCATTGCAAATTTATTGCTTCAAGAATTCTTACACCCCATTAACGAATGGAAATTTAATCTAGAGCATCATAGATATATATATATTTGAAATGCAAAAGGAAGTCGTTTTAAGATTGGGTTGCTTAAAGAAGGCAAACCATTTTTCGAAAGAAAAAATTTACATTTTTGATTTGCATTTTTGGGTTTAAATTTAAATAGTTAAAGAACATTGTTAGGCAGTGAATAATGTTTGAATCGCATAATGTTCCTTTCAAAAATTATAAATTTGTATATTATCAAAGGGAAAAAAGGAATAAATGATTGGCTTAGAAATTTTAAATTATTGACTATCAATATATGCAAATCACATTTTGGAAATTATTAGGAATATTATGTTTATTTTATTCAAAGAATCAATCAACATTTTTTCTCACTTCTTGTACGGATTTTAGAACTAATTTGTTACTGTTTTATAACAAACTTATAGAATTAATTTGTTAGCCCCTTGTAAAATTTAGTAATACAACTATACCTATACTTTAATAATAATTTAAACTCTAATTGAATTGATTAAAATCCTATTAGTAATTAATACAAGTGCTCTTACAAATTGAATTACATTTTTGATTATATAAGCAAGCATTTACTTAATCGTATACAAGATACTTAATTAGATTGCTACTAAAAAAGATCAATAACAAATAAATATTGTCTCAATTTGAACATAAAATTTATTGCAGAAAATACCGTCCCTTAAATGTATAGAAAATCGCTTGTAAAATATATAGAATAGGCGACAGTAAAGTTCCATCAATATGTTTTGTATGTATTTGAATTGAGTAGAATAAGCAACTAAAAGTAAATTTTATTTGCTATTTAACTTCCTTTAACTAAAGGCCATTCATTGCAATCAGCTGATGACACTATTTGTGGTACACAGACACTGACCATAAATCAATAAAACAAAAGATATTATTACTCGTATATGTACGTTATAACAAGAGCTCGTCGTGTAGGAAACTCTCCGCAATGATGAGCAGCAGCGACTATTTGGTTGATTGTCATCGTTTAAACGGCAAGTTGGGGCATTTTATTTAACTGCTCGCTCGCTTCTAGAGGAGATTCACTCGTACATACCTACATACATTCAAAGATATATCCAAAGATACACGAACCAGTCTGCTTATTGTATTGTATTGTATTGTAGTTCTTGAGGAGGCAAACGTTTTAATTTAATAGGCGCGCAAGGAACACATGAGACTGAGACTGAGACTGAGACTAAGACTCTGACTGTGACTGCGACTGCCACTGCCACGGAGACCGGCAACCGAACGAACACACATAAAACTCAATTTCGCGTAAGTGATAAAAATGCAATGAGCATTCGCAATGAGTATACGCAATGAGTATACGCAATTCGAGTTACGAATGATGACGATGATGATGATGATGATGATGACAACGATGATGATGATGATGATAACTATGATGATTGTCATCAGCTGCTAGACGCCGCGAACAGACGCCTATGAATTGAATTTACGATGGCACCCCAAGTAGTTTTTTTTCTTCTATTTTTCCCTCCTCCTTTTTGACACATATATCAGCCATATATACAAATGTATATATATATATATATATATAAGAATAAATATCGAGAGGAGGGAACCATAAAAGTGCTGAAATCTGTGTCTAGCCGCACATTAAAACAGAAAAGGAAGCTAAAGGAGGAGGGGCTACACACAAATGTTCTTGTTTTCTATTTTAATTGTTTAATTTCTTTGCCAGTTTTTTTCTTTAGCACGAGGCCTAATTTTTATATACACTGAAAGAAATTAAGCAAGTGATATTAGAAATTATTTATAAAAGCTAGGAAATTATAATAAAACTATGAACAGAGTAAAAGACAATTTCTGGAATTGATATAGATGAAATACTTCATTCATAAAATCAAGAACAGACTTGAGTTCAAATAATTCTTTTCAATTTTCTAAAATTTACTAGAATCTAAAAAAATTAGATTTATTAAAAAACCCCGAAATTGCTGAAATAATTTATAAAATAAATCGTGAATGAAGTTGATTTAGAAATTTTAAATTTTTAAAATTTTAAAAACTAAAATTTCTCATCTAATAATTTTTCTTTGATCATCCACCTAACCTTGATATATAGAAAAATAAATATACAAAAACCTCAAAAAATTTTCCTTCTCATTTACCACTTTTTCGATATGAAAAATGTATTTTCTGTTAACGCTTCTTCACTTGAATATTTGTAATATATTACACACAGTTTCTTAGTGTCGTTTTTCCTGCGTATGTAGTATGTACTTCTATTCGTTTACAATTTTTCATTCGCTGAAAAGTGTTTCCATTAAAGAGTTTTCAGTGTTATTATCTCAACGAGTGCCGCGTTGTATATCTCGCTTCTTCTTTTCATTTTTGTTTTTTTTTTTTTTTTGCAACGCCTCATGCAACTTTCAATCATCATCAATTTCACATCAAAGTGTCGCCCACACAGAGGAGAGAAATGAGTCTTGTCTCTTTGGCGCTTGGCTTTTTGCCTTTTGGCGTCGTAATGACGAGATCATATCGACGACAGCAACAACAGGGAGTCGTCGAAGTCATCGTCGTAGTCAGAGTCACCACTCAGACATGACATGCCCTTCCCTTCCCCTCCCTTCCCTTTCTTCAGCTACTCCAATAGCTTTCCTGCTGGTTTTCTGTTTTTTTTCCTGTGTAATCGTGAGAGCCTTGTTCGTTGCGCACTTTTCAAGTTCAATTTCAATTTCGACTTGGGTTTTCTTCTTCAATTTTTATTTTTATTTTTTTTCTTTTCTTGCAAATCAATCAGACAAGCGAGTCAGGGAGTCGGTTTAAATGACCAGCATGGATAGAGTTGGATAGTTGGTTAGTTTGGACTTGTCATATTTCCTGTCTTTGGCCAAAGTGTTGAATGAAAGTTTATTTTCTTTATTTTATGGTTTATTGATGGGGCAGGAAATCGCACTCTATTGCCTGCAGGTCAAAAGTTTCTCAGGCTATGGAAATTATAGCCCTAAGACTGAAATTGCAACAACAACTGTCAACAAAAAAAAACCTTTCAGAATTACCCCGATGACGAATTTGTCTCTCTCTCTCTCCCTTTCTGATGTTCAAACTGTTCGCTGGAATTGACACATTTGTCGAAATTTTCGATAAAAATTTGCCTGCGGGGCGGGAGGAACTGTGACATAATTGAAATTGACATATTTCAAGCGACAAACGAAAGTAAAAAAAAAAAAAAAGAATAAAAAGAAAATCAATCGAAATTGCCAAAGTAAATTTTCAATTTTCATCAAGGCATTGATTTGCTTTGATTCTCATTTTCATCATCGTCATCACTTTGGCCTTCTTTTATTTACGATTCTTCTTTGTTGTAAAATCAGTCCTACTGTGTGTAGGGGGGAATGATTGAGGAAGTGGTAAGCGGAATGAACATAGAGTACGGGAGGGCTTAGGCTTGTTGTTAGGCTTTGTCTGTCGATTTTAAGCGCCTTTTCTGAGTGTCCATGGTTTTTGTTGCTATGTTGAAGGGCGCAACACACATACATACATACATACATATACATCACACAGAACGCGTTGAGCCTTGACGTGGATTTTTGGCAGCTTTAAACGGATTAGAAGCCTGCGGCGGATGAGAACGATGATGATGCCATCCATGACTGCTACTATTGCTCCTGCTAATGTTGATGGAAAAGTTTTAAATTGTCTTCAAGTGGCGAGAAGCGAGTAGCAAAATGTCTAAAAAAAAAAGAAATAAACTTTTAAATGGAATCAATTAAATAGTACACACCTCAGCTAAACTGAATTTTAAAGATAAATCAATTGGAATTAACCAGCAGCGAATATGTTACCAAAAAAAATTATCGAATTTGTAACTTAACTAGATCAAATCTTTATAATAAAAACTAGCAAAAACTGACGAGTAGCGAGTCAATAGCGGTAAAAGATAATTTACATGAATAAATAAAGAACGGAACTAAACTAAACAAACATATACCGAGTAAGGTAGACATTTTATTCGATTATTCAAGCAATCAGTTAAATGGGTATATGTTTAACCAATTTAACAATTAAATCTGTAACTTAAAAAATGTAAAAATATTCTTACTGTTAGATCTTTGTTCATTTTATTGAGTACGCTCTTATGATTTTTTCCCTCCTCCCAGTTGGGTGGGGTGGCTGACTCAAAAATAATAATAATACCAAAGGCAATGCAAAATATACAAATTTTGTTATTTGGGCCGATTTTTATTTATTGCATTTCTTATTGTTTCTGAATTTTCAACTTGCAAAAGAGAAGTGGCACAAATTTGCAGTAAAGTTGAGGTAAAGAAAAAGGGACGCAAAGTTAAATACTAAAGCATACCATTGGGCGCAGATGGAAGCCTAAAGAATAAAAATGAAAACTGGACTTGCGCTCCTAATGAGCAAGCAAGCATGTAGCAAATTGAAAGTGGGTTAAAAGCAGTATGAAATGGTCGAAAAAAAAAGAAGAAAAATAGAAAATAAAATGCGCATATTAAATTGTTTTACGATGAATCGGTATCTTCATTATTATCCTGCTTCTCCTGCGAATCGGATTTGGAACTCTTTGTAGATTTGGTGTCGTCCTCTTTTTCCGGATCCAAAAGATAGTTGTATTGTAGTTCACGCTGATCACTCTTAAAATTTGATTTTAGCTCGTGTTTCAATTGCTTGATTAGGCCCAAACGATATTCATACCTCCGTTTTAGATTGCCCATCTCCTCTCTATACTTCTCTTTGGCATTTCGTAGTCTGACTGCGTTACTAGTATTTCCAGAGGGTTGCGCATCGCTGCACAATAAAAACAATTTAACAAAAAAAAAAATATGAATATATTTATATACCTCATTTATTATCAAAAACTCACCTGGCTGTCTGATTCAATTTTAAATTCTTTTTAAATATTTTAAATTTAGGCCAGGACACCCTTCTGTTCTTTTCATAAGGTTCGTCTCTAAGTTCATTTCCTTTGAAAGTTTCGTCTGTTTCGGCTGTAATTTTATCCATTTTTATGGATTTTTTTTTTCGTGGACCTTCTGCAAATTTCAGCATCTCTCTATATGAGTCACTATCTTCGTCATCTTCTTTAGGGAACAGGGGTTTTTTCGGTTCTTTAGAATCGTCTTTCTTTTTAGAATCTTCTTTCTTTCTAGAATCGTCTTTCTTTTTAGAGTCGTCTAACTTTTTAGATTCCTCTGTCCTTTTAGATTCCTCTGTCCTCTTAGATTCCTCTGTCCTTTTAGATTCCTCTGTCCTTTTAGATTCCTCTATCTTTTTAGCTTCCTCTATCTTTTTAGCTTCCTCTATCTTTTTAGCTTCCTCTATCTTTTTAGCTTCCTCTATCTTTTTAGCTTCCTCTATCTTTTTAGCTTCTTCTATCTTTTTAGCTTCTTCTATCTTTTTAGCTTCTTCTATCTTTTTAGCTTCTTCTATCTTTTTAGCTTCCTCTATCTTTTTAGATTCGTCTTTCTTTTTAGATTCGTCTATCTTTTTAGGATCGTCTTTCTTTTTAGATTCGTCTATCTTTTTAGATTCGTCTTTCTTTTTAGATTCGTCTACCTTTTTAGATTCGTTTATCTTTTTCGGATCGTCTTTCTTTTTAGGATCGTCTTTCTTTTTAGGATCAGCTTCCTTTACAGTTATATCATCGTCTTCTGTTTTGGTAGATCGATCGACACTTTTCTTTTTCTCTTCTTCTTTGGGCTTCTCCGGCTCCTTTTTGATCTCGCTTTCCTCTTCCTTTTTTGCTTTAACTTCAGTTTTCTTCTTTTCTTCTTTAGGCTTCTCTGTCTCTTTTTTGGCCTCGCGTACAGTTTCTTTACTTTGCATAGTCTCTATTTTCTTTTTATCTTGGCGTGGCGCTTCTGTTTTCCTTTCAGATTCTTCCTCTTTTTTGGAATCCTCCTTTGGTTTATCATTTAAGTTTCCTCCAGTAACCTTTGGTGTTGACTCCACCACCTTTGCCTCATTTGGTTCCTGTTGCTGTTTAGTTGGTTTCGGTTCCTTACTAACTTTGGCCTCTTCCATGTTTGCAAGTTGAGATTTTGTTTTGTGTTCGGAATTTACAAATACATAACGGAAAAATAATATGAGAAATGTTTTTTTTTTTCAAGAAAATTGGATAGACATTTCCCAGCCTAATTTGACCCTCTTTTTGACTAACAAACAACAACAAAAAAAAAAAAAAGCAAACAACTTTTAACCCTTTGAGCCTGCGGCATTTTAAGTTAACAAATCAAAGCGAAAACAAAAAAAAACAAAACTTTGGCCATGTTTTTGCCCTCAGGTGGGGTTTGGCAAAAATCAAAGGAGCAATCCTTATCTAAAAGATTCATTCTCATTTATTAAGCAGAGTTTGGAAATTATTTTGGAAAATTTTTATTCATTTCGGTTTTCTGACAGCTGTGACTATAAAATTTTAATAAATTTTATGTTGCAACATTTTGGCGCAACGAATGTGGCATAGAAAATGACTTTTTCTGTGTCTAGACAAACGACTTTGAAGAAAATTGAGAATGAGGACAATGAAGAGGGAAGAGGATTGGATTTTGGGGATGTTGCAGCAGTTGTGCCCACGTACTTGTCTCCTCCCTATGTGTGTGCGAGGATATAGACTCACACACACATATATATATATATAGACGATATGTAGACTGAGATTTTTCACTACAGTCTGTTGCCAGATTCCTTTTTTTCCGTTCCTTTAGCTATGGGCCTCGACGTGTAGCAGAGATGAAAACATGGTCTGCATTTGTAATAAGCT
The DNA here is from genome assembly GCA_018150375.1 of Drosophila sturtevanti. Taxonomy (NCBI): domain Eukaryota; kingdom Metazoa; phylum Arthropoda; class Insecta; order Diptera; family Drosophilidae; genus Drosophila; species Drosophila sturtevanti. The sequence goes on along the minus strand of JAECWJ010000341.1, from coordinate 364,069 downwards.
TTTCCGTTCGTTTCGATACTAGCCATAGCATAATAGATAGAGTGGCTAAAATGTTGCAATGGTTTAGAAAAGTAAATTGGATTACAGAATCGAAATGGTTAGTATCCTTTAGCTGTCGAAAACTACAAATTTCTGAATAGGATTTGAGGAAAATCACCAAAAGAACGTTAAAAAGCAATATTGCTTGCAATTGCTGATAAATGATAACGATAAAAAAAAAGATAAATTTGCCATAAAAAATACCTAAGTCAGCAAATATTTAGTTAGGATCAATTTATAAAATAAGGAAGCTGAATGCCAGGAAAAATAAATGATAATAATAATAAGTAGTTAACAAATTAACCTGCATATAATAATAATACCTATAAATAGACAAATAGTTTCAGCAAATATAATAAACACGAATGTTATCTCTAGAGATAAATTATTTTAAAAATATGTTGAAATTATTTCTATAGTATCAAAATTAACAAATTAAAAATGGAAATGTTGCATATTCGCTAGGCATATTAAGAACATACCAAGAATACACTTTTCTTCGAAAAGCTGAATAAGAGCAGCTGTAACAGCTGCCAAACATTAAACACAAAACTTTTCTAAAAAAAAAAAATCCTTTAAAAACAAAAAATAACTGCTATGCCTAGACAATATTGAATTGCAGTGGTTAGGGGGAGGGGAAGGAATCCGTCGCCCCCCATCTCTACAAGTTGGCAGACCAAACAATTGTTTTTGTTTCTGATTCTACTTTCTGTCCCACATTTCCCATTTGACCAATATATCGGCCGTTTTTTTTTTTGTCTGTGGCAATTTCTAACCAATTGTCAATTGTCAAAACAATTTCAATTTATTTTCACAGCCATCAAAAACGCGGGGGTCCAAAGCAACAAAAAAAAAAAAAAAAGTTTTCAGCCAATTTGGCCACAAATATTGTCAGAGGGCCAAAATAAATTTACATAAAATAAATAAAAGCTGCAACATTTGTTGTCCCAGGCAATTAAAAGCCTTTCGTTTAGCTATTGACTTCTCTGGGGGGAGATAGAAAATGGATGAATGACTGGCAAACAGTCTATTATAGAAAACCACAAAAGTATCGGTTTATTATGAAGGATATTTATTTTTTTATTCGAAACGAAAGCCAAAATTTTGGATCACGATTCCCTCCCCATCATGATTTACCCAAGATACTCCATTTAACGTAAACTCCATTCATTCTCCAATAGTTTCAACGATTACAAATATTTGGAGAATTTTCCCATTTCCTCATCCCTTTGCCTACGTAGTCGTCTCTCTTGTAACTCCCTCGTAGTTTGTTCATCCCTCAGCATTTCCATTTTCAATAGTTTCTTAAAAAGTAACATTTTCCTTTTAGTTTCCGGTGAACTAATATCGGTGCTAAATTTTAGAGGCAATTTTTGTTGAGTTTGCCTGCGTTTAGCATTGGTTTTCGCCTTGGTTGCTGCTGGTAATCTGCAAGATGGAACAATAAAGATAAAATTATATACATATTCGATTTACGTTTCCACTTTAATCAAACAGAACTCATTTCCTTAATTATTTTATTTTTATATTCAGTATGCAAAACTTACATTCTTTGATTTTCCATTTGAGACAATTTGAATTACTTTTGGAAAATGAAAGGGGTCCACGCTTGTTTTATATGGTTTGAATTTTGGATCTAAACTGAATAAAACATTGCTCCGATTTGACAAAGAGAAAGTCAAGGCAAACTAATACATAATTATGAAAGCTTTAATTTCTTCTTTAAATGTAGAAACAAAAAAAAATCATTTTTTCCCCCTCTCCCCACCTCAAAAATGAAGTCATTATATAACCAAATTTCAAATTCAAAACAGGCAAACGACAATGGAGCACGCAAACAGATAAAAGTAGCACCGCAACAGGAGTGTGTATAGCGTGCAGCGCATTGGTTAGGAGACGGTAGACGGGGACGGTTGCCCTTCCGTCGGAATCGGTAGCGCCGATAATCAATTCCGTTTCCGGCTTAAACATTTTGCTTGCTTTCATGCTGCTGCGTGACCCTAAAATAATCCTCCACCTCCCATCCATCACCACCGTTTGTTAAAACATAAAACATAATAATTGTAGTTATAATTTTTTCCATGTGGCTTTTCTTTTTTTCCTCCATTGGTTATTGAAACTTTTACTTTGAAAGACTCGCGTGTCACGTCAATATGTGGGCGGTCTTGCATGTCAACATTGTGAAAAGAACGTGTTGATAACTAGAATTCCCCTATTGACGAGTTCATTGGCACATTGATTTCTAGAGCGGATTAGCTGGCAAATGCAATGAGAATTGGGTAGTAGTCTCTGGTGGGTGGAAATGCGGTTAGTGTGACACAATGGGGGTTAAATTAGCGAAGAAATGTATGCAATGTGTGGAGGAATGCAAAGAGAACGTGTGTATTGGCATTTACTTTTATAAAGGAACTTGAGAAAGGTTTGAATCTAATATATATTTCATTTAACAGTTTTATTAAACAGAATCCATTTCAGAAATATTCATTTATACAGATACAATATAGATACATACGTAATATAAGGAGTATATAAACCATGTATAAATATTTTTATTTATTTAATTTCATATATTAATTTATATTTAATTATAAATTTGATTAGAATCTTTTACTTTTTTAGATTTAAAACAAATTTATTTTAAATATATATTATTATTCGTATCCACAATTTCGGCATTTTCAAGTTCCATTCCCTTGTTTATCTAATAGAATCTGCTCTTCTCTTCTTGTATTTATTCTTGAATATCCTTACATAATTTACGGATTGATTAAAGTTGCCCAAAGCTATTTAAAAAAAAAAATTAGAATTTTTCAGCTGCCTTAACGACGTATGGAAAAGGTTCTGAAATTATGAATGGGTAAGGGTTCATTTGCACCAAAGTTAGCCTTTGTAATTATAGAGCGTGGACTGCCCTTGTGCTGAAGCCAAGATTTCCTAAAAATTAAATAAGAATAGTTAAAAAAAAAGAAATATAATTTATAAAAAATCGATTCAGCTAACATTTCGGCAAGCTTCTCCGAATTGCCCTCAATGACGCCCTTGACTGTGCCTTCATCAGTATTCATGCACCAACCATGAACGCCCAATTGTTTGGCCTTTGATTGAGTATGCTGAATAAAGAAAATTTATTGAGAATTTAAAACTCATAAATGTAAAAACAAAATTCAAGAACCTACCTTACGAAAGTATACACCTAAAAGTAGAGAATATATATATATATATATATAGAAAGTCAATTATGTTGAAGTGCTTATTACATCTGCGATTTCAACTTACCCTGAACTTTACCAAAGACCTCAAAAACGCTGCTAAAAATTGGTTTAGTATCCTGCGAACCTGATGATAATGTCGACATGGTTGAGGCCGTTGCAACTGAACCTTTCACCATACTTGGTGTCGTTAATTTGGGTGTTTTCTTAATTTTTCGTATCATTTTTTTTCTGTCATCTGTTGCCAGTATGTATGTAATGTATGGTAATAGAATGATTTCTATATCGAATCGAAATCAGAAATCTCATCGACTACTTTTCTTCACAGCTTTTCGCTCTATCTCTTTCTATTTCTCACTTCCGCTTCGTTAAGTTTAAGCATCTTCACAGCTCAAAAAAAAAAAACAAAAAAACAACACAAGAAGAGAAGAAAAAAAAAAAGGTAAAGAAAAATGGCGAAAAGTGTTTTACTTTTACGAGTGTCGTCGCCGTCGTCCTTCCTCAGTTTGAAAACTTCAATAAAACGTTTGACGCGCCGCCGCCCAGAGGCAAAACTGACATTTTCCATTAAGTGCAGACACTGGCTACGGGGGCGCAACGAGCAACGAGCAACGCGCTTACCGAAAAATGCCAAAAGCTCATTTCGAGGTTGCACAGAGAAGGAGGGGCCAGAAGCTAGCTAGATGGTGTATGGGGGGGGATGGGAGGTAGGTGGGTAGGGGAAGTAAACGCTTCTGGTTTCTGGTCCGAACTTTTATTTCCCTGGGAGTTTTGTGGTTATGATGTTGATGATGTCTTCTCATACCATTCGCTGACGTCTGTTGATGCCTCTCAGTCACGGCAACTGAATATTATAGTCGGCTTTTAGGCGAATGAGGAATATATTTGTGAAATGTATACCTTTTAAATGAAATGTTTGGTCTAAAAATAGTCTTGTTACGTATCATCATCTTGATATATATTTTAGATAAGTTCCCGTATATTGTTAACTTTTATTCATTATTTTACATACAAAGTTTTAACAAATTTAACAAGATATATCTTGTTAATATATCTCCAACCTTTCGACTTGATCAATGCAGACCAACAGTATTGCCTTTAGATGGTCTTTCTTCTGCACTCTAAGGAACAGCGAACTCAAAGTGTCATCAACAGGCAGTCGATGATGGCTGCTGCATTTCCTCTGAATTCCCCATTTCCTTCCCCCTTCCCTTTTCGCCCCTTTCTGTCAGTCAAAAAGGACAAACGAGTTGCATCCGCATCCGATGTTTTTCGGCTACTTTTCTTATCATTTGCAACAAGGACCAAAAGTTTTGCAACAATAATATTTATTTTCTTAGAAATATGCTTAGTGCCAGTGACTTGAGTACGTTTCGTATCTTGAACTTTTCGCAAAATGCAGCCAAATGTTTGAAGATGAAAAGTAATCAAAATATTTTCCCAAGCTAAATTGAAAAATGACCAAAAAATAGAAAGAAGAAAAGAAAACTTTGAAGTTCTTCTCAAAAGTGTTTAACAATGACACGAGCAAAAATGAAAATTAGATCAGACAAATTGACATTTATGCAATTTGTCTGCCAACAGAAAAGCCAGGAAAAAAAATAAACTGAAATGGTAAATTGGTTAGAATGGTTTTGTATTTTTTCTTTCACAAAATTTCCATCTAATTTCCATATGCATTGGCAGCGAGCGAAAGCGAAAGGCAAACTCATTTGCATAGCAATTTCGGTTAGAGAAAGAAATATGGTTTAACCCCCAAGTGTGCAATAAATTATGAAGTCCAACCAACAAAAAAAAAAAAGAACTAGAGGAGAAAAAAGTAGATAAAATTTTTGTCCTTTCCTAGTTGTCGTCGGGGGGGGAGGTGTCCAAGGTGTTAACTTGGCTAATTTACATTAGGGTGAAGCAAAAAAAAGAACCGCCAAATAAGTGGATACCTCACCTCAGATTCAGTACTCAACCAATTTTCATTAAAGCCTTATAAATTGTTGTTTATGTCCTTCCAACCATTTCGAACAAATAGCACCTACTCTTCCTTCTCTTCCTCATCCTCGTCCCTCATTTGATATTCATGTTTGCCACAGCAAAAACTCCTTTCCCGGGTGCCGGATTGCATTTTGCCTCTCGCCTTCGCCCTTGCCCTCGCCTTTGCCTTTGCCTTTTAATGCCTTTGCTTTTGTTTTCCGTTAATAAAGTTTGGCAATTATCTTTGTTGCCTGTTGCTGCTGTAAATAACTGGGATTTGTAATGGAGTAAAAACACAAAGATAAAATTGGGGAAAATTCTGAAGATAAACCAGAGGCAAAGTGAAAATGAAATGTTAAAAGAGCAGGACCAATATCTAGCTCCATTGTCATAATGTTTATCTTAGCTTAAAGTATACTTTACTACGTTTCTTATTATGCTTAAAAATTGTGTATTTTGTTTTATTCAAAATTTAGGGTTTCATATAATAATCGAAAAGAATTTATATATTGTATATACGAAGTTGCTTATTCTGATGCAAATTTCTGTAAATTCTGCCAATTTCTATTTTCAAAGGGTTTCCAAAATTGAATTTATTAATAGTTCCAAAGGTTTTAACTCTATCTGGTTAGGGTCTTTTATTTCGATCAACATGGAGATGCATTCACACCTATCAGAAAAACTTTAATTCGTTCAACTCATTTGATTATCACACTATTTTATATGCAATTTTTTATATGTTTTATAAATGATATTCAAATATCAAAAACTTCAATTTTTCCTGCATTATTTTTAAAGAGATATATATTTTCAAGTTCCTTAACTTGGACTTTAACAACTCTAGATTAAATTTGATGTGTCTGTCTTCCTGTCGTCTGTTCCTCATTCAATTTAATAAAGTGAAAAATATGTGTGCAGTTGTGTGAGTGTGTGTTTATCTGTATGTGTGCGCGTGTCTGGTTGTAGGAGAAAAAAGTTGTGACATAAAACCTGTCCCAATATAATTGCATTACACCTTTTTGGCTTGGAGCAGAAGAAAAGCTGAGCCGAGGAAAAGCGTTGAAAAATGAAATAAAAGAAAGAAAAAAACTCATATACAGCCAAAAGCCGCAGCAAAAGCCAAATAACCACAGACCACATTCAGACCGCATTCTACTAGATATCAAGAGAGAGAGAGAGAGAGAGAGAGAGAGAGAGAGAGAGAGAGAGAGAGAGAGAGAGAGAGAGAAAAAAGAGAGACCAGGATATAGGATTCCAGAGACCCAACTCAAATGTGAGACTTTTCATATTTTCTACAACTTATTCGTCAAGGCGTGAACTTTTCCTTTTTTTCTTTTTCTTCTTAATACCCCACCTGCCCCTCATCCGTCATTGCTTCGTTGTTGTCGTTGACAGCGGTTAGAGTGAAGTGAGGTCTATGACGATGGAGTACTACGAAATCCTTTTTCTTAAGCCAAGCGTGCACATACTTCAAGTGTGCTTAACCCCACACCACACAGCCACGCCAAGCCATGCCATGCCAACCCGAACCCATCCAATCCTCAATGTTTGATGTGGTCTATGCACCACAAATCACCAGGGCGGTGTCTGGAATTTATGCTACTTCTTGGCCCTCCATCTAACAATTTTACCTTCTACTACTTCCACTCTATATCTCCGTGTGTCTGGCCCGCCTTAAGCCTGACACTGATGTCTAACATTTGTTGCCTCTTGCTTCATATATCTATATATATATATATATATATATATATGGCCAAAAACCCATTCAAGCATCTCACACTGAACATGGCCAGCCATTAGCTCGTATTTTTCTATATACTTTTCTATATATTTATATATATTTTTTTTCTTTTTCTTCTCCTGTTGGTGTGTAAATATTTTCATAAAAATTATTTCACGCTTGATTTGTTAGGTGAAACGGAAGCAGGAAATCACTTATGACTCACATTTTGTTGCCCCTTTTTTTGCGGTTCTATTGATTTCTGTGATTTTTTTAAAAGGTTCAGTAATTTTTGGTTTAGCTGACATAATGAATTGTTAAATGATTCAACATTTATGTGGGGATGGAATTGTAAATTAGGCAAAAATTTAAAAACGAAATAAATTATTATTATTAATCTTTTATTATTAATCTTTTATGCTGTGAATAGAGTTAAATAATTAAAGAGGATATAAAGTAATAATAAGGCAGCTTAAATTCAGACTCAAACCGGATGTCACAAGTAAGAAAACCTAAAAATATAATAAATATATTTATAAAATTGTGGTTTAATATTTAAAAGTATTTGAATATGAATTTTAATTTGAATATTGAAATTAAATATTTCAGAATCTATATAAAATATGAAATTGATAGTATTAGATTTCTAATTTTAGTACATGTAAAATGAAGTCAACTAACGTTGAGCGATTTTACAATACTTTTGTAGTATTCGCGAAAAGTTTTCATCACTGCAGTTAGATTACTTTATCCATTAGGCGATGCCAACAAGTCTTGAACAAAGTCTTGTTTTCACTTAAGATTCCTTGCTGGCACAATATATATATATATATGTATGCATGTATATATATATATATATATCATGTTTGCCATGTTTCTCAGTTACAATGAAACTACACAATAAACTGATTGTAACAGCAATCAATTTTGAGCAGGCAGTGAACGAGAATGCAACAAAAGGCGACGACGATTGTTTGCCAAGTTTTGTAATAAAGTTTGTTAAACAACATACAAGAAAATTCACATAGTCAGTGAAAGAGGTAACAAAATGTTATAGCTACTTCAACCATTCAACTATTCTACCATTCCTACCCTATCCAATTCCCGGACTCTATATTTTATATATTCGCTTGAACTTATCTTAAATTCTAATGCAATTGCCAACTCAAAAGAGTGAGAGAAAGCCATGGCAAAAGCATGAAACATTTTCCAGGTGTGTAAAGATTTTCCAACTAATGTTCATTCTCTCTCTATCTCTTTACAGGTATGTTAGAGCCGCCATTTTGTTCTATTCCCTTTGTGGGTGTGTGTATACGTTTGTATGTGGATGTATGTAGATGTGTGTGGTGTTCTTTGTTTGGACTGGGAAAGAAAGTATGTAAGTGGCAAACAAAATGCATTCTCTCTCCCTTATTCTCATCCTCATAGATAATAAAGTAGTATATAGTCCATGGCATAGAGTGTAGTAGTTGCTTCTTTAGCATACTTTTTGGCGTTGTGGCACAGTGTGTGGAACGTGCCGCTTATCAAATGCATCAGACTCAATAAACAGCACGGAAAAAATTTTTGGTTAGTCGAAATCAGCAAATACAGCTGCATATAACACAATAACAATGTACCGCATTGCCTTAAACTTGATTTCAGCTTAAGTTTTTTTTATGTAGGGTATATTGCTACCATTAAAGAACTTGTTGGGAATTTCAAAATATTGAAAAAAAATTCTTCAAGATTATTATAATACATAGCCAATAATTGTATTGACTTTGACCGCAGATTGCTTTTTATGTTTTATTATTTCCTAAAACCATAACATCAAAATCTTACTCAGATTAAAAACGTCGGGGTCACCAATTTCTTCATAGCTCATCATTTTGCTTAAGAATTTCAAAGAGTTGTACTATTACGTCGGGGTCACCATTTTCTGCTCTACGATAAGAGAATCAAAAGAATATTGATTTTCCATATTCCAGAAGAGTATTTAAAATGCAGATTGAATATTTGCTGCTGTTTTTCTTTCTTACTGCATCAGTTGGTTTGCTGTAACTATTTATTGCTGGATTTTCTCTTCGTTTTGGCTTAAACTTTCTTCTCTTTTTTTTTTTTGCTTGTTCCAGCAGTTTGTTTATTCAATGTGTTATTCACTTATCCTGCATGTGCAGGCAACCAGCCAACCAACGAACCAACCAGCCAACTGACTGACTGGCTGGCTGACTGACTAACCGACAGACAGACTGTCATTTCATTTAACTTGTGCTCAGTGAACAAAATGTTGCCTCTGCTGCTTCTGTATGGGGCGACTGCTCATTTTAATGTTGCATTAATTACCAAAATTTAACGCCCCTTTTAATTAAAATGCCTCAAGTCTAACCAGGAAAGTGAGAATTGTCTCTAAATGGCATTCATTATTATTATTCTCTGGCCTTTAATTCAATGCAGACATATGTACAAATTTGCTAAATGCAATTATCAAGCATAATTATGCGTTTATTGAACAAATTTATCTGAAAGGAGGCAACAAACAATAGACCAAAAAGGGATCTCGGGAAAGGTGAGTAGAGGCGATACAATACAGAAGTCAGAAGGACTCTGAACTCAGAACAGTTGCTAGTATGTCAGTTCAGACATTTATTCATACATTTATGGTTAACCTCTGGGGGCATGCAGACAGACATTCAGTCAGTCAGACAGACAGACAGACAGACAATCTGGTTCATACACATTTTTGGCGGTTGCCAAACAAGCAAAACAATTGCATTATTGGTCAAATATTTTTCTCGAAAATAAGGGATTTGCTTGCCATTGGAGTGTAACCGATTGTACCATTTGAATCAATTCTTTGTTTTCCTAATGGACTGCCTGAACATTTTTTCATTGTGAGAGTATGCGTCGAAAAACTGAAAATAGATGGGAAAAATTGAATTAGGGATGCGTTTTGGTAAAGATAGAACAATATGAGCATACATTAATACAAATTGAAAGTTTGGTAATCCTTATGTGTTTAAGAATTGATAATGATTGCTGCTGATCAAAAAGCAATTTGGTTTAACTCTCAGTTTAAATGAAGACCCCGACGTGGTTGAAATGAAATTTCTCGGGCAGTTGATTGAAACTTAAATGTTGTTAGTTATGGCATTTGTATATTAGTTAGAACAAAACATAGAAATTATATTAAAATTGTTAAATCGTTCCCCTTTTCCATTTTCTTTTGCACTTCAGTTAAGTCAGTTGAACCTAGTTTGGTTCCCTTATATTTTTTATGTAACCAAATCAAAGTTCTGTTTAATCAGATATGCAAATAGCGTACGTTTAGCTTCTCGTTCTTGGTCAACATTTTTTTGGCCATTTAACAGATTTGTACAAAAAAAAAAAAGAACCACTTTAATTTGACGAAAAGAAAAAAAAAGAAAAACTTAAATCGTTGGTCAACATTACACAGGAAGCTTGTTGTATTTTCTGGTTCTTGTATTTGGGGATCAATCGAAGAAAATTTTCTGCAATTTGTACTTCAAATGGAAAAAAGGCAATGGCAATGGCAAGTAAAGTAAAAGCCAAAGGCAAACAAACATTTTGGGACACATGTTGAAAGTAAAAAAAGAGAGCAACAGAAGAAGTAGAAAGAAGAAGGCAGAAGACGAAGGCCAAGACGAGACATATGTGAAAATTGTCTAATGGGGCAAAACTTGAATCCCTTCCATTTTATATTCATGAAGTGCAAATTGGCAAAAACGAACAAAATGAATAAAAAAAAAGAGAAAAAAAGAGGAACAAAACGAAGGAGAAACAGGAGGAAGAAAACCAAGTGTGAACTATGCGGAAATAACACGAATTTAAGTGAATTTAGTGAAAGGAACACATCAGCAACACACAAATCAACAGAACACGATGAAAAGATGGAAGACAAAAATAAACTAAGAGAAAATATAAATCTTGCCCTGAATAGGAAAAAAGGGGGGAAAACCATGCAACTTAAGTATGTATATATAGTACATATATTATCAGACTGGGCAACACGACTTTGACATTGGTTATTAAAAACTTTTTTGCTGCCACAGACCTAAGCCAATGTCATATGTATACGTAAATGGGAATGATTGAGTGAGGTTAGTCGGTTTGATCGGGGGGTGGTGTGTAAGGAGGACAAGAGATAAAGGCGAAAGCTTGCCATTGACACTGAAATATGTTTTTGTGGGTGAAAATTTGTACCCACAGGCAATTAGTCAACACTAAGACTTCTGAAAATTAAAATGAATAATTCCTTTTTATCAAACTTAAACTAAAATGTGTATAAAATAAATTTTGCTCTCTCATTTTTAATAATAAAATGTCCTTTTATGTAAAGGAATTGCCAATATGTGTGTAACAAACAAATGATAGAATTTGTGACACTTTTTGAAAGTTTATTGAGTTTTGTTTAGTATTTTTTAGAAAAAAAAAATGTATAAATATAAATATAATATGTATGTTTAAGTATGTATGTATCAAGTCAATCAAAATCTATTTCTCTTTATCCGTAGTTGAGTTGATCTAAAAATATTTTTGTCTTTCTCTTATTCTCACTGTAAGGAAAAGCAGATATAAAGATATATTTCAATATTTCGTATAGAAGATTTAATACTGAGTTAAAGCAACAAAATGCTTTAAGTATGAACATATTCTATATGAAAAGTTGTCAAATTAAGAGTTGTTTAACTCTTAACAACAGAAAATGCTTCAAACTAATAATTTAGTAATGAAATTTTTACTGAAATAGAGCAAATATCCTTTTATTTTTATTGTATAAATATTAGAATTTGAGTTCTACATATTATCTATTGTTTATCTGTTCTGATTCATCATCTTTTTCATCGTGTAAATTATGTCATTTAACTGATATACATACAGTCAAAGATTTCTTACATTTAATATCTTTAGAACCATCTAGAATCAAATTACTCAATTTGTAGCTTTCTTCAAGGTTTCCCATTTTCATTGGTTAATCCAAACAAAAACCTTGGCATGTCATTTTTCACGCCACTCGAATTTCCATTATCCGATTCCTTTTTCTGGTTTTCATTCAAATTGAAGTAACTCTTCGAATTGGACTGGAATCCGCATACAACTAGATGTATGCCAATCTCTTCAATTTTGAGTTTTCCAAGGCTCTACAAAAATCATAACTGCACTTCAATTGCACACAAAATACACACACACACACACACACACACACACACATTGCACTACAGATTGAGAGGTAGATACATATGTAGTTAGAAGAAGCGATAGAAAAGCTTCTTCAATGACTCGAGGCCAAGGCAATGTGATGCAACACATTTCATGGACCGTAAAATGAGGTTATACGGAGGGTATAGTGGCAACATGTTCACTTCTTCTTCTTTCTACTACTACAACTACAACTACAACTACTACTACTACTACTGTGTGATTTATGAAGAGCAATTTTAATGACATTTCCAACAAGAGATTGAGAGAGTGAGAGGAAAAGAATCGACACATATCGAGTAGTTTGGCTGCTGCTGTTGCTGCAACTTTGGCAAGTCATGCGTGTGCCTTTTACCCCCATCCCAACATTAGACCCAACCCACACACACACACACACACACACACACACACACCCAACCTAACCCAATGATGTTGATGACGTACTTCAATTTTGAGCTGCTCCTAGATACATGGGCTTACCATGCATTTTATCTAAAGGGATCTTTCATTAAAGTTTATGAGTAAGCACTAGAAAAACGCAGTGAAATGAAGATCTATTGATCTATCGAGATATTTCGAATTCATTTTCATAAATAGAACATGTAATTTAATATATTCATCTGTCGATTGTAAACACAATTTGAGTTAAAGCTATATTATATAGTTAATCAATCTTTATTAAATGCGACATAGTGAATTCGAGAAATTGTAATCCATTTGAGAAAAATTATACCATCAGAAATAAGTTTCTTCCAGCTTAACAAGTTTTTAGTCTTTTATTGTGAAACGATTTCATGTTAAAACGGGAAGGCAAATTCACTGATTTAGTCAATAACTCTCTAACATATATTTCCTTAGATAAATGACAGTTTACAAATATTTACAAAATTTTCTATAAAACTTACATCTTTTTTTTTAAAACGGAAAAACTTCACCCTAAAACTCTGCTCATGACAGTTTTAGTTTATTTACATAAGGACCCTAAACTACATACTACTTGACATCCTTTTTAAGATATCAAACAAGTAAGAAAGTGGCAAACAGATTGAAGATAGAGTACCCTATTATGCCACGCCCATGTGTGGTCACACCTCCTCCACTTTGGTTTTGCCTAAATGATTGCCACACATAAATTTTGCCTATTGTCGACAAAAGTTTCGCAGATAAGCCACAGGAAAGTTCAACCAATTTGACTTCTTTTCTTTTTATTTTATTTTTTTGTAGTTTTGTACTTTTTTAGTGGGTCAATTCGTATGTGGTTATATCTGTATGTTTTCTTCCCTCAATGATTGCAAAATAGTTCAACCTCACTCCCTCTCTTCTTATGTCTTTTGTTTTTCCTCGTTTGTTTTTTTTTTTGTTTTTTTTTGGTTTCGGTTTTGAGTATATAAATCACACAAATATTGTATAGTTTTTGGTCATATGGTTTTTTTATGGCCTTTTTTGCAGAGTGGAAAAATATGTAAATGTAAATGCCATTCATTGAAGAGTCTCTTTTGGTTGCTGCTGCTGCTGCAATCGATTGCTATGCAGTTTTTGGCCAACAAACATTTTTGCCATTTGCTGCCAGAGATTTATGGGCCAAGCAGCAGCAAATTTTAATGTGTGGAAATGAGAAAGTCTATGGGTGATATATGCCATCCATATGAACACAATCATTTTATACTTTATTGACAGTTGCAATTGTCAATATGTTTTGCCACAAAGGCATAAATCGAAGCACTGCGAAATAGAATAAACCGTATGCTAACTGAATTTTATTGATCCCAAATACTGTGTGGAGAGAGGGAGAGAGACAAAGAGAGAAAGAGAGATTAAAGACCAACTACCCTATGGAATTCAAATTTAATGGCTAAATATAGAAGTTTCTTTATACAAAGTTGGAGATAGTAATTTATAAGAATTCTTGATTTCAATTTCAATCTTCAAATTCATTATTCTAATAGGAATAATTGTAAATTTACTTACTACCTTGGATTTAGTTTCCTGGTTTAAAATAAAAGGCATTCCAATTTAAATATTTATTTTTAATAATGGGAAAAATTTTTTTGTAAATAATTTCAAATTTACAATTATTGCTTAAATATGAAATTTTCCACAATTGATTACAAAGTTTATAAGAGGATAAATATACAATTTTTCATGTCTATTGTTAATAATTGCAAATTTACATTTATTGTTTAAATGCATAATTTTGATTACAAAGTTTTAAAGTTGTAAAGTTTTTAATTTCCCTGTCTCCCTCTTGTTTGTTGTTGAAGTTTTATCTTCATTTTGCACTTTGGAAATTAATATCAATCCAAAAGATGGTTTTAAATTAAACTCGCACAGTGATAGCAATAAATAACAATTCGATGTTCTTATCACATACTATAGCCACACACATACCGATACACACGCACATAGTCAAGGCCATAAATCAAGTGGGGAAAGAAACAACCTCTCCCCCACCCACTCTCTCTCTCTCTCTCTATCTATCTATCTCTTACTCTCTACTGCACCCCTGTGCTTTCTTTTTGTCCCCTCTTTTTTGTTGGGTGTAAAATCTAACAGTCTGAGGCGTGAATAATTAAAATGAATTGCTAGAAGTTTTTCCTCACCCTCAACCCCTGCCCTCAAATTCATTGCCCCAAAAAAAGAAGTGGAAAAAAAAGAAAAGAAAAGAAAATAAAATTATTGCTTTTTAAACTTATCTAGCCAACATAGATGTACGAGGTGGGGGGGAGAAAAAGTTTTTCTTTATTTTCCAATATTTTGATAGCCTCAAAGTCAAAGCAATAAATGAAATTAACAACAAACCATGAGAAAAGAAAAATGAATGAATAATAGCTAATCGAATGTGCTGCTGATGCTGTGGCCTCTCAAATTATATTTCTATGATCTCTACAGATCTTCATCCAAATTGCCCCCAACTATTGTATGTATGTAATACCCATATCTGAAGTATCTTACCAGCAGTCACTGTAATTTGCTTTCATGATTGATTTTTTATTTTCGATTTGGTTTTTGTCTGTTAACCCCATTAATCAATTGCCAGGCATTTTGTCTCGTTTTGCATATGAGCAGATAGAGAGGAAGGAAAGGCAAACAATTGTTGTTTCACTTGTGCGTAGTTTTTTGGCTGCCACTGTTTCAGATTTATGGCCCTTCAAAATGCAATTAAATTTAATTGAAGCGGTGCGGCAAAAGAGGAAAAAGTGAATGAAAATGGGCATCCAACTGCTCGACCTTCTTTTTCTCTATCTCTATCTCCCTCTCTCTCTCACACACACACTCGCACTCTTTCTGTCTTTTTGCCCGTCTCTCTTTTAATTAATAATGGAAAATGTGTTTTTCGCGGAACAACAATAACAACAGCAACAACAAAAAGAAGTAATGAACCAATAAACAAATTGGCATTTCGGCTAAAAAAGACGAATCTTATATGGCAAAAGGTGCAATAAATGAAGCAACAAAATTAACGATAAAAACCTGCAACAAGTAATAAAGGAAGTAACAAAAGTTTTTCAACTAACTATAAGAGTTTTTCCTCTTGATTTCTCAGGAAATGCAAAAGTTTTCATTGCTTGTGAGATTTAAAATTGATTACTCTACTTTCTTTGATGCTTTCTATTATCTCTCTATGCATACAAGAAAATAATCATTTCAATAAATAAATTTTTTTTTTTCATACTCGAATGTTGATCAAGTTAGTAATCGATTTACAAAAAGGCAAAATTTAATTAATACTTGAAGGATAATTGTATAAAATTTTCTTTAAAATGATTTTGAATAATTTATGAAAAATGCTTTGAAAATATGAGAATCTTAACCAATTATTTTCTGCTTCTGTTGTTGATTTATATAAATAACAAAAAACAAATCCCTTTTCGGAAAGGAAAAAAGGCATAGCTAAAAGTTTTATATTTAATTTAACAACAAATTTAATTTTAAAAATTTTGATTGGGAAAAAAGTGTTAAAAAATAATTACTTTAGAGCAAACCAAAGGTAAAGTAGAAATGGTTTTATGTTACGTTCAATCTATAAAATCTTTATGAGGAATCTGTTTGAGCAAAACTATCTTTATCCCATTCATTTGCTTAAAAAGTCCATGGGGTATATTTATTTACACTTTCTTGATAAAATTTTATGATACCAATTGCGTTAAAATTGCCTTCAATTGAAAATCAAATTCCATCAGTGCTCCTGATTTAATAAATTTAATTAAACCAATTGTCTATTGTCTAACTATTTATGCATTTGTTTATACATACATTTGTATACAGAGTACATATATTGAATATATATGGTATTGAAAATGTAAAGTAGAACTCATTTAAACATTATTTTCTGGGAAAAGTAAAAAATATTTAAGATAATTATTATGCAATTTTTAAAATTAAACCTCTTATGATTCCAATCAAAGATGGTAAAAAATATATATATATTTTATAAATATTTTAATTGACAAACAAATGAATCATGTTTAATTTTAACTCTTGCTGATTAACAATTTTCATTTGTTATTTTAATTTGTAGTTTACTTTATAAAAACATTCAATTTAAATGTATTTTTTGACTTTAAGTATTTAAAGTTTAATTTCTGTAATTTTTGCTAGGTGAGAGAATTAATTTGCATATAATTACTTATTATTATTGCATTTGCAATGTTTTGTCAATTGTAAAAGTTGTATTTGTTGTTGTTGTTACTGTTGTTACATCAACAGATTTTTGCGGTTTGGCTTATCAGAGAGTGTGTGTGTGTGTGTGTGAGAGTGTGGGAATGTATGTGTATGTGGTTTTTGTGGTTCGAAAACTTTTTCTTTGGCAAGGGAAAGAAAAAGGAGATTTCATTTTTATCATTCACATTTTTTTTTCACTCTTGTTTATTTTGCTATATTCCATTTTGTTTGATTTATATTGAAATAAAAGTCATTCTTCTTGTGGCCAATCATGAACCTTTTTGAATACTCATAAATTAGCATAATTCATTCATAAGTAACCAAGGAGTAAAATTTTTGCATTATTTATGATTGCCAATATTTGTGGTATAAAAGTGCATAAACTGAATGAATGCTTTGCTTGCTTTTTAGACAAAAGAAAATAATATATTTTTTTTCCTTTTTCATAAATATGACAAGGAAAAACCTTTGAAAAAGAGCTAATAGATGAATTATGGAAGTTTGTATACTCTACAAATGAAAGAAAATGAAAATAAAAACTTTCAATGGTTAGAATTGATTGAGCCAAAGCAAACGATTTTCGTTCTGATCGGAAAAATGGATATTAATAGGTAGATCACAAGATTATGATTCCCTTCGCTTCTACTTATTATATATATATATTGGCATAAAAAATGTAAATTTGAAATTATTTTAAAATATGCCAATCACAATTTTCCAGAATAACTAAATCTCTATAATTAGTATTAGAATATAAGGCATAAAGTCCTTGTTCTCCTAATTATGCCTATGTTAAGTTCATAGGTTATATAAATTTGTATATTATAGTCGTCTGATTCGATGGGTTCCGGGATATAAAAAATCTCTCCATTGAAATTCAGACTTATGAATATCTATAAGTCTTCTTCCCAATGACCAAAACTAATAATTCCCTTATGTCAGGGTATCAAAGCAACTGAAGAGAAGCATCGAAAACAGGACTAAGGGCATAAAAACAGTAAAAAAAGGAAAGCAAGGAAACGAAAACGAGCCAAGTTGGGATTGAGGCCAGGATTGAAAAGGACAAGTTAAGCGGCCAGCAGTCGAGGCTAATAGAAAAATGCCAAGAAAACGGCGGCAAGCAGCATAATATGACGAGAAAGGAAAGAGAAAGCAAAGCCGCATAATAAATCATGGTCAGGACTAGAAGAAGGACTATGGCAGGACGACAATTCGCATGTTCATAAAAAGCTAGTAAAATAAATATGAAATGTGCAGAGAATGAGAGAGAAGAAAAAAACAAACAGAGTGAGAGATGAGAAATAATAACCAAAGAGCGACAAAGTCAATTATGCAGTATATACAGACAAAGACAGAGTGAGACAGAATGAGAGAGTGATAAAGAGAGAGGGAGACAGAGAGAGAGAGAGAGAGGTGCCATAGAAAGGAATAAAGTGGCGTAGTAAACGCAGTTCTAGAGACGACAAGAACAGAAAGGAGGAACAAACCAAGTCCTAAAGCCAGACACCATTATTGAAATATTAATGACCTTTGCCAACATTATTAAAAAAAAAAAAAAAAACAATTTACAGAAATGAAAATGGAAAGAGGGAAAAAAATGAAAATGAAAATTCACGTCGGCAAACTTTTCCACTTGCGTATATCGACAAATTGTTGCGCAAATTTGCAATCAAAACTTAATCAGTTTAGAGGCTTAGACAAACATCCTTTACCCCGCCACCCACTTACCTCACCCCTCCACACCGCACCACATCATCCGGCCAACTGATTTCATCTGCCATCGTAGTATTTGCAGAGCTTTCAATTAAACCCACCAACCAGAAGGCATGGGGGGTGGGGGGGAGGGAAAAAATTAAAAGGATTTCTGTGTGAGTCAATATTGACACAAGACTCCAAAAAATATGCACAGGGCGCTGCTGCACCCTCCAATGAAACAAATTGATAAAATGTTGAAAAGGATAACTCCCTAAGGGTTTGGGCAAATATTAAAAGAGCTTTTCCCTAGGCTTTTGCCAATATTTTGCAAAAAAAAAAAAAAGAATAGAAAAAATGATTTCACAAATATAATAGTGCAAATCTAAGGTCAACTTCACACTAACAAAAAAGTTTACTTAAGAATTTTTCTTATTTGATTAGGAAAGTAGGAAAGTTTGTCCACTTTCACAGAGTAGTTTGCACAAATTATAAATTCTATTTAGAAGGTGGGATGCGATTTGAAATACTACAGAGAAGTGCTTATTCTTATTTGAAATAATCGGGAAATGGTTGAGAAAATTTTTAAAAATAGTTAAAACATTACAATGTTTACAGAAATTTATTTTAACAAATTTTTCAAACATAAAAATAATTTTCCTTTTTTCTTTTTATAATTAAAATCAATTTATACATATTATCATTACGAACTTAATTTTAAATCCTTTTAAAATTAAAGGTGCGAAACCGAAAATTTTTAAAAACTTAAATATATTTGTCAACATTTTTTTCCCCCCCAAAAATTACGAAGGAAAATCTTTGAAATCTCTCTGTCTTTAGCTCTTTTCCCATTGACACCTATCAACTCAGTCTGAGAGCAATGATAAAAGAGGAGAGGGAAAATCTCTTTTATCAAATAAATCTCCCACACTAAATCGCATTTATCCAGCTGCCTGCCAGAAAAGAGCTTGCCTAATAAATTTTCTTTAACATTTTATTTACAAGAAAAACTTGAACGACGTGAGGTGATTTTTTAATATCAATATTTGAGCTAAAAGTATCCAATAAGCAGAAAATGAATGTCTCTCACCAAGTACGACAAAAATTTAAGACATTTCTTTGGCAATTTGGCATGACTTTGACTTTGAGGCAAAAAAGGAAAAAGAGGCGGCCTATGTGACGAGAGTTTTCCTCGTTTTCATTTCAGTTCCGCCTTTGGCTTTTATTTCATTGCCCCAGACATGAAAACCTGCTGACTACCCTCCAAATGTCTGGGACATGTTTTCTTATACTTTTTTTTTTTTTTTTTTTTGTTTTGCTTTTGGGTTTTTTCCTGTTTTTTCTGTTTTTTTTTTTTGGGTCATTTATCAAATTTTCAAAGTCACATTCTAAGCATTTGTCACGCTTGGAAAAGGCAAAATGTTTTTAAAAGGAAATCGAAAAAGGCTTTCATATATATTCTTCTGCAAAAGGGGTATATTGATTTTTAGGGGAAGTTGGTCAGTATTGTTAGTCAGTATTATATTATAGATCAGAAGTGAACAGAGGGAATTATAATAATTTTTATCTACTTGGTTAGAGGGAGGCTAAGCCTATATTTATATATGTTTGTACAATTTTAATTTAAAAATGTTTCAAAAGTTTTCAAAGTCCCCTTAATTAGGAAAATTATATGCATAAATATATTTTAATGTTTGATTTTTTTATAAATTACTTTTCCGTGTCATTTTTAATACACATAATGTGTTTATTAAATTATATATCCTTTAAATATATTCTATGATTTTAAAACATAGAGCAAAACATATAGCAATTATTCAATATAATCAAAATTTTCCCATATTCCTATATATTTCGTATAACAGGCTCTTTATTCTGCATATATTTCAATTTATTTATGGCTGGATTGATCATGAAACTGTATTATATTGAATATTTCTGAATAGACAAATGAACTTATTTTCGTGTGTAGTTGTAAAATAACTATAATTGATATAATAAAATCTAGATGTTAACATTCAAACTGGATAAGCCAGTCTTCAAAAGGTTAACTCTAAATCTAATCAGAATTATTTGAAAACTTTGCATTTGAAAGGGTATACAATATTTTATATATTCAAATTTAGTTATTCTTTTGGCTTTTATATATATAGATTAAGGAAGCAAAAAAGGGGATTTTCGATAAGGAAAATAATACAAAAGTAAGACATAATGCATAAAGAAAAGAATGACTGTTGGTCCTGAATTGGAAGGCGAACCTAAAATCACATAAATGAGTTGACATTTTTCTTAAGGGTTAAGTAGGAGAAGAGAGGTCAAGTCAACTCCGCCACTTGGCGGTGGGTGGGTGCGATAGGGAAGAGCTCAATCTCAGAGCTATTCAAACATCCAAGTTAAACCTAAGCTTTAATCTTCAACCGAAGGTAAAATAAAACCTGCCGTTGCATAAATTTATTCTCGCTATATCCCTCCTACAACCCAAGTGAATAATGAAGCGGAATTTTTATCACCTTTGGGCCAAAAATTAACATGGAAGAAGAAAATATACATGCACATATATATATATATATATTAAGGGGAACTGAAGAACAGAACGGTACAGAACATTAAATAAAAAAAATGAACGCTATATGGCAATAATTTTTAATTTATTGCAGAATTTTCATAAAATTTGACACAGGCCAAAAGGCACTGGGGAGGAGACAGCAGTGAGAGCCTTCCTTACATGTTGGTGGGGGTGGGTAGAGAGGTGCGGGGCTAGAAAAAAAAAACCAAATTATGAACGCGTGTCGCTTTGTTCTGGCATTTTTATGAGCATAAATGACACGCGTTAATTACCTGACGGGGGAACAGGGCGCTACAAGGGTACAGGAGTGCAGGGTGCAGAGAGGGGGGGAGTTGGCTCAGATATCTCTTCTGATGGACATAATATTGCAATTAGTTGACAAGTCACGTAATTGTTGTTTAACAAATTTTTTTTGTTTTTTTTTTTTTTGTCATTTTCTTTCTGTTATAAAGCATTTCTTTTTTTTTTTTTGTCGAGTGATTTATGGAGATTGTGGAAGGTAGCAAAGGTTCCAGATTAAAAATGAGAACAGCAATTTTTTGAAAAGGAAAATTAATTAAATCTGTTAACCAAGAAATTTAAGTCAATTTGCCAAGACAAATAATTTTAATTTACAGTTATAATAAAAAGGGAATTTGTTTAAGTTCAAAACAAATTCAATTCTAGATTTAAGGTTAATTTTCAGCAAATCAGAAAAAAAAATGTACTTCTAGAAAGTGTTTAGTCTTTATATAAATTATTTATTTGTTATTAAGGGACAAATTCTTTAGTCTTTAAAAATTAAATGATATCGCTTTTAGTAGATGGATAAATTCACATTTTTATAATCCAATGAAATATAAATTTTTATAATTAGCTATGGAACTTTAAGTTAATTTATTATCGAAATGATGTATTAATTATTATTATCTATTAACTTATCAATTTTTAAAATTTTCCTTTTATGTTCACAAAATTAATAATTAATTATAAATAAAGAAAACAAAAAGAATCGAAACTGCACAAACTAAAAAAATTTAAAATTTGTGCAAATTAAATTGAAATAATGAGTTTAGCGAAAACGTTTCTCTTAAGGCTAAAGCAAAATTAATATTATATGAAATAGATAACTCAATAATTCGTCAAATTTGTGCAAATCACAATTAACTTTGCTTCAAATTGATAAAAAAAAAATCAAAAAAATTGGCAAGAATTAAATTTCATTTAAATTTTTAGTTGTTCTAATTATAAATATTTTGTTCGCCATGGCGTAATTTGTGCATAATTGATATTCATGTCAGTAATGGGAAACTTTCGCCCACTTTATATATAGATTTCTCTCTTATCATCTCTCTCTCTCTCTTCCGTGCCTTTTCAATCTCTTTATTATTGGCAAAGTTTATTCTAAAAATAAAAACATTTTAGAAGATTTTTTCTTTCAATTTTCTGCCTAATTTTATTTTCTTTCCTTTTTTTTTTGCGTGGGTTACTTAAAATGCTAGTCACAAAAAGGAAAAGATCGGAGAGAAAAAAAAATGAAAATTAATTTCTCTGTTGCCTTTATCTCTCTCTCTCTCTCTTCTTCTCCTTTTCTTCTCTTGCTCAGTCTCTTTGCCTATAATCAATATAATTAGCCAGGCTATTCGAAAATGTCGCACACGTAACAGAGAGAAGATGGAACTTTTGGCCAAGTTAAAGTGAAGAAGCACGTAGCCAAAAAGGGAAATAATACACATACGCACTAAGGACAAACATTTAGAGAGTTGTGAGAAAAAGAGAGAAGAGGGAAGAGACTAAAAGATAGGGTAGAGGGGAGAGGAGGGAGGGCAAGTAATTGACAAACATGCCACATGCTACTAAACACAAATTAGTGACTACAGTGAGAAGACAGTCGAGAGAAGAGTAGGAGAAGCCAATCAATTGATTTTTGGACAAAAGGAGCCGAAGGACAAGAGTGGATGAAATTGAAGGACAAATTGGAATTGAGACTACTGCAAATGGACCAGGACCTAGTGCCAAGACAGTCAAAATGTCAATTAAACAGATGAAAATGAGCCACAAGAGCAGAAGCAGAGCAGAGAAAATGAGTAAAAAATTTGAAGAGAAAGACACAAAGAGAGAGAGAAAGAGAAGGAGATAGATAAAAGGGAAGATTAACATATTTCTGCCATTTGCTTTTTGCTTTAATGTAAATTTGATTGAATAAAACAAAAGAAAACAATCAGCCAGAGGTTAAGTTATAACGAACCGTGTATACTCTAACAAATTGTTGCGCTATTTCGTGAGGAGTGATTAAGAAAGGAGTATGCCTGCGTTACCTGAGATCGTTCATCCTTGCAGACGATATGAATATATATAATTCATATAATTATTACCTTGATTCTTGCATTCTTTCTCTTGCCAACTTCCTGATTAAAATTGGTATACCCATTTCGGGGGTAAGACTATAAAAATGTAATGCCCCACCATAAAGACATTACGCTTAATAAAATAATTTCCTCACATTTATCAGTCTGTTGCGACTATATACTTATAGTTTTTATGACTTTTATTATTATTATGCAAAGAGAAAACAGAGGACAGGAGAAGAGAGA
The DNA here is from genome assembly GCA_018150375.1 of Drosophila sturtevanti. Lineage (NCBI taxonomy): Eukaryota > Metazoa > Arthropoda > Insecta > Diptera > Drosophilidae > Drosophila > Drosophila sturtevanti. The sequence continues at coordinate 340,444 of JAECWJ010000341.1, read as the reverse complement.
GAGAGAGAAAGAGAAAGGAGAAGTAAAGTAAAGTAAAGTAACTAAGTATGGAGGCTCATTTATCAAGGCTCCATTATCAAGAAGGAGGAGAAGAAATTGACTTGCCATGTGGCGACCTCTGCTGTTGGGTCAGTATTTGCCAAATTGCCATACGTTGTTGTTGCTGTTGGTGCCATTGCATATCCTGAATGTCCTCTTACTGACTCGAAACGTGTTTCGATGTCCTAGCAGCTGGAGAAGAGCCAGTGGCAGTGGCATCTAGAGGAGACAGACAGAGAGAGAGGGAGAGGGTGGCAGGGACTGCAACTAATATCCGTTTCCGTTGTAGACAAAATGTGTTGCCATTTATAATGCCAAAAGTGTTTCGGCGGACAAAACAACAAATATCGAAACAGGACATAGTGAAAATTCCATGAAATGAGCGGCCAAGAGCCGAAGGAGCAAGTCAAACAATTTGTTTTCTCTTGGCCGTTGTCTTTATGGCAACAACTGTAAGAGTCGAAGACAAATTTCACTTAGTTTTGACTAATTTGCTTAATGCAAAAAAAGAGAACTAGAAAATGTGAAAGTGCTCGTTCAACTTGCATACAAAGAAGTTCAATTAGTTGGGAACTAGTTCTCCAAGTTTTCGAACACATAAAAGGGCTATAATATAGCTTTTAGTTTATTTTTTAAGCCGCTTACTAAATTTCTCGACTAGTTTAAAGATGAATGATTAAAGTCATCTTATACAAATAGGTTTGATTATTAAATTGGATTTAACTCATTCTTGTGTGAACTAGTTCTTAGTACACTAATTCTAAAATGTCTCTAAAATAGTTTCTGATTCTTACTGCGATAAGTTTTACGCAAATTCAGATATGAGAACAATACAATAGAAAATATTTCGATCATTTTAGTGTAAGAATTTGTTTAGGAAATATTTAAAAGAACTAGTTCTCTTATATAAACGTCAACTAGTTCTAAGCTGAAGCAAGCACGAATCAGTTAACTTATTTTCTGAATACATTTGCCAAAAGCAAACTCTTTAGGCCTATTTGATTGACTTATTTTAACTTCTAAAATTAGTTTAAGTCACTTATGTACCCAGTCTGAGTTGTGAACTAGTTCCAAGGTAATTTCACACCATTTATCATTTGAGCTCATAACTTTATTTTCTGCATTTAACATTTTTGCCTGAACAAGAAATTTTCTCACCATTTAGTCGGAAGCAGCTGTTGCCCAAAATATGCTAGAGACAGAGACAAATGAAGTGATTGAAACCTCATTATAATGGCGCAAACAATGACCAAAAATAAAAAAAACTGCGGCAAACGAGACGAACGAACACAAGCCAAGAGAAGAGAAGAGAAGAGAAGAGGAGAGGAGCTAAGAAGAAGGAAGGGGAGAGAAAGAAATAGAAATCCATTCCGGTCTTTGAAGCAATTGGGCAATGCAATTCATCAAATGTCAAAATGCACTCGAAAATCAACAACCAGATATGGTAGCATTAATCACAATCCGCAAAGGAATCAGCTTTCTCTTTCTCTCTGTCTCTCTCTCTTTCTCTCACTTCCACTTCCACTTCCTCTCTTGCTATCTTTCTCTTTCGTTCGTTTATTGAAGAACTTTAAAAATGAAACGAAAACGAATAGGAAATAATAAAAGCAGCATCTTTTGCCTGCCACTTGCCACTTTGTTGAACAATTTTTCAAAATTAGCCAGCTTAGACTATAGAAAAGGCAGGTCTCTGTCCCCTCCGCACCCCACCATAATACTCCCACCAATAGAATACAGTGAAGGAAGCCAATCGAGCACGTCGAAAACTAATTTCTCTTGATTACGCGAGACTCTAAAAAAGAAGGAGGCAGTCAGCCAAATTGGCTTTGGCTCTACTTCTCCTAGCTGGCGGCTGCTGCTGTCTGCTGTTTGCCCGTTTGCCGTTTGCTTGACTTGCACTTCAATTTTCAACCTCATTCGTTGTCATTCCATCCCCGCATGTCTCTCCCTCTCTCTCTCCTCGCCAACACCTCCGTCATCATTCGTCGTATTCATACGCCGCCGTCTTCAGTCATCACTTTACCAATGGAGGCTGCTTAAAATGTCACTTTGCGGCCTCTCAGAGACACGAGAAGACGTCACCAGCTTAACTTTTTCGGCCCTTTGGTATATAAATACATTCATTTATTCCGCATGCCTCCCCCCCTTCCCCAAACCCTCTTCCTCCTCCTCAACAACTGGTAGGAAAAATCATCTGTGAAATGCAAAATATGTCTAACAAGTCAAAAAAAAAAAAAAAAAAAAAAACGAAAATGTTCTAGAGATGGCAGCGTGATTGCGTTGGAAAACTGGAAAATAAATTGATGCAAATATTTTGTTATTGGCTAACATTTCCTTTGAATGGAATTATTTAGTCGTGAGTTGAGAACGGAAAGAAGATTAACTGATTTGTATATTAGTCACGAGTTATATTGAAAGTTGTACGATTTTACTAAATTAAAAAAGAAAGATTTATCTTATCTCAAATAGAAGATGTGATAGAAAATTGGATAATTATTAAAATGATGTGTGGGTGATTCATGATTAGTATTAAAAACTCTCTTTATAGACTTTTTGTTTCTTAAATCGAAGCTATTATAGATGAGTTTATACTAATATGATATAATTTGATAGGAAGAAGGGATAATGAATGTTTTTTAATTAAGTAAAGTTGGTTAAGAACAGAAAATTAATTTTTAAGATAGAAAGCAAATGAACACTAGAAAAGAAGTAGAAGCGAAAGATATTTAAATAAAAATTCGAAGGTTAAAAAGGGATGGGAGATGGAAAGTATAAAATCTGAGAGAATGATGCGATCGAAACGGATTGTATAGAATATAATGAGATAGTCTTGGGGAGGGATTATGCTTATACAAATTTATAGATGAAATGCAAAAAGTGAGGGGATGACACTTAATAGAAATGGGTAGAATAGAATTAATAAGGATAGTATGGAATGGGACAGGTTAGAAGACGTTAGGTTAGGAAGCAAAAACTTTCAGTCAGGAATTACTTAATAAAGTTTGGCTTATTAATATAAGCATATAATCGATAAAGTATAGTATAATGTATATAAAGTAGAGTATCATAATATAATATAATATATGGTATCTCATAATTTCAGTTATTTATTTACTTTACAAGGTTAAATGAAGTATTCATGTTTTTGAAAAGAGACAAATAAAAAATATTACTAGCTATAATTCTAATAATTCTCCTACTCTTACTTTCCCTCTATAGAACCTTTTTCCCCTAAAAATATTTTAAGAATTTAACAAGTAAACAGCAAGATTCTTAAAGTCAATATAGGAATAGACAATTTGTTGCTTCTACTTTAGAAATTGTTTTATAGAAACTATATATTCCATTATGTTCCATTATGTATGATATGTCCCTTAGGATATCATTACTTTCGATTCTATTCTAAGAAGTTCTTGAAGTTCTATCTCCCTCACGCTACCATCACTAGTTGTGTGTGTGCTGTGTGTGTCTGGGTGTGTGTTTGGCTTTAAGTGCCTGTCAAACTAATTAAATGAAATTGTGCATCGACAAAAATTGTTCGTTCACATCAAATCTAATCAAAATCGTTTCTTCAAACTTGACTAATAATGCATTTAACTTGCTCTGCGCCTTCGTTGGATGGATGGATGGATGCCCATTTTGTAATAAAGTGCGGAAATGCCAGTTAATGTGAGAGAGAAACGAATCTTCTGTGTAAGATAGGAACCAAAATTTATTCATTTTTTATGACTCTCTGATTAATGGAGGGTTACGTGATTTCTGGCATAGTTTTGTGATTAACTTCATGCGGGAGCTGTTGACTTCAGATGAGAGAAGTCAGTTTAATGAACTTTTTCCCTTTGCTATGCCAATAGGATGTGGGTGGTCCCTGTGTATGTGTGTGTGTGTGTGTCTGTTAATATGCAGATGAGATGTGACAATATCAGTGAGAAAGACTTTCATAAATCCTATGAGTAATCGTTTCTTGTATATATATATATATATATATAAGACTTCTCAAGCATCTCCATTTCATTAAACAAAAATATATTTCCTCTTTATCTTTGCAGGTAAATAACACATGATGGCTTTAACCCTTTTTTTACATTTTGTGGCCCAGACATTGGCCCTTTTGCCCCCCAGTCCGTAAGTCGTAAGTTATATCAAATGGAAGTCAACTTTAACCTCGAACCCTGAAAAAGCATTTCAGCACCTGCAATGTCAATATTTACACACATCCAGACGACACACACATTTCCCCACCCCTCCCTCTCCTACCCTCTCTCCCATAGGTAGTAGACCTTACCCTTCTGTTCTGCCATTTTATTCCCTTTCTAACCAGCTGTTAAGCTGTGCGTTAAATTGCTAAAAGCCTTTTTTGGCCGTGGCTTTAACTAAAAGCTTCCCACTCTACTCCCAAAGTTATCGTCATTCCCCTTCTCCTTCCCCCTTTTTATTTACTGTTGCTGCCTGCGCTCTTGTTGTTGGCTATTAATCAACTAAACGTTTGCAACTATTTTGAAAATGGTCAAAAGTTGAAAGTAATCAAAATTCTAGACCAACCAGACACACCCATCCACCCCGCTCTCCCCCATCTATGCCAAAAAAAAAAAAAGAAAAGAAAAGAGAAATGGTAAAAATAAAAAAAAAAATGTCAACCGAAACGAATTTTCAAACTGAAAAATTCATGGGAAAAAAGTCGAATCATTGTGGGGGCAAAGAGAGAGAAAAAAATCCACCGCCCATCAGAAAAGGCGGCAAATTCGTCGCACATGTTCATCAATCAAAGCTATAGCCTAGTATTTACTTTTTTTTTTATACCAAACTTTGTTCCCCCGGCACTCCCTTCGATTACCTACCACTTCCTCCTGGTTGTTTCCCATCGCTTTTTTTTAGTGGTCGAATTGGAGGAAAATGCAAAATAGTGGACACCATTTTTTGCTCTCTATTTCCTACCCACTGTGTGTGTGTGTGCGTGTGTGTAAGTGTGTAAGGCTTATCAGGGCTACGTTTTCGCTTTCACGCTAAAACTGGGCGTGGCAACTTGTTTCAGTCTTAGCCAAATCATTTGGATTGATCCACCTTATCCCCATACTATACAGAGCTGGGTCAATATAACTATAGGAAAATTGGTTAGAATGGAGATTTTTAGTAACAGGAAAACCTGAGTTAATAGAAAGTTATTTGCATTGGAAGTACATAATTAAATTTTATTCCTATCTCCATATCATAAGATATAAAAATATTTTTTATTGGTTTTGTTTTTAAGAAAATTTCAGAAAGTATCGTCAAGTTTTAGAATTGTGTCTTATCTTTATTACAAGTCTTACAAGTAATGTAATGTAATATCCATTAAACATTTTGAGTTTCAGTTATCATTTTTGAGATGCATTTCTTATACTAGTGAAATTGAATTGAAATTCTTAAAATATCAAATTAAGAATTCCATTTCAAAGAATTCCTGGAGAATTAATATTCTTGAACATTAAAATTTTGCATTTTTAACATTTATCATTTATTTTAGTAAAAGGACAATCCTCTAAATAATGGCAATATCAATAAATTACTTAGTCAGAAGTTATTCTTCATATCCTCAATCTAGAAAAAGAAAAAGGAGACTTTTTAGCACAATTTAAATAAAATTAATTATTGAAGAATTGAAAATTAATTATTAAAGTATTGAGCAACTTGATTTACCGAAATTCGTATATATACCTAAAGATGTATATACATTTAAACACATATATGGACACTCTATGCTTTCTATGAATTCAAATCTAACTAATTTTGTATTATATCTATATATGTAATTATCAAATCCTAAATCCATATCCCAATTATAGAGCATTCTTTCCCAAACCAGGATCAAATATGATCAAATTCACATATAGTTCGAAATCTCTTTAGTATTTTTTTATCATCCCTGGTAATGTTGTGATTTGTTGCTTTGATTTCAAACTGATTTTCTTTATCCTTGTTGTTTTTTTTTTACCTTTTTTCCTTTTGTTTACTTTGCTAAACGAGTTCCGTTAACCAGGCAGAAACATTTTCAAGTAAATAACAAAAGGATTTTTTTTGGGGGGGAATTGTTAAAAGCTCTTGCCATTTCCGTTTTGCCTATGGACAATTTTAATCTCATTTCGCGTTTTCTGTCAGTCACAGTCTAAATTACCCTTCACACAACACACACACATACACACGCAGTCAGCCCCTCTCTCCCCTTCTTCTTCATTTAGAAAAAGAAATAAGGTCTTGCGACTTAGCATACCTTTAAAAAAAATAATTATTTAAAGACTCCTGAATCCTCATTAATTGAATAAAATTTTCAAAATTCTCTTAACAAGCCAAAACAACAAATTATGTTTTCTCACTCTAACATGAACGAAACTAATGCGTCTATTAAGTCAAACAACATAATCTTTGCTCAAACATTCAGTCTACATAGAATTTCAGTACAAAACATAAATTATATCTCCGATATTTATTGACCGATTTCAGTCAAATTTAGTCAGATGGTACATATTGGCTTATAATCAAGTCTGCCAAAAAGATTCTGATATCTCTAATATAACTAATTTTTTTTTTCTAATTCCCTGGGACGGTTGTGATTGTGGCAAAATTTGAAATCAAACTTGATCTGCGTATGGACTAGACGGATGTTGACACCAAGTTTGGTTGCTCTAGCTCTTATAGTCTCTGAGATCTAGGTGTTCATACGACGGACGGACAGACGGACGGAAAGACGGACAAACGGACAGACGGGGAGACGGACAAACGTGACATTTGACGGCCATGGTCATATCGACTCGGCTTTGTCGCGTTTTTGTGAATCATATATCACCGCAGTCTAATTGCACTTTTCCTTCTCACTGTTACACATACATTTTAGCGACTTTCATCTACCCCTTGACCCTTCATTTAGAATGGAAAAAATAGAGAAGTGTTGAAATCCACTTGAGTGTCAGTTTTTGTTCACGCTCTATACACTGTGAACAAAAGGGCAAGAACAATGCAATCGTAATTGTATGCGGTGCGGTTAGTGTGTGTGCCTTAAGTTTCCCCTCCCTACCTCTGCCCCTCCATCTATCCACCCCTCTTGGGCCTTGATAGTTTTTTTTCTCTTCTTTTTTTTTGAGGTCAAAGCCAAATCATGGCAAAAGAGTAAGAGTTTATCGACTATTAAATCACTTTAATGGCCTTTGTTTGGGGTTTTATCTCTTCTGTCGCATTGATCTAGTTTTACTCGAGGGATGATAGCGGAAGGGGGGAAAATACTTATGTTGCCCTTTTATGGTACATAAGAGCCTTTAAAATAAACTGGATGATTTAAATCAATATTAAAGTTCTTTAATTTGTTTTCGAATAGCTTCATAAAGGTGTAAAAAAAATTTTTAAAGAATTTTCTTGAGATCTATTTGAGAGGGTAAAAATATTGTTTGTTAGGGAACTTACAACTTATATGTTGAGACAAATATATGTATTTTGGTTATGCCTCGACTCTTTAGAGATATGTTGTGATATTTGACTTATCTTGGAATTTTAGAGAATCAAGAGTGGTAGGTCCATTTGGATTCTAGGCAGAAGTGGAAAACATTTAAGTGACTATTTTGCCTCTATCAGGTCCAAAGCCATTCACTTGCACTCACAGTATTCAGATGTCATTATGGAAATGGATTTTGAAAATTTGTATTCTTATCTTTACATATAATATTAATATATTATCATTGAAAAATATTATATGTCTCAAGTTTATTTTCAAGTTGAAACAAGGCAAAATTTTCATCTCTTGTTTGAGATATTAGATGTCATTGGTCAATATTAAATTCACCAAAATTTAAATTTCAAGGATAATATAAAAACAGAACTTATATCGGCTAGTATTTTTCTTTTAGTACAAGGATTCCTATCAATATTTGTATATAGTGAACATTTAATAATTCCAGCATGATTTTTCCTGCATAATTTATAAAAGTGAAACATCCGAATTTTGCATGGTGAATACAAAGTTTTAAGAAAGATATATAATCTAATAAGTTTCACATCATTCAGATGCTCAATTTTTTTTTAGAAACATTTTCATAAAGTTTCCCATTTTTATTGAAAACAATCTTTTTTTTGGGATTATGGGATCGATGGTAATTCAATCCAAAAATAATTCGTATTTTCAGTTATTTTTATTAATTCCTTTTTTAACTTTCTTTTCCGAAAGAAACAACTACATGTTTATCTCTCCACTTTTTCTTCCCAGATGAAACTATCTTACCTGAAGATTTTCCAGATTCAATAGCTTGTTACTTTTACAGTTTTAAAATCTGTCAATAATCTGCCTTAAAGCCCTCAAGATACAGTTAGAGTACAGCATAAATTTCTAACAATTTCCTTTATAAATTTTCTTTTTAATTATGTGTAACTTTGTGTAGACTTGTCTTGTTTTTTTTTTTAATCGTAATTTTAATTGTAAAGAAAAGTTCTAATCAAAGTCTTATTAGCATGGCAAACTTTATAATACTTTATCTTTGCCTTTCATTCATTCATTGTATGAGAATCAGCACCTTTTGTCTATAGTCCTGCATTATCCCTTCATTGGAATAGAGCTCTATTCCACTTGAACAATAATCTCCCCAACAAATATGCGTCTTATCTTTGTGTTTTGGCTTTAGCCAAACAACAACAAAAATAACAAAAAAAAATAGAGAGAGAGGGAGAGAGAGAGAGAATATATATTTATAATCTCCTTGCCGCACTTGAAAAAATTTAGCTCAACAATGGGTGAGGATGATGTGGTATATACACACACACACTAACACACACACACATGCATACAATTCATAATTCATAATTCGTTTTTAATAACAAGACAAGACACTTCCAACACACGTGCGGCAGGAAATGGTTAAGCCATAGGGTGAGGGGAGTGGAAGAAAAAAACAAGACAAAACTTTTTCTTGGAAAATACAAATTATATACTTGGGGGGGATAACGGGGGATACAGTTGCGTATAGAGTTGCCAGACATTCAGTTGACAAAAAGGAAAAAGGAGACGAAGAAGAAGAAGAAGACTACAACATTTCACAATTTTCCTTTGCTTGTTTTCGTTTTCCTTCCTTTGGCTAGACACATTTATCATTTGATTTGAGTCAGTTTTGTTATTTCACATTGCAATTTGCTTCTTTTTTTCCTTTCTTCCTCAGATTTTCTTTTTTTTTTTTTCTTTTTTAGGTTTTGGTTCGATTTGTTTTGGTTGTTTCCTTTTTTTTTTTTTTTTTTGCATATGTTTTGTCGATTTTCTTCTTTTTTTTTGTTTTATTTTGTTTTGATGTTGTCCCGGGAGCGTCAGTTGGTGTTTATGGGGCGCCGCGGATTGTTTATGAGTCAAACGAACCATCTAACCGCAGACATTATAAAATTATGTAGATGGAGGAGAACACCCAGAATCAGCTTTAACCCTTGTGTCCAACTGATCGATAAAAATAATTATAAGAAAGTTTGAGGAATGAAAAAAATATGTCAATAGATAGGAAATGGGTTGTCTTTAGTTATTTGAATATATATTTATATCAAACTACATATATGAGAAAAATATAAAGAATGTCCAATACATTTTCCCATATTAATAGTTTAAAAAATGGTTCCATATCACATGTATATATGTATGTATATATCTTATATCGAATCAAATCGACAATAAGCTGATTGAAATGAACGTCTGTTAGTCATATTAAAATTGCCTGAGAAATCAATATAATTTTATATCTCATAAATAACGATAATCATTATTGGTCAACCCTGAAATACGAAATGCGGATACGATATATAAAATTGTGCGGTGTGCGTATCCTTAATCTTTTTTCTTTAATCCATCAATATCGTTAAATGCACACGCCAAAAATTGAACACTAAGGAAAAAGGAGCGGTGGCGGATGGTGCCCTTCCTCACACACTCACACACACACATACACAGAAAGTGCACTCAAAGGGCATTACGATTCAATAGAAAATGCTTAGCAGCACAGCTTCCCTTTCTCCCCGCCTCCCCCCTCCCCCTTTCCCACTCCTTTTGGTTGCTCATTCAATCTAATCAATTTTTGGGTAAACATCTGTCGCCGAGACTAGAGCCGCAGCACGCGTTATTTTATTTTGTAATGCACACGTCGTCGTTGTTGCTGCTGCTACTGCCCTTCCGTCACTTTCTCTCTCTCTCGCTTGCTCTCTTTTTCTTTTCTGGGATGCTAGTTTCTAGTTCCCAGTTCCCATTTTCCAGATGTGAACCGATTTGAAGTCGGCTTCTGTTTCGTTTCAGTAGTTTTGAGGGGTTGTTTGATGACAAAACGTCTGCCGCACATTATTCAACATAGAGTCACTCAGGTCGCGGTGGGAAGGTGGTTGGTTGGGGGGGGAGGAGTAGACATCAAGGTAGAGGGAACCTTGTTTAGATTTTGTTTTTGCTGTTTCCTTTCATAATTTCTCAGCGTGTCCCATTAACACTTGGACCTTATAAACTACCTACATATACATACTAGCCCGAAGTACTTTAATTGCATTTTGATACCCTAGAAATGGAGATAAAGGTGTGCGTTCCTGACCTCTAAATGCAGCTTTAGACCCTTTAGAAGTTGTGTCTTTCTTTTGATTATCTTCATGTTCAGACTTCTTATAATTAGAACTTTCATAACTAAATATTGATTTCTGCATTCTTTATATCACTAGGAGTAAGCCGATTTACTTTAACCTGTAGATTTCATATATTTCACCTCTATGTGGACTTTAGGGAGAATGTTTTGATTAGGTTGAGGGAATAAAAGGAATAGATTCTCATTAATATTATTTAATTCCGTGGAAATCGTTTAAAAAATAGTTATAAATAATATATAAAATGCAAAATATATTAATAGAATAGAACTTATAAATATATTATAGAACTTACGTTAGAGTCCTTCTAAAAACAAATTAAATATTATAGTTAATTACGTTCTCCATTTTACAGGGTATCTCGATATTAGAACTTCGTCTTAAGAAAAGAAATAATTTTTATGTCCGGGTGGTTGAAAAAAAAGAAATAATTTTAAGGTAAATTTTAACCACCTATTTTTCTTCATACTCCTTCCCTTTTCGTTATCTCTCTCTCTCTCTCTCTCTCTCTTCACCTATGTTATGAAATGTTTAATGAGGCCTGCAACATGTGTGACGCGAACAGAGGAAAATTATTTTATGCCAGTGAAAAATTTTCAATTAGTAAAATTTATGGCAAAAGAAAGAAATATGTCTGAAAAATGTAAAAGAATTTTTTTAGGTAATTTTTATACGTTTTATTTTTTTGTTGTTCTTGTTTGGTTTAATTAGAAAAAATTGCTTGGGTGGCCCAAGGATAATTAGTTATAATGACAGGCTAAAAAGGGACACAAAATATAAATATGTCCCAAATGGAATAAAATGATAAATTTTATATACAAAATTTGAAAAAAATTCACCATAGGAAGTGGTTGAAAAAACATGTAGAAATATTTTAAACAATTTGAAAAGAAATTTACCTAGAAACGGGAATAATTTTGAAAAGGTTTAATCAAAATTTTCTTAATTATACAATATTATTTAAAGGAAAATCTTGAATTTCATGTATGTATGTGTATGTATAGGTAGATTTATATTTGAAGAGTTAATAATATTTCACATCTTTAATTGAGAACATTTCGCTTAAAGCAATATAATTTGCCTGTCAGAGGCAAATGTCCAAAATGTTTTGTCGGAAATGTATCTCTTGGCCCATTCATGATGACGATGTTAATTATAACGTACAATTGGCCATTGAAATCGTTTTGACACTTTTGGGGTTAAATTTCAATTATATCAAACATTTCCTCAGAGAGAGAAGGATAGAGAGAGCGAAAGAGAAGGAGGGCGAGCGAGGGAGTGACTAAAGTGAAAGACAAGCAAAATGTCTGTCAAATTATAATGCAATTCAGTTGGAGACCCATTTACCAAAAAATCCCCTCAAGAATAACCGCAATGACCAAAAGCAAACAAATGGCAAAAGTGTCGAAACATGGTTGAATCCTTTCAACTCGACACTGTCTGTGTCCTTATTCTGGTTGCCATTAATTTAACATGCAAATAAAAGAAATGTTGTATTTAAATGCAATTAAAAAGGTTCACTTGGCCAAAATAAAAAAAAGAATGAAGTACACAATTTGTATATATACTGAAACATATTCTACAAGAACACGAAACTGAAAGATAATTGAAGTAACCTGTAGGTGCTCATACATTTAAAAATAGTCTATTAAAGTGTCTGATTTAATTAAATGATCATATAATACTAAAACAATATTCTAAAATTAAAAAAAGTAAAAAGATTTTAGAAGATTTTTGGTTTATTTAACCAAATCAAGCATAAAGCAACTATATATGCCCACAGTAAGTGGTTTTATGTTGTTTAGGAAAATTACTATATAATTAACCTATCAATATCAGAGACGTTTATGAGTAATTTATTTTCATTGATTACCATGAATTCGGCTTGTGGTAAATTAACTAAAATAATTCAAACATTATTTTATAGCAGAATTAAATTAATTTGTTGCCTTTATCAATTTACTATATTCAGTTAAGAGCTGTTATGATCAAGTGTTTTTATTGTATACAGAAGTAAATGTTAGAATAGTGTGGCTGCATCTTAAAACGAACACAATACCATAAATTTATAAAATGTTCAGATCTTTAAGGCAGTGAAAGTTTTATTTCACAAGAGTTTTAACCCATGACTCAAAATGGAAATAAAAGAGGTGGGGGGACACCAACTGGTCTCTTTGCTGATTCATTTTTATGCTCATTAACGGATTTCATCTCAACGATGACAAATTTCGATGTATAAAAATTTCTTAGCAAGAATGAATGGCAATAAATATTTGCATAGTGGATTTCTTTTTAACGAAAATTTCTTTCAAGCATTTCAATGGATTTGTCATTAAAGGTTAAAAACGGATTCCTGGCAACAGCAACAACAGCAATAATAACAACAACAGCAACAACAACAACTTGTTGCCAACACTTGAACAGTAAAAATTTTTTTGTTGTACTTAGTACCGAAAATACGTGAAATTTTTCCAGCCACTTGACAAACATTTTTCCTGTCCTTGTTGTTGTTACTGCTGCTGTTTGCTGCTTTGTTGTCGAATGTGTAAAGTACATTCACACACACACACATAAACACACAGATTGTGTATTTACTGTGTGTGTGTGTGTTCCGACATCAGCAACATCGATAGCGGCATCTCTTTGCAATTGGATATCCAACAGAGGCTGAAGGGCCACAGCAGTAGAGCAGTAGAGGTGTTGCTGCGGGGTCGGGGCAAGCATCGAAGGAGGTGAAGTAGAGCTAAGCGGCCACTTGACATTTTGGCAAATTAGTTGCGCCTCGATTTTCAATGCTGCCATACCAAGTGCTGAACTGAGAACGTGGAATGTGAATGTGGAAGCCTGAAATTGGTATATTGAAGAGGATATTTACTGCCAATATCCATGGCAGATGAATGGTTGACATAAGCGGAGCAAGTGTGAGGTGATGTATCAATTTACTGCTGTTTGCCGTCGATAATGTCAAGGTCCTCGAACATGGTAATATAAGTAGTAAATTTGGATTGCTCTATTTTTAAGCGGATTGCTTTCAGATACAGATTACCAATGAAATTTCGAAAGAGTTCAATTCACTGTGAGATGTATTTATAAAACTTACTTTAAGATCCTGTAAGAAATATTGTATTGTAGTTTTGCGTTCAATGAAAATGGTGCAATAAAATGAATTTTTCAAGTCCTGAAATTTGTTCATTGAGAACTTTAGTCTCCCTGCAAAATTCAGAACAAGTTTGATCCTAACGATCATAAGGTAAGAGATCTATTTTTTCACGAAAGGACATTGTGGATATCCTTTAAGCGAAAAAATCATCAAGGATATTATGTATTTTTGTTCTTAGTTTACGAAGTCCAAATATTAAAAGTCCTGTATGCTCCACTAGGAATTTTTCCAAGGATCGTCCAGAGGTAGTAAATCATATCCCTCTAGCCTTCGGCAGAATCCCCATAAACTAGAGCTAGAAAACCAAAACATATAATTTTTCCGAAGCTATAACTCATCTGAATACAGATTGATTTTCACAGGACATCATTTTTTGGAACCTCCTCAAGCAGGACTATCGATCTGCATTCAAAGTTTTTCAAGATTTTTTGGAACATTTTTCCCTCATTTTTGTAAGGGGGATAGTCGTCAAAATTTTTAAAAAATCAGAAAATTGCTGATATCTCGGCCATTTGAAGGACTATCCGAATATCCTTTGGCCAGGATGTAGTCCTTATGATTTAGCTTCGATTGACATGAGCAGATCCTGAAAGATCCTTTCCTGGAGCTGAGAAAAAAGGACTTTTTCTTCCAGAAAAAAATGGCTATAACTCGCAAGTCCTTTGAAAGATCAGGATAAAAGTATCGGCAAACTAATCTTAACATGAAGGTCTCCTTTTCTGGCCAAAGGACATCCTCATAGTCCTTCGGATAGCCGAGATATTAAGGATTTTAGGTTTTCGGCCCATTTTCAGAGCCGTCCAAATATAAAAATTTGTGTTGCCCACTTTTGGGGTGGGCTCAAGACAAACAGAATTTTTGCCAAGTCCAAAAAAATACCAGGCGAACAGAAGTGGGCAGTAGGTGGATTCAGAAAAATTTATTGAAAATATATTTTTCATTGCATACCGTAAGGTGCCAGAAAAACTGACGCTAAATTCAAATTTTGGTACTTAAAAATTTTTTAAATACCAGGCGAACATAAATGGGTAGTAGGTGGATTTTCGAAAAAAAATTTTATGTTGCATACCCTGGGGGGCAAAAATAACTGACTTTTAAATTCAAATTTTAAAACCGGCAAATTAATGAAATACCATAAGAAATTTATTTTATGTTGCATACGATGAGGGGCCAAAATTAACCGATTTTTAAATTTAAATTTTCATAATGGAAAATAAGTAAAAAATACCAAATTCAACGTTTAAAACATGATTTTTATTACCCAAAAACAGAAAAAAACTTAGTTTAATCTATCTTATCCGCTTTTATCTTTTCTTAACAACATTGGCTTTGTGTTTTATATGGCCTAAGGATACAGGAAATTTCCTAGGGATAAAAGGTGTCCTTGAATAATAGTTTTACATTTAGAAACATTTAATGTTAGTAAAGCTAAGGAGTCCGTTGCACCAGATTCCACTTGGTCCTCGATGGCATACTACAAGGGGGATTCCATCCTGCCTCCCACTGAACATTTTGTCTCCTGTAAAAAATAGAATCAAAATTAATTTAGTTTGCAAGAATGCGAGATAGACAAAAGTTTACCTTTATGGAAATGATTGAGCGGGAACAATAAAGGGTCTATCAGCCATGTTATTAAACAATTCTGTTGATCATCAGAGATGGATGAATGGATCTATTAAATAAAAGACAGTTGAGTTAAGAAGTAATTGTAGTAGTAGAAGTAGGTAGAAGAAGAATAAGAATACTTAAATGATTCACAATCTATCCGGATCGATATTTTCTTTTAAATAAATTGACTTTTCTTGCAAATTTTCAGCTTTCCTATAAATTTTTCATTGAGCTTTTTGCCTTTCTTTATGGTTTGTACTTATGTTTTGACGCTCCCCAAAAGGCACTTCATCTTCAGCCTGGCCTTTTTTACCTCCGCCTTCTCGGTCCCCTTAGTTGGCAATCAGAGCTCAATTAACATGTTTTCTCGGTTTATGGACGACGGAGCAGCAACTGCATCGTCTGAAGCATTCAAAGAAAATGTAAAACAAGCCATTCGAAACAGCAACAGCAGCACTTAAATGCAGTCCCGTCGTCGCTCGTTGTCGCCGCCGTCGTCTACTAAATGGTTCGAACCCATAACACTTAAAGTCACATTTTACAGTTGCAAGTTGAAGTCGAAATGCACTTTGCATGAAAGCCAAATGCGAGCAGCAAAATTATGACCAAAAACATCAGAAATCGGAGTAAATCTATATTTCTTAAATGTGGCAAAGTGGTCAAGTTGCTCCTGGGTGGTGGTTTAACGAAGAAAAGTAAAAAAAAAAAACAAAACAAAACTTAAAAGCAAAAAACGATTTTAAGTACGTTAAATAATTATTAAGAAATTTACACTTCGTCTGCATATATGTATATATATTTATGTACATATATTGTTGCTTACCCTGATAAACTGGTTAAGTGATATCTTATATTTTATATAAAAACCAACGTCTCGTTGTTTAAAGTGTAAAAGGGTTAATTCAAGAAAAACGGTTTAACGGTGAGGATAATGCTAGAGATCAGACTACATATCGGTTTATTCTTCGTATAAAAATCCATCTTATATTGTTTTTAAAAATGATTATTCTAAGCAGCAAACTAATTTTCTCAACATATCAGATAAAGACGACTGAACAAAGCATTTCTTATATCCTCTTCTAATCGATAAATCAAACTAATTTATCTTGAAATCAATTGCTTTATTTTTAATTCACATACAATTAATTGTATGTTAACATATGTGCAATTTCTGTCAGTGTAGCAAAACATAACTAATTGGTTTGGCAACACTTGAAAATTGTTTACCCTCTCTCTATTTATATTTTAAGTAAATTTATACAAATTAAATTATTAAAATGGGTAAAACTGAGTTGGCGTCATCATTGACAGACCAGGGCTACACCCCTCCCGCCTTTTGGCCCCTTACAACTGTCCCCGCATGCCACTACTACTCCGCTTCAGTAAGTTGTGGGTTTTTGTCAGGCTGTCAACATTTTGTTTAGTTGCCTTTGGGTATGTGGCGTGTCACTGCCAGAGCAATGCCAGAAGAATGTTGTTACTCGACTTGTTGTTTTTGTTATACTCATTTTATTTATTTTTATTTTTCATTTTTTTTTTGTTTTGTTTTGTTGCTTATGTTGTTGTTGCTGTTGGGAATGAGAATTCTGCGGGTCGAAGCATATATGTATACATTTGAGCATACATATATATTGTGACAAGAAGAGAGGAGGTAACAGGAGAAGGAAAAGGGCCCAGCAGAAGAGGAACATTTGGGAACCCCATGAGAGAGTCCATGTCAAACATGTTTAACAGAGGGACTACCACAACAACAGCAACAACAACAGCAACAACAACTGCAACAGCAACAGCAGCAACAATAACAAACACAAAACAACAATGTGGCAACTGGTTCCCATTCTCTCATTCGCTCATCCTCCTCCTGGCACACAACTCCCCCTTTGCACTCCTGTGTTCATTTGTTCGTTTTCGCTGCTGTTACGGTTTTGCTCTGACAATCAAAATAAAAATAAATAAAACCCAAAAAAAATATCCACCAAAAACCAAAATGTTTGCAACTGTCACTGAACCAGATACACAGTCAAAAAAGAACCAAAACACAAAAAAAAACAAAAAACAACTTGAACCAAAAAAAAAAAAAAAAAAAAAATTAAAGAAATATACATACAGCAAAAAGAAAAAAAAAACTTTTTCAGTTAGATAAAAACAAATCTCCCAAAAAAACAAAAGCAACTACAAAAAAAAAGAACCACAAAAGTTGTTTTATGCTGGTTTTTTAGATTTCTAGATTTTTGCATATTTTAAAGTTAAAACAAATATTTGAACTAAAAACCAACTGAATTTCGTGATAACAGAGAGAAATGTGTCAGTCAGTAGTTCTATGAGATAAACCATGAAAAGGAAACGAAAAATATAAATACTACATACATATATGAAAATCAATAGAAAAATCTGTTTTTCTGGTTTTAAAGGATTTATCGGAATGCAAAGTGCATCTATCTGATGTTGTTGCATGTTGATCAAAGAGAGTTTTTAGCTTAGAGTTGAAAAATATAGATTTTTTAGATAAAACAAGCAACTATTATATATAGTGGTGTATGGTGACCCCGACGTGCTTTTTAGGCTTTTACTCTATTCGACATAGAGGTTTAATTTTATCTAAATTTACTCTTAAGTTAACAAGTTCTCGATCAGATAATTAGCTTTTTCTGGCTTTATTTATATTTAATGTTATTTGATAAGTATTGTAAAGTACAGTTTTTGGTGACCCCGACGTCTACTATGAATATTGAAATTTTGTTATCTACTTGAGGAAGTCCTCCATATGAAAGTTTACGTATTAAATTTGAAAGATATACTTTAGTTACAGTAAGGATTTATGTATCCCAGACATTCCCTGATTTTAATTATCAATTTGATATTATTAAAGATCAATATTTACATATTAATATTAAGTATCTTTTAACGATATTTGCACTGATTATTTAACTCGTTGTTTCTTTTTTTCTTATATTTCTCTCTTGTGTCATTTGTGTTTCTCAAAAGTTTCAAGTCAATTTGATCATCATTATTATTTGCACATAAATTATATAGAATTAATGCGACGAACCAAATCAAAACCTAACGAAACGCATCGTCCCTGAAGACACTTCCTCAGAAATCATTATAATCAACTTGCTGTTGTTGTTGTTGTTATTGCTTGTATGTAGTTTCATTTTATAATTTGCAATTTTGACCATATTTGGTTATTGGTATGAGTTTGTTCTGCTCAGTTTCAATGCGCACACACACAAGAAATGTGTTATGTGCCATAAAAGGAGGAGGAGGCGGAGGGGGGATGGGGTGCGTAACATGCCCCCAATACCCAAGATGAAGCATTCAGCTAAGGGACCAACTAAGAAGCAGTTCTACCTTTGATTTCCCTTCGTTATAAGGCGACATAAGTCTTTCTACCTAACTGAATGTCAGTAGTGAGTTGAAAGGAAAACTAATGCGACAAATTTCTCTATCTCTATCTCTCTCTTTCTCTCTATCTATCTCTCCTCTTTCTCGTTAGTTATATGTTTTGTGACACATTTCAAGAGATTTTTGCATTATTGTTTAACATTGTGACATTTTGTGTCAAATTAGTGACATTTAGTGCCGAAAAAAAGTACAAACATTGAAAAAAATAAAATGTACTTTAGCTTATAGAACGAGAAAATACTATAATGGGGGTTAAATTTGACAGATATGACAGAGAGGAAAATGTTAAGCTGTGACATTGAATGGATTATTAGTGTAGTACATATGTTTTTTGGTTTTATATGTTGTTTTTCAACCTTATTTTTTTATGAAGGATATTCCCATGCAAAAGGATAATTTTAATATTGAAAATAATAACTCATTATAAAAAATTCATATAAATCTAGTTTTGGGGAAGTTAAAGTATAAAAGTATTATAGGGAATTGCGAACGTACACAAATACTAAATCCAGTCTAAATATTTTTTTATATTTTTTTACGACATTTTTAAAGGCTAAGTCGGTTTAAGTCGCTAAAATGTATGTAACAAAGTAAAGTATATATATTCTTGATCAGCATCAACAGCCGAGTCGATATAGCCATGTCCGTCTGTCCGTCTGTATGAACCTAGATCTCAAAGACTATAAGAGCTGGAGTAACCAAACTTATTATTATTGTATTAAAGCTACAGTATTTCTTGTCATGGGCAGCAGCTGGAATGCGTGAGCGAGATAGCATGCGTGTTAAAATCCTTCAAAAGAAGGTCAAGGGACAAATGCTTCCTCTACTTCAGAGGGCTCCAATTCAGTCAAATCTCGTCTGATTTTGAAAAACTATGTCTTTATTTGCTATTTAGAATCGTCATTTTTAATTAACAGAAAAATCTGGAAAACTAATTTTCAACTCGATTTTCGCAAATTTTAACGATGGTTACACTGCAAAAATTTACGAAAATCCGGTCAAAATTTTTTTCCAACTTTTTTCAACTTTTAATGCAGTTTTTTAATACGGAAATTATCCAGAAGATTGATGTAAAATTTTTTTAAATCGGCCAAAAGATGGCCAACTTAGAGCCTATAGAACATTGGTGAGAAAAAATAACACAAAAAAAGGGAACCATACATACTTCTAATACTTATGTACTGAGAAGTCAAAGACTAATTAAAACTACCTTAAACTCAACAAAAACTATATCTTTAAATATAGCACACGTCTTAAATTAAATATACATTAAATTCGACCAATTCCCTTTAGACAGGAGATACATACTCTCATTTTGTTCCCTTCTTGAATGCATTTTTGGCGCTTCTTTTGCCCAGCGCCGCATGACAGTCAGAGATGAGATTAAGTGGCCTTACATTTTGAGCAAAGCATCCGCATCATTCGCGTCCTCATCCCCGACCATATCCCCGACCATCAGCACCAGCAGATGCCGTTATGCATTTTGAGTGGCTGCTCAAACCAAACCCAACGAAGCGAAGCTAAGACAATGGCTCAGAATCAAAATGAGAAACGGATACCAAAAATTGAAGAAGAATACAAAAACCAAAAAAAAAAGAAAAAAGGAAAAACAAAAAATAAAAGGGGTCAGTCGAAAAGTCGAGACTTAACTTTGAGGCGGCGGCCCTTTCATTGGTTTTGTCCTCTGCTTGGTAATGAATTGTAAACGCAGACACGTGTCAATGCGAGAGAACAGTTGATGGAATGGATAGGATAATGATGATGACAACTTTAACATTACTTTACTTTGTTCAGATCTCGAATCGAAAGTTAGTTTTCTTTAGGGATTAGATAAAGTAAAAGTAGCTGCTGACTCTCTCCCTTCCCCACATACAAGTGCAAAGTCCCTGGGGGAGTGTGTACTCACCTCTCCCCTTCACATCATGTGGTTACCACCCCCCTCTCCCTGGGCCAACTGTTTCTATTTTCTTTGACCATTTGTTGGGCAAGTGTTTCATGATATAGGATAAAAACGTGTTCCACTTCATGCTTGTGTTATTTTAAATTTGTCATGAAAATATTTTTATACCTTCCTTCCCCCGCCCCCATCCTCCTCTTTCTCCTCTCCTCTCATTTCACTTCACTTTTAAAAAATATTATCACACATTTGCTCTTACGATTCCGGTCCCCCTCTTCCTTATGGCAAATGTCTGCATATGGTCTGGGGAAATATTTCCTCAATTTGTAATGCTGTGTTTCCCTCAAGTCTTTTTCCTTTTTCCATTTTGTTTTTCTTTTTTGCTTTCGTTTTGCCAATTAATAAAAGTAAGCAGTGATAATCGTGTCTCTGTATGTCTGGCTGTCGCCTTCAAAAATATTCTTTATTTTATCTTTTCTTTTCTTTAACTTGGCATGCAAATCATACAATGTCTTCGTTTTCGTTTTGGTTTTTTGTATCGTAATCCAATTTAAAAAAAAAAAACCCATTTACATTTGCCTGCACTTCCCTTTTCTCTTTTCATTATCTTTGTTTTGTTTTTCTTTTTTGACTCTGCTGTCTCTATCATAAATCAATATATATGAGGAGAGGTGAAGAAGTCTTCATGAGGGGGCAGAAATTCGCTTAACATTCATATCTTGTCGGGAATGTAAGTTATATATATATGTATATATATTTTGTTTTTATCTTACTTTAAAGGCAACTGCAATGCGCCTCACATTACTCACAGCTAACAGAAAGTTGAATGAATGAATGAACAGCCACAAAGAAGAGCCACGAGCTGGTTTTAGACTTGCACAGAGAGTTGGAGGGTTGGAAGGGGGAGAGGTAGGGGGAATTCAGATGAGTAGAGCGGGGTCAGAGGCACACAGAACTGCAAAGGCAAGGCATAAGTCATACTATCCAGGGCTAAAGTGAGAGGCAATACACAAAACAAGAACTCTAACCGAGATTTGCATAAGGGTGACTCACTAAAATTCTCTTGAAAAAATTACAAATGGAAAACTTTTCAAGATTCAATAAACTGATATTATCCTAGACATGAAGAAGAAGAAGAAGAAGAAGGTGAAATTCTTTAACGAGCTCTAAACTTATAAAAAGCGTTGCAATTGCTAACAGATATTCTATAAGAAATAGAAATATTTCACACTGAAAATAGTGAGAGATCTTAGCACTAAAAGCTTAACCCAATTTAGTTAGTTTTTTTTAAACATAGATAATTATATATATATATATATATATAATGAATTAAGAAAGAATTCTACTTAACATAAAAATCTCTGTCACATTGACTAAGAGATAAACTATATTCAAAATCTTAGTTAGTTCAATTAACATAAAACGATTTAAAATCAAAGATGAATCTTATAAAAATCATTAAATGTGAAATATATAAGGCAAAGTATAACAAATATTGAGATTGGGATTATTTGAATATATAATGTTGTATAGAGTCGACAGCCAAATGAAAATCTGGGATCCTTATTGTAATTCCTGTTGTCTTCCAACATTGTTATATTAATTTTACGTCATAGATTCATGTATAGATTAATAAAATACTTAACTTATGTAATTTTCAAATTTAACACAATGTCTCGTACAATTTTCTCCCGAAAAGACGATATTTGAATGATTTTGAAGTCAGTTGTTGCTTATTATGTATAATTCTTGAAAAAAAAACCTCAAATGTTGAAAGTTCTAACAAATTTAATTCCAAATCATCTAACGATAAATACTTAATAAAATTTTAATGTTTCGATTATGAACTTCATGTTAATTTTATACTCACAATTTCTTTAGCATAAACAAGAAAATAAATTTGAAATTTAAGAAATCTCCAAGAATAAGATTTACCACTTTTATTGAATGAGAATAATTTTGGCAATAAATTAAACCATAATCAGCTTAATCATATATATATATATCGAAATATCTGTGATTTCCCAATTTCGATTTATATTGTTGTTTTATATTAATATTGATCCACCCTGATGGATATATAGCTTGGTTATTTTTTTTTTTATTATTATTATGGCACACACCAAATCGGTCATTTCTGTTGCTTGTGTTGCAGCATTTGAGCAACAACTCAATTTGAATTGCTATTTTTTTTTTTTTGTTGCCCCCACGTGTTGCATGTAACACGAAATTGTTGTTAATAATATTTATGTGTCTGCACTTTTTTTTTTTTTTAACGGATATAAGCTACTTAAGCTCGTCTCTGGTCGTTGCGTCTCGTCGTCTCGTCTCGCCTTGTCATATAACCCGACAATATATTTACAGCTTTATGGCATTAACGGCATTATAATTCAAACTGTGAAAATAATGTTTGGCCACCTGTTTGGGCAACTTGATGAAGATTGTCGTTGTCACGTCTACCATCAACTTGGCCACATAAATATCATTTGGTCCAAGTACACACATATTGCATACGATTATTATTATAACATAAATATATCAAAGATAACCATCAACTATACAGATATGTATATATAAATACATATATAAATGTTTTGCTGCCATTAAGTCCAAAAGAACTCAAGTTCCATTATGGTTCAGTTCGCTTATTTAAATTGACTTGGAATGGTTTAACGAGCTGCCGGCAATTTGCAATTTTAATCACTTTTTTAGCTCGTTTGTTGTAAATGTTGCTCATAAAATGTCTGTTAGATCTTTATTTTCTATTAGGTAAGTCGTCAGGTAGATTTCAAATAACTAATCTTAATAACAAGTCTACTAGATTTTAAATTGAATTGAAAATTTATGTGAAGAAGCTTTCAATTATCGTAAATAATAAAGTTTTGTCCAAGACTTTAACCAACTTCTAATCGCAATTAATTTAATTTACAACATTGGCAACCCATAATATAAGATCTTTAAAATA
Source organism: Drosophila sturtevanti (assembly GCA_018150375.1). Classification (NCBI taxonomy): domain Eukaryota; kingdom Metazoa; phylum Arthropoda; class Insecta; order Diptera; family Drosophilidae; genus Drosophila; species Drosophila sturtevanti. The sequence continues at coordinate 316,762 of JAECWJ010000341.1, read as the reverse complement.
TGCAGCCACACTAATATTCGATTTAGCCAGTCTTAAATCATCTATCATAAGTACATACATATATTGCCAATGATTGAAATAGTTTTAATCAAAATCTAAATATTCTTTGGCAAATAGTTAAAATTCAAGAAACTATTGTAATTCCATAAAAGCAATTAAAATATGGTGCAGCCACACTATTTATTATCTGTTTTAACAATTAGAAGATTTTTATTTGATTGCATGATGAAACAAATATTTTCACTTTAAAATATTTAAATTATGGTATTTTTAGAGTGCGAATTAGCAGCCACACTAATGGAAAATAAGCGTCTGTTTCACACGAATACTGTAACATAAAGATCTTGTTCCCATTGAGCAACTATGTGATCTCGTTCGATAGCTAAGCAGAAAAAATAGATATAGAAAAAGTCCATATAAACTTCTGATTAATTATAAGCAATCAGTTCTAAGTCACAGTGTGAATAATTTTGACACCAAGTTATTTAATTATTTTAGTTACTCTAACTAAATAGTAGCCAAATAATAAATATCCAAACTCTTTATATACAAAATTCTTAAAAATTTAATATATTTAAAACGTTCTGTTTATCTTAATTTGTATTTTGGCAATCTGCTTTATCCATTTGTATATTATATGCCTAGTTTACTTTAATGAGCTTCCCATTTGGCACGATTTTCGCTACTATATCATCATGTTCAACTATTTCTAAGAAGACATTGCCAGCCTTTGTCTTTATTTATAGAACTAAATTATGGGGAACACTATATCCAAGAGGGCGCGTGTATCTTGTGAGTGTGTGTCTATGTGTGTGTGTGTGTGTGCGTTTGTTTGTTTGGATGTTGATAATCAGCTAAAGGAGTAAAGTAGCCTGGCAACTTGTTGCTAACTTTGCTTCTGTTGCTGGCGCCAGGTCCAGACGGAGACGCAGTAACCAAACGTGTCGCCAAAAAGTCTGCGATTTTTATCTTAAGAGTCTTCTAACAACAAATTTGTGTGTGTCGCGTCGAAGTATTTTTGTATTGCAATTTTTGCAGTTGGTAACTAAAATATGTATTAGTTTGTAGTAATTTCTTCTCTTTATCTCGGATATTTGGACTTTAATAATTCTTAAATCTTATGCCAAAATAAAAAGTAAAGAAAAAGGAAGGGAAAATAACCAAAGTAAGGTCTCATTGATGGTGGTTTTAGCCTTTTCAATAATAAATGCATTTCATAAGCCCCCAATTAAGGGCCAGCAAAAAAGTAAATATTTTGGACGTTAATAAGTCCACTTTTCCCTCATTGAATCCAACAGCCCTTGCCATGCCTTGCCTTGCCTTGCCTCCCTGCCTTGCAAAACAAGTCAGCTTATGACGATTACATTCATTAACTGAATGCCACCCCCCCGCCTATGAATATTTCTTTACTCCAGCCGCCATTCACAGCCAGACAGATGGTTAAAACGCTGAAAAGTCGGCATCAAGAGCGAATATAGTATATTTAGAGGATGAGGCTAGATGAGATCTGCTAAGTGTGTCCGGGAACGGGAATATGAACTGGGAGACTGGGGGAATGGACCGCCGGCATTGGGGCGGAGGAGGAACTAAGAATGCGCAATGCGAACAGGGGCGTTGAAATTTAATCCCTCAAGGGTTGCTTCAACGCTTCCTGGACAATGCCTGAGTGTACCCGGTGCCATAGAATGGAGTCTGTTTTGCATTGATAAGCCAGCCAGCTCCCTGGCTTTTTCTACTACTTGTCCTTTTATGTGACGCATCAGCATTATAAAAAAAAAAAGAAAAGAAAAATAAAAAGGGGCAAAAAAAAAAGAAAACAGATATCCAACCGAAGGAACCAACAAATAAACTCTTTTTTATCAGACAGCATAAAAAATGAAATAAAAATAATATGACATGTTTATGCCCCAGCTGCCCGACCAAGACCACGAGGAAGACTACGGACGACGACGGCAAGAGGCTATGTAAAGCGAGACTCCGACGACGAACGGCGACACTGAAGACATTTTTAAAGGTTGCCCAGCGCCGAGGCAAATGCAAATCATGTAAATAATTTAAGAGAGTTTTGCTTTGTCATTTGTGTGGCGGCGGCAACCATCCCCCCTCCTTCATCCACCTCCACCTCCAGCTACTTCCCTCCCCACCTTCTTCTAGTCATTGTGACACATGTGACAGAAGGCAAGCAGAAAACAAATAAATTATTTAGTTGTTAAGCGAAAAGAAAAACGTTAACGGCAGCAACAAAAGCCCAATGGCCAGTCACTCATATTAATGGGTGTTTAAAGGCCGCAACATTGATAATACAAGGAAGTAGCAGGAAAAATCGGAAATGATTAAAGAAAACTTATGAAGAATAATCCAATGAATTGTGGAAGAGGAATAGGGAAATGTTTTTATATTGGTTCAAAAGTGTAAACCCAAAGGAGAATCGTTAAGTTTTAAATAAAAGATAATCATTAATGGAATCGGGGTTAAGGAATTTTAGAGGAAATTTATAAATATATAATTAGACCTTTGAATTTTTACTTTAATCAAAAATATATATTTCTTAAAATATTTTCCCCGATATGATAATGAAAAGTTTTCCTCTAACTGAATTAATTTTAAGTAGATAAATAAATATTTCTTCGATTCTGTGCCAGCTTTCGTCAAGTTTAAGCAAAATCTGTATTTTATCTTTGCTGATATGCAGCCACACTATTTTTAGACAGACATTACATTACGCAATTCCTTAAGATTTCTGAACCTCTCTTTCTTAAAGAGACCATACAATGATGTAATTGTGCAATATAGGAAAACAAATAATAAATTGAAGTCTTAAAATTGAAATAACATTTATATCATTTATCATTGCAAATATCTACAGCAAAACTATTTCTCTACAAAGAAATAAACCCAAAATAATCTATTTAATATTATTAAATAAATAAATAAATATTTAGGTTTTTGCTTGAATTTGATTTAATTCCATTTGATGCCATTCTTTGCAATGCAAATTGGCAATGACACTTGTTTCTTTACATAACATTTCAACTTTTGCAAAATATATTTCATTAGCCCGTATAAATTGTGCTTTTGTTTGGCCAATGACTAATTGCTAAATCCAAGAGTAAACTTTTTGCCAACCAAATGGATAGCTGAATCCATTCTCATATAGTCGTAATTATGTTATACCTGCAGCTATTTTCGATTCGATCAGACAAACAAAAGGCGAGACACTGGCAAATACGACTAGAAATGAAATAAAATGTTTTGGGGAGCTACAAAAAAAAAAAGAAATGTAAAGGGCAAAAACTGGTAATGAGAGTGGAAAAATACACTCAGAACAAAAGCATCAGGATAGTACATAAATGGAGGGATGAGGAGGTAGAACAAAAAGGACACCCAACAATGTTTCCCCTCTCTCTCTCTCTCTGTTTGTCTAGAAAAGTGAAAAGCATGTAAATGCCCTGGGCGGTACCCCATTACAAGTGTACAACGGATAGAGAGAGAGAGGGAGACAGAGAGAGAGAGACAGAGAAAGAGAAAACTCTTACATGTACGTCTGGATCCTGGCACTTGAATGAAGCTAAAGCTGGACCCAACAACACAATTGTAAGAGTCCGTGCAAAAGAGACGGAATAAATATCCTTGGGGCAACTAAAATAACACAAAAAATTCTATGGAACGGGCGGGTAACGAAAATTCAAGTTAAGCAGCAAAAGTCCACAAAATGCAAAAAAAAGGGGTGGGATGGAAGGTTATTTAATGCTAATGAATTGAAATTGTTTGTATGAAATTTAATTGTAAAGACAAATTTTTGGCGCCTCTCGTGTCAACTGTCAAATGCAAATGTTGAATGAGCCGCAACAAACCCACAAAAACAATGGAAATGGCCAAAATTAAACAAATGGCATCATGAGAGGGTGGTGGGGCGGGGGGTGATGGGTAGGAAGCAGGGAAATGCTAGTCATTAGAGCTAAGCACGAAAATTACAATAAACATTTGAATAATTTATGGAAAATTATAACAAAAAGTGTACAAACTTTATTAAGCAATAGAAGAAAAAAAAAACTAAAAACTGAATAGACTCGCAATTTCATTTGATTGCTGTTTTTCTATATATATGATATATATATGTATATTTGATATAGAATAGGAATATTAATTACTGAAATGTACCTAAATATATTTTTGTATTGAAGAAAACTTTTCTCTAAGCTAATGCATTTCCCTGAAAAAAATTATTTGAATGTCACTCATTTGTTTAAGCTTAGCTTTAAATTTGACTTATCCCTGCCCTATGCTAAAACACCTTCAACTACCTATATATATACATAGATATATATATATATATATAATTTATAAAAAAAAGATGTCACCGCAGGCGTGACTAGTCAGAAGTAAGATAAACCTTAGTATAGACATGACCAATGCGACACTTCATAAAAAACGAATGAAGAACCGTAAACTTTTATGACAAAAGCAACCAAGTTGGTTGTTTCTTTTCTTTTTTTTTTTATTCTTCGTATTTTTATTTCGAGCGCTCTGGTATTTTAATTTTGCACATTTTCCACTGGATGCGTCATTGTCCTTTTTGCCTCATACACTGACTATTATCCTCTCTTCATTCCTTTACAGACAGAACTTTCACACAATCTGCAACAATTGTCGGAGAAGGCACGTTCAACAACCGAATTCATACAGCGCCTCAAAGGCATGAGCGACAAAGTAACGGTAAGTACACACAGATTGCACACTCACACACCCACCCTTGGAGACTATAAAAATGTGGAATTTCATATTTTAATCATTCGAATCATCCTTTAGGAATCCTGCATCGAATTCGAACGTCTCGTTCATGCCCAATGTGAGGCACTAATTCAGGCCATTCATGATCGTCGCGAATATTTGCTAGAAGCCATACGCATGGATAAAGATACAAAAATCAGAATACTTAAGGTAAGTTGAGAGCTTAATTATGGATATTTTAAAAGTTCAATTACAATTTTTATTTTACAGGATCAACAATCAAATTGTACCGGCAAATTGCAACAGACGACAGGATTAATACAATTCTGCATTGAGGCCCTAAAAGAGACTGATAGTGCAGCATTTCTACAGGTCAGTTTAACTTTCATTTAAGTTGAGGTTATCATATACATACATATATATATATATATATTTATATTTTATAGGTCGGTTCTATGCTTATCAATCGTGTCACCAATACGGATATGACCTGGCATCAAGAGGTCACAAATGCTGCTCCACGTGTCTCTCCCATTGTGGACTTAACCTTGGATGATGCAGCCCTGGTTAGGGCCATTGACAATTTGAATTTCATTCAAATGAAAGGTAAGTAAAGCATTCTAATGATCAATTTATAATTCATACTATTCACTTTGTTGCTAACCTTCAGAAGATTACGAATCAGGTTTCTTTAGAGCTAGAAATTTTTTTAGAAAATTTTAACTTAAGTAGAATTATTAATGAATAAGCTAAAGGGAAAAATAAAAAAATCTACATACTTGAGAATAAATTTTGATCTTAATTATTAAATTTTAAAATCAAAACTAAAATTTCTATGTAGTTGAGAATAAATTTTAATCTTCATTATGTTGAATTTATGGAATTAGAAATAGCTATAAATTCTTCTATATACTTAAGATTAAGTTTTGATCTCATTTGTGAATTTAAAATGCAGAAATAATATTAATTTTTATTAAGTTGAAATTAAAATTTGATCTTAATTAAATGGATAACTAACTATAACTAACTATAAATAAAACATGTGTAATTCTTTTAGATGAGAAATTTGTTTAGAATTGTCATTTTGTATTTTGAATTCGAGTTAATTATATCTTATTTAAAGTAAATTTTTGGCTAATGATTAAACTTCTCTAATACTACAAACTATATTTCCAACAAATAACTATATAGTTATTCGCTAGTCCAAGATTTGACAATTTTAATCTGAAGATAATCCAATTTCTGAGATTTTATGAGATATCAATGCAAAAATTCTGTTTAAAGTATAAAACTTATGGCATTGAAATATTATCTAATACAGTGAGAGATGTTGAAATTTATTCAACAAAAAAGTTTTAATTGAGCATAAAAATTTTGATTATACTTTAATTACTTCATAATAGAGGAAAACAATTTTCATTTAACCAAAATAAAATATGCATATGATAGAGGAATATAGATTCCGATATTATGAACAATTACGATACTAAATTGTTTTCTTAACAAATTAGAAATTAATGAAAATTGTTCTTCTTGGGCATAATTAAGTATTATAACTTATAGTAATTGAAATTGTTTGTGTATTTGCCTAACAAGACGCGCCTCATAAATATTGTCACTAATTGTCACACTTACACTCATGCACGCACAACAACAACACACACATGAGGTGTGAAAACATATATATATATATATATATAACTAAACAGAAGTCATCGACATTAACTCCTCACTCAACCCTTAAACTGAAATTGAGAAGAAATTGGAAATAGTTGTCCCTAGGGCAAAAATAGTTTTAAACTTAAAAATAAAATTCAATGGAAATGAGGCAAGTGAGGAAAAATGCCACACACAAACACACACACGAACACTCATCGAATTGAGTAAAAGGAGAAAGTGTGTTGTAATTTGATATCAAAACAATAAACTATACAAAATAGATGTCATTTTAATATATGCATATACATACTATATATAATCCATATACATATATATATTTTGTCATATGTCTAACAATATTTTTGTGCTTTTTGCCGTTCTTTCCCCCCCATTTAACCATTTATCAATGTGGCTTCTGCTTTCATTATACAAATATTTTCAAAATTTAATACAAAAATTAAAGCTGTCAAAGATGGAGATGAAAGATGTCCGGCAGGTGAGCAACAACAACAATAAAAACAACCAACAAACCAACCAAAACAAACAAACAAAACGAAAAGAAAACCCACAACTCAAAATGCAATTTTAACCAGTCAAACAAAACAAAAAAAAAAATATTTTATATATTTTTTTAACTCTACAAAACAATTTGATAAAGTTGATTCTTAAAAAAAAAGCATCCACACACACACACACATCTACATACACTCATATATAGAGTCCTCGTTTCTCCTTCCCACAACATAATTACTCACCACACACACACACACATATTGACATTTTCATTGTCAGCCATTTTGTTTTCACGACCAAAAAAATGTTTTCCGTTTTTCGTTTTTTGCTTTTGTTTTTATGCTCTCTCACGCATCAACCTACGCATAATAATTTTCTCGCTCTCTTCATTTTCATTTATATAAAAATAAACCGAGAAAAGGCAAGAAAATAAAGAATAAATATATAAAATTCGAGACGAAATTCCTGTCAAAATATTTCTGTGTACTTCCGTTTCTGTCACTTTGCAAAAAATAAAAAAAAAAGAGAAGCTTTTCCTCCCACTCACTGGCTATTTATTATTTTGTTACCCTTTAAAGGAAAGGTATCCAGATTATATTGAATATTATAGCCATTATATTGTATTATATGATATAATACATATGTATATAAGATATATAGATCTGAAACTATTTAACATAGTAGATATACATAGTATACATAGTATACTTTCCAGATATAATCAAATCCAAAGCCAATGAGGTGGTAAATATAATATATGAACTATGACCTACTAATAATTCCTTTAACATTCAATCAAATTTAAAAATAGATATCGGTTTACAATAACAGATATATATATATAGAAAGCATTCAAAAGATAATACAAAAAATTCCGCACATGCTAAATGATGTCGTCTTTCCTGTTTTGATGCTTTCATTATTTATCAGGTTTTTAAGTATCATTTATTTATGGGTACAGATATTCATTTATATATCTAAGTTCAACCTACTTTTTGACCCTCCTCAAACTTGGCTGATTGCCTTCTCGCATTTCTTCTACTGTATATTCTTGTTTCTCTCCCTCTCCCTTTCTATCCCTAGCTTCCTTCTCCATTCTCTCACTCTCTATCTTTTTGTATTTATTTTTATTACTACTTTTTACCTTTTTACACCAGTGACATTTGACAGCTTTTGGCGCCTTTTTAATTTGATGTCAACCCTCTAAAGGGCAAGAGAGAAAATATTTTTTTATTTATTTTTTTTTTTGTGGCATAATTCTAGGCGCTTTATGTGTATGTATGTGTGCGTCTGTGTGTGCAGATGTGTGCGTTTTGTTTTGTGTCATAAATTTTTATTGTCTGGGTGTTGGTTTTTAATGGTCTTTCATGGTTTTGAGTTTTTATGTTGTCATGGGCGTGGTTTTCGTTGCCCAATTAATCTGTATAATGAATGTTTAATGCTTATTTTTTTTTTGCTTTCCTGCTTTTTTTTTGTCTAGTAAATTTTTTGGTAGATTTTCTTTCTTCTGATTTAAACCTCACACACTAATACACAAGCACACATACACAAACACATTCTAAACCATTTCCATAATAATTAGCAAAAAAAGAGAAAAAATATTCCATTCTCTCTCTCTTTTTCTCACTGAATTGAACTAATTTTACTCATGAATATTCATTCCCCTTCCCACCCTAGCTCCCCTGACGCCCACCATTTTGCCATCGGACTGCTCGGCGGAAAATAATTCAGTTACTGTGGCGTGGCAGCCACCGAATCATTCATTTATCGAGGGCTATGTACTCGAATTGGATGATGGCAGCGGCGGAGAGTTTCGAGTGAGTATCCAAAACCAAAAACAAAATAAAGTTCATATATATGTATGTAATGTGAATTCAGAATTAATCTTGGTTAAATGCAGTCAAGAATCTAATTTGGGTTAATGGAAATCTGTGTTAGGTCTGCAATCGATTAACTTTTTGATACCTAAATCCAGTTAAAGAAAAATTTCATATAAAATATAAAATTTATATCAAATATTTGCAAAATAAATTTATAATAATAAAAATTTTTAAATATAAAATTTTTAATAAGATAAAATTAAAACTTGACCTTTAAAAAAAAGAAAAAGAGTTTAATTGTTTTCTAAATTGATCGATGCTGGATAGATTATCTTCTAGCTATTTCTTTGATTCAGCTTATCCTTTTCTTGAAATGGAATTGAAATGTATAGAAATTATGTAGGAAGAAAGAGCGAAAAAGTTAGAATTAGTCTATTTGATTCAAATGATCGAAAATACATAATTAACTAATAAATAGTATTTAGAACTAAAATATAAGAATAATGAGACCATATCTTGGAAATATCTGTTATCTATATATTCTGCATAGCACTTTTTCAATCGTTTTGGTTTCCATATTATTCTAAATGTTAGACACCGTTAAAAATGCAGACTTTTTCATGGAAATGTATGTCAAAGTCTAATGACTCTCGAATCCACTACGATTCACATAACCTACTAATTAATTTTCAACTCTTATAAAAAATAGATCTACATATATATATTGATGTTTAATTCATTAAGTTTAAAAAGTAAAATAGATCCTTATTATTAAACATGTAGGAAGATCTAAGATCATTTAGTTGCAATTAATGAAACAATATTTAAAAATGTTTCTTTTGAAGTATTAACTTTCTTAATCGAATTTAATCAGATCATGTAGGACGATCGAAGAAGTATTTCTTTGTTTTCCTTTCTTGGTTATGTATTCATTCATTTGGAAGTCAAGCAACTGAAAATTGAATGAATAACTTCGAATGCAACCAACTGATTGTGAACCAAGAAAATATGATGGAAAAAAAGAAAGAACGATTTTGTTTAACCAAAAATTACGTTTATTCGCATTTATATATATATACATATGTATAAGTGTATTTATTCACTGTATATTCAATTTCCACTTGATAAACTTTTCTTATGCTTTCCTTCTATTTTCCTTTTCCCTTCCATTAACAGGAAGTCTATTGCGGCAAGGAAACAATTTGCACTGTGGATGGCCTCCACTTCAATTCCATGTACAATGCCCGTGTGAAGGCATTCAATAGCGCCGGTGAGGGTGAATATTCCGAACTGATTGGACTCCAGACAGCCGAAGGTGAGTTCTATATATATATAGTTCAAATATATATAAACTATATATACATACACATACATATATAAAATAGTACTCGTCAACGTATACCAAGTTTTAACTAGATTTTTCAATTAAAAGAGAACGCATTTTGGATCGGTGAATGAAAGAGTTGGAGTTAGGAGTCTGAGCTACTTTTCCTGCCAACTGTTTTATAATTTAATCCTTTTCGGTCATGGGGCATTCGCCTCACTTTTTTCATTTCCTCGATTTGCTTTCTCCTACTACCACCCACTACCACCCGGCACCTACCACCTACCTCTTCATCCTCATACTCATCCTCACTTCGCTGCCGTTCCGTTCGTGCTTTGCATGTCAAACAGCCATTGACCCCTTTTACGCCTGCCGGGCAGGTGAACCGTTAACGGAGACAGAGATGGAGATGGAGACGGAGGCGGAGACGATGATGGAGAATGAATGGTGGATGGATGAAAGAAAAAGAGTTGCCCGATCCTTTTTGCAATCCAATTCTCACTTGATTGATGCAAGCGCCACCCGACAGAGCTCCAACTCCAACTCGAACTCCAAAGGGGCCAACAGGCCAACATTTCAGTCGTGACCACAACGGCGTAAAGTTATTTAATTTATAAAATTGCGAGGCGCATTTTAACGTGAAACAATTTTATTGCCCTGTCGCCCTGTTGTTTAATTTGCAACTTTTAATTGATTATTTCTCTTAACGCCAAGGCAAATTGTCTCAAGACAGTGGTTTCCACTCCTCCCCTTTCCACGATGATGGCCTAAACCCCAAAAAGCAAATTGTTATTTTACAAACTGTTTACTGAGTAGAGACGCGTGCGTTTAAGTAATTAACAGACAAGAGCAACAAAAACCCGAATAATACTTAGTTGATGGGCCATGACAGTTGCCTACGGTGGTATAGTGGAGTGGGCGTGGCTTAACAAGGGTAATGGGTAGATCAAATACTTTCTTCATATTGAAAGGGTTCATATAATTTAGGGTATAGAATTTATAGCATGAATTACATTTAATTGCCATATTGCCTTGTTAACCTAGAGTAGAAAATCTATAGGAAATTAAAAAAAAAAAACGAAAATAATAGCTGGATAAATTTTAAAAATTTATATTCTAAAATAAGAGCACATATCAGACAGGATATACTATACTTATGAACAAAAAAATAAATTTATGGAACATTTCTCAACAAATGGAAAAAGTTGTATCCGTGGATCAGTTCGAATGATCAAATTTTCTCCGTTATATATATATGTACATATACCACATATATTTATTCCTGTTTATAAAATACCAATAATTAAAATTCGGAAAGAAAATTTTCAAGTTATAGTGCAGGAATATTTTAAGTTTTAGATTAGAAGTTAAAAGTTTTGAAGCTAAATCGGTTCCAATTTAACTAAAGCCAATTGCTTAGAGAATTGTAATTCTTGATCAGGAAATAAAATAATCAATATTTATCACAATCATATGTTATATTCTATATTTGTTTTAAAAATTTAAGTTCCTGATTTAAGAGTTAAATATTTTGTTTTAGGAATTAATTTTTTTTTGTTGGGTTGAAATTCCCGTCTAAAAACATTCTTTTCTTTATTTTAGAATTATAAATTATTCGTTTTACAGTTCAAATTTCTGTCTTTTCTTTAAGAAATTCATTTTTTCTTTTCCAAAGCAATTTTTAAACGTTTTAATAAGCAAATCTCTTATCTCATCTTCTTAGTACTTAATCAAAGTTCTAGTCTAACTTCTGTAGCTCTAAGCGCTATTAAACACGATACTAAAAATTTCATTAGGGAATACTTTTACTTTGTTTATATTTTATTTTTGTGTTGGTTTTATAAGATTCTTAGACGATTTGAGTTACTTATTTAGAAATAACTTTGCTTTACAAACTAATTAGGTTTAAAGTTTATAGTCCTCTGGACGACTATAACTATTTGTTTAACCATAAATTTGTTGCCTTGGTTGGTTGGCTTTGGCTTTAGGTTGCTTTGGCCTCAACTAATCGTAAAGTTATCTACTTGAACTCATAAACAAAAGCCACCAAGTGAAAACCATAAAGTAGGTCCTAGTAGTCCTTGTGTCCTTAGGTGCTTTTGTGGTTGTATTTTCTGGCCACACAATTGCCCAGTTACAGTGGCTCTGGGCTCCATCATCATCATCGTCATCCAGGCAGCCAGAGTCCCAGCTGACTGTCAGCCAAGCCAGTTGGCCACTTAAAATGTAGTAACTACTTGACTTGCACCAAGCAAAGGAGAGTCAAGAAGGGAAGGGAAACTCTGCATTTTGCTTAACACATTTTACTCATCTTTTCTTTTTTTTTTCTCTCTCTCTTTGTTCTCTTTTTTTCTTTGTTTCTTTTTATATTGCAGTGGCCTGGTTCACATTTGATCCTGTTTTGAGTGGTGGCGCCGGTTCTGGATTAATATTTAGCAAAAATAATGCCACTGTCAGTGTCGAGGGCTGGGAGCATCGTGTGGCCCTTGGTTCGGTGGGTTTCTCCCGTGGCATTCACTATTGGGAATTCACCATTGATAATTATACAGCCGATACGGATCCGGCATTTGGTGTGGCTCGCATCGATGTGGCCAGAAATAAAATGTTGGGTAAGTAGTATTTCGCACACACACAAACATTAACCGAAATTCAATTAAAACTCTGCACAATAATCGAAACTTATGCACTTAATATAAGGGGTCAACTTGGTCATACCCTGTTTTTTTTTAGGTAAATGTTGAATACAATTCATTTCATCAATCATTTTTATAGACAATTTCTTTTATGTCCGATTTCGCGTACAATTTCTGAAGTTCATTTTCCACCATATATGTACTTATATACCCTAAAACTACAGGATATCGAAACCAAATCGAAGAAAATTCAGTTGACAAAAAAAAGAAAAGTTCACAACTAATCGAGAAAAGCGAAAAAAGGAAAAACAAAAAAAAACCAAAAACTTTGCCATTTCACAGCCTTTCTTCAGAATGAAGCCAATAAAATACCAGAAAGAAAAACTTTTCCTCCTCTATGTGTGCGTAAAGTGTTGCTATACACACACCCCCCTCACCCATGCTCACGCCCACACCTCACCGCATCGCACACCAAGAAAAGGCGCCTAAAAGTATTCCAAACGCAAGCAAATTGATTGAAAATGTGCGTGAGAGGCATTAGAGAAAGGAGATAGAGAGAGAGAAAATGTGAGATGGAAGAACTAAGGTGGCAATGGACAGGATGGTGGAGAGGGGTATGGAGGGGGGTGGGGAGTTGCCTTAAGTAGGAGTTTCTCAGACAAAAGTAATTAAAAGTGCGCCACTTCAGACTTTTGTGCATTTGACACAAAAGTTTTATTTGCCCACCGAGAAAATAAAATGATTTCTGTTTTTTTTTTCCTTTGTCTTCTCGGTTTTCCTTTGTTTTTGTGCTTTATTTTTTGTTTTTCTGTTTTGTGTCTTTGGTTTTATTTTTTTAGTGTCATAGATTTTTAAAGTGGCTCACGCACCATTTAATTCCCTCAAGTTTCAACTTGCCAAGTTTTCAAATTAAATTTTCATTCTCTCATATGTAAAACAGGTGGAAAAAGAACGGTGGTGAGGGGTGGCGGGAAGGGGGAGCGGGCGGTGGAAAAACTTTTTCATATAGTTGTAGTTGGTTCAGGTGTCGCGGCAAGGCTCTCTAGTGACTGAAATTGACACGAAAAACTAACCCGTTTGCAGTTGCAGTTGGCAGTTTTGGCCAAGTTGATGTTGTTGTACTCTTATTGTTGTTGTTTTACGACTCTCAAGTTGTCATTTATAATTTTCTAAGACCCATATAGTCAGAGGGCGAAACACACATACACACACACACAACTCAGGCAGACAGACATGACAGGACAGACATAACAGACAGGAGGGACAGACAGTCAGTGAGAGATGAGTCTAGTGGGACGTTAAGTTGCATTTATGTGGTGGAGAAGGGGAGGGGGGCAATCCTCAAGATTGCAAGTGCAGTAGCAAATGTTCAGTCGCATTGCGTTTAGTTTAACTTTCAAATTTTATTTTATCAATTTAATATCTTTAAAATATTTTCTTATGAAAGAGTTGCATGTGAACTCGTAGAATTTTGTTTAAAAATATAATTAAAAATTTTTATCAACATATTGATAAAGTGAAAGGAATAAAGAGATAAAATAATTAAGTTCTTGGATCAAAGAAAAAATATAGATAAATTGCCTCTTGACTTCAAGTTAGAAGATTTTAAACTGGGAACTGTCCCCAGAATCCCATAATCCCATAATCGCAAACTTAGCCTCAATGAAATGTTCTTGAATAAAGCACATAAAGCAATCCCTATAAACCTTAACTCGAAATAGCTCACTTTAATTAAATTCAAAATAAAATTATAAAAAATCAAACTAACCTTTTTATTGTTTTCCATATTTTCTTTTTTACTTCAGGCAAAGATGAGAAATCCTTTGCCATGTATATCGATCGTCAACGTTCATGGTTCCAGCATAATTCCGTGCACGAGCGACGCGTTGAGGGTGGCATTTCCACAGGCAGCACAATTGGGGTACTCTTGGATTTGGAGAGGCATACGTTAAGTTTCCTTGTCAATGAAATGCCACAGGGATCGGTGGCATTCCGTGATCTCTATGGAGTATTCTATCCAGCAGTTAGCATCAATCGGGGAGTCACATTGACCATGCACACGGCATTGGATGCACCCAAAATGGATTATTTCTAAGATCACAAGGGTGAAAAACCAACATATAATATACATCTTAAGTAAAATATAATAGAAAAATTCTGTGTATATATTACATTAGCCAGTTATCGGTGTCTATATACTTATAAATATCTAAACTTACTATGCTTCTTATAATCAATCATCTATGTAGTTTGTTCGGGCAAAGTTTAGCACAACATATCTCCACACCATTCTAATCTAATCTGAATTAAAGTAATTTAATCAAATCAAATCGATCGTATTTATATATATATATATATATATATATAAACATACATATATATCTCTTGCTTACATTTTAGTAGTTTCTAAAACGCTGCAGCAAATTATTACAAATAATTGCACAATGAAAATCATTAACCATATTTAAACTCTATGTAAAATATGATAAACAAACAAACAAACAAACAAAAAACACTTTTTATTAATTCTGCAAAAGCCAAAAACTAATTAAACACCAAAAAATCAAATCAAATTTACTAAACAACAAAATGAGAAAAACAAACAAAAAAAAAAATAACAAGAAAAATGCATGAAACAAGCAAAAATCCAATTAGAATTTAGCATAGAAAGTAAAAACAAAATCAAAAAAAAAAAAAGGAAAAACAATTGAAGAAAAAAAGAAGCAAATTATAGAAAAACAAGTTTTTTAGTTTAAAGACTGAACAAAACAAAGAAGAAGAAAAAGAACACAAAATAAAATTTCACATGGTCGCATGGTCGGTGAGTCGACTTGAAAATACCCTGTATCGATTGAAGTAGAAACTAAAGATAGGTAAGGAGACTAATTTAAAAAGCCTATTAATAAAAAATTTTTTACAAAAATGATGTATTCTTTATCTCTTACAGTCCCCGTTAGATCTGAATATATACTTAGTTGATCTATAATGCATTCATCTTTGATGATATATCGTTAATCATCTTTTTATTTTGGTTAAATGTAAAATATAAATTTTGTAATCAATTAAAATTCTTTTGGACCTAAGAAAAACCACCTTCAATCCGCGTTGGATATAGATTTGACTGGGTATAAAAAAGTCTCATATATAATATAGTTATAGGACACATTAAATAAGGATATAATCACAGATGAAAAACTTCTAAAAATCCAAGACAAATTTTAAATTAATTTACTAAATAATCCAACTAAAGGCTATATCAGATCTAACAAAAATTATTTCAGAGAAGCGAAAGGTCAGTCTTAACTGAAGATTCCTTATCTTTCTGATAAATCGGAATTGAATGTTTTAAGTTTGGCATATTTTCATAGGCTCTATATGCTCTATTACTCTCTTGATACAGGGTATACAAAAAAGGAAAACTAAGAAAAATTTTTACTTAAATTTCATAAAAAATTCTCGATGTTTGCTTACACAAAAAAAATATATAATATATATACCCAATATATATAAATATATAAAATGTATGAATAAGTTTCCTCTGTATATACATACATATATAATATTTATGTCTATGTTTTTTTCCTTTTTCCATCTCTTTCTATCTATTTGGATAAGTGTGTAATATTTAAATTTTAACCAAAATTATTTATACGTTTTTTTCGCCATTTAAGTCCAAGCAAACGAAGCAAAAAAAAAAAAACCACAAAAATAGCAAAAAAAGAAACAACAAAAATGAGTGTATAACAATTAAAGTTAATTACCAGTAACAACTATGCATGTTTAAATATTTATAATTGTAATAATAAAAATTAAAAAAAAAATACAATAACAAAAAAAAAACCAAAAACAAGAAGTATGAAAATTCAGCAACAAAATTTAATTGCACACACACACACATACACAAGCAAAATGAGTTTATTTTGAAAAAAGCAGAATAAACAATGAATAAAAATCCGAAATGAAATGAAAAACCGAAAATCCAACAAATAAATATTGAAAACAAAAAAGAACAACAACAGAACAATGCATATTAAAATCAAATTAAATCGAATTTCCTTTTTCCGATTATGTTTATGGGTAAGTGAAATTTCAACCGATTTCAATGGGGAAAAGTTTACTACCAGGCAATCAGCAAAACGAAAAACCATTTAAACTTTATTAATAATCTGGACAATCTATTGTTATTTTCCATAAATTGTGCTGCAGAGTGAACATTTTCCACCTCGTTGATTAACATTATGGACTGACATCAATCATATACTCGTTGTGATATATCGACTTTAACTGCATTAAACCAAAATGATTGAAAACTTTTTTTTGGAAACTTTATACATTTGATATAGGTATAGTATATATAAAAGACCTAATAAGGAAGAATAATTTCAATATAGAATTCTCGATCTATAGCGCCCATTGAAGCTTTTTTTCCAGATGATTCTTACAGAAATGTTACATTTAATGCGTTCGAAACTAATTTTACCTTACACAAAATTTCTTACAGAAACTTCTTTAGTTATAACTCAATGGAAGATAACTTATTCAGAGATCTTAGTATGAATTTGTTTTTACTGCACTATAAAAATCATATTTAGTTTAACTTTATAACTTTCATAAGGCAGTTCTATTTTAGAAAAATAATTCATGTGCTCAATTTATACTTTGGTCCAATTTAACACAAATACTATCAAAACTAAACTCTTATCCCAATTTGCATTAATTTAAAGAGAATATACTAAGTTTATTTACTAAAAAATGTCAAATAGATTAACAAATTATAACTTACTTAGTAGGTCGACTAGCCTCCTTTTTTGGGCTGTAAGTTCATGATGGCAGATGATGAAGATTCTGGAAAGATACAATACAGAGTAATTTACACAATGATCAATCATACATATAATTGATGTTCTCTTTTCTTAGATAAACAATGATATTCCATAATATATAAAACAAATCGATTATTAAAGAATAATTTGCTATAGTTATTTTATATATTTGAAGTATCCTTTAGAAGGATATACAAATTAAGTTTTTGTAGAGGTAGAATACTCTGCATTAGCACAATTGTTAACTTTTAAAATTGTACAATTAATTTTATTTTATTAGTTTATAACTTATTTAGCTGGGTACCAAATTAAAATCTATTAAATATCTTAACACAGATTCCCAGAATAGACGATCAAATTTGACTTCCCAAACAGACAATGCAAAACTAGAACCAGACAGCGCATTCTATTTAAAACCAATTATCACAATAATTATTTTTCTTTTTTCAAGGACTCCTATAAATAGATGAAGGCAAATCTCTTTAAATATAGCTTTCATTTCTGATTCTTTTAATCTTCTTATTTTATTATATATTTCATTTTAATTCAGATTAACAAATTTTGATAAACTTATATTTGGGTTATATAGACGCGCTCCTCCTCACTATAACTTCCATTAAAATGTTCTAGTAAAAAACTTTCTGTTTACACTTGAGAAAGTGATACGAAGTATTCCATAAACTGTGAAAACTTTGTGCAACCGGATATATTTACCATATGGTTTGATTTCAATTTCAAGTTTCAGTTGCAGGTAGGTATCGTATGCTCCTTTTTGTTTTTCAAATTATTACCATAAATGTTTCACGCATATTCGCATCACTCACTTTTACCCATCATGTCTGTGTGTGTGTGTGTGGGTGTGTGTGTTGGGAGGAAAACTTTTCTGCCACTAAGCGAAAGTTCATTGTGCCAATTTGAACGATGGTTTTTTCCATTTTTTTTTGTTTTACTGATGGGACAACAAACGATGCCGAGAAGTTGTGGTTGGGAATGCTTTTTCAGGATTTCAAGCGAGAAAATGTGTCGCAAAACAATGAGCATAAGAGCATAAGCATTTTGTTGTTCTTGTTTTTTTATTTTTCTCAGTTTTTTTGTGTTTGTGTTTCTGACTTTTCCACATATATGTACATAGAGACTCCACTCCACTCCACCTTCCCTCCTCCTTTAACTCCTACTACTACACTCATCTACATTTCTATTTCTATTGCTATTTTTATTCCTGGCAACCTGCTGACAAAAACACACTTTTATAAATTACACACTTAACTTTAGGTTGCCGGAGCATGGAGCGTACATTTTCCCCCCCTCACCCTTTTCTCCATCTATTATTGTTTGATTCTAAGCGCAAAAATTTTTAATGAGCATGGAAAAATACACAACAAAACAGTGAAAATAATAAAAAAAGAAAAACCGCCAAAAGAAACTTTTGTTAGTTTGGCTTTCCCCCAAACCCATTGTTTGATATTTCCATGGCGTGGCAAAACGCATCAAAGTGCAATTTTCATATCCGGGTAGCTGCATCTGCATCATCATCATCATCGTCATCCTTGCACCAGGACTAGAGCAAACACATGAGGAAGGGGCGAGCAGCTTATCCTTATACTCTAACCCATTCTTATCCTCGCTGTCGGCACACTTCCGTTTCCCCCAAAACAATCCAACGGGAGACAGGAGACGGGAGCAGACAACAGACAACCGACAGCAGCTGCTGTACCTCGTTCGCCTCATAAATCATATAGCAAAAATAAAAAAAAAAAACTAACTAAACTTTTGCACTTCCCCATCCAACCATGTCAAAACTGCCGCCGCTAAGTGTTGAGTAAATGTTTTCGCGCCTCGTTGCAGTTCACACAAAATATTCCCAAAACGTTTGCCACACTTTGTTCTTGTTCTTGTTCTCGTTGTTGTTGTTGTTATTCTTGTTGTTGTAGTTGCTTTTTCAACGGATGTGGCACGTGCTTGTTGTAGTTATATTATCCTTTCTTTAAATGTATATGAAGCCATAAATATTAATATGGCTAAAAACTTTAAAAGGAGCAACAGCAAGCAAAGTGCACTATATTCTGCTCAAAAGTCTAAAATAAAGTAACTTAATTTAAACATTCTTTCAATTTTAGTTAAGAAGCTCATCTTTGGGAATTGTTTATCAAAATATGAAAGTGCGAAATTTATTCAAACCTTTTTTTCATAGTGAGAATTGAGCCTCATTTAAAAGAGTTTTAGTTTTTTCTTTTTCTTTTCCATTTTCTTTTCCATTTTCTTTTCCATTTTCTTTAATTTATTCCAGCAAGATCGGGTTAAAGCATTTCCTAGAACGTTTCTTACTAAAGACGATTTGCGGCGTCTAACGTACCTTATCTGGAAATATTTATAACAATAAAAATTGTTAAAAAAGATATATACATTAAATTCTGTCTCCAATTTTCAAATTTTTACTGATCTTTCGAAGCAACAATTGTAAAACAAGGAGACTAGCTATAACTTCAAGAAATTTTCTCCGATAGAATATAAATTTTAAAATAACTTTGTTTAGGAACAGACAAAAAGACTTTAAATATTAATATAATAATAACTATAATCGTTTGACGAATGTTTATATCCTTAATATGATTTTTAAAATTTTGGATACGATTTTCTTGTAAAGTTTCCATACATAATTAATTAAACTTTGTTGGAAACTTAACTTAATTTTCTTTACCTTTTAGCATTTTATATATCAGCCTTTAACTTTCTTTAATTAAATTTTTGATATCTTTATAACCAATATTTAAAAACTCAGTATAATTTCTTTTAAAAAGGAACCTTCAAGCTTGGCTTTAAATATAGTAACTTCTATTGATCTTTTGCATTCCAGGATTAAGAATGTATTTACACGAAATAAAACTTGATATTTTGCTGATGCAGAATTTAATATTTAAAAACACCTCAATATATGTATATATATATATATATATATAGATAGATAAATATTTAAATTGGCTGTTCTGTAGTGGTTACCTCAGAGTCGTCTTCTATTTGATCGGAATCTTCTGATAAATCTTGTTCTTCCTCCGTTTTCTCTGTGTTTGTTGTTGTTTCCTCTTCCTGCTGATCGATCGTTTTATATTTATTATCATTAGTGGGTCCACCATTTGACCAGACTTCCATCACTTGCAACATTTTCGGCTGTGCCAAACGTCTGGAAGATATACCCCACATCAAGTCGGCATGATTCCATTTTTTATATGGATACAAGTTATCCTCAACCACATTGGGCAAAATTTTGATCAATTTCTGAACATCTTCCACAGCGCTTAGATAATCATTTAGGGAATAATACATGGCAACGGGAGCTGTTACTTTCTCCAAGGGGTAGTCAGGAGGTGTAGATCGACCATAGATCCTTTGATTCTCCTTGGCCTCATAGTCATATTGACAGAATCTTTGAGAGCTATGTAATTGCATATAGTGTTCAGGTTGTTTAACATTACAACCAGCTGGCAGGTGACCCAATATAACAGGAAACATTGTCTAGAAAATATAATTGAATGAGTATAATCCATATATATCTAATCTGTATAAATTCCTTTGTTTACCATATTCAATTCTTCACGATCTTTGCCCACTATCTGCCAATAGTAGTGAATACAAGTCTTCAACATAGTCGAGGATCGTGTGCAACTTGCTTGCAACAAGCTGCCATGGGACAGTAGCTCATTGGTACGTTCACCCAATACGCGAAGACTCATGCGGGCTAGTGACAGCAATGGAGCCTTTATATGGGTCATAAAGACAACTGGAGCCAGGGCACTCATTAGATTGATTTTATCATTATATTCCGGTCGAAGGGAGGCCATCACAAAAAAGGATGTTGTCCCCTGGGAATGACCAAAGTAACTTAATTTCTCATAACCAGTTTTAGCTAAAATCGCATCAATCATAGCCGGCAAATCATAGTAACCAATTTCATGCCACGAAAATGTCCAATAGGCCCTATCCGTATCAGCATTATACTTGACATGACCACGAGAGTAGCGAGTACCTGATTAAAAAATCAGAACGAGGCAATATTAGACATTTGCATCGAGAGAGAGAGAGAGAGAGAGAGAGAGAGATCACCTATACCTCTAACATTCGCCATCCAAACATCATAACCATTGGCATAGAGATAATAACCAAGACCGCTCTGTGGACCCATAAAAATCCAAGTTGCTGAACTATCCTGTAAGCCATGCACCAATAGAACTGGCTTAGCTCCTGGTCTGGGTATACGATGCATGGTCAAAACATATTTATCCTCTGTGGTAACCTGATGCGATTCACCTGGATGCTTATACTTGGTCAAGAGTTGCAACTAAATGGACAAAATAAATAGAATTAAAGAATCAAATTAAATTTTGATAATTTAGCTTACTGTAGTCAAATGGCTATCTTCTATAACCGTTTGAGGATAATTATCCTCTAGATAGCCTCCATAAATCCATTTGAATTCGGTTATGAAAACAATTAAATGCAAAATGTACCAACAACTTGAATATTGCATGTTCGTTCGCTTGTCGGTCCGTGACTATAATCTAGGGGATTCAACATTTGAACACCTTTTTGAAGCACCACTAAAGAGCGGCAATTGTGTGCTAACTAATTAGTCATGGAGCACTGACTATATACCATTTATATTTATATTTCGTTCCTATTTCATATTCGTTTTACTTATCAGTCAGTGGCATCGCTCGCTATTCTATAGTTAACATATAAATATATATCATTGAAAATATGACAAATTTTTCAAAAATTTCAAATTGAATTTTTTTTTTTTAAAATTTTGAAAATAAAACTAACGGTACAAAGTTCGACGGGTTTAATATCATACTTAGCAACTTGATCAAATTGGTTGGTTCATTCAAGCGTAACGCCCAGACAAATTGAGCTGATTTACTATAAATAGTCAATCTATAGCCCAATCATTGATTTTATACCTAATGCCTAGATACAATATTTAATTGATGGGAAAAGGAAATTGATTTGTAATTAAAATATATCATCTCATCAGTCTTTAATATTTAAAAGATATATGAACAAAGGTTTCTTTTTTTGTTTAATTGTTTCAAATATTATTTCACTCCCTTCAATTTTCATATTCTCAAACAAAATTTAAACGAAGAAAACTGCCTCAAGATTTAGTTTTATAATCAAATTTTAATATAAAATTCTTTAGTTGACCAAAACCAAATTGCAATCGTCAAATCAAATTTTGTTCATTGGTCAAGTCTAATTGAAAAATTTAATTTTTAATTCAGTTCGATTTGGAGCAGTTCTCTGTCGATTTGTAGCAAATATTTGCCTATGTCGGTTTATCGATTCTTTTTCCTTTACCCATACTCGGCTTTGAGCTTCTTTTTTTTTTTGGTTTTTTTTTGTTTTTTTTTTTTTTGTTGCACAATTGATTGGCAAAAATTGATTTCAGCTTTTTGCATAAAATATTTGCCTTTGCCCGGTTTTTATTTGCTGTCGCTGGGCAAACTGCTGACAAGCGGCGAATGACAGGCGGCGGATCCCAAACCCAATAACAATTCCAATCTGGATTCCATTCCATGTTGATGTTGCCACCGATGGTACTGCTACTGCTACTGCTGCTGTCGCTGTTGGCCAAAACGTTTCGACATTTGACAAATAACTTAATTCGGCATTGTCACCACATGTTGTTCAGTGCCTTGGTAACTTGACATGGGACTATGGCAAGCAGATGGTGGCAGGGAAGGGAACACCACGTACATGGCTTGGGCGGACAAGTCACAAGTTGAAGCTTTAGTTTCATCCTGGCTAAGCCTCTAACCAATGGCATATATGCGAAAGTTCTTTTTAACCAAGTTAAATTGGCAAATGGCCAAGTTTTGCCTTATTAATAAAGTTCTATTATGCAGTCTGATTTACAAATAAAGGGGAAATGGGGGAATGTACATTATTCTCTTTAAATGCAAATCCTTTTCGCTTGCAATTAATTAATTAATTAATTAATTGTCGTTTCTTCTTGTAAAGCGTTCATTATCTGCTTCTTGTTCGTCTTCTTCTTGTTGGAATTCTCTTTTATGTCCAATTATAGGAAATTGATTCAATTAATTTCTGGCTGTCAAATGTACAAAATTATACATCATATTAAATAACGATGCATCTTTTATTGTTGCTACACATGTAGATATATACATATGTATACATGTGTATGTAATCACAGGGGAAAAAGTGAGCAATATAAAAATGTAACACCAAACAACAAGATAAAAGAACCAAAAAAAAAAAACGGTGCTCTATAGGTAAAAAAAATATATATTTTAACCGTTTTAAGAAATAAGTTAATAAAATTTAACTGACAATTTCTATTGAATATTCTATTCTATATCCGACTATATTTAAAAATTCACGTTGTCAATTGAAATGTCATACGCTTTATTTTTCGATATCAACATCGAAAAATTTTCGGGTTCGCTTTCACACTAAATGTTTTCCCTTTCAAACGTCAGTTCATATGAAAATTAATCAATAAACAAATTCTAGCTTAATTTAATTTAAGTATTCCCCTTAAACTATGATTAACAATTTTAATTAAATAATTCACAACTTTTACTAAATTTTAATATTGCATTTTATTTTCATTTTCCGATTTCCAAATTTTATATTCCTTTTCTTGTTGACTTTCACCGAAGAAATTCAAGAATCAAAAGTAATTGATATATTTTGTAATATATCTGCAGTTATATATTTCAATGCACTTTGCTTAAATTTTAATAAATTTTAATTTCTCTGTAGTGCAGTGTAAAAGTCATGTCATTCTGTATGCCTATCTTTACCGGTTGGCCCCATCACTTGAATGTCTTCTCATTTTCGCCATAAATTAATCAATTCCGTTGCCATCATCATCGTCATTCTCATCATGGCTTTTATTTTTCCATTTTCCTTTTTTTGTTTTTATCCCAGTCGTTGTCCATTGTCCTGGATGTAATCCTTTATCACTTCGTTCAATTTTATTGATGGCCAGATGAAATCAAGCATGGCAACAAGCAATGGAGAAACGATGAAAATTTCTCCACAATAATGACGTAATTAATGGTTTGCGTGTGCTTTTACACTCTATGTTTTTTTTTAAATTTTATTTTTTTTAATTTTGCAATTGTGTTTTTTAGGCTTAAATCAACTTAAAATAGTATTAAATATTAAAATTAATTAACTTAAATTGTGCAGTCATTTGCAGATGAATAAATATTGTATAAACAAATTTATAGTCAATGACCCTGAACTTGGTTAAAAGCAATTACAAAAATGTAAAAACAGAAAAGTGGAAATGGACAGCAACTGGGTATGACAGAGGAGGAGAGTGGGAGAGAGAGGGAGAGCGAGAGTGTGAGAGATAGACAGAGATAAAGTAAGTGGAAAATTGTAGAAAATTGTGTAGAGAATTTCCTTCTGTCGTCTGGCCCATTAAATTGTCCAACTTGACTTTCAGCCCTTCTTGCAGACTTCTTTTCTTTGGTTACGGTTTTTTTTTTTGCTTCTTTTGGCTAAAGTCCAAAAACTTTTGGCTAAACTTCACTTTAAGCCAACAAAAGTTTCAGCCTTTCTTACGCACTTTTTTATTTTAACGCCTTTTTCGGGTGCCTGCAAAGACTCGACGAGGCCATAAAATTTGAAGGCAGCAATTTTATGCGCTCGTGATTAAAAGTCACGTGCGA
The DNA here is from genome assembly GCA_018150375.1 of Drosophila sturtevanti. NCBI lineage: Eukaryota > Metazoa > Arthropoda > Insecta > Diptera > Drosophilidae > Drosophila > Drosophila sturtevanti. The sequence continues at coordinate 291,559 of JAECWJ010000341.1, read as the reverse complement.
GGCTAATATAGAAGAGGAGCTAGTAGGGAATATCATAGAGCATAAAAAGCATGAAGGAGGTGGAATGGGTAAGGATAGAGGACAACAGCTGCAACTAATGTGTGTCCACGATGTGTTCCTGCCTGATGTAGCTGATGATGATGATGATGATGATGTTGATGATGATGATGATGATTCGCAACAATGCTGATCATAATCTCCAGTTCAAAACAGATGCTTAGAGGCTACTAACGAGCTGCTCCAACTCCAAATTCAACTAGTTTTGCCTGGCGAAGTTTTGCTCCCATTGTTTTCCTTTTAGCTCCATTCAATTGATTGGTCGCGTTTCCATTGTTTTTTTTTCTCTCCTCTTTTTTTTTGCTGTTGCCTAAGCGGGTTCTCTTTGCCATTTTATTCCGTTTTTTTTTTTTATTTTGTCTGTTTTTACTTTGGTTTTTGGCCAGGTCGATTGCTACATGCTTGTTGCTGATTGGCACTTAGCCTGGCTAATTGTCATGGCACGCGCCAGAGGTTTCGTTTCTATTTTTGTTTTTTTTTTGTTTTTGGTTTTTACTTTAAAAAGTATTCACTTTGATTGCCGACGGTTTGATAGGTAAATTTTGTACCCATTTAAGCTTCAAATGTGGGTCAAAAGGGCATACAAAGTTGAGTTTTACTTTTTGTTTCAACTGTACTTAATTAAGTTTATTTCGTTGCCACCTTTTAATGTCTTGATTTGGGAATTCGTGACATTTGTATGGGAATCAAAATAATGCTTTAGAACTTGACTTAAAGAAAGCTGATTTTTTGGCTTCTATAATGGATTTTTAATTTAAGGTTGCTAATTCTTTTTTAAGATAATTTGTCTTTTTTGATTTTTAAGATTTTTGCGACTTCTATTTATTTAATGGAAATCTATTATTCTAATTTAAGACTCAAATTGAGAAGTCTGAATATCAATGTAAATTTTTGCATGCAAGAAAATTTTAAATTTGAGTTTAAATAAGAAAAAGCAAGTAGATTTATTTTAATCTATTCCATCCTAAGAACTAAAAGAAAACAATATAAGTCTTTGACCTTAAAACTATTGAACTGACTTTGACTTTAATTATTTATAACAATTTGATACTAATCGTTAAATGTATTATAAAAGATAAATGCAATTTTGCCATAAATTTAAATTTTCAACTATAAATGCTAATTAAAGTTTCGCCAACCGTCTTCAAATGTAAAGGGAACGCGAAACAATAAACACAGAAAACCCATTGCTAAGCCCAGGCAAAGTTCGTGCTAGTACCGTGGTTTATTGCACTTTGAACTTTGAACCACAGGCAGAAGGTGGAAACTAGTAGCCCGGCTCAGCACACCTCAACTCCCCTCGCATCACATCACCTCACCTTGCCTCGCCTCATGTCATTTCCAGTCAACTTTAGCTCATTTATAACGAAGGCTTCTCTCTACATTGGCATTTGCCATTGCATTGTATTGCCATTGAAACTGCTCTTGCTCTTGGCATAAATTAAAATAGGTTGCCATTTAGCAGCTGCAACAGTTACAATAGTTCCGTTTCATTCCCTGCATAGGTAGGAGAAGGAGTTCACCTAGAATTTTTCAGAGAATGACTGGTTGTGCTAACCTTTTGTCAACCCGTCCAACTAGTCAAAGCAGCGACACATTACCTAAAGTCATCATCTGCATTTGCACATCTGCAATTTACACTTGGATCCATGAAGATCTTTAAAGAGTCTTGAAAGGAGCATGGAGCATGAAGGATTGTTTTTTGTATATTCTCCTATTTATTCTTCTTATTTAATGACCTACGTGTCACTCGCTCATCTCTAAATTCCTTTACTCAATTAACGCTGAATATGCAATAGTTGGCAATGACAATGGGAACGAACGGCGGCGGTAACTTTGTCTTCTTCTGTATGCTAATTTCATTACAATGCAGTTGGAGTCCATTCTCCACCCATTTTGATGCGATAGTAATAGTGCCAGCTAGGACCCTTCTCAATCCTCAATGAATTATGATGGACATTGTCATGAATGAGGCGGAGCGGATAATGTTGTTGTTCGTTGTGTGTGTGTGTGTGTCGCGCGAGTGTGTGTGAACGAACAATTTCGCTGCGGCTTTTCAAGCAATGCGTGAGTTTGTGTTGAATGTTGGTCATGTTTATCTCTATGGTCAACGTATACTTAGCACATTGCCAAAAGTGGGTGGGATGGTTAGGTATTATAGTGACGAAACTCAAGTAGGAGAAGTGGGAGATGGATGGATGGAGGGGGATGGAGTTGGCATAAGGGCGTTGGAACACACGCCATTCACTAGATTGCTGGCTAGGCGTTTTTGCATGACACGCCCCACTCAACCGAAAACCTAAAAAGGGGTGGTGGGGGGAAAGAAAACGAAAGGGGAAATGAAGTGCTTAACGCCTGACTATGGCTACTCACAATGAACAAAAAAGTTTTACACTAGACAAAAAAAAAGGTTCACTCATTTCATAAATTGAGTTTTATCTAATATTTTAAAAGAAAAAATTGAATTAAAAAAATCATTTAAAAATATTATTATAACATTTAAGAAGATAAATGTATTTCCAAAGTTATTATAAACTTTGATGTATTTCCAAAGTTGGTTAGTCTGTCGACAATATGAACTATCCACAGAAGTTGGAATTCCAACGTCAATCATTAAGCGTCAATTAAAGGCAACAATTTCTATAATATTAATTACAATAATTTCTCTCAGTGCAAAGTAATTCCACTTAAAAGTTCGAGCAAAAATAAGATCACCTATTAAAAATATAAGCTATCTTAATCAGAATTCTAAAAATAAAATATTACTGAATCTGACCAGTTGCATTAACATATTTCCCTTCTACTGACCTACTTTATAATTTACTTTATATCCATTTATTTTATTGTAAACATTTTCCAAACGTTTTTCCTTCAGTGTAATGGCCGTGGTCTATGCGGGAAAATTTTTTTGGTTGTGCCACTTCATTATAAACATTTCTCAATTGATTATCGTTAGGTTCCCCCCTCCCCACCCTACTATCATGTTCTCTCTCTCTCACTCACTCATACTCTACTATGGCCACTATCGCTGGGTAGGTGGTACCGAGTGTTTGTGTGTGATAATGCCATAATTATGCCTTTAACTTGGCGTGCTCGATGTTGTTAGAGTTGCGGCTTTTGCCTCCGCCGATTATATTTGCACGCATGTCCTTAATGCCTCACATGCGAACTCCTCCCCCTGCAGAGGGGATTTTACACGCATATTTATGACTTGGACACGGACTCCGCACAGTTTTTGCATTCAACTCTCCCCCTCCCTCTTTCGCATAGTTCCCGCTTGCGCTAACATTCTGTTCTCATATATTTAAGTAAGTAATCCACATAAACTGCTCTTGAAATATTTCATTATCGTAATGAAAAGGACTACAACACATTTACTATATAAGTTTTTTTTCTCTATCTCTCTCTCTCTCTCTCTCTCTTTCTAACATATCCTGGCTCTATAGTTATTGATAATGAAATGGGCTAAAATAAAAAGAGAAGAGAGAGGGATAGATAGGGAAAGAGGGGAAAGAGAGAGATAATGTGGGGGATGGTAAAGAAAATTGGTTAGCTTCTCTGTTGTTTTTGGGTCCGTGTGTGTGTGTGTGAGTGTGTGTGGAAAAAGGGAGCTGATGGAATCATGTGAATTATTTAATGGAAATGCGCTTAAAAGGGATCTTTTCCCATTCCCCCTAAAAGTGACAGGCAAATTAAGATGTAGTTTTTTGCAATGAAAAAAAGGTTAATGCGTTAATATGTTAACTCATGAAACTAGATTAAATTAAATAAGGCGGTAGAAAAACTTGTGAGAAACAATTTCAGAATTCACTTGCTTAAATTTAATTAAATGAAAAGTGTTTCTTTTAGTGCGAGAAAAAGGATTTTACTTAAATTACAAACCATTGCAGTACTTGAGTATCAACTTTGAGACATGTAGGTACATCTCAAGTTTTTGAAATTCTTAGAAATTCTTTTGGAAATGAGAAAGTTTCTTAAATCAAATGTCTACTTAAATTACAATTTTTATCCTAGGTACAAAAGGAATTTGCGTGTTTTAAGAATTGCTTTAGATTTAATGCAATCCTTTAATGCTTGAAGAAGTTTTCGTTCTTCAATAAAGATTTTCAAAACTGAACAATCAAGTAAATACTATTTAAAGTTCTTAAGTCTAAGTCAAATGTGAAATGGGAATTAAAAAACTTTAAAAGTCTCCTAGCTGTAATTGATAAAATGTTTGCCATAATTTACTATTTTAAATTATTGTAAATAAGTACCTAATAATAGTAGTTTTATATATATATAAGTATATAAATGTTTCCACCTTCAGAATTTATTTATTATTGGACTAACTTCATCTAGAATATTTAGTTATTCGTGATAAAAGTTAACCATCGTTTAGGAATAATAATTTTTAATAGATAATTTCCGTTGATTTTTGAATAAAAATTTATTTCGTACGCCCTTGTAATCATTAAACCTAATAATAATAATTAATTGCAAATTCTTCTTAATTTATAGCCAATTTTCTTTTACTTAATCAGTCTCTATCTAATCTCGCCTGTGTTTAGATTCTCACGAAAGAATTAACACCTTATTTCTACTTCTTTCCAATCCAAGATTTTTGCATTAGCGCCTGCTACTTTTGATCCCCCTATCAATAATATTAATTCCATTTAAGTATTTCCGTAACAGTTTTTGGAATTATCATTTCCATCATTTATTATTATCGTCTATTTTGCTTTTGATTGTTCTCTATTGCTTCATTTACTCAACCATTCAATATCATCGAGAAAATGCAGCACTTCAGATTGACGCCTTTTGTCGGGCTCCTCTAACTGATTCTCATCATTTTTTTTCTTTTCCATTCTTTTGGCACAAAGCGTTTTGTTAGAAAACGGAATCTGTATCCCGCCCCACAGGCAAGTGTCACTTAAAGGCATATTCGGTTTGTTTTTCCTGTTTTCTATTCATTTTCATTTCTTTTTCTTTTTTTTTTTTTGCAGCTTTCCAAACCAGCTGCAATTCGAGCAATGCAACAACAAAGAGTGGGGGGGCAACAACAAAAATAAACTATACTCCATTCTTTCTCCTTTCTTTTTTTGTATATATTTTTCTTTTTTTTTTGTACTCTACGCTTTCAATTTGTGTGTACATAAATTTCGAAATGGACTTCTCGTGTTTGCAGCTCGCGACAGGACAAGAGAAAAAAAAATATAACAAAAACAGTACAAAAAGGAGAAAGAGAGTGAGAGGGAGAGAGAGAGGGAAAGAGAAGAAAAAAAAACAAAACTAGCAGAGAAGAAAGAGAAATGGCGTGCGGAAACAAGTGGCCATGACGGGCTGCCGCCGGCAAGTAACATCGCCCCAAGATCCTAAGATACTCCTCGCAGTGCTCTATTCTAAAAGGACACAAATGCATAAATAACCAAACACAAAGCCTTTTTGGACAAACGCCAATCGAAAGTCACCCAACACTAGCAACAGCATTTGGAACAGAAACAAAAAAAAACAACAACAAATTTACGACTTTTCTTCCGCGAAAATTTTGCGCTAAACTAGTTCGTTTCTTTTTCTTCTTCAATTTTTTTTTTCCTTTTATTTTTTTTTTTCCTTTAGTTAGTTATTTAGTCAGAGTATAAATTTTAAATAGAAACCAAGAATATGTAAGTCAAATACTTAAAACATTATTTTCTTTTTTTCTTTTTTTGTTTTTAAAGCGAACGACGCATTCAATGAAGCTTGAAATTGGTCAAGAACAAAAAGAAGAAAAGAAGTTCCGAAACATTAAAGTCGGTTGAAATGTTCTGGCCGAATGATTTCGGTTAAAAGGGGAGAAAAAAAAGGGTGTGGAAATGAGAATTTCTTTAATGCAATTCTCACACTTGGAAACTACAGATAAAGATACTTATAGTCACACCCAATGTCAGACAGCAGGAACAGGCGTATTCACCCGTAACTGAGAGCAACAATCGAAATTAAACTCATATATATATATATATATGAAAGTTAATGGCTGGCTATAAATTTGATTCATAAAAATTATATCACACTTAAGGGAATTAAAGCTGTGACATGAGATTTTAAAAAGAGAATTCTATAATCATTCTATAAGTTTATTTCAATTGATGGGAATTTTGTTAAAGAACAAGGATAAGAAATCTGATGGAAAATCAGAACATTTCGAAATCCAAATTCTATAATTTATTTAAGCAAAAAAGAACAACTTAAAGTTCACACCTACAAGAGAAAAATATAACTTTACATATATGTATGTACCTATATATTTATTTTATTTATTTATGTTCAAGAACTGAACAGCAATTTAAATAGTCGAAAAAATCAAATGTAATTCAAGCCTTTTATGCATAATCAAATGATATTCAAATCCAATATCAAACTGTCCTGGCTGGGTGACTGGCTGGCTGGTAGCAAACAACCTTTGGTAAAAGCCATAATCCAACATATGTTTATGCATAGATACATATGTGAATGGGGGTAAGGGTTGTGGGTTGTCGGTTGTGGGTCGTGGGTTTTTGTATGTTCTACTCCAATGTCGTCATCATTACCATGACTGGGATTACCATTACTGTCATCGTCATGTCATCAGCCAAAGTCTTTATGACTTTTGTGCGCGTTAAAAATGATAAGAAAAAGTTTTCTTTTTACCCATCCGTATTAGATGATACGTATCCACAGTTGGGATGACTGCAGGACTTCAGTACGCACACACACACACACACCCAACACACAACCAACTAAGGCTTATATGTCGAAAGAAAACATATGGCATATTGCCAGGCAAAACATTTAATGGTCTGCAAAATGGCCGAGACCAAAAGACATTAAAAGTTGCTTAACCTTCATTAAGGAAGGGGAGAGAAAAAAAAAAGAGTAAAGGGTGGGGATGGCTGTGGACTCATGCCAACTGTCAGTGAAATGAAATTTAATATGTGTCAAGCTAAAGCAACTTTAGCTAGGTGGGGAATATTCTTAGCCAGCTTAATATCCCATTTGTGTGTATGTGTGTGTGTGTGTGTGGGTGTGTGTGCAGGTTTACACAGCCAGCTAACCTGAACTGCATCCAAATGATATTCTCAGCAAAAAATAAGCGAAACAAATCACCGCAAAAAGTTGCCAAACAAAAGAGAGAAAAACGAAACAGGCTTTAATCAGCAAAAAAGAGAGTAAAAGGAGTGAAGGGGATAAAAGGAAAGTCTAGGCAACAGTCTTCCGCTCTCTCCCTCTCCCTCTCCCTCTCGCTCTCTCTCTGCCCCTTTTGGCTACTAGGCAAACTCAATTTCCAGCTTATTTCACGCCATGTCGGAGACATGGCATTATCCTGGGCTACAGCTCCTTCTCTCTTTCATCGTCTTCGTGTATTTTGATAATCAAATTTGTGCAAACAAGCGAAGAGTGTAAATTTGCCAACACCAGCAGCAGCAACAGCCGGAATAGCAGCAGCAGCAGCCACAGAAAGGACAAGGACTAAAAGGATAATCAGTATGACGCTTCATGCACTTGTACAATTAATAGCGCAGGAAAAGTTCACAACACTTCGTCGAGTAGAAAATATAAAAGTTTTCACTTTAATACAACAACCCCTCTTCCCTCCTCCCATAATTCAGGAGAGGTCTTTGTTTAAACATTAGAATAAAATGAGATTCAGTCATTCTGGTTACCTTTCTCCGGTGCCATCTTCAACTAGTGTCATTTGTTTCTTCCTTCGTTTCATTATGTTTCTGTCTTTTGGCCACAGCAGATGCTCTCTGTGCTCGGACTTTTCTTTGTTTTTCCAGTGCCTTTTGTTGCTTAGCTTTCTTTTCGTTTTCAATCTTCTGTTTAACCAATTCTTGCTCATTAGCCTATATATAGAAAAATAATAAGAGGGAAATAAAATTCATATTTATTGAAATATTTTGAATAGAAAGAAATGGTATATGAAGAAACTTGAAGAAAACCAAAATTTACTAAATTTCTTCAATTATCGTTTCATGCAAAAGAAGAAAGAAACCAGGGAAAAGGGATATGATTATATGCCTTTTTCTTTAGAATGGATATAGACAAAATAAAAATATATATCTATTGTTAGTATGCAAAAATGAGTGTGGATTATTCTCAATTTGTTTAAATGGAACAAAAATTAATTAATAAAATTAATTGGGAAACGAGAAATTTGAAATCGAACGATAGTTAACTAGATAATATCGTCACAAAGATAATTTCGTATGAATAACTTTTTGAATTTTGAGAGTATACCCATACCAAACGGTAAATTTCTTCCTCATTTTCAGCTGCAATTTGGGCCTGGACTTCAAGAATTCGTCGCCTCATAAAGGCTAATTTCTCTTCAGCTTGCTTAAGATCATCTTTTGCTTTGGCTAGTTGGAAACTGGTCAGTAAAATTTTATCATCCCAGTGCTCGGTGTCGATTTCCAATCGTTTTGTGAAATGATTGATGCGCTCTTTATAATTCTAATTTGAAAAGAAAGAAGACACTTTCGAATGGTATTATAATATTTCTTCCTCTTTCTCTCACCTCAATGATCCCATGGTAAACATCCCAAGCAACGGATGCTGCAATTTCTTTTTCCTTCATTGTTTCATTTAGACGATTAACCTCTTGTTGGTATTCATTGGTTTTCATGTCGCATTGCATTCCTTCCGTTTCGACCAAAGTTTCATAATATGCTTTCATATAACGCATTTCAATCGGCACACGTACGGATAAGTCGATAAGATTACGTTGCATATCTGTAGTTGCATTATTTTCGTATTGATTCCACCAGGCTTGAGAGACGCGTTTGGACTTGGTAGTTGCTGTAGCAAGTTCTTCATATCCTTCCGTTATGGATTTTCCCAGAGACTTGTGAATGGTCAACAATTGCTTTTCTTCCCACAAAATGGATAACATTTTACGATAACCTTCACCCTTGACCATTTCGTTATAGAAAAACTGAAGGATACGAATTATTTCCAAGAGGTCACATCGATATTTTGCAGAATCTAAAGCGGCCCAATCTTGGCTACGTACTAGGACATCAAGATAAACGAAATCTTTTAGTTCACGTCGTTTAAAAAATTCCTCAAGAGACCAACTAAATAAATTATGTGGAATAGTATCTAGATCTATATCCATCTGATTGCTATTAAGCGGTGAACGCTGTAGGATAAGCACCCTATATAATATACGTGTGTTTGCAATAAATAATGCCGAACGCGACATGGATTGATATAAGTTTTGATATTTGTCCACCGATCCAGTTGTCAAATTTAATTTACTTATGTCTCTCTCGATAGAAGTGGCACTGACCCTTTTAAGCTCTGCATCATGCATCGCTATCTGATCTCTTTTACGCAAAAAACTGGCAAAATTAACTTCTTTTTTTGTTATATAATTTGGGGCCAATGAAAAGTTGCTGCCCCTCGAACCGACTTTACCGAGCAAAGGTACAGTTCGAAGTGCATCATCAACATTGTCCCCAAAGTCAGAATCTTCGTCATCATCCAGTGCTTCTTCGCTATTCTTGAATTCATCTGGTAAATTTATATTAGCAAATAATTGACGTAAAAACTCATCACGGCATAAACTCGGATCGTCATTTAGTTTAATTGGCATAATGAGTTCATAACGTTCATTCGCTGCTTCCATATGTAAGTCAGCGGAACTTCTGACTGTTCCACCCTGCACACTCAGTACACTCAGACCGGATGGTGACTCATTCATCATGGTATAAACAGGATAAGAATAACGTAAAACCAACAGAAAACGAAACACTTAACCAAAACAAAAAAAAAAAAAATCAACAAGGAAAAGATCAACTGTTAAAAATTGATTGTGTGTAACATGGGAGAAAACGAAAAACCAATTAAATAATGAAAACTAAATCTAGGAGAAACTAAAAAATAAAAAATGAAATGAAATATAAATAATTAATAATTATTTATTAATTATAAAGTTTCTTGTAGATCTTTAAAATTTGTTATGTCATTAATTTATTAGCACTCGAAGAATCATTTGGATACTTGGCAACACAATGCAAAAATCTTGTAAAATCACATCGTAGACATATATACATACATATGTATATATGGATCTCTGCAGGGTGCAATATCTTTAGTGGCGGTATTTGTATAGTTATATCTACGTGACTTTAAATAAACTTCGATCTTTGCAATTTAATGGGACTAATTTAAGAATAAATCAATTAAATGATCGCCCAGAATTCCGAAGGGGTGAAAAGTCTGGAGATATTTTAACAAGTTCGAATAGTGCCCCTAAACAGATTCAATCTGTATTTCGATATTGCATTAAAAAGGTTTATAAAGAACCAAATTCCAATAAGGATCGTCTTAGTCTTTGGGCTTTATTTACTAATTTCTATTTTCAGTTTTTGACCACAAGGATTGGGAGAACTTTCAACAATTAATTAAATTGTTGATACTCTATTATAGTAACTCCTTCTTCACATTGAACTCCAGTCTGTCACTCTCATTTTTAAATGTCAATATTATAAATTGAATTATATTTAGTTTTTCCATAGCTTAGTAGTAGTCAACAACACGTCTAAGATAACGATATTGATTTTTTTGTTTTTAGAATTTTACAATAGTTTTTTTTTCAATTTTTTCTTCTGTATATTTTTTATCGAAGGATTTAAAGAATTTATAGATCAATATGGTAGATACATCGCCAAGTATTAATGTCAGTAGAGGAATGGAACTAGGAAAAAACTATGTCGCAGATGAGGGTTATTTAAATTTTCTGCGTGAATATCGACTTCGTAATACTGAGCTTACTAGACTGGAGGCTATTAAGGGTGCACCCAAATGTTGGTCGGCCCTAAGTCATTATGAGAAGGAGAGATATCGCTCAATGCCAAGCATTACTACCTATCTGAGTTCCGTTGACAATGAGGACGGGTCTGATGACGAGCCGGGCTGTGAAATGAGAAAGCGCGCTTGTCCGAAGAAACCAAAGTGCCCCAAAAAGCAAACCTGTCCGAAAAAGCAAACCTGTGCCAAGAAGCCAACATGTCCCAAAAAGCAAACATGTGCCAAAAAACCAACATGTCCCAAGAAGCGTAAAAAGAGTGCATGTGGAAAAAGAATGCCTGTGCCAAGAAGAAAACTTGCCCCCGAAAAAATACCTGCTCCAAGAAACCATCTTGCTCCGTTAAACGTAAACCAAAATGTTCTCCAAAGCGCAGCGCATGTCCTAAAAAACGTCAGAGCTGCAGCAAACCGGGACCAGTGACGAATAACGGTTATCTAAATTTCATTAGATCTTACCGTAAAAAGCATTGTAACCTAAAACCAAAGGAACTGGTTATGAGAGCTGCACGTGCTTGGTGCCGTCTACCAGAATGCAAAAAAGATCGTTATCGTCGAATGGTAAGAGAGTTATCCAACCCCCCACCCCCTACCCCCTTTCAAAAAATTTGATTAATTAATGATTGACAATCGTTTTCTCCGTAGGCTTGCAAGGTAACTAAGAGTGCACGTCACAAGCGTCGACGCGTCTGCACGGGCAAGAAATAAATCCATTTACATTGTCTCTACTGTACTGCAAATTTGATATAACCCAAAGACGATATTTCATGTTTGGCTATATTTTAGTAGATAACTACTAGATAATCAAAATCAAAAATCATGTTTCAGAATGTATTGCAAAATTTTATGTCATATTTGTTATCACAAAATTTTTGTATTTTATTGTGGAGCCGCGGGTATTATTAAATGTACCTTTTGATATTTTGGCATATGAGTCTATATTTTATTTGTGATTTTTTTGTGGAAGAAAGTACATACATGTTAGAAAAGAAAGTAAGGGAATTACTTTTATGGAAAATGGAATACAATAATCCCCCACAAGGATATATATATGCCTTCGCTTGGGTTCCATTTAACAAATTTCGACTAAACAGGTTAGAAAGCCGGCGTTCCGACTATTAGATATATCCCGTATTTATTTTAGGTGAATTGAAATATATTTTAAAACAAATTTATTATTTGATGAATGACAACAAATTCGTATAAACTTGATCTTCGTGTGTAGAAGACAACATCCTAGATCTTGGTGATCATACAGATTATATTAAATCAATTTCAAAGATAAACTAACTCGGACTGCAAATGATTATTTTATCATAGACCTATGAACTATGTATCCTAATCTTAACCAACCTATTTGACATTTGTTATGCTACATATTTATAATTTAGTCAAATTAGACAGTTTTCAAAGTTCTCAGCAAAGATAATTATTACCTTCCGTAACTTTGTCCGAGACGTTGAATTCGTGATGATCTTTAAATCCTTAATATAACTTCTAGCTATATGTACAACTAGGCAAAGATTTATCTTTCTAAATCAACAAAAATTAATTGTATTGTATTTGTTTAGACATATATATTTTAATTCTCTTAACAAAATTTGACGCAATTCCCCTATTGCTGTGATCAAAATTCGTCGCTTTTTATGGCTCTTCCGTCCGTTACAATCCATACTGGAGCAGCAGCAGTGACATCGGCAGATGATAATGAGGTTGAAATTTATCCGGAGACATGGTACTCAACATTATTACAAATTGTTATACCTTTTTGTTTGGCCAGCATTGGGACAATAACAGCTGGTATATTGCTTGGAAATGTACAGGATTGGTTAGTGTTTAAACAGTTAAATGAATTATTTGTTCTAATTCCGGCATTATGTGGCCTAAAAGGAAATTTGGATATGTGTGTAGCATCACGAATTTCAACCCATTCAAAAATGGGTCAATTGGAAACTTGTAGTGTTATACGTAAAATAATTATTGGCAATGTTGCTCTAGTACAAGTTCAGGCAATAGTTTGTTCCATGTTATTAACTATAATGACAGTTATTATGAGTTCTATTATGTCGGGAAAAGTTGTGATTATGAACTTTTTAACATTAGCTGCGGCTGCATTAGTCACATCGAGCATGTCATGTATGATAATTGATTCAGTGTTAATGGGTGTTATTTTATTTTCTCAACGTTATCGCTTCAATCCGGATTATATGGCAACACCAATTGTGGCATCCATTGGTGATGTTGTTTCCATAAGTCTTCTTGCCTTTTGTGCTGCTTTTTTGCATGAAATAACCAAAATATTTATGTGGACTAGTTTAATTATAATGCTATGCTATTTGATCATTTTACTCCCATTTTGGATTATACTGGTTCTCAATAATAGTTATACCCGACAATTATTAAAATTTGGTTGGATTCCAGTAATTGGAGCATTGTGTATTAGTGAATTTGGTGGAATTGTCCTTGGGTCAGCTGTTGAACAATTTCGAGGATTTGCCGTATTTTCACCAATTATAAATGGTATCGGTGGTAATCTCGTATCTGTCCAGGCTAGCAATATGGGATCGATACTGCATCAGCGTTATGAACTTGGTAAATTACCCGATGGCACTCGTATATGTGAATCGCCATTAAAAGTTATTTTTATGGGTACTATATATTCTCGTGTCTCCCGTATTTTAATCATTATATCAATACCGGGCAATGCCATACTGGTCTATTTAGCCGATTTTTTTTACAAATCATACGTATCGGCCGAACCAATCTTTGTTATATCATTTGTTGCCACCAGTTTCATCCAGCTTCTGATATTACTTTGGAGTGCTCATGTTTTAGTACATTTGCTATGGAAATGGAAAATCGATCCCGATAGCGCGGCAATACCATATTTAACTGCATTCGGAGATGGCATCGGTACAGGATTTCTATCAATTATGTTCCATTTACTTCGAGTTATGAATGAAGAGTACGAAGCTAAACAACAGCCATGGCTCAAAGTTGACTATGAAAAATTTCGAATTAAGTTTTAATCATATAACATAATAAATAAAGTCCAATTTTCGCAACATTTTCTTAAACAAATTTTGTAAATATGATGGGGGATATTAAATTTCTTTATCTATCGTATTTTCTAACAATTAAACAATCAAGTTACGGGTAATGATTAACTTGTTTTAAATGTGTATATATGTGCAATACATGATAATGTGGGTAAGGACGGACATCGAACAAAACACGAATAAAATATATTTATGGTAATAAAAATTAGAAATTAAGTTTTTTTTATATATTTAAAAATTATACACTAATGTATCATTTTTTACTTATAGTAATAAAAATATTAAATAATTTTTTATATTAAAAGCAATTGGGTGACTTACTTTATTTTCCATTGGAATAAAGTGTGAAAATATATTCGGCGATTTTTAAAAGGTGGATCTACCATTTTATATATCGATTTATTAAATATATTAAAAAAAAAGAAAGAACGAGGATATCTTTATAAATTATAACAGAATTAATATTGCTAGCTAGTTTTAAGAGACACGCATTCATCTTTTATAATTTTCTAATTTTTCGAATTTAGAATCTGTTGAAGTACAGATCGAAATAAAAGCGATATGTCTAAAATCATGAATCAGTTAAACGAAATTGTTACTAAATGAATAAAGAGAAACAAGTACTACTAAGGAAAAACCTTGGATTAAGATGAGAAATAATGAACGGGCCGTTGTTAACTTGAGATCAGGAATTGATATTCGATGCAGTATTAAATTAAATTAAAGTAAAATTTAATAACTAAACTAATTGCATATTATTTGCAGAGTTGTAATAGTAAAAGTTAGGGTAATGCTCCTAAACAATAAGTCATTCAAATAATCATTTATTATTATTAATTACTTAAATATTGAAAAGTATTTCGTTTAGATTTTTTAGTTCATAGATTGCCTCTATTTAATTGTGTTTAAGAGGTAAATGTGTACTTAGAGCTAAAGTTTCTATACTATATAAATAATCGTTTAATTTTTCCGTATGATTTTTATATAATTAGATATACATATATTTTAATGGTACTTCTAGAAAAACGTATGTTATAGGTACATGAATCAAAAATAAATTGCAAATGTTTAAAAAAAAAAACAGCAACACAGTAACACGGCCTGGCAGGCAGACCATTTTTACTTGAACTGTTTTCTTGTTTTACTTGCACTTGTTTTCATCTAGTTGTAGTTGTAGTTGCCGCTATTGTGCAAAAAAAAGCATCTCCTCTCATGCATATGCCGCCTGGATAATATTAACCCTCTGCATTTTCTTATTATGCATGCGTCCATCCTCATGCTGCTTCACAGATTTCATATGATTCAATGTTATATCACATATCTCGCAATAATATGCGGCACTCACACCATTGGCATTATGTAGGTCCGTTAACATTGGCTGATATTGCCGTAACATTCCATTCATGGCAACGCCATTGCCACTGCCACTGCATGCGCCATTATGTTGCAAATAACAGCCAAACGGATTGAGTGGCACTAGAGTACCATTGGCCATAATCCTATACATATGACTTCCATTAAGAGTTAAACTAACTCCCGAATATGTTGTATGAACACGACGACGATGACGTGCCCCAGCCTTATGCATTGCCATCTGAGATTCGGATGTAATGCTAACATCACATAATTCGCACATCAACCATTTCGTATCGGTACGCACCCATCGTCCTTGATCATCATAATAGCCTTCGCCATTCGGCTTACTAATGTGACGAGCAACCAAATGATGACGTCGTCCAAATAAATGCTGCTGGGCATGCCTTTTCGATGTTAACTTAAGATCACAAATTCGACAATAATATCCAGCAGGATCACCGGTGCGTAGATAACGCAATACATCATCAGATGCATTACCCTGTTCACAACAGTGACGCAATAGCCATGAGCTAACCCGACGATCATGAGCACGGGATGAGTAATGATCCACAGCATTCCGTACAGTACGCATTGAAGTGCGGCACAGGTCACAATAATTCCAGCGAAAGAGTGTTTGCAACTCAAGTGGATAGGTTGCTTCCGGTGCCAGCATATCTTGCATATGCAATGTGGTTACTCTCTCTGTGTTATCATTTCAAAATTTGGGCGAAAAATAAATAAAATTAAAATTAATTAAGTTTAGAAAAGAAACTGCAAAAAATAAACATTATCACCTTATTTTGATCGTGTAACTTTTGTACTTAATACGATTGTGCCGAAGTTTGTATACTCTTACAAAGATTTCATTTTACCAATTTTGTGTTACAAAATTTTTCATGTGAAATTCCAAAGCTTTTTAATACCGTTAAACTCTAGGAGCAAGCAATATAATAAACCATTTCAATGTTATCGATATAGAGATTTAGTCAAATGATTTGAATGGAAAAGTATATAAAAAAGACTGTTTTCCTATGGATTTCTTTTGATCTTCGATCTTAAGGTAGCTATATAATAAAGTTAACCGACTCTTATGAAACTTCACAAATAATAGATCAATTCAGATTGGAACTTTATGATATAGTAAAATTTAGTGGAATTTCGATTTTGATTCGCGACTTACAGCACTGAATTGTCCCGCCTACTCGACACTGATCTATAATACATATATATATATACATATATCCATGGCCATCTCTTTGTGTTACAATGAGCGTTACAATTATACAAATACCCGCTGTAAGGGTATACAAATATTTAACTTACTAGTAACTAAACGCTCTGGATGCGGCTCAAATTTGAGATCATCTCGGAAATGAGGTACATGTCCGATACGGCGATCATGATCATGGTAGTGATTAATTAGAGGCACTTGTTGTGGTTGTTGTTGTTGTTGATGATGATGATGATGATTATGATGATGTTGGGTTGGCGCTGTTGTAGGCGTCGATTGTGTCATACAAGTATTGGTATTATTCGAGAATCTTGGCGATCTCTCAATATTGATCATTCGATCATGGCGATCCTGGTGGTAGTGTTGACTTAGATTAAAACTTTCCATTGACAATTTATGTCCATTTTTTATCGGTGGTAAGGATTCGATGGGCTTTTGAGGCTTGGTATACCCATTGAGACGTTGGATTTTTGAATGATTATGTGTTAGGCCATTTATATGGGGAACAACATAATCGCCATTTTGATTTAGGCAAAGTTCTGCAGTTTTTGGACCGATTTTATCATCCATTTTATAACCATTAAGTAGACGCAGTGGTTGTTGTTGTTGTTGTTGTTGCTGCTGTTGCTGATGCTGCTGCTGCTGCTGCTGTTGTTGCAGTTGTTGTTGTTGCAGTTGTTGTTGGTGCAGTTGTTGTTGCAGTTGTTGTAGTGGTAATGGTGCTGGTGGCGCTATTGGTCCACGTTGATCCATTTTGATTTTCAAAGGAAAAATTGGTTGATTGTTTTGTCTGGGCGGTTAGTAGAGGCAGTTTAATGGGTATTCCTGCTGGTGGTACTGGTGGTAATGGTGGTAGTTGTGGTAGTGATTGTGGTGGTGCTGGTGGTGGTGGTGCTGCTGCTATTACTGGTAGTGATTGTGGCGTCACAACCTTCTCCACATACTCATTGTTCTCATCGAGATAAAGTTCGGCTATTTCCAACGGCGGCGGTGCGTAACGTTGAACAGCCCAACATTTATCCTGTTGAGGAAGCCAAAGTTCAGCATAATCCAATGGACTGGCATGCTGTCCATGAAGTGAGGCCATAAAATGTGCCTTAGTCTGCTCATCGGCATCTTTTTTAATTGGTAGCTCAATAAATGTGGCCACATTCTCTTTGCATATAAATTTCATTTCAGGCTTTTGCACTATATGCAAAGCAGATTGTGTCATTACAAATTGTGGATTTGTTGCCGGTTTTGTTATGGTTGTGGATTTGCCTCCATTACCCAATACCGATCGTCGTCCATGCATCGGACATGGCGGTGGTATGTCACGTAACTCTGTTATCGGTGTTGCCAAATTGAGCCATTGCTTCAAATTTGATATGTCGCCAATAAGTGTAGTAAAATCTTCATCGTATTCATCATCATCATGATAATCCGCTGATATATTCACCTGATAGTAATAGACACTGCTATCATCAGTGCGCCTTAGCTCCACTAGCACTGGGACATGACCGGTTGGTATTGTTGGTTTTGGTAAATCAACTGCCATCCTACTAATATTCTTTGCACATTGCAAAGCAATCTGCTCGTGAACCGGTGGCAAGCGTCGGACCCGACTCAATTGACACTTGCGCGATAACATTCCTCTTAGGGGGTGGGGGGGGTGGGGATGGGGGATGCGGGTGGATTTGGCTTTTTTGGGAGGGGGGCTTTTGCTTTTGGGAGACTTTTCTTCTTTAATTAGTGCATCTGTTGTTTTCTTTGTTTCCCGTTCGAATAAATCAAGCTTTTTTACTGCTTTCGGATTTTTTTTTCTTTCGTTTTTTTTTCCTTAGTTTTTCAAAAGAGAACTTGGTTTCCTTTATCTGCTCCTTTCTTACCCCGTTGGCGAATTTGTAACGAAAATTTCCTCTCCGGTTTTTGGGGGTTTTTTGGGGTGTTTTCATGAAAATGTGTGAGAAAAAAAAGGTTTGCTCCGCCAAGCTAATCGGAAACTACATAACACGAATTGTATAAAAGCCACACAGATAGAAAAATCATCCGATTGATGGGATTGTCAAAGCTGTCTACGTGAAACAGCATCGTTTATTTAGCGTATTTCAGTGTTGGTTAGCGAATTTGGTAACCAGTGTTGGTCAAAAAAATATACTAAAAGACATATTGATAATGCTCGAAATTAAATGCAAAATTGTTCGTAAAAAGTAATCCCTGAATTCATTGATAGAATGAAATTTGAAAAGCGAATCGATACGGATTCTATTTTAAATATAAGAAAAATATATATAGGACAGACAGAGGTACGCATATATTAATGGATTTAACTATATCTAATCGTTTACCTAATGATGAGGAACATAAATATTTCTTAATGGATTTGAAAAAGGTAAAAATATTTTCCAACTTGATAATTATATGAAAATAGCGAAAAATTTTCAAATTGATTTCCCAAATCGTTAACAAATTATTTTTCCCTGCAATCATTTCTATGGCAATTTACTAACATTTAGCAAGCAGAACGGAAAATCAATGTACGAATATTTGCATATGTTATACATAAATTTACCGCCTGGCCAGGGATGATGCTGATGTGCCGCTAGGTATTCATTTTTCACTTTTTATTTGTAAATTAAGTTTGCAATTGAAATGACTTTAAATTGCTCACGTGTGTGACACAATTTCTCTTTATCATCTTTTTCTTCTCGCTTCGCCTCTTGTTAAAATTGAAGAAGATGAAAAAGCAGCAGAAGCAGTAGCGAAACGGAAGCGGAAACGCAAAATGTAAAAAATGCGCAAAGCAAACAAAAAAAAATAAGAAATTTTTGGGAAAAATAAGGTGGAGAGGAGTAGAGTGAATGGGGAATATGGTGAAAACGGAGAATGGAACGTGTCGTGTCGCCATAACAGCTGCACGTACACTCCCACCAGGAGCTGATATTCCCCCGCAAGGCAAACACATGAATTCCACTCAGATCCATACACTGTACATGGTGTGGCACTTGTATCCATATCTGTATCTCTCTGTTATGTGTGTGTGTGTCTGTGTGTGTGTGTGTAGGCCGAGTTCTATGGTTCTTGCGTACGTGTGTTATTTAATGCTTATCTTTATCCTTTTCCCATTAGTGTTATTGATGTTAACCGTCTCCATTTCCCTCTACTCTTGCTGAATGCTTATGCCCAGAGTTCTCTTAGCATGGCAGGTGCCCATCTTCTTTTCGATAAACTTACCCGCCAGCTAAACAGTTGACAATTGATGGAGGTGACACCAGAAACGAAAGAGAATGGAAAATCACGCGCTAAACATTATTTTAATGCCCAAAAGGCTGGCAGGCGGTGCGGCAGGATTCTGACAAAGACGCACATATGTGTACCATCATCCTCTCTCTCTCGTTCGCTACTTTTCTTCATGCCATTTTCTTTTTTCTTTTCTCGGAAATATTTAAAGCTCTGCCAACTCATTTCCCTTCGGGGAGTCCTGGTTTAGGCCATTCTACATTTGACATTTATAAATGTTGAACTTGGCACTTGGTAACTTGGTTGCGTCCTTGAAGGATTTAGTTAAATACATATATATATATTTCTGTATATATGCTTATATATGAGAGTCAGATGGCTTAAGTGAAAGAATAATGGTTCAATGTTAGTGGCAGAATAAAAGGAATTTTACAAGCTTTACTCGCAAATGACTTTAATATTATTAAAAATGTATAAACTTCAAAATAAGGTTTAGTAATAAAGTGAAAAGATAAAATGATGCAGACAACATCAAAAATCATGAGTATTACTTGTATAATATTCAATTTTAGTGACAATTAAGGAGCATTCGGGCATTTATCTGCTAGATTAATTTACAAATCGATCGGTTTGCAAATAGATACTTAGTCCTTTACCTTTTCAACAATACGAAAGAAAATCAGAAATAAGAGTCGTTAAGTTAAGTCGCAATCGATGAAGTGTTATGTGAATAAAATGAGAATAATTGTTGAATAAACGTTGTCAACTAGGAAAAGCTATGATCGGACAGCAGCTCCTGTTTAGTCATTAAAAAATAAACCAATAAAAAAAATTCTAGATCAAACAGAATAGAAATGAATCGATAATTTATAATTAGTGAAGAAAAATTAAACATTTAATTCTTAGATGCATTTTCAAACTTCTTTCACTTTAAAATACTTTTCAAAAGCATAGCATACTTTTAGGCTTTCCATTGACCGATGTTGCCAAGCCTTAGCAACATGTTGCCCAGGGTGAAACTATTAACACTTAGTTATATGTATTATTCGGGTGATTTTGTTGTTTTTTCTTTTTTGGCTTAATTAATGATGCCGGGAGCACTCGACATCCTGCAGCCAGTGAAATGTCTGGCATCTTTGCTTTGCTTTTAATTGCCATCCGCCGCAGTTGCCGCCTGCTTATGCAGAGACACGGGCCATGAGCAGCAAGGCAGTCAGGACGAGAACCAGACAAAACTCACATAAAATCATCTGGTGCTGCTGCTGCAGCTTTCATTGCAGACAAGGCAGACAATGGACGATATGGATGGACCATAAAAAAAGGAGTTATCGCTTGACAAATATCAAAACCAGACTCTGGTACAAGAGAGTCCTATATATAGAGCCAAATGTCAGTCAGAGTAGTGTATGGGGCCATAATAGGGGGGAGGAGAAGGCAGGGGGGCATCAGTTCAAGTCTAGACAAAACATGGCGTTAAATAAATAAATAAATAAATCGCAGTGGCAACTACAACAACTGAAACAATAACAAAAACAATAACAACATCGAGACGACTCATCGACAACCGCAAAAAACGGAAGCAAGTTGAACAAAATTTATGACCATTTTGTATTCCTTTTTTTTTCTATCTTTCTTTCCCTGTGTGCTTTATTTGGGGAAAAAAAATTTGTGGCAAGGTCAATAACAGTGGGCCTTTAAAGGGGCCGGGGTGTGTGAAAATGTAGACAGGGTCTAGACCCTAGTCTAATATAATGTTAGAGATGGAAAAACAATTCAATTGAAATTGAAACGAAATTGAGAAAAATGTTGAAATGAGATTGAAATGTATTTGAATCGGAATTCTGATTGATTGCAGGAAAATTGAATTGAAGAACTATTAATTAGATTAAATTAAAATTAAAACATAATGAGATGCAATTCGTCTCATATAAGTAATAAATATTTATAAAATTAAACTATACTAAAATAATTTTGTAGTATATAATGAATTCAATCACACGGACATTGACAAGAATTAAATGACAAACAATTTATATAAGTTTTAAAAAGGAAAGAGATTTAATTGAATTGAAATTGAACAGAAGTTGAAATCATATTGAATTGTTTGTTGCCAGAGACCCATCTCTATGCCAGACTCTATCTATGGTTATAGTCATCAATTTAACACTCATCCTCTCAATGCTCAGTGTCATTTTGCAGACGCAACGAGACAAGGATTGAACGAGTGAGAGAGAGAGAGAGATAGATAGATAGAAGGAAAGAGATAGAGCCAGTGTGTTTCAAACATGTTTTCGCATAAATTAAACTTCTTATCTGGTTGTAAAACATTTGACGCCATTGTCATTGGTGTTATTGTAGCATTATTTCAACCCAAGTGCAGTCCGGAAATGTATAAACAGCGAAATGTGAGAGGATATAAAAATACCAGAGAAAGAAAATGTGGCAAAAAATAAAAAAAAAATATTTATATATATATAAATAAATAAATAGATGGATAAGCGTGAAGAGAATGAAATGACAGTTTATCGATGAGCTACTTTATATACATATGTACATATATATAGTTAATGATATTGCCATTATATAAGAGAAATGCATTCAATACTATTAAGTCTGAGAATTATGGAAAAGTGATTTTAAAATTGCCATAAAATACCCTACCTCATTTTATCTCTGGTCGTTATTATTTCACATTTATGTATATTTCGCTGAGTTTCGTATACAACTGTGTAAACAAAATTAATTATGCAACTTTCAGTGTGTGTGTGTGTGTCTGTGTGTCTGTGTATGTGCGGGAGTGTTCGCTCAATAAAATATCCTTTCAACCTAAACATTTACCTATATTCTCTCCACAATTTCCACAGCTTGTGCCATTACGAATCGTCGAGGCAGAAGAAAATTTATGCCTGAAACCCTGAAACCAAAAACCCAAAACACATTCTCCCAAGGTACAAAACACATTTGCATTTGCATAGCCCCCAGATAGATGCAGGTTAGGTTTACATATCTGCCATTCCATTACCATGCCTCATTGCCAGTTCCCCCTGCACGCTCTTTCACTACCTCACCTCACCATTTCCAGGTGCATTTATGGATAATTAACATTATTTTGGGGTAAAATGATGCTCAGCTAAACTTTAAATATTTGCATATACATACATATATTTATTTCTTATATACATATGTATATATTTGTATATCTTTATAAGTATATATATATATTTAAAATTAAGTTTTTACAGTATATTTCTTCTCTTCCATCATTAATACTCTTTCAACTTTGTGTTGAAAACTTTGGAGGTACTTAGCCTATAAATTTCTAATTGTTACAAACAAACCTCTAATTGCAATTTGAAGAAACTCAGCCCCAAAGGTTATTATTATAATGGGTAACATCTGTTCCTGTTTCAAATCATTAAATATTTGCATGAAGTTTAACATTTATTATGTTCCCTATTAACATTAAAAGACGCCTTTCTAAATTTCTAGAAATAAAGATAATTATTTAAGCTTTTAATATATCTAGTTATTGGCTAAATAACTCTATCACTCTTCCGACTTAACAGGAATGAATACCTTAGCATTTGGTTCCTTTAAAAAACAATAGAAGGACATACTGATTCACATATGTGTGTAAGATTAATTTTCATAATATGAATTAATACCAATAAGGTGATTATATATTTTAGTGAAGTTACGGCAATTCAAAAGATATTTTCTAGCAAATCTTCTAATTTTCTAATAATAGTAATTAAAACATAAATTTCTTAATGTTAAGTTTAATTATACGATTCATGAGTTGTGTTTATTAACTAAAGAGTATAATTACTTCGATTTGACAAAGCTAGATTATCTTTATAATCTAATTAGGCGATCTATCTCTTAAGAGCATTATCATTATGGCTTATTACTTTATTTCTTTGAAGTCGCAAAGCAAACTAGATTCATAAATCTTTCCTTTTGTTGTTGTGTTCGGCTTTTTATTTTGAGGTGTGTAAAATTATTTGGCGAATTATATAAGAAGCTTTTAGTGTTTTGTTGTTTCTCTAATTGTTACGTGTTGTTTTGTAGTTGTTTCTTTTTTTTTTTGTTTTTGTGTGTCACATGCAAAACATGTTTGGAATTTCAAAAGTGCCATAAGAGGGTCCACAATTTTTGTGGTTAACCACAATATACACATACGGGCAATTAATTTTTGGTGGCGTGGAGAACTTGTTTTTGGGGTTTCTTTTTTTATTCAGTTTTAGAATCTGTAGACATTAATGAATGAATTAATAAATGAGCAACGACTTGAATTAAGCTACCTGTATTTGGTAATTAACCAATAATTAGAAAACCAATTGAATAAATTGAAGGTGTACTTACTTTTAGGTATGCTATCTGAAAGTTAAGGGGTAAAGCTATTATATAGATAAATTAAAATCCTCGTTCGATCTAAGTGCAAAGATCCATCTAAATGCTGAGTTTTATTTATTTTTAGCCAAACTGTCTGACTGACTCAATGGGCTACTATGACAAATCGTATATCATAAACTGATCTTTAGTATCCCATTTGGGGGCTTTTGAAATATTTCTCATTTATTTTTCATAAATGCAAGAATTAGTTAAATATATCTTATTTATTTAATTTTTGCCAGAAAATATATAACTATTTATTTTTTCCTGCGTATTTGGTTAACCCTTAAAAATCGCTCTATTGTTAGGGTCATCTGAAAATAGTTTATTATTCGCTTCAAATTTTCTTAGTAGCATAAAATCTTCTAAGTTCAATGCAATTAACAAAAGATGCCTGTAATTTTAACTGAAAATCCACAATCGAATCCAATAAGAAAACCTTAATCCACTAGGCAACCTAAAATATGTTACTCCAATTGATTATTAAGTATTTTACAAGATTTGCCATTGTATATGTATTAAATATATAGGAGTTCATTTTCCAAATCCTTTAAAACTAACAAGCTACATCTACTATAGAGACGAATACCTACTCTTGAAATATATACACCATTAATTATCAATTATACCACGAATTTGCATTTGTGTTTTTCGTTTTAATTCCCCCCCCCCAAAAAAAAATATTAAAGAAACTTCGCGAAATATTAATTTAACCAGTTTATTTACTTTAGTTGCTTTTAAATTGTCATCTAATACACAAATTTGGTAACAAATACCAAAGAGTCTGGCATTCCATATTAGATGCAGGTTGCCAATCTCAATCCCCATCTCTTTTTTATATCTGCCTCTCCTCCTCACACACACACACATTCACACACTCACTCACACTCACACTTGGCCGCCGTTCAACGTCTCTATTTCTCTATTATATAACTTTCCAGCCAAGCCGGCATGCAATTTTTTTCTTTTTATTATTTTTTTTTTCGATTGAATTGAAAGTAGCTAGTTTTTATTTTTTCTTTTCACAGTTTACACTTAAAACGATCTCGAGATTTTGAATTTCTTGAAAAGTTTGGTGAATTCATCAAAAATAATCTTTAGGCTCCATCAACTGCTAACATAAAACATTCAAATCCACGAACAATAACTTCGCGTTCTTCATCAGTAGCTGCCTCCAACATTGACTCGAGTTCTCTAAGAAATCGAATTGCGACATTATCTTCACCGGGTTCTTCAACGACAACATCCTCAGGATTGGACATTATTATGGTTATGTTGATTTATATAAAAATATATATCTATATATATTTATTCGACTACTGAATTTGCTACTAGTTAGAAACAGGCTAGCCACTTGGATAATTGAAAAATGAGGTAAAAAACCATAAAGACGTAAACTTCACGTAAAATGAAAATGTTACTTGATTCGGATTAAATTCCCAGAAACAATTTGTACAACGATAATACAAAATTTTCGATATATATGTTTTAAAATATTTATATCTTTTATATTACATGTTATTATGTATTGTCAATAAGAAAATACCGTAATGTGTACTCTAAATTCCAAAAGGACTAAAAAATTTATTCAAAAAGAAAAAAGGTTTGGAAACTTATAGTTGATTTAATAGTTAATAAATTCAGTTTTAATTTAATTTGTTTCTTTTTTGCTTTCAGAATATTTAGTATTTACTTTAAATGAATTATCACATAAATATATACATAGTTTAAAAAAACGAATAGTAAACTAAAAAAGATATATGATAATTGTTAGCAATATAATGTAAATGCATTTCCTATCTTTAATAATGTTTTGACAACCGATATATCCAGAATTATCATTATTCCAATTTATTTGAATCTAGTGAGATATAACATCTAAATGAAGTAATAGCATCTGGTACCATAAATAAGAAATTGTAATACAAATAATAAAACCGACCTCTATCCTTTTTTGATATGTTTAAGTTTAATACAAAGAATATATATATATCAGCTATATATCAGCTAATCAATGTTGGTACATAAATTTAGTTAATAAAATCACAAGCATCTGTACCCACTCGTTCGCTCATTCACTCATTGTTAGGGTATTTCCAGTTTGGTAATTTTACTTTAACAAACACTTTTTTTTTATATTCATTTTTTGTTTTGGTTTTTAATGGCGATGAAGAAAAAAACTCAGTCAGTGAGTTTTATTTATTTTTCTTCTCTTTTTTCCAGCCAAAAAACAAGTGGGGGGGGGGGGCTCTTTCCACAGCGGCAGGCAACAACTATAACTACATGGAAAAAGCTGAAAATGTTGGTAAATGTGTCATGGTGGCAAAGCAAAAACAACATTTGCTGTTGCTGTTTGTGTTCCTGTTTACATTTCTTGCAATATTTAAAAACAACAGCAACGAAAAAAAAAAATTGCACTTTTTTTGTTGTTTATTGCAAGCAGGTTTTGTTGTTATTGTTGTTGTAAAATTGACATATATCAGGCACGATTTACGGGGAAATCCAGTTGTGATATATATTTGAAGCAATTCTAATCAGAGTCCCAAAAGATTCAGCAGAAATATATATATATATTAAGTTAAAATTTAGTTTAGATATAATGTCTTAACTTTTGGCTTGTGAAATTTGGATCTTTGTCTCTGGTCAATTGCCATAAATTCCCTGCTTAACCTAAGCATAACGAAAAGGTCAAGTGCCATTAAATTGTTAACCCAACAATTAAGTCACTCCAGACTTAAAAAAAAAAAAAAAAAAAAATAAATAAATACTAGTCATTCATTCCATGTGGAAATGAGCTGAGCAACAACCGCAAAGTGTGTCAACCAACAACTACAACAACGAATTATTACTCTGAAGGCCAAAATCAGGATTTAACCAGAGAAATTAAGTAAATATCATAGAGACAGTCGCTTGTGCAATACCCTTTATAAAGATTGGGACCTCATTCAATACAAAAGATATGTATTGAAATGAAAAGCAATTGATAAATGTAGACTAAAACAACACAAGAAAAGATTGCTCCCATCAGTGTATATACATAATATGCATAAGCTAGCCGATTTCTATTCAAAAGATGAGATAAAAACATAAAATAATCCATTAGAAAAAATATTTACTTTCAGTTTCACTGAAAATTGTTCTTTATAATATCATATATAAATATGGGATGGATTAATGGAAAGAATAATGCGACGTTTATTAATTTTTTTAATGATGTGAGTAACTATCATATAAGACCTTCACAATTTTACCAAACATCGGTATGGAAATTTTATGGCATATTCTTTAAAACTTCATAAACAAATTTATTGAAAACATTATTATAGTGAAAATATTTTGTGAAAAACTTTAGTACGAAGTTTAAAGTTTGAAGTTACAGCACATACTATAGAAGACCAACTAAATATATATATCACCAGATCCTTTTATGTTATCCTTTTCCTTTAAACGCGCTAAAAATCTTAACATGCCCCATTCAAAAAAGGGTATACAATAAAAAGAGAAGCAGGAGCTGAAGAGTGAAAGAGATAACTAACCTCAACTTACACTCTTTAACTTTTGTTTTGCTCTTCTTTCTTTCCTCCTTTTTTTTTTGTTTTTTGTTCAATGAACTACAGACAAAAAACCAACAAAAAAAATGTATATACAAGAAGAAAAAAAATATGAACAAACACAACAGAAATTACACGAAATTACAATAACATCGTAAGTCAAGTCTTCACTTGTGACCTTGAGGAACTCCGTTATTGTTGTTGGTCAAGTTGCTTGGCCTTAACCCATTTGTAGCCGGCCAAATTAGTAGCCATATACAAAAATTTAACACAATTTATATAAATTGTCGAGCATTAATATCGGATATACAGGAAATTGTATCTAGTATCCAGTTAATTAGTTAGATATTAGAAATCAAATATGTTTTCATATATTAGAAAATCAATTTCACATTGAATGCAATTGTAATTTATTTATTGAGATAAAAATTTCGGGTCAATTACCTTAAACTAATTATCAATAATTATTAGTGCCTTAAATCAGTAGTTGTGCAATTTTATTATTTAGTTCTATTAATTTAGTTCTAACCCCCTTTTTTGTATATGCATATCTACGGTTCTAATATGTGCAATAAATATTTATAATCAAATGCCGAATCAGTCACATATCCGATTTCGATTTTTCTTATTTAAGTTGCAATTAAATTTAAATGAGCAGCTAGAATTCAAATTTGATTCGTACATTAACTATATATAAATTTAAAGTACCTTTAAAGTTGAAGTCACGCATTTGTATGGTAAAGTTTATATCTTTAAATTCTATAATAATTGAAACTGAACAAAAGTCATCAATATGTTGAAGAATTATAGCCAATCGATTGTTACTTTACCTTAACCGATTTTACTCTGTAACAACTCTATTATATAGTTATTTGATGTTTTGCGACTTGCGCAAAAATAAAAAAAAAAGCAGCCGAAATGTTGCAAGAATCTCACTGAGGCCAAAAGCAAACTTTGGTTTCGGTCTTGGACTGTCTAATTGCAGTCTTCAGACCAAAAAAGTTGAACAAAAACTACTCCAATTATAATGCCATGCCACAAAATTGAACCGAATTACAAGTTGATGTCCCTGCCCCTGCCCCTGTGTGCCACTTGCCTCACACGCAGAGTGTGTGGCTGTGACTCTGACTGTGGCACGTGATCATGACATTCCATCAAGACCAAGTTCCAAGATTCTCTTTGGCTATATATGGGATTTTCAGTTTTTGCCTTGGCAAAATTGTTTTTTGGATCGCTTTTTGTATTTTTTTTTTTTTTTTTTTTTGCTATTGTCGATGTTGAAAGAATCCATGTAAAAATGGTAATTGAATTTATGATTAATGTTTATAACCCAAACCCAAGTGTCATTGAGACTACGCCGACGACGACGAACAAATTGGCTCTGGCCAAGGTTAACCACAAGCTGCAAAAAAGACAGCAACAAAAAAAAAATTTATATATATACATATAAAAAAAAAAACCAGAGAAGCGATCGAAAGATAAACGGGAAGAAAAATCATGGCAAAATGACGATTAAATAATCCCCCCCTCCCCCTCAAACACAAGACAGAGACAGATGAAAAGATAGAGATACATACATACAGATAACACACAAGTACAAAATGACAGGCAATCAAAACAAAATGGGTAACATTAAGATATGACAGAAATTTCACAGGCGAGCCTAACCAACAACTTGAATCAAATTTTTGTTTCTTTTTTTTTGTTGTTTTTATTTCGTCTTGTTGCAATTTTTCGAAACGTAACCATTTCAACACCCCAAAAACGGGAGGGAGCCACAAACAAAACAATGAACAATTGCAATTACCTTGACGGCGGAGGTAGCAACGAAAGCATCGGGAGCCAAAATAGAAAAAAGAAAAAAAATACAATAAATAAAAATAAAAATCCAAAAACCCGAACTCAAAAACGTAATCCGAATCCAAGTCAGTCAGTAAGGCAGGCAGGCAGGCGGTGATCATATTTGAAAACGTGCCACAAAAAGAAAATCTTAAACTAACCGTTAGATAAACTCCTCAAACTCCACAGAGGCACAGATGCTGTGAAAATCAACAAAGAAAATAATGATGAAAATCTTTCAACTTAAAACGAGCTTGGCACGCGTCATAACATTAAAATCCACAAATAGCTTTGAACATGTTCGATTGAAACCGATTCAGTTAATTTATAGATATATCTAAATATCAGTTGAAGACTGACTGAAAATTATAATTGTTTGTGATCGAATTTTATTGAACTACATTTATATATGTAGATATATAGTTAATAGTAGTTGATATATATTTTTAATTAAATAATTTTTCAAGACATATTCTAAAAACTAATTAATGGGAATTAGATAGTCCTAATGAAATATAAACAATATGAATGATTATACGATCTTTCGTGATATTCCGTCTTTAATTATCTTAAAATTCTTTGTCAGATTTCAATTAAAAATGAATTAAAATTACTTTAACTTTAAAATTTTATATTATATTCTTACCTTTGTCTTTTGGTAGTTATTTTTCAAATGGGTTTCCCTATTTAAATTTTACTTGTGTATAAATATTGGAATAATAGCTCTTGCTAATGACATTTAACCAATTTGGGGTCGCTATATTAAATCAAAGAAAATTGTGTCTTAGTTGCGAAGATTTTGTTGGTTATATACTATGATATAATGCATCCTATTTATGCATGTAAAAAAAATAGAGAAGAATATATTTCCATGGAAATGGAAAATTTACAATCACACTTCAAGTTATTGGACATTTTTTCAGTTAAAGTTACCATTTAGTAAGTATTTTACGATTCTTAAAAAATAGTATGTATTAGTTTTTTAATTTTCTCAGCCAACGTTCTGTTCTCTTAAAAAAAGAAACGAAAAATAGTTTGTAGAAAACATTTTTCAATATCTGAATGGCAGCATAAAAAACTAAATTCAAATCTTAACGAAAAAAAAAAGAAACTATGTCAGAAATGACACTGCCACCGCACACATCGGTTTAAATTTATTAACACCAATTTATGCCTCAAGGCCATTTACCCTTTGTACAAAACTATCTATAAGTTATCTTAAAATATTGTTCGATAATTTAAAGTATATTTCCCATTCAAATTAATTTCGTTTTCCTTCAAAAAATGAACTCACGATCCTCAAAATACAATCCACAATGAGATCAAACAAGTTGGCTACGACTTAAACCTAGCTTAACACTTGAGAGATCGCGGCAGCTCAGTCAGTTGAGTGACGAAGCTCAGACGAGACGGTTTATACATTTTGATTTAGCGGAGTCGCGTAGGTTTTTCTGTGAATAAGGAAAAGATCTTAATAATCTACGTATTATATATTTTAGATATATGTACATATATCTAAAGCATAAAAATCCTTATTGAAGTGACTGTTAATAGTTAACTTCTGAGCCTTAATAAGAAAAGATAAATCTGCATAACTTTTGTGACGAAAGCGTATGAAAAGGAGAGCAATAAAGAGTGTGTGTATGTGTGTGTGTTTGTGTGTGCCAGAGAAATAGTGTGAGAGGAAAAAAGTTAATGACGACGTAACCGTTACGCTTAAGTGCCAAGCTGCCACAAGTTTGTTGCATTTGCCAATTTTTTTAGGCTCCCTCCCTCCCTCCATCCCTCTTTCACGGTCTCTGTCTCTCTTTTTGTCTTTGGTTCCCCGCTGCTGCAACATCTGTAATGTTTTGGCCTAGTGACAACAGCTGGAGGAGACGCCTTTTGTGCTCTCTACTATTGCATTGTTTGATTGCCCTACAAAATTGCGGACCGGCCAATGCGTTCACCATACTCTCGCCCTTTAGTTATAGTTCCTTGAGTTTTAAAAATCTTCTCAATTCCGTCTTATTATCGAGTAATGCTAATTTAGCTGGTGCTGGGCGTAATCTTAAATCGGATGTCTTGGAAGATGCTTCACTCATAACGGTAAGTTATAGTCTATTGATCAATCGAAGCGTAACGGCTGAACTTCTTTTTCGTTTTTTTTTCTTTGTATTTTTATTTTTATTTTTTTTAGATATTTTCTATGTCACTTTACACTTTTCACTTGCTTTAAAAGAAAGTTTCCTCTTTTATTCTCTTGGCTCAGTTCATTGACATTATATCTAGGTGATAACTTCATTTTGATAATGTTCACTCAGCACGTGAAATTGGCTAAGCATTTTATGACCAACTAACAACATGACCGACCAACTGCAGTTGCCCGAAAAGGGGTAAAAGGGCAATTGCATTAGGAGGAATTGTCGTAATTCGTGTGAATTTTGTTGACTTTTTATGGTTGTTGATAATGCACCATTTCGGGTTTATTGAATGACCTAACATAGCCTTTAAATACCTACGTAAGAGTTGAAATTTCTACTAAAAACCTCATTGAGAAATGCCATTAGACAAAGAGAGAGAGAGACAGAGACAGAAAGAGAGAAACAGAGAGTGATATAAGATAAACTAGGTACGAGTAATGCAATCAAAGTTTCAGATATGCGTGAGTGCTAATACGTTTTGTCAGCTGTTTAAGTAGCAATACTTAATCCAAGTTTTATAGACATTAAAAAGAAGTCATTAGCATCTTGATTAAGATGAGCTTTATTAAGTTCATTTGGTTGACAAGTGCAATGTACAAATAAAAACAGATCTCTTTGGTGATCATTATACATATATTAAGAATTTCAGATTTGTTTACTTTATGACAGTAAAAAGAGTTTGCAATTATAACTATTAACAATTTAATCTAAAGCCCAACTATGCAATTTAAAGACTAAATTTCGGTGAACTTATCTATAGCTCAACGATTCTTAATTATCAAACTAATGTGGTTTATAGTTTTTAAGGTAAACAAAGAAAGAAAGAAATTCCAAACACACTCTTAACTGATTACAACTTTATATAAGTATTAAATACTTGAAATTTGTATAGCAGTTTTCCTCGTTTCAGAGCCATATGTAACCACGATATTCTTACATTAGACACTTGCTAAAATAAGTATAAAGAAACAGATAATAGCTTAAAGCATTCGAAGTGTCTCACCACTGATTCATTAATCTTTCCCAATTTTTTATTTTTAAATGATCGCTTATAAAATTAATATATTAATTAATTTATGTGAGATATAAAAATGCTTTATCCATCTCGATTAATTAAATTAATTAAAACTTTTTCACGCGAAAACTATTTCATTACCAACTTTATAATTATTCAATATCCTTATATATGCTGAGTTATTAAATATAAATCTTTTATTTTAATTTTCACTTGTTGAATTTTTTATGTAAATAACTCAAATGTTTTAAATTTTCGTTTTTTGCCAAGTAGGATAAAAGAAATAGTTATAAATTTGTATATAAATTTATTTTGATTTATTTTAAATTTACTTTTTCATTTCCCTTTCTGTTGCCCTTTTAAATGTCAACACCTTAACGACGATTTACAAAACTTTTTGCTTTTCTGTGCCAAATGCAATGCGGAAATCTTTAAATTCAAATTAAGGCAAATGTGTAAGAAAAACAAAACAACAACATATTTCTTATTATTTTTGTTTTTGGTTTTTTTTTTTTTTTTTTGGTATTTTTTTTTAATTTTATCCAAAACAAAGGCAAGACAACGCAAAGCAAATCAAACCGAACCAAGTCAAGCCGAAAACAAAAAAGCAACTCAAAATGCCCAAGAGACAAAAAACTATTTCCTTATTGTGGCGATTAGAGCCAGACATTACTTCAGTGACATTTGACATGGATGAGGGGATATATACATATGTACATACATACATACATATGTACCTACATATATGCATATAAACATATATACATCTTGTGGGTGGAAAGAGGATTGCTGGGAGAGGGAAGATGTGTCTGACTATGTTAACCCATATTTCAAAGTCAGTCAGGTATTGTCATTGGTTGGAACGTGGTCAGGTTAGCCTAATTGCATAGTGATTACTGGTTAAGGCATTTGACAAATTTTCAATTTGTTGGCCATAAAAAGGTGTATCTGTCACCATCTATCTCACTCTTACCATCTCTCGCTCTCTGTCACTTTTGCTCTCACTCTCTCTCTCTTTCTCTATCTGTCTGTCTTAAAGTTTGATTATGCAATTTGGCAACGTGCAGAAATTGTTAAAGTTTATTTCTTTTTTTTTTTTTCCTTATGTTTTTTATTGTAGTTCGCTACGGTTACATTGCCCAGGCCCAAAAGCCCAAGCCCATGACTTTGCATAAGATTCACTTTTTTTTTCCTCCACTGTAGTTCGTTGACAATTTCTGTGTCTTTTTTGGGCTGTCTGCATAACAACAATAACAACAACAACAACAACAACAACAACAATGGCAATAGCAACTATCACGAATCACGTAAATCGCATAAATTACATTACGTTATATGTCTCTCAGTGTCTCTTAGTTGTTCATAATTTCAGTTGTTAACTCTTTTTCTTTTTAAGTTGGTTTATTGGCTTTGGCAATTGTCACCTATCCAACTGTTTGTTGACCCACCCAATGTAGCCCATTCCCACTCCCATCAATCAATCCACCCTCAAAAAAAAAACAAGTTAACAAAAAATTGGATAATCTATGTAAATAAATTGTGTGAAATGTTGTTTAAATCTTACACAAATTTGTTAATATGCTCTTTTTTTTGATAGGAAAATAAAAATATAAGTTTAAGTTGAAACATTGATTATGTGAACGGAAATTGAAATGATCGAAATTGGCTAAGAGACTTCCCATAAAAGTACAAGGCTAATTCTGTAATCAAATTTTTATAGCCAAGTTGAATAAAAACTAAAATAAAATTAAACTGATCATATGAATGCCAATTTATAATTGATCTATCTATCTAATTTCAACTTTCATTTGCATTTCAATTTTATTTCAATTTAATTTAAAATTCGTTAAAATTTCATTTATAATTCTCAGTATTAATTGAAATTACTTCAAAAATTATTAATTGCAATTTCCCAAAATTCTTGCCAATTCTCCTTCACCTAAAAAATGACCATCAATCAATAATCAATCAGTCAATCAATTGACATTTGCTCTAAATCAAAACGGCAAATCAAAGCGCACAAGTTCAAATGTGATTAACCTTTAAGACAGATTTTTCTTTTTTTTTTACTGTGTCTTTCGGTGTCATTAAAACCATGTCAGTTTGGTCTAATAAAACTGGTTAGGTTCAAGCCCGCAATCTTTTAGAGTAGATCGAGACGTTTCGAACGGCAATTAAGCATAATAACAATGTCGATCGGCACCGGCAGTCGCAACGGCAACGACAACGACAGCGGCTGCGTCTGCGGCATCGGAATTGGAATCGGAATCGAAGTCATTATCAAGGTCAGTTACAAAATGAGCACTACCAATTTCGGCTTGTTGGCGTTGACAAGCCTCAACAACTCAACTCGACATCAGCAAGTCAAACAAAACAAAAAAAAAAAAAGCAAAAGTGTTTTATGCAAATGAAGCCAAAAGACAAACACAAATAAGACAAACTACAAATCAGAAAAAAGTTGACACTAAAAATTTGCATTGAAATGACAACATTGGAAGGCGATTGAGTACTAAAGATGCCAAATGGAAAAGATCACATGCAACGCCCAAAATGTGTGTGTCTGTGTGTTGAATATCACTTGAATTCATTTTTAATTTTAATACCCTGTGCCCTTATTGTAAATGGGTGAACTGAAATTTTTAAACTGTTCGTAACAGACCATATGAAACAATTGGGAAACTTTTAGGTACTGCACATTTGAAGCTACTTAAACCATTATATCTACTTAAAATATTATTTCGCGAGAGTTTTTCTTAACTAAACTTCCTTTGAAATGAAGTTTAAGATGATATTTAATAATTGTTTTATGCCCTAACTGTGATTTAATCGTTTTAAATGTCGACTGGTAATAGAAATCCATGCATTTCTTAAATTTTTTATAGTACTAGTAACTCAAAAAGGAATTATTGTAGGCAAAAGCGATTGCCCGAAACAGTATATGATGGGTTAATAGTTTGGGCTAAGCGGTTAAAAAGTAACATTTTTCTATTACCAATATAATCTGGGAATTAATATATGTGCATTCTAGCATGTTATCATCTTTGATATATAAATGAAATATCTATAAATTAATTGATGCCCCTCTGGTTTAAATGAACCATTGGTATAAAAAAAATGTAGTTAATTACAAAAAGATAATTTTGTTCTATACTTCATTTTGTACCTAAAGAAAAATCATTATATCCAAATTAATAAGAGATTTCTCAAATATTTCATAATTTAATGGTATTTAAGTATATCATTAAACGTTTCTTTATTTTCGTAATACGCAATTTAAATGGGTATATCAAATTCGAAGCCTCAATTTGTTGTACGTATATTTTTCACTCTACCAATTAGCATGGACACAAACCGCACAAATTAGTGGGTCATGATTGAGTTTGAGTTTCGAATCGTCGTCGTGGTCGTTGTCAGTTTTCGTAGGTGCTAATCAAGTTTTTGCTACCAAAAAAAAAAAAAAAAAAAAAAAACAAAATACAACAAAAAGAAAAAGAGAAACAACATATTCAGTTAGTGAAACAGTAAAAGCCATAAAAATGAAACGCGGCCAAAAACTCTGTGATAAATAAAATGCCCAAAAGGCAAAAATAAAAAATAAAGCACACAAACAATCAAAAAGCAAACAAAATATCTTTCATATTGGCATAGGTCGGCGACGCTGTTGAGTTTTTCTCTCTTTCTTCTTTCTCTCTCTCTCTCAGTCTCTCTTTCTCTATCAGTACATCTCTTTCTTGCTAACTCTCGTTTACTTTATTTATTTAATTATAGTTTTTCCAACGTTGGTTATTGCTGTTGTTGTTTATTGTTTGTTTTGTGTGTAAATTGGCGTAAAAATAAACATTTCAATATTCTCCAATTATTTACATGAATTTAGTTTTTGCCTCTACATAAATACGAGTATACAATAAAATTGTTCACTTTTTTTAATTTCCACATTTTGATTCAATCAAATTTACTGAACTATAGCACAATATGTTTCAATTAGTATTTTTGATTGAGTTCGATAAAATAAATAAATTTTGCAGTAACAAATTTGTAATAAAAAAATTTAACTTAAAATTTTGATCTGACAATTAAATAGATACAATTGTTCTTTTTTCTTTTTTCTATCTGTATTTGATTAGCGTTTAGCTTTGAAATGGTCGAAAGGATTTGTAATATTAAATAGAATAGTCATAGACTTAAATTAAACGGCCACGTTTGTGATCCAGAAAATATATAAAAACATAAAGTACTGCATCGATATATTCGCTTAACACTTTTGTAAAAATGATAGAAAATGTTATTAATGTGAATTAAAGATATTTTGCGTATATAATATCATATTCATATTTTATATACACTTTTTTTCCGACTCTTTAGATAACTGAAAGTATTTTTGTATCTTTCTTTTGTTAAAGGGAATAATTTCCCTACATCGATTCCTATCCATATTCCAATTTACTCGATTCTTATACATTTCTTGTGGATTATTTAGCAAAATTTTAAAGTGGCTTTTAAAGGTGCTTGAAAATCAGAACCAAATAAGTTTGATGTGAAATTATATTTTTTGGCATTTAATTGTTTAATTATGTAATTTCCATACTGAAAATAAGCTTACGATATTAAATTTTTATGAATATTTATTGTGTGTATCGTTGCTATTACAATTAGCGCTTTGAATGATATATTGCTAAAGGCTAAAAAAAAATTTGCTGGATCCTATTAAAAGTTTATAGTCTAAGCAAAATAATATTTATATAATAAATCGCCACCGC
Organism: Drosophila sturtevanti; assembly: GCA_018150375.1. NCBI lineage: Eukaryota > Metazoa > Arthropoda > Insecta > Diptera > Drosophilidae > Drosophila > Drosophila sturtevanti. The sequence continues at coordinate 254,085 of JAECWJ010000341.1, read as the reverse complement.
TCCTCGAAAAAAAAACAAACAAATTTTTAAAGATTTATTGCAAACATAAAGTAAAAAAAAAAAATGAAGAAGAAAACATAAATTTAGGTTGTGTGAGTTTTTATTGCCAAACATTTTTTTCTTTCACAACTTGTGGGCTTGCACTTTGTTGCATCTATCGCTGCCTTTTTTTTTTTTTTTTTTTTTTCTTTTTAGCCAAATATTTGTTTGCACAGAAAAGTGTGTCAAACCGACAAACAAAATGTTAATGTTAATTTCAAAAATACTGTTGCTATTTTTTTTTCTTTTCAAAAGTTGTTTTTTTTTGCCGGTTCGTCTCGCATCTCTTTATTTATTCTTCAAACAAAGGAATTAGGAAATTTTAGGTGGAAAAAAATATTAATGAAATGTATGCGAATAAAATGGGGAATTGATCCCGGAAGATAATTTTAAAATATCGAAACTTAGATACCCTTGCAATAAATCGAATACAAAAAAAATATCTGCAAAACTGGATCATTATTTAATATGAAACATATTCAGCAGAACTTACTTTTTAATATTCACGATCTTCACTTGTAAGATTTGTTTAGGATCTTTTATCTTCTTAGCTAGCTGATCTACAATATTCTTAAGAGCTTAAAGTTTATAAAAGCAAATGTCTCATTTTATCCGTGGAACAAAACTTTACTTTATTCATTCCATTAAGAATTGCCCATAAGATAAATGTGTTCATAGAAAGTTACTTAATAAAATAGAATTCATTTTATGTGTGTGTGTGTTACAAATTCCTGATCATCATCATGATACTCTATTATTATAAAGGGTGTGGAAATTAAAAAAAATTTCACTGATTTAGTTTTGGGCTGCGTACCACTTCCTCATAATATGTTGCTTTGGGCCTGCTTTGGGCCTGCTTTGGGCCCCACTCGCCGACCGAAAACCACCTTGTTAGACCTAGCGAGCCGGCAAAGTCAGTTGGCCAATTGCAATTGTATTTTTGCTTTGTTTATATTCCACACAATTTGCTGCCAAGGTTAATTAAAATGCCAAGCAGCTTCTCTCCCTCTCTCTGTATATCTTTTACTTTCTGCCTTTGCCACTCTCTGCCTATTTTTTTGTGTAATCGCGTGTTTATAAATATTACTTTTGTTTTTGGACTATTTCATTGATGGATTATATAATTCCCTTAACTTATCAAAATGATCACGAAAATGTTTTAAAACTATAAAACTAGCCGGAAAATTTTTGTAGATATTTTTTTTTTTTTGGGATTTAATGTCTGTGTCTGCGTTTTTATTTATGTGTCTATGCTGTCATACAGTGCGTATGAATAATACGTGACTGAGATATTTGATTTATAAGATTCTTATTAATTCTTCAATCATAATGATTTTTAATACCCTGTATAAGCATGAGTTGAAAAGTATTTTGAAGTCTTTAATTGGTGCGTACATATGTATTTAAATAACACGGAAAAAGTTAGTGGAGAGAAGGTAAAGATAAAAGTAGAATTTTAATCAATTTTAATCAAGAATTTAAGAAACTGTATATGCATCTACTACACTTTCATATAAAAAATCTATATATGAACAATTTATGTTAATTTCCCGCTTTTTATTTGCTTTTCCTCAATCAACATAAAGTGTCAGAAATACTAATTTCCAAAAATAAGATACATATATATATAAAGGTTAATACTATAATACCTAACAAATACAACTATATTTCAATAATTTAATAGGGTATTTTAAAAGCCAACATCTAATTAAAGTTTACCACTTTTTATGTGTGTTAATAAAGAAATTTTTGTATATGGCACGTGGATTTGCGGTTTTGGACATCAAAAAATAGTTGTGAATATTTTGATTATGTCGTTAAAATAAAAGTAGTCGCTTTGTAATTATCCTGGAATAATATAAACTTTATTTTAACTAGACAACATTTCATAAATTTTATAATATATTTATTATACAACACTATATATTTAATTTAAATCAATAAAAATTGAGGAATTTAAACAACGCACAAGAAGAAACCAAATAAATAACTAAAATCGATTTTAATTCAATATAGGAAATTTATGAGAATTATTTGTTATTGCTGTGTAAAATGTTTTCCAATGATTTTAATTAACCTAATGCTTTCACATTAAACTGAATGTTGAACTAAAAGGCAAACCTAAACTAATTTTTTTTCATATAAACTAATATTTGTAATGAAAAGCTGATGGCCCTAAAAACTCATTAAACTCTTGAGACATACCATTTGCATTTTCCCTTAGCCCCCCCCTTCCCCTTATTTGCTATTTGCTACCATAAACAATTTACTTAACCCTCTCTCCCTCTCTATCTCGGCGTCTCTGGCGTCCTACCACAAATAACATCGTCGTAGTCTGGTAGTCGTCGTCATCATCATCATCTGTTTAACTTGATTAACTTGTTGATGCCACAAATTAAAATTCATTAGGCCAAAATGACTGTGGTTAAAGCTACAGACATCGTACGTTGATGATGATGATGATGATGTTGATAGAGATAGAGTCATGGATTCTACTTTTACCTGAAGCTACCAACCGCTGAACTATGCAAATTGGAAACAGCAAAAAAAATAAAACAAAAAAAAAAAAACAAGAACCAAGAAAGAAAAAGAAGCACAGAGAATGAAACCGAAACAAGCTGAAAAGAAGAAGAAACTCAATTTCACACTGTGTTGATTTGGAACGATCCTAACACCTTTTTTTCTCAATATTTTCACTGTCTCTCTTTTAGCCCAAATTAATACGCAAATATGGTTATCCATCGGAAACGCATACGATATATACAAAAGATGGTTATATACTGGAAATGCATCGTATACCCAAGAAGGGAGCTCAACCGGTACTCCTAATGCACGGCATATTGGATACATCAGCCACTTGGGTTCTAATGGGACCTAAATCGGGTTTGGGTAGGTTAGAAAAAATTTCAAATTAAAATTCAAAAATTATAATATATCTGTTTAATCTTTTTAAGGTTATATGCTCTCTGATTTGGGTTACGATGTCTGGATGGGTAATTCACGTGGTAATCGTTATTCCAAAAATCATACAAGTTTAAATAGTGATTATCAAGAGTTTTGGGATTTCACATTTCATGAGATGGGCAAATATGATTTACCTGCAAATATTGATTATATATTGAGTAAAACTGGCTATGAGCAATTACATTATATTGGTCACTCTCAGGGTACGGCCATCTTTTGGGTCTTATGCTCTGAACAACCGGCATATACACAAAAAATCTTATCCATGCATGCCCTAGCACCGATTGCCTATATTCATGATATGAAAAGTCCATTATTTCGTACTTTAGTTCTCTTTTTAGACTTTCTAACGGTAAGTGGAATATGGTAGAGTTTATATAACTAAGAGATTAGATTAATATAAATGTATCTTTATTTTGTTTAAATTCTTTTCTAGGCTGCCACTCGTATGTTGCGCATTACCGAATTTATGCCAAATACCAAATTCTTGGTAGATCATAGTCAAGTGGTTTGTCATGATAATGCCATGACTCAAGATGTCTGTTCGAATATTCTATTTTTAGTTGCCGGTTACAATTCGGAACAATTAAATAAGGTAAAATGAATGGTATAGGGAATTAAGGATTGAAAAAAGTTCCTTCATAAAGAAAATAATTACTTCCCCATTCCATAGGGAACTGATAACAAGTTTACGATTATCGATTATTGACACTTTAGTTAGTGGCTCAATATGTTTTGCTCATAAATAGACAAGAATTAAATCACTTTTATTATTTGTACTTTTCTTAGAACACTAATTAAATATTTTTGGTATCAATTTGCTTGATTGAGCTAATTCTTAATTAAGTAAATATAGTGTAACTACATCTCAATTGTCTAATTAGAACACTTGTTAATCCAAAATTGCTTATTAATTAAATATTTTTGTTAAGAATTGAGAGACACTAATCCATAGTCATACGCCTGAGCGAACTCTCAACTGTGAACGTGAACCGTATTTTCAATCTATACTCCAACACTGGGCACACATTATTGCTTATACGATTTGGGGTTCATGTTAGGTCACAGAGTGTAGCACCTAATTTGCATGCATTGTCGCTGTATCGCCCTGTTACTCCTACTCCTGGTACACCTCTTTACTCACTCCACGTGTCCTCAGTTAATTATGCCAATTTTCAAACAACAACGAGAACAACAGCAACAACAGACAACAACAACCAACACCAACAACAAGTTATACGCGACAACCTTCCACGAATTCCCCTCCCTTATTCCCATATTCACCTTGTTCGGAACATAGATAATGGCGTATTAAGCCCAGGCACCTGACTTCGATTGTTGTTCATGTAATTTAAGCATCGTTTTGGGCGGTCGCGGGCGCATTGTAAATGTACAAAATCTGCGGGTGTTTAACTCTGTGGTCAATTATTGTGTTAGGTAGAGTTAGAGGGTTAAGGATTTGGAATAGGTATGCAATAAATGCTTAACATTTGATGGGGATTATCTGTCTGTATCAATTCGGTAACAATTTGTTCAATAGGTTCGATTGTTATAATAAATTTTACAAATTGTAAATACTTATCCACAAAATTTAACTGCCGGAAAACCAAAAAAAATGTTTAAAGAAAGAAAAATAAACATTGAAAAGATATTTAAATATATGTATGTAGTTTACAATAGTTTTCATCTAACAATCGTTTTATTTCTTTCATTGCCTATTTCAGACCATGTTGCCTGTAATGCTTAGCCATACACCTTCCGGTGCCTCCATCAAACAGTTGGAACATTTCGGACAATTAATGAAATCTGGACATTTTCGTAAATTTGATCGTGGCTATTTACGTAATCAATTGGAATATAATCGGATGACGCCACCAGATTATGATCTAGCACGTGTCAAGGTACCAGTGGCACTTTATTATTCTGTTAATGATCTATTGGTATCAACAACTGGCGTTGATCGTTTGGCCCGCGAGCTACCCAATGTGGTTGATAAGTATTTGGTGCCCATGGAGCGTTTTAATCATTTAGATTTCCTTTGGGCCATCGATGTTAAGCCATTGGTTTACAATCGTTTAGTTCGCAATATACGGCGAGTGGAGAATCATAAGGCCAAATTGACAGCAAATTTGGCTCAATATTTGGCCATGCAGCTGCAAAAGCGTCAGCAAACAATGCAAAATCAAATACAAAATTTACCACCAAATGTCCATTTGCCACATAGCCTTATGATGCTATCACCAACAACAACAACAACAGCAGCAGCAACAACAACAACACCGATAATAACTACACCAGACACTATATTGACAACGATGATGGAACAAACTGAGGATCGGGTTGAAGATCGGATTGAGAATCAAGAGGATGATATTTTAACCACAACATTGAGCAGCGATATGATTGCTGCATCGTGATTGCCGATATCACAAATAACAATTTCCAATTTTTCATTTTGACTGTGATTGACCATTATTTTTTTTATTAACAAGACAAACAATTTGTATGCTCTGATCCCAACATCCTTCATCATTAGGATGCATCAACTCAGGCACCTCCATATAAACCCATATCATCATCATGATCCGGAAATCATTTTTTCATCAAATATTTTAGCAGTAATTTTTGTTTAATCGGCAAACTTTATGTTCTATTTTTATACATTTTATTTATATGTTGTACAAATTTTTTTAAAGATAAAAAATATTTTTAATAAACGATATTTTAAGCATGAAAACGCAGTTTCGATTCTACGTAAATTTTTATTTAGATTGTGTTTCAACTCTAATTGTTTTAAGATAGATACCGATTTGAATACATAGAGGTTTTTTTAACCTTTTTCGAATCTTAACCATGATTTAAATATATAGGTTCTATATAGTTTCGATTCGTACTTCTCTTAATGAGGATTTCAGTGTAAGTTGCTTTTTTTAAGTGATGATTTAATATGCACAGTGAAATTTATTTTATTTATTTTGCTTCACCTTAATTTTATTTATAAGATGTGTTTTAAATTTTTTTCGCATTATTATTTTACAACTTTAGTTCAACTCCATTTCAATTTTATTTCAATTCCTATAGATATTTCAGTATCAGCCCCAAAGTATGCCTTAAAATACGGCATCCCTTAAAGTAGGCAAATGGTAAATTTTAACTAGCGTTTTAAATTGCGAATCGGAGACTACGAGTAAGAGATAGGGTAAGGGAGAGAGAGAGAGAGAGATAGTGGGGACCTCCATAAAAACCGCATCGAAATTCATTGGCCCCCAGGCGAGCTGAACGAGGAGAACAGAAACTGTTGCTAGGGATAAGAGCAAACACAGAGAGACCGACCATGCACCGAACGGCGCTTAATTGCAACTTAAAACGCGCAACTCATTTCGACAGACGGCCAGGCAAACGTAAAGGCGAAAAACTTTATCCAACCAAACCGCAGAGCGAAGCAATACCAATAGTACCATCAGAAGCAACAGCAGGACTCGCCACAGGACCAACTCGCAGCAGTTGTGCATTTTGCAAGGACAAGTTTAAGCCGCATGCCAAATGAATTGCCTTCATTTGTCGCCCAGGAGCATCCAAAGATGAAATCAAATGAAGAAAAAACGAAGAAAATCTACGGTAAGCAAACTTGCTGCTCGCACTGTGGTTAAAATAAACACCCACCTACCTACCCATCCATAAACACACAGTGAGAGAAAAAAAAGCAAACAACCTCCTGCATAAGAGTCGCAATTTCGCAGTTGATGTTACCTGTAGGCGGACCAACTGGAAGGGAAATGAAAAAATATGTTGACTTTTCGGTCTCATTCGCGTTGTTTGTTGTTTGACTCCCGATTCCCGACTCCAACTACAATTCTGATTCCGACTCCGACTCCGACTCCAACTTCGACTCTGTCTCCGTCTCGAATTCCGGTTCTCTCGCCATATTATGTTTGTGTGGAACACAAATTGTTTCCGTTCTAAACCTACAAACTGGAAAATGGCGAAATATATAATATATGATATAGCCAACCGATTCTGATAAAAGGATGGAATGGAATTTTTTAAACCAAATATAAATTTTCTCGGTTGAAAAAAAAATATTGAACAAACTTTTTTTTTACTTTTTTTCTTATGGGAGCTAAATAAAGAAGTCGTCCGATCTGATCAAACTTGGTTGAAGTAAGATGAATATTAAACTCAAAAGATCAAATTGTGCATTCGTTAAAAACACAGAGTTATGATAAAGTATTCCACCGATCGTCCTTGGGAGCTATAATATAGTCGTCCGAAGATTCCAATGAGCAAAAAGGACCTACGAAATCACCGAGCCTAGGTCTCGGAAAACTGTTGACCAACAGACGGACACCAGGTCATATCGACTCGGCTATTCATGCATCAAAATATATACTTATATATCGGATAATTCAAAATAATATACCTGCAATAAAAAGGTGAACAAAAAATCTTGAAACATGAAATGGGATCATAAGTTCAAAAGCGAATGTCAAAGAAGAGACTAAAGTTGAAAATATAAACTATGAAAATAAAGAAATATGGAATAGAAGAAATAGAAATAATAAGATAAAAAATTAGAGAAAACAAAAAAAAAATAAAAAATTAAATTTCAAAAAGTGTATAGCAAATGTTTTGAAAGATAAAGGCAAGTATCTATAAATTAAGAAAAATATAAATTCAAATTTCTCTTCAAAAGCAAATGTGTTTGTTTTTGTTTTTCTAGATTTCCATTGTTCCTTAATTATATTTTCTATTTGATTTCAAATTAAATTCAAGTTGGATATTAATTATTTAAGAACAATTCACACACATGGCTGTCCTTGGCGTGCTATTCATCTATCTAGCTAACTGTAAAGCTGCCGGCTGACAGGATGATGGCTTTTAACTATGCAACAACTGAACCGCAGTAAGTGCAACAAACCTTGCAACAACTGACACAAATGCAGCTTTAATTAAACTTTGCACATACAGAATGAGGCAGAATGACAGACTGCAACAAATGGGTGAAAAGAGAGAGGATGCACCACTCCTTTACCCACGCACAAACACAGCAACACACACACACACAAATACTAATTCGCACACGTTTACACTTTGGCTTTTAACTAAAACTTTGAGATAATTTTTTCTTTTTCTCTCGCTCTCTCTGTTTTTCTCTATCTATCTCTCTCTCTCTCTCTACTCCGTTTCTCTACTTATTTTAGTCTGTCATTTTTCCGCCATGTAGAACAAGTGCCTTCGATTTGTCAATGCCACGCCCTTAACAGAACGCCCATGGAGCCTACACACCATACTTTTCCCCTAACTCTCTGTCATTCTCTTTTCCTCTTTGCTTTATCTCGTTGTGTAAACAAGGCATTAAGTACAACAAAATAATTAAAGTCAATTAGTGGCTCTTGCCATGGCCCATTCTTTGTCTCTTTCGCACTCATACCATCTCTATCTCTATGTCGTCCTTATGGCACCCTCTGTCAGCCAGTTAGCTTTTAGTTCTTCTTGTTGATTTAGTTATCCGGGCGGTTCCTTTAGTTTCTGCGGCTGTCATTAGTGTCATGGATACAACAATAATAAGCAAAGATGTCAGATTTACTCTTCATTTTTCCTTGACTCTCTCTCTCTCTCTCTCTATCTCTTTTTCTCTACATCCCTATGTTCTGTATATTTTTGTTTCCAAGTTTCTTGCTTAATTCAAAGTTCTAGCATTAAATAATGTGTTTTTGCTTCAAGTAAAATCAACCACTGAATCGAAAACTTATAAATACTAAAGACACACCAGGGAGATTGTTCCCTTTTCAATTTAAAATTAAATTTTTCAAATTAAAGAACCGAATTATAATATTGTGCCTGCAAATCGGGTTAGTTAGTTTCTATTTAACTATATATAATTTAAGATTCGATTATCTTTTTCTGATGATACTGATAATCGCTGAACATAATATATATAAGGTATATATATATGTCAGAAAAGAAGTATAACAATGCTAAATATCATTCTATATATGATGATACGAACCGATGATATCATGTCATGCTATATAAAAAATAAGGAAAACAGAAATTGTCAAAAATGATAGTCATGACGAATAATTAAAGAAAGAGGAACCAGGAAAAAATAGATGACAAAAAGGAAACAGCCACTTCAAAGAATGCGCAGGTTCTTAAAGAGATTTAGAGTAAGAAGTCAGAACTGGAGAATAAAATGAACATCATGAGTGAAACGACAGCAGCTTTTAAAATTAATCACCCAACAATTTATCATATTGAAATGATTTTAAAATATTGCATAGCAACTAGAATCCCTTAAAAAACTATCCTGAAGAATATGTTAGTTTAGTTATTTATATGGAAGGTCTTATTTGTCTGTTTTGGGAACACATCACCTCTGACCTCTAACAAGTAATCACAGAGTATGAAAGGACAACGAAATCTTTCATTGGTTATCTCTTATATCTATTTTAACAGAATTTTTTTCTAAAATTGCGAAAACTAAATAATTTATCGTGAAAAGTTTTAGATAAAAAGGCGTAAAAATTTCATTTCCGCTTTGGCTTATCAATTTCCAAACGTTTGGTATCATAATAATAATAATAATAATTAGTTGGCTATCAGCCACAAAAACTGACCACAAACTGTCATTAGACAAACTTGACCAAACAAATTTTTTATGTCAACTCGACAGAAACGACAAAAAGAGAAAGAGAGACAGAAAGTGAGAGAGAGGGGAGAGCGAAGTTAGTGACATCAGAAGTATGGACCATAATCGTAATCATAATCATAAATATGAACTACAATGAAACTTCATGTGTACAACAAGAACCACAACAACACTAACATATTTTATGTTGACTTCAGCAGAAATTCGGTAGCTAAATGAGGGCGTGGCCGATGCCACATTATGACATATCCAAGGATTTTTACAATGTCAGCGAGAAAGAAAGATCTAGTTTGGTTTTTACAAAAATGTTCAAGTAAAGAAAGTTCTTGAAAATTTGTTTTTGTTTGTTTTTTTTTTTTTGGTTAAACACCTTTTCTTGGACTTTTGGAGTAATGACTAAGTGGCACTCGACTAAATTGAGTTGAACAATTTTTGGGAATCTTTTTGAGAACACCAGGAAAGGACGAAATTCAATAAACTGAATGAAACAAAATATCCATGGAAAATGTTTACATTTTGACAATCAAATCAGCAGGGGAAAGATAAAATTTGATGAATTGTTTAACTAAATTTTCTGTTACTTTAAGGGTAAACTTATTTTTAACTAAAATCAAACTTATTTTCCTCCTTTATATGTAATTTACCATCTAATGCCTCCCATTGGCCCACCAATTGAAGTTTTAATGCCTTTTTGGAAAATCATTAGAGAAAAACATTTCGCATGCAAATTGCTTTTTGCTCTAAATTCTAATTTTCCCAAATATTTCCTTTTCTCCACTTTGAAGTGTCGCTTTTAGATGGGATGCTGCTAATGTTGATGATGATGATGATGATGATGATGATGATGATGATGATGATGATGCGAATGATGCTTATGATGTTGGTAGCGAAAGTGGGAGGCGTGGCATTTTATTGCCTAACGATTATAGTCGCTTCATTGAAATTACAAAATTACTTTAAATGGCAAATGGCAAAATTTCGATTAAATTCAAAATTGAGTCAAGCGAAAATTTAGAAAAACTTGTTAAACAAAATTGAGCAATAAATGTAAAACGTATGTATAAAATATCAATAGAAATTGTAAATAATCAAAATAAATTATAAAATGTGTAAATTATGTAACATTTTGTCTATTTTATGTTGTAATGAAAATAAAGATAAATTTTAGACGAAATTTGTCTGCTTTGATTTCATAGATTATTGCATTATATAATAAGAGAAAATAAATAAGAAGATTTAAGAATATATAATTCGTTATAATGAAACATTAATTCATTATCTTTGAGCTCTGATGAAAATAAGTAGTGTATTTTGCTTCTGTATCTTTTTTTTTTAACTCTTCTCTCTCTCTCTCCTTCTTTTGATTTGACTTATCCATTACATTTCAATGGCTCTTAAGAAGTTTTGTAACAATAAATTTTGCCAAACAACTTGAAAGTCGCTTTTGCAATTTTCTGTTTCTGTTTCTAACGAAATTTTTTCAATTCAACTGCCACTTGAGCAAAAAGAAAAGAACCCAAAACAAATGAAACATTGTTAAAGAATGGAAACAATAGTAGGGAATAAAGAGTTATAATTGCATTAAAAACACAACAAAAAAAAAAAAAAAAAAAAGCGAAACGAAAGAGAAATGCATTGCATTGTCTTTTATTGGAGAAATCAATTATGTTGAGCTTTGTGAAATATTGAAAGGAGATTTAGCGAGAGTCTGAGTAAGATCCGTTGATTCTATGACCTTAAATTTATAGAGAATTTATTGGAAAAAAATTCAATCCAAAAAATAATAAATAAAAAAGTTTTAAATACCGGAAAAGGTATAAAAAAAATTGCTTTCAACTCATAGAACAGCATTCTTTTTAACAAAATAAAATGTTTCATTTACAGGAGCGGTTTTTGAGTGAAAATGTTTGTCTAAGCTATCTAAACAATATTAAGCCCAATACTTCTTTTTGTTTTAGCCCAATTTTTAGTATTAATATATTAATACTAAATGTGCCAATTAGGAAAATTAATATCAAAATATACTACAAATATTGGATATATGTATGTACATACTTATAAAAGGAAAATTTGAAATTTGCATTGCAAATTTCAATAAAATGTTGAAGCTTTAAATTTTAAAGAATTAATTTTATAATACCGAAAAGGATAAATGTTACAGGCTACGACTAACTGATTTAGATATTTAGTAAATATTTCTAATATCATAAATACTACTCTGCACAAGTTTTGGCCTAACTAAGCTCAAGGTGGTATAACTAAAAATAATATTTCCAATATTTCCGCATTTCCCCAAGAGAATAAAATGGATTTAAATATTTACGAATAAACTATCACAAATTGAATAAGTTAATCGATTTCTGTTTTCAATCAATGTGGAATCTGGTTTTACATTCTAATTGATCTTCAATTTCAGCAATCATAATATATAGAAAACTTATTTCTTGTTGATATTAAAAGTAGCAAATAAAGTATCTTTCAGCACATAAACAAATTATTAATTTATTTTGTTAAATAAAACGAAGGAGTATTATTTAATGATTGTAAAATTTTTACTTGTCTGTCTTACAAAAATTAGTTATCAATTATTTTTAACATGCTTTGATTAAAAATATATTAATTCATTACATTCGAAGAAATGCCGAAGCAGAATGCCAGGTATTGATTTCACATGAAATCTGCATCGATTGCTTCGATTCACATGAAAATTAATTGCGATAAAAAAAAAAAAAAAAATTTTTGTATTTTTAAGAATAGAAATATGCCAATATAATTTAAACCTTTAACAATTGGTATTTGTAAGCAGCTGTCTTATTTGTCACTCGTTTATTTAATACAGCCCTGTTCAGAAATTTTACAAAAGCTTAGTTGGTTAGTCATCATTTATAAAACCTATGATATTTATAACAGCAACAAAAAAATTTTCAAAACCGGAACTCGGATGGAGACAAATATGAATGCAAAACTGTTGGCGATTTACTGCTAAATAAAACAAAAAATGTGCATAAATTATTTATTGACAATATTTAGAGCAAAGTTTTTAAATCCTAGTCGAAACCGAACGATAAGAATGCCAACTGTTTTCTTATAAAAAAAAAAAGAAGAAAAAAAGAAATAAAGTCGGAGACCCACAACGTTGAATAACTGCAAAATAGCTGGAAACCAACAACTTGTAACTATTTAATTGGCCATACCAGAAAGCCGGTTTCAATCATCAAGAGACAAAAGGCGAAAATCAAAATCAAAAACTCGATAACAGGTGCTGAGTGAGAGAGCATTGAAAGTGAAATTTTTCGAAACGATAAAAAGATGTTTCTGGGCCAAGTGTGTGTCTGTGTGTGTGTGTGTGTGTATTACCTCACACCAACTCCAGGTATGTGTCGGTACTTCATGTCAAGTTCACAGGAGACGAAAAAGAAAGAAAAATAACTTGGAAAAAAATTGTATGGCAAAGCAGCTGAAAACACGACTAAAATGGCAAGCTGTGGATTCGTTTTCAAATGTTTCTGGTTTTTTTTTTCTTCATGTTGTTTTTGTTTTTTTTTTTTTTTGCTTAACTTATAAACTCGAGACGAAACTGAAAACGGTTTAGTTCCTCGCCGTAAACAAAACTAGTCACAACATCGTCGAGCGCATTGGAAGCCTTCATCAGCAACGTGGTGAACCAGTTCGTAGTAGTGAGTGAGAGAGACAGAAAATAAAACAGTGTGAGACAGAGAGAGGCCAACCGGGTGCCCCCAAAGTGTTTAATTCATTGTCACCGCGCATTCCAATCAACAATTCAGTTCAAATACAAATAAAATGTTAAAAATGCCGCGAATAATTGCTTTAATATTATTTTTAATGATTGCAATGGGAACAGCAGCGCCAACCGTTAAAACTACGGAAACTGCGTCAAGTACCGACAATTCGACAATAGAAGGTGAAGACAACTTATCTTCAATGGCTCCCGTAGAATCTAAAACGTTTACTATTGAAATTGATAATGATGTTATATTAACCACCGATCCGGATGGTTTGGCATTTACAGAATATGCCGAAAGCTCCATAAATAGTACGGAAGAGCCATTGCCGGATTCTGTATTGGAACAATTGGAAAGAGAGCGAGAAGAGCAGAAGCAACGGGAAGACACGACTATTGATCCTATTAATGCCACTGATGCAGTACCTTCCTCAACGGTAAGGAACTATGTTACAATAAAACGGACTTCTTCAAAACCCTTGCCAACAACCACTGAAACGGTTTTTGAGAGAACAACTACGGGTGCATCAGAGGATGAGGAGGAGGAGGAGGGTGAAACTACCGAAAAAATTGATCCTCAAAATGTAGTAAAATCAATTAACAGCTATTTCGGTAAATTAACTGAAGCCGAAGATCTGAAAAATATAAAATCTGAGAAGGAGGAGGAACGTGAAACGGAGCCCCCACGATTTGACGATCTAACAGTAATGTTGAATGAAAACGAGTTGGACTCGCATCATCTATCTGAAAATAATGCTCAGCTTGTGGACACTCGACAAGTATTGCAAAGTGCCTGGGGGGAACCTACAGTGGAGCCAGTTGTAGTACCAGAGACCACCACTGAAGCAGAATTTCCGTCGCCAACTACCATTGAAGTGATTGAAGTAGTAGTAAGCACCACTGAGGCTCAATCACCTTTACCCACAACTGTAAAAGTAAGCACCACCGAAACTGCCAAACAAGATGCTGCTGATATTGTTACAAATATGCCTGAAGTTAGCACAGTGGTTCCAAGCACCACCAGTGCTAGTGAAACAGAGATTATAACCACCAAATCTGAAGAACTTTTGAAAAATGTCGATGAAACTTCAATCGGTCTTGAGACCACAGAGGATTCTAGCATTATTTATACAACCGGTAATCCTGAATACTTCAGGTATACAACATTTGTGCCAGAGTCAGCTAGCAGTGTCACCTATTCTCCTGAGAGCTTCAGCTCTAGTTCTTCAGCGACAGAAACTACAGACAGCTCTGGCACCACCAATATTCCCGTGGATCTTAGCTCTACCACATACGCTCCGGATACAACTGAAAGCACCAGCACCATCGACTATCCAGCGAGTTTCAGCTATACTACATTGTCCCCAGAATCAGTTGCCAGTACCACCAATTCTCCCGGAAGTTTCAACTATACTACATTTGAGCCAGAGACTACATCCAGCACTAGCACCAGCACCACTACATTTGCACCCGAAACAACTTCGAGTAGCTCCACCACCACCACCATCACAACCACAACATTAGCTCCCGAAACGACACCCAGTATCGTTACCAGCACAACTGCTGAACCACATATTTCAACTATAAAACAACAAATTCTTTACAATGAAAGTTCAACTGCTATTGCAACGACAACCACTACCAGCACCACCACCAGCACCACAACCAGTACCACAGAGGCGCCAACAACAACTACAACTACACCACGCCCAATACAAACACGTGCACCGCGCATTGAACGCATTTTCAACTCAGACGGCGTTGAGGTTCTCTACGGTTATTCATCGGTGGTTCGTACCAACCGATTAAATTAAAGATCGAAGATCGTTGAACGGCGACAGCAAAAAAAAAAAAAAAATGTGGCCTTATCAAGGTCAACTTGCCATAAAAATGAAATATGTAGAGTGAGCGATTAGACAATATTTTTTGTTCAAATTCTAAACAAGTTTACTATGAAATATAAAATAAAAAATATTTCCATGTGATAAACCAAAAAAATAAAAAAAAAATAAAGGGGAAAAATAAGAAGAAAACAAAATACACAAGAGAAATTGTGCAAATAATCAAATATGAAAAGAAATGATAACGATTTTATAATTTATAAATAAAACATGAATTTACAAATAAAACAAACAACTAAAAATACAATCATTTTTTATGTGTGTACATACATTCATATATATATGTATTGAAATTTTTGCCAAACAGAGATTTACGCAAATCGGCTAAACAAATGCACAAAAGAAAAAGGAAAGCAATCTTTTTTTCTCTCTTTCATTTTGTATATGACATAATATTTATTTACTGAACTATTCCACCATGAAACTTGGATGCACTTCAGTGAAATGAAGTGACTTTGAGTTGGAGTGGCGTAATTTTAGTAATTTTTTATAAAGGTAAATGTGGAAAATTTTGAATATTTATTATATTTTCGCATTCTGAGGTAATTATTTGAAAAAATTTATAAAAGCGAAATTTAATTGTAGAGTATTTCTTGGCTATTATATATCTTAATTATTATATATTTTTAAATGTGATGTTTTTAGGCATCAAATCAAACTATATCAACGTGAAACTTCACAACAGTTCTTTACAATAAAGATATTAGTCCAGAAATCAGATAAATTTATCAATAAACTATTACTTGAGTTATCGAAAGAAGTTGGTAAAGTATTTAAACTTCATCACGATATAGTTATGAACATCATTAAATGCATATTTGCAGTCTGGTTAGTCTCTTTAACGGTTTTCTAATGATTCATAATATTGTTGGTACCCACATTAAAAAACGTTAACCCA
Source organism: Drosophila sturtevanti (assembly GCA_018150375.1). Taxonomy (NCBI): domain Eukaryota; kingdom Metazoa; phylum Arthropoda; class Insecta; order Diptera; family Drosophilidae; genus Drosophila; species Drosophila sturtevanti. The sequence goes on along the minus strand of JAECWJ010000341.1, from coordinate 237,889 downwards.
AACCTAAAACCCGAACCACTCCTGCGCCAAAATGAGTAAACCACAAAACAACTTTTAGAGCTGCTGCTGCTGCCCACCTGCACAATGGTAAAAACCGGCACCTAAAAGTTGTCGTCATACATTTTTGGGCATTTTATCTGTTTTTTTTTTTTTTTTTTTTTTTTGTAATCATAAGATAGACTTACTGTGTTCCGGCATAAGAGGCAGAGGCACGTGGATAGATGTTGACTGGGTACGGACCAAATTTAAATCTTGTTTAAGTGACAATCAGTTTATTTTATTTTTTTTTTTCACTCGGACGATTATTCATTGATAGATCTAAAGGTTTTGTGTTTATTTTTTCTTTTGGCTATGATTATCACGTCTGCTTTACTTCTGTTTTTTTTTTTTTTTTTTTTTGAGGGTTTTTTCGTTGGGCTTGGTTGGTCATAAAATAAACTGATCGCATATTTAATTTCCATTTGAACTTGACGAACAAAAGGCGCTAAAATGCATGTTCAATGCGGGTTTAGCCTAAAACGAATGTGAATTGAATTGAAGGTTTTTTTACATTTGACTTTGGCAAAATCAAATAGCTGAGCCACTAGTCATACAAAAATCAGAGAAATGACAGTGATTAAGACTGATCCAGATCAAAATATAAAACGATAATTCATTTTAAATCATAGATTGCAGCATTATTATGATACTTTCTAATGCGATTCGTCATATATATGTAAAGTCTATGATTCTAATTTAAAACTTGGTGGTCGATTTTTTGTTCAGTTTAACATTTTAATATCAATAAAATATTTTCTAAGCCGATGATTTATTTTTGTATTTTAACTTTCCACAATTGAAATTCTTTTTTAATTTCGGAAAATTATTATTTGTCAAAAATTAACATTCAATTGCTTGACATTTTTCCCCAAATTGCTAATAATCCAATTATCGAAATGAGCATTATATAATAAAATAATTAATTTTTAGCTTTACTTTAAAATTGACTTATTTATCAATTAATTTAAGCTACAACTTTTAAAATTCTTAATGAAATTCTATTAATTGACTAAAGTACATTCGACTTTATTTTTAAAATTGATTGATTTCGCATAAATATGCGAAATATTACTAAATAGTGAATTCAGAATTTTTATTAAAATTCGATCAGTTTTAGGGCTTTCAATATACGCTCACGCCTAAAAGTAGACAATATAACAGTATAAAGTCACACTTTGGACTATAAAATTTTATTGATCAACCAGTTAAACAAATTTCTAATATTTTCAACAGGTGGGCAATCAACCGAAAATAAAATAAAATGAAGAAAATAAATCGTCCCTGCCGACTTTGATTATACCCTGTACCAAGAAAAAGTATTTTATATAGTCAAACTCCATCGAAATCAATCGCCTATCTCTAGTTTTCGTATGGGAAATCGCAGAAGTGGGCGTGGCAAATAATTGAAGCAAACATGATCTGTGTATATAGAGTCTATATTATAGACGGATGTTCACACCAAATAGTTTTCGAGGCATTCATTCGAACGGATGTCTATATCGAATCGGCGGTTGGTGCTGATCAATAATATATATACATATATATTCTGGGGTCATAAATTTTGGCGAATTTAATATACCCTTTTATCATTTGGGTATGAGGTATAAAAAAAGTACAAGACAAACGTCACGCGTCCGCTTTTTGTTGTGCCTGCTAATTTATGCTAAATGAAATCGGCCATTAATAGATAGATAGTATATATGGGGTATATACACAAACTGATTATAATCTCTATTAATTTGTTGATAAATTCAATAATAGAACCAGTTGATAAAGATTTCGCTCGGAGAAGTATAAAAGCAGCTGTGCTGTTACTGCAGATCAACAAACGTTATTATGAAGTTCTTCGTGCTGTTCGTCTGTGTGATCCTTGCTCTGTTGGCCTCCGCTCAGGCCAGGCCACAACATGGAGGTGGCACTTCAGCCAATGCTAATGCCAATGCCAAGGCTGAGGCAAACGGTCGAGGCGGTAATGCCAGTGCCACTGCCAATGCCAATGCCAGTGCTGTATCACAAGGAAACGGCGGCCGTGGTGGACCAGGAGGCAACTTTGGTAGACCAGGAGGCCACGGTGGCGGCTTTGGCCCTCACCACTAAACGACTTGCGACACTTCATGGAAGACATTGAAGTTACTTTCATAAAACCAAAAAAAGTGGGCGTATGCCTGGTCAGCTCTGACCGGCCTCCTTCATCGGCAGGCAGCAAAAGAAACTTCATTAGTTTAACATAAACAAAATTTGAATAAAAGATTTACCATTAATAGAAAGAAAAAATATAAAAATAACATAAACCAAAAAATTATATTTTGCATATTGTTTATTTCTTTGGGTTTATGCATAATTTAAATTTTCTACTGACGTCAATACGATTAACCATTATGAACTTTTTTGCCTAAAAGTTAGCTATAATTTACTAGGGGTGAAAACTATTCAATACTGGAATGAATTCAAGGCTCCGTGTTTGAGATTTTCTTTAAAGTAATCTAGGACAAAAATATTGAAACTTCTTTTGAATTGAAAAAGAACAACCTGTTTGATCAATAGTACATTGATTTACTTAAAGATTTGATTTTCTTTGTTTAGTTTAGTTTATAGCTATCATTTAAAAGTGACCTATTTATCAATTAATTTAAGCATCAACTTTTAAACTTCTTAATGAAATTCTATTAATTGATTAAAGTACATTCGATTTTATTTTTAAATTTGGTTATGTTTTCGAATAAACTGTAAATTCAGAATTTCTATTAAAATTTGAGCACTTTTAGGGCTTTCAATATTTGCTCAAGCCTACAAAACAACAAAATAAAGTCACACTTTAATATATCCTTGTTTCATTTTGGTACGGCGTATAAAAAAAAGTACAAGACAAACGTCACCCATCCACTTTTTTTGTGCTTGCCAATTTATGCTAAATAAAATCGGCCATTAATCAATATATAGAATATATGGGGTATATACACAAACTAATTATAATCTCTATTAATTTGTTGATAAATTCAATAATAGAACCAGTTGATGAAGATTTCGCTCCGAGAAGTATAAAAGCCGGTGTGCTTTTACTGGAAATCAACAAACGTTATTATGAAGTTCTTTGTGCTGTTCGTCTGTGTGATCCTTGCTCTATTGGCCTCCGCTCAGGCCAGGCCACAACATGGAGGTGGTACTTCAGCCAATGCTAATGCCAATGCCAAAGCTGAGGCAAACGGTCGAGGCGGTAATGCCAGTGCCACTGCCAATGCCAATGCCAGTGCTATATCACAAGGAAACGGCGGCCACCATGGAGGACAAGGAGTCCTCCTTGGTAGACCAGGCTAAACGGTTTCATTGCGATACTTCATGGATTACATTGAAGTTACTTTTAGAAAACCAAAAAAAGTGGGCGTGTGCCTGGTCATCTCTGACCGGCCTCCTTCACCGGCAGGCAGCAAAAGAAACTTCATTAGTTTAACAGACACGAAATTTGAATAAAAGATTTACCATTCGACAAAATATAAAATATATATAAAATAAAAGAAAAAACAAACTACAAAATTATTTTGCATATTGTTTACTTTATTGGGTTTATGCATAATTTAAATACTCTACTGACGTCAATATGTTTTTCGATCTTTGCCTAAAAGTTAGCTATGTATAATTTACTTGGGCTGAAAACTATTCAAGCCTGGAATGAACTCGAGGCTTCTTGTTATGGATTTTTTTAAAGGAATCTGGGACAAAAATATTGAAACTTCTTTTGAATAAAAAACGAATAGCCTGCTTGATCAATAGTACATTGATTTACTAAAAGATTTGGATTCTTTTATTTCCTTGTGATTTCCAGGTGAGACAATTTGTCATTCTTTTGAACTCGTTGAAACATATAGCTGATCGACCAACGAGCAAAAATATATATTGATGGGATGGATCTATGCATAAGATTCTATTGCATATTTAAATATTGAATATTGAAATTTAAAACTTACCATTAATATCAGATCTCGAGGCATCGTTTTTTTGGTAAATTAACTTACAAATAGTTACGTCACATTTGAAGATCTGAAATATGTACATATATAGATTAAAAGATGAAAATAAGTTGAAGTCCCGTTTCCCTATGCATATAAATGAAATCTTTAAATTAGCCTTTATATACAAATAAATGTTGCATAATTTATATCAAGTACTTCTGGTATTTATTCGATAATTAGTCGATATTATAATGTCTCGATTGTTTTGATTATGCATATAATCTACACAAACATGTTCCGTTACGTATTTTAATTGCAATATAAAATCGTTTAATTTATTTGATTTTAACTGTACCTAAAACAAAAAAGTATAATTACTTAAAAAAAAAACCAAAAAAGAAAACCAGCTTCAATTAGATCATAAAAATTGTGGGAACCAGTTAAAAATTGCACTGGCAATGGGTATAAAAGCATTCGCCGGAACCATTGAGAGATCAGAATAGAAATAATATTAACAACGATCATGAAGTTCTTTTTATTGGGAGCAATTCTATTATTGGCCTTAGCTGCTACACAAGCTGCCCCAGGACCACATCGTCATGGCGGATATGCTGGAATTCACGGTGGACCCGGATATGGTGGCAGCAGTGCCAATGCTAATGCCAATGCCAATGCCGAAGCTCGATCACTTGGAAATGGCTACGAACCATCAACGGCCAGTGCCAATGCCAATGCGGTAGCCACTGCAGTTGGTGGCAGTCCCGACTATTATTAAGAAAAAATCACGCTAATTGTCAAGAACTACAAAAAAATTACTAATAAAATTCAATAGTCAAGGAAATTCTTTTTTGTCGACTCTTTTAATGATAAATTATATACATTAAGTGCAAGTACAAAGCAACTTTAACTTCTAAATTGCATTTAATCTTTAATTATATGATTATTTTCTATTCCTTCAATTGCCTGCGGTTCCTGATTAACAACATAATCTGATTTGTTACATTTTTAACCAGAAACCTTTAGATTTAAAAATATTATTACTCAAGTGTAATTACGGCTGAGTTTAGTTTTTATCTAAAATATTTAATTTAACTTCATATTTAAATTGAATTCATATTTGTTCTCTTTACTAATATTAATTCTTTTTCTCAATTTACGAATTTAAGCTGAAAGAGAAGAGGTAAACTCTTTCATACAGGGAGGAAATAGGTAAAATTTTCTTTTGATGATAGTTTTGAAGTTCCACACCCGTTACCCTTAAAGATATATTATTCCCGCTCATAAAATATCAAATTTACAGTAGCTATTTCGATTTCGTGTATTTTCTATTTTGCCATAGGTATAACCTGTTTTTTTTTTATTATTATTATTTTTTTAAATTCACAAAATTTATGTTTTACTTTTGGTTGACGACATTTGCATAATTAGTGGCTACCAAAATTTTTGATAAACAAAATAAACATCAATTCACAAAAAACAAAAAAGGAACACAAAAAAAGTTAAGCAAATAATTTTAATTTTTTGTTCGTTGAATATTTAATGGGTAACATGGTTAAACATTAGATTAAATAAAACAAAAGAATATTAATTAAGTATGTGTATATGTGTATGTAGTTGTCTATATGATTCATATTCTTAAGAAAAATAGGAGAATTTATAATTTCCGTTAAGCTAATTAGAATTCAAATATAAATGAATTTAATTAACAAAATATTTGAAAGCTTTTAAATAAAGCTTTCACTAAAAAATATATAAAAACATGATATACTTTCTCCATGCCACACGATTTAATACTCTTTATCGATTTGGCCGGTATTAATGTAAGTGGAATAATTAGCAAATACTTTTGGTCAAAGTGCAACATCTGCATGCAATATTTTTGTTGCATAACCACAGGGGCAGCCATGTTCCGATCACAATATAAGTACATACATGTTTATAGTTTGAAAGGATACTCTAAGAGCAAGATGAGCAATAAAAAAAATCTATTTTATTTTTTAAAACATTTGTTTGAATAATTTGCATTTGTTTGAATAATTTCTGCCAATGAATAACTAAAAATGAAGTTAGTTGGAAGAAAAAAAAGAAAGTAAAAAAAGGAAAAATATAATGCATACATATGTTGTGGTTTTTAAGATTTATCATTTATCTTAAAATAAAATAACAAGACATTGGATAACGAACGAATGGACAGTATATGTAAGTATCTAGTAAATTCGAAATTTGTTTTTTTTCTTTTAGAAACCTCCTCGTCCTCCTCTTCCACCAAATCCGCCGCCACCAAATCCGCCCCCACCGAATCCGCCGCCTGGACCACCGAATCCGCCGCCTGGGCCTCCAAATCCACCGCCAGGACCTCCAAAACCACCACCAAATCCGCCAGGTCCTCCGCCAAAACCACCACCACCTGGTCCTCCGCCGAAACCACCACCACCTGGTCTTCCGCCGAAACCACCACCGCCAGGTCCTCCGCCAAAACCACCACCGCCTGGTCCTCCAAATCCACCACCAAATTGTGGCATAGCAGAGGCCACAGCCAGGATGAACGATAATGCTATTAGGATCTTCATTTAACTAAGTCTTTCCCAATTGAGAGAATCTGCTAAACTTAAACTTTTTAGATCTTGTCTATGACTTTTATAGCATCGAAATCGATTCCAAAATGTCAACGTAATCCGTATGAAATAGTCTATATTGATGTAGATTCACAAGGGGAATATCAGACACGAGGTTGAGTCGTGATAGAATTTAAATATTAGACCGGTTCCTGTCCAACTCTCTCTCTCCTCTCTCTCTCTTTAGCGCTCTTTTTCTATTTTATAGCTGGATAAAAGCAAATAACGATCAAATTGTTTTCTATGCTGACATGGATAAATATGATTCAGCCAAATTAATTATTTTATAGTGGAAAAAATATTTCAATCAATTTACAAATTTGCGTTTTAACAAATAATTGAAAGTCATACATACACGGAAATCGGGGGACGAACTGTTTTTACAAAAAAAAAGGAGGCTTCTAGATTCCAAAAATTGTGTAAATCAATGTCTTAAGATTTAGATTTAGATCCGTCTTCGAATTTAACAAAGCGAATTGAAGAAGTCTTTTTAGTACATTAAAACGATGGAATTTAAAATCTGTAATCATATAGCACGACCTGAAAGCAAGTAATATATATTTTTACTAAATCTTTAATTAAACGATAATATCATCTTAAATTAGATAAAATCAAAATTACAGGTTGGTTTTTATCTATATTTTTGCATTAATCAGAATATATCGGTTTTTTTTAAGATGTACCCAAATGCAAGCAATCAGATCATTTTCAATATATAAGAGAATAATGTGATCATTATTTCCACGATTTTTCCAGAAGAAATGTTAAAAAATTCAGATTGTAATTGATTCTTTTATAATATTTTGTTTATTTTTAAATGAAGAAAAATTAAATTATTTAATATTGTTTAAAATTGGATTTTCCTATTAAGCTTCCGCGTTGGCATTAGCGTTAGCATTAGCGTTACCACCACCGAATCCATCAGCATTGGCGTTTGCATTGGCATTAGCATTGGCGTTGCCACCACCAAATCCACCAAATCCACCGTCGCCATTGGCATTAGCATTAGCATTGGCATTAGCATTGGCTTCGCCACCGCCAAATCCACCAAATCCACCGTTGCCCTTGGCATTAGCATTAGCGTTGGCATTAGCATTGGCGTCGCCACCACCAAATCCACCTCCGAAACCGCCTTCGGGACGACCTCCAAAACCGCCTTCGGGACGTCCTCCAAAACCTCCAAAACCGCCTTCGCCACGACGTTCAAGTTCTTCTTCGCGACGACGTTCAAATTCGCCTTCGCGACGACGTTCAAAACCACCTGGTCCACCAAAACCACCTTGTCCACCGAAACCACCTGGTGCACCAAGACCTCCGAATCCACCTTCACTTTCAGCATTAGCATTTGCATTAGCATTTGCATTGCCGCCAGCACCGAATTGTGGTGCTGCTGAAACCACAGCCAGGATAATAGCCAGACAAATAAAGATCTTCATGATGAATATCAATTGCTTCTATCAAGTTAACAGAACAACTTAACTCTAAAATGTTGCCGGGGCCAGCTTTTATACCCACAAAAATTCTACACGAACAGACGAAAGATACAAAAAATTAGCATATAAACGATACCCGAAAAAAAAACTAGACAAAATCTTCATATCATTATCGTCATCATCGTCATTATCATCGATGCTAAGCTCCAGACACAGACACAGATGTCTGAGTTATAATATAATGCATTTTAGATGTGAGGAAAGTTTTTGAACAATTAATTTTTGCTACGAATTGACTAGAGTTGGCAGACTCATGCGATGATTTGGTGGTAGTTTTCTAGCCGAAATAGAAACAAAAAAAAAACCAGTTTTCAATATTATGAATAATTCTTGTCGAGCTGATGATAATGAGAGAGATGAGACGTCAATTTAGCATTGAGTACTTTTTTATACAAACAGCAGCCGATTGACATATATCGGGTATATTAGCTTTGCAAAGTTTTTAACATTTTAATCAATCTAGATTTTATATTAAATGGAGTATTATTGACGAATTATCAATGTAAAAGGGAAACTGGCAAATCTATGATTATCCTGATCTCAACTGTGAAAGTTCGTTGGAAATACTAGGAGGAATAACAAGAGTTTTGTGACGAAAAATAATCAAAATTGAACTATTTACAAATAATTTAAAATAATTAAAACTATTTCTATTGTGTTGGTTTCACAAATCCCATACAATTTATGAATAATGAAGTTGGTTAACGACTGTCATTGTATTGTGTAGAGAATATCCAATTATAAGTAGTTAGTAGTTTAAAATTAAAGAAACAAAGAACTTGAATTCCCCGAAGTAATATATATTTTTACTAGATTAAGTTAATAATATCCTCATAAATTAGATTAAATCAATATAACAGGTCAGTTTTTATCTATATTTTTGAATTAATCACATTATGTCAGTTTATTTTTAGATGTACCCAAAGGGGTTCTTTTTCCAGAAGAAACGCAAATATTTTCGAAAAATTGAAATTGTGATTGATTATTTTATAATATTTTGTTTATTTTTAAATGATGAAAAATTAAATTATTTAATATTGTTTAAAATTGGATTTTCCTATTAAGCTTCCGCGTTGGCATTAGCGTTAGCATTAGCGTTACCACCACCGAATCCATCAGCATTGGCGTTTGCATTGGCATTAGCATTGGCGTTGGCACCACCAAATCCTCCAAATCCACCGTTACCATTGGCATTAGCATTAGCATTGGCATTAGCATTGGCTTCGCCACCGCCAAATCCGCCAAATCCACCGTTACCATTGGCATTAGCATTAGCATTGGCATTAGCATTGGCTTCACCACCGCCAAATCCACGAAATCCACCGTTGCCCTTGGCATTAGCATTAGCGTTGGCATTAGCATTGGCGTCGCCACCACCAAATCCACCTCCGAAACCGCCTTCGGGACGACCTCCAAAACCGCCTTCGGGACGTCCTCCAAAACCTCCAAAACCGCCTTCGCCACGACGTTCAAGTTCTTCTTCGCGACGACGTTCAAAACCACCTGGTCCACCAAAACCACCTGGTCCACCGAAACCACCTGGTCCACCAAAACCACCTGGTCCACCGAAACCACCTGGTGCACCAAGACCTCCGAATCCACCTTCACTTTCAGCATTAGCATTTGCATTAGCATTTGCATTGCCGCCAGCACCGAATTGTGGTGCTGCTGAAACCACAGCCAGGATAATAGCCAGACAAATAAAGATCTTCATGATGAATATCAATTGCTTCTATCAAGTTAACAGAACAACTTAACTCTAAAATGTTGCCGGGGCTAGCTTTTATACCCACAAAAATTCTACACGAACAGACGAAAGATACAAAAAATTGTCATATAAACGATCCCCGAAAATTCCCCGAATTTACTAATAGACAAGGAAGTATCTTTTGCGAACAAGTCTTTAAATTTTTAAGCTTCTTTTTATTAATTCCAGTTTTGTAATGTTTTATTAAGCATAAACAATGTAAATAAATTATAAATAAGTTACATTCAACTAGTTGAACTAGTTTTCATTTGGGCGTTCATTCGCCTGTATAGCCCGCACAAGCCTCTAAAAAATTAACACAAAATTGATAGCAAAACTCTTCCGTCTCTTTATTTGTTGTTTGTTTTTCTTTATTTTTTTCTACCGTTAAGTTATATACATATATGTATATATATATATATTTCTTTTTTGTATTTGCAATGTAAATTAAAATGAAGAGAGTTTCATATCTGACAAAAAAGAAAAAAATAAAGAGAATATGAATAAATTATAGATATTTGGTAGACGTGAGTTTTATAACGCTGACGTCACTGACAAGTTGAGATAATTGCCAGAGTGGAAAAGCTGATTGCTATATAGAGATGAACACGATTAGTTTTTATCGGATCTGGTTCAATGAGGGAACTACTAGTTCATGTGATACGTATGAACTAGTTGTCTGTAATCTAAAACAAAACCATTTCAATGAACTTGACTCTAATTACAGGATTGAAAAACTAACAAAAAAAAAAAAAAGAAGAAATTTCATCGCATTGGAACTGAATGAACGAACGAACAGAATAATTTTTTGTATTTATGTATGCAACAGGTACTACTTTAAAAAAGGTTTTTAATTTTGCTCATTTTATGCTCCTTCCTGTTACAAAAAATTCAACTTTTGTTTAATAAAAAATTCCTCATCTTGTACCAACTCCAACTTTCCCACAGGTGTAATAATACTTAATGATAATTTTATACGGAACGAAAATTTACGATTTTTTGTACCCCATATAAATTTTAAAAAGTTATAGTTTTAATCTGTTATATTACTAGATCTACGACAATACATTTTGCTTTAGACTTTTCGATTTATAGTTTAAAGATGTTCTATTTGTTGTATCCATAAAAAGAGAAACGAACGAAAAATGTTTTCCTATTTTTTGTTTATTCACAGTCATTAACTTAAAAATTATTTCACTAAATTGATTTAGCCGCGGAAACCGCTGTTAGAATTTGCAACGGCATTGGCATTTGCATTCGCATTTGAATTTCCACCGAAGCCAGATGCTGAGGAACTTGACGAGGCTGATGCTGAGGAACTGCGCCGCCGCCGCCGCTAGCTACAGTTCTAAAACCACCGAAACCACCGCCTGGACGTCCGCCGAAACCACCGCCAGGACCTCCGAAACCACCGCCAGGGCCTGCCTCCGAAACCACCGCCAGGACTCTTTAAGCCTCCGAAACCACCGCCAGGTCCGCCTCCGAAACCACCACCTCGGTTGCCACCAAATCCACCGCCAAAACCAGGACTCGCCTCCGAAACCAGGACGTCCTCCGAATCCACCATCGCCGCTATTAAATCCTTGGGCAATTTGCATTATGCCTGTTACATAGGCATTGGCATTGCCACCACCGAATTGTGGCAGAGCTGAGGCCACAGCCACAAGCACGGAGAGCGCGACAAACAGTTTCATGTTACCACTTCCAGTTGAATTCACAGACTTAATAATTTCTGGCAACGAGTATTGCCTTTTATAGGTCGAACTTGCTGACGAGTCAATCGGCAAAATCTTAGATGAATGCCAATTGGGAAGTCACCCCATTGGCCACAACAACATACATACATATGTACATATATTTGTGTATATTATCAAATTGATAATATCAATAGTTTGGCCCATTAAGAAGTTGTGGAAAGGGGGCGGGGCGGTGGTGTTAATTTTATACCTTATGTTAAACGCCAGATTTGTTGTTACAATTTTGTTGACCAAATTTGAAAACAAATCAGTAGATAGAAAATATTGTCAACTTAGTTAAAAGAGATTAACAATCAAAATAAACTCAAAATTGGTTTTTTTTAATATTGTGAAAAATGTTTGAATAAATTTCGAAAACAAGTTCTTTGCATAATTAACTTAAATTGGTCAACAACATTAGTAACGATATAAACTATCCATAAACATAATAATATACAATTTAGTTGGCATTAATGATTTTTTAAAAGCTAAAGTTATAATTGAAAACTAAGTTCTTTAATTTATTTTTTTTTTTTGTTGGAGAAGTACTTCTCAATTCAGGATTGTAAAGAATTTTTGAACTTTAGCAACATCCGTGAAAAGTATACAAAATAAATGATAACCAAGTTTAATTCCAGTAACTGAAGAAACTCTAAACCTTTTCATTCCAAAATTTGTTTACGAATCGATCGGTTCTATAGAAGTTACATTATATGGACAAAAAGATTTCCTAAAACTTGTCGTAAATATTACTAGATAAATTTAGCTATTTGCTTACATAAAAAAACTATACAACTTATACCACAATTTAATTAATACACTTCTGCTTCTTAATTTGGTTAAAAAACACACGGAGCAAAACCCCTCTGCATTTAATTAATTCCGCAAAAACAAAGGCGACCTCCGAAAATAAATTCTTAGATTTTTATACCCTTGCAGAGGGCATAATAAAATTGGTCAGATGTTTGTAACCGAATAGAAATAATCGTTTCCGACCGCCACAAAGTATATATATCGTGATCAGCATCGACAAGCCGAGTCGATGTTACCACTTCCGTCTGAATTCACCGTCTGTCCGTCTGTCCGTCTGTCCGTCTGTCCGTCTGTCCGTCTGTCCGTCTGTCTGTTTCTGACGTAGTTAATCGATCATAAATCTTTGATGAACGCCAATAAGGAAGTCATATCATTCTGTCCGTTGATGCTACAAGCAAATATACATAGTTCAAAGATTGGTCGTATCGGACAATTATCAAATTATAGAAAAATAGGAAAGATCAGAGGTACCTTGGCCCAAAATGTGAGTTGTGCAAAACAGTTCTGGTGAGAAAAACTTTTTGGTTTTTTAAGATATCTCAACCAAATGTTAGACATAGCCATGACAATTCTGCTGTCTACAATTTTCCAGCAAGTTTGACTCAGATTGGAAAACAAATCACCGACATAGATCAATAAAATCAATAATCAACCCCCATCAGTTAAAAGAGTATGTAATAGTCAAAATAAACTAAATTTTTTTTTTTAAGATATCTCAACCAAATGTTGGTGAATAAATTTCGAAAACAAGTTCTTTGCATCATATCAGTTAAGTTTGAATCAGATCAGATAATAAACACCGATATAAACATCAATAAACATCAATGAATCAACCCCAGTCGGCATCAATGATGTTTGCATAAGCTAAAGCCAAATTGAAAACTAAGTTTTTATTTGCTTTTTTTTATGCGTACACAAACAACATACATGGAAACATACAAAATACATAACATTAGCATACATCCAAATATACAAAATAAATGATACCCAAATTTAATCCAATACTTTAAGATGAGTGCGAAACAGAAAGGACAAAAACTATCGTATTTGTTGTTTTTGTCTCAAAAACTTTAGTGAGCGAGAAGCTGGACGCTTGCAATCGTATACCGAACTATAGCGAGACCGTGAAATTTAAGTCTGGTAGCGCAAAAGGTAGAGTCGATTCATAGAAACTTGTGAGCGGAAGTTCATGGCTATATCGAATGTTTTTACTTGCTGATAAAAAATACTTTCCATTCAAATTTTTTTAAAAATTTAATTAATACTTTTTTCTTAATTTCTTGAAACCGACATGACGGAGAAAATCCTAATTGCAATTAATCTAACTCATAAAAACAAAGGCACGGCCAGAAAATAAATTCTTAGATTTTTTATTGTATTTTTATTCACAGTCATTTACTTAAAAATTATTTCACTTAATTGGCTTAGCCGCGGAAACCGCCACCGCCGCCGGCAGCTGCACTTGACGAGGAACTTGCTGAGGCAGCACCACCACCGCCACGGCCACCGCCGCCGCCAGCTGCTGAGGCACTTGACGAGGCTGATGCTGAGGAAGTGCCCGCCACCACCGAAGCCACCGCCTGGACGTCCGCCGAAACCACCACCACCAAATCCAGGGCCTCCTCCAAAGCCACCTCCTCGGTTGCCACCAAATCCGCCGCCAAAACCAGGACCTCCTCCGAAACCACCGCCGCCAAATCCAGGACGCCCTCCGAAACCACCACCACCAAATCCAGGACCTCCTCCGAAGCCACCTCCTCGGTTGCCACCAAATCCGCCAAATCCAGGACCGCCCCCGAAACCAGGACGTCCTCCGCCGCCACCAAATCCTTGGGCTTGGGCATTTGCAATAGCATTGGCATTGGCATTGCCACCACCGAATTGTGGCAGAGCTGAGGCTACACCCACAAGCACGGAGAGCGCGAGAAACAGTTTCATACTGTCAGTTTAAGTTGAATTCACAGACTTAATAATTTCTGGCATTGAGTGTTGCCTTTTATAGGTGCAACTCATTTGAGAATTAAACGGGAGACTCTCATCTGAGTATTAAATGGGTAAATCACCGTATTAGCCACAACAACATCAACAACAACAACATATGAAAAATCTATCAAATTAATAATATCAATAGCTTGAAGCATTAAAATACTAAATAGTAGGGGACGGTGGAGTGGGGTATGTACATACATACCTTATACCCTAGGTAAAATATTGAGCTTTCGGTCTCGCACTATTGATTGCATTGTCTAACCGGTTCGTTTTTATAATTTCGACGACAGAAGACAAAAACAAATCAATTTAGACGTGCCCCCTCTCTTATTAGAGATGAGGGAGCTGAGCAAGCAAAAATTTCAACCAAATGATTATACATAATATTTAATATATTTCAAGAACTAGTTCTTTGGGTTATATATTGAATTAATAAACAAAATCTTGACTATTTGAATTATATTTTATATGACATCTATCTGCAAATAAATTGAGAATTATAAAGGAAATTTTTTCATCGGCAATTTTTGTATATGAACAAAAACAAAACTGTAACCAAATATTTAGCGGTAATGTCCTGTATAATTAAATTATTTGTATTAATTATTACTTTAATTTATAATATTATAAATATACAATTTATATTATTATATATATATTAATTGTTAGTAAGTTATTCATTGGAAGTAGTTCAAGATATAACTTTGATTAAATCTAGTTTTATTAACATGAAGAAATTTATTTAATTCGAATTATACAAATTGGAAATTTCCCAAATAGAATTTTTTACTATTTTATGCTATAATTAGCAAATACAAATCAATGCCTGAAAAGAATGAGAACAGAAAGAAGACAAAGGGTTTTTTTTTAAAGAAATCTGGTTCTTAATATATATGTTAAATTTTTCCATATCAAAGGCATTATTAAAAAAAAACTAGATCATTTTACCTCTCCCTATTTTTGTCAGTGTACTTAAATTTCTACTACGAAAAAAAAGGAAAACAACCAAAAATAAATAAAAATAAAAAAACAATAATTTTGTTTGTATAATTAAACCGGATTTTCTGATTAAAAATTATGCTAAAACTTCTCTTTATTTTTCTCCCATCTGTTGAGCGCCACATCGCAGTTTCTTTTATTTATTTATTTGTTTAGGATCTTTATTAGTGCAAAACGTGTCTTTGGCAGCAGAACAGCAACAACAACATTAACTAAAATGTAAATTATTCTAATTAGTTATAAGCGAAACATTCAAACGATTTGAATTTTAAATGAAGTCTAAATATTATAATTTGTTTGGGTCTCTTGTGAAATTATGTCGAACGTCGTCATACAAAATAGAAAAGGAGTAAAAAGTTCTCGAACGAATTTTAATTTAAATGAAATTTGAGTAGTATTTGGTTATGTAATAACAAAAGTATAAAGTAAAAGGATGTAAAATATTTTTGAAATTAAAAAAGTTTCATTTTAAAGCTTTTGCCAAATGTTTTTTATTTCCATTTACGAAAATAAATAAAGATCTATTTAATTTGTTTTCATCTCGTGTGTTATTTCGTTATTAAAGATGAAATGAATTTTTGACAATTATCCATTCTATGATCTTATCTATAATATATATGTAATAATTTTTTAAGGCAATATTAAAAAACCATATGATATTTTATAAGACATTAAACTCCTGATGTACACCAAGATCTTCTTATTCATATCGACTCGATATTCTTCCATTCTCTAGGTGATTAAAAATTCTTTACAAACTATCTTTTACATATATATTTTTCGATATACATATATAGCTGAAAGTGTGCAAATATTTTTATGATATTTCGCTGCTATATATGGAGCTACCTAATGGCATTATTTTTTCAGACGATTATCACATCAAAATGAAACAATTTAAGTTTTTAATTTTTATCTCTCTCTCTCTTAATCGTATATTTCTCACACTGAATGCATCAGACTTTTTCTTATAAATTATATTAATATTAAAATGTACAATTAAAACAAGTTAAAGCAATGCAGCTTCTATGTTTAACCATAGTAATTACCGCCGCCACTTGCTGACGCACTGGATGAAGCTGAAGATGAGGCTGCTCCACCGCCACCACCACCGGCTGCTGAAGCACTAGAAGATGCTGAGGAAGAAGCAGCACCACCACCGCCGCCGCCACCTCGGCGTCCACCACCGAAACCACGACGACCACCTCCTCCAAAACCACCATAAGGATTGTATCCGCCTCCAAAACCGCCAGGACCGCCGAAGCCGCCATAGCCGGGTCTACCGTACCCCCCACCAAAGCCGCCATAGCCGCCTGGGCCACCAAATCCTCCAGGGCCGCCAAAGCCACCATAACCGCCAGGGCCGCCAAAGCCACCAGGTCCGCCAAAGCCACCATAACCGCCAGGGCCGCCAAATCCAAATTGAGGCAATGCCGTAGCGATGCCCAACAAAAGGGTTAAACAAATTGCCAGCAAAGTATTCATTTTGCAAATATCAAAACAGAACTGATGGCCCAAATGAACGATGCCAAAAGTATTTATACCAAAACCAAAAAAAAGAAAAAAAAAAACAAACAACGCACACACATTTGAAAGACATACCGGTTTTATTTTAAAGTGCTTTGATTTCTAATTATCAAGCATTGGAGACTGGAGATGCTTAAAATTTTTTTGTCCGAGTGAATTCCAAAACCCCTACATATGTATATGTATACAAACTTGACATATAATCAGGAGCGGATCAAGACTGTGCAGGGTCAATGTCCGAAAGTCGCGCATATATTCAAAGAACTAAAATGAAATTAAATCATGTAAAAGTATTAAGTATACTAAGTCAGTAACCGATTATTTAATTATTCATTAACCAATTATATAATATGTATGCTTAAAAAATAATATCGTATGCATATAGTAAAAAGTTAACTGATTAAAATATATTTTATCAAATATTTCAAAATATATATTTAATTTAATATTGATATATTTAAGATGTTTAGATAAAGTTCACGCGGCAATCCGCTCCTGTCATAAATCCGAAAATATCTCATCTCCCGTTCAAGAGTTATGTTTGCATCTCATAATTTGTTAACAACTATTGAAATATTTACATCTTCTTTCCTTCCTGATCTGCGTAATTTCCAGATTATGATGATCGTATATATATATATATATATACCATATCTGATCACATATTCTAATCAACTGACAAGTTCAACTTGAAGAGTTTATTCCCCTTTATTTTAGCGGCACACAAAACGAAATAAACAAATGACGAATAAAAAAAGCGGTTTTGATGGCGCTGTTTGATCAGAGTTTGATCTAAAATATAGTATACATACATACATATATAGAAGACAGAAACAAATGGGTTGTGTTTTTTTATATTTTATTTTATTAAACTTTTTTTTTTTTTTGGCATTTTGTCACATGTGTAAAATATCATCTGGGGAGATTCAAATTAGTTAGCCAGTCAAACCATCTAAATGATGTCTCTTCAAACATTTCTCCTCTTTTCAAGTATTAATGCATATACAAATTTTTTTTCAAACAAAATTGAATCCATTATTTATCAACGAGGTGAAGCTTTACAGTTTTAAAATTTAGTTATATAACTCAATATTAATTTGAAAAAAGGTAATGTAGAGAAAGGATGAGAAGCTTGCAAAAAGCAATAAAGTTAGTGAGGGTAATTATGGGAAATACTGCAAGGGTGTATTAAATAGATTTATCGTGATGTAGATATATATATATATATATATACATATATACTTAAAAGCGACATTAGAAGATAATTTGGTTTCGCTTGGCATGGATTAAATCTGAAATACATTAAACTGCTTAGTCAGTGGTCATCTCATTACGATCAAGTTCCATAAACGTGATAACAAGTTTTTAGGTATTGTTGGTTATTAATTTTCAGAAAACATTTTAAAATTACTATTAAATTGAAATTTCTTTAATTGAAATTTAACATTTGTCAGCACTCTAAATCATTATAAGCCGTACAGCGTAGTAGTTAACAAAAGCCAATTGTGCAAGGTCAATTTATCAAACGAAAAGCTAAGATCTTGAACTTGACTTCTGTCTTCAGTTTTATATATCTTTATTTAACCCGCATGTGGAAAGTACTTTATCAATGGAAGAATATTAATAAAATGAATTTATTTGAATAAAGAATTTCATTAGAATGCAAACTCAGAATTTATATACATGAAACGAGGGTCACACGCGACATAAGGGCATTATTATTTGGGCAGCATCGGAAGTCAGTAGTACACGTGGTTGAATAATAAAAAGTAAAGTCATAAAGTCAACAGAAAAGTGCAGCAAAGTAGTGGATCAAGAAGTCTTCCAGTTGTCAGAAGTCGCCCAGTGCCAAAAGTCGTCGAGTAGCCAAAAGTCGTCCAGTTCTAGAAATCTTCCAGTTGTCAGAAGTCGTCCAGTAGCCAGAGATCCGTCAACTTATATTTAATCACATATTAATAATAATAATAATAAATAAGGTCCAATACCTTACATACATACATACAAAAATATATGATATACATAAATAATTTTATTTCGAGTACAGACAAAACACATTACACTTGTATAAATTATCATGAGAACTTATTTTTTATCTTCATATACATACATATATACATAGATATCTGCAAAACATATACATCTTTCTTAATACAACTATATTTACATTACATTATCCCCAAATAATGTAAATAGTTAATAAAAATAAATGAAATAAAATTTTAACTTGATCCTCTTTAGGTATATATATAGATACGCACTTCTTAATACATAAATCACTTAAACTTATCGATCACTGTCAACACAAACTTACATAAGTCTCGCGAGCAAAACATACGCCTCAGGCCTTATATAAATTTTTAAGCAAAAAAAAAAAAAAAAAAAAAATATAAAACTAAAAGAAGTAAATAAAACGTAGCTCAACATTAATTTTTTAGCAAACAAAATATAAAAAAAATAATAAAATTGAACCGGTTTCGTTTAAATAATTATGTGAATTTCTATTAGCCGGCTTTTTGCATAAATAAATTGAAGGGGACAAAATAAACATATTACGGAGAGAAATTAATTTATTTATCAAATTTAATGTGATTTATTTTGTCTTTTTTTTATGGACATTATTATCCAACATTGCTTATGGACTTCCCCGTTTTGGATGAAAGAAAAAGTCACCCAAATTTATGAAAAACAAAATTAGTTTTTCACATCTAACTAAGTTTGGAAAACCCCTTTTAGTTAGATGAGCTGGCTCACGTATTATCTTTAGATCATCAGATTTTGTGACGACATTGAAACTGGTTTTGCCTGTTTCTATTGTTATTTAGAATGATTTGTGTTTGGTTTGGCTTGCTTTTATTTTGTAGTATTATTATTATAATGTTGTTGTTGTTGTTTTTAATTAACAATTGGGCATTAAACATTTTGATTATTACCTAGATACATATATATGTACATATCTACATTCATTTGAAGTGTATTTGTTTGAAGGGGAATTTTTTTTGTGTTCAACTCGAACTAATGATTGAGGTAAATATTTAACATGAGTGTACAAGAGACTGAGAGAGAGAGAGAGAAATAGGGAGAGAGAGAGTTAAAGCTGCCGAGTCACACCTCTCTACATATAATTCTCAAAGAGCATTTTTTTTGTAACTGAAACTAAGTAAATCTGAGAATGAAATTCTCATTTATTTATAGACAGATGTAAACAAATAGGTCAAGTAACTTTTCTATAGAAACCTTGAGAATAATATAATAAAAAAAAACCCTAGTAAGCGAGGAATATTTGTCACAGTGATTTAATCAATCACTTTCTTAAACTTGTATTCATAATTTAAATCAAATGAACTTTTCTTTTTTTCTATCTTTTATTAATATTATAATATTATAATAATACCATAAGTAAAGTGAACTAATTTTTATAAATATTTTCTTTTTATATTGATTTTCGCACAATAAATTAATTATTTTTTTTGTTTTTGCCATTTTTAATGCCAATTAAACAGTCTAAGCTGTCAAATAAACAAAGAGAAAAAAAAACAAAGAAAAAAATGGAATCATTTTTGTCTCTTTCTGTTAAACAAATTTTGATGCAATATTTATATAATATTGTATATATATTTATTTAATTTAATGTCAATAATGAACTTAATTGAAAATATTTTGTTTATTAAAAGCAATCAAATTGAAATCATTTACAGTATACATAAAATATGCCCCACCTATGTATATATGTATATTCAGGTATTAAAATCTGAATATTATGCCAAACGAAATTAAATGCCAACTAATGAACGTCATGTTAATTATGTAAACTCATCGACAGATATTGGGGGGAAAGAGGGAGGAGGGGGTGAAATTCAATGCGCAAAAATTTTGTAATAAATACAAAATATTTTCCACAATTTTCGCCACCGTTTATTGTTTTTCCACAAATTTAGCATAGATATTTTCATTTGCACTCAAATTGAATTACCCACCGATTTTTGGCAGCCATGCAAAAATCTTTTCAATTATGTTGAGGCTAATGAACAAAGCGTACCATCATCAAGAGTGCATTTCAAACTGTGAGTGGAGTGTGTGTGTGTGTGTGTACGTGTGTGTGTGTGAGGCTATGCGTGTGTATGTGGATAGGGAAGATCGTCGGCAACTGCAATGTTATGCCATATACATCTACTACATATATAAATATATATTTTGAATTATTTAATTTTAATTAAAAATTTGAGTCTAGGTTTTCACAACAACAAAACAAAAATGCGTTTGAAATGCTTTGCCTACTTTTAGGCTGGTTATGTATATTCTTTTCAGGTAGAATTAAGTATTTATACACATTTGTATGTACATATTATAGTACATACTATATAGATAAAATTTATCATTAATAAAGAATCCTTCAGTAATGGTAAAACCACTAATGAAAACTTGAATATACATATATATTAATTTTGATTTGGATTAAATAATTGGAAAAAATTAAATAAATAAATGTATACAATAATATATTATAATATTAAAAAAATATTAGAAAAAAAACTAGAAAGATGGACTAACTCCGTGCCAAGTTCGTATACCCTTGCAGATTTTCTCATATAATTCACCAGAAGCATTATTGTAAATTAAACATACCAAATTTACAAATTCAATATTTTGAGCTTGAGGAAAAAAATTTTCATACAAAATTTTTTTTTGTACCGATTGTTCCTATAGCAGCTATATGATATAGCCAACCGATTCTGATCAGACTTGGTTGAAGTATCAAAAAGCATATTAAACTCATAAATATCAAATTTCGTGGCATTCGGTTGAAAAACAACAGAGTTATTGGGGATAAGCCTTATTCATGACCGATCGGTCCTATGGGAGCTATATGATATAGTCGTCCGATTCAGATCAAACTTGGTTGAAGTATCAAGAAGCATATTAAACTCATAAATATCAAATTTCGTGGCATTCGGTTGAAAAACAACAGTTATTGAGGATAAAGACGGACATGGTCATATCGACTCGGCTATTCATGCTGATCAAGAATATATATACTTTATATAGTCGGAGATGCTTCCTTCTGTGCGTTGCAAACTTCTGACCAAAATTAATATACCCTCTGCAAGGGTATAATAATGAAAAAATTATATAATTAAAAAATGTTTGATTACATGTGTTGAATTCTCGAGATATTGAATTGAGAAAACTGTTCATATATATATTCTTTATATTTTATTAATCAATAAATACTCAATATATTGTAAATATTTGTAAATAAATAAATGAATATTACTTTAATACGTTTTCGATTCGGTGTTTTAGTAGTGTGACGAAAATCTGATAATTGAAACTCCGTTTGCAAATTGTTTTAAAAGTTTTTAGTATGGTTTAAATTCGGTATGACGAAAACAGATATACATATTTCCATACCATTTACTGATCAAATATTTATTTTAAGTTAAAAGAACATAGCTTAGCATTTCATATACCAAACATAAGCATTATAGATAATCAAACGAAAAATGATTACTATAAATCATAATATGGGTAAATTTAATTTAATTATGTAATAAAATAATACTGAAAACTTTGAATTTCTCATTAAGTTCTCGTGGTCACGATAATTTTGAATATAATTACTTTCTATTGCCTGTGTCAACTCATCTCTATACCATTGCGAATAGATCAATTGGATATATACAGACTGTAGAGAGGAGTGTGCCACTTCATCAGGTAATGCCTTCAAATACATCTAAAACAAAGTCAACAGGGTCCTATTATTTAGGCATAGGGAGCATTTGCGGCCTTGACCAATATTCGGTATTTATGTAATTTGATCTGGTTTAATTAAAATTTCTATGTAAATAAAATCAATTTATTAGCAGTAAATTTGGCTGTCGAATTTTACCTTCCATTTCCGTATAGCTTCCTTTGAAACGGATCAGTAAAACAAATGTAGTTCTTCTAAAAAAAAAGCTCTCCTTGTCTACTTTTAGGCGAAATGAGAATTTCAAGACTTTTACAGACGTTTTTATGTGTGCCAGCATTTGGTAATGAATAAACTTCAACTAAAACTAATTAACATTATTCCATATTTAATTTATACAATAATTAGTACCTTGTTTGTCTAATCGGTATTTAATGAAAAATTAAACCAATTAAAAGAAAACCAAAAATCATGTTAATATTATTTACTTTCGATTACCGCTTCAATAAAAGTTAAATAGTTCTTCTTAAATTGGTTTTTTATTGTAATTCATGGCCAAATATAATAATACTACATAATATTATAATAATACTACATTATGTAATAATTTTTGATATTTATTTTGTTACTTATTAGATATAAATCTCGAACGTTTGATTAATTATTTATTATTTATTTGTGTTTCGTTATTCTTTTCAGCAAAAATCATTCAATTGTCTGTCTGTTCCTTTTTCTGCTTTTATCATTTTCCCAACGTTTCCATGGTCATTAGGTTAACTTTAGGTCAGAGTTTTGCTTCTTTTTTTTCTATATACAGATGACGCTTTACCTACATTTGCGCAAGCAATTAAATATAGTTATAATCACTTGTCGTTTCCTTTTCATTGCAAATTCAAAGGGCGTATCGCAAAAACTTATGAGGAAATATCTAAGTAAACTTTTCAGAACTTTGCTGGGAGTGAACCTTACTCCCACTTTTAGATACTCTTTGAACCGCTTTCTCACACTGTCAAGAAAACACATTAAAACTTGTCACTAAAAACTGTCTCAAAGTCACATCAAGTGTCCTTGATGAAACACTTATGTTAGGTAGTTAGTTAGCTAGAGCGAAAGAGATTTTTGCATAAAGTTTTCATCAAAATTAATGCCCCATTTGTGGCCCAACATAAATCTCTTTAAATGGCTCTGCAAAATTCTCTCTATTCTCTATTTCAGAAGCTAAAAAAAAAAAAAAAAATGAAATAAAAGGGAAAAAAAAGAAGGAAAGTATGTATTTATCATTAAGTTTTAGTTGTTGCAAGGAATTGAGCAACAAATTGAAATCTTAAGTAAACTTTTCTACCTCCTCAAGACTTTGCACAAAGTGCAGTTTTATTGCCTTGGCCAGGAGCAGCTGCTTTTGCAGCCATTGGCAATAAAGTTGTAGACCAATTTGCACAAGGACAATGAACCCCTGTGGTGCACTTTAGCACAAGGCCATAAAAGAGATGCCCTCCGGCACAGGGCACAGGGTAAAATCTAGTGGTGCAGTCAGTCTGTTGTTGGCGGTTTGCCACGAGTCTACGTATTCATTGAAACAGCTGTTGTTGCTGTTGCTGTTGTTGTTGTTGCTGCCTCCCAATGTAACACAATATTCATAGCATTGGATCCATCCTTTGTTGCTTAGCAAATTTATGGTTGAAGCAATAAAATAAATGTATTTAAATATGTTGGCCCCATTAGTTTGCAAGTATAACAAATAACCCCACCACGAATTGTCCTTAAATTCTATTTAGAAATCTGCTATTGGTGTGGCTAAAGATATATCCAATATCATCGAAAGCAATTTAGCGAAAATAGATAACTAACAACACATGCAAAATAACAGTATTTCATTTCCCATTTTTTTTTTTTTGATAATCCATTTTTAATGGACAGTACTTTGCACTTTTATAAATCTATTTAATTTTTTTTATTTTATATTCGAGTTGATAAGCTCTTTTACCAACCGTCAGTACTTGGATCTTTATTATGTCATCCGTTGATTATGAGATCACTCGATTCTAAAAACCACTTAAAATTTATAGGCAATACATTGTGTTTTGAATCGCAACGTGTTGTACATTGAATACAAAATTTTCAAAATTATAAGCAATCCGTCTATATTAAAATTGTAATGGGAATTCTTTTTGTGGATGAAAATAAATCTCTAAGTCATGTATGAAGAAATTCAAATCAAAACAATTAAACAAATATTTGATTTTATATAAAAATCTATGAAAAAGACTTAGTTTTTATTTAAATTAATACTCGGAATACAGTTGGAACTTGGAAATAATGTGAAAAGTCTGCAGGATTAACCATGATAGCCACCGCCGCTGCCAGCACTGGCTGAGGCACTGGATGAAGCACCACCATAGCCACCTCCGCCGCCATAGCCTCCACCGCCACCACCATACTTGCCTCCAGATCCATGTGAGCCATAGCCGCCTCCACCTCCACCAATACCACCGCTCAAGCCACCGCCAATATGGCCACCAGGTCCATGCAAGTGTCCATGGCCATGACCGCCACCGCCAAAGGGACCGCCGCCTCCCAAACTTAAACCGCCGCCTACTTTATGCCCAAATGGACCGCCACCACCATAGCTGCCACCTCCATGTGCACCGCCGCCACCGATAGCTATTCCGCCACCAAGTCCTCCACCGCCACCAATTCCTCCGCTGCCACCAAGCCCTCCTTCGCCTCCACCGAGGGAACCATGGCCTCCTTTGCCACCGGAGCCGCCAAGACCAATTCCACCACTGCCAGCATGGGAACCAGCTGAAGCTGAAGATGATCCACCGCTGGAACCACCAGCGCCAAAATCTCCACCAAAACCACCTCCAGCGCCGCCTTTGCCGCCTCCTAGTCCACCACCTCCATGGCCAATTCCGTTTCCAAAGCCGCCAGCACTTCCACCACCTCCTCCGATGCCAATTTCACTACCACTGTGGCCACCAGCTCCTCCAAAACCGCCTCCTCCTCCGCTTACAAGGCCTCCACCGCCTCCGCCGATCGATCCGTGGCCAGCACCCTGTCCTTTGCCACCGAGACCGCCAAGTCCAATTCCACCATCAAATCCACCACTTCCGGCATTGGAACCAGCCGAAGAAGACGCTGATCCACCACTACCTCCACCAGCACCAAAATCACCACCGCCGCCATGTCCTCCACCCAATCCTCCTCCGATGCCTCCGCCAAATCCGCCAATTCCTCCACTAAGACCACCTGATCCTCCTTTACCGCCGCCATCAACAAATGGTCCACCAGCACCACCGCCAAAGGTAAGTCCAGAACCAATTCCTGCACTTGAATCAGCTGAAGAAGATGCTCCACCCAGTCCACCTCCTGCACCGCCGCCATGACCTCCTCCTAGTCCGGCACCACCGCCAAGACCACCTCCTAGTCCTGGACCGCCGCCAAGACCACCTCCTAGTCCTGCACCGCCTCCACCGCCATAGCCACCGCCTCCACCGCCATAGCCACCGCCTCCACCTCCAAATCCGCCACCATATTTACCGCCTCCACCGTATGAACCCGATGAAGCTGATGCCGTGGCCGAGGACGACGCACTGCTACCGCCTCCTCCCGAACCATAACCGCCGGCCGATGCCAGAACTATACACACGCTAAGTACAATTAACAATCTCATTGCACCAACTGAACTGACTCCCATTGATTTGGCGAGCTTTTATAATGAACTCAGAGAGCACTGATAGTCACGACATTCTAGCGAAAAACCCGGTTTTTTTTTTAGGGTCGACGAAAACAAAAAAAATGAAAACGAAACAAAAAAAAAAAAAAAAGACACTTTCATAATAATTAAGCCAACAAGGGAAAGAGAGAAACAGAGCGAGAAGACAAAAAGAGAGGGAGAGAACATCTAGTACATTTATCATCATTTGAATATTGTGTTTGTCTAGAAATTCACGGGGAATTCACAGAATACACTAACAATATCAACGACCGATCCAATATAGCCTTAACTAATGATTATGCGCAGCGGGTGGCTCATAATCTTGATCAAAGCGGGGAAAAAAAAAATCAAATTTAGCGAAAACAAAGAAGTGAAAATTGGATAATCCATCAAAATAGTAACTGAATTGCAAAAATTTAAAACAATTGTTACTATGTATAATCAAACTTCTTGAATGGCCTATATGTATATCCTATATATCCATACTAAATATGAATCTAATGTTATTTTAGTTAAGGTCTTAAACTTACCTAGAGAGATCTACGATATACAATTTATTATTTTAACAGTTAGTTAACAAAAATGTTGCACTTTTTACTTACATTATCTAATAAATTAAGCTTACTTTGTTCTATAAATTCTTATCCTAACCTTATTGAATTAGATAAACTAATATTAAAGTATTTGCGGATATTCTTATGTTATGTCATTAGCTAAGACTAACTTTACTTCGGTCTATAAGCATTTAGTTTATTCTAAACTTAGTAAAATGTTGAAGACAACATAATCTATACTATTTTCTACTAATCTTACTAATTTCCATTAGTCGTTGTAACATATCCAAAACTTTCTTAAGAAGCGATTAATTAAGCATTTGGTTAAATACTAATATGATATGCTTATATGTATTTACTTAAACTAAGATTTTAAATTTTATTTTATTTCATCTTTTAAATTTTGTATTGTTAGAGTATTTTCCACTTCGCATATTTGCAATTTTCAAACATGTTTATATTCAAATTTTGCAATATATTTTCATTATTTTAACATTTAATTTGTTTATATAAACAAATCTAGACGTAATTAAGTAATCGGAAATAGCTTTACTTATTGCACAGCTACTTTGACTTAGTCAGTTGATTAGCATTGATAATTCTTAGTGTTTGATATTTCTTACGACACAGATTAGCCTAGCCAAAAGGGTCAATGCAGGCAAGAGATTAGAATAAAAGCGTAAATGGTAATCAAACCTCGATTATAGTGAGGCCATTACCAAACATCGACGTCGTAACCTTTAATAATTAATCAATAAACACACACATTTTGAGTTCAAAAGCATTGAAAATGTTTATACACCTTCATGCTTTTTAATTTTAAATGACATTGTCTAGTTACAATAAATTTATTAATACTAAAATATTGGATAACTAAAATCTTGGATTACATTTTAATCAATTCTGCATTCAAATAAACGAGCAGCCAACAAAGAACGCAAATATTTAGGTGCCTCTATTGTCTGTTTTGACGAATAACAATGAATGTTAAGAATTAATTGAGTTAGAGATAGAATAGATAGAAGATCAACCTATTTGATCAGATATATAATGTTAAAAACAGTAATTGAAATTGATGATGGCAAATATTGGAGTTGGCAAATAACAACAAATGCGTATGTTAAAACTAATTGATTTATATATAGGTACAGAAATTGTTATCGGAATATTTTTAAAACGTTTATGTATTTGCAATTGTTTTAATGTATGCAAGTTAATTCCTAATTAATCGGTATACTAGTTAAAACATCATTAGATAAGTAATTGGATTTTGTGTATACAAAAAGTTGATCAAAATGAAAACTTTCACATAATATTTACACATATATTAATTTATAAAATAACAGCAAGTAATTAAACAACATTGCCATATTTAATATATATATTTTTAAGTTTAACGTTAGATTTAATAATAAAAAAAAATTAAATCTTTATTTAGTCAACGGAGTTCTTTACACTTTTAACTTAGTATTTGGTTTACTTAAACGGTAGTGTAGCGGATGGTGACTGTTCTAAAACTGAACTGAGACTGAACTGCTCTGCTTAAGATTTAGGGATTATTTATAGGATGTTTTCTGATAGTGGCGTGATTTTTGAAAGTTGGTTCAGGTAGGCCTGATCGATTCTGATTGAGCACTTTGGAGTCCAAGGCAAGTATGCTGAGTGGGCTGTTCCCACGGGAAGGGAACATGAGATTGGTTTTGTATGGGGTGATGGATATATTACTATATATGAACATTTGTTTGTACAAACATATGTAGGTATAACAATTCTAAAATATTATTTTCTGTATTTAAAATATAGAGTTGTCTGTAGGATATTTCATTATATGTATATTGTCTTAAATATTTCATATGTATTCCTCGTTGAACGTTTTTCTCATCTTTTCTTGGACAAAACATAGTTTTCCACTTCAATTTTTGTTGTTATTTCTAGGTTTTATGTTTTTGTCAGGAAATAGCAAATGCAAATGTCACGTCAATGTGAAGCTGAAAGCATAAGCAGCTCAAGTCAAGAAATGGCAACATGTGCATAAGCAAATAGGAAAATGGGGAAAATGGTACCTCAAGGAAATCTGCTCAACCAGCATGAGCGCACAAAACACTTGACTTCCGTTTTACCACACATCCCAAAAACAAATACAAAACAAATAGCAATAGCAGAAGCAGAAGCAGAAGCAGAAGCAGTGTAAAAGCAATTTCAATTTTGTTTTTTATGCAAAAATATCTATTTCATATTTAAATTCAAATAAATAAATAAATATTAAATTCTAAATTTTGTGTGAATCAGGTCAAAGAACATTTAGGCCAAATATCATTCTTCGACGTCTTCGTTGTATAATATTCTTTTCATTTTCATTTTCATTTTCATCTTTGCTTTTCTCAATGGCTTGCAGGATGCGCCGATATAGCAATTTTCTAACATCGATGGCCCAAAGGAAATCCATATGATTGAATTCCTTTAAGGGTACCAAATATTTATCCATCATATTACCCAAATCATTGCACATGGATTCCACATCATGTGGATGACAAAGTAAATCATTTGATGAATAATACACATATGTGGGCACAGTTACCATACTCAGATTATATCTAGGTGGCAAATGCTCTCGATATAATAGCATATTTCGATTTGAACTATAACTATAGGGGGCAAATCGTCCACTTTTAATGATTTGTATGAAATGTTTTACTTGTTTGGCAGCCACACCAGCCGGATAGTGTCCCAGAACAACTGGAAACATTTTCTAAAACAACATAAAGAACATTAATATAAGATCACATAAAATTCAAGATTTTCCATATATACTCGATTGAATTCATTCCAATTTCTTCCTACAATTCCAAAAACAGCCTCAATACATAGACGTTCCGTTTCTTCCGTCATGCGGCAAAGGAATCGAAATTCTCCATTGAACATTTCCGTAATCGAACTACCGACTAGACTCTGCAAAATATATTTATCTATATATATATATTTATCTCTTCACGAAGTATATATTAAAGTGATGGCAACTCCAAATGGATTTAGAAACCAAAATTTAATCTCGTATCTGAATCCAAATAATGTATATCCCAACATTTTGTTCCTATTTCTTTCAACTTACATTAAAATAAAGACTTATTGCCCTTATATAGGGATGATCTTCCGTTTCCTTAGCATAGACAGCTGGTGCCAGGGCATGCATTGTTATGACCTTATCATTATATTCCGGTTTCATTGAGCACATGACAAAAAACGATGTGCAACCCTGCGAGTGACCAATATATTGCAATTTCTTATATCCAGTATTCTCTAATATATAGTCAATCATGGCTGGTAAATCGTACGTGCCAATCTCATGCCAACTAAAATCCCAAAATTTCCTTTCATCTGGATCGAGGGAAGTATGATTACGGGAATACCGATTACCACGAGCATTTCCCAACCAAACATCATAGTCATGATCGGCCAGCAAATAGGCTAAAGAAAATGCATATAGAAAGTGTCATCACTCTGCAGTATCAATTACTGATTGGATAATTGGATTATGCATGCTTACCGAGACTTATATTTGGTCCCATGACAACAAAACCCGCTGAACTATCAACCAAACCATGTTGAAGGAGGAATGGTTGTTTTCCTTCATTTTTTAAACGATGTAAAGTTAGGATATAGCCATCGTCAGTGGTCACATGATGTATTTCCGATTCATAGCCATATTTTGCTATTAATTTATCCTAAATATAAATTATGAATGAGGAACTGTTTAGTTTAGTTCTAAAACAAAGCCAAACACTTTCGAATCACTATTCACAATGAAATATGAACGCTGAACGCGATCTTTAATCATTAACTTTACAACTTTAATTGTTAACTTCACTTTAATACGATTAATACAAAAACGAGTTTGTAAAACGTTTCCTCGTGACATAAGTTATTCCAAATTGTTCTTTGTTCTGGACCTACCACACTTAATGTTGCATCCTCTTTAATATTTTTACGTTGCAATTTCTCTTCATAAGTTTCATCTTCCACACTGTTTTCCTCTTCCTCCTCTTCTTCTTCCTCTTCCTCCTCTTCATCTTCACCAATATTAAATTGTGCCTGAGATCGTTGTATGAAAATTAACATGGCCAAAAGTAATATTAAATGCAATTTAAAACGCATTTTTTTTTATCCACCGCTCAATGTAAAAGTGAAATTTAGTTTCGTCTTCACTAAGTCACTTTGCCTTTTCGTCACTTTATTGAACCTCTGCCCTACGCGTCGCAAACTCAACTGGCCAGCCGGCTTCAAAAATTTGTCAAACTTCCGCGGCCCAAAAACAAAAAAAAAAAAAAAAAAAACATAAAATGAGAATGCCGAAATCAAAAAAAAAAAAATAAATAAAAAACAAAAACAAAACGAACTTTCGATCAACAACAACAACGTTGTATTGTCGCATGCGATGTTTGCATACCCTGCAGTTGCAAGGCAAAAACGGGTATGTTGGGATTGACAAAAAAATAACAACTCAAATGTAAAACTAAAAAAAAATTATCCACAAGATATAAATATATATATTAGCATATAATTTAATAATATTTTAATAATTTATATTAGGATTATGTAATAAACTTTATTTAGTAGCATGTAATGTATTAAATTTATAAATACATTAGCATTAAACAAATGATTTTTTTTCGAAAACTAATATATTAGCATTAACTGTGAATTTCGAGTCTAATAAAAGACACTATATTAACATAAATACAATAAATTGGAGAAAAAAATAAATACATATATGGAAATAGCTTAATTTCTGTTAATTCGATGCAAACAAATTTAACTAAGAGGTAATCCTCATGTCGACCCTTTGTCGTAGTGTTACGTACTAGTTTCGATTGAGTTTTGTTTACCTTTCGATTGCGTTTATTTCTTTCTTCAATTTTCGTCATCGGTAACTTAAATTATCTGATATTTGTAATGCGTAGGGCGTAACCAACAATGAAAATGTGAACTACTTTCGACAAGTGCAACAATGTGCGCACTACAGTGAAGCTTTGTTAAGCATTGATTATTGACCTTGCTCTGAATATAGTGTAATTTTGATTCGAATCATTCTATGTAAGTATGTTGGGGTTTTTATTGAAAGATTTCCAAAGTTACAGGTAAAGGAAATTCTTTGTAAGGCAAATGCCCATACACTATGTGAACAATATACTTTATTAAACAAATTAAATCTCGCAATATCGGTTGCTAATAATCGTTTTCAATTAATTACTAAGGTGTGACTGGTTCTTTAAAAGTCAATTTTAAATGCATATTGTTTATATAATTTATACATAATGTATAATTAATATAAATCTGTTAGCAATTTAATGTTTGTAAAGATTTTACCTTATAAATAAATAAATAATTTAATTAATTGAAAACAAATTGAAAATGAGCGTAACCAAAATATTTCGTATTTATTACATTTCTCTCACTTTTTCAATATTTCATTTTCTTGTGTGTCTTTCTTTTATGCATTTGGCCGAAACGCTTAATTTCCATAGAAATGGCTTAATAACCTAACCTTTTTTGACTAAGCTTTGTCGTCTTTCGTTTTGGTGGGTCAAAAAGAAGACAAATGAATGTTTTGTTCAAAAGAAAGAAAGTAAAAGTGTCGCCTCAATATTTTTTTCTCTCTCTCTTTCAGTTTGTTTTCTGTTGCTGGTTTTTTTTTATTTATTTTTTTTTTTTTGGATTTGGCTACCGCATTACATAATTGGCCATTTGGCCAGTTGCCCGGACAAATAATGATAATAATAATAATAATAATGCTGCTAATAAAAAACATCAAATTTCGTATTATTTGTTTCTTTTTTTTTACTCATTCAATTATGTATGGCAATTTACCCTCAAGAAATTTTTCCATTAGCTCAATTAACTTGTCATTGACCAATGTTTTCACATCCGATGAGAGTATAAAATCCAAATGATTGAATTTATTTGACGCAATTCGTCTGACACTCCTTACCGTATTTAACATTTTGGCATAGATCCCATGAACGCCTTCGGGTGTGGCCAAGGCATCGGTTTGTCCAAAATATAATATTATCGGTACACTTATAGCAC
The DNA here is from genome assembly GCA_018150375.1 of Drosophila sturtevanti. Taxonomy (NCBI): domain Eukaryota; kingdom Metazoa; phylum Arthropoda; class Insecta; order Diptera; family Drosophilidae; genus Drosophila; species Drosophila sturtevanti. The sequence goes on along the minus strand of JAECWJ010000341.1, from coordinate 204,942 downwards.
TTAAATTATAATTTAATGCTTCTATATTATGATAGATTTGTAGATTCTCAATGGGTCCAAAATCGTACGATATAAAATCACCCGATTTCCATATTTGTTGCAAATGTTTTATCTCACGTATGGAACCACCTTGCAGTAAATTATCATAGTTGAAGGCATCGAGTAGCTAGAGGGAAGGGGTAGGAGATTCACATGCAAATATTGAAATATATTTCTACTAGACGTCGATATAAGTATTTTTAAGTATTACCTTTTTGTTATTCTGGGAGCTACCTAATAATTGTTTTGTATAATATTCACACTGTTCGCGTTTCTTTTGGCATATTTTACGCAATTGACCGGTTGAAAACATTTCGAACTTGTTGGAATTTTTACGTTTCTATATATAATAAAATATAAAAATAAAATGTAATATTTGATCATTTTCTTAATAGTTTCAGCTGCAGCATCATTTAAAAATAATCTGTGATCAAGGTAAAGGGGATTTTTCTTTAGTAGCAATGAAACGGTTGATTACATTGTAAAAATAAATTATTTAAATTGTTTTTAAGCTGTTTTCTTTTTAATTCCAGTAAATAAATTAGTTAACTTAAATTAGTTTTGAGAAACGTTAATTTAGCCATTGCATTTAATCATTTGAATTAATTTACAAATACTTTCCATTCTGATTAAATCGTTTAAGTCAACCTTCATATGTGATTCTTTACTAAAATTCCTAAGAAAATTATGACTTTACATAAACTTTGTTTCCAGTTAAAAATATTTATAGTTTATATAATCTAACTTTCTATTTCACATTTAAAAGGAAAATATATTTCTCTCAGTGTAGCTAATTAAAACTATAGTTTCAAATTTCTATTAATTGACTTTTAAAGATCGAAGTGTTTTAAAAAGTCGACGCAAAATTTAAAATTACTAATTTATGTAGTTCTATCGAACATTATTCCATATGTATTGCTAAATGAACTAGTTCCAACCAAAGCTAAATTGCTTAATTAGAGCTTAAAGCTCATTCTCTTGTACTGTAGATTTCCACACTTTTAGACAGACTAAAAGATCTCCCATCTGTTTCTTATCAACAGTCAGAAATAAAAATAAAATCTCCATGGGGGGTGGGGGTTATCACCAAGCAATCCAACTTGGCTTTAGCTTCTCTTTTTCTCTCGCTCTATCGCTGGGCTAATGTCACACCGAGTCATAATTCTTATCAGTGTCTGAGCTCTGATTTTTGTTTTCAGTCTCTTCTTTTTCAGTCACCGCAAAATGTTCAAACTACGCAAACGATTGCTGCCAACTCTGAATTGGAGTCAACGCCTTGCCTCCTCCCCCTCCTCCTCCTCCTCAGCAAAGGCTGAGCGTACAGCTTTGTATGATTTTCATGTGAAAAATGGTGGAAAATTAGTCAATTTTGGTGGCTATTCATTGCCAGTTCAATATTCAGATCAGAGTATTATATCCTCACATTTGTATACACGAAAAGTTGGCTCCATTTTCGATGTCTCCCATATGCTCCAGACCTATGTCAGGGGTAAAGATGCAGTGGCATGTATGGAATCAATTTGTACAGCGGATATACAAAGTACACCAAATGGATCGGGTACTTTAACTGTATTCACTAATGATAATGGTGGCATATTGGACGATTTGATAGTGAATAAAGTAAATGAAAAAGAGCTCTATGTGGTATCTAATGCAGCCATGAAGCAGCAAGATATGAATATAATGAATACAGCGGTTGTAAGTAGAACCCAAAATCGTATGATCTTAACACATTATATAGTAAATATATTTCATCTTTTTAGTCCCACTTCAAATCAAAAGGCAAGGACGTATCAATTGATTTTCTTACCCCCTCGGATCAATCTTTAATAGCAGTTCAGGGTCCTCAAGCAGTGGCCGAACTAACTAAACTATTGACTCCTCAATCTCAATCATTGGATCAACTTTACTTTATGAACTCGGCCATATTTAATGTAAATGGTTTGAACGATATCCGCATCACCCGATGTGGTTATACAGGAGAAGATGGCGTTGAAATTTCAGTCCCCTCATCCCAAGTGTCAGATCTAACTGAAGCTTTATTATCAAATGGACAACTTAAACTTGCTGGTCTAGGTGCTAGAGATTCGTTACGATTGGAAGCCGGTTTATGTCTGTATGGTAGCGATATTAATGCCCAGATCACGCCCATTGAAGCCGCCCTAGCATGGTTGGTGGCTAAACGTCGTCGTACGACAAAAGATTTCCCTGGTGCGGAAATTATTCTAAAACAGCTGAAAGAAGGCGTTTCAAAACGTCGTGTGGGCATCAAAATGTTAGGTACAAAACCACCGCCAGCTCGTTCGGGTATTACCATATGTAGCAATGAAGGTAAGGAAATTGGTAAGATAACTAGCGGTTGCCCAAGTCCTAGCATTGGTATCAATATTGCCATGGGCTATGTTGATGAGAAATTAAAGATTGCCGGTACACGAGTTCAACTTAAAGTACGCGACAAGTTATATGAGGCAGAAATCACAAAAATGCCATTTGTGAAGGCAAACTATTATAGTAAACCAAAATAATAATAATAAAAAGTTTTCAATTATGAAGACCTAAATTTTACCTTCTTAAGTGTGTTTTTTGTTCTCTCTTTTGTTTGCATGTTATTAATTACCTTGACAAACTTCATAACGGCTCGCACCTGTGTGGCATCAAACCGCACATGATGATGCAAACGGGCCAGAGGGGCCAATGCTTGCATAAGAAGGATACGTTGATTGAAACGCGGATGCATGGAGCACAAAACCAAAAATGCATTAAAAGCCTGCAACGAACGTGTATGGTCCGAAAACAAAAATTTTTTTTTCGTTATTTATACACACGAAAAGCATCCACCACGTTTGCTCACCTGTGAGTGTCCAATTAGCAAGACTTGACGCGGTTCTAGCAACGCACCCGATGCTACGGCCGCATCTCCCTCTTCCTCCTCCTCATCACCGCTAGCATCGGGAGTGGTGGGTGGTGGTGGCGGTGGTGGTGGTGGTGGTGGTTGTGGGTATAGAACTACGACTGGTTATCTCCGACATGTGGTCAATTATAGCGGCTAAATCATACGAGCCAAACTCATGAAAACTATAATTCCAAAATTCAGCCATGACATCGGTTAGCTCGAGGTGATGTCGTCCATATGGTGAAGAGCCTCGCAGATTTGCCAACCATACATCGTAATGCTGATGATATAACTGAAAGGCTGAGGCAAAAATTACGCAGGGTTGGGGTTGGGGGGAGTTGTTCTCTCTTTACCCAAACTTTTTCCTGGCCCCAGGCATACCCAACTAAGTGAAGACCCTAATAAACCGTGTACTAGAAGCACTGGTCTTGCACCTAAACGTGGCAAACGCTGCACTTGCAACTGATAGCCATCCTCAGTAGTCACATTGTGCAATTCATAGGTAACATTATGAGCCTCCAGCCAATCCAACTGAACGAAAGGATTGAATAGAAAAACAAAAGAAGGGGAAGGTGGAAGGGGTGAGGTAGGAAATTAAGGCTGAATGTGATACTAACCGTATTCCACTTGGTGTTGCCTTGGGCAATGGCAATGACAATGGCAATGATTATCCCACCTACACCTAACACACTCATTTTACCAAATTCAACTGCTTTCCGGTTGGGGTTACAGTCAATAGATGGCTCAATATTGTTGTTTTTTTTTTTTTGTTTATTTTTACTGGTGATCATCATCTTTACGCTTGAATGAGGCAAACACAACACTTAATGGCACAAAATTTTGCTCAATTTCACTTTTTTATTGGATTTAGATAAAGAGCTTTTGTTATAGGTTCATTGTTCGGATATATTTATTACACTTCAACTACCGATTGTTCACATACAGAAAAAGGGTTATAGTAGTTCCAACCGACAGAACGATAGTTCCACAAGAGAACGTAAAATGTAATTATAATTAAAGTCCCCCCCAATCAATTGATCGAGAGTCATAATTAGTTTTTTATGATATCATATACTAGTGTACAAAAAGAGTATGTAAGATGTCTGGTATTTTTTTGGAACTAGTTCTTAGCGATGGTATTTTCATGCACATCTCTTTTTATTTGTATGTTTAAAGAACTGAGAATTAACGCCACCTTCTTCCCCAAACTCTCAATTTCACATTAACGCAATTAAATAAAGCTTTACAATAAAGTGGATTAATATCATATCTGTGTTGGAATTTATATTCATATATAGTCCACGTACAGGACGAATCGAAATCCAAGTGCAATTCAAAAGTCTGGCCGGAGCTGCACTTACCACCTCCTCCTCTCTCTGCCTCTGCAGAAGCAAACCAAAGCAAACCAATTGCATATTTACTTATCGCCCAGGACGGAGATAACAATTGACTCAACTGGAGAACAGTTGGAACGAGAATATATATATAGAGACAGAAACCAAAAAAGAAAAAAAAATCCCCACGAACTTTATTAAAATGAAAAGGAGTCGAATCTGGCGCCAAAAGCAAAAATCCAAATTAAATGGGGGGATGCCGAAAATAAAAATTGAAAAGGAATGTTGTTGGAACGGTCTGCGGCAACAACAAAGGACAGTAACGCATACAGAGAGCATATGTCCAGGACAACTGCCCATTCCTCTTCTGGATGAGCATGTGTGTGCGTGTGTGTGCGTGTGTGTGTACGTGTTGTGCAGTCAACAGTATGCAAAAGTGCAGTCGATTAACGGAAGTGGCGGACAAAAAGAGAAAGGAAGTGGAGTGAAAGGCGACGAATCCCAATCCTTACCTATGCACAGGAGTGGTTCAATAGACCCCCTTTTCTAACTGATACAAATTTTCTTAATTAATATTAATATTGATTTACTCAACGATCATAAATCAATTCTATCCTGAGATCTTATAATCAAAATGTCTTGGTAAATATCCTTAGAATAAGATATAGTAAAGATTTCATAATTCTTTCTTATAGATGGCCGCCATAAATATTGCTTTTAATTCGTCCCTGTCTAAATGTGAATCGAGTGGGCTCTATCGTAGTATGCTGGCAATGGTGCAGAGTGGGGCGTGTCATGTCGGTATGCATATGCATTTTTATTAAATTTAATAAAGCTGCAATTAAACAATTTACTTTTTATTGCAGAGACAAAAATGGAAATTTGTTTTCATTGCGGTTTTTGTTTTTTTTTTTTTTTGTCTACATTCATTTTATATATTTATGAAAAATATTCACCAGACAACAGCAGTTTATACATCCCTCAAAAAGAAAAAAAAATGGATTTAGGTAGTTAAAACAAGTTTTTAACGTTTTAGCGGCCATTCAATTTGCAATTTAATTCTAGTTAAAATTATTATTTTTTGCTTGTAATTTTTTTCTGTTATAATTATTATGAAATCTGTGGAAAAGATTTGACAAATTGCAAAAGGAGTTTTTTCATCTCAACCTAATCGGGTTTTTACGTACGTATAATATATTTTACAGATTAATAATTTATTTCACATTAATATTATTAGAAAAAATAAATTATAAATCTTTTCTAATTATTGTCATTATTCTAACAACATTTTACCTATCGATGATTCCCACACAAAACTCAAGTTTTTTTTTTCGGTTTTTAGCAGAGCAAAGAAATGGAGCATAAAATAATTAAGGAGTTATTTAGTTAATGTTATCATTTATACATAAGTTATTTCAATAGTATGTACTGTAATGCTGATCAAAGAAATTTAAAAAATAAAAATAAATGTACATCATGACCAAGTCTATTAGATTCTCCCACAAAGAAATTCCTGTCTTTTGTGAGGACAAAAGACAACAACAATTCAAATGTCATTTCTAACCGAGAAATGAAATCATTAAGCGGCATTTACTGTCAACATAAATGGCACGCAAACATTTTGTTGGTCCTCCTTCAACCTTTTCCACCTCTGCAATATGAAAAGAAACCCCAAAAAAAAAAAAAAAAAAAAAAAAAAAAAAGAAGTTGCCGTGCAATTGACTTTGAAAGGCAAAAATAAACAAAAAAAAAAAAAAAGGAAAACGGGGAGTAAAAAGAAGAAATGAGGAAAAGAAGAAAAGCGTGCACGCTTCACCCGCTCACCCGCTTCACTCCCGCTCAATCGTCTATAGAATGAGGACGAGCACTCACTGCGCCGTTCACTCATTCATTCAGTTCGTCAATTACATTGATTTCGTGTGCGGTTTTGTTTGCATTTTTATGCCACCTGCCACCAAAACGGAAATTTCTCAAACTCACTGTGAGAGAGTCCTTCGAGTCCTCCTCGTCATCGTGCTTGCTATTGTCATTGTCACATTTTGATTTGTCTGTCTGTCATTTAATAACACAAAGTGTCTTTGGGTCTCACAAAATTTCTGTGCACTTGATTTCTTTACTCTTTCTTTTGCATCGATTATTGACGAATACATGAAAAAGATGTTACATAAGAGAATGAATTTCAATCATTAGAATGGAGATATAAAAAGATTTTATTCGGCAGTTTTGCGACATTTCTTTTCGAAAATAATTTTATAATTCTGAAGAGTAATCATATCTTACTTACAAGTAGTCTTAACTTACCAATAGCAATCTAGTTTCAATAATATAGTCCTAAGGTTCCCATAAATCAAGTAATGATCGATAAGTAAAGAGGTCCGAATTGCGATTTAGCAAAACTAACCTCGGAATTTAATGTATCTTAAATCAGATTAAAGATGTGAAAAAGATATGAAAAGTCTAATTGCATTGTATTTGACTTTTACACTCTGTTTAACAATATTACGATAACATGTAACTCGCTATAACTGGTTGAGAATTATAATTAAATGAAGCAGAAAAAGGAGCAATGCTCGCTATATCTAAATAAGAGTTATTTACCAATATTGTCAGCGAATTTGGATCGCACTCCTTTAACTAAATTTACTTCGAATGACTTTTAGTTCTACTTTTGTGTCAACATCCTAATAAACTAAGTGAATATTTTTGTGGTCAGTTACAGAATAAAAAATAAATAAATAATAAATAAATGAAATAAACCTAAATGATTGATAAATTCCAAGGGTATATGAACTTCGTGTTAGTATGCTTGTTGTACAGGACCTTCTTTTTATTATCTGTTATTATTTTCGACAATTTCCCGTGATTGACTTTGTCTTTTGCTTTGCCTTTTTCTATTATTTTCATTATTATTTTCAATATTATTTCTTATGTTTGCTTGCTTTGTTTTTGCTCTCCGTCTGCCCATTTGTTGTTTACTTCTCAATGGTATTTTGTTTACTTGACTTAATGATTTTTGCTCTATCAGACGTTTAGCATCGGGAACCTTTTTTTTTTATTGTTGATATTTGTGGCTTTATCGTTTATGACATAAACAAAAAATATAATATATCATAAGTATATAAAATGAAAGAGAAAAAAGAATATATATATATATATATCTACTAGTATGATGGCAATGAAGCGGATCGTAAAAAGTGTCATTAGAGTGGAATGGTTGAACGGTTCGATTTTATGGTAGAAAGGAGGAACAACAACAAAATGTAGCATTAAGAGTCGTCCAAGTCTATTCTCAGTGATTTCGAAATGCAAATTTAATAAAGTTTCTGCTTTTGTTTATAGATCAGATGTTTATTGAAATGAATCGACATTATGTTAGCCAACTTAATTTATAGTTTAAAACAATAAGAACAATTTATGGATCCAGTTTTAATTTATTCATTTCAAATTGTTACTTTAATTACATTAGATAACAATTGACAATTCAATCTATAGCTAATATAACCAGTGCACTCAAACTATATATTATAAAACTGTTCCCAAACTACATCAGACTCTTTTCTCTGTCTCTGTCTAACTTTTTCTTATCGAGAATTCTGGTTATGGAACCCGGATTGGCAGCAATTTTACTAACTAACCAAGTACTAATAAAGTAAAAAGATGTTATTAATTATTCCTGTTTGACTTTTACGATAAACATGTAAATTATTGGGCGGTTCTAAAAATATATATAGGTGTACATTGTGTGGAAATAAATTGAAGTAGACAATGCAATACAATATAATACTATTATTATCATGATCTCAGGTCCGCAACTAAGGTAAGACAAGACAATGGGACGCCAAACTTTTCTAATTAATTAATTAAAATCATATACATATATTTTTTTTAATTTATAAGATTTATTTTTTTTAATCTACTTGTGCAGAGAATGAATGTCAATGTGTTCTTAGTATGTGACTTCAATTCCAAATCTACCAACAGAAATGATATCATAATGAAATCTCTCCAATTGCAGAAAAAAATTCTCATCACAAAAAAAAAACAACTCACAAACTGAGAATATAAGTAATTAAAAATGTGATTACGATTACATTTGCTATTATGCCTAGCGCGTGTGAGTTGGCTTTATGTGTTTTTAATTACCAAGATTATCTAACTTGACTTTTTATACATACATATATATACATATACGTATATATACATCTATATAAAGATGTATGTTTGTGCGTACTTTTTATGGACAATTTTTGTCTTCATCATGACGACTATCATTTTTTGGTCTGTTTCGATTGTTTTTAGCCAAGATAAATTTTCATTTTTCTAGAGCGTTCATAAATATTTTAATTAAAAATTCGACTTTTTGTGTTGTTCTAAGTGAAAAGTTTACCCGTTTTTCCTTGCCAGTTTTTTTTTTTTTTGCACAACGTCATCAGAAACGCATCACAAACACGGAAAAATGCAAAAAAAAAAAAAAAAAAAAAAAAAAAAGGGAAAGAAAAATAATAAGAGTAGGAGAAAAACTTTTTGGCTTAAGTTCAGCGAAAGTTTGAGAGAAATTTAACTAATTCCATTATGCAGGCAAAACAGGAAGAAAAGCAACAAAAAAAAAAAAAAAACACCAGCATTTGGAAAATGTTAAACAAAAATGTGAAAACTTTGCCCTTGTTGAATGTGAATTTCTGTCTATAGTTGCCTTTAATTTGGCTAGGCAAAAATATGTATTTCGCTGTCGTTCGTTGTGTTTATTTAAAAGGCGAACATAATTCGACAACCTTTCGACAGCTTTACCTTGCTGCACAGTGGGTTTTTTTTTTGAATTATTAAATTCTATTTTTACAGATTATGAAATATATATGTACGTATTAGTGATACAGATGAAAATGGAAACTTACTCTATTAAAGAAGGTATGATAATGTTCTAAATTTAAATACATCTCAATAAATAAACAACGGAAATCTTTGAAATTAAACTAACATTGTGAAAAGAATTTTCCACTGTGCCTAATTTACTGGCCTAAGAATCTGAAAGAAGTGGGTCCAGTCCCTTTTCGGCTAATGGCTCAAAAAGTAAAGTTTCTCTTCCGTGTTTTTTTTTTTTGGTCTTTTGATAATGTTGAGCTTAAGTGATGGACGTCAAATTGTTTGCAAACTTTCAGTTAAAGTCTGCTAATTTTTGCAAAAATATTTGCGACCTGATTTCTTCAAGTGTACTTGCTGCTTAGAGTTCTTTGATTAGCCAGCATGTTTGCACATATTAACTTGGCTTATTTATTAAACACGTTTGCGTTTGGGTTTTTTTCCGTTCATTTTTTTCTTGTTCTTTTTTTTGTGCTCTCTACAGGATGTGCTCTTGGTCAGCTTCTGGCCACAGTCTGGGGCATATGGCTGACTGAATACGCCACCAGCAGCAGCACAACCCTCTTGCCCGCCATTTGGTTGGTTGGATGTTTGTGGCCTCAATAAATCAACTGGAATTAAGTCATCAATAATGGAAGAGACATAAAGCAGGCAACCGAGAGAGCAAAGTTGCTTGAATGTTTTGTAAAGCAAATGTGTGTAAAGCAGAAAACGAGTGGAGGAAGGTGGAAGGGCAGTTGGACCGACCTGAACCTGAAGGATAAAGAGAAAAAAAAAAGAGAGATGGACCAATAAAGTAGTTGGAACTGGAGTCAGAGCCATATGTCAAGACCATTAAAGAAATGCAAATTGTTGTGGCCATATACAAGTTCAATATGTTTTTACACGATGGATGACAAGTTAACTGAAAGCAGAAATAGCAACAATTAATTAGAGTGAAAAAATTTTATGTTAGATATGTTAAAATCTTAATCTTTTAAAGAAGGAAAAATATGGCAAAAATATGAACTAATTAATAGGAACAAGTTAAGTCTTAAGGAAAGATATATAAGGCCGTATATTGGATGGGTATATTGAAAACAAATTACTGTTTAGGTTATTTACAATTTGTTCTTGAACTGTAAGTTGAATCTAGATCTTTTTTTACTATCATTTCCAATAATCAAAAGGGATTAAAAGATATGTAGAAATTTCCGATGTTACCTTATCTAATCTCAATTCTGCAGATCAGATAACCAAGATATGGTACTTTCGATTTCTGGTTTTTATTAACCATTATTTTATTAAAACTCTTATTCTGGGACTTATTAGTTTACAGTTTTTTAATTAATTGAAACTTGAACTTGAAGTAAATCCCTTTTTGGTATATTTAAGCAGTTAAAACTGTTAAAGCTGTGCATTTTATTCAGATCAATACAAAAGTTGGACTTCTATTTTAACTCTTTCTCCTCTTTTTGTTGTTTTCTTTTTTTCAATCACAACCCCCTTTTCCATTGAGATCTCTTATGTCCTTTTTGTTATTGAGATAAAAGGAATGCTATAGAAAATAATATGGCAACTGTTAATGAAGTTAGCCAAAGCTGTGTCTATATGTCCCTATACCGTTATCCATTCTCTCTCTCTGACTCGCTGCACCCTCTGACCTGTTCGTATCCTGTCAATGCATTCAATTCAATTCATTGATCAATGGCAAACCAAATGAAAAACGAGCACATGAGATACATTTGCATGAGACTTGCAAAAATGTTGCAGCAGCAACAGTAACTCAAACTCGATTTGTTCATGGTAATTAAAATTTAATCATTGGACATTAGTCTATACACTCACACACACACTCAATAGCTAAACTGAAATGTGTGTGTCTATCTATGTATATTCTGATTGCTCCGAGTGATGCTGGCAAAGGGTTAAGCCAGGAGGTGGTGGTCACATTTGTATTGCATACTTTCAGGCATGTAAATGGCACTCGTATCGCATGGATAAATGCTTGATTTTAGCTTTGCTTTTGCACCTGTTTCAAATATGCATGTATGTGTGTGTGTGTGTGTGTGTGTGTAAGCGTGTTTGTGTTTTTCATTCCGTTTCATGTTTGTGTTACCCAGGTTACCCAGGTATTTAAGTCGGTATTTTTTCTTTTTTTTATATATATAGCCAATACATTCGCTGCTAATGACATGCAATTAATTTTGGGGCTTTTAATGCAAATTGAACAGAGCATATATAAATGCGGTTTATTGGAATGATTTGATTCTCTATATGATATAAGATATAACCATTAATTAAGCTGCTTAAGCCGCATGCAAATTGTTCAATGTTAGAGGTGGAAACTATTCGATATTTTCGAAAAATATCAAAAATCGGAAAATCGGCTAACCTCAACCGCGGTAAAATTTTTCATTTGGGTATTAAGTTGAATAATGTGGAAGGTTTTTGTGTGAAAAGGTAAATTTGGTGCACATACCAATACAATTATATTAGATGTGTGTTTAGTAGCCATGTGATATAACTAACCGATTGCATAATTATTATTTTAAGAAATCATTAAACGTAAGAAGCATTGGCATTAAGATATAGTCAAATGGTTAGGGTAAAACTCGGTAGGGATTTTTATGTACATATATACCAAACTTATATATACCAAATTTTGTTAGAATGTTTTTTAAAAGTTATTAATGTCAAACTATATCCTTAGTCGATCTTTCGTATGGCAGCTATTTATTTATAGATTACCGAATGTGGTCACAGTGGGGAGAGGAATTTGGATAGGTAGTAGAGGCCTAGGTCTTCTACATTCATTTATTTAATCACTCCCCCATCCGATTGACAGTATTTACTAATACATAAAGAAATCCAAAATTCAAATATTCACTCATTTACTTACATCGAACATCTCATAAGCCCTCTAATACATACATAGGTACTATCCTGCGAATTACTAAATTTAATCAGAATATTAAACTCAGAAACTTAAACCATTTTCTCGAACAATATAGTAATATAGTTATTAGAAAATTATTATTTTAGAATTCAATCCAAACAAACGGACCAAATCTTTTATGATATATCAAAAACCTTACTATTTGACCATGAATGGCCTTAATGGCCGATAGTTTTGATTGAATCTTTATTGAATCTAGAAATCTCAAAGAGAGACTATTCTAATTTACAAATTATTAATACGATTAATTTTCTTATTCCCAATTATAACATTATAGTATTTCGACATTTGTTCAAAAATTGCTATGAGTAGGCCTTGCTTGAAAGTAAAGTCTTTATTTTCTCACATCTGTTCATATACATTTTAAGCGTTACTCGTGCTACAACATTTTATGATTTTCTATACAGTTTTTTTTTCGATCTTTTTAAAAGCTTAAGCAAAATTTCTCTTTATATATATCTCTCGGAGAAAAGGTAGGTTTGAAGACCTCTCTATAGCCATGGCCAAGGGAGGTGTGCGTCAGTGGCTGCAACAGTTTTCTGCAATTGGCCGAGCAATGAAATGGAATGAAAGTATTAAAAAAACAACTTGCAAAGCTCTTACAAGGGTAGATAACGAATATATATATGGTATATATACATATATATTCTCTCTATAATTATTGCATTTTTAGGCAAAAGAAAACTCAAATGCACTAATGAAATTGGAATCTTCTTCAACCCCCACTGCCCAAATCAAGGATAATGTAAAACGAAATGCTGATATGCCAGCTGAGGATTTGACCGGGTCCCATCAGATGCATTTACCTCGCATGGGCAAAGACAAAGGTCGTCGGGGTGTCTTTAGACAGCTTAATAAGAAAAGATACGATAATTGATCCACTGATTCAAAAATTTCCTGGCGAAATCCTGTGTAATTAGTGTGATTTTTTCGAAGATGGAAGGCGTTTATTTTAGTATGTTATGCAATATGTATAGTGAAAGAAATGTGCAGTAATTGTATTCTCAGATAAATTTTAAATGATTTTCTAAATTTGTGTATCTGAGTTTTATTCTTTGATTGATTTGGTGTATCGCGGACCCTTGAATTAATATTTCTTTTAATAAATGGAAAAACGGGAAAAAATAAGTTTCATATATACATGGCTTAATATTCTTATCTGATGTGTGTGCATATCGTGTATATACAAGGACATAAAAACTATTTTGTATTATATTCACAAGTTTCTGCTCATCAGATAAATCAAGATATTTTTGTACTACATCCGATTGTTGAATGGACATTGGAGGATGGACAATCGGACAATCGGGGGAAATTGCGCTTTTTCAGCTCTCTTTGCTTACGACAAAGACGGCTATCAAAAAGAAATTTTCCTACTTCCATGCTCTTATTTAAAGAGACTAAACAACAGTGTATTAAAATTTTAATAAAAAAATTTTAAGTAAAAGGAACCCCTTTCTATTAACTAGGTATTTTAAAAGTTTTTTTTTTTTTGGTTTGGATTATACCTAAGCCTAAGATCGACCTCACCCAAATTTATGTAAACATTTTCAACTTTTATCTAGCAATAAAGTCAACACATTGTGCCTTTTGGCCTATATGTAGGGAATGGAGGAGGATGTAACTCTTTTTCTCTTAGTGTGAGATAGACCCAATGGATGATGGAGATAGAGTGAGATATGGAAGGTCCTGTCATTGACAGTAAAATGGCCTGGGAATGGCAATTAACTTTATAACATTTGCATTGGCCCGGCTATGTGGCAATTGTCCTTTATACAAGAGTCCTGCTGTTAGTCCCCTTGTGATTGTTCCTGTTTCTGTTGTTATTGTCGCTGTTGTTGTTGTTATTCTTGTTGTTGTTATTGTTGATGCTGTTATTGTTGTTGTTCATGTGTAATGCAAGACAAGTTGATTAATTGGAAATTGCGGTTAATGGCTGTTGGTCAGATGATCAGATGCAAAAATCACATAAAACTTTGTCCCACACAGTGAAAGTCTAGACGACTTTTAATTAGAGACAACTAAGTTCGTATAGATAGAAAGAGACAGACAGAAAGTTAAAGAGAGAGAGAGAGGGCGAGAGAGGAAGAAGAAAAAAACGAGTGAGCCTAACCAACATATGCAAAAAGTTTTTCTTCCTTTGGTTATTGAAAAATGTTTTTCCTGCCTTGCAAGAAAAGTTGACAGATTTTTGCAGCGGAAAATTAACAAGTTCCGTGTTAAAAATAAAAATGTTGAAATAAATATGTATATATGTATATATATATATATATATATATAAAAACAAACTTTATCCTGCGGCAAATCGAGTTAAGAAGTCCGTAAAGTATGCAATGCTAAAAATGTGCTAAAAACTATGTGTACACGAAACGATGACGGGCCAGCCCAAAAGGAAGCCAGAAGCAAGAAATAGAGGATGAAGGAAGAAGAAGAAGAAAAGGAAGGAGCCCGTGTTGCGAATTCGAGGCCAGCAGCTGCAAGTGCGGAAACTTAAAAAGTCCTAGACGTCGTCATAGTCATCGTCGTCGTCGTCGTTGGCGACAGTTTTTGTTGCTGACGACAAACACGAGTTCCTGTTTAAGGATCTACACACACACACACACACACACATACTTCCCTACCCCTTACCGCATCCAACAGCCTACAAACAGACGTTTTGTTGAAAATTAACTTTTACTGATGAAAACTTCCAGTTGTTTGCCCATCCAGACGCATATACATATTTTTCCTATTGTGGGAGACAGAGAAAGGGGTGAAAGGGAGGGGGGTCGGTGGTTGTATCTGATTTTTTTTTTCTGTGGTAAAAGAATATTTCTTTAGGAAATGTTTATTGAGCTCTGATGTCACTAATTCGTTTTAATTGTTAAAAAAAATGAGCAAAGTTCAAATGAGGAAAACTTTGGCAAATTCCACTAGCAACTGAAAAGATCTCAGGGATCGTTCTATCAGCAATTTCCCCTCTCTCTCTCTCTCTCTCTCTCTCCTTTATCTCATAACAAATTTTCTCAGATCTACTAGTAAAGTTAACACAGATCAATAATAATATTTAGTGAGTAGGCGCTGCTTTATGTTCTGTTCCATTTCATAAATTGAACTTTTAGTTATTTCAAACAATTCGTACGATACATACAAAATTTTATTATATTTTTTAATATAAAAAGTGAATCAAAATTTTTCAAGTTTTATACTAATTGAACAAGTACATACATTTATTAGCTATGGCCAAAGGAGGTGTACGTCAATGGCTAAAACAGATATTCACGATTGGTAGTATGTTTAACCGGAACGAAGGGATCAAAGAGACGGCAGCTAGTAAAGCATTACAATTGGTAAGTGCAATCAATATCGTGTATACATATATAGTATCTACTAAATATTTTATTTTCAGGTGAAATCGGCTTCATTGATACCCCCTATACCACCAACAACAACTGTGAGAAGAATAAAGTTGATGCTGTTGTAGAATCATCCAAAATAACCGAGGAGCAAGTTAAAACAACACCGGATGATGTAATATTTTTGCCTGAAAATTTGAGAAAACCGGGTTTATTTGCATCGGGCGAAAGCAACACCTTTGGAACATCCGCATTTATTAACGGTGTTATATTACCACAAACAACAAGCAAATCAGACAGCGATGTGACTAAACAAAACCCAAAAGAGGAAGTAAAATCTGGTTCTAAAATCCCCCCAAAGATTGCCCCCAATTCCAGTTACAATCCCTCGCGTATGCATGCTACATATAAAAAAATTCCCCGAATAAGCGAAAATAATTTCAATCGCACATTCTTTTATAAGCGATTTAATGTTAAGAAATAGTAGTCGTCAAAGTAATCTTTATTTCATTTTCCTCCTTTAATCACGATTTAATGCTCTCAAATTTTTTTAAATTTTTTTTTTTTATTTCGAATAAAAATTTTAATTGGTGCACTAAATCGAAAGAGTGAGAGTATCCGCTATTCGTCAGTTATTTGCCAAGCCTCATGGCTTTTCACAGCATTTCTTTTTTAAATTCTTTAACCTTGAGCCTTAAGCCTTGGTCTTGGTCTTGGTCTTTGCATTGCTTTTCTTTTATCTGCATGTCTCTCTGTTTGATAAATGTTTATTTATACGAATGAAAAGGCACACACTCTCCGAGTATAAGCACAGAAGGAAGGAAATATGCTACCATGTTTAATGCCTTGATATATGTATTATGGTGGGGAAGGGGGACGCACAACAGTGCGTATGAGTAATAATGCGTCAATAGATTTATGGTAAATGGCTGCAAAACCGAAAACCTAAACCCAGTCCAAGTTTGGACCCAGACTCCGATTCGTTTGTTTGCGCTTATGTCTCTGTATAAAAATGCATATAAATTTTATAGCAAAATTAGCTCATTTGTCTTGTTTTTATATGCCCCGATGAAAACAACAAATTCCTCTTTCCCTCGACTCTTCTCCCCTACTGTACGCTTTAACCTTTTACTCGTCCTAAGCCTTATTTGGGGTTAAAATATTTGAACTTTTGCGGTTGAATTGATGAAGGGTCTTGGTCATCATTTGGCCTCTGCCTTCTTCTAGGTGTTAAGCTTATTTTTTTTGTTTTTTGTTTTTTTTATCCATTCTGTTGTAAGATTTTCCATAATTGGTTCGTTCCTTTTTTTTTTATTCTTTAGCCAAGCAGTGGCAGCTGATCCCAAAATCATGAAGTGAATTTAAATGGTTTGATTAAAGCTTAAAAATGTTGATTGGATTCAATATATGTATATATGTTTGATTTCGATTGGTATAGAATTTTTAATGTCAAACAAGAGGAAGAAAATAAATGTGCACGCATAAAAAAGGATTAAATTTTGATTATTTTATTAGAAAATTTGTCCATGAGTTTTGAATTTAAAATTATTTATTTTGATTAGGCATAATACAATGCCAGAAATATTTCATTTGAATTCTCTTTTACTATATATATAGGCATATGCATTTAAATTATTTAAAATGTTATGGATAAGCTTAGATAGGTTTGAGATAGGATCAATAGAAAATAAACTTGCAAATTTCTAATCATATTTAAACACTTTCGAATACAACTATAAAAACATATTTGTTTCAAATTCTTGTTGATTAGACGGTATAATATAATGTAAAGATGGATAATAATATGTATAATGTTTATTTATCTGAGTTGATCAAATAAAAGGCTTTAATGATAAATATAAAAATGTCATTGGACTTTAAATTCAACTGAATTGGAAGACTGCGACATTTTATTCGACTTTCTATTCAACTTTGTTCTTCGATTCTTTTCACATATATTTTTAGTAAACTATTTAAAACACAACTTTTTTTTATTAATACACTGGATTTGCATTTAATCATTGCCAATTATTTAGTTTGCCACAAAGTCTTATCATTTTCCATGTGAGAAATTTATATGAGAATTAATACAAAATTTCCACTTATGTACGTAGTTTGCTTTAGCCTAATTTAAAGTTTTGACTTGAAATCAAGTCAAGTAGTTAGTTAGTTGGTTAGTTAGTAAGTTAGTTAGTGAACTATTCCTTCTCGTTTCCCTTCCTTCCATTAACTCTGTACATGTGCATATGTATATGTATGTATGCCTGGTGTAGCGTGACTTGGAATTTATGAACTGCATATCGCCATGTACTCATGGTTCCATTGTAAAGATTAATTGCCACAGCTCTTCTCCACTTTTCTCTGCTGTTATGTTCTGTTTTATTCGGTTCTACTCATTCATTCGTTCATTCGTTCGTTCGGTTTTTAGCTCTTGGCTTGTTGTTATCATTCAACAGCCAGGCCATGTTAAGAGCACCCACCCACCCACAGATTTCCTACTACATACTTTTTGTTTTTTTTCTTATTGTTTTGTGTTTTAGAAATGACATCGACATACTGAAGAGTTATGAGTCAACTACAGAGACTCTCACACTCTCATGTTAAGGCTAAAGCCCGAAGGATGGGAGGGAATAGAGAAAAAATCGACACAGAAAATGTAATTGATAAGAGAACAAAGTGGAGTAGAGGAGAAAATGGACTAATATTTTACCAGGATTTTAATAGCTTTCACTGTGTTTCTCTGCAGGCAAATGTGGTGACAATCCTTTAGTTTCAAGTATCTGCAAAACTTCGATCTGAGCACCATATGTATGTATGAACTTTTCCATTCAAGATTCTCATTTTTGTTTTCACAGATTCATTTCTGCATTTCATTGATTGTTGTTTGCAAGGTTTGAAATTGTTTGTTTCGTTTAACAGTGATTACCTCTATTATCCGTGATGGCAAAATTTTTTCTATTTACTTCAACTACAATAAACATGAAAACGGGGAATTCACTTGTTATACAACTTTTTTAAAGGAGTTGTCATCTTTTTTGACTCATGTTTTTAGTAGAAAATTTAATGTATACATACATTAGTTAATAACTAGGTATAAACTTCTTAAATTAATGTTTACCTGTGAAAATAATAAGAATATCAAAAACTGTATAATCAATTCTGGTTCCGATTAACCAAAACCATAACGGATCTGGTTATCATACATACATTGTTACCGCGTAAGCTTATTAGAAACCCTCGCGGCAAGCTGGCCTCTGTTAATAGAACAGCTGATCTGATGACTTGAAGTTTGTATAACAGCGAATTGCAAAAAGAACCGTTTACCAATGAAGCTGTAAAGTGGCCTGTGAGACGAATTCGACATACAGTCAGTCGTTGCTAAGCAGCGGAGTTTGGCACACGTTTTTTTAATATTACATTACATCATTATTACTTATTCACAAAGACCTTTATTATAAATTAATCTAAATAGTTTAAAATCTAATTTTACTTAAATCTAAAATATATTGAATTTATTAAGTGAAAAGTTTGTACTCAAAAAATGCGAAAAGACGAGACTGAATTTATATAATTAGATAATTTTAAAAAATATTTCAAAAACCAATTTGGTTTTTTTTCAAGTCAATGAAAGAAATCCATCATTTTTTCTATCAAACTAAATTTAAATTTTTATTTAATTTTTTTCCAATTATCTTTAATGAGTATAATTAAGCACAGTTCCTTGATCTAATTGAGGCAAATCAAATTAATAATATTTTGAATTAATATTTTTTTTTTACAAAACTTTTCGTTTTCAGCGGCGGCAAAAGTTGAAAAATGTATAAAAACTATAAACAACAAATATTATACATACTTGTTAATACTCAGCCAATTAAAGGCAGTCATAATCCCTGACCAGACCAACTTTTTCTTATCATCATTATTACCACCGGCTTCATTATCGTGGGTTACATTCATTAAAAATCAAACAAAAACTTTTAGTATGATCAATTGTAGAATTTATCAAGTATTTTAATTGGTTCTTTTTTTTTTTTTGTTATTGATTTCAAAAAGGCAAAAATCCAATTGCCGATAGAGTAGACTGACTGAGTGACTGACTGATTTCCTGAACGAAAGTTTTATGAATGGGAAGTACTTGAAGTACTTTTTATGCCGTTGCCGTAGTTTTGTTTTTATTTTTCTTTTCCTTTTTTTTTTTTGGCTCATGGGAAGTCATAGAGCGACTGGTCTATGTTTATTGTTAATAAATGTATGGCATAATAACATAATTTTGTACTTTTCTTATAGTTAAGCTTATCAGCTAAATGACTAACTTTATGCCTTTCCCCTCTAGTAATTAAAACATAATTTCGATAGATAAGATAATTTTTAGTATAAAATGGGACGCAAATTGTCTAACTTTCTTCAGTCTTATTCATCAGCTGATCAGATAATCATTATAATGGATCGTTCAAAAGTGTTCATTCTTTTAACTTTATTTTCAATTGGAAATTTAGTTTTGGCAAGAAATGGCTGTCCCTCGGGATTTTCAAGACTTGATGATAAATGTTATTATATCTCACGGAATAAGGTATGAATACAAACATCTATACATACATACATAGATAAATTTTAGATAACTAAAACTTTGCTTTTTTGGGAGAATTGGTTTAATGCCGAACGCTTTTGCCGCAATTTGAATTCCGTTTTATTTGCCTTTGATAGTGAGAGAGATCAAAATTTATTAACTGGAAATTTGCAAGTTTTGGGTATACCATTTGAGCAAGGATATTTGGATTCTATGTGGACTGGCATCACCTCATTGGGTACAACAAATCAAACAACATTCGTTTTGCATCATAATGGCCAAGAATTGAAATATGCCAAATGGTGTCCGAATGAACCAAAAAATGTTAACAATTTGAATTGTGTTGGTTATGCAAAAATCGATAATATTTTTGGATATCATAATATTGAATGTGATCTATATAATTTTCCGTTTGCATGTGAAACAAGGCCAGTGACAACTGAAGATTATTTGTGCTTGAAAAAGGAAATGTTTGTCGAAACAAAATTGAATGTGGTAACATAGTTTCATATAGAAGAAAAAAAAACATCATCCATTTCGATTCAAGTTTTCAATTGAAATCGGTTCGAAGTTAAAATAAATTAATTTATGAAAATTATAATTAATAAATTTCCAAAAGTTATATACTTTGGGTTGAGGTAATAAATTGGTATAGGGTTCCTTGTTGATATTCATGTTGTTATTTAGGTCAATTCCGTTTATGGATAAGTATTTTATATTAATTTAAATATATGAATTTAAAAAATTATTGTAAATTATTAACACAAAAGTTCTCAATTGTTATTACGAAATAATAAATAAAAAAAATAATAAAATATTTATTTAATATAGAATTGGAGAAATTTATATATTTTTCACAAACTAAGCAAACACCTTAAAACTAAGTACCGCAATAATGAATGAATCAAATGTCACTTATTTCCGTCAATAAAATAAATTAATATATTTCAAAAAGTACCAAAGCTCAAGCGATAATGTAATCGATTGCAGGTCAAATAGATAATGATATTGATTCACTTCCATTAAGACTGCAAGTCATGGAAGAAGAAACCATGATTCAGTTATCGATTTATTTTATCAATTTTGAAAATTATTATTTACAATGTAATAAATTAATGTATTTACTTACCTGATAATAATAAATTCATGAAGAATATGCATTTGATTCATTGACTGAAAATATAAATATACATAAATATTATTTAATTTAATAAATTACACAATAGTTTTTATAACACTTAAAAATTTTGAAAAAAAAAAAAAAAAATGTAAGTCACCTTTTAGTTATACAAATTATTTAGTTACACAAATTGGTTAATAGTTGTACTACATATTTAATTCTTTATAAATTAACAGAATAGAAAAAGAATTAACAAGTAGTTGTTTATATATATTAATTATTTTCAAACTTCTGTGGGAACGAGAAAAGAGAGAAAATACAACAATAATTATTAATAATCAAAAGTTAATAAACAGTTTGTAAGACTATTTCAATTCTAATCGTTTTTTATGTTCAATAAACTAACGCATTTTATTGCTAAGGAAGTGGAAGCTAGTCACAGTAAAAAATGTTTATGCCCACAAGCAAAAAGCCGTCCACTTTTGTTTTTCTTTTGTTTAAATTTATGGCATTTATCAAAGTCGTTAAGCGAATTGGCAACAAAATAATTTCGAAATTAAAAGGCTTTAAAAATGGAAAAATAAACATTAGCAACAATTGGAAATAACAAACAATCATATTTTCCAAAGAAAAATTATATATTCCTTTTGGATTTGGATAAGTGAAAATTTATTAATTAAAATGAAACGCAAACTAACACCTCCAAATATCATCCAGAATATATAAAAAATGACGTGGGCCTAATCGAGACCCCGAAGGATTAGCGTGTCTGCCAACAACAACGATAAGGAACTTTATTTAAGGACAATCAATCAAAATGCAGAGCCCAGAGGGAAAAGCTTTCTTTCGCTTCCCATATGTGAGTATGCAAAAAATTTTAATGCCTTTAATTAAAATGAGTGAGCGAGACGGTGTGGGAGGAAAACTAAAAGTTTTTGAAGCTAATTAAATTGCAAAATAAACTATTCGACCTTTTAGATGATGGCATCGACTTGGAGGTACTCTTCTCTATCTGTATGCGTATCTCTATCTCTATCTCTATCTCTATCTCTATCTCTATCTCTATCTCTATCTCTATCTCTATCTCTATCTCTATCTCTATCTCTATCTCTATCTCTATCTCTATCTCTATCTCTATCTCTATCTCTATCTCTATCTCTATCTCTATCTCTATCTCTATCTCTATCTCTATCTCTATCTCTATCTCTATCTCTATCTCTATCTCTACCTCTATCTCTATCTCTATCTCTATCTCTATCTCTATCTCTATCTCTATCTCTATCTCTATCTCTATCTCTATCTCTATCTCTATCTCTATCTCTATCTCTATCTCTATCTCTATCTCTATCTCTATCTCTATCTCTATCTCTATCTCTATCTCTATCTCTATCTCTATCTCTATCTCTATCTCTATCTCTATCTCTATCTCTATCTCTATCTCTATCTCTATCTCTATCTCTATCTCTATCTCTATTCCTATCTGTACTTTATCGATTTCTCCATCAATACATCCCTTCTCTATCTCTTCATTTCTTTATCTATATCTCTATTTACCTATATGATAAATATAGGAAAGTAACCTATTTGCAATTATAATATACCCATTTATGCCAAAAAAGTGCTGGGTATGCAAAAGTAAAAATAGTTTATTTTAAGAACAAATTCCACTCATGTTTTCTGCCTTTTTCGGTGTAAATGAGCTCAAATTTGTTAAACAAACAAGAACGGAGAAAGGCAGAAAGTTGAGCTGCTTACACTGGGAGAAAGTTTCCGGTGCATTTTGTTAAAATTCACTTGTACTATGCATGCAAATCTCTGTAGTAAAACCAAGAAAAAAAATATACAAAAAAAAAACAAAATTGCAAAATTAGATATGCGCATATGTTTAAACCAAAAAAGAGGGAAAGGCGAGTGCGGGTTGGGGAGCGTTTGGGGTAATAACAAAAAATACGAACAAAATAAACGAATAAACGAAACAACCTACAAGGAAGGATACAAGGCAACATCTTTACCTCATGCTCCAAGGACTAAAACTAAACTGAAAACCAACAAACTGAAACGCTTCTAGCCGGAAACGGAAGTGCAAGAAGCTGCACAAGACACGCTGCCAAGTAGTTGCCCCACCAGATGAGCAGAGAAGAAGCAGAAGATGAATCCTTCGAGGTGCTGCCAGCTACTGCTTGTGCCTAGAAGTCAAGTAGAGAGCGAACAAGGCGAACAAGACGAACAAGGCGTACAAGGAGCAAGGACCAAGGCAGCACCAGCTAATGCAAACCCTCAAGCATCCTTCAGATGCAAAGTAAATGCAAAACCACAGCAAATTATGTTGAGATGGCGAAAAACCAAGAAGACCCATCCCTGTGAAGAGTAGAGGGGGTAGAGAGAGAGAGAGAGGGAGTAGAGATGTTAGAACCAAGCCGACCGCATCAGCTCAAGTGATTTTACTTGAGTGGTAGCTGTTGTTGTTGTTGTTTTTGCTGCTGCTGAAGCTGCTTCTCCTGTTCCTTGTGAGGCTTGAGCAGGTGTCTGCTTAACCGTTATGTTTAGTTGCTGGCAATTTGTTCCTTTCTTGCCCAAGGAAACTAGCTTTACTCTTTTCTTTTTTTTTAAGGTTGTAGTTGGTAGGTGGGTGGGGTGGTAGTTGGTACAGTGCACAACAAAGTTTTTTTTTTAAATAATAAATAATATTAGTTAGACTAGTTTCGAAAGTCAGATAAATGTAAGAAAGTTAATTCAATTTATAGGCAAATTTCGTTAATTTTATTATCAAAGCGAAGTAATAGCGGAATCTGTTAATCTTTTTTTCTAAAACACGTATATTTACGAACTAGTTCATAATTTATATAGCGTTATTTTTTTAATTTCAGAACTAGTTCACCTTTCTCTCTTTGAACATCTTCAGAATTGCCTGATTTTGTAACCAATTTATATTTTTAGAACTTTGAAAATATGAGCAATATTTATAAAGGTGCAAACCATTTAAAATTTATGAACTAGTTCATCATTCCTTAGTAACATAAATTTTTGGCATTTACAATCAAATTTCTGAATCATATATTGGATGCAATTTTCAAATTAGTCCGACTAGTTAGTATAATACATATATACCTTATAAAACTTTAAACAACAAATTCAACACATTTTCATTGGCGTAACTAGTTCTCTTTTCGTACAGCTGATTTTTATAAACTGGTTCTTCTTCATTATTATTTACTCAAATTACATACATTACATTAATATTCATCTCAAATTAATTTCGTTACACTTCAATTTTTTGCCGACTAGTGTAAAAAGGTGTGGGGTTGGAAAAAGGAAAAAAAAATATTAAATTTTAGTTGCCAACTGAAAAACTGAAGTTTATTAACAGCAGAGTGAAAAAAATTTCTCCTTGCTCACACTCACACACGCTTCTTCTTTTCTTGGCTCTCATTTTAGAGCTCATCATGATGGAGTAACGTATACCGATGCTTCGAGGGTCCCAAATTCTTGAAAGAGGATAAAGTAGGAGGCAATGTTGTTGGATTTCCCAGTGGTTTGATTATTCATCTCGGTGTTGTCATTCATTTGAAATTTCTCTTGCAAATGCTCAGCACTAAATTTATGCAAAAACTGTTTCAATTTTCCCGGTATATACATATCCTTAAATTGTCCAAATGGATACATATATTTTAAGGAATCAATGGCTATAATTGGTAAATCTTTTAAAGATTTTCCCATATGATGGATAGAATGTTCAAATTTGAGACCATCAGCCGTAATAAAATTGAATTGTCCACGAAATTCCGTTAATTGCATTTCAACAATTGCCTTGAAATCCTTCACGAAAGTGATATCATTAGGTAAATGGAGTAGCATTAAGATGGGTAAATTCTGTTCTATCAATTCTTCCACATTATTGAAATCAACTTCTCGAACTAGAGGGACACATTTTGAATTTACCCATGGCTCAACTAGATGTGGAATTGATGGACTATCTTCATAGATCTCATCCTGACCATGGGTACGATAGACATCGGGACGAAAAATTAAACCTGGTAAAGTACGGGGAAACATTGGATTCTCTATATCGCTACCGACACGCATATAGAAATCACAATCGTTCTTAAAACGTTCTGCTAGATTTTGAAAAATTTGATATGCCGGCTGCTCATCACGACTATTAAAATATCCAATAATGGCTCTACGTTTCGTATCTAAACCACTCAGTTCATCAGGATGATGAATTTCTGTTATCGGTGAACGCAACTGAGATTTAACATAATGTACTATAGCGTCACTTGATCTCTTGCCACGATACTCTACCCGCATGTCTTGACCACGATAAAAAAGTCGCATTGTTGGAAATTTACGTATTTTATAAAGATCGGCCAATTGAATTTCCTTTACACAATTCACACGTCCCATTTGAATCCGATTAGATTTTCCCTCCATCTCTGTGGCCAATTGATTGGCAGCCTGTTCAAAAATTGGTGTCAGCAGTACACTAAATGGACACCAATCCGCATAAAAATTGAGAAAAACCACTTCATTTTCAGATAATGTTAAATTGATATTCTCCAATGTTATTTGCAAAACATTATTTGATGTTGGAATTTGATTTAGATTATCAACCATTTCATTGCAATTGTTTAATTTTATTAGGTATAAAACCAGGTATAGCAAATTGTGTAAAAATTGTGAAAACATTATATTTTTGTTTCTCTGTGTGTGTTCTCATTAAATTTTGACATAGACATATATTTCCATGTTTTTTTTTTTCATTCTTTAATTTATATTTATATATATATCTATATATTAAGTCCCTTTTCAAGTCTTTGTATTTTTCATGCCAATGAACTCAAGATTTTTGTTATATATATATGTATATACATTCGCAGAACTAATATAATGTCGCTCAAATTGTTGAAATTAACCATGTTTTCCATCCGGCTTTCATCTTTTCCATTGTCTTGTGGCCCCAAACCAAGGAAATAATCAAGCCAGTAAATGAAAATAAAACAAAAGGGAGCAAGGGAGTGGAGCGAGCCCCAATGTCAAACTGAAGTCCCTTTTGTGGGGGTAATCGTCGATGCATCCCCATTCGTTTATACCGACCGATCCCATACCTTTTATATATATATATGTATGTTGTTAAAAGGGCTAAACAAATATTTGCAATAGCGGCAAACCTTTCACAAATGAGCTTCCAAAAAATACACCAGAGAAGAGAAAACAAACAAAGAGGAAGAGGAGAAGATGATGAAGAAGTCCTTATGCACGGCAAGAAGTAGTCTGGTGGTGGTGTAAGGAAACGGAAACAACAACTTTTGCCAAGCAATGCCAATTGTCCTGGTCTTATCCTTGTAGCTTGCGCTTTGGTTGTCGTCGCCCGGCCTTTTAATGACATTTTTGCGCCCATTTGAGCTTCCTGTTGTCTGTCGATTTTCTGTGCAATAATTTACTTAAGAAATACTACAAAATATACCCCCCTCCCCCACTCATCGTTCGCCTCTCCTCCTCTCTCTCTCTGTCTCTCATTCCATCTATCTATTGCTTACTTTCCCCTTTCTATTTGAGAGTTTATTGCATTTTATCTTTGAGCCCAGACAACGATAAAATGTGATGAAAATCCAAGTGACTTTATGCGACAATATCCAATAAATCTTTGAACTGTTTCTCCCTCTCTCCTTCTCCTTCCTCCACCAACAACAACAACAATTTTGACCTTCACAACCCTTTTTGACAAAAGAAATATTTTTTGCCTTGTTTGCTGCTCTTGTCGTTGTCGTTGTTGTTTTTGCAAAAAAAAAGAAGGGTTTAATTGTGCTTTTTGTTTGTGTGAATAAGTATGAGTGTGTTGACATAGGTTTAAATGGCAGTTTTCCTTCCTCCCCCCCTCTCTTCATAGGAACAACAGAGGCATAGAAAGTGTTAATTAACTTGTATAAATCAGCAGATGATAAACTACACAGACAAACAGACAGACGAGGGCGTTGCAAAGGGTCGCCGGTTCGTCATAGTGGTTAAACTTTTAATTGGTCATCGAAGGAAATAATGCAAAATTTGAATATTTGCGATCGCTTCTATACTCTTATAGGTTATCTCTATAACTTTTCATTTGGAACATAAATTTAATTTTACACCGATCGTACCTACGTTGGCCATATCTGATAATAGTCCGATCGAATCAATTAAGCAACTGTACCTATATAATTTCATTCATCAGCAAGTAGCACTATAATTTTCCCAGTTGGTTGGCGCTGGTTAATGAAAGACTAATCACGATATTTTCATACTTTATTTTTGCAATTTCAATTCACTTTTGTCATTGGTCGAATGCATTTTGTAGTCATTTCAATGGTAAATTGTCTGTTGATTAGCATATAAAGCAGATTTTCTCTATATCAAAAATTTATGATATTCTATGCCACGAACAATAAATTGCAATCAGTTATATTTTTTTTTCCTTTTTCGAAATGGACCATTTCCAGCTTATTGGCTTATTACAAAAACGCATAAATTTCTTCTTCTTTTGAATTTTCACAATGCGTAACAAATCGCAACCAACTTTGCACTCGGAATGCATTCATCATAGCCAGAAAGAAAAATGCAAGTCAGAAAACGCGAGAATTATGGGAGAAAAATGGAAGGAAGAGAGGAGGGTAGAGACATAGAGAGGAGCGAATGCTTTTGCTGTGTGTGGGGGGGGGGGGTAAATGTCTCTGGAGAATTATGCGAATGCTTTGACAAGTTCCGCTTTTCCCACTTTAGCATTTTCCTCGCTATTGACTTTTAATGGGCTAAAGGCGAAATGGAAATGCATTATTACGATTTACCGGGTATCGAAATTTATTGGCCATTTGAAATGTTTTATGGAAAATCTTCCCCCCAAAAACCATGAAGAAAGATAAAGTTGTTGGATTAACAAACGAAATTGTAAGTGAGTTGAGTTGTGAAATAGATTTCTTACTTATTGGTATCTTAATAAACGCAAAAAGAGAGAGGGAAAAATAGTTGAAATAAAATAAACAGCTTTTGATAATTTAACAAGTTTCCTTGAACTCTTTTTTTCTGTTTTTTTTTTTTCCCCATGTTCCTCACATATTTACTTGCATTCTCTTTCCTTACCTATGGCAAGTTTAATTATTGAGTTGTTGCTCCCCTTCAATATTTACTCAGTCATTTAGTCACTTCGTCTGTCATGTTGACAATGTCGCCGACATTATAAGGTGAAAGAAGGGGAGCAGCAGCCGGATAGGCAATAAGAGTAACTAAGAAAAAGGAGAAGGAGAGTGTGAGATACCCCAGGGGAGGGTGGTAGGGTGTGCGACCGGAAAGCGCATTAAAACAATTTTGTTAATTAAGTAGGAAAAATTGTTAGTTTATTTACTCATCAAGTTTTCACAGTGCCATAGACACACACACATACACACACACACACACACACACACACACCCACACAAGTATTTCCCTTTTTCTAGTCGAGGCAAGTTTTTTGAGTTTGCTTAAAAAATTCTCAAGTGCGCAATTAATTAGTAAAGTTAAAGTTCTTTTTTCCTTTATTTTTTTATTAGAAGAGAGAAGGGGTGAGAGAGAGAGGGAGAGGATGGGAGAAAGAGGAAGGGAGGGTGAGAATCCTCCTCCTTATGGGCATTTCCTTTGTCGGCGGTTTGCCTAAGTAGCTACACTAAGCCGAGCTAAGATTTTTCTTTGATTATTTTCTATTTTGCTTTTTCTTCTCGTTCTTTTTTTTTCTCTCGCTTGCTGAAGAGTCAACAAATTGAAAATTGATTGAAACTTGCATAAGTAATGAGAAATCTCTCTATTTCCTTTGCCCATTTTTAGGCTCAATTGTTTGAAAATTAAATTGAAATTGGCTTTTAAGCCAAAAAAAAAAAAAAAAAGGAACAAAAAAATGGGAATATTGTCTTTTTGGGAATATCTTTTGTCTGTTTTCAAGTACATATTATTGTAGAGATTCGAATATTGTCCCTAATGGATCGAATTTGGAAAATGGACTTAAAAAGAAATGACACTATATTGGATTGTTATTATTGTATTTATGTACATGTATATATATATTCTGTTATTAAACCTTGAAGTCATTATTGTTCCTTGCTTTATTATCAGAATTTACTATAAAAGTTACATAAAAACGTTGCTTTTTGATAAAAGAAAAATAATGAAACAAAATTAATAATATAAAATTATAAATAAAGACTTAAGAATCAATAAAATAAAAGCTTTTTTTAGAAAAGTTATTATATTTATATTTAGAATTTTTATGAGACATTTATTTCATTACGGTTTTTATTTAAACTAATTTTAATTCTTCCTCACTTTCAGTTTTCCGGCCAAGCATTTTGTTGGTTTCCATAATGGAAAGCTTCAACATAGATGGCGCCACTGATTAACTTAACGAAAAATGCTTAACATAGGTTAAAAAAAAGCTCAGTTCTTGTAGCAGTCAGCTTTTGATAGTCCTCCCAAAATTAATGCGCTTAATTTAAACTAATGCAACGAAGTCCTTAAGGACTTTCGCCGTTCAAGTATTAATTAACGCAGTTTTAGAAGATTGTTGACCCCCTCTCTTCTGTCCACGGAGTTGCCCAGCTACTCAGACTCTTGCATTACTCGCAAGGCTTTTTTGCTCTTCCAGAGAAAGACAATTAAATAATTTTGTATTTTCCCTCTAAGAGTGTTACCTGTATTTACATATATGTATACATGGATGCATTAACATCTAGGGTTTTGTTTTATTGAACTTTGAACTAATGTTTCAACTAAATGAAAAGCGCTGGCGAAGTCCTTTTTTTTTGGGTGATTTTTCTAAAATCAAAGAAAAATCAAAGATATCTATCACTTTGGTTTAGTTTCCCTCAGTTTGCATCCTTTCGAAAAGACCTCGAGGAATCCTTGAAGAATTTGTATTCAAATCGAGAAATTAAACCGTGGTTATTAACTTTGGAATAAAGATCTCGAAAATTTCTAATATGTTTGAACCGTGGCTCTGCCTGTAAACCATATGAAATCATACCATAATCCCCTTTATCCTAAGGTTCAGTACAATAAACCTTTTCATAAATATGTACACATGAACATAACACATAAGCAGACAATTCGTTATTTATAATATATATATATATATATATATATATATGTATATTCATATACTCATTAAAAGTGTAATAAGTTGCTATAATATTTGACCCATTTGCATAGATTTAAACCAACATAATTTGCAATTATTTAGCATTATTAGAGTTTTTGTTTTAAATATTTTCACACCCCTAAGAAAAATTTTCCCAAAATTTAATCAAAATTTTATAATATTTTCCACTCAATTAATTAAAAATAATCAAATAAAAAATAACACATAAGTAAGCGACGAGTGTAATTAGTTCATTTAAAAATAATTTTTAATTTACAGTACGAATAATCAAGTCAATGCCCTTTTTGTTTTTCTTGTTACGGAAAAGCGTGAAAATTAGTTAGTCAACGAATAGTAAGTAGTAAATCATGATAATGCACAACGATCTGAACGTGATCTGTTTTACACTCAATTATTATGTTTGAGGTAAGCAAGCAGGAGATGAAAAAAAAGAGAAGAAGAAGAAGACAATGACTTAAATTAGTTAACACTTAACTAGTTCAATATCATTTGGATGAGATAATATTATGCAATGTGAAAAATTCAAAGACAAAGACAAAAAACAAAGATAATAATGCCGCCCCATGTGGAAGTGGAAAATGCAACTAACTAAGATAAACCAAAAATCTCGCAAGCATGACAAAACCAAAACAAGAAAACAACGACCAACAACAACAAAAAATAATAAAGAAAATTTCATACAATTATTTTTGGTATGGACATTTAAACGACTACTAAACTACCTTTTAAATTTAAACTTAATAAAAATTAACAGAAATTAATTGAATAGAAATTTGGCTTATCTCTAAACTATATCTGATAAAAACCCGATAAAGTTACATACATATATCTTTTATGCAGTGCTGCCAGAAATTCTTATTCTTATTATTAAAATTCTTAAACTTATATTATTTTTTAAATGATACTTAAAATGTTGTCGAATTGTTCTAATATATTTTCTTCGTCATTGTAAGCGTATTTTGAGCTATCGCGTATTTTTGCCAAGCAATTCATTTGGCTAAAAATGCGCTCTATTTCCACATTCGACCAAGGTAGGGAGATAAACCCGAAATTCGATAAGGGATTGTCACTTTACGAAATTTTTGAGTACCTATATGTAGGTTTTTGGCATATTTAATATAACCCTTAATAAATCGGACAAACAGCAAAGACAATTTAAAGCTTATCTTTTAGATGAATTTGTTCGATTAATCGATATTGAAATGATTTTAAAGATATTGAGCTCTTTATATGACATCACAAAATTGCTAAAAGTTGCAAAATTTTTTTCGGAAATTGCTATATTTGTGGCTAATGGCAATTTAGAAAAGAAAAAATTGCAAACTCAAATTCCAAATTGCTAGATCTAGCAACTTAATTGCTAAAATGGCAGCACTGGCTTTTATATTGCAGCAACCTCCCTCCTCGACATCATATTCTGCATTAAAACTAATTTAATGGGTATCAAAAACTGCCACAACAATTGCGGCATTTCTTTTTTTTGTTTTTGTGTTTTGTTTTTTTGTTAGTATCATTTCTCTTTGACTTTTCTTCTATCTCGCTGCACATTCGCAATGATATGTTTCCATTTGTTTTTTCTTTTTTTCATATTCGTTTTCATTTTCATTTGCATTTCCACTTAGAGGCAGTTGTTGTTGCTTCCCCTTTTAGCCTCATTTTGTGGTGTTATAGGCCAACAAGCGGAGCTCATTACTTTCAATCAACTTTACAATGTTTACCATTGTGTTTGTGTGTGCGTTTGTGTGCGTTTGTGTGTGTCACAAACCCTCTGCTAAGTGGAAAAACTATTTTAATTTCAAGTCAGAATTAATGGCTACAACTTGTGCCCGTCTTTTGGTAAGATGGAAAATTGTTATTTATTTTTTATGCCTACTTTAGGTTGTTGCTCTTCAAAACAAAAACAAAAAACATTAAGAGACCTTTCCAAGGTTAAAGACAAATTGTGTCCAAGGTGTTCCATTGGGTTGACCTTAGTTCTTATTGTCACAATAATTGTCACGTGGAAATTTAGTAAGGAAAATTATAGTCAACATTGTTAAGATTTCCTTTTTTTTTTTTGCCTTTAAATGGTTTTGATGCTCCTTTTCAATTTATTGCAATTGTTATTCGATTTTGCTTTTAGTTTTTTGCCTTCTCTGATGCAGCAGCAGGTGTGTGTGCGTATGTACGTACATGTGTGTGGCAATCAATTTTTAACGTTTTTAAACGTTATAAACAATTATTTTCGGCAATTGTGAAATCCATAAACAAACACATAACAAACAGGTGACAGTAAATACACTGAACGAAACTGCTTACTATTTAGATTTTTTTATTAATTTTTCTATCAATTCAAAGACAATGGTAAAACTAAAAATGAAAAAAGAGAAATTGAATTAGTCTAAAACTGAATAAATTCTTCCAGGTTTTTGATCATTTTAAGAAATATTATTTTTAAATATTAACCACATTTTACAAGAATGCCCGAACACTTTAAGCCTTAGAAAATCCCTTTTACCATCCTCCAACCCACTCTCAGCATAATTTTAATCCAACTTTAGAAAACCTATCTAAAGTCGTTCAATTTTTAAAATCATTAAACCTTTACGAGTTCATCTAAAACACTCTAATATAACTGTACATAGACTAATATTATCTTGCATTGTAAATATATTGACATTTATAACTCTCTTTTTTTTTTGTCTGTTTATATATACATAAGTATATGCTAAGGCCTTAGCAGCCACTAAGCTAAGTTTACTAATAGATTTACATTATAAGTAAGTAACCTGTATATAATAATAATAATAAAAATTTTATTAATATTTGCTTTAATTATAGAAAATGTTTGCAGAATGTAAATTTATTCATTTAAGATTCTGAGCAACAATATAAAGAACAAATTTCAAATAATAAAATTTTTTTTTTTTTTTTATGATTTTTCCCCAACAATTTCCACTGCATATTTTTTTGTATATTTTAAAGGAGAAGAATTCAACATTTTCATATGTTGGAATTTTCATCCAACATGAAGCAAACTTTTTTTCCGTTAATGTTCATATTAAAATTTTTATTACCCTTTTTTGTGAATTTTCTTTTAATTTCCTACTTTACCTTAGACTTCATCTCAGTGTACATAGTTTCTACTGTTGTGCTGTGGAGTTCAGCCATATGGAAATTGAGGTTTTCGTTACATGCTAACTTTAACTTATCTCCTGCAATGTCAAGCCAAACTATAACCAAACACACAC
This sequence comes from Drosophila sturtevanti, assembly GCA_018150375.1. Classification (NCBI taxonomy): domain Eukaryota; kingdom Metazoa; phylum Arthropoda; class Insecta; order Diptera; family Drosophilidae; genus Drosophila; species Drosophila sturtevanti. The sequence continues at coordinate 171,478 of JAECWJ010000341.1, read as the reverse complement.
CGAATCAAAATTCACCCATAGCCAATTTTGTCGGAGGAGACACATTTTTTATTTTATTTGGTAGTTTTCCATACACACACACACACACACACACACACTTTTGCTTTTTAGCTTTTCTCAAACTAAAAGCTCAGAGTTTTTTTTTTTTGGGATCTAAGTCTGAGACTCTGCCACTTCTTTTTGGGTTCATTCATTTTACTGACTTCCATTGAAACTCACGTACATATGTGAATAAATAATGTCCAACATTCATTTCGTTTTATTCAGTTTACTTTCCCTATATCAATTGGCAGCTAATGGTTGTAAGTGAAGTTCAAGATGATTATCAATGGGGGATAAAGTGGATGTGATTTGTGTTGTTAAATATTGTTTAAGTGCGTTTTGTTTTTGTAATTTCTGTTTATAGTCGTCAAATTTCACAAAGAGTCTTTTTTGGAATTTTTTTGGCGTAACGGTAATTTTGATTTGAATCCATTTAATTGCCATTTACTATGGTGGGAATCATGTCCACGGCGTTATATTGGTTATCAATTGTTTACCAGGTGGGTAAGTTTAATTAAAATATATTAAAAAAAAATCAAGAAATCATTTCTATATCTACATATATTTAAATCTGTTTTTGATAGTTGTAATCAGAGCTAGTCTGTTTAGATAAAAACTTTTCAACTCTATTTCCAGTCCTTTGTATTTTTTTTCGTTTTTGTTTTTGTTTTTAAATTTATTTATATTTTTTTTTTTTTTTTTTTTTTTTTTTTTTTTTTTTTTTTTTTTTTTTTTATTTTTTTTTTTAAATTTTTATTTTTTTTTTTTTTTGGGTTTTTTTTTTTTTTTCCCCCTCCCCCCCCCAAAAAAAAAATTAATTTTTTTTTTTTTTTTTTTTTTTATTTTTTTAAATATTTTTTTTTTTTTAAAAAAAATGGATAATAATTTTTTTTTTTTTTTTTTTTTTTTTTAGGGGGGGGGGGGATGTGGGGGGGGGGTGGGTGTTTGTGTTTTTTTTTTTTTTTATTTATAATATTTTTTTTTTTTTTATGGGGGGGGGGAGGGGTGTTTTGTGTTTTTGGTTTTGTTAGAGAATTTTTTAAAATAATTTTTTTTTAATTAATGGGGTGGGAGGGGTTTGGGTTTAAAATATTTCTTTATAGAGGTATCAAGAGGAGACTCTTACTTTATTTTTTTGTTGTTTACCTGTTACTTTCCTTTCAACTCCTGTCACAATTTCCACATATGTATGTATGTATGTATGTATGTGTAGTTGGAAAGGAGATTGAGAAGGTGTGGGGCAATAAATTATATCAGGCCAACAAAAAAATTGCGGCCAATGGACTAAAATGGAAAGTCGTTTATTATTTAGATTGAACAATCTGGATGGAGGTTCAATAATAGTGTAAGGTCTGCTGATTAGTTTGCCCACTGTCTTTGTCTTCCGATCTCTTAAGTTCTTCGCCTTCCGTTACTGACGAAGAGAGAGAGAGAACGAGAGACGCGTGCTTGCAAGGGTAAATGAACTTGCAAGTGGGCAAGCGCGCCACCGGGAGAAAACCGCGTTATCATCGGCAAGGGAAAATTGCAGTCTAAGAACTAGAAATAAGTCGTCCAGTCGTCACAAGTCGTTTAGTTGGCTCCTCTCATAATACAGTCGACATTCGTTGAGATTCCTCAGAAGTTGTCCTTCGATCAATCTTTGACCGATCGGCCAGATCATACCTATTTAATCTAATTTAATTAATAACATCTACAAATTACGTTCAATACCTTACATAGATACAAAAATAGATCCATGGCATTCAGATTAAATGCCCCTTTAATATTTGTGATAATTTCAATTAGTTAGCGTGTTTATTTTATAATATTATTCCTTTCTTTTCCTCTTTTATATTCTAATTGGAGGTCTTGGTTTTTCGAAATTATGATCAACATTTGTTTCTCATTAATTCGATTATCATTTCTTGCAAATGGTCACAATTTTGGAATATACCCAATAAAAACAAATGCATATACTCGAAAATTAAACTACTTTAATACCATATCTTGTTAAAAACTTGATTAATAATATAATTAATTTTGACATGTGGAAAAATGTAAGTTGTCAGTGTCTTAAGCAAGATCGTGATTTATTATTTATCGCTTCGACCAAGCCACATGGCATTTGACCATCTTAAATATATTAACCACATACATAAATATAATAAATATATACTAAATGGCATATATAAAGCCATTCTAGATGAAAATTTTATTTTAGGAATTATCATATAAAGAATTTAAATTCAATTAAATTATTCTCAAAAAGAATTTAGAGGAAAGAGAATTTAAACACGATAACTTATAAATTCGATCAAGCTTTAAAAAAAAACTTGAATTTATTTTGGATTTGCAAAGACTATTTACAGTTTTCCTTTTAGTTTAATGTATTTTAATATATATTCATATATTGTATAAGTGTTGGCTCCAGCAAACGTGTGCACCTCCAGATAAACATATACTCGACGAATACTTATAGATTTGGTTTATTTCTATTCACTTGAATTTACCAACATATTGTATTGATTGTATTGTACTGTATGTATTGGAAATCTTCAATAATTCATTAATTACATTTCATTTTTCTTAAATTAATTTCTTACATTTGTGTTTTCTGTGCTCCCCCCAAATTTTCTTTATTTCATTGCCGTCGCAGTCAGTTAAGAAGAGCGAACAGAGAGAAATATAACTTAAAACAGGACTTTTCCAAGAAGGGCAGGGCGAATCTACTTAAAACTATGTCGGCGCGGGGCGTACTTCATTCGCACCGCAACAATAAGTATATATATATATATATATATATATATATATATGTATACATATTATTTTATTTAGTTGAATTTATTAATTTTTAAAATTATTTTAATGAATTAATTGGCATCACAGATTGAAATGATCTATAATAAGTATTATCAATCACGAATCCAAAAAAAAAAAAAAGAAAAATCGAATTTAATGAAAATCGAACAAAAGACTTGAGCAACAAACTTGATTTTTCGCCTGACTGACTTGCAAAACTATTAATAATTATGAGAATTGTGCATTATGGCCATTTAGCCATTTTATAAAACTGATATTATGTAAAATACGAAAGGAGGGGGAGGGGGGAGAGGGTGGAAATGAAAACGAATTGCAATGCAACCCGCAACAGGCGAACGACATTGAAATATGAAACCGAAACTTGGGCAAAGAAAGAAAGAAAAAAAAAATAAAATGCAAAACAAAACTTCATAATCAGAAATCGGTGCAGCGTTGCGTGTTCCAGCAGCAACAACTAAACAAACTAAAGAAAAACCAAAGCAAAAGCAAATGCCCAAAGTCAAGGCAACAAGTGCCGGCTGAGGCGACTTGCTGGCAGGCAGCGCATTCTCTCGCTGCTTCAGTTGACGTCGCTGCTGCTGCACATTTTCTTTAGTCGGCGATTTTTCACGCTTCTGCTTGGCTTCTGCTTTGCTTCTGCATTTGTTTCGCGTCGCGCGATTGAACAAGACGTCAGACGTTAGGTCCGGATGCAAGGATTAATATCAATGCAGAAAACGGGAAATGTTGAAAAATGTTTCAAAGCCTGTGATTAGAGCGAGAGGAAAACAAAAAACCCCAACCATAAGAAAATGTGGAAAATTAAATAAGTGACATTCACAAAAAGTTGATGTGAATCAATCAACTCAGAGCACGAGCAAGAAAAAATTCAGGAAAAATTCCAACCGAAAAATTAAATGTGAAAATTATATCCAACTAAATGAAAATTTACAATAAAAAATTAGTTTTATACATTTAAAAATTAAAATAAAATTTCATTTTGTTATATTGAAAAATTCTTAAGAATTTCAACTTCAATTCAATTTTATAAAAATTTATAAAGTCCTCACAACTGGAAACCGTTAAAAATACAAATTTCTCTAGAAAATAATCAAACAAGTTAAAAATTTATTAAAACCATAATAAAAATTTTAAGATTAATCGAAAACTTAATTAAAGTGTAGTTCAAATTTTTTTTAAAATATTAATTAATTTGTTTTTGTCTAATCTAATATTTTTCGTTGTTCCAATATTTTCATTGATATATATACATATATGTCTTTACCTTTGTTATTTCTTATTTAATTTTTTATAAATTTTTATAATTATTTATTCTTCTTTTTTTTTGCAAAAATTTGCATTCATTTTCATAATTATTATTAGTATATTGATTGTTTTTTTTTAAATTTTTAGTATTTTTGCATTCAACCGCATAATTCAAACAGTTTGCAAATACAACAAAAAATTTGTGGAATTTTTTTTCAACTTAATAATGTAACTAATAATATGAAATGACAAAGAGCAAAAACAAAATAAAACAAAACTTTGAAAACAAGAAAAAAAACAATATTTAATTTCAATCCGGTAACATAACAGATATATATATATATAATTATTGAGTGAAACCAACCAATTAAAAACACACACAAAATGAAACAACTCATCGTGTTCAGCCTCCTCACAGTCATTGCCAAAGGTATATATACATAGATACAGACATACATATGTATGTATATAAAGCAGAGCAAAAAGAAAAAAAGGAAAACAAAAGAAAAAGGAAAGCAAAAGCACAACAAAATGTAAACCCTATGAAAAGCAACAACAATAACAACAACAACAATTACAATGTGCCAGTTACAGTTGACATCACCTTCACGATGATCACGAATCACGATCCCTTCCTTATATATACATATACAGATATATAGTATATCGCTTTGTGTGTTTTCTCAAACAGATGCCCAAACAGTGCTGATTAACCAAATGGATTGGAAAAACTTAATCAATAGCGGAGCATTGGACTTGAATGTTTTGCAATGCTTTTTACGTGATAAAAACTTTTGCCCAAATCCTTACATTGAGCATCGTCTATATGCACCGTAAGTCCACTGACAAGACGATAATGTTCCCCTTCCTTCCCTCCCCTCACCCTAAACTAAAACTAGAAGATTGAACTAACTTCGGCCTAGCCCAATTTCGTATACCCTTGCAGATTGTCTATATTTGTGAAATAGAAATATAATTAGATATAACAAGAATCATTAAATATTAAAAAACACAATAAAATTTTATCGATCGATTATTCCTATATATGTATGTATGTATGGCGCTATTCGGCTGACCGGGAGTGTATATAGATCAATTGCAATTCCAATATGCATTTATTGATCAGAATCTACTACTTCTTTTATAGAAATGATAAACAGGAATAATTTGTCAATTGTTTAACTTTCTTTCTCTGTCCTCAAAAATCAGAATTTTGTTTAATGAGTTTAACGGAAATCAAATCGAAAAAAAAAACAACACAAAATTGTTTATTTTCTTTGTCGACAGAATCAAAGTAAATATTTGTGCCAACAACGTTTCGTCATTCAAGAATAAAGGTGTCACCGGCTGTGTATTACTATATAAGTATGTATATACATATATATATGTATATAGTATTGATCATTTTATAATCATTTTTATGATCCGTCAAAGCAATCAAAATCATGTAACTGCCGCCACAATTAGCCAAACTTGTCCGAGACCGAAGACAACAATGTATGAACGTTCATATATATATGAATATATATATATGGCAACTGCATTGTTTAAACAGAACTTGATAAGAGAGAGAGAGAGAGAGAGAAAGAAAGAAGAAGGGGAAGGGAAAGGGGATCGCTCTATGGTCTGGCATGGAGGAGAGAATCTTCTGTCCAGACGAGTTAAACGACTTGGCAAAAGTATTTTTTTTTTTTTTTTTTTATTTGCCAATTTGGCCATTTGATGTCATCGATGACCGACTTTGAGCTCGCTGCACCAAACGAAATGGCCTACAAAATTTGCACCCCTCCCCCCTCCCTCCCACTTACATCTTCACACCATCTGCTCTTTCATCGCTACTTCTTCTTCTTCTTAGCCTGATTTTGAAAAAAAAGAAAAACAAGTCGAACCGCCCATTAATTGCAAATATTTATTAAATTTTCGGCATATCCTTGTGGTTACACAAGTTTTTTTCTTCTTTCTCATCTTATTCTTCTTCTTCTTCTTCTTCTCTTCGACACACTGACCAAATAAAAGTGGTTGAAAAAAATTGTTCAAGTTGCCTAACTTCAGACAAAAAGTAAAAATAAATAAACTTTCTCTTTAGTACAAAGGAGGAACAACAAAAAAAAACAAAATAATGTATAATTTATTCATAGGATTATCTTGAATCAGACTTGTCATTTGAATGCCAAATGACCTTTTAGACTTTGTGTTAAACTGAAGAAGAAATGAAGAAAAGGAAAGAAAACAACAACAACTGCTACTTGCATAGTTTTTAAGGTCTGCAGGAATATATATGTACATACATGTATGTATATAGAAAACGAAAAATTTTCCATAAAAATTTCCTCTATAAATATGATATAGTAATGAATATGAAATAAGAATAAATTCATTCGAAAACAAAGAGTTTTAGTTATTTATTTATAATATATTGGCAGTATTTAATTACAGCCAATCTTCTTACTAGCTGACTCTACCTTAACTAACAATTCGACTAATTGATTTTTTTACACTACTTAAAGATTGTATCTAAGTATCTTATATAATGGGGGATTTATTATAGTAGTTACATTTATATATAAAAATGAAGCCCGTTTTTCGCATCCATCACGCGTGATACCATTTTTTTTTTTTATTTGTTATTATTAGAGAAGTTCTACATTAAAAATATTAAGAAAATCTCCATGCCATGTTTTATACGCATATTATATATTTTCGATATAATAGCAAATAAGCCCAAACTATAGCAGAGAAACGAAAAATTTTCCATAAAAAATATTTCTTTGTACTGATTGTTCCTATATCAGCTACATATATTATATAGTCAACCGATTCTGATAAAAAACTTGGTTGAAGTATTAAGGAGTATATTGAACTCACAAATAGCAAATTTCGTGGCATTCGGTTGAAATACAACAGAGTTATTGAGCTGTATGATATAGTCGTCCGATCGGGATGTTTCCGAGATATACAATGCCTGCAGTAAAAAGAAGCTATGTTGGAAATATCAGCTCTGTAGCTATTATGGTCTCGGAGGAGAAGCTGTTGATCCATACAGACGGACAGGGCTACATCGATTCGTCTATTCATGCTGATCAAGAATATATATACTTTATATAGTCAGAGATGCTTCCTTCTAAGAGTTGCAAATTTTTGATCAAACAAACATTGTACATATGTATGTATGTATGTATGTATGTGCATATGTACAGTGCGCGTCATCAGGTTAGCTCCCCCCTCTCTCACTGCTTTAGTTTACCGTTTAATATGGGAAAAAACTTTAAGCAAAACTAGAATATATTCATGCAGACCTCTACTATGTCCAGTCAGTTGCAAAAGTATGTACACTCTGGTATTATTGTACATATTTGAAAAAAAATGTTTGATCCTTAAAGTTTTGGTGAATTTATACAGTGAGTCTAAAAAGTATTGGCACACTTTACAAATCTAAAGTCAATATTTTTATGCATTGCAAACATCTCACCGCTGTTTACATACCAACTGCAATAAATTGAATTAAATTGAAAGCGAACAAATACTTTTGCGACCTAAAACAAAAATAAACGGTTAATTTTGGAGACAATTCGTGGTTCCTATAGAAAAGAAATGAAAAACAAAGCGAAAATAATTTCGACCATACTACCAAAGAGTGAGAGAGAGTAATAGAGAGAGAGAGAGACAGAAGAGAGGAACCATTGATACATTTTTATGAGTAAACAGTTATTAAGTGAATATGACTTACCGTAATTTCTCACTTTCTTTGCCATCAGCATTTCAATCTCTTTCACTAACACGTAGTAAATCACTAAACACACAAAAAAAAGCAAAAAAAATTTCACTCTCGGCTTTGTCGATCTGATAAACAGAATCGACAATATACACTCAACTTCCTAAACCGATCGAGAATATACATGGATGTATACATATACACATGCACACGCGCACGCACACTTATTTGCCGGCAATACTTTTGGCGCGTGGCCAAAAGGAGGCTTAACAATACGATTGTAATTTTTCATGCAATTTCACAGATTTTCATTTCATTTCGATCGACCGAGCCTTTACTTAGCATTGTTTGATCAAATTTACTCCAATTTAATGAGCATTTATTAATATTTGAACCGAATAGAAATTCTTTAAAATATTGCGCAAATAACACAGCGTAGTTTTTGAAAATTATCGATGCTGGACATCGATAACGCTAGATACTGCCAACTTGGCTCTTTTTTTGGGACGTAAAATGTACTTAATTTTTTATTAGTTATTCAATTCGTTGATATATTATCCCTTCATATTTCATATAATACATTTAGAACACTTTCAGTTCTTGTATTTCTTTTAGCTATTTCAAGCGATATCGATACTTTTCTTTTAAGCATCGATTATTCTGTAGGCACAAACTAACTGAGCGCCAATAGGAAAAAATTAAATGAGGAATTCGATTTATTACGTTAGTTATTATTTTTTTGTTTTTGAATTTTTAAGGGGTAGGAGGATCGAATATAATGCTTTTTGAACTTCAATTTTACCTAAACGTTGCAATTTATAAGTTACCTGAAGCAGCAAAAGCCGTTTTAATATCTATTAATTTCACTGATCAATAGTTTGCATAATCATCAACGTTATAATCATACATATGTATTAAGATATATCATTTTTCATTGCCTTCCGTTTACTCTTTTGCAGTCATGGCCCACGTCGGGGAATAGCTTTGAATATACAAAATCCGATGAGCTTGTATCAAGGCGGTTTTAGTAAACATCGGGAAACGGTTTTCATAGTTCATGGATTCAATGGAACGGCAATTGATAAGCACCTACAGTTCCTCAGGGATGGTAAGTGAGTGGACAAAGAAGCTTCCTGATTCCTACAGTTAATACGTATGTACGGGTGTAATAGTTGGCGGCTAAGAATAAACATATAGACTTCATTGCCAAATGTAGTATAACAGTTCTAAGGGAATATTTACTTTCGATTTTGGTATGAACCTATATGTAAGACTATAGTAGTAAATTTCTACCGACATTTTATCAATATTTGGTAACATCTAACAGTATAAGAGTAGACTTAATTTCAAGAACTGTTATACTAAATATAAAACTCATTTGCTTTCAACGTACAATGTTCCGTAATTGATTTTTCAGCTTATTTGTCACGTGATTTCAATGTCATCACCGTGGACTGGCGACCCTTGACACGTTATCCCTGCTACCTTCATTCGCTGATCAATACACGTCTAACCGCCCAATGTACGGCGCAAGTTTATTCCTATCTTACCCATTATGGTGCATCGCGTGAGAAAATCACCTGTGTAGGTCATTCACTGGGTGCTCATATATGCGGAATGATTTCCAATCATTTGACGAAGAAACAATATCGGATAATCGGCCTAGATCCCGCACGACCGCTAATCGAACGCAAAAAGTCAACGAAATTTCGTTTATCCCACGATGATGCCAGTGTCATTCAGGTGCTCCATACAAATGCTGGATTTCTGGGACAGGAAGATAATACAGGACATCTGAATTATTGCATAAATGGTGGTAGAGTTCAACCGTTTTGCAAGGGGCATCCGATACGTCGATCACGTTGCTCACATTTTCTAAGCATTTGCTATTTGGCTACGGCAACGTTTAAGCATAAAAAATTTGTGGGTGTGCCTTGCCCCAATGGATGTGTCCACTTGAGTGGACCCAAACGATTGCCGGTGAGTGGGAAATTGAATCCATTTCAATTTGTCTCACTGCTGCGGGAATATCACATAGGCAACGATGCGCCGGATGAGTGAGTTAATTACAAATATTTGGATTGAAAGTTGATTAATTTTGTTCGTTTTATTTTTAGCGCTCGTGGATGCATTTGCATAGATGTGCCGTTTGCCAAACATTGTCCATTTGTGGAGGCGTAGAACTTGCTTTTGATTAGTTTTAAGTTTTAGTTGTTTAGAACTTACAGAAATAGTACAAAATCAAATGTTCTAAATTTGAAATTGGCGCTTTTATCGTTAATAAAAACGTAAGAATAGAGGAAACGTAGTTGAACAAAAAATAACTATCGATAATTTATACTGCAGTTGGTACAACATTTTATGAGGGGTACTTACGTAACGTCTCTAAAAGTGAAATCGATAATTTGATAGTTTTAAAGGAATGCTAATGTTTTCAAAACGTATATATCTATAGTGTACTTGAAAGCAATGGAAATATTCCTATTGAATTTTAGTTCTGGTCCTATCATTTGATGCTCTATATAATATATATACTACATTTTGATAAATAACACGTAACTTTATGAAATTTATCAACAGCGAATCTGATTAAAGTAACTATTCATACTGAACTATAGCAAATAGATCTAAAAAGTTTCAGATTTGTTGATTGCTATACCTTCTATATGTACAAATATCGAATGATAATTAATGATTATAAATATGCTTAGGCACATATCGATGATTTTGCTACTAACCATAGTCTCACCTCTAGCAGGTGATCGTTGTCAAGGCAACGTATCAAAACGTAAACAAACGCAAAAAGAAACCATGGATTGGGCTGAAGAACTAAAAATGACAATAAGAAAGGTAAAAATAAATAATAAATTAACTTAAATTGTCTGCATATTAATGATCTTCATTTAGACAACCGCACGAAAGGGTCGTCGATCCAAAAGTCGCGATGTCCTAAAGGAGGAACAACAACAGTCGACAAGCCAGTTGTCCAATAGCTCATCCAAGGACAAGGATATATCGATTGATATAACTTTGGATATACAGGCACACGATACGACTACTAGCAGCAGTCGGAGTCCAGCTTCAACTCCATCCACTTACAACAATGAATTCGATTCAAAGCGCCCGCCCATGAGACGAATCTCTGGAGGCTGGGCCGATTCTGGCTTAAAGGGATTACGGTAAGTTAGATTTAAAGATACATAAAGCAACAATAATAATATTGGCGTCTATTTATAGATCGAAAAAGAACTCCTTTGATGAGTAAGTGATGATAATATTGATCATATTTTGAGATTCAAAATAATTTGATTCACTTTTCCATTCAGTGAACGTTTCCAGCAGACAAGATCGGCCACTAGCTCTATACCCACAGACGATATACCGGTCATACCCGATTTAGATGATGTCAAAGATGAAATAATGCTTAATGAAATTGTTGAACCAACTTCGTATGTTTAAAATTTTTGTAATATTTGTCAGAAATTCATGTATATATTCCTATATAGAGTCAGTGTGAACAGATCTGTGACCCTTAAGGAACTCAGCTCTGATTTATTGTCACAGAATGCATTTTCGGCCATTGAAGATGTCGATTTGTCCATACTAACCCGCTGTCTGCAGCCTCAGGAGAGTTTGGATGAGGCCGATGATCTTTGGGAATGGGACAAACTCTTCACTGAGGTCACAGCCCAGATTAATTCCGATAAAATACCCAATATGGGTGTATTGCAAAAAATTGAAATTGGACCCGATGAAGTGCCTCCAACGGCTCAATATACTTAATACAATGAAATACTTAGAGTATCTTTTAATTTCAAAGAGATTGTAGAATAAAAACGCAATAATTTTATTTTTATCTTAAATTTTGAAATTGTATGAAATCGATAAATCTTAATTTTGTTCGATACAGTGTTAAATATTTTGTGAAACGTTATCAGTTATCACGGTGAGTCACTCCGTTAGTTTACAGCCTCAAATAAGAGATTCTGTTAGTTTACAGCCTAATCGATACTATCGATACCATTATCGATGACAGTATCGCCGCTTAACTCATATCTAGCATACAAGAATTAAATTTATTTGTTGAGAACGTTTTTTTAATCTGTGTGAATCGACATTGCTCTTGGTTTAAAAAATTGCTAATTACCCACTGCACAAAAGTTAATAAAACAATGGCTCCGAAGGCTAGAACAGTTGGCATTAAACCCAAGGCCCAGACCTTTAAAGACAAGTCAAAACCAACCGATGTTCGCCTATCCAACATTCAGGCAGCAAAGGGTAAGCAATTATTCAAATATAAACGAAATATGCCCAATAGGGCAATGTCGTATGAAGAGGTAGACAATTTGTGACTTGTAATATAATGTGAAGTGCATTAATAATTAGAATTTAATAAGAAACTGCATTATTTTAAATAAATAAAAGGCAGATGCAAAATGCCGGCTGGTCTAGAAATTTCCGTGAGAGAATTACTCATGTGATTATTAGAAATGACATTTTGGCCTTTTTACCGCTAAACATGAGAAATGTTTTTTTAATTTTGTGATTCAATTTTTATTTTCGTTTCAGCTGTCTCCGATGCCATTCGCACCAGTTTGGGACCCCGCGGCATGGATAAAATGATCCAAGCGGGCAATGGTGAGGTATCCATTACCAACGATGGTGCCACAATTTTGAAGCAAATGAATGTCTTGCATCCTGCTGCCAAAATGTTGGTGGAACTGTCGCGTGCCCAGGATGTTGAGGCTGGTGATGGCACCACCTCAGTGGTGGTCATTGCTGGCGCTTTGTTGGAAGCCTGTGAGAAATTGCTACAGAAGGGTCTCCATCCCACAGCCATTTCCGATTCATTCCAACGTTGCTCGAACAAGGCTGTGGAGATTCTCACCCAGATGTCGACACCAATTGAGTTAACTGATCGCGAAACTTTAATTAAGAGCGCATCCACTTCGCTCAATTCCAAGGTGGTGTCACAGCAGAGCAGTCTCTTGGCTCCCATTGCTGTTGATGCTGTCCTTAAAGTCACCGAACCGGGCAAGGAGATCGGTGTCGATCTCAAGAACATTAAGGTCATCTCCAGTTTGGGTGGCACTGTCGAGGATACCGAAATGGTGGAAGGTCTTGTCTTCACCAGCCGTTCCGCAGGCACCAATGCACCCAAGAGGATTGAGAAGGCCAAAATTGGTCTCATTCAATTCTGCATTTCGGCTCCAAAAACTGATGTGAGTATAGATAATGATATTTATGATATTCCAAGAATTGATATTTATTTTGGAAAAGTTTCTGATCTAAAGAAATATTCTGAATATATAGATAGATAGATACATATAATATAAGAAACCAGTTAAAACCTTTAAAGATCTCATTTGGAATACTTTGAAAAAGTTTTTATTTTTATAATTTATTTAACTATATTTTTTCTCAGATGGATCACAATGTCATTGTCTCTGACTATGCTGCCATGGATCGTGTTTTGAAGGAGGAGCGCACTTATATCCTGAATATAGTTAAACAGATCAAGAAGGCTGGCTGCAATGTCCTCCTAGTCCAAAAATCCATCTTACGGTAGAAGAATCACTCATTCCATACGTTTAATTTTCGTACTTATTTTAAATTTCAACTTTTAGCGATGCTGTTTCCGATTTGGCCCAACATTTCCTTGATAAGATCAAGTGTCTGGTTGTCAAGGATGTGGAACGTGAGGATATTGAGTTTGTGTGCAAAACTTTGCATTGTCGTCCCATTGCCTCATTGGATCATTTTACGGCCGAGAATCTGTCCAATGCCGATTTGGTTGAGGAGGTTTCCAGTGGCACAAATAAGTTTGTAAAGATTACCGGTATTCAGAATCAGGGACGCACTGTATCGATCATATGCCGTGGATCTAATAAATTGGTGCTGGAAGAGGCAGCCCGTTCCCTACACGATGCTCTGTGTGTGGTGCGTTGTTTGGTGAAGAAGCGTGCCCAAATTGTTGGCGGTGGTGCACCAGAGATTGAAATGGCTTTACAATTGGCTGCCGTTGCCCAGACAGTTGAGGGTGTGGATGCCTATTGTTTCCGTGCCTTTGCCGATGCCCTAGAGGTTATACCATCAACTCTGGCCGAGAATGCTGGCCTCAATCCAATTGCCACAGTCACCGAGTTGAGGAATCGTCATGCTCAGGGTGAGAAAACGGCGGGTATTAATGTACGCAAGGGAGCAATTACCGATATAATGGCCGAGAATGTGGTACAACCGCTGCTGGTCAGTATTTCGGCCATAACTTTGGCCACCGAGACTATACGCTCGATCTTGAAGATCGATGATATTGTAAGTGTTTGATTGATTATATATATATATTATATATTCAAATTGGGTATGCAGAGATAATGTTTCCATATGCGCGTATTGTTTTTATTGAAGGATTTTTGAAAATTTGTGTCTTTTGTCTTATGTATATTGCATGTATAATAACTTTGAATTGATAAGTATAGAATAGATCTGGGATTCTGTCCGATAATATAATAATTAGTGATCCATTTGTAGATTTTTTATAAATTAGATTTTACTATGTTTTCCGATTCAAATATTTTCAACATTTTTTAAAGAATGTTGAAAAATTTACCAATACATTTAGGAAAATGTTTGTATTTATTATTATATTTCCGTTTAGTTTTTTTATTTAATTTGTTACTTGTCTCAATATTTAAAGTATTTAAAAAATTAAAATTATAATTTAATGTAGAAAAAATCAATTTTTAGGGTAAAAAAAGCATGAATAGAATAATTTGTATATATATTTATATTCAGCATTATTATTATTATAGCATCTATATATACAGTTAAACTTTTCTATTATTAAATCGCTTGGAACTAAGAAAAAAATTTATAATATTGAACTTATGATATATACACCGAAAACATAACGAAAAAAATGTTTTTAAAATTAATTCATTAAATGGAGAGAAATCTTCATTCCATAGAAATTCACTATAAAAAGGTTCTACTGTATGTAAAATCAAATTGTTAGAACTTGATATAACTTGAATATATAACATTATCTATTAACTCCTTTATATAGCATATTCGAACTTATAACTTTTTTATGTATATTGAAAACTGATTTCTGCATTCCCCAAATTGAACTTTGTTCAATTGGTTTTTTTTTTTAACTTGTAAATCTCTTGTTTTCAGGTCAACACCTTCAGCTAAATGTGAGGGCCCCGCCTTTTCTCTCCCCCCATATATATACCACTCTGAATCAATATCAAGATCAAGCATTTTTATTTTCATTCATTTAAAACCCCTTTCACATCTTGAATAAAATTCATATACACAACTCTTACTACTATTTACTACAACTACGCCTTACCAACTTAAAATGTATTTAAACAAAACAAAAAGAATAAAATATTTCGCTTTGGTATTTAACAATTATAAAAATCCATGTTTAAAGTTAATAACTTTACATTTTATTACCATTTTTGATTTTCGATTTTTTCGTTAATTAAATGTGTGAATTTAATTATTCTCTTAATTTTCTATCTAATAAGATTTAAATTTAATGAAATTATGTGATTGGGTACAGTTAGACTATATCTAGTATATAGTTTTAATATCTACTTTTCAATTCAAGTCAAAAACAAGGATTTCTTCATATTACGCTATTTAATTAAATGAAAGCGTATGAAATCCCTTTAATATAATAATTTACATTTTAAATTTCAATTACATTAAGATGTAAAAATGCTTGGCATGTCGAATTATAAAGAATTCGGCTGGTAATTTAATCGAAATTCATAAGGTCTATAGCTTAAAATAGTTTCCGAATTGTAAAATTAAGCAGAATTTGAAGCCAGATTCGTATGCTTGGGAGAACCCATTTTGATCTTCCCGAGTTAATTTAACGCTGATATCTACATCTATATATAGATATACTCTATATACTTAAACATCGCTTGTTTAGCGCTACTTAAAAAGCAAATCTGCGCTAAATACGCATTAAAGATAAAATATAAAGTTCATTTCTATGAAAAAATATCAAAATAAGTCAGAGAATCTATATAGTAATATTTATAAATTGTTTTAAATCGAAGTTTTCGTTCTTACTTACACAGAGGATGGTTTTCTCTGCGAACGAGTATCGAGATTCTACTGTACCTATATAAAATAGTTTTTAATTTATAATATCAATTATAATTTACATACAAATTCTGTTAGGAGATTTTATCTATATATCTTTTAGCTTTGCTTTTTCTGATCCTTAGGGGCCGCTTATATATTATAGTAGTTTATGCAGATTTTTGCCCATATGGGGAACACTACAAACACAACTTTATGTGTTTAAGTACAACAACTTGCACCTTAATAAGAACAAGTTACATGATAGTTAGTTTATTTTACAAGTTAGGCGACCTTATATAACGACGATATAAACTTTTTGTTTTAAACCAGCTCGAGGTGAGGGAGGTATACATTGGATGGACAACACAAACTAAATATGTTAACGTTTTATTGAGTACCCCAAAGTTCTCTTATGTGACCTCAAACCTTTTTAAAACCAAAGATTTAATAATTTAATTTATTTTTAAGGATGAAAACTCTTTGGTAATCTCAAATCTAGTTAAGTAAGCCCGATCTTTGGAGAGCTTTATATTGTTAAGTCATAAGTCTAACTTAATATATCTTATCTGGAATTCTTGCCATAGTTATGGATTATGAACTTGGTCTGTGGTATCCATAGTAAGATGAACCCAAATCAGCTTGGCTGGAACAAGTTTATAAAGAATTATTTAATGGATTTCGTTATTTATTAATTATTAATTATTATATTAATATCGGTGACGATATTTTGGTATATCAAATAAGAATTCTAATGCCTTTCCTTTTGATTGATTTAGGTAACTGAACAACCAGCTATGGCTGGAATGGTAATGCTTGGATTAAAAAAAGGAGCACAGCTTCTTTATAGAACATCTAAAAAGTGTTTTGAAATCTTTTCAAGGAATTGGAATGCATTTTCACAACTACATATATATAATTGGTAAATCCAAAGTTCACGATTATTCGTTGGTTTTGTAAGGAAAAATTCATCGAAAAGGTTGGTTCAACAAAATGCGATGTGTTGCGTCTGTGTTTAAACTAATGGAAAAAAACAAAAACGAAAGTTAAATCAAGGAAGGGATCATAGTGAATGGCATTGGAAGATGATCATAAAACGATCGTTGGGTAAGTAGAAAAATTTTGGTTTTTAGCTACAACACAAAAATTGTTCTTGCAAAAATCTATATAAAAAAAGGCGATTTCATGGGGTCATTATCTTTGTTGCTACATCTTTTCCTTGTTCGTTATCTTCTGTCTGCCTCCTCACTTTTTCCACATGCGTTTTTCATACTTGACTAGACGAGCAAATGAAAAGTTAAAGGGGAAAATATTCGCGCTGGTCACAAATTATATGGCAAAAGCATATGTTAAATTTCTGCGTGACTGAATGCCAATTTGATGCTTTGAATTTCAATTTGATTTGGAGCAAGGACACATCGCTGCACAGGATGGATACACACACACACACACACACACACACACACATCGAGACACAGAGGAGAATAAAAACGACTTGAGCAAACATTTGACTGGAAAAACAACAGCATAGAAAAATACAATTGAATTACAATGAAAATATGACAAAAAAAAAAAAGAATAAAATCGACAAGAAACGAAAAAGATGTAGAAATATCGCAAACAGGCAAAACAAAGGAAAGAAAGACTGGATAAAAAAAAAAAAAAAAAAAATTGAAAAGTTTGGGGCTAGTTAAATATTTGCACAAAAACAAATGACGACAATGAAATGCCCCAAGACAAGGGAAGGCAAACAAAGAAATGTGGCAAACAGAAAGAGAATTTACCACCACCTCCATCTCGCCTCACCTTATTGATCCCAGAGAGAGAGAGAGAGAGTGGGTAGTGGAAAAATGTTTCTCAAATTTTAATGGCTGCTAAAAAGCTAAAAAATTTAAAATGGCTTCAAATTTGCATAGCGAAAGAGAGATGGCAATAGAGATTTTTCAAAATTTCAACCCTCCGGTCTAAAAAGGAAAATTGTTTGGTGGTGGGGAAAACTCTTAGCCAATTAGCTGTAAAGCTTTTTTTTACCAAAAAAAAAAAACCCCTTGAAGAAAAAATATATGAAGAACAAATATCAAAGAAAATTTTCAACCCGCCCCACCATCTTCTCATTCCATGATAGAAAAAGGGCGTTGAAATCAACACCATCAGAAAAAAGTTTGATTTTGATCCCTTTTTGATACCCTGTAACTAGCAATGGGGTAAATTTATGTTCTGAAATTGTCATTTAGTATGTAACAGGCAGAGAAAAACATGCGAGAATCTTTGACTATATGGAGGTATATTCTTGAACAATATCAGGAATAAAAGTAAAGCAACTATATTAGTCCATAGTCCATACTAGATCTTGAAAGTCTTACATATATTGTGGGACGTTTGCAACTCCATGAAATGTGTTCGTTTTAATAAATTTAATGCCATAATAAGTTCCTTAATAAATTATAAATCAATTGGCATTTAATTTATAGAAAATGATTAAATTTATATTATCTTTTGTATTTTAGTTGGTATTTTGCAATTGTTTATAATCTCTAATCTGCCAACTAGATTATCAAAATACCGAAATATCAATTTCCAATGCAAATAAAATAATTTTTTCGTAAATTATTCCCAGGATTATTTTAAACCAAAATGCTATAACAACTGTTAAAAAACATTTTTATCTATGATTAAATACCAAAGACTAAAAATTCGGGCTTCAGTTTTGTTTTTTAACAGATTTTTTTGATTATATTGTAAATAATGAAAAAGATACAAATCTAACTCACAAACTTTGGAAAAATTTTGAATTTCTAACAAGAGAAGAAAGAGTAAGCAGTGTCTTCATCTAGGGTATCACAAAGTCAGAATACCCTTGATATATTGTGTATATACGCTTCAATTTCTTTTTTGGACATGTTTACTCATTTAATTAACTTACACGCGCCGTAAACTTCCGCCTAAGACCAAGAACAAGATAGTAAGGATCAAAAAACAGAAATCAACAACAGAAAAGAAAAAGGATAAGTAAAAAGGGGGAGAAAATCTAGGGGAAGAAAAACTCTGTTGGACAATTTGAAACCATTTCAAGTGGTTTAATCATTTAGTGTCACATCATAAAAATCACATCAAGTGATTTTTATTTACACGGCACGCGCTCTTAGTGAAAACAAAACAAAACATCCAAAAGGGGGCGGGTACATTTAGTGGGTGGAGAGGGGGGGGGGATGGGTGGTATAGGGTATAGTCAACCCTTTTGAAAATGGAGAAGGAATCGAAAAAGGTGTTGAAAATTGTTCCCATTAGATAAGGTTAGTTAGATTACAAATGATGAAGAAGAAACTTTTCAACTTTTGGCTATAATTTCATAGCCAAGTTAATCAAAGATCAAAATTCTAGAGAATAAATCTGGAAAATTGTACGAATTAATTAAGCTAAAAAAAGAAATTTTAAGTATTTTAAGAGAAAATTGAAAAAAAAAAAAAAAGAGAAATGCCATTTACAAAAAAAATATATAAAATATGGATAAATATATTTTAATATAAGCAGGATTGGCTTACTTATTCATAGCAAATATATTTTTCTGTTTGACATATATATTTTGTCTATATAAGTATGTCTACATATAGTATATCATATGTGTATATACATAAATGTATTTTCCATTGTAAAATTTAAAATTTCTTTCTTTAGATCAAATCAGAACGTAAATGAATGCCCATTTACCTATTTAATTTGCTAGACTTTTTGCTAGAGATCAAAGCCGATTTTCAATGGCCATCAACTTCAATATATATATCCACTCACACATAATTGGTAATAGCTCTTAACTTTCGATATTTTTTTCATCTTCTTTTTGGCCAAACTTTTGAATGTTATCAGTCCATTGCAGACATGGTCATTCATCCCATCTACGAATGGAGAAGAAGGAGAAAAAAAAGGGACCCAAACGAAAGGAAAAACGGGGGAAAAAAGCGAACCCCGAAATTCAATTGCTGCTGCCACATATTCAAAATGTCCTCCAACCCTCCATTTGAGTGGTCAGCGGTGAAAGGAAAAAGGAAATCCATCTACTACCAGCAGTTATTCTGGTGAGATGATAAGCCCAGCCCAAGGCGTTTGGCTGGGTCGAAGTTTCCATTTAAGTTTATTTTTTTTTTTTTTGGTTATTTGCAAATTGAATTTTTCTTTTTTTTTTTTTGCGTTGGATAAATGTTTCTTCGCTTTCATTTATAACAATTTAATGAAATTTTCGAATGCGTTTTCATAATAATCCGAATGTGTCTAGGACCAACATATATCATTAATCACATCCAGCTGCCACTTGTTTAACGAAAATTAAGTTTTTTCCGCTTTAGCCATGGCCAAAACAAAAAACGATATTTGATGGGATTTAAAGCTTAAAGTAAAAGTAGTGAAAACTACCTATAAATTTAGATCCTCTCTAATGGAGGGATCTATTAAATAAGGATGTGATCTTGGAATCTCTATTTGCTTACTATATGTATATTATAAGCTTCTTTCTCATAATTCAATTAGTTACTACCGACCGTAAACACTTGAAACTCATTTAATGCCTAAATCAATATTGAATAACATATTTAGTTAACTGATTTCCCTTACTTTTTCTAGTTTTGTTTCTTGCCACGCGACAAAGGCAAACAGAACCATTTTTTAATAAACTTCCTTTTGCAACCCTTTTCTGTTCCCTTTAGCTCCTTGTTCTCACTCGCTGTGTGTATGTGTGTGTGTGGATTTGTTGGATAAGAAATCACTTCATCTTTTTGGCGACAGTCGTTTAGAGTCGAAATTCCCCCATATCCAGTACCCTTATTTGTATATTGAAGCAAGCGTATAAATCCTTTTTATGTCCTCAACCCCCAAAATCAAACCGAAAACCAAAGAGTTAGGGAATGAGATGCGCTCTACGACTCGCTCTCTGATTCGTTTAGCTCGAATTCTGGGGTTGGAGTTGATTCAAATGGTTTTCAGATGAGGGAGGGGAGGGGTACAAAAAGGGTTTATGCCCATCAATTCACACATAGTTTATGTCATATGGTGCTTTGATACCAAAGAAATGGGTTCAAAAAAAAAGAGGGTTGGCTCTACATAGAATCGTTTTTCTTTCTTCCTTTTTTTTTGCGTTTGTGAACCTGCGATAAACATATTTCTAAATTTGTTTGAGGGGCAATCTTTTAAGAACATGCTATATATGTACTTAAGATTTTCCATATTTCCGTCTTAATTTTATTTACCATAGGATTCCGATAGTTAATAATTTATTCCTTTAATTTTCTGATTTTTGTAAACATTTTTATTTCAAATAGGAAATAGAGATAGAAGTCCTTAAAGCCAAAATTTGTTAGCTATTAGTTATAGATTATTAACTTTGTTGATAATAAATTATTTATAATTTTAATCGTTTTCTTAAAATATTGAAAATATTTTTATGAGATTTAAGATTTTTATCTATAGTATTTTGATTTCCTTAGTATTATTAGTGTTATTTTATTGTCTTTAAACTGAACTTGAAAACGGATTTAGGTTACGGGTCCAGCTACTATAGGAGATTCTTTTAAAGTTTTTTTTATCGTAATTTTTATGTCTTTTAAGATTATATTTAAGATTTTGATGGAATGTTTATAATCCTAATTTAATCCATTTGAATAAAGTTCTGCCGTGCAGGATGAAAGGTGATAGATAATGCAAAGGGCGATCTTAAAAGACGAGATAAAAAAAATGTCTAACTTTGCTGTAATACGAATTTTTAATTAATTTTAGAATTTTCTATACGTAAAAGTTGTAGTAAAATCCTTTTTTTAAATTTACAAATACTAAGATTGATCATCATAGATTAGAATAAATATTTTATGAACATCATTTCTAAGTTTTTGATATAGAATTTTCCTCTGTATACATGTATATAGATTCCGAAACAATATCGGTTTAGGATTTCTTCTATTCTCATAAAAATTGTTGGTTTTTTTTTTTGGGTTTGCAATACTTACAGTTTCTTTTGTTAACCATATTTTTAACTATAGTCGAATCATTTGAGATACTTAAAGCTGAAATAAATAAATTCACCGATTCGTCTTTTGGAAATAATCATTTTTATTAAACTTTTTGTTTTATTGTTTTTAGTTTTTAATATTTTTTTTTGTGGGGTTTTTGTTTTTGTATTTTATAATATTTAGATCTAAGTATTAAGATCAATTTACAAATTGGACATCGTACAACAATATCTGTATACACATACATAATAGTTTTATATATATTAAATATACATATATACGTATGTATATATATATAAATTTATTACTTAATTACATAATTATGAATCGAATTGGCATAATGAGCTGATGATACAACATCTACAAATACGTAAATACATAGAACTAGGAGGAACTCTTTCTAATAATACGGATATAAATATGTATTCATAAATTCGTAATGGATTTTTCTTTTGCTTTTTTTTATGCTGATACGCCTAAATTTCTACTTCATTTTTGGGGGGGAATGGATATGGAGTGTAATACTTGGATTTTTATATACAAGATCAAATATTTGTTTTTTTGATCTTTTGTTAGGTTCACTCGCCGGAACTAACAGAGCTGCCGCAGAGTGAACCGGAACCAGCTTCTAGATGAACATGCGCTGACATGTTCAGGACCTGAGGTGTCGGATAACCAAAACTATGACTGCTCAATGGTGTGCCCGTGGGACTATCCAAATCGAGGGAGGGATTAATACGTTTCTCTTTCTGTCGACGATTACAGAACCAGACACGAACCACCTCCTTATCCATATGTAGACGTTCCGACAATTGATTGATCTCCTCTGAGGTGGGTTTACAATTCATCATGAAAGCTTGCTCCAATGTTGATCGCACCGTAGTTTCAATTGAAGTTCGTTTCTTTCGTCGTCGTCCCAGGATACTTTCCGGTGTGCTACTCAATGTACTTGTCATTGTATTAATATTAAAGACACCCCCTCCAGATTTGGCCACACTTGAATCGGCATCCTCCAACCATTTCTGAAGCAAGGGTTTCAGTTTACACATATTCTTGAAACTCAAATTCAAAGCCTCGAAACGGGAGATGGTCGTCTGAGAGAAATCATTGCCATAGAGTTTACCCATGGCCAGACCAACATCTCCTTGGGTGAAACCCAATTTAATGCGTCGTTGTTTAAAAGTTTTGGCAAATTGTTCAAGTTCCTCTAGATCGGTTGTCTCCTCGGGAGAATGCTCCAATTTGGCCATAGATGCCATTGAGGCCACAGTTAATCCTGTTGGCTTTGGAGTACTCTGTCCCTGATGCGAATGCAATTGCTGCATACTGGGTGTATTCGGTGTCATTAGACCAGCACTACTCATGGTCTGTACCAGGCTATTCGGAGGTGTTCTTTGCTCATCTTGACCCACACTTGCTCTACTTCTCGGCACAGGACTCAACGAAGGACTTCTACGTGGCGATTTTGTATGCGGGGTAGAATAATTTGGTTCCGGTTGTGGTTGTTGTTTGATCTGTTGTTGTAGTGCCTGAAACTGTACCAAAGCTTGCAACGAATTCTGCAGAAGGAACTGTGTGGCCAGTTGTGGATGAGGAAACGAATCGGGAGTCAATTGACGAACCATTTCTATATAATTTTGTATTTGCATTTGGAGTGCATGATGCATTTCTCCAGGTGCAAAATTGGGCATTTGCATGATACCATTCAACTGAGACTGTACTTCCATGCCAACAACTAATGCTGCAGGCGGTGACTGTACTTCTTTGTCATCAATTGATTTTTGCTTCTTCAATGGCGGTGCTAGATTTAAAACTTGATTATCCTCATTAATTTCCTCTTTTGGTCGAGACTTTCGTTTGCTACTCAAATTTTGAGGCACTTCACAATCATCCAGTTCCTCTTCCTCAAAGCTTTTGCCGCAATCTAAAAAAATAAAATGAAGAAGAAGAAAAATTTCAACTATTAATAAAAAATCGTAGTGTAGATATTTTGCTTTTCAATTTTCCGAACCAATGAAGTTCAAGTAGCCTGCGACTAGCATAATTTGACACAAGAATATAAAAAAAAACCATATAGGGTATACCCAACGGAAGTAAAGTTCAAGTGAAAGGCTTTCTCCTGACCTAAATTTTACTATATCTGTATACGTATCTGTAGGAACAAAAGGATGAAATTGTTTTGTTGTTTGAGAAACTTCTTGAAACTTATCATATAAACATTTCTATTATTAAAAACCTATTATTTGTTTTTTTTTTTCAATTTCCCAGGGTATGTTTTACTTTTATCAATTTTCGTTGTAAATCATTTGCCTCTCTTTTTTAAGGCAAATTTTATTCAATCTTCCAATTGAATGCCCCTGCTCATTTCTTTACCAGTTTTTTTTTTGTCCTGTCTTGTCCTGTGGTTAACTTTTCTGATAGACGCTCAAGCGGAAGGGTTTTGCCTTTTGTGGCCATTTCCCCATCCATCTATCCACCAATCATCTAACCATCCATACCACCCACTCCACCCCCCTCGCATCATCCTTTCTCAGCCTATGTCTATGGGCATGTTCAAAATTCATTCATGCATAATAATTGAAAAAATAGCCAAACAACGTCATGAAAAATGTGGAAGCTTTTCGTTCTCAGTCTTTTGTTTAAAAAAAAAAGAAAACGAATAGAAAAAAAAAACCATCTCCGATTTCATAATTTTTCATATTGTCTAATAGAAAAATGAAGATTATTTTATTGAATTTCCTTTTGTTTGGATCTTTTTATTTATTATTAAGAACTTCCGTCAGAAGAAATATGATCTATATCCTTTAAGATCAATATGAGGATAAACGATTAGACAATTTGTGAAAAGCACTAAGACAATATATTCAATTGAATTAATTTTTAAAGATGTTTAAGAATGGCGTCACGTAGAAGTCCAGTAAATTCAATGAACTAGTTCCGACCACTAACTGATTATATGTATATTATTATATTGAGAACTAGAAAGATCATTCCAAAAGCTAAGATTATAAAACTAAAGTAAATTTATATTGCTGACAATTATTATGATAAAAGATAATGTTCGTCAATGATGATTATGATAATGAATGATTTTGTTGTATGGAAAAATTCCTGGTTTGGATTGAATTGCCGGTCATAATATTCCAAGAGTTATGAGGTCTTATTTTGGATTATTATTATATTGAAATTGTAAAATTTGAGCTGATTGCTAACTCTGTTTTGTGTTCATCTATTTAATCTTTAATTACTAATAATTTTGAAATAAAATATTAATATATTTTTAATATATTATAAGTGGTTAATGGGCTTGAATAAAGAACTAGTTCACTTTCAAAAATATTGTTTGCCTCATATATGAATGAAACTTGTAATGAACGATAAATATTTTTAAA
This sequence comes from Drosophila sturtevanti, assembly GCA_018150375.1. Taxonomy (NCBI): domain Eukaryota; kingdom Metazoa; phylum Arthropoda; class Insecta; order Diptera; family Drosophilidae; genus Drosophila; species Drosophila sturtevanti. Next base: position 146,189 of record JAECWJ010000341.1, on the reverse strand, counting down.
GCTTTAGCTGCTTAATTCAACTCAGATTTTAAAATTTCAGATGGAAAATTAAATTATTTGTTTCAAACTTAGAAAACGTTTGGGAAGTAGTTTCTACTCCTTCGTTGTAGTACGAAATAGTTCTCACGTATTAATAAAAATTAACAAAATCAGAAATAAAATTTTGAAAATTTTTTATATAAATCAGATACAAATCATCTTCCTTTAACCGTAAGCCACCTGAGTCATTCAGTTTCTATATATGTCAACATCAAGGATAAGCAAAAGTAGAATTTGTCATTTGATAAACATGCCCAAAGTTAAAGGCTTTAAACCGATTTAATTAATTGATAGTTTTAAGCGGCTTTCCCTTTATTTTCTTTTTTTTTTATTTTGTCTCTCGTCTGGTTTCTCTCAAATTGGCTTTGGTTGTACGGATTAAAGGACGCGAATCATTTTAAATGCGGGTGGGTATTGCAAGTTTATATCCATTCTCGATTTCTCTAAAAAGTTATTTTAAAAATCATGTGGGCAGCTGTTTTTGTGATGACTTACGCAACTACAAAAAATTGCCATATAATATAATTAGCAAAAAAAAAAAAAAAAAAACGAAACCAAAATCATCTAAGGGTTTGCATGCATCCCTCCCTCCTACCCCCAGGGTTTAAAAAAACTAAAACCAAAAGTTGCAGCAACCCTCAGAAAGGGAAATTTTTTTTATTGTTCATGTTTTTTTTTTTTTTAAACAATTCGTTTCAATCGGTTAGGACAATTTGGAATGCACGAGTTGAGGATTTGAAAGTAACTTGCTATTGGATGAAAATAAAAAGGGGTACAGGGAATGAAAATAAAAAGGGGTACAGGGTAAGGGCTACGTTGTTACATATAAAAAAAAAAAAGGAGAGAAAGAAAAGTCAAGAAGCTGCAGGAGCAAGTTGCCCCAGGTTCCAGAATCCAACAAAAAAAAAAAACCTGAATAAAAATGCATTGTAACTAAATGCGCCTGCAGTGCCATGGGTCCAAACCAGGTGATGGGATGCTGTGATAGGATACTCTCTCTCTCTCTCTCTCTCTCTCTCTCTCTCTTTCTGTCTGTCTCTGTGTCTCTCTGGCTGAAGGAGAGCAGATGTCCTGGCCCGTTTGACACAATGGGCAATGTGTGAATTGTGTTTTTGCACTACACTGACAAATGTGAAGTGTTCGTAAAGGTCTCTCTTGTTATTTTCGATTTTGGTAAAATTTTTGCCACTCCTTTTACTGAATTTTATGGAAAATGCATATTTTTAAGGGTGGCTAGACAAATGCATATTTAACTATAAACTATTATACAGAAGAGGGAAAGAGAGAGAGAGAGAATGAGAGGGAGATAAGAAATCTCTCAATCCAATTATACGTACACGAATATCACAAAGTAAAATCTAACATTGAAATCTATCAAATTTAGTTTATTGTACGCAGTCTTTAAATATAATTGATTATACGAAAGCACGTTTTCCATGCGAAAGACTTTCCATTGTGGTTTCTCACAGTTTGGTTAGAACTTTCATGGATCAAATAATATCCCATAATAATAATTATTAGAGAGAATATAAACTATTGCTTTATAAATTATTTATTTGTTTAGTTATGTGACGTATTAATATTCGCTGGGTCAAACCTTTAACATAAACAATTTTATGAAACTATTATAGAAATTATAAATTATCGATTATAGTAAAATTTAAACCATTAATTTCCATATTATGCGTCAGAAAAGCTAAAACCAACTAAAAGATTCTCTATAATTTGCAAAAAAATTACTTCAACTGAATCATAAGCAATATATACTCCAAATTATATACTTGCAAATCGCTTAGATTTATTATAAAGAAAACTTGTAATAAAAATTTAAAGAAGTAGAAAAATTGCTAACTATCTATTTATAGATACATACATACAAACAAATCTATACCCATTAAATTTACGAAAATTGTGAAAAATGTGTATATAGCATTTTCCATTTTCCATTTCCCTTTCTGTTTTGTTCACCCACGCACTCAATTTACAGTTAACCCTCAGTACAATGCAAATGCAAAACAACCCCAGGAATAATGGCAACTATAGATCATAGCAGGGGCTATCTAAGGTTTCATGCACTTTTGACCCCTGGGCCTGACCCTCTTCTCTCCTTTCCATATACAACACAAACACAAACATAAACAATATATACAGAAATTTGTCAAAATGCAAAATGCTTGCTTTGTATTGTATCTCCTTTTTGCGCATTTAAATGATTGCCAATAATTATGTAACGACCCCATACAACCATCCATCCATCCATCCGTCCATCCATCCATCCGTCCATCCATCCTTCCAACCATCCCCTACAACCCCTAACAATGTGCAACTAATCTATGCAAAAACATGCATAAGGCAACCACTCATTCCTCACCCCGTCACCCCTCACCACTAGCCGGTAACCTCTATTGTCGTTATATTTAAATACGCGACAAATTAACAGGGTTGCCGCCATCAATTAAATTATGCATTTTTATTGGCTTACATAATGTTAATGAAATGGGTGCCCATATTCAAATGTGTCACAACAACACAGCCCTTCTTCAAAATAAAAAAAAAAAACACTCAACCCAAAATAAAAAAAAAAAAAAATTAAAGGGTTCATAAAAAAACTAACATTGGACCAACTGTTGATTCCCCTCTCCCGACTATTTACCATATCATTTGAATAGCATTGAGGTGTGAAAATTGAAGGGTTGTCGTCTCATTTTCCCTTACCCTTTATTATTTTTTTTTAAAGGGCTATCACTTGTTGACTCTTCCCATTCTCCTGGGCTTATTCAAATTGTGGTTCGGGATTAGGTTGCGTGAAGCTAATTGTAGTAGTTGCTGACGCAAAAAAAAGGGGTAATTTGAGAGATGGCACAAAGAGGAAAAGAAAGGAGAAACAGGAAGCCGCCAGCATGTTGATTGATATTATAATCAGCGGTTTTTGATTGGGTGCCTTGGGTGCCTTTTTGGCTGTTGCTGTTGGTGGAGGCGTTTCGATGGGCGTTTTGATGGGATCGGTGATGATTCTTTATGAATCAATATAAAAAGGCATGAAATGCTTTGATTAAGGGTTAAGATGGGAAAACTTAACACAAAGAGAACAATTGGTGACCCCGACGTGTTTCAAGAATAATTATTTTCATCGATTACCCAGAATTTTGACAGTTTTTCGTCAATTTTCTTGTGACACATTTTAAGGGTTAAGTGACATTGCACTTATGGTGACCCCGACGTTTTGGGCAAAGAAAAACGCTATAAAGTCTTTTAACCCAGCAATTAAGAATTTATAATGAATTATTAAGAAATGTCTCTATTCCTTATTTAGAAGTTTCTCAAATATTTATCCATTGCATTTGCCTGCAGTCGCACTTCAGTCACGTGCGTTCCCCTCCCTAACAAAAAGGCACCTCAACGAATCTTCTCTACCTAAGACAAGCCCAAAACTCTAGAGACACGCACAACAACAACTCATCCAAGGAAGAGTTTTGGTTGATGGGAGAGGGGAAGTGGGAAGGGGAGGAGGAGAGGGGTTGTTGCGCAAAATTTGAAAGGAAAACTATAAAATACAAATTTCCTTTTTGGCCATCAATAAATGTGTGAATATGTGTGTGTATGTGTGTGTGTGTGTGTGTGCTTGTGTGTTGCAAATGTTTAGCTCGTGTGAGTAATCAATTTTTTCTGCGCTACAAAGTAGCCCACGTTCCAACCACGAGACACTAAGGACATGGCAACTGAATGATGGCAAAGGATTAACGTAAAATTCAAACGTATTGTAGATACATATATAGATATATATATTTACCTGATACAGATCGTAGAGGTGATGGCGGTGTTGGTGAATTGGACATGTGTCGCAAAACTGAAAAGAAAATTTAGAGAAAAATTTATACAATAAATTAGTTTTTCCTGGTTGTTGTTGTTTTTTTTTGTGGTTAGCTTAAGGTTCCTGTCTTTTTTTCTTTATTTCAAATGTTGAATCTATCCAAATGCAAATGACACGTTCTGGTCGTCAAAATGGTTTTCGTGGCATTTTTCAGTTTCATGGGGTGGGACTTTTGGGTGGATTTTATATTCTGTTTTTTTTTTTTTTTTGTCTGTTGGTCAGTCAACTGTCTCTGGCTCTGTCTATGTCTCTGTCCCTGACACATTTATCTGTCTGCTTTTGGCCCCCTTGTTGCTTGTTGTTAGTCTTTGGTTGGATGGCTCGTAAAATGTCCATTAGTATTTACTTTTTATACTACTCGACTTCTTCCTCTATATATATCAAGTAACATGCAAAAATGTTCTTGTTGAGGTCATTTCAAGTGCTTGTAAAATATCCTCTTAAGGATACAATTTGCTGACTAATGCCAGTAATCCTTATAACATCAGCATGGACATTCAATCAGAAAAAAACAAAAACAAAAAAAAAGGAAAGGAATACTCTATTTGTTTAAGGAAAATGTAGAGTTTTAAATTTCCATATATGGAAATTGTATATACATAAACAAATTTCTTCCTTCTTATTACTAAATTGTTTAAAATTTGTTGTAAGATAAAAAAAATCCTCTTTGCTTATTATAATTAACTTAACATTCTATTAAGATTTAAAAAATATGAACTTGATATCTTTCTTATGCCATTCAAAAGGAGTTTTTGTTTGTTTAAGGATAATATTATATAAGATGCTTATATACCATTATATAGAAGATATATAGAATTTTTATTTTTTTGTTTGAATCCAAATTGTAAATTTGTTTTCCATTTCGTTTATATTTGGTTTATTTTAATGCGCCAAATTCACACCTTTAGCTTATCAATATTACTTTTTATTTAGAAAAGAAAGGAGAAATTCCCAAAGTTCGCCACAAAATCCGGACAAAAGGAAAAAAAAGTAACCAACTTTTCGCCCTCCTGCTATTATCCTTATTGTATATCTGTGTGTGTGGTTGTGTGTGTGTACGTTTGTTACATTTTTTTTGATGCCATTTGGTTTTTTGTTTTGCAAAGTAGATATTAAATTTATAGCTCCCCCGGGGCGTAAGCAAAGTAGTATCCTCTTTAGCTGCAGGACACTATACAGGACAAAGCAAAAGTAACATACTTTTACGACAATATATTGTAGAGGGAATCCTTGTGCATAATGTCCAGCACAATATAAATATACAGATTACTCTCACCCAACCACCCCGACACCCCCCTCGCCACTAACCGCTCCCCCCAAAAAAAAGGACACTCTTTGTGGTTGGGTTAGTTTTTTTTTGACATAGATGGTAGAAGTATGAGAGAGATTACAACTGGTATTAGGCAAACTTTCCCCCCTAAAGAACAACAACAACAAATAAAAGGTGTCAAGCGATTCAACTGTGGGGGCATTTTTGTTCTTTTCTTTGAAATTAAAATTTGGCTTAAATCCTGTCATTTTTGGCTTAAAAATAATTACACAAAAATTTACTTTTTGTGGTTTAAGAAAAGCGAATTTTACGCTCACCGCTCTTAATTTGTTGTTTCTTAAAAAAACGAAATTTCCTTTTTTGCATATACAAATAGCTAGAGATTCAGGTAAAAAGGGACACTTTTTTCAGGATGCAAATGTAAACAGAATAAAACACACAAAAAAAAAAACAAAAAAGAGAAGAAGAGAAGAAAAAGAACCCAATATGATCACACGCTCATTCTCCATGGGATACATTCAAATTTAAGAAAAAAAAGGACAAGACAGGACAGCTGCCCAAAGAGGAAAAGAAAAAGAAGAATCGTAGAAGGAGATACACCAGCAGGACATTCAAACTATTGCCAAATGCCATGAAATTGTAGCCATAGTTTTATCTAAGATATCTGATAGGGAAATTTTCAATGCATCTCAGACAGAAATGTAAATGTGCATTGGTTTAGGTACTGTGAAGGTATTTCAACTTTGTGCCTAATGTGTGGGCGTGGGTAATCGTCCTCATCATCATCATCATCTGTGGCAAATCCTTTGTTGAGTGCAACAAAAGGGACATCTTTGAGAAAGTGAAACAGGTACATGCAAAATATTACAATTGGATCAGGTTTTATAGAATCGCAAAACCATTACGAAAAATTTAAAAGCGAACACTTTAAGGGTAAAAGTATGGGAATGGATTTTTTTTAAGTTCTTTTAATAAAATCGTTTATAAATAAAGAATTTATGCATTTTTTATGAAAGGAAATATGTAATATTTTCAACAACAAATACTTATCATTAATATGTTTCAATATTTTGATATCTAAATATCGTAAATGGTAATAACTCTCCAGTACGATATAATAAATTTATAAAAAGCCACAAGAAATGATTGGAAAATATATTCATGAAAATATTTATACATATATTGAACAATCATAAATAATGCAGACATATGTTAAAATATTTAAATATGTATTGAAAAGTCATATATAATATATTCCTAATACTGTTTATAGTTTTCAAAATAAATAGTTTTTTAAATATTATTTTATCATATTTCAACAAAAAAAATTATTTCTTATTATTTTTAAAACAAAAATATTAAAATTTTACTAAAAATTTTAGCTTGCATTTGTAAGAATATGAAATAAAATATTTGTTTTAAAGTTTAGCTAGTTTAAAATCATATAATAGATATTCTTAGTCCTTTAGTTAAAATTATGACATCAAAATCATATATATATGGCAATTTATCCAATAGTTGATATCATGTTAAATAGAATCCTTTGACTTGGAAATCCAAGGCATATCCTTTTGAGGAATCTTTGTTTTAATTATTATAATCAGTAGTTTTATTTTCATAATATCCCTAAAATTATTAAACCATGTCTACTCTAATCTTGCCTCGCTTTGTTTTTGTTTTTGTTAATCTATAACCTGGCAACTCTATATATAAAACTTACGTGAATGTTCTAAGGCTTTTTCGGTAGTTGTTGTAACCTCTGATTGTTCAGTTTCACTATCAGTGGTTGTTGTTGTTGTTGCTGTTGCTACCGTCTTTGTGGTGGCATCCCAAAGACGGCGCTGTTGTTGTTGCTGTATCACCATCATTTTGTTGTAATAATAATCCAATAATAAAATATAATTATTCAAAAATCACGCACACACAAAGTCAATTGCACCAAAAGACACTAACACGTATGCATATACACACAGACACAAACACAAACGCACACTATTGCAATATCACGGTGTCTTCTTCGTTCCTTCCGTTTCTCGTCTTTGTCTTTGCCTTTTGCCTTTGCGTTCTTTTAACTAATTTCTTTCGTTTAAGGCCCAAAAAACCCGACGACCTTCTTGCTTCGTTAGCCGAATGCAACTGACAGCTCGAGGTAATAACGATTGCACTGCAAACCGTTATGTGCACGAATAACTGACTGTATCTCTCTCTCTCTCTCTCGCTCTCTCTCTCCCTCTTTCTTTCACTCACTCTCCGTATTACTCACACTCTTCTTTGACTCTTTTTTTTTGGTTTGGTTTGGTTTGGTTTATGATGTGCAGCAATTGTTAGTTTTTCCCATTTCCTTGGATCTCACTCAAAACTCAAACTTCTCTCAAATTTCAACCCCGATGAGTGTGGAACGTATGTAGTTTGCATGTGTGTGTGTGTGTGTGTGTAAGAGAGTGTGCCTGCATTCTGATCAGAGGGAGAAAAACTTTTACTCCATTTATGCATTTGTATTGTGTTTTCCCATTGCACTTTCCCCTACAATACATTTCTTTCTTCTTTTTGTCCTTAGACTAGCATTAGCATAGTAGTAGTAGGTGACGCAAACGACAACGACGACGACGACGATGACGATGATATTGGTAAGGAAATTGAGTTTTGAGTGAAAATGGGTGTGGCCTATTATCCGGGGATATGTACCGGGAAGCATTATATATGCACTTTATTGCTGCGCAGTTGCCATCAGAATATTTTTCCTATTTATTTCCATTAGTTTTACCATTTTTATTGCATTCGTTGCGAAATCATTATAATGTCGTAAAACAAAAAGGTGAATTGATAATGGGGATAATTCTGGATATATACATATACATAGAATTGGAGCTGCCCCTGTATGTAGATCCAACTACAAAAATAATGATGGGAAGAGTAAATGCAAGAGGAGTTATATATATATGATATAAGGGAGCACGATGACTTTATGTAAAAGTTTGATTTAAAACGTTTCCTTTCAACTGATCATTTTAAAGATTTATTTCTAATGGGATTCTATGAAAGGTTAAACCCTTTGTTTCTTCTTTCGATTGATAATATTTTAATTTTTATATCAGAAATGATTCCTTATTAAAGAAAATCAATTCTTGAACATTTTGATTTAATGAAATTTTTTTAAATGTTAAATCTAAAGGATTTTGGTAATATTTTTAAGTGGTTTTGGATGGCAAAATTTGTATTACGATCTTCATCTATTCACTCCTTAACTAAAGGGAAGAAGTAAATAACTCAAATTTGTTAATTTAATAATAATAAAGTCCCTCTTCCGCTTTCATTACCATATAAACACATTGGCCTCTCCTCACGATAAATGATCTTGTAAAAAAACTTTACGAAAAACATTAAATATTTACCAATTTTTACCAAATTGATTTTGCGAAGTATAAATAATAATTATCTAAAAATTGAAACACCAAAATAGATATAAAACTAATAAAATTATATATAATATATAATACTGAAAAGTTAATATTTTACTCGGAAGTAAGGACAAGCAATTTGAAAACAATACAGATGTTTGTTTGATTTACTTTTGAAAAGGATTCGGAAACGTGGACAGGAATGAATATGAATTAAATTTTTAATAGGCTTATTAATAGAAACTAACAGTCCTATATATCCGGAAATTTCTAGTCAAAAAACTTAATATGGCAATAATAACTAGGTGGACAAAGGAGATCTAAAAGATAGATGAATGGGCACAGATGTTCTAATATTGGCACAGATATGTGTGTACCTACATAAATAGTTATATCAACTAAGATTTTAATCGAGAAAAGATATCTTGTATGTAGTATATAGTCTTTAAGATCGTAAGTTCTCATTCTATTCGGCCTGTTGAATCCTTTGCCGTAATACTAACATAAATTTATCTTCCTTCTGTGGGTAAAGGGTATAAGAAAAAATCTCTGCAACGGAATATTTTTTGTTTTGGTGTGATTAATATGAGCACATACATACACACACACACACCCAAGCTGCTAAACATACTATCACACATGGAGTTCCTTACACGTTGGAGAAAGCTCGTCGATATGAGAGACAACAAGTGCAGTGCACTGAACTGAGAACTGAAGTAGTGAGTGGAATGAGATGTCGGAAGGAATGGCAGTAATTACAACAAAAGTGTGGTTGTTGTTGTGCAGCTTACCCACACTAAAAATGAGAAAGGATATATATATAAATATATATATATGCACAGACATAGGATATATACATATTTGTAATCTACGTGTGTGTGTGTGTGTGTGTGTGTGTGTGTTTGTGTGTATGGTGACATTTTATGATTATGAGAGTGTTGGGCGGCTGCTGGTGCTGTTCCTGCTGCTGGTGTTGCACTTTGTCCTCTTGAGTTTGGCTTCTCTTTGTTCCAAAAGTTTTTCCATAGATGAGAAAATTCTTGTACGCCTGGTTTTCATTTCCGTTTTGGTTTTCCCCCATCCCCCTTCCTTCCTTTGTTCTTCCCTCTCTTTTAGTTATATCGTACAACGTTTTAATTAAAATTGCAAAATTAATGTTTTTTCTTGGCAGACATTTTGCAGCCCTTCGGCTAAAGCCCAACTCTCTCTTTCCCCACCCCACCCCTCTCCTATCTTCTTGTTTAAATGTTCTGTATGTCTATATTAAAGTGCCGAAATGATTTAAGCAGAAATCAATATCCATTTCTATCCATTCGTCTTGTCAAGGGGAAACAAGTTGCCAACTAATTTCAATAGTTATCCTTTTTGACTTCATTTCCTACACTTTGGATCCTGGCTGGTCCTTGCGCTGTCTGATTAAACTTGTCACTGGCGTAGACAAAAGATAAACACTAACACAGGGCGGTGTCTAGGCAATTTGATTATTTGCCAAAAACAGAACAGGACTCGAACATGGACACACACACAGAGAGAGAGAGAGAGAGAGAGAGAGAGCGATATAGAAGACGCAGGACTCTAGGATGTACATATATAAACACACAGATGTACACGGCATGTAAATACGTTATATTCGTATACAAAAAGGGGGAAACTTTTGTTGGGCATTGCAAATTAATCAAGAAAATAAACGCTTGGCAGCATCGGAAAATTGTGGCTGTTGTTGTTGTTGCTGTTGCTGTTGCTGTTGTTATTGTTATTGCCAACCCCCGCATAGTGTCCTAACCAGGACATACACTAGACACTTTGCATGACGAAAACAGACAGAAGGCAAACGAGGAAGCGCACAAGCACAATGATGCCCGATACCCGATCCCCGTTCCCCGTTGACCGTTGCCTGATATCCTGATGCTGAGTTCCTGCCACAGTTATTTTTGGGTAAAATTTTTGTTGCAACGCATTAAAATGACATACCAATTTGCGTTAAGCAAATAAGACGAGACGAGTAGTTTAGGTTTTTATACATACATTTATATATATATTTATTTTTGGGGAGTGTTCACCATATAGGAGGAGAAGAAGAAGAAGAAGGGTGGCCCTTAGTGTAAAAGCTACGAAAATTATTCTACCAAAATGGGGTTCTCAAATATTATGCCAAATACTACAAAGAGACTTTAAGAAGGTCGGCAAAATGGGAATAAAATGGAATGGAAAAGTTAAAAAGAATGAAAAAAATTGACAATAAATTGTTGAGAATTCTCAGTAAAATGTTAAAAATTATGTTATCATTAATTTGTTTTCTAATCCAAAAAAGATTCTCTTAATATATGAGGATTATAATTTTCATAAAAATTGTTTTGGGTTTGGAAAAACGAATTTCCGACTGTATGTCAAGTATAAAGTTTTTGGCTTCAACAAAGTGCATATATAAAATGAAATTATTAATAAAAAAATTATTAATAAAAGTAAAGAAAAAGATAGTTTAAAAATTTATTTAAATTTTTATTTAAAGACAAAGATATAAAAAAAACCAACACTAACTTTGTATAAGATTTCTAGTATTCAATTAGTTTTTACAACCAACATATAATAATTTCTCTGTATTTCTTATTTTAAGATCTATGAAATATTTTATGGATGTTTCTCTCATTATGATAGGTACTCTCGAGGGAAATTCGTACAAAGAATCAAGCCTCATTCAACTCTTTTTAATTTTTTACCTTCAAAATCAACGGCTCCATATTTTCGCGCCAAAAACTTCTAACGGAAATCAATATGGCAAACAGAAGAAGGATAACAAAGGACACCTTTTAATAATGTGTCCCCCTTTTTCGCTTCTTTTCTCTACTTCCTTCCGCATTTTTAGCGCCGCTTCTATTCTTTGGGTTTATTTATTAATGTTTATTGATTTCGATTCGCCTGCGTTTTCTTTTCTTTCATTCGTTTTTTTTTTTTTTTTTGGGCAAATCTGCCACAAAAAATCGCTGTCAACTGTCGGTCCCAACCCTTCAAGAACTATATATAACCAAAACAATTTTCTTTCAATTCCTTTTCAAGAAAATTGCACATAGATTTTTGGGTAAAAAGAATAGAAAAACTAAGGAAGAAAAAAAAAAGAAACTCAAGGGTAAAAAATTGAGGATCAGTGTCAGGGATTACCGAAGATCTTGCACAGCTTAGCAAACATGCTAGCTAGCTACCCCTTGAAGAAGGATGATAAGGAGATGCTGAGGGAAAGAAAGAGACAGAGAGAGAGAGAGAGAGAGAGAGAGAGAGTAAGAATGAGACGGAGAGGGAGTGAATAAGGAAAGCATCTCCTTTATTTTTGGGGTAGTTCAAGTCAATAATGCGTAATTTTTTAAGGTAAAAAATTGATGGAAAAAATTGCACAAAAATTAGGTAAGACATTCTTTTCTTTTTCTTTTTTTTTTGGGTGCTAAAAAAGGGCAAAAAAAATCGATTTCAATAAGCAACGGTTTTTTGTGTTTTTTTTCTTTTTTTTCCTTAGTTCATCTAACGGAATTTTCGCACAATTTTCTCACGCATAGAAAAAGGTGAGCGACCGAGAGGAGGTTAATTAGGAATGAGAATTGTATACCTTGGAAAGTATATATACATATATATATAATTTAGGTTCTTTACTTGTCGTTCTTGAATTTTCATATAATTTAGTATTTTCTCAAATCTAACATAACTTTTTCCGAATGGAAGTGTTAGCTCCCTGATGAATTATACCAGGAATCAATAATAATTATTTTGAATATAACTTTTGTAGACTGCAACAGACTCCGATTCAGTCCCTTTGTATGTACATATCGTTATTGTTTATTATAGCTATAGTTTGGAAAATTTTCTTGAGATTGGCAGGATAGAGGCAACAAATGGTTATTTTTATATTTAAGACTAGTTTCTCTATAATGATAAGTGACTATAGCTAACTCTACTCAGAACTTATTTAAATTGCAATATGTGTAGGGTCTTTTAGTGAAATTTAATGACCGTAGAACTCTATTGAACTCAGAATATTAAAATCTGAAAAGTTTGAGTAGGAATCGGAATATTTTGGGGTATTGGCAGATAACTCTCTCCTATAGAGGGTTTGATAGATCGACTAGACTTGATGCTAATCAGAGATTTCCCCGTCTGTTGCTTACATATTGGTCATAAAAATATATCCTTTTATGAGGGTATGAATACCATAGTTAGCCATTTTTGAAATCATGCAAATTTAACCCTAGAGGCAGCCATGCTTTTTTTTTCTTCAACAATTTTTTTTTTTTTTTTTTTTTTCATTGTAAACGCTAAAAAGTCTGTGAAAATGGATTTACAGCTTGTAAAGCGTTTTTATTGGATTTACTTTTTACAACCACCAGCAGGAGCAAGAGCAGGAGCAGAAGCAGAAGCATCGCTACCCTTCACAATATCACCGTTACTCTCACACCCCCCCCTGGGTGGGTCAATTGGCCATAAGCTGCTCAGGAACACACAACGCACAGTTGGCAGTGACACCAGCAGTTCAAAAGTTGAGCTTTCTTTTATTTTATTTTATTTCTTCATTTTTTTATTTTTGGTCAGGGGTTCGGTTTTTTTTTTTTTTGTTCCTTTCTCCTGTCAAAGGTTACCTCATGCAATTGTGGTTCGCATTTGCCGCAAGCAACCTTTTTTTTTTTGTTCTTCGTTGTTTGGTTGGTTGTACCAACCACCCACTACAAAAAAAAAACCCTGAAAGTGGTTTTAAATTCCATTAAATAAAGTTGTAAAGGTTACGCACTTCTTTCCCTTCTTTCTTTACGAAGTACTTGAGAATTTTCACGCATATTTTGTTCGCACTTTTGTGTAAAATTTATTAATATTTTAGTGATTTTAAATGGAGTTTGTGTGTTGGCCCCTTTCTATTCTTTTCACTTCTTTTGTGTGTTTGCAGAGAGAGAGAGAGAGCGAGAGAGTGGGAGAGTGAGAGAATAGAATAGGTAAATCATGATTAAGGGACGAATGACTGACCATGACGTGGCTAGTACTCAATCGAAGTGCCTTAAAGGCAATTTTTTTTTGCACAACGAAATTTATAGATGAACTGTTGGATTATACATTTTACATTTCTGTATACCTTTGAATTCAGGTTGGTTCAGATATTTGACGTATATCAGCTTTTTATAAAAAACCAGATTTTTTGTATAAAGACTTTTTTAAATCTATTGTTAGGGAATGCTTTTCAAATAGACTGAATATATATCTTATGGTCTATATCAATATACGATATCAAAGAATTTTTTTTAGATTTTTTAAATTATTATTAAGCTGAATGACCATTGGATTTGTTTTAAGAAAAGTTCAGAAAGTATTTCTGTAATTTTTGTAAGTTCCAGTTATTTCCAGAGAAGTTAAAGATCAGGTATAGATTAATTATAAGAATTAAATGACACTTTTAAGACTCATATTCTTTGATTCCCAATTAGAAAGTGTTAAGTTGGTGGCCAGTAATAACTGAATGTGCTAAAATGTTGGGTTGGAAAATGTTCCTGGAATCTCTAATAAATTTATAATGAATTGAATTATAATAAATTCTAAATTTTATTTATTGAAAACTAAAAAACTTTTCTTAGATTTTTCTTCCGATTTTTAAAACCCAACTGACAAGTCTCGGTCAGTGTATGTATTTATTTATTTCTAATGACAAACAGTTCCCTGTTTGACATTAACTTTTTGATCAGAAGGTCCTAACCTTATCTGGAATTTTACCTGCATAAAAAAATTATATATTGTTCCATCCTTTGTTGATTTCCGATATATATACATATATATATGACATATTCTATATGTATATTACATCCAAACTTTTCTGTTAAATATAAAAATTTGGGCTCAGCTAAATCTAAAAAGTTTTCAAAACTCAGTTGGAATCCGATCCAAACTAATCTAAACTGAACAAAAGAAGATTTAAAAAAAAACCTTTTTAAATATGGTTTTCAAGGAAAATAAAAATTTGTAAAATAATTTAAATTAAGTATCAGTAATAATTCATTATAGAAAGTTGAGATAAAGTTTAAGAAAACTTTTTTTTCTAAAATTTTAGTTGGCAAAACAAAATTTGTTATAGTTTAGGTTTAGTTTTATCTCAATTTGGATGTCTTTAAGATACGATTTCATAAATATAATATTTTTTGATTTAATAGAACTTGTAAATAAGTTGTCTGCAATTTCAAAATTATTATTCAATATTTTTCGAAAAAGAAAATCGTCCAATTAAATACATAACCGAAATGAAGCCCAAAAATGTCAAAGACATAAAATTTACCTTTGTTCTTGGGGCTGCAGGCAATGAGATGATGGCCATTTGGTAGCTCCTGTTGTAATTCCTGTTGTTGCCTAGCTAGCTCGTAAATGTTGAGGTCCTTTGACTGTATGGGATGAGAAGGAGATTTGGTTGGTCGCTCCACCATCATGGAGAGAGATGGCAATGGCAGGGACATTGGTGGTAAAACATCGAGTAACTTGCTGCTAGCAATCTGATGATGATGATGTTGCTGCTGCTGCTGATGATGATGATGATGATGATGATGAGCATCATAGATGACGCCATGCCAATGATGGTTATGTTCAAACTCGATTTCCTGTTCTGTATCCTGGTCTGGCTGTTGTTCCGTTATTTCCTCGACATCGCGCAGACGTTGCTGTTTGAGTTGATGTTCGCGTATGAGACGATCCCTTTCGTGAAAGTGTTGCACGAATAAATGCTCAACCGGAATGTTTGTTGTTGGAGGGGCTTGGCCAGAGACAGGGCCAGGGCCTGGGGATGGGGCAGGAGTTGATGCTAAGTTTGAGTTAGGTGCTGACTGCGATGGGGGCGTCTGGCTGGATTGTTTGACTGGTGGGTTTAATGACTGTATGGTAGCTGGTAACGTCTCTATTTTGTTTGCCATCGTGTTTGGGGCATTAATTAATGTCCTTTGTTGATAATGATGATGATGATGTTGATGATGGAACATAATTTCATGCAATGGCATTAGAAAGTCTGGCAGGGATTTCTCTAGCTTTGAATTGACAGATGTTGTCGATGGTGTTCTTGTTGTTGTTGTTGTTGTCGTTGTCGTTGTTGTTGTTGTTGCCAAACCAAAATATGGCAGACATGTCTGCCCACCACCAACACCACCTATTGCTGCCACTCCAATGCCAGCATCTGTAGGTCCTCCAGTAGCTCTTAGAAACGGCATCGTCAGCTGTTGCACGGTTATATCCTTATTGTTGCTGTTATTTTTATTATAATTATGTTGATAGGACATGCCTTCGGGTGGCCTTAAATTCCAAGGATTTAGCATTGTTTTTGCCGGACGACAGCTTGTTGTTGGACCCAAAGCTATAAATCAGAAATGAGAAAGGGTTCAATCGTTGGTAACAAAAAAAAAAAAAAAAAAAAATAAAGGAAAAACAATCACATTTTTATAGACTTGCCCCTGAAAATGAAGTGTGAATTGCTATATTTTTTACCCCAAAATAAAAATAGGAAAAACCAAAAAAAAGAGAGAGTTAGAGTGAGAGAGAGAGAGAAAGTGAGGAGGGAGAACAAAAAAAGGGGTTTAGATATCATTATCTAACTTTCGCCCTGCCTCTTTTGTATACTCTTATACCTATCATTCAGAGGGTTGTCACTATCAATTACTCATCATTATTTCATTTTGTTACGCCTATCACCCCAACCCCCCTCCCCCCTAGCCACCTATTATCTACCCCCTTCTACATTATGGTGGTTGTTGTAACGCCATTTTCTTATCCTTTGATCGTTTTTCCAAATTTCCCTTTTTATGTTTCTCTCCATATTTTCTTTTTTAAATGTTTAATCAGTGACGGTTGAGTTCGATTTTCATTTATGACTTTGATTGATTATGAAATCTGTATATAATTTGTATTTTATAGTTATTATTAAGGGGAGGTCTGAGTTGAAAATCTGAACATTTGTTCACAAAGTGTGGGCGTGATTTGCCAACATAAGAAGAGTTAGGTAGGTAGGGGGTTAAATTTTGCCCCCTTCAAATGATGGGAGGAGTTGGGCAAAGGCTTTCGATGGTATTGGTAACTCTATTACAAAATGTCATGGCTACTAATGGGCTCGATGAAAGGGCGGGTCAGGGAGGTCATTGGAAATAGATAGAAATGATATAAGGAAAAATATGAGATATATGAGCAATTATTTTCCCAAAATCTGTTACGAAATATTCTCTGGATAACTAAATAAAAACTCTTAAAAATTGTATTTGTGAAAAGTTTTTATGTTTTTTTGTGATTTGTCATCAGTTTTCGAAAATGTTATTAAAAATTCAGTTTGAAAAATAATATTTAACTTTGATTATTTACCACTTATAGATAGTAAATTCTAAATATTTGCTTAAAAAGTGGAGTATATGTTTCGAAATTTTAAATTTTTAATTAGATACGATTGATAATATTAAATTAGACTTGGGACTTCAAGTTTTAGATCTGCTCTAAACCTACTTCTACTAGGTTTTAAAATATTCAACTTTTTTTTAAACTGATTAAAGTTGTGAATCTAAAAAGGTTTTCTGCAACTCTAAGAATGCAAATGGATCCAAAAGTAATCAAAGTGTATTTAAATTTTTAATCTTAATATTTTATATTTTCATTATAACATTTCAAAATGATTTCGGTTTGTTTTTCCGGGTAGTAGTTGCATTTAAATTGTTAAAAATTTCAATTTTAGAATCTAACTATATAAATTACTCGATCAGTATACAATAAATTTATCAATTGTACATATACGATTATAGAGTATACAAATTTCGATATGGATGGCTAACAATAAAATACGCTGCCCATTTGGATTTAATTTCCATCTGTATTCATTTCATCCATTCAGTTTATTCTGGCTACTGTATGTTGAATGATTACTCTATTTGAGATCATTTCATGAATGAAACTGCCAGCTAATGATGCATACCAATAAAATACAAAACAGAAAAAACCAGAAAAACTAAAAAACAAAAAAACTCCAAAAATCATCATCAGACCAAGGTAACCGCAAAATGTTCATTAGAGCGCCACAAAAATACAGAGAGCGAAAAAAACAAAAAAAAAAAAAAATAAAATCATTTCCAACTGTGTGAATAATGAGAGAAGTTCACGAATCAGAAGCTAGGTAATTGTGGTTTAACTTTAACCAATTGTCCAGATTGTCCGATGTTAATATGATTTATAGATAGAACAAAGTAAAAAATGCCGAAGTAAATACAAATACGTAAAGGGGGCGGGGAGGGAAGGAAGGGTAAGAAGGTTCTACTGTTCTACCAACTGTTTGTTATAATAATGAAAATATTAGTTAATATTTAACCCTTCTGCAGTTATATTATTAGAAATTGGGCGTGTGTTGGCCACGTGACATCTTAAAGATGCAAAAAACGGAAAGGGTTAAAAGGGAGGATAGACAGGATATGGATATGGAAGGATGTATGTAAACCAGCTGCTTGGCATGGGAAGTGTGCCAAAGATTATGAAAATGAAATGAGAGTTGACAGAAGGGAAAGTGTTTTTTCTCTTTCGACTTTTTAATTTCTAGGTTTTCAATTTCGTTTGAATATATCCTGTCACTGTCAAGTCAAATTCGTATAAAGAACTCAAGGTGAAAGTTTCAATCAATTGGGGTTCTGCTTACACAGTTGCCATAGGTGCAGCTGCTCCTCCATCTCCATCTCCCTTTCATTTTTCGTTTTTTTTTTTCATTCTTTACCACAAGCCACAAAACTGGCAATTGTTAAAGAACTCCAAAAAAAAAGAAGGAAAACTAAATCCTTTTCTCTTCACCTTAGGCTCAATTTGCTACAGATATGGGAGAGGATGGATTGCGACTTAAAAGCAAGCTGTTCCAACTGTAGAAGGACCTCTTTCTTTATCAAAGGTTTCGTTGAAATTTTTCTCATTTCATTTTTATTTTTTGGCGGTTAAATCAGTTTTTTTCTCCTCTATTTTAATGTTTTTTGCCATTGTTGCTTTGTGCGCGATTATTTACCTGCAACATGGCGATTAACACGGCACCCGGTCCCCGCTCGCTCCATCTATTTATCTATCTATATATATATATATATGGAAGGATATCCTTTTACCTGAGGCTTGTCCCCCCCCTTTGTATATGCGTTTACTTGTACTTTATTTGATTCCTATTGCGGCAAACTATCCTTTATCCTTTTTTCCCTTTTTTTATGTGTTGCATGCACCGGCTGGCAAACACATTAGAGAGCAGTAAGAAGAATAAGTGAAAAGGTAATGGCAAAAAATCGGAGAAGAGGAAGGGCAAAAGTGACAGCCAAATGCAATTGCTGATGCCTTTAAGGATTTCCTTTCAAATTACGCAATGGAAAATCTCTCTTTGAACACATATAACTCAATTTTTCATTAAAGGTTCTTTTTTTTATAGTTTTTTTATTATTATAGTTTTATCTTTTCTACTATGGTAATGTGTATAGTATTTTTAGACCACACACACACATACACACACACCGATAAGTTATTATTTTTGATATTCAATTATTTGTCTGGCCATTCTAACGAGTGTTTAAATTAAATTTCCGTATATTAAGGAAAAGTAGCGACTTTTCGATACCCTTTAATAATATTACTTAAAATTTATCTACATTTTGAATCTATTTTTCCACTGGAATTATTCAACTTCTACAACATTAATAAGAGAAACTGCCATCGGATAGACTAAGCGGATAACGTACGGATAAATGTAGGGACAAAATGGTGGACCATTTGACGGATAATCAGATATTTAAGCGAGCGGATAGATAGCTGAATGAATGAACTAATAACGAATTTAGAAACTTATTTATGATCTATCTGTTATTATCCGGAGAATAGGGATATATAGGATACAAACAAAGAAACTGATAATCTGTTCGTCCCTCTAAACAGCATCGAAAAACGGAATTTGAAATGAACGATTAAATCGATAAGGGGCAATTGGAAAAAGAGAATAAAGAAGTAACAGATAAAGGTTCTATCATTATCCGGAGAGAACGGATAAGTGTGTTTCTGTTTGTTCTTCTAAAACCATAGATGTATAAAAGAAAGTTAAAATAAACGACTAAATCGGGAATGAGGACGGAAACAATCGGAAATTAAAGGAGAAATGGTGCTTATTAATTATTATATAATTAATAGATAGGCGGAAAGCCGGTTAGACAAACGGATAAATGGACAAAGGATAAGACTAAGGATAATTGGATGATCGGATAAAAGGAAGAACGATCGATTTATTTGATCATTCGCTTCAATCGAATATCATCTATTCATTGGAAGATATATGAAGGTGTATTATATACTTTAACATAACTGTTACAAAACAATTAGATGACACTTGTACACCCCTTTTAACCATAAAATTACAGGGTATAAATACGCCAAATCACATACCAGATCAACAGTTGAAAACCATTTAGAAAAATGTTTGCATTATAATTGCTGTGATTATTTGTCGAATGGGGTCATTAACATGTGACATTCACATAAAATTTAAAATCACTTCAAACATATAAATACCCAAAAAATAAAAATAACAGAAAAAACTGAAACTTTGATCTATCATAAGCGATAAAAATAGGTTATAAACATTTGGTTTATTATTTTGCGAATTCTGATAAGTGAATTGTGATAAGCGAAACATTTCTTTTAAGCTCAAAGTACGGTTTGGATTTTTGCCTTAAATTTGTTTGTCTTCTCTCTGCTCTCTTCTCTCTTTTATTATTATTTTGTTTTTTTCTTTCCGTTTTTTTTGTTTTTTTGTTTAATTGGAGAATGCTTAAGATCTTGGGATAGAATCAGATTTAGAATAACAATAAATTTTTCCACTCCACTAATGCGATTTCTGTGGTTAAAGCTGATGATGATGAGATGAATTAGCTTATGGTTAAATACCAGAGATGTGGGCGTGATTGTAATAAATGGCAATATAAAATATTGAAATATTGCATAATGTGAATTTTTCAAGAATGAAAACCATTTCACTTGTCAAATATGTCAATATAGTTCTAAATTTGATTTTTGACTTTGCTATAGATTTTTAATGAAGAAACACAATTATTATATATGTGATTAAAGACATATCTTTAATGTTCGGAATAAATAGTTTTTTTTATATGATAGAAAAAAGGAAAGTTTGCTGACAAATTTAGGATATTTCATTGTTTTGGGAAAGATATATAATAAAGGGACGATTATGATAGAGATTTATATATTAAGATCATTTTAAACTCTCCTCTGATTAGGTACTTATATTAATTAAAGTATCGTTAACATCACGCTGCCATCTCTATGGAAGGCTTAATCAAAGAGTGAACTCTAATCATAAACACGCGTCATCTGAAGCGTAGAGCCATCTCTGTTTCCTATATAAATTGCCAATGCGCACTGCCAAAAAAGTTTAGAACATTTGCGGTAGTTGACGGGCGCGTTAGTCGAGAATATTTGGAAAAACTTTAACGCATACCAACGATCATCATCATCATCGTCATCATCATGATCAAAGGTCTATTGATCACGCTGATGATGTGGTCAGTGGCAAGGGCGAGCAGCAATTTATTTAATCTACCCCAGCATAATAATCACTCGGAAGAGTTACTCGAACAATATGGTAAACTAATGTTAGCTACCATGAATCGTAGCATAGATCCTTGTGAGAATTTTTATGAATACAGTTGTGGAGGCTGGAAAAAGGCTGAAGAACTTCCGGAGGATGTCCGTAATACGAGTTTCCTCTACGCCATACAACAGAAAATAGATGAACAAGTTTTAGAATTTCTAACAAATGTAACAAAAAAAGATTTGGAAATTAATTCAACATCGGCAGAATTGAAAGCTCAACAATTTTATGCAAGTTGTGTGGAAATGAAACCAAATATGTCTCTGGGCTATCAATACATGATGAATCTACAAGAGGAGACCTTTAAGGATGTGGCTAAGAATGATTCATTAAATTGGTTGAATATTAATTTTATGTCACCCTTTGAAATTTATCCATTGCTGCCCATGAAGGTCCATTATAATACGGCATCAAGAAAATTTGATATACTTTTAACACCTCCTGGAAAAATTTTGATCAATGTTAAAGAGGAAGCCTTAAAGAATATGACCAAAGATTTTGGTTTTGATGAGAAAATTACAAAGGAATTTATGGCCACTTTTGCCAATCTAACACAATTTGAAAAGAATCTCACGGATCAAGTGAAGCAGCGCAACGAAACGGAACAAGTGCCACTTGGAGAATTTATTAATAAACATCGTCTGGATAGGGTAAATTGGACAAAATACTTTGAAGTGGCTTTTAATCATACCCAGAATATGGAATGGCCTGTTTTAAATCAATTGGAAAATGTCAATGAATTGGTTTACTTCCTGGAGAATACCAAAAAGGAAGTCCTTATTTCATATGTAAAACATCGGGTTTTACTAAAGTTTTATTCCTTGTGGAAAACAAAATCGAAAACGGGCGGAGTGAAGAGCGAGTGTCGTTCGCATGTGGAAACCTATTTTAATTATGCCCTATTACCTTGGTTTATTGGTAAAGTTTTTGATAAGGAACAACGTGCCGATATCTTGGGTATAGCCAAAGATGTTAAGGATACTTTTTATGATCTTCTAGATCATTATACATGGCTAGATGATGAGACACGTTCTGGGGCTAAAACAAAATTGGCTTCTATGGATATATTGGTGGGTTATACAGATGATTTGCAACATCGTGATATGATTGATAAGGTTTATACAGATATACAAATGACCACAAATTGGTATGAAAATCTATGTACATTGGAACATAATCGTGCCAAGATCAGATTGAAATCGGTGGATAAAGCCCTGATACCACAGTTAATGCCCACACGTACAGTGAATGCTTACTATGCGGACTTTTTAAATTTGGCCTTTATTACGATTGGCATGTCCCAATGGCCCTTCTATCATCTGGATTTTCCACCAGTTTTAAAATATGCCGGAGTTGGTAATATTATTGGACATGAAATGGCCCATGGTTTCGATTCCTATTGCTATCAATTCAATTATGATGGTAAACGGGTCAATTGGTGGTCGGCTGCCTCCTTGAGAAACTTCAAAGAGAGATATCGTTGTCTCGAATCGCAATATAATAAATTTATCTTAATGGGTATACAAACGAATGGTAATATAACATCTGGTGATAATATTGCCGATAATGTTGGCACACGTATGGCCTATTATGCCTATAAAAAGAAAATCGGAGACAAGGCTTGGCAGGAGAAACCATTGCGTGGTGTGAATTTCACCAATAAACAATTATTCTTCCTTAAATTCGCTCAGACCTGGTGCAATGGCAAGGATACTGCTTCAAAAATAACTAAAATAAAGACTGATGTTCATGCCTATGATGAATTTCGAGTGATTGGCACTTTAGGTAATATGCCCGAATTTAGTGAGGCTTTTAAATGTAAGTTAGGCACAGATATGAATCCACTGAAAAAGTGTGTTGTTTGGTAGAATTAAACAAAAGAAAATAAACAAAAAAATTTAATCTAAAAATGGGGGAAATAATTGTTTCTTTTAATGGAAGGGAGATAATTGTTTGTGTATTATTGAAGAGTAGAGAAAAATAGGTTCTAAATCAGACACAAATATGATAAATATCAGGAAGATGTAAAGAAATTTAATCAAACTATTATTAAATTTTTAAAGAGAGAATGAATTTATAAGTTGAAATTGTTGGTAGGCGACAATTTTGTCTCTATTACTATGAAATAAATGTAAAGGTTAAATTTTTGATGTGGAAAACTTAGTTTGTTGCAATCCTTCAATCATTTTGGATATCAATCAATATTCATCAAATGTGGTTAACTTTATTTCCCACTCTTTTTTCTAGAATTTTTGGGGATAATTATATAAAAATCACTTGATTAATTTGCTCATGAAATAAGGCTTCTCTCCGAGTTATATAATTACAACTCGAGAAATTAAGTTACTACGAGTAGAAGATATTTTCAGTTAAACAAATTATCATTATTTGGAGTGCTTGATATATTTTATTTGTTTTATTTATTTGTTTGTTAATATAATTGGTAATACTTTTAAATTATACAGTAACTGTGTATATATGCACTTTTCTTTAAAATTTTAATTTCCTTTTGGTATTCATATTCCTTGTAATATTAAAATTCAAATTTTTCCCTTGCTATTTTCTAGCATTTTCCCTAATATGGTATTTACCTATGATAGTATGTATTTGTAGAATAATAAATTTACTTATTATATCTTGAAAAGTAAACTAAATTATTATTGATATCAAAACATATTTATTTAAACTTGATTCTAATCTTATGTAAATCCAACATTTTCTCTTTATTTAACACCTCATACAATTTACCTTTTTAATATCTTCTCCTTGAGATATCTATATATTTTGTCCTGTTGCTTTCATAACTCAACTTTTTTACATTCCAAAAAATCCTGTGAAAGTGCTGAGAAAATTTTCTCAGAAAGCAAAAGAATATATATATGAGTATGTAACGATATGTAACCGGAACTGGCCCCAATTATGTCAAGTACAACCAAGAATTACGTATCATTAATCAATAAATGGTCACGTAGTGTAAGAACCATTGGACCTTCCAGCTGACGCCATCTGACATCTTCACACCTTTCTCTGATCTCTGGTCGCTAGGGCAATCGAAAACCCTTGAGGACCGGACCATATGTGAAGACCTTGCCGCCGATGCTAATATCATTTTAATCGCGTCAAATTAAAGGTTCATTGAACAAGAGTTCAGCCGAAACGACTTTTCCCCTTTTAAATATGTTAAATACCAAAAAAAAAAAAAAAAAAAAAAAAAACCAAACTCAAACCGTAACCTTTACAAGTAGGAGAGGTGGAGCTAAAAAGCCAAAGGAGAAAATTAGATTTTTAATTAAAATAATTTCATATGCAATTTAGATAATCGTTTGCCGAACAAAAATAATAATAAAAAAAAAAAAAAAAACCAAAATAAAAATACGCCAAAAAGAAGAAGCCTTCTTCAGTGATCGCAGACTCCCGCGATCCATATGCGATTTGTTTGCTGCATTTCGGGTTTACTTGACTTTTTATGTTGTTGTTTTTGTTGTTTTTTCTTTTTTTGCGGGGCGGGTTTTTTGTTTTTGTTGTACCCGAAATGAAGGCGGATGCCGGACGGGGCCAAATAAAATGAAGCACATTTTTTATACAAATCGTTGGCAAAGAGTCATCAGAAGAGAAGAAGGGGGTGGTACAGGGTATAGAAGAAGGTTGCATCAAGATGGGAATGCATAGCCACACAGTGCACAGGTTTCAGGCCACGGTCAGGGCTGTTCCTTCACTCACGCACAACCAAACTGCAAAATATTTAAATTGATCATCTCCATTTAATAAAGCCAAAGCCTTCGATGGCTGGCTCAATGATTTAGAGATGATATCGTGACTGGTATTTTCATCAATTTTTGTGATTTTTGAACGTGAAAACTGATTAACTTTAGTTTTCCTACAAATATATTTAATCAGAAGAATTTTAAAGCATTTGGCAAAATTTCAAACATTTTGGTTAAACAAATTTTATTTGAAAACTATCTTAAAGAATCCTTAATTTTATTCTGTTTGAAACAAACATCTAGTTATATATAAATACATGTATGGGTAGTGTTGGAGAAACATATGTATATATTTTAGGCTTCTGGTAGGTATCAATTTTCGGAAAAGTTTTTGTACTTAAATATACCAACCTACTTATATCCAGGTCTTCAAGCGGATATTGGTATTTTTATATATTTTCCCCGTTTAAAAATTACCTTAAACTTTTTTGATACAAGATAACTGATAGACATGTATAATATCTATGTAGGTACATTTATATATGGTATAAACATAAAAAATATAGAGAAGCGTTAAAGAATATTTTTGAATTTTTATAGCTTTGATTTTTAGGAAAATTTTTTTCTAGTTAAATGTTTTAAGACCTAGGACATTGTTACTCTCATCCCATTCCGCTTTAGAAAGTTTTATCTGTGTATAAAATAATTTTGTTTCGTTTTCATTATTTTTGTATACATATTTTCTATGTCTAGATCTTGAGACATCAAAGTTCTTCTTGTATTTTCACAAGAGTTAAATTTGTATCTTAAAATTTCACCTAAACTCTAAATCGAAAATTTTGAGGCCATTCTCAATGGACAAAATGTTGACTAACTGTTGGAAGTCATGTCACGATGCCATCTCCCATTTGCTGCTGTTGGCTGCTGCTGCACACAAAAATAACAAAAACAAAAAATAACAGAAGAAAAAAAAAAAAAAAAAAACAAAGTTCTTAACTTAATTTCGCAACGATTTTCATAATTCACCATGAACACCCGGCTTACAGCATCGATCTGAGCCGAGTGCCTCCACTTGTCTTCTGCTTCCAACTTCTGCACTGACTGCAACTGTTTTGGTAGTTGGTACCTGACTGAATGGATTACTACCTTTACTCAACTTGGCTTGCCTTTTGCGTTGATTTCTTTTTAGTTTTTTTGGCCTTGGCTTTGGCTTTGGTTTTAGTTTTGGCATTTTGCCTTTTGATGACGCCCCCTTTGTTCAATTTCTCTGTGGGATGCTGCCAACTGGTGGAGGTGGAGGTGGAGGGAAGGTGGGTGGTGGTGGTGCTAGTGGTGTGCTGGTGGTGGTGGGGGCGAATTGTGAAAAGGTTTTTGAAGATGAGGCATTGGCTAAGCGGCGGAAGCAAGCCGCCAAGTTGGTCTCCTGCTTTCTGCATGTAATTATGGTAACATGGTTTTTGCCAAAAAAAAAAACCAAAATGTATTTGAACAATACTGGCAACTAATCAATATAGGGTTGCCAGAGTTAATTTAGAAAGTTCATCGTATCTTTCCATGAAATTGAAAGTTAAAATCAAGGAGTTGGAGTGGGTGATGAGACAATCCATTTGTTTTAGGATTCAGCAGTTAATTTAACTGGTAAACTGGTAAATATTGCACTCTGACAACCCTGTTAATCAACATTTTCCATAGACCTCACCCACTTGCAATGGCAGAGAAGACTTTTTTTTATTTTTATATAGCAAGTTGATTTTTTATTACGCGGTCTACGCCTTTTTGATATTAAAAGCGACAAGCCTTAAGTCTAGTCTTTTGGGTTTACATAAATGAAATTAATGGGATCGACAAACATACACACACACACACACACACACAGAGAGAGGAACACACAGAGAAAGAGAAAGGAAGAGAGTAAATGAGATAGAAGAGTGTAGTTATAGAAGAGAATTACAAAGGCTAATTTCACCATGGGTTCATGCAATTATGAGATCAATTTTCCCATAGTCAAAGATTTATTTTGCAATTTGATTTGCCTACAGACGAACGAATGGATCGATGGATGGAAGACCACCTAGGCAATCATCGAATAGTAAGTTGATGCTTAGGTATGTATATATTTTTCTTCTTTTTTTTTTTTGTTCTTCTAAAAAAGAGAAACTGTTAAATTAATGATCTATGCGCAATGCAGATTATGGCTGAAAAGTCACTGTTTTGAAAGAAGAAGTCCTGCTGAGTGGTCAGATCAGTAGTTTGATCTTTTGACTGACTTTACCTGCAATATGTGGTGGACCTGTAAGCGACCTGGCGCCGAAAATCCATAACAAATGCATGAAAATCCGTTAGACTAAGAAGATAAACTCAACGTAGGAACGAACGAACGGATGGTCATGAAGGATAAGCAAATATCTAGAATCATTTCGTATGCAGCAGGCGTCAGCAGACTGACTTTTACAGTCTTTTGCACTCACAAGTGACGACAACTAATGATACATACACACATACATACATACATACATACATACATACACACATACATACATTGTGCATATATATGCACCTTCGTTTATGTATCCTACATGCAGTTCTATGTACTATATTAACTATTGTGGAAAACTGTTTTTCCTTTTCAGTTTTTCTACACCTTTTTACTTGCCTGCTGATCGGCTGATCGCCTGATCTGTTGATCTATCGGTAGTTTCTTTACATTTCCTCCTTCTTTTTGTTTTAAGGCCTTTTGTTGGTTTTTCATACGTGTGTATGAATGTATGTATGTATGGATATGTATAAGAGAATTTTGAAAAAAAAAAAAAAAAAAAATGCCATTAATTTGTAATGAGAAAGGTGTCGGGGCTGTGCTGGCATTTGGCAAAGTCAAAAGACAAATATTGCCGAGAACCGCCCACATTATCTTTTATGTGTATTCTCTCTTCTTTTTTTTGAGTAGAGTCAGGTTCTGCTTAAAATCAATTAGTATTTCTATTCTATTTTCACAATGATCATCATCATCAGCTGTACTAAAAATAAGAAATGTGTATAAAGAAAGTAGGCGTTGAATGGAATAATACATGATATATAGACTAGTCAATTGTTTTGGAATTGAAATAAAATGGCTAAATGGAAAAATATTGGCAGACTATATATACATATATGTATAAAATAAATGAACCTGAAGACATTCGATCAAATAATGATTCCCCCAATGTACTATATCCATTTGAATTTATTATTGTATTTTCAATCTTTTCGGGTGTAATATTTATCAATCAAAAATGTTGTGAATGGAAAATGAATACTTCAGAAATATTCATTAAGTTTAGTATTTATTCTAAATAACAATTTATTTTCAAAATGTTAAATTTTGAAATCACTTGTAAAGTAAATCCAAAGACTACTTCTTGAGCTCATCTAGAACTCTATAGAACATATGTATGATCTTTAAAGTACTAAGATCTTATACTTTGGTTGCCAAATGTCAGTAATTTTAAGGAATTATTGATATATCTATGGAAATATTTCTTTAAATAGAACTCTAAATAATTCGTGAAATAATGATAAAAAGTTTCAGGTAAAAATCGTTTATAGTTAGCAATCTATGGGATAAAAATGAATTAGTAGAAATCTTCTGGACATCTTATGAGGTTTCTTCAATAAATTCATCCTAATTTGCAAAATTTGTTATTACTCAGTATGTGTAGCTCCATTTCTTGAATTTATTTCAAGTTCCTTTTCTTATATAGTTCAATGTACTATATACTCTATGGGGAGTTGATTTAAATTGATATCCTGTACACCCGATATTTTGCTTGCCCGATTAAAGATTAAGATTCTGTTGGAAATTCTAATTTTCTTTATATTTTTATGTTTTTTACCATGTTAAATAGAGTATTGTTAGGTCTGTTATTACCTAACAAACGACGAAAAAGAGAGTACTTTTTACTTTGAATCTTTGCTAGATAAATATGTGTGTAGAAATGCTGGGAATGAAACCAAATTAATCCAGATTGTTTCAGTTTCGATATCTAAAACTTTCATAATGATTTGGCTTCAACTTAATTCAAGCTTCGATATAGGTTGAAGGGAGAGAAGTTTGGGGAAGAAGAATTATGAAAATAATTAACCGAAATTGATGTGTAAAATAATATTTGGTTCTATTTCGATATTATTGACCCAGATCTATTTGGTATTTACTTCTAGTTTTCCATACCCAGAATGAAAATGAATAAATAGAAAAAGAAAATTTCCGATAACTGATAAGCAAGAGAAACTTTCTAAAATTCAAATAATTTAAATTTCTTTGGCTGCTATGATATATTTATTTCTGTTATTTAGCTACATTTAAATTAAATCAATTGGTTATAGTTTCCTCTTATATAAGTTCCGGTCTTATACTATACGATCTGTTGCACTTGACGCCTCTTCAGGTATAAAACAAAAGTTAAAGTCTAACTACACCTTTTGGGGGCCCCTCCCCCAATACAATTGCCCATTTCATTGTAAAACATTTAATGACTTGAATCTATGAAAGAAGAGAGGGGCGAACAGAGAGGGGCAAGTGGAGAAGATGCCTAACGATGATCTATATTAAAATTACAAATAATCAACAAAAAAACAAAGAAAAAAAAAATACAAAACTTGGTTAAATTTCATTTGACTAAAAATGACTTTAATTTCCGGTCGCGTGTTACGGTTTGAGTTCAGTTGATGTTGTTGTTGTTGTTGTTGTTGGCTTTTTTTTGTGTTTTACCAAATTTCTGATAATTGCGGCACTTAAAGAGGTTGTTTTTTGTGATATTTATATATGTATGTATATATATTTTTCATGTGTGTGTGTGTGTGTGTGTGTTACTGTGAGTTTTGCATGTCATGAGAGCATTTCCGAAAGATCAAAGGCAAAAAGGAAATGGATTTACATATGAAGATGAATGAGTGCTTGAACTTTAATGAGGCATAAATATTGCATCAATTTTTGGTTGTTTAAACAAATAATTGAGGTCACAGAGTTAGACAGATAGACAGTGAGAGAGAAAGAGATCGAAAGGGTGAGAGGGGGGGAGATGAACACAGTTCCCTTGAGAGCGTTGAATGATATCATCCTAAAAGATGGGCAAAACTGGCAATTTCAATAATCGAAAGAAAACAAGATGTTTTCTTTTTTTTTCCAAACTCTATTCGTATGAGATGTTATCCCCCCCTTTATTATGTTAACCCCTTACACTTCGCACTCTATAGCTGTGTGTCTATGTGTGTGTGTGTGTGTGTGTTTGTGTCTTTCTGAAGATGGATGAAGTGTTTGACAACCCTTTCAATCTTCATAAATGTTAGCACTTGGCGGCAAGGGCGTTGATTGTGCAAACTTTTCCTTCGATTCCTAGAGTCCCTTTTTTTTGGTACTCTTCGTTTGTTGTTGTTGTTGCTCTTGTTCGGGCAATATTAGCCCGAGTCCCTTGTGTCGCATCTTCTTCTCTATCAAGATGACGACCTTTTGCCTTTTTTTCTTTTTCTTTTTTTTTTTTTTTTTTTTTTTTGCCAACCTCAAGGGGCGACCTAGCCTAGCCAAGGCAATAAAACCAGAAGTGAAATCTGTTTAAACGCATAAAAAATTGAAAATCTCATAAGCATGCGTTTGGCACACGATGTTTATTTCTCTACTTCTTTTTTTTTTATTTTGTCAACCCAGTTACTTACTGAAGGGTAAGCAAGAAGGGGTGGTGAGGGGTCTTTCAAGAAAAATGGCCATGTTCCCTCTTGTTAACACATTGTAAATACCTCGTTTTTCACTTAACGGGTTTTTAAGTACATATGTATGAAAAAGTGATTGACTTGCCCGATGGAAGAGGGGAAAATTTAATTGTAAGGGAAAACAATAAATGAATCGAGTATGAATTTATATGCACATATGATTAATATCCTAAAGAATATAATTTTGTATTCTAATTTATATATTATTTCTAAATTCCATTCATTATTTTCCAAGATGATTTTAATTGAAATAAAATTTTTTTATCGAGACCAAATTCTAAGAAAACTATTAATAATAAAGACTTGATTTTTAAATCAATTTGAAAGATATTGCAATTAATTATTTTAATTGCAATTGATAATAATAACGATGGGAATATTTAGTATATAGCAAAAATTTGTTTTGTTTGTTGTTTAGTATTTAGTTTAAACATTTAAGTTATTGTTATTAAATACAGTTTCTTTTTGTAATAAGTATTAAAATTTTTACCTCATCTTTTAGTACATTTTTATGCCAAAAGTAAGTTATATATTATAAAATGTTGAAATCAAAAATCGTATCACTTACTCAATAAGAAGGTAAGAAAATAAAAAAATAAATTAAAGTCTGACTATTATTAAGATTGATTGTATTAAAACAACTAAAAGAGAGAACTTACTAATTTTAATATAATATAATACTTTTTCAATGTTTTTTTTGTTTTGTACTTTCACTACCTCTTCTTGTAAGAAAAGTAAGATTTTTAAAATGTATTTTTAAACTTTTTAACTAAATATAAAATAGTTTTAGAAATAATTTCATAGACTTAATCGAGAATCAATCCTATATACCTCTCTAATATTTGTTTGAGGCAAGTAAAGTTTCTTTTATTAACCAGTGACAAGTGCCGGAAATGGTTAAATAATAAATACAAAGAACAGAAAGATATTTGAATGCATCCTCATCAGCAGACAGTCAGTCATTTGGTATCTTTACTCTACTCTACCCATTTCTTTTCCCTTATTGTTGAAAAAGGAAACGGCGTTAAACCAACAACAGAAGCAGTTGAGAAAATTTTTCATTCAGATGGCAAAGTAAAATGTATCTCGCCAATCGAAATATCTCATCTTTTAGCTCAATGCAACGCCGCATGAATGAAAATAATTATGATAATTGCAATGGATAGAAGATAGGTAGCAGGGAATGGGATTGGAATTGGTATGGGATAGAAATAGGGAAACTAATTGTAGGCTCTCTCTCACTCAAGAACCGCAAAAGAAGCAATCTGTCGAAAAGTAAAAGAAAAAATCTCAATAAAATCCCCATTGTTGTGCTTAATTATTGTACCGAAATTCAAATCGAAATGACGGCGTACCTAAAACACACACACACACATACAAACACACACTATTCGTATATTAAACCGAAACAGGTAGTTGTACATATATATATGTATATATACATATATGGATATAGTGAATGACCTGTGAAAGACCGATCATCATTTATCTTCGAAACGGTGCGCGAAATTTGAATGCATTCTGTCAGTTATACAGAAGCAAGAGAGAGAGAGAGTTAGAGACGTAGGGGGGGTTGGGGAGATCGGTGCATCGGTTCTTTGTTATTCCCGGTTTGCATATACATAGATGAAGGTTTTTCCAGTTTTTTTTTTGTTGTTGTTGTATTTGTGTGGAAATTAGATCCTATTTGGCTCAGCGTGTGATTAGCGCGTCCCTTTGATGATCTGATGATGATAGACATGGAGCGAGCATATACTTATATATATAAATATATATAATATGAACCACGACTATCAGATCAAGTTTTTTGTTTTGTTTCTCTTCTCCTCTAATGATTAATATTCAATCAATGCATAGAAAACATTCATTGTAGTTGTTGTATGGAGCAGGTTCTTCTTCTCCCTAGATAGGTGCAATTAAATTCAAATCAAACATTTATTTAAATTTTATGCATCGGTTGGTGGCTAATTGAATTGCAACGAAATTAGTTTTAGAGTGGTGCGGGAAGGGCTGGAACGAGAGCGAAACTGGAGATGGGCTAGAAAGATTGATTACTCAAGAGAAGAAAAGTATTGAAAGTTATTCTCCATAGTATTGATTGATATAGTTCTTATATATAATCGATGTTACAAGTCATCAGTCGATTAATATGTATAATACTGCAACTCAGGAAAAAGCCGAGAGAAAGTCAGAGACAGGAAGCTGAAGTTTTGACAAACTGCAATACAACTTCTTCCAAATTTAGCCAAACTTATGCAAAGATAATGTCAAAGTATATCCAAAATGTCAGTATATAATATATAGTATACTATACATACTATATATACTACACTATATTCTATACTATATATATATACTGTAGTAATTTAGTATCTAATCTCTCTGTAAGTAACAAAAATATTCTTGAATTTACTTTTCGTATTAATAAAATTCAGTATTTGTTTATAATGGGTATTTTTAGATTATTAGTAAAAACGTTATTAATACTACATACACATGTAAGGTCAAAATCACTTTAAGCATTTCCACATGATCTCTGAATGTAGCCTGACAAAGATCGCCCCATATATACATAGATATATACACATTCATATCTACGTTGGATGACTATCTCTTAGTTTTAGCTGACATTTGCTTATTGAATGAAGTAAAAAATTGAACAACTTTTTTAATATAGTCCCTTAATTATTCATTAAAAACATGAGGTAAAACAACTTGCCATATGTACATTTTAACATCAACTGATATATCGTTGAAAATTAGGCGATATTGATTATAATTTATAATCAATTGCACTCAACTTCAATATCTTATATCCCATATATTTGGAGAAAACTATAGAAGGAAAATCTATATATAAATCTTTCCATATTTTAATCCTATCCAAGGCAAGCCATTTTTCCATTGATTACAGGGAAAAAGGAAATGGTTGTTGAGGAAAACTTTTTGATTTTAGGAAAATCAGATTTACCTAGACTAACCCCATCTGCAGACAGTCTTGGGAACTGAAAGGTTCAATGGAAAATCGATCTAATAAGTCTCTTTTTATCTAATCCTCTATATAGACAGATTAAAATTGGAATTTTGCCAGTTATTCAAAAAATAATATTATTCTTTTTGAACTATAAATATCAGAATTTTGGAGCTACTTATAACCATAATATTATAATAATATTAAATCTTAATGATATTTGTATTTCGAAAGCAAAGTTTTTCTTTATCATACGAGGACAAAGTGTTTTCATTAAGATAGCTAAAGATAAGAATCTAAAATAATAAACCATTTAACTTTGTGTAAAATTAAAAAATATGTAAAATGTTATAAACAGTTATAAAATCATATATCTTGCAATCACGCAACCCAAATAGACAATTATTTCAATTAACAAAAGTGACTATAAATAATATCATATTTGATTAATATGTATAACTTACCTGATGTTTGATGATTTTGTGTGACACTTTCCATCCCGCAATCCATGAATTCTTGTTTAACCTGAATGTGCGGCAAACGTAAGAGCTCTTCCATATGATTGTTGCTGTTGTTGTTGTTGTTGCTGTTGTAGGTGTTACTGGGAGAGTTGTTGTTGTTGTTGTTGTTGGTGGTGGTGGTGGCGATAGTGGGTGGAACTGGGACTAAAATTGGTGGGCTAATGTCTTTGGGGTTAAAGCCATTCAAATGACTCAAGTTAGAGGGATAATTAAGAGCTGATGATGTTAGAGTTCCAGTTGCCATGGCCAAATGATCATTGACTAGACTTGAAGAAGCAGCTAAAACGCCTTTGCCAGTAATTTGAACATTAACACCTGATGTTGCAAGTGGAGTTGCTGCTGCTGCTCTGATGATGCTATTGCCGATGATGCTGATGATGTTGTTGCTGCTGTTGGTGCAGTAGACGTCAGCAACATTGTGGCCTGTTTAGAGTCCAAGTGTTGCTGATGATGGGAATTGTTGTTGTCGTGGTTGCCGTTGCCGTTGCCGTGGTTGTTGTTGTTATTGTTATTGTTGTTGTTGTTGTTGTTGATGTTGTTGCTCGCCAGCAATAATGGCATTGTTGTTGGGTCTTTTTTCACAGCAGTTCGTCAGCAGGCAGCAAATTGCGTCGCTTTGATTTATGACACCAACTGCTGCTCCTTGTTGCCTTTAGCAACTTGTTGCTGCTTCATCTGCTGCTGCTGTTGCTGTTGCTGCTGCTGACTCAGATTATGATATTGACCCATGAAGTGGGCTGCTGTTGTTGCTGTTGCTTCTGCTGGATGCTGCAACAACAAAAAAGAAGATAAAAAAACTAGTTGATAATTAAAAATGTCTTTTTTTTTTTCTTCGTTGATGAAAGCTTAATTTGCTGTTAAGTGCTTTTTAAATATCTGTATATATAGAAAGATATGTATTTATTATACATTATCATCACTTGATTCTATGATAAGCATGGCGCGTAATTGATTTTCACTTCAATAATAATAATAAAAAAAAAAAAAATAGAAAATCTAAAACAATGAAATGCATTGACATTGGCATTTTGAATTTATAAATTATTGTCATAAAAATGACTCAATTGAAGCGGATATACATAATAGTTCTCAGCTAAAAAACACCATAAATAATGTTGATTAAAATTGATTACGTCATTTGAATTTAACATTCTTGGAAAACCGATTAAGTTATCAGTTTGAAAAGAAAAAACACAGTAAGGGGAAAAATAATGCATTTTAACCATAACTAATTTCGATTACGGAAACTAAATTGTTTAATGAACATCATCATCGAAATCATCACCTGTTTCCTCAAATTCATTTGTTCTAGTGCCAACATCTTCATTAAAAGAAAATCGAAATTATATGAAAATTTGGTATTTTGTATTCTAAATCGCAACTTTTCTCAATCAATCAGTGTTTGGTCTTTTAGAATACCTATATAATACAGAATCTGTAATAAAACAATTGTATAATTACATTTACAATTATTAACAGATATTCATAGTATCTTATAAAGATCTACATTCTTTTATTCCAAACGGGAAATGGGACACTGAGAGTCTTAGTCTGAGACTCAGAATGAAGATGAAAGTAATCAAATAACTTAGGTAACCTAGTAGTATTCAAAAAAAACAATACTCATACTAAGTATCTACTATTGTACTACTTAGTTACAGATACATTGAATTTGGTTTATTTTAATAGTGAGTAATATGACAGGATAATAGGATGAGTTTTTAAAACCTTCCAACTGTATTTGTATCATTTAGTTAATTAAATACTAGTTAGTTTTCGTCCCTCTAAATAATTTGTTTACCAAACCAACATATTTTTTCTTTGACATCTTACCTTACTTCTATATATTACAAATTTTTTTCAAACAAATTAAATATTACACAAAATAATTTGTACATAATATAGACTGTCCCAAAATTTGTTTATATTTTCGATTAATATTTAGTTTTGTTCTATATTAATTACGTTTTTACTTATATTCTGGCCGACTACTCGAAATGGTTGTTATAAACTATAAAATATTAAACATTTTGATAAATCTATATTATCACTGAATTCATTTTCTCATTTACAATTCGAATAATCGAAATAGTTACCGTTTATAAAAAAGATTTTTGATATTGTGTCTATTCAGACACAATGCGAACCACTTTAATTAGTGGACTTAACTTAATAGTCATCTAAGTTTTTGTTATCAAAATTTCCTTCTTAACTAAATTCAAAAAAGTAACTAAGTCAGCTATATTTTCTTTCTGTATGTTATAGACTTTCACTTTTGTAGTAAAATATAGAAATTGATAGTCCTTGGCTAACTCTTGTTTTACAACAAATAAAACAAGATTGGATTGTATTAATCATCAATTTTGGTTATCACATTTATATAATGTTTCTTTTCTCTTCTAGTACTTCTATTTCTTCTTCTCTATTCCTATAACCCAAAGAAGAAGTTTTATGTAGAATACGAAATTCTGATTTTTAAGTTCGTTTTATACGTTGTCTATCTTTGATATTAAAAATTTTTTATGTTTCTTTTAAATTACTAATATACATGGCTTAACGACATTAATAAAACTTATACATTGTTTGCATGGAATAAAATTATTATATAGAACAATTCTTCTTCTTTTCCTCCTAAGATATCAATTTTTTTCAATTTTATCTATTTAGCTTGATATCTTCAGTTTTGCTTACATATATATATATATATATATCTACGAGTTAAATATTGTAAATGTTACGAGCATTGATTTCATTTACGATTACGATTGCATTTCCTGTCTTTTTAGTCATAATTATTCCCATAGTCTCATTTTGGAGCAACCAATAAATGTAAAATAAACTATCCATAAATTGTCAACAGAGAAATAGACAGAGTGATAAATATTTACAAAATAAAAACGAAATTGTTGTAAATTGAAAACAAATTGAAGTCAAATGAATGATAAGACGAGGCGAGTGAGAGTCGATCGAAATCAAAGGAAATGTAACGATCAAACGGCCGCCTCGTTTGTATCTCTGATAAGATAAGTGAAAAGTGCAGCTAACTTGTTATATACATAAATGTATATATATACATATGTATTCTTATTTTTTTTTATGGAAATATATATGGGTATATGTACTCATGAGAGGAACAGGTGGGGTGGGTGGGTGGTTGGTTGGGTGTTTATATAGGGGTGCGACCATTTACATATGGCATGACATTAATGGCACTTGTAAAACACAAATCAATCGTCAACAAATTGGCCCCAACCGAGGGTCCAAGTCCAAGACGAAGTGGAAATCAAAGTATCTTATTTTCGATCGTTATCAATATCAGAATCGAAAGCAAATTATGTTCTTTGCATGTCAGAAACCAATTGCCGTATATAGATCAAAGTATGCCGAAAAGCAAAATGCACTCACTCAATCTTTCTTCTCTCTTTCTCTCTCTGTGTGTGTGTGTGTGTGCAAGTGAAACTATATAATTCTCAATCAGAAAATTGGTTATTTAGTAACGTTTATTACTCTGTATGTTTTTTTTTTTATGTTAAATTGTTTTTGCCTATTTTTATCTTGTTTTAAATTTAACCACAATTTCATAACTTAGCTCATTTTATGTGTATCTATAAAGATAAATGATAATTGTTTGATATGATCAAGTAATGGCTTTAATTTGATTTTAATGTTTAAACATTTTGGTACAAAGTCCAGCGATAGATGAAGTAAATAATATAATGTAAAAATTTAGGTATAAAATTAATAAAAATATAAATATAATATAATAAATTATGGTATATAATTAATAAATATATATATATATATAGGTAAAATAAAATAAGGTATACAGAAAGTGGATAAACTTTATATGAGAGATCAAGGAATTACCAGTTATAAGATAAGACAACTTTTGAAATCTATTTATATCCATTTAAATGTAACACTTCCATATTATAGAATATGTATATACATATATGAAAAGACTGATAACAAACCAATATTAACTAGAAATCAGAAAAATCCTTTTTCATCTCTGAATGAATGCCATTGTATAAACATACATATATATGTTTTTATATATGTATATAATATAGCATAATCAATATATTAATTATGGTAATAATTATAAAATAGTTATAATAAAAATATGTATTAATAATAATGCTCCTCTGTCATACCAAGGACTTGAAATTGACAAGAATAGATTGATAACATCAATAACTAATTTTTGAGATGCATGACAGAACTAATTTTAGTTTCAATTCGAAGTTTCTTCATATTAGACTCATACTAAAAAGTAATTAAGTTAATTAAAAGATTAGATTCTAATAGTCGTCAAATTTTAGTAGTAAAGTTCCTTGTATCTTTGCCTAGTTTTATTATAGTAAACTTAAAAAAAAGTCATCAATACTGTTAAAAGGATTAAATAACAATCCGAAAGGTTAATGAACCTCGAAAACCATTCTTTTTTTAAGTGGTTTTCATAATTTGATTATAATTTCATAATAATAATTTAAGCATATAGCATAATATATATTAAAGGGTATATGACTTAACTTAATGGATGACCAATTAATAAAAATTATTAGTTAATATTTAAATGAGTTTTGTTCTTAGTGATAAATATAACAAGTGTTTGAATTGCAACTTATTCAAATTAATTAAGTACCTCATTAACGTTCCATGTGGATCATAGTATCAAATCGAAAAGGTAAATGTCATTATTATTGATCATTCGAATCTATCGTTCCGTATCGACATAGTGTGGGGGCGTTACGAACATGAATTGATCATTGACAGGTACGAGAGAGGCACACGACTCAGCTCAGCAGCAGCTCAGGCGACACACACACACACACATGACATACACACACACACACACAAACACTGGTTAAGGCAGCAAAACTTCAGTTTCAGTTTTATATCTTGGCGCACCTCCTTGTTAGGGTTTACTACAAACTTCACTCCAATTTCAATTTAATTGTCTTTGCTTTTTGTTGCTGTTATTGTTGTTGTTTTGTTTTTTTTTTTTGTTTTTTAGTTGTAATTGCAATAATTCAGTTGAGTCGCTTCTACGCTTTTTATTCACGCCCGGGATTTTTGGTTGGCTCTTGTTTTTTTCACATCTTCTTCTGGGATCTGGGAAAAGGGCGAGACACGCTTTTTGATTGACTTCCGACAAACGACTGACTTAAAAAAAAAACGCGCAAGAAGATATGGGCAGCAAAAAAATAAAGAAAAAACACATACTAAAAAAAAAGACTGAAAAAAAAAAATACCAAGTTTTGCGACGACTTCAGCCGACGACGACGACGACGACGACGTCCACAAAATGTCAAGCAGCAGCAGCAGCAGGAAAAGAAAAGAAAAAAAACTTCACAGTGAAAAGAGAGATGTGTGTGAGATGGAGCGATGTGTGTGGGTGTGTACGTATGTGTGTGTGTCAGCAGGTGGCTGCACGGTTCTAAAGAACCGAGAGGGAGGTGTACTACTACGTTTTTCTTCTCTTTTTTTCCTTTAAAATCAAAAGCTTGTATTGTGTGGGTGGTTGGGTTAGCCTCCTATAAAATTACGTTGTGTGTTTGTGTGTGCGTTTGAATGAGATTGTATGCGTGTGTGTACACATATGGATGGGTGGCTCATATCGGATTTAGAATTATGTTTTGCCTGCTTTGGGAGGTGGGGGTGGTCAAGGAAAGCAACAAAAAAAAAGGTATACGGTGGCAGCCTTCTCTAAGTTGATTTGTAGATTTTTGAAAGCGACATACAATGAGAAAAATGATGTGTGGAGTGGGGGGAGGGTGGAAGGATGATTGGGGAAAATGGCAAACAGAAGGAGAAGCAAAAGGCTGCATATACATATAGGAGAAATATAACGTTTTTTGAAACAAATATGTGCCAAAGAGGTTTATACTTGTATTTCTAGGTTATCGGAAAAATAAATGAATATATTTAAATTCAAATTTTTTTAAGTTTCTTTAAATATGAATATATAAAAATACATTTAATTTTGTTTTTGACAGATATTATATTATATCAGGGATATATATTATATATATATATACTATCTGGAGGAATAGTCATATAGATGCTCTCTTTTATCAGTATTTCCCATAAAGTATTCATTTAATACTAGGTATTAATTCTGTACTTTTAGGATTCTGAAAGCGTGGTATATAATTATTTCTCTGCTAGTTACTTATACCAATTATTGGCAAGATTTTTGTTAATTTCATATCGAATTGGTTCATTTGAACAGGAATAAAGAGCCTTTGAGATGCAACCAAAAAATTCCTATAGTATTAATTTTGATTACAATACTTTCTCTACTCTCTTGTTTTATTGAATAATTTTGTTTCTAAACCTTTGTAAAAAACTCTTGAATAAATAATTTTAGAATTTATATTAATATTAACTTTTCAAGGCGTATACATGTGTGTGTGTGTATGCATTTAAATTTGATTAATCCTTTTCAACGTTTCGTCGAAAATAAAAACTAACTGTATTTATTTATTTAACAAATTCTTCCTTCCACCAGTTTGATTCCTGCAAATTATTTGCCATAAATTTCAATTTGCACAAATTTTTTATTGAAATTTTATATATATTTTTTTTGCCGTCGGCAAACAGAATGAAAAGCGGCCATTAAAAAATTATTACGCATACGCCCCACACACACACATATACACACGACACAACAAAAACAAGAAAGAATGACAACGAAGATGAAAAGGCAACAAAAAAAACCACACATTTAACATGGCCAAGCAGAACCAAGCAGAATTATTCGCTTTGCTGTCAAAAAATTGGGAATGTCAATGGCTAAAAAGCAAAAACAACAACAACAACAAAAAAACAAACAGCAAAAACCAAACAAGTCAAAAGCAAAAGAAAAGACAACAGAAGCGGCTTAAAGGCAAAAAGAGCCGATAAACGCATAAATTATAATAATTACACACGCAAAAAAAGAAAAAAAAAATAAAAGAAAAGAAAAAAGTCGAGGAAAAAAACAAAACAAAATAAATAATAAAAAGTAACAGATAAAACCAAACGCGAGGACAGGATCGACAGAAACGAGAATTGAGTTTTGAGTATATGTAGTTATATATATCGGGATATATCGAGAGAGACAAACGACGAACTTGAGTTGCAACTGAAAACTGCAAGTTGCAACTAGACCAGGCCAAAATCAGAGGACCTCCAACTTGCAATCCACAAAATGTGCAACATAGTGTCTTGTTGATTATATTCAAAATGGTTTTGTTGGGGAAGTCCCCCTGCTCCCCATAAGCACACACACACACACAAAAAAAGAGAGGCACACACACACAATCGCAAACATAGAGACCGCGACAGAGACAGAGATATTTAGCCAATCGTTTTGTAGCTTTATAGCTCTCTCTCACTCATTTAACTCTCTCTCTTTTAGATGGAGCGCATGCTCCACTCTCTTTCTCTCTCTCCCTTCTCATTCTCTCTCTCTCTGTCTCTCTCGCTGTCTCTAGGTCTCTCTTTGTTGTGGGGGGACTTTTGAATTCGCTTCTTGGCATCTTGAATTCGCCGCATGTGGCACAGCATCTTTACCTTTTCGACTCTTTGCTTTCTGCTAATTTCCGTTCATTAAAGTTCTCCTTTTGCTACTATTTTCGTCTTCTATTGCACACACACACACACACACATACCCTTACATCTCTTCTTCTCCACCACACCCCCCTTTCTTACAATTGTACACTTAAAGTTCTTCTTGGCCCTTTTTTTGGGTGGTTTTTTTTCTTCTTCTCCGTCGAACTTTAATTTCATTGATTAGCACAGACCAAAAAATTTGTTGTTCTTGTTCTTCTTCTTTTGTAGTTGTAGTATAGTTTTCTTTTATTTTTGGTTTGTCACTTTTTGGCACCCCTGCACCTCACCACCTCGCTTTAGTCTTTGTGTGTGCGTGTGTGTGTGTGTGTGTGAGTTTTTGTGGTATGATGGGCTTTTGTTTTGGTTTCTGTCTAGTGTTTTTGTTACATCTTTTCTATTATGTTCGTTTTTTTCGGCATTTTTACTTCCGTCTTAAGCATTTAAGATGATTTTTGTTAAGGCTTAAATTGATTAAATCTATGGGATATATATATACTTGAACATAAACAGAGCATTAAAGACTAACTAATTATATATTTTGATTCCATAAACTTGAATAATTAAAGTTTATATCACTTGATTTTAAATTAATTATATTTTATTTACAAGGTTTTCTCCATGTAATTAAATAAGTATATGAATATTGACATGAAATATTAACTAATTACAAGACCAGACTTAAAAGCATTAAAAGTATTCATATTATTATTAATATTATTATTGACATTATGTGCGTATTTTATTCCAATGCAACAGAAAAGCGAGGCAGCCATACCTACCAGGGTTTAAAACTGGTTTCTAAACTCTCGTTAACTTACTTTCCAAATATTAAATAAAAAAAACGTTAAATCTGTTTTTAATAAGTATATATATTATTTTTTATTATATTATTTTATGTATCATGTAATAATTACAACTTCTATGCTTACAAACTGATGTAGGCATAAATTTTGTGGTTTGTATTTTAAGCATTCTTTACATATTCATTTCAAATTCATTACTTATTCATTAAAAAACAAAATAAGCGAATAATTAAGATATTGTATAAATATTAATACATCTCCTACATTTGTTACTATTAGAATTCGGAATTGTTATTAATCTTATTCATCCTTATAAAATAAATATAATAGATACTACCTAAACTATATATATATAAATAAATTAGTAGAAACCTTTGTTTGATTTTCGCTTTCAAAGAGTATATGAAGTATTTATTATTAGTTAAAAGACTTTGCTAAAAATGTAATATAATTACTGAAAATTGTTAAGAAAATTTCAGTTTTTCTGAAACTAAATGTAGCTAATAATCTAAACGAGATATTAATTTTAAGTAAAATTCTTTCCTAATCACTAATGTTTGTAAATTCTTGATTAATTGGTATTTTAGCCTCTTAAATATGCAGCCACACTATTTTTGATTGCAATAATCTTGAAGCTAAAGAACTAAGCTTACAGTCTTCTTTTAGAATTACTGTAAAAATAAATTAAAACCTAAAAAACCTCAAGTATGTGGTGTAGATAAGAGCAGGACCCATGTCCTTTGGGCATTTGACTATGTATATATGTATGTGTATGCGCAGCTTCTATATATGTATATGCCACATACGCCTCATAAACCACAAACAGTAGTTTCGCCCAATACAATTTTTCATCTTGAAGGGCCTCCTGATAGGATTTTTCTTTTCTTTTCTTTTTCTTTATTTCGTTTTTTTTTTTTAGAATATTTTTTATGTTTTCTTTTCGTTTTGTACATAAATTTTCATATACATATAGCAAACATTTCCTGTCTCTTTTTTTTATTTTAAGGCGACATAAAAGTTGGAATAGAGGTACCCAACTCACCCAACGTACATACATACATATATATGTACATACCATACATATATATGTATATACAATATACATGTATATAGATATATAAATATCTGTATGTATATGCATGTACGTGGGTGAATACAATGGTAACAAGGAAAAGAAGGTTCTATATAAAAAAGAGGCAAAGTTACTCGGGTAGTTGGGGAAAGTAGAAAACGGTTGCTTGGGTCGTTTGGGTTGGTTGCTTTCAACTTTTGCCGTAGATGTGACTTTTCATTTTTCATATGTTGAGTGCCATACATACACACACACTAAAATACCAACACACACACATATATATACATACATATGTATATATATAGTGCCACCTCCTTTCAGGCTCTTTTTTCATTTTGCCTTTTTGCCTTCCCTTTCTTTCTTAGCCAAAGTTACGTTCG
This sequence comes from Drosophila sturtevanti, assembly GCA_018150375.1. Taxonomy (NCBI): domain Eukaryota; kingdom Metazoa; phylum Arthropoda; class Insecta; order Diptera; family Drosophilidae; genus Drosophila; species Drosophila sturtevanti. The sequence goes on along the minus strand of JAECWJ010000341.1, from coordinate 102,176 downwards.
AAGTAAATGGCTTTTGCATTGTAAAATGTTGCATACATTTTCCTCTACTTTGCCTGTGTGTGTGTGTGAGTATGTGTACTGTTATGTGCTCTGAAAATCCCTATATACAAGCAGAAAAGGAGAGCGAGTGAAATGGTAGACACACACAATCGCATACACACACAAACGCAAGTCTCCTTCTTTTTCTTTCTCAACAGTTTTCTCTTTCAGTTTGCCTTCTCTTTCTTGGCTACGGTATATTTTAAAATTTATGAAAAATAATATTTTCCATCTATACACACACACACACACACGCACACACTCGCACACACACTGGCAGAGTCAGCCTTGAAGCCATATCCTGGTTGCCGTAAGGCGCACAATCAGAATACAATGGCTGCCTGGGGGGTAACGGAAATGTTCCTATTTAGTGGGCGAATGGGCAAAAGATGGTAAATGAAGGGTGTAGCAAAGGGGGGCTATTGGGGTACATTTGGCTTTGCTCGCATTTACGTACAGAGTTGCAAGACTGAAGAGGTGCTACTTTTAGAGTTGCCACAACTCAAGTAAATATAATTTGGAGGCGATTTAGAGGCTTTGATAATGTTGGAAGTGGATTTTTGGTTAATATTTAATATTTTACCAAAATTATGTATAAACATTAGACTTGGGATCTGGAGTCTTTCCATATGTTTATCAATTTTTAACTTTAACATCGATATTGATAAATAATTAAGAAGCAAATATTAATATGAATGACAATTTGTTATATCATTTTACTAATTAAGGTCAAAATAAATATCTTCTGATTCAAACTGTTGCAGTTTTAGAATAAATGAAACCATTAGAATATATTTTTAGCATGGACCTCTCGTTTTCCATTTACATACCGAGACGTTTTTACCAATATTGACATTACATTACTTAAAGACCTTATTAAGGCTTGACCTTTGGTACTCACAGATCTAGAAATTAAATTTTGAAATTAAATAAAAAAATTAAAGCAACAAAAACTATATGTTTTTACATACAATCTTGTTTTTATTCCGACTAACTTAGCCATCGGAAACGATTGCTGTTGGTCTCAGAATGATACGAATGAAAATCAACGAACTTTTTCGTTTCGATTCTATGACTAATAGAATCCTAATCATTGGCAATTTAATCTCTCTTGTTGCTTTGATTATATTAATGCCGTATGTAGATTCCTTTGGAACTGGCATATTATTTTTAGGACTTCCCAACTTGTTGAATACATTTCGCTCGTTCCCATTGCCTTTTAAAAACAATTGTAATTCTGAATTATATCTAGATATATGCCTAATAAACTGGCTTCCATTCATGATTAGTCTCTAGTTAAGTTTCATATTTCAAGATTGGTAATTTACCCACTATATATACATATATATATATGCATATCTGTGATACATTTAGCCACAGATGCTTCTTCTAATGATTCACAATATTGTTCTATTTAAAGACAGTTTCTCATCATATTAAAGTTCTTCCAGGTGTTAATATATACATATGTAGGGAAGAATATGTGATGAATTTCCTTAGAATAAAAGAACAAAGATGATAAAAATGATACCGAGAAGAAGTGAAGTTAATTGAATGTTAAACATTTTGCCATTTGCTTAAGAAGAAATTTCCTTGATAATTCTTGGCAACTCTGCACATTTCTTTGCTTCTCTGGCTCAAGTCAAAAGCATTTCCATTATGATAATGTAACTGCACAATTTCCCAACTTGAATGCATACACACTTACACACACACACACACACTCTTAGATATATACATATTATGTATGTATATAGAATATATATGTATACTAGTTCCTTTTTCTTAGCGTTCTCTTTCTAACACTCCCTCTCTCTCTCTCTGTCTCTCTCTCTCTCTCTTTCTGTCCCTCAATAATGGTGAGAGAAAGAAAATTTTCATATCCTGCACATGCACATGAGAACATGAAAAACTGCACAAATGGCAGAAAATGTTGCAAAAACTTTACTTGAAGATGGGGGAGGGAGGGAAGTTGGAAGAACAGGAAAGCAGCCAGGACCAAGGACCGAGAGAGCATATACATAAAATACGATAACTTTGGGGCCAAGTAGAGCGCTAGACACACATATGAAAGGTAGTTTTTCTTTTTTTTTTTTTGCTTCTTTTCTTTTTTCCCATTCTTTGGCTTGGCATGTCGTCCCTGGTCGCATATGTATATACAAATGCAACGTTGTAAGGTTTTTCCTCCTTTTGTTTTTTCCTTTTAGTTTTTCTATCCAATTTTCCTTGGTGTTTTTTTTTTGTTTTTTCATCATTTTTAGAATATAAAAGGCGTTGCCTTATTTAGGTGGGAGGGATAGGTAGGGGGAGATGGGTGAGGGGTATGCTTTTGCTTCTATGTAATTACAGTTGCTTCTACTGTTTGCACCTTCTGAGTGCCTCTTGAGAACATATATAAAATATGATGACTTTCTCTTGCTCTCTTTGTCTCCCTCTCTAGTTTTTCCCTTTCACACACACACACACACACACACGTACACACACATACACACAAAATCTCTCTCGCTCTCTATCTCTCTTTGTCTTTGTCTATGTCTTGCTCCTTTCGTTATATAAAACTTTTGGCATTTATGCCATAAAATTAAGTATGAAATTGAAAAATGGCTTACAGGCAGCAGCAACAGCAACAGCAGCAGCAGCTCTGCTTTCTTAACCTCTCCTCCTCCTCCTCCACAGATTTTTCTTCTTCTTTTATCCACTCCTCTGTTGTTCTATACTTTACCTCTCTGCTGCCTCTCCTCTTCATAACCTTCTCAACATATTGTGAAATTAATTTTTAAATATTTATGAAACTCAAACCCAGCCAAAAGAATTTCCTCCTATTTGTTTACGATGGCTCAAGAGGGGTGGAGGAGGGGGCGGCAAAAATAGGGGGGTAAAGTCCAGGTCGATTGGCCATTTTCAATTTTCCTCTGTATTTTGTGTTTCTCTTCTGTTCATTTTATTGAATTTTCAAGTGTATTTTGAATTGAGTTCATTTTGTAGTTTTTTTCTTTTTCTCATGAAATATGAGCACAAGAAATTTCATTTGAAGTGGGACACTGGGCGTATGAGTAATGTGCTTTTCGTGTTCTTTCGTATAAAATGAAATAAATTCGATATTTGGTAATAGGCAATTGCATATGTAAGCCAAACGTATATATATATATATATATATAGAGGAGTCCTGTGGAGGAGCATTTTGAATTACACGTTTTGAATTACACTGACAGAATAGGAGAAGTCAAACTTACTTCATATAGATAAGTATAAGTAAATTTAATTTAATTTGATTTTTTTATAGAAATTCACGTTAAAACTTTTTTGAAATCAAATACTAATAGATACATGGAAAAGTTACTTATGTGATCATCCATATATATATACATATATATATGTATGTGTAGCTGTTGGGTATATGATAAACGTTAATAGATTTCTTTTAAACGAAATATTTTGAATTTTTTATTTTCAAAAAGTTTCCTAAAGTATCTGAGATTTCGACTGATACTTTGCCGAAAAAAAAAAAGATTTAATTCGTTTTCACAAATATTTTAAAGAACAATACTTTTCTCTTATAAAGTGAATTAAATTTCAACCTGCGCAAGTCAAAAATGTTCAATTTTTCAACGTTTTCTTAGAAAAATAATATTTTTCAATAATATTCCTAGTACAGCTACCAAATTGAACTAAAATACTTATACCTAATGGATGCAATGAAATCTTTCTCAAATTTCACAGAGAAACAATGTCATGATATTTTTCAAATCTAATCATAAATTTGAAAAATTAAAGAAGTTATATCTAATTGGAACAACTGAATCACACCAATTATCAAAAAAAATTTGATATCAAACAAACGGAAATGTTCTTCATAAAAATGTGTTTTCCAATAATAAGTAATAAGAGCTCCCTCTGATAAGAGCTCGTTTACATGTATTTAGACTCCAAAATTATAAAAAATTACGTGTTATTTTAATTGAATGAAAAGTTTAACCATTTAAAAAAAATTAAAAGTCAAGGTATTTATTCTTTTTTTCTTCTTTTCATTTCCATCTTTCATGTATTTTAGTTAAACAATCTCAATTGACCTATATCTTGAAGTCAATATCAATGTCAATATCAAAATCAGTTTTCAGTTATCTTAAATGACTTTTACTTGCTGATAAGTTGATAGCGATAATAATGTTCTCCTTCATCTCGACCGACTCCAACTTCGACTCCAACTCCTACTCCATCTCTGTCTTCATCTTCATTTCCCTTCTCCAACATCTTCTGGGCTTCTGATTATGATAATAATGCGTGAGGTTGGTTTAAGCATTGAAATTGCTACCTTTTAGCCTTGCCTTTTCTTTTTTGCCTAATAAGCCAAAAGTCGAGCATTATACAATGTGCCTTGCAGGAAGAGAGAGGGGAGGAGTAGAAGCAGGAAGGAGTAGGAGTTGTAGGAGTAAAGGCAGTAGCACACTTGTGCTTAACAAGCTGTTTTGCATGGTCAGGCCCAAAGTTGGGGGCAAAAAAAAAAAAAATAAGAAACCAAGCCCAGTAGCCCGTTGGCCCCGTACAAACAACAATGCCATTTAATGTGGGAAAAAACGTCAAGAATGCGCGTTGAAAATTTGCACGCCAAGGCAGGCAAAGTAACCAAAGTAACCAGGTCCCAACATCGACTCCCAACTCCAGCTCCAGTTCCCTTCATATGCAAAAAAGTTAAGTGGCAACGGGCCAGCTGCAAGTCGGTAGCTTAACCCAGAGGAGAACTACCTCTACCTGCAGGCTCAATCTTAGCCTTATCTGTTACCAAGTTGTTGATTTTTTCTTCTTCTTCTTCTCATTCTGTTTCTTGGTTTTTTTTTGGCTCTTGGGCACGAAACAATTCACACTTTTGCAACTGGAGAGTTGACGGTGGAGCTGAGATCTGGAGCTTGGAGTTTGCTGGGTGATTTAGGGGTAAGGGGGGGGAGGTGGAGGTCTAGAGTAAAGTTGCGTGTTGGTGGCTGATTTTGGTTTGCTCTGTTTACTGATCATTTGCTTAAATAGCCCAAGGGGACACAAAAGTTGGTGCAAGCCACACACATACACACACACACACATTCACATTGAATCATTGCGGAATATGGGTGGCATCTCAGTTCAGCGAAGGTGTCGAGTGGTGGCTACCTTCTGTCTGTATGGATTTTGCGTGTTTATCGCGATGCATTCAAATCCGAGAGATGAGAAAAGAATATAGGTACATTTAATAATAATAATAATCTACATGAAGTAGCAGCAGAAATTTTATGTTATAGATAGATGCGTACATTGTTTCGGACAATAACTCATAAAATTGTATGGAAAGATTACCACTTATAAGAGATTCAGCCGCAGGTCCCTTTTAATTATTTAAAATATGCAAGATAAATCTACATCTGATGCAACTATATCATATGTTATTCAGAGCGAAAGGCAGCAGAATATTTTCGTATATATGTAGATGATTTTGGATGTTTTTGAGGTTGGTTGAATATAAACTAATATAAGCTCATGTCAGACCTTTAGTTAAACAAATATGATATGAAATGAAAATAATATATATATATATACTATTTTATCTCTTTGATCTTATAGGCGAAATATATATAATTTTAATATACTTATTCAGTTAAGAAGTTAGTTAGAGTATTAATACTAGAAGTAATGGAAGAGGATAAACTAATGTACTAGCTAATGGGCCATCGACTCTAATTTGCATATAGATATATAATTTCTTGATTTATCAAATATTTTAATTTGAATTCATTCACTGAAAATGAAATTTCTTTCTAATAGTTCCTAAATTTGTACTACTATTCATATGATATATATTTAGATATATTTACATTATATTGATGATATTCTCAATAGAAATAAGAGTATCACTCAAACCGGTATAAACAATAATATAATATATCTTAATATAAAAAATAAAGATAAAAAATAACTTCTTTCAGTCGGATTTTAAAGTTTTCTTTGTTACACAATTTATTTATTTTCACATACATTCTAGATTACGTTAATAACTTTTGGCAAATATCATTCATAAATTTCTATATGATTAAAATCTTAATGCAATCACAAGTATTTAAAAAAATGTTGTATATATTTTGCTTCCTTTTCAATCGGATTTTAAGGTAATCAGTTTTATCCCAAAATCAACAACTGTCCTTCCCTTTTTGTGCCCTCATATCAACAAACGAAAAAAACTTCCACCCACACGAAAAAAAAAAAAAAACTCAACTCTTTTGTGTGTTGCCAAGTTGCTTTTTGGTTATACCCTTTATATAATTTAATAGAGTATATAGGAATTACTGAAAAATGTGAAAAAAAAGAATTTGTGGTTCTCTTTATATATATATATGTATGTTGTTCCTTAGCTGATTGAGTAGTTGTAATACCACTTAAGAACGATATAGATACTTATGAGAATCATGTATAAGATTTCCGATATATAAAATTTTCTATTGTATGCCACCCATTCAATTGAGACGAAAAATTACTGAGATGTATCTAAATGAATTAAAAGTCACCTAAGAGAACTTTCATTGTATTAAATTTAAGAGACAAGTTCTACAGGGTATTTCGTAGACGTGACTAAGTATAAAATTTTTGAAAGCCAAAGCTGGAGAGAGAGAGGCTAATAGACATTTTGCCTATTTTAATAAGTGGCAAAAATACTCACAGTGCTTAAACGAACAGAGGGGGGGAAATGCCTTTTCCTTCCACATTTTGTTGCCTCTATCGCAGTTTTATCAATAATGGTTAAGAAGGTGTGGTGTGTGGGGAGAGGGGTGGGGAGGGATAGAGGACGGCCACCTAGAAGTCGGGAGTTTACTGTGGTAAATATGATTTTGTTGCAGCTGTTGTATGTGTATTTTTGTTTTTGTTTCTGTTGTCTCTTTACCTTTTCTTTTTGTTGGTTGTTTTGTTTTTGGTGTCTTTTCTTTTTTCATTTTTTCTGTTTTTTTTTTTTTGTATGTGGCCCAAACTCCAAGTGCAACTCCAGCCAGCCAGCCAGCCAGACATACAGACAGACAGACAGTCAGCCAGCAAGCAATACCAATTTGAGCTTCAGGCTCCAGGGCTCTTTACGGACCACAAGGTGAGAAATGAGATTTTAATCGGACGTGTCTGATTTCAAATGAGCTTTAATGGGGTAGCCATTTAGAGCCAAACAGCATCTGTAGCAGCAGCAGCAGCTACCAATATCAACTGTAGTAACTGAGGGAGGGCCTCCATCTTAGCATTTTAGTTTAGTTTATTTATTTTTATTATATCTTTTAACTAGCAAAAAAGTAAGTGAAAACCTTAAAAGTTACATCGATTCCATATGGAAAACTTTTGCAAATGTTTCACAAATTTCACATAATTTTTTGTAAGAGTTATTCAAGTACAACGAATTCTCTATTTTCTTGCCGAACCCAGGTTTAATTTTTCTTTTTTTTTTTTTTTTGGGGGGCTTATCACATGTTCTTATCCAGCTTGCACGCAATGAAAACGAAGAAGACAGAGAGAAAGAGAGAGAGAGGGAGAGGGAGAGAAATGAGAATGGTTTTTCTTTTTCATTTTTGCAATTAACTTGGGCAAGTTTTTAAATATTATGAAACACGCACACGTGTAAATATGTGTGTAGCTCCCACACACAAAGTAGCAGTGCTCCTATGCCACCAACTTATAAGATCCTCCATTCTACTCCAACTACTCCTTCAATTTGGAACACTTGCAAAATTGTGATCTGCCAGCTCTGATAAGGCCAAGCAATGCGGTTCACTCTTCGTCCAAGAAAAAGAAGTAGAAGTAGTAAAACCAAAAAAACGAAAAAAAAAAATGAAAAAGAAACTCCAGCTGAAGCATAAACTGAAGCCTGATCCGATCCGATCCTAACCTTGCCCAATTTGCCGGCTGCTCATGCGGTTGCTTCTGCTCCTTCATTGGAGGCTTCCGCTTCGGTCTTTGGGCACTTTTTTCAGTCTTTGGGGCTCCCAACAACAATTTTATTTACGAGTCATGAACTAAAGGAAGCTGAAGCAAGATTATACCTTAGAATCTTTGAGTAACTCATTCATTCATTCAAGAATTCATGGCTACTCTGGCAACACGCACCAAATCAAAGTATTTTTATTTTTTTCCTAGCTTGAAACTAAATTTAATCATTGTGCGGGTGATAAAATAAAACTTTTTTAGTAAAAATTACGGTGGTAATTTTTATTTAAAGAAATTGAAGATCAATCTGAATAGTAATTGATCCAAAATTTAATCAAATCATTAATAAAACCTAACCTCTAAATAAGACAGGCCATTTCTACAATATATGTATTATAATGAAAATTATTACATATAAAAAAAAATATCATTTGAATTATTTTTAAAAACTATTTGATATTTTAAAATTTTACATATTTTTATTTTTTTTTAGTAGGTGTATTTACCTATAGGAAATAAGGTAATATAAGGTTTTATATAAGAAAATAAAATTAAATTTATTTTATATATAACAGATTTTCTTATTTTATATTTAATTTTGTATTTAAACAAATCTTTTTTTAGTTAGAGCTTAAGTAATTTGAAATACTTTCTTAAAATTAGCTGTATTGTTGTATATTAAAAAGAAAGTTTTTAGTAAATATTATCGATAATTATAAAATAGTTAAAAAAAATATATTATTTAACATAATACTTTTCGAAATATTTCTTTTTTTAATCGATTACCCACATAAAATTAAAGTTAGAGTACAACTAAAATTAGATCTGTAACTAATTGAAGAATTTTTTTCCGAACCAATTTTATTTTCTGCCCCTTTCAGTAAAATATTTTAAATATAAAACAGCTTTACTAAACCCATTAATCGGTATGTTCTTTTACAAAAATATATTGACTTAATATATATAGGCATTTTTAAAAAAAAAAGTATCTAAAATGATCTTGTCGATTTTCATGATATATTATTAAGAAATGTTCAAATTTATATTTTAATGAAAATAGTGAAGAAAATTTTATATGTAAAAATTACTGCATAGTAAATTCTGGGATGCTTTTTAAGCTTATTTCGAAAAAATATTTACTACAGTAAGAGTTCCTGTACCGAACACTTCTATTCTTAAATTGACTAGATAAATGAATATAATTGTGTAACTTTTAGGATTTTAAAATAATTTGAAAAGTAAAAAAATTTTGAAAATCATAAGTCTAATAAGTAAGCTTGACATTTCTTTTGGAAAAATATTTAAAGTCCAAAATCTCACACAATTCGCAGAGTTTGCCCATTGTTAGCAATGATCTCTAAAGCCATGTCTATTTTTCGCGAGGACCGCTCTTGTTTGACCTTTACAAAACAAACCGTAGGCTCTCAATTTTTTACGTGTGATAATACTCTCAGAATACTAAAAAAATTATCAGTGATGAATTTCAAAATATTTGATTTTGTTTGATTTATTCAACATTTAAAGTTTTATTTTGCTTCCGAAAGTCGATGTGAGTGACCGCGGAAATGCCCATATACTTTTAGTTTGGATTCATTTGGCGCCATTTTTTAAAATCTAGTAGAAATACTTACCACATATTAAATTCATTTTTTGTTTGAACAATATTTATAATAAAACATAAGCATATGAATTTGTGTCACTTTTAGGATATTTTTTGCTATTCTTAACTAATAAGAGCTTGATACAATTATCAGTAATAACGACAATTTTTCTTGTTTTGATTAGAAAACTTGAATTATATCCGATGTAGGGGCAACTTATAAACAATCGCTTCTTCCATTATTTGGTACTTTCCCATATTTCTTTTTACTTTTAAAACCTTGGTTTACTTAAGCATATGCACATTTACTCATGGGTCAGTTAGCAATTAAAATTTTATTCTTTATGTGATTATTTTCCTTATATGTAGATAGTAATGTAAAATATATTTGTAGCTTCTTTTTTTAATGAATTGCACTAGTTCTAAATCACCTTAAATAGATTTTATATAATTTTATAAAAGTTACACAATTCTGTCGTATTTTAGTAGTAAACATTATTAATATACCCTCTACCTTATATGTATATATTATTGATTTAGTTTTGTCACATCAGAATTAAGCATACGAATTTGCCGTCGGGCGAACAGAATTAGCTTATACAATTAATCTATCGAATGGCATCAAATGAAATCAAATACATTCAATCATATTGTTACTTTTTCTATTGCAAGTTGATTATTTTTGGCGATGCAATTTTCCTAGGTTTTTCTTTTTGTTTCTTTTATTTTTTGCGTTTCATTGACCCAAGAGCAAGGTCCAAGTTTGTCGCTTGCCATGGGTTTTGGTATCAGGGTGATGTTTGGCCTGAGTCCTTGGTTGTGTATTGCAGTAATGCATGTCCTTGACTCCTTTGCTTTGCTCTCTCTCTCTCTCTGTATCTATATATACTCTCACTTAAAGTGCTCTTTTAGCACTTTTCACTTTTCTTTTCTTCTCTGACTGTGACTCTGACTCATAAAATTACAAGTATTTAGCTAAGGTTCATTGCCCCAAATCTAACACATGGCAAAATCTATTGATAGTCTTATGTAAACTGTCTGTGCTACCAAAGAAATGGTTTTCAGTTAGAAGGTAAATGGTCTCTAGGCCTGGGGTCAAGTTTGGAAAACCTTCGCCTAAATCGAATATCTAAGGATAAGAAATAAATTGTAATCATTTTTTTCGTTTTACTGTTTATGGTAACTTAATGAAAACAATTTTAATAAAGCATAAATTAATTTTCTATTTGATATTATTCAACGAATGTGACAATGAAAATTCAAGTAAATCGAAATCGTAAATGTTTATGATTAAATACGGTCAACAAATAATTAAATATGTACATATGTATGTAGGTATATATATACATATATATGCACTTGATGTAGTCTAATATGTATTACTAATGCGTTTACGATCGCGACAAATGTGCCATGAGGCACAATGACAATGTTTATACCCCTCCCCCCGAACCCCTCCCCCTACCCCCATTCACACTCCTCCTGCTCTACACTACATTCTTCTGCCTCACACTCTACCACCTCTACACACCGAGTGGCAATGAAGGCAAAAACCGTAACATGGCCACACAACATGATACGAGCGACAACAACAACAAACAACAACAAACACTAAAAATTAATAACAACAGCTACAACAATTTCATTGCTCTATGTGAGGTGAAGTCATTAAATTTACAATAATAAATGCTTACTAACAATAACTAAAGCCCAAATGGCTAAGGAGAGGGAACAGTAGACAGATAGAGATAGAGAAAGATAGATAGAGTGTGGAAGGGAGAAAGAAGATTTAGTGGAAAGGGAGAGATATTGTCGCTCAACCGAGAAGAGATATGGACTAAATGAAAAAGATGTCAGTCCCCAATTGATAGCATACAAAAAGAACACTGAGAGAAATCAATAAAGTCCTTTAATAAATTTAGGAACTATAAGAAACAATAAAATTTCAGAAAATATTGCATATATTACTCTTAAGACTAATGACTTGATGTCAATGAAATATATCCAGAAAAACATATCTAATAATGTGTATATAAAATCCTAATACCTTTTGCTCCAATAGAACAGCAAAATTCTAATTTTATATATGTAGATCGGCCATTTTAGTATATTTTGTACATTGGTATTAGGTTTCATACGATTGAATAATCTCTATACTTAATTATTTCAAAAATTAATTATATATAATTTAATTATTTTAATTATAAAGGATACATTCCGAAAGCCTTAACCTTTCCTTACTTACTTACCTGGTCCCAGTTAATATTTTCATATTAGTAATTCAAATAAAAATCGGACTATATTGTTTAACTTAAGGTGAAATACCATTTACCTTAATTTTGGTTTATATAATTTTCTTTCAGTGTATGCAATTGTGTATCATCTAAACTAAAGATAAGCATTAAAACTGATTTGTTTCTAATTAAATTACGTTGTACAGAGAAACGGTAGCAACATATTGTCTATAAGGAGATTTGTGTATGTGGAAATTAGAATTGTTAAAATTGAAAATTTGTTCATTATTCCGATTTGATCAAGACAAAGAACATAAATTCATTAATCACATTCCTTTGTCAACTGACTGCCTTTACGCAGAACCTTTTGGCTTATCATAAACAGAATTAAAAGTGATAAACTGAATTGGAATTTTTACTTAAATTGGTTACGCAAAAAACCACAAAAAAGAAAGAAAAAGAAAAAACGAAAAGACAAAACTAAAAAGAAACCCATGGAAAAATAGGAGAGGGGAAAGCAAAAAAAAAAAGAAAATCATTTCCGATACGTGATCAAGGAATATTTATCGCCCAGCATCTGCAATGAGTTTAACCATTAACAGAGGAGAGACGAGGAGGATAAGCTTCTTTTTTTTTTTTTTTTTTAGTTGGGTTCAGTTTTGAGGCTCTCGTAATGAGGCCAGGCGATGGTGAAGATAGAAGATCTAGTGAAGAAATGAAACGGGTTGGAGGAGATGTAGGAGTCGAAGTCGAAGTAGATGGCAAACTTTGATATGGTAAGCACTCAAAACTGAAGCCAAACCTAGTGCTGCTGTCTATGCAAAAGGCAGAAAAACAAAAGAACCACCAAACCACAGCACACCACACTGCACCACTTCACTCTATTCCATAGGATCCAGTCGTTTTTGTTGCTCCTTTTTTTTATTATTATTTTGTTGGTTTTTTGTTGTTTTGTTTTACTGATTTTTATCAAGTTGCTAGAACGCGAAACGCGTGCACGAGCTGTCAAATCAGGTAGCTACCATATCGTGCACTCATTATGATTATGACTCTGCGGAAGAAGGAGAAGAAGAAGAAAGTATTATCTTCTCTCGTTAAATGGGTGTAAAAAGTGTGGCAAGGAATGTGTGGGAAGTATGTTCTAAAAGGGATTTTCTTTTCTTTATATTTTGATGTTTTTTTTTTTTAGAGAATTTCCATAAATTTTCATTAATATCCAATATATTTAGCTAGTATGTAGTAGTAGTAAATTGACACACTAATTGATTCTAACCAATTAATCGCACGAAACTATTAAAGATTCTTTGTACTAACTACGACTACATATAAAAATGCTTTACAAGTACACAAAAGTGTCATTCCATCACTCACTTAAAGTATTCATCCATTAATTGCCCGAAAGCCAATTGGAGACGCATCCAAGGAGACAGGGGACAACTGACGCCAACTCGAGAGACTCAAGACTCGAGACTCGAGACTCGAGAGTCCTCTCGTCTTCAAGACTTCGATGACTTTAAGAATCGTCGTCGGTATAACCCCTTTCAAGTCCAAGGCGGCAGCCATAATGCAATGAGAAGCAACAGCAGCGCTTCCAGGGGGCAATTACCATGAGTTCAGGTTGACTCCAAAAGGAGTAGGAAGATGAGAGCGCGGGCTGGAAATGAAGAAGATTTAAATCAGTGCAAAATGCTAACTGCAATGCCAATGTTGTTCAACAAGTGCTGGCAATTTGGCAGAATAATTTAACATATAGTATATACGTACAGAGAGAAGGATAAGGGTAATGGACATCTAAAAAAAGTTGAAAGATAAAAAAGAACTTTAATTAGTTAATTAAGTCTGATCGGTCTGATCTGATCAGTTAGTCAGTACAGACATAAAAAATATTGTTACAGAAAATCCCTTTTGAATTAATTCTACCGATTCTCAACAAGTCCCTACATAGGAACAATATTTTTTGAAAGTCTTTATGGAACATTTTTACTAGGATGTGCAATAAAATAATAATAATTTTTCAAGGGTAAATTAAGAGATATATTTGAGCATTATAAAGAAAGTGAATTTATTATGAAAATCTAAAAATCAAAATAAAAAGATAACCCTAAAATAAAAAACACTTAGTCTAGACTAGTTTTTAAAATATTCAAACTTAAAATGAAAAGTTTCAATAATAATTCTGTACTCTCAGATATAGTTTCAATCAATTTTTCTATTTCAAAGTGAAAAAGTATGGAAAAAGATTTTAAGGCTGAATGTACAGTACTAAGGACGATCTTAAGATCTAATCAGATAACAGATTATTTTTTCAGTTTTTAATTTTTAAAAAATATCCTGACTTTGATAGTATTTATATATTTAGATATTTTCTTGTTCCGAATTCTTTTTAGAACCCTTACAAATTAATGAAATTCGAATTTTAAGTCCATCAACTAGAAGTTTTGAAATTTTGTAGCTTATTTTCAAAAGTTTAGCTTGTTTTTTTATGTCTGTCTGTCTGTTTACTTATCAGCTCCCGAAAGCAGTCAGCACTGAGAAGCGTCTTTTGACAGACGCAACGGTTGACATTGAGGACTCCGACTGACTGTCTGTCTGCCGGTCTGTCTGCTTGGTTGGTTGGTTGGTTGGTTGTCTGTTGGTGCTGCTGTTGCTTCTGGTGATATTCAAAGTAATTGCTTGAAAAATGCAATAAAAATGTACAAACAAGACTCAAGAAGTGCGAGTGAAAGAGACAAGCAAAGAGAGAGAGAGAGGGAGCGAAATGGAGAGTGAGAAAGAGATAGAAAAGGTTGAAACGTTGTTGAAGAAGATGGTGGAATCTGGCTGGGAACGCTTGAGTATGTGAAAAAGTACAATTGTTATGGTGGCATAAAACTATATATATATAACTAAGTGGACATTGGACACTGGATGGATGGATGGTTGGATGGATGGATGGCTGGCTGGATGGCTGGCTGGATGGATAGCTGGATGATGCCGCCAATGTCTCGTTGAAGTTGAAGCTGTGGCTACCGTTTGTGGTTGCGGTTGACAGGCATCAGGCAGGAGGCAAACAGTCCGTGCACGCAAACGGCGTGCAGTGATTGGATGCATATCAAAGTAGACAGCGGGAACAATGAAAGGCGGCAAAAAAAAAAAAAAAAAACACACACACTGAAGAAACGTTGAGACACTGCGTAGAATTCGACTCTGTCTCCGACTCCATTCTCCATCCATTGGACTTTTTGAATGTTTCTTTTGTCTTTGGGCAACGCCTTTACGCAAAAAAGTCTCTGACGAATGACGATTCGTTTAGCAAATAATCAAATAGTAGGAGGAGAATTTTATTTTTGACATTCCTTTTACCAATCGAAAGGAGGCAAAAAATATAGTATGTATATATATATACATATATATATGGACATCTCGACAATGTATCCGTTTTCATAATAAACTGTCATTTACTCTGTGTTCCCTCTTTACAACGATTTTCCGGTTAACTTACGACTTTTTGTCCTAAGCTTTCAATTAAATTAAACTTCCGTCTTAATCAAATTTAAATTTACAGTTCAAGTGGGCGGCGGCATCTTTATAAATAAAGAACATAAACTATTGTCATGGGTGTAGTTTAGAAAAGGGATTGCCAAATGAATTGAAGAATTATTAAAATTTCGGTAATTAGGCATTGCGTTGGTAGAGGGTCTTTTCTTAGTCTTAGATCATTTGTGGGAGTTTAAAACTGGTTTATAGATAGTTTTGGTTAAGCAACTTGATATAGAAGCAAAGAAAGATTTTCTTTCTTATCGGCTTGTAAAATCATTTCGGTTATTTGGTTTCGGTTATTCAACTTAACTTTTACAACTCAAATTTGCCTGCTAAATCTTCAAAGATCACCTGTTGATTACTTGTTAGTCTTATCTGTATTATCTGATCGTTATAAATTTTTAAAATTTTCATTTTCAAAGGGGATAACCCTTTTTTCTCCACCCACGTCTCTGTTTTTTACATTTTCATCTTACCAATTAAAGCAACTAAATGAATTTGTTTGACTTTCGTGGGAGCTTAAGCGCCTCAGTTTGCCTTCTGTTGTTGTTTTCTGTTGTTTTCCTTTACTCCGATCTTTCAATTCGATTATATTGAAATAAATTAAACGTTCTTCAATTGAATAATTAACAAAATGTTGTTGTTGTTGTTGTTGCTGTTATTGTTGTTACTCTTATATCTCTTCTCCACTTCTATGTCGACCATATCGATTTCGAGTGAGTCTCGGTCAGGAGAAAAGTGTCGCCGTTGCCGTCGCCTTTACTCTCACATCTGGAACGTTGGTGGCGTCAGTTACAATTAAACATTTTCAATACAGTGTGGGAAATATTTGTAGGGGTAAGCCCAAGAAGAGGGGCTGCGGAAGGGAAGGGAAGGTGGTGGAACACTTGGCTTAACCGCTAAGAAAAAAAACTCAGCCTATTGATTTGTACTTTGACAATTTGTTTCCTTTTTTTTTTTTGTTCTTCCATGTCGTCAAAGTCTCATAAATTCTCATTGCATTTAGTTTATGTAAAAAAACACACACACAGTCAACATGAAGAGAAAGGGATGCGGGGAGGGAATGCGTGGGTGTCTGCTTAATTAATTAATTGGTTAAGAGAATTTATTCAATGTTGATATATTGAATATATATGTATATATTTGTATATAGAAATGTGTCTCCTCTTTGCATTGGCTATCAATTGAGCTTATAATTGTTATGAGGGTCATTTAAATAAATACAATTTCGATTCGACAGTTGGACAGATGCAGGAAGAGAAGAATTAAAAAATCAACTTTAAAGTAGTAAAATAATCAAAGATTGTTAAAAATTTCCAAGAACTCGAACTAAAAAAATATATATATATAATCTAAAACAAATGTTGAAATCCTTTTAAAATCTTGCATGTTTTTAAAAGAAACTTTTAAAGATGATTCATTTTTTTTTTTAAAGAGCGGAATAAGTTTGATTATAATGTACAATGCATTAACTGTAGTTCGAAACTGAATTTTCAGAAATATTTCGAAATAAAAATACCATAATTTATAAATAAATGTAATAATATAAATTTGGTTCATCTTAACTTTGGTTTTTATCATATTTAAATTTCTTAATTTCTTCATAAAATTAAAAAAGAATATGCAAACCTTTTGCCAATGGTAAAACTTTAATCTTTTTTATTTTTTCATCTTCTTTGAGAAATTAAAAATTTTAAACTGAGTTATATAATTCCCTTATACATACTTTAGTAAATATTAATTTATATAGAAATACTTAATTAAGATCAAATTTAAATCGAAATTTATATAGATATATATGTTTGCTGATAAGTCTTGATCTTTAACCAATATTTGCCAATAATGTTATATAATAGTGATATCTGACTGGGAGTTTAGTTAGAATCTAAATAAACTAAAATTTTCTTAATTTCAAGAGCGTTAAATTTGATTAATTGTATCAAGAAAAACTAAATAAGAAAGTTTAAACTTTTATCCTACTGTCTTTTGTCTTCTAAAAAGAAAGAGGAAAGTTAAATATGTTTGAAATTTGCAGATAAATATTAATGATAAACAAAAGTTCATATATTTATTTTTCTATTTATAAATCAAAAATAATTCTTTACTGCCATTGTATTCAGATTCTGAAATTCCAGTAACTTCTCCTTCGGCATAATATATCATTTTCACTTACGGAAACTCCTACTTTGTTTCCTCCAAGGAATTAATATATCTCCACCTTATTTGAATTAATCAAATCATTCGCATTGACGCCATTAAAACTATGACAGGCCATAAAATCTAGTCGAATGATTTGCATATTTTCTCCGCTTTTTTTTTTTACCACAATAGGCAAATTCCCAAGAGACACGACGGATAGCCAATGCGGAAGACATTCCCAGGAAAAATGCAAAAGATTATCCAAAAAAAAAAAGCAAAAATAAATAAGGAGAGGGGAAACTAGTCAGTCAGTCAGTCAGTCAGTGTGAGGGGATGAGTAAATCCACCCTGGTTAAAAAACTGGACGCCCTATCAAATGTGCCACACGCCAGACGAAAGGGTGGTGGAAGGGCATCCACGACAATCATTGAATCCTTATTACAGTCATTATCGATGGGTTCCTGTGGTTTCCTCTGGTTTGTGTTAAATTTCATTTTTTATCTGTTTTCTCTTTTTTTTTCTTTTACTATGTATATAAGTATGTATGTATGTATATCTATATCATATGCGGGGGTAATTTTCTAACTAATTTCAGTTTAGTTGCGCAAACGAGCGCCACGCGTGTCCTTTGGCAATTTTCAAGCCGGTGCGCCTCCTTTTTTTTAGATGTTTTTTCTTGTTGCTTGGTTTGCTTTGTGGTGAGAACTATTTTTTTTTTGTTTTTGTTGGTTTTTTTTTGTTTTTTTCTGTTGTCCTTGTGGCTGGTCGTTGTCATCATCAGTCGTAGCCCTCCTGGTTCTGGTCATCGTCATCGTTTAGCGTATTAATTGTCACAAAGTATCGCATGGCCATGGACAACTTCAAATGGAGGAGAATGATAAAGATTATTATATGGTGTGGTTGCAACTGCAGAGGGTGGGGCGGGGAGGGGAGGGAGGTGTGGTTATACATTGGTCTGAAGGTAGCTAAAGACCTTCCTTTTTGATTAGCAACGTTTATCGCAATTCCAATTTATTTGTATTCGAATTGTCTTTTTGCGTTTACGCTTTCTTCTCCTTTTTTGTTTTTTATTTGCTCAAGTCAGCATATTGAATTTCAATTTCAAATTGCTTTCTCACACTCTAGCCACGCCCCTTGTCCCCATTGTCCTTTTTAGTTAATTTACTAAGTAAATAGGTAAGGAACCTGCGTTTGACATTTGGTTAAGTTTTTTTTATGATTGTTTTTTTTTAGGTGGTATAATCGTTTTGGGTGTGTTTTTTACATTTTTCTATCGACCATGACAGACTGAATTCTATATAAACAGCTGACCAATCGATGAATGAAATGAATATATCTATTTGATTTGAACTTGTTCGGGGGGCAAGGGGAAAAATAATACAATTAAACAAAGTAAAGGTGTGGATAAATTAACTATAAACATATATTAGGTAACCTATATCAGATATAAAGCTAATCTAACTTATCCCCATAAACTAAATTTCAAAATTATACGGTGAGAAACAGAAAGTTTGACTCTATTAATTTTTGACTTGGAAAACAGAACTTATTAAACTTATTTTTTAAAATTTCAAAACCAATTCAATATTTTACTTAAACTTCTTTAAGTCGACTCAAACTCTTTTTCCTCATGACTCGAGTATTAATTTTGTGTATGAAATAAAGTCAAAATTAGTTTGACATAAATGAAAAATCACTAAACGATTTGTAGTTGGCAATAAAATAATTAATTACATTTTCATAGTTCGTTTAATAAATTAAACGAATTTAATGAATTTAAAAGTTGCAATAATTGCCATAAATAAACTAGAGATAAAAAATATATGTATTTTAGATGTTTAACAAATGAGTTCTACTATTATTCGTTGATAATGCCTCAATTTGTTTCTTTATAGTAAGGGGATAATATGAGAATAAATGCAAATATTATGTCATCAGTTAAAATAAATTTAAAGAATTTCTCACCAGCAATGACATAATATTTATATTCAGATCATTTCGATACCGTCTTGAAATTTAAAGTTCAAAGACCAATTTATGATACTAGAATATTAGAAATTAAAACCAAATAATATCAATTTATTACCTGCCTGTAAAGCCTTATCAATGCGCAAATTTAAAATTTAAAAAAAAAACCAAAAAATAAAAACAAATTTGCCAATTTCATGGCGACGGCAATCGATCGATAACCAAAATAGAAATACACAAATGACTACGTCAAACATAACAATAATCTATACCTGACTATAATACTTTATATGGTATGCAAGGTTTTCTCATCATTGCCATATAACCAACCAAGCACCACATCATCATCAGTCAAAGTCGTATAGCTTATCTATTGAATTTAAATTTCATGCCAAGACTGATAAAGATATATGTATATGTAGATAGAGGGGGGAAAGGGGGAAAGGCAAAGGAATGTTAAAGAATATAGTAAGTAGTAGTCTGACGAGGCACTTGAAACCTGATAAACTCATCTAGCCCAAAAATGACCGATTATATTGACAACGACAAATTTGATTTTGTTTTTTTTTTTTTTTTTTTTTTTTCTGGAGCATATCAAAACTGTTGACAACATGACTTCATTAAAGAATGGAGAAGATGGAGAAAAAGGTGGAAAAAAAGAAGGTATTGAAAAAAGAAATTGCCCTAAATAAACAATTGAATGAAACGAATTGTAGGTATTTACCCTGATAATCATAGGCGTAATTCAATTCAAATTGCTGCAGTGAACGAAACAAGCAATTAATAAATAAATAAAAAAAAAAAAAAATTTCAGAAATTTCCGTTTTTCGAAAGAGACAGATAGCGAACGAACGAAAATATGTAAACAATTATTTATACACTTTATTTTTCTATATTTGTATTTATGACTCCCAACCCCTAGGGGACAGACCAATGCCAGCTTATCGGTAAATACTGATATTATTAACAAACAAGAATAAAAAATTGAAATTCTTGGAACCATTTAATGAAAATTACGAATGCACCATGCAAAGAGTCAAAGTCTTTTATAGCCACTGGCAACTGACACTTGCTTATAGACAACTTTAATTCAATTGATTCGAATCGCAAAAAAAAAAATATAAATTTCAATTTTCTTTAATCAGCCATTTTGTTAGTAACTCATTCTACCCATCTACCTACCTAACTGCAAGATTTTTGCATTTTGGCTGCCAAGCTGCCATCCTGCCACAACGGCCAATCAATCAAGTTTTTTTTCTCCTGTGCTCTTCTACAACAAGATGGAGGCAAGTCGTCTCCATCCTTTGCTAAACGCAAGGCACATAAATATGCAAGGCTCAACACAAACAAACAAACAAAAAAAAAAAAAAAAAATGAGCGAAAATAAAGGGGAAAAGGAAGAAGATGCAACAGAAAATTGTGAACTTGCCACATGAATTTACATTATCAAGGTGCAAAAAGTGCAGTGAAACGATAAGCAAGAACGAACTATGAATGCTCTTTGATGCAGTTCAATTATATAATTAATATAAATTACGTTAAAATTTAAAATTTTAATTAATACTTCTAGATTTCTCAGAATTTCACAAATTATTTCTTTCTTACAATTCAAATAATTTATTCAAATTTAAAATTTTTTATTAAATCTATGTAAATAAACTTGACGGCTAGCTTTGCAATAAAAGCAATAAAATATACATAAATCTCAGTTATATTTACTCATATAATATAAGTGCAATATTCCCCTATGTTTATTTATTTTTATAGAAATATGTCCTACAATTTGCATATGGTATTAAATAACTGCAGGGTCATAGACAGATTGCAATTTTGAAAGTGTTTCAATTTAACTATATTCAAGTACTTACCTTAGTAATGATTACGATAAATTTTCAGATATTTTTAATAAGTATGTTAAGTATGAATAAGTTGTGTTTTGTAAATTTAGACTCTCGATTTGCATTACAAAAGATTTTAAAATTTAAAATTGAAGCTAATAGAACTGCTTTAAATTTTCCATAGGTATTTGTTCCAAACTTGTTTAAAGTGCAAATTCTCAGAATTTTATCCAAAACCTTTTTAAATTTTTACATAAATATATGCTAGACTTTGCATATGTTTTGAAAGTAGCTAAAACAAGGCTTATTTAGTATTAAGCTTTGCTTAAGTTGATTATGGTATTTTATAGATACATATATATGTTCTCATAGGACCCGATTTGTAAAAGTGTATATAGCCTGAAAATGAGCAAATGACAAACAGCTCTCTGGGCGCAGTCAATGCCATTCTCCATCCCAGAGGCGTCTCTGAGGATGACAGTGATCATTGAGCAAGAGGAGATATAATTTAACCCCCCTTCCGGTCTGTCTCCTCCTCCGCTCTTTCACTCTTTCTCTCATTTAGTCTGTCTCTGTGGAGCTACTGTTGCTGTATCTATATCTGCATTTCTGTGTTTGTGTTTGTTTTTTTTGCTTTTTATCATTTTTTGCTTGATTTGATGTTGAAGTATCTTAATTTATGCGTTCTACGGGATTCGATATGCAATTCTGTTGTTGCAATTCCTGATGGTTTCTAATGACAAGCCATGAAGGAGTGCTGTTGTTGTATCTTTATCTTGTAATATTTATTATACGACATTTCGATAAGCATTAATTAATGTTGAATTTTATGAATACTAATACCAGAATACCATTTTTAGTTAAAACATAAAGTAAATGATTTTTCCTTTACCATAAGTTCATTATATCTTAATGATGTGTGAGCATAAACTCGTTATAACAAGCCTCAACTAATTTCATATAATGAGAGCTGAAAGTGTTAATTAAATTAACCAAATTAGACTGTCGACATATCCATGTAAACATACATACATACATACATATATAATATATATAATACATATTCAAATTCTTCATATGTTAATCAAAGAAGCAGAAAACGAAAATTTTTATGACCTGAAAATTTTCGGTTCGTTTGGGTCTAGTTAGACACAGATAGTTGAGTCTCCAGTGACTGGATGAATGACTGTCAAAAATGGAAATAAAACTGAAATATACAAAGATATATGTATATAAGTACATACAAACCAGAAATTTTAGACAATTAATCAAAAAATAATTCATGGCATTTTGGAGAAAAGCAAACATTTACATGCCAAAAATGGATAAATTTTGAAGACAATTTGAAATCAATAAGGTTAGAAAGAAGTCTTTATACCCTATAAATACGATTATGAGTATGAATTCTACAATTACACAGAGAAAACTATCAAAGATATCTCTGGGATTGATATTAATATTAGTAAAGTTTCTCTAAGTAACAAATAAGATGTGAGATTTAATTATTTTGTTGTTTCCTTTAAGATATAGATGATCGATTTGACTTTTTGAAGAGGTTATCTTTTAGTTGAATTAATTTGAGGTAAAAAAGAAATTAACTTAAGCAAAAAATATTCAATTTGGAAATATATCTTAGAGAATTATTTTATTAAACACTTGTTTCAATCGTTTCAGTATATTTATTCATAATTTAGAAATATTTTCTTAAAGTCGGCTGATCATTCAGTTCTGCTTTTAAATATTCTGCAGTTTTCTCTTTGTCTCAATGGAAAGAAGATATCCTTTAATAGCTGACAACCCAAGGGATTAGACAATGACTCTTTCTTTTGTATATGAGCATATTTCTAACGAAAGTGCATATACTCTTCCTATAAGAAGTGTATAATATGATAAAAATGCAATTGACCATTAAATGGCAGATAATGGTAATGGGAAATGATTTGCATTTTATGCTTAGCCCCAAGGGGGGAATCTATTTTTCGAATCGTTTAGCTCTCACATCAAAGATATATTTACTTGATCGAAATTCTTTATGTTGCGTGACTTTTGCATTGGTGTGAGTGTAACGGAACCGATTAGACAGCTGACGAGTACAATATGAATAATTGGTTAATGATAAAAAGCGAAAAAACAAAAACAAACGAAACGAAAATAAAAAAAAAATTGGTTACTTGGTAAATTGATTGACAGTTGTGTTGGCATTTCGACCGTCAACACGTCTATATAATTGACTTGAATACAAAAACCCACCCATATCCAAGCTGGCAAATTAATTTTCCTATGAATTGAAATATATTTATGAATTGGTTTTTCGAGTCTACACACACACACACACTCACAAACACATTCGAAAAACACTCAGACACACCTGATCGATTACGACGTTGCTCGTGTTTAAGGAACAAAACTATAAATATTATGACTTATTGCATGTTTGTACATAATTTTGTGGTTTCGCTGCAGGGACAGACAGACCAACAATAACAACAACAACAACCAAAAAAAAGAAAAAAAAACTAAAACAAAAGGGGGAATTATTATATATTTCCGTTTTACCCAAAAGGATATAAAATATTTTAAGGTTATACACTGACAGAAAGTGAAGAAATTATTGACCAAAAAATTGCAATCGCAAGTCTAGAGATACGTAGATTAAAATCTATATATCTATATCATTTGTTTTAACATATTTTACGATACTTTTCTACAAGCTGAAAAACATTTTTATAAATTGCTTAAAAATACTTAACAGCTCCTTTAGTATTAAGCATCAGATTAAATTTTTAAAACATCTAGGTATAGGTTTCACACCAATAGATATATCAATATATATGTAAATAGCAATGGCCAGAATAAGATCACGAAATAAATTAGTTTCTTAAACTTCGCTGAACCGATCTCTATAACATCGATGTAAGTAGTGTCAACTTTTAACCAAAGGTCTTTTTAGACTAACTTTCTTTTAAATTTTCTTTCAATTTACTAAAAAAAATTACAATATTAATATATAACTTATGAAACAGCAGAATTGAATTGAAACTTTGCAGTAAATATTTTTCAATATTATGTTTATTTTATATTTTATTTTACAAGCCGAAGCCCAAGCAGCCAGCGGTTTCATTAGAAATTAAGTTCCAACTAATTTTAATTAGTCCTAACTCCAAGATAAATAAATAAATATTTTATTTCAATTATCCATAAAAAAATTTTGAAAAATAACTTTCTTCAAAATTGTCCTTGTTCTTTAAAAAAAAACTTGAAATGTTTTCCATTTATTATTCAAAATTCTTACCAAAATTTTAATATGTAAAAAAAAAACACATGGATTAATTAAAATGTTGTTTAATTTGTATTAAAATTTCTTTAAGTGGATAAAATTTGCAAAAATGCAAAAAAGAATAACTATATAACCAGTTTGATTTTTTTGTTGTTTTGTTCTTTTTTATGTTGTAGCTTTGTTTCTTGCCGTTGTTGCTGTTATTGTTGTTGTCGGGGCGCCACTTTTTATCCAATTGAAATGCCAAAGTTTTGCCACGCCCCCTCAACGTCCACTGCAAGCGATAGTCACCACGCCCGTCGCCTTTCCCCTGAGGGGGCCTCATCTCTTCTGTCCCGATACCCACTCCTTCTGCATCTTGTTGTGCAATACAAAATTAATTCTTTGCATATGCTGCCTGCTCACCCTACACCCTCCACCCTTCCACTTCTTTCCTTTCCCTGATCCATCTGCATCTTATCCCATCTCCCTCTACTCATCTCTGAGCCCCTCTTTACCACTCTGCCAGCTTTGACTTTGTCTGGGGGAATTGTATAAATTAAATTTGCTTACACCAAGTTTGCTCCAAACGCCCCTTGCATGTTGTTTAGCATATAGTGCCACGCCCCAATATTGTTAAAGGAGGAGACACATTGTAAGACAGAGAGAGAAAGAGAGAGAGCGAGAGAAAGAGAGAGGTAGTAAAAGAAAGAGAGTGAGATGGAGAGAGATGTGGAGACAGAGAGGAGGCTTAATTATAGCTTATCACATTTCCATAGTTGGCTGTCGATCGAGCTCGTTTTTCATTTTTGTCATTCGATAATTGTGGGTCTGGGGGAAGACTTTTAAGAGGGATTCTTCTTGATATTTTCACAGCCATATAAATCACAATTGCCAATTGGCAATGGACACAGCCAAAGAGTCACTTTTGCTGACCTTGACATTCACTCGCTCTGGTAGATAAAAATATTTTACTTACCGTTAGGCAAACCTAATTGAGAATCACCAAAAATTCTTTTGGGTTTACCGCAAAAGCAAAAAAAAAAAAATAAAAAACACAAACAGAAACGTCGCCAGACATCAGAGAATTTCCAAGTTCTTCTTCAGTTTTGTTTTTTCTCTTTCGCTTTCTTTTCTTCTTTTGTCTTGGCATTGGGAATTTTTTCCTCTTTTTTCCTTAAAGTTTTTTTTTCCGTTTAGATTTTTTTCTTTTAGTTTTTTTTTTTTGTTGTTGTGAACGGTGGTTTGCCTATTTAAATTTTGATGGCATTGTGCACACCGCGCCGGCTGTTTTCCAGCGGTTCAAAGGCATCAATGCCGATCCATTGCGGAATACAGTAGCTCCAACTGATGGCTCCTGCATTAGCATCGATTTTGGTTTGATGGGGACAAAGAGGCAGGATTGCCCCTTTTTTTTTTTTTGTTGTCTTGGATGTTGTCGTCAATTGTTGGTATTTCATCAAAGTGAAGAGAGCGGTCTGTGATAGGTGACAGGGTTGCCAATGTCTCTAGTGAAATGTATTAAGGTGACCAGGCTGAAATGGTTTTGTTAATGAAATTTTGGAAAGCTTCGATGAAGAATAGTTTATAGAGATCCCTTGGAAACATTATGTTAAACACTTTATTTAACTTAAATTACAGCAATTAGGATTCTAAAGTCGGTTAATTCAAGATTTAGATTAATATTATATTTATATATGCAATAGGAACTATAAAGACCATTTCAAATATTAACTAATAATAAAAAACGAAGAAATGATATCTTATAAAGTATCAGTAGTTAGGTCATATATGACCCATTTTTAAATAACTCGACAGCTCTATTCAAATTTTTTGAATGTCCCAGGCAAACGAACGTTGCACAATCAACTAACAATTCCAATTTCGATCCTGATTTCTGAATTCGATTCTATAAACCGAAAATATTTATGCATTTTGATGCGGCAAAATGAATGATTTGACTTTGACTTTGATGAAAAGATGTCAGGCAAACAGTAAAAGACGGAAAAAAAAGAGTCTCGGTCTGTGAGACAAAAGCAAAGAAAGAATGCATTGGGGACAACAGAGAGATGGAGAAAGAAATATATATAGATGGAGATAGAAAGACAGTGTGTGTGAGTGAGTGAGAGAATGAGAAGAGGGAGGAGCAGAGGGAGGGAGGGAGGTAGGGAGAGGTAACAGCTTTGGTGGATATTAGCGCAAAAACGCTTGGATCCTGCCGACAATTTAAATGCGCGCAGAACCGAAGCAGAAGTTGAGGCAACAGTGTGTCCAGTCCTCGAGTGGCAACAATAATCAGAACATGGCCAAGATCTTTTTGCCAAGCCGTTGCCAGTTTCTTGCCCTGCCTTGCCTTGCCTTTCCTTGCCTTGCCACGACTCTGCCATGTGGATTGCTTTTGTGGCAAATGTCGTCTTGGTCATCGTCTTGATGAAAGCGTCAGAAATTGATGGATGTGAATGCTGCTGTTGTTGTTGTTGGTCTTGTACTGGGACCATCATCACATCATGGCTTTTGCCTTTGTGCCGCAACGCAAATCTTTTAGGCTACTGTACTTCAACATTCAACTTTAACTTTGGCTTTGACTTTAGCATGAGGCTTTGACTTGGTCTTCGGCCATGGGCCATGGGCTTTGAATGTGACTTTGGCTTTTCGGGCCTTTTGAAGTTCAATGCGGTAGCAATTTGTGCTTTAATTTGAGTTTAAAAACTATGCACAACTTTTGCCATTGTGTTCCAAAGGCACCAACGGGAAAAACTTTGACAGTTGCAGAAAAAAAAAACAAAAAAAAAGACAAAATAATAACTAAAAATAATCCCACAAATTCTCCATGTGCACTTGAGCCTTTTTTATCATCCGAATTGCAATTAGTTTTGTCTAGAAGGCAATCATTTTGAATAGAACAGTTAACTTATTATTTGATTTGTTTTAAACTAAACCAAAGTAGATCTTGAAATGTATATAATCGCATAACTAAATAGTTTGAAAAATATTTAGAAAGTTTTCTTTTACAAAAAGATTTTTTTACACAGGCCTTCAAACTATTTAGAATGCAACAGTTAATATAATTTTTTAACTAAATAAATTTCAAAACATTTAGGAAATTTTATTTTACTAAAGACCTTTCTGCATTGATTTTCCAAAAATTTATTTTAAATAATACCATGTAACCTATTTCTGGATCATGAAAATATTTTATTATAAGTGACCTACTCTTCAGATATATGTATATTTAAGCAAGTATATATTAAGACCGCTTAAGAAGATTACATCTAATTTATTTTCCTCTAGATTTGAAAATTTAACTATACTGTTCCCTAAAGTATGCTACAAATTACTTGGTAATTTGTGTTACTATTAATTATTATTAAGTTAATTTGTTTATATTAGAAGTATAATAAAATGCTATAAAATAAAACCGAATTCCTTAACTGTCAGTTCATTACCCATAAGTTAGGTTTAATGTTAGTTCAATGTATCTAAATTATAAAACTATAATAAAAGTTAGTATATTATCCCCAGATTCTGGAACTTATAATTTAATGCATATATAATAAACATGGTTCTATGCAAAAAGCTTAATTAAACAAACGATTTTCTGAACAAGTAAAGGGTTAAAGAAGTCCTCGAGAAATTAAGTCATACTATTTGTTACTCTTCAATACCTTAACATTTTCAGAAACTGCAAATAAAAGCAGACTTTGCACAACTTAATGAACTTAATGATCTCTCCAGATTTACTATTGAAAGTTAACCTTATGCTTTCCCATAACTTGTCTAATCTTTATATATTATATTGAAGCGCAGGTTTAAATATAATGAAAGCTATTTATATATGCCAAAGCTATATACGACCAAATTTACATATTTTTCACATGACTTCGATTACAAAATTATAAGCCAACACCCTTCGGCTATGGGTTAAAAAATATTACTTTATATTATAGTATATGTACCACAAATTGGTATTTGCGTGTGGTTAATGCATGGCCACCAGTTTAGACCGCAAATATGAAACGAATCCAAATTAATCGTATAAAATATATATACATAACTTGAATTCAATAACTTTTGGACAGGTGTGCAGCAATAACAACAACAACAATCATAATACTAGTTACAATAACTAAAATTCGAAAATAAACATATATTATGCAATTTTAATTTTTACCCTCGAAGTCTAATTAGCATTCATATTCATATTGCATATGTTTATTTATGTATATTGTGAATATATTCTTCCATTTGGCCGGGACCGAGAAACAATTTGTAAATTATACCAAAAAGGTCGAACATGCAAGAACCGAACCTAACCTAACCACCACTTCCCGTTTGCCATTCCCTTTGTCTATACTCTTTCTACTAGAGGCTATGTCAATTAATGGCAGAGAAAGATATATATATGAAAAATTTTGGATATTTCTCAATTCCTGACCTAATATTAAAAAAAAGAGAAAATGAGAAAGACCTTTATTTGTTAAATTTTGAGTTAGGAGAAATATAAATAATTTAAAAATTTTGTTAATAAGAACAAAAAACATTATATAAAATGATACTTCCATTTTTATATAATGTGATGATAGGATACCGATTTACTTTTTGACTAAGTTTCTCATATTCCAAACTTCTGATACGATAGCAAATTGATTTATAACTTTAACCCTATAATAAATGTAGTGAAAAAAGAAAGGGTATACAAAAACGTCAATATCAAATTTAGACCCGTTCTGTGGTTTTACTTTTTCCAGCTCTTTCAATTCTTTGTTGCCTCCTTTTGATGGCCATTAATTAAAAATTAGTTTTGTAAATATTTTGCTCGCCTTTTATTCGTTTTATATATTTATTTTTATTTTTTTTTTTTTTTTGTTCATCGTTCTTGGTTTGGTTTCTTGGGCAAATTAAATTGTTTTATAACGAAGTGTCTGTGACTCGAAGCGAAGCGCAAAAACTGGCGCCGCATCTCACTATCCAGTTGGCTGGGGCCAGACAAAGGCCCAGGGATGGGGGGTTGATAGGGGCATAGCCCAAGATCCACTTTGCATGCGAAATGCAATGCATTTGCCGCCACATGCAATTCTTGCCGCTGGTCTGCATATTATTTGTGAATTTAATTTGCAAAACAAAAACAAAAAAAAAAAAAAAAGATGAAGCGATTCCTCTACTGCATTTGCTCATACTTAGAACGAATGTCTCTGATCTAGAGCTTGTGATTGCCATGAAATAATAAGATAGATATATGTATGTAGTTTGCAGAATGGAGAGGGCGAACAGAAGGTGTGGAATAGTGGGGGAACGTGTGTGGGGCGTCTATGTTAATGTACTAGCAAAGGCAGCCCAAATGCTGTGGCAACACCTACTTCATTATAGGCAACTTAATGAAGGAAGCTACTTAATGCCGCCTCATGATCATTTCATGCCACTTTATAATTTAGTTGTTGAGCTACAGTGGTACAAAATAGATCGAAATTGAACAAATTGTAAACATATTTTAAATGTAAGTGCTGATGGTTGTGATTGTCAAACGAAATATTGCCTTATACATAGTTCGTCATAAAGAATTTTATTTAGAATTAAATTCATAATTTTTCAGAATTTTAATATTGTAATTTTATATAATAAGTATATAGAATTCCGTTGCTCTTTCATAGCCTAATCATTTTAGTCCCTCAAAACTTTCATATACTACAATTAATCCTATTCAGATACTCTGTAATTTGTGTAGTTATTAACTAAGCAAATATTTATTGTTCTTCCTTAAGTCAATAGAATTTATTCAAAGTGCTATCAATATATCAATGTCTTTTTATTGGGATTGAATATTTTTAACTTTCTAGTTAAATTTTGAAAAATATGTTCTAAAAATTATTTCTATTTCCCAATTCTATGCAATGTTTTAATCTTTAACGAAAATTTTGCAAAAAAATGCACAAAAATATAAAACTTTATCCAACTTTAAAATATTAAATGCACATTTATTTATATTATTTTAATTTTGCTAAATATTGATTATGAATTTTATAAATCATTTATGCGAGATCTATAAGTGAGGATCTTAAAGTTTCTGAAAATGAGTATCTGCAAATCTTTATGCATAGAATCATTATTATATCTAGAGAAAATATTGGCTCTTTATATAGTAGGTAGAATCAACTGTTAGAGTCGCAAAGAAGATTTATTCCTAGGGCGGATAATTTTCCATCTGTTATACACATTTTTCTTTCTTAATTTTCAGTACAATTTCCAGTTCATGGAAAATGTTTATCCTTTGAGCCACTGTTCTTGATATGATGAGTGGGCGGTGCACTATGCCAACTAGACTTTATCAAATCTTATATATCTTGTTAAATCAACAATAGAAAAGAGAGAGAAAAGAGAGGGAAAGGGAGAAAGAGATAGATAGATAGCAATGAATTAACAAATATACATTTTATGTTAGCGATAATCAGCAAAGACAAGACACAAAACACGAAACAATCGTAAAACTAAAGAACTGTAATGAATCTAACTGAACCATATAGCCATAGAAATTACAATATATATTACCTAATTATGTAAATAAACACACACAAATTAAAAATATATATATCTATATATATATACCTATATATATATGTGTGTACTGATCTCATTTGCCAACTTTGAAATAGGCTTAAACCATGCAAAGACATAAAATATATCTAAAGATCGGTATAAATTCACACGCAAAGGCGTAACCCTTTCTCTTCATTTTTCTCTCTCTTTAAATGCACATATAAAAAAAAACAGAAGAAAAGACCTGCAAAATTTTAATTGTATTTTCTTGTTCTGCCATGCAAATGATTACAGACCCCCACCTACACACACTCACACACACACATCGGATCAAGGGAAGATATTAAATAACCATAAAAATGACTCGTCGGTCGAGATGAAGCCAATTAAAAGCAATGTTTTGCAGTTGCAGTTGCAAATGTGTCATAAAATTTAATTTATTTAAATTAAGACAATGTGCAAAAAAAAAAACGAAAAAAAAAATTGCAAAAGAAACACAAAAAATTTGCGTTTTTAATTGTTCAGGAAGCTAAAGTGATATCTACATATATATATTTATATATGGGTATTGGTGTGTGTGTGTGTGTGTGTGTCTGGTTCTGTTTCTACTATCTTTCTTTGTAACATTTTTCCGCTGCAATTTCCCAGCCCTTGAAAATTGCAGGCGGTTCTGGAACCAAAGAACAACTGAACACTGAACAACAATGCTTTAACAAAACAATAGTAACGAAAAATAATAATAAAAATTAAATAAAGTCATCAAGTCTATTTACAAAAATTTTTCAACAAAAACTCTCTCGAAACAATTGTCAAATGGAGCGTAGAAAAATAAAAACGTAAAAGCAGAAGTCAGAAGTGAAGAATTTTGTTGAGTAATAACCCTCGATCAATCGATTGACCTGCCCCACTGCCCCTACCCCTGCCCCTACTGACTAACTGACCAAACCGAACAACCGAGCTATTGGTCGCCCACAAAATCGTCCACTATGAGAGATGTTCCAGGTGCAAAAAAAAAAAAAAAAAAAAAAACTGAAACCTTTCCATAGTTTATTTTTGGTCTCTGCATTCTCTTTTGATGTCATGTGATTTATGATTTTCATTTGTCCGCTTGTTCTTCTCTAAGGGTGTTCGTAGAAAAACTCGGACAGCTCAGAGCAACTGTCTGTAGTTTTGTGTAGGCGTCTAAATTGGTCTAAATAACACTCGATTTTAGCCTAGCATTGGGATCATCGTCATGATGATGATGATGATGATCATCCCCCATTATCTCACGCACTTCTGGCACGCTTCTTCTTTAGCGATCTGCCTGCTGCTGCCCCTATATAGTAGAGTATCCTCATCTAACCCGTAAACTCTGACCAAAAATGAGTCCTTTTGTTTAAACGTAACATTTAGCCGCTCTCTCGAGTAGCCTTTACTGTGATCCTTATCGCGTGTTCCTTTATTGCTGTAATATCATCAAAAGTGCTTTGTCATTCTACAAAAAAAAAAAAAAACTAGTAGTGGTGGTGGTGGTGGTGGTCGACGAGGGAGAGTTCGGTATCCATTGCGAGGGTGGAACCTATATTACATATTTATTCCTTCTTTATGTTTAAAAGAAAATTTATTATGACATTTGGCGCGTGTTGAAAGGTTTTAATATGCGGAGAAGGGCGAATTATTGAAAGGGAACCAAGCCATGTGGTTTGAACACAAGGATTACTTTAAACAGCAGTAGAACTCCAATCAAAACAATATATATTGGCTCATCATATATATCCCTATATTAACTATGTAATGGAATACAAACAAAGAACTATCGAAACTCATTTTTTGATCAGTTAATATATATGTTAGTGTAGTGCAATAAATTGATTTCAGTTAGTGAATAAACAAAGTAAGAGCTAAGTCGATTGCTTTTCACATCGAGTCATATATATATTTCAAGTGGATTTAAATAAAACGTGAACATTAGTTTTTAAGATCCGAATTTACCAGCTGAGGTTGACGAACACAAATTCTGAAAGAATATTAAATACCAATTATCGGTCATAAATTTTCATTCTATTAGATCTTCTTTTCCACTAAAGTGTTGTTAAAATGTTAAAATGAAGTCAATTTCTAAAATTTTTATATAGTTATATAGAAAATATGTATATATGTATTAGAATATTGTATTGAAATAATTTGGTACACCTTTTGAGAATAATTATATTAAGAATCATTTTTGATCATATCTACGATAAGACAACGGGAAAGATATGAATACTATTTCATGTTTCAAGGGACATTTTCATTGTGTTTTGGTTTCGATTTAATTAGCTGGTTGAAGATCTTAATATTTATTCTGCCTGCCATTTCACAGGGTTCCATTTTAATGTGAACGAAGTAACTTTAAAATATTTTACAAATAATTGTTTTAAATAGAATAATTATGTTTGCAAGTTAACATAGCGATGATTGATCTGCATTTATCACATAGGATTGACCAGAGAATTTCTAACTCGATGTCTATTATTCAAAATACGAGTATACTTATATACCTTCAGATATAAAATAATGTATAAATAAAATCAATAAATGAATTGAATAAGAAAATAAAATTATCCCAAGGGATGAATAAAGGAACAGAATGAAGAAAATAAATGAATAGAATGCATGAGGTGAAGTAACACACGAAATGAATTAATAAATTAAATGAATAATAATAATAACTCAAAGTTAAGGAAATTAATAAAACTGAAAACCATGTAAATCATGATGGTAAATATTTATGTGATCTTATCACACAAATAGGGAAATATAGGATTTATATATATATATGTGCACATGTACATACTTATATATAGTACTTATATATAGTACTTATATATAGTACAACAGAATACTCTTTTCTCTTATAAAACATTTTCATAAGCAGCCCTAAAAACTATTCAATTATGATAAATATGAAGAAAATCTAATTTGATAAACGATATTTAGATATTTAATATATAGAATAAAAAAATAAAATAAAAATGTACAGTAAATTTTTTTATATAGTGCATTCGTTGGTACACAATCTTTGATCATTACCGATTTGGATTTAACAAAACAAAAAAAAAAACAAAAGATGTAGCTTTTGAAAGTTAACACTACTTGATCTAATATTAACTTGTCCCAACTCTCTTCTAACGTCTTAATGGCGCATTCCCAATGCCATAAACAATACCATTTCCCCTCCCCCTCGGCTAATTGTTAATTGTCAAAAGTAAAACCTTTTGAGGCCAAAAGAACAAGTGAAGTTATCCAAGTTGCAATTGGTTTCCCCCTCTCATAAATGGTTATAGTTGCTTTCCATAAAAGATATACTTAGATATATATATACATTTTTTTTGTGACTTCTTCACACATCAACGCCCACTTTTCTGGAGCACCGCCCCATTTATCAATATTCATTTAGTGTCGTCGTCAACTTGTTGTTGTTGCTGTTGTTCTCGTTCTGCTTGTTGTTGATG
Source organism: Drosophila sturtevanti (assembly GCA_018150375.1). NCBI lineage: Eukaryota > Metazoa > Arthropoda > Insecta > Diptera > Drosophilidae > Drosophila > Drosophila sturtevanti. The sequence goes on along the minus strand of JAECWJ010000341.1, from coordinate 67,659 downwards.
ATGATCATTAAAAGTGCTGGAAAAGAAGAGAGAGAAAGAACAAAATAAAAAAAAAAGGAAAGAAAAAAAATTAATTGACGGGCGCATAATGACAGTTTATCTGGAAAAAATTGTTTGCTTCGAGTGTTGAGTTTTAATTAAAAAATTATTGGATTACTTCTTGCTGCCTTGCGACTGACTCCGTATCTCTCTTTCTCTCTCTATCTCTGGCTCTAACTTTAACTCCATCCCCTCCTACCCAACCAAATGCATCCCTTTCCACCATTCATACCTTTTAGCTACTACTTGGTTATGCCTAAGTGTAAGCCAAAGTATTTTATCTTCTTAATGACAAAAGGAAGTTGGTCGTGTGGCAAAAACAATTTGTGAGGTCGCCTTATTAGGAAACTTTAACTAGCGAACTACAAAAGTTAGATTTCCATTCAATTTCTATGTTTTTCTTTCATTTTTCTTTTCAATTTTTCTTATAACATTTCCCTTAGCTTAGCTTAGCTTTGACACTGCCTACCAATTGTCTTTGCCTTACTACTTCTTTTCCGCTCTTCCCCTGTTTTTGACTGACATCCTCTCATGATGTTTGTCATGAGACTTTCAGCGACAACGGCGGCATCGGCTGTCTGATTTTTGATCATGGACATCACTCTATCCGCCTCTTCCCTTTACTCCTTCTCCATTCTTCTGCTGCCTTTAGCTTCTTCTGCTCCTCATACTGATCTCTCGCTGCTCTTCTTCTTTTGTAAGGAAGCCATTACACGCATTCAATATATTCAGTTGTTGATCCACAAGCCAAACTCATCTTCCTTTCAGTATATCTTATTTTTTTTCTTTCTTTTTTTTATTTTTTGCTGCTTTGTCGTTGCCTTTTGAAGATGGAGGGCTACAAAAAATTTATGTTTCTGCCTTTGTCTCCATGCAAATGGATTTTTAAACTAAATATAGCAAACAAGATTTCAAAAGTCCAGGTTAGTATGAGGGGGGATCTGAAAAGTACTGAGTGGAACTAGAGTTTAAAATTTTCTAAAGCTAACAAAAATATCTGCACTTTTCTTATACTTAGGTCTATAATTATTAGTATAAAGGTTTCGATTTAATATTAATAAAAGACGATGCAAGTAATGGGAATCTCCATTGGTCTCTATAGAACTTAAGAGTCTTCGAGTGATGGGATAAAAGAACGAGGTACATAAGAGCCCTAATGCTAATCAATAATTATAATAGATATTCCATATGTATCTGAAGTTTTTAGATGGGAAAACTTAATTTTAAGTTTTATGTATTTATCATGAATTTGTAGTATCATTTGTCTGTTTACTTAAACCCCGTTCGTTCCTTTAATTGGTCTTTTTACTCTGACTTCTACTTTTATATATAAAATAATGAGTACAGACGAATATAGATAATAATGAATACACATAATACTTAAGCTATATCTAAAACTAAACGATAAATATGAACAAACTTATATATAGACTTAAATCGAATAGTAGTAGCCAGTTATAAGAAGAAAGGCACACAAGTCCAGTACCTGTACTTACATGTTTGTACAAAAATAAACCCGAAATTATATCATATAAAGTTAATGAGTAGTTCTGACTCATAAATTAGTCTTAATACTATTAATATAAGTATAGATAAATTATCTAACTATATCTATTATTTTCCGCACTGTTACAAAATTTATTTATATTAAGTCAAATATTTCGCTAAATCGACTATTTATATTTCAGTCCATTCAGACAAAGCGATGTGGGCACAGTGGGCAGTGATTTATTCCTTCTATTAGAAAGTTTTTGCCACTTGATTCATTGCTAAGCCAAATAGCTGACTTACATACCTTGAATTCCCCTTGGTTAGTTGTTTTTTTTTTTATACATATTTAATATACTCGTTTAGTATTGCTTATCGTATTGGAATAAGTATTAACTCGGTTGACCCTTAATGTTTTCTGTTTTGTGAAAAGGTATGTTATAATTCCCCCCTCTCTCTCTCTCTCTCTCCTCTCTTTTCTCTATTACGTGTGTCTCTCATTCAACAAGTTGCAGACTAGTTGAAATCTTTTTCTTTTTTTTTTTTGCCGTTTTTGAAATGAAATGCAGCAGCAATGAAATGAATTGAAAAAAAAGAAAAAGAAATAAGAAATAAGAAACAACTGGAAATACTATGTGCAGAGTCAGTCAGCAGGTTCCATCGATGCATATTCATAGGCTTTAGTTGTTTGGTTGCCACTGCCCTTGCCGCCTGCCCCTGCTCCTGCCATTATCCACTATCCACTTGTTTCACTCTATATATATATATACATACATATTACCCTTACCCCCTGCCAAGTGAGATGCCAACTGTGTGCTGAACTGATAAATTAAACAATTCCAACTAAAATGCGATGCATTGCAAATTTCTTTAGCTGTTGTCTTGCACTAGAAAGTTGCTGCAAATGGAGGAAGCAGAAACGGATCCAAATAAAGATGATGATGAGGATGAAGATGAAGATGAAGGCGAAGAGGATGAAGAAGAAATTTATGCCTTGTACTCGTTAGTTTTGATGTCTTTGATGCCACCTGATGATGACTGTCAGTCATTCTAGTCAAAAGATTTAAATAATCCGTTTCAAATGGTAGAATTTCCTGAGATTCCAACACCAACCCCACCCCACTTCCCCCTCATCTTAACCCCTTGATGTCGAGTAAGGTAATTAAATGTGCTTTAATTTGTATAATTCCCTTGATTTATCATATAGCTAGAACTTAAAGTTATGAATATTCACCAACTAACATTAGAAAGTTAGCTGGGAATGCAAAGAGAGACATAGAAAGGGAGAGAGAGAGAGAGGGAGAGATCTATAGGGACAAAGATTTATCGCCTATCTTAAAAAAAAGTCTACAATGTTGTTTCTTTTAAGTTTAACGAGTTCCAATTTTAATACTTTTTTCCTTTTTTCTACTGTCTTGTGTGTTTTTTTCCTGCTGCTTTCTCGTTGCATATGCAAATTTCCTTTTGGCTAGTGGTGGAAATTCTTGTGAAATCGTCATCATCATCGTCGCTTGTCTTATAATTACCAGCAATTTTCCATGAATTTATTACAGAAACAACAAAAGCCCAAGCTTAAGTGCATTCAAAGGGGTCGCATCAAGCAAATTTTTTTTTTTTTTTTGTTTTCTTCTTGTATTTTTTTTTCTCTTTTTCCTCTGAGTACAAACAAACAGACCATAAATAGTAGAAATTTCCTCATGACACGCGATGATTATGCGCGATTCCATGCAAACAAGTGTCTGTTAGGGAAGGGGTGGTGGAACAGGGGGTGGGGCAGGGAGTGAGTCAGGGAGCGGGTCTAAAGGGGACTAAAAGAGGGATCATCATTTGCGTATATGTCTCGCTTTGTTTGACTGCCTCAGCCCTCCTCCTAATGAGTACAGTCGACACTCGCAATAAACAACGATCTGTTGGAATATTAAAATTCGAAAAATGTTACTTAATGAATTTTAAAGCCTTGCTGAAATTTCGAACATATGTATATTTATATATAGAATATAGAAAGTGATGAAGCTATCAAAAACAAATCAAAAGCAAAAAAAATATCATAAAATGTCTTTCATCCGATTATGTTCTGGATAATTCTTAATCAGTGTCTATAATATTTCATCAGCCTGTACAAAGTTTCAAGTTATTTGATTTATGCGAACTTCGGTATATAAAAATATATATAAATAAATTGAAAAGAAATATTTCAGACATTATGTTAGATCTTTAAGGAATTATATCTATATGTTAAAACATGACGAACTTTACTTAATAAAATCTAATCATTCTGGAATATAAGCTTGTACATTATATCGTTAAGGAACCTTATTTATATTTACGCAATAAAATCTTATTTATCTTTGATATATACTTACTTTTAAACAGATAAAGTCTGATGCTATATAAAAAATTCAGTCACATTAAGTAATTCATTACAATTCTCTATTTTTGGTTTTTTTTAAAGGAAAAAGAAAACTGTTAGATTCAATTATAATATTTAAAATATGAAAATACTTGAAATTAGTTTTAAGTTACCTATTTATTTATTTTTTTTTTTTATGATGAACATTAGTAAAGTATTTGCTATTGAAGTTTAAAAAGTCAACAATGTCCCATTATATCTTTTCTATATTTTGGTCTATAAAGTGGCTTAAAATAGGAGCTATATTTAAAATAGATCCTCAGTTACCCCTTAATTATATTAATAATCCTTACTCCAACTATAAAAAGAATAGAATTGTTTATTATCGATGGTCACCAAATACAAAAAATATGTATGATTACTAGCTAGAATTATTAGGTAGAAGTATAACCAATTTGTTAGCCAATCTATATTCGTTTTTCTTGAAATCAAAATCGGATGGATTAACTTTAAAATTTATGACTATATTCCCTTTTTCAAAATAATTAAATTTGACTTTGATCTGTCTGTATATAATCAATTTTTAAATTATAAATAACTTCACTTACTTTACTTAAGGTGTTACTTTATTTAGTTTTTTTACTGTAGACTCAACACACATCCAACAATGGGGCAAGTATAATTTTTAATTGCTCAAAGCTCTAGCGACACAATGACGACGACAATGACGCCCCCTGTCCGGCACCTCTTGGCCTTAAAGTTGTGGCAAGTTGAAATCGCAGTGAATTCACATTTTGATGTCGGCTCTCTATTGATAGTGCCACTGACCCCCTCCCACCGCACACTTCCCATCCCTACTCCCCACTCCACAATCAGCATGTTCCATGTGTGACCACTTCCATGTCCATTGGCATGTCATGACTGGGCCTCATCTGCATCTCATATTGTATCGAGTTGTGGATCAGATCGGATTGTATCGTATCGTATCGTATCGTATCTTATGGAATGGTTGGCTTTCGGGAACGGGTGTCTGTTTCTTATTAGAGACTTGACTTGAGTCTCTCGTCTGCACGCGGGCGAATACAAATTCCATGAATTAATTTCAGTTTTGCATGTTGTTATTTATTAAAATTTTTAATTTTTCCCCATTTTACTATCTCGAACGGAGGCTTTTGAATAGCATGCCGCCACTCGACAGTTGAACTAGTTACGTGATTCTTATCTTTCAAGTAGTATTCTCTTTGGGTTGGGTTCCCTTTCTGTGCCAAAAAAAAAACAAAAACAAAAACAAACAATCAAAAAACAAACAAACAGAATACATTGCATAATCCAGTTAATGCATTAAAGTCGAAGGCTTAAAAATACCCTGTATTAATTTAAAGGGTATAAAAAGATTAATTCTTCTGTGAATCAGTCGGCTAATAATATTTTCGTAAGGCTTCGCAGATGTAGATAATGTCTTTTATTTAGTGGCGCCATCTAGTGTGGATTAGCGTCTAATTCTGAAGCTTGCTTTAGTTTCTAAAATTTCTGTTTATATCCTGATATTTTATATCCTTTCTTGAATAAATTTTATGGATATAGAACTAAAAGTCTGAGTCGTTTATAGAAGCAGATATGTCTAGATCAGATCTAGATATACATATCTAGATATACTTCGAATGTATTTACCTACCGTCTCAGATTCTAAAAAAAAATTAAAACTCAAAATAAGATTCTTTATATTTTTGATAATTCTTGAATTTTTATTAAAGTTTTGGTTTTATTTTTTATTTTGTGTGTGTGTTTTTTTCTTTCTTCTCATTTTTGTATTTGTTACATTTAAAAATTCTATTAGTATATTTGTATTTGTTTTTTTTTTGTTTTACACATTTTACACTTACAAATTTTTTTGTTTTTCTTATGATGTTGTTTTGTGTTTATAAATTCAAATAGTTTGATAATGAATTTTTAATTTTAAATTGTTGTTTAGTTAGTTTACTTTTGCCCATAACATAAAATGTATTGCTAAATATTTATAGATTTTCCATTTTTTTTTTGTCTTCTTTTGTTTTATTATTTTCTTCTTTTTTTTTTTGTGATTAAATATAAATTAAAATTAAAATCATTCAATTTGATTATCACAGTATTCACGCACAATAATTCAAATAAATATGAAAAGATTTAAAAAGATATATAATATATATTCATTCGCTAGGAATAGTTGTGGTATTTTGTTTGACTTTGAAAATGTTAAAAGACTGTACTTAAATATTAATAATACGTACACACATATATGACATATATACTTATACATATACAAATATATATATATATATATATATATATATATATAAATATATGTATATATAGTATATTGTTTAAAATGATTAATCAATTGTTCATATTCTTAGTTTAGAACAAATGATTAGACATTTAAATAATAAAATTTTTCAAGGCTAGTCAAATGAACTATTCTTAGATCATATGTGGATGAAGGAAAAGTTCATTTGATTAGAAAAAATTTTGATTTTAATATATTTCTAAGTAGTTACAATAAATACAAGTACCATTAATAGTTAACATATAAAACAAACCCCAGATTTGTATGTGTATGTGTATGAATTAAGCTAATATTTGATGTGTTTGCGTCTTTGAACCTGGAAAGAGAAGAACAAGTAATGGTAATTCTTTAGTAATTATTTCAAGTACCAAATGGATGTTAATTATTAAGTAATTAGTGATTCTCGACCTAAAAAGTACTTGGTAACTTGTTTACTGACTATATTTGAGGCAAGTCGGCTTTAATAAATCATAAATAGTGATGCTATGATTGGAACTGGTTCATATACTGGTTCGAATATCAACATGCCATAAAAGATATATGGTTCACAGTTGTGGAAGTATTTACTTAGATTATCTTTAACTATATTTAAGGTGACAACTATTTTATTCTCTTTGGTTTTTGAACTAGTTCCAAATGCAGTTAAACAAATAAATCTGAACAGATTTGAGTTTTAATTCTTAACAGATCCAGGAATTAATAATAATAGAATTTCTTTTTAAAGTTTCTCACATAATGTATTCGCATTCGTAAGATCAATTAGGGAACCGGAAGAAATGAGTAATAGAACTAGTTCTACTACTAGTTCTAATGCTAGAAAATTAAGTTATCTCTTAAAAAGAACTAGTTCTATTTAAACATACCTGTTTATAGTTTGGCCAGTTGCATTCTTCTTTTCTTTTCTTTAATTTTTTTTTTTTTTTTTTTGCTTTTCCTTGTGTTTCCTTGCATTGCACTTTTTGTCCCCCATTCCATTCCATCCACCAGCCACCACTAACTATTAAATTTACGTGTGTTAACGCGCCTTCTAGTGCAACATATAGGCTGACTCATCCATATCATCACCACCGGTGGGACTGTCTAGTGAAGGGTTAATACGTTTCTCCTTCTGTCGACGATTGCAAAACCAAACACGGACAACTTCCTTCTCCATGCCCAAACGATCGGCCAGTTGACTGATTTCCTCGCTCGTGGGTTTCTGATTGGCCATAAATGCCTTCTCCAGAGCACCTCTAATGGTTGTCTCAATCGATGTACGCTTCTTGCGACGACGTCCAATAATTTCCGGTGTACTAACTGTGGCTTGTAGGGCAGCTGGATCAAAGACACCTCCAGTGGCTTGAATCGTACGATCGGCATCATCTAACCATTTCTGTAGTAAGGGCTTCAGTTTGCACATATTCTTGAAACTCAAATTCAAAGCCTCGAAACGGGAGATGGTTGTCTGAGAGAAATCATTGCCATAGAGTTTACCCATGGCCAGACCCACATCCCCTTGGGTGAAACCCAATTTAATGCGTCGTTGTTTGAAAGTTTTGGCAAATTGTTCCAGTTCCTCGAGATCTGTGGTCTCTTCCGGTGAAGGTTGTTCACCAGCTGCCCGAGCACTGGCCACGGTTTTTGCTTGAGGAGTACCCGAATTAGTTCCGGTGGCAGTGGAAGAGATCTGAGTACCACTTGTTGGTGTACTGGGCGTTAGAATGCCACTCAATTTCAAACTAGCCGAGGAACTTGGCGGTGTTATCTGCAGCAATGAAGTGCTCGATGTGCTAGCTGCTACCGTTAACTGTGGTGGGGAACTGGCAGGACTACGCACCGATATAGGACTTCTCATGTTTGGAGTGGAACTACGTGGCTGTGGCAGATTCATGGATGTTGAGTCCTCCATTTGACGTTTCTGCAGTGATTGCAATTGCTGATTGGCCTGATTCAAGGCTTGCAATTGACTTTGCATTAGAAACTGGGCAGCGGCAACTTGAGTGGCCAGGGTCGGATCATCTTGTTGTAGGCCCAAAGAACCATTACGCAATAGTTCCATATAACTGTTAAATTGTTGCTGTAGGGCAACTTGGCGTTGTTGCAACAATTGCTGAAATTGGGCAAAATCCTGGGCAGACAACAACGGATGATGACCACCAGCAGCAGCAGCTGCCGCCAATTGGGCTTGAGGTGAGGACATGCCCGGCAGAGCCAGTAAAGGATTTATGCCATTAGCAGCCACTGCAGCAACAGCAGCTGCCATTGAAGCCGCACCCATTGATGTCGGAGGAGGAGGCGGCGGTGTTGTTGATAAAGGGACACCAGCAGCCGTTGCCGCTGCTGCTGCTGCAGCGGCTGATTGTGCTGCAGCGGCTAGTGGAGAGATCACTGGACGATTTAGTGGCTCTAGAGTTAGTGGTGCTGGTGGTGGTGGTGATGTGGTTGTTTTCAATGATTTCATTGAATTAGCTGGCGATTGAGTGCTATGACGTGAATTGTCACTGGTCAGATTCAAAGCTCCACCATTGGCATCCTCATCATCATAGTCCTCTGCTTCCTGTTTATACTGAGCATGATGATGATGATGATGATGATGATGATGATGATCATGCGGCGGCAGATGCGTATGATGATGATGAGCCGGATGTGGCACTAACAATTGACGTTTGGCCGGCTGGTGACTCAGCGACAGATCAGGACTCGATGGTGAACGGCAGCGATCACTAGAAGTGCCCACACTGGAATTATTATCATCACAATCGGAAGCTGGAAAAGTTACAAAAAAAGAAAATAAAAGAAAATATGTTAGAGAATTGTGAAGAAGAAGATTTAATCAATAGGGAGATTTAATAAATAGTTAGAAATCTACAGATTCTAAATAAAGTTCCAAAAATAAAGTATATTGCATATAGCTTAAAGTTCTAATACCAAATTGAAAGGTTAAATTGGTTAAACTAGTCTCCTTTTAGATTCATAGAAAAATGGCGATGTCTGATATTATAAATATATATATATATGTTCATTGGTACGTTTCAATAACTTTTCCTACATCTTATTTTTGCTACTTCTATTCAAAAGAAGCAAAAAAAAACCTTTCGAAGAAAAATCATCATAAACAAATATCGAAACGGAACGTATTTCACTTCTTCATCCGCTATGCAAAAATTAGCCACCCAGTTTGGTTAGATGCTTGTCCTTTTTTCACTGCTTCCTCTTTTTTGGTTTCTTTTTTTGCATAAATTTTAGCATTTTCCACATTTTCACTCAATTTCATAGTCGGTTGAGTTTCCCTCCCCCGCCTACCAGTCACCCAGTCAGTTAGAAGTAGAATAAAGAAAGGCTTTCACGTGACCACCCAGCCGAAATTATTATGCCAACCGACCAAAAGGCTAAAAAAAAGAAAAAGAAGAGAAACAGTTTCCATCCAGTTTTCCCTGGTCCACACACCTCACCTCTCTCCACCATTCATTGTGTGCATAGTTTACATAGTTCACCTTGAGAGACATCAAATGGAATTCTCATGTTTTCTTTTCATTTTGTTTTGAGGCTCGGGGTCTGGTGGTGACGCTTTTAGCTGCTTTTAAGTGCCATTTTAGCATTTCAAATGGTTTTTCTTTTTGGCGATTTGTATAAATTTGCTATTTGTATGCATTCAATATAAATATATATATATATATGTATTCGTGTATGAAGGGGGGAAAAGGAAACTGAGCTTGAGACATACCAATTGATTTGCAATAATATTTAAATACTACAGGACATACACAAAGGAGAGAGAGAGAAGAAGACAGAGTTCATTATTATGTTTTCGGACTAGAAAATGTTAAAACCCTTTTCAAAAGGCAAAAACTGTAGCATAGTGTATTAACCCTCTTTGAAGTTGTGGTCCTTCATCTTTGAGATTTTTGCATATGTTTTGGTGGTTGAAGATGATTCTCTTTTTGGTACGTGAATTTGATGACTTATTTGCCCAAGTGGGCGACCCACATGGTCAATCGTTTCGTTACATATTGCAGAATGGAAATAAGATGAAGAAAAAAAAAAAGAGAAAAAAAATAACCAAGTAGAAGGTAGAGAAGTGAGGGAACAAAAAATATAACTTTCGGTTCGGTCCAGGGAACGGCTACAGCGACGTCTACGTACGTGCGTCCATTTGGTATTCAGATGATGTGCAAATTCGATTTGTATGTGTGTTCAGTGTGGAGAGCCTTTGGCCAGGGGCGTAGGCGTAGTCTAATAGAGAATTTAGCCCTGATCGAACAGGTTAATTGGCTAAAAGGAAACCTTCATGGCTAAGTTACTATGCTTTAAGGCAAATAGAAGTAGTTTAAACGTATATAAAATAATATTATCGGTCAGTTTATGTTTATATGGTAAATTATACAAAATTTTTGCTATATGCTGAGCGCATTTTCATTTGAAAATCTTTCATATATTTTTAAGAAAAAGGATTATAGAAATTCGGAATATTAAAGATGTATTTGGAAAAGTTGAGTTAGATAAGTGATAAACAAGTGGAGATTCTTGAATCGAATCATGAAACAATAATCACAGATTCCAAAATATCAAAATTATATCGTTGATAAATACAGAGTTATGTAAGACTATTAGGAATCATATGATAATCATAAATTCTCAGAATCAGTGTCATATGTTTAGTAGATAATGTTATGTCAGGTTACTTTAGAATGAAAAGAAAACATATATATATATATATATCTGTTTGAAAGAAGTATTTCAATATAAATTCAAAGTATAAAAGGAATATCTGAAACATTATGAAATTATTCCGAGGTAGACCCCTTTTTCAGCCGCCTCTGTTCATTTAATCGAACCAATAAAAGAGGAAGAAAGGCAAATGGTCAGTTTTCATGCACACTGATAGGATGATCCCACACTCATAGCATAACGGAATAATTTTTGCATAAAATATATGTAAATACACATTTTAGTATATACGTATATATATATATATATATATGTATATATAATATATGGTTCGTGAAAGAAATCACAGCAACTGTGTCCAGTCCCACACACACGCACACACAAGGACTCGCACACACACACACACACTCATGCATGCATATGAAAATTCAAATCAAGCAAAAATTCTGTCAATAAAAGGGGAGAAGAAAATATATATTGAATAGAAAAATGAAACCCCTCTGCTGCTGCAAAAAAAAAATAAAATAAAATAAAAATAAAAAGGTCGAGCCGTGACTAACAGACTGTCCGTCCGTATGTACTTACGGTGGCGAGACGACGTGGGCGTAAAAACATGAAATTTTTGCAAAAATGTGTGAATTGCAAATTTTACGCATCTAACAAACCCGACAATAACGAGTTATGAATAATAATGACTGTCCAAAGAAAAATGAAAATGAGTAACCAATGGAGTGGTAGGGGTAGGGGAAGGGAAAGGGAGACATCTTTAAGAACTGGCAAATGGATTTTTAAATGCCGAGAAAGAAATATCAACGAAAACTACTTAAGAAGCTGTTAAGTCAACACTAAAAGAACACAAGAGGAGAGGCATTTAATAAGACATCAAACATTAACATCGGATAAAGAGAAGGAGGGGATGTGTCTCCTCCGCAAACACAGAATCTCTCCCTTTACCTCTCTGTCTCCCCCCTTGCTCTACTCCCCTTCTAAATCACAGTCAAAAGGGCTGCGACAAAAGTTTTGACAGCCTATTGTGTTGGGTTTTGGGTTTTGGTATTAATTTTACTTCTTTGGTAGGGGCAACCCTAAAAATCTAAGCGCGTGGCTAACTCGAGCTGTCGACGAAGAAGGGTTGGTTGGTTGGTTGGATGGTTGGATGATTGGGCTCTATATGTTTCGATTTTCATTTTCGGTTCCTGTTTATTGTCTTTGAGAGCTGCACAGCGAGTGATTTAGTGAAACTGATGCCCAATGGCAGATGTTTCCAAAATGAGAGACACAGAATGAAAAAAGTGGACACAAAATCGTAAATTGTAAATTGGGGTTAGAGTTTAGAGTTCCAGTTTTTGGACAACAGCTGATACCACTTACCATTCGATTGCAACGGCGACGGTGAACGCGACAGACGACTGATATCTGAAAATAGTCCAAGTGAAAACCAAATGTTAGAAATTATATATAAGTATATAAACATATAGATATAGATATAGATATACATAGGATATATGTTTCACTAGAAAGTACTTAAAGCTAAAAGTAGAAATGCATCTAATATTCTTTGCTTAAAAGTTTATGTTAAAATCAATAAGTACCGTCTATATATATAGTATAAAGAGAATACAAACTGACCAAATGGTCAGCACTTGGCCAGCCGGCACAGACTTTTAAGACAGACACACAGACAGATATAAAAGGATATTTTTATGACCATCGTCGAGGGAGCATCACGAAGACCAATGGAACACCACCTGGTGCTTGGAATTCGATTTGAATTTTTTCTTCTTCCTTCGTATAAAAGTGCAACATTTGTTTGTTGCATTTTATGAGAAGAAAAACTGTTATGGAAAACGTGTTAAATTGTTGCTATTTATTTACGAGTTTTCAACGATTTCAAATTATATTTTCATAGCTTCTAGCGATACATTTTATTTTCCATCTAATAGTGGTAATTATGGAAAGTTGTTTATCGAGAAATTACAGATGAAAACTGAAATTTCAATAGGATTTCGAATAAGAATTTTAAATATATTTCATTTAAGTCTTTATACAGTAGAAAAAATATTCAATAAAATTTTTCTTGGAGCATTATAGATAATTCTATAATTAAAATTTTTTTCTTTTTTTTTTTTTAAATATATTTAATTAATTTGCAATAGATAAAAGATCAAGTCGTCCTTTTAAAGTTTTGAAATCTATATATAACAATTTTTAATCATTTAGAAGATCAAATAAAATTCAAAACTCCAAAATTTTGGTCAATGAAATCAGAATAGCAAATGAAAAATCATTTTCCTTCCACCTCCTCTCCTTCCCGTTGAAACTACCTTCTTAGGTGAACTTCTATCATTGTCTTTACTTAAGTTTGGAATTATTCTAGTATCTTAATATCATAAGTTATGTTATAACCGACATATGTCGCAAATTTTCTTATTAAAGTATTGCAGATTCTATTGCAATTTTCTTTTCATTGATCGTTTAATGTCTTAGGTTTAGAATTGCCTTTTCCATTATCTTCTCACCCTCTTTGGTACCCTCACTTCTTCACAACTCATTTTAACTTACTTCTGGCACACTTCTGTCGCCCTTTTTAACTCGCATTAATTAAGGACGAAAATTGCCACACGCCAAAGGCAGGCAAAGACGGGCTGAGAAAAAGGGAGAGAGAGAGAGAGAGAAACGGAGACTTCTTCTCAACAATCGGACTCTCACATACATTCAAGTGGTTTTTAGCTATGCCCTGCGTTTTCTTCGATGTTATTTCTGGACATATGTGCCGGAACATTGGAAACATTTTTTCGTTCAGGCGCAAACTAAACTGCCACATAAATTATGTTTTTGTTGGAAAAATGAAAACACACCCCCGCACTGTAGCAAACAAAAAAAAAGAGCAACAACATTATTGTGAATTGAAAACAATTTTGGAATTTTTGGCATAAAATCATAAACCACAAGCCACCCCTCGACCACCCCCTCCTCTCCCCCTACACGTAAGGGAGTAAAACCAATGAAATAGTATAAAATTTTAGAGAATTTAGAACACAGCGGGTAGCAGAAATGGAGGTAACGGCGGCTGCTGCAATCTGAGATATATCCTCTTATATCTGTATATAGTATGTGTATATATATGTATATATAGTTTTCATGTGGCTCTCATACAATTAGTCAATGACCTCGACCGATGAAAATGGCAATTGAGGTGGGTGTGGGGTTGGCTATAATCACACACACTTACACAAACAGACACACACACAGGCACATACATCTACACACAGACACACTCCCCATCACGTGCGCAGACTGACTCTATCGATTGAGTCGTCGTCGTCGTCGTCGTCATCGTCGTTGTTGTTGTTGTTGTTGTCGTTGTCGTTGTCGACGGCGGAAGCTGCGTGTCTTGAACTCTTGACCCCTCTTCTACCCACGATAGACCAACAAATTATAGCCAAAAAAAAAAAAGAAACGAAGAGGAAAAATAAATAACTAAATAAAATAAAAGAAAAATAACAGAAAAGACCAAAGCAGAAAGATGTGAAATGTGCGTGTGTATTTTGGCTTTTGTTTTACTTGAATATTCGTAGCAAAACAAACTAGCAACATTAGACAGAGAGAAAGTAGCAAAGTAGAGAGCAGCAGCACAAAACATAACAAAGAGAGAGAAAGAGCGAGCTTAAATCACGGCGAAAGACTGGACTGGACCAAAAAAAAAAAAAGCTTGATTAGCAAAACCAAAAATTAGACATAGTCGGCTTTTAGGCTTTAGACAGCCAAGTAAATATAAACAAGGACGAACGGACAATGAACTCCTGTTACCTTCTAGAATTCAGTCCAAGATATTCGATAATTAAATGCAATATGCAAATTACAATTTAAAGAATGATATTACAAGAAGAAAGGAAAGGATAACTCTTATCGATCTAGAAATAATTCCAAATTATTTTAATTTATTTCCAAAGTTTTTTTTTTAAAAATTTAGGCAACACCGTTTAGTTCGTGAGGATATCATTTATAAAAATGTTTAAAACTTACTCATTTTATATTCGTTTGATGGTAAATTGTATGATATATCAGAATATATTTTATATATTAACACAAAAGAAATATAGTTGACAGTTTTCTATACTTGAGATGGGAACTCTTCAATTCTTGTTTCTCATATCATATTAAAGATTATTTTCTTGTTAATTTTATAAGAATAGAGATTACACGCCATTCATAAAAAAAATCTTGCTATTACTTCAACTTGTTAAAGTTGCCATTCAAAAAAAAAAAAAAAAAATTCAACTTTAATTAAGTCGCAAATACTCGAATTGATTAAATGTGGTTTTAACTAACTTTTAATATTTATTAATTAATCATCGTTTATACAAACAATTTGCGTTGTAGTTATATTTCAATTGCGGAAGTTAATATCCGTTCAACAATTGGCGGGGTTTTCTATCAAAATTCTTAGAATTAGAAAAACTCTACAATAATACAGTCACACGCCCTCTTTCTTCAACGGATTTTATTGCATTTGGTCTCGTGATAAGGTAAATCGAAATGCCTTATCATAGCATAGGCCATCGTAATGGTTCGTGTAGTATGTATGAGCTCATTGGTCAATGACTAAAAATATATGATTTGATTTTTTGGTCAAAAAACTTGCTGCATATAAACATTGTCGTCAATAGCCGTTAAATATATATTAATTTAAAACTGATTGGCATTGTACGATTAATTTATGAAAAATCAACCGAATGACGAAATTTGTTTACTCCTTCAAATATATTTATTTGGCATTGGGCATTGAACATTGGTTGGGTATATGGGTACTAACTACTAGTACGTATGTATAACGAAACTTTGGTCAATTCTTAGAAGCTGTTATTGCTTACCTTTATTTTTTTTTTTTTGTCAACTTGCAGGTGTGCAAAATATTACCATTGATTTGACTTATTTGATAAGAAATTGAACGAAAGATGAGATAAGCAAATCGCTTTATACACAAGGTCTTGAATACTTGATATATAGGCAAATCAAATGGTATATAAATATATATATATATACATATATATAAATGTATCAACTATCGTTTCATCATCACGTGTTCCACAGTCAAATTGGTGCAAAGGCACTTAAGATGATTGACGCAAAAGGAACACAAGGCTTTATAAATATAGGTTAGGTTATTTCACAATTTTCAGAAAGATATGACATTTAAGGATGAAGTTAATTAGAGATAAAAGTAGGGATAGTTCATATTCACGATATAATATTTATTTAAAAAATACAATAATAATGATAATGCCATATTTTAAATTATTATTTAAAAAATACAATAATAATGATAATGCCATATTTTAAATTATTATGTTATGAATAGAAATTCAGATTAATACCTATAAGAAAGATCATCCCATCATTATTTCCATCTTTTCCATCTTTTTTCCAGATTTTCTCAAATATTCTAAAGCTTTGGGTGAGTGATTTTTGACGTTTATCAATTTATTAAATTTTTTTTTCCTTTTAAATTTCTTATCATTTAATTTTCGAGAAATTTGAAAAAAAATCCCCATTTTGATTTCATAATTTATTCAAGAACAACTATATATCATAAGCCTAGTCTTATCTATTAAATTATTCATATAACTTATTTCGAGTACCCGAATTACTCATTATTATTTTTTTTTTTTCGTAACAATCGGAAAATATACATATGTATGTATGTATATATGGTGATATAGTTTTACATAATCAATCAAGCCATCCCGTACCACTTGACTCTGAGAGTCAAGTTTTGATGGTAACAGGCAATAACACCTGAACCGTTTTGAAAAGGTGTTATACTTATTACGCATATTCACAATTTTTTTTTACCTACATTTGTCATCGAATATAGCCGACGACAAATTGATAAGGCAACAAATTAAATGTATTGTTTACAATGACCAAGCGCATAGCGCGGCGCAGCGGTTCCATTGAGTACCCATCGCCATCAAGTTACTAGCCCCCCTCCTCTCTCTCTACTACACCTTATATTTCCACCTTAACCATCGTGTGTCTTTGGTTTTTACATGGCCTTTTGTTTTATTATATGTAGTTCTATTTCTACTATACTAATATATGTTTGTTTGTGTGTGTTCTGTGTGTGTGTTTTGAGTTGTGTAAGAAATACGTCTTTAATAAATTTATTTTTATGATAGGTATTTGTAATACATATTGGGTTAGATTATATATCGAGTACATATGTATGTACATTAGTCTCTGGTCCCTAGGTCTGTCATTCAAGCGTTTAAAGTGGGTCGTTTAATAATTTATGATGTCGAGACCCAAAACTGGAACGACACTACCCATTAGCTTTATGAAGCCTTCACAGTGAACAAATGGAGTTAACTTTTAGTGGGATTACTTGGGACTGCAATTCTACAAGTGGCAAAAGCTTACTGGATTTTACAAGAAATTATATGAAAATCAAAAGCTTTATGAAGGATCAAGTTTTAAAAATTGAAACTTAATTTTTTAAAGAATCCTTGAAATCATTTCAAATTTTTAATATAAAAAGTATTCCGATAATTATAAAGCTGTTAAGTGGTTGTCTTCTTTTATATTGAGTTCCCCTTATCAATAGATAAGAAACTTTTGTTTTCACAAGTAAAAAAGATTTTCAATATTATCTTTATAGATGATTTAAAACTAAATATATGTATATGCATATGCGTTCAACTTACATCGATTTTGCATAATGTGTACGGCGACAGCGGCCTCTCGGGCACTTGTCGGTGTTGTCTTCAGCAAATCACGCTTCAAGGAATTATTATTATCCTCGGGACTAGCAGCGGTATGCCAACGTAGCTCCGACATAACCATTTTCACTTGACAAAAATCCTTCTCTTTTTTCACTATATTTATTAATGATGATTTTATTTTTTTTTTTGTATTACACAAATTGTTTCTATTTAATGTTGTCTTCTATTTTATGATGACACTCAATGCACTGCATTTATGTATGTAAGTTCTATTGATATTGTTTGATAAAAGTTTTTATTTTTAATTGTGCTTATGATTTGATTGGGTTATATACAATAGATCTGAATACGTCCAAACGCGTTCGTGTTTCGTGTGAAACTGACAATTGTCGGTAAGTCCAAAGCGGTAAGGACACCTTCCTTTTTTCTTTTTTTTTTTTTTCCTTCTCAAACTTCTACTCTCTACTACACACGATGCTCGATGCGGCCAGACTAACAACGGATGGATGGATAATCGGGCTCTAGGCCTGCTGATGATGATGATGATGATGGACGGTAAAATGTTGTGTGTTCTCTGTGTGTGTGTGTGTGAGTGCCTTTGTCTCGCTCTCTCTTTCTTCCGTTTGCTCTCTTTCTATCTCTCACACACTCACTCAGAGCCGGCTTGGATTTTGAGTTGAAAATTAAGGTTTTTATGCCCAAAAAAATATATATAAGACACACACAACAGCGAAGTGAGGGGAAGGTTTCCGTTACGGTTCTTGTTTGTTGCTGTTGCTGTTGCTGTTGTTTTTTGTTGTTTTTTAGTCACCCCCCAAGAGGTAAGGGTTGATTTTTTTACACACTCACACTCGGAGCGTATAAAAAAGCGTTCGTCTGTGTATAAAAAAACTTCTCCACGCGTTTGCCCACAACGACCAACGACCAACGATGCGCTCTATAAGACTCAACGCGTTTAACTAACTGGTTTTCACGTCGGCGCCACGAACTGTGCTGCACTTGAGGCTAGTTGAACGACGACGGCGAAACAAAACGAAGCTTACTTGCTTGCTTGCGCTCTCTCACTCGCCCTCACAGTTTGTTCTCTCTCTGGTTTATTTACCGTTTTGTGGCGGGCATTAGAAATGCGTTCCACACACAGATAGAACGACGTTTCCCAATTGGAACATGGCGTTACCTTACACATACATTATAAGTGAGGAGAAGACGAGAAGGCCTTCTCTCGCTCTCATTTGAGTGAATGTGTTGGTGTTTGTGTGTATGTGTGTGTGTGTGTGTGCGTGTGGATGCGAGAGTGAGTGAGTGAACTGTAAAATGTTTTAAAATTTTATACTACAATGTCTTTGACTCAGGGGGGGGATACACATCGCGTCGTTCGTTCGTCGTTTCTTGACGCAGCGACGAGCTCCATTGTGTTGCGTTATATGTGCCTCTGTTGTTGGTGTATGTATGTGTGTATCAATGTGTGTGTGTGTGCGTGTGGGTGTGGCTTAAAATTTAAATTTAATACGGGGGGGAATAGTATGTTACGTCTATGAGAATGTATGTGTCTGTGTGTGTGCGTGGGCTTTATTTTCATGCTTACACGTTGGGCGCCACAATTCAAGGGGGATGTATGCATAAGTGTGTGTCTGTGTATGTGTGTGTGTTTGTGTGTATGCATATTATTTTATGATTGGCGAGTCAAAACTTGGACGGTTCTGTATGTGTGTGTGTGTGTGGGATGCTGCTATGTAAAAATATTTTAAAGCCTGCGTCGACGCTGACGCTGCCCCAGCATCCCACCCATACAAAGTTCCATCATTCCCTCACATGCCTTCACATCTACATCACGGTTCTCCCTTTTGGCTTCTTTGTTCTTCGCATTTTTATTTGCCATTCAATTTATGCACACATGTGCGACTCTTCTGGCTGGCGCCTCGACTACTAGGTAGAGAACCTAACCACCCACTGACTTTCATTCCACTATGTTTTTATACTTTCTCAGATCAGAGATTTGGTCGTTGTTATTCTTTTTTTTTTGTCACTTTTTGTTTGAATAATGATTTATTTGGCGACATTTATCGTGACAAATTGTATAAACAATTATACAAATATTTGAAATCTAAGAAAATCGGTACAAAGTTCATAATTATGTTTTAAGAGCTTCATTTTAATTGTATTAACATCACATGGAAATAACATTAAAAGTAAATTACTGGGTTTTTTCATTCATTTCTTTAATTGAGATTTAATTTTGCACTTTTCTATAGGGTCCCCAGTTTAGTTTTGTGCTATATTTTTGAATTTTAAGGAATATCTGAAAATTTTGTTCATGTTTGTAAATAGAATATTCTTCTAATAAATATAGTTTGATCTTTTGAAGAATAAATTGTTGTAGATTCAATGTTATTGCGTAACTATTTTCTAACAAAGTTTTTTTATGGTTGCATGAATTTTAAATATAATTACAACTCAAGTTAAAAACTCTCAAAATTCTGTTTCCTAACTGCTGCTGTTCAAATAAAAACCTATTAATTGATTTTATGAATTCTTAAAGTTATATTACGTCACTTTCTGCATTTTCAATCTCTCTATTACATTCCCATTAAGAAGTCTTTGTTAAATTGTTACTTGCTATTATACGGAAATTGTATTTTTATATGTTAAATACATGAAATTTTTATTCGTTTTGTTAGTTTTAATATTCCAAAGAACTGAACAAATTATAACGAAAAGTCAAATTCTTTGGCATCTTTCATATAAAAATAACAAACAAAAATCTGTCAGGTAAAAAAAAAAAAAACAAGATGCACAATTTTTATCTTTGTTATGGAAAAAACTCATAAAAAATTGTTACAAAAGTCATAAAAAGTCAAAAACAGGTAAAGACAAATTTTCTCTGGTCCTGGTCAAGAGGAAAAATTTAACGCTGAAAAGTGGCAACACGTTTTTGTCAATGATAACCACCTAGGGTCTCGACTCGTCTCGTCGTCTTGGGTACGGAACTATTTTGATTTTGCGCTCTTTGCATTTATTTTTATTCTTTTCTTTTCCTATTCTATTTTTTTACGACAATTTCCATGTAAATCATAAAAAACTGTTCGATCCAGTCAGTTAGTCAGTTCGGTAATTCAGTTTGGTACACATTCGGCATCCTTGCAGAGACTCACTGCATCTATGTATGTATGTACATGTTAATTAGCCGATATGTTGACCTGAAGAACTACTGGTTATACCCCGGAGGGCGGATGGCTCTCACGTTCGCAAGGAAATGTTAAAAAAAAGAAGGCTTCTTGACTTTTTCCCCGGCATGTCCATAAAAAATATCAAACTATTTGTCGGCTCTGGTCTTTTGCGCTCAACTCTCTCTCTCTTATTCTCTCACCTCAAACTGTTTAAACGTCCTTGTCGTAAAATGAAAGAAAATTACTTAAGTCAATGTGTGTTTTGTAGGCAGAGATCATAAAAATGGAAGAGTTGGCTTGCCCTTCAAAGGAAAGCAAAAAAAAAAAGAAAAAAAATAAATAAATAAAGAAGAACAATTTTATTGGGGCAGCCGGAAAATATTAAAAACAAAAAAAGGGAAATTTCTGTAAATTGTTTGAGAAAATATCTAAAAAGAAGGTAATTCCTAAAGAAAAAGTGAAATGTCTAATGAAGTCATAAAATTGCTTGGGTTAACAAACATGTTGGGATCTCTTCTTTTTTCATCTTTCTTGGGGTTTATATTTTTGTGGGTTTCTATACCCTGTAATACCTTTCGTTAGCTAATTGGATAAGTAAGAGACAACACAAAGCAAGAATAAATGTCGATCTTTAAACTGAATATTAGTTCAATTTTATTTGAAAACCTTGAGTTGAAAACGAGTTGAATTTATCTCTATTTTGTAGGCTCGTTTTTGCTACATGCAACTTTCATATAAAAGAAATTTTCAATTTTTATTCGATTATATAAAAACATAATTATTTTACCAAAAAAATAGAAAAAATGGCTATATCTTGGTATATTTATGATCTATTTAAGAAACTTTGGAATAATATTTATACATCAAAAAGCTAGATGAAGAATAAAAGCGAATAATGAATCGAATACTAAGGGAGTCAAAAATTTTATAAAGGGTATCCCAAAATTCGTTTCCCCATTTTAAAATAGTTTTATTTTGACTTAAAAAAAACTTGTACATATATAGTTTACGATTTGGTTTGATTAATGTTTCGTAGAGATAAGTGAATAAAATATGAAATCGGTATTTTTAAACCAGATAAACAGAAAAAAGATGCAATGAAAATAAAGCCCTGAATTTTCTGAAATTTATTCAGGATAAAATTGGTAAAATTGTGCAAATTTTTTTTTTGGGAGAAAATTTCATCCCTCTTTTCACTATTAATTAAAATTGGAACTATTCTATGACTAAGTTCTAGTTACTCCAAGGAAAAGGTGGTTGTAGATAAATCCAAATTTATTCATGGCATCAGTTTTCCATATCTCCAATAACAACAACAAATTTTGGATTCATCTTTGTCCTTTATAAGGTTTTTCTTCTGTTTTTTTTTTTTTTGAGGGGGTAACTTGATGATGAAGTACCCCGAAATCAGCATTTGACATTCAATGACATTCTTTGATTTTTATTTATGTTCTTCAAAAAGAAAAAATAAGCAGAAATCTTTCTATAGTCTTTCTTTACTGTTTTTTTTTTTTTTTTTTTTTTTGGGGTAGAAAAAGCAGAGAAATCAATTGCGTTGTCTATGACCAGAAATGAAGAAAAAAATAACCTTATAAAAAGGAACTAAACAAAGGAAAATATATTGATAGAAAAACGCACACACACACACACAGAAACACACACAAGAGTGTTGTTACGGTATTTTGCTACCATTTGACACCCCAAAAAGAGATGGAAAGGGACACAACTCTTAGTCCTCAGGTAGACACAAAGGTAGTCAAATGTCCTTTGATATATGCATATATGCGGGATGGGCGACTTCTTGCAAGATTGCAGACTGAGGCGTATTTTTTTGTTGTTCAGTCTCAACCTCCCGGTCCCCTCTTAAAAACCAACTGCAGTTTTTTTTCGCTTTTTTATGCAATTTTTAGCATGAAAATTTAGAGTTTTCTCTCCTCATTTTCTTTTTGTGTTTTGTTTTTTTTTCTTTTAGGGGTGGGTAAGGGGAAAGTTCCTTCCTATTTTTTTTTGCATTGTTTTTAATTGCGTTTTATCGAGGACTTGAGGATGCTTAACGGTTTTTTGATTTATATGCCAAACGATTTCCCACGAGTTTTTTAGGTAAAAACAAAAAAAAAATAGAAAATAGAAAGAAAAATTTTTTGCATCTTTAAGATGATTTGAGAGATGAGATTATTGCAGGACTAATCAAGTATTTGCTTAGGATAAATGCTTGGGCTATATATGTATATAGGAGATCTACTTGAATTGTACTTACCATTTTGGTTCTGCAATTTTAAGCATTGCTCCAAATCTCTTACATCCTTGACATTGCTCAAATGTCCATAGTGTAAGGATGTCCCATCTACAACTACATTTTGCCCCTCAATATTCTGTTGCTTGTTGGGTTCAATTTTCAAGTTGAAAGACGATGCATTGTTGTTGCCCTCGACTGCCTTTTGGCTTAGTATATTCATCCAACGATTGCAGTTTTAATTCAAGCGATTGCTCTTGGTCCATCTTCATTTGCTCGGTTGGCTCCTGCTTCACTCTAACCATCGCCTCCGCTATCTCATTCACCTCCTCATGTATGGTTGAGGAGTTGGTTGAGCATGAAGCTGCTGCTGCTGCTGCTGCCGATGATGATGACGATGATGATGATGATGCCGATGATGATGACGATGACAATGATGATGATGGTGATGAGCAAGGACTTGTATGATTTGCGCTGACACTGCGCATATGTGTGTCAACATCAACATCAGCAATGGCAGCAGCAGCAGCAGTCAAAGTTTCATCATTGTCTTCTGTTTGGTTCGTTAGTTCTGTTTGCTGTTGACATTGCGGGAATTTTAGATTTGACACTGTAAATTATAAAGAAAGAGAAATGCAATGTTTTTTTTCTTTCTTCTTATTTTAAATATACCAAGTGACTTTTAAATATAATGGAAATGTTTACTTTATAACAAATGTTGTTTATCTAATGCATTACCCCATCCATAGAAATAACTAAAACTTTTACGAAGTGAACTAAAACATAAAATTAGATAAGTCTCTCTTATTTAAAGCTTTAACTACATTTTTCTAAAAAATGAAAGAATATTCATTACATAATATACGTATATATATGTTAAGGTTAACTATTAGTTAGCTTGTGTTTTTCTTATTCAGGTTCTATACTTTAGTTTACAACTTGTAAAACCTAATTAACTAAAAATGTTATCAATAATAATAATAATCAGAGCTCTATCTGTTACATTTAAACACTGAATCTTAACACAATCCAAAAAATTTATTCCTACGCCTGTCAGAAATAAAAATTCAATTGCCTATATGATTAATTTATTAAGTAATATTTATTTTATTGCTTAAAATTCAGGGCATTTTGTTATCATATGAAGATTAAACACAATTGTTCGTTTTGTAGTATTTAAATCATTATCCTATTTAGTTATCCTACTACGCACATAAAATATGTTTCAATCATCTTCACAAGAAACCATTTTTTCAATAATATATAATATATTCAGATTTTCAAATAACCAATCAAAATGATTCTTTATCTATCCAACAAAAAAAAGGGTTGACTTTCCATAACCATTTACATAAGCCCCCCTCTTCATTGCTCGTTATGGTTAAAAAAAGAAAGGGGAAAATGGAAAATCTCAGCAACCCTTTTTTTATGACACTCTCTGTCGTGTTCATTCATTCTCTATTTCACTCTGTTTGCCATTTGAATAAGCTTAGCTGAGAGAAAAAGGGGTTGATTTACATACATAAAAAACAGTTTTGGACTTCATTTTAATATTTCCCCCTAGGGGTTGACTTTGGCCTTCGATACTACGCATACTCTGATAACATTTTATTATTTTTTATGCTCAGCAATTGTAAAGCAAGAGGAGGGGGGGGAGGTGGAGCGACAAACTCTTAAAAAACCAACCAACCAGGCACATTTTCATTGGCTGAAGTGGCACGGCATGTGGGCCCAAATAAAAAAAAATAAAAAAAGAAGAAAATGAAAAATATTTTTCTACCAAGGCGTTGAAATGAAATGATGTCCTTGTACTTGCCTAACGGCAGGATATCATTGCAATGTGTAGTACATACTGTTGGGTAATTTTTGATACTCTATCGAAAGGGTATGATGTTTAACGAGTGAAGGCTAAAATTGTATAAATTATAAAAACATTTATTTAAAGTTGATATAACAATTAAAGCCGGAGGAATGGAGTTTAGTATTTAGATTAATTATCTAACTTTAAAGTAGATTGAAGTACGTATCATACCATCAAGTGGAATATAATTCTCTCCGACAAAAATCAATAAAATATCATTTATGTCCGATAAGACATTATTCGATAGTAAAAGAAGTTTAAGAATCATTTTTCCATTAATTTATTTAAATCAGTCTTCTTCAGTTTATAGACATGAATATTATAAAGGTTTGTTCGGTTTCCGTTATGAGTAGATCAAAATATGGTGACATTTGCTACAGATTGGAATCATTTATTGGACGAAATATCTCAAAATACTTATTCAACATTTTTATTTTCTATTCAATTTTATATAATTTAAAATTAATCTTCTTAATTAAACATTAATTTTTCTAAACACAAAAATATCACGTTGCAATTCAAATGAAAGAAACTGAATTTCATAAATTATTTCATTATTGCATTATTTTTTATAGAATTAATGATTAGATTGAGAGATGTGCTTGATCCTAACTGTGAAAGAGTATTTCAAATTCGTTGCCTTAAAATTAATAATTAAAATTTTGATGTTATGTTGCTGTTATGGAATGTGTAAATCTGTCTACTCATATGGAAAGATATTTCTTCGATATAAGTTTTCAAGTGTGAAAAATGAAAGAAAAGCGAAAAGGGTGGTGGTTGATTTTCAAAGTCTTATGAATTCCACCATTTCCTTCCCTTGCTTTTGAGTTTGCATGAGCAAAAAAAAACCAAATGTTTCGAACTATAATTAAGCAAGTTGGAAACCTAACATTTTCACTTCATTTTCGCAAATTTAAATTGCCATAGTAAGTAAATATATAAAAATGATTATTTATAAACATATGTATTTAATTCAAAAAATTTTACGCAATTTGTGTGCACAAATTACATTTTGTATAATTTGATTATTGTTGTTGTTGTTGTTGTTGTTGCTATTGCTTTAGCTTGCTCTATCCTTTGTTTCTTTCATTGTGTTTGCTTTTATAATGCTCGGCGACTTGTGGGCTAAAATTAACTGCAATTTTGCAGAAGCCACGAGTCACAAGCCAATGCACATGCAAAGTATGAAAGAGATGGCAAGCGATAGGCTGAAAGATTAAGAGGAGGGTGGGAAGTAGCGTGGAGTGGAGTGGAGTGGGAGGAGGGGATTCAACAGTTGCAAAATTTATGCAAACAAGCAGCGATGTGTAGAAAGGCGTGCACCTAAGCGGGGGCAGTAGCAGCCAACGCATTGCAAATTAAAAGCGCTAATTGTGCTCAGTGTATGCAAAAGGCAAAGTCAGTCAAAAGAGCCCCAACCGAGAGAAGACCAGATAATTGCGTGTTTAAAACCCATTAAGCATGCCAAAAGAAGAGTGAAGCAGCCAACTGAACTGAAGGGAAGTGCAAGAAATTAAGAGAAAGAGAGAGGAGTGCAGAGAAGGGGTAAGGAGAAGATGCCAAGATGCCTTTAACTTACCATACCAAAGTATTTGTATACACATATATGCACATACTAACATACATACATATGTACATATGGATATTCTCTTACACTGAGGGTGTTATAAAGTGTCACAATGTCAGTTTCAATAAATCTAACCTCCCCCCCCGCCCCTCTTGTAACAAAAATTCTCATGGCTTATAATGGGTAAAGCTTACTTTTTTAAGACTGTGGCAAAAAGTTGATGCAGATTTTAATTGAAGGCTGATATACTTTTATATATGTTAAATATTTCTTTTAGTCACAATTCATATAAAATCCACTATATTTTAGTTTTATCAGGCACTTTCTTAATTTTTCTTCAATTTTGCGATTTTTTCCTTTTTTTTTTCTTTTTTCTTAGAGTGACCAAAGTTGTTGATTTACAGTAATCATTTATTGATTAATATTTTGGGTGTTGCCATTTCGTCATTTACATATATGTATAATCAATCATGCATAAATTTCGTTAAATTTTAAATTGCTATGAAAAACTCGTTACATTTCAAATATTTAAAGTTAACAAGGGAAAATGTTTGCATAATTATCTCTAACTTCGCCAGATATTTAAAAAGACTTTTTAATTAAGTCATGTCTAAAGAAAAGTAGATAGATAGATATAACCTAGTATATAAGTAAACAATTGGAATATTTAGTAGAATTTACTTTTATTCTTAATGTTCTTCCTTCAATTGTCATTGTTAATTGAAAAATTGTGCTATTTTTGAAAGACTTCTGAAATTGTTTGTGTGGGTAATAAAAAACTGATACCTTATAAAATAATATATTTTTCCCAGCCTAGACAAATGATAAAATACCTAGTTTAAGTTAAGTAAATTCTATTACCATGTGATATTCTAAGAAAATACTTATTCTTATTCTGCTTAAAAATATTAGAACTTTTTAAATCTCATGTGAAACCAAAAAAATATAAGAAATACATAGTTTGATAAATTAAATATATTATTAAGTATATATACCTCAATGTTACTTTTACTACTACTATTAACCAGTTTTTATATGTTAGATTTATATATCTCTTCTGCAAGCTAATATTCATAGTTATATCTTATTAATATTACCAACAATATGAATAAAAAATAATTAGCATATGACTTAGAATATACTTTAATCTATCTACTACTACCTCAGATATTCACTGATTTTCTCTCGCTGCAACTGATAGAAAATTTAACCAAAAAATGCTAAAGAACTCCAACTAAAGTCCTTAATTCCTTCTTAAAAACCTCTCTTTTGTGTTTTTTGCATTTCCTAGAATTTTCCATTTGTTTGGTAAAAAAAAGAGAAAAAATTGCCAAAGACAAATTTTCATGCTTGAGTGATTAAATCCTCAGCCTGTTGCGCAAGTAGCTAAAACTTCTAATAATAATGCCGACAGGACCTTAGAATCAGAGGAGATACTTCATTTGTTCATCTCCAAAGTCAGCGATAAAAATAGAGTAGATAGAGTGAGTAGAGGAGGAGGCGAAGGAGGAGATGCATTGAAATTATATGATTTTTTTTCTTCAATTTTTATTTACCGTTTGACATTAAAAACAGGCAACAATTACAAGGAAGTACGAAATGGTAAAGAAAAAAAGGTTCAAACGGCAGTCATAAATTTATGTCAGACATTATTTCGTTTATTTTTTTTTTCATTCGTGGGTTTTAATTAAGTACAAAGTAAGAAGGAAGACGACCTGCACACCAATATACACCAGCACACAACACAACAGAACACATCAAATACATCAATGTACCAGGTGTAAGGTAAATCAAAAGAGGTGCCAAGGTCCTGCAAGGTCCTAGAATACAGAAGTCTATACACACACACACACCATGATGATGATGATGATACTGATGATGATCGTTTTTGCCGTGTCGTGGGAACATCGCAATGTGAGAGGGTGAGGGCTAAGATTTGGATTGCGCAAAGGACCGCAAAGGCAGCAGGACAATGGCAAAAACCAAGTGCAATTTGGCTTTTGTCCTCTATACTGACTTGATGCACCCGCTGTTGCGCATCCTTACACACACACACACACACATGCATACACACTAACTGTAACATTTACACACACAGAAAGAAATGACAAGAAAACGAAACAACAAAAAAACGCAGATGATCATCACTTGGCCAGAACTATCACAAAAAAAGTGTGATCTATTTTGGGAGCCTGCGTATCGAAAAGTATGTGACATGACATGATCTACTACAGTTGTCCTTTATATCTATTGTCTATAAGTAATGCAAGGAATCGTTAGTAAAAAAATGAAAATAAAAAATAAGTTAAGGTTAACTAGATTTGTATATCAGATAAATGGGAGAATGTCCTCCAACTTGGTTTTAACTTGCTTAAGGCGAATCCTGCTAATCTTTTTCCTTGTTCTTGTTAATCTATTTAAACAAGAGATCCCTACAACGGTTTTTCGTTAAAACCCGCGTATTTCAGACTCTGTATTCTATTTTTTCATTTCCTTAAAACAGAATTTTTCTCCTTTTAATTGCAATCCTCGTTGTTATTTATCCCACATCAAACTTGCCAAATTAAAAACTATTCAAGCGATTTCTATATACTTTTTCTATTGACTTTCCCACAGATTTATTACAATCCTTTCCCACAATTGAATCCGCCATATTTTGACTTAAATTTTTATGGATTTTTATGTCATTTCATTTGCCATTTTTTTTCAAATAATTAAAATTAAATTCTTTTGGCACATATGAAAAATCACATACTCGAATTCATGCAGGCGCAGCTATTAAAAAACTAAAAGAACTTTGCCCACCCTTAAAAATGAAAATACGTTACAAAAAAAAAACGAAAAATAAATGTCCACAAAATAAAAAGGAAGGAAAATCATGAGAAAAAGGTTAAAAATGTCACTTAAGAGGATTCCACAAAATGCAATTTTTTTCACTTAAAAATTGCGCGCAAAAATCATTGCAAATCATTGAAAAAATATACAAAAATTATTTTGCAGCTGTTCGAGAACTATAGAAAGAGGCGTTGGGCCAAAAAGGGGTGGAAAAATATAAACTAGTTGGATCAAAAAACCAAATTTCAAATTTTCAACCCTGTTTTGCATGATAAGCATAAAAAAAAGAAGAAACTCATGTAAAATGAAAATTCAAAATCAAAGGCCAATAAAAAAATAACGACATAGTGTTCACATATATATACCTATTCATATAGAGATTGTATATATCATTCATTTAGCGCGTGCCTAAAAAGTGAAAAAAAAGGATGTTCTCTATCCTGAGCGTGCTGAGCATGCGTATTTTCTCTGTACACATTGTGTAACCCAATCCGCTGTTAGGGTTAGAAATACTCACACTACCTACCCATAGCTCTCCCCCCTTCTCAATGGGTTTAAAAATTTAAAAATTTTACCGAACTGAAGATAGTTTTTGTCATTGCAAATGTGGCGGAACAACTCTCTCACTCTCTCTCCCTCTCTGTCTCTCTATCTTTCTGTGAATATTCATTTTCTGTCTCTGTTTTTCACTCATTTATCATCATTAAAAGGCGGGTCCCATAGCACACGCTTCAAAGGATTGTGGCTACCAGCAGCAGGAGCAGCAGCAGCAGCAGCAGAGGAATAGCGCGATTTAGCAGCTGCCTCTATTTGTATAGAAATTAAATTTGACATGCAAACATTGAAATGCGATCGAAAAAGAGTAAGAATTGAGATCTATATATGTTGTTGTTGAAGTGAAAGGATTTTATTTTTCATCAAAAAATTTTTTTCTTGATTTTTGACTGTCAACTTCCTTGTAATCGGATCCTGATACAGCAGTGAGAGTAATTTGCGACAAATTTACACACGAACAGCGAAAGGAAGGACAAGAAAGAGAGAGTGCGAGAGGGAGAGAGAGAGTTAAACTAAAGTGAAAGCCATGCAAATGTTTTCCAGCTGTTTTTCATTTTCATTCAATTTCATTTTCATGCCATGTCAAGATTGTATTATCCTCTATATATTCTAGATTTGATTTGGGAAAGTATCATAAATATAAATTGAATAAATGAATAGAATTCTATCCTAATTTTATATATCGAAGTAGAGTCGAAGACTAAACTATTTCATTATATTCAAATATATTTATTATATTTCATTCTATTTTTTATCAATGGAACTACAATTCGAAAGTGAGAGTAAAAAATGTGAATATTTCTAACATCCAATTCAGTTTCAAGATTTCTACACACATCATTTGTTGTTTCATATTCTCTTCTTTTATGTTCAATCGTAAACAAAACACATTTTATACATAAATTTCAACCTGTCATTGTGAGAGAATGCAATATGCTGCTCAATAAATTTTTGTGAACCTTTAAAAACACTTTCCCATGCAAATATCCCTCCCCTTGAATGATTTTGCATAAGATTCTTATGGCTAAAGACCTGGCTAAGAAGTCTGGGAATCGATGATGATGATGATGATGAGGATGATCGAGCAGGCAAACAAAATGCATGCAATCACCTGCAATGCATAAAGAATTGCAAAACAAGGTTAAGGTTAATAGCAGGTAGATGCCAGAAGGACAATAAGCCGAAGGACGACTTTCACTGCCAACGGGCATTACTTACACTTGAACAGTGCCGAAGGAGGAGTGGACGAAGAAGAAGCAGAAGAAGAAAAACCCAACCCAACAAAAGGATCCCTCAAAACTCAAATTCAAACTGAAACTCATTTCGCATTATCCTCATTGATGGGCCACTCATTATTTTTGATTATTCCTCCCGTTGCCATATACATATGGTATGCAGGCAGGAGCAAGGTGCCCGTGGGACGTGGGAATGTAAATATTTTAGTTTCCTTTTTTTTTTGCAAGGAATATAGGTAGATATTCTATTCTCCTTGGCTCCCCCTTCTCCTATACTTCTGGTTGCTTATTTGGGCACTTGCTTTGCCATAAACAAGCAGACAAATGAGAATAAAATTAAACGAAATTTAATTGTATTTCCACATCCTTTTTTTTTCCTTTTTAAAGAAATATTTCCTTTTATTTTCTTTCCGTTTTTTTTCGATCCGAACGGATATTGAGCCAATAATTTGATTGTCTGAGGATGCAGTTGATAAATGTATTCTAAGGGTAGATGGAAGGGGGAATACTTTATCTTAAGGGAGTTTTTTCAGAAGCCGATTTTCTGTATAGCAAACCAAAATCTAATAATTGGTCTACTAATAGTCGAACTAATATATATATAGGTATATATGGAAAAAGTTAAATATTAAAATACAAAAAGTAAAATAAACAAATAATTGTAATATGTAGTATTATCGCTTTAAAGAAGATTAACATTCAGATTGGTAGTCATAACCCTTTAAGTATTAAGTTATCTATGAGTAACTTCCAAGTATTTATGTATTTTCAGTCTTTAGTAAATACTTAATTACTTGTTAATAACTTTTAAGTACTTAGGTATTTTCACAAGTATTGAAAAACTGATAACGAAATCACAAATTAGTAGATTCAACTTTTAAAAACTGACGAAATATATTTGCAACTTCTTTTATAAGTAATCATAATTACTAAAATAATTGTACTTAAAAAATTGCATATAAATAATTCAATAGAACTGTAAGTAAAACAAGAAGTAGAAGAAGATTCGAATCTGTAGTTACAATAAATTAAACGATAATTAATTTAAATATATCATATGAGAAAGATTCAAAACTTATTTTGAATGAATTAAATAAAATAAATAATCAATTACTTTTTAATTCATCTTATTCAAACCAAATGGAACTGATTTAATTTTATTTCAGTCGTTAACACATAATTATATGCATTTTATTGTGCATTAAAATTTTAAGATTTATTTATGTTTAAGCAATGGAATTGCTCAAATGATATTAAAGAGTATTTATAATGATTATAAAAAGTACTGATAATAATTGTGCTGAATAATTGTATTGACCGAATTTTTCGTAATCTATATATGTATGTAGTTCTAATTATTTTGTTTGATATATGAAAAAGTTGTATTCTTTTTATGTTATTTACCTCAACCCCTCCTCCCCCCACCCACTTGCCAGATCTTTTGTTGAGTATTTATTCATAAACATTTTGCCCCACATTAGTCATGGTAATTACCAACAATAATTGCATAAACAATTAGTACAATTATTATTGCAATTGACGTGTTTCTGTTTCTTGTGTTGTTGCTATTTTTATTATTATTGTTGTTGTTGTTGTTGTTGTTGTTATTGTAATTTACAATTTGCAATAAAACTCATTATTTTTACACTTTTGCATTCACCGAAAACAAACTAAAAAGATGATGAAGAAGAAGAAGAAGAAAAAGGAAAAAAAAACACAAATTTGCAATTTGAATTTCATTTGATGTTTTTGTGGCTCATTTTTTTCGCACTTCTCTATGCAACTGAAATGGAAAATTTACAACTACAACAAAAAAAGAGCAGCAAGAAAAATAAATTAACAAAAAAAAAAACACGCAATTGGCTTATCTTCATTAGCATATGTGAGAGTGTAAGGTGTGGGGAAGAGGGGGAAGTGCCCCTCCCACCCCCCTGTTTTTTTTTTTTTTTCATACATATGTTTTTCTTTACCCTCGTTGCACTTCATAAATTTTAACTGGAGGCAAAATCTAATTAGCTTCACAGTTTCAATGCGTAAACGAGAAAGAAAAGTAGAGAAACAGAAAGAGAGAGAGACAAAGAGAGATACAATGAAAGAGAGAGAAATAATGTGAGGATGGAGCCAAGATAATGCTTTCAACTTTGCCGCTCTGACTTGAAAGAGATCAAAGCCAAGGATGGGATGGATCATCATCATCATCTTGCCACATATTTTTTTTGTTGTTTTTTTCTTCTTTTTTGCTTTGCCTTGTTATGATGATTTCTTTTGTCTTGAATCTCGATCCATCCATCCAACCATCCATCCAACTATCCATTTCTCATTCATTCATAATAATGCGAAATCAAAGAAACATGTCAAAAAGTCGCTCAACAAGTTGGCAATTGGCAACTTTTGAAGTCGAACAAAAATCCCGTTGACAGGCAGCGTTAAACGAGCTGCTACTGCATTTATGTACTACATACAACCAGAAAAATGCCAAACACAAAATCTGGAAAAGGGCAAAAAAAAAAAAACGGTTACTCTATGTTGAGAAATTGAAGAAGATTTAGTTGGATCTTGACATTGAAATTGTTTAATGCAAAGAATCATCATATATAGCCAATAATCAGCTATATATCAGGAGTGGATTATGATGTGTAAGGGTCAGTTAACTATGAGGGCTCTCTAAACAGTAATTAGTTCTTAAACTATCTCATGGGAAACTATTTTTTTATTGTAATGGAAAATTAAATGTAGCACATTCTTTTTCAGTCAGTATAGTCAGATATAGATCTATGGTAAGAATTCAATATATACATACTTAGCTGATCCCTCTAATATATTAAAATAAATTTATTACTATACAAAATATTTGAGGTGTTACTATACAAGATGTTTCTTTTAATCTTCTTTTAATTTTATCCCATTTTAACACATACTGAATGTTACTTTAATGTTGATCTTATCAATTTAATCAATGTCAATGTCAATCTATTTTATTTGGGCCTAGCCCGAAATCGTCCCTGAAGATAACTAATGATCATTTTCAGAGTTTTGTCTAAAATTGCATGCAAATTTTAATTGTATGCAAATTTTTGCAACTAGAACCAAACTTACAACTGACATTTCTGTGGCTCTTTTCTATAGTATTTCGAAATCGATTTAAACCTTGATCTTTCGGTTTAAAAACATTTAGATATTCAATTTTCAACATCTTCAAAATGTACAATTAAATAAGTGCAATGCATTTTTGCTAGTAACTAATGAAATAAAAGTTGTTTCTTCATTTTAATTGGCGGCTTTAAAAGTCAATATCCATTAATTAAACGCATTTAAATTGCAGTTAACCAGGAGCAACAGCAACAGCAACAGCAACAGCAAAAACAGCAGCAACAACAACTGCAACAGCACGAAATCTACGCAAATTTTTTTGTTCGCCAAAAGGCAAAACAAAAGTTGTAATTTTTCAATTGAATGCACAGCAGCAGCAACAACAACAGCAACAACAACAACAACAAAAACATCTACTATAATATTTAACTATCTTTTTTACTTTTTTATTGTTATAAAACGCACGCACAAGTCAGGGTCGTGGAATGGAATAGACTGGAGTGGGGGGGTAATTAGCATGCACTGCGATTAACATATAATTAATTGTCGGTAGAAGCGGCAACAGTGCAAATGAAAATTGCTACAAACAAAACAAAAAAAAAAAAAACACACACACAGCACAAAAAGAATCATATAAAAAATTAAAAAAAAAAAAACAGAATACTAAAATTTATCAGCGACGGCATCGGCAACGATCGCATGCAAAATACATTCCCTAAGTGCAATATCACAGAGAATATAACACGAAAGGTACAAATGGTATATATATATATATAGATGCCACAGAACGGATCGAGAAGAACGAAGTTTTAATACTCTTACCAAAAAGGGAACCTTCAATTTAAATAAGAGTCGAAAGTCTTAGTAGCTAGCACTTAGTCCTATTAGTTATTAATATTAAGCATTATTTAAATAAACTTACATATAGAAAGAATTAGGAGAACTTGCAAGAAGAGCTTTACGATTGCAAGTTCTACTTATAATATATAATAATATTAATATAAGGAAAGGAACAAACGAACAAAGTTAGCAACTAAATTTTAATTTAAAAATAAAATTGTACATTTTGTGGGAACATTTGAAGTCTCGGAAAGTAGTGTGGTTTTAGAATTAGTCTCTTAATTACACACAAAGTGTCGGATTTTGGTTAAGCATCAACATTGTTAACTATATATAATATTTGATTTTAGTTTAGCAATTTATAGAATTTGTTTTTAAGCAAATGATGAGAATTTTTTATTTTCAAATGTGATATGACTTTATTTGAGGGTAAACTGAAGAGTCAAATATCTTAGCAACTTGACACTAAAGTGAAATGCTCTATATCTAATATAGATCCAATATTGTATATTATTTAAATGTATTAATTTGTTTTTGGTTTAATCCTTTTGCAACTTTTTGGTAATAATGAACATCCAAGGGTTAAAGTCAGTGCAATTGCAGTAGTAAGCCCCTGAGGGACTAATATATAGTTATATAAAAATAAAGATTAAGTTTTTATTTAGAAATACTTTAAAAGATATAGATATATCAACATATCTTTTGCTGATTTAGATAGAAATAAACATATAAAAAAGCGTACTTTCTTTTCAAATATATTCCTTTTTAAATATTTTATATAGAAATAAAGTTTCATAAAATAGTTCAATTTATTTTTCCATATATCCTTAATATGTTAAAATAAATTTTAATAATTAGAGTTTAAATATTATTTAATTTGTATCAATTTTTCAAAAAGCTCACTTCTTTCTTTTTAAATATATAAAGGTCAACTTTTAATTTTGATTAGTTAATGGAGAGGGTTTAAAACCCCAAAACCCCCTTTCACCTCTCCCCTTGCCTGGCTCTGCCTGAGGCTATCATCTGGACTTCAGTTGGGCCTAACAATTAACGGTTATTTAAAGTCATTTCGAATACAATTGCCATGTGAGATTTTGTTGAGTGAAATTGAAACTGGTTTCGGTTATTGATTAGTCGCACTTGCTAAGTTTAGTACATACTTAATTTTAACATAACGATTATGTTTTTGAATGTATTTTATAAATTAACTCTTTATTTTATTATAATCATTATCTCTGTATCCATTTATTATTTATAACTTAACGTCTTTAAATATTTTTTCAAATTATTGTTAAACCCTTAAAAAAAAAGAAACCAAAATAGTTATTTAAATAGATATTTTTTGGTATTCGCAATGGAATTTCATATTAAATTGTAGTTTCACATTTCACATTTTATGTTTTCGTTTTCATTTATTTTTATGATTTTTGTTGTTTAGTCATCGATACCCTTTCTCAATGAAATACTCTATAATGAAAAACCAGGTGGGCATTGCGCACTAATTAGTTGCACAACAGACCGAAAAACAACAAAAAGTAGTTAATAATAATAAAAGATACGCAAATATTTTCCAGTCGCTGCCTTCGCCTCTATCCTCCATCTTGCTCGCACTCTCTGTGCCTATCTCTATCTTTCATTATGTCTATATGTCTGCTGTTTGCTGCTTTCATAACCGAATGGAAAAATTTTGCCGCATGCTCTTTTGTGTGTAATTGAGACTTGTTGTATTTGTTGGACAGACTTTCAACATTATGTCTGCAGGCTTATAACAGTTTTGTCTCAGTAAAGTTCAATTAACGCAATGGTAAGTAAAGATAGAGTGAAAGAGAGAGCTGGAAAGAAAGAGAGAGAAACCACTTAACAGCTCAAACAGGCCAGAACGTCTGCGTATCAAAAGACTCAGGCAACGAACTTGAATCTTAAGAAAACTATTAAACGAGGCAAACGACTCACGAGTGGGAGTGGCAGGCTAAGGCTGCTAAGGATGGGTGTGGGAGAGGGGGGGAGGGGGGTGGGGAAATGAGAAGCAAGATTGGGAAATATATAGATTTGCCATAAATTATTAATCCATATGCAAATTCTACTATAAATCAGCTATATAAATCTATCCCGCTGTGACCACGAAATGAAGTTCTCAATTTCAACTCGGCCACATGCCAAAAGGCCGTTCAATTAGTCTCACCTACAGGGGGTTAGTATAGGACCATTGGCTCAACACTGAAAGAAATTGCAATGCATTGCACCGAATCCTATGTGTGTCATAATGACTATATGCTATATCCAAAAACTTTTCTCAGTGTATGCAGACAAGTTCCCCTTCGATTTTTACTTTATTTTTCTTTTTTTGCTTACCGGTTTTCCTTTTCCTATTATTTTTTTTTCTTCTGTTTTTATTTGCTAGTTTGGAGGTGGCAATTTATGTATAAAGAGACAGACCAAGAAGAAGAAGGAAAATAAAACACAGACGATGCGACAGAGAGAGAGAGCGAGAGATAGAGAGAGAAGTTAGTGAGCGAGGGATCTTCCTTCTAAAGTTCCCGCACATTACTTGGGTAATTAGTAAATGTTTAATTATAGTTCACAATTCGCTAGTTGTTGCTCCTTTTTCAGCTTGTATTCCTCTCTCTCTCTCTCTTTCTATTTTTCTCTCTCTTTGGCTTAACTAATTGCTCTTGGTGACTAGCGACGTGCAGGGTGAATTGGTGGGTGGGAGGGGGCGGGTGGTACACGTCTGTCAATTGTAATTAGTTTTGCTCTTTGAACATTGCGAGAGGTGGAAATGTGCAGTTATTCAAAAGAGGCTCGCGACTGGCAGTTAATAATTTGTTAACGGTAAAGCCCTCTATCGTAAAGTAGATGAAATGTATTTTCCCTTGTCGGTTCTAAGGGTTGTTCTTTCTATTCCAATTGGCATTAATCGATATTCTAAGGGTATTGATCATATCTGATTTGCTTTTCCAATTTGATTTAGAATTGATTAATTTTATTAGTTGTTTTCATTTGTCAACGAAAGTGAGAAAAAGTTAATTAAATATATTTATGGCAATAGGAGCTCTTGCCTTGTTCTTGTTTAGGCTATGTAGTTTTTGCATTGAATTCAAATCTACTCGTAAAAGAATATTTTTGAAAATTATAATAATATTATAATTAGAAATAATATTAAATTACTTTTTTGATATTTGACAATTTTTGTTTTAGGGTTAGATCAAATTGATTTCTTTTTATTTTTTCCGGAAAAGAATAACATTTACTTAAAAAGTAATAGTTTATTATATTCTATTATATTTTAATTAAATGTTATTTTAGGTAAAAATTGTGAAACTAAACTTCTTAATTTATTTTGAAATGAATAACATTTAAATAAAAACGAAATTAGTAATTAAATTAAGAGAATAAATAATAATCGGCCAAGAAAGCTCTAAAAAACAAGTTATAAAATGCTACAAATTTTGATTCAATATTCCAATTTTTTAAAAATTCAAGGGAATAATTTAAATAGCTATGTTTGAATCGTATGATTAATTATTATTATGATTAATTAATTTAAATGTCGATAAGCTTTTGAAAGTTAGTCTTTAATCCAAGAAGATGTACCAATAAAACAATGCAAAAATGCATTAATTACTTAAAATAATTTATTAAAGATGATTATGAGCATTAACTAACTAAGCAAGTTTCTCCAAAATTTTCTTTACTCTAAAATAAATAACCAATTAGTGTTTAATTACGTAACAAAAACAAAAGTTAAAAAGTAAAAGTTTCAGGGATATTTTAGTTAATTAAATTTTATTTGCAACAAGTAATAAAAGATTTCTTTTGTTATTTAATTGATTACAAGTAATTGAAAAGACAGCTAAAGCGCGACTCAGTGTCAAAAAACAAAAAGAAAACAAAACCGAAAAACCAAAAAAAATATATTTTGAAAATAAAAATTTGTAACGTACCATAATTGCCCCACATAAACGCCACCATCAACCAACCGTCCATCGCAACCACCACCAACACCACCGCCACCAACACCACCAACAACAAAAACAACAACTACAAATCGCCAGCATAATTGAAGCTCGAAAAGTAAAACGCATTCACATATGAAATGAGAGGGTCCACAGAGAGCGATGGCATTACCAATATCATCAGTACGAAAGCTAATCGAGGTAAGGTGCATATTATTAAGCCAAAGGATTTATGACACTTGAAAGCGTCCAGCAACAACAACAACAACATCTACATGGAAAGTGAATTGAATGCATGAATGGAGGAGAGAAAAAAGTGAGGCGCAGCTAAAACACAGAAATATTGAGAGTTGAAAGAGAAGGAGGAGGAGGAGGAGGTGAGAGGAGGAGGGTGGAGGAGATATGTGTAGTGCGCACGTTGGACCTGTGCCCGACCAACTACAGTACTAAAACCACGTCCGCCAATCTCCCGAAACCAGCAAAGTCCAAAGTCATGGGAACTCTTTTTTTCTTTAGTTTCTGTTGTTGTTGTTGTTGTTGTTGCTCGTACGTTTCCATTTAATTTGCATGGATCGTGCGGACGTCGTACGTAAGACTGACGACTTGGTATTACCTACCCCTCCCCCATATCCCTCCCCCACACCTACCCATCTCTGCGGCTACTTTGTGAGTTGTTGGTTGCTGCCACAGCACAAAAAAAAAGAAGAAACAAAAACAAAAAAGAAGAAGGACGCGAGTCATCATCATAATCAACTTGCAATGGCGGCGGCTACGGCGGCATCGAGTGCTGCTGCCGCTGCTGCTGTTGTAGTATCTGCTGCTGCTGCTGCCTCTCTGAAAGCCTATCATTATGATTATGACGAATATTACTTTGTATATAACTTTTTACGTTCAGCCTCAACTCGATCGATGTAGCACCAAAGCAACGCACATGAGCAACATGTTGCTGTTGCTGTTGCTGTTGCTGTTTTGGCTTTTTGCATGTTGCCTGTAAATTGGTTTTAAATTCACAGAGACAGATAGAGAGAAAGAACGAGAGAGAGAGAGAGAGAGTCGAGGAGTAGTCTTAGGCCAAGATCTGGCCTTAACACAGAAGCGACCTCTCCCTCTGCTACAATGGAGGGCGTGTTGGCAGCCAGCACAAGAGCCAACAACAACAACAGATGCATATCTGAAATTAGTTTTGGCAACCCTTTGTTTTATATATTTATATATATATACCTATATATATTTTGGATAGTGAGACAGAGACTATACATAACTCTTCTTCACCCCCCCTCCTTTGCCCTTGTCTCTGGCCACTGATCTTTTCATCATCAAATTGTTACTACTAACAAACGCTAGATGTCGCTGCTATATGTCTGTTTTGTCTGTCTCTCTGTCTGTCTGTCTGTTTTGTTTGCGTTGAATGAATCATTTTATAGCCAGTGTCTGCTGCTTGAATGAAGTTGTTAACAACAAAAAAAAGAAAAAAAGAGTTATTAACTGATTTTT
Source organism: Drosophila sturtevanti (assembly GCA_018150375.1). NCBI lineage: Eukaryota > Metazoa > Arthropoda > Insecta > Diptera > Drosophilidae > Drosophila > Drosophila sturtevanti. The sequence continues at coordinate 27,254 of JAECWJ010000341.1, read as the reverse complement.
TTTTTATTTTTTCGCCACTGTCTGTGGGCATTTTTGAGACAAGTGACTGTCAGACACAGATTTATGACAATTTCATGCTCTAAACTACGTCAGCAGCGCACTTGGGCAATTTGGAACGCCAAAGTTATTTTTAGGTCACATTTTGAAGATTCTCTATCTAGATCAACTTTATTTACAAAGAAAAATAGATATTATTTTGGGTTACATTTCGTCAGACTGGGTTATCATTACTCACGAGTTAAATTAATTAAGAAAAAATATTAATTTCAATTACCTTTTCCTTACGTAATATATGTATGTACATCTGTCGAATAATGTTGATGCTTTAATGAAATTATTTGAGCGTTTAATGGGATGAATATTTCCTTCTTCTTTTCAAAGAAGATTATACAAGCCGTATATATTTTATAAATATCATATGATGCGATTGTATTTATGTAAAAATATACCAATATTACCAATAACTAGAAAGATGGACTAACTTCGGCCGTGCCGAAGTTCGTATACCCTTGCAGATTTTCTCTATATAATTCACCAGAAGCATTATTGTAAATTAAACATACCAAATTTACAAATTCAATATTTTGAGCTTGAGGAAAAAAAATTTTTCATACAAAAATTTTTTTTTTGTACCGGATTGTTCCTATAGCAGCTATATGATATAGCCAACCGATTCTGATCAGACTTGGTTGAAGTATCAAAAAAGCATATTAAACTCATAAATATCAAATTTCGTGGCATTCGGTTGAAAAACAACAGAGTTATTGAGGATAAGCCTTATTCATGACCGATCGGTCCTATGGGAGCTATATGATATAGTCGTCCGATTCAGATCAAACTTGGTTGAAGTATCAAGAAGCATATTAAACTCATAAATATCAAATTTCGTGGCATTCGGTTGAAAACCAGCAGAGTTATTGAGGATAAGCCTTATTCATGACCGATCGTTCCTATGGGAGCTATATGATATAGTCGTCCGATTCTGATCAAACTTGGTTGAAGTATTAAGAAGCATATTAAACTCATAAATATCAAATTTCGTGGCATTCGGTTGAAAAACAACAGTTATTGAGGATAATCCTTATTTATGACCGATCGTTCCTATGGGAGCTATATGATATAGTCGTCCGATTCTGATCAAACTTGGTTGAAGTATCAAGAAGCATATTAAACTCATAAATATCAAATTTCGTGGCATTCGGTTGAAAAACAGCAGAGTTATTGAGGATAAAGCTTATTCCCTGACCGATCGTTCCTATGGGAGCTATATGATATAGTCGTCCGATCGGGATGATTCCGAGATATACAATGCCTGCAGCAAAAAGGAGCCTATGCTGAAAATCTCAGCTCTGTAGCTCTTATGGTCTCGGAGGAGAAGCTGTTGATCCAGACAGACGGACAGACGGACAGACGGACAGACGGACATGGTCATATCGACTCGGCTATTCATGCTGATCAAGAATATATATACTTTATATAGTCGGAGATGCTTCCTTCTGTGCGTTGCAAACTTCTGACCAAAATTAATATACCCTCTGCAAGGGTATAAAAAGTTGAAAATATCAAGAACCTTCTTAGTTTCTTATGTCCTTGGTTTGGGGATCAATTTTTAATGAAAACTTGTATCCTTATCAACAGAAGCTTCATTTTCCTTTATAGAAAGACTTTCTAAATATGTTTAATATATATATATATTTCTTTCGGGGCAACCAAAGGAATATCCGGAAGTGGGACAATGGGACCATATATAGAGCTACATAGATTAGAAATCCTTCATTTCCTTGTCTGAGACTTCTTGTATCCTTAATATATCCCCCTATTTATACTTCTCTATATCAAAAAGTCCTCTTGATCTATCTACATTTTGTAATATATCAAATAAAAACCATCTATAACTATATAAAAAGATAAGTCCATTGTATAGAATAAAATTTTTAGGGTTTATTAATTCCGAATACCGTGCCCTATATATTCTATATATACCTACATATATATATCTATAGTTAGTTGTCTTTATTTTGCTGTTGTGCTTGTTGTGGAAGGGTTTTGAAGGTATAAAAAAAACTTCCGGAATCCCTTCTTAATTTCCCTTTTCTCTCTTCCCTTGCACCCCCTCCCGCCACCATTTGATACAAAGTAAGTTTTCAAGCAAGTGCCATGGCTTAACGGTTGACTACTACTACCCTAAAAGTAGAGGTCGTTCCTGGTGTTATAGTTGTTGTTCTTGGTATTGCTCTTGTTGTTGTTGTTGTTATTATTGTCTGTGTCTGAACTGAAAATGTGTTGAAAAGTAATAAAAATGTTGGCACAATTTTTATCACCGCAAGAGAGCTGGCGTTAAAAATTTGTTCAACGGTTGGTCAAGTGAAGTCTTTCGAGCCGCATCATAAATGTCGACGTCATGTGGTTTTATTTAAGTTTTTCTCTTTTTTTTTTTTTTTGCATCGTATATGGATGGGGGGGGAATGGAAACAAGAGGGGGAATGTTTTACGTCTGGATCGGCGCCTCCTGTTAAATGCTAAATGCTTGAAGGTCAGTCAGTCAGTCAGTGAGTCGAAAAAAAAAAAAGAAAAGGGAAAATAAAAAAGGGGAAAAAGGATTTTTGCCGCCTTGAATGAATTTGATTTTTGTTCGTTTCTTGAATTATGAATTCAAAATTAATACCAAGAACTGTCTAAGCAATCGCTACCGAAGAGCCCAAAAACTTAAACTTGGTTCTGTGTGTGGTTGTGTGTGTGGTTGTTGTGTGTGTGTGTGGCCATTAATCTTACGCTTTTGGTAGTCAGGTAGGTCCTGCTTCTGCCACTTTTATTTCTACTCCTGTTGCTGCTGCTGGCTGCTGGCTGTTGTTCCTTTTTCGGAAACTCAATTTGCCAGCTAACTGTAAATGAAGGCTTCTTCTTCTCTAACGCCTCAAGAAACTTTAGTTAATTGTGTTCCCAGGAAATGAATGAACCACTTGGCGAGACAGAGATAGACATTGGCCAAAAAGCTAATTTGCCTACGCGCGGTTGTTTTTAGCAAAGTCAATTAAATTGTTTTCGAACATAGGTACGTACAGTGGTTAAACATAGCAAGAAATGTGGCAACAGAAATACAAATTTATTAAACAATTAATTTTTATTAATCTTTCACCACATCCTCCTGTGTGTATTAGAGATTCATTTTGAACTCTATGATAGATGTAGACTAACTAAAGCAATTTAAATATTTACATATTCCTTTTATTGATTTTTGAAATTTCATAAAGTATATGGAAATATTTTAATAGTGCATTGAGAAGTTTATAAATTAAGTTTCACTTGAGAGCTAATCCATATATATAAAATTCGTACATTCAAACTGTCTGGATAATCGAAAGTTACATTTTTGTGATAATACTTCAGTTGTTGCTTTTAATATGTATTAAGTTTAAATAAAATAGAAATAAATTCCTCAAATATAAATAAACTTATTCAATATAAATAAATTTTTTCAATAAACTATAGATGAATTCATTATTAAATCTTATGGGCCAAAGTCAGTCAATCGTTAGAATTTAATTTTATTTCCTTAACCACTGTGCAGCAATTTAGTTTGAACATTTTTATTGGGGTCCATTTGATAATTTTCGTAAATTTTTAAAGAACAAGAACAGCTCACATATCCGGAGCTGACTGAAACCGAAACTAACACAAATTGAACTAAACTTTCTTTAATAGGGGCACACACATACACATCCAACTGCAATTTTCCATACTTATGTATGTATGACAAGAAACCAAACGAAACAGAAAGCCTTCTCAAGGCAATTTGAATCCTGTCTCCCGCTCTTTCTCTCTCTATCTGTATATCGCCTTGGCAGACCCTTAAAGTTTTAAATTATGATTAAGTATGATCATCTCTGAGGTCGGTACACAATATAGAAACTGTTGAATAATAATAAAAAGCGGAAATGCTAATGATAGGGTTTGGTGGCCCAACAGAAGAAACATATCCTGGACCATCGAAACTTATGTTCCTTTTGAACAAATTTATAGTTCTTGTGTCTCTGAAATTATTATTTATGCATATAATTTACAGACCAAAAACAAGACAAAACACATCTGCTTCATTTCTCTGTGGTTTTATTTTCCAAAGAAAAGACTGTGAGATGTGTTCCTTTTGGACGTAGGCAAATTTTAGCAAGCAAAATGAAATATCACGTCTCAACTTTATTATTGCTAATTGGCTTGGGGTGCAAATTAAATTGAGGTACCATCGGGTCGTATGAGTTACGAGTTTTGTGATTCCTCAGAAAATCCTGACAGAGACCTCTCCTCTACTCCCAACACTATATTCTCTGTACTCTGACTGTCCATGATCTAAAGCGGCGCCATTATTCCATTGCTTTAAATCGGTAACGTAGCAGTCATTTTTATGGTAAATATTTTCGATTCTTTGACCAAAAGTATTCAAACAAAAACGAGAGAAATGAAGTAAGCAAGTCGTCCCTGCCGACTTGGAGTATACCCTGTACCAAAGAAGGATATTTCATTTAAACAGACTCCTTCGCAATCCTCATTAATTGAATAAATTTTTTCATAAAATTCTCTTAACAAGCCAAAACAACAAATTCATGCTTTCTCGCTCACTCCTAACAGTGAACGAAACTAATGCGTCATTCGGTACAAAGCAACATGCATGCGCATGCTATCTCGCTCACACATTTCAGTTGCTGCTGCTCAAAGCATTTCAGTACAAAACATATATACGTATTATCTCCGATATTTATTGACCGATTTCGGTCAAATTCGGTCAGATGGTACATATTGGCTATATAATTGAGTCTGCCAAAAAGAAATGCTGTAGCTTTAATAGAACTCTAGTTATAGTTTTTTCTAATTTGCGTGGGCGGAAGTGGGCGTGGCAAAAATTTGAAGCAAACTTGATCTGCGTATGGACTAGACGGATGTTGACACCAAGTTTGGTTGCTCTAGCTCTTATAGTCTCTGAGATCTCGATGTTCATACGGACGGACAGACGGACAGACGGACAGACGGACATGGTCATATCGACTCGGCTGTTGATGCTGATCAAGAATATATGGGGTCGGAAAATTTTCCTTCTGGCTGTTACATACATTTTAGTGACTTTAATATACCTTGTACCCTATGGGTACAGGGTATAAAAAGGTGGAAATTTAACTTTTCGAATGTGTGTGGCTTACAAGAAAAAGTGAATAAAGGACAAAAATGCAGATGCATTTCTTGGAAATTCAAGTAAAGCATTTGTCAAAATGTCCTTATTTAATATTTAAAGAAAAACAGACTTTCTACAGAATCTGGTCACACTTTAAACTTTGACCTCTCCTTACTAAGTGAACCCTAACTGTATGGAATTGGCATTAAAGCAGATGTTATCAAAAATAATCAAATAAATCAATATACAAAAAAAATTTTAAAGCAAGGTTTCTTTAATTTAGTTTGGATTTTTGATTATCCAATAGAATTTAACAAGAATTACCTTATACACTAATACAAAGCAAATTAATAATTTTAGCGTAATAATTAAACATTTATATACTTCGCCTTATCAGTGACTTATATTTTGTTAGCCTTGACATATTTCGATAAACGTAAAAGAACACACAGTTGGTTGGAACTATTGTTAAAGGCAATTAAATTTATTTAATAATGTTAAAAGTGAAATCTTATCTAAATCAAAATCATACCACCTACTTTCTGGGTTCAAATTTCAACAATTGTTTAATAAAGTACAATAAGAACAATATTCAGAATTCGTCTCAAAAGGCAGTTCACTTACTTAGATGGGTAACATTTGATCTTCATTTAGAATTTCATTTTCATTGGTAACCCATCTTTTGACCCATCTTTCTTTGGTAAAATATCTAGAAAACACTTAGTATCTAATATGATTCGAATATTTCTACTCCAGTATACATGCAAAATTATTAACTCAAATTATTTGTTTTCATATATTTTATATTTTCGCTCTGTTTTTAGCGCCAAAAATAATTTTTCCCACACGACCTAAGCAAATTCCCATGGTCTAAGCATGCATAATTTTAATTTATTTGTAGCAACCAATAAAACTAAAAAGCAGAAAATGAACCAAAGCATAGGGAGAAACACACAAAATAAACCAAAAACAGCAACAACAACAACAACAACCGAGACTGAGAGTTGAGGAATATTTATGGAAATACCTTCGGGGCGGAGCTCCCGAATTGCGAAAACGTTGATCAAATTTTGCCAGATAAGCGACGAAGAGTCGAGGTTGATGGTGATGGGTTATGGTCAGCTTTTGGTCAAACCATCTCTTAGATGATTGCCTAAAGCAGACAGCGTGAGCGGCAAACATATTCTATTAACAAATGTTTATTTTCTGCAATTTAGTTGTTCTATACTTATCGTTAAAATTTCTTAGTTTTAATCATTGGGAAATACTTCAGTCATTGAAATATTTCTAAATGATTTAAGAGTAGAATGGTCACACTTGCACGCAGTGTTGATCAATAAATCGAATGATTCGATTACTAGAAATTATTCAAAAATTCGAACTTCGAAGTTTAAATAACTTCTCCCACTCTCATTAGGTGGTGCCCATCTAATCCTACAATTGGCTATTTCTTCAGTGTTGGTTAACAGAACCATATTATATAAGCAATGTTTAGGTCAAGTTATTCACTTAATAATAATTAGTTCAAATTTTTGTTTTCTTTCTGAGCTTTCTGAGATTCGTGACAAAGTTGTTTGCCATAGTCACATCTCTAAAGTTATAGCAAGCTCATATGCATGCCGACGCCAATTCCCTCTCCCTCTCCTTCTCTCTCTCGCTCTTCTTCCCTCTTTGTCTCGCTGTCTCGCTCTGGTTTTCTTTCGGACTGTCTGATTTGGCGGAGTCATCATCAGTGGTTTAAGGCAGGAGTCGAAGTTGGATACGAAGGCGGCTGCCTTACAACGTCATCAGTTTTTGAAGGCGTTGCCCAAAGAGCAACCGCGCAGAAGACTGTGGGAACTCATATTGCATGCTGCACACATACAACTTACCCAGAGTCATCTCCCGCCGCTGCCCGCCTTTCCATATCGCTCCCCCTTCCTCACACCCCCCCTACCATTCTCTACCGTCCCTCTCAAACGATATCGTGCTTTTGAAATCTGCATTTTTGACTGCACAGAGAACGATGTCTGTAAGTTGCAACTCGTTTGCATTTCGTTTTTTTTTCCTTTTTTTTTTTGCCTGCTTAAACCTTCTGCACAGATTGGCTGAGGCATAATCTTTGCAACTTGAACTTGCTGAGGCTGAGGCTGAGGCTGAGGCCTCAGCTTCAGTCTCAGACTCAATGCACTTGATGAACGGCAGCCTGAATTTGACGGTAGTCGTGCTTTGGTTATAAAAATTGAAGCCGCCATTAAATTCTGACAGTTGTCAGGCTTCACTTAAGCATTTGAGCATGATACTTAAAATGGGCAGAGAAAATGGTATCGGGATGAATGGGGGATGGAGGGGAAACCATATTTTGCTTAATGGCTGATCTTTCCCTCTCTCTCTCTCTCTTTGTCCTAGTAAAATGGTTGATGATCACTTTGGCTTAGGAAACAAATTTTCTCGTCAGCAATTTGTAATTTGAAACTGTCGTAAGTTAGCTAACTAAAGACAACAATAAAACAACAAGGGAAAAACTGAATAAAAATAAGGAAGAGATTATAACTTATTTAAATTTAATTTGCCCTAATGAAACCGAACATGCTAAACCAGTTAGTACATTGCATCAAAACTTGTCCATTAAAATCGTTATTAATTTCAATATGAAATAATCAGCTATCATCTTGTTATCGATCAATTTTCAATTATTATTCATTTTAATATAAAATAATCAGATATTAACTGGTTATCAGATCAGTTTATGATCAATTTTCAATGAAAGTTAAATTGACTTTCTTTTAGTACACTGAATTTGGAAAAGGTTTTCATTTATTTAAACGAAATATAGTACAGTGATCAATTGGAAAGTCTCTATTTATTATTCATTTTTTTTATCTATAGATGTACGTTATATTAAAAATCTATAAAATATTTGAATTATACAAAAATGAATTCCTCAAAGAAAAATCAAGGAAATAATTCCTTAATATATTTTAATAAATTAACCATACCAAAATAATTTTTCTTATATGAAAAACACATTTTAAAAAATGATTTGTCTAAGGCCTACTAATCAAATTAAAATATATATAAAGAATAACTAAAACTTCTGATTAACTCTCCATCCTCATGATTTACTTAATATATTGAAATATATATGTTAAATATATAATAAAATTGAAATTTAAATGATAAACAATGCGACAACGAAATATCGAATGTAATGACTATCTATACATATATACACTACAAATGTTATCTACATGAATATGTATCCAATATATATATAAATATGAATATAAATTTCATGAATATTCCATCCCATTTCATTCTAGCCAAGTTTACCAGAAAGTCGAAAAAGATTTTCCTTTCTGCATTTTCTGAATGTTTGAGATATTTATATGATATAGATAAATATGAAATTTAAATATATATAATTCAATGATTAATCCAGTTATAGCCGAAAACATGAAACGTATTTCTCGGTGCAAAAATCCAATGTTGACTTTGATCAAGTAATCCTAGAAAAACTTTAGAAATTTTACCTTTAATCAGGTGTATATCTTCCCTAAGAAAAGTATGTACTCAAATATTTATTATTCCCAGTTAAATCATTTGAATTTCATACCTATTCAAATAATAAAACTTGTAAGCTTTTCTTCCACAATGAAGTGGAACGATCCACCTTTTTGAACCAATTAAGACCACAACTCCACCTACTTATTGTAAGAATTCCAACACAAAATGCTAATTATCATGTCAAAAAAAAAAAAAAAATATTATTCATAATTTTATATTATTCTTCATTCCCATTCAATAGAAAATCATTAATAACTAGGCAGTAGGTAAAAAAAAAAGATGAAGAAGAAGAAGAAGAAGGTGTTATAATCATGCGTCAAAGGTGTTGGTAGCATACCTTAATTTAACACTCTTCACTCTATGCGGAGAGGTGTCAAAAGTACTCACCGACTGTACCTGTCCCTATATACCCCCAGCCCCTGCGCGCCTGCCTGCCCCACCTGCTTTTCATGTAACAAATTGCCAAGCAGCACGTGGATAATTGATGAGCGGCATCTGGAGACTGCACCCAACATTTTACATAGACAAAAAGAATAGACAGAAGATAGAAGACAGCAGACATCAGGCCCAGAAGACCCCAATCCCCATACCCAATCCCCATCCCCAATCTTAGTCTCGCCCAGTTTCTCTTGGCCTCCATTTGCCATAATTTCAATTGCCAACTAATTTGAATATAATTTCCCTGCCTGCAAATGCCAAATGGCTTAATCCTTATATATTCTTTTTTTTTTTCTTCTGTGAGTTGAAAAAAAAAACTTTTATGCAAATCATTTTTTAATAACCCAACGAGAATATGATGAACCGAAGCCGAGGATGAACTGAACGACAAGAATATATCTTTTGTTCAACGTTGATTGCTTTAGCTTTACCTATTGTCTGATCGGACGCCGTCTTTTTTTATGGCTTTCGATTATTATTAAAAATGATAAATGAAGATGAGTTCGTTTCTTTTTTCATTTTTTCATTTTTTTTTTTGGAGTTGAAACAGAAGTGCAGTAGCAATTTGAACTCATCAAGCGAAGATCTGGAGTGTTATGAGTGATAGGTTTAAAGCTACCGTTGAAAGGAAATAATCTGACAATGCAGATAAGATATAGAACATGTGATGTACATATGTGTGAGATCTTTATGAATTGCGAAGTTAGTTTCTCCTTATAAAAAGTAAGGAATAAGAGAAAGTATCAGATTTTTAATCACAAAAGAACTTAACCTCTTGTTAGTCTGTTCAGTTATTGTTATTTCTAATAATTTTTAGTTTTTGAAGAATTGTCTTGTCTTCAGATTTTGTAGGAAACAAAGAGTATAGAAATAGAATGAATATTTAAAAGTATTAAGTTAAATTATCCTAATACAAATATCTATAGAAACAGAAGAAAAATAAAATTAATTTTTCAATCACAGTGAGGTAATACATAAAAAAAGGATTACTTTTGATATGGCTAATGAATGAATATAATTAAATAAATTTTCACAAATTATCCTTGTCGCTGAAATATAAAAAGGATCTGATATGTATATGATGAGTTGTTTAATTGCTTGAAAAAAATTCAATAAGTATATTTTTCTACTCTTATAAAAGTCTATAATCACAAAGATAAAGTAGATTAAACCCATCTCAAAATACTAATTTTTTGAAGTCCTAAAAACTGTAATTAAAAATATCATTAAACTCTCTAAAAACTAAAATTTAAAATCTTATTAATCGCCGAAAAGAACTATTATGCCAAATACTTGATTTGTGCTTTTATGATCCAATTATATATTTTAATATATAATCTAAATTAAATAAATTAACATCAATATGAGATTCTATTCTATATTAGCTAACTATATTCTATGTAAAATCTTTCCCATTCCAAATTTAATTTCATTCACAAATTCTGATCCCCACAAATCATTTTGATGAATAAAATATTGAAGGCACAGCTTAGCATGATTATCATTATCATGATTCGTGACATCAGTAGCGCCTCCAAATTATATATATGTACATATATATATAAGTGGATAAACATATACATATATATATATATATCTATATAAGTTGATTTCTTTGTTGTATCATTAAGCCACTGTTTCTGCTCGATTTTTTGTTTTATGATGAAAATTATCTTGTTGTTGTCTGCACGCAATAATTTTCAACATGAATGAATAAGTGAATATGAATATGAATATGAATACGAATAATAAATATTCTGAGAGCTACGAATAAAATTTACATAGCCCTAAGAGCTAAGGGAAATGATATCATTTTTGATACACAAATATTAACGGATGTGAAACTAATTATAATTTATAAAAACTTTGCAAATGTAATCCAAATACATATATGCCAATATGATTAAAAAAAACGAGGTTAAATAACTAAATACACTGAAAAAAAATAGGAATATATGTGGTACAATGTTGGAGAACTGAACAACAATTCTTTTAAGATTTAGTCTGATAACTTTTCCGCCTCCCCTCGCTGTTAAATTACGCTGGCTGCAGCTGCCAAAATAATCGTAAAAAATAAAAAAAACAAGATCAAAACTTACCGCCAGCATTTTGCATGTCGTCATCATTGGCAGCAACTGTTGCTGTTGTTGGCGCCAGCAATATTGTTGTTGCTGTGGATGCTGTTGCTGCTCCTGCTGCTGCTGTTGTTGCTGTCGATGTTGTTGTGATTGGCGTGGCCAATGATGCAGTTGCCTCAGGCAAATCATCATTTTGTTGTAATGCAACTAATGAGGCGGCAAAATTGACGTGTTGCTGCGGTGTGAAATTGAAGAGTGAAGATGTTGCTGCCGATGCTGCTGCTGCCGCTGCTGCTGCAGCTGATTGAGTTGTTGGCTCGCTTTTAATTGTTTGTTGCTGTTGTTGTTGCTGTTGCCAGTACTCGGCAGCAATCAGATGCTGCAGACTTTGGGTAGGCAAATGTTGGCCAAAAAGGTTGCTCAAATGTTGCAATGGAGTACTAGATGCAACGTGTTGCTGGAGCAAATGTTGCTGTAGCAATAACTGCTGCTGCTGTTGCTGTTCATGATGATTATGATGCTGCTGCGGATGATGATTATGATGATGATGAGGCTGCTGCTGCTGCTGTTGCTGTTGCTGCTGCTGCGTGTGTTGGCCAAAATGCGAATGGTGAGGATGATGATGATGATGATAGAGCAATGCATTTGTTGCATTACTCTCATTGGCCTCGCCATTAATTTTATATTTGCTTGTTGTTGTTGGCGTTGACATTGTGTTGCTAATGGACTTGCTCTTGTTCTTGCTGCTGCTGCTGCTGCTGCTGCTATATCGATGATTGCTGCTGCTGACGCTATGACTTCTTTGATTTGTGTTGCAAAGTAAATTGGATTTGTATTCAAGTAACATGCTAGCAACTTTTCGCTGATATTGATGTTGCTGATAATAATTTGCTAGCAACAATGGCATAATAAATATTATTTCTAGCTAACCGTGCCAACATTAGCGGCAACAGCAGCAACATAAGCATAGCCAAAGTGTCTCCGATAAGCCAAAAATTAAGCACCGTCAGATGGTTCCAATATAAAACTTGGTCAAGTAGCTGCGATTGCGATTGGGACCCACTACAATTATGGTGAAGAAAGATTAATTAGTTAACAATATCAGAACCTTATATACGTATATATATATATATATATATATACAAATCGTTTGACAATCTATGAAAAAGTGGCCCCGATGATTTTATAAAAAGCTAACAATAATTCTGACGTATTTCGGATTATTTATTGACAATTATTTCTACACCTCAAAATTTTACAATTTAGAGATAAAATTATTCGCTAAATTAAAAGTCATATTTGCAAATTTTATTGGTTATTTGGGAAACTTTTTAATTAACTTTTATGCTACGAAGTAGAATCCAACTTTATGGCAGTAAATATTTGATATCAAACCAATGAATAAGATCAGTGTTAAATACTACGTTAATGATCTTTGATTCTAAGTTTTATATAAATATATCAAGTCTTATATAAAATACATTTTGTACAAAAATAAATTTCTCTTTCTAAAGTTTCCAAAGACCATAGTCTATGTATGTGTATTTTAATTCAATATAATTTATGACATACTGATATTGAACTAAGTAATTGATTAATTATATTGAGTTCCAAGAAAGTTATTTTCTACCCATATATGTACATATTTATATATATACATATAAATAAATACCAAATCTCGTATAGAACACAAAGAGCAATGAATTGACTTTAAAAGTATTTGAAAATGTTTAATATTTCAAAGTAATTACCTAAGTAAGTCCACAGTACTTAATATTTATATTAAGGAAACTTTAGTGAAATGAAATTCCCGAGGTTTAAAATTCATTCATTGATTTCAGTCAACTTCAACATTTTGTTAACAAGAAACTTGAAGATTAATTTAATTAAATTATGTAAAAATTAATTAATAATTATTTCCTATTTTTAACCACATTTTCAAAGTTTTCACCTAGTTGATCTTTTTGAGTTGACTTTATTATATTTTTTTAGTTTATTTCTTTTTCTCAGTTTAGAAAATTTAAGCATTTTAATTTGAACTTTTTTTTCCTTATTTATTTATTTTTTTGAATAAAAATTCAAGCCTAGATTTTTTAAATCGCATTTTCAGCTTAGGTTTATATTTTAAATGCAAACTCATCATCTGGCACGCAAAGTTTGATGGACATGTGAACTTGTTTTTGCCCTACCCTCACCCCTACCACCCCTACCACCTCCTCCCTCCCTCCATTTTAACAACCATGATCTGTGATGCTCTAACACTATTTTTTGTCATTTTAATTAGTTCAATTTCATATTTTCACCTGACGACAAACAGAAGCCACAGTCAACAATGGTAATAACATGACCATGACTTGACTTGGAAATTAAAATTGAAAAATGCCAAATCATTGTTACTTTTGTTTAGCTTATCGGAAGAGGCAAGTTAAGGAAGAAGAAAAACTAGAAAAGAAAGAAAAAAACTCAGTCAAAACGGTAGTCAGAGAGAGGCAGCATTGAGGCAATTGAACTGAATATACATAATCGGTCGAGCAGTAGTCAAAGAGTCAGAGATAAAGTCAAAGCAGAAGAATTTGAAAGGCAAAAGACAAAATATTGTTTATACACTGAGAGAAATAGGTATGGGCGCTCTAAGAAATGTATTATTTCCATCAGGTACACTGCAAGAAAGGGAACCATAACTCTTCCTTTCTATTATACACTCTATTAAGAGTATTTTTTAAGCGTGAACAATTTCAAAAATCTAATTGAAATCTGAATTAATACTCAAGGTCTGCACGTAGTGATTAAATTGAAAACAAAATATATAAAATACCAAACAATAAAGTACTAAAGATAGTACATAATTGTCTTAAAGATATTAATTACAATTACTTAAGAGTAGTCTATCAGCTTAATAATTCTTTCAGTGTATTTTTAATTAACCATATTTCGAGTATTTTAAAGATGTTTGCTCCCATTTCAACTCTTTCTCAATTCATATATAATATTATAAGTTTTCCAGTAAACAAATAAAGTGGAAAAGTTTCGTTATGCTGAAACCAGAGTCGGTCGGTTAACCCTCAATTTTTTGTCTGTAAGGTTTTGCCCAACAATTTCTTCAAGTGTATCAATTGATTTTACAAGCTAACATAAGGCTGATTGTAGCATTTAACTCCCCTGCATACAACCAAAAAAAAAAAAAAAAAAAAAACAAAACTTGTCTTCAACTTGTACAACGCTTCGCACTTTTTTTCAAATAATAATTACAAGTCATCTACCTGATGTTTTTGACCATTTAAGCTACAACAGCAACAACAACAACAACAACAACTGACAATAACAACGAGGAGAGGAGAGGCAGCAAAGTTAGTCGGTTGGACAGTAGCCCTCAGACACACGATGGGCAATCATATAAAAATAAATAATCATAATAATAATAATAATAATAATCGTAGACCAAAAAACACAAATTTCCATTCTTCTAGACTAATACCATTTAAATTGTGCGTAGCCAAAGAGCCCAAAGTCATGTTCTATTATTAAACAGAGGAAGAGGAAGATGATGAGATTGAAAAAAATTGATACAGGTATATATATATATACATATATATGTATATGTATATACATGTGTATAGATCGATATCAAATGAAAAGTGCAACGGAAATGTCAAAAAATATGACAAGGCCAAATTTCAGTTATATGCTAACAAATTGAAATTCTCTGCTTAAGCTTATTAAAAAGTCGGTTTGAAATTATTGGGAGCAAACTGTTTCAAATAGTTGAATGAACAGTTTAAGTAGATGAATGTATATATATATATATATGTATAATGGGTGGTGAAATCTAAATCACACTATATATGTGTATATATATATACATTATGTAAAAGAATTCATTACGTCTCTGACATCTCCAAGGCACTTGACGATTTCGGATATTACCTATATTCATTATCATATCACCTAAGTAACATTATCATTGTCATTATCTAAGAAAACTAAACTTATTAGTAAGTAGTATTTCATTTAGTTGAATTATCTAAGCAAACTCGTCTAAAGTACTAATAATCTAATCTAACTAAATGTTTAAAGCGATTGCCATTCAGAAAAACCCTAATTACTTTAATGATAGTAGGTGAAAAATTTAAGTACTTGAGTAATTGGATAGAAAAATGGAAATAATATCCTTGAATAAAGTATTTGCTAAGGTATTATTAATATTACTAACTAATAATTTATTTATTCTTAATATAAAGCTTACACTGGCAGCAGTTATTAATTAAACAATCTAATGCAAGAAACCTGAAACTTAATACCGGCCCTAAGCATACTAAATGAAAAGACAATAATTAAATGAACTAATTTGAAAAGCAATTGACGGTTAAAATGGAATTGAATTAAATAGATATATTTAAATAAATAAAACTGTTGCTGTTTAAATATTTATAATTAAAAATAGTTGGACACTTTAATACTAATTTAGATAAGAGTATGATTAAATTTTATCCTCTTACTATCTTTTTCCAGTAGAACTGTGCACATTTAAATATTTATTCATTATTTAAATAGTTATATATATGTAAATAATATATAAACTAAATCACTTAAATGAAAAACAAAAAAAAATACATTTTTAATTTAAGTAAATGCAATTGCCTTTTTTAACTTAAAATCCTCTTTGATTGATAAACAATTGTAATTGTGTAATTACAATAGTAATGATAATTAAAACACTGAAACTTGTACTTCCCCATTTCTGTTTTCTCTTCTTTTTTTTTTCTTGAGTGACCATTCTTATGCTAGTATAAGATAAGTACAAGTACATCCATATTTACCTACACCATTGACTAGCCACGTGATAATCATTAATTACGCCAGCGTCTGTTTCTTGGGAAAAGAGAAATAAAATTAAAAAAATAAAATGAAACGTCTGTCCATAAATTTCATAAAAAAAGCCAATAACAATTAGAAAATTGTCACATACACACAATGGAGTGCCATTCATTTAGTCAATTACAGTAGAACCTGGCTAGTTAAGAGTGGGGGGGCCAACTACAACCTAACCACCAACCTACTAACTGTGTTATCACAATTTGGCGATATCATTTTCAAAATGGAAATGAGTCAAACAAACAAAAAAGAAAAAGAGTTCAAAATGAAAAAAAAAAAAAAAAATAATAAATAAACAGGCAATCCGTTATGCATATCAATACAAGGCAATCAGTAAATTTTTGGCTAATTATTATTGAGCTGAAATTGCG
Organism: Drosophila sturtevanti; assembly: GCA_018150375.1. NCBI lineage: Eukaryota > Metazoa > Arthropoda > Insecta > Diptera > Drosophilidae > Drosophila > Drosophila sturtevanti. The sequence goes on along the minus strand of JAECWJ010000341.1, from coordinate 10,788 downwards.
TTAATTTGTCTTAGTTTGTAAGTCAAAATTGTTTCATTTGCAAGTACATGCTTAAATTAGTAAAGGGTGCTAGCCAAAAGGCTAAGCCAACATAAGCCAAATAAGATACATGCATAAGTCCCCATTTGGCACTTAACAAATGAGGCGCCCCCTCAAAAAAAAAAAAAAAGCTTGAAAATTGAAAATAGAAAATAAAATTAAACGTTGCAGTCGCATTTGGGCGACATTTGCTTTGACAGAAATTGATGAGAAACGAAATGTCTGTTTGAATTTGACTTAAAAATAATTAATTTTAATGTTTTTTTTGTACATATTTTCAAATAATATTTATACCATTTACCACTAAATTTCAATTAGCATTTTAAGACCCACAAATGCGGTTAAAAATAAATACAAATTACGAGGCATAATGGTTAGAATCGATTTCTATATACTCTTGTTTCATTTGTTCTATTAACCTTCTTAAGAAATATGATTTTGTTTTAAAGACTTTGTAAGATAATGTCCTAACAACTTTCTTAGGATTGGATCGAAAAGATATATAAATTAATGGAATCTATAGTTGAAGAAAGATTGAAAATCTTCAACTCCAGAATCCACCGATTCCAAATGAATGTAAATCAAAAATAATCTAATTATAAATATGAATGCTGGCAACAGAAATACTTTTTCTTTTATTTGCTATTTTATGTAATATAATATATTATATAGTCATATACCCATTATGATATTTACATACATATGTATGAGATGAAAGTTTTTGACAATTTTGATTTTCCAATTTTAAAAGTTATATTTCAAGCGAATATAACAAAATTTTTATTTTATATTTATTTATAGAGTTCTAATAGGATCTTTATAAATAATAGTAATTTTCTTATATTCCCATTGAATTTCATATTTAAAACTGAAATTGGGTTCTAAACGAATGGAAATTTGTTTCCATAGATGTATATATATTAATTTTTATATTGTCTTCAGATTTTTCCAAAATCAATTCGGAAACATCGGGATTCGAACTGTTGTATTATTAAGTTTTTACAAATAGAGTTTGTGATTGTATATACCCACTGTTAGAGTGTATATAAAGTAGAAGTGAAGAAATAATTCCAATTTATTTTTAATATATCATAGAAATTAAAAATAAATTTCAAATGAAATGTCAGAATGTAAGCCAAGTCTTTGTCTATTTCAACATATAGATAAATTTATTCATATAGTTTTATCTACCTGTTCTATCAAATCTTATCAATATTTACATGAAGTTTGCTGTAAATTCCTAATAAATTTGTTACTTTAGTCAAGTGGGGAAATTTCATCAGCTTTTTTTTCCCAGCCTATTTATTTCTCTCATATGTTAACTACAGTGGTACTTAAACCTATTTTATTCTAAGGTGCAAATCACCACTTCAGAGCTGGCTGAAAAAAAAAACAAAAAAAAAAAAAATTAAAAATTTAATTTAGTATTGCTTTAGTCCTAACCTAACCCAAAAATAGAGAACCAGTTAAAACTGGTAAATAGAAGCACACCGAGCCCCTAAATAGCCGTAATAATCAGTTGAAGAAAAACTTGAACCTTGCACCGATAACTAACCAACGATCAGCCCATACTCAAATAAATCGGTTTTGTTTACCTCATCGTTCGCAATTTCCAGGAATTGACTGATAACCAGATGAAGTGCTCTTCAAGTGCTCCACCAATAAATTCAATTTTTAAATCAGGTGCCAGGTCAAGTGTGAATCGATGAATGCATATGTATGTACATATATGTCAATATTTTGCAAAATTCTATTTAATATGCATTATATAGCTTCCGATTCAAGGTGACTAAGTCATATTGAAACTTAGGGAAATTTAAGAGAAAAACAAATATATAGCTTATCTTTTACTAGAAATCAATAATGCTTATCGGGCGCCAACTTTCTTAACTAAAAGCTTGGGGTTTTTTTTTTCTTTGTGTTATGACAAACCTTAAACATATAAATTATTTAGATAGTGCTATCGATATGTAAATTATATTCAAATTTATAATTTTATTTTTTTTTTTTTTTTTGATAAGGTTTTATGGTAGAATTACCTTTGAAATAAATGTACCTCTAAATGATAACATTGCTATACCTATCTAAATTGGTAGAAATACAAAAAGCAACTCATTTAACCGGTTCGACGACAATTTGGGCAATAAAAACAAAAACCAACTACAGTTGGCCAAGAGAAAAACAAAAGAAGAAAAATGATTGCCCTTTCACCAAGACAATTCAAGGGCGGGCACGTGGGTAGGCACTTTGGCAAAATTAAATGAATTTTTGCGAATTTAATCAAATATGAATATTAATATTTGTGGTACTACAAAAAATGTTTGGATGAGATACAAAAAAAATTGAAACTTTTATTTGGAAAAGTTCTAAAAAAGAAGATTTATTATATTATTATACAGAAGATAAACAATAATTAAAAAATTCTTATAAAAAGCTTGTACAGTCAATTCTTACACTTTTAATAAAGTTTTTGTACCCTTTTTTATTAAGTTCCCATAACTTTAATATAAGTTTCATGATTATAATAAGTTTTTCTTAGTATCATAGAAATTTTAATAAATGTTTTTTATGAGTTTTATTAAAAATTTGATATATGTGTATTTAACTTTAATAGAAAGTGCCCATGATTGTTATTCCTAAAATACAAAGTTCAAGAATGCGATTAAGTATTTATAATCAAACCATTAACTTCTAAATAAATTCCTTCATGATATGATAATAAGTTTTTCTTAGTATCATAGAAATTTTAATAAATGTTTTTTATGAGTTTTATTAAAAATTTGATATATGTTTATTTAACTTTAATAGAAAGTGCCCATGATTGTTATTCCTAAAATACAAAGTTCAAGAATGCGATTAAGTATTTATAATCAAACCATTAACTTCTAAATAAATTCCTTCATGATATGACCAAATTAATTAAGTTGTCTTATATTATGCAAAATGCAAAATGCGATTTAGATTTTTTTACCTCTGTACGGAACTTGAACTTGATTTTTGAATGAATTAAATCTAATTTTCTTCCTAATCTACTTCTAATTCTATTCATAAAATCTTATCATAAAAATAATATACTCCTTTCGTTGAATATATTTGAACTAATTCGATTCCTTTGATATCGATTATTTTCTAATCTCAGGACTAAACTACAATTTTAGAACTACTTTTAATGCCTGCATCAAATTATTGAAATAATTTTTATAAATTAATTTTAAATTGTTAATTATAATTATTAATCGATTGAAATCGATAGTTTCTTTACCTTAGAGCATTTATTTATCAATTTGAAACGTATTACCAATCGTTGAACCTCTTCAAAAAAAAATTGATTAGTCTATTTTGTTTGCTATCTCGCTCACTCAATCACTTAAGGTGTTAGGCACACACACGTCAGCAAATGATATGCAAAGTGTGTGTCTTTCATAGGCATTTTTTTTCATTCTTCTTGGTGACATTATCTCAAAGCAACTCAAAGTCAACTTCAACCATGCCTTACTTCGACTTGTCTCGGGGTTTGTCGTCTTATCAGATTGAATGAGAATGTGTGTGTGTATCTGAATGTGTGTTCGTGTGTGTGTGTGTTTGTGTGTGTAAACAAATTGAACTCATTTCTTTAAACAGCTTCGACGCAATTGTCTACACGAGTCCAAAAGACTCGTACGTACATAAATAAATAAATAAATATGCTTCAATAAGTCCTAACTTGTACATGTCTTCGCTTTAAATCAGTTACCAATATGGTAAATGGACGGGCCAACTACAACACAACTTAGAAGACGTTTGTTGTTCGTTCCCGTTTTTATCTAATTAGGCTAAGCAGACTAGAACAAATATTGATGAGTTGTACAAACTGTAAAAAGAAAAAATAAAAAAAAAAATAATCAATCACTTGATCGTTACAGCAAAATGGTATGGTTATCTATCTCGCTCTCCCTCTCTCGCTCTCCCATTCTTTTCCTCTTTGCCTTTTACAAGATAACGGCATTTGAATAAGACACGCTGTTTTTCTTCTTCTTTCATTTACAAGCCATTCCTTGCAGTTGAGTAAGTATATTGGTAGTGCTTCAAGGCACAAGTGTTATGCTAATAAAACGACAAAATCGTTTATACCTTTTTATCAGTTTGGAAGGGGGCGGGGGGAAACCTACCTCCACAATATATGTATATATTATATTTATGCCATATTTACATTGCACCTTCTCTCCGAGAGGGAGAGCAAGAGAGATAGAGGTATGTATATTTGTATATACATAAGTCGATCGATCGATCGATCGATCGGTACCTACAGTTCGTTCAGTTTGGTTACTTTGTTTATTGTATTTATTTCAATTTCAATATTATTTATCACCTCCGGTTAACCACTTAAATAAAAAAAAAAAAAGAAGAAAATCAACAGGTACCAAGTTTACCTTAGAATAGTAGGTTATACATATTTATTGTTTACTTTTGGCTTACGGCACCAGGCAAGATATTATATACATATGTATGTATATACATAAGTATCTATAGTTATGCGGTACAAGGTTCTTAACGAGTTCAGAAATCCCATAAATGAACATACAGCTGGGTTGAAGGAAATCCGATAAGTTAAAGTTCTCTTGAAACATCGCAATAAACTGAATGGCGACTGTAAATCATATAAACAAATTCGGTTTCCTTCTTAATTTTATATGCTTAACAACTTTACAGAAAAGTTTGCAACTTAATACTGATTTTCATCATTGAAATTAAAATTAATTTTAGTTTTTAAAATGTAATGCATTCGATACCCTCAAATATAATCAAACATGATTTTCGGTAATTAATATCATGTCATTGTATATTTATAATTATTGTTAAGCAGCCAGGACTATCCTCTTCCAAATATCTTAAAAATATCCTTAGGAATATAATCTTTAGAATTATTAATATATTTATTCATGTTGTTCAAATGTGTTAGTAATGCTTAAAACAGATAGATTAAAGTAGAAGTGGGCAAATCGAAACAATGGTTAATTCTCCTTCTTGATAAGATAATAACTAAAGAAGACAGTAAACCTTAGGTATAACTCTTCTTCCAATTCCCCATAGATTAATATTTAGTTATATCCGAATTATAAACCAAATCGAAAATTAAACACGGAAATCCCCCTATCAATCTCTTGGAATGCATGTTATATGTACATATATTCGACTTATCGGGTTTATATTTCTAATTAATAGCAGGAAAAAAAACCTCGATCTTTATAATTGAAGCTCAATATGCAAATTTTTTATACTACTTGCTCCAAAATTTTCTATTTTTGACATAATCTACAATATCTTAAACCCACCGTTTTTTGCTTGGCATAGAAAGATCTTTAAATATTTGTAATTGAAGTCTAAAATATCCCTATTTGCATGTCTATATAATATGCTTTAAACTTCAAGAAAGGAAAAAGTTAAGAAAATCTAATTTAAATATTGAAAAAATATTGTATTCTTTGTATTTAAAATTCCAGTTGGCAACAAGAAAAGCTCTTTTAAAAATAACTTAAGCAGCGCTAGACAAGAAGTTCAGTAGAATTTCAAAATCTAAAACAACTTCGCGAGCTTATAAATTCTACAGAATCCGTAAAAGTCCCCTAAAAATTTTGACTAGATTAGATTTGCACTTCGTTCAAGTAACTTGAATAACATTTAATCATGTTAGACTGAATAAAAATCCAATGAATTGTCTAGATTACATCTGTCTTTACTTTAATTTACTAGAACTACCTTTTCCATTTAGATTTGTTTACTTGAAATTCAGAAAATGTAGTCACATTTTTTTTTAAGCAAGTATTTACCTTGGTTTAGTAGTAAAATTCAACAGGTTCTCAGTTTATTTCTGCAAATATTTGATGAGTTTTGTTTGCTTGAACACTGAACAAATGATTTGCACATTGAATTTTGGGGTTCGCCACTATATATATATATATATATATTTTTACTAGTGAGAGACAACGGCACAGTATTCCTTTATCTTTATTTTTGCTTTTTTATTGAGGAGGCCCTTCAAAAAGCCGTCGTTAAAACGCTAAGCAATGAGGGGGATCGATCATTGCCGTGCCACCACACATACACACATACATATATGGAGCCAGCCAATTTCTACAATCTCGATTCGAATTGATATCCGCGGCGAATCGGCGAATCCAAAAACGTTCGTTTTTTTTTATCGAGAGTAACAGAGCGCGCGCGCACTTGAGTAACAAACCACCTGAACGCAACTGAACTCAACTAAAATCGTGCTGAACTAAGCTCGCAAAATGTATCTTCAAGATGCGCAGATGGCAAACTACAAGCAACAATACCAAAACCAATACCAACAACAACAATAACAGCAATTTATATATTTTTTTTCGCCAACAATAAGCAAATAAACAAACGGCAGCAACTGTTGCACATTGCTGCAACAGTTGCAATACCATTGCAACAGAGAGAGACACACACACACACAAAGCGATCGAAACGATCGTGAGTAAAGTGAAATAATGAGAGGGAGAGAGCCTTTGAAGTTCTCAGATCTATTTTACTCTCTTAGGTTCCACATCCATTTGCAATGGTATGTGTGTGTGCAGCAAAGCTCCAAACGCGCTCCCTCTCTCTCCCACTCACATTCGAAAGAGATGGCCAATGGCAGGCAGCAGTTAACTTTGCTCTCTCACGCACACACTTACCGTATGCAAATTGATCATTCTTCTATCTCTGTTTAGCTTTAGCTTTTCCCATGTGGCTAATCCAATTGGCAGAGTTGTTGCTGCTGGTGCTGTGCTCTTTCAGCTTATGATCAATCCATCAGATACATATTATTTTTTTATCTTTACTACCTACGCCAACTGTCAAACTTGTGGATATGTTTTTTTTTCTTCATTTAAAAGTTTGGTTTTTTTTTTCTTGTGCTTTTATATACTTAGGTTTTATCCAATTGGATTTGTGTTTTGTAAACTGGTTTACCGATTTTGCCTGCCATTGGGCAGATACATTTGTTGAAATGTTATAACCAAATTGAAGTAAATAGTTAAACTCAATTGATATTAACTAGTTCAAAAAGAAATTGATTCCGAATTCGTTTGGTAAATTTGTTAAAAAAAATTGCACTATTAAGTAAATAAATAAAATTAATAAAATACTATATTAATTTGAGATAAAAAACCTTATCTTTATTTTTTTAGATAAAAATTATAACTTAACTTTAAAAATCGGACCGGACTCAGCAGGTATTTTTTGAAAAATTCAATCAGACAGGTCTATTTATAAAAAGATATTGAAATCATGCTTGGTTCCACTGTGTTGTAATTTATTTTAAAATACTCAATAAGATTATAAATTATAGATGTACATAAGATATTATATTCTTATATATCGTTGAACAACATCGATTATCAAGTAGTTAAGATACAACTTAGACATCTGATTTCGTTTTCGATTTGTCAAAGTAACTTAAATAATTTTGATCATTTTAAGCAAATAAAAGAAATATATGTGTATGTAATCCGCCGACTTTAGCTGGCACAAATTATATTAAAATCTATATTTATATATGTAACATTTTTTCTTTAATTATACTTTTCACTGCCTTATAATATTTTTGATTGAATTCACTTACCCATCCCGATCCCAAGTTTAATCAGCTGATCTCTAAACAAAAGCAACTCATCATGTCCTGAAGCCAACAAAATATAAATTAATCAACAATTAATCAACAAGCAATAACAAGAAATACCATTAAACGTTTATTCTTTTCACTTTGGCAACTACAACAAAATCCCATTCTCAAATCCATTCAACAATTTCAATTCTAAAGGCCAAAAACGTGAAGCGTTTGGTTTAAACCCAAAAACAACAAAACAATGCCTTTGGCGCCGCTACATTTGCGGCAATATCTTTACGCACGATCATCTTACCTGATCTCTGACACAATTTCTTTGAGCAATTAAGTTAAAGAGGTAGCGGTACAAGAGGCATGAGGCAAGGAGGGTTAAGAGGGTGCGTCCAATTTGCCGGGGCATTTAAGAAAGCTGTCAACAGATTCTCTCGATTCGAATTCGACTTGTGCATAATGTGGCTGGCCAACTGACCGACCACCGATCGACCAATTGTTTACCATATGCGTATAGCCTTTGCCTCTCAAAAGACCGCATACCAAAATGTCAAGCGTAGCTTATTAGCCTGTCGTTTGCATTTTATTCTCCGTGGCGGTCAAAGAGATATATATACATATATATAGAAAGAGAGAGAGAGGGAGAGAGAGAGGGCTGGAGAGAGATCCACAGAAATGTTGAATTTGAATGCAAATTCCAGACATTGCTGCGGTCTTTAGTTCATTCAAATGCTGCCGACCAAGGCACAGTGGTTCAAATATTACAATAATTATACAACTATTTAAGTATTCCATCAAAATGATCTGGTGATATATTTTTATGTCCATGTTTTTTTAATACCTTATAGATTGTAAACGTATAAAAAATAAAACAATAAATTTTTTATTTTTATGTACTTATATTTTATATATACAGCATCAACTGCTGTGTTGACTTTAGTTTAGTTTGTCAAATGAACTTTTTATATTAAAGACTGCATACAAATTGATTCTAGACTTGAGGAGGATCTGCCTGTTCTTAACTTTAACTAATTTTATTTTATGTTTAATTTTGTCCAATTAATATTGAACTACCTAAAAAAATTTATAGAATAATGGAAATTGCACGATATATGAGAAAAATTAGAGTTAGAGTCAAAAAATCTTATATAGTGGTTTGCTTTAGATACAAATTGGGATAAATTAATACTGATAGACGTTAAGTAAATTTGATTTTATTTATTTAAATTTTACCTATAACTAGAAGAAGAAATTTTAAAATAAGCATCTTAATTTAACGCGATAAAGAAAGTATAAATAATTTTTACCATACTTTCGGTATATTTCCATATCTAATTCTCTGACGATTTCTAATCTTTGAATAACAAAAACAACATCTAAACTATTACAACATTATTCTACATTTTAAGCTAAGATAGAATTCTATCTGTATATAATATTTACAATATTTTATTAATCAGAGGTTCTTAATTCTTTTTTCTCTTAACAATAATGAATTAAAATTATTTGTCTTACCTAATATACCTTAATAGACGAAAACTAGAATATTTGACAAAGAGTTTGACCATCTTTTTTCAAACTATCTTATATATATAGTGTAAGAAATTTCTGAAATTTCCTGGGCAACATCCACATCTTTATAATGAAATCATTTCCTTTAAGGATTTCATTGAATATAGATTTACTTTGTCTACAGATTTCGTATGTGTCATCTTTATGAACCTCTCCACTGTGCTGCAACGTTTCAACAGGTTGGTACTAATTCTGGCATCTATGACTATGTTTTAATTACCATTTTCGAATGTCTTTCCCTTTGGTATGTTTTTTTTTTTTTTTTTTTGTTTCATTTAGGAATTCCATTTGTTCGAGCCATTTCACATAATATTCAAGTAGCATAAAAATTGCAAACACATATTATTGACACATCATTATCAATCAAATGTTATGCTTAAAGAACTAGGAAAGTATGGGCAATGCTTCCGCTAGTAGAACTATGGAAAAGAAAATCAAGTATCTAACCATCCCTTCTAGACATTTATACTAGTTGTAGTTGTAGTTGTAGATGTTGCAAGTTACAAGGTGCAATGCCAGTGGCAATAGCAATGGGGCAGTGGCAGTTTGCAAGCTTCGTTTTCTTTTATGACCATGGCAGAATTCTTCATAGGCGGCCGTTCTGCTTAGTGCACCATGAAGCCCAACAACATCAACGAAAAAAGCCAGGAATCAAAAAGACAGACTTGCTGACACGCACAGTAGTGCGCACGAGAGGATTCTTCTCTACAAGAATAAAAACAAAAAAAAACATTAAAAAATTCGAAAAAGAAGAAAACCCTTAAAACTTGATAAATTGTCTAACTCTCCATCTCTGTTTCTCTCTTTCTCCCTCTCTCTCTCTCTCTCTCGATTCTCTAGGTCTGCGCCATGCTTTTATGTGGTTTAATCCGAATTGACTAGTTTGTTTAACATAAACTGTCCGATTTGATGTTGTTCACAAAATATTCGAAAGAAAGTTTTTTGCTTGGCAAAATAAAATAATTCTACTGCATTCGTAATGCCCATCATTTTGGTTGGTTTATTATTAATTTTAACGAATTTACAGTGATGTTACATTTAGATGCATTAGCGTAAATAACCAACATTTATGTAATTAGCCAAAACAACAAAAGGCAATAACATCAAATCACTCTCTTAACTCTTTGGGTGTTGTTTTTTTTTCAAACTCTTTTATTATTTATTAGATTGGACATGGTTATCCATTATCTTGACCATATTCATTTGCTTACTTGATTAACAATTGTTAAGCATGTTTTAAAATGTGATTTACCATCCGAATCAATTTTATAATAATCCATATATTTAATAAGAACTCTTTGTTAAATTTTGCAGAAATTTTTCACTATTTTTAATAATGGGCAAGTGAAACGTTTTATTTATCCTTCAGATTTAGCTAGACATTAATATCCAAAGTGTTTCAAATAACCTAACTAACATAGTTTAGATCTAAAATATAATGATGATAGATTTTCTCATAAATAATAATATCTGATCAAGCATATATTTGATGATTTTTTTATTGTTGTTCAATTTCATGATTCTGTTTCTATATTAAATGGTTTATTTATGGGCATATAGATTATAATTATGTC